>CM077005.1:82869219-85729867 GCA_039090855.1 Macrothele yani
CTGTTGTTGGTGATGTCAAATTGGTGAAAGCATAATGCAAAATTGTAAGAGGCGTAACTTCTCTTCTCCCTCACGCTGGTTAATTTAGTGCCCAGGTGCAGTCAGTTAGTTATTTTAAGCTAGGTTGTTTACTATTGGAGTGCAGTGTAGGTTTAGTGTTGGGTAGGATTAGTATTACTGTAGTAATAGCCAGTGAGTTAGGAATTTAATAATCAGTTAAATTTCTTTTAATTTAATTTTCTCAGTTTAGTTAAAAGGTTAGTATTTGAGCCGATGCAGAATTTTTTCTTCTTCGTTCCGTGAAATATTTTCGTCTTGTAAAAATTCTTTTACCTCTGTAATTAAGGTCAGGTGATAAGTAGCTTCGCTTCGGAACATTTTTGTTTTCCTAGTTCAGTGGTAGCCATGTTGGAACGGAAGTCAGCTCACCGGAGTGCAGGTGGCGCTGCAGGTTTGTTTACATTCATCGGTTTGTTGACATGGTCGGAGCACGTGTGTGTTGAGTAGTAGGTAGGAAGCGAATTTTCTGAGATTTTATTTTATGTTTCGACTCGCTTTGCTCGTCTTTTTCGCAGGGGGAATGTATTTGTCATGGCAAAAATTTTAACCTCTGGTGAATTTCAGAGAGAGCCGCCCCGGTGGTGCAGTGGTTCAAGCGATGGCCTTTGATCATTCGTCCGAAGGGGTCCGGGTTCGAATCCCGGTAAGGCATGGATGTTGTGTTTGTCTTTCGGCACTGGCTCTCCCCTCTTCCCTGGAACCAGTGACCCTAAATTAGGGACGGGCGACTGCTTATAGCCCATTGAGTTGCTCTCACGGTGGTCGTTAAACCTCCAAAAAAAAAAAAAAAAAAAAAAATTTTCAGAGAGACCTGATCAATCTTTCTGTTGGTTTATCAGAGATTAATTAATGCAAAAATTTTCTCCCATGACATACGTTAGAAGAAAATTCCTTGCTGAAAGGCAGGGGACCTCGTGCGCAAAATTCGCTTGTCTTAATCACAACCAGGAAAACAAAATTTCATGTTAATGAGAAAAAAAGGAATAATATTTGATTTTAACTGACTTTGGGGTCTTGAAAATATTTATTTTATCTGTTCTTTTATCGCGATAGGAAAAGGCGAGTAGGTGTGCAGCTCAGAGAATCAAAATTAATTTTGGTTTAACATCACGGAACGAGAGAAAAAGAAAATTAAAATTAGTGATTTTCTGGAAAGCAAGAATTCGCCGTTTTTGCGTTCCTGTTTCCAAACGCCGAAAAAGTCGCCCAAAAGTGCCAACATCTTTTCGTCTTTTGGGGTAAGGAATTCAGCAACAGAATCTATTTTTAGACCTCAGGGTCAAGAGGCTTGGTCCCTACGTGTGAAGGTCAGAGGTCACTTGAGGCGTGGGAGAGAAGTGCTGTTACTAGGGAAAAGGCGGTCAGCCAATCAGGGGTCAGCATTTTTTTTCCAACACGCGAGACTTCTTTGACACTTTGAGACGCTTGTATCAGTCACTTTTGTTCTGGTCCTCTTGCTGGCCGTCAGAGAAAGAGGGGACGGCGGAGTTTTTCTCTCCTCGCCTTTTGGCGGGAGAGAACCACAGAGGAAAGTTTTTTTGTGGCAGCATTTGCTTACCACCAGTCCACCACAATGGGACACTCTGCCTCTGGTATTCGTATTCGCATTCGAGGGGTTGACGATGTAGCACGCCGATAAAGAAGCCTCCCGCCGTCCGGAAACTTCGCCTCTGGAGAGAACTTAGCCGAGAAAGGCAAGACATGCCTTCTCCCTTAAGGATATACCGCCAACAGCATCTACACCTCTCCATGCAGTTGGTGCCTGAAGGAGGAGGAGGCCTGCTTCAAAGGCCGGAGGAGAGAGGCCAAAAACAGTTCCATCTCCTCCCAAAGTTTGGGGAGGAGTTTTATTTTTTGCTTGACGGCTTTTTGACGACCACCAGTCCACCACAACGGGGAGGTACCTGCTGGCTCCGGCAATGCTCTGCTGCAGTAGGAAAGAAAAAAAGACTGTTTTGTGCCAGGACTGTAAACTGTGGTGAAAAAAAAAAAGAAAAAAAAAAGAACGCCAGCTCGAAGGTAATGTTTTAGTCCATATCTTTCTGTATTGCTATATAACATCCCACGCAGGGTGCCTAAACTTCGAGCTGAGCATAAGAAACAAAAGGAAAAAGAGCAAGTTTTTTTTTTTGCCTCTGATTATGGCTGTGTTGTCGTTCAGCTTTCAAAATTAGGATTTATTGGTTCCCTCAGATGTGAGTTCAGAGAAAAAGAAAGAAAAAAAGAGAGGGGAGTTGAAAATGTTTTCATTTATGTTTTTTTTGTGTTGTCATGTCTGGTATTTTAGCAACTCCCCAGGCCAGTAAATTTTAATGTATCGGAAAAAATTTAGTTTAATGTTTGGGCACAGTGAATTTTGGGTGCATCGATAATAGTTTAGTTGGGCATGTGATAATTGAAAAGCAGTGTTATTGTGATGTCGTAGGGTGATAAAATAATAGTAAACATTTCTCTCTAGTCCTTTTTACAGCGTTGAGTTATTTATTTTTTTTTTTTGAGTGAAGATCAAATTATGGGATGATTTATATTGGGATTTTGGGAACATATTATAGTGTGATGAAATTGGAAACCTAAAGTGTTGTTTACATTCTTGGAGTGTTGAGTGTCGAAATTGAGATGGTAGGAGTGTTAATTGAGGACCAGTATTTTACATGCTCCAGATCAGTGTTAATCTCCCATTGGAAAGGGGTGATCTTAGGGCAAGCCTGAAACTTGTCCTAGGGCAGAGGGCTCTGAGTAGGGAATTTTCACCAGGATGCGATATGTGCAAAATAGAAGTTAAAGTATTTTTTTGTTCTCAAGTTTAGTATTTCACAAAAAAAGAATGAACATCAGTGTGTTGAGAAGACACACTTTTTTGCTCACCAGTTCCTGTACAAATTGTTCTTTTCTTTGGCCTTAAATTTTCTAGTTTTTACAAAAAGAGTCTAAATTGTAATTTTAATTTTCAATAAGGTGAAAATATTTAGTGAGTTATGTAAATGGTCAGTGTTATTGTCTGAAGTGGACCTGCGGCATTGCCATGGTACAGAGGAATTTCTCTTGCTAGTGATTTTTCCCGATGTATGTGGATATAGAGATAAGTGAATTTTCCTGGGATATATGTGGACATAGAGATAAGTGAATTTTCCAGATATATGTGGATATAGTGATTTTGGATTTCTTGGGATATAGAGAGATAAGTGATTTTTCCTGGGATGTATGTGGATATAGAGATAAGTGAATTTTCCTGGGATATATGTGGAGAGAGATAAGTGGATTTTCCTGGGATATATGTGGATATTGTGATTTAGGATTTCTTGGGACATAGAGAGATAAGTGAATTTTTTCCTGGGATATAGTTGTGTTAGTTCTGGGCCGGATGTGCCTGGAGTATTTAGGGTTGAAGTACGACAGGCTCTTGCAGGCGTGGTTTAATGAAGGTGGGACTGTGCATTGGTTCGATAAGGGGGAGCCATGAGGACGTGGGTTTTTTGGGGGGAAACTTGTCTTCAACCCCCCCAGTAGTTTCGCTGCTCACGGAGATATGTACTGCCGGCGAGGGTTTGTCAAGTGTTGCTTCAATAATTATGAGATCATGTTAGAGAAAATCCTGTACCTGATGATGATGTGTCACACTTGAGGATTTTATCCTTTCCCTTTGCCTAGGGCTATTGAAATTGGATTCATGACCCAGCCTCACGCCTTCAGCCTGACTGGTATTTTCCTTCCTGTGTTGGTTCTCAAAAACCCAGGGTAGTGTCTGAACTGAGAGTATTTGCCTCACCGCTACCTCAGTAATTCACTGCAGGTGTTAAATTTAAGTTTTGTTTGGTGATTTAAAAGTATCTAAATTTATTTGCTTTATGTACTTTGCTGTAGGGTGCTAGGGATGTAAATTCTAAATTCTGGTTGTTGGTGTTAGTGAACTTGATATTTAGTTTGGAAATTTAGTTAATTGGTATTTTGAGCTTTTTTTTACAGTATAGAGTTATTAAGTATCTTGAGCTATTATGTGAAGTGCAGAGTGAGGTGATTTTTATGAGCAAGCTAGTGCAAGAAGATTGTTTGAATTTCTGAATTATGGTGATGTTATGAATAGTGATAATTTTTAAGATTAGTTAGTGAGGTTTCTTTATAAGTGAAGTAGGTTCGTTCAGGGTAGTTCTATAGGTTATGTAATGTTTATTAATGCTTGTGCTCAGTGTAAATTCTGTTTTGAGGATAATTTACTTGGTTTGTTTACTTGCTGATAGTAGATTTGTTAAAGTATAATTTGTGGCTCTTAAAATAACTGTAAATTTAAATTGAAGTCTTCGAAGCTGGTCTGGGAGATTGCAGAGTTTGTTAAGATTGTTTAGGTGCAGTAAATTTAAATCAATAAGTGTAAAATTGTAAATTTGTCATTGAGCTAACTAGGTGAGAGAGAAGAGAGTACGTTTCAAAAGAACAGAACTTGTCCACCTTGTGGAATTAAAAATAATCCAGTATCTTTTTTTTTTGTGTGTAAGCTATGTGAATCGTAGTATAATTTTGGATGCATAAAGTCAATGCCTAGTGTTCAAACCAACTGTGTTGAAATATGTCAAGTTGTGCTGTTCATAAGGACAGTGGCCAAAGAGAAATAGAAAAGAAATTGAGATTCTGTTATTATACTGCTGTGTTTAAGCAAACAACAAAAAAGGAAATTCCATCTGATTGTCCACTAAATTATTTTGTTAAGTTTTTAAAGAAAAATAATAAATACAGGCAGTAGCCTTTCAAAAAAAAAGTCCAAAATTAGTGCAGTGTGAAAAATTTTGTGTGCTGTTGTCTTCCATGACTTGGTCCCATGTACCCCACCTTAGCTTGACTAAGGCTATCGATCCGAATCCTGGTATTATAATGTATTTCATAACTGCAATTTTTGTCCTATCCTTTTAAATTGACTTTCACCGCCTCCACAAGTTGTTATTGAACGAGTACATTTTATCCTATGACTTATAGTGACACCTTTTCATACACATGCAACAATATTCACTTATTTTTGCACTTTCAGGTGACTCAACTCTGCGTGAACACAAACAAAGCAAACTTTCCAATAACTTCTTGTGGAATGTAAATTTTCAGATGCATTTTTGTTTAGGATGTTCATGGCCTTCTAACACATAGAAAATATTTTTGTTTCGAAATGCATCCACCCATCTCCCAAATTTAAATTTTCTATAATTTCCATACCAGCATAAATATAGTCGCATTTGATAAATAACTTCAACCTTCAAAAATTTTTTCACCATAACATTTGGTGCCGTGACCATAGGATACATGCCTTGTCATGGAATTCAACCTGTACTGCACAGTAGTTACGAAAAATCTTGAGTATGGTTTCATATGTGAATTATTTTTTCGTAGTGATAAGTTCTGGTAGTCTCTCTCTCTCAGTGACCAAAGTAGCGAAAGTGCATATTTTTTTATTTCAGCTGAATTTATGTGTATAAGTATTATAATATTTCAGTAGCAGTGTTAGTAATATTTGAATAATTTTGGGCTTAACATGAAAGCCAGTTAGGGCTTGACACATAGAAAAAAATTTTTTTGTGTTGGTGTAATATTTTCAATGACATATATGAGTAATTTCAGTAATTTTGTGCGTGACATACAAATAATTTTGTTCGGTGCCTGACACACATACAATTTTGTTTTTAGGTGTTTACCTACATGAGTTTTCACACAAATAATTTCTCAAGCGTGCCTGCATAATGTATAATTTGGCATTTCGAACATAACTAATGCTAATTAATAGTTTGCAGTGTGTCACATATATATATGCAATTTCACACTTTTCCAAATATTGAACTTCTAGGTGTATTTTTCATGTGTTGCAAAATTTTTTTACCTCTACAGTCCGAGTGTTGAATTAAGTGTATTTTTAAGGTGTTGCATTCACGCAATTTATCATATTCTGTTGAACTAAGCGAAGAAAGTGTATTGTAAAGTAATGTTGTCATTCGGAAAATGCCTGTTGTTGGTGATGTCAAATTGGTGAAAGCATAATGCAAAATTGTAAGAGGCGTAACTTCTCTTCTCTCCTCACGCTGGTTAATTTAGTGCCCAGGTGCACTGGTTAGTTATTTTAAGTTAGGTTGTTTACTATTGGAGTGCAGTGTAGGTTTAGTGTTGGGTAGGATTAGTATTACTGTAGTAATAGCCAGTGAGTTAGGAATTTAATAATCAGTTAAATTTCTTTTAATTTAATTTTCTCAGTTTAGTTAAAAGGTTAGTATTTGAGCCGATGCAGAATTTTTTTTCTTCGTTCCGTGAAATATTTTTGTCTTGTAAAAATTCTTTTACCTCTGTAATTAAGGTCAGGTGATAAGTAGCTTCGCTTCGGAACATTTGTTTTCCTAGTTCAGTGGTAGCCATGTTGGAACGGAAGTCAGCTCACCGGAGGTAGGTGGCGCTGCAGGTTTGTTTACATTCATCGGTTTGTTGACATGGTCGGAGCACGTGTGTGTTGAGTAGTAGGTAGAAGCGAATTTTCTGAGATTTTATTTTATGTTTCGACTCGCTTTGCTCGTCTTTTTCGCAGGGGGAATGTATTTGTCATGGCAAAAATTTTAACCTCTGGTGAATTTCAGAGAGAGCCGCCCCGGTGGTGCAGTGGTCTAAGCGATGGCCTTTGATCATTCGTCCGAAGGGGTCCGGGTTCGAATCCCGGTAAGGCATGGATGTTGTGTTTGTCTTTCGGCACTGGCTCTCCCCTTCCCTGGAACCAGTGACCCTAAATTAGGGACGGGCGACTGCTTATAGCCCATTGAGTTGCTCACGGTGGTCGTTAAACCTCAAAAAAAAAAAAAAAAAAAAAAAAAAAATTTCAGAGAGACCTGATCAATCTTTCTGTTGGTTTATCAGAGATTAATTAATGCAAAAATTTTCTCCCATGACATACGTTAGAAGAAAATTCCTGGTTGAAAGGCAGGGAATTCGTGCGCAAAATTCGCTTGTCTTAATCACAACCAGGAAAACAAAATTTCATGTTAATGAGAAAAAAAAAGAAAAAGAGAATAATATTTGATTTAACTGACTTTGGGGTCTTGAAAATATTTATTTTATCTGTTCTTTTATCGCGATAGGAAAAGGCGAGTAGGTGTGCAGCTCAGAGAATCAAAATTAATTTTGGTTTAACATCACGGAACGAGAGAAAAAGAAAATTAAAATTAGTGATTTTCTGGAAAGCAAGAATTCGCCGTTTTTGTGTTCCTGTTTCCAAACGTCGTGAAAAGTCGCCCAAAAGTGCCACATCTTTTCGTCTTTTGGGTAAGGAATTCAGCAACAGAATCTATTTTTAGACCTCAGGGTCAAGAGGCTTGGTCCCTACGTGTGAAGGTCAGAGGTCACTTGAGGCGTGGGAGAGAATTGCTGTTACTAGGGAAAAGGTCAGCCAATCAGGGGTCAGCATTTTTTTCCAACACGCGAGACTTCTTTGACACTTTGAGACGCTTGTCTCAGTCACTTTTGTTCTGGTCCTCTTGCTGGCCGTCAGAGAAAGAGGGGACGGCGGAGTTTTTTCTCCTCGCCTTTTGGCGGGAGAGAACCACAGAGAAAAAAAAGTTTTTTTGTGGCAGCATTTGCTTACCACCAGTCCACCACAATGGGACACTCTGGCTCTGGTATTCGTATTCGCATTCGAGGGGTTGACGATGTAGCACGCCGATAAAGAAGCGTCCCGCCGTCCGGAAACTTCGCCCTGGAGAGAACTTAGCCGAGAAAGGCAAGACATGCCTTCTCCCTTAAGGATATACCGCCAACAGCATCTACACCTCTCCATGCAGTTGGTGCCTGAAGGAGGAGGAGGCCTGCTTCAAAGGCCGGAGGAGAGAGGCCAAAAACAGTTCCATCTCCTCCCAAAGTTTGGGGAGGAGTTTTATTTTTTGCTTGACGGCTTTTTGATGACCACCAGTCCACCACAACGGGAGGTACCTGCTGGCTCCGGCAATGCTCTGCTGCAGTAGGAAAGAAAAAAAAGACTGTTTTGTGCCAGGACTGTAAACTGTGGTGAAAAAAGAAAAAAAAAAAGAACGCCAGCTCGAAGGTAATGTTTTAGTCCATATCTTTCTGTATTGCTATATAACATCCCACGCAGGGTGCCTAAACTTCGAGCTGAGCATAAGAAACAAAAGGAAAAAGAGCAAGTTTTTTTTTGCCTCTGATTATGGCTGTGTTGTCGTTCAGCTTTCAAAATTAGGATTTATTGGTTCCTCAGATGTGAGTTCAGAGAAAAAGAAAGAAAAAAAGAGAGGGGAGTTGAAAATGTTTTCATTTATGTTTTTTTGTGTTGTCATGTCTGGTATTTTAGCAACTCCCCAGGCCAGTAAATTTTAATGTATCGGAAAAATTTAGTTTAATGTTTGGGCACAGTGAATTTTGGTGCATCGATAATAGTTTAGTTGGGCATGTGATAATTGAAAAGCAGTGTTATTGTGATGTCGTAGGTGATAAAATAATAGTAAACATTTCTCTCTAGTCTTTTACAGCGTTGAGTTATTTTTTTTTTTTTTGAGTGAAGATCAATTATGGGATGATTTATATTGGGATTTTGGGAACATATTATAGTGTGATGAAATTGGAAACCTAAAGTGTTGTTTACATTCTTGGAGTGTTGAGTTTCGAAATTGAGATGGTAGGAGTGTTAATTGAGGACCAGTATTTTACATGCTCCAGATCAGTGTTAATCTCCCATTGGAAAGGGGTGATCTTAGGGCAAGCCGGAAACTTGTCCTAGGGCAGAGGGCTCTGGAGTAGGGAATTTTCACCAGGATGCGATATGTGCAAAATAGAAGTTAAAGTATTTTTTGTTCTCAAGTTTAGTATTTCACAAAAAAGAATGAACATCATGTGTTGAGAAGACACACTTTTGCTCACCAGTTCCAGTATTAATTGTTCTTTTCTTTGGCCTAAATTTTCTAGTTTTTACGAAAAGAGTCTAAATTGTAATTTAAATTTTCAATGAGGTGAAAATATTTAGTGAGTTATGTAAATGGTCAGTGTTATTGTCTGAAGTGGACCTGCGCATTGCCATGGTACAGAGGAATTTCCTTGCTAGTGATTTTTCCTGGGATGTATGTGGATATAGAGATAAGTGAATTTTCCTGGGATATATGTGGACGTAGAGATAAGTGAATTTTCCTGGGATATATGTGGATATAGTGATTTTGGATTTCTTGGGATATAGAGAGATAAGTGATTTTTCCTGGGATGTATGTGGATATAGAGATAAGTGAATTTTCCTGGGATATATGTGGAGAGAGATAAGTGGATTTTCCTGGGATATATGTGGATATTGTGATTTAGGATTTCTTGGGATATAGAGAGATAAGTGATTTTTTCCTGGGATATAGTTGTGTTAGTTCTGGGCCGGATGTGCCTGGAGTATTTAGGGTTGAAGTACGACAGGCTCTTGCAGGCGTGGTTGATCAAGGTGGGATCATGCATTGGTTCGATAAGGGGGAGCCATGAGGACGTGGTTTTTGGGGGAAAACTTGTCTTCAACCCCCCCAGTAGTTTCGCTGCTCACGGAGATATGTACTGCCGGCGAGGGTCGGTCGGGCGTTGTTTCAATAATTGGCGAGATCATGTTAGAGAAAATCCTGTACCTGATGATGATGTGTCACACTTGAGGATTTTATCCTTTCCCTTTGCCTAGGCTGAAATTGGATTCATGACCCAATTTCACGCCTTCAGCCTGACTGGTATTTTCTTCCTGTGTTGGTTCTCAAAAACCCAGGGTAGTGTCTGAACTGAGAGTATTTGCCTCACCGCTACCTCAGTAATTCACTGCAGGTGTTAAATTTAAGTTTGTTTGGTGATTTAAAGTATCTAAATTTATTTGTTTATGATTTGCTGTAGTGCTAGGGATGTAAATTCTAAATTCTGGTTGTTGGTGTTAGTGAACTTGATATTTAGTTTGGAAATTTAGTTAATTGGTATTTTGAGCTTTTTTTTACAGTATAGAGTTATTAAGTATCTTGAGCTATTATGTGAAGTGCAGAGTGAGGTGATTTTTATGAGCAAGCTAGTGCAAGAAGATTGTTTGAATTTCTGAATTATGGTGATGTTATGAATAGTGATAATTTTTAAGATTAGTTAGTGAGGTTTCTTTATAAGTGAAGTAGGTTCGTTCAGGGTAGTTCTATAGGTTATGTAATGTTTATTAATGCTTGTGCTCAGTGTAAATTCTGTTTTGAGGATAATTTACTTGGTTTGTTTACTTGCTGATAGTAGATTTGTTAAAGTATAATTTGTGGCTCTTAAAATAACTGTAAATTTAAATTGAAGTCTTCGAAGCTGGTCTGGGAGATTGCAGAGTTTGTTAAGATTGTTTAGGTGCAGTAAATTTAAATCAATAAGTGTAAAATTGTAAATTTGTCATTGAGCTAACTAGGTGAGAGAGAAGAGAGTACGTTTCAAAAGAACAGAACTTGTCCACCTTGTGGAATTAAAAATAATCCAGTATCTTTTTTTTTTTGTGTGTAAGCTATGTGAATCGTAGTATAATTTTGGATGCATAAAGTCAATGCCTAGTGTTCAAACCAACTGTGTTGAAATATGTCAAGTTGTGCTGTTCATAAGGACAGTGGCCAAAGAGAAATAGAAAAGAAATTGAGATTCTGTTATTATACTGCTGTGTTTAAGCAAACAACAAAAAAGGAAATTCCATCTGATTGTCCACTAAATTATTTTGTTAAGTTTTTAAAGAAAAATAATAAATACAGGCAGTAGCCTTTCAAAAAAAAAGTCCAAAATTAGTGCAGTGTGAAAAATTTTGTGTGCTGTTGTCTTCCATGACTTGGTCCCATGTACCCCACCTTAGCTTGACTAAGGCTATCGATCCGAATCCTGGTATTATAATGTATTTCATAACTGCAATTTTTGTCCTATCCTTTTAAATTGACTTTCACCGCCTCCACAAGTTGTTATTGAACGAGTACATTTTATCCTATGACTTATAGTGACACCTTTTCATACACATGCAACAATATTCACTTATTTTTGCACTTTCAGGTGACTCAACTCTGCGTGAACACAAACAAAGCAAACTTTCCAATAACTTCTTGTGGAATGTAAATTTTCAGATGCATTTTTGTTTAGGATGTTCATGGCCTTCTAACACATAGAAAATATTTTTGTTTCGAAATGCATCCACCCATCTCCCAAATTTAAATTTTCTATAATTTCCATACCAGCATAAATATAGTCGCATTTGATAAATAACTTCAACCTTCAAAAATTTTTTCACCATAACATTTGGTGCCGTGACCATAGGATACATGCCTTGTCATGGAATTCAACCTGTACTGCACAGTAGTTACGAAAAATCTTGAGTATGGTTTCATATGTGAATTATTTTTTCGTAGTGATAAGTTCTGGTAGTCTCTCTCTCTCTCAGTGACCAAAGTAGCGAAAGTGCATATTTTTTTATTTCAGCTGAATTTATGTGTATAAGTATTATAATATTTCAGTAGCAGTGTTAGTAATATTTGAATAATTTTGGGCTTAACATGAAAGCCAGTTAGGGCTTGACACATAGAAAAAAATTTTTTGTGTTGGTGTAATATTTTCAATGACATATATGAGTAATTTCAGTAATTTTGTGCGTGACATACAAATAATTTTGTTCGGTGCCTGACACACATACAATTTTGTTTTTAGGTGTTTACCTACATGAGTTTTCACACAAATAATTTCTCAAGCGTGCCTGCATAATGTATAATTTGGCATTTCGAACATAACTAATGCTAATTAATAGTTTGCAGTGTGTCACATATATATATGCAATTTCACACTTTTCCAAATATTGAACTTCTAGGTGTATTTTTCATGTGTTGCAAAATTTTTTTTACCTCTACAGTCCGAGTGTTGAATTAAGTGTATTTTTAAGGTGTTGCATTCACGCAATTTATCATATTCTGTTGAACTAAGCGAAGAAAGTGTATTGTAAAGTAATGTTGTCATTCGAAAATGCCTGTTGTTGGTGATGTCAAATTGGTGAAAGCATAATGCAAAATTGTAAGAGGCGTAACTTCTCTTCTCTCCTCACGCTGGTTAATTTAGTGCCCAGGTGCACTGGTTAGTTATTTTAAGTTAGGTTGTTTACTATTGGAGTGCAGTGTAGGTTTAGTGTTGGGTAGGATTAGTATTACTGTAGTAATAGCCAGTGAGTTAGGAATTTAATAATCAGTTAAATTTCTTTTAATTTAATTTTCTCAGTTTAGTTAAAAGGTTAGTATTTGAGCCGATGCAGAATTTTTTTCTTCGTTCCGTGAAATATTTTTGTCTTGTAAAAATTCTTTTACCTCTGTAATTAAGGTCAGGTGATAAGTAGCTTCGCTTCGGAACATTTGTTTTCCTAGTTCAGTGGTAGCCATGTTGGAACGGAAGTCAGCTCACCGGAGGTAGGTGGCGCTGCAGGTTTGTTTACATTCATCGGTTTGTTGACATGGTCGGAGCACGTGTGTGTTGAGTAGTAGGTAGAAGCGAATTTTCTGAGATTTTTATTTTATGTTTCGACTCGCTTTGCTCGTCTTTTTCGCAGGGGGAATGTATTTGTCATGGCAAAAATTTTAACCTCTGGTGAATTTCAGAGAGAGCCGCCCCGGTGGTGCAGTGGTCTAAGCGATGGCCTTTGATCATTCGTCCGAAGGGGTCCGGGTTCGAATCCCGGTAAGGCATGGATGTTGTGTTTGTCTTTCGGCACTGGCTCTCCCCCTTCCCTGGAACCAGTGACCCTAAATTAGGGACGGGCGACTGCTTATAGCCCATTGAGTTGCTCACGGTGGTCGTTAAACCTCCAAAAAAAAAAAAAAAAAAAAAAAATTTTCAGAGAGACCTGATCAATCTTTCTGTTGGTTTATCAGAGATTAATTAATGCAAAAATTTTCTCCCATGACATACGTTAGAAGAAAATTCCTGGTTGAAAGGCAGGGGAATTCGTGCGCAAAATTCGCTTGTCTTAATCACAACCAGGAAAACAAAATTTCATGTTAATGAGAAAAAAAAAAATAGAATAATATTTGATTTAACTGACTTTGGGGTCTTGAAAATATTTATTTTATCTGTTCTTTTATCGCGATAGGAAAAGGCGAGTAGGTGTGCAGCTCAGAGAATCAAAATTAATTTTGGTTTAACATCACGGAACGAGAGAAAAAGAAAATTAAAATTAGTGATTTTCTGGAAAGCAAGAATTCGCCGTTTTTGCGTTCCTGTTTCCAAACGTCGTGAAAAGTCGCCCAAAAGTGCCACATCTTTTCGTCTTTTGGGTAAGGAATTCAGCAACAGAATCTATTTTTAGACCTCAGGGTCAAGAGGCTTGGTCCCTACGTGTGAAGGTCAGAGGTCACTTGAGGCGTGGGAGAGAAGTGCTGTTACTAGGGAAAAGGTCAGCCAATCAGGGGTCAGCATTTTTTTCCAACACGCGAGACTTCTTTGACACTTTGAGACGCTTGTATCAGTCACTTTTGTTCTGGTCCTCTTGCTGGCCGTCAGAGAAAGAGGGGACGGCGGAGTTTTTTTCTCCTCGCCTTTTGGCGGGAGAGAACCACAGAGAAAAAAGTTTTTTTGTGGCAGCATTTGCTTACCACCAGTCCACCACAATGGGACACTCTGGCTCTGGTATTCGTATTCGCATTCGAGGGGTTGACGATGTAGCACGCCGATAAAGAAGCCTCCCGCCGTCCGGAAACTTCGCCCTGGAGAGAACTTAGCCGAGAAAGGCAAGACATGCCTTCTCCCTTAAGGATATACCGCCAACAGCATCTACACCTCTCCATGCAGTTGGTGCCTGAAGGAGGAGGAGGCCTGCTTCAAAGGCCGGAGGAGAGAGGCCAAAAACAGTTCCATCTCCTCCCAAAGTTTGGGGAGGAGTTTTATTTTTGCTTGACGGCTTTTTGATGACCACCAGTCCACCACAACGGGAGGTACCTGCTGGCTCCGGCAATGCTCTGCTGCAGTAGGAAAGAAAAAAAAGACTGTTTTGTGCCAGGACTGTAAACTGTGGTGAAAAAAAAAAAAGAAAAAAAAAGAACGCCAGCTCGAAGGTAATGTTTTAGTCCATATCTTTCTGTATTGCTATATAACATCCCACGCAGGGTGCCTAAACTTCGAGCTGAGCATAAGAAACAAAAAGGAAAAAGAGCAAGTTTTTTTTTTGCCTCTGATTATGGCTGTGTTGTCGTTCAGCTTTCAAAATTAGGATTTATTGGTTCCTCAGATGTGAGTTCAGAGAAAAAGAAAGAAAAAAAGAGAGGGGAGTTGAAAATGTTTTCATTTATGTTTTTTTGTGTTGTCATGTCTGGTATTTTAGCAACTCCCCAGGCCAGTAAATTTTAATGTATCGGAAAAATTTAGTTTAATGTTTGGGCACAGTGAATTTTGGTGCATCGATAATAGTTTAGTTGGGCATGTGATAATTGAAAAGCAGTGTTATTGTGATGTCGTAGGTGATAAAATAATAGTAAACATTTCTCTCTAGTCTTTTACAGCGTTGAGTTATTTATTTTTTTTTTTTTGAGTGAAGATCAATTATGGGATGATTTATATTGGGATTTTGGGAACATATTATAGTGTGATGAAATTGGAAACCTAAAGTGTTGTTTACATTCTTGGAGTGTTGAGTGTCGAAATTGAGATGGTAGGAGTGTTAATTGAGGACCAGTATTTTACATGCTCCAGATCAGTGTTAATCTCCCATTGGAAAGGGGTGATCTTAGGGCAAGCCGGAAACTTGTCCTAGGGCAGAGGGCTCTGAGTAGGGAATTTTCACCAGGATGCGATATGTGCAAAATAGAAGTTAAAGTATTTTTTGTTCTCAAGTTTAGTATTTCACAAAAAGAATGAACATCATGTGTTGAGAAGACACACTTTTGCTCACCAGTTCCAGTATTAATTGTTCTTTTCTTTGGCCTAAATTTTCTAGTTTTTACAAAAAGAGTCTAAATTGTAATTTTAATTTTCAATAAGGTGAAAATATTTAGTGAGTTATGTAAATGGTCAGTGTTATTGTCTGAAGTGGACCTGCGCATTGCCATGGTACAGAGGAATTTCCTTGCTAGTGATTTTTCCTGGGATGTATGTGGATATAGAGATAAGTGAATTTTCCTGGGATATATGTGGACATAGAGATAAGTGAATTTTCCTGGGATATATGTGGATATAGTGATTTTGGATTTCTTGGGATATAGAGAGATAAGTGATTTTTCCTGGGATGTATGTGGATATAGAGATAAGTGAATTTTCCTGGGATATATGTGGAGAGAGATAAGTGGATTTTCCTGGGATATATGTGGATATTGTGATTTAGGATTTCTTGGGATATAGAGAGATAAGTGATTTTTTTCCTGGGATATAGTTGTGTTAGTTCTGGGCCGGATGTGCCTGGAGTATTTAGGGTTGAAGTACGACAGGCTCTTGCAGGCGTGGTTGATCAAGGTGGGATCATGCATTGGTTCGATAAGGGGGAGCCATGAGGACGTGGTTTTTGGGGGAAAACTTGTCTTCAACCCCCCAGTAGTTTCGCTGCTCACGGAGATATGTACTGCCGGCGAGGGTCGGTCGGGCGTTGTTTCAATAATTGGCGAGATCATGTTAGAGAAAATCCTGTACCTGATGATGATGTGTCACACTTGAGGATTTTATCCTTTCCCTTTGCCTAGGCTGAAATTGGATTCATGACCCAATTTCACGCCTTCAGCCTGACTGGTATTTTCTTCCTGTGTTGGTTCTCAAAAACCCAGGGTAGTGTCTGAACTGAGAGTATTTGCCTCACCGCTACCTCAGTAATTCACTGCAGGTGTTAAATTTAAGTTTGTTTGGTGATTTAAAGTATCTAAATTTATTTGTTTATGATTTGCTGTAGTGCTAGGGATGTAAATTCTAAATTCTGGTTGTTGGTGTTAGTGAACTTGATATTTAGTTTGGAAATTTAGTTAATTGGTATTTTGAGCTTTTTTTTACAGTATAGAGTTATTAAGTATCTTGAGCTATTATGTGAAGTGCAGAGTGAGGTGATTTTTATGAGCAAGCTAGTGCAAGAAGATTGTTTGAATTTCTGAATTATGGTGATGTTATGAATAGTGATAATTTTTAAGATTAGTTAGTGAGGTTTCTTTATAAGTGAAGTAGGTTCGTTCAGGGTAGTTCTATAGGTTATGTAATGTTTATTAATGCTTGTGCTCAGTGTAAATTCTGTTTTGAGGATAATTTACTTGGTTTGTTTACTTGCTGATAGTAGATTTGTTAAAGTATAATTTGTGGCTCTTAAAATAACTGTAAATTTAAATTGAAGTCTTCGAAGCTGGTCTGGGAGATTGCAGAGTTTGTTAAGATTGTTTAGGTGCAGTAAATTTAAATCAATAAGTGTAAAATTGTAAATTTGTCATTGAGCTAACTAGGTGAGAGAGAAGAGAGTACGTTTCAAAAGAACAGAACTTGTCCACCTTGTGGAATTAAAAATAATCCAGTATCTTTTTTTTTTTGTGTGTAAGCTATGTGAATCGTAGTATAATTTTGGATGCATAAAGTCAATGCCTAGTGTTCAAACCAACTGTGTTGAAATATGTCAAGTTGTGCTGTTCATAAGGACAGTGGCCAAAGAGAAATAGAAAAGAAATTGAGATTCTGTTATTATACTGCTGTGTTTAAGCAAACAACAAAAAAGGAAATTCCATCTGATTGTCCACTAAATTATTTTGTTAAGTTTTTAAAGAAAAATAATAAATACAGGCAGTAGCCTTTCAAAAAAAAAGTCCAAAATTAGTGCAGTGTGAAAAATTTTGTGTGCTGTTGTCTTCCATGACTTGGTCCCATGTACCCCACCTTAGCTTGACTAAGGCTATCGATCCGAATCCTGGTATTATAATGTATTTCATAACTGCAATTTTTGTCCTATCCTTTTAAATTGACTTTCACCGCCTCCACAAGTTGTTATTGAACGAGTACATTTTATCCTATGACTTATAGTGACACCTTTTCATACACATGCAACAATATTCACTTATTTTTGCACTTTCAGGTGACTCAACTCTGCGTGAACACAAACAAAGCAAACTTTCCAATAACTTCTTGTGGAATGTAAATTTTCAGATGCATTTTTGTTTAGGATGTTCATGGCCTTCTAACACATAGAAAATATTTTTGTTTCGAAATGCATCCACCCATCTCCCAAATTTAAATTTTCTATAATTTCCATACCAGCATAAATATAGTCGCATTTGATAAATAACTTCAACCTTCAAAAATTTTTTCACCATAACATTTGGTGCCGTGACCATAGGATACATGCCTTGTCATGGAATTCAACCTGTACTGCACAGTAGTTACGAAAAATCTTGAGTATGGTTTCATATGTGAATTATTTTTTCGTAGTGATAAGTTCTGGTAGTCTCTCTCTCTCAGTGACCAAAGTAGCGAAAGTGCATATTTTTTTATTTCAGCTGAATTTATGTGTATAAGTATTATAATATTTCAGTAGCAGTGTTAGTAATATTTGAATAATTTTGGGCTTAACATGAAAGCCAGTTAGGGCTTGACACATAGAAAAAAATTTTTTGTGTTGGTGTAATATTTTCAATGACATATATGAGTAATTTCAGTAATTTTGTGCGTGACATACAAATAATTTTGTTCGGTGCCTGACACACATACAATTTTGTTTTTAGGTGTTTACCTACATGAGTTTTCACACAAATAATTTCTCAAGCGTGCCTGCATAATGTATAATTTGGCATTTCGAACATAACTAATGCTAATTAATAGTTTGCAGTGTGTCACATATATATATGCAATTTCACACTTTTCCAAATATTGAACTTCTAGGTGTATTTTTCATGTGTTGCAAAATTTTTTTTACCTCTACAGTCCGAGTGTTGAATTAAGTGTATTTTTAAGGTGTTGCATTCACGCAATTTATCATATTCTGTTGAACTAAGCGAAGAAAGTGTATTGTAAAGTAATGTTGTCATTCGAAAATGCCTGTTGTTGGTGATGTCAAATTGGTGAAAGCATAATGCAAAATTGTAAGAGGCGTAACTTCTCTTCTCTCCTCACGCTGGTTAATTTAGTGCCCAGGTGCACTGGTTAGTTATTTTAAGTTAGGTTGTTTACTATTGGAGTGCAGTGTAGGTTTAGTGTTGGGTAGGATTAGTATTACTGTAGTAATAGCCAGTGAGTTAGGAATTTAATAATCAGTTAAATTTCTTTTAATTTAATTTTCTCAGTTTAGTTAAAAGGTTAGTATTTGAGCCGATGCAGAATTTTTTTCTTCGTTCCGTGAAATATTTTTGTCTTGTAAAAATTCTTTTACCTCTGTAATTAAGGTCAGGTGATAAGTAGCTTCGCTTCGGAACATTTGTTTTCCTAGTTCAGTGGTAGCCATGTTGGAACGGAAGTCAGCTCACCGGAGGTAGGTGGCGCTGCAGGTTTGTTTACATTCATCGGTTTGTTGACATGGTCGGAGCACGTGTGTGTTGAGTAGTAGGTAGAAGCGAATTTTCTGAGATTTTATTTTATGTTTCGACTCGCTTTGCTCGTCTTTTTCGCAGGGGGAATGTATTTGTCATGGCAAAAATTTTAACCTCTGGTGAATTTCAGAGAGAGCCGCCCCGGTGGTGCAGTGGTCTAAGCGATGGCCTTTGATCATTCGTCCGAAGGGGTCCGGGTTCGAATCCCGGTAAGGCATGGATGTTGTGTTTGTCTTTCGGCACTGGCTCTCCCCCTTCCCTGGAACCAGTGACCCTAAATTAGGGACGGGCGACTGCTTATAGCCCATTGAGTTGCTCACGGTGGTCGTTAAACCTCCAAAAAAAAAAAAAAAAAAAAAATTTTTCAGAGAGACCTGATCAATCTTTCTGTTGGTTTATCAGAGATTAATTAATGCAAAAATTTTCTCCCATGACATACGTTAGAAGAAAATTCCTGGTTGAAAGGCAGGGGAATTCGTGCGCAAAATTCGCTTGTCTTAATCACAACCAGGAAAACAAAATTTCATGTTAATGAGAAAAAAAGAGAATAATATTTGATTTAACTGACTTTGGGGTCTTGAAAATATTTATTTTATCTGTTCTTTTATCGCGATAGGAAAAGGCGAGTAGGTGTGCAGCTCAGAGAATCAAAATTAATTTTGGTTTAACATCACGGAACGAGAGAAAAAGAAAATTAAAATTAGTGATTTTCTGGAAAGCAAGAATTCGCCGTTTTTGCGTTCCTGTTTCCAAACGTCGTGAAAAGTCGCCCAAAAGTGCCACATCTTTTCGTCTTTTGGGTAAGGAATTCAGCAACAGAATCTATTTTTAGACCTCAGGGTCAAGAGGCTTGGTCCCTACGTGTGAAGGTCAGAGGTCACTTGAGGCGTGGGAGAGAATTGCTGTTACTAGGGAAAAGGTCAGCCAATCAGGGGTCAGCATTTTTTTCCAACACGCGAGACTTCTTTGACACTTTGAGACGCTTGTATCAGTCACTTTTGTTCTGGTCCTCTTGCTGGCCGTCAGAGAAAGAGGGGACGGCGGAGTTTTTTCTCCTCGCCTTTTGGCGGGAGAGAACCACAGAGAAAAAAAAAAAGTTTTTTTGTGGCAGCATTTGCTTACCACCAGTCCACCACAATGGGACACTCTGGCTCTGGTATTCGTATTCGCATTCGAGGGGTTGACGATGTAGCACGCCGATAAAGAAGCCTCCCGCCGTCCGGAAACTTCGCCCTGGAGAGAACTTAGCCGAGAAAGGCAAGACATGCCTTCTCCCTTAAGGATATACCGCCAACAGCATCTACACCTCTCCATGCAGTTGGTGCCTGAAGGAGGAGGAGGCCTGCTTCAAAGGCCGGAGGAGAGAGGCCAAAAACAGTTCCATCTCCTCCCAAAGTTTGGGGAGGAGTTTTATTTTTTGCTTGACGGCTTTTTGATGACCACCAGTCCACCACAACGGGAGGTACCTGCTGGCTCCGGCAATGCTCTGCTGCAGTAGGAAAGAAAAAAAGACTGTTTTGTGCCAGGACTGTAAACTGTGGTGAAAAAAAAGAAAAAAAAAGAACGCCAGCTCGAAGGTAATGTTTTAGTCCATATCTTTCTGTATTGCTATATAACATCCCACGCAGGGTGCCTAAACTTCGAGCTGAGCATAAGAAACAAAAGGAAAAAGAGCAAGTTTTTTTTTTGCCTCTGATTATGGCTGTGTTGTCGTTCAGCTTTCAAAATTAGGATTTATTGGTTCCTCAGATGTGAGTTCAGAGAAAAAGAAAGAAAAAAAGAGAGGGGAGTTGAAAATGTTTTCATTTATGTTTTTTTGTGTTGTCATGTCTGGTATTTTAGCAACTCCCCAGGCCAGTAAATTTTAATGTATCGGAAAAATTTAGTTTAATGTTTGGGCACAGTGAATTTTGGTGCATCGATAATAGTTTAGTTGGGCATGTGATAATTGAAAAGCAGTGTTATTGTGATGTCGTAGGTGATAAAATAATAGTAAACATTTCTCTCTAGTCTTTTACAGCGTTGAGTTATTTATTTTTTTTTTTTGAGTGAAGATCAATTATGGGATGATTTATATTGGGATTTTGGGAACATATTATAGTGTGATGAAATTGGAAACCTAAAGTGTTGTTTACATTCTTGGAGTGTTGAGTGTCGAAATTGAGATGGTAGGAGTGTTAATTGAGGACCAGTATTTTACATGCTCCAGATCAGTGTTAATCTCCCATTGGAAAGGGGTGATCTTAGGGCAAGCCGGAAACTTGTCCTAGGGCAGAGGGCTCTGAGTAGGGAATTTTCACCAGGATGCGATATGTGCAAAATAGAAGTTAAAGTATTTTTTGTTCTCAAGTTTAGTATTTCACAAAAAAGAATGAACATCATGTGTTGAGAAGACACACTTTTGCTCACCAGTTCCAGTATTAATTGTTCTTTTCTTTGGCCTAAATTTTCTAGTTTTTACAAAAAGAGTCTAAATTGTAATTTTAATTTTCAATAAGGTGAAAATATTTAGTGAGTTATGTAAATGGTCAGTGTTATTGTCTGAAGTGGACCTGCGCATTGCCATGGTACAGAGGAATTTCCTTGCTAGTGATTTTTCCTGGGATGTATGTGGATATAGAGATAAGTGAATTTTCCTGGGATATATGTGGACATAGAGATAAGTGAATTTTCCTGGGATATATGTGGATATAGTGATTTTGGATTTCTTGGGATATAGAGAGATAAGTGATTTTTCCTGGGATGTATGTGGATATAGAGATAAGTGAATTTTCCTGGGATATATGTGGAGAGAGATAAGTGGATTTTCCTGGGATATATGTGGATATTGTGATTTAGGATTTCTTGGGATATAGAGAGATAAGTGATTTTTTCCTGGGATATAGTTGTGTTAGTTCTGGGCCGGATGTGCCTGGAGTATTTAGGGTTGAAGTACGACAGGCTCTTGCAGGCGTGGTTGATCAAGGTGGGATCATGCATTGGTTCGATAAGGGGGAGCCATGAGGACGTGGTTTTTGGGGGAAAACTTGTCTTCAACCCCCCCAGTAGTTTCGCTGCTCACGGAGATATGTACTGCCGGCGAGGGTCGGTCGGGCGTTGTTTCAATAATTGGCGAGATCATGTTAGAGAAAATCCTGTACCTGATGATGATGTGTCACACTTGAGGATTTTATCCTTTCCCTTTGCCTAGGCTGAAATTGGATTCATGACCCAATTTCACGCCTTCAGCCTGACTGGTATTTTCTTCCTGTGTTGGTTCTCAAAAACCCAGGGTAGTGTCTGAACTGAGAGTATTTGCCTCACCGCTACCTCAGTAATTCACTGCAGGTGTTAAATTTAAGTTTGTTTGGTGATTTAAAGTATCTAAATTTATTTGTTTATGATTTGCTGTAGTGCTAGGGATGTAAATTCTAAATTCTGGTTGTTGGTGTTAGTGAACTTGATATTTAGTTTGGAAATTTAGTTAATTGGTATTTTGAGCTTTTTTTTACAGTATAGAGTTATTAAGTATCTTGAGCTATTATGTGAAGTGCAGAGTGAGGTGATTTTTATGAGCAAGCTAGTGCAAGAAGATTGTTTGAATTTCTGAATTATGGTGATGTTATGAATAGTGATAATTTTTAAGATTAGTTAGTGAGGTTTCTTTATAAGTGAAGTAGGTTCGTTCAGGGTAGTTCTATAGGTTATGTAATGTTTATTAATGCTTGTGCTCAGTGTAAATTCTGTTTTGAGGATAATTTACTTGGTTTGTTTACTTGCTGATAGTAGATTTGTTAAAGTATAATTTGTGGCTCTTAAAATAACTGTAAATTTAAATTGAAGTCTTCGAAGCTGGTCTGGGAGATTGCAGAGTTTGCTAAGATTGTTTAGGTGCAGTAAATTTAAATCAATAAGTGTAAAATTGTAAATTTGTCATTGAGCTAACTAGGTGAGAGAGAAGAGAGTACGTTTCAAAAGAACAGAACTTGTCCACCTTGTGGAATTAAAAATAATCCAGTATCTTTTTTTTTTTTTTGTGTGTAAGCTATGTGAATCGTAGTATAATTTTGGATGCATAAAGTCAATGCCTAGTGTTCAAACCAACTGTGTTGAAATATGTCAAGTTGTGCTGTTCATAAGGACAGTGGCCAAAGAGAAATAGAAAAGAAATTGAGATTCTGTTATTATACTGCTGTGTTTAAGCAAACAACAAAAAAGGAAATTCCATCTGATTGTCCACTAAATTATTTTGTTAAGTTTTTAAAGAAAAATAATAAATACAGGCAGTAGCCTTTCAAAAAAAAAGTCCAAAATTAGTGCAGTGTGAAAAATTTTGTGTGCTGTTGTCTTCCATGACTTGGTCCCATGTACCCCACCTTAGCTTGACTAAGGCTATCGATCCGAATCCTGGTATTATAATGTATTTCATAACTGCAATTTTTGTCCTATCCTTTTAAATTGACTTTCACCGCCTCCACAAGTTGTTATTGAACGAGTACATTTTATCCTATGACTTATAGTGACACCTTTTCATACACATGCAACAATATTCACTTATTTTTGCACTTTCAGGTGACTCAACTCTGCGTGAACACAAACAAAGCAAACTTTCCAATAACTTCTTGTGGAATGTAAATTTTCAGATGCATTTTTGTTTAGGATGTTCATGGCCTTCTAACACATAGAAAATATTTTTGTTTCGAAATGCATCCACCCATCTCCCAAATTTAAATTTTCTATAATTTCCATACCAGCATAAATATAGTCGCATTTGATAAATAACTTCAACCTTCAAAAAATTTTTTCACCATAACATTTGGTGCCGTGACCATAGGATACATGCCTTGTCATGGAATTCAACCTGTACTGCACAGTAGTTACGAAAAATCTTGAGTATGGTTTCATATGTGAATTATTTTTTCGTAGTGATAAGTTCTGGTAGTCTCTCTCTCTCTCTCAGTGACCAAAGTAGCGAAAGTGCATATTTTTTTATTTCATCTGAATTTATGTGTATAAGTATTATAATATTTCAGTAGCAGTGTTAGTAATATTTGAATAATTTTGGGCTTAACATGAAAGCCAGTTAGGGCTTGACACATAGAAAAAAATTTTTTGTGTTGGTGTAATATTTTCAATGACATATATGAGTAATTTCAGTAATTTTGTGCGTGACATACAAATAATTTTGTTCGGTGCCTGACACACATACAATTTTGTTTTTAGGTGTTTACCTACATGAGTTTTCACACAAATAATTTCTCAAGCGTGCCTGCATAATGTATAATTTGGCATTTCGAACATAACTAATGCTAATTAATAGTTTGCAGTGTGTCACATATATATATGCAATTTCACACTTTTCCAAATATTGAACTTCTAGGTGTATTTTTCATGTGTTGCAAAATTTTTTTTACCTCTACAGTCCGAGTGTTGAATTAAGTGTATTTTTAAGGTGTTGCATTCACGCAATTTATCATATTCTGTTGAACTAAGCGAAGAAAGTGTATTGTAAAGTAATGTTGTCATTCGAAAATGCCTGTTGTTGGTGATGTCAAATTGGTGAAAGCATAATGCAAAATTGTAAGAGGCGTAACTTCTCTTCTCTCCTCACGCTGGTTAATTTAGTGCCCAGGTGCACTGGTTAGTTATTTTAAGTTAGGTTGTTTACTATTGGAGTGCAGTGTAGGTTTAGTGTTGGGTAGGATTAGTATTACTGTAGTAATAGCCAGTGAGTTAGGAATTTAATAATCAGTTAAATTTCTTTTAATTTAATTTTCTCAGTTTAGTTAAAAGGTTAGTATTTGAGCCGATGCAGAATTTTTTTCTTCGTTCCGTGAAATATTTTTGTCTTGTAAAAATTCTTTTACCTCTGTAATTAAGGTCAGGTGATAAGTAGCTTCGCTTCGGAACATTTGTTTTCCTAGTTCAGTGGTAGCCATGTTGGAACGGAAGTCAGCTCACCGGAGGTAGGTGGCGCTGCAGGTTTGTTTACATTCATCGGTTTGTTGACATGGTCGGAGCACGTGTGTGTTGAGTAGTAGGTAGAAGCGAATTTTCTGAGATTTTATTTTATGTTTCGACTCGCTTTGCTCGTCTTTTTCGCAGGGGGAATGTATTTGTCATGGCAAAAATTTTAACCTCTGGTGAATTTCAGAGAGAGCCGCCCCGGTGGTGCAGTGGTCTAAGCGATGGCCTTTGATCATTCGTCCGAAGGGGTCCGGGTTCGAATCCCGGTAAGGCATGGATGTTGTGTTTGTCTTTCGGCACTGGCTCTCCCCCTTCCCTGGAACCAGTGACCCTAAATTAGGGACGGGCGACTGCTTATAGCCCATTGAGTTGCTCACGGTGGTCGTTAAACCTCCAAAAAAAAAAAAAAAAAAAAAATTTCAGAGAGACCTGATCAATCTTTCTGTTGGTTTATCAGAGATTAATTAATGCAAAAATTTTCTCCCATGACATACGTTAGAAGAAAATTCCTGGTTGAAAGGCAGGGGAATTCGTGCGCAAAATTCGCTTGTCTTAATCACAACCAGGAAAACAAAATTTCATGTTAATGAGAAAAAAAAAATAGAATAATATTTGATTTAACTGACTTTGGGGTCTTGAAAATATTTATTTTATCTGTTCTTTTATCGCGATAGGAAAAGGCGAGTAGGTGTGCAGCTCAGAGAATCAAAATTAATTTTGGTTTAACATCACGGAACGAGAGAAAAAGAAAATTAAAATTAGTGATTTTCTGGAAAGCAAGAATTCGCCGTTTTTGCGTTCCTGTTTCCAAACGTCGTGAAAAGTCGCCCAAAAGTGCCACATCTTTTCGTCTTTTGGGTAAGGAATTCAGCAACAGAATCTATTTTTAGACCTCAGGGTCAAGAGGCTTGGTCCCTACGTGTGAAGGTCAGAGGTCACTTGAGGCGGGGGAGAGAATTGCTGTTACTAGGGAAAAGGTCAGCCAATCAGGGGTCAGCATTTTTTTCCAACACGCGAGACTTCTTTGACACTTTGAGACGCTTGTATCAGTCACTTTTGTTCTGGTCCTCTTGCTGGCCGTCAGAGAAAGAGGGGACGGCGGAGTTTTTTTCTCCTCGCCTTTTGGCGGGAGAGAACCACAGAGAAAAAAAAAGTTTTTTTGTGGCAGCATTTGCTTACCACCAGTCCACCACAATGGGACACTCTGGCTCTGGTATTCGTATTCGCATTCGAGGGGTTGACGATGTAGCACGCCGATAAAGAAGCCTCCCGCCGTCCGGAAACTTCGCCCTGGAGAGAACTTAGCCGAGAAAGGCAAGACATGCCTTCTCCCTTAAGGATATACCGCCAACAGCATCTACACCTCTCCATGCAGTTGGTGCCTGAAGGAGAAGGAGGCCTGCTTCAAAGGCCGGAGGAGAGAGGCCAAAAACAGTTCCATCTCCTCCCAAAGTTTGGGGAGGAGTTTTATTTTTTGCTTGACGGCTTTTTGATGACCACCAGTCCACCACAACGGGAGGTACCTGCTGGCTCCGGCAATGCTCTGCTGCAGTAGGAAAGAAAAAAAAGACTGTTTTGTGCCAGGACTGTAAACTGTGGTGAAAAAAAAAAGAAAAAAAAGAACGCCAGCTCGAAGGTAATGTTTTAGTCCATATCTTTCTGTATTGCTATATAACATCCCACGCAGGGTGCCTAAACTTCGAGCTGAGCATAAGAAACAAAAGGAAAAAGAGCAAGTTTTTTTTTTGCCTCTGATTATGGCTGTGTTGTCGTTCAGCTTTCAAAATTAGGATTTATTGGTTCCTCAGATGTGAGTTCAGAGAAAAAGAAAGAAAAAAAGAGAGGGAGTTGAAAATGTTTTCATTTATGTTTTTTTGTGTTGTCATGTCTGGTATTTTAGCAACTCCCCAGGCCAGTAAATTTTAATGTATCGGAAAAATTTAGTTTAATGTTTGGGCACAGTGAATTTTGGTGCATCGATAATAGTTTAGTTGGGCATGTGATAATTGAAAAGCAGTGTTATTGTGATGTCGTAGGTGATAAAATAATAGTAAACATTTCTCTCTAGTCTTTTACAGCGTTGAGTTATTTATTTTTTTTTTTTTGAGTGAAGATCAATTATGGGATGATTTATATTGGGATTTTGGGAACATATTATAGTGTGATGAAATTGGAAACCTAAAGTGTTGTTTACATTCTTGGAGTGTTGAGTGTCGAAATTGAGATGGTAGGAGTGTTAATTGAGGACCAGTATTTTACATGCTCCAGATCAGTGTTAATCTCCCATTGGAAAGGGGTGATCTTAGGGCAAGCCGGAAACTTGTCCTAGGGCAGAGGGCTCTGAGTAGGGAATTTTCACCAGGATGCGATATGTGCAAAATAGAAGTTAAAGTATTTTTTGTTCTCAAGTTTAGTATTTCACAAAAGAATGAACATCATGTGTTGAGAAGACACACTTTTGCTCACCAGTTCCAGTATTAATTGTTCTTTTCTTTGGCCTAAATTTTCTAGTTTTTACAAAAAGAGTCTAAATTGTAATTTTAATTTTCAATAAGGTGAAAATATTTAGTGAGTTATGTAAATGGTCAGTGTTATTGTCTGAAGTGGACCTGCGCATTGCCATGGTACAGAGGAATTTCCTTGCTAGTGATTTTTCCTGGGATGTATGTGGATATAGAGATAAGTGAATTTTCCTGGGATATATGTGGACATAGAGATAAGTGAATTTTCCTGGGATATATGTGGATATAGTGATTTTGGATTTCTTGGGATATAGAGAGATAAGTGATTTTTCCTGGGATGTATGTGGATATAGAGATAAGTGAATTTTCCTGGGATATATGTGGAGAGAGATAAGTGGATTTTCCTGGGATATATGTGGATATTGTGATTTAGGATTTCTTGGGATATAGAGAGATAAGTGATTTTTTCCTGGGATATAGTTGTGTTAGTTCTGGGCCGGATGTGCCTGGAGTATTTAGGGTTGAAGTACGACAGGCTCTTGCAGGCGTGGTTGATCAAGGTGGGATCATGCATTGGTTCGATAAGGGGGAGCCCTGAGGACGTGGTTTTTGGGGGAAAACTTGTCTTCAACCCCCAGTAGTTTCGCTGCTCACGGAGATATGTACTGCCGGCGAGGGTCGGTCGGGCGTTGCTTCAATAATTGGCGAGATCATGTTAGACAAAATCCTGTACCTGATGATGATGTGTCACACTTGAGGATTTTTTCCTTTCCCTTTGCCTAGGCTGAAATTGGATTCATGACCCAATTTCACGCCTTCAGCCTGACTGGTATTTTCTTCCTGTGTTGGTTCTCAAAAACCCAGGGTAGTGTCTGAACTGAGAGTATTTGCCTCACCGCTACCTCAGTAATTCACTGCAGGTGTTAAATTTAAGTTTGTTTGGTGATTTAAAGTATCTAAATTTATTTGTTTATGATTTGCTGTAGTGCTAGGGATGTAAATTCTAAATTCTGGTTGTTGGTGTTAGTGAACTTGATATTTAGTTTGGAAATTTAGTTAATTGGTATTTTGTGCTTTTGTTTACAGTATAGAGTTATTAAGTATCTTGAGCTATTATGTGAAGTGCAGAGTGAGGTGATTTTTATGAGCAAGCTAGTGCAAGAAGATTGTTTGAATTTCTGAATTATGGTGATGTTATGAATAGTGATAATTTTTAAGATTAGTTAGTGAGGTTTCTTTATAAGTGAAGTAGGTTCGTTCAGGGTAGTTCTATAGGTTATGTAATGTTTATTAATGCTTGTGCTCAGTGTAAATTCTGTTTTGAGGATAATTTACTTGGTTTGTTTACTTGCTGATAGTAGATTTGTTAAAGTATAATTTGTGGCTCTTAAAATAACTGTAAATTTAAATTGAAGTCTTCGAAGCTGGTCTGGGAGATTGCAGAGTTTGTTAAGATTGTTTAGGTGCAGTAAATTTAAATCAATAAGTGTAAAATTGTAAATTTGTCATTGAGCTAACTAGGTGAGAGAGAAGAGAGTACGTTTCAAAAGAACAGAACTTGTCCACCTTGTGGAATTAAAAATAATCCAGTATCTTTTTTTTGTGTAAGCTATGTGAATCGTAGTATAATTTTGGATGCATAAAGTCAATGCCTAGTGTTCAAACCAACTGTGTTGAAATATGTCAAGTTGTGCTGTTCATAAGGCCAGTGGCCAAAGAGAAATAGAAAAGAAATTGAGATTCTGTTATTATACTGCTGTGTTTAAGCAAACAACAAAAAAGGAAATTCCATCTGATTGTCCACTAAATTATTTTGTTAAGTTTTTAAAGAAAAATAATAAATACAGGCAGTAGCCTTTCAAAAAAAAGTCCAAAATTAGTGCAGTGTGAAAAATTTTGTGTGCTGTTGTCTTCCATGACTTGGTCCCATGTACCCCACCTTAGCTTGACTAAGGCTATCGATCCGAATCCTGGTATTATAAGGTATTTCATAACTGCAATTTTTGTCCTATCCTTTTAAATTGACTTTCACCGCCTCCACAAGTTGTTATTGAACGAGTACATTTTATCCTATGACTTATAGTGACACCTTTTCATACACATGCAACAATATTCACTTATTTTTGCACTTTCAGGTGACTCAACTCTGCGTGAACACAAACAAAGCAAACTTTCCAATAACTTCTTGTGGAATGTAAATTTTCAGATGCATTTTTGTTTAGGATGTTCATGGCCTTCTAACACATAGAAAATATTTTTGTTTCGAAATGCATCCACCCATCTCCCAAATTTAAATTTTCTATAATTTCCATATCAATTTCCATACCAGCATAAATATAGTCGCATTTGATAAATAACTTCAACCTTCAAAAATTTTTTCACCATAACATTTGGTGCCGTGACCATAGGATACATGCCTTGTCATGGAATTCAACCTGTACTGCACAGTAGTTACGAAAAATCTTGAGTATGGTTTCATATGTGAATTATTTTTTCGTAGTGATAAGTTCTGGTAGTCTCTCTCTCTCAGTGACCAAAGTAGCGAAAGTGCATATTTTTTTATTTCAGCTGAATTTATGTGTATAAGTATTATAATATTTCAGTAGCAGTGTTAGTAATATTTGAATAATTTTGGGCTTAACATGAAAGCCAGTTAGGGCTTGACACATAGAAAAAAATTTTTTGTGTTGGTGTAATATTTTCAATGACATATATGAGTAATTTCAGTAATTTTGTGCGTGACATACAAATAATTTTGTTCGGTGCCTGACACACATACAATTTTGTTTTTAGGTGTTTACCTACATGAGTTTTCACACAAATAATTTCTCAAGCGTGCCTGCATAATGTATAATTTGGCATTTCGAACATAACTAATGCTAATTAATAGTTTGCAGTGTGTCACATATATATATGCAATTTCACACTTTTCCAAATATTGAACTTCTAGGTGTATTTTTCATGTGTTGCAAAATTTTTTTTACCTCTACAGTCCGAGTGTTGAATTAAGTGTATTTTTAAGGTGTTGCATTCACGCAATTTATCATATTCTGTTGAACTAAGCGAAGAAAGTGTATTGTAAAGTAATGTTGTCATTCGAAAATGCCTGTTGTTGGTGATGTCAAATTGGTGAAAGCATAATGCAAAATTGTAAGAGGCGTAACTTCTCTTCTCTCCTCACGCTGGTTAATTTAGTGCCCAGGTGCACTGGTTAGTTATTTTAAGTTAGGTTGTTTACTATTGGAGTGCAGTGTAGGTTTAGTGTTGGGTAGGATTAGTATTACTGTAGTAATAGCCAGTGAGTTAGGAATTTAATAATCAGTTAAATTTCTTTTAATTTAATTTTCTCAGTTTAGTTAAAAGGTTAGTATTTGAGCCGATGCAGAATTTTTTCTTCGTTCCGTGAAATATTTTTGTCTTGTAAAAATTCTTTTACCTCTGTAATTAAGGTCAGGTGATAAGTAGCTTCGCTTCGGAACATTTGTTTTCCTAGTTCAGTGGTAGCCATGTTGGAACGGAAGTCAGCTCACCGGAGGTAGGTGGCGCTGCAGGTTTGTTTACATTCATCGGTTTGTTGACATGGTCGGAGCACGTGTGTGTTGAGTAGTAGGTAGAAGCGAATTTTCTGAGATTTTATTTTATGTTTCGACTCGCTTTGCTCGTCTTTTTCGCAGGGGGAATGTATTTGTCATGGCAAAAATTTTAACCTCTGGTGAATTTCAGAGAGAGCCGCCCCGGTGGTGCAGTGGTCTAAGCGATGGCCTTTGATCATTCGTCCGAAGGGGTCCGGGTTCGAATCCCGGTAAGGCATGGATGTTGTGTTTGTCTTTCGGCACTGGCTCTCCCCCTTCCCTGGAACCAGTGACCCTAAATTAGGGACGGGCGACTGCTTATAGCCCATTGAGTTGCTCACGGTGGTCGTTAAACCTCAAAAAAAAAAAAAAAAAAAAATTTCAGAGAGACCTGATCAATCTTTCTGTTGGTTTATCAGAGATTAATTAATGCAAAAATTTTCTCCCATGACATACGTTAGAAGAAAATTCCTGGTTGAAAGGCAGGGGAATTCGTGCGCAAAATTCGCTTGTCTTAATCACAACCAGGAAAACAAAATTTCATGTTAATGAGAAAAAAAAAAGAAAAAGAGAATAATATTTGATTTAACTGACTTTGGGGTCTTGAAAATATTTATTTTATCTGTTCTTTTATCGCGATAGGAAAAGGCGAGTAGGTGTGCAGCTCAGAGAATCAAAATTAATTTTGGTTTAACATCACGGAACGAGAGAAAAAGAAAATTAAAATTAGTGATTTTCTGGAAAGCAAGAATTCGCCGTTTTTGTGTTCCTGTTTCCAAACGTCGTGAAAAGTCGCCCAAAAGTGCCACATCTTTTGGGTAAGGAATTCAGCAACAGAATCTATTTTTAGACCTCAGGGTCAAGAGGCTTGGTCCCTACGTGTGAAGGTCAGAGGTCACTTGAGGCGTGGGAGAGAATTGCTGTTACTAGGGAAAAGGTCAGCCAATCAGGGGTCAGCATTTTTTTCCAACACGCGAGATTTCTTTGACACTTTGAGACGCTTGTCTCAGTCACTTTTGTTCTGGTCCTCTTGCTGGCCGTCAGAGAAAGAGGGGACGGCGGAGTTTTTTCTCCTCGCCTTTTGGCGGGAGAGAACCACAGAGAAAAAAAGTTTTTTTGTGGCAGCATTTGCTTACCACCAGTCCACCACAATGGGACACTCTGGCTCTGGTATTCGTATTCGCATTCGAGGGGTTGACGATGTAGCACGCCGATAAAGAAGCCTCCCGCCGTCCGGAAACTTCGCCCTGGAGAGAACTTAGCCGAGAAAGGCAAGACATGCCTTCTCCCTTAAGGATATACCGCCAACAGCATCTACACCTCTCCATGCAGTTGCTGCCTGAAGGAGGAGGAGGCCTGCTTCAAAGGCCGGAGGAGAGAGGCCAAAAACAGTTCCATCTCCTCCCAAAGTTTGGGGAGGAGTTTTATTTTTTGCTTGACGGCTTTTTGATGACCACCAGTCCACCACAACGGGAGGTACCTGCTGGCTCCGGCAATGCTCTGCTGCAGTAGGAAAGAAAAAAAAGACTGTTTTGTGCCAGGACTGTAAACTGTGGTGAAAAAAAAGAAAAAAAAGAACGCCAGCTCGAAGGTAATGTTTTAGTCCATATCTTTCTGTATTGCTATATAACATCCCACGCAGGGTGCCTAAACTTCGAGCTGAGCATAAGAAACAAAAGGAAAAAGAGCAAGTTTTTTTTTTGCCTCTGATTATGGCTGTGTTGTCGTTCAGCTTTCAAAATTAGGATTTATTGGTTCCTCAGATGTGAGTTCAGAGAAAAAGAAAGAAAAAAAGAGAGGGAGTTGAAAATGTTTTCATTTATGTTTTTTTGTGTTGTCATGTCTGGTATTTTAGCAACTCCCCAGGCCAGTAAATTTTAATGTATCGGAAAAATTTAGTTTAATGTTTGGGCACAGTGAATTTTGGTGCATCGATAATAGTTTAGTTGGGCATGTGATAATTGAAAAGCAGTGTTATTGTGATGTCGTAGGTGATAAAATAATAGTAAACATTTCTCTCTAGTCTTTTACAGCGTTGAGTTATTTTTTTTTTTTTTTGAGTGAAGATCAATTATGGGATGATTTATATTGGGATTTTGGGAACATATTATAGTGTGATGAAATTGGAAACCTAAAGTGTTGTTTACATTCTTGGAGTGTTGAGTTTCGAAATTGAGATGGTAGGAGTGTTAATTGAGGACCAGTATTTTACATGCTCCAGATCAGTGTTAATCTCCCATTGGAAAGGGGTGATCTTAGGGCAAGCCGGAAACTTGTCCTAGGGCAGAGGAGCTCTGAGTAGGGAATTTTCACCAGGATGCGATATGTGCAAAATAGAAGTTAAAGTATTTTTTGTTCTCAAGTTTAGTATTTCACAAAAAAGAATGAACATCATGTGTTGAGAAGACACACTTTTGCTCACCAGTTCCAGTATTAATTGTTCTTTTCTTTGGCCTAAATTTTCTAGTTTTTACGAAAAGAGTCTAAATTGTAATTTAAATTTTCAATGAGGTGAAAATATTTAGTGAGTTATGTAAATGGTCAGTGTTATTGTCTGAAGTGGACCTGCGCATTGCCATGGTACAGAGGAATTTCCTTGCTAGTGATTTTTCCTGGGATGTATGTGGATATAAAGATAAGTGAATTTTCCTGGGATATATGTGGACATAGAGATAAGTGAATTTTCCTGGGATATATGTGGATATAGTGATTTTGGATTTCTTGGGATATAGAGAGATAAGTGATTTTTCCTGGGATGTATGTGGATATAGAGATAAGTGAATTTTCCTGGGATATATGTGGAGAGAGATAAGTGGATTTTCCTGGGATATATGTGGATATTGTGATTTAGGATTTCTTGGGATATAGAGAGATAAGTGATTTTTTCCTGGGATATAGTTGTGTTAGTTCTGGGCCGGATGTGCCTGGAGTATTTAGGGTTGAAGTACGACAGGCTCTTGCAGGCGTGGTTGATCAAGGTGGGATCATGCATTGGTTCGATAAGGGGGAGCCATGAGGACGTGGTTTTTGGGGGAAAACTTGTCTTCAACCCCCCAGTAGTTTCGCTGCTCACGGAGATATGTACTGCCGGCGAGGGTCGGTCGGGCGTTGTTTCAATAATTGGCGAGATCATGTTAGAGAAAATCCTGTACCTGATGATGATGTGTCACACTTGAGGATTTTATCCTTTCCCTTTGCCTAGGCTGAAATTGGATTCATGACCCAATTTCACGCCTTCAGCCTGACTGGTATTTTCTTCCTGTGTTGGTTCTCAAAAACCCAGGGTAGTGTCTGAACTGAGAGTATTTGCCTCACCGCTACCTCAGTAATTCACTGCAGGTGTTAAATTTAAGTTTGTTTGGTGATTTAAAGTATCTAAATTTATTTGTTTATGATTTGCTGTAGTGCTAGGGATGTAAATTCTAAATTCTGGTTGTTGGTGTTAGTGAACTTGATATTTAGTTTGGAAATTTAGTTAATTGGTATTTTGAGCTTTTTTTTACAGTATAGAGTTATTAAGTATCTTGAGCTATTATGTGAAGTGCAGAGTGAGGTGATTTTTATGAGCAAGCTAGTGCAAGAAGATTGTTTGAATTTCTGAATTATGGTGATGTTATGAATAGTGATAATTTTTAAGATTAGTTAGTGAGGTTTCTTTATAAGTGAAGTAGGTTCGTTCAGGGTAGTTCTATAGGTTATGTAATGTTTATTAATGCTTGTGCTCAGTGTAAATTCTGTTTTGAGGATAATTTACTTGGTTTGTTTACTTGCTGATAGTAGATTTGTTAAAGTATAATTTGTGGCTCTTAAAATAACTGTAAATTTAAATTGAAGTCTTCGAAGCTGGTCTGGGAGATTGCAGAGTTTGTTAAGATTGTTTAGGTGCAGTAAATTTAAATCAATAAGTGTAAAATTGTAAATTTGTCATTGAGCTAACTAGGTGAGAGAGAAGAGAGTACGTTTCAAAAGAACAGAACTTGTCCACCTTGTGGAATTAAAAATAATCCAGTATCTTTTTTTTTTTGTGTGTAAGCTATGTGAATCGTAGTATAATTTTGGATGCATAAAGTCAATGCCTAGTGTTCAAACCAACTGTGTTGAAATATGTCAAGTTGTGCTGTTCATAAGGACAGTGGCCAAAGAGAAATAGAAAAGAAATTGAGATTCTGTTATTATACTGCTGTGTTTAAGCAAACAACAAAAAAGGAAATTCCATCTGATTGTCCACTAAATTATTTTGTTAAGTTTTTAAAGAAAAATAATAAATACAGGCAGTAGCCTTTCAAAAAAAAAGTCCAAAATTAGTGCAGTGTGAAAAATTTTGTGTGCTGTTGTCTTCCATGACTTGGTCCCATGTACCCCACCTTAGCTTGACTAAGGCTATCGATCCGAATCCTGGTATTATAATGTATTTCATAACTGCAATTTTTGTCCTATCCTTTTAAATTGACTTTCACCGCCTCCACAAGTTGTTATTGAACGAGTACATTTTATCCTATGACTTATAGTGACACCTTTTCATACACATGCAACAATATTCACTTATTTTTGCACTTTCAGGTGACTCAACTCTGCGTGAACACAAACAAAGCAAACTTTCCAATAACTTCTTGTGGAATGTAAATTTTCAGATGCATTTTTGTTTAGGATGTTCATGGCCTTCTAACACATAGAAAATATTTTTGTTTCGAAATGCATCCACCCATCTCCCAAATTTAAATTTTCTATAATTTCCATACCAGCATAAATATAGTCGCATTTGATAAATAACTTCAACCTTCAAAAATTTTTTCACCATAACATTTGGTGCCGTGACCATAGGATACATGCCTTGTCATGGAATTCAACCTGTACTGCACAGTAGTTACGAAAAATCTTGAGTATGGTTTCATATGTGAATTATTTTTTCGTAGTGATAAGTTCTGGTAGTCTCTCTCTCTCTCAGTGACCAAAGTAGCGAAAGTGCATATTTTTTTATTTCAGCTGAATTTATGTGTATAAGTATTATAATATTTCAGTAGCAGTGTTAGTAATATTTGAATAATTTTGGGCTTAACATGAAAGCCAGTTAGGGCTTGACACATAGAAAAAAATTTTTTGTGTTGGTGTAATATTTTCAATGACATATATGAGTAATTTCAGTAATTTTGTGCGTGACATACAAATAATTTTGTTCGGTGCCTGACACACATACAATTTTGTTTTTAGGTGTTTACCTACATGAGTTTTCACACAAATAATTTCTCAAGCGTGCCTGCATAATGTATAATTTGGCATTTCGAACATAACTAATGCTAATTAATAGTTTGCAGTGTGTCACATATATATATGCAATTTCACACTTTTCCAAATATTGAACTTCTAGGTGTATTTTTCATGTGTTGCAAAATTTTTTTTACCTCTACAGTCCGAGTGTTGAATTAAGTGTATTTTTAAGGTGTTGCATTCACGCAATTTATCATATTCTGTTGAACTAAGCGAAGAAAGTGTATTGTAAAGTAATGTTGTCATTCGAAAATGCCTGTTGTTGGTGATGTCAAATTGGTGAAAGCATAATGCAAAATTGTAAGAGGCGTAACTTCTCTTCTCTCCTCACGCTGGTTAATTTAGTGCCCAGGTGCACTGGTTAGTTATTTTAAGTTAGGTTGTTTACTATTGGAGTGCAGTGTAGGTTTAGTGTTGGGTAGGATTAGTATTACTGTAGTAATAGCCAGTGAGTTAGGAATTTAATAATCAGTTAAATTTCTTTTAATTTAATTTTCTCAGTTTAGTTAAAAGGTTAGTATTTGAGCCGATGCAGAATTTTTTTTCTTCGTTCCGTGAAATATTTTTGTCTTGTAAAAATTCTTTTACCTCTGTAATTAAGGTCAGGTGATAAGTAGCTTCGCTTCGGAACATTTGTTTTCCTAGTTCAGTGGTAGCCATGTTGGAACGGAAGTCAGCTCACCGGAGGTAGGTGGCGCTGCAGGTTTGTTTACATTCATCGGTTTGTTGACATGGTCGGAGCACGTGTGTGTTGAGTAGTAGGTAGAAGCGAATTTTCTGAGATTTTATTTTATGTTTCGACTCGCTTTGCTCGTCTTTTTCGCAGGGGGAATGTATTTGTCATGGCAAAAATTTTAACCTCTGGTGAATTTCAGAGAGAGCCGCCCCGGTGGTGCAGTGGTCTAAGCGATGGCCTTTGATCATTCGTCCGAAGGGGTCCGGGTTCGAATCCCGGTAAGGCATGGATGTTGTGTTTGTCTTTCGGCACTGGCTCTCCCCCTTCCCTGGAACCAGTGACCCTAAATTAGGGACGGGCGACTGCTTATAGCCCATTGAGTTGCTCACGGTGGTCGTTAAACCTCCAAAAAAAAAAAAAAAAAAAAAAAAATTTTCAGAGAGACCTGATCAATCTTTCTGTTGGTTTATCAGAGATTAATTAATGCAAAAATTTTCTCCCATGACATACGTTAGAAGAAAATTCCTGGTTGAAAGGCAGGGGAATTCGTGCGCAAAATTCGCTTGTCTTAATCACAACCAGGAAAACAAAATTTCATGTTAATGAGAAAAAAAAAATAGAATAATATTTGATTTAACTGACTTTGGGGTCTTGAAAATATTTATTTTATCTGTTCTTTTATCGCGATAGGAAAAGGCGAGTAGGTGTGCAGCTCAGAGAATCAAAATTAATTTTGGTTTAACATCACGGAACGAGAGAAAAAGAAAATTAAAATTAGTGATTTTCTGGAAAGCAAGAATTCGCCGTTTTTGCGTTCCTGTTTCCAAACGTCGTGAAAAGTCGCCCAAAAGTGCCACATCTTTTCGTCTTTTGGGTAAGGAATTCAGCAACAGAATCTATTTTTAGACCTCAGGGTCAAGAGGCTTGGTCCCTACGTGTGAAGGTCAGAGGTCACTTGAGGCGTGGGAGAGAATTGCTGTTACTAGGGAAAAGGTCAGCCAATCAGGGGTCAGCATTTTTTTCCAACACGCGAGACTTCTTTGACACTTTGAGACGCTTGTCTCAGTCACTTTTGTTCTGGTCCTCTTGCTGGCCGTCAGAGAAAGAGGGGACGGCGGAGTTTTTTTCTCCTCGCCTTTTGGCGGGAGAGAACCACAGAGAAAAAAAGTTTTTTTGTGGCAGCATTTGCTTACCACCAGTCCACCACAATGGGACACTCTGGCTCTGGTATTCGTATTCGCATTCGAGGGGTTGACGATGTAGCACGCCGATAAAGAAGCCTCCCGCCGTCCGGAAACTTCGCCCTGGAGAGAACTTAGCCGAGAAAGGCAAGACATGCCTTCTCCCTTAAGGATATACCGCCAACAGCATCTACACCTCTCCATGCAGTTGCTGCCTGAAGGAGGAGGAGGCCTGCTTCAAAGGCCGGAGGAGAGAGGCCAAAAACAGTTCCATCTCCTCCCAAAGTTTGGGGAGGAGTTTTATTTTTGCTTGACGGCTTTTTGATGACCACCAGTCCACCACAACGGGAGGTACCTGCTGGCTCCGGCAATGCTCTGCTGCAGTAGGAAAGAAAAAAAAGACTGTTTTGTGCCAGGACTGTAAACTGTGGTGAAAAAAAAAAGAAAAAAAAGAACGCCAGCTCGAAGGTAATGTTTTAGTCCATATCTTTCTGTATTGCTATATAACATCCCACGCAGGGTGCCTAAACTTCGAGCTGAGCATAAGAAACAAAAGGAAAAAGAGCAAGTTTTTTTTGCCTCTGATTATGGCTGTGTTGTCGTTCAGCTTTCAAAATTAGGATTTATTGGTTCCTCAGATGTGAGTTCAGAGAAAAAGAAAGAAAAAAAGAGAGGGAGTTGAAAATGTTTTCATTTATGTTTTTTTGTGTTGTCATGTCTGGTATTTTAGCAACTCCCCAGGCCAGTAAATTTTAATGTATCGGAAAAATTTAGTTTAATGTTTGGGCACAGTGAATTTTGGTGCATCGATAATAGTTTAGTTGGGCATGTGATAATTGAAAAGCAGTGTTATTGTGATGTCGTAGGTGATAAAATAATAGTAAACATTTCTCTCTAGTCTTTTACAGCGTTGAGTTATTTATTTTTTTTTTTTTGAGTGAAGATCAATTATGGGATGATTTATATTGGGATTTTGGGAACATATTATAGTGTGATGAAATTGGAAACCTAAAGTGTTGTTTACATTCTTGGAGTGTTGAGTGTCGAAATTGAGATGGTAGGAGTGTTAATTGAGGACCAGTATTTTACATGCTCCAGATCAGTGTTAATCTCCCATTGGAAAGGGGTGATCTTAGGGCAAGCCGGAAACTTGTCCTAGGGCAGAGGGCTCTGAGTAGGGAATTTTCACCAGGATGCGATATGTGCAAAATAGAAGTTAAAGTATTTTTTGTTCTCAAGTTTAGTATTTCACAAAAAAGAATGAACATCATGTGTTGAGAAGACACACTTTTGCTCACCAGTTCCAGTATTAATTGTTCTTTTCTTTGGCCTAAATTTTCTAGTTTTTACAAAAAGAGTCTAAATTGTAATTTTAATTTTCAATAAGGTGAAAATATTTAGTGAGTTATGTAAATGGTCAGTGTTATTGTCTGAAGTGGACCTGCGCATTGCCATGGTACAGAGGAATTTCCTTGCTAGTGATTTTTCCTGGGATGTATGTGGATATAGAGATAAGTGAATTTTCCTGGGATATATGTGGACATAGAGATAAGTGAATTTTCCTGGGATATATGTGGATATAGTGATTTTGGATTTCTTGGGATATAGAGAGATAAGTGATTTTTCCTGGGATGTATGTGGATATAGAGATAAGTGAATTTTCCTGGGATATATGTGGAGAGAGATAAGTGGATTTTCCTGGGATATATGTGGATATTGTGATTTAGGATTTCTTGGGATATAGAGAGATAAGTGATTTTTTCCTGGGATATAGTTGTGTTAGTTCTGGGCCGGATGTGCCTGGAGTATTTAGGGTTGAAGTACGACAGGCTCTTGCAGGCGTGGTTGATCAAGGTGGGATCATGCATTGGTTCGATAAGGGGGAGCCATGAGGACGTGGTTTTTGGGGGAAAACTTGTCTTCAACCCCCCCAGTAGTTTCGCTGCTCACGGAGATATGTACTGCCGGCGAGGGTCGGTCGGGCGTTGTTTCAATAATTGGCGAGATCATGTTAGAGAAAATCCTGTACCTGATGATGATGTGTCACACTTGAGGATTTTATCCTTTCCCTTTGCCTAGGCTGAAATTGGATTCATGACCCAATTTCACGCCTTCAGCCTGACTGGTATTTTCTTCCTGTGTTGGTTCTCAAAAACCCAGGGTAGTGTCTGAACTGAGAGTATTTGCCTCACCGCTACCTCAGTAATTCACTGCAGGTGTTAAATTTAAGTTTGTTTGGTGATTTAAAGTATCTAAATTTATTTGTTTATGATTTGCTGTAGTGCTAGGGATGTAAATTCTAAATTCTGGTTGTTGGTGTTAGTGAACTTGATATTTAGTTTGGAAATTTAGTTAATTGGTATTTTGAGCTTTTTTTTACAGTATAGAGTTATTAAGTATCTTGAGCTATTATGTGAAGTGCAGAGTGAGGTGATTTTTATGAGCAAGCTAGTGCAAGAAGATTGTTTGAATTTCTGAATTATGGTGATGTTATGAATAGTGATAATTTTTAAGATTAGTTAGTGAGGTTTCTTTATAAGTGAAGTAGGTTCGTTCAGGGTAGTTCTATAGGTTATGTAATGTTTATTAATGCTTGTGCTCAGTGTAAATTCTGTTTTGAGGATAATTTACTTGGTTTGTTTACTTGCTGATAGTAGATTTGTTAAAGTATAATTTGTGGCTCTTAAAATAACTGTAAATTTAAATTGAAGTCTTCGAAGCTGGTCTGGGAGATTGCAGAGTTTGCTAAGATTGTTTAGGTGCAGTAAATTTAAATCAATAAGTGTAAAATTGTAAATTTGTCATTGAGCTAACTAGGTGAGAGAGAAGAGAGTACGTTTCAAAAGAACAGAACTTGTCCACCTTGTGGAATTAAAAATAATCCAGTATCTTTTTTTTTTTTTTGTGTGTAAGCTATGTGAATCGTAGTATAATTTTGGATGCATAAAGTCAATGCCTAGTGTTCAAACCAACTGTGTTGAAATATGTCAAGTTGTGCTGTTCATAAGGACAGTGGCCAAAGAGAAATAGAAAAGAAATTGAGATTCTGTTATTATACCGCTGTGTTTAAGCAAACAACAAAAAAGGAAATTCCATCTGATTGTCCACTAAATTATTTTGTTAAGTTTTTAAAGAAAAATAATAAATACAGGCAGTAGCCTTTCAAAAAAAAAGTCCAAAATTAGTGCAGTGTGAAAAATTTTGTGTGCTGTTGTCTTCCATGACTTGGTCCCATGTACCCCACCTTAGCTTGACTAAGGCTATCGATCCGAATCCTGGTATTATAATGTATTTCATAACTGCAATTTTTGTCCTATCCTTTTAAATTGACTTTCACCGCCTCCACAAGTTGTTATTGAACGAGTACATTTTATCCTATGACTTATAGTGACACCTTTTCATACACATGCAACAATATTCACTTATTTTTGCACTTTCAGGTGACTCAACTCTGCGTGAACACAAACAAAGCAAACTTTCCAATAACTTCTTGTGGAATGTAAATTTTCAGATGCATTTTTGTTTAGGATGTTCATGGCCTTCTAACACATAGAAAATATTTTTGTTTCGAAATGCATCCACCCATCTCCCAAATTTAAATTTTCTATAATTTCCATACCAGCATAAATATAGTCGCATTTGATAAATAACTTCAACCTTCAAAAATTTTTTCACCATAACATTTGGTGCCGTGACCATAGGATACATGCCTTGTCATGGAATTCAACCTGTACTGCACAGTAGTTACGAAAAATCTTGAGTATGGTTTCATATGTGAATTATTTTTTCGTAGTGATAAGTTCTGGTAGTCTCTCTCTCTCTCTCAGTGACCAAAGTAGCGAAAGTGCATATTTTTTTATTTCATCTGAATTTATGTGTATAAGTATTATAATATTTCAGTAGCAGTGTTAGTAATATTTGAATAATTTTGGGCTTAACATGAAAGCCAGTTAGGGCTTGACACATAGAAAAAATTTTTTTGTGTTGGTGTAATATTTTCAATGACATATATGAGTAATTTCAGTAATTTTGTGCGTGACATACAAATAATTTTGTTCGGTGCCTGACACACATACAATTTTGTTTTTAGGTGTTTACCTACATGAGTTTTCACACAAATAATTTCTCAAGCGTGCCTGCATAATGTATAATTTGGCATTTCGAACATAACTAATGCTAATTAATAGTTTGCAGTGTGTCACATATATATATGCAATTTCACACTTTTCCAAATATTGAACTTCTAGGTGTATTTTTCATGTGTTGCAAAATTTTTTTTACCTCTACAGTCCGAGTGTTGAATTAAGTGTATTTTTAAGGTGTTGCATTCACGCAATTTATCATATTCTGTTGAACTAAGCGAAGAAAGTGTATTGTAAAGTAATGTTGTCATTCGAAAATGCCTGTTGTTGGTGATGTCAAATTGGTGAAAGCATAATGCAAAATTGTAAGAGGCGTAACTTCTCTTCTCTCCTCACGCTGGTTAATTTAGTGCCCAGGTGCACTGGTTAGTTATTTTAAGTTAGGTTGTTTACTATTGGAGTGCAGTGTAGGTTTAGTGTTGGGTAGGATTAGTATTACTGTAGTAATAGCCAGTGAGTTAGGAATTTAATAATCAGTTAAATTTCTTTTAATTTAATTTTCTCAGTTTAGTTAAAAGGTTAGTATTTGAGCCGATGCAGAATTTTTTTCTTCGTTCCGTGAAATATTTTTGTCTTGTAAAAATTCTTTTACCTCTGTAATTAAGGTCAGGTGATAAGTAGCTTCGCTTCGGAACATTTGTTTTCCTAGTTCAGTGGTAGCCATGTTGGAACGGAAGTCAGCTCACCGGAGGTAGGTGGCGCTGCAGGTTTGTTTACATTCATCGGTTTGTTGACATGGTCGGAGCACGTGTGTGTTGAGTAGTAGGTAGAAGCGAATTTTCTGAGATTTTATTTTATGTTTCGACTCGCTTTGCTCGTCTTTTTCGCAGGGGGAATGTATTTGTCATGGCAAAAATTTTAACCTCTGGTGAATTTCAGAGAGAGCCGCCCCGGTGGTGCAGTGGTCTAAGCGATGGCCTTTGATCATTCGTCCGAAGGGGTCCGGGTTCGAATCCCGGTAAGGCATGGATGTTGTGTTTGTCTTTCGGCACTGGCTCTCCCCCTTCCCTGGAACCAGTGACCCTAAATTAGGGACGGGCGACTGCTTATAGCCCATTGAGTTGCTCACGGTGGTCGTTAAACCTCCAAAAAAAAAAAAAAAAAAAAAAAAATTTCAGAGAGACCTGATCAATCTTTCTGTTGGTTTATCAGAGATTAATTAATGCAAAAATTTTCTCCCATGACATACGTTAGAAGAAAATTCCTGGTTGAAAGGCAGGGGAATTCGTGCGCAAAATTCGCTTGTCTTAATCACAACCAGGAAAACAAAATTTCATGTTAATGAGAAAAAAAAATAGAATAATATTTGATTTAACTGACTTTGGGGTCTTGAAAATATTTATTTTATCTGTTCTTTTATCGCGATAGGAAAAGGCGAGTAGGTGTGCAGCTCAGAGAATCAAAATTAATTTTGGTTTAACATCACGGAACGAGAGAAAAAGAAAATTAAAATTAGTGATTTTCTGGAAAGCAAGAATTCGCCGTTTTTGCGTTCCTGTTTCCAAACGTCGTGAAAAGTCGCCCAAAAGTGCCACATCTTTTCGTCTTTTGGGTAAGGAATTCAGCAACAGAATCTATTTTTAGACCTCAGGGTCAAGAGGCTTGGTCCCTACGTGTGAAGGTCAGAGGTCACTTGAGGCGGGGGAGAGAATTGCTGTTACTAGGGAAAAGGTCAGCCAATCAGGGGTCAGCATTTTTTTCCAACACGCGAGACTTCTTTGACACTTTGAGACGCTTGTCTCAGTCACTTTTGTTCTGGTCCTCTTGCTGGCCGTCAGAGAAAGAGGGGACGGCGGAGTTTTTTCTCCTCGCCTTTTGGCGGGAGAGAACCACAGAGAAAAAAAAAAAGTTTTTTTGTGGCAGCATTTGCTTACCACCAGTCCACCACAATGGGACACTCTGGCTCTGGTATTCGTATTCGCATTCGAGGGGTTGACGATGTAGCACGCCGATAAAGAAGCCTCCCGCCGTCCGGAAACTTCGCCCTGGAGAGAACTTAGCCGAGAAAGGCAAGACATGCCTTCTCCCTTAAGGATATACCGCCAACAGCATCTACACCTCTCCATGCAGTTGGTGCCTGAAGGAGGAGGAGGCCTGCTTCAAAGGCCGGAGGAGAGAGGCCAAAAACAGTTCCATCTCCTCCCAAAGTTTGGGGAGGAGTTTTATTTTTTGCTTGACGGCTTTTTGATGACCACCAGTCCACCACAACGGGAGGTACCTGCTGGCTCCGGCAATGCTCTGCTGCAGTAGGAAAGAAAAAAAGACTGTTTTGTGCCAGGACTGTAAACTGTGGTGAAAAAAAAGAAAAAAAAAGAACGCCAGCTCGAAGGTAATGTTTTAGTCCATATCTTTCTGTATTGCTATATAACATCCCACGCAGGGTGCCTAAACTTCGAGCTGAGCATAAGAAACAAAAGGAAAAAGAGCAAGTTTTTTTTTGCCTCTGATTATGGCTGTGTTGTCGTTCAGCTTTCAAAATTAGGATTTATTGGTTCCTCAGATGTGAGTTCAGAGAAAAAGAAAGAAAAAAAGAGAGGGGAGTTGAAAATGTTTTCATTTATGTTTTTTTGTGTTGTCATGTCTGGTATTTTAGCAACTCCCCAGGCCAGTAAATTTTAATGTATCGGAAAAATTTAGTTTAATGTTTGGGCACAGTGAATTTTGGTGCATCGATAATAGTTTAGTTGGGCATGTGATAATTGAAAAGCAGTGTTATTGTGATGTCGTAGGTGATAAAATAATAGTAAACATTTCTCTCTAGTCTTTTACAGCGTTGAGTTATTATTTTTTTTTTTTTTTTGAGTGAAGATCAATTATGGGATGATTTATATTGGGATTTTGGGAACATATTATAGTGTGATGAAATTGGAAACCTAAAGTGTTGTTTACATTCTTGGAGTGTTGAGTGTCGAAATTGAGATGGTAGGAGTGTTAATTGAGGACCAGTATTTTACATGCTCCAGATCAGTGTTAATCTCCCATTGGAAAGGGGTGATCTTAGGGCAAGCCGGAAACTTGTCCTAGGGCAGAGGGCTCTGAGTAGGGAATTTTCACCAGGATGCGATATGTGCAAAATAGAAGTTAAAGTATTTTTTGTTCTCAAGTTTAGTATTTCACAAAAAAGAATGAACATCATGTGTTGAGAAGACACACTTTTGCTCACCAGTTCCAGTATTAATTGTTCTTTTCTTTGGCCTAAATTTTCTAGTTTTTACAAAAAGAGTCTAAATTGTAATTTTAATTTTCAATAAGGTGAAAATATTTAGTGAGTTATGTAAATGGTCAGTGTTATTGTCTGAAGTGGACCTGCGCATTGCCATGGTACAGAGGAATTTCCTTGCTAGTGATTTTTCCTGGGATGTATGTGGATATAGAGATAAGTGAATTTTCCTGGGATATATGTGGACATAGAGATAAGTGAATTTTCCTGGGATATATGTGGATATAGTGATTTTGGATTTCTTGGGATATAGAGAGATAAGTGATTTTTCCTGGGATGTATGTGGATATAGAGATAAGTGAATTTTCCTGGGATATATGTGGAGAGAGATAAGTGGATTTTCCTGGGATATATGTGGATATTGTGATTTAGGATTTCTTGGGATATAGAGAGATAAGTGATTTTTTCCTGGGATATAGTTGTGTTAGTTCTGGGCCGGATGTGCCTGGAGTATTTAGGGTTGAAGTACGACAGGCTCTTGCAGGCGTGGTTGATCAAGGTGGGATCATGCATTGGTTCGATAAGGGGGAGCCCTGAGGACGTGGTTTTTGGGGGAAAACTTGTCTTCAACCCCCCAGTAGTTTCGCTGCTCACGGAGATATGTACTGCCGGCGAGGGTCGGTCGGGCGTTGCTTCAATAATTGGCGAGATCATGTTAGACAAAATCCTGTACCTGATGATGATGTGTCACACTTGAGGATTTTTTCCTTTCCCTTTGCCTAGGCTGAAATTGGATTCATGACCCAATTTCACGCCTTCAGCCTGACTGGTATTTTCTTCCTGTGTTGGTTCTCAAAAACCCAGGGTAGTGTCTGAACTGAGAGTATTTGCCTCACCGCTACCTCAGTAATTCACTGCAGGTGTTAAATTTAAGTTTGTTTGGTGATTTAAAGTATCTAAATTTATTTGTTTATGATTTGCTGTAGTGCTAGGGATGTAAATTCTAAATTCTGGTTGTTGGTGTTAGTGAACTTGATATTTAGTTTGGAAATTTAGTTAATTGGTATTTTGTGCTTTTGTTTACAGTATAGAGTTATTAAGTATCTTGAGCTATTATGTGAAGTGCAGAGTGAGGTGATTTTTATGAGCAAGCTAGTGCAAGAAGATTGTTTGAATTTCTGAATTATGGTGATGTTATGAATAGTGATAATTTTTAAGATTAGTTAGTGAGGTTTCTTTATAAGTGAAGTAGGTTCGTTCAGGGTAGTTCTATAGGTTATGTAATGTTTATTAATGCTTGTGCTCAGTGTAAATTCTGTTTTGAGGATAATTTACTTGGTTTGTTTACTTGCTGATAGTAGATTTGTTAAAGTATAATTTGTGGCTCTTAAAATAACTGTAAATTTAAATTGAAGTCTTCGAAGCTGGTCTGGGAGATTGCAGAGTTTGTTAAGATTGTTTAGGTGCAGTAAATTTAAATCAATAAGTGTAAAATTGTAAATTTGTCATTGAGCTAACTAGGTGAGAGAGAAGAGAGTACGTTTCAAAAGAACAGAACTTGTCCACCTTGTGGAATTAAAAATAATCCAGTATCTTTTTTTTTGTGTAAGCTATGTGAATCGTAGTATAATTTTGGATGCATAAAGTCAATGCCTAGTGTTCAAACCAACTGTGTTGAAATATGTCAAGTTGTGCTGTTCATAAGGCCAGTGGCCAAAGAGAAATAGAAAAGAAATTGAGATTCTGTTATTATACTGCTGTGTTTAAGCAAACAACAAAAAAGGAAATTCCATCTGATTGTCCACTAAATTATTTTGTTAAGTTTTTAAAGAAAAATAATAAATACAGGCAGTAGCCTTTCAAAAAAAAAGTCCAAAATTAGTGCAGTGTGAAAAATTTTGTGTGCTGTTGTCTTCCATGACTTGGTCCCATGTACCCCACCTTAGCTTGACTAAGGCTATCGATCCGAATCCTGGTATTATAAGGTATTTCATAACTGCAATTTTTGTCCTATCCTTTTAAATTGACTTTCACCGCCTCCACAAGTTGTTATTGAACGAGTACATTTTATCCTATGACTTATAGTGGCACCTTTTCATACACATGCAACAATATTCACTTATTTTTGCACTTTCAGGTGACTCGACTCTGCGTGAACACAAACAAAGCAAACTTTCCAATAACTTCTTGTGGAATGTAAATTTTCAGATGCATTTTTGTTTAGGATGTTCATGGCCTTCTAACACATAGAAAATATTTTTGTTTCGAAATGCATCCACCCATCTCCCAAATTTAAATTTTCTATAATTTCCATATCAATTTCCATACCAGCATAAATATAGTCGCTTTTGATAAATAACTTCAACCTTCAAAAATTTTTTCACCATAACATTTGGTGCCGTGACCATAGGATACATGCCTTGTCATGGAATTCAACCTGTACTGCACAGTAGTTACGAAAAATCTTGAGTATGGTTTCATATGTGAATTATTTTTTCGTAGTGATAAGTTCTGGTAGTCTCTCTCTCTCAGTGACCAAAGTAGCGAAAGTGCATATTTTTTGATTTCAGCTGAATTTATGTGTATAAGTATTATAATATTTCAGTAGCAGTGTTAGTAATATTTGAAAAATTTGGGGCTTAACATGAAAGCCAGTTAGGGCTTGACACATAGAAAAAAATTTTTTGTGTTGGTGTAATATTTTCAATGACATATATGAGTAATTTCAGTAATTTTGTGCGTGACATACAAATAATTTTGTTCGGTGCCTGACACACATACAATTTTGGTTTTGGGTGTTTACCTACATGAGTTTTCACACAAATAATTTCTCAAGCGTGCCTGCATAATGTATAATTTGGCATTTCGAACATAACTAATGCTAATTAATAGTTTGCAGTGTGTCACATATATATATGCAATTTCACACTTTTCCAAATATTGAACTTCTAGGTGTATTTTTCATGTGTTGCAAAATTTTTTTTACCTCTACAGTCCGAGTGTTGAATTAAGTGTATTTTTAAGGTATTGCATTCACGCAATTTATCATATTCTGTTGAACTAAGCGAAGAAAGTGTACTGTACAGTAATGTTGTCATTCGAAAATGCCTGTTGTTGGTGATGTCAAATTGGTGAAAGCATAATGCAAAATTGTAAGAGGCGTAACTTCTCTTCTCTCCTCACGCTGGTTAATTTAGTGCCCAGGTGCACTGGTTAGTTATTTTAAGTTAGGTTGTTTACTATTGGAGTGCAGTGTAGGTTTAGTGTTGGGTAGGATTAGTATTACTGTAGTAATAGCCAGTGAGTTAGGAATTTAATAATCAGTTAAATTTCTTTTAATTTAATTTTCTCAGTTTAGTTAAAAGGTTAGTATTTGAGCCGATGCAGAATTTTTTTCTTCGTTCCGTGAAATATTTTTGTCTTGTAAAAATTCTTTTACCTCTGTAATTAAGGTCAGGTGATAAGTAGCTTCGCTTCGGAACATTTGTTTTCAGTGGTAGCCATGTTGGAACGGAAGTCAGCTCACCGGAGGTAGGTGGCGCTGCAGGTTTGTTTACATTCATCGGTTTGTTGACATGGTCGGAGCACGTGTGTGTTGAGTAGTAGGTAGAAGCGAATTTTCTGAGATTTTATTTTATGTTTCGACTCGCTTTGCTCGTCTTTTTCGTAGGGGGAATGTATTTGTCATGGCGAAAATTTTAACCTCTGGTGAATTTCAGAGAGAGCCGCCCCGGTGGCGCAGTGGTCTAAGCGATGGCCTTTGATCATTCGTCCGAAGGGGTCCGGGTTCGAATCCCGGTAAGGCATGGATGTTGTGTTTGTCTTTCGGCACTGGCTCTCCCCCTTCCCTGGAACCAGTGACCCTAAATTAGGGACGGGCAACTGCTTATAGCCCATTGAGTTGCTCACGGTGGTCGTTAAACCTCCAAAAAAAAAAAAAAAATTCAGAGAGACCTGATCAATCTTTCTGTTGGTTTATCAGAGATTAATTAATGCAAAAATTTTCTCCCATGACATACGTTAGAAGAAAATTCCTGGTTGAAAGGCAGGGGAATTCGTGCGCAAAATTCGCTTGTCTTAATCACAACCAGGAAGACAAAATTTCCTGTTAATGAGAAAAAAAAAAAGAAAAATAGAATAATATTTGATTTAACTGTTTTGGGGTTTTGAAAATATTTATTTTATCTGTTCTTTTATCGCGATAGGAAAAGGCGAGTAGGTGTGCAGCTCAGAGAATCAAAATTAATTTTGGTTTAACATCACGGAACGAGAGAAAAAGAAAATTAAAATTAGTGATTTTCTGGAAAGCAAGAATTCGCCGTTTTTGCGTTCCTGTTTCCAAACGTCGTGAAAAGTCGCCCAAAAGTGCCACATCTTTTCGTCTTTTGGGTAAGGAATTCAGCAACAGAATCTATTTTTAGACCTCAGGGTCAAGAGGCTTGGTCCCTACGTGTGAAGGTCAGAGGTCACTTGAGGCGTGGTAGAGAATTGCTGTTACTAGGGAAAAGGTCAGCCAATCAGGGGTCAGCATTTTTTCCAACACGCGAGACTTCTTTGACACTTTGAGACGCTTGTCTCAGTCACTTTTGTTCTGGTCCTCTTGCTGGCCGTCAGAGAAAGAGGGGACGGAGGAGTTTTTTCTCCTCGCCTTTTGGCGGGAGAGAACCACAGAGAAAAAAAAGTTTTTTTGTGGCAGCATTTGCTTACCACCAGTCCACCACAATGGGACACTCTGGCTCTGGTATTCGTATTCGCATTCGAGGGGTTGACGATGTAGCACGCCGATAAAGAAGCCTCCCGCCGTCCGGAAACTTCGCCCTGGAGAGAACTTAGCCGAGAAAGGCAAGACATGCCTTCTCCCTTAAGGATATACCGCCAACAGCATCTACACCTCTTCATGCGGTTGCTGCCCGAAGGAGGAGGAGGCCTGCTTCAAAGGCCGGAGGAGAGAGGCCAAAAACAGTTCCATCTCCTCCCAAAGTTTGGGGAGGAGTTTTATTTTTTGCTTGACGGCTTTTTGATGACCACCAGTCCACCACAACGGGAGGTACCTGCTGGCTCCGGCAACGCTCTGCTGCAGTAGGAAAGAAAAAAAAGACTGTTTTGTGCCAGGACTGTAAACTGTGGTGAAAAAAAAAAGAAAAAAAGAACGCCAGCTCGAAGGTAATGTTTTAGTCCATATCTTTCTGTATTGCTATATAACATCCCACGCAGGGTGCCTAAACTTCGAGCTGAGCATAAGAAACAAAAGGAAAAGGAGCAAGTTTTTTTTTTGCCTCTGATTATGGCTGTGTTGTCGTTCAGCTTTCAAAATTAGGATTTATTGGTTCCTCAGATGTGAGTTCAGAGAAAAAGAAAGAAAAAAAGAGAGGGGAGTTGAAAATGTTTTCATTTATGTTTTTTTGTGTTGTCATGTCTGGTATTTTAGCAACTCCCCAGGCCAGTAAATTTTAATGTATCGGAAAAATTTAGTTTAATGTTTGGGCACAGTGAATTTTGGTGCATCGATAATAGTTTAGTTGGGCATGTGATAATTGAAAAGCAGTGTTATTGTGATGTCGTAGGTGATAAAATAATAGTAAACATTTCTCTCTAGTCTTTTACAGCGTTGAGTTTTTTTTTTGAGTGAAGATCAATTATGGGATGATTTATATTGGGATTTTGGGAACATATTATAGTGTGATGAAATTGGAAACCTAAAGTGTTGTTTACATTCTTGGAGTGTTGAGTGTCGAAATTGAGATGGTAGGAGTGTTAATTGAGGACCAGTATTTTACATGCTCCAGATCAGTGTTAATCTCCCATTGGAAAGGGGTGATCTTAGGGCAAGCCGGAAACTTGTCCTAGGGCAGAGGGCTCTGAGTAGGGAATTTTCACCAGGATGCGATATGTGCAAAATAGAAGTTAAAGTATTTTTTGTTCTCAAGTTTAGTATTTCACAAAAAAGAATGAACATCATGTGTTGAGAAGACACACTTTTGCTCACCAGTTCCAGTATTAATTGTTCTTTTCTTTGGCCTAAATTTTCTTGTTTTTACAAAAAGAGTCTAAATTGTAATTTTAATTTTCAATAAGGTGAAAATGTTTAGTGGGTTATGTAAATGGTCAGTGTTATTGTGTGAAGTGGACCTGCGCATTGCCATGGTACAGAGGAATTTCCTTGCTAGTGATTTTTCCTGGGATGTATGTGGATATAGAGATAGGTGAATTTTCCTGGGATATATGTGGACATAGAGATAAGTGAATTTTCCTGGGATATATGTGGATATAGTGATTTTGGATTTCTTGGGATATAGAGAGATAAGTGATTTTTCCTGGGATGTATGTGGATACAGAGATAAGTGAATTTTCCTGGGATATATGTGGAGAGAGATAAGTGGATTTTCCTGGGATATATGTGGATATTGTGATTTAGGATTTCTTGGGATATAGAGAGATAAGTGATTTTTTCCTGGGATATAGTTGTGTTAGTTCTGGGCCGGGTGTGCCTGGAGTATTTAGGGTTGAAGTACGACAGGCTCTTGCAGGCGTGGTTGATCAAGGTGGGATCATGCATTGGTTCGATAAGGGGGAGCCCTGAGGACGTGGTTTTTGGGGGAAAACTTGTCTTCAACCCCCCAGTAGTTTCGCTGCTCACGGAGATATGTACTGCCGGCGAGGGTCGGTCGGGCGTTGCTTCAATAATTGGCGAGATCATGTTAGACAAAATCCTGTACCTGATGATGATGTGTCACACTTGAGGATTTTTTCCTTTCCCTTTGCCTAGGCTGAAATTGGATTCATGACCCAATTTCACGCCTTCAGCCTGACTGGTATTTTCTTCCTGTGTTGGTTCTCAAAAACCCAGGGTAGTGTCTGAACTGAGAGTATTTGCCTCACCGCTACCTCAGTAATTCACTGCAGGTGTTAAATTTAAGTTTGTTTGGTGATTTAAAGTATCTAAATTTATTTGTTTATGATTTGCTGTAGTGCTAGGAATGTAAATTCTAAATTCTGGTTGTTGGTGTTAGTGAACTTGATATTTAGTTTGGAAATTTAGTTAATTGGTATTTTGAGCTTTTGTTTACAGTATAGAGTTATTAAGTATCTTGAGCTATTATGTGAAGTGCAGAGTGAGGTGATTTTTATGAGCAAGCTAGTGCAAGAAGATTGTTTGAATTTCTGAATTATGGTGATGTTATGAATAGTGATAATTTTTAAGATTAGTTAGTGAGGTTTCTTTATAAGTGAAGTAGGTTCATTCAGGGTAGTTCTATAGGTTATGTAATGTTTATTAATGCTTGTGCTCAGTGTAAATTCTGTTGTGAGGATAATTTACTTGGTTTGTTTACTTGCTGATAGTAGATTTGTTAAAGTATAATTTGTGGCTCTTAAAATAACTGTAAATTTAAATTGAAGTCTTCGAAGCTGGTCTGGGAGATTGCAGAGTTTGCTAAGATTGTTTAGGTGCAGTAAATTTAAATCAATAAGTGTAAAATTGTAAATTTGTCATTGAGCTAACTAGGTGAGAGAGAAGAGAGTACGTTTCAAAAGAACAGAACTTGTCCACCTTGTGGAATTAAAAATAATCCAGTATCTTTTTTTTTTGTGTAAGCTATGTGAATCGTAGTATAATTTTGGATGCATAAAGTCAATGCCTAGTGTTCAAACCAACTGTGTTGAAATATGTCAAGTTGTGTTGTTCATAAAGCCAGTGGCCAAAGAGAAATAGAAAAGAAATTGAGATTCTGTTTTTATACTGCTGTGTTTAAGCAAACAACAAAAAAGGAAATACCATCCGATTGTCCACTAAATTATTTTGTTAAGTTTTTAAAGAAAAATAATAAATACAGGCAGTAGCCTTTCAAAAAAAAAGTCCAAAATTAGTGCAGTGTGAAAAATTTTGTGTGCTGTTGTCTTCCATGACTTGGTCCCATGTACCCCACCTTAGCTTGACTAAGGCTATCGATCCGAATCCTGGTATTATAAGGTATTTCATAACTGCAATTTTTGTCCTATCCTTTTAAATTGACTTTCACCGCCTCCACAAGTTGTTATTGAACGAGTACATTTTATCCTATGACTTATAGTGACACCTTTTCATACACATGCAACAATATTCACTTATTTTTGCACTTTCAGGTGACTCAACTCTGCGTGAACACAAACAACGCAAACTTTCCAATAACTTCTTGTGGAATGTAAATTTTCAGATGCATTTTTGTTTAGGATGTTCATGGCCTTCTAATACTTAGAAAATATTTTTGTTTCGAAATGCATCCACCCATCTCCCAAATTTAAATTTTCTATAATTTCCATATCAATTTCCATACCAGCATAAATATAGTCGCTTTTGATAAATAACTTCAACCTTCAAAATTTTTTCACCATAACGCTACATGTTTGCAGTTTCTGATGGAAGAGGCCGAATGTCTCATTTCCGTTTTATGAACCAATGAAGATTTTTAATCTGCATTAATCTTGTTGAAAGGGTCTTTGGTCTGCTGGAAGCGATTAGTTCCTAAAAGGCACGCTGCTTACTCCCCTCAAACTGGTGAAATGAATCCTTCTCAACTGCCAGGTAAAACTGAACGGACTATACGTCATTCTTAATCTCGTTGGAGGAGGCTTAAGCCCCCTCCGTGGGTTCGCCACTGATCCCTTGGATTCTTTCCTGTAAGTACACAGGTAAGAATCAGAGAGAGAGAGGAAAAAAAGAGATAATACGGCCGTAGCTAGCAGGGGGAAGGTGGGGGGCTCATCCCCCTGAAAGGCAAGCAAGAACTCCTGGAAGATGGACGTTGTTGTAAATTCTCTGAACTTTTATTTTTGATGGTTTGTAAAAATTACTCTTGTGTTCCATTACAAGCATACATACCTTATTTATTCGTGTATTGAACATTTTTGTAAAAGCAAAATCGAAGTGATACAGTACGGCATTACGAACGATGAATGACTGAAAAAAGCTTCTCGGGCTGAATCTGTAAGAAGAGTTGCGGCAATGATTCTTATGCACATGACTTGTTGGTGTTAAAGGTAATAAGAGAGAGAAATGCCCCTTTCTTTTTCAAAGAAACGTAAAATATCGAAGAACGTGACCATTCCACCCACCCAACCCCCGGGGGAAAAAGATAGACAGGAGGGGGGGGTGAGCAGAGGTGGGGATAGAAGATGGATACGTAGTTGCACAGAAGAATATAACTCAAGTGACTATGAGATGCAAAGCTGCTGTTATGAAACTTCTATGTAGTTAATTGCCTGCAAGTAATGTTGAGGGAAGAGCTGAATATGAGGGATAATCAAAAAGTTAAGACCACATACACTTTAATAGCGATAGCTAGGAACTAATAAACTTAACGGTTATCTCACTTCTCCACATAGTCCCCCATGCAGGTCGATGCACTTCTTTGAACGTCCAACTGATTCTTCATTCCTTGGAAGAAGAAACTTTTCGGCTGCTGCCAAATCCAGGTCTGCACCGCTTCCTTAACCTCATTATCATAGGTGAACCTGCGACAGCGTAGGGTCTCTTTAAGTGGATTGAAAGCGTGATGATCGCATGGTTCCAGATCAGGACTGTAAATGAGATGTAGAAGACGTTCAAACCGCAGTTGTTGCATTGCCTCCGCTGTTGCGGCCACTAAATGGGGACGTGCATTGTTATGGTGCAGCAAGGCTGATTTTGACAGCATTCCTCTTATTTTTCTGGAAAATTGCAGGTTTCAGTTTCTCTCTAAGCACAGCACAGTACGTTGCACTGGTCACTGTTTGTCCGTGTTCCTGAAAATGCGTCCGGATAAGACACTTCATGTCCCAGAAGAAGGTCGGCATGATTTTCTTGCCGGAGGGCTGTCGTTTGAATGTGTTCTTTACTGGAGAAGACGGGTGTTCTCACTGCATGCTTTCTCTCTTGCTTTCAGGTTCACAGTGATGAACCCATGTCTTGTCGTCGGTGACAATCCTCTCCGAAACGCTCGAATCTTTTTAATAGCGTTTCAGAAATTGAGTCGCAAACCTCCACGTGCCGTTATTTGTGCAAGTCAGTAAGCTATTTGAGTGCTAAACTTGCGCAAACTTTACGGTCCCTCAAATCATCAGGTACGATGGCGTGTGCGGATCCATAGCTGATATCGAAATGTGCAGCAACAACGGGCAACGTAATCTGTAGGTCTTTTTTGATTAAGACATTCACCCTATCGATTCGGGCTTCTGTGCATGATGCTGACGGCCAACGAAATCGAACTTCATCGGTTGAACTTGTACTTCCCGCTTTAAACCTTTCTACCCATTCAAAATGTGTTTTCACTTTCGTATTGAGCTAATGTACTTAGGTGAATTTCAGCAGGTTTCGCTCCCTCTGCCCGAAAAAATCTCACTACGGCGCTTTGTTCAACACTGGTGCAATCCCGCAGCAGAGCATACATATTTATTTCACTTTGGTCTCAACTGGACTAACGGCAGAGCGCTGCGCTGCGTGTGTTTGAACTACCCATAAGCCATTGTGAACATGTTGTATTCCGTCAGCTTCTATCCGTTGCGAATACCATGTAACTTCCAAATTTCAGTTACTTTTTGATTTACCTGCGTATACATTTCTCTAGGGGTTAGAAAATAGTGATAAAAGGAAATCTTTATGTAAGAGAGGGAGATCTTTTTCGTATTTATTGTTTTGCGGTCAGTAGGGGGTTTTACGATGCGTATGAGGGAGAAAAATGGTTTGATGGCGTGAATCTAAGGGCTCTTGGTTTCTGAGTGGTTAAGGGAGGAGGTTTGGCTGTTTACCACCGTAAGAAGTGGATATCTCAGAGCACCAGTGAAGGAGAACGCGTGGAAAAAATGGAGAAAAAATTAGAACCGAAGAAAGGGAGTTGAAAGATTCAAAATACGACATCAGTAACTCCGATGCCGTTACGATGATCCACAGAAAGGACCAAAAGAGTAAACTAAAAAATAAATACCCTACTCAAAAGAATTAGGGGACCAAGAGATATTATAAGGAAAGTCGTGTGCGACTCACGTTGTTGAACGCAAAATATTATTTTTATGTAAGATACAGTAGAATATTCAATGATATAGGCAAGAAAAAGCACATTAGCGAATTTTTATGCAATATTATCATTTAATGCACATCATGCGATATGTTATACGTATACAACAATACGCATATCTGCACAACAAGAAAAATGACTTTTTGAAGGTGGCAACTGACCTATTGCAGGTTGTGTGTTCAACTCGAACGGCTAAGACCACTGCACACCTGTGTGGCATGGACCTCATGAGATTTTGGGGGTATCTTTGCCAATCCTTAACCAGGGCAGTCTCCAATCTACAAAGAGTCAACGGAAGTACCGTCTGCCGAGCTGCAATACGTCCTAAGCATGTTCAATTGGATTTGTCAGTTGAGCATACTGGCAAACCCATACGCTGGATTCCCTCCTCTTTAAGTATGCTGTTCACTAGCCGAGCTGTATGAGGTCGAGCGTTATCGTCCACGAAAAGGAACGAATCATCGACGCCTGCAGCATACGGAATGACATCAGCTCTGAAAATCTCGTCTCTTTTTCGCTGAGTCGTCAGACTACCGTTTCGGATGACATACAGGTCCGTGTCCACCAATACTTAGGCTTTCCCAGACAATCAATCCATGTCTGCCGCAATGTGATGCTTTTTGCATAAAAGCTAAATTATTTCGCGTGCAAATTTCCCTCCAGATAAGAACTCGTCGATTGTCGGACTCCAGACTAAATCTCGACTCATCAGAAAAGGGGACTTGACCACTCGTCGTGACTCCAACCACGAAGTTCCGCAGCTCAGTTTCTACAAACCGTATGGCGTCGTCCGGTTAAAGGGACTCACACCATTAGCCTACGTGCATAAAGGACACCTTGGTGAAGGTGATTGTTAATAATTTGAGTTGACAACCTATGTCCTGTTGACACGAAGAGCTTTCGCTGGAGTTGAGTATCATTTTCCCGTCTGTTTCGACGGCCTGTTGACAGCCTGTGCCCTGTTGACACAAGGAGCTCTCGCTGGTGCTGAGTAGCATTTTGCCGTCTGTTTCGACGGACTGTTGACAAAAGATAACGGTCATTCCTGGTTGTAGTTTCACGTGGACGGCCTTGACCTTGGTTTCTTCGAACACTTCCCGTATTTTGGAATTGTGTCCATAGTCGGAAAATCATGTTTCCTGATACTTCAATGCAAGGGTGCTAAAAGGGCATTTGCCTCCCGCGTGCAAGGCCCGGTGTTTCTTTCAGAACTTTTTGACCGGGGTGGGGGTGGGGCAAATGGAACCTTAGAGGGAGCAAGTTTTCTATTTGTCATATACACGGTCGTGTCAAAATAATATGACCACCCCTGGAATCACACTGTACCCGCCCAGGCGCGTCTCAGAGTGCACGTGACAAGGTCGGCCACACGGAGATATAAACATGACATATGAGCCGTAGTGCGTTACGTGAGCATAATGGGCAGAGGTAGTGATTTGACGGACGTTCAAAACGGAATGATCATCGGCTACCCCGCCAATGGTGGAAGCATCTCAGAAACAGCAGACTTCGTGTGCTGTTCGCGAGGTGCTGTACTAAGAATGAACCGCTGGCACAACGAGTATCTCTAGACGTCATAACTGTGAAGCCCCAAAGGAGAACGTCACCTCCGTGGACTGGTGAAGGGCAATCGACGAGCAATAGTGCAGCAATTTGTGAAAACACAAATTTGTCCTTGACGGAGATCGAAAACGCGCCCCCTCACTCCGGAGTACGTTGCTCTCTCAACTTAGCGACACGGACGGAATGTATCGCTGCAAACTTGTCGTCTTGGCACATGCTTTAACTTCTGTAGTACGTCACATCATCTCTTTCTTAATCTTTTTTTTTTTAAGCGAAGAAAAGAACGAATTTTTATTAATTCTAGCAGATGTGTAGAACAAACATCACACATTTTTCGAAGAACCCAACTGCCAGTACACTCATTTTTACGTTCTTAAGCCAATGTGAAAACACAAGTTTGTCCGTGACAGGATCATTTCCGCGCCCCCTCGTTCCTGAGTAAGTTGTTCTCCCAACTAAACTACACGGACGGAATGTATCGCTGCAGATTTGTCGTCTTCACATGTGCTTTAACCTCTGTACTACATCACAAATTGACCACGCAAATGAACGCTAGGGCACACAGGCACGGATCCCCGATTATAGTAGAGCGAACCCTGTTACGCATGGTCTCCGGAGTCGACGCTGCGTCAAGGCGCCTATGTTAACTCAGGTCCATCGGCAATAACGCCTGCAGTTCGCATGGGACTACCGTCATTGGACAGTGGAAGAGTTGGAAAAGTTGCCTTCTCCGACGAATAAAGGCTTCTACTCCACAGAAGTGACGGGCTGTGGCGGATACGGCGTCAGACACACGAGAACCAACATCTAGACACGTTTGTCGGTCAAGTTCAGGCCGGCGGTGGCAGTATGCATGTCTGGGGGACATTTTCCTAGTATGATCTGGAACTGCTGATACCACTTGATGGGTCCCTGAACGCCAATGGCTACCTGTCCATCCTCGCTGACCACATGCATCCCTTAATGTTGGACGTTTACCTTGGCGGTGATGGTGTCTACCAACAAGACAATGCACCGTGCCGCGTAGCTAAGGAGCTGTGTGACTGGTTCCAAGAACACGACAGCGATGTCTTCGTTCTCCCTTGGCCGGCGAGTTGCCCGACCCCAATCCCATAGAGCACATGTAGTTTGGATCGGCAGGTTCGACGTGCCGACCCACAACCATCTCATCTCCGGGACTTTCGTGATCTGCTGGAGTCCGAATGGGCATGTGTGCCTCGGGAAACCTTCCAGGGCCTCATTGCGTCCATGTCTGGCAGCTGTCATCCGGGCCGAGGGTGGTTATTCCCATTATTAGGTAAGTGGTCATATTATTCTGATACGACTGTGCATACGCTGTATATAATTTTTAAGTACTTTATTTGCATTAATTTGCTACTATAATTATTTTTTGATGAAAGAGCGTACCAGATCTTTCTGGAACAAATAAACTTGAATGTTTGTGACAGGTCCCGCTGGGTTCGATCTGCCACTAGGCCTTACGGAATCCGAATCTCTCAAACGGGCCTGACGTAGGTTCTTTTGAGTGCCTATGAGTTGAACTCGACCGCTGAAATACTGGAACGTGTAGTCAGCAATTCTTAAGATCTACGATAATGAGGCACTCCAATAACAAGTCCTTGGTTAGACGAGACAAAATTTAATAGATGAAAGAATAAGTTCCGTTCGATTGGTTATCTCCACGTGCCAACAGGTTTCCAGCTAGCGAACACTTCACTATCTCACCGATATCCCGGAAAACCCTCCGCCACGTGGACTTGAGTCGTTCCGTCTAAAACCCCGGCCAATCTCTTATCGCCGAAAAACCCTGACCCCTCTGTCAGTGAAAACGAAAAACCCCGAGAGGTCTAACCGACACTCTCTGCGTAAAACACGACGTCCAACTCCGTGGAAGGTGAAACGCGTAATAGATCATATGTAGAGGATTTTAGGCAGGGAGTGTCTGACCCCAGGTCTTAAACAACCCTTAGAAATAGGAAGCTAGGAGATTTGGGCTAGAGTGCCCGATAGGAAAGCGACACGGAAGTGAGGGGGAGAAAGACGCCCTTATTTGTTACCGGGGGGGGGGGGCTGACAGTCCCCATCCGACGCACGCTGGTGAAACACGAAAAGCCTCTCTAGCGGGGATAAGCAAGCAAGTATGAGTCATTTTCTTGTAGGACTTCCGTCCACAGTGAGTAGATTTTAGGTCCCAGCCACCTACAGCGAGTTCGCCTTTTTGGGCAGGACACAGAAACGGAAGGAATGAGAGCAAGTCTAGCGACTTTGACAGAACAGTTTGTAGTGAGATTAGAGTACAGTAGATGGCGCCACCGTACAAGTACGATGTTGCACATAGAAGGGTGAGAGACTTTCAGGGGGGGCATAGGAAAGGATACCCATTTAACCAGTGGGTCCAACCAGGGGCCGTCACTTAACGTGCTTGTCCCATGCACGGCGAATATTCAGTGATTGTTAGCAATTCACACCACCTCCGCAAGATCAGCCCAGGATCGAACTTGAGGACCTTGCATTGGTAATCTGAACCGCTAACCACTCAGCCATTCGCGGCTCAAGCCTCTCTAGCGAACGTGTCGCTTCCTTTTATATCCTTAATCTTCTCCCCCGCCCCCTTCTTTCCTCCTCTGGAAATCCTATTGGTGTAGAGTTAGCCGTTCACCGGAAGTGGTGACCTTTGACCTATATACCACAGACCCCGTCGACCCGATCGAAGTCAACGGATCTTGCTAGTCATGTGCTTCGTTCGGTGTTACACAATCCGTCATACAAAGGAAACGTACCACGTGCCAACACGTGCGTTGAATTTACATTACATTGCATTTGAAATGAGAAATAATTACAGAAAATATTACTACCAGGAAATAATTAGTGGGGCCCGACTCCGTCACCTTACAGTTTGTTTTTTTGTTTTTGGTTTAATTCTTTTTCCCAAGAAAGGTTGGTTAAATTTTGTGAAAAATTTTTTGTCTCTAAAAGATTCGTTAAAGCGCTAATATAATATATCTTGGATTACATCCAAATTGTACCACAGTCCTCTAAGGGTAACCTTATTGCATCGATCCTATTTCTTCACTATGTTTCAGAGCTTGGTCATATAGTCAACGCTGGAAGCTTTTTCTTTATGATTCACCAACGGTAATGTAATCCAGAAAAAGAAGTTAGTAAAATCATGCAATGCATTGATCATGATACGCTTTCCAACATACCAGAAAGCATTACTCAAGTTATGAGGATAATGGCTGTAGAATAAATCTCGCTCCTATGACCTGACCTTTGACCCCATTTCGATGATGTTCAATAGAACCGGTAAAGAATAATTCCGGAACTACATGATAAAATTTTGTCTCAATCGAAGCATTTTTACGTAAGTTATAACGCAATATCAGGAACAAGGAAAATCGCTCGGTTAAAGGAGGATGAGGGCACTTTTTTTTTTAAATTTTGATATGTTGTTTCCAAGTATTGTAATGCTAAGTCGTTCAGTTGCACGTTGTCCCAAGTGTTCTAGTCGCTGGACACATTCATCCGCGGTTTCGGTTGCGTAGTTCTTCCAAGCGCTGGTTACGTTCTTCGGATGATTCAGCTGCGATTCGTTATCTATTTATTCGCCACATTCGATCGAGGTTTTCTTCCGATATAGATTCATTGAGGGTTATAATAACGTCGGACATTATTTCCATGCTCATCGCCTTAGCTGTTCGGAATGGTGTTTTTGTAGGCTGATCTTCTTCCAATGGAAGTGATCGGAAACCATCGGCTCTTAAATGTGCAAGCTGTTCCATATTTGCTTCTTCCGCTTGTTATTGTTCCAACGCTGCCGTATTCTACTTATTCTTCTTATTGAAGTTGAAACGTCCACGTTTCGTAGGTGGTCGACAAGCCAAATTTTTTTCATATTGTTTTACCATCCACGTGACACTATGTTAATAGTAATTAATAAAAATGAACTAATTATATTTTAGCACAGCGGATACGCTCGTCATCAAGTGACTATTCAAAAACGTAACAAAAAAAAATGCTGTATTAACAGTTTACCTTTTGAAGGGAAAAACACATCAGCGTTCTGCTGCTTATACTGTACTACGCGTCAACTCCAAGCAGCTGGCACAACTCACTTTTTGTTCTAGAAGAAAATAGAGGTAAAGTGTAACACGTACACAACGCGTGACGTAATAAGGCAGATGGTCGCGAGAGTGTGACGTCATAAAACGCGTGACGTAATGAGGCAGATGGCGTGACCGCGCGCCAACATCTCAATCGCGAGCGTGTGACGTCATGAGATTTCTAAGCATAGGAAACATCAATAGGACGACGCTATGACACTAAAAACGTGGTAACTCGAGGTGGTTATTTAATCCACTAAACGAATTTTCCCAAAGTCGAGATCAAGCTAAATCGATTTCTAGTACCAGAAAACGGTAGGTTAACGACTTTCATCAAAATCCTTAGAGCCGTTTTCAAAATAAAATTTGCACACACACAAGAATTGCTCCTTTAAGGTGGACGTCAAGTAATTTTGCTTCCTGTACTTCCAATGGAAAAACTTCTGTACACATTTTCTTCAAAATTATTGCGTTCCCAAGGATGAAAATTTGAACATCGATTAAAATAGCTTCATTTTATAACATGGAATACTTAATATTTTCTGAAACATAACCATAATTATGCAATCCAACATTTGTTTGTCTACGACGTCATCAAAGTAGGTCCTACAGGTCGCGCCATCTTTTTTTCTGGTTTCAACACCACCAAAGGAAAAGTTTAATATAATTATGGTTATGTTTTAGAAAATATTAAGTATTCCAAGTTATAATATGGTTATTTTAATCGATGTTAAAATTTTCATCCTTGGGAACACACGAATTATGAAGGAAATGTGTACAAAAGTTTTTCCATTATTAGTATAGGAAGCAAAATTACTTGACGTCCACCTCAATGGTATGGGATAAGGGCGATGGAATGGATCCCAATCCTATGTCCTGACCTTTGACCCCATTTTGCCCATTTTCAATAGGGTCGTCTCCAGGCGGTCCCCTACCACATACTAAAATTTCATTGAAATCGAACCATATTTACGCAAGTTATGAAGCATAAGGGCAATGGAATGGATCGCGCTCCTACGTCGTGACATTTGACCCCATTTGTCCCATTTTCAATAGGGTTTGTCCCCAGGTGGTCCCCTACCACATACTAAAATTTCATCGAAATCGAACCATTTTTACGCGAGTTATGGTGCGGACAGATGGACAGACGGACGAACGGAAAAAGCTGGAGCATGTACTTCAACCTACGGTAGGAAAGCGTAAAAAAGCATATATTTTTGGAACACTGCTGAAAATGCTCACAATTTGTAGAGAAATTATTTCGTCATTTTTTATGACAATATTTAAAGTATGAGCCGCTCAAAGTATACATAAAATGCATAAGGGTTTTAGGGCGAAAAATTATGTTCTTTGAAATCCATTGTGTTTTATATTTCATAGGGCCATTGTCATAGCATAAATGCTGAAATTTCAAGATAAACAAAAAAAAAAAAAGTTTTTAGTCCTTTGCCCGCGGTATCCGTTACTCTGACTTCAAAAATTATTCTTTGACTTCAAGTCGTTTTCTATTGAATTATATAATGAATTATTTTTACTAAAAAACTAAACTTGCCACATATAGCATTATGATTTCTCACTGTAAAACGTTTTCCTAACTTCTCCCACATCATTGCTATTATTTTATCAACCGTAAAATTTGATTGAGGCGTCCATGCTTCAATGGCTCCTTCTACTGTCCGCTGTGTCTCACCTTCTTCCAGCCGCCAATATATCTCCAAGCCGTTGGTTCCGGGTACATCATGCAGCTGAGACATCATTCGAACCGAAGACTTCAAGAAGCGAAATGTCACGATAAATGCGGAAGAGTAAGGGAGCCCTGGAAAACCTTCGTTTTTATCTCAATCTGTGATTTAATATGCATGTATTCTGATTTTACAGGCGCTAATTTGCATAAGGATATGTATGATTCGGCTTTCTATGTCACACACGACTTGCGTTTTCCACGTTTGGCTTGCGTATCGTATACGATTGGCTTGCATAATATCGCCAAAGTTACATGCTCCCCTAATCCAGAGATGTTTTATCGCATGGGCGTACCGGCGTTCGCCGGGGACCTCAGGCTCAGTCTGGGGGACCTCAGGCTCAGTCTGGGGGACCTCCATCAAACACCGTTTTAACTGAGTCGCCCAAGATATCTGCGTTACGCCATTTTTCCACCCCGACTCACACTGCAGAGAGCGTATTTTCTATTTCCTTTTTAAGATTTGCCGAACCTAAAAGAGAAGGAGAGAAGGGAAACTGGGAAATACGGAACGGAAATAAAAAGACTTGCAGTTTAAAGCAAATTTAAACCCAGTGCTCGGTTATTTTTGTAGGCCTACTGGGGATCTCATTCTAGTAAAAAAAAAAAAATAGATTCAACACAATTAAGCTTATTGCCCCGTGAGCGGTTGAGGAAAATGAGCAAACCGGCATGGGGTCAGATGGTGCTCTAGCTGACGGATGGCGTCCCCACGCTGACCATGTAACTGTTTTTGGACTATATTTGGCAGTTGGTACTCTTTGGCCAATCCTGGCTCTTGCGTCATTAACCCCAATAAAAGAAACAAACAAACAAATAAAATGAGCTAAAATGGTAAGTTTAAAGCCATTCTTGAATCTTACATTATTCTCCTCCCTCAAAACCTCGTGGTTTCAGTCTGGGTCACTAGACTAATCATACCACTGATGTGCCATATCTTGAAGACATTCACATGCTTTTGTTGTGAGAGCAATTTTTTTTTTCAATATATTTTTAGAAATTCATTTATTTCTTTGATTTATTTGTAATAAATATGTACTTATTTTGAATATTTTATTGTGGATCTACTGAAAATCAGAAAAATGCGCCAATATCTTGAATTTCACTCGACTTTGATCAGCTACGTGCTTCTACTTAACCTCCACTTTTTCAAAGTCCGGGATTAATGTCGCATAATTATTTCCTCTCTTTCCGTCTTAGTTATATGACGAACTTTTTACATAAACGTTATGGTACGTACTTAGATGCACAAATAAGTTTTAAAGCGTTTTAAGACAACGCAACATGTAATTTGAGAGAAAACAACAATACCTTTAAAAATCAAAATATGCGCCGTCATTATCTGTCACCTTCCGCCATTGGTCGGGCAGCTGATGGATTTCAGTAATGAAGAATTCTTCGTCGTGTGACGCCATGAAGTCGTCAACCCATTTTTGCACTTCGTCACATGTCCGGAACCGTACAGCCGACAAACCATGTTGCGTCGATCGGAACAAATGATAGTCTGAAGGGGCAATGTCGGGACTAGACGCCGGGTGCTCCAAAACTTCCCAGCCAAGTGTCAATAACGTTTCCTTGACCGATTTCGCGACATGCGGCATAGCGTTGTCATGCAGTTATTTCACGGGACACAATCCTTTGCCTGTGAATGAACGTTTCCGACAGATTTCCTGGTTCAATCGCCGCAATTGTTGCTTATAGCGATCAGCAGTAAGAGTTTGATCCTGTTCCAATAGTTCATAATAGAGCACACCCTTCATATCCACCAGATGCGGAGCAGAACTTTCTTGGAGTGAAAATTGCGTTTCGGTGTCGAAGTCATTGCATGCTTCACTAGGGTCTATCCAGTGGTTTTTTTTTTTTTTTTTTTTTTGCGTTTGGGATTGTCGTACCATATCCACTTTTCATCACCCGTAACGATTTTCTACAGGAAATACTTTCTGTGTTGTTTATTCAACAGATTCAACCACTTCATGGCACGCTCATCCTTGTTCCTCTGGCTCAGGTCATGTAGCACCCATTTTCCTTCCTTCTGAATATTTCCCATTGCGCGTAAACGATTGGAAATGATTTGTTGAGTTACCGCCAGTTGTTCAGCTAGTTCTTTTTGCGTTTCAGACAAATCTTCATCCAGCAATGCTTGCAGTTCCTCATGTGCAACCTTCTGGGCGGCGCCGCTACGTTCTCGATCGCTAACATCAAAATCACCTGCTTTGAACCATCTAAACCAAAACTCATACGTGCTTTTCGATACAGTATTCTCCCCCAGAACAGAACAGATCAATACACACGCTTTTGCAGCACTTTTTCATAGGTGAAATTCGTAACGAATGCGCAGGGCCGGATCTAGGGGGAGCGCAGGTGGGCAGCTGCCCCGGACAACAGTCTGGAGGGGACAGCACGGCAATTCGAGCCGATCATAACTTTAACCAGGAAGCGTTTTAGCAATGTTAAATCACCGAGTAGAATAAAAAAAAGCCGAAATTCATCATCATCATCATCATGAAAAAATTAGCTTCTACATCTAAATTCTCGTGAAAAAACTACCAAGGTCGATAACAATTGGCTCTAAGATTATAGAATTAAACAGTAGGGACTTCAGGACTTCAAGAAACGAGTTGTTACCTTCGGGGAACGAGAAGGGCGCACATTAACTATAGCTTGTCCTTCAAAAACACAAGGGAGTTTCGTAAACTTGATATTATTTTTATCAAAGCACAACTCTACGTTACAAAATGCATTGGAAAATTTGAAAAAGGGGCAAGTGAGTTACTTGTCCAGTACCATTCAAATTGAATTCATAGAACTCATGGCCGAAAAAGTATGTGAAGTAATAATAAAAGAGATATTATCTGCGAAATACTTCACTATTATGTTTGATGCCACACATGATGTATCTCACTGTGAGCAGATGAGTGAGGTCATTCGGTACGTAAAAATTGACGAAATTGGAAAATGCGAAATAAAAGAAAGTTTTATTGACTTCATAGACTTACACGGTAAAACTGGAGAATATACTATATCTCATACAATTCTAAGTAAATTAGAGAGAGATCGCCTTAAGATAGCCGATTGTCGAGGAGAATCTTATGACAACGGATTAAACATGGCTGGTATTTACAAAGGAGTCCAGGCGAGGATACAAGAAAAAAACATGCTCGCGGTGTTTGTGCCGTGCATAGCGCACTCACTCAATCTGGTGGGTGCGCATGCTGCTTCTAGCTGCCGAAAAGCGTCGTACCTTTTCGGTATTGTGCAAAGGGTATATTCTGCTTTTTTGCATCATCGACTGCACGATTGGAAATTATGAAGAAATACACCGGAAGTAACTTAAAAGGAACCAGCCATACAAGATGGTCTGCCAAACGAGAATCTGTGGATGCTTTGAAAAGGAACTTGACTAAAGTGACTCAAAAGAAATAAAAAGCGAAAATTTCCCTCCAGAAGTTAAATCTGATGCAGGGTGTCTTTTTCACGCTATAACAGATTTTAAGTTCATCCTGAATCTTGTTATATGGAATTCCATACTGAGAGAAGTTAATCGTATAAATATCGTAATTCAAAAAAGTGACATAATATTGAGCAGATCAATCTGTTTAATGGAAGGTTTGATCGCTACTTTGCAGAGAATACGAAATTGTAGCTTTGAAGGTTGGCTTGACGAAGCAACAAATATTGCAGCTGTATAATATCTGTTGAGGCAGCGTTACAAGAAATAAGGAAATCTAAGAGGAAGAAGACGGCCGGCGAAATTGGAAATGATGAATCCTGCTTGTTTTCGTCAGAAGAACTGTTCAAGCAATACATAAATATTATTTTCGACCGAATGCTAATCGAAGTGAAAGCTAGAACTGAAAGCACCAAAACCATAAACACAGGTTTCTCTTTTATTTGCGGTGAGAAAATAATGAAAATGAACAGTGGAGACTTAAAAATGTGCGCAATATACATCTGGCAACAAAGTATTCCAAAGTTTTAAATGAGCTGGAATTTTCTTTGAAGTTTGAATCACTTAAAGATGAAGCACAGTATTTTTGTAAAAATCTAGATCAGTTGAGTTGCACTGATTTACTATCTGTGATTCATACGAATGGGTTACAAAATGCATTCCCTAACTTTTTTCATTAAGAATATATACTACTCTGCTAACAACGTCAGCGACATGTGAAAGGACGTTTAGCAAAATGAAGATTATAAAATCATATCTCAGATCAACAATGCACCAAGATCGCCTATCAAGCCTAGCAATATTATCTATAGAGAGTGACATAACAAATACAATCAGTTATGAGGATGTCGTAAAAACTTTTGCGGAAAAAATGGTTAGGAAAGTTAAATTTTGAAATCTATCAAGTTTCACCTCGCCAGTCCATTGTAAAATATGTTTCAAGTTTTCCTACAAAAACGTCATGGTTGTTTTCTTAAACTTTTCTTTCTGCCTAGTGCCTTTATATTCGGATTATTTATTTTTAGTGATAAGTGAATTTATATTTATCACCGAAATGTACATATATATCTTACCACCAAAATCCACGTTTGCAGACCAATTTAATATTTTCCTGCTGATGTGTTTTTTGAACAATTATTTCTGCTGATATATTCGGATTATTTATTTTTAATGGTAAGAACATTTCTATTTGCCTTATTTACCGACCACCATATAACTACCAAATGTCGTTACTTTTTTGTCTTTATGTTTATAATTTTAATAAGTTTAAAATAAAGTGTCAAAAAAGATTTTTATGAAAGCGAAATCTTTTTGTCAGGATAATAATTAACTATTTCTGATCCTGAAAACAATCCAAACATTACGGTTATTATGCTATTTTTTTTAACTGAAAACATATATGGGACATCGTCATTTAATTAATTTTTGCTAATAAAAATTTATATGCACATACGTATGTATATTTATATTATTGTGCTAATTTTCGTCAAAAATGTATGTGCATATAGTTTTAATGTGCTATTTCTGGTTAATAAGTAAATAAATATATATATATGGGGGCGGCATTTCTTCCTTTTGCCCCTTCAAAAATTTTCCAGATCCGGCACTGCGAATGCAGTGTCGAATAAACGCAGTATCGCTTTCCATCTAGTGCGTTTGACCACAAGTGCGTTTGACTGTTGGTGTGTTGGGTAAACTTCTGTGTCACATTTTATACTCTGGACCAGTTACGGTCACATGACAACAACGTGGAGGAATGTCGGTTATGTAAATTAGCGGTATACGTCACAAAAAAAAACCGCGTTAAAACTTATTTCTACACCTAATATACAGTATATCAATTACATATAGAAATCTATTGCTAAAGCACACTGTAAGAAATTTTTATCGTATTTCCTTGAGATGTAAAGGAAAAGTTATACCTAGCAATATTGTTAGGTTTTAGAAGATAAAATGGAATTCTACAGGGTGTTTCAAAACTAATGGAATAAACTTTAAGGGGTGATATAGAACACACCGAAACAAGCACTCTTCGTCATAGAATGCATGGTCGCAAGTTACGCGGTTAGGCGCTGGAGGGCGCTTTCCGTTTCTCCACACACGCCGTCTTTCGCATCGCAAAGAAGCATATCTTTTACCGGAACGTCTGGATGGGAGGCTGTACCTTTTTCCCCTTCAACAAGTCTTGCCTGAATTGATCCAGCATGTACCAGCAGCCGTCCGCCGTAAATTTTGGTTCTAGCATGACGGAGCGCCAGCTCATTTCAGCACTCAGGTGCGTGATTACTTGAACGCCACATTTCCAGGCCAATGGATTGGCCGAGGTGGACCCATCGCTTGGCCCACACGATTACCACATCTGTCCCCTCTGAATTTCTTTTTATGGGGACATGTTAAGTCCGTAATATACGACACTCCCATTGATTCAAATGAGGAACTAGTAGGCAGACTTTCAGTCACTGCTGCAGCTGTCCGGGAAATGCCTGGTATTTTCCACAACATACGGGCATCTTTACGTCGACGATGCGAAGCGTGTATCAGGAGTGGCTGTCGCCCTTTCGAACAGCTTTTGTAAATGTAATTAATTTCAGTATTTACTTATTAATGTTTGCAAATTTGATGTAATTTTGTGATGTCACGTTTTGTTTCTTATTTTGTTTGCAATAAAGCTTTGTTTTGATTTGTTGTGCCATTCCTGTCTTCGCGTTGCGAAAGACGGCGTGTGTGGGGAAACGGAAAGCGTCCTCCAGCGCCTAACTGCGGAACTTGCAACCATGCATTCTATGACGAAAAGTGCTTGTTTCGGTGTGTTTTATCACCCCTTAAAGTTTGTTCCATTAGTTTTGAAACACCCTGTATATAGGTGAAGGCGCGCGGGACGGCAGGGGAGAGAGGCTCTTCCACGACGCGCCAGGTCCTCAGAGATTCTTAAAGCATCCCTGCCCTAATCATTTTGAGCAGTGTATCCAACAATGGAACCTGCGACTGAACCACAATTAAATAAATTCGGAGAATGCGATATTTTTTTTTTTTTAACATTTCAAGGGAGTTCAGTTTTCTTTCGGACCCTCGTTTTTCATATTTTGTATTTTATTTTATTTTATTTTATTGTTTTTACTTTCTGGCGTGTAAAAAGTATTCGCTAGTAGAATACTCGAAGCAAACAGAATATAAATTCTCGATTTGCTTGTACGACTTATTGGCCATCCATGTAACACGTCTCAGAAAACTTGAAAATTTCACCGCCCTGTAGCGCGAATCGAACCCGCCCGCATCTCCCGATTTCCGCTCGAGTATGCTAACCATTACCCCACCCAGGACAGTTAAGTCCCAAGCAATGGAGACTAAGCAAACATAGCTTTGGAATCTGAACATCCTCAGATTTTTGCTAGTCGAAGCATCCTTGCTTCCTCATAACGTTTTGACCCAACGCTGTGGGTAAGTGCCGCACCAGAAACACTCGGGGCTCACCGGCAAAAAAAAAAAAATTTCGAGGCTCTTTTGCGAAAATCTATTAGCTTTCAATTACTGAAAATTTTTACATTCACATTATTTACTAGGCTTAATGGGCGTTTCAATAAATAAAATTTTTTAGAACCTACAAGTATTTTTCGTAAAACCAAAATTACTACACTTTATTGCGTGAAACACAAATGCACTCATGGTAATTAAAATGATTGCCTTAGTTTCATGCCGATGAAAAAGTGCTCCGCTCCAAAACACTTACGTCAGACTTAATGATATCATGCAAATTTTATTCTTTTAGAGAACTAAGGCCAGCCTCTTTGAAATGACTCACGATAACACACACACAAACGTAACTGCCTTGTGATAGTGTCTAATGACTTTTTTCTGTTTATATGAGAATACAGAACGTAAGTAAGCAAGTAAATAAGTAACAATTAAGAATTGTGGCACAAAACACGTAGAACTACTTAAATTGTTTACTCTCGAATATGAAAAACACACCTAAAATAATGTCACAAGTTTTGCACATTGTACAAAATTTTTCTCTCGACTGTCTGATGAACAACAACAACAAAAAAACAAACAAAAAAAAAACACGACACAGCTCGTCTGTGCTTCTTCGTCCCCGCGAAGAACACCTTTTAAAAAGTTCATTGTGTTCTGAAGGATGCCTAATTATGAGCAAACATTTGTAATACATGACACCTTATCCTCATCGGTATAAAAATTCCACTAATTGACCTGTTATTTCTTCCAAATTTTGTTTTTAATATACACTGATGAGCCATTAAATTAAGACCACCCCCAGCCTAGATAAATGAGCGCGCCTGGAGACCGAACGGTGGCACAGGTGAAGTACACGGAGCAATACACACAACTCGAGGACCGGCTTTCGGCTAGTAGAGTGTTCGGGGTCAGAATGGGAAAAGCTGCCGATTTATCGGAGTTTGATAAAGGACAAATTGCGATGGCTCGACACCTCGGAACTACGATCTCGGAAACGGCGGGGCTTGTGGGTTGTTCACGTGCCGCTGTAGTGAGTACGTATCAAAAGTGGTGCACAGATTGCCAAACGATGAACCGCCGTCCAGCCATGTGCCGTCCGCAGCTCATTGATGCCAGAAAGGAGCGGAGACTGTTGCACATTGTTCAAAGAGACCGCAAGTCCACAGTGCGACAAATCCCCCCGCAGCTACAACAGTGGTGATCAGGGCAATGTGTCAAAATACACAGTTCATCGCAGCCTTCTGCTCATGAGCCTGCGTAGCCGAAGACCCAGACGGGTCCCCATGCCCACGCACGTCATTGCTAACAACGCATGAAATGGGCCAAAGATAATCGAGATTGGACCGTGGATGATTGGAAGAAAGCGGCCTGGTCTGACGAATCAAGATTCTTGGTGCATCACGTAGACGGCCGAGCGCGGATACGCTGATTGCCAACGGAGGCTATGGCATCTGCAGGCACTGTTGTGAGGAAACAGGCCGTCGTGTGCGGTGTTTTTTTGGCACACTTTAGGCACCATTATCCCAATAGCACAATCCTTGACAGCTGTCAGTTATACGAACATCGGTGCTGTCCAAGTTCAACTATTGATGGCAACTGTCAGAATCGTCAAGGAGGGGGTTCGAGGAACATGCTGTGGTGACTTTCTGTTAATGCCCTGGCCTCCAAATTCTCCTGACATGAACCTAATCGAACATGGATGCCTATTGCCACCTCATCGAATCGATGCCTCGCCCAGTGGCCGCTGTTTTGCGGCTAAAGGAGGTCCTACAGCTTAATAAGTAGGTGGTCATAATGTAATGGCTCGTCGGTGTACATCAAAGCTCATTTACGAGGAGGGCTATGGGGGAGCTGAAGCCCCCGTCCTCGCATTCTGAAGGGGCCCAGAATTATGCAGGATGCTTGAAGAATTGATATTCTAAAAAAAAAAAAAAAAATCAGATAGCGCAGCGAAAACAATAATAAAGTACCTTGTGATTTTTTTTTATTTCTTTCCCCTTTTTCAGGAGAAGTCCGCAAAAGGTATAGTCACCCCCAGTCCATCCTCAAATCTTTCGAAAGCATTTCAGATGTTTTTTGTACACATCTGTAATTGGGGGAAATTTCCATACATTAAGAATTCGTTTGAATCATGATGTTTGGATCATATTATTTTGTCAGCTACCACTTCGATATAATTTCAACAAGCTAAACCCTGAAGGGAGGGGGGGTATTAAAGTAGAACTGAACTAGGTCTAGGGCCTATAAATCAAGTGAAAGGGAAATATTTATTAATAACTTGGCATGTTATGTAAATATTTAGTGCTTAAGTAATGTAAAAGCGCAGCGTTATTAAAAAATCCCACCTTATTATCTTTTTCTGAACACAGCATGAGTCATGCTACTATAATCCGTTGTTTCGTCGAACACTGTGGTTTTAAAAATTTACTAAGTCACGGCGATTTATTTCTTCAAAGTAAAGTACAATTCTCGCTTGGCTTACATACTGTATAACTTTTTGTCGAAATTTGTTTGGAGTTCCCAATTCAATTCTCAATATAGGCCAAGATACGGCAATCATCACCCCCACCCCCACCCCACCCCGCCTCCTTAAACTTGCCGTTTCTATTTCTGGGAAGTTGCCCTAAGCTAAACGGGACTGAAAATTCCGACAAACAAAAGAACTCGGCGTTAGGCACCTTGGAAACCCGCCTCACATATTTCGGAAACTTGAAAAACTACCCCACTGGAAAACTGCCACACATTCAAAGTATTCCTCGGAGGAAAGGCAATTTGTGCCCGACCCCTTAATGTAAAACACGTGGCAGTTTTCCTGCGTGGCAGTTTACCGGCAACCGGCAAAAGCGAATGGATGTAGAGATTATCAACCGAAAGGGTAGGAGCTCAAATTTAAAATGTGTAATCAATGTATTTTAAATTTAAGCTCCGTCTTAAATTTAAAGAGATGTATCAAAAACAGTGTTTGGCTCAACAGAACATTTGCTACGTTTTTTTGTTTTTTTTTTTCCCTGATGCCGTCAAAGTGGTTAAAAATTTTTGTCGCTTTAGCATAACTTGATTTTCTTCTACAAGAATACTGAGGTACAAGTATGTATATACTTTTTTTTTTCTTGAGTTAGCATAAGGCGTTGAAGCCCAGAAGTCAGAACATGATGGCCCCCTGGGAATTCTTTCGGTATCTTGGCAGCCCAGTCCGCACTTGTGCAGTAGCTTTTGGACCCGCTCGTTTAACAAGAAGCTTTTTTACACCTTCTGAATTCAGCAGGGGATTAACGGTGGATGGGGAAGCAATTACGGCTTTTTTATGTTGGACTGTGGAAAGCCAGGGCTGTTAGAATACTAGGGCTGGTTCATTTCTTTTAAGAAACTTTGCCGCCACGGATCCACTCAGCGGTGACAGATGACCTGTTTCTGACGTCACTGTGTTGGAACCGAGGCTGACGAAAAAGACAGGCTACGGTGCGAAATAGTCACGTGCACAACTTAGTGCTATCGCCAAGTCAATCGGTTGAACAGCCATTGCATCGTTTGTTCACAGTTATTTGTATTGAGTGAGTGTTCCGTTTATTGTCATTTGGATACACGTATAGTTTTGTGAGGTAGGTATTTGTATATTTCTAAGATAAGGTTAATTCTTAGTAAACGTTTTATTTAGTTTTAGTGATAGTTATGGGTTTAATGAGTAGATCTTAGTTTCACACGTATTGAAATCTGTTCATGTCTCGTGAATAGTGAAGTATAAAGAAGTGAGTTATTCTGTGGTGTTGAATTCTTATTTCAAATAGAATAATTAATATTTTTTGCCAATGCCGATTCACATAGAACTTGAATATTACCAGAAATCAGGGCAACTTTTCAGGTAATTAGCCTTCGAAATTTGTATAACATTTGCATCTCCAACAATCGTTAGCCCTTTCTTTACGAAATTAATGCTTGAACTGTTGCATTGTAATGTGTCTCTGAATTAAAGAGGACATTTTTTAATTTCGTAACTTAATGCAATTGTGATATAGCATTTTGTCTGATTGAATTTACTAAAGCTGTCTGAACAGTGTCGACAGATTATGTTGAAAAACTGCATTATCAATTTTATTCTAACTGTACAAAACATAGGGAACTACTTTCGATTAAAAATTTCATATCTAGTTTTTCACTTGTATTAAAAGGTATAATGATTTTTAGAGGAATTGCCATGCCACGGTGTCACAGTGTTAGTGGCTGCAAGTCAAATTATAGAAGTGAAAAGGAGACTGTTACAACTTTGGCCATACCAAAGTAATGTATGCAGCAGATTTTGTATTAGACAAACATTGTCTTATACAAAATCTGCTGCATATGTTTAAACAAAGTTCTGATTTTAGATTTTTTTATTCATTTTCTGTTGAATGTTTGTGTATGAGTAGCTTGAAAACTAAATAGGAAAACATAACTCCTCAGCTGCAAAATACTCTTTGAAAACATAACTCCTCAGCTGCAACAACTTAGTAAAAGCCAAACATGATAACCGAAATGATTTGAAATCATGTGAAAGAAAAATTAAGAAGTTGAAAGTCTGAACGCTTAGTTTTCCGTGTCTTTCCTTAGTGCATAGTGTGCACAAAGTCCTGAGATAGGAAAAAGAGTTCAAACTTATCAAATATTTTATATGCATGTAAAGTGTTTAGCCAGGTTGGTTAAAGCATTGAAATGTATTTTTCGTCTGTAGTAAATGAAGATAACATTTCTGAAAAGTTATCTTTGAAACTTGTATACCAGGAAGCAGTACTTCAGTTAGCGTGTCTCGTAACATATTTCTGATCTTTTTTCTGCTTCATCACATAGTGATTGATGCTTAGTGGTGGTGGCATTATGTACTGAAGATTTGTATTTAATTTTTGGTGGTGGTCTTTTTTTTTTTTTTTTTTTTTCAAATTGGAACTAATATTGTTTGTGCAGTTGTTGCTCGTCTTACACAATGTGCCTGTGATATACCTTTTTTATATTCTCCTATCCCAAGATATGCATCTTAATTTGCCAAGCCGTTTCACAGCAAAATGGGCCAGAGGTCCTCATTTTAATAGCAGTTTTGATTTCATCAGTCCAAATTCATTTGAAAATCTATGGACTATTTTCTTTCCGTGGAAGATGATGCTGTACTCTTTCACGTCATGGGGTCTGGCTAATCCCTCAAAGACACCATACCCGTAAGAGTTCCATGTCACTTATTTCCAGATTAATGAATGTTAGCAGTAATATTGTAGCATTTTTGTTTGCGTTTTAATACTGTACTAAAAAATTCCAGGAAATTTCTCATATTTTTCATACTTGCCACTATGACTTCATTGCCATAAAGTTTTTGATAAAAACACCTGTGAGAAGTTAACTGAAGTGTTACTGTGTGTGAGTCAGAGCTGAGTTCAGGCTCAATTTTAAGAGCCCGAGCCTGAAGTATGTCAGCCCGAAAACTATGATTAACCTGTATAGGCATTAAAAAAAGTCTTCCAAACTTCCACTCTTTCCTACTCTTTCCTACCCATGCAATTAACCGATGTCTTTCTCAACTGCAGAGTGGGGAAGGGATGTCTATCTATTTCTATAGTTTCTTTAACCATTCATTTCTTCCTGAAATGTTTTTTTTTTGGGGGGGGGGGGTGTATCAGGAAACATCTGGTGGCACAACAAACTACGTCGTATGTTGCTCAATAGAATTAGCAGGGAGCTGCCCCTTTGAGGTAGGGAGCAAAATTCCGTCAGCTTGCTATCTACTATCTATACTTCTTAAAACTTATCCTTGGCAGAAATCCTGTAATTCATGGCCTATGGTATTTTGTTATCCAAGCCCGGAATGGATAGCCCTGCAGAATTCCTACTCCCCATTTAGACCCAGTTGCTGAAGAATTCTCTTTAACAACTAGAAAGTGTAAAAAAAGCCTCGTGTGCTAAATCATATAAAATCACATTAAAAAAAAAAGGAAGAAAATTCTTCCCCTCTCTCCAAGCTCGAACTCCAGTAAGTGTTACGCAGCCAGCACCCGGTTCGGGTTCGGCCCGTCTCAGCACTGGTGTGTCTGTGTACTAGTGCTTAGCTTGACATTTATAGTAGGTATATTGAAAGTAAAAATTTAGTTTTACCATAATGAGCAAATTTGGCTTCTAGTAAAGAATGTTAGTAAAATGTATAAATTCCCTAGTGTTATGAAAAACTACTAACCAATTGTGCTTAATTCCTTTAGAAATATGTGGGAAATAATTATTTATACTGTTGAAATGTTGTCTAATCCAAAATGTGATATCAAATATGTTTTATAAAAAAGTAGATCACAGTTAGGTATGAACATTACAAAAGTAGATTTTAGGTAAAGAAAATAATGGACACAACTCACACATAAAATATTCAGATTGTAACACATACTGGAGGATCTAAAGCTGAGATAATTTTGATGTAACTTGTGATGATTCAAACTATTTGAAACAGATGTCTTAATTTCTGCCATTGGTTGGCAAGAATTATTTATTTATTTTGTTGTGTGTATCTATAACTTTGTTGCAGATTCTATCACATAAGGCAAGTTGGGGTAAACAATCTGAAGCTGAATACAGTTGCAGCTTGTGATAACTTCTTTCTTTCAAACTATTTGAAACAGACATTTGAGGTACATTTATGTAAAAAAATGGACCCATTTGTTTATTTTTAATAGTATTTTTTACTTCGTTCCGCTTGAAGATACAAGACAAATTGATAGCCAGTAGGTAAGTTGATACTTTTTTCAAATGTAGTATTTATGCTAATTTTTAAAGCAAACTAAAAATTGGATTTCTGAATTGCAGCAAAGTGCTTTAATATTATGAGGGTGGATCAAAAAGTTAGTTACACTGTTGAATAAAACAATCAAACAAAGATATACTCATTGGATGTATGTTGATTTAAAGGTACAACATTAATTCATTTTTCGACATAGTCGCCTAAGGACTGTAAACATTTATCGGAACGTGCAATTAACTTTCCCATACCTGTACAGAAAAAGTCCAGTTTGGTGCAACTAGTTAAGGACCGCACTTTTCACATCCTCATCGGTTGGGAATCGTTGTCCACTAAGGTCCTGTTTTATTTTACCGAACAAATGGTAGCCGCATGGGGATAAGTTGGGGCTGTAAGGTGGATGTTGCCACACCTCCGACTTGAATGACTGCAGCAGTTCCCTTTGTTTTCCGTGCTGTGTAGCGTTGTTGGGCAGCAGAATGACACCTTCGCTCAACTTACCCCGGCATCTGTCCTTAATTGAATTTCGCAAATTTAATAGTGTTTGGCAATATGAGTCACTATTGATGGTCGTCTCTTTTGACAGAAATTCTGTGTAAACAACAGATTCACAGTCGCCATGACCTCTCCCGCAGACAGACAGTTGGACTTTTCACGTCTTCCTTGTTGGAAAGGTGACATGTTTCCATTCCATGGACGATCGTTTGATTTCAGTTACGTAACAGTAAATATGTGATTTCAGATTACTTATAGAGATATATTTCCCATGTATAATAAGAAGAAATATTTCTTCCCCAATGTTTACCTGAATAACTGGGAATTTGCTAAGCATCGACCTGACTCTAAATAGCTGAGCTACGATGAAGCAGGGCTCGCTTTGACTGGCGAAAATCTGTGATTATTCAGATTAAATCACTCGGATGTTTGGGACTTCCTCATCCTAGATTATGTAACGGTAGCATGCTCGAATGGAAATCGGGAAATGCGCTCCACGGCAATGATTTTTCAAATTTTCTGGTATGAAAGAGTTAGTCAGTAGCACTAAATCTGCAATTTCAGATTGCTTATTGGTTCATAATGCAATTAAATTTCTGTTAATGGTGAGCAAGAATTCTGTTTACTGAGCTATAGTTTGAATTAAATTCTAGTATGGAAATAGTTTTTTCAATTTTTGGCTTACCTAACAGTGTTCAATTATAGTAATTGTAAATTTACAAATGAAAGGAAAATTTAATAGTGACAAAAATGAATAATTTTATGAAAAAAAGTTCTTGCATTAATTTTTCACAAAACAATGAGAACATTTTTTGTGATAGTGTCCTTCATTCAACTTTTTTTTCAATTACCAAGAAATAGCTTGTGCCAGAATGTGTTGTCACATAATTTTAAAGTGTTGAAATATATACAGATAAGGATTTTTTTTCTTCCCACAAGTAGAAATAAGTTAAATAAACTCTAATGCACAGAGATGATTTGTATTAAAAGGGATCCTAAGCACTTTTTTTAAGAAGGAATTATTTCCAAATTATGTACTTTTAGTGTACAGATGCATTGTCCTAGAAATAACCCCATTAAACAAAATACATGCAATAATATCAAAAAAAATATTTTTTCCAGAACAAGAAAAAAATATAACTTTTTTTAATTTAGTAAGGAACGTTAGTAGAGGAAAAGGGCGGGTTCTGGCACAGGGGCAGCCCTCCCATAGACTTAACATTAGCTGCCCACGAGGCTGCCCCTGGCTGCCCACGAGACTGTCCCAGCTGTCCCCGAGTCAGAATTTTTGTCACGTGGTCGTCCCCATGATGTACTGCCCCCTAGCGGTGCTTCTTGGAACTTTCAATGGAACTTTGTTTTTGAGGGATGGCAACGACCGAGAGGGAATGGGGGTGGATATAGGGGGATGTCAACTCGATGTGCTGCCCCCGAGTCAGAATTTTTGTCACGCGATCGTCCCCATGATGTGCTGCCCCCTAGCGGTGTTTCTTGGAACTTTCAATGGATCTTTTGAGGGATGGCAACGATTGAGTGGGAAAGGGGGTGGGTATAGGGGGTGTCAACTCGATGTGCTGCCCCCAGCGGTGCTTCTTGGAACTTTCGATGGATCTTTGATTTTGAGAGATGGCAACAACCGAGTGGGTCCGTTGGGATTTTTTGTATTTATTCCAGTGGTTTTCAAGCGAGATTTTTCCTCCTCTTCGATGTTATTTTTCCCCGGAGGAAATTTTTACGTAACGATGCTGGGGAATTTTCTTTCCAATGGAGTAAAAATGCTCTAATGGTCTTAGCAAGGTCCTAACTCACGATGATTTGGTTTCAAAAAATTGGTCAGGTGGTCTCATGTACTACGTATTCACTCTATTTTTTTTAATTACTTTTACATTATTTCTTCATGGTTTTTTTTTTATATATTTTTTGTATGTTTTGAGGGAGTTTTTTCGTGTAGATGTAATGGATTTTCTTGGGAACTTTTCTTTTTCATACATTTCATTTTATTTCAGACCATGAGACGGGAAAATGCTTCTTTAGAAACGATTTCGTTCCTGTTCGCAGTAACTATTGGACTTTGACAAAATTTTTGGGAAATCAAGCGGAAATGTAGACATGTTAATTCTGAGTCTTTCGCCCTTCCGATATTTTTTTCTAGTCGTAATGTTTTCATGTACTATGTATTCCCACTCTTTCCTTTTTTATAACTTTTACGTTATTTCTTCATGAATTTTTTATATATTTTGTATGTTTTGAGGGAGTTTTTTCGTGTAGATGTAATGAATTTTCTTGGGAACTTTTCTTTTTCATACATTTAATTTTATTTCAGACCATGAGACGAGGAAATGCTTCTTCAGAAACTATTTCGTTCCTGTTCGCAGTAACTATTGGACTTTGACAAAATTTTTGGGAAATCAAGCGGAAATGTAGACATGTTAATTCTGAGTCTTTCGCCCTTCCAATATTTTTTTTTTCTAGTCGTAATGTTTTCATGTACTATGTATTCCTGCTCTTTTCTTTTTTATAACTTTTACGTTATTTCATCATGAATTTTTTATATTTTTTGTATGTTTTGAGGGAGTTTTTTCATGTAGATGTAATGAATTTTCTGGGGAACTTTTCTTTTTCCTTTATTCAATTTTATTACAGATCATGAGACGAGGAAATGCTTCTTTAGAAACCATTTCGTTCCTGTTCGCAGTAATTATTGGACTTTGTCATTTTTTTTTTTTTTTTTGTTAAATGACTTCATGCTAATTCTGAGTCTTTCGCCTTTGCAATATTATTTTCTCGTAATTTTTTCGTGTGTTCAAGAACTCTACAGGTCTTTCACAGTTAAAATTCTGATGAAACAATATTTTCTTACTTTATTTCGCATATCATTATAGCTTCCCAATTTCGCTATTTTACTTCATCTTTTTTTTTTTTGAAATTTCGTAAAACTTTTCAGTATGTCAGTAATTGTTTTCTTACTTGGTCAAACTTGTGACTCCATTTATTTGGACTCTTTTTTTTTTTTCCATTTCATTTCAACAAAACGATTATTTTAGATGTAGCAAGTCATCAGATTTTTGTTTCCTTATATAGCATATTTTCAAACTTGCTTAAAAATATTCCTCAAAGCTTTGCATGTAATCGAATATGCATTTTTTTATTCTTTCCTAGTTTGCTATACTTTTCGTGGACTGTCCCAAGAAAGCATTCATTGTCAAGACATACAATCTAAAACCTTTTTTCTTACGATAAAATTTGTATTCTTTGGGCTGTATATTTTTTCTGTCTCGTCCGAAAAAACATTCATTCTAGAGGCAAAGCTAGTGATTCCGTTCATCCCATAAACATTATTTTTTTTAACGTTTTACTAACTCATCAGAAAAGCAGTTATTCCCCACCCCCATAGCGAAAATAAAGAAATTCTTACTTCTTTTCCATACATATCGACTCAATCTATTTCTTTTCGAAATGCTGGTCATGACATTTCAACTAAAATTTCCTACTTTCACCAAAAACCATATTCTTAAACGAGCTATTTTTTTTTTACTTTATTTCATGTATAACTAAATTTTTATTGTTTCCTCACTTCATCAAAATTAATAAGAACTTCCCCAATCTCATTCCTTTCCCTCATTTAGTTCGCTTTAAATTGAGATGTTTCAAAACTTCGCGTATATTTCTTCCACTAAATGTCCAGTTCTCCCGTATCGATCCCATCATTTTTAACTTCTGTGCCTGCCGCATTTTTTCTTTAGACGTTTAGTTTCATTGACCTTTTCTTTCGTTTCAATTAGGTTTTCATTATCGTATTTTTTATTCATTGTCTCAGCAGAAAAAGCTTTCATTCTGGAGACATTGCGACTAAGTCCATACTTCCTCTAAACATTTTTATTTCACGTTTTACTAATTCGTAAGAAAAGCAGATGTTTCCAAACTCTCATAGTGAAAATATCGTATTCCCCTTATTTTACTTATTATGTTTTTCCTTCTATTCAGTGTTGTATGATTCTTAAAACTTCGGTTTATTTTTATGAAACTCCTTTTTTTCTTAGTTTTTTTTTTTTCTGATTCAACCTATCAATCTTTTCCTATCGATTTAATTGCTCTTATTTTTCCATTCGACTTTACTTTTGAACAGAAATGTGTCTAAAATCTTCAGATGTATTTTAGTCTCTAAGGCCGATTCTTCACTATTTCAAATAAAGTCATTGTAGGATTTTAGTGTAAATGCCCCTAAATCTTTAGAACTTCCTTTTCATAGTTAGATACTAATTCCTCGAGGTTTAAATTAAAACATGAAAGAAGAGTGTTTTTAAGCTCTATCCAGTGAAAGAAGAGTGTTTTTACGCTCTCTCCAGTGAACGAAGAGTGTTTTTACGCTTTCCCCCAAGAAATTAACTTTGGAATCTCCCTTCTACCTGAAAATGACTATCTTGTGCGACTGTTTTCACACGTCTACTGCTTTGCTGGAAAACCTCATGACATGAAATCCCTTTGCTTGGTAGATTAAACTAAATTCTGGTTTTGAACTTTGAACGCAAACTCAAGCTTGCAAAAGCATAGTTTTCTGAGCGAACTTAAACTGTCTAAGATGACAAAAATTTAAAACTGGTGACTCAATGGGACAGAGCGTTTGAACTTTGCCGTTCATTCAAGATTTAAGAGATCAGTCGTGAACCACTACAAGGGAAATAAGCAGACCCTGATTTAGTCCACTGTTTCCAAGGAAGGTAGGAAGCTAGTGTTGTAATTCAAAAGCTCATAACTCAAGCCTCCCCAGGATTTAATTTCGGACGGGCGATTAGTCAGATGTCAATGCTTAGACATTGAAAAATTACTTCAGACAAATATTTTCTTACTTAAAAGTGCTTCAAGTCAGAATTTGTATTACTTAAGATTTCCCTTAGTCAATATTTTTTCTATCTTAAAAACTTCTAAAGGGTTGATTTTGAAAAAAAAACGAGTTCTCCCAAAAACGTAAAATTTCCACAGAATTGTATGAGGAACCAAATAAATTGACGAAGTTTGAATGTTAAGTCTTTCAACCAATTTCTTTCTCTTCATGTTTCATTCCATAAACTTTCTTCAAATTCCTATATACCCAAGAATTTTGTTAAATGTCCAAGTTCGACTCCACCAGAAATTTTCTGAAAATGATAGTTTCTCTTTTTAAAAAAATTCCAAAATAAGAATCCCTTCAATGAAACAAGAAATTCCTATTCAAAGCATTCCATCACTCTTTCTACTTCAAATAATCTCTTTGTAAATCTAAGGAGCTGTTTTTGTTTAGGTTTTTTTTTTAATATTCATATATTTTTCCCTCTAATTTTAGAAGATATTTTCCCAAAATGTATGTACATATACGATAGTAAAACATCATACAACTGCTTGATGTTAAAAAATATAAGTTTTATATATAAAAAAAAAAATTCCATGAAAAATATTGGAGGGCGAATGATATCTCACATCGTCATCCATTCCACCCAAAATTAAACAAATACGTGTACTGACAACAGAGATTTAATGGACTTCGTTAAATTTTGGGAGGAGTGGAAGACCGATGTGAGATATCATTCACCCTCCAATATTTTTCATGGAATTTTTTTTTATATATAAAACTTATATTTTTTATGTTTTCGGGAATCCTGTCTATGCATTATTTATTCAATTCTCATATTTTTCCTCTCTCCAATTTTAATCAATGTCGATTTTAACCGTTGCCCCCTTTCATGAGAGCGATTCCCCACTCAAAGGAATGCATAAGTCGAGATTTTCACCCTGTATTGGATTTCACTCAGAAAAAAGTGGGTCAGGATGGTGAAATTTTGAAATCTGAAATTTCTCTGTGCGGCGAACATTGGACTAAAGTGGGTGATAAGAAATCTACTATGTTAAGAGTCATACAACAGACGTTTCTTCGATCCATTTCGTTTTCAGCTTTAATTAGGAAAGCATTGGAAAAAAAAATAATTTGACTTTGGAAACATTACAAACACCAAAAGAAGAATTTCTGTGGAATGAAGGCTCTTTTCTGCTTGAAGAAACTCTTGGGGACACAGTGTATGACATGGTGGATATGAACGGATTGGAAATCTCCGACAACGACAAGCAAATAAACATGACCAAAGTTATTTTACAACTGGATTTTGAGAAAATATCTTAACAGTATCGGGAAGAACTTCCTCGGAATCGAAATACTAAAGTAGACGAAGCATTTCTGGACTCAGTTGATCTTAGTTATTACGTGTGAGAAATTTTAAGAAAAAAGGGAATATTGAAATCGTACACTGTGTTTTCTTTATGTGAAGAACAAAGTATTCTATAGTTTACTGGGTTTTTTTTTTTCAAAAGCGGTTTTAATTCCGAGATGAATTCTTTCAGGGTGTCTGATTAAATTCTTTCGCTTTCCGTATTCCTTTTGTGGAAAATTCAACCATGAAGAATTTCTTACCGAATACATTTTAGTTTTATTCTCTCTGGATATGAAAATTAATTATAATGAAGTCCTTTCGTTTTTCTCTAAGAATTTACCTGAAAATAAGCTTTGTCTGATTAGAGTCGATAGCATGTTCGTTGAGAGATGAACAGATAAGGAAACAGTCACCGTGAAGCGCTGACGCATGGTGACACACCAACACGTGTTGTGATAAGGGTCATGCATTAGTCACAGTATGCAAAGGAAACGCTTAGTGAATGTTAGTTCTGTTCTAAGTTTAAATAAAGTAAGAAGTCTTCAAGTCTTTCAAATTCTGTTTCAGGATTTTTCACTTAACAACAGGAGTTGCATTAACCAAAAAGCAGTGTAAGAAACTTCAAATTATTTTGGATGGCGTGTGGGATAGCATCCTGGAATTGTTAATGGGTTCAGAATTCCAGAAAATCGTGCTCGGAGAATCCCGAAAGTTTCAAAATACATCGATTGAGGAGTGTGAACTTAGACACATATGTAGACGGCGCGAATGCATTTCTGAAGTACTTCCACCTATTCAGATGCATCCTCCATGCCTAACTACTGAGTGGAACAGGAAAGCGATTTCAAGTTTCGTGAACGCTGTGGCCTTGTTGAATCCTAAGGAAGTAGCTCAAGCTTTTATGAACATATGTGGAAAAGTGAAGATTTCAGAAGAGTTCCTCTCTACAATCAGGGGAAAAGAACTACTTGGAGAAGTAATGATTTCGATTATATAAATTCAGAATTTTTTTTAAATGGGCAAGGTAGAAGGTGGGTTTGTGAATATTTATTATTTATTGAAATATTAAGCGTAAATATTTTTTTAGTTTTAAGACATAAATTTAGAGAGTAATTATTATTTTTTTAAATTAAATTTTAAGTGATTTTTTTTTTTGAAATGGGTCAAAATTTAAGCTTTCAAGATTTTTAAAGTAAAAGGGAGAATGTAAACTTCTTTTTGAAATGTTTAAAACAGTAACAGAATGAATGCCATTGATTTAATGGGGGACTAGTGCTTTTTTTGCTAGACTTTTCTTAAGGATATTTGGGAATTGTTATTCAAAAGGGGTCTAAGGTTTTCCATTAGGCAACCAATTGAGGCGGAATTCCGACTGGTCTGAGAGCAATGCTTTAGAGTATTGAGTCGAAACCAGAGTACACGGCTTATTTTCGGGGAGTTTGAAATGTTTCAAACTGACTCGCTTCATTTTTTGGGTTGAAAAAGAAGAAGCGCTCTCACTGAAGACCCCGCTAGCCTGGAAAAACTAAACAGCCTGTGTTTTATAACAAATTCTTTCCTTAGACATTTTTCCAAATTTCAACCTCATCTATTTCCAACTTTCAGGAACTTGCTGTGACTGTTTTCACTGCATTCTGTTTTCTACCTGAATCGTTTTCAACTGAATCGAAAATAGACCTTTTAAAATATTTTTCTTGAACGAAAACGTGCTTCTTAAATTTCATAGTTCCCCATGTTATTCAATGGGAATTTCACTGTTTTTACTGAAACGTATTTCATCAAAACCGCCCCTAAGAAAATATGAAGTGTTCCATTTTTAGCCCTATAAGGGAATGTACTTTTCCGAAACGAACATTATCTGTTTTCAACTTTTGTGAAACGAACCTTATCAGTTTTCAGCTTTTCCTAAAACGATCTTTCAATCAAAATTTAAACCCTTCTCAATATGAACTTAGGAATGCATTTAAGAGAGAGAGAGAGAGAGAGAGAGAGAGAGAATCAACTCAAAAGAATGATACTTTATGAAAAATAGATTAAGAAAAGAAGTTTTAAGTTACATAGGGAAAAACAAGAAACGAACGACGATATGAAGTAGAAAAAGAATAAAGTTTACATGATGAAATACTGAATTTGATACGAAAAGAGCCACTTAATGTTTTGAACATGGGAAACTTGTTTCAGTAAAAAAAATTCTTATTCTTATGATTTCTTTAAGAAAACTGACATTTTCAGTACCTTTATGCTTCTCTATGAAAGTTTTTCTCAAAGGACTCGATTAAGTTGATCTCAAGTCTTTGAAGTGAATGGGAAGAAAAATAACATGTCTATGTGTAATGAGAAAATGAAAGAATATCCTTGAGACGGCGTGAAGTGAATTGAACATCAAGCAGTTGTATGATGTTTTACTATCGTATATGTACATACATTTTGGGAAAATATCTTCTAAAATTAGAGGGAAAAAATATATGAATATTTAAAAAAAACAACCTAAACAAAAACAGCTCCTTAGATTTACAAAGAGAGTATTTGAAGTAGAAAGAGTGATGGAATGCTTTGAATAGGAATTTCTTGTTTCATTGAAGGGATTCTTATTTTGGAATTTTTTTTAAAAAGAGAAACTATCATTTTCAGAAAATTTCTGGTGGAGTCGAACTTGGACATTTAACAAAATTCTTGGGTATATAGGAATTTGAAGAAAGTTTATGGAATGAAACATGAAGAGAAAGAAATTGGTTGAAAGACTTAACATTCAAACTTCGTCAATTTATTTGGTTCCTCATACAATTCTGTGGAAATTTTACGTTTTTGGGAGAACTCGTTTTTTTTTCAAAATCAACCCTTTAGAAGTTTTTAAGATAGAAAAAATATTGACTAAGGGAAATCTTAAGTAATACAAATTCTGACTTGAAGCACTTTTAAGTAAGAAAATATTTGTCTGAAGTAATTTTTCAATGTCTAAGCATTGACATCTGACTAATCGCCCGTCCGAAATTAAATCCTGGGGAGGCTTGAGTTATGAGCTTTTGAATTACAACACTAGCTTCCTACCTTCCTTGGAAACAGTGGACTAAATCAGGGTCTGCTTATTTCCCTTGTAGTGGTTCACGACTGATCTCTTAAATCTTGAATGAACGGCAAAGTTCAAACGCTCTGTCCCATTGAGTCACCAGTTTTAAATTTTTGTCATCTTAGACAGTTTAAGTTCGCTCAGAAAACTATGCTTTTGCAAGCTTGAGTTTGCGTTCAAAGTTCAAAACCAGAATTTAGTTTAATCTACCAAGCAAAGGGATTTCATGTCATGAGGTTTTCCAGCAAAGCAGTAGACGTGTGAAAACAGTCGCACAAGATAGTCATTTTCAGGTAGAAGGGAGATTCCAAAGTTAATTTCTTGGGGAAAAGCGTAAAAACACTCTTCGTTCACTGGGGAGAGCGTAAAAACACTCTTCTTTCACTGGATAGAGCTTAAAAACACTCTTCTTTCATGTTTTAATTTAAACCTCGAGGAATTAGTATCTAACTATGAAAAGGAAGTTCTAAAGATTTAGGGGCATTTACACTAAAATCCTACAATGACTTTATTTGAAATAGTGAAGAATCGGCCTTAGAGACTAAAATACATCTGAAGATTTTAGACACATTTCTGTTCAAAAGTAAAGTCGAATGGAAAAATAAGAGCAATTAAATCGATAGGAAAAGATTGATAGGTTGAATCAGAAAAAAAAAAAACTAAGAAAAAAAGAAGTTTCATAAAAATAAACCGAAGTTTTAAGAATCATACAACACTGAATAGAAGGAAAAACATAATAAGTAAAATAAGGGGAATACGATATTTTCACTATGAGAGTTTCGAAACATCTGCTTTTCTTACGAATTAGTAAAACGTGAAATAAAAATGTTTAGAGGAAGTATGGACTTAGTCGCAATGTCTCCAGAATGAAAGCTTTTTCTGCTGAGACAATGAATAAAAAATACGATAATGAAAACCTAATTGAAACGAAAGAAAAGGTCAATGAAACTAAACGTCTAAAGAAAAAATGCGGCAGGCACAGAAGTTAAAAATGATGGGATCGATACGGGAGAACTGGACATTTAGTGGAAGAAATATACGCGAAGTTTTGAAACATCTCAATTTAAAGCGAACTAAATGAGGGAAAGGAATGAGATTGGGGAAGTTCTTATTAATTTTGATGAAGTGAGGAAACAATGAAAATTTAGTTATACATGAAATAAAGTAAAAAAAAAATAGCTCGTTTAAGAATATGGTTTTTGGTGAAAGTAGGAAATTTTAGTTGAAATGTCATGACCAGCATTTCGAAAAGAAATAGATTGAGTCGATATGTATGGAAAAGAAGTAAGAATTTCTTTATTTTCGCTATGGGAGTGGGGAATAACTGCTTTTCTGATGAGTTAGTAAAACGTTAAAAAAAATAATGTTTATGGGATGAACGGAATCACTAGCTTTGCCTCTAGAATGAATGTTTTTTCGGACGAGACAGAAAAAATATACAGCCCAAAGAATACAAATTTTATCGTAAGAAAAAAGGTTTTAGATTGTATGTCTTGACAATGAATGCTTTCTTGGGACAGTCCACGAAAAGTATAGCAAACTAGGAAAGAATAAAAAAATGCATATTTGATTACATGCAAAGCTTTGAGGAATATTTTTAAGCAAGTTTGAAAATATGCTATATAAGGAAACAAAAATCTGATGACTTGCTACATCTAAAATAATCGTTTTGTTGAAATGAAATGGAAAAAAAAAAAAGAGTCCAAATAAATGGAGTCACAAGTTTGACCAAGTAAGAAAACAATTACTGACATACTGAAAAGTTTTACGAAATTTCAAAAAAAAAAAGATGAAGTAAAATAGCGAAATTGGGAAGCTGTAATGATATGCGAAATAAAGTAAGAAAATATTGTTTCATCAGAATTTTAACTGTGAAAGACCTGTAGAGTTCTTGAACACACGAAAAAATTACGAGAAAATAATATTGTAAAGGCGAAAGACTCAGAATTAGCATGAAGTCATTTAACAAAAAAAAAAAAAATGACAAAGTCCAATAATTACTGCGAACAGGAACGAAATCGTTTCTAAAGAAGCATTTCCTCGTCTCATGATCTGTAATAAAATTGAATAAAGGAAAAAGAAAAGTTCCCCAGAAAATTCATTACATCTACACGAAAAAACTCCCTCAAAACATACAAAAAATATAAAAAATTCATGATGAAATAACGTAAAAGTTATAAAAGAGAAAAGAGCAGGAATACATAGTACATGAAAACATTACGACTAGAAAAAAAAATATTGGAAGGGCGAAAGACTCAGAATTAACATGTCTACATTTCCGCTTGATTTCCCAAAAATTTTGTCAAAGTCCAATAGTTACTGCGAACAGGAACGAAATAGTTTCTGAAGAAGCATTTTCTCGTCTCATAGTCTGAAATAAAATTAAATGTATGAAAAAGAAAAGTTCCCAAGAAAATTCATTACATCTACACGAAAAAACTCCCTCAAAACATACAAAATATATAAAAAATTCATGAAGAAATAACGTAAAAGTTATAAAAAAGAAAAGAGTGGGAATACATAGTACACGAAAACATTACGACTAGAAAAAAAAATATTGGAAGGGCGAAAGACTCAGAATTAACATGTCTACATTTCCGCTTGATTTCCCAAAAATTTTGTCAAAGTCCAATAGTTACTGCGAACAGGAACGAAATCGTTTCTAAAGAAGCATTTTCCTGTCTCATGGTCTGAAATAAAATGAAATGTATGAAAAAGAAAAGTTCCCAAGAAAATTCATTACATCTACACGAAAAAACTCCCTCAAAACATACAAAAAATATATAAAAAAAAACCATGAAGAAATAATGTAAAAGTAATTAAAAAAAAAAATAGAGTGAATACGTAGTACATGAGACCACCTGACCAATTTTTTGAAACCAAATCATCGTGAGTTAGGACCTTGCTAAGACCATTAGAGCATTTTTACTCCATTGGAAAGAAAATTCCCCAGCATCGTTACGTAAAAATTTCCTCCGGGGAAAAATAACATCGAAGAGGAGGAAAAATCTCGCTTGAAAACCACTGGAATAAATACAAAAAATCCCAACGGACCCACTCGGTTGTTGCCATCCCTCAAAATCAAAGATCCATCGAAAGTTCCAAGAAGCACCGCTGGGGGCAGCACATCGAGTTGACACCCCCTATATCCACCCCTTTCCCACTCGATCGTTGCCATCCTTCAAAAGATCCATTGAAAGTTCCAAGAAGCACCGCTAGGGGCAGCACATCATGGGGACGATCGCGTGACAAAAATTCTGACTCGGGGGCAGCACATCGAGTTGACATCCCCCTATATCCACCCCCAATCCCTCTCGGTCGTTGCCATCCCTCAAAAACAAAGTTCCATTGAAAGTTCCAAGAAGCACCGCTAGGGGGCAATACATCATGGGGACGACCACGTGACAAAAATTCTGACTCGGGGACAGCTGGGACAGTCTCGTGGGCAGCCAGGGGCAGCCTCGTGGGCAGCTAATGTTAAGTCTATGGGAGGGCTGCCCCTGTGCCAGAACCCGCCCTTTTCCTCTACTAACGTTTTAGCCAGATATATATATATATATATGAGGGAACACTTTTTCTTCGCTCTCAATATGATTTCGCTTGACGTTTTTCGTTTGCTATTAATATTCTGTACGCTATTTATTAAACGAATTTGCTTTTCATTGTTGCTAGAAAATCATGAAGGCAAAAAGAAAAAAACATGAACTACACGGACAACGAAGAAAATATAGTTAATTTCATTAAATCGAGCAACAAAACTTTCGAATATGTCTCTTGATACGACTTTGCTAAAGGAACGGCTAAACGCAAAAATCCACACTACACGGAAAACGAAAAAAAAATTAATTCAGTAGTGTTAAACGATTAAGTTCAGTAGAACTCCCATTTTAATAATGTTGCTTTTAAACGTTTTCTTCTCTAATAGTTTTAAATTAATATGCAATGATTAGATGTGCCACCTTATATTCGCTGCGTGTTGGAAAATATAGCTCTCTACTCGGTCACCGTTTGTTCTCGGCAGCCCCAAGCAGAGGCAACAGCACTAAGTTGGTCACGTGATCTCGTCGATGCCCTTTCGCACCGAAGCCTGTCTTTCTCGTCAGCCCTGGTTGGAACCCAAGGGCCCAAGGCTTGGTTGGAACCAAGGTTGGAACTCCGGTTGGAACGATGGACGCATGAAGCTGCTGTGAAGGGTCTCTACTTACGCTACATTCTTTCCTTTGCTTTTTTTGTGGATAAGTATTCAGCTCTTAGAACTTGCTTTTTGCGGAATCTTTCAGTTAGTTTACCTTGAAATACTGATAACAATGTCGAGTTGTGCTGTGGCTACTTGTAAGAACCATTACGAAAAAACGAAAGGTCAGTATATTGTGTACCATGCATTTCCTTTGAAAAATGCAGATTTGGTGATGTAATGGCTGAAAAAGTGTTAGAGGTCAGACTCTATGAATGTAGCGAATGCTAGAATTTGCAGTGAACATTTTCATTCTTCTGATTTCGAACATGATTTAAAAAATCGCCTACTTCTACTCCCGAAGAAAAAAATACTGAAACAAAACGCGGTGCCTGTTCTGAATTTGCCGAACTGTCAACAAAACGGACACTGTGTCACTCCACGAAGTAACAGAAAGCACAAACGAGATATTTTAAAAAGTGCTTTCGATCAGATGGATATTTTAAGTATGAAAAAGATTTGTGTGCAAGAGACGCAGGATCTCTGTTATGAAGTTGATTAAACACCAGGGGATATCAGTTGTTCTTCCTGTATCAAAGACAAAATAACTGAGGAATATAGATTGCTACTTGAAAATGTTGCATCCCTTAAAGAATAAATTGAAATTTTAAAATTCGAGAGAACCAAAACGTTAAAAATGAATGCCTCACGGAAGACGACATCGACTATTGTAGGGGAAAAAAACGACTACGCAACGACTATTGTAGGAAAACAGAGTTCTGAAAATAAAGCTGAAAATTATTGATTTAAAAAATAAAAATCTTAAAAATGGAAGCGCGTATTAAAAGTGTTTTAAAAAATATTGATTTAAAAAATAAAATATTATTAATAGTGTTTTAAAAGTGTTTTAAAAATTATTGATTCAAAAAATAAAAAACTTAAAATGGAAGCGCGTATTTAAAATTCGAGAGAACCAAAACTTTAAAAATGAATGCCTCACGGAAAACGACATCGACTATTGTAGGGAAAAAAAAAAAGACTACGCAACGACTATTGTATTAAAACAGAGTTCTGAAAATAAAGCTGAAAATTATTGATTTAAAAAATAAAAAACTTAAAAATGGAAGCGCGTATTAAAAGTGTACTAACCATTTAATATATAAGTGCATATATAGCAGTAATTCAGAATGCAAAGGCTTATGATGTTCAACCAACGTGGGGGCTAATATACAAAAATATATATTCATTAATTCATAGATTTTTAATCATGATATACTAAGGACATTGTATTACCGTTCTGCTTCTTTTAAAATTCCGCGCATTAAAAGTTCGTAATTTGAATGTAAAAAAAAAAAAAAAAAAAAAGTACTGATTCTGAAAGATGTCGAACACTCACTACAAAAACACCGCAAATAAAGTTTAAGGAAAAACGAAAAGAAAGCAAACGAAAAAAATTGCGATATTATTATTGCTGTTCGAAATTTAAGAAATTAAACAGAGAAGGAAACGTTTAAAAAAAATACTTTTTTCACTTCAGGTGATCTATTTGCGTAATCTCGCAGATCAAATATATTTTAACGCACACAAGTAGTAGAAAATGACGGATTCTGGCTAAAACCGGAGCCATAGACTTAACATTAGGTGTCGGCCGGAGCAGCCGGAGCCAGCCGGAGCAAGCTGCAGCCGAGCAAACGGAGGGGGGCGTGGTCAGTAGCAGCCTCCAATTCCCCATTGCAGTTTTTCCCCCGACCGTAGTGTGTGCTTATCTCCGAAGATAGTAGTATTTATTGGACTTTGTCGAATTTTGGGGAAATCAATGAAGGTTTATTCCTTATTTTTTAATTTAGTGAAGGTTTATTCATTATTTATTTTCCCCTCTCTCGACCCCATCCCCTTAGATTATTGTTATGTAAAACGTTTTTTCCCCTCGTAATTTGTTGATGTATTTTTTTTTCAATTAATTTTCATGAATTCCTCATGTGTCTTCCCTAATGAAAATTATGTAGGGTAAGTATTAATTAATCATTTCTCTTTTATTTTCTCGAATAATACGGTCATGTCCTCATCTCAAGAAATGTTATTATATCTTTATTTCCTTATAGTTCATAAATGTTTGATTTTGAGGGATGGCAACGCCCGAGTGGAAAAGGGGTTGGATATAGGGGGATGACAACTAGATGTGTTGCCCCCTAGCGGTGCTTCTTGGAACTTTCGATTGATCTTTGATTTTGAGGGATGGCAACGCCCGAGTGGAAAAGGGGTTGGATGTAGGGGGATGTCAACTCGATGTGCTGCCCCCTAGCGGTGCTTCTTGGAACTTTCGATTGATCTTTGATTTTGAGGGATGGCAACGCCCGAGTGGGAAAGGGGTTGGATATAGGGGGATGCCAACTCGATGTACTACCCCCTAGCGATGCTTCTTGGAACTTTCGATGGATCTTTGATTTTGGGGGATGGCAACGACCGAGTGGGGAAAGGGCACTGCGTAGGTGTTAGATATGATGATGCTTCTTGGAACTTTATTATTTCGATGGATCTTTGATTTTGAGGGATGGCAACGACTGAGTGGGGTCCGTTGGGAATTTTTGCATTTATTCCTGTGGTTTGCAAGCAAGATTTCCCCCCTCTTCAATACTATTTTTCCCCCGGAGGAAATTTTTACGTAACGATGCTGGGGAATTTTCTTTCCAAGGGAATAAAAATGCTCCTAAGGTCTTAGCGAGGTTCTAACTCACGATGATTTAGTTTCCAAAAATAGTCAGGGGGTCAAATGGTTTTCGTGTACTACGTATTCCCTATATATATATTTTTAAATTACTTTTACGTTATTTCTTCATGTGTTTTTATATATTTTTCGTATGTTTTGAGGGAGTTTCTTCGTGTAGATGTAATGAATTTTCTGGGGAACTTTTCTTTTTCCTCCATTCAATTTTATTTCAGACCATGAGACGAGGAAATGCTTCTTTAGAAATTATTTCGTTCTTGTTCGCAGTAATTACTGGACATAGAGTTCATGTTAATTCTGAGTCTTTCACCCCTGCAATAATATTTTCTCGTAATTTTTTCGTATGTTCAAGAACTCTACAGATCTTTCCCAGTTAAAATTCTGCTCAAACAATATTTTCGGTCTTTATTTCCTTATAGCTTCCCAATTTCCGATATTTTTCTTCCTCTATCTTTGAAATTTCATTAAACTTCTCAATAGGTCAGGATTCTTTTTTTTTTCTTGGACAAACTTATGAGTCCTTTTATTTACACTATCTTTTTTTTTTCCATTTCATTTCAGCAAACGATTATTTTAGATGCAACAAATCGTCAGATTTTGGTTTCCTTATATAGCATATTTTCCAACTTGCTTAAAAAATATTCCTCAAAACTTGCATGTATGTCAAATATACATTTTTTTATTCTTTCGTAGTTAGCCATACTTTTCGTGGACTGCCTCGACAGGAAAGCATTCAATGTCAAGACATACAATCTAAAACCTTTTTCTTTCAATAAAATTTGTATTCTTTGGGCTGAATATTTTTCCGTCTCGTCCGAAAAAACATTCATTCTAGAGGCAAAGCGACTAATTCCGTTTTTCCCATAAACATTATTTTTTTATTTATTTGATATTCAGAGTTGTATACATTTACTATCCAAAAAAGAGATATATTTAATGTAAAGGTATATTCTTCCAAGCTGGGGAAATATATGTATATATTAGTTCATTTCCAGTTAAAGGAAATGCATCTTTATATTTCAATATGAAAAAAGAAGCCCTATAAGTGAAAGCTCAACCTAAAGACGGATAGATTGTTCCCACTCTCTCTACTCTATGACATTTCTTTACTGAATGAACCATGGCCTTTTTTTTCATGAACTGCTTTAAAATCTTCGTTCTCACTTTACTATTGTCAGATTCCATGTCCCTTCAGTTCTTTACTTATTCAATTTTAATTTATTAAGAGAGTAGAACTCTTTTAGGCTTTCTATTGTCAGATTCCATGTCCCTCCAGTTCTTTACTTATTCAATTTTAATTTATTAAGAGAGTAGAACTCTTTTAGGCTTTCGAAGTACTTTCAAGTCTTTCATTACGAAAATTTTCACTGTCATGAAAGAAGCCATAATCGAGATGATTTACTATCGTTTCAATGAAAGTGTTTACGCATTCATTGCTATGATGTCAGATTTCATTTTCTTGTACTTCGAACAGAAATGAGTTTGAATCATTCGTCGAGAAAACATTTTTCATATATATATATATATATTGCCTCCGAATCAAACGAACTCAAAAAATAAGAGACGCACTTTAATATTTTTTTTTCCTCTTATGAGAGGAATACGGGAATATGATACCAAAATTAAAGAATATAGAATATCGACTTTCCTCTCAACACCTTTCATCTACGTTTTTTTTTATTTTTTTATTTTCAATAAGCTGTTTCTATATTTTTACAACTGAATAGAATTATTTATTGAAAAGTTCTAAGTAAGACGAAAAATGGTTTTGTTGATTTCCTAAGAGGATGATTTTGGAAATTTTCGTTTTCTGGTAATTGTAAAAATCTCATAGAATAACATGGGAAAACTAGCATGCATAAAAGACTGTTTTGGATCGAGTAAATTGAAAGAATTTTACAAAGTTCATTTCAGAAAAGTACATTCCTTCCTAGTGTCAAAACGAATCACTTCGTTTTTCTAAGATACACTTTGGAATCTTATAAAAGTGCATAGGGTCAAAAACGATTTTGATGATTTTACTAAGATGACAGATTTCGGATTTCTTATGATAGAAAATACAGTGAATTTCCCATTGAATAACATGGGAAACTGAGAAATTTAAGAAGTACGTTTTCGTCCAAGTAAAATATTTTAAAAGTCTTTTTTCGAATCAGTTGAAAACAGACAGGGTGTGTTTCTGAACAGCTCATTATTTCCCAAGATCAAAACGAATCACTTCGTTTTTTTCCTAATGTGCGTTTCTGAAAGAAGTAAAAATAGTTTAGCTAGAAAATTGGAAAGATATTTTTATGAATCCTAGACTGGTTATTTACGTATAGCTAGAGGGGGTCTTCAGTGAGAGCACTTATTCTCTTTTCAAACTAAGAGAATGAAGTGTAGTCAGTTTGAAAAAAAAATTTCAAACTCCCCTAAATTTAGCCTTTTGTCCTGGTTTCGACTCAATACTGTAAAGCATTGCTCTCAGACCAGTTGAATTCCTGGCCCTTAATGAAATACATTAAGCCTTTCCCTTAAAAATAAGCAATCTCTTCTTCAATACCAGATCCCCAATAAATTTCTTTAAGAGTTATTCATTCCCACTTTTACTTTTAAAAACTTAAAATTCATTATTATTTAACTCATTACAAAAAATGAAACTCATTCATACAGAAAAAATATAAATGAATAAAAATAAATAAAGTAGTCCTAAAAAGGACTGTTTTTCTGGGTCCCCTTCATACAGCTACTCCATGATCGGTATAAGGAATTTTTTTTTACCTGCTGATATCTCAGCACATTGACTTCACAGTCTCTAGCAAGTTCTTTACAATTATACTTTCCAAGAACGCTTTGGACGGGACATGGTCTCCAGTGACTGCAACAAAAGATTCTGCTAGAATCTTGGGGTTAAGCAATGCAACGGCATCATCGAAATACTTTTGCCACTTGGATTCGGGGGTGGCATATGCACAGCTGTGGGCCGTGATGTTTGCGAATATGCGATTTGGGGGTTGGTGGCACTCCATACAATAATATAAGTTATTGACATGTTCCTGAAGGCGATCCCTTACCATGTCAGCAAGCATGATGAAAAACTCTTCATCTGAGATGGAAGCAACAGGGGAAGAAATCCTTGGATGGTGCAAAACAGCCTTTCTAAAGACAGGTCCAAATAGTAGTTGAGTAATGCTGTCCCATATTTTTCCACATTGATCAATAAGAGTTCCAAATTGTTGACAAGTCAGCTTTATCGGAACAGGATTCAATCGACGAAAACCATGAATTCTGGGGGAAAGCACTTCTAACGTGTAACTGCCAGAAGCATCTAAGAGGGAAGGACAGCAGGAAACGATAAGTTCACGATTAATCAAGATGTCACAATTCATGCCTTGAATCCAGTGTGATTTTCCCATGAATTTTCGGAACGTTGAAGCTGACATTGTTATTCCATTCTTAGAAGGGTAGAAAGATTCCCCATCTTTCCTATAACTTCGAATATGAACTCGGACCGTGTTGTTAAAATCGCATACTTTTGCAAACGTGTTTTCACCTAAATAAAAATGATGAGGTGCAAGATTTTTCATAGAAATTCTTGGGAGGATAACTTCTCCACACGATTTGGGCTTTAAAGGAACGGACTCACATACCTTCTTAGCGAGAGTAGCAGAAATTTCACCACTTTGCTTCATCGTGGAAATGGAATCGGTAGCGCTCAAAGCAACGGACAAAAAAGAAGTGACTCGTTTGAAGACTAAAGACAAACTGAAGGAACAGCTCTTATTCTAAGTCAAAACTGAGAAGAGGTTGGAGTTCGTCACTTGTTTACTGCTTGAGAGGGAAAGAGCAGAGTCATGGGGTAAAGAACACTCGGTTATCTTCTTTCTAAAAGTCAAATTCAATCTAATGTTTGGAGCATTCTTTTGTCGAGGCAGACCATGACTCCAATACGAATTAGTTGGTGGCAGGATCTGTAGTAAAGTTCCAGATCTCAAAGATAAGGAAACTGGTTTAAACCCGTTTCGCTTGAAAACAAGAGTCTCTTTCCTGTCCGAGAGATACTGATGTAATACAAGACAAAGGATCTAATTCAGCTTCGTCATCATGGTGATCACCGATTTGGTTATCACCATTTCTTATAAAAGTGCATGGGGATCAAAAAACGATTTTGATGATTTTACTAAGATGACAGATTTCGGATTTCTTATGATAGAAAATACAGTGAATTTCCCATTGAATAACATGGGAAACTACGAAATTTAAGAAGCACGTTTTCGTTCAAGTAAAATATTTTAAAAGGTAATCAGTTGAAAACAGACAGGGTGTGTTTCTGAACAGATCATTATTTCCTAAAATCAAAACGAGTCACTTCGTTTTTTCCTAACGTACGTTTCTGAAAGAAGTAAAAATAGTTTAGCTAGAAAATTGGAAAGAATTTTTTATGAATTCTAGACTGTTTATTTTTTATAACTAGAGGGGTCGTCAGTGAGAGCACTTATTCTCTTTACAAACTAAGAGAATGAAGTGTAGTCAGTTTGAAAAAAAATTTCAAACTCCCCTAAATTTAGTCTTTTGTCCTGGTTTCGACTCAATACTGTAAAGCATTGCTCTCAGACCAGTTGAATTCCTGGCCCTTAATGAAATACATTAAGCCTTTCCCTTAAAAATAAGCAATCTCTTCTTCAATACCAGATCCCCAATAAATTTATTTAAGAGTTATTCATTCATCCTTTTTCTTTTAAAACTTGAAATTCGTTATTATTTAACTCCTTATAAAAATGAAACACATTCACTCTTTTACTTTAAAAAAACTTGAAATAACTTCATACAAAAATGAAACCCATTCCCTTTTTTACTTTTAAAATTATAGAAAAAATAGATGATACAGAACATAGGTTCACTTTCTCATTCACACTCATGCATACAGAAAACAAAATTAAATAGTGCTATTTGAGCTGCATGGAGGTGTCAAGATGGGTGGGAAAAACCTCCATCTATCATTCAATTGGACTAAAACTGTTGAAGGATGTGAGCTATTCTCACTAGCTCCTCCATGCAAGCTGTCTGACTCGAGGTTGGCCATCCCAGTCGATGATTTTATTTCAATAATTTCAACTTCGGAATCTGAATCCCAAGTAAGATCAATAATTTCAACTTCGGAATCTGAATCCCAAGTAAGATCAATAATTTCCGGATCTTCAGAAGTTAAGTCAACAACCTCCGGCTCTTGGGTAGAGTCTTCCACAACCCAGAAGTTTTCCCACTGTGAGGGGGAGGAAGAGACCTAATCCACTGATTAACGTAGAAATCGTCTCTAGATTCCTGGAGGAGAGAAAAAAATATATAATATATATATATATATATATATATAATAAGAAATAAAAAAAAATAAAACCCTACATCCTAGATAAAGCAAAAAGAAAAATTAAAAATATTCTTACCGAGTCGAAGTCCAGGGGAGGTGTAGGGGAATTATTTCCTTTCAACATCTGTGATTCTAATAGCATGCGTTACTTCAAAGAAAACTTCGAGAAGCTGCGGGAATCTGATATCTCTCTTGCTACTATTATACTAGCAGAAGGATTGATAAGGAGGGATCATGTGATAACATACACGGAATAGATTGGTCTTTGAGGTCAACTTAAATCGACAGATCGCTCTATTTTATAAACTTTCCATTGTACAGGAAATAACATCTTTCTCAAACACCATAGTTCATGGGACCTTCTAAGGAGGTAAAAATATTCTAACGCGTATCTAATCAATGTTCTGTATACTTAAGACCAAGCGTAAATGGAATCGATAGCACTCTTCCTCCCTGAAGGAAATGACGTCTGCATACATCTCAAAATCCTTTGTTCCCTAAGCCAAACGCATGGAGGGAAAATCAAGTAATCTTATCTGTATTCCTTCGTTGAAAGTGTATGTTTGTTTAGAAAAGATACAAAACATTTCCTTTCTCAAGTTAAATTCGAATCAGCATTACATTAGATTGAGGGTTCACGTGTTAAAAGCAACACAATCATAGTTTCCTCTTTCACAGGAAATTTGTAATCTAACTTTTGGTAAACAACTACGATTAACTTGAGAAAGGAAATGTTTTGTATCTTTTCTAAACAAACATACACTTTCAACGAAGGAATACAGATAAGATTACTTGATTTTCCCTCCATGCGTTTGACTTAGGGAACAAAGGATTTTGAGATGTATGCAGACGTCATTTTCTTCAGGGAGGAAGAGTGCTACCGATTATATTTACGCTTGGTCTTAAGTATACAGAACATTGATTAGATACGCGTTAGAATATTTTTACCTCCTTAGAAGGTCCCATGAACTATGGTGTTTGAGAAAGATGTTATTTCCTGTACAATGGAAAGTTTATAAAATAGAGCGATCTGTCGATTTAAGTTGACCTCAAAGACCAATCTATTCCGTGTATGTTATCACATGATCCCTCCTTATCAATCCTTCTGCTAGTATAATAGTAGCAAGAGAGATATCAGATTCCCGCAGCTTCTCGAAGTTTTCTTTGAAGTAACGCATGCTATTAGAATCACAGATGTTGAAAGGAAATAATTCCCCTACACCTCCCCTGGACTTCGACTCGGTAAGAATATTTTTAATTTTTCTTTTTGCTTTATCTAGGATGTAGGGTTTTATTTTTTTTTTTATTTCTTATTATATATATATATATATTTTATATATTTTTTTCTCTCCTCCAGGAATCTAGAGACGATTTCTACGTTAATCAGTGGATTAGGTCTCTTCCTCCCCCTCACAGTGGGAAAACTTCTGGGTTGTGGAAGACTCTACCCAAGAACCGGAGGTTGTTGACTTAACTTCTGAAGATCCGGAAATTATTGATCTTACTTGGGATTCAGATTACGAAGTTGAAATTATTGATCTTACTTGGGATTCAGATTCCGAAGTTGAAATTATTGAAATAAAATCATCGACTGGGATGGCCAACCTCGAGTCAGACAGCTTGCATGGAGGAGCTAGTGAGAATAGCTCACATCCTTCAACAGTTTTAGTCCAATTGAATGATAGATGGAGGTTTTTCCCACCCATCTTGACACCTCCATGCAGCTCAAATAGCACTATTTAATTTTGTTTTCTGTATGCATGAGTGTGAATGAGAAAGTGAACCTATGTTCTGTATCATCTATTTTTTCTATAATTTTAAAAGTAAAAAAGGGAATGGGTTTCATTTTTGTATGAAGTTATTTCAAGTTTTTTAAAGTAAAAGAGTGAATGTGTTTCATTTTTATAAGGAGTTAAATAATAACGAATTTCAAGTTTTAAAAGAAAAAGGATGAATGAAAAACTCTTAAATAAATTTATTGGGGATCTGGTATTGAAGAAGAGATTGCTTATTTTTAAGGGAAAGGCTTAATGTATTTCATTAAGGGCCAGGAATTCAACTGGTCTGAGAGCAATGCTTTACAGTATTGAGTCGAAACCAGGACAAAAGACTAAATTTAGGGGAGTTTGAAATTTTTTTCAAACTGACTACACTTCATTCTCTTAGTTTGTAAAGAGAATAAGTGCTCTCACTGACGACCCCTCTAGTTATAAAAAATAAACAGTCTAGAATTCATAAAAAATTCTTTCCAATTTTCTAGCTAAACTATTTTTACTTCTTTCAGAAACGTACGTTAGGAAAAAACGAAGTGACTCGTTTTGATTTTAGGAAATAATGATCTGTTCAGAAACACACCCTGTCTGTTTTCAACTGATTACCTTTTAAAATATTTTACTTGAACGAAAACGTGCTTCTTAAATTTCGTAGTTTCCCATGTTATTCAATGGGAAATTCACTGTATTTTCTATCATAAGAAATCCGAAATCTGTCATCTTAGTAAAATCATCAAAATCGTTTTTTGATCCCCATGCACTTTTATAAGAAATGGTGATAACCAAATCGGTGATCACCATGATGACGAAGCTGAATTAGATCCTTTGTCTTGTATTACATCAGTATCTCTCGGACAGGAAAGAGACTCTTGTTTTCAAGCGAAACGGGTTTAAACCAGTTTCCTTATCTTTGAGATCTGGAACTTTACTACAGATCCTGCCACCAACTAATTCGTATTGGAGTCATGGTCTGTCTCGACAAAAGAATGCTCCAAACATTAGATTGAATTTGACTTTTAGAAAGAAGATAACCGAGTGTTCTTTACCCCATGACTCTGCTCTTTCCCTCTCAAGCAGTAAACAAGTGACGAACTCCAACCTCTTCTCAGTTTTGACTTAGAATAAGAGCTGTTCCTTCAGTTTGTCTTTAGTCTTCAAACGAGTCACTTCTTTTTGTCTGTTGCTTTGAGCGCTACCGATTCCATTTCCACGATGAAGCAAAGTGGTGAAATTTCTGCTACTCTCGCTAAGAAGGTATGTGAGTCCGTTCCTTTAAAGCCCAAATCGTGTGGAGAAGTTATCCTCCCAAGAATTTCTATGAAAAATCTTGCACCTCATCATTTTTATTTAGGTGAAAACACGTTTGCAAAAGTATGCGATTTTAACAACACGGTCCGAGTTCATATTCGAAGTTATAGGAAAGATGGGGAATCTTTCTACCCTTCTAAGAATGGAATAACAATGTCAGCTTCAACGTTCCGAAAATTCATGGGAAAATCACACTGGATTCAAGGCATGAATTGTGACATCTTGATTAATCGTGAACTTATCGTTTCCTGCTGTCCTTCCCTCTTAGATGCTTCTGGCAGTTACACGTTAGAAGTGCTTTCCCCAGAATTCATGGTTTTCGTCGATTGAATCCTGTTCCGATAAAGCTGACTTGTCAACAATTTGGAACTCTTATTGATCAATGTGGAAAAATATGGGACAGCATTACTCAACTACTATTTGGACCTGTCTTTAGAAAGGCTGTTTTGCACCATCCAAGGATTTCTTCCCCTGTTGCTTCCATCTCAGATGAAGAGTTTTTCATCATGCTTGCTGACATGGTAAGGGATCGCCTTCAGGAACATGTCAATAACTTATATTATTGTATGGAGTGCCACCAACCCCCAAATCGCATATTCGCAAACATCACGGCCCACAGCTGTGCATATGCCACCCCCGAATCCAAGTGGCAAAAGTATTTCGATGATGCCGTTGCATTGCTTAACCCCAAGATTCTAGCAGAATCTTTTGTTGCAGTCACTGGAGACCATGTCCCGTCCAAAGCGTTCTTGGAAAGTATAATTGTAAAGAACTTGCTAGAGACTGTGAAGTCAATGTGCTGAGATATCAGCAGGTAAAAAAATTCCTTATACCGATCATGGAGCAGCTGTATGAAGGGGACCCAGAAAAACAGTCCTTTTTAGGACTACTTTATTTATTTTTATTCATTTATATTTTTTCTGTATGAATGAGTTTCATTTTTTGTAATGAGTTAAATAATAATGAATTTTAAGTTTTTAAAAGTAAAAGTGGGAATGAATAACTCTTAAAGAAATTTATTGGGGATCTGGTATTGAAGAAGAGATTGCTTATTTTTAAGGGAAAGGCTTAATGTATTTCATTAAGGGCCAGGAATTCAACTGGTCTGAGAGCAATGCTTTACAGTATTGAGTCGAAACCAGGACAAAAGGCTAAATTTAGGGAGTTTGAAATTTTTTTCAAACTGACTACACTTCATTCTCTTAGTTTGAAAAGAGAATAAGTGCTCTCACTGAAGACCCCTCTAGCTATACGTAAATAACCAGTCTAGGATTCATAAAAATATCTTTCCAATTTTCTAGCTAAACTATTTTTACTTCTTTCAGAAACGCACATTAGGAAAAAAACGAAGTGACTCGTTTTGATCTTGGGAAATAATGAGCTGTTCAGAAACACACCCTGTCTGTTTTCAACTGATTCGAAAAAAGACTTTTAAAATATTTTACTTGGACGAAAACGTACTTCTTAAATTTCGCAGTTTCCCATGTTATTCAATGGGAAATTCACTGTATTTTCTATCATAAGAAATCCGAAATCTGTCATCTTAGTAAAATCATCAAAATCGTTTTTGACCCTATGCACTTTTATAAGATTCCAAAGTGTATCTTAGAAAAAACGAAGTGATTCGTTTTGACACTAGGAAGGAATGTACTTTTCTGAAATGAACTTTGTAAAATTCTTTCAATTTACTCGATCCAAAACAGTCTTTTATGCATGCTAGTTTTCCCATGTTATTCTATGAGATTTTTACAATTACCAGAAAACGAAAATTTCCAAAATCATCCTCTTAGGAAATCAACAAAACCATTTTTCGTCTTACTTAGAACTTTTCAATAAATAATTCTATTCAGTTGTAAAAATATAGAAACAGCTTATTGAAAATAAAAAAAATAAAAAAAAACGTAGATGAAAGGTGTTGAGAGGAAAGTCGATATTCTATATTCTTTAATTTTGGTATCATATTCCCGTATTCCTCTCATAAGAGGAAAAAAAATATTAAAGTGCGTCTCTTATTTTTTGAGTTCGTTTGATTCGGAGGCAATATATATATATATATATGAAAAATGTTTTCTCGACGAATGATTCAAACTCATTTCTGTTCGAAGTACAAGAAAATGAAATCTGACATCATAGCAATGAATGCGTAAACACTTTCATTGAAACGATAGTAAATCATCTCGATTATGGCTTCTTTCATGACAGTGAAAATTTTCGTAATGAAAGACTTGAAAGTACTTCGAAAGCCTAAAAGAGTTCTACTCTCTTAATAAATTAAAATTGAATAAGTAAAGAACTGGAGGGACATGGAATCTGACAATAGAAAGCCTAAAAGAGTTCGAAAGCCTAAAAGAGTTCTACTCTCTTAATAAATTAAAATTGAATAAGTAAAGAACTGAAGGGACATGGAATCTGACAATAGTAAAGTGAGAACGAAGATTTTAAAGCAGTTCATGAAAAAAAAGGCCATGGTTCATTCAGTAAAGAAATGTCATAGAGTAGAGAGAGTGGGAACAATCTATCCGTCTTTAGGTTGAGCTTTCACTTATAGGGCTTCTTTTTTCATATTGAAATATAAAGATGCATTTCCTTTAACTGGAAATGAACTAATATATACATATATTTCCCCAGCTTGGAAGAATATACCTTTACATTAAATATATCTCTTTTTTGGATAGTAAATGTATACAACTCTGAATATCAAATAAATAAAAAAATAATGTTTATGGGAAGAACGGAATTAGTCGCTTTGCCTCTAGAATGAATGTTTTTTCGGACGAGACGGAAAAATATTCAGCCCAAAGAATACAAATTTTATTGAAAGAAAAAGGTTTTAGATTGTATGTCTTGACATTGAATGCTTTCCTGTCGAGGCAGTCCACGAAAAGTATGGCTAACTACGAAAGAATAAAAAAAAATGTATATTTGACATACATGCAAATTTTGAGGAATATTTTTTAAGCAAGTTGGAAAATATGCTATATAAGGAAACCAAAATCTGACGATTTGTTGCATCTAAAATAATCGTTTGCTGAAATGAAATGGAAAAAAAAAGATAGTGTAAATAAAAGGACTCATAAGTTTGTCCAAGAAAAAAAAGAATCCTGACCTATTGAGAAGTTTAATGAAATTTCAAAGATAGAGGAAGAAAAATATCGGAAATTGGGAAGCTATAAGGAAATAAAGACCGAAAATATTGTTTGAGCAGAATTTTAACTGGGAAAGATCTGTAGAGTTCTTGAACATACGAAAAAATTACGAGAAAATATTATTGCAGGGGTGAAAGACTCAGAATTAACATGAACTCTATGTCCAGTAATTACTGCGAACAAGAACGAAATAATTTCTAAAGAAGCATTTCCTCGTCTCATGGTCTGAAATAAAATTGAATGGAGGAAAAAGAAAAGTTCCCCAGAAAATTCATTACATCTACACGAAGAAACTCCCTCAAAACATACGAAAAATATATAAAAACACATGAAGAAATAACGTAAAAGTAATTTAAAAATATATATATATAGGGAATACGTAGTACACGAAAACCATTTGACCCCCTGACTATTTTTGGAAACTAAATCATCGTGAGTTAGAACCTCGCTAAGACCTTAGGAGCATTTTTATTCCCTTGGAAAGAAAATTCCCCAGCATCGTTACGTAAAAATTTCCTCCGGGGGAAAAATAGTATTGAAGAGGGGGGGAAATCTTGCTTGCAAACCACAGGAATAAATGCAAAAATTCCCAACGGACCCCACTCAGTCGTTGCCATCCCTCAAAATCAAAGATCCATCGAAATAATAAAGTTCCAAGAAGCATCATCATATCTAACACCTACGCAGTGCCCTTTCCCCACTCGGTCGTTGCCATCCCCCAAAATCAAAGATCCATCGAAAGTTCCAAGAAGCATCGCTAGGGGGTAGTACATCGAGTTGGCATCCCCCTATATCCAACCCCTTTCCCACTCGGGCGTTGCCATCCCTCAAAATCAAAGATCAATCGAAAGTTCCAAGAAGCACCGCTAGGGGGCAGCACATCGAGTTGACATCCCCCTATATCCAACCCCTTTTCCATTCGGGCGTTGCCATCCCTCAAAATCAAAGATCAATCGAAAGTTCCAAGAAGCACCGCTAGGGGGCAACACATCTAGTTGTCATCCCCCTATATCCAACCCCTTTTCCACTCGGGCGTTGCCATCCCTCAAAATCAAACATTTATGAACTATAAGGAAATAAAGATATAATAACATTTCTTGAGATGAGGACATGACCGTATTATTCGAGAAAATAAAAGAGAAATGATTAATTAATACTTACCCTACATAATTTTCATTAGGGAAGACACATGAGGAATTCATGAAAATTAATTGAAAAAAAAATACATCAACAAATTACGAGGGGAAAAAACGTTTTACATAACAATAATCTAAGGGGATGGGGTCGAGAGAGGGAAAATAAATAATGAATAAACCTTCATTAAATTAAAAAAAAGGAATAAACCTTCATTGATTTCCCCAAAATTCGACAAAGTCCAATAAATACTACTATCTTCGGATATAAGCACACACTTCGGTCGGGGGGAAAAACTGCAATGGGGAATTGGAGGCTGCTACTGACCACGCCCCCTCCGTTTGCTCGGCTGCAGCTTGCTCCGGCTGCTCCGGCCGACACCTAATGTTAAGTCTATGGCTCCGGTTTTAGCCAGAATTCGTCATTTTCTACTACTCACACATCTGCTGGATGGTGCAAGATGTTGACAAGAAAACTTATGACCTGAAAATTTAAACGTATTGTGTGTGTATAACGAAAATGTTCATTTGTCTTTAACATATACCCCAGTCTTTTCTCTTACTTTTTATTTGTCTGTTAAATACCTAGAATGATTCATTTGTTATATTTCTTTGCAAGAGCCACTGAAATGCTAGTTAGCTTTCATTCCCTCACTGCAGCCATCTAGCTCCTTTCCAACTTTGCTGGGGTTCGTAGGGATCCGCGTGTCCGAAGCCTATGACCCGAATTAGCTAACAGCCCTGGCGGAAAGGCTTTTCCTTATCTTACCATGTTAACCCTCAAGTAACACAAAGTGATTAAATCCCCTTTGGGCTGCAACGTTTCTGCCACTCAACTGCGGCTGGCTTCTGAAAGACACTATGTTTGCGCGAAGCTTTAAATTTTTTTATGTTTGTTTGAAGGCGCTTTGCTGATAACATACCTTGGTCTTGGAGAGGTCGAACATCTACTAGACTTCAAATGCCTGCGGCGAATGACATCGGCTTTGGTTATTGGTTTGTAGTCTGGTTTTAGCCAGAGGTTTAGTGTCAGTTGCCGGTAAACCGTCACACAGGGAAACTATCACATGCTTTTCATTAAGGAGCGGGGCACAAATTGCTGTTCCTTCAAGGAACACTTTGAATGTGTGGCAGTTTCCCAAGTTTCCGAAATATGTGTGACAGTTTTCCAAGGTGCCTAAAAACGGAGAGGAGCTCTTTTGTTTGTCTGAATTTTCATGCGAGTACATAAGAGTTTAGGGCAATTGGCCACAAAAGTTCAGGAAGGGGGGGTTATAAAGATTGTCGTTTTTTGGCCTATATTGAGAACTGAATTGGGAACTCCAAACAGATTTCGAGAAAACGTTCTATGTAAGCCAAGCGAGAACTCTATTTTAATTTGAAGAAATAAATTGCCGTGACTTAGTACATTTCTTTAAACTACAGTGTTCGACGAAACACTGTAGTTTAAGAAATCCCACTTTATCGTCCTTTTTTGTGTTCAGAAAAGGGCGACAAGGTGGGACTTTTTAGTAACGCTGCACTTTTACTTAATCACTAAATATTTACATAACATGTTAAGTTTGTAACATTTTTCTTTTACTTAATTAATTCATGATTAATTTACTTAATTATTTTTCTTTTACTTAATTGTATGGCTCATGAGTTGTGTCCCATAAACAAAGCCATTTCCTTCTATCGTGTCTGGTTCTAACATTAAAATTTGTGTTGTGTTTAAGAACTTTATAAACACAATCAATTCGTGAACATTACAATAATTAAATCTCTAATTCAAGAAGAACCAAATTCCTTTTGAGCCATACTTCAATTTCAGAAATTGTACACGCACCGTGTTAGAGGCGTAACTAGGTATTTCTGCGCCAGGGGAAAACCGCAAAATACTGCGCCCCCCATCTGACTTTCAAGGCATTACAAATTTAATAGTTGTGTACATATATATATATAATGAAATTACTGAACATGTACATTAGTAATAATGTCGGGCAGTATAATACTCTTCTCGACAAAACAAAATTAACGTCATACCACAAAGTTATCTTTACGCGGTAGATACAATTTAACTGTGACTGTTTGTGTAGTTTTTCGCAATTGCTTGGGAGTTTGGACCTACTCTACCACATCAAATGGACCGAATTCAGTTCGTAGTAGTGGCTCACAGCCACAGAAATTATCAAATAACCCCCAGAGAATCTTCAACAATGTGAACAGCATTCTTTTTTTGCCTCGTAGGTATAGTATAGTCCATCCGACTAAAGAAAAACAGAGGGCCCCATTGTTTGTGAAATTCACAAATTTGATGGTTACCAGATCGAACCCACGTATTCTCACTCCGGAATAAGTCAGATCATCTCCCTCTAAATTTTTTGAAGCGAAGAATTTTTCATTAATTCCAGACGATGTGTGTAACGAACATCACACACTTTTTGAAGAGCCCGCCGGCCAGTAGATCCATTTTTACGTTCGAGTGCCAAAGTGAAATTCACACATCTGCCGGTGGTCTCCGGAGTGTGCCGTTCGAACCAACTAAACTACACCGACGGAATGTATCGCTGCAGATTTGTCTTGACGCGTGCTTTACCTCCGCAGTAAGTCACATGTCGCTGACGGCTGTAGTTCTCTTTTAGTTCGACGGAACCACTCCTTCATTCCTGAATGTGAACAGCTAGAATCCTCTGAACATTTTAAGGAAGAAATTCGAATTTTAAGGGTACCAAAAACTTGTGTAAAAATTTGTTTCAATTTTAATCAGACTGCAAGCTGCCTCGCCGTAGTTTCGCCTCTGCACAGTTTACTACACGGTGCTATACACGCATCACTCACTGGCTTTGTGCCTTTCATGACCAGACGACCAGACATCCGATGGCGACTCGTGACGCTGACAATGTGCGTGCTACGACTTCCCCCTCCTCTTCCAGCAAAGACTTAGGAATTGATATTCAACGGGCTTAGCCTCATCATCCGCCGTAGAAAAAAAGCAACTCCAGATGTTTTCCGTAATTATGTACAAATTTTTATGAATTGTTTGTAATTTCCTTCATCTTTTTAGCCTCAGTAATTACATTAATGTTTTTTTAATGTTAGTGGTTAAATTCATAACTATATATCAAATAAAATATTAAGCCTAATATTTTGCAAAATATATAGATTTACTGTATTAATCTGCGACGACTTCAGTTGCCGAGAAAACATATTCAGCTGTGTATCATCTAAAACAAAATTATTTATTTACTCAAGTTTATTGAAAATACGTTTTTATTTATTTCCGTATTTTTAATGGCAAATATTTTTGCGGTGTCTTTGTTCAATGTACAATCAACCTTGTAATCCTACTAATTATTTGTGATTTCGGTGCACTTCCCAAGAACTTAAATATGAATTAATTATACATGAATTAATTAAATTACTGTACCAAATCACACCATAAAGAGTTTATGAAACGCAAAAAAGTATAAATAATTGCACGTGGATCAAGCTTAATTTTTGCGCCCTCTCAAAAAATACACATTCAAGATTACGAAAATTTTACATTGGAAACAGCAAAAAAAAATAAGTGCACGAAAATAATTTAACTGATTGATCGCGCAAATTTCTTGACAGCACGGTAACAAAAAGACAAGCTTTTCTTCTGTTTTGGTGAACTACCGCATCCTGTAGAATTGTGGGTGAAATTTTGCCCTGTCCCCAGTTCCAATAGCAGAAGAAGCATCAAACAAAGGTATTCGATCTTTCCACGTTTATAAGTGGGTCACGGAAAAATTATCAACTGGCCGCCACCGGGAAACGAACCCAGGGTCTTCCAGTTACGCGCCGGATATGCTTCCACTACACCTTCTGCGAATTTTTCGCGGCGAATGAGAATTTTTCCGTGGCTCACTTATAAAATTGGAAAGAGCGAATACCTTTGTTTGATGTTCCTGGTCCGCGTCAAATGTCTGTATTAATTAAGGAGAAAGAGATTGGAGTGTGTTCAGAGAAGTTCAGCAGCAATCACACTGTATAGGCGTGCTGACCAACAAGTAGCACGAAAGGCCGGGCGTCGCGACTTCAGTTCTTAATACAATGTTTTTAAGACCGATCGGCGAACAAGAACTTTCTTTGCCCGGTTAAAAATAAGATTTTGTGTTGGCAGCAAATCATTGATTAATGTATGCACTTTCCGCCAAAAAACAATTTGAATTGCCATTCTTATTGTTTTAATACCAATCGCTATTAATTTTTTTTTTTTTAGCGTGCAACAGCATTAGCACGTAGTCGCCAGCCGCCACTGCAGACATCTATCAAATAAATAAATAAATAAATAAAGATAAAGCACAAATTTTAAACTAGGCTTTTCAGATTTAAATGTTTACAATACGGGACATTAAAAACGGAAGCAGTGATAACAAAAATATGAAAAAGATAATGTATATATGAATTTATTTTAAAAAACCCGAAAGTTATTCTGAACAAAATTAACGAACTTGTATTCTTGTAAAAAAAACATTGACAAAATAATTGTAAACACACAGGACCAATTATTATGGAATGTAAACTTTATTTCTTAATATGGAGTTACAGGGTGTCCATTAAGTCTTTCCCACATTACAAAAACCAATATAAGAATATGTATTACAGGTACAACAAAGGGATTGCACGACAATGATTGTGCACGAGTTTTTTTTTTCCAGTGTCAGTACACCTCCACGTGGGCGCCATTTGTGACCCGGAGGACATCCAAGCGATATTCGATTTCACGCCATGTTTTGTTTGATATCTCAGCAGAGACAGAACCAATGACGTCCGTTATTCTGCTCTTCGTCACGACATCCGGAACACTGCTAGAGTAAACTTGGTCTTCCACAGGAAAAAGTCTAGAAGGGTTATGTTGGCGATCGAGGTGGCTATGTCATGGAGCCATCGCGGCCAATCCAACTGTCCGAAAATCTGTCATTCAGGAACTCACGAACCATTATTATTGACCAATGTGGTGGGGCACCGTCTTGTTGGAAAATAACCGAAGGTTGGAGTGCATGCAACTGAAGTGCTACAAAAAGTTCCAGCATGTCCAGGTACACGTTACTGTAGGCTTTATGAAAAAGAAGGGTTCCATTATTCTGTCATGCATCAGGGCCAGTGGCACACCCAGGAATTCCTGTTGAAGAGGAGGGGGCTAGATGTATGTGTGTATACGCACATAGTATATATATATATGATGCATAAGATAGACAGATATGCATTAGATATATGTGTATGTACGTATGGGTGATGGGTGGATGAAATTCGAAAGTATGCGGGAGTGACATGGAGGAGACTGGCACAAGACAGACCGTTGTGGAGGAAACTTGGGGAGAACTTCGTCCAGCAGTGGATCGACAATGGTTGACAATGATGACGATGATGTGTGTATACGCACATAGTATACATATATACTATATATATATCATCATCATCATCATCATCATCATTGTCAACCATTATCAATCCACTGCTGGACGAAGGTCTCCCAAGTTTCCTCCAACCATTATCAATATCAACCATTATCAATCCACTGCTGGACGAAGGTCTTCCCAAGTTTCCTCCACAACGGTCTGTCTTGTGCCAGTATCCTCCATGTCACCCCTGCATACTTTCGAATTTCATCCACCCATCTCCCATGTGGTCTTCTTCTGGGTCTTTTCCTGTCCCTTGGAATCCAATCTAAAATTTCGGCTGTCCATCGATGATCTGTCCTTCTGGCAGTATGTCCAGCCCATTGCCATTTCAGGGATTTAACTCTGATCATGATGTCTTCCACTCTTGTCATTTTTCGGATCCACGAGTTCCTCTTCTTATCTCTCCTGGTTACACCAAGTATGCAGCTCTCCATGCTACTTTGAGTTGTCTGCAGCCTTTGTATGTCTCTTTTAGTTAAGGTCCACGTCTCTGCACCATACGTAAGCACTGGAAGGATGCATTGATCAAACACTTTTCTTTTAAGACATAATGGCATATTGCTCTTGAAAATTATGCTGTTTCTTCCAAAAGCTCTCCAGGCAAGTTTTGTATGCCGATTAATTTCTTCATCAATGTGACCCTCACTTGATATCTGCTGTCCAAGATAAACGTACGTGTCTGTTATCTCCAGCTTTTCTCCATCAATCGATAAATCTTCATTTCTTGTAAAAGCATTGAACATCATTTTTAATCCCACTTCTTTACTCTTGTCAGCAAGTTCCTGGATCATACTCTGCAGCTCTGATGGGCTAGTTGCAAAAATGACTACGTCATCAGCAAAACGAAGGTGGGTTAGATAATCTCCATTAATCTTTATCCCCTTGTTTTCCCAGCTCAGTGACTGAAAAACTCCCTCCAATGTGGCATTAAAGAGCTTCGGAGATATGGTGTCACCTTGTCTCACTCCCTTTCCAATTTTTATGTGTGTTGTATTTTCAAACAGCCTAATCTTTGCACTTGCATTTTCATAGATGTTATTAATAATATTAATGTATGCATCTTCAATACCGCAGGTTTTCAGAGCCATTGTAACTGCTGATGGTTTCACCGAATCAAAGGCTTTTTCATAATCGATAAAAGCCATGCACAATGGAAGTTCATATTCCCTCGCTCTTTCAATTAGTTCTCTCAGCACATGGATATGATCTATTGTGCTGTAGCCACTCCTGAATCCAGCTTGTTCTCTCGGTTGAGCCATGTCCAGTGTTACCTTCAAGCGGTGTGAAAGAACTTTAGTGAAGATTTTATAAACTACTGATAGGAGGCTGATAGGTCTGTAGTTTCCGAGATCCTCAATGTCACCTTTCTTATGTAGCAGGATCATTGTAGCGGTGTTCCAATCCTCAGGAATCTTTCCTTCATTAAGGCATCGAGTGAAAATTTGGACGAGTACTGTTTCGATTTCTCCACTTGCTTCTTGTATGATGTCTACAGTAATTCCATCTTCTCCTGGAGCTTTTCCCCGCTTCATGTTCTTGATTGCATGTGCAACTTCTGCTGGAAGGACTGGAGGAACTCTGGTACTGGTATCTTTCATGATGTCTGGAGTGCATGTATCATCCCTTTCATATAATTTGGAGTAGAAATCTTTCACTCTTGTCAAAATTTCGCCTCTATTTCTTGTTACAGAACCATCTTCTTTTCTCAGTGCCATAATCTGTTTTCTTCCCTTACTGAGATGTCCCTTTGCTATCTTTAGGCTTTGGTTGTTTTCAATTGCTTTCCTCACTAGTTCACAGTTGAATTTTCTTACGTCTTCAGTGATACTTTTTCTTACTGTCTTGCATAGCTCTATATATTCCACTTTGGAAGTCACATCTTCTTTAGTTGTCCTCATCTCTCTTCTTTTTTGCATCAACATTTTCGTTTTTCCTGATAATTTATTTACATTCAACTTGTTCTTAGACCCAGCTAATTTTGTTGCTGTTTCCATAAGAGCTTTGGTTACTTTTCTGTTAACTTCAGAGATGTCCACTTCTTCCGATGTTAGGCCTTCTAAAGCAGAGAACCTGTTCTTCAGTTCCAACTTGAAGGTATTATGGTGTTTTTTAAGGTTGGTTATGTCAATACATTTTGTTTGTCTTATGAGCTTGCCACGTTCAAGTTTAGTGTTGAGGTGCATCTTACATCTCACCAATCTATGGTCACTACCTGTGTTGAACTTGTTTAGCACACTGCAGTCTTCTATGACGAATTTTTTGTTACACATAATAAAATCAATTTCACTTGTCGTCCCATTTGGATGTCTCCATGTCCATTTAATGTGTGGCTTTTTCTTGAAGAAGGAGTTCAAGATGAAAAACCCTTCTGCCTCTGCAAACTCAACGAGAGTATTTCCACGCTGGTTTCTGTTGCCGTGACCGAATTTACCTACTGAAGTTTCATTCTGTTGCCGTTGCCCTATTTTTGCATTGAAATCTCCCATAATTATTTTCAAGTGCTGCTTACCTTTATTATTTAGATGACAAATTTCCTCATAAAATTCTTCAGTTTCTTCTTCAGGATGACTTGTGGTGGGTGCATAAGTTTGAATAATCTGTGCCTGGTATCTTTTCGAGAGTTGGATAACAAGCCGTGCAGCTCTGTCAGAGGAACTTTCAACTTCTACAACTTTATCCTTCAGTTTCTTGTTTATTATAAATCCAACACCACTAGTTCTGCCAGTATCTGTCCCACGATAGTAGAAGAGATGTCCACTTTTCAGTTCGATGAGATCTTCTCCTTTTCTCCTTACCTCACTTAGCCCCACGATGTCCCACTTGATCCTTTGTAGTTCCTCTTCCAATTCAAGAAGCCTTGAATCAGAAGATAGGGAGCGTCCATTGTACGTTGCCAAGGTCAGCATCAGATGGCAGCCTAGTCCGGTCCTCCGGGGATTCTTAGCACCCTCTGCCTTCATGTCGCACTGGCCGCTGCCTTGGCCAGGTACATTCCAGCTGCCGGAGACTGAGGGCCAAGATTTAAGTTGTGGAGTCATTTTGGAGGGGTTTGGCCATAACTCACCACGCTGGCCAAGCGGGTTGGTGAGTGTGGGATAGAATTTCCTCTAATCCCGATGGTATAGTTATACCGCTATTGGCGGTCGTCAGAGCCCCTTTAGTAGGAACAGGATGCACCACGAGAAGGCGGGGTTGACATTTGTCAAGGAGAGGCTGTGATGTTACGCATCACCTGACCTTACATCCCATATATATATATATAGTGCATAAGATAGATAGATATACATTAGATAGGTAGATAAAAGTGTTGACGTACAGGGCTTTGGGTGGGGCTTAAGCCCCAAAGCCACCACCCCCTGTGGGTGCGCCAGTGATCAGGCCATACCATACGTTCACTTTTGGGCTAACCCTCTGTTGCTCAATGACATTATGGAGATTTTCTGATCCCCAGATTCGTACATTGTGTACATATTTACTGTACTAGAGACGTCGAATGCGGCTTCATCTGAGAAACAGACACGGCACAGACAATCACTATCATGAGATATGCGCTGCAACATCTCCGTCGCAAACGCAGCACGGCGAGGCGGTCATCTGTCGGACTGAAGAGCTTAAACGATCTGTACCTTATAAGCACAGAGATGACGTTTATGTAAAATTTTGTGAACCGTGGCACGGGGAATTCCAGTTTCCAGTGATGCACGACAAATGGATTTCCAGGGGCTTTGCAGAAATGTCTCCTGAACAGCTGCAGCTGTCACTTATGTAACAGGTGTTAGACCCGCTCGGGGAAGATCGCCAACACTTCCACTTAAACTTTTCATACCAAGCTTTTATGCTTATCATAAAAGCTTGGTATGAATCGCTTTAAACTTTTCATACCAAGCTTTTATGCTTATTTGGTCCGGTGGCGATCGACTGCACTCTTTTCTGAAATGACCCTGGACAGTAACCGCCGATTTGGTCTCATGGAACCACAACACGCATGCCGCTTTTTCTTGCATGGAAGCCATTATCGATGAAATGCTCATCTTATTCAGCAGTAGCACTCATCTAAAGAACAGAAAAAAAAATATGAGTGCTGCTATATTATGTCGCCAACCATTTTATTTTAACTTACATAGATTTTTTTTATATTTTATATTAATTTTTGTAGTGTGGGAAATACTTATGGGCACCCTGTATATCCCCACCTGCTTTAATTTTCCTTGGCATGTTTTAAATACACTGGCGCACACATGGGTGCTTAAGCCCTCTCCCCCAAGAGATTAAGAGCGATGTAACGTCACAAATTAAACATTCCAAAAGATTATTTTACATGTTCAAAAAATTACATAGTCTATAAATGTAAAAAAAAAATATGTTACATGAATTTAATTGAAGATCACTTTTTTTTTATTGTACATTGTAAAATGTTGCATTACTCTGAACTCCTAGATATAGTGATCAACATTGAACATTATATGGTTTCGTTAGTTATCTTTTCGGCACTATATGTACGAGTATTCCCTCATTGGCGGTCCGATAACTTTTCGGACACCCTACGTAAACATCAATATCTACTATATCTATCAAATGTATACGCTATGTGCATATGCTATACGTATATACACTATGTGAATATAATACTATCAGGGGCGCCGACTTCAGCAAATTATTGAGGGGGCAGACGTGGGAGGGCACGTCTGCTCCTTTGTCAGGAGGAAAATAAAAAATAAAGGGGGGGGAGCAAAAAGATAAACTACGAGATTCGATGTATATTTTGAAACGCAATTGTAATTGCCCATCAGCAAATGAAAAAGGAAATATATTCTTTCGCTGAATAATATTATTTAAAAAAATGAAATTCAGCCTGTGATTTCCAAACGTTTATCAAAAATATGAAAAATTAGCTCCATCTTAAACAAAAAACGAGAAGAGTAAAAAATAAATAGATATATAAAGGTTCTAGAGATTATATGTTTCTGTATTTTTATTCTTCATAATTGCCAATGGATGGTCACTGCACCTATGCTAGTGCATCGGCAGAAAAGGCTTACATTTCTAAGGCAGTATCGGAATTGGACCTCCGCTGATGAGCAAAGGATTGCTTTCTCCGACGAGTCACGTTTTCTGCTTCACCGAACGGATGGACGTTGTCGTATAAGGCGAGAAACATCGGAGAACAAACACTCTTCAACCACTGCTGGAAAAACACAAGCTGGTGGGGGCAGCATTATGGTCTAGGGAATGTTTTCGTGGCCTTCTCTGGGTCCACTCATGCCTGTAGTAGGCACTATGGACCGAATTCGTTATGAATTTATCCTTGCAGACCACGTACATTCATACATGCTGATTGTCTTCCCTGGGGCGGATGGGATCTTCCAGCACGACAATGCGACGTATCACACAGCTCGAAATGTCCGACAGTGGTTGGAAGAGCACGATGAAGACTTCAAAGTACTTCTCTGGCCCCTAATTCCCCAGACTTAAACCCAATTGAGCACCTGTGGGACCACCTCGATCGTGTTGTTCGCTCTATGGATCTCCACCACGCACTCTCCAGCAGCTGTCAGATGCACTGCAGTCAGCATGCTCCACATACCTGTGAACACCTTCCAGCACCTTGAGTCACTCCCAGCCCGTCTAGCTGCTGTCTGTGCTGCACACGGCGGTTACTCTGGGTATTAGCTGGTGGTCACACTAATGTGACTCGACCTTGTGTGTGTGTGTGTGTATACACACAGTGTGGCAAAGAATTTTTAAGACTGGGTCTGTAAAATGAAATAGAAACAAGAAATTATAATTTGTTTTGGTTTGTTATTGAAAATATAAGCCCCTCCGGCTTCAGTACACTTGTTACAGCGATTTAATAATGATTCGAATGCCTGTTCCAGTTCACTTTGCGGAATTGCCTCCAAAGCACGCGTCGAAGCTGTTTCTATGGTCGAAATATCGTCAAAATAACACCCGTTTAACGTCATTTTAAGTGTTAGGAATAAAGAAAAGTCATCAGGCGAATACGGTGGATGATTCAACACACAGACGTTATTTTTCGCCAAAAATCTACAAACAAGAAGTGAGGTGTGACTGGGTGCATTATCGTGCAACAAACACTGTTTTCATCCTGATATTCTGGACGAATGCGACGAATTCTGCCCATCAAACGCCTCAAAACATTTCAATAAAGCTCACCAGTAATTGTTTGTCCACTTGGAACAAATTCTTTGTGGATAATACCCTTACTATCGAAGAATGTAATGAACATTGTTTTGATTTTCGATGGAACTTTTCTTGTTTTTTTGGCTTGTGGTGAGTTTTTTTACTTCCATTCCGCACTTTGTTGCTTTGTTTTAGGATCATATTGAAAACACTATATTTCATCAACTGTAACAATCGATTTTAAGAAGTTTGGATAATTTTCAGCGGCTGAAATGATGTCTCTGCAATGTGCACTTCTCCTTGATTTTTGTTCATTGGTTAACGTGTGTGGAACGAATTTAGCACAGACTTTTGTTTTGCCCAAATCTTCATGCAGGATGGTTCGAATCGTTTCTTTGGTGATGTTTAAAGACTCTTCCATCATTCTTAGGGACGCACATCGATTGTTTGCCACGAAATCACGCACTTTTTTAATAATCTCAGGTGTTCTAGATGAACTTGGGTCTTCCGGTATGCTTATCATCTTCTAGCGTATCTCTTCCGTCCAAAAAACGTTTGTGCCACAGGAAAACATTTGATCTACTTAAACAAAACTCACCGTAAACTTGTTTCATCATTTGGTACGTTTCCGAGGCACTTTTACCAAGTTTTGCGTTAAATTTAATAACAGCTCTTTGTTCCATCTTAATAATTCAACATGAAAAAAATTTTACTTCTCTAATGAACGGCTGTTTCGTTTGAGTTACTTTAACAACTGCGCAGTACTTTTGGCAGAAAGCAAGCCGATGGTCACGGTTTATAACGCATTCGTGATTACACTGGTGGCGCCACCGTAGGCTGAAATCTAGCGCCGGTCTTAAATATTCTTTGACGCACTGTGTATATACACTATCTACCAACAAGTAATTGGACACCTGTGATAGCAAAGGAAAATGAAGTTTATTCACCTTCAATAGTTGGTGGAGCCTCCACGAGCGGCGATTACAGCTGCGACTCTCCGGGGCATACTCTCAACCAGGCGTTGTACGACGGCTAGCGGTATTTTCTTCTACTCGGCTTGGAGAAGACAGGCCAGGTCCTTCACCGATTTCGGACGGTGGGGACACCCCTTAAGTCGACGCTCCAAATCGTCCCAGAGGTGCTCGATAGGGTTAAGGTCCGGGCTCTGCGCATGCCAGTCCAATCGATTAACCCCATTGTCACCATACCAAGCCATGGTGGACCTCGCAACATGACAGGTGGCATTGTCATCCTGAAAGTAACATGGGTCCGCCCCGTAAAACTGCGACAACGTAGGAAGCGCATGGTCATTCAAAATGGTGCAGTAGGTCTCGGCGTTGAGTCTACCAGGGATTGCAACCAAGGGTCCCGTGCCATACCAGGAGAAGCACTCCCATAGCATAATTCCACCGCCGCCGAACTTCACAGTTGGCACAATACATTCTGGCAAGAGGCCTTCTCCAGGCAGACGCCAAACCCAGACCCTGCCATTCAAACGGTAGAGGGTGAACCTTGATTAGTCACTCCAGAGAACCTGTTTCCACTGTTCAACGGTCCACTGTCGACGTTCTTTGCACCACGTTAGCCGAGCAGCGCTATTGGACTTGGTGATCAAAGGCTTGTGGGCGGCAGCACGTCCATGATAACCGAGCAGATGGGCTTCTTTACGGATGGCATTCATCAAAAGAACACTCCCGGATGCCTGTTGAAACTCCTCGCGGATGTGGCCCATCGATTTGGTGTGGTTCTTCCGAATTTCTTTGGCCAGCACCCGTCGGACTCTAACTCCCAGTTTTGTGGGTCTGCCGGGTCGGGGCACATTCCGACAATCACCTCTCATCTTACACTTGCCAATCACGTAGGCCACTGTCGATTTTGGGTACTTCAACTCGCTGGATATGTCACGTATGGATCGGCCATTTCTGTGATACCCGACGATTGCACCTTTCTCGAAATCAGAAAGCTCCGAACTGCGTGGCATCTTGCATGCGACTGGTTGCGTTGCTGTTTTCCACACGATATTTAATGACGGCAGCCGTGACGTGTATCAGGACCGCAGATATCGTCGATTGCAGGGGTCTCCAATTACTTGTTGGTAGATAGTGTATATAGTCGAGTCACATTATTGTAGACCATCTCCTCCTACTTTTGACGTCAACAGCGCGTACCCAACGAAAGTAGTACGTGTCGTGAGCTGGCTTGGAGGGTACATATGGTATACTGTATGCATTCTGATAACATATCACTCGCTGCTGTCATGGAAAAAAGGAGCGATTTATCAGATTTGCAAAAAAGGATAATTATCGGCTTTCGGGACAGGGGTGGCAGTATTTCTGAAACAGCGCAGTTTGTGAACTGTTTACGTGCTGCTGGGGTTAAAGTGTATTGTGATTGGAGAAATGGCACCCCTGCGAATAAGCGATCTGAAAACTGCGGAGCACTACGTGCCATGATGTGTGAGGTAAACGTCGGCTGCGAAGGTGCGTGAGGGTCGATCGACGCGATACAGTGGAGCAATTCACTGGCTGATTGGGCTACTGGAAGTGTGTCTAAAATGACAGTTTAGCGAATCCTGCTGCGTATGGGGCTTCGATGCAGACGGAGGGTTACTGCACCTATGCTAACGACAGATACAGCATAAAAATCAAGAGTTGGTCCACTTGTGAAGATACACCATTTTACTGCTTTTGTGTACGTGTCATGTTTAAAAACTTGGTTTCTCAGCTCCTCGGCTTAAAGTTAACACTCTTTCTCTTCTCACTCACTCACACTTTCTTTTTTCTTTTTTATGTAAGGTCATATTTGTAACTTTCTATACATACAAGACCACACCAGTTCCTTTTAATTAAAAAACAAACAAAAAACAATGCTTAAAACTCAAAAACTTCGACAGAAACGTTCAATTGCACCAATGGATTTTGCATATGAATTTGCTTGAAGATGACAATTTTGGTATTTCCATCATTATAAGAAATTTAGGTAATCATGTTTTTGTGCAAATACATCCCACACAGTGATGTAATCAGGTATCTTCTCGGGGGTGCTTAGCCCCTCCCCCTCATTCCCCGTAGGTTTTTGAGTGATTTCCCCTTATTTTAGTCTGTGTTCGTTTATACAGATAGCTGAATATTTGGAGAAATTTATTTTAAAAAAAATTAAGAAAATGAGGGAAAATATTATTATAATAAAAAAACAAACATCCACATGGACTTCAGTCTGAAATTTCTATCATCCTTCAACAAAACATTAAACAGTCCTCGCTGAAGGGGTAATTTTTCAACCACAGACACCTTGGATTACTTCCGCAATAAAAACCTAATTCCACACAGTAAAGATGTTTGCACTGCAATACATCATCGTATTTTGCAAGATAGCACAAAAAAAAGTTTTATTTCAGTCAAGATAGCATAAAAAAACAGTTTCATTTCAGTCTTCTGGATGCCGCCTGTCCATGTATACAGTTAAGCCTCAGTGTAGCTAACGTGACATTAGTGCTTCCAATACAACAAAATATTTGCCGCCTACTTTTTAACAATAGCAAATTATTAGAAATTGTTCCCATAATGATTTTTTCCCCTGGCGGTGGTGGTTTTTACTCTGTGAAAATAAAAATAAAAAAATCGAGGCATCTCAAACTGGCATTTAAAGGGTTTGCTAGTTTTTAGTTGTTGTTTTTTTATACTACTATTTGCTATTCTAAATAATCTAAGGAGACTGAAACCAAATGGCAGGGAAATGGCTTACACCATACGTTTTCAGGCAACACTGTAATGATTCCTTAATAATCAGAAACATGCTAGTAGTAAGGCGAGGACATTTTTACCACCCATAATGTCTTGGAAGGATTTTCTTTAGCACAGCCTTATCTTACTAGCATCCTCAATATTTTACACCACCCCATTGTGCAATCCGTGGTCCATTACTGAATTAAAGCAAAGGTATAACATTTTTACTCACTTGTTTGTGTAGATTTCGTGGAATTTGCATTTGCGATATAAGAGCATAAGAAAAGCTTTGTACTCTATTTAAAAATTTTATATAAATAAATAACAAAATTGTGATATATATATAATTAGTCAACAAACTTTAGCCGCCCCCCTCCCCGAAATTTGTAATTTTCCCCCTGGAAAAAACTCTCTGAATGCAACACTGATCCCACAAGCCAACATTTTCATAATTTCAAATACTGATATCTATTGATTCATCAACAATACAAAAATGAAAGCTTTGGGGAATGACACATACTGGGGATAAGTACTTGTGAAAAAAAAAATCATGGATTTGACATGGAACGACCCACACATGATACACCCAATATGCAAGAGGCTAAGAACATGTAACAAACTGTTACAGTGAACGGTATTACATCAGTCTATGGTTTCAGTTCACATATTACAAGTTTTAATTGCTAGAGAAGGGGGGGGGGCAAAAAAACAGCATTACAGGTAACTGTATACTATAGGTAATCATATGTAACTGAGCCAATTTCATGAAGGTAAATATTATAATTATAAAGTAATTGAACTGTATCTTTCTAATCCTGAATTTTCAATTAAATTCCAGGAGTACTGCCCCCCTTAAAAATGACCAAATTCCTGTAGTACAAGGATTGTATTCACTATTTGCAATGCATTTTGCGCTTTTACACAGTGGTCTGATCCAGTTATCCAAGCAGTACCACATATTTTCACAGCCTTTAAAACTATGCAAATTCATTATATACTGATCTATTTCGTGTATCTCTCTCCCCTTCAATGCTGACCCTACACTTGCTTCTGTCTCACCAATAGCAAGTAACAAATAGCCTCTTGCACAATTGTTAATCCTGTCTTTGCTCACTGTCAAGCGGCATATCATTCTGCACAGATACCAATGTCCAAATTTGGCTTTTGGCATTCATTTCTTATGCAATTGGTAATATCTTCAATATTGGCATAATGTACATGAGCCTAATATATATATATATTTGCATGGGCAGTCCCTAACTTAATACCTCAAGTAATTAGGGGTGCCTTTAATAAATTTATAGATTTTACCTCACCGAATCCAAATTTGGAAGCTGTGAAAATGATAACAGAAGAAGCAAGAAAAGAGTAATAACACAATGAAATGCAGACTTTAAATTGCAGTTGCATTATAACACAACAAAATGAAACTTTGCAAACTATTTATGTTCTATAAGGGATTTTGTAAATGTATTGTCTGTCCTGATAATTGCTTTAAAACATAATTACTGAAGTATCAAAGTTGTACACCTAATAAGTGACTTTGGGACACAGTGTAGACCTATAAAAGAAATACAGAAAAACAGAAAGCACTATTCACAATATTGACTCTGACATACAAAACATTAGTCAAACCTCTTTCCGTAGAAAATATGGATAATGAATTCTTGCACTGCTGTGATAATGACACATCATATAACAGGCTGGTGAGGTGACAACAGAAAATATTTAGGGGCACATGTGCAAACTGTTAAACATGCAGTTAAAGTGAATACAGAGGGTTTTGCCATGAATACGCGTCAACATTAATTCACTCATACTGGATGTGCCATGGAAAATGTCAAGAGACTTCTTTTAACTGTAAAATAAAATGTTTTCTCATATTACAGTACGATGAACCACTAAAGGCAATCTTCATGATGGTGAAATTTTATGACATTACAATAATGTAAAGAGTAAACAACACTTTATCACATATCTTTGTTTACAAGAATATACATGCTCCTAAGGCAAGAGAAACATGTTTTCTATCATGGGTATGTTGAAACAGTTTTGCATGCAAACAAATGTGACATAGGTCCTGATCTTGTGGAATAAGACCACAACCATGTTTTGGGAGGGTAAGTTTTTTCATACTTTAAGAGTACTTGCTTTAAAAAAGTTAGTAGCTGAATTTTTTGTAAACCTGCCTGTTGCTTGCTTGAATCTGAGACATGTTGAGCAGGTGTTTCTACAAGAAAGCTTTAAAAAGCTAAATGCATTAGAAGTATGTTCTCAAAGAATCACTGCCCACTAGCCCAATTACTTGTTCTCCCATCTTGGTGCAAATACTGTACGTATTTAGGTCCTGTACTTTGTGTGCTTATTAAAACTTCTCAGTTAACTTGTTTCAAAGTTTCAGATTTGTGTCGTGTGTGATTTCTAGTTTCTTCATCGTACAATTGGTTCTTTGATTCTTCTACTAGATGTCTTGCAGCTCAATCGGCTAGTTGCCTCTTGGATTTTGGTAAGAATGTTGCTGCTTCTGCCTCATTGATGCTAGTGTGTGTTAGACATCAATGAAGAGGAAGCTGTAATTAAGTTGAATGACGGAATCTTGATAGGAATTTTACAGTTGGAATAATTAGTGAAATTTGATTCAGAAATAGTAATTTTTGATCAAATCAATCTAGTAGACTAACTGTGATTAACATAAATCAGGTTGGCCATATTTTTTGAAATTCTTAAAAGTACGTAGTCTGCTATATCTATTTTGCAAATTGTAGTACACATAAATAAATCTATGAACTCACACTTGCAAGATGGAACTACGGCTAAATCTGCAGTTGGAAACATGGCTGAATTAGCAAAGGCAATGTGCACCAAGAATCAAAGGAAGCTGCAATTAGGCTTTCCTTGAATGCATTTTGATGAATTTCACATCCAAAAATCTAAATAAATTAAAAAAGAAAAAAAAAACCTTTAGAGGCAACCAACCTGTTTGGTTATTTTTTATTAGTTATGCCACATTCAGTTTGAAATTAATGAACTGGATAACAGCATATTTATGATAATTCTTTTTTTTTCTTTTGTAAATATGTAAACATGAAAATGGACACACACTTCCAAGATTCGTATGTGTTTTAATTTCAAATCTGTCTATTAGGTCAAGCAGTCCTTAAATAACTAGCAGCTGTGATCTGGCTCCATATGAATGAATACAATTACATCTGGCATCCTAAGTGTACTGTTTGTCAAAAATGATCCTTTTAATCCAGATTGTCATCCTATTAAAATAAGCATAGTGAATAGACCTGAGGAGTGAAACTTATCTAGAATTAGAATATTTTTTATCAATACTTTTATGACATCTCATTTTCAAATGAGTTTATCCAAGTGACTGCAGATAAAGATTTCCAAAAAGAAGAAATATGTTTAAAATTTAAATAATCAGAAATCCATTAGGCAAGGCAGACAATGTCTGGGAGTTGTAAATATGTTTCTTGGAAATGAATTTTGATGAAATTTTATAACTTTTATCATACTGAAATTTTAATGAAGAACTATTATTCATATCAGCCTACTGCTTTTGGCCCACCATCACAAAAGTGTCCATACAGCAAAATTTTAAATGGTGTGTGTGTGTGTGTGTGTGTGTGTGTGTGTGTGTGTGTGTGTGTGTGTGTGTGTGTGTGTGTGTGAATAAATTTCAAAGATATCTGCTATCTGTGCAATATTTAGAGAAAATATATATACTGTAGCAAATAAATTAATCCGAACAAGTGAACTAAAACCAAAACCAAAACTTTGTCAAGATTTTGGTTGTGGTTCGCAGCAATGTTAGTTTTGGTTTCAGTTTAGAACTGTCGGTTGTGGCGTTACAATGTTTAACCAAAACCTACATTTCTTAACAGCATTTTCCATGTTTTCTAGTGTGTACACAAAATGGATACATCTCCAAGACAAATTGCCAATGAGCGGTTTAGCCTTTATGTACTATTAATGAAATTTAAAAGAGATTAGACAAATACCTTTTCTCCCTGACAGAAAAAGAAAATGTGGGGGAAAAAGGAAAATTACACATACTCAAGACTGGTTACTAGTTAGTAAAAGTAACGTGAATCCAAGATTGTCTGCTATAGACTTAAAGACTTGGCAGCTACTGGGTTTAATGTTTCTGACATGACAGTCTATCGAAGATTGTTGGAAGCTGAGAGGACTGCCAGCAGACCAAAAGAACAACTGTTGACAGAAGCTATGCAGAAGGGGTTCCAGTGAACAAAAGTGCACAAAGATTGTACTGTTGAGAAATGGAAGGCCACATTCTCAGATGATAGCCATTTCTTTGTCCAAGGAGAGCGAGTACCCTATGTCTGCAAATCGGAAGCTCAGACTTCAATAAGCTTCTACACACCCAGCTAAACAGATGTTCTGGGTTGTATTAGACATGACAGCCCAGATAACTTGTGCCTGTTGACAGTATGATGAAAAGTGACTAATAGATAAAAATATTGGAGAAAAGAACGTTTTACCCGCAGATCTAGAAATACAAAGAACTCGTCTTCCAAGAGGATCTCACACCATGCCACACTTCGAAAAAAGTGAGGGTTCTTCAAAAATCACAACATCCAAATGCTCGAGTACCCATATAACTCTCCTGTCATTAACCTAATAGAAAATTTGTGGTCCATGATGAAAAAGATACTTGGAAAACTTAATTGTGATACAAAGGATTACTTAATACAATCCATATAAAGGTATGGTTTAGAGATGCAGAAATAAAAATGCATTCTATGTTGATAGAGTCCATACCTAAGGAATTAATGAGCTTATTAGGAACAGAGGAGCACAAGTATAAATTATTAGGTAAAGTTGGAGTTTAATTTTTGTACTTATTTTCTTGCAAAATTACAACTTTTCTTTAATATTAGTGCTTGGATTAACTTGTTTACTACTGTATACAGTATATGAAATTCCATATACACGTTCATTCTTGAACATTACTTTTGAAAATCAAGTTTGAAATTTCCACTTACCAAATTTTTATAAGAAAAAAAGAAAGTATTTCTTTATTTGATTTTTCATGAAATATTTTTGATAAAGGATACATTTTTGAGTCGTGATTGGGTAAGTTTTAAATTTGCAAGTGTTTTGGACATCATTTTTTTTTAATTTAAAGCAGCACATTATCTGAAAGCAAAATGTTAAGCTGAATACATACATGGTATATCTAAATGGTCTGGCCACATGCTAGAGACATGTTTTACATGTCAAAATAAGGCAAACAATACGTATAAAAGTGCTGATGCAGCAGAGCTAGGAATAATGCCAATTACAGTTCTGTATCAATGTGTATTTCACTGAGCTGTCATTTGCAAGCAGGTTAGATGCAAGCATGGTTCATACACTCTTTCAATCATAGAATTGAAAAACTTTTCCAGGACATATGATCTAAACGCTCCTACTTAAATTATAGAGAAACCATAGGTCTGTTCAACCTGTAACCTACAACAAACAGCTCCCTACAGGCTTGAGCAAACTTAATACAACAGAATCTTGAAAACTGATGTCTGCTGCAGCTAATAAGAAACTTAGAATCACAGATAAATACTGAAATACCAAAATTGTCGCTGAACATGTAACTAGTTTCATTTCTACAAAACTTTTATGTACATTATGTTATACTAAATTTGAGAAAAATTAATTTTTACTTTGGCTTTTAGTTCAATCATTGAAGGAAATTATAAAATAAAAAAAAACCATAAAACAATAATATATAGGTATAAAATCCATTGTTAGAACATAAATGTGCCATTACTCTCGAAATCCTATCATATACCACAAAATCAGTGTATAAACTAAATACTATTTATATTTAATTATTTTGAAATAACGCTGACATTAGAAATTTAAGGATAAGGAAGGGTAAGAAAGACAACACTAAATTTTTCGGTTGTAACGAGCACTTCTTTTGAATCTCTCCGATGAGAATGAAATTTATCAAAGTTACTCAAAGTCAATGCAACTGGTTTAAAAAAATCAACTGGAGTTTTGCAATCAATAAAACATCCAGAAATAGAAACAGCTACTCACTTCCACCAGTGACTAAAAAGTACAGTATGTTACGAAAATTAAGAAATGGCACACAAAAGTTTCTCATAGCAGAAGGAAAGTATCAGCGACAAAGAGATTTCCAAATCAGACACTTCAAAGAAGAAATATGATATAACTCTACACCTTGTAGCAGAAGAATTTTGCATAATGGAAAAGTTGAAAGTAGGCAAAAAGTATTCTTCATGGTAAAAGCTATGCTAAGGAAAAAGGTCTTTTCAAATACCTTTTGGGAAAACTATGCGCTATTTTACACAGGAGGTATTTTCAAAAGTTTTTCCGAGGTGAGAGATATCGGTCCATGAAATAATTTTTTCAAGAGTTTTCAGAAGAGCTCAGACTTTGCGGTGAATACATCAAAGCAGAAATAAACACTTACACCTCCTGGTGGCCAAAAAGCATTCTTTAAGAGAAATTAGGAATTATGTGCAAAACATTTCCCATCAGAAGCTGTATCCGATGCAGGAAGAATTTTTGAAATAGGACTTTCATAAGCAGAGATATTGAAGAAAACACAATTTACCTTTACGTCCCCCCCCCACCCCACAGCAAAATCTACGCATTACTTGAAGAAGTGACTGTACCTATAGTAGTCTTTGATATAAATGGCATTGAAAGGAAAAATAATTATTTCAACTGGATATTTAGAAGCAAAGATATGAATTGAAATGTATTTTGAATTCGTAGAATCTGCATTTACGCCTTCTAGCGGAGGAAATGTGCATCAGAAAAAAAGGGCAGAATGCAGAGATCATCATTATCACATTTCAAGCTTCCCAATGCAAAAGAAATTTTTCAGATCAGACTGATAGTTGCAGAGATATGCAGTCCACTGATGGCTGGACAAAGTGATAACATAGGCACAATCTTTGTTTTACAAATGACGCGCTAACAACACAACTTCAGTACTGTTAAAAGACAAAAAAACTAACAGCCTCCTGCATTTTGACAGAGGTGGGGAGAGAAATTTGTCAGACATAAGTTATATCAGTAGAAAAATTCTTAACTATGAAACATTGTGCAGGGACAAAAAGGCAAGAATGGATAGAATTCCAGGACATGTAACAGAATTTTAGGATATTTCCAGGGCAATATGGAATTCCAGGACTTTTCCAGGATGCGTACGAACCATGTGCAAAGCACATATTGTGCTACACTAATCTCCTTCTGTTTTCACATGAGCATGGAAGGTTATTCATTTCATGAATTGACACAGACACATCCTTTGTATTGAAATCACTTGGTAAAAGTTGGGAGGTTAGGCATATCTACCATCAAACATTACCACATCAGCACCTTCCACACAGGGAAACATTTGTCACTGTTTACAGTCACATGCTCGCATGAGAGATAGAGAGAGAGAGAGAGAGAGAGAGAGAGAGGCCATTACTGCAAACAGTAGGAGACAAACAGCCATCCAGACACTTGCTTTAGAGAAGAGAATCCTGGTGCCCACTAGAGCTGAGTTCGGGCTCAATTTTCGGAGCCTGAGCATGTGCTATATCAGCCCGAGCCCAAATTTTATATTGCAAGATAGAGCCCGGGCCCGAAAACTGGCTAAGCTGTATAACTATCAATAAAAAAACATCTCCTTTTCCACACTTCCACTCTCTTCTCCTCCTGCAATTAGCCAACGTATTTCTCAAATAGGGAATGATTGGAAGGTACCTCTATCTATTTTTACAGTGTAACTGGACGATTTGCTTTGACTGTTCGTTTCCACCTGAAGTGCTTTGGGCGGCTGGACATCCAAAATGATCGAGCGGTGCTGCAATTGTATGTTGCTGAAACAATGCTAATATTATCGCGCCATAATGGGCTACATTATGTATGTTGCTAAATAGAATTAGCAGGGAGCTACTGCGTGGAGATAAGGGGTTAATGATCGTCGGCATGCTATCAACTATCCAATATCTACAGTTCTTAAAAAAGCTTTTTCTTTTCTGCAGAAACACACTAATGCGTGGCCTATGGAATTTTCTACCCAAGCCCGGAATAAATAGCCATCTCGAATGCCCGCTCCCTAATCAGAACCAGTTGCCGAAGAATTCCATTTACCGATTATAAAGTGCCTCATGTGTTAAATCATATAAAATCAAATTTATATATATAAAAAATTATCTCGCTCTCCTTCTCTCTAAGAGCCCAAACCGCAGTGAATATTCTACAGCCCGAGCCCGATTCGGGCCCAGGCACTGCTTCGGGCTCAGCTCTAGTGCCCACACTAAAGAAATAGCTGCAATAGAAAATATCTCTAGCATGACCTTGCCGAGAGTTCTGTATGAACCGAGCTTGTACCCATACTACGTGTAGCATTTCCAGGGTTTCACATCTCCTATTTTTCCATCACAAACAACTGGCTAATGGAGTATGCAGAAATGGGCGGGTGAACCATTCATTTCATCAGTGCTCTTTACAGATGAGGCCAGATTCACCAGTGAGAGCATCATAAATTTTCACAACAATCACTTATGGGCAAAGAAAAACATGCATGGTGGCATCTGAAGTATAGAATGTGCCATTGATACTTCTCACAATGAATATGGTTTATGTATGTATAAATGTATATGGTTCACATTCTATTAAGAAGAGACTGAAGCAAAAAACGTTTTTTGACTCACACCAAGTACAACATAGAAAAGGTTATGTATTGACCGGTGTGAGTAAAAAGAGAAAAAAAGAGAACAACTGAATGTAGAAAGTGTCGAGAATACTGAGCCTTGGCTCAATGTATATAGTCCATGAGCCCCAAGTCATTTTAGCTATATGATACAAGAACTCTTAGACAATAACTACCCTGCCCAGTGAGTAGGTCACTGAGGACATTCAGCTTGGCACTAGTGCTTTCCAGATTTTCCAATGGATTTCTACTTGTGGGGACATTTAAAAACTCTCATTTACTCCACTCCATTCACTGACACGGTTCAGAAGCAAGATCCAAACAACTGTCAGACAATCCACACCTCCACTAAATTTTAATGAGTTCAACAGTCAATAAAAACACATGCCCAGGCTGTGTTGAGTCTCATAGCAGAAATTGCAAGCACTTTTCTTCCTGTAAACATACTAATGCACTGTATGTCTTCAAAATCATTTCAACAGACATTTTTATAGCTAACCATGGCAAGAAATTTGCATTTAAAAAAAAAAGGTTATAAAGGGTAAGCAAAATTGTTCCTCATTAATGTTTATATAGACTATATGTCTTATTTTGGGGTGTAGAACATGTCCTGAGAAATTGACCAAGGTCCTTTATTTTTATTACATAATATAAAGTGGAACAGTGACCATAGATTGGTGAGATGTAAGATGCACCTCAACACTAAACTCGAACGTAGCAAGCTCATAAGACAAACAAAATGTATTGACATAACCAACCTTAAAAACACCATAATGCCTTCAAATTGGAACTGAAGAACAGATTCTCTGCTTTAGAAGGCCTAACATCGGAAGAAGTGGATATTTCTGAAGTTAACAGAAAAGTAACCAAAGCTCTTATGGAAACAGCAACAAAATTAGCTGGGTCTAAGAACAAATTGCATGTGAACAAATTATCAGGAAAAACCAAAACGTTGATGCAAAAAGAAGAGTGATGAGGACAACTAAAGAAGATGTGACTTCCAAAGTGGAATATATAGAGCTATGCAAGACAGTACGAAAAAGTATCACTGAAGACGTAAGGAAATTCAACTGTGAACTAGTAAAGAAAGCAATTGAAAACAACCAAAGCCTAAAGATAGCAAAGGGACATCTCAGTAAGGGGAAAAAACAGATTATGGCACTGAGAAAAGAAGATGGTTCTGTAACAAGAAATAGAGGCGAATTTTGACAAGAGTGAAAGATTTCTACTCCAAATTATATGAAAGGGATGATACATGTACTCCAGGCATCATGAAAGGTACCAGTACCAGAGTTCTTCCAGTCCTCCCAGCAGAAGTTGCACATGCAATCAAGAACATGAAGCGGGGAAAAGCTCCAGAAGATGGAATTACTGTAGACATCATACAAGAAGCAAGCGGAGAAATCGAAACAGTACTCGCCCAAATTTTCACTCGATGCCTTAATGAAGGGAAGATTCCTGAGGATTGGAAGAACGCTACAATGATCCTGCTACATAAAAAAGGTGACATTGAGGATCTCAGGAACTACAGACCTATCAGCCTCCTATCAGTGGTTTATAAAATCTTCACTAAAGTTCTTTCACACCGCTTGAAGGTGACACTGGACATGGCTCAACCGAGAGAAAAAGCTGGATTCAGGAGTGGCTACAGCACAATAGATCATATCCACGTACTGAGAGAACTAATTGAAAGAGCGAGGGAATATGAACTTCCATTGTGCATGGCTTTTATCGATTATGAAAAAGCCTTTGATTCGGTGAAACCATCAGCAGTTGCAATGGCTCTGAAATCCTGAGGTATTGAAGATGCATACATTAATATTATTAATAACATCTATGAAAATGCAAGTGCAAAGATTCGGCTGTTTGAAAATACAACACACATAAAAATTGGAAAAGGAGTGAGACAAGGTGACACCATATCTCCGAAGCTCTTTAATGCCACATTGGAAAATGTCTTTCAATCACTGAACTGGGAAAACAAAGGGATAAAGATTAATGGAGATTATCTAACCCACCTTCGTTTTGCTGATGACATAGTCATTTTTGCAACTACCCCATCAGAGCTACAGAGTATGATCCAGGAACTTGCTGACAAGAGTAAAGAGGTGGGATTAAAAATGAACTTTCAGAAGACAAAAGTGATGTACAATGCTTTTACAAGAAATGAGGATTTATCGATTGATGGAGAAAAGCTGGAGATAACAGACACGTACGTTTATCTTGGACAGCAGATATCAAGTGAGGGTCACATTGGTGAAGAAATTAATCGGCGTACAAAACTTGCCTGGAGAGCTTTTGGAAGAAACAGCATAATTTTCAAGAGCAATATGCCATTATGTCTTAAAAGAAAAGTGTTTGATCAATGCATCCTTCCAGTGCTTACGTATGGTGCAGAGACGTGGACCTTAACTAAAAGAGACATACAAAGGCTGCAGACAACTCAAAGTAGCATGGAGAGGTGCATGCTTGGTGTAACCAGGAGAGATAAGAAGAGGAACACGTGGATCCGAAAAATGACAAAAGTGGAAGACATCATGATCAGAGTTAAATCCCTGAAATGGCAATGGGCTGGACATACTGCCAGAAGAACAGACCATCGATGGACAGCCGAAATTTTAGATTGGATTCCAAGGGACAGGAAAAGACCCAGAAGAAGACCACATGGAAGATGGGTGGATGAAATTCGAAAGTATGCGGGAGTGACATGGAGGAGACTGGCACAAAACAGACCGTTGTGGAGGAAACTTGGGGAGACCTTCGTCCAGCAGTGGATTGATAATGGTTGACAATGATGATGATATATATATATATATATATATATATATATATATATATATGCACCTGCATTGGCAAACAGAAGCTTCACATCCTTAGATGTGGAACCAACGGGATCAGGAAATGTGCCAGGAGGCAGATCCAATAAGCTTGACTGTAGTGCACCTGGTAGCAAATCTGGAAAGCTAGTACCCCAAAATCTGAAAAAATGTAAACTGCGAAGTTGGGGAGCATCATGTAATTGCTAAAATTGGTAATAAAATGTGTGGGTCAATAGGTAAAATTAGGCTGCACATTGAGGAGGCAAATGTATGAGTGCATTTAGGTAAGAACCATGAAAGTAAATGCCATGACGAACTGATGAAGAAACAGCACTACTATGGCAGTGTAATATGAACACAAGATCTGAAAATAATAGACTCAGAATGAGTTGTAGACATTTAATAGTACTCACCACACAATCAACTTACACAAATCCTTAAGTGCAGCCATGTGCTGTTGACATAGAGGCCATCAGCTCTTACATTACTAGAAAGAAACATACCTATCAAAGTTAAGAGTATTTCAAATGTCCATCATTTGTTACAATGTGTTCCTGGATGTGACTTACATAGTAGGTATCAAGAATATGAGTTAACTTTCAGCACTGGTAACTATCCTGCAATAACCTGCTCTTGCAGCACACCTGCAGGGGTTGATGTGTCATATACCTTAGATTTCAGGTAATCTCAACAGGAAAAAATCCAGTGGGTAAGGTCTGGTGACTCGGGCTGCCATAGCCCTAGATGCGTCAGTGGAATGTGGCGGTGAGAAAGTTGCTGACTGATGCTGTGCAATGTGCGCCATTGCTTTGAAACCACATTTGAGACTGTACATGAAACATCATCCAAAAAGTCTGGTATGGTACCATGGAGCAGTTGTAGATATTGTAGTCCAGTGAGAGAACCTTGGAAGAACAATGTGTTATTCCAGATGCCACACCAGACATTAAACCACCAACATACCTGGACTTACTTGTAACCACCATTGATCATCCATGCTCCTGTGATAGTGATTGTGCCTGTTGTGATTGTGGTCATGTGTGAATGTGAATTCATCTATCCACAAAATGTTCGCTAGAAACTATAATAGGTTCATTGACTTCTAACTGATTGAGGGCATAATTACACCGGTCTGTATGGCACTGATGATCACCAGGATACATGGCCTGCTGGGGTACTACTCTGTTGTATGGGTAAAACCCATGATTCGCAGTATCTTCCGTGCACATCTAGCCATCAGGCCACAGCGAGTTCTCGTACACTACATGACGGGTGGGTAAGTGCAAAGGACACAACATTCACAGCGCTCAACCTATTCAAGGATTGATGTGGTCTACCAGAGCATTGCCAAGTCGTAGTGTTACTTGTTTTGTAGAGATGTTGTGTTGTACGAGGCGGGTGTGATCGTGGAAGGTGTAGGACAAGGACCACCAGGAAAATGCTACGAGTATAGCCGAGCAGCTGCATGTGCATTTCACCAACACTCTTCATATATCAACACTATCTCAGACCACTGTTCAGAAGTGTACTCCATTGTACATACAGTTGTCATTCAATGAAGTCATGTTACCTTATTACACCTGCATAGGAAACCTTAAATAATATGCATTCACTGTGTTTCATCACTAAATTAGCATTCCACACATGTACGAAAGTCACAGTACTTTGCTTACTTGCACACAGGGTAATAATACCTAACATGCTGCTGGGCCTTGCTTTTTAATTTGGAGGAGTGACAGATAAAATTGAAAACTTTGATATTTGACAAAAACATTGCAAAAAAGGCAACACTTTTTTTGCACATTTCTTAGTTTTTTAATTCCTTTCATAAATTTTTCATGTCATTATTTATTGTGTTAAAATGTGCACTCCACAGTCAGGTTATCCTTGCCACGAGCAAATAAGAGTTTCAGAGGAGTAAAAGTTTGCAGGATGCCCATGATTCTTCAAGAAACTGAGTTTAAGCACTCTTCAAAGCGTAAAGCTCTGTTGTACTTTAAAAGATATACAAGAAAAGTGCAATAAAATATGCAGTTCACACATGCTGATGATTTCTTTGTATAAATAAGAAATTTTTGTCTCTTCATTATATAAATATAAGAATTTACTTGGTTGTGCAAACCTTTGAAATCGAATATACATAATTACATGTAGCGTCAGGTGCCCACTTCACTGGCTATTTCTGAGGTGGTTTCAGCAAACAAAAAATCTATGGATATGTGCTTAGCCACTACGAAGAAAGAAAAAAAAGAGAGAGAGAGAGAGAAGTAGAAAGAAAAAACTCTGCCAAGATTAATTTTGTTAAAAAATGAACAATTTCGATGGACGACGACTGAATAAATAAATTAAAAAACAGTCCGATTCAGTTAGGTCGAGGCTCTGCTACCGCCAGGCCTCAACGGCACCAGTTTTTGGCTCCAATCCTTAGACAGCATTTTGACGACACTGTACTTACATATATACTGTAAATATACTTCCATACCTTGCAATCCCCACTGTGCAGTCTAATTCACCCATTCATTGGTCCCCACCTTTTATGACCAATCTGTAGCAAACACATGGTGCTCCCAAACTTCACAATTGACATTTTGTGCTATTTGTCATAGTTTCGGAGTTGGGGAACTAGCTTCAAGATGAATGAAATGCTTCCATGCCATGCTTTGTTTTCCTGAAGTATGGCTACATTATGATGAACAGTAAGATAAGAATATCATTTATAATGTAATTTAAAAGTACAAGTGATATACGTAACTATCATTTTTAACAGAATACAAAGGGTGCTATCCGACATAGTTTGCCAAATTTAAACAGACCAGTTGTAGTCTATGCCAGTACACTTTCAAAATACATTGTGCTAATGTTATGAAGTTACTGTAATTAAAACGGTAGTTACGAAGCCACTACAGCTTAAATATCATGTACTTACTAGCATCTGGGATATTTGCCAGATTTAAATATTAATATAAATCAGTGATTGGAAGTAATGCTGTTACTGTAATATATTTTTACAGTAGTGTCGTGTGTAGCACAATGGCATAACTAGGACAAAGTGTCCCCCCCACACACACACACAATATTTACTTTAGTATCCCTAAGCACAGTAATTTTCTCTGGATTTTGAACAGAATGGAGGATGTGTTTTTCGTGTGTGTGTATGTGGAATGGGGTATGAAGATTGTCCGGAAAACTAAGGGGCTACCTATAGAGCCCTGTACTTTTACCTCTTTATGTAATTTTTGGAACAGAAGTACATAATTCAAGGTTATCAATCAGCCAATCAGGATTAACACTAACATGGAGTGTGGACCGATGCATGAACATACATTTTTTTGCAATAAAAAGATTCGGAAGTAAAATATAGTTACACGCTTAAGGTTAATAAAACTATAAGACTTTAGTGATCATTACTGGATATGGTTGCATACAAATAGATAACCCAGTGTCCTACACCGTAAGAATGCAATACGGACTTACATAGCTACAGGCATTTATTTGCATGTTTTCTTTAGATGATACTCAGTGGCGTATCTTGGGTCCGACACTCCCCCCCCCCGACATTCCCAGTACTGTTTTTTTTTAATTGCGGTTTATTTTTCAGTTGTAAGGTAATAGAAGTAACCCTTTTTCTTAAATTTTAGGTACATGCTACTGCTAACATCATCATCATCATCATTGTCAACCATTATCAATCCACTGCTGGACGAAGGTCTCCCCAAGTTTCCTCCACAACGGTCTGTCTTGTGCCAGTCTCCTCCATGTCACCCCTGCATACTTTCGAATTTCATCCACCCATCTCCCATGTGGTCTTCTTCTGGGTCTTTTCCTGTCCCTTGGAATCCAATCTAAAATTTCGGCTGTCCATCGATGATCTGTCCTTCTGGCAGTATGTCCAGCCCATTGCCATTTCAGGGATTTAACTCTGATCATGATGTCTTCCACTCTTGTCATTTTTCGGATCCACGAGTTCCTCTTCTTATCTCTCCTGGTTACACCAAGTATGCACCTCTCCATGCTACTTTGAGTTGTCTGCAGCCTTTGTATGTCTCTTTTAGTTAAGGTCCACGTCTCTGCGCCATACGTAAGCACTGGAAGGATGCATTGATCAAACACTTTTCTTTTAAGACATAATGGCATATTGCTCTTGAAAATTATGCTGTTTCTTCCAAAAGCTCTCCAGGCAAGTTTTGTACGCCGATTAATTTCTTCATCAATGTGACCCTCACTTGATATCTGCTGTCCAAGATAAACGTACGTGTCTGTTATCTCCAGCTTTTCTCCATCAATCGATAAATCTTCATTTCTTGTAAAAGCATTGAACATCACTTTTGTCTTCTGAAAGTTCATTTTTAATCCCACTTCTTTACTCTTCTCAGCAAGTTCCTGGATCATACTCTGCAGCTCTGATGGGCTAGTTGCAAAAATGACTACGTCATCAGCAAAACGAAGGTGGGTTAGATAATCTCCATTAATCTTTATCCCCTTGTTTTCCCAGCTCAGTGACTGAAAAACACCCTCCAATGTGGCATTAAAGAGCTTCGGAGATATGGTGTCACCTTGTCTCACTCCCTTTCCAATTTTTATGTGTGTTGTATTTTCAAACAACCTAATCTTTGCACTTGCATTTTCATAGATGTTATTAATAATATTAATGAATGCATCTTCAATACCGCAGGTTTTCAGAGCCATTGTAACTGCTGATGGTTTCACCGAATCAAAGGCTTTTTCATAATCGATAAAAGCCATGCACAATGGAAGTTCATATTCCCTCGCTCTTTCAATTAGTTCTCTCAGCACATGGATATGATCTATTGTGCTGTAGCCACTCCTGAATCCAGCTTGTTCTCTCGGTTGAGCCATGTCCAGTGTTACCTTCAAGCGGTGTGAAAGAACTTTAGTGAAGATTTTATAAACTACTGATAGGAGGCTGATAGGTCTGTAGTTTCCGAGATCCTCAATGTCACCTTTCTTATGTAGCAGGATCATTGTAGCGGTGTTCCAATCCTCAGGAATCTTTCCTTCATTAAGGCATCGAGTGAAAATTTGGACGAGTACTGTTTCGATTTCTCCACTTGCTTCTTGTATGATGTCTACAGTAATTCCATCTTCTCCTGGAGCTTTTCCCCGCTTCATGTTCTTGATTGCATGTGCAACTTCTGCTGGAAGGACTGGAGGAACTCTGGTACTGGTATCTTTCATGATGTCTGGAGTGCATGTATCATCCCTTTCATATAATTTGGAGTAGAAATCTTTCACTCTTGTCAAAATTTCGCCTCTATTTCTTGTTACAGAACCATCTTCTTTTCTCAGTGCCATAATCTGTTTTCTTCCCTTACTGAGATGTCCCTTTGCTATCTTTAGGCTTTGGTTGTTTTCAATTGCTTTCCTCACTAGTTCACAGTTGAATTTTCTTACGTCTTCAGTGATACTTTTTCGTACTGTCTTGCATAGCTCTATATATTCCACTGTGGAAGTCACATCTTCTTTAGTTGTCTTCATCTCTCTTCTTTTTGCATCAACATTTTCGTTTTTCCTGATAATTTATTTTCATGCAACTTGTTCTTAGACCCAGCTAATTTTGTTGCTGTTTCCATAAGAGCTTTGGTTACTTTTCTGTTACATATCCGATACAAACTGATTATAAGGATTAGGATTTGAACACTTATTTGTGCATGAACTCCATTCTTTTTTCCTTTTGTGTGGACTTCAGTGTTACATTTTCATAAAAAGTTTCTTCCGAGTACTTTTTCATATTTAAAAAGAATGTTTCTTTCTATTGACATAACAGCCAAGTTGCTGAAATGTACATGGCTCTAAGATATATCTTGATTCTTTTTAATGCAGAGAAATTTCTTTCGGCAGTTGCTGATGGAAACTTTAATATTAGGTCTGCTGATATGTACACCACGCTAAACACAATGTCCAACAATTTATTCATCTTTATATAACAAGAAATATCTCTTACTGATTTCTTTTTGCATTCATCAAGGGAATCAAAACACCTTTAGTTGATTTTTTAGTCAAGCTGTATCAAAATTTGAAGCATAGAGTTCTTTAAGTTCTGATAGTAGATGTTTAGAAAAGCTTTCAAAAAATTTATCAAAACAGTTTGAATCCAACAAAGCCACGGATTTCATTTTATTGACACTTCACACAAACTGAAACAACTCTCGCGAAACACATACTATTATCGGCGGGAGCAAGTGAGTGACTAATGTGTAGGTCAAGTCTTTTCTTTTCTGAGCGAACCGTTGTCAAAGCATTCCCCTTCACATGCTCATTCATGTTGTCATGGAAATGCTAACTGGTGATCGTATTGAAGGTCTTCGGATCAGAACAGCGAAGACTGACTGGTAGAGCTGTTTGCGTTACGATGACACCATCCCAGGAGACTCGTTGTTTTTTGCTCGCCAGATGGATTATTTTAGTCAAAAGAAGCGAATTCGAACTTTTTTTTTTTTGCAGAAAAAGCATCAACATATCTCTAATAACGTTGCTAATTGCCTTTTATTTGTGTATATTTCATTTACTTTGATTTGTGCATTCAATGGGCTTCGCAGCTAGCCTCGAATATACGCCACTGCTGATACTGAGCTTCACTTGGACACCTTTATGACATTTTGCAAATAGATGTCATTTGCTAGCCTAATAAAGTTTTCCTATGCAGTGAATGAGACATATTTACTATAAGTACTAAAAGGAATAGCAGAGTGTAATTGTTTTGTCCAAAACTAAAATCACTTGAGAAATCACCCATCACAAATCTGTGGCTGCCACGAATAAATGTTGGCACCTGTCATGTACGTAATTCTAGGTGACTGACTGTTCTCACACATCCTCCACAGGTGATTTCCATGTGTGCTAGTACTTTTCCTCCTCAGCACAGAGAAAAGGCGATTGGAAAGCAATAATAGTATTTACAACTCATTGCAGAGCAATCGTTTTACAAGCCATGCAGAGCAATCGTATAATTTACCCTCCTTTTTTTTTTTTTTTTGATTGGAGGTTTAACGACCACCGTGAGCAACTCAAATGGGCTATAAGCAGTCGCCCGTCCCTAATTTAGGGTCACTGATTCCAGGGAAGGGAGAGAGCCAGTGCCGTAAGACAAACACAACATCCATGCCTCACCGGGATTCGAACCCGGACCCTTTCGGACGAATGATCAGATGCCAACGCCTTAGACCACTGCGCCACCGGGGCGGCTTACAATCCTTTGCAGAGAAATATAAAGAAAATTATAAAATATAAAGAACTTCTGATCCGGTCGGGAGATTTTCAGCATTTACAACCTACATCTCAACAAACTCTCAGAGGGCATGTGCTGACTCAGGAAACCTATCGGGGGAGGAGGAGGGGGATCAATACCTAAAATATAAAGCAAAGTATTTCTGATTGGAAATGGTGAAAATCTCCCGAACGGACGAGAAATACTTTATATTTTACACTTTACACTTTTGGTATTACCCCTCCCCCCTCACTGACAGGTTTCCTGGGTGGGCCCATGCACTCAGAAAATTTTTTGAGTTACAGCTTGTAAACACTGAAAATCTCCCGATCGAACTGGAAATTCTTGATATTTCATATTTTAGGTTTTCAGCACCCCCGACTCGAAGATTGCTACAAACTCCTTGTGGACAATGACAGTTTGAAAGAGACATTTCTTAAATGTGGAAACACTTCTTAAAATTTCCCTTACTTTACCAATGTCGAATGCAAGTGTTGAAAGATCATTTAGTGCTCTTAAGAGTTAAAAACTATCTACGATCAACACTTTCTCAAGAGTACTTGAAAAGTTTATCAATATTGTACATAGAGAGTAATTCGCTGAATCATGTATCGCAGACACTTTTGCTGCAATTAAAGCCAGGAGGAATTTCTTATAAACATGATGCTCTGTTTGTAAGTAAATGAAATACTGTTTCTCTTTATTGCAATATTAAACAAAAAATCGAATTATTTGATGATGATGTAATTGATTGTAGTCCATTTAAAAATTGTAGTAAATATACCCGGAACCCGGATGTGTGTCTCAAAACAAGGGGCTCCCAAATGGTTCAGTGGGACGGGCCTCCTGCAGCATAAATCCGCCTCTGACGTGATACCTAATTTCCCGAGGATTTGAACTGTGCCACTCTCTTTGAGGGACGACCGCATTTTGCGTACAGCCGAAGCTAAGCGAATTGCAAATGCCTTTGGACAAAAGCGAGAATACTTGGATTTTTTTAATCGTCGCAGTTACGACACCTATTTGAGACTGTCCAAATCTATCTACTCTGTTATCTTGGATCGACTACTAACTATAACCTCGGCCACTTGCCTCTCAACACAGAGTTGAAGATACTTATATTAAAACGTTGAGGCAGCTCGTGTCGCCGCCCCGGTGGCGCAGTGGTCTAAGCGATGGCCTCTGATCATTCGTCCGAACGGAGTCCGGGTTCAAATCCCGGTGAGGCATGGATGTTGTGTTTGTCTTACGGCACTGGCTCTCTCCCTCCCTGGAATCAGTGACCCTAAATTAGGGACGGGCGAGTGCTTATAGCCCATTGAATTACTCACGGTGGTCGTTAAACCTCAAAAAAAAAAAAGCTCGTGTCGGATGAGATGTCTTCTAGAACGCCAACTTCATACACGGAACCTCGAGCCAAAAAGCCAAGCTCAAAACCGCCATTTGTGAACCTCAGCGACGCCGACGCGCCCCTAAATTCAGGCCAATAAAATGCTCTTGCTAAGGAAATTAAGTTTGCATAACCCGCGAAGAAATTGAACAGTATTGCTATTATTCCACAAGTAAAGACTGTGTTAAACGTCCTGCCTGACTCGGATCGTCAGGCTGTCCGCCATTGTGTCGCTAAGGTTATTTCTACATATAATATTAATCCTAAAATTCATGATTCTGGTTATCTTAATGAGCAAAAACAGATACGTTTGCTTAAGCAAAATCCTGACATTTCTATTGTCCGGGCGGACAAGACTTCCCAAATTGTAGTTTTAAGTAAAACTGGTTACCTTCAAAAAATGATGGTTATTTCAAAAAGCCCCATACTGTCTGCAATAGTGACGCTACCCAAGCTACAATCACTGCTGTTCGAAAGTTAAAATCTTTGAATTCCTTGCTCTCATGTCTTGTTCCTTACTTGCAACCCCCCCCCTTTGGGTCCCAGAATTATTGAGCTTTTCGGGCAAGTCAAATTACACAAAGGAGGTTTTCCGATTCGTCCTTTGGTTTCTGCTGGTTCCAGCCCTACTAGGCCCTTTGAGGGCGCTTTGGTAAAATTGCTCGCACTTCTGACCACCGCTTCCCCGTTTTCCGTTTCCAGCTCCGTTCAAGCTCTTACTCCCATAAAAGCTCTTCTTCCCATTACCACCCCCTTCATCATGACGTCTCTTGATGTGATCTCCATATTTCCCAACGTCCCAGTTTTGGAGGTTCACAATGTCATTGAAGCAAACTCTCTTCCTTGGGCTCCCAATTTTAACTAAAATTTAGTGGTGAAAGGATTTACTAAACCCGCCCGATGTTTTGCATCTGACAATTATTCCCCTTAAAAACATTTGCTTTTTATAAAAAAAGAAAAAAAAAGGAAAAGCCACATTTTCAACTAAACCATTATGAAGATCATTCTGAAAGTTCAAACGTACCCATGTACATGGCAATTTTCCCATGAAATTAATTTTTATATTTATTTGGCCACTGTTTGCCGATTGTGCAATCGGATTGGTATTTACCTGAGCAGCGGCGACGCTAAAAGCTCAGGGAGTGACCTTAAATTAGGGACGGGCGACTGTTTATAGCTCATTGAGTTACTCACGGTGGTCCTTAAACCTCCAATAAAAAAATGTCGTAGCGTTTATGTATCAAATTTTGTTTCGATGAACCAAGCAACGCACTACACTCTCTCTTGTGGGGACCACATTTTCATAGAACAGCACCTGCTACGTCAGTGAGGGACCTATAGCAAAAAACGATGTCAATTAAAACAGTATATTATACAACAAATACCGTGAACTTACATAGTACATGGTGTTCGTAATAAATGTGCAAAGTTTTAAAGAGACTTTGTGGACACCCTGCATTTTCTGTCATATATATATATATATATTTCCCAGAATAGTACAAAACTAAATTTAACAAAAACAAAAATATACACTGTTTTCCGAAAAAACGAAGCACCCCGAGAAAGTCGTTCCATCCTGATGAAATTTTCCACGCATGAACCTCAGTGCCGAATATGGAAATGATTAGAAAATAACGGCCAATGACGAAACAGTGGCCCGTCATAGCGCATGAAACCGCGCTTCGACTAGTATATATCAAGAACAAATCTCGCACGCAGGAACAATTGTTACACAGCATATTGTGGTTGCATTAACTTCCACGGACTGTGAGGATGCCCCGACGTCGAATCCGTGCACAGTACGAGCACTTAAGCAAATTTGAGAGGGCGTATAATTGGGCTGAGAGGGGCAGGTTGGTGAAGTCGCCGAATCGCCAGGCATTTGTGTCGAAGCGACGTGGCAATCGGAAAAAGTTGGCCCCAATGGGTCGAGGAGGGCATAGCCCAGCGGCAAGCGGGCAGTGTACTGCTGAGGGCAATCGAGGTGAGAACCGAGGTAGAACGCGAGGTGAGAACCGTCCACTACTCGCGATTGTGAAAGTCACACGAACAGAAACGAATTCGTCGCTCTGAACCATCCGTCACCCTTTTGCGTCGTCAACAGGTACGGGAGTGGCCATCCGGACCGTTGACAAACGACTTGCGGCACGGGAACTACATTCTTGGAGGCAACTCCACCACCTACCACTGACCAGAAAACGTCACCAGCACCGGTTGTAGTGGTGTCTGGCCCGATTAACTAGTGGGGCAGATAAGTGCATATTTTCAAACGAATTGTTCATATGTGGATACAAGTACCAAAGTTGGCACACATACTCATTGAAAATCGCACTTTTCATGCAAAACGTTAGCCATTCAAAAATTCAAGATGGCCGACACATGGTAACCGAATATTTCAATGAAATCGTTTTAATATTTATGCAAGTAATAAATTTTATCATTGAAAATCACGCTTTTCATGTAGACCATTAGCCAATCAAAAATTCAAGATGGCGACCTTTTTCAATATGATCAACACCTTTACGGGGACAGTACTCCATGTTTAATGTTTAAAAATTACAATAAATGTTTTTATTATTTTCCTGTTTACAATGTTAGAAACTTCAATTATGATCTTCTGTTCCAGGTAGTGAAAGAGTAAATCCTCGACAGTGAAAGACGTACAATTCAAGAACTTAGCGAATTTTTCACCATTACCTCCAACATAGTGAACTGACTGGACCAAATGCTGTTTGTGCCAAAAGGACAAGAACGAATAACTGAAATCACCACCAACACGTTATAACTGTGAAAATGATGGATACAACATGATTGCGACCAACGTTCCTCTCTTTCATGCCATACATGATTTACCCATTGTTGTGGATCCTGGAAGACTGGATGAATTTGGTGGTATAGAAGAAACACTGAGCTACAGTCTTCCGTTCAACTTCATCGATCAGAAAGAGAAAAATACATGCAGAGAGCAGTACTAAGAATGAAGGAGGGAGCAGCAAGCTTCCAAGATGTAGCCATGAACGACAAGAATCTTAGTGCTTCGTATGTGAAAAGGAAGCTCCAACATCCGAACTGAGACAAGTCATGACCAGGCCCCGATTTAGGTCAGCGAAGGCCCTGTGCATGTCCTGTATCTGGGGCCCCTCGATTGAAATTTTCAGCCAACAGTTGAAAAGAATATTTGCTGGTAAATATTTTTTGCAAGCAATTTTTCTAGTAGTAAAACGTTAAAATACATCCCACATGCCAATCAGCTTTATAGGCAATGTGCTTTTTAATAGACGAGCATTCACACCACTTGTACTTCCCCGCATCCGCAGAGCTTACAGCTGTAACATTAGTTACTCTGGAATTATTATTTTGTTTTATAGTATCATTTACAAAACAAATAACTATCCTTCCAGAGATATAATTTAAAGCCTCTAGTCTACCATAAATTTAATGGAAATGATGAACTGATGGTTGTTTAAGCTGTAAGAACTAATCCCTCACAAAATGTTACAGCTGACAACACACATTGTGGGATAAATTATTGCAACAATCCATGTAAATTACTACAACAGTCTTTAAATAAAGTAGTGTCTTTTGAACTTTCCCCGTATCACTGGCGAATCCTGGTATAGAATGGAGGTCATGCGGGCTGGAAATATGCAAAATTGTACGTAATTCTCTACCTAATACCAAACGAACCATACAACAACTATAATGAATTAGCTTTGTTTATCTTTTTGCTAAGCTAATTATTATGAATGAATAATGCTCTACGCTTCAAAATAATGAATTCCCAAAAGGGTGTTGTTACTCGTTAATTATGAACTTAAACAAAGTCTCAACGCTGGTTATTTATATTAAGTAATCAAAGTCATAAACCTAACAGCCAGACAGAGGTCTGACAAAACTAAGAATTGAGAAAGACTGAACTTACAGAACAACTTGTTTATTATGATGACTCCTGGTCAACTAAGGCACTCATATATCACTACTACATAACAACACACTGCAACGCAACACACCACACCACCAACTACACCAACCACCCTCAACTCCAACGCAACAACACAACGCAACAACACAACACCAACTACAACGCAACAACACAACTACACTTCTCGATGAACGCGCCTATATACGAGCTACCACCACGTCATGACTTACACTCATTGCCAGATCTCATTCAGCGGGTGAAATAATATTCCGTTCAGTAGGAAGATAATTTACATAGTAAAATAAAATAACCAGAGATAGTAAAATCAAAAGGAAAGTGAATATAGAGTATACGTTACACAACCCTTATGAGTTTTAATAACAATAACGATACATTGTATGTAATTTAGTTCCTCCGTAATCAATCACACTATAACAACTCTCTATCTCTCATGGATTTTAATATCAATAACCATGTAGAAGAATGGGTCAGGATAGAAGTTTGTGGAAGACTTGAAACCTTCATCCAGCAGTGGATTGAAAATAATGATGAATAACAATAATGGCATGGTAATTGTATTACGTAACCCATCGTACAATTCTTTCAAGAGGCGCAAATGCATACAATTACCGAGTTGCACGAAAATACATATTGAAATTCTTACCTGGTATTTATTCATTACTTGAATTGGAACTCGGCTCTCCTATCAACTGCTGTAAATTTATCAATGACTAGGTCATAAAAATTTGGCCTTTTCTTCAAATAAGCTATTAAGGCTTTCTCTATTGATAACAGAGAAAAGTAACTTAATCTTTCCTGACCTTGAGTAGAGCGAAGGAAAGTCTTAATTCTCTTGAGGGCTGAAAAACTTCGTTCAACCGAAGCGGTTGTAGCAGGGATGGTGGACACTAAATTAGTTAGTTTATAAGCTTGTTCAAAAGTCTTACACATGTCGTTGTCGTGAAACCACTGTAGTATCTCCTAAGGAGATTTTCCTCTGAAATCATCTGATCCATAAAGAACACTCAATTCGCTTTTGAGCAAGGTACAATCGAAGACGTCCTCATAAACGTGGGCCAGTTTTTTGAGAAGCTGGGCAGGAAATGTTGCCTTGGATTTGTACGTGTCAAATTTCTTGCAATTTAGTAAGCTGAAAAACTTCAGTTTTTCAATGCTTGAGAAACGAGTAGAGATATTACTTATGAGGTTGCCAATGATTTTATAGAAAAGAATTCTGTACTTTGCCTCAGCAGAACTTTCTCCACCAGACTTCAACCTCTTCGTTTCTTTGGGTTGCGTTACAGCATTTGACATCTTCCACAGAAGTGAAAACCCTGATTCACGTTCATTTTGTAGGTGTCTCTGAAATTATTTTATTTTAGTGGAGCAAAAAAGGATATCCAGACCGTTCATTTGCAGTATATTAAATAAAACGTCCGAATATGCAAACACAGAAGTAAAGAGTTTAAGTAGGAAAACAGTTTCGAATTTATTTAGAAATTTCTTGTATCTAATTGCGACCATCTTGTCGTTTGCACTCCACCCCTCCTGGTGTTCAATGCTTTCGAAATACTATATGATCAAGATTCTGTGCTCCTCAATTACGTTTGCCAAACGAGAACTGAAGGACCATCTGGTAGCAGCTAGAGAAGGTATTTTTCGTTTCAGATGTTATTTTAAGGCACAAGTTCTCTTGGTTAAATGTGATGCAAAGGTAGAAATCCTATTTAAGGTACAAAACAATATGCTGCATTCTTTAATTTTGCTCAAGCTTTGCAACAGAACAAGGTTTAATACATGCACATAACAATGCACACGAAGTGCGTGTGGATATGCTTCCAATACTTTTTGCTGCAGTCCACTCATAACTGAAGCCCCATCACATGTTTGAGCTACAAGCTTAGATTTTAAATTGAACATTGAAACTATGTTTTGCACATGATTAAACAGACCACCAGAGCTTCGGTCAGTACTGACGTCTGTAAAACCAACGAATCTTTCCACAATTTTACCATCATTAATGTACCTCAAAACTGTGGATAACTGTGAAGCCATCTGAATATCAGAAGTCTCATCCAACATGATAGCAACATAAGGAGCTTGGATTTGTTTAAAAACATTTCCAGCGCTACTTGATGAATAGATTTGATTAAATCGTTTTGAATGGCAGATGATGTACCTTTGAAAACAGTGGCTGTTTCGAAATGGTCATTCAGGAGAGGGTCGTATTCTCTTAATAGTTGTAAAAATTCGATATAGTTGCCTTTGTTAACAGACGAATCAGATTCGTTATGAGCTCTAAAAGGCAATTTCTGATTTGCCAATAGGCAAGTAACATCGATTAATCGTTTCAAAATTTCTCGATTTTTACGAACTCTTTTGTTGTGTTTTGAGTTATTTAATTTAAGTTGTTTGTCAAGTGTTTCATCAATTCTTTGGCGACCAAAATGCAGTATGTCCAGCGTGCACTGCAAATGTGATGCAGAATATTTGTGTTTTTTCTGCGAAGTATGCAAGCTGTTGAGGTTGTCAAATCCACCAGAGCTCCAAGAACTGCCGCTTTTAGAAAACAACAAACACGGCCAGCAAAATAGTTTATTTAAATTTCTGCAGCCTGCCAAACATGGATACAAATCATACTGAGAAACATGAAAATTCCAAGTATAAGTATCTTTTTTATCCTTATGTATACTCTTAAGGTTAGGTAAAGGTGGGCATGGTCTCCCGTCCTTTATTATTTTCATCTTTTCCATTGTAGTCCTCCTTGAAAAAGGTATTTCTAACAAATCTTGAATAATACTTTTATCGACATTGCCTAAACTCATTGTTCAGGGAATAAGTTTTGAAATTCTAGAAACACTGTTCAGGATTTAAAGAAATAAACTACACAATTTGTAATAAACACAAGGAGCATCACTGCACTAGTCACTAACACCATTTACTGCATAACACACAATTCAAAATCTACAATCTTCAATCTCACTCTCACCCAAAGAAGAAAAATCCTGGTTTCTTGCTGCCCGCACTCAACGAGAACACGCTTTCGAGAAAATGTATGGCTTGCTTGCTGTAGCATGACCTGACAAGCTAACAGAAATTGCTTTCCCGGTCAGTTTCTCGTTCGGCCGTTGAAACCCACGCATGCGCTAAAGCATAATTTTGAACCGCAGTAAGGCTGTGAGCTCTCAGCATCCCTAATTTTTTCCGGTTATTCCATTGGCTTCCCAATGACAACCAGGGCGGAGCGTGAGCCATGTCGTAATGCAGCTGATTTCAGCATTCCAGCTTTTTACTAAATGGATTTTTTTTCTGTTTTTTTTTTCATTTACCTAAGATGTAATTGCAAATATTCCAGCTTTTATTAAATGGATTTTTTTTTAATTTCGACAGTTTTAGTGGGCTGGCGGCGCACTACTAGCCATACCGCAGCATTCGCCACTGATTTTCATTTATGTGAAAATAAACCTTTTATAATTATCAATATTGATTCACAAATCTAGTTCTTACAAAACTAATATAAATAAAAATATTTTCAGTAAATTCTACATGTTTTGCTGAAATTCTTTTCATGTATAATATACTGTATTGCTCCGAATATAGGCTTCACCGGTGATATGAGATCTGAAGGAAAAACAAACCACATCTACATGCTATTACAAGAGCGTGATTAAAGTCACACACCATTTTTAAACAAACCATTAAAAATGTATGAATAAAAATATTTGACAAATACTAGATAATTTTTAACTTTTGAATTGGCAGCAGGACATAAAAGAATTACTTTTTCTAACTTTTGTGGCTGCAAAATCATCAATTATATCGTCCAAACTTAAATCTTCAGTTACATCATTTTTAATGGACAGTTTATGAAGAGCATCAATTGACACTTCTTTTAAACTTTAATGCTTTGTTCTTTTCAGAACCGCAAACGAACGTTCGTTTGAACAGTTGGAAATGGGGAAAATATGAACTAAATTCAAGTCCCTTAACTTCCCAAGGCAAGTGAGGGGATCTGTGCTCTTAGTGAATGAATTGTTTCGTCGGAATTCGAAACTGAAGGGACTCTTCAGCAAAGTCTTTTTCAAGTTCATTTCAATACTGCTTTTGCAACAATTCAGCTGCTTCCATCAAATCACTTAGGTCATTCTTGTAGACAAATCCAAATCTAGAGTTCAATTCGTCATATTACTTCTTTCTGGTTTGCAACTGTGAAACAAGATTGTCACATATTACCTAAAAAGTTTGAATGATGAAGGAATCTGGATTATAAAAAACAACGTTTGGAGTTGATGAATCATCTAGAAGTCGGTTCTTGGGTATTTTCTTCCTTTTTGGAAATTCATAATCCATTTCTCTCCCCAACAACTGGTTGGATTCTTTCTGGAACAGTTCGAAATGTTTTCTCACGAAATTCAGGATGAAGTCAATAATTGACTCGTGCAATGGTAAAACCAACGACAAATTGCCAATGGAAGATTAAAAGGGAAGTACTCATTTTGTTTATTCGTTGCAATATTGTACCAGATAGTCGTAAAAAAAGCAGCCTCTTTTTTCATTAATTTTGCATGAAGAGACTTAAAAATATATTTGGTTTTTGGTGTTAGTTTGGAGGCCCCCACTAATTCTCAGGCCCTGTGCACGTGCAGAAATCAGGCCCTGGTCATGACAATGCATCTTCATCAAAGACTGAAAGAATGTGCCCACAGTCTTAATAATGGAAAGCTGCTCTCAAATGTGATTGGTGGAGATGTCATTGCACATGAGCTGAAGTACCACACTGCATGTTTGGCTGATTTGTAGAACAGAGAGAGAACACACCTCAGAAACATCAGAAGATAGGAAAAGGACCAGACACCAGAACAGGAAGCTTATCCACTTGCATTTTCTGCACTAATGATCTACACAGTGGAGGCAAAATCCAGCACTGAGGTCCTGCAGTCTTCCGTCTTGCAGACATAGTTCATCTTTACCAGGAGTAGCTACAGCAGGTTGGTGTCAAGGCACCTGATGTAAAGTCCACTAGACTGAAGGAGAAATTACTGGAAGCAATGCCTGAGCTGGCAGATCACAAGCAGGGAAGAGATGTCCTTCTGGCGTTTACAGAAGACGCTGGTTTCGCCTTATCACAAGTCTCAGACTACAGTGAAGCCATCATCTTGGTTAAGGCTGCTGAAATTTTGCAAAGGCTCATGCTTGACTACAAGTCTACATTTGATGAGACATTCCATGATGGTTGTGTTCATGAGGCTATTCCTCTCACTCTTCTTCAGTTTGTTGGCATGGTTGAACATGGGGGTGATATCAAATCTCAGCTTACATTTGGTTCCACGAAAAACGACCTGGCATCAGCCCAGCTGTTGCAGTACAACTGACAAGGATGCAGGAAGGGGCATTTACTCATAGACACTCGATAAACCATGAAACACCATTCCCTGTTTACATGGGGATGCTTGTCCATGCAAAGACAAGGAAGAAATCGTTGGTGGATCTCCTTCACGAGCATGGTCTCAGCATTTCCTATGACAGAGTTTTAGAAATATTAGCATAGCTAGGTGATGCAGCAATTTACAAATACACTCACGGACAATGAAATTTCGGCACCAAGAAGGAAGCATCGGATTCAAATGAAATTTTATGGACGTAATGATACTGATGAATGATGCACATGATGGCAAAAACAGAGCTGCAGGACAATTACAGAGGGATCTATGGCACGCAGTCCGGTCGTCTTCAATAGCGCGTCGTCACGCCACCTCGTGCGGCGATACATGCTGCATTACGGTCCGGCACGGAGGTGGACAGACGCCTGATGTTGTCCTGCGGCAGACTGACCCACACGTTTGGACGGTGTGCTCCAAATCCCGGAGAGTGCAGCACGGCGGTAGCTGGCGTTTCGACTGGTCCGACACATGCTCGTTAGGGGACATGTCTTGGGAGTGGGCAGGCCATGGAAGTGTCTGGACATGATGTAGGCAGTTCTGAGTAACCCGAGCCGTGTGCAGGCGGGCATTATCCTCCTGGTAAAGCGCACCTGGGATCTCGGCCAGGAATGGGAGCACATGGGGCAGTAGGATCTCATCCACATACCGCTGGCTCATCAATGATCCAAGTACCACCACTAGAGCTAATCGGCTATCGTAGGCAATGGCTTCCCAGACCATAATGCTTGCAGTGGGGAGGTGTGCCGCTTGATAGCAAGGATGAGATAGTGCCGTTGACCGGGGACCTCCACACCCTGACACGATGATCATCTGTCCCCAAAACGTAGCGGCACTCATCGCTAAACACCACAGGTTACCAGTCTGTGGCGTTCCACGTCGCCATGGCTTGGCACCACTGCATACGGAGCCGGCGATGTTCCGGTGTTAATGGAAGCACGCGCAAGTGGCGCTGGAATCGCAGATTTGCTTCCGCGAGGCGTCGGGAAATGGTTCGTGGGAACGCAGGAGCCACTACATCTGCGTGTATAGTGGACCGTGTTCCCGTGGGATCCGTTTATGCCGGGAGCACGAACCGTTGATTCTCTTTACCGGTGGTCCTCCTGGTCCGTCCGGAGCCGCTCCGCCGTGTGGCAGTGCCGTGACGTGTCCACTGCTCCCAACACAGTCGGACAGCATGGACATGGTCAGAGCGATACACGTGGCGGGCTATACGGCGCGCCGACCACTCTGCGGTTTTCAGCCAGATGATCAGGCCTCTCTCAAAGTCCGTATGTTAAATTGACATCTCTGGCGTCTACCCGGCATTCTTGTCACTCTGCACTATTACTTGCGTCGGCCGGTACTTTTCGCTTTCATGGGGCATCGACTGTTCGCCGGTTTATAAGGCCGCAGGTTCGTACTTGCCGCACCACCACAGGATGTGAGGTCATGCGCACTATCACCAAACATGGTTCATTTGCATACCAGCACGCACTCTAGCTATTTGCTAAGTTTCGCGGTTGTAGCATGTTTTCTTCTAGGTGCGCAAATTCCATTGTCCGTGAGTGTATGTGGAAGATGGGCTGGTATGTTCAACAATTTTGCGAAGACAGTTGTTCACCACAGCAGCCATGGGCAACATCGACCATAACCCTACTGCAATAACGGCAACCACCTCTTTCCATACTACCAGCATCTCTGTTTTTCAGCGCATAACCGAAAATAGCAAAGGTGAACATTGTGGGAAGCTCAAGTTCGGCGAGAAAAAGGTGAGGAAAGTTCCCGAACTCCCTGATTCCTTCACAAATATCCACCCTGCCTTCTTCATCAAGAAGGATATTTCACCACCAAAGACAACTGTCACAGATACTACAGAGATAAACAAGACTGTGACAGATACTGGAACATGTCTGTTGAGATCACAACTGGCACCGAAACATGAGTGGCTGGAGAAGGTAAGTGTGACTTATGGCCCAGTGGATGTTACTTGGTCAGCCCACTACTCATCAAAAAAGAGAAGCCCTGCATTTGAGGGCCACATTACTTTACTTTTACCTCTGCTTCAAGATCAGGCCCACTGAGTTGCTACAGTCAGACACGTCATGGACAAGATCAAGGACATCGTTTCATTCTTGAACCCAGGCCAGGTACCTGTTATTGCCACTGACCAACCCATCTATGCAGTAGCCAAACAAATTCAGTGGCACTGGCCTGAGAACTATGGGGAAGACAAATTTGTCATAATGTTTGGAGGCCTACATATAGAGATGGCCGCGTTGAAGTCACTCGGTACTATACTGAAGGGCAGTGGTTGAACTGGTGCTCTTATTAAGCAGGCATAGCATGTCCTGGCACTGCAGAATCATTTCTAAGAGCCTCCAGTGTAACTAGAACAAGGCAGATGCACCAAGCAACAGCATGCGCTTTGTACATACAAGGCTTTGAAGGAATCCTACTCTGGCTACTGTAATGAAACAGTTGGCAACACTAAGGAAGAACTAAGCTTCGAAGATTGGTGTGAGAGTCGTAAACTACAAAGCTCACCGTTTCATTTCTGGACTTTGGTGTTGTCAATGGAACTGGTGATCTTACTATTTATTCGGTCGCTCAGGGAAGCCAATTTCAGCCTGTACTGTCGCTCAGGGAAGCCAATTTCAGCCTGTTCTGTCACTCACTGTCTGAGCTGCTACCATATTTTTTTGCCAACAACAAAATGAACTATGCGAGATGGCTACCCACCACTTCAGAGACATGGTGAATTGAAACAGAAACACCCTGAGGCGGCCCAGGAGTTTCAGAATGGAAGATTTGTAGTGTGCAAATCAATGCGAGAGTTCTCAGCTATGGCCATAGACCAAGCTCATGAGCAATCAACTGCTGTTGTACATGGGGGTGCTCTCAGCGTGACTGAGGATCCACCAGCACTGAGAAGGATGATAGCTGGTCCTGAAGTTAGCCAGTTGGTTGCACATTGTGAGGCCGCATCTGAAGCGAATGAGGTCCAATACAAAGCACACCATGAACATATACAACGAGCCCAGAAGGTGATCTCATGTTGATCTCATGCCTGGAAAACGTTGAGCAGCTTTTCAAGGCTTTACAATCATGGGTAATCTTTTCCAGAAAGAGAGTCAGGATCTACTTTCACTGGGTACGAAGGATATTGCTGACACCAATGTATCTGCACTAATTAGCACACACTACCAGAGGGGTAAACCCCGTACCAGGGATTCATTAAAACAATTAGAAAGAGAGAGATCTACATTCTACAAACCAATAAAGGAAAACAAAATGAACTTTTCCCTGATACAATCTGCCTTTACCACCTCCTTAAAGCATGAGGTACTAAAGGAAGACTGCCAATTATTCTCCAAACTGTTGATTTCATGCCAGAGCAGAGAATGTGATTTGAAGGAATTCTTTTGTCATGAGAATCACCATTTTCCTGTCGCCCTGAGTGATGGTGGGAATCTCCACAGCTGTCAGAAATCCCAACTCGCTGCTGTCTTTGAATCGCTTGTTACAATCCATGACACTGAACTAGAAGCAGATGACATCATCATTGATGGTTCTGCACTAATGAACAGTCTTCCACCTCGGACATCAAAGGCGTTTCATGACTATGTAGTAAATGAAGTCCTCCACACAATAGAATCATTTTCTACCAGGTACACGAGAACAGACATCGTATTTGATGTATACCATTCACAAGCAAGGGACATATTCCCTCAAACTGGCAGAACTTCCTTAGAAACAATGACAATAAAACTGAACTATTCAGCTACATAACTGATAAAATCACTCACCTGCCAACACAAACGTGGTCATTGTGACAAAAGAAAAAATGCTTTCAGCACCCACTCCACCACTCTAGATGTCTCGTCTCCTTGTATTCATGAAAAGGCCGATACAAGGATATTCGTGGATGTCAAGCATGCAGCAGAACAAGGCAGCAAAGTCCTCATCATCAAAGCCCTTCAGGAGTTTGGTCTACAACAGCTGTGGATTTCTTTCGGCCAAGAACGGAACCTGAGGTGGATCGCATCACACGACCTTTGTCTCCCTATTTTTTTTATTGGAAGTTTAACGACCACCGTGAGCAACTCAGTGGACTATAAGCAGTCGCTCGTCCCTAATTTAAGGTCACTGGTTCTAGGGAAGAGAGAGAGAGAGGCAGTTCCGTAAGACAAATACAACATCCATGCCTCACCGGGATTCAAACCCAGACCCATCGAGGACGAATGATCAGAGGCCATCGCTTAGACCACTGCGCCACCGGGGTGGCTATCTTTCTATTGGGCTGGAGAAGAGCAGAAGGATTCTCTTCTTCCATGCCTTCACCGGCTGTGATGTTGTTTTAGCATTCCGTGATAAAGAGAAGGAAACAACTTGGCAAACTTGGAACGTATATGACGAGGCATCTGATGTCTTCATCAGACTTACACATACCCCAAAAACAGTAGATGAGGATCTTAGAAACCTTTGTTGTCCTGATGTATGATAGGTCAAGTGCATTTTAAGGGGTAAATGATGTAAGATTGGACATGATTTCAAGGAAACAGAGGCCATACCAAGCCATTCCTCTTACTAGAGCTTTTCTACTGCAGCACGCGAAGCGTGAAATCTACTAGGCTGGCTAGATATGGGGTCAGTCAACATTATGCCATCCAGATATACAGAGTCTTGCTGAATGAGGATGAAACAAAAATGGTGATTTCTGGCAGATCATGTGGAGTGAGCTATCACCGATTGCAGAATGTTTGACAGCAGCTTACTAAGTGCAGATGCAAGTTTGAATGCTCTGGAGAATTCAAATGCTTCCGTTTTGATCTTACGTGCACATCGTTATTCAACTGCCACCGCGGGGACTTAGGTTCTGCATACAACATAACTTTAAATGCCACTAGATGTGCATTAAACTTATCCAAACATATTCCGTTTCATCATGCTTGGTGTAATTATATTAGTTTGTGCATTGCTAAAATTAGTGTACTGCTAAAAATTTAACAAAGAAGCTTAAGATGTTTTATACGTGGTTATACACTATCTACCAACAAGTAATTGGACACCTGTGATAGCAAAGGAAAACAAAGTTTATTCACCTTCAACAGTTGGTGGAGCCTCCACGAGCGGCGATTACAGCTGCGACTCTCCGGGGCATACTCTCAACCAGGCGTTGTACGACGGCTAGCGGTATTTTCTTCTACCCGGCTTGGAGAAGACAGGCCAGGTCCTTCACCGATTTCGGACGGTGGGGGCACCCCTTAAGTCGACGCTCCAAATCGTCCCAGAGGTGCTCGATAGGGTTAAGGTCCGGGCTCTGCGCAGGCCAGTCCATTCGATTAACCCCATCGTCACCATACCAAGCCATGGTGGACCTCGCAACATGACAGGTGGCATTGTCATCCTGAAAGTAACATGGGTCCATCCCGTAAAACTGCCACAACGTAGGAAGCGCATGGTCATCCCAAACGGTGCAGTAGGTCTCGGCGTTGAGTCTACCAGGAATTGGGACCAAGGGTCCCGTGCCATACCAGGAGAAACACCCCCATAGCATAATTCCACCGCCGCCGAACTTCACAGTTGGCAAAATACATTTCGGTAGCAGGCGTTCTCCAGGCAGACGCCAAACCCAGACCCTGCCATCTGAACGGTAGATGGTGAACTTTGATTCGTCGCTCAAGAGAACCTGTTTCCACTGTTCAACTGTCCACTGTCGACGTTCTTTGCACCACATTAGCCGAGCAGCGCTATTGGCTTTGGTGATCAAAGGCTTGTGTGCGGCAGCACGTCCGTGATAACCGAGCAGATGGGCTTCCTTACGGATGGTATTTATCGAAAAAACACTCCCGGATGCCTGTTGAAACTCCTCGCGGATGTGGCCCATCGATTTGGTGCGGTTCTTCCGAATTTCTCTGGCCAGAACCCGTCGGTCCCTAACTCCCAGTTTTGTGGGTCTGCCGGGTCGGGGCACATTCCGACAGTCACCTCTCATATTCCACTTCCCAATCACGTAGGCCACTGTCAATTTTGGGTACTTCAACTCGCTGGATATGTCACGTATGATCAGCATTTCTATGATACCTGACGATTACACCTTTCTCGAAATCAGAAAGCACCGAACTGCGTGGCATCTTGCATGCGACTGGTTGCGTTGTTGTTTCACACACGATATTTAACGGCGGCGGCCGTGACGTGTATCAGGACCGCAGATATCGTCGATTGCAGGGGTGTCCAATTACTTGTTGGTAGATTGTGTATATTTAACTTCCCCATTTATGTGACAAACAAAGGCGTCAATAAAAGTAGTTGAAACAAGTCCAGAGGGTTTAATTCTGTGGCAGAAATACTGATAATGGCAGCCATGTTGGAATATGGCGCCCATCTTAGAAATTCAAGTAGCTTATGTGATTTCTCAAATTATTGGGTCATGACTGATAACCCACCAATTTTAGTGCTTGTATCCACATGTGAACGATTTTATCACTTATCTGCCCCACTAAGCGTGGGATAGTGTCCAACTGCGTCGTGTTGTCTTCAGTGATGAGTCGCAGTTTGCATTTGGCGCCAATGACCAGCGCATACGTGTCCAGCGCACGGATCCTGACTTAACCGTTGGCACACGGCTCGTTCACCGGAAGTAACTGTCTGGGGAGCCATTTCCTATGATATCCTGACACCTTTGATAGTCCTCCGTGCCACCCTCACGGTTCAACTGTATGTCGACGACATTCTACTGCCTGTTGTGTTGCCATTCCTGTCGCAGTACCAACTAGCAAATTTTCAACGGGATGGTGCCCCTCAACACACGGCACGGCTCTTCCATGGCTAGCCCGATCGCTCGATCTCTCATCGATCGAACATGTTTCAGACACAATGGGGCGCCAGCTACGCCCATTCCGGAATGTCGGCGAACTGGCCCGCAATTTAAACACCATCTGGCATGTGTGAAAACACAAGTTTGTCCGCGACGGACATCGAATCCCCTCACTCCGGAGTAAGTCTCTCTCCCAACTGAGCTACGCGGACAGAATGTCTCGCTGCAGATTTGTAGTCTTGATACATGTTTTCACCTCTGTAGTACGTCACACATGCTAAACCTCAGGATGTATCCGTGAAATCTATGCGTCTATGCCACGCCAGGTAACCACTTGTATCTGAGTCAGAGATGGCGCTACAACGTACTGACTTGTTTCATTCGTGTAGCTATTTTATATGAATAAATTGTCCAAGTGCTCTGGAATTGCAATCGTTTCCTCCTCTGTACATTGCTCGTGTGAATTTTCATTTCGATTGTATGTTTCCTTCTAGGTTCTTTCTTTGTTTGCTTGTTTTTAAGAACTGTTTGGTCACAGCCGCTGAAGAGGTGTGTGCCCCTGCAATAGTGGGTAACACTAGAGGTGATGCTTCGTGGAACAATGAGATTAAAGAAGCAGTTAAGAGAAAGAAGGAAGCATATTTTGGGGTTCTTTTGCAAAGTAGAGTTACTCTGAATGAATATCGCTGTAAGAAGCCTGAGGCAGCTAAGTTGGCTCGCGAGAGTAAGGCAAAATGTAAGAAGGAAAAGGTAGGAAGGCATGAATTGGCTTTTTGGAAAGACAGAAAATCTTTTTGGAAAGACAGAAAATCTTTCTGGAAGTACATAACACATAGGAAAAATAAGGAAAATAAAATTCTAATTTGTGTGAAGAATAGGATCGGAAATGATATGGGAGCCCAACGATGTAAGTGAAAGATGGAGTGAAAATATCTGCGAGTTATTAGGGCAAGAAAACAAAGGTGATTCTGAGGCAGAAGCAGATGATGACACAGTGAGAGATGGAAGCACAGGAGGATCTCAAGAGAAAAGGTGTGTAAAGCTCTAAAATCTCTTCAGAATGGTAAGGCTCCAGGTGTTGATGGCATAACTGCTGATATGTTAAAATATGGTGGTGACTCTGTAATTGACTGATTAACTAAAATTGGCCAGTTGTGCTGGGAGTTAGGAATGGTCCCTCGGGAGTTAGGAATGGTCCCTCGGGAGTTAGGAATGGTCCCTCGGGAGTTAGGAATGGTCCCTCGGGAAGGATGCAATATTGTTCCCTTGTATAAGGGAAAAGGTGATCAGACTGACTGCAAGAACTATCGTGGTATCAGTGTGCTGAGTGTGCCAGGAAAAGAATTTGGAAAGGTTGTTATTTGATAAGGTACGAGGTCTTACATCAAAGAAAGCGTGAGCTGTAGAGAGTGGTTTTATGTCTGGTAAGGGCTGCACGAACCAACAAAATGTTTTCATTACATTTGACGATCAAAAAGTACCTGTGTGTTGGTAAGCAAGTTTTTGGTGCCTTCATAGATTTAGAGGTGCAGGAATCAGACAAGGTTGTGTAATGTCACCATAACTGTTTAATATGTTTCTGGATGCATGCATGCGTGATGCAAAAATAGACCATACTGGTTTATGTTTTGGTGATATCGTGTGTGCAGATTGCTGTATGTTGATGACACAGTCCTGTTGGCAGAGAGCAAAAGTTAGTGGCTGAGTATGTTCTCCCGGATGTACGAAGTTTGCGTGAAATTCAAACTAAGTATAAATAAAAGAAAACCCCAAAGTATGGTTTTTGAGAGAGGAACTGGTAGTACTGAATGCAATATAAGTTTAAATGGCACAGTGATTGACTAGGTGATGAGTTTGTGTATTTAGGAAGCATGTTTGACAGAGAGAACAAATTGGATGGTGAAATTAGAAGGCGAGTGAATTCTTCCCTGAAAGTCATAGCTGCTTTGGGAGGTTTTCACAGGAATGATGGGTTCTCAAGAGTCCCGCATGGCTGTGTATGAAAGTATTATAAATCCTACTCTGACGTATGGCAGTGAAACCTAGTTAATACAGAAGAAACATAGTTGTCGCTTGTGTGCTTGCTTGATGTATTACTTACGAGGGGTTTGTGGTAAGGCAATTTCTCTGATTATGTGAGTATTGAAGATGTGTTGTAGTTGTGTAATGTGAGGCAAAATGTTGTTAGTAAGGTGGAGACTAGTATTCATAGGTGGTTTGGCCATGTTAAAAGAATGAGTGATGAGATGCTTACTAAGAGAGTTTTTTCAGCCCAAGGGACAAGAAAGAAAGGTAGAGGAAAGCCAAGGAAATCATGGGAGGACCATATTCAGGAAAGTCCGCATGAGAAAAAGATTATGAGTATGAAGTACAAAGGTCTTGTGTGCCTCGTGTTATGGGTGTCAGTGAAGCTCGAGCTGTTGCCAAGATCGCTGTAAATGGAAGCGTTTATTACGGTATGAATAAGTTCTTTCTTTGAGGAGCTAACCTCTGAATATCAGACAACAGCTTAGTAATATATAGTGATATATGTATCTTTTATTCATTTTTTTTTTGGCAAGGAGTGTATAAAAAAAGCATTTGTGAATTCGAAAAATTTATGTACGTTTATCCAAGTTCCCGAAAATCTAAAATGGTTGCACTCGCCATGAGTGTTCTGATTGCTTAAGTATTCGGGGATAGAGTACTAGTTGATTAATACATTTTTTAGCAATACATCATTAATAATTTTCATTCATTGAATTTTTGTGTAGTTTCAAAAATTAGGTAAATGGGATTAATAATAATAAGTATATGTTTTTAAGTTTTTACATTCCTTTTAGATTCAAAAATCTAAAATTTACATTGCAAAGGCAACGTAAATGGGAGGTGATCGCACAAATTTAAAATATACGCTATCTACCAACAAATAATTGGACACCTGTAATAGCAAAGGAAAACGAAGTTTATTCACCTTCAATAGTTGGTGGAGCCTCCACGAACGGCGATTACAGCTGCGACCCTCCGGGGCATACTCTCAACCAGGCGTTGTACGACGGCTAGCGGTATTTTCTTCCACTCGGCTTGGAGAAAACAGGTCAGTTCCTTCACCGATTTCGGACGGTGGGGGCACCCCTTAAGTCGACGCTCCAACTCGTCCCAGAGGTGCTCGATAGGGTTAAGGTCCGGGCTCTGCGCAGGCCAGTCCATTCGATTAACCCCATCGTCACCATACCAAGCCATGGTGGACCTCGCAACATGACAGGTGGCATTGCCATCCTGAAAGTAACATGGGTCCATCCCGTAAAACTGCCACAACGTAGGAAGCGCATGGTCATCCAAAATGGTGCAGTATGTTTCGGCGTTGAGTCTACCAGGAATTGGGACCAAGGCTCCCGTGCCATACCAGGAGAAACACCCCCATTGCAAAATTCCACCGCTGCCGAACTTCACAGTTGGCACAATACATTCCGGTAGGAGGCGTTCTCCAGACAGACGCCAAACCCAGACCCTGCCATCCGAATGGTAGAGGGTGAATTTGATTCGTCGCTCCAGAGAACCTGTTTCCACTGTTCAACGCTCCACTGTTGACGTTCTTTGCACCACATTAGCCGAGCAGCGCTATTGGACTTGGTGATCAAAGGCTTGTGGGCGACAGCACGTCCATGATAACCGAGCAGATGGGCTTCTTTACGAATGGCATTCATCAAAAGAACACTCCCGGATGCCTGTTGAAACTCCTCGCGGATGTGGCCCATCGATTTGGTGCGGTTCTTCCGAATTTCTCTGGCCAGAACCCGTCGGTCTCTAACTCCCAGTTTTGTGGGTCTGCCGGGTCGGGGCACATTCCGAGAGTCACCTTTTGTCTTTCACTTGGCAATCACGTAGGCCACTGTCGATGTTGGGTACTTCAACAAGCTGGATATGTCACGTATGATCAGCATTTCTATGATACCCGACGATTACACCTTTCTCGAGATTAGAGAGCTCCGAACTGCGTGGCATCTTGCATGCGACTGGTTGCGTTGTTGTTTCTCACACGATATTTAACGGCGGCGGCCATGACTTGTATCAGGACCACAGATATCGTCGATTGCAGGGGTGTCCAATTACTTGTTGGTAGATAGTGTATATTCCCCTCAAAAACTGCTGAGAAGTGAGTGATGAAACCTGATTTACACTAGTCCTTAACATACAGGGTGATTGTAAACTCCTTCAACTGAACAAGAGGGGTGATAGTACACATCAAGACTAACTATATTTACAATTGAACCTAGGGCCGCATTCCACTCCTAGTGCCAGAAAAGAGCACGTTCGAAAAACGTTCAGAAGGTACATGGATTTCCAACCAGTGCATGAGAAGCACAAGATGCAAATAAGGTGTGCTAAACACGTGCGTAGACGATGAGGAGCAATCATTTGAAAACGCAGCCGATCCCGTTCATCGATATTACCGTGCGAACATCACATGAGAATTGACGAATTCGTAAAGGGCATGGAGGACTACACATACGAGGAATTGGCGGATATGCATTTGATGTATGGCCCAGCATGTGGTAATGGACGTGAAGCACAAAAACTGTACAGTGAGAGATTGTCAAATCGTCGTATTACTTCTATTCGACATTCGCCGGAGATTTCCATTCGACATTCGTCAGTGTTGATCGAAGAGTGCGTGAAACGGGCTCGTTGGCTATCTCAAGGAGGGATACTGGACGTTCACGACGTGTGTGGACACCGGCAATTGAAGAGCGTGTATTGCAGCGAACTGCAGAAGCCCCTTCTACAAGTACGCGAGTGGTTGCATCCGAAATGGGTGTTTGACAAACTTCGGTGTGGAATGTTCTACATGAAGCACGGATGCATCCCTTCCACGTGCAGAAGGTCCAAGCTTTGAACGAAGATGACTACCCTCGCCAGGTATAGTTTGTTAGGTGAACTCCAGATGAACACTGCTCATCCGCACTTTTCCGCTGTAGTGTTATTCAGTGATGAGGCCACGTTTACCTGGGAAGGCATTTTCAACAGTCACAACCTGCACGCTTGGGCTCAAGAAAATCCACACGTCACGGACACTCGTAAACACCAGCAGAGGTTTGGCGTGAACATCTGGGCAGGCATCCTTGGTGATTGTCTGGTAAGACCTTACCTCTTGTCAGAACGTCTGACCGACGCAGAGTACCGGGTGTACCTAGAACAAGTGCTTCCCGGTCTGTTGCAGGATGTTCCGCTCAGCACACGGAGGGACATGTGGTTTATGCATGATGGGGCCCCAGCACCTAAATGCGACATATCCCGGGCAGTGGATTGGACGCGATTTACCTGTGGCTTGGCCTCCACGCTCCCCGGACCTTAATCCACTGGACTTCTTCTTCTGGGAGTACATGAAAACATTGGTGTACGAGACACCTGTGGAGTCCCTGGAAGATCTCGTGGCACGAGTCGCTGTTGCTGCAGACAAGATCAACACCACACCGGGAATCTACGAGAGGGTGCGACAGTCCTTTACTCGCCGGTGTGGGCTGTGCAACGACGCCCTTGGACGCCTGTTTGAGCAGCTCCTTTGAGTCTTTCTCTGATGCGATTGGAATTGTGCAAACTCATAAATTAGGTATGTCTCTTTGTTTTCACTGTTGAAAGCTCAACCTGGATATGTAACTTTACTCATTTCTGGCACTAGGAGTGAAATGCGGCCCTAGGTTCCATTGCAAATATTGTTCGTCTTAATGTGTACTATCACCTCTCTTGTTTTGTTGAAGGAGTTTACAATCATCCTAAACTGACAGAAAAGAAATCCCAACACCACGAAAAAATAGTTGTAGAGGAATGAAATGGCGGCAATACATTTGTATAGGTAACATATTTAATCGTTTAAGGTTTCAAGATCACAGCTTATTGTAAGCGCGAGAAGAGCCATTTTAAATGTGAAATGCTGGTACATTAATAACCGGTGTAACCGCCAGAATGTTGAATGCAAGCACGCAAACGTTCATGCATTGTGTCTTACAGGTGCTGGATGTCAGTTTGTGGGATGGAGTTCCACAAACTGACATCCAGCACCTGTACGACACAATGTTAAGAAAAAAAAAGTTATCGGCCTTCGTCACGCGGAACCACCGTAATTGTCCCGATACTCTATTCAATGACTGTCCGGACACCCCCCCCCCCCCCCACACACACACACACACACAACACACAAGCACAGAACATTTCGCCGCATGTTCAGCCTTTTGGCATAAAACAACTTCCATCCCCAATTGTCTTTCGTTTCTAACGGAAGCTGCTCATCAGTCGGAACACCGAAGATAAGAGGGATGGTAAATAGGAAAATCAGGATTTCGGACAATATGGGATCCTCTAGCATTCACTCCAATTTTAGACCATATGTGGTCTGTTATGACACCCCTGCGCCCTCCGTCCTCTCCCACTCCTTATCTTCGCGGTGTTTGTAAGCCCTAGCAGGCGCCGCAAGATTTACAGCAGTGTATCGTTTGATTCTTTGTCGGCACAATTCTTTGTATTCTTGGCTTTTAAAAGAAAAATGGTAAGCGCAATAAAACTAGGTGATTGGGATTCGTTTCTTGTACAAAAATTAAATGTGTTTATGTGTGGGAAAGGGGGAGGGGGCTTTACAGAGCTATACTTCACAAGCAAGCACAACGGCTTTCTAAGGACTTCTCCTCAGTCTTCTGAGTCTAAAACATTGTCGGTGATACACAGTCACAGTTCACCTGACTGCAGGCGTTACTAAAACGGAAAATATTTTTTTTAATCTATTGTACGTTTTACCTCTACCTCAACCCAACCAAACCAGCAAGCAGGCCCTGATTTACGGGAGGGCACACGGGGCACGTGCCCAGGACCCCTGATTTTGGGGGGCCCCCAAATTTGAATTAAATGTGTACTTAGTTAATGGGAATTTTGTGTGTGTATATTCAAAATTTACTTTTTTTACTTTTGCATGCTCATGAGTCATGTGTTTATAGATGTGGTACTTACACGCAGTGAGTTTGAGTTTCGAATTTCACGTAAACACGTGGCCATTAATGAGCTTCAGTGGTTTAATAACCTTCAGGTGGCCATTGAGAAGGAGGATCGCTTCCATTGAGAAGGAGGATCGCTTCCATTGAGAAGGAGGATCGCTTCCATTGAGAAGGAGGATCGCTTCTATTGAGAAGGAGGATCGCTTCCATTGAGAAGGAGGATCGCTTCCATTGTGCCTTTTCTTGCTCTTCCGAACGCACCTAAACTCAACTGATCCTTTAACTTCCTGCACACGGCTTGTCGTTGTCGTAACTGTAACCACGAAGGCTTGGTTGTATTTTGCGTTGCGTTTCTTGTAGTCTGATGGAATGTTGGATGTATGTTAATTTTATATATAATCAAATTTAGTTAGTTGTAACAATATATTTAAGTTGAATTATTTAACAGTTAAATTATGTCAAAACGTACATATTTATTCGGCAGTGCTAAACGGAAAGCCAAACAATTGAAATTGAAGGATGATGACCTGCAGCATGGTAGCATTGAACGTTTTGCCATTAAAAAATTGGATATTTCACTTGATCCCAAAAGTTCTACAAATTCATCAAATTTTACTACCGGTGAGTCTCTTGAGTGTAATTTGTCTTTGGAAGCCAGTAATCTGACTTCAGAATCATCTAGCATCACAGATACTCCTAATTTGGGAAATCTTTTGAATTCATCTAATGAAGAGAGCACAAGTTCCACAATGAATGCAGTGGATCCAGCCTTATGGGGAGAAATTACAGAAGAAATGCGCAAATGCTTTTGAGCAATCCACCAGTCCAAGATTTGAAGTTGCTGGCATTCACAGGGAAGGATATAAGTGGTAAAAAACGTTTTCTAACAGAAGGTAATTTTTTCAGAATAAAAAAAATAATGAGAAGGTAAAACGCGACTGGCTTCTTTTATTCCCATCAACTTGTTTACTATTCTGCTGGATATGCAAATTGTATGCTAGGAGCACTACAGCATTAGGATCCATAGGTTTTCCTGACTGGAAGCAGGAAAGTGAACGTCTTACAGAGCATGAAAATTCACAAATACACAGGCAAGCAGTATGTGACTATTCATCACGCATTAATGCTTCTGCACGCATTGACTGTCAGATAGTTGTGCAGTATAGGAATGAATCCAAGTACTGGCAAGGTGTTTTGCATAGAGTTGTTGCAACAGTTAAGTATCTCTCAGTTCGTATGTTGCCAATGTATGGTGATGATGAAACAATTGGATCAATTCAGAATGGAAATTTCCTGGGCTGCTTAGAATTAATTGCAGAATTTGATCCATTCTTAGCTCAACACTTGGAAAAATGTGGGAATCCAGGAAGTGGTAACACCAGTTACTTATCTTCAACATGTGTGGATGAATTTGTTGAATTAATGGCTGTACGTGTTTTAAATGCAATCACTGATAAAATAAAAATGTCAAAATATTTTTCTGTCATAGTTGACTCAACTTCAGACATTACACATATAGATCAACTCTCTTTTATCATAATGTATGTCAACAAAGATTGTGAAGCAAAAGAACGGTTTTTGACATTTATTCCATTCCATGGACATACTGCAGAAAACATTACAAATACCATGATATCTTTTCTACAGGAGGTTGGCCTGGATATTATGAATGTCAGAGGCCAAAGCTATGACAATGCCAGCAACATGCATGGGAAGTATTCTGGTGTTCAAACACGCATTAGGGAAATCAATCCACTAGCGGAATATGTGCCGTGTTCTGCTCACACTTTAAATTTAGTTGGTGTGAATAGCATAGATAGTTGTGGTAAAGTTCTTTCTTTTTTCACATTTTTGCAAAAACTCTATACTTTTTTTTCTGCATCAACTCACCGTTGGAAGATGCTTCAGGAGAAAGTCCAAGAAGCACATGGAAAATAATCACTCACACTGAAGAGTCGGTCAGTTACCAGATGGTGTGCAGATGCTGCAGCTACACGATCAGAGAGGAAAATTATCGTGAAATAGAGAAAGTTTTAGTATTTCTGTCAGAAAATGTAGATGATTCTCCACAGACAAGAGATGAAGCAAAATCACTGCTGAAGAAAATGCGAACAATGGAAATATCGATCAGCACAGTAGTTTGGGACACAATACTTCAGAGATTAAACTGTGCAAATCAAACTTGTCAGAATCCAAAAGGAAATATTTCTGAAGTACCTAAAATTTTCCAGTCGTTATTTGAATTCATTCAGTTCGTGAGGGAAAATTTTGAAGTCTATGAAGAGGAAGCTAAAACATTAGTGTCTGAAAATGTGCAATACCATGGTCATGATTCCCGAAGAAAGAAAGTGCCCAAGAATAAACACCTAGATGAATGTAACAGTGATCATATAGAACTCAGTGCAAGGGATATATTTAGAACTCAGGTTCATTATGTGCTTTTCTGCTTAAAAGCTGAGTGACTAAAGAGTCACTCAGCTTTCAAGCAGAAAAAGTGCTTATGAAAATATAATGAGAAAATTTGAATTTTTTACAAAAAAATCAAGATCTGAAATTTTTGAAGTGGCAAAAGCATTGCAGGAATACTTTAACAATGACCTTGATGACCAGTTTGCAGATGAGTTTTTGCAATTCTCCTCAATGATGGGGGAGCATGCAACCATTCCCCAGATGCTGCAAACTTTGAAGGTAAACAATTTAGAAGCCACATTTCTGAACACTGAGATTGCACTTAGAATCTTCATGACATTACCGATTTCAAATTGTACAAGTGAGAGATCACTTTCTTTGCTGAAAAGACTTAAAAATCCTTTACGATCAAGCATGCGACAAACGGAACTGGCATCATTAGCTCTGCTGTCTTTGGAGAGTGATGTGACACAGTCTTTAAATTATGATTCTCTGATACATGACTTTGCATCTAGGAAATGTAGTAGAAAAATGTTCAACCCAACTGTTTCGTCCTGATATAGGAGGTAAATTTTCAATTGTTTTTTTATTCATTCCTAAAAATAAAGAATAGTAACCGAGTTATTACAAATAAAAAGATCTTGTGCCCAAACACAGCACTTTGTCATCGTATTGTCAGTTTTGTTTGACATTGGACAATTTATACATTCATGTCATTCTATGCTCATAAGATTTTGGTAAAAATTGGGTAAATGTGTAGTTTAGCATGGTAAATTATTTGGTCGGAAAAGTTGTAAAATTTCAAAAAAGTGTGACGTACAGATTCTAAAATATGCAATTTAAGGGGAAATGGTGAAAAAATTTCATCGTTAGAATGAATATTAAAGATGTTTACCGAAAAACTTGAACTCCAAGTATGATGAGTCAGCAGACGCTGCGGGAGGCCTTAAACAACGCTGTGGCGTTGACATGAAGCTGTGCTCCGTTGAAAGGAAGGATCGCTGCAGCCAGGACATTCACGGGCGGAATAGTACAACAGGAACCGGGTACGCTGTTGCAGGAAAGAGTGTAGTGCTACGCTACAGAAAATAGTTAATTTCGGTGTCAGTTCTTGACATCGCAATCGGACAGTTTCTTGTTTTTTTCAGATGGGATTCTTTGATACTGACTGTATGAACTCATTTCTCCGTGGAAGCTTTTTTTTATTTAGTAATCAAACTTTCACTTTGAGACTTGCCATCTAACTTCCGTTAGAGAGAATGCGACACCTACTCTAACACTTTTCTAGAAACAAGAAAGGCATGTGCATACTTACTATTTCGTATCACGGAATTACATGCCAAAGAATGAAGACAGTCTCTGCATGTTTCTTTAAAAAGTGAGACAGAAATTACAAACTATATTCTTTAGCGTAGCTGTATAATCTGTTACTCTTTCCTGACAAGAGCGTACCTGATTCCTGTTGTACACTTCTGCCCATGAATTCCCAGCCGCAGCAAACCTTCCTTTCAACGGAGCAAAGTTTCAGGTCGTCGCCGCAGCGTGTGTTTACTCATCCTACTTGGACTACTTTGGAGGTGCGTTTTTCGGTAAACATCTTTAATATGCTTTTATTATTATTTTTTTAATTTTACAACTTTTCTGACCAAATAATTTACGACGCCGAAGTACAACACATTTACCAAAAATTGAACCAGACTAGGTGTTCCCCTCAGCTTTTCAGATTATTATTATTATGTTTTTTGTTTTGTTATTTTTTTGTGTGTGTGTGTAACTCAAACTCTTCCTCATCAACACAAAACTTTATGTTTTGCAGTTTTCTGATATATTGATCATGATGCGCTGATTTGATCTTGGTGGAAACCGGGAAGCTGGAAGTAGGAGTTCCCATAGCACTTTTTCAATTTTTTATGCAGCTTCACATCTATCTCTATTTATGAGGAAGTCCAGTGGAGGTCACCATGGATTTTTTTTTCTTGTTTTAGTTCACATTTTTTGTCGGATGCATTGTTCTCATGTTCTAGACGCAAGAATCAGTACACTGCAAGACCACAATATTCACTAAAATTAAGATGTCCATCCATTTTGTCATAGATATATTGTTATGGTTAGAGTATATGGGGGTCATTAACACCACAAACTACTGATCAACCAGTTGTCCCCGCACAGCCAGAGTTGTATAAAAATAAAATGTATCTGCGTACACAGACAGCTATTGAAACAGAAAACTCGCTGCCAACCCACAAACCATGATAACAATAGAATAAGATAATTTAAAGGAAAATTAATAAAACAAATAATTATTAGAACATTACAGATTCCAATGAGGACAAAATGGTACATTCTAATTGAATGTGCAGCAATGTGCGTAAAATGGACTTTTATGGTAAAATATTAAAATATTGGATTACGAACCTCATAAAAACAAGAGATTAATTAAAGTTTTTATATCCAGAAAAACAGTTCGATCAATGAACCTTCAAAAATTATAAATATGATTTTCAACAAGTTAATTCAAAAATACTGGACTTACAAAATGCATAAGGAAATATTTTTATTTAATTGGCAACTGAAAGAGGAACCTGGCAATAAAATTTAAATTCTGTGTAAACAAAACTTTTAATACAGTTCGTATACATTGAGAACAGGCCTTGATAAAATCTAGAGGCCAGAAATGTCTGTAAAAACAAAAGAACTCAGAAGATGTGAAAAATAATTAAGTTCGTCAGTTAAAATAGAATTAAGTATATTAATCTGAGTAAAGCGTTGAGTAAGTGTTTTAATTGTTGTATATAGGCCTAACATTTTTATTTTTTCAATCTACATGCAAAAACTATCTGCAAACCTGCTAATGATTTGGAAACTATCGGCGTACGCATGTACGTCTACATTCTGCTACTCTGCACACAGTGACTATTATTTGGTCGATAGAGAATAAGGAGGGGGGCCCCGGAAATGTTTTGTGCCCTGGGCCTCGCATGTAGTAAATCGGGCCCTGCCAGCAAGTATAATTATATAATCATGGCTAGCGGAGAAAGAGATAGAGGAAGAAAATACTTGTCTGGAGCAGGGAAAAGGCGAAATAAGAAACGAGCGGAAGAATTAATTGAAGGACAGAAAGGAGCAATGGATCGATTCATGAAATTGAAAATTCCTCCATCCTCAACGGAAACCTTGCAGTTGAATCCGATTTCGAATTGTTCTTCATTCGAGGAGAAATATGTAGAAATGAACATTTTCCTCGAAATGCAAGAACCAGAAAAAGAAAATAATATTATTTCTACCAAAATTGAAGGACAAACTCAAGCTGATAGCTTAAATTTAGATATCATCAGGGATCCAGCTTTGTGGCCCAAAGAATTTACGGCCGGTCAAAGAATATCGGTTGTTCGAAGTGGTCCTAAGCAAATAGTGAACTTTAAATTCCCACATGATAAGAAGAAAAGATGTTTTTCGTCCATGCACTATTTTCGACATTTAAAAAATGGAGAGTCAATAAAAAGAAGGTGGCTAGTATACTCATCCTCTGCCGACACTGTGTTTTGTTTCGTTGCAAGATATTCAGGGGCTCATCTTATCGTTCAGCTCTTGCTCATAATGGATTAAATGACTGGAAGCATTTGGGAGATCGGCTAAAAGAGCATGAAACATCAGCATTCCATCGAGAATGTATTCCGACATGGTTTGCTTTAGAAAAGAACTCGAAAACGGAAGCGACCATTGACAACAATCACCAACGTATTATGGAAAAAGAGAGAAGAAGGTATGTAAAGATTTCTCAGCGTTTAATTGAAATAATTATTTATTTAGCAAACCGAAACATGGCATTTAGGGGTACAAATGAACACTTATTTGAACCTAATAACGGTAATTTTCTCGGACTCATCGAATTGCTTTCCAAAGTTGACCCAGTAATGGAGGAACATGTTAATCATATAGTAAAAAATAAATAAATAGGCATTATTTATCCCATTCAGTTCAGAATGAATTAGTAAACGTTATGGCTGAAAAAATTAAATTGTTAATCAAAGACCGGGTGACTGAAGCGAAATATTATTCAGTCCTTCTCGACTGTACCCCAGACATAAGTCACCAAGAACAATTATCTTTTATTATACCGTTTGTTCATATCAGAAATAAAAATGCTGAGATAGCTGAACATTTTATCAACTTTTTAGTTGTATGTGACACCACTGAAAAAGGGATGGTGGAAACATTAAAAACAGAGTTAAAGGAACAAAATATAAATTTTGCCGACTGCCGTGGGCAGAGATATGATAATGGCGCCAATATGAAGGGAAAAAATCAGGGCGTTCAAGTTCTGATAATAAAAGAAAATCCTCGCGCTTTTTACGTGTCGTGTGCTTGCCATAATTTGAATTTAATACTTGGTGATATTGCAAGATCTTCCACACGGGCAGTAAACTTTTTTGTGCACTACAAAAAATTTATACACTATTTTCAGCTTCGACTACAAGGTGGGATGTTTTCAAAAAACATGACCCACTTATTTCTCTCAAACCTTTGTCTGAAACTAGATGGGAGTGCCGTTTAGACAGTGTAAAAGCTGTTCGCTTTCAAGTCCAAGGCGTTTGTAATGCACTAACCGAACTCGTTCAAGTCACCCCCGATATTAATTTGAAAGTTGAAACCCAGTCTCTCTTTAAAAACATACATAAATATGAGTTCATACTTAGTTTAGTAATATGGTATGATATTTTGGTACAAGTTAACATAACTAGTAAAATACTGCAAAAACCTAATGCTGACATGAATGTTGCGGCACAGCACTTACAGCATTTAGTGCAGTTCTTCACTGAATACCGCAACAGTGGTTACGATAAAGCAACTGCAGAATCTAATGATTTAGCAAAATTCTTTGAATATTGCTGCTGAATTTGAAATGAAACGCGTCTCTCTTAAGAGGAAACTTTTCACGTACGAAAGTAATGACGAACCATTAAATAATCCTAACGATTCGTTTAAAATTGAATATATTTTTTAAATTGTTGACACTGCCCTGGCCTCGTTTCATAAACGTTTCGAAATTTACAAAAAATTATACTAGTGTATTTGGTTTCTTAAGCAATATACCAGCTTTGAAAAATGAATGTAAAAAAACTTTGAGAAACAACTGCATGACACTTCATAACCGACTGACGGACGAAGGTTCCTGTGACATAGAAGAAGGCAGTGAACTTTTTGAAGAGCTACAATATTTTTGTAATGTTATTCCTGAAAATTCCAGTTCACCACTAGAATGCTTAAGATACATTTGCAAAGATGAACTAGAAGACATTTATCCAAACATTTTTATTTCGCTTCGAATTTTCCTAACACTTCCTGTAACAGTAGCGTCATCAGAAAGAAGTTTTTCGAAATTGAAGCTCATAAAAAACCATTTGCGGTCAACGATGAGTCAGGGAAGATTAAATGGTTTTTCAACATTATCAATTGAAAACAATCTGTGCCAAGAAATAGACTTTACTGATGTTATTCATGAATTTGCTACCAAGAGATCGATGGGAATAAGAGTTTGATTATTATCCGGCAGTCTCCATCTCCAAACACCATAGACATGGGCAATGATACGTCTCAAGGTCAAAGGTACGTGTGATTATTTATTTATTTCCTGTCCTTTTATTTTCGATATCACCTTAATTTTAAATTACTTATATCTATCCACGGATGCGTGTTGGCAGTGTTGTGATTGTTTGGAATTTTACTGAAATTATACAGAGAACAGTCAAATATAGGACATTAACTAATCACATCTTAAGTACCATCTATTAAAAATACAATGGTAAATCATGAAATACGAAATACTATAGATATTTTTATGTGTAAACCAGTTCCGAGAAACTTTTACAGAAATAATACACTGGGTGTTTTGTTCTTCAGTATAAAGATTTCCCTTTTTTGCATTTTTGCGATTCCTTAATTTTATTAAACAGTTTGTGTGTACAGCCCAGACTTAATTAAAAAAACTAAAAAGAGTTATATCAAAGTTGTTTTTGTCTAAATTTGAATACCAATTGTTCAGTAACTTAAAATAGGAAAAAATTATATATAACTTAAAATATGAAAAACATATATATATATATATATATAACTTAAGGGATGTAAGGTCAGGTGATGCGTAACATCACAGCCTCTCCTTGACAAATGTCAACCCCGCCTTCTCGTGGTGCATCCTGTTCCCACTAAAGGGGCTCTGACGACCGCCAATAGCGGTATAACTATACCATCGGGATCAGAGGAAATGCTATCCCACACTCACCAACCCGCTTGGCCAGCGTGGTGAGTTATGGCCAAACACCTCCAAAATGACTCTACAACTTAAATCTTGGCCCTCAGTCTCCGGCAGCTGGAATGTACCTGGCCAAGGCAGCGGCCAGTGCGACATGAAGGCAGAGGGTGCTAAGAATCCCCGGAGGACCGGACTAGGCTGCCATTTGATGCTGACCTTGGCTACCTATAACGGACGCTCCCTATCTTCTGATTCAAGGCTTCTTGAATTGGAAGAGGAACTACAAAGGATCAAGTGGGACATCGTCGGGCTAAGTGAGGTAAGGAGAAAAGGAGAAGATCTCATTGAACTGAAAAGTGGACATCTCTTCTATTATCGTGGGACAGATACTGGCAGAACTAGTGGTGTTGGATTTATAATAAACAAGAAACTGAAGGATAAAGTGGTAGAAGTTGAAAGTTCCTCTGACAGAGCTGCACGACTCGTCATCCAACTATCGAGAAGATACCAGGCTCAGATTATTCAAACTTATGCACCCACCACAAGTCATCCTGAAGAAGAAATTGAAGAATTTTATGAGGAAATTCGTCATCTAAATAATAAAGGTAAGCAGCACTTGAAGATAATTATGGGAGATTTCAATGCAAAAATAGGGCAACGGCAACAGAATGAAACTTCAGTAGGTAAATTCGGTCACGGCAACAGAAACCAGCGTGGAAATACTCTCGTTGAGTTTGCAGAGGCAGAAGGATTTTTCATCTTGAACTCCTTTTTCAAGAAAAAGCCACACAGGAAATGGACATGGAGACATCCAATTGGGACGACAAGTGAAATTGATTTTATTATGTGTAACAAAAAATTCGTCATCGAAGACTGCAGTGTGCTGAACAAGTTCAACACAGGTAGTGACCATAGATTGGTGAGATGTAAGATGCACCTCAACACTAAACTGGAACGTGGCAAGCTCATAAGACAAACAAAATGTATTGACATAACCAACCTTAAAAAACACCATAATACTTTCAAGTTGGAACTGAAGAACAGATTCTCTGCTTTAGAAGGCCTAACATCTGAAGAAGTGGATATTTCGGAAGTTAACAGAAAAGTAACCAAAGCTCTAATGGAAACAGCAACAAAATTAGCTGGGTCTAAGAACAAGTTGCATGTGAACAAATTATCAGGAAAAACCAAAATGTTGATGCAAAAAAGAAGAGAGATGAGGACAACTAAAGAAGATGTGACTTCCAAAGTGGAATATATAGAGCTATGCAAGACAACAAGAAAAAGTATCACTGAAGATGTAAGGAAATTCAACTGTGAGCTAGTGAGGAAAGCAATTGAAAACAACCAAAGCCTTAAGATAGCAAAGGGACATCTCAGTAAGGGAAGAAAACAGATTATGGCTCTGAGAAAAGAAGATGGTTCTATAACAAGAAATAGAGGCGAAATTTTGACAAGAGTGAAAGATTTCTACTCCAAATTATATGAAAGGGATGATACATGTACTCCAGACATCATGAAAGATACCAGAGTTCTTCCAGTCCTCCCAGCAGAAGTTGCTCATGCAATCAAGAACATGAAGCAGGGGAAAGCTCCAGGAGAAGATGGAATTACTATAGACATCATACAAGAAGCAAGTGGAGAAATTGAAACAGTACTCGCCCAAATTTTCACTCGATGCCTTAATGAAGGAAAGATTCCTGAGGATTGGAACAATGCTACAATGATCCTGCTACATAAAAAAGGTGACATTGAGGATCTCAGGAACTACAGACCTATCAGCCTCCTATCAGTGGTTTATAAAATCTTCACTAAAGTTCTTTCACACCGCTTGAAGGTAACACTGGACATGGCTCAACCGAGAGAACAAGCTGGATTCAGGAGTGGCTACAGCACAATAGATCATATCCACGTACTGAGAGAACTAATTGAAAGAGCGAGGGAATATGAACTTCCATTGTGCATGGCTTTTATCGATTATGAAAAAGCCTTTGATTCGGTGAAACCATCAGCAGTTACCACGGCTCTGAAATCCTGCGGTATTGAAGATGCATACATTAATATTATTAATAACATCTATGAAAATGCAAGTGCAAAGATTAGACTGTTTGAAAATACAACACACATAAAAATTGGAAAGGGAGTGAGACAAGGTGACACCATATCTCCGAAGCTCTTTAATGCCACATTGGAAAATGTCTTTCAATCACTGAACTGGGAAAACAAGGGGATAAAGATTAATGGAGATTATCTAACCCACCTTCGTTTTGCTGATGACATAGTCATTTTTGCAACTACCCCATCAGAGCTGCAGAGTATGATCCAGGAACTTGCTGACAAGAGTAAAGAAGTGGGATTAAAAATGAACTTTCAGAAGACAAAAGTGATGTTCAATGCTTTTACAAGAAATGAAGATTTATCGATTGATGGAGAAAAACTGGAGATAACAGATACGTATGTTTATCTTGGACAGCAGATATCAAGTGAGGGTCACATTGATGAAGAAATTAATCGGCGTACAAAACTTGCCTGGAGAGCTTTTGGAAGAAACAGCATAATTTTCAAGAGCAATATGCCATTATGTCTTAAAAGAAAAGTGTTTGATCAATGCATCCTTCCAGTGCTTACGTATGGTGCAGAGACGTGGACCTTAACTAAAAGAGACATACAAAGGCTGCAGACAACTCAAAGTAGCATGGAGAGGTGCATGCTTGGTGTAACCAGGAGAGATAAGAAGAGGAACTCGTGGATCCGAAAAATGACGAGAGTGGAAGACATCATGATCAGAGTTAAATCCCTGAAATGGCAATGGGCTGGACATACTGCCAGAAGGACAGACCATAGATGGACAGCCGAAATTTTAGATTGGATTCCAAGGGACAGGAAAAGACCCAGAAAAAGACCACATGGGAGATGGGTGGATGAAATTCGTAAATATGCGGGAGTGACATGGAGGAGACTGGCACAAGACAGACCGTTATGGAGGAAACTTGGGGAGACCTTCGTCCAGCAGTGGATTGATAATGGTTGACAATGATGATGATGATGATATAACTTAAAATATGAAAAACACACATATATATATAATTGTCAATTACTCTATGTGCTGCATGCCTACATCGCAAATCAGTTGCTAAAATAAGTATTTAAAAAAGAAAAAAAAACTTTAGCTAATTTATTTCGTTTTATTTTGGAGTGGCCCGGCAGCGTTTGAATACTGACAAAAAAAAAAAAAAGAAGGATGATTAACATTAAATGATGAACATTTCACTTCCAATAGAAACCTAACAAATTTTACTGAGATTTAAATTTTCAGTCATGCTGCCCGAAGGTTTCCTAAACAGCGTTTGAATGTACACACAGCCGACATTACACCTTTTTATATTCGCTACGCAAAATATTGTCCGATTTTGCATTTCAATGTGCTTTCACTAATTTCAAAGTGGCGTTGATTTTTAAGGGGTGTACACGCATCCTAGCCAAATAATTTGGAATCTTTGACTGTCAAGTCTTTGGGATACGTTACAACGAACGCTGTAAATAGCGAAATAGCGGTGTGATACAAGTGCAGCTCCGAAATAAAATTTTATAAATTATCAAAATCTGTCTAAATTCCCTACAAATTTTCCGGGTCAATATATAGACTTCCTGAAAATACACTGACGGGAAAAAAATCCCAACAACACGAAAAAATAGTTGTAGAGGAATGAAATGGCGTCAATACATTTGTATAGGTAACATATTTAATCGATTAAGGTTTCAAGACCACAGCTTATTGTGAGCGTGAGAAGAGCCATTTTAAATGTGAAATGCTGGTACATTAATAACCGGTGTAACTGCCAGAATGTTGAATGCAAGCACGCAAACTCTCATGCATTGTGTCGTACAGGTGCTGGATGTCAGTTTGTGGGATGGAGTTTCATGCCTGTTGCATTTGGTCGGTCAATACAGGGACGGTTAATGCACGTTGGGGGTGACGCTGGAGTTGTCGTCCAATGATGTCCCATACGTGCTCGATTGGTGAAAGATCTGGTGATCTAGCAGGCCACGGCAACATGTCGACACTTTGTAGAGCATGTTGGGTTACAACAGCGGTATGCGGACGAGCGTTATCCTGTTGGAAAACACCCCCTGGAATGCTGTTCATGAATGGCAGCACAACAGGTTGAATCACCAGACCGACGTACAACTGTACCATCAGGGTGCGCGGGATAACCACGAGAGTGCTCCTGCTGTCATATGAAATTGATCCCCAGAATATAACTCCAGGTGTAAGTCCAGTGTGTCTCGGCCGCAGACAGGTTGGTTGCAGGCGCTCACCTGGCCTCCTTCTAACCAACACACGGCCATCACTGGCACCCAGACAGAACCGGCTTTCATCAGAAAACCCAACAGATCTCCACTCCGTCCTCCAATGAGCTCTAGCTTGACACCACTGACGTCGCAAACGGCAGTGGTTTGGAGTAAGTGGAGTGCACGCTACAGGGAGTCTGGCTCGGAGCCGTCCTTCAAGTAACCGATTTGTAACAGTTCGTTGTGTCACTGTGGTGACAACTGCAGCTCGAATTGCTGCCGCAGACGCGGTACGATGCGCCACGGCCATACGCCGTACACGGCGGTCTTCCTCTCAGTAGTGCCACGTGGCCGGCCGGAACCCGGTCTTCTTGAGGCAGTACCTTCCCTTGACCACTGCTGCCAACAATCATGCACAGTGGCTACATTCCTGCCAAGTCGTTCTGGAATCCATTTTCTCATAGCCCTATTACACGACCTCGTTCAAAATCCGTGAGCTGTTGATAATGGCTTCTTCGTCTTCTTAAAGGCATTCTTGACTAACATCAACACCCTACGTCGAATCTCAACGATAACTAATGCTCACGAACGTTACAGCGCGTATTTACAGCAAACCTGCTTTGCATGTTCCGAGGGGCGCTACGAGAGCACCACGTATGCGCAGAGCGCGAAATTTTCATAGACGTCATCTTACAGATATACTCTCACAGCCTACCAACTGTCGTTTATCTAACACAATCCCTTCTTGGTGTTGGGATTTTTTTCCGTCAGTGTATATATCGTATTGCAGTTCAGCAGTACGATATATATATATCGAATGGATGTAGGTAAAAATACCCCCGGAGAAAATACCCCTGAAAACTGAAAAGCGGAAAAAATGCCCCTGGAAAAAATACCCCCAGAACAAACGGTTCACTGTTAACTGCCACACAGGAACACTGATGTGTGGCAGTGTTCCAGTGTGGCAATTTACCGGCAACCCTGCCACACATCTTTCAGCAACTTGGCCACAAAAGTTCAAAGGGGGAGGGGGCTATAAAGATTGCCGTTTCTTGGCCTATGTTGAGAACTGAATTGGGAACTCCAAACGAATTTCGCAAAAACGTCCCATGTAAGCCAAGAGAGAAGCGAGAATTGTACATTAATTTGAAGAAATAAATTGCCGAGGATCCGAGGTACACTTGGTTGAGGGGGGGGGCTCTACCCCGAACTTCCGTAAAAATATAATCTGGGCCGCTGGAGTCTGTCAATGTATCCAGGAAGTTCCCCTTGAAGTGTCCGCGAGGTCCATGACGGGGGCTATCCACCCAAATGTTAAAATGGACGTAGAGCTGTAAACATTAGTACCATGCTTTATACAATGATTCTGTACACGACCACGAATTTTCAGGAGGGTGGGGTAACCCCCCCCCCCCAGTTTCTAAGAGCTATTCAGGGGTAACATCGAGGATATACTGACAGACTCTAGGGGTTCAGAATATAAAATTACGGAAGTTGGGGGTAGGGCCCTCCCCCAAACCAAGTGTACCTATTCAGGGGTAACATCGAGGATATACTGACCGACTCTAGAGGTCCAGAATATAAAATTACGGAAGTTGAGGGTAGAGCCCTCTCCCCAAACCAAGTGTATCTCGGATCCTCGGCAATTTATTTCTTCAAATTAAAGTGCAATTCTCGCTTGGCTTACATGGAACGTTTTCTCGAAATTCGTTTGGAGTTCCCAATCAAGTTCTCAATATAGGCTCAGAAACGGCAATCTTTATACCCCCCCCCCCTTGAACTTTTGTGGCCAAGTTGCTGAAAGATGTGTGGCAGGGTTGCCGGTAAATTGCCTCACCGGAACACTGCCAGTGTTTCTGTGTGGCAGTTTTTTTCTTCCGGGGGCATTTTTTCCGCATTTCAGTTTTCAGGGGTATTTTCTCCGGGGGTATTTTTACCGTTTACCATATCGAATATCGTATTGCTGAACTGCGGGTGTTGAACCTATTGATTTCACTAAATAAATAGGTTATTATAAAATTGTTTCACTGCATAGATTTCAATGTTGCGTTGGCCTTGTCTGATTTCAGAGCAGCAACACTGAAGTATGAAATATCATATTTAGGAAAATACTGTTTTTCTTAAATTCCTGTTTCATCAGCAATTCCTTTATTAAATTTAAATACCTATCATTATCACAGAGCAATATTCGAATCTTTCTTGGGGTATCTACTATCTAGAACGTACAATATATATTTCCGCGTCAGTATTGTCTTATTTATTTATTTTAGTTATTTTAAATTTAATTTTAGGTCGATTGCCTTTTTATTACGTACAGTAGGAGTAAAAAAAATAGGCCTTTTTTCTGTTCTAAATAAGAGAAAGTAAAAATCGAAGCTCTCGTCTTCCTCCCAAAGGCGGGGGGGGGGGGGGGGATAAAAACATTAGAGAAGAAATTTTCAGGGATTACTGTAAATTATGCTTTTATCTCCTTATAAGGATTTTTTTGTTAAGAATCATCATAAATCATCATCCCCCCAGAAAGAAAATCATAGGTTTTAACACTCTTTATTGTCTCAAACCTTTTAATTCATGTTTAAATATTATTGTGTTTTTTACCTGAAGCTTAAAATAAATATTTCTTAGGGGCGATTTTTTTTCTTCATGATAATTTTGATGTGTTTGTTTGTGCGATGGAGGCTGGAGGGACTTTACGGCGGCCATGTTTCACATAACTTTAAAATGTGAGATTTTTCTAGGGCCCCCAATAAAATTTTGCCCCGGGCCCTGCAAAAGTTCCACCCGGCCCTGGACCCACCCTATGTTCGCACAGTCTGAGACCAAGGAGGTTAGAAGAGAGAGGAGTTGGCATCAGCCGCCTCTGGTGAAGCCAAATCTGATCATCTGGTTTCTTGCACCCTACGAGTGGAGAGGGTTCAGTGACGTGACGTCACTTCATGAAGACCTGTGCTGGAGCACAGGTTGATAGCGGCCGTCTCTTACTCTCTGCAGCAGTGTTTGAACGTCGACAAGGCTCCCACAGCTTCAGCAAGGCCGTGATTGGCTAATGCGCAATATGCACTTCCGCTCTACGAATCATACTTTTGTTTAAGTTTTTTAGAAAATACTAAACAGTATCTCTGTAATTTTTTGCATATTTTTAGTTATGTGCATGTATATTTCAGTCTCATTTTTCCTGACTGTACATGCTGCACAAGTACCTCTGAAACCTCTGCAAAATCGACGATTTCCTCCCATAGAAAAGTACAGAAGCAGCCCAAGTTGGGCATACTAGGCATACACGGCTGATACGAAGTGGAGCCCACGGAAAACACAGAGCGTGCGGCTCATGCCATCTTCTCTCCCTTCTAACCTCTTTGTCGGGGACTCACCCTTGCTTTCAAGGCCGGCTAGACCACAGGGGTAACCGGGGCGGTCGCCCCGGACCCCGCAGTTTGGGAAAAAATAATTTTCGGTAGAATTTCTCATAATTATTATTTTTTAATAAGTTTTGGGGCGCTAGGCCCTTAAAAAGATATTTTTTTAAAGTCTTTTTTCCCAATCACCCTTCACCGTACAGTTACTGAGATTTGCAGATTTGAAATGATTATTGTAACCACTTTAATATTTTCCGCATTCATGAAGTACCAAATTAATTTTCATCATTATGTGCCCCCTACTTTTATATATTCAACGATTTGTGTGCAAATCAGATACTTAAATTTAAAGAAACAAAAAGAACAATATCAAAGTTGGTTTTGGGCAACATATGGAGGCCAATTATTCAGTGACTATAAATACATTACAAGAAATTAAAAAAAAATCATATATGAGGGCGTATAAAAGTTAAAGGGATGTAAGGTCAGGTGATGCGTAACATCACAGCCTCTCCTTGACAAATGTCAACCCCGCCTTCTCGGGGTGCATCCTGTTCCCACTAAAGGGTCTCTGACGACCGCCAATAGCGGTATAACTATACCATCGGGATTAGAGGAAATTCTATCCCACACTCACCAACCCGCTTGGCCAACGTGGTGAGTTATGGCCAAACCCTCCGAAATGATTCCACAACTTAAATCTTGGCCCTCAGTCTCCGGCAGCTGGAATGTACCTGGCCAAGGCAGCGGCCAGTGCGACATGAAGGCAGAGGGTGCTAAGAATCCCCGGAGGACCGGACTAGCCTGCCATCTGATGCTGACCTTGGCTACGTACAATGGACGCTCCCTATCTTCTGATTCAAGGCTTCTTGAATTGGAAGAGGAACTACAAAGGATCAAGTGGGACATCGTGGGGCTAAGTGAGGTAAGGAGAAAAGGAGAAGATCTCATTGAACTGAAAAGTGGACATCTCTTCTACTATCGTGGGACAGATACTGGCAGAACTAGTGGTGTTGGATTTATAATAAACAAGAAACTGAAGGATAAAGTTGTAGAAGTTGAAAGTTCCTCTGACAGAGCTGCACGACTTGTTATCCAACTCTCGAAAAGATACCAGGCTCAGATTATTCAAACTTTTGCACCCACCACAAGTCATCCTGAAGAAGAAATTGAAGAATTTTATGAGGAAATTTGTCATCTAAATAATAAAGGTAAGCAGCACTTGAAAAAAATTATGGGAGATTTCAATGCAAAAATAGGGCAACGGCAACAGAATGAAACTTCAGTAGGTAAATTCGGTCACGGCAACAGAAACCAGCGTGGAAATACTCTCGTTGAGTTTGCAGAGGCAGAAGGGTTTTTCATCTTGAACTCCTTCTTCAAGAAAAAGCCACACAGGAAATGGACATGGAGACATCCAAATGGGACGACAAGTGAAATTGATTTTATTATGTCTAACAAAAAATTCGTCATAGAAGACTGCAGTGTGCTAAACAAGTTCAACACAGGTAGTGACCATAGATTGGTGAGATGTAAGATGCACCTCAACACTAAACTTGAACGTGGCAAGCTCATAAGACAAACAAAATCTATTGACATAACCAACCTTAAAAAACACCATAATACCTTCAAGTTGGAACTGAAGAACAGGTTCTCTGCTTTAGAAGGCCTAACATCAGAAGAAGTGGACATCTCTGAAGTTAACAGAAAAGTAACCAAAGCTCTTATGGAAACATCAACAAAATTAGCTGGGTCTAAGAACAAGTTGCATGTAAATAAATTATCAGGAAAAACGAAAATGTTGATGCAAAAAAGAAGAGAGATGAGGACAACTAAAGAAGATGTGACTTCCAAAGTGGAATATATAGAGCTATGCAAGACAGTAAGAAAAAGTATCACTGAAGACATAAGGAAATTCAACTGTGAACTAGTGAGGAAAGCAATTGAAAACAACCAAAGCCTAAAGATAGCAAAGGGACATCTCAGTAAGGGAAGAAAACAGGTTATGGCACTGAGAAAAGAAGATGGTTCTGTAACAAGAAATAGAGGCGAAATTTTGACAAGAGTGAAAGATTTCTACTCCAAATTATATGAAAGGGATGATACATGCACTCCAGACATCATGAAAGATACCAGTACCAGAGTTCCTCCAGTCCTTCCAGCAGAAGTTGCACATGCAATCAAGAACATGAAGCGGGGAAAAGCTCCAGGAGAAGATGGAATTACTGTAGACATCATACAAGAAGCAAGTGGAGAAATCGAAACAGTACTCGCCCAAATTTTCACTCGATGCCTTAATGAAGGAAAGATTCCTGAGGATTGGAACACCGCTACAATGATCCTGCTACATAAGAAAGGTGACATTGAGGATCTCGGAAACTACAGACCTATCAGCCTCCTATCAGTAGTTTATAAAATCTTCACTAAAGTTCTTTCACACCGCTTGAAGGTAACACTGGACATGGCTCAACCGAGAGAACAAGCTGGATTCAGGAGTGGCTACAGCACAATAGATCATATCCACGTGCTGAGAGAACTAATTGAAAGAGCGAGGGAATATGAACTTCCATTGTGCATGGCTTTTATCGATTATGAAAAAGCCTTTGATTCGGTGAAACCATCAGCAGTTACAATGGCTCTGAAAACCTGCGGTATTGAAGATGCATACATTAATATTATTAATAACATCTATGAAAATGCAAGTGCAAAGATTAGGCTGTTTGAAAATACAACACACGTAAAAATTGGAAAGGGAGTGAGACAAGGTGACACCATATCTCCGAAGCTCTTTAATGCCACATTGAAGGGTGTTTTTCAGTCGCTGAGCTGGGAAAACAAGGGGATAAAGATTAATGGAGATTATCTAACCCACCTTCGTTTTGCTGATGACGTAGTCATTTTTGCAACTACCCCATCAGAGCTGCAGAGTATGATCCAGGAACTTGCTGACAAGAGTAAAGAAGTGGGATTAAAAATGAACTTTCAGAAGACAAAAGTGATGTTCAATGCTTTTACAAGAAATGAAGATTTATCGATTGATGGAGAAAAGCTGGAGATAACAGACACGTACGTTTATCTTGGACAGCAGATATCAAGTGAGGGTCACATTGATGAAGAAATTAATCGGCGTGCAAAACTTACCTGGAGAGCTTTTGGAAGAAACAGCATAATTTTCAAGAGCAATATGCCATTATGTCTTAAAAGAAAAGTGTTTGATCAATGCATTCTTCCAGTGCTTACGTATGGTGCAGAGACGTGGACCTTAACTAAAAGAGACATACAAAGGCTGCAGACAACTCAAAGTAGCATGGAGAGGTGCATGCTTGGTGTAACCAGGAGAGATAAGAAGAGGAACACGTGGATCAGAAAAATGACAAAAGTGGAAGACATCATGATCAGAGTTAAATCCCTGAAATGGCAATGGGCTGGACATACTGCCAGAAAGACAGATCATCGATGGACAGCCGAAATTTTAGATTGGATTCCAAGGGACAGGAAAAGACCCAGAAGAAGACCACATGGGAGATGGGTGGATGAAATTCGAAAGTATGCAGGGGTGACATGGAGGAGACTGGCACAAGACAGACCGTTGTGGAGGAAACTTGGGGAGACCTTCGTCCAGCAGTGGATTGATAATGGTTGACAATGATGATGATGATGATAAAAGTTAAAAAGTCACTGATTTGTCAGTTACTCCACTTTGCACTGAGAATCAATCACAAAAACATGTATCATGGGGAAAATATTTATAGAGAATTTATTTTAGAGTGGTCCTGATTATTTCCTACATAAAAATATTCGCAGTGTAAAAATATTCGCTATGCAGGTATCTTTCGATCATTTTTGTGTGAGGAAGATTTTATGTCACAAGTTTTAATAAGAGTTTCTTTCCGGAAAGATGGGGGTTGTAGGTACACCTCAACTCCCAGCTTCCCGGAAATAAAATCGTAGATTTTAATACATTTTACTCTCTCTCTCTCTGTCTCTCTCTTTCGGAACTTTCTTTTGATTGGAGGTTTAACGACCACCGTGATCAACTCAGTGGGCTATAAGCAGTCGCCCGTCCCTAATTTAGGGCAACTGGTTCCAGGGAAGGGAGAGAACCAGGCCAGTGCTGTAAGAAAAACACAACATCCATGACTCACCGGGATACGAACCCGGACCAATCATGGACGGATGGTCACAAGCCATCGCTTAGACCATTGCGCCACCAGGTCAGATTTGGAACATTCATTCCATATAATGTTTCTTAATTCTTTGAATAAAGCTCATGTTGAGAAATGGCTTCCTAGTTTCTCAATTCAATTACTAATCTAAAACAAAATAAAAAAAAATTCCCTAAAATAGTTCAAAGAGAAGAAGATATTTTAAAAATGCAAGGAGTAGTCTATGAAGTAAAATGTAGTTGTGGACTATCTTACATAGGTGAAACAGGTCGCAGACTAGAAACTCGTATAGCAAAGCATAAAGCAGCTATAAAAAATTGCTCCAACAAGACTGAATTAGATAGGCATGTTAGAGAAACTAGTCACAGCATGGATTGGAATTCCCTTAAAGTCATCAGTTTACAAAGCAATTTTCAAAAAAGAAAGCTGAAAGAAGGAATAGAAATTGAGAAAAATCAAAATTCCATCATCAATGACTGCAAAGGATTTTCCCTGCCTAACATCTGGCAGAATTTGTTGAAAAATAGCCTAAACCGTCAAGGTTAACCGTAACCGCGATAGTGACAGGAATAAGTGACAACAAAAAGACAGGCTGAAGAAGGAGAAGAGTTTTCTCCGAAAATTTGCAATTAAATGAAAAAAATTCCTAGTGAAATTCCCATAATACTGTTTTAGATTAGTAATGTTTCTTAAACTTAAAGCAAATACTTTTTGATGATGAGATAATCGTTTTGTCTCTGTGATACTTTCGTGTGTGTTCTTTAAGGAAGACAGTTTTCACATAACGACTTTATTCAAATATGAGATTTAGTTTCTTGTGTCTGCAATGAAATTTTGCTCCGGGCCCCGCAAAAGCTCCATCCGTCCCTGCTTGCTTCACTTTTTACTTTGTTCTTTGTTGCAAGCGACCATGAACCAGAACCGCCTGGGGAAAACTGGCTTTTATTTCATTCAGATTCTTTTTAAAGGGAGACGGGAGGGCGGGGGCTGGTCACATCTCAGTATTCTGCAGCAAACTTGCAACGCTCCTAGCCATTACTTCCCCACCAGAATTTACTTTGCCCAGCTACTATCTCGGTAATCTGTCTCTCTCTGGGTTCGAACCCACGTCTAGGACGCAATGTGCTGTAGACAGATATTCAAATAAATTTACAATGCCAAATAAACAAATCATACACAAATTACTCTTCTAAACCCTTTTATATAATTCACAGTTTTAGTACAACCACAAGTCAATTACTTCAGAACGCATGTCACTAAATTGAATTCAAACTCTAAAATACTGCAGATTTTCATCCCTTTTGCTTCTTCAATTTTTATCACGCAAGACAGACAATACAATACTTATTACATTAGGTATTTAAACCCCATTAATCATTAGCCTGTCTTTTCTTGAGACAACATTCAAAATTAAAGCATATGAGCTCACTAAAGCACAAGAGGGACAATTAACTATGGGTATGTAAACACTATTAATTTTAAACTCCTAGTAGTATAATATGCATCAATGAACACCACATGAAAATCAATTTCAAATAACTTTCAATTATCCTACAACCCTACTTTAAACTCTGCCAGCAACTATTAATTATACAAAGAAAAAGACTTTTGCACTCACGTACTAGGATTTAATGGTATTCTTCTGACGGCCCCCGGTATACACACAACAGGCTCAATGAGAAGAAAAGTTCACACACAAAAAAAAACTTCAAGTGAATCACTGGATGATGAGTATTCCATGTAAAAAAGTTCCGGTACTCCAAATTTTTCACAACAACGCATTCGTCCAGGCGTGAAGAGAACCCTCCACCACTCATAACTCTCAGACATAATTGGACGGAAACTCCATACTCTCTTGGCATAAAAAAGACGTGACGAAAACTTTCACTGCTTCCGACACCCAGGAACAATCAGGCAGAAACTGCGAGTTCTCACAGCATGGAAGGTCGTAAAGCAAACTTTACTGCTCCTAACACCCAGGCAGAAACTCCGAGCTCGTATGGCATGGAAGGGCATGAAGCTTTTCCTAGCTCAAGAAAAGACATTCTTGCATTCTCAAGAGAAAACTTGAAAGAGATAACAATTCATCTCCAAAGAGGTTCAGCCATGGAGATTCCCTTCCGGCAGATTTCCGACCATCCCGCTTCACCACTTGAAGCCAACGAGCCTTCCCGCATGGTTTTCCTAGAAGAAATCAAACTGCACCTGTGTGCCACACGCAGAGCAAATGTGCAAACAATACCACAAAAAAAACGAGCAAGCGAGAGATAAAGGTCACCAATTTATAGCGCCAAGAGACCCTGAGCTCCAATCAAGCCACTCCACTAAGAGGGGCGACAGCTCCGGTACATTTTTGCATATAAGTATTTTCCACACATCAAATCTTTAATCATAACTCACAGCTTAATAAATTCCAACATTATATAAATAAAATATACAACAATTTCTTTTACAAATAACACATAATGAACAATTTATACATCATTATTTCTGGCTTCAGCATGTGAGCGACTACAAATACTCTAAATAAAGTATTTAGAATTTCCACCTGTATATAAAAAAAACTTTCTCAAATTATAAACACTATTAATTTAACTTTACATTTACGTTATTTTTATCCTAAAGACTCCAGGCCATGACTCCGGGACTAATCCCACCAAGACGTCCCAAACTTAAAACTACCGGGGTATATTTTTCTAGGACCCTTCTAGGGGTCAGCCCACCTCGCCTTCTGATTGTCGAAGAAGTTTACACGACATGACTACAGTTTACACAGTCATTCTGTCATCAGGACCACAGACTACTTCCAAAAGTCGGCGCCTATGAAAATATGACCCACGTTGGTTTTACGACTCGGACTTTCCCATATTTTTCGGCGGGAGGGAAATTTCTCTGCTGAGTTTTCGAACATATCGTCATTATCGTGTGTGGTCTCTGTGGGCGTGGGTTTACCCGGTGTTGATGTTTTGCCTAATATGGATAAATTTGTGATCAAAACGACAATATCCAGCAGTAGAGGAAGAAATACCGCAGAGGCAGTTGGCTGTTCCTTCTGCTCAATGCACAAACAATAGTGGAGAAAATGATATTGAAAGTGTGAGTGTCGCGCCAATCCCAAAGCGTGGTAAGAAAACGACATGCAAAGAAATTCACGGGTGCGACTATAAAGAGGTGTGTAAACCAACATTTACTTGGATTACATATGATATTTTTTGTAATCTGTGTCATCAAGCTTTTAGTAAAAAACTTCTCACGTTTTGAACAAAGACGGATTTGTCTTTTTTTTCACGAGAGTTCAAGTCATGGAATAAAGCTTTTGAAAGATTTCGGACACACAAAGCTTCAGCAACTCGCAGAGAATCAATGCTTAAATTGAACCTACATGCTCACAATCATAATAATGTTTCTACTCAGCTTCTGTAGGGAAAGAAAAGGAAATGCAGGTGGCAAGGTCAGCTCTGCTAAAAGTGATTCCTTCATTGAAATGTTTTGCTATCCAGGACTTGGCTATTCGCGGCCATAGTGATGACACGAGCAACTTTATTAATTTGCTTAAACTGAGAGCAGCTATTTCTCTGGATTAGATCGATGGCTAAGTAAAGATTCCTACATGTGGATGTCCCATGAAATTGGAATAATGAGCCATATGATACTAAGACAGCTTATTGCTGAAGTGCATATGGCAAAGTATTAAATACTTTGCCATTATTGTCGACGAAACAGGTGACACTGCAATCCATGAGCAAGTGTCGTTTTGCATTCGCATAGTATCTGACAGCTTTACTGTACAGGAATTTTTTGGGTTTTTACGACACATCGGCGACTTCATCTAGCACGCTTGTCAAAATTATTCTCGACGTGCTTCGAAGATTTAATGCATCTTTAGTCCTTTGTCACGGCCAGTGCTATGATATGATAGAGCGGTAAACATGTCTGGAGCAATAAATGGAGTTCGTGCTAAGATTTCAGAGATGGAATCCCAAGCAATTTATGTTCACTGCTTGTCACACAGATTAAATTTAGTTGTGCAAGAAAGTGTTCAACCCCAAGAAGGCTGCCGAAATTCATTGAATATCGCTCGGAAGATAATATATTTTGTGAAAAATTATCCAAAAAGACTGGCATTTCCCTCCCATTTCCAAAAGGAACATGAGAACCAAGGAAACCTTAGGCCATTCTACCCAACTAGATGGACTATAGGATTTGTTTCAATGAACTCCATTGTTTCTAATTATTCCAGCGCTATACAATTTATGAACGAAACTGCTGCAACGCAGAAAAATGATACTGGAGCAAAAGCGAATGGCTTCTTTTTAAATATGATGTCATTTGATTTCTTTTTTCATCTAAACGTTTTTGTTAAGATATGTAGCCATGTAGATGCTAGGAACACAATTCTTCAAAAAATGTCACTCTCATTTCAGAAAGCAATTGCTATTCTTGATTCTTTAAACACTACAATTCAAAACTTCCGGCAAGAAGAATATTTTGCAGATTTTTGAAAAACAATATTGGATAAAGCAGTTTCTTTGGAATTAGATGAGCCAGAGCTTGCTCGACAGCGACGAGTTCCGTAAAGAATAGATAATGGAGCCAATGGATTTCGGTTTAATTCTCCGAAAGAATATTACAAAAAAAAATGAAATGCTAGATAATGTTTCGTTTTGCTTGGTTTTCCGAATGGGTACTACTTCAGTTAAGTTTATTCAATTAATAGAAAAATTTGTCATTGGACAATCCACAAATAAAAAAGACAAAGAGGTAATTAAATTTCTTGCGGACGACGTAGATCGGGAAAAACTGTTATTACATAATGTAATGTAATTTCTTTTCGTGCTGAAATATTGTCGTTCTTACGTTATTTCTGAACCATCAGATCAAAATACGATGCTATTGCTCCTAATTGAACTATTGCGGCTAGACGAATCATAAAACAGAAGTCAACTTACGGGAATTGTCCTTATTGGTCCCAGTATGAATTTCAGTAGCACTCCACAATTTTAATAGAGCAGATATTAGATTACATTATCTAATAAGTGAACGTCTACAAACACACATCTACCACATCTCCACAACAGCAACTGTTATCTCGTCCTTTTATCTATCGTTCTTATGTCATACATTATATGTCACGTTCACTCTGACATCAAGAGTGTTGCCAACAGTGTTCTCGTGAGAGAGAAGATGTCACGTTAAGTTTGGAAGTATAACTGAGAACAAACTCAAATTTACATAGAAAAAGAAACTAAAAATAAAAGTTAATCTAGAATATATGTCACATCATCTCCCTCGAAATTTTTTTGAAGTCTATATATTGCCAAGAACCTATCAATTTAGTAGAGGTCTCCTTTCAAAACATAATCCGGTCACTCATTCAATTCTTTCAGATAAGAAGTTACAAAATACATGAAGACATTCGTTGACCAGTTGCTAGCAGCTGACTTCAAATCAGTACACAAAGTCTCTAGACATCAATAGTTCAATATCACTAACATTCATTGCAAAAAACAAACTTTCCGTACGATATCAAAAGTCTATGTTATTGGCACAAGTCGTGCTAAAAATATTTTTGTCACAACAATACGTGTGGAGAACTTTCATCAATATTCATGTAAGAAGTGGCATAGTAGTAAAAAAAACTACGTAATGCAGAAAAAAACTACATTTTTAACGTGAAGTTAATTTACACATTCGTTCACTCCTGATAACTCCTCAGAGAAGACAAAACATTCAAACTATGTTAACTGAACCGTAGAACATTGAAACACAGAAAACATGGTTTAAATTTAGTTTGTTGAAAAAAACTGCACTTGCAGAAAAAAATCAACAACACACAACAACTGCCAAACACCAAAAAGGTTAATTATAGAACAACAACACAAAATCTTTAATTGAACACTTGGTGGCCAGGGCCGACTTCTAACTACTCCCATGCATTCGCACATCGAGTTTTAGATGGGATAGGGGAAACCCTGGAAACCCCTACCCTGGGAGTGAATCATCTATAGCTATCAACAAAAGGCAATAGCTAATATCAATTTCATGCCGAAAAGGCAACATTTACAATATGAATTGACAAGCATTTTAGTACACTTGAACTTGCTATTTGAAAAAAAATATTCGTGTGGCGCCACACCACAAAATTTTAAACATTACATGTAAAATTTAATATTTACACATGTTCCATGACAGTTGGAAAACTTAACTGACTGACAAGGAGACAAGGTATTTGGTAGAATTTTTTGCCATGCTGGCAGCAAAAGCAAGATTTGATGAATGCTGTCGAAGTGCCAATAAATTTGAACACTATCACAAAAAGTTGTCTTATATAAAGTCAAAAAAGTCTCTGTCATAAAAAAAGTTCTGTGATAGTAAAATAGTCTTTTTATAGAGCAAAGCTCTATGCAACAAAAGTTCTTAACATTCACCACCGAGAATTAAAGTCACAATCATTTGTTATAGCAAATATTTTGATTATGTTACCTTTCGTTTGATTTGTTGTCGGGGCGACAACGGCACTCTCGAAGCTTCACGCTTCACCGGTTCCCGCAGAAAGTAACTGGATCGCAAGCATGTCTCAGGATTCCTTGTTGAACGGGCAAGTTGACTGGAAGAAGCGGGATCATTAGGCTGGGGTAAGAAGATTCCAGCATGGCATAAAGAGGTTCCAGGCTGACGTGGAGACGAACCAGGAATCGGAGACGACTGTAGATCAGGCCGTTTCTCTGGTGGGCGAAGAAGCGGCTTAAAAGTAGAAGGACTCTTCCGTGGACGACGAAGAATAGTTGAGGAAGGTATTGGCTCCGTCCGTCCCGAGCGGAAATTCGAAGGACGAAATCCAGGCAGATACAAGGGCTGGACTCGTTGTCTGGGTTGCAAAGTAACATTAGACGTTGCGCTGTGCTTGTGTGGAACAGGAGGGGGAAATTCAGGCTGGGGCGCTTGCTAGGTTTTGAGGGCACAGATGGTGAAACGGGACGTTTTTGCCCTGCTGTAAATTAATTAAATGTTCCTAAAGTAGGCAACTGCCCAATGGAAACAGAAGCAGGGATTTTCTCACTTGGAGACTAAAGAACCTCAACTATATTGTCCGATGATTCAGTATCAACAAGAGGTACGGCGCTTTTGGCCACAGGAGAGTTAGAACTACCTGAAGAAGTTGAAATGTCAGTTATTCTCTTTTTAAAGTCTTAGATGTAGGACCAAACGGAGGCACCATGCGTGAAGAAGTAAATGGAACAATTGATTTAGGAGAAGCAGATGAAAATGAACCACGTTGCGCATTACGAGAACCACCATAGGAACTGGAAATACTTGAAGATGAACTCTCGTGTTTTGAGAAGGCAGGAGACGGAGAAGTAGAAATAATCGTAGCACCCCGAGTGAATGGGAGAATGGCCGCCCCGGTGGCGCAGTGGTCTAAGGCGTTGGCCTCTGATCATTCGTCCGTACGGGGTCCGGGTTCGAATCCCGGTCAGGTATGGATGTTGTGTTTGTCTTACGGCACTGGCTCTTTCCCTTCCCTGGAACCAGTGACCCTAAATTAGGGACGGGCGACTGCTTATAGCCCATTGAGTTGCTCACGGTGGTCGTTAAACCTCCAATCAAAAAAAAAATGGGAGAATGTCAGAATGAGAATCTTGCAAAGAAGTTCAAGGAAAGACCTGCTCATACGAAGGTAAAAAATCGGACAGGACAGGGGTGGGGTCAATAATTTCATCATCAACAATAGAGGTTTGTGAAGAAGTCCCACCCTCTGCCTGAGGATTCCTACGAGATATAGGGTCGATAATGGCATCATTATTTCTAACAAACCATTTCCTACATTGCTGCACATGGGCAGAATGTAGGGAGCCATCTGGTTTTCTTAATACTTTATTATTATTGTACAATTACATGTTGTGGTAAGAAAGTGCTTGTGCTACTCTCTGCAAATTTAAATAATAGAGTATTAATGGATACACCTGTGTGAAGGATACCTATTGCAAACGTGGAAGATAAACCAGGTAACAAATGCAGTTGCTCAAGCAAGGTAAATTTCTGTTAAGTCAATTGTCGTTATAACCTACATACATGTCAGTTGAACGTCCAGAAGCTTAGGGACCTAAAGTACCATTTACAATTGACTTTGTAAGACTGTTAAGACTGTTAGCATGTGCCAGTATATAAAGTGTGTTAATATGCCACTACTACTATCTTGAATACTTCTTTTGGGTCACATTCGTATTTCCTGACTGATAACTGTGACATATAATCTGACACGACTTCAACTTGGTTATAATAGGATGTGCTGACACCTGCCGACATATTCAGGAGTGACTAAGTTCAAATAGCTATTTGTGGTTTATTTGTGATCATGGTTAATTATTATTATAACTAAATATAATGGCAGGTAGAAAGGGAAATGCGGCTTTGATTATTTTCTGACAGTACTGGAACTGTAAACATTTACCTCATAATGGTTACCTTGGGTGATATAAATTAAAAAAATCAACAGTCAAATGATGAAGTTAAACAAGATCTCAGACACTCATTAGATGAGATAAACGCGAAACTGGAACCATTATCAGAAATCAAAAAAGATTTGGCAGAATATAAAAAAATCGTTGACCTTGTTGCAGTAAAATATAAAGATATTTGTAATAGGTGTGAGTCTCTTGAAAGAGATAATAAGGAACTAAATGCAAAACAGGATTTCTTACTAAAGGAGAATGATATTAAACAACAACAAATTCAGAAACTAAACTGTGAAATCAATGAACTAAGTCAATATCACCGAAACAAGAATTTAGAATTACCTGGGCTTGACTTAACATTAATCAACAATGAATCTGAGTTGAGGACTTACATTGATAAATATGCTGATAAACTTGGGATTACAAATTTTCACCCAACAGATATTGATGTCATTCACCCACTCAAATATGATGCTTTTCGAAAGACAAATGCAATTGTTTTTATTATTTTTTTTTATTTTTTTTTATTTTTTTTATTGGAGGTTTAACGACCACCGTGAGCAACTCAATGGGCTATAAGCAGTCGCCCGTCCCTAATTTAGGGTCACTGGTTCCAGGGAAGGGAGAGAGCCAGTGCCGTAAGACAAACACAACATCCATGCCTCACCGGGATTCGAACCCGGACCCCGTTCGGACGAATGATCAGAGGCCATCGCTTAGACCACTGCCAAATGCAATTGTAATTACACAATTCAAATCTCGAACAGCAGGAGACCCAGACTATTTTCATACTTTCAAAGTCATAATATATTTCATCACAGACAATTCGGATTTGTACCAAATAAATCAACTGAACTAGCATTATTACATACACAAAATATAATTCAACAAAATCTATCACAAAAACAAATAACAATAGCAGTCTTTCTTGATTTATCAAAAGCATTCGATACCCTAAATCATGATATATTACTTCATAAGTTAAATATTATAGGACTTCGGGGATCTAGCTATAATTTATTCAAAAGTTACTTGTCAGAAAGAATGCAATACACCCAGATACTGGTTCCAATGAAGGGAGAGAGCCAGTACCGTAAGACAAACACAACATCCATGCCTGACCGGGATTCGAACCCGGACCCCTTACGGACGAATGATCAGAGGTCAGAGCCTTAGACCACTGCGCCACCGGGGCGGCACACCCAGATTCATCAGAGTCGATCCATATTACAAATCATAAACTGTGGGGTACCCCAGGGATCAATTCTTGGTCCTTTATTTTTTAATTTATATATTAACGACCTATTTTCAGTATTTAAAGATAACGATACAATCCCATATGCAGATGACGTAACTATTATTTTAAAGGGAACTGACATGAATGAGCTTACACTAAGAGCTAATACTCAGCTAAAATTAATAACAGATTGGCTGAATGCAAATGAATTAGTTGTTAATATTAATAAACCTAAATTAATGATTTTCTCTAATTCACAAACTTCACATTTATACGATTTACCGATTCTGATGAATGGAGTCAGGATTAATACGGTCTCAACACACTCTTATCTAGGTACAACTATACACAATGACTTGAAATGGAACAAACACATTGAAAATTTAAGTAACAAGATTTCTAGAAATATCGGAATGGTCAGCAGTGCTTTGCCAAACTTAACAACAAAAATATTAATCTCTATATATCATACTCTAATTCAAACACACATTAATTATTGCATTTTAACCTAGGGACAAACCACACAATATAATATTAATAAACTACAGGTACTGCAAAATAGATTTTTAAGACTAATAGATCTTAAAACATCAAATCATTTTCAACCAATCTTATATATTCGGTCAAAAGTGAACCACAATATATATAATATTTTAACGATAAAGCAATTATATGATTATAAATTGGGAAAAATATTGTATAAAAGAATTAAAAATGGTATACGCAATGATATAATACTCATTACCACAATACTAGGAATAGATCACTACTAATTCGAATGTTCCCACAAACTGAGAAACTTAAAATGAATATAAATTATAGTGGCCCAAAATTCTGGAACTCATTGCCCCAAGAACTAACGTCAATTAATAATTTTAACTTATTTAAAATAAAACTAAAGGCATATCTTATGAAATAATTAGTAAACAATAGGCAATTTCGACTGAATGGAAGAAATGTGGGTTAGTATGATTATAAAGTGAGGTGCAAACGTTATTTGTTGTTTATTTATAAATATATATGTGATTATATAGTGAAGTGTACATGATGCTTGTTTGTTTAGATATAATGAAGACTATTGATGATGGAACACATTGTTATATGTGTTGGTTGTGAGCAAGTACGTGCACCTACCATATATGTGTTGGCTTGCCTTTTCTGTTAAGCTTTGTTTTTTGTATTCTGGGGAGAGGAGGGCTATGTCAGGCCTCACAGCCTTTTCCATCCTTTTCCTAGTTGATGTAATGGCAACTGAATGAATAAATAAATGAAATGAAATGAATTCAAAGGGGCCTTCATATAAGGGTGAAAATTTTTTCACAAACGTATGTGAAACGGGGGATTGAAAATGAGTTTCTAACAATAGCAGATCCCCAACTGCGAGATACGGTTCTCTGCTTTTTGCATTATAGTGTCGAGCTTGGTTTAACTGAGCTCGACTGATAGCAGCTTGTGCCTTTTCTGCTAGTTGTTTTACAGACTCAGGTGTTGGTCTTTGGTTAATTTCATCCACAATGCCAGTTAAATTTTCAAAAGGGGTTCGGATTTTGCGCCCTAGAAAAGTTCAGCTGCCGTAAGCCGCATTGACTCATGAAAAGATGAGCGAAGGGCGAAGCAAATCATTTACACATGTTCGTCCCAACGCTCATGTTTATTGCCAATGAACGTTAAGATCATCTTTAGTAAAGTTCGATTAACACGCTCAGCCGGACTGCTTTGAGGATGATATGGCTGATAAATTTGTGTTTTATCTGGAGCATCGCACACATTCGCTCGAATAACTCTGAAATGATTGTCCGATGATTCAGTATCAACAAGAGTGGCCCGAGACTACGGTACGGGGACAGCCAAAACGAGTAAAAATATTATGTATAAGAGTATCACATATTATATCAGCAGTAGCTGCTTCAATGGGGAATGCTTCCACCCATTTAGAAAAGTTATCTGTGACAACTAAAATATAACCAGACTTAGTTTTAGTTGATAATGGATAAGGGCCCAATAAATCTATAGATATAGTTTCAAAAACATATTTACTAGAACTAGAAGTAAGGTGACCGGCCGGTCGTTTGTTATCATAATTCTACTTCTGACAGTACTCACAAGAGCAAATGTATGCGAGTATACTATCGTACATGCCCGGCCAGTAGGCTACGTCTCGAAGCTTAGTACGATTCTTTCGTATGCCTAAGTGGCCGGCAAGAGGAATGTCATGAAATTCATGTAATAAAGCCATGCGAAGAGACTAAGGTATCGCAGGGCGGTACTCAGCTCTCGAATTCACAATGTTTTTGTAATACAAAATACCATCGATGATCTCATAATTTTGACTACGACCCGCTAAAGAAGGTTCTCTATGAGCAGAAGAACAAGCGAGTAAGAAATTATATATTTCCCCAAAATCTGGATCATTCGGCAGCTCAGAAATTATCTGCTCCCTTGAAGTGATTTCCGAGATTAGAAATAGAAAGGGAGGTTCAGTATTGGCCTGGCCACTAGAACTGACCGGACAGCGAGACAATGCGTCAGGCAGTTGGTTAGATTTGCCAGGGCGATACTGAATCCTTACATTAAACTCTTGAAGTTTAAGTGTCCATTTTAACAGTCTTCGAGAAAGATTCTTAGCCGTTTTTAAATATTGTAATGCCGAATGATCCGTGATGACATTGACAGTTAAGTGATTGAGATAGCATTTAAATTTGGTAACTGCAAACAAAATAGCTAAGCATTCTCGCTCAGTAGCAGAGTAATTACGTTCTGCTTTGTTAAGAGTTCGAGAGGCATATGCAATAGGATGCCCTCGTTGAGATAATACAGCACCTAGACCAACACCTGATGCATCAGTATAATTATCAAACATTTCTTCATGGTTAGGAAAGGCTAACACAGGTGGTGAAACTAAAGCATTTTTAAGAGTATTAAAAGCAGTCTCTGCCTCCGTGGACCAAACAAAGTGTCAATACTTTCGTTTTAATGCAAATAAAGGTTCGCATAGAGTAGCGTACCCCGGAACGAACTGTTAATACTGTTATGATTTAAGTGTTATGTATTTCCAGGTAAGTGACTCCTCTAGGTTTTGCTCTAGTCCGCCAGAGGAAGCAATGATTTATAGTGTCATAAGTTGTAAAAGGAGATCTGTCATCCTGCTTCAGAGTCGGGTTGTCATGATGGCTGGACTTTTTTTTTTTTTGATTGGAGGTTTAACGACCACCGTGAGCAACTCAATGGGCTATAAGCAGTCGCCCGTCCCTAATTTAGGGTCACTGGTTCCAGGGAAGGGAGAGAGCCAGTGCCGTAAGACAAACACAACATCCATGCCTGACCGGGATTCGAACCCGGACCCCTTACGGACGAATGATCAGAGGCCAACGCCTTAGACCACTGCGCCACCGGGGCGGCTGGCTGGACTGTGAGTATGATCCTAAGTGTAAATAGTGTAAATATGTATATAAATGTATTATACATAAATCGAATGATGAATTGAATGAATTGTTAAAAAATCATTTTAGTCCTAGATCCTCGGAAATTAATTCCCGTTATCTGTTCCAGAAACGTATACAGCGTAAAGGTGAAAGTATTACTGACTATGTTACTGAACTCCGACGTTTAACGGAGCAGTGCAATTTCAGAGATACACTGAATGAGATTTTACGAGACCAGCTAGTAGGTGGAATAATTGATGACGTGGTCCAACGCAGGCTCTTAGCTGAAACGGAACTGACTCTTGATGGTGCATTCTCGAAAACGCTTGCTGCTGAAACAGCTACTAATGAGGCAAAGCGAATATTTTTCAAACTTGCACTCGCGGAATGTTTCAGAATCGATATATAATGTGCAACATACTAAAAGTAATTCTAAGAAACAAAATACAAATGTTAATTCAAAGTATACCATTCCTTTTAATGGAAGCATATGCCATAGCTGTGGTGGAAACCATATGCATTCTATGTGTAAATTCAGAAATACAGTGTGCAGATTTTGTAGGAATATGGGTCACATTGAAGCTGCTTGGAAGAAAAAACAACAGCAAGGCATTAGTCCTAATTCTAACAGAGGAAAGCCAAGAGTAAAATGCACAAATATGAAAATAAATTCTGAATATTGCGTAAATGTATTACGTAATCGCACAGATTCTGTTAGGAAAACCGTTACATTAAGCATCGACGGTAAAGACTGCAGCTTAGCGGTAGACTCTGGATCCTTTCACTCCATCATTTCACATGATACATACAAAAGGCTCTGGCGTGCAGATAAGCCAGAAATTCAGCCTTCATCAATACGTTTAACTGATTTTCAAGGGAATGCCATACCCCTTCGCGGAATGTGTGTTGTGAATGTACAGCATAATCAGCATGGTGCTCAACTGCAGCTTCTGATCTCTCAGAGAAAGTGCACCAACGTGTTAGGTTATGCGTGGTTCCATCCACTTGGAATTACAATAACAGGGGTAAATGCTATTTCAACAAACCCTGTTGATGATGTGGTGAAATAATTTAATGATGTATTTCAGGAAAGACTTGGTTCATAAAAGGGGCCAGTAGTTTCGCTACCCCTAGATTCTCAAATTCCTCCCATGCGTTTTAAGGCAAGAACTGTTCCACCTGCTCTTCGTCCCAAGATTGATGCAGCACTGGATAAGCTTTTAGCTGAAGATGTAGTTGAACCAATCTCAGCCGCCCCGGTGGCGCAGTGGTCTAAGGCGCTGGCCTATGATCATTCGTCCGTAAGGGGTCCGGGTTCGAATCCCGGTCAGGCATGGATGTTGTGTTTGTCTTACGGCACTGGCTCTCTCCCTTCCCTGGAACCAGTGACCCTAAATTAGGGACGGGCGACTGCTTATAGCCCATTGAGTTGCTCACGGTGGTCGTTAAACCTCCAATCAAAAAAAAAAAAAAAAAAAAAAGAACCAATCTCAAATTTAAAATTGTCTACACCCGTGGTACCAGTGATTAAATCTTCCGGGGAGGTTAGACTCTGTGGTGATTACAAAGTGACACGGAATACTGCTATGAAAGCACATCCATATCCTATTCCTGCAGTAAATCACTTATTGTCAACATTGAAAGGGGGTGAATTTTATGCAAAAATTGACCTTGCTCAAGCATACTTACAGCTTCGCAAAGTTCTCGCTCAGCTTAGAAAGGATGGAATACGTGCTAAAAAAGAAAAATGTCTGTTTGGCGTCACAGAAGTGGAATTCCTGGGATATTGAATTTATGCTTGTGGAATACATCCGTCAAAAACTAAAGTCGAGGCAATTCAGGAACGCCTGTTCCTAAGAACAAGCCACAACTACAAGCATTCCTGGGACTCCTTAATTTTTACCACAGTTTCCTTAAGTCTAAAGCTACTGTGGCGGAACCATTGCATAAAATTCTCAAGAAAGATTATACATGGCCTTGGACTGAGATTCATGACAATGCCTTTAAGTCTGTAAAAGCGTTCTTATCTTCTGACGCCGTGTGAATTCCTTTTGATGAGAAGCTGCCAATGATTCTTACTTGTGATGCATTACCATATGGTGTAGGTTGTGTGTTAAGTCATAAGCTTCTAGATGGGAGAGACGCACCATTGCTTTCGCTTCAAGGACCTTAACTTGTACTGAGAGAAACTACGCTCAAATTGATAAAGAAGCACTGAGTATTTTAGTGGGAGTTAAAAAATTTCATCATTTCTTGTATGGTCACCAATTTACTATTGTTACTGATCATCAACCACTTCTAGGTTTATTCACCAGATGAAAAGTTACTCCAGAAATTATTTCTCCTCGTATGCTGAGATGGTCTATAATGCTAAATGCTTACGACTTCACACTCGTACATCGACCTGGCAAGAAAATTCAAAATGCTGATGCATTAGGTAGATTACCTCAAGAAATTCCAGATTGTGAAATTCCACCTCCACTTGAAGTGTTGTTTACAGAAGATTTAGACAATCCGCCATTACAAGCTAGTGAAATTGCTAAAATGACACTTCGGGATCCAATTCTATCACGTGTTCTCAACTGCGTGTTGAGGGGATGGCCTGAAAGAAAACCGTCTCCTGATTTCCGTATCTTATTCTCCAAGAAAAATGAATTTCCTGTTCATAAAAATTGCTTGTTATGGGAAAATTGTGTAGTCATACCTACATGTGGATACCAGAACATTCTGGAAGAATTGCATCTTGCTCATCCAGGTATTGGGCCAATGAAAGCTCTTGCACGTTCATATGTGTGGTGGCCGCACATGGAAGATCATATTGCTTATCACGTGAAAGACTGTGTCCAATGCCAAGAAACTAGACAGTCTCCTCCTCGTGCTCCTGTTCATCCTTGGGGAAGTTACGACTAAACCTTGGTCTCGTCTACATGTTGATTTCGTGGGACCATACCATGGACAAAATTTCCTAATCCTTGTGGATTCCTACTCAAAATGGTTGAAGGTAAGATACATGTCATCTACTTCAACCAGTGCTACTATTGATGTCCTGCGAGAACTTTTTAGTAATCATGGTATTCCTGATGTAGTGGTTTCTGACAATGGTCCTCAGTTTACATCTTCTGCTTATGATGCTTTCCTACGTAATAATGCCATTCGACGAGTCTTGATCTCCACTTACCGTCCTGCTGCTAATGGTCAAGCAGAAAGAATGATGCAGACTACTAAGGATTCTCTCAAAAGATTAATACACGGGTCTTGGAGGAAGCGCTTAGCTAATTTTCTGCTACGCCAACACATCACTCATTCATCTTCTACGGGTTTCAGTCCGGCTGAACTGTTAATGTCTAGGCGACTAAAAACATACTTAGAATGCCTCCATCCAGACCTTACCACTGATCGTAAAGTCAAGCAAGAAGTTTATGCGAGGGAGCAGCTCGAACAACATAGTCTACGTAATTTTGAGCCAGATGATCCTGTGTACATCAAGAATCATCGAGATGAGCCAGTGTGGATTCCTGCTACCGTTTCTCAACCAACCGGTCCTGTTTCCTACAGGGCGATAACACCTACAGGCGACACTGTGAAGTGCCATGTGGATCAGATGCGACAACGACATGTAGAAGCACCTGTAACCATTCCTGAAGTTTCAGATTCCAGTGCTCTTTCTACTCCTTTGGAAAATGCTGTTACTGAACTTCCTGCTGAACCAGTGGATAAAGACTCTGATGCAGAATTGACCCTAAGAAGACCACGACGACAAACTGTGAGACCGAAACGTTTCGAGGACTTCATAACTTAGGGGGAGGGATGTTATGATTTAAGTGTTATGTATTTCCAGGTAAGTGACTCCTCTAGGTTTTGCTCTAGTCCGCCAGAGGACGCAATGACTTACAGTGTCATAAATTGTAAAAGGAAATCTGGCATCCTGCTTCAGAGTCGGGGTTTCATGATGGCTGGACCGTGAGTGGGATCCTAAGTGTAAATAGTGTAAATAGGTATATAAATGTATTATACATCTTGAGTACCTTCTTCTTCCTTTCCTTCTCGCGGTGTTGTGATTACTTCAGAACAACTTTGTTTGTGATTACTTCGGAACAACTGTGTTTGTGATTACTTCAGAATGTTACTTTCAAACAGATACCACCCGGTCATGCCCAAGAACCGATACAACTCCTTTGCTGACTTAGGCCTAGGAAAATCAGAAATCGGCTTGACCTTTGAGTCATCAGTTAGAAGACTATTGGGGGCAATTTTTAATCCCAGATATACCAGTTCGTCCCGTCCAATTTGACATTTAGCAGGTTTTAATGTCAAACCCGCATTACGTAAAAGTTCAAAAACTTGGTCCAACAGAGACAGATGCTCCTCAAAAGTCTCAGAAGAGATGATAATGTCGTCCAATAGGTCCGAGCACAGGACGTAAGACTGAGTCCATAAAGCGTTGAAAGGTTGCGGGAGCATATGTCAATCCAAAAGGCATTTTCAGGAACTCATATGCTCCAAACGGGGTAATGAATCCAGTTTTCTCTACTGAACTTGGGTGGACAGCAACCTGCCCATAGCCACTAGCCGAATCTAAAGTCGATATCTATAGTTTGTTGGTGATAAATCCTGGAGAATATCGCTAATTATGGGTAACGGTACATTGATAGCTTTTAGTCACCGCATTAAGTTTCCGATAGTCTATCACAAAGCGATACTCTCAAGATTGTTTCTTAGGAACAAGAAAAACAGGTGCTGCCCAAGGACTAAGTAATTCCTTAATAATTCCCGAATGGAGTATGTCCTGAATTTGTTTTTGGAACCCAGCTTTTTCTGGTTTGGATATGGATAAGGTTTACATGCTATGGGATTAGCCCCTCCGTATCAATGGTGTGATACACCACCTGCGTGAACCCTGGCTTATCTGAAAATAACCCTGGTCGGTTGTTTAAAACCTGAGCAAGTTGACTCTTGTACTCAGGTAACAATCTCTCGCTCGCAAGAACTGTGGAAAAATCAATAGGCTCTTTCTGGGGTGGGAGGACTAACCTCAAGCATTAAGATTAGCCCATGCTAAAAATCAAGAGTAAGTTTAAATATTTTAATAAAATCCACCCTCAGAAGGCAATCAACGGGTAAGTATTGTATCAAGAAGAAAGTGTGTGAAAGTTGAACTTTGCCAATCTTGACAGGTAAATGAACTGAGCCAGAGATTGAAAAGATATTATTGTCGGCACCTCGCAGTTATTGCTGGGAGGGCTCGACAGAAGCATTTGGAAAGGTAGCAGCACAGAAATCAAAATTTAAAGCATAAATGTCAGACCCTCGAGTCTACTTTAGTGGATACCACCACTTTACCCAAGGTGACAAGAATATCGGCCAACTGCGGAGCTTGAATGATTAAAAAAAGAGATTTGAGGTCTTCAGAGATACAAGGAGGTAGAATAGACCCACTGTAACGTACCAGGAGATGTGACGTACCTGCCAGAAGGACGCACACGACATAAAGGCAGATAGGAATCAGAATAAAATGTCCGCGTAGCTCAATTGGTAGAGCAACTTATTCCGGAATGAGTGGACCCGGGTTCGAATCCTGGCGCGGATAAAAATGACGGAGAAATTCACTTCGTTATACCACCTCCTGTGGAAGTTTGGATAGGAGGGAATTTGATTACCATGTCTTGGTTGACTTTGAAAATTTACAGATGCACTAGAACTTGCTGAGTTGTAATAACGTGCAAGTAAGGGGGCAGCATTAGTAGCACTAGGCCTGCCTTGCCCCTCAGCACGGTATTTTGGATATGTCTGGTCCACCGGGTAATGATTTTCCCGGGGACGAGAAACTTGGTTGTTATTCTGGTTCCCATAAAAGTCAGGATGTCGCACCTCTGGTGCCCGACGATGCGGCGGCACGTATCTACTCTGCTGATAGGTATTTTCCAGTCTCAACTGATAAGCAGCCTGTCTGGGCTGATTGTAAAATTGTCCTTGTTGAAAGTTCTGTTTAGGCTGCTGATTGATACTTATGGTTTTGAAGAGGAGGTTCTTGGATCTGCCTAGGTTGGCGGTACTTTTTGACCTGAAGTAATGGGTTTTGTGAAGATTGCCCTTTGTTGTGCCGTTCCTCAAAACCCGGATGAGTTTCAGGCATCCGTGAACGGAGGCAGGACGTCAAACTTCCAAAAAATCCTGCAGGAAGGGGTTCAGCTGCTGTATAAATAACGTCATATATATAACATATATATATAAGTATAAATAACGTCAGACTCGACTGCAGCGAGTCTGACGTTATTTATACTTGAGCGAACGTGGCGGGACTATCTGAAGCCCGCTGTCGCCTGTAAAACAGCTGCTGAGCAAGGCTGGCTTTATTTGTGCTAAAAGGAAATTCTTTCAAAAATTCAGCTCTCTCTAAATTGCTGAAAAGGGCCACCTGGGTTCATCCGACGCCGCTGTCTGTACCAGACCTTGGCAGCGTCTTGCAAACATGTGCCCGCAATAGGTATTTGTCAATATTCAAGAACATTGTACAAATCGAAGTGATCTTCGAGATCCTCAAGAAACCTAAGCGACCCACCGTTTCCTCTGAATACAACGGAACCCGCATGAGGTACGTAATGAGCAAAGATTTTGCTCCTTCTTACGGGGGATGGGTAAATTGCAGTTGAAGTACGCGGCACATGATTTTCGCACCTTGCGTATTCACTATCCGATAAATCTGAACCGCGGGCCTCATACAGAGCTGCAGGAGAATTAGGTGGTGCCCTATAATGCTGAGTGCGTGGCTTATATTTTGGTCCCAGTACGAATTTTAGTAGCACTCCACAATTTTAAGACAGCAGATATCAGATTACATTATCTAATAATTGAACGTCTACAGACACACATCCACCACATCTCCACAACAGCAACTGTTATCTCGTCCTTTTATCTATCGTTCTTATCTCATACATTCATACGTCACGTTCACTCTGACCTGAAGAGTGTTGCCAACAGTATTCTCGTGAGACGGAATATGTCACGTTAAGTTTGGAAGTATAACTGAGAACAAACTCAAATTTGCATAGAAAAAGAAACTAAAAATGAAAGTTAATCTAGAATATACGTCACAATAGATCTATGACATTTTCTGATCACGAAATCTAATCGTCACTGATTTTGACAGCTTTGTGAATGTCTTGGAAAAGGACTTATTACTAGCTGATATGCTACAAAAGTTCGTGAAAATTTCTCGTACAATTTTAACTATACCAGTGTCGACCTGTACAGCAGAAAGATCATTTTCAAGCTTCCGACGTGTCAAATCGTACACCAGATCGACCATGGCACAAACCCGCCATGATGACATTGCCATTTTACACACACACACACACACACACACACACCGTGAACTGGCCTCAAGCATCATAGAAGTCGAAGTTGCGGATGAATTCATTCAACGAAATTATTTACGAAAAAAAACATTTTCTTTGACTTTGAAAAAAATAATTGACTTTGAAAAAAATAAAGCAAGCAACTAAGTCTCTTTTAGGCTAACCTTCGGGTGGCAAAAATTGAGTCGAATTTAGACTTCAAATTTTATTAATAATTTTCCAATTATCTATTTTCTCTGCCATGTTCACATAACCGCAACACTAAACTTTTAATTTTCAGGGATTACACCATTTTCCAAGAGTACATTCGATTCTTTAAAGTAATGAATACAAAATTTCAACCCAGAAAACATTTGAAAAAAAATTTGTTTGCATTTTTAAAAATGGTAAAAACACCTAAAAATAAATTTTACACGTTTTTGTTACTTTTATAAAGATAATTGAGTTGGTGGAAATTTACTCAGTATCTATATATTGTATATAATAATGGTGCGCCTACAAAAGCAAAATAAATCAAATAAGTAATTATCTAGAGAAAAAAAATATTTTTTTGTAATAAACCATAATTTCCTTCATTTTAACATTTCAGGCATCTTATTGTGCCAGATAATCTGACTGAATTAAATCTAAATTAGACTTAAATCCTTTAAAAAATGCATGGATCATTCGATTTAAAATTTCTGGAACCCCCAATAATTTTACAAGTCGGCGCCTATGATGTTGGATGACTGTTAGAGTGAATTGAAGTATGATGATTTTAAGCAATGTATATGAATTTGTTGCCTCTCATAATCTATATTGTATTCATATTGTTTAGATATCTGATGACTTGATTCAAATAAATAGAATAGTGCTAAAAGGAACAAAACATACCTTTAGAGTACAGATGACTTCTTTAATGAACATAAATAAGATGCTTGAAGGTATGAATTGAAGATTGTATAATTAATAACTGAAGGTAATTAGAAGAAGAAGAATAGTTCACTTTGTGAACAAAAGGCGCATTCCACAAATCATTTGGTTCTCCGGGTGAGAGCAAACTTATAACCTTCACCTTTAGTCATTTAAAAAATCACGAAAAAACAGTTTCTTCTTGAAGAAGGAAGGGAATACTTCAGACCAGGAACATAACCTCTGTAAATATGATTTCCATTGTCTGCTGGGAAGAAACAGAATAAACACAAACACTTCCAGTGACATGCATAATCATACGACTTTTCAGGACAGGAACCTCACTCACTTCTGTGTAGCTTCTTTTGTGGAGAGAGAGTTGCTGTTTTTTTGTTTCTGTCCGAGCGCGAGACAGAGCTAGTTGCATCGGAACGCCCTCTCTTGACTTATAAAATAAATAATGTTTACATTTTAGTTTTTCTTTCCTCTTGGACAGAGCATAAATGGTGATCTGACGCTAACATTCCCCTCGTGCATAATAAACAAAGACATCGCTCTTTCCACGTTTAGCAACGCACAGCAACCGAAAAATTGTCATTCGGCGGCCGCCGGGGAATTGACTCCCGGATATCTCGATATCTAGCCGAGCGCGTTAGCCTTACACCACAGTGGCCAACAATTCACGGCGCTATGTGCGTTTTTCTGTTAGCATCTGACATTATAAATCCGTAAGATGGGCTCAGCTACTGAGACGTCTCCATCTGGTGGGCATCAACGGCACTGGCTATACAGTACATGAATTATAGCAGTTAAATACAAAGGGCGAGATCCAAAGTGAAAATCCTCCAAATACGTGTGTCATGGCGAAAATTTTAACCTCTGGTGAATTTCGGAAAGACCTGATCAATCTTTCTGTTGGTTTATCAGGGATTAATTAATGCAAAAATTTTCTCCCATGACATACGTTAGAAGAAAAATTCCTGGTTGAAAGGCAGGGGAATTCGTGCGCAAAATTCGCTTGTCTTAATCACAACCTGGAAAACAAAATTTCATGTTAAAAGAAAAAAAAAAGAGGAAGAGAATAATATTTGATTTAACTGACTTTGGGGTTTTGGAAATAATTATTTTATCTGTTCTTTTATCGCGATAGGAAAAGGCGAGTAGGTGTGCAGCTCAGAGAATCAAAATTAATTTTACTTTCACATCACGGAATGAGAACAAAAAACGTTTCTGGAAAAGAAAAAAGAGAGTTGTGAGAAAAGGAAATCTTCTTTCAGATCGGCCATTTTAAGGGTTCGGTCTTAGAAGTCGATCAGAAAAATGTTGCATTAAAGCTCTTAGGGGTTGGCGCTGTTCTATTTTTGGAGACAAGGTCGCGGCCGCACATGGGGGTTACTTGGCTTACGTGTGAAGGTCAGAGGTCACTAGAGGCGTGGGAGAGAACTGTGGCATGCAGGGCTGCTGTACTAGGGAAAATTTCAGCCAATCAGGGGTCAGCATTTTTCCAACACCCCAGAGTTTTTTTGCACTTTGAGAGGCTTGTCTCAGTCACTCTGTCTTTTGTCTTCGCTCTTGCTGGCCGGCAGAAAGAGGGGACGGCCGAGTTTTTCTCCTTGCCTTTTGGTGGGGAGAGAGAAGAAAACGAGTTTTTTTTTACTGCTTTTGCTGACCACCAGTCCACCACAATGGGACACTCTGGATCTGGGCTGCTTATTGAAGGTTTGACGATGTAGAACGCGGATAAAGCGGCATTCCGCCTTCCGGAAACTTCGCCCTGGAGAAAATGGCGGAGAGACGGGAGGCTAAGACGATGTCGCTCGTGGAGAGAACTTAGCCGAGGAAGGCAAGACATGCCTCCTCCCTTATTGATATCCAAAAAAAATATATATAGGCCGTATGCCTTTCAAAAAAAGTTCAAAATTAGTGCAGTGTGAAAAATTTTGTGTGCTGTTATCTTCCATGACTTGAGCCCATGTACCCACCTTAGCTTGACTAAGGCTATCGATCCGAATCCTGGTATTATAAGGTATTTCATAACTGCAATTTTTGTCCTATCCTTTTAAATTGACTTTCACCGCCTCCACAAGTTGTTATTGAACGAGTACATTTCATCCTATGACTTATAGTGACACATTTTCATATACATGCAACAATATTCACTTATTTTTGCACTTTCAGATGACTCAACTCTGCGTGAACACAAACAACGCAAACTTTTCAATAACTTCTTGTGGAGTGTAAATTCTTAGATGCATTTTTGTTTAAGATGTTCATGGCCTTTCATATACTTAGAAAATATTTTTGTTTCGAAATGCATCTACCCATCTCCCAAAGTTAAATTTTAGTCAAAATTCAAAATTTCCCTTCAAGTTTAATTTTGGCTATTTATTATAATAACCCATATATAACGTGGCTAAGATTTCCGCTACAATATAAATGGTGCCGTGACCATAGGATACATGCCTTGTCATGGAATTCAACTTGTACTGCACAATAGTTACGAAAAATCTTGAGTATGGTTTCATATGTGAATTATTTTCTCGTAGTGATAAGTTCTGGTAGTCTCTCTCTCTCAGTGACCAAAGTAGCGAAAGTGCATATTTTTTTATTTCAGCTGAATTTCTACGTATAAGTATTATAATATTTCAGTAGCAGCGTTTTTGATATTTGAATAATTTTGGGCTTAACATGAAAGCCAGTTCGCGCTTGACACACATAAAAAAAAATTTTGTGTTGGTGTAATATTTTCAGTGACATATATGAGTAATTTCAATAATTTTGTGCGTGACATACAAATAATTTTTTTGGTGCTTGACACATAAATTTTTTTTGGGTGTTTACCTACATGAGTTTTCACACAAATAATTTCTCAAGCGTACCTGCATAATGTATAATTTGGTATTTCAAATATAACTAGTGCTAATTAATGGTTTGCAGTGTGTCATATATATGCAATTTTACATTTTTCCAAATATAGAACTTTTAAGTGTATTTTTCATGTGTTGCAATTTTTTTTCCTCTACAGTCCGAGTGTTGAATTAAGTGTATTTTTAATGTGTTGCATTCAGGCAATTTACCATATTCTGTTGAACTAAGCGAAGAAAGTGTAGTGTAAAGTAATGTTGTCATTCGAAAATGCCTGTTGTTGGTGTTGTCAAATTTGTGAAAGCATAATGCAAAATTGTAAGAAGCGTAACTTCTCTTCTCTCCTCAGGCTGGTTAATTTAGTGCCCAGGTGCACTGGTTAGTTATTTTAAGTTAGGTTGTTTACTATTGTAGTGCAGTGTAGGTTCAGTGTTGGGTAGGATTAGTATTTCTGTAGTAATAGCCAGTGAGTTATATAATGAATAAAAGCTTTCACTCAGCTAATTATAATGAATTCAACTCTTCTACTAAGCTAATGCTTCTTCTAATGCTTGTTGTTTTTTAATTATATCATGAATAAACTTTCCTGCTAGTAGTGTAGTAATAATGATGAACAAACTTATAACTGGTAGTAATGTTGTAGTAGTAATTAAGATGAATAAAGTCTTATGCTGGTTGTTACTAATAACACTAAATGAAATAAACCTAACAGCCAGACAGAAGTCTGACAGTACTATGAACTGAGAAAGACGTACTTACTTAAAACTCTTTATTATGAACTTCTACTGGTATCATCACACACACTTCACACACAGCTACTCAAATAACACGTAGCTCCTTGCACATGAACGAAGCTCTCTGACACATAAACCAAACGCTCTCTCTATACAACAACAAACGCTCTCTCTATACAACAACAAACGCTCTCTCTATACAACAACAAACGCTCTCTCTGTACAACAACAAACGCTCTCCTTAGGTATCGTTGAACGCGCCTATTTATACTGGCTACCACTACGTCATGACTTACACTCATTGCCAGATCTCATTCAGCGGGTGAAATAACATTTCGTTCAGTAAGAAGATAATTTACATAGTAAAATAAAATAACCAGAGATAGTAAAAATCAAAAGGAAAGTGAATCTAGAGTATACGTTACAGTTAGGAATTTAATAAACAGTTAAATTTCTTTTAATTTAATTTTCTCAGTTTAGTTAAAAGGTTAGTATTTGAGCCGATGCAGAATTTTTTTTCTTCGTTCCGTGAAAATTTTTTGGCTTGTAAAAAATTATTTTACCGCTGTAATTAAGGTCAGGTGATAAGTAGCTTCGCTTCGGAACATTTGTTTTCCTAGTTCAGTGGTAGCCATGTTGGAACGAAAGTCAGCTCACCAGAGGTAGGTGGCGCTGCAGGTTTGTTTACATTCATCGGTTTGTTGACATATTCGGAGCACGTGTGTGTTGAGTAGTAGGTAGAAGCGAATTTTCTGAGATTTTATTCTATGTTTCGACTCGCTTTGCTCGTCTTTTTCGCAGGGGGAATGTATTTGTCATGGCGAAAATTTTAACCTCTGGTGAATTTCGGAAAGACCTGATCAATCTTTCTGTTGGTTTATCAGGGATTAATTAATGCAAAAATTTTCTCCCATGACATACGTTAGAAGAAAAATTCCTGGTTGAAAGGCAGGGGAACTCGTGCGCAAAATTCGCTTGTCTTAATCACAACCTGGAAAACAAAATTTCATGTTAAAAGAAAAAAAGAGGAAGAGAATAATATTTGATTTAACTGACTTTGGGGTTTTGGAAATAATTATTTTATCTGTTCTTTTATCGCGATAGGAAAAGGCGAGTAGGTGTGCAGCTCAGAGAATCAAAATTACTTTTACTTTCACATCACGGAATGAGAAAAAAAAACGTTTCTGGAAAAGAAAAAAAGAGAGTTGTGAGAAAAGGAAATCTTCTTTCAGATCGGCCATTTTAAGGGTTCGGTCTTAGAAGTCGATCAGAAAAATGTTGCATTAAAGCTCTTAGGGGGTTGGCGCTGTTCTATTTTTGGAGACAAGGTCGCGGCCGCACATGGGGGTTACTTGGCTTACGTGTGAAGGTCAGAGGTCACTCGAGGCGTGGGAGAGAACCGTGGCATGCAGGGCTGCTGTTACTAGGGAAAATTTCAGCCAATCAGGGGTCAGCATTTTTCCAACACCCCAGAGTTTTTTTGCACTTTGAGAGGCTTGTCTCAGTCACTCTGTCCTTTGTCTTCGCTCTTGCTGGCCGGCAGAAAGAGGGGACGGCCGAGTTTTTCTCCTTGCCTTTTGGTGGGGAGAGAGAAGAAAACGAGTTTTTTTTTTATACTGCTTTTGCTGACCACCAGTCCACCACAATGGGACACTCTGGATCTGGGCTGCCTATTGAAGGTTTGACGATGTAGAACGCGGATAAAGCGGCATTCCGCCTTCCGGAAACTTCGCCCTGGAGAAAAAGGGCGGAGAGACGGGAGGCTAAGACGATGTCGCTCGTGAGTAGTATAAAATGGCGGGTTCTGCCGGAGGAGCAGCTCCTTCTAGAGAAGGAGCAAGGGGCGTGACTTGCGGCAGAAGGATGGGGCGTGGCGTGTGACCGAAGGATGTGGGGGCGTGGCAGATGACGCTAGTGTGTTGGGTCGATGCTGCTCCCTAGCGGTGCTTCTTGGAACTTTATTATTATGTTAGATCTTTGTTTTTGAGAGATGGCAACGACCGAGTTGGGGAAAGGAAATGTGCTGCCCCTAGCGGTGATTCTTGGAACTTTCAATGGATCTTTGAGAGATGGCAACGACCGAGTCGGGGAAAGGAGATGTGCTGCCCCTAGCGGTGCTTCTTGGAACTTTTAATGGACCTTTGAGAGATGGCAACGACCGAGTGGGAGAAAGGGGGTGGATATAGGGGGATGTCAACTCGATGTGCTGCTCCCTAGCGGTGCTTTTTGGAACTTTTAATGGATCTTTGAGGGATGGCAACGACCGAGTGGGGGAAAGGGGATGTGTACGTTGCCCCCTAGCGGTGCTTTTTGGAACTTTTCTCGGGAGATTTATTGGACGTTGACAAATTTTGGGGAAGTCTTTCCAATATTTATTTTTTTAATTTTCTCGGGAGATTTACTGGACTTTGTCAAATTTTTGAAGGAAGTCTTTCCAATATGTTTTTTTTATTAAATTTATATTTTCAGGAATTCCCTGAGGTGTTATAATTTTTATAGACGTTGCAGTATTTTTTCCCCTCAGGTTCATAAAAAATGATCTGGTGGTCCCAGCGAGACCATTGAGAAAATATGTTTGAAAGGGGAAGCATTTTTAATAAAATTCTTGGAATTTTATTTAAAAATGCAGTGTGAGGGGGAGTGGACGTTAATTGAGTTGTGAACGAGTTGGTGTGAACATGAATTTTTCTGTTACGATGGAACATCTCTCGTTGAATTGTTGTAATGAAGGATGTAATGAAACAGGCGTATCTTACAGCCGTAAAAGAAGGAAGTCTCGGTGGGGTGAATGCTTTATTCCGTGTTGTCAAGAAAGAAGGCGTCAAGAAAAAAGACGTGGAAAAATGGCTGAAGTGGGAGAAAACGTACACCCTCCACAAACCGACGAGACGTCATTTTCCGAGAAACAGAGTGTTGGTGAATAAAATAGATCAACAGTTTCAAGCAGACCTGGTTGACCTTCCCAGTTTGAGTCGACATAATAATGGATTTCGTTACTTGTTGACGTGTATTGATATATTTTCCAAATATGCGTGGGTGATTCCCCTAAAACAAAAGTCGGGGTTCCATATCGTTCAAGCGTTTTCCAAGATTTTCGAACAGAGAAAACCTTTAAAACTGCAAACTGATAAAGGAACTGAATTTAAGAACAAAGAATTCCAGAAGTTTTTAAAACAGCACGAGGTGCATTTCTTTACGACGAACAACGAGACAAAAGCAAGTGTTGTGGAAAGATTCAATCGCACGTTGAAAACTAGAATGTGGCGCTACTTTACAAGTCAAAACACCTTCAGATTCATCGACGTGCTCGACGATTGAGTCCACAGTTACAATCATTCTCCCCATCGAAGTATAAAAATGAAGCCTGTGGAAGTGAACGAAAACAATGAAAAGCAAGTGTTTGACAATCTATATAGTGGTTTCAAGAGGGAAAACCCTCCTATAAATTCCAAGTCGGCGATCACGTAAGGATTTCTAAAACCAAATTAACGTTTGAAAAAGGATACGAGTCAAATTGGACGGAAGGAGTGTTTGTGGTGAGTGACCTCATTCCAAGATCCCCCCCCCCCCCCCGTGTACAAAGTAAAATATTTATTGAACGAAGAGCTGGAAGGGACATTCTACGCCGAAGAGCTTCAAAAAGTGACACTTTTCGAGACATTTTCTGTGGAACGTGTTCTAAAGAAACGCAAAAGAAAAGGAAAATGGAATACTTTGTCAAATTTAAAGGCTACTCCGATAAATTCAACGCATGGATCCCCGCGGAAGACTTGACCTCGCTATAAAACCGGCCTTATTTTTAAATGAAACGTCATTCGTCAAGATGAGTTTCTATCTGACACTACCGAGCGACAGCTCTCTCGGATACTTTTTGGACAACAAAATATCCCATTTTATAACACGTCTTCCTTCCCCAATCGAACTGAATGGAGACTGGGAAGTGGGACTTGTCGAGCTCATCTACCCCCATTCGTGGTATAATATCACGGAAAATTCCAACCATTTCGAATACGATTTGGGAACAGGTCAGTTTAAGACGGGAAGAATATCTCCAGGTCATTACGAGTCTATAGCGGACATTGTTAAATCCATGAACAATCATTTTGCCAATAAAATCTTTTTGAATTATAATAATAATTATAATAATTTGAATTATAATAATCTTTTTGAATTATAATAAAGCGACTCAAAAGGTCAAGTCAACTCTTCTGAAAGGTACGCGCTTGGTTTTCCCCCCAGGGATTGCGGAAATCTTAGGATACCAACCCATGCAACTTTCAGCCGTGAGTGGAGCTGTCTCGGTAAATGGTGAATTTATCGCAGATCTAAACGGTCGGTTTTCTTTGTTGTATGTGTACAGTGATATTGTGGAACCGCAACCGGTAGGAGACATGGTTGCTCCTCTCCTTCGCATCGTTAAAGTGAGTGGTGTGGATGGAGAGATGGTGAGCGCTTTGTTCGATCGACCTCATTATTTGTCTCTTGCAAGAAAAAAATTTCAAACCATTGAAATCGTTTTAAGGAATCACATAGGCCAATTAGTGCCATTTGAACGTGGAACAGCGATCGTGAAACTTCATTTTCGTCTCAAGCATCTCTAATCATGTACGAACCATACCGCTGCTGTACGAAATCCTTCGAAGATTATTACGTCAGTCAAACGGGAAAAGGAATAGTTTACTATCAAGGAGTACCACTACAAAAAGGTTATGGACTTGGAGGACTTTTTCGTTCATTATTTAGAGCGGCGGTACTGTTATTTAAACAAGGTGCTAAAACGCTCGGAAAACAAGTCTTACGAACGGGTATGGATCTCGCCAATGACGTCATTCTCGGTAAAGATGTGAAAACGGCAGCCAAACAACGAACTAAAGAAGCAGGACAAATTCTCACTGATAAAGCAGCTTCTAAAGTGAAGAAAATGTTGGGGGAAGCGTTAAAAGAAAGAGAAAAACGAAGAAACGTATCATTCGTTCAAAGAAAGCCAAGAGGACCGCAAGCGATATTTTTGATCCGTAAACCATGGCTATGATTCACAGTCATTCTTCCGTATGTCTCAAGTCGGAATTGGATTTATTTGCTTTACCGCTTACCCAAACGAGCATAGAAAAAGGACAATGGATCGAATATCACCCCTTGGCCAACATTCGAGATGGAGGACCTCTGGAATTTAATATTTCTGGGAGTGGAGAAGAATACATGGTTTGGCTTCCAGCCAACTCTATGTGAAAATTAAAATTGTGAAAGCTGACAATTCTTCCCTACCTGAAAAAGAGCCCGTGGGTCCCATTAACTGTTTTCTTCATTCTCTGTTTTCTCAAATCGACATCAGTTTAAACGAAAGAGTGATTTCCTCATCAAGCAACACGTATCCCTACAGAGCTTATATCGAAACTCTACTGAATTACGGAGAAGAAGCAAAGAAATCCTATTTATCATGTGAAGGTTTTTACAAGGATACAGCCGGACATCTACACGAAATTAATCCCACGAATGATGCAACAAACAAGGGATTACATCAACGCTACGAACTCATAAAAGAAAGCAAGACGCTGGATATGATTGGAACCTTGCACTGTGATTTATTTTATCAAAACAGACTGCTGCTCAATTTAGTGGATATGAAAATCAAACTGGTTCGAAGTAAACCAGATTTCTGCCTTGTTTCCTCCTCCGAGATCCCCAGTTACAGAGTTCTAATCGAACACGCATCCATTTTTGTGAGAAAAGTGAAAGTCAACCCTGGAGTGGCCATCGGTCATGCAAAAGCATTAGAAAAATCTCCTGCCAAGTATCCCATTGATCGAGTTTTATGCAAAGTGTATTCCGTCTCTCAAGGAAGTATGTCCTTCGTACAAGACAACGTATTCCTCGGACAAATGCCCAAAAGACTGGTTATTGGATGTGTAGACAACGACGCTTTTAATGGTACATATAAATCCAACCCATTTGAATTCAAGCATTATGATGTCAACTTTATCGCCGTGTACGTTGACGGACAGCCAGTTCCTCATAAACCTCTAGAACCCAATTTTGAAAAGGGAAGCACAATTCGTTCCTTCCACAGTCTATTTCAAGGCACCGAGAAACTGTGTCAGGACCGTGGAATATTTATCGATCGTGCGGAATTTTCCGAGGGATACACTCTTTATGCATTCGATCTCAGTCCAGATCTATGCGATGGAGGACATTTGAACCTGATCCATCAAGGAAATTTGAGAGTGGAAATCAAATTTGGAAAAGCTTTGGTAAAAACCATTTCTGTGCTAATCTACGCAGAGTTCCAGAACATTATTGAAATTTCCAAGTCCAGAAATATTCTTTGTGATTTCTCCAATTGAAGAAATGAACAGTATACAAATAACCAAGTCCTTAAAGCAAGATCACGTGACCCGACGTTCCTTCCTCGGAGTGTTTGCCTGTGACCGCCTTCCCAAGAGAATTGTCAAGTTCCTAGCATGCCTTGTTGTGAATACAGACCGACATGGAAATCCTGGAAAACACTGGTTGGCTATGTATATGTCAAACCCAAAAACAATGGAATTTTTTTATTCTTTCGGACATTCTCCAGAATATTTTCAAGGACCTATTGCTCAATTTGTCTCCAAGTTTGAAACTATGAATTTTAATGATGTACCTCTTCAAAGTTTGTTTACGGCCGTATGTGGTCAATTTTGTATTTTCTTCCTTTATTCTAGATGTCGCGGAAAAAGCTTGTACTCCATTGTAAGAAATTTTCGATGGAAATCTGAAACAAACGACGTGCGTGTCTATTATTTTGTTCGAAATAAATTTGGAATTGTAACAAAATTTAGAATTTAAAATAAAAATTGATTTCAATTCTAATTTATGTGTCTTTAAATTATTTTGTAAGTTCTTGATTGACCTCAGTTGACAACATGGAAGTGCCCAGACTACAACATCCTTTCACAGCTCTGATAGCGGGTCCTACGGGAAGTGGAAAGACCCAGTTTGTAAAGCGCTTACTTCAGCATCAAGGGGAAGTCATCTCTCCCCCTCCCGAAGACGTGGTGTGGTTCTATGGGGTTCACCAAACATTGTATGATGAAATAGAAAACGTGACATTTGTGGAAGGCATCCCCTCTAATTTCCGTGATTATGTGAAAGGAAGAACGCTGTTTGTCATTGACGATCTCATGACTGAATGCGGAAGTGATAAAAAATTGACTCACTTGTTCACTAGAGGGAGTTATCATTTCAATGTGTCCGTGATATTCATTACTCAAAATATTTTTCATAAAGGTAAAGAAATGCAAGAAATTTCCCTGAATGCTCATTACTTGTTTCTGTTTAAATCCCGAAGAGATGTGAATCAAATCACTCATTTAGGGAGGCAGTTGTACCCTAGCAAACTTAAATTTTTTCAAGAAGTGTATATGGATGCCACAAAATTATTGATTGATCTAAAACCTGAGACAAAGGAAGAATTAAGATTACGCTCCCAGGTACTTCCGGGAGACATTCAAGTAATATATCAACCTCGGTGAAATGAAATAAGTCTCAGTTTTCATCATGACGCTGTCTAAGCAGCAGGTCCAACTTTTATGTATGATTCAACACTGTCCAAAAAAAGTATTAAAAGACCTAATATCGAAGTGTAGAAAAAGTGGAATTAAAGCACTATGTGAAGTTTGTATGAATACGTTAAAAGGAAATGTTCCGCTTACTCCCACCCAGAAACATTCATTGCAACGGCATAAGCACACCTTGCGAGCTCTCTCTCGAAAAAAGACACCTCTGTATAAAAAGAGGAAACTCCTTATTCAAAAAGGGGGATTTTTAGGTGTGTTGATTCCCGCTGCTCTCAGTGTATTAACGACTCTGCTTACGAAATAATGGAATTTGCCAAGAAAATGGTTCTGATTCCCGAAGAACGGATTTCCCGTCATATGCCCACAGACGAAACGCTAACGGACTTGGACAAAGAAATGAAAAAAATTCTCCTAAGCAAAGAGTCTGACGAAGTAAAAGTGAAATTATATAATCAAGTCTTGAATAAGCGCATTCATGTTTCCAGTTTTAATCCTCCAGTTGCATCTCACGAAACCCCATCTAGAACTGAAGAATCAGTGAAAGAAGAACATGTCAAAGACGAGAAAGTAAAAGATGTTGTGGAAGACCTTATCGTTCAGTCCGTTCCTTCTAACTTGAAACGAAATGCAAGAAATGTGCTGGACGTCTTTAAAACGAACTCTGATATTATTGACTGGAGTCCCAAGGCCGAATTTAAATATAATGGACGCATTGTAAAAAACACGAATATAGTAGACCTCATAGACTCTATGTTTCGAAGCAAGGGATCTAAGCTGTACATACCTCCTGAATTTGTAAAAGCATTAAAAGACATTTATTTGCCCAAAAAGTACATTAAAAATAAACAAATGTTGAAAGTTCCTGTACAAGAAGGAAATTCTGTTGTAACTTCTAAACGAAAAAATACAAATTCTAAGAAAATATGTAAAAATGTTCATTGGATTCCATATTAAAATAATTTAGTTGAACAAAAGTGTCATTTTATTTTCTCTTTTTTAAATGTATGCACTTTCGGAACAGTTCATTCTTTCTTAGGGTTAAAAATGGAACACTTCATTTTTTCTTAGTGGACAGCTTTGAGAAAACACATTTCATTAAAAGCAGGGAAATTCTCATAGAATAACATGGGAAAACTGGTATACATAAAAAGACTGTTTCGAAACGAGTAAAAATCTGTTGAAGTTCGTTTTCGAAAAAGTTGGAAATAGAATATAGTAAAAACAGTCACAGCAAGTTCCTGAAAGTTGAAAATTGGATGTACTAAAAATGTCTAAGGAAAGAATTTTTTATAAAACACAACTGTTTTAGTTTTCCCAGGCTAGAGGGGTCTTCAGTGAGAGCGCTTCTTCTTTTTCAACACAAAGAATGAAGCGAGTCAGTTTGAAACATTTCAAACTCCCCGAAAATAAGCCGTGTACTCTGGTTTCGGCTCAATACTGTAAAGCATTGCTCTCAGACCAGTCGGAAATCCCCCGATTGGCCGCCTGATGGAAAACATCAGGCCCATTTCCCTTAATAAATACCCAAATATCCTTAAGAAAAGTCTTTAGCAAAAAAATACTAGTTCCCCATTAAATCAATTCTTTCTGTTACTATTTTAAAAAAGAAATTTCTTTTACTTTTAAAATTCTTGAAACTTAATATTTTGACTCATTTCAATAAAAAAAAACATATATTCACTAAATTTAGGTTAATAAAAAAAATAATTTCACAAAATTTATATCTTAGAATGAATAAAATACTTACACTTAAATTTAGGCTCTGGAAATAGAAAAAAAAATTACTTTAAACATTTCCAAAAAAATATTTACTTTTTTTTAAAAAACTTGAATTCTCACTTTTTTTTCAGTAATTTACCTCCCTCCCTCCTCCCCTTCCCTTACCCAAATTTTTAGGAGCCCTAAAAAGGACTTTTTTCAACAGCTGCTGTTTCGTCCAACTCAATACAAGTCGTATTGGGCTACGTGCATGTCGTGAATCGTTTTCAACAAGTTCGTAATGTCCAGAGATTCTAAAAATTCTTTGGAGATGAGTCCCTTCGAAGCAGCAACGAAAGATTCCGCTACAACCACAGGCTGCAGCATAGCAACGGGGCAGGCAAAGTGAGTGCTAAACTTAATATTCATGGAATCAGAGCAGGCATGCTCCATGATGTTGTTAGGCAATTCACGATAGGGCAAGAGACATTCCGGACATTGAAACAGTGGGCTGAGCGTTCTTTTGCCACGGTAGACCATGACTCCAATAAGAATTTGTTGACGGAAGCATCTGGAGTAGAGAACCTGATCTCTGAGTTAATGAAACTGGTTTAAACCCGTTTCTCTTAAAAACAAAATCCCTTTCTTGCCCGAGAGCAATGCACGACAAAGGTTCTAAATCTGATTCATTGTCCATGTGAAATCCGATGCTATCTTTTCCAGTTCGGTATTTGTTTATTAAAACAAAGTTGAAAGTCTCCTCGCATTCTTTCTCAACAGCGAGCTTGATTTCTTGAAGCAATGGGGTCCAAGGGTGAGGTTCTAAAGTCAAACCGCTAAAAGTGTATTTCAGATTGGGGTCCCCGAAGGCAACATGCTGTCTAGGAATGTTATAACACTTTCCGAAAAATTTTATTTTTGAGAATTCACCACTCAAATATTGCACTTCATCTTCCAAACGAGAATAGTAATGAATCGCTTGAGCAGGGGAGAATAGCTGAAAGTAACGAAAATTCAGATTTTCCTTGTTATGACGAAGAGACATTTTTTTTTCAGGTCAACACACTCACACCAAGCACCGAAGCGATAATGAGTCAGGCAGGCAGGCAGGCAGGCTTGCGATAAGGCGTATGACGTCAGGTTTCCGAGAGATGAGTAAGCAGCTTTTCCCCCTTTTCCCACCTGCTTGTTCTGTCAGAAGGTCCTACCCTTTTGAAATGTTGGGGGAAAATTACTCCCCCCGATTACGTTGACAAAGAAATTTTCTAGAAATGCGTACATGAAGACACAATATTAAAGTAACAACATTCCTCAATTTATATTAAAAAAAAAACCCTCTACTGGATTTAAAGTTCCTTCTCTTGTAATTTTTTTCTCGCTAAATGCATCTTTGACAACCCCGAAAGCTGAACTTCTGATCTTTTCAAAATGATTTGTTCCGAAAGGGGTTCACTCCCTGAGGAATGCAGATTCAAAGCAACGTGATCACTCGTTATTTCTGTACAGACAGTTAAAACTATGATCAGCAACAAATTTGAAAAAAAAATTGGACTGTTTCCACACATTTTTAAAATGACGTCATTTGAGAGGAGGTTTTTCATGACAAATTTCTTCCAACAGGAAAAGAATGTATGCGAGCAGAGTAAAAATTTTGAGTCTTCGCGTTAGCAAATCGAGACGAAATATCTTCGCATGAGTAAATTGAGACGAAATATCTTCGCATGAGCAGAGTAAAAATTTTGAGACGAAATATCTTCGCATGAGCAGAGTAAAAATTTTGAGACGAAATATATAAGCAACTGAGATGAAATATCTTCGCATGAGCAGAGTAAAAATTTTGAGACGAAATATATAAGCAACTGAGATGAAATATCTTCACGTGAGCAAAACAAACATTTTGAGACGAAAATTTTTTCTATGAATCCAAGCGAGCAGCAGCAAAAATGACGGAGGCATTTCATAGAGCAGAGAATTTTTTTCTTGAGGGAAGTTTTCTCGAATAATGAGTGAAGACTTGAATTATTCATTCTCTTCCTGGGCAAAGTGTGCCGCGTGGACCCCCATGCCAAGCAGTTTATCGACATGGAGTGGTTCGAATACAGGCAGCTATTTTGTTTTTAATTTCTTCCGGGTGAGGCTCTTCCGATTCTAATGAATAATGCCCATAAGGAAGAGAATGAATATTGTCCTGGGATACGACTCGCTTGTTGTCATATGGGCTAAGAGATGTTTTGTTTGTGGCAACAGTGAAAACCGAATGTTTCATGCTTCGAATGCAATAGCTCATGTTCTTCTTTTCTTGCATATGAATGAGTGAAGACTTGAAATCATTCAAACGAAGCTGTTGGGAAACTACTGTTTTGCTCACGCCTTTAGCTTTTTTGACTTCTTCTTCTGTAGCAAAAGCATACATCTTCGGTCTAAGACCAACAAATTCTTTTATGGCTCTTCCTTGGGTCTCGTCTTTAAATTTCCCAATTACTTTTTTATTTTTCAGACAATAGAGCGGGTGGCTTGTGCAAAAATCACTCGTGTCTAATTCATCTTTAATGTTTTCCATATCTTTATATAGATCTTCTGTCTTGATGTGATAGAAGAAACTATCAGTATCCATATAAAGAATGGAAATGTTGTCACGATATAAAGGCCTCATCACTTCATAATGGAAGTCGTTCATTCTAGTTTTAGAGATGTCTAAAATGGCGACTCCCAAATAAATGGGTTTGTTGAAGGTGAGGTGAGTGACATTAAAATGCATAGACACAAGAAAATTTCCATCAGCTTCATCTTTTAGTATGGAGCGGTCTTTAAAATTGGGTTTACTGAGCAGCTTTTCCAGTCGATTGTCTTCGCACACCAGCTCAACTTTGGTTCGGTTGCGAATATTTTCCATTGTTTTGCCAAAAACGGAATTGTTCATCAATTTGAAAAAATCTTTCTCAAACTCATTTTTTGCCCTCTTTCTCATTTCAGTATTAAGCTGAATATAAGGTTGCAACCACTTGCTTTGATCAAAGCTTATTCCTCGATGCACTTTTGTTATGACGAGACCCGCTTTGACTGCCTGTTTGAGAAGACGATAATGAGCCACGTACCTGGATTTTTTATTTAAAGTAGTTAATAATTTGACCTGCCTGGTTCCAGGTACTACTTCCGTTTCCGGACAGAAAGGCAAATCCGAATGAAGATCGTGAAGGGAGTCAGGATAGCTGATGTCAACATCGAGAAAGTATCCCGTGCTGGCATCGTCCGCTATACACGTGACATCCAACTGCTTCAGTTCTTCATCGGAAAGCCACCGGAAGTTATTCACCGGAAGTGACTCATGCATTCCAAAACCATAAAGGTTCGTACAATCAAGATAAGAGATGAAGCTGGTTTCTTTGGAGGCATCAAAATTTTTCAGATACTTATTATTGGCCTGAGCATGCCGCTTCACACACATACACAAGCCACCCCGCTTTCCGCTCTCCAGAAAAAGTAGCATATCGTAGTCACTTAAAAGCTGGAGAGAAACTTTAGTACATTTGAGCATGGCGGACCAACTTAAGCCAGGACAACTGAAAAACCAGGCAGGATCTAAAGTATAAGTGTCCTGGCAAATATTTCGGAAATTTTCAAACACGTCGGCCAAAATGAGCACATCTGTTTTTAAGTACACATCTGCATACTGGCCTAAATTCTGAATCTTCATGACCGCCCATACTTTTTTGGCATGCTCATATTCTTCATCTGTTATATGACAATTCGTTAATTTGTTAAAGAAATCCTTTTGGGGAGGTAAAGAAGTTTCTTCTAACTTGTTATACGACGAAATATAGTCATAGGGGAAAATGCCTTTCTGCGTGAGGAGATTGAATTCTTCATCATGAGGAATAAGCTGTCGTGTAATTTTAAAATGCGTTCTCGGAAGATTATTTGCTAATTTCGATAAACTGCTTGGCATGAATCGAAAACTGTCCAGGAAACGAACTTCAAGCCCACCCATCTTTTTAGAAAAAGAAATAAATTTCTCGGTCGACTCAGGGATCACGCTAATTTCTCCTGGAAGGCAATCTCATTCCTTGATGATAAAATGCGAGTCGTATCCCGAAAGGTTGTGCATCAGAACTGGAACAAAGGAAGGATTTTTGAAATTGATATTGCAGGAAGCATGTACGGGTCCTCTGAATTTCCCAGTCCGATGATCGTGGTCCGCCACTTTCTTTTTGGATTTGCTGCATGAATTATATCCACCTTCACCACAAATATGACATATGCTTGCTTTCCGATAGACATCTTTTTCAGCCTCCGTCAATGCAATCATAGGGATATTTATTTTATAATTTTTTTCAATAACTTCCACATCCTCTTTGAGAGTGTGAAGGAAATGACTCACAACTCCCTGCTCTGCTCTATGAGTTCGGAAAACATCATAACGACCTTCCACATCTTTTACGAAATAAGCATATGATATAACTTCATGAGATTGGGTTGGCGTGGTGAAGGACTCGCTTGGATTCGGGATCGGACCTTGAACTGGTTTTAAGACGCTCTCAAAATCAGCGTACACAACAAAAGGAACCCGCTGACTGAATTTGAAATCTTTAAAAGTTAATTCCTTGTCTTCTGGCATCTTGATGAGGATAGTCTTGTTTTTATTGCATAATTTCTTGTGCTCATTTAATTTTTGCTCTCCATTGCACCTCGTATCATAAATTTTAAAACATTTTTTGCAGATGTGTACTTTACTTTTATGGACTGACAATTGACTGGAAATAAGCCGCTCAAAATTTGTAATGTAAGCAAAGTGGTTGCAACCTCCGTTTTCTAAATACAACAAATCTCTGTGGTCCGCCAGCTCTTCTTCACATACTTTAATGGGAAATATTTTACCAGCTTCATCTATCCCGTAAATGTTGATGCTCATGTTGTTAGACTTTTCAAATTTTGGAATGTCGGAAATTTTGACGGGATAGTCCACGCAATCCCACTTGTAGCCGCCTTCAAAGTAAGGATCGTTAAGATAAGAGGCTACCTTTTCTCGGTCTCTCCTTTGATCTTTAAGACGTGGGGTTCACACGGCATATTTGAAACAGAAGACGTCTGAATTTGTAACGTTCACGACAGCTTTTTTCGTCTGAATATGGCTGGGAAGCATAATAAAGGAACCTCCTCTCAATGGCCTAAACCGATTAACCCGGAGTTCGAACCACTCCACGTGAGAAAACATCCAGCCTGATCCTTTCAGTTCGCATTCAGAACATTCAGTGAGTAGTTTCCTGGACATGATATCGAAAAATTCCCCGAGATTTGTCGACCGATACACTGGCTTATTAGTTGTTTTTAAATTCCGAGAACATATATCAAATTCCTCCGGGTCATCGGGTTTAGGCTTTTTAAAAGCTGCCTGCATAAATGCATTTACTTTAATGGATGGGTGGGCTGCCAGTGCATGTTCTAGAATGCTTACAGAAGAATTTTGAATGCCATTTAAAAATGTGGAGAGGCAGACCGCTGTTTCCACTTCCGAAACAATCTTAAATGTTTGTAATCGGTTCTGAGCCACCGACTGCACTTGAATGTAAGCCCCCATATTCAATGGAGGAACAATGGGAGCTTCGGAACCGGGGTCCTCAACAACGTGGCTGGGGCCAGCAACAACTTCATGACTGGGGCCTGCTGCATTGGAAGGGCTAGCAGCATTGGAGGGGCCTGCCGAAGACGCATTTAACGAGTTCCCCCCACCTGCATTCTCGAATGGCATTTAAGAATATGTATCTGCAAGTACGCATTTCTAGAAAAACTCTTCCTACACAACATACACGGAATAAGTGTCCCAGAATGAATTTTGACATGTCTCTGTAAATTTTTTTCAAAGTGAAGACCTTCTGACAGATCTTACAAGTGAAAGGGGAAGGGGGTACGTCAGACACAAATGAGGAAAGTAGGTCTTGCGACATTGGAATTTCCTCTAATGCCTGAAACACTTCTGAATTTTGCAAAAATAGCTGTTCATCTTCCAGCCACCATTCTTTCTGTGAAAGAATAATAAAAAAAAATTAACCCTCTCCCCTATCAAAGCATTTTTCATGAAATAAACATTTAAAAGGGAAATTCCTACTTTGAGAATACATTTTTATGGGCGCTATCGTAAAAATATGAATTCCTAAAATATTTGAAAACAAAGAACTATGTTTTAAATGATTCCACTAACATGAATTTTCCTTCCTGAAAATTTAACTTAAATCGTATGCAAAAGAACTCACATACCGCTAACATATTTTAAACCTATATCAACGCATCTTCATGGAAATTAAAATGGGAAATTCCTTCGTTGAGAATAAATTTTTATGAGAGCTATCGTAAAAACATGGATTCCTAAAATATTTAAAAAAAGAACTATGTTTAAACGATTCCACTAACATGAATTTTCCTTCCTGAAAATCTAACTTAAATCGTACGCAAAAGAACTCACATACTGTTCCTAATACACTAGTATATTTTTTCCTTAAGGGAATCCTCTCACGAAATTCTAACAACATTCTAATTCAAACAACTTTGGGGACCTAACAATAAATAAAAACATTGCATGCTAATAAAAGAACGCTTACCTCTTCGATTGCAGAAACTGATGAAAAAATGTTTTTAGATTCCATTGCAAAACTCGCCACAATATTCAGACAGCAAGACAGTCGATAACTAAACGTAGTTGAAAACTAAACGTACGTACTAAAATAAAGCAGCAGAAAAACTGAGGAGGAGGAATGAACAACACCAGTTTTATAGCAAACAGGATGCCTTTTTGACCCCCCGACATTGGAAGAAACGTCATTGGTTCGAAGTTGAAACAGTTTCTGAAATTCTTCTGGGATCTGTTCACAAAGATGACATCACGAAAAACCCGTCACCGTGCGTCATCGCTTCAAGTAGTATGATGACATTCCAAGTTCACAAGGATGACATCACGACGTACTCGTCACCCATGCGTCATCGCTTCAGGCAGTAACTGCACGGAACCTTATCTGGTCATCTCGCAACGAACATGCTATTGATTCTAACCAGACAAAGCGAACTTCAGCTTGAGAGATAAACGAAAGGATTTCATTATAACTTTCATATCTTGAGAAAATAAACTAAAAAATTCTTCATAGACAGAAAAAATAAAGCCTCGATAAAAGTAGTTGTTAGATTGAAAAGTAAGAAAATAAAATAATGTTGGTACATCGAGAAGTTTAACGAGTATGCAAGCATTTAGTAAAAAAAGATTAAGATAATGCATTAAAAGGTACATTTCACTGAATAATCATGAAGAAATAAAAAAAAAACATTTTAACTATGTATAAAACATTGTGGCTTTGTATGGCGGAAAAAGGTACAACGTTAAAAAATGTAACAGAAAATGTCATGAACACGTAAGTACGTTAATAAACAATCGTGTTTTAAGATTATGTCTGCAGCACAAAACTTTGGAAAACGTCTTTATGTTGGAACGTCCGTTGAAAATGCGTGAAGTCTCCTCAAAGAAAATAAAAAAATCGTTACGTTGAAAAATTATGAATATAAAATGGGAAATTATGAGGGAAAAATAAGGAATAAATTCGTTGCAAAATGATCAAGTTATTGAAAAAAAAATCAGTCTTGGAACTTAATGTGACTACAGAATCTCAAATGACGTCAACCGCCGACCCCGCGGAGGAAATGGCGTTGGCTGATGTCATGTCTGCTATCACGACATGCGTCACTCGGCATAGTCACTCATCCCAAAACACGTGTCATACAAAATTTTCTGAGTCAAAGAGAAAATGATGACTCATCCCAAAACACATGGCTCACAAAAGATAGCGGAACATGAATCAACAGGAACGAAATCTTTTCAAACAAAGCCTTTCCTCGTCTAAATTAAAATTGTAGGGAAGAAAAATATAAGAATTAAAAAAATAATGCAACGTCTATAAAAATTATAACACCTCACGGAGTTCTAAAAATATAAATTTAATAAAAAAAAACATATTGGAAAGACTTCCTTCAAAAATTTGTCAGCGTCTAATAAATCTCCCGAGAAAATTAAAAAAATAATGCAACGTCTATAAAAATTATAATACCTCAGGGAATTCCTGAAAATATAAATTTAATAAAATAAATTAGAGAGAAAAATAGGACAAAAAAAATACTAGTAAAAAAAATTGGAAACGACAAAAAAACTTCCTTCAAAAATTTGACAAAGTCCAGTAAATCTTCCGAGAAAATTAAAAAAATAAATATTGAAAAGACTTCTTAAAAATTTGTCAACGTCCAATAAATCTCCCGAGAAAAGTTCCAAAGAGCACCGCTAGGGGGTCAACGTACACATCCCCTTTCCCCCACTCGGTCGTTGCCATCTCTCAAAGATCCATTAAAAGTTCCAAAAAGCACCGCTAGGGGGCAGCACATCGAGTTGACATCCCCCTATATCCACCCCCTTTCTCCCACTCGGTCGTTGCCATCACTCAAAAACAAAGATCTAACATAATAATAAAGTTCCAAGAAGCACCGCTAGGGGAAGCACATCGAGTTGACATCCCCCTATATCCACCCCTTTCCCTCTCGGTCGTTGCCATCCCTCAAAGATTCATCGAAAGTTCCAAGAAGCACCGCTAGGGGGCAGCACATTTCCTTTCCCCAACTCGGTCGTTGCCATCTCTCAAAAACAAAGATCTAACATAATAATAAAGTTCCAAGAAGCACCGCTAGGGGGAAGCACATCGAGTTGACATCCCCCTATATCCACCCCCTTTCCCTCTCGGTCGTTGCCATCCCTCAAAGATTCATCGAAAGTTCCAAGAATCACCGCTAGGGGGCAGCATCGACCCAACACACTAGCGTCATCTGCCACGCCCCCACATCCTTCGGTCACACGCCACGCCCCCATCCTTCTGCCGCAAGCCACGCCCCTTGCTCCTTCTCTAGAAGGAGCTGCTCCTCCGGCAGAACCCGCCATTTTATACTACTCTCGTGGAGAGAACTTAGCCGAGGAAGGCAAGACATGCCTCCTCCCTTATTGATATCCAAAAAAAAAATATATAGGTCGTATGCCTTTCAAAAAAAGTTCAAAATTAGTGCAGTGTGAAAAATTTTGTGTGCTGTTATCTTCCATGACTTGAACCCATGTACCCACCTTAGCTTGACTAAGGCTATCGATCTGAATCCTGGTATTATAAGGTATTTCATAACTACAATTTTTGTCCTATCTTTTTAAATTGACTTTCACCGCCTCCACAAGTTGTTATTGAACGAGTACATTTCATCCTATGACTTATAGTGACACATTTTCATATACATGCAACAATATTCACTTATTTTTGCACTTTCAGATGACTCAGCTCTGCGTGAACACAAACAACGCAAACTTTTCAATAACTTCTTGTGGAATGTAAATTCTTAGATGCATTTTTGTTTAGGATGTTCATGGCCTTTCATATACTTAGAAAATATTTTTGTTTCGAAAGGCATCTACCCATCTCCCAAAGTTAAATTTTAGTCAAAATTCAAAATTTCCCTTCAAGTTTAATTTTGGCTATTTATTATAATAACTCATATATAACGTGGCTAAGATTTCTGCCACAATACGTGGAGTCAGTGAATAAACAAAGACATCACTCTTCACACATTTAGCAACAAACAGCAACGGAAAAATTGTTATTCTGCCTCCACCGGGGAATTGAATCCCGGATCTCTCGATATCTAGCCGAGCGCGTTATCGTTACAATACGATGTCTTTGTTTATTCACTGACGCCACGTATTTTGAGTATTTTCATTCCCCTCTTGCTCTGGCAAAGTTCTGAAGGCATAGCGACTGTCTGTGACGCTCGAAAGCTAGTTTGGCCAGTGGCTTTGTCATTATGTCCGCCTTCATCTCCTGAGTAGGACAATAATACACTTCTAGACTATTTTTGCTTTGCAAGTCCTTTATATAGTGGTGCTTTATATCAACGTGCTTACTCTTGAATTATTTTTCTCAGATTGCGTGAGTCTTATGGTTGCTTGATTATCTTCCCAGAACTTCACTGGTAAATCGTGTTTTAGGTCTAAATCCTCCATTAACTCCAACAACCATGTCAAATCTTGGGCTGAGTGTGCTATGGAAACATACTCAGCCTCAGAGGATGACAATGCAACCCAGTTCTGTTTGCGGGATTTCCATGATAGACAGTTTTCTCCAAGAAAAACAAGATGACCTTAGGTAGACTTCCTGTCTCTTTGGTCTTGAACCCAGTCTGCGTCAGAATACACATTTAGTACAGGAGGCTCTTTTGATGAAATTTGCCGTTTTAACTCTTATCTTGTCTTGAGATAACATATAACCTTTTTCACAGCATTCCAATCTCTTTGTCGTGGACTTTCACATCTTCTGCTTAGTATGTGGGTGGCTGCTGTAATATCAGGTCTTGTCATTGAAGATATACTGTATATAGCAAAGATCCAATGGTTTGTCGATATTTATTGTTATTAGGAAACAAATCATCTTCTCCTTTATGCTGGTAGTAATTTGTTTCCATTGGAATATATGTTGGTTTTGCATCTTGTAGGCCGAATTTCTCTATTAATTGTTGGATTTTGCTTAGTTGACTAAGAAATAAATTTCCTCTTTTATCTTTAGTGACTTCTATACCTTCAAAAAAGTAATATTTGACCACTCCAAGATCAGTGATCTCATAGTTATTATTTAAAGCTTTTATTACCTGCTGTATTTGTGACTGATGTTGAGCACTTATACTGTATATATCATTTACATAAATGATCAGATAATTGTGCCTTTATCTTCATGTTTTATAAAAAAACAGGAATCTGCTTTGCTTTGTATGAAGCCCTGAGATGTCCAGGTATTTGCTTTTAACTGATTCCATGCCTTTGCAGCCTGCTTTAAGCCATATAGGGATTTGTTCAATTTGCACACTTTATTTTCATGATTTCTTTCCTCAAAACCTTCAGGCTGATGCATGTAAATTTCTTTTTGTAGTTCTCCATGCAAGAATGCAGATTTGACAGCTACATAAAAAATGTTGAATGAACATTTTTATATGTAGTTACAACAAACAAAACTCTAATTCTTGTATGCGTGAATACAGGTGAAAAGGTTTCATAATAGTCAGAGCCAAACTGTTGCCTATAGCCTTTGGCTACTAGTCTAGCCTTGTACTTGATTACTTCTCGTTTTTCATCATACACTGACGGAAAAAACTCCCAACACCACGAAAAAATAGTTGTAGAGGAATGAAATGGCGGCAATACATTTGTATAGGTAACATATTTAATCGATTAAGGTTTCAAGATCACAGCTTAATGTAAGCGCGAGAAGAGCCATTTTAAATGTTAAATGCTGGTACATTAATTACCGGTGTAACCGCCAGAATGTTGAGTGCAAGCACGCAAACGTTCATGCATTGTGTCGTACAGGTGCTGGATGTCAGTTTGTGGGATGGATTTCCATGCCTGTTGCACTTGGTCGGTCAATACAGGGACGGTTAATGCTGGTTGGGAGTGACGCTGGAGTTGTCGTCCAATGATGTCCCATACGTGTTCGATTGGTGAAAGATATGGTGATCTAGCAGGCCGCGGCAACATGTCGACACTCTGTAGAGCATATTGGGTTACAACAGCGGTATGCGGCAGAGCGTTATCCTGTTGCAAAACACCCCCTGGAATGCTGTTCATGAATGGCAGCACAACAGGTTGAATCACCAGACCGACGTACAACTGTGCCGTCAGGGTGCGTGGGATAACCACGAGAGTGCTCCTGCTGTCATAGGAAATTGCTCCACAGACCATAACTCTAGGTGTAAGTCCAGTGTGTCTCGGCCGCAGACAGATTGGTTGCAGGCGCTCACCTGGCCTCCTTCTAACCAACACACGGCCATCACTGGCACCCAGGCAGAACCGGCTTTCATCATAAAACCCAACAGATCTCCACTCCGTCCAACAATGAGCTCTAGCTTGACACCACTGACGTCGCAAATGGCAGTGGTTTGGAGAAACAACTGCCATTTGTGTCACTGTGGTGGCAACTGCAGCTCGAATTGCTGCCGCAGACGCGGTACGATGCGCCACGGCCATACGCCGTACACGGCGGTCTTCCCTCTCAGTAGTGCCACGTGGCCGGCCGGAACCCGGCCTTCTTGAGGCAGTACGTTCCCTTGACCACCGCTACCAACAATCATGCACAGTGACTACATTCCTGCCAAGTCGTTCTGCAATATTGCGGAAAGAAAATCCACCTTCTCGTAGCCCTATTACACGACCTCGTTTAAACTCCGTGAGCTGTTGATAATGGCTTCTTCGTCTTCTTAAAGGCATTCTTGACTAACATCAACACACTACGTCGAATCTCAAAGATAACTAACGCTCACGAACGTTACAGCGCGTATTTACAGCAAACCTGCTTTGCATGTTCCGAGGGGCGCTACGAGAGCACCACGTATGCGCCGAGCGCGAAATTTGCATAGACGTCATCTTACAGATGTACTCTCACCGCCTACCAACTGTCGTTTATCTAACACAACCCCTTTTTGGTGTTGGGATTTTTTTCCGTCAGTGTATATAGAAAATCCTCTCGCTCTCCCTGTATCTAAGAGCCCGAGCCCGAACCGCAGTAAATATTCTACAGCCCGAGCCCGATTCGGGCCCGGTCTCTGCTTCGGGCTCTCGGGCTCGGGCTCAGCCCGTCTCAGCTCTACTCGAAACACCCACAGTTTTTGATATTTTCAGTATCCTATATTCAAAAACCTCAATTGCAAACAATCCTTAAGCCCCAAACAAATCTGATTATTTGGATGTCGAACATGTATTTTGAGGTTTGATTTTTTGAACATGGAATACAAAAAATTGAAATGAACAAGACAGGGTGTTCAAAATTGTTAACAGTCCTATATTCAAACCAAAAGCATTGTTCTATAGATAATTATTATATTTTGAACATGATGTAAGATCCATATATTCCTTCATACTTAAAACATATATTCCTTCATACTGGTAAAAGGCATCATCTATGCAATTACAGCCAAAGATATTATGAACATCAATGAGCAAAACACTTTACTTGTGAAAATATATCCGTTTTTTATGTCGGCCGCATTTGCCTTAGTGTTATATCCATATCTAACACAGTACCTGACCCAAACCTGACCATATTTACTATTTATAACAGCTATTTAAAACACGATTTGCCGCCCCGGTGGCGCAGTGGTCTAAGCTAGGGCTTATGGCAATTCATCCGAGAAGGGTCCGGGTTCAAATCCCGGTGGGGCATGGATGTTGTGTTTGTCTTAAAGAACTGGCTCTCTCTCTCTTCCCTGGAACCAGTGACCCTAAATTAGGGACGGGTGACTGCTTATAGCCCAGCGAGTTGCTCACGGTGGTCGTTAAACCTTCAATAAAAAAAAAGCACGATTTGCAACATTCACACAACCGGCGTATATACTCATGAACAGCTTTTCGTCCTCGCTAATGGCGGAACATCCGGTTTTCAAACACTGACGGAAATAGCTAGATATTGGCCAGTCTATTTTCCTCGAAGGTCTTTGGGTTATACCCAGTCAAACTCGAATAACTAAAATTATTTAATCCGTCAAGAGTTTCATGTTCCCACATTACAGTTTCACCCCTTTTCAATTGGCTCCGGTTTTTATCAACCTTGAACAAAATATGAAGAAAAAAAGATTACAATTTTTGATCTTAATAAAATACTATTTAAAAATTATTTGCCACAGTTTTAGTAGAATTACCAATGTCTATGTAATTTACGATGTCGTTAATTTCATTAATAATAGTGTTCTGCATACAGTAATGTCAATTATCGGATTACTGTTCTCATTAACAAAAGGAACGCAACTAACATATTCTCCAAAGTTATTTAATTTTCAGCACACTCCATTCAAGAGATTGTATGTCGCCATCCATGGTATGCACTAGTCATTAGCAAAATACAGCTATAATTGTAATTAATTCATACACTGGACGTCGATCAGAAATACCAAACAGAAGTCATCGCTCTTTCCATGTTAATAAGTGAGCTATGGAAAAATTCTCGTCGGCCGTCCCAGAGTCTTCCAGTTACGCGCCGGACATTCTACCACTGCACCACAGCGGCCTCGAATTCTCCAGACTCACATGAGATTAACTGCCAAACCACATGGCAGGTTGCTTCATTTAACGTGAAAAGAGCGATGTCTTCGGTTTGGTGTTTCTGATCCACGTCCAGTGCATGAATTAATCACGTATTCGCCTTCTAGTTATTTGTTTAGTTGCTGCTTTCCATCTTTGGTGAATCCCCAGCATTGTGCGGGACAGGGGCGCGCCGAGGGCACTTGCCGCCCGGGTGCGAGCCCAGATCCCCCCCCCCCCAAACAAGTGAAAAGATGTTAAATTTTTATTCTTCATTTAAAAAGTGTAAGAAGTAAATACCTTTAAGAACATAGTTTTCTGTTACCCTCAAATTTACAGTTTTTATAAAATACGAAGGCCTCATAAATATCTCAAAAAAAAAAAAAAAAAAAAAAATCTTCGGAACTTTGGTCTAATAAATGCGACCGTAAAATCTTCCATTCTGTCAATTTACAAATGTCCGCTTTGCGGGTAAAAACTTCAGAACGTGTCAGATGATCTGAATATATCACAGCTGCCTCTACCGGAGAGTACGGAGGATAATTGTGACATACCAGTGGTGTACTCAGCAGGGGGTAGCCCATGATTACTTTTTGCCTGAGTAACATCGCAATATTAATAATTTGACATGTTACGCAAACGTTATTTACGAACATGAGCACGATGAACTAAAAAATATCGACCCCCCCCCCCCCCCACACACACACACATATTTGTGCTACTTGTACGGCTTCATCTTGTTTAAAACTGCGTAAAACTCGCAAGCCGACCTCGGAAATTTCCCCCACCGCATCTTGTTAATCGTAAGACAATTTTTTTATTGTAAACTGCGGTGAAAATCGAAATGGCCGCTCCGGTGGCGCAGTGGTCTAAGGCGCTGGCCTCTGATCATTCGTCCGTAAGGGGTCCGGGTTCGAATCCCGGTCAGGCATGGATGTTGTGTTTGTCTTACGGCACTGGCTCTGTCCCTTCCCTGGAGCCAGTGACCCTAAATTAGGGACGGGCGACTGCTTATAGCCCATTGAGTTGCTCACGGTGGTCGTTAAACCTCCATAAAAAAAAAAAAAAAAAAAAAGAAAATCGAAATGCCGACCCTGGAAATTTCCCCCACCTGTCAGCCTGCTAATTGTAAGACCGTTTATCACTAAAAACCGTGCTAACAGTCAAAATACTAACCCGGAAATTTTCCCGATTCCATCCAGCTACTTGTAACACCGGTTTTTTTTTTACTATAAACTGCGTAAAAGTCCAAATGACGAACCCAGAAATTTTCCCCACCCCGTCCAGCTAATTGTAAGACTGATTTTTACTATAAACAGCGATAAAAGTTGAAATGACGACCACCGAAATTTTCCCCACATTTTTGTGCTCGTTGCACGGCTGCATCTTGTTTTAAAGCGTGAAGTTGCAAATGGTGACCCCGGAAATCTCCCCTACACTCGATATTTTGTGTAAACTGCAATTTGTGCACGGTCCCCGACTGAAAAAGGTGGTGGACATTTCCTGTTGGGGAGTTTTCTTATGGCAGGCTTTTTAGAATGTGGGCGACTTTTTCGATTACCATCTGGACAACCTTTAAAATAGTAAGCTAAAGGGCACAGTGTTCCGATCATACTTTGTGACTGAATAAATATTCATACACCGTATGCCAGAAAAACTTTCAACTTTTTCTAAAAAAATGTTGGTGGACATTTTTCTTTACTAAGAACAGTTGTTTAGGCACAAACTTAAAATCTGTATAAAAATAACAGGGAAAGCGCGGGTCCCACGCTACCCTCCGTTTCTGCGCGTGTTTCCATTTGTAAAAGGAAACGTTGTTTATTTTAATGGAGTTCTCAGTTCATTTTTCATTGATGCTTGTCGCGCTCGCACAAGTCAGATTTACAAAAAAAAAAAAAAAAAAGTGTTGCTCTCCTTGTGCAGGAGAATGGCTATATGAAAATTGGCCAAGAATGTGCAGTGCTATTTTTACAGTACCTCCTGAAATACGTATGCTCAATTTTCCTAAACCGCTTGTACAAAAATCCCTCATTATACGACCAGTCGCTGTACAAAATTTTGGCTGTATGAAATGCTATTTTCTTTTTTTTTTTTTTTTTTTTTTTTTTTTTTTCGTCAAACGAAAATAATTTTTATGTATGTGACAAATTTTCTAAGAATGTAATTTTTCTTTCCGAACAGTCATCAGCTAGGTGGTTGCATTAGTCGCTGATGCAAGAGCGCAAAAACTGGAGGCTTTGCTACTTGCCCCCCCCTCCCTCTTCCAATAAAAAATGATGGGGTACTCTGGTCCTAGCAAAATCTCAAGTAAATGAAAATATGAAAAAAAAATATGCCATTTCTCTTAGCAAAATGTTATTTGTTCCAACCTGTGCACACATGCTCTGTGACGCGTAAGTCATGGAGAAGCAAAGAATCGAGCTACAACGGTCCGTACTCTACTGGAAACTATCGAACGACACACAACAGAGGGCTACTCGGGGGCGCTGAATTAGCCAAATTATTAGGAGAGGGGGAGCGCAGACGTACATATCAGATCTGGGAGGAAGCTAACACACTTCTGTTTACTCCGTTGTCAAACGAAAAATTAAAAACAGTGCGAAAAAGGCAAAATACAGGATTCGACGTATGTTTTAAACTTGAAAACGCAATTGTACTTGCTCATAATAGGCAAATAAAAGTGAAAAAAAAACGAATATTCTTTCTAAATATGCACCTCTTGGTTTTATAAAATATCCAGAGATATTTTATTTCCAAATGTTTGTAGAATATGAAAAATTAGCACGTTTACTCAAACAAAAAAATAACCAAAGTGTAGAAAATTCGGAGGAGAGAAATTCCGATCGGCTTCATTAGAGGCGACTTTAGATATTTTGGAGCCCTATAGGCGCTAAACGATTCAACGATTCCCCTTCTTATTGCCCCAGAAATTTTCATGTCAGATTAGCTAAAAAAAGAGAAAAGAAAAAAAGTAAAGTCGAGAAAAAAGTTTTTACGCTTTTTAAAATTCAATTTTTATTCCTACTGTTGGAGCGTTTTGTAAGAAACAGTGCTAGTGTAATCCCTCTGTCTGCCTGTGCACATCGAACTTTTTGTTTTTAAGAGATATTTAAAAAAATATTTTTGCGACTAATAGGAAATCTAGGGATATTAAGTTCGGCACTTTAAATAACGCTAAGGGCTGTTAAGTCGAAAATTAAAAAAATTAAGTTCTGTTGTAAAGAAACTATTCAACTTACAGGAAAATATTATTTTCGTGCCTCTCAGATTAGGCTTAACTCTTCCTTCTCAAATATTTAAATTTTCCAATTACTTCGTTAATTTCTCGCTAAAGGCCAAAAAATCTGATTTTCGCAGATTTTTCAAAAATTGTTTTTGCAAATGATCGGACAAAAATTCACTAAAATTTTCCCATTTTAAATTTCATTGCTAGCTCATAAATTTCCTGCTAGGAGTTCACAATGTGGAAATTTCGTAAATTTTAGCTTTGCGCTACGAAGAGATTATTTCAGTTGCAGCAAACGTTCTTTTTGAGTTTCATACGTTAGGCAAAATTGATTACCTTTAACATCTTTTCATTTGCAAGTTTCTTGGCAAATTTATCGCTAAGGGCGCTGAAAATGAAATTTCGTACATTGCGTGTAAATTGTCATAAATTTTTATAAAATTGGAATGCATTTCAATTATAAAACGTGCTCTTTCCATTGCTTCAGCTTTGGAAAATCATCTTGTTTTTTTACATTTTGAGCTAAAGCAGGAAACGAGCATAGTATCAAGCAAAAGTAAAATACTGGAAGACTTTGGCAACCGGAAGAGTCCTCCACATTAGAAAACACGTGTAAAATTCATTTTATGCACTGTGCTTCACTTGAAAAGGATGGATGACTTTTCGTGGAGGAGTTTTGACATAGACGAATGCCATGGACCCAGAAAGATGGACAGTAAGAATGTCATCAGTTACTGCAGGAAAGCGAGAATGTGAAGAGTTTCTTGAAAGCATGTTTTCTTATTGTTTCCATAGGAAAATTAAGAAGGTCCGCATTTTTTGTTTTGGTCTGTGAAAACCAAATCAGTACTGGCAATGCAATTATGCGTTTTCGGGATCCCTTAAGCTGAAGGGCCTTAGACCCTGTGCCTAGTGCGCCTAGTTGGAAATCCACCACTGGGCTTCAGTTCGGGAAGTCGGCAGAACTGTAACTGTAAACAACTGAGAGAAAAAATCATCCCACCATTGCCGTTATCTCATAGGGGTTTGTTTTCAGGAATATTTTAATTCACGTATTTCGAAAATGGCATGCACTCGTACAAGAAATTATTTAATTAAACAGGACGTAAAATATTGGATAGACGACACTGATCACACTTAAAAACTATTAAATGGACAAGATTCACATACCTAACCCCTCCCGTTTTTCGGCGCTCATGATGCTTTTTAATCATACTAATGAAGAAGTCTTATTTTCGGTCATACTATTTGAGGAAATCTCTTTTATCTGGTCCTCCTGTATAGTGTATGCATCACCTAATCAGAACAACTGACTAGGAGTTTTTTACACGCTTTGTTATAGTTTCATATTACATTAAGGCAGATTTTAATGTTTGTGAAAATACTACGGAAAATATCAAAAACTTTCTGATTGTACATGCCTTTATGAGGGGTTATTTCAATTCATTTTCTAATTAACTCCCGAAAATTGTGCTGAAAAACTGCATATTAAAAAAAATGCATCTCTGGAGCGTCCACTATGAGTTGTACATACACTAAAGAAAGAAAGAGATATTGTACGAAGCTGAGGGTAAAGATTCACACGATAAGGAACAGCAGAACCCGACAGGTTCCATACAGCTCAAACACTTGCAGTCCCCCCCCTCTCTCTCTCTCCTACCGCCACCACACCACGCCGTCAAAATCGCACTGGATTTCTCCAGTCGGCAGATGTTAGAAAACACGACCTTTTTTTGTCACCGCCAAAAGTTCACGAGTAAAACAACGGGATGGCGGAAAGGTGTGATAATAAGAAATTGGCTCACTGAGGGGGGGGTTTCACTCTAAAGCCACGTTGAATACCCTTGGTATCTCATCCTCAATCGTCACCCTCTAGACACAAACAAGCGTCCATCCTGAAGAACGAACATTATGGGTGGGCCAGAATAATCTTGCCCATAGGGAAGATGTAGATGTTGTATCAGTGTATCTTAGCTCGAACACTCATCCACATTAACTTCCTTCAGACATTTGAAGAAGTTGTGGTCACATCGTTTCCCTGCGACTTGTCAAGCTGAAAACATGTGGTGTGGGGGTATTTTATTGTTTGCGCTGCCTGATTCAGCATGATCCCAGACTGAGATAAACATACGCAAATCACTTCCCAGTGTCCACTGTATTTTATTCACACGTAAAAAAGGTGCTTCGGGAAATTTTTAGCGAGGGAAGTGGCGCCGTACTGCTGCTATTGTCTCAAGAAGCTACTTCCTTTTCTTAATGGGATATCGATACTGGGACTGGGAGCTAGGTCTCACTGGGTGGGGAGGACGAAAAAGAGATGTCCCAGGCAAATACATGTTGTTCCGCTTTCTTAAAGAAAAAAGATCCTCGGAATCAAAGCGGTTTGACAAGTGCCATGATTATTCCAACTGGCCATGGGCGACACGTCACAGGGAGTGCAATTGTGTTGATCACAAATACAGCGGTTTTGTACAGTATACAGCTTACTGAATCACCCATACGTGTTGATTCACTCCCAGTGTGATGAAATGTTGCACCGTGGGAATGAAAGCATGATAATATATAACGCTTTTTTTTTAAATAAAAGTACCACGAAGGATTGCGATTTCTCAAGAAAAACTTTTTTTAAACTTCTTCCACGTTTTTCATATTAATTTATTTTTCGTAAAATTTGACTGGATCTTTCTGCCGCCCCTTTGGAAGCTGCCGCCCTGCACCCGCTGAACCCCTGCTTGGCGCGTCCCTGATGCGGGGCTCCATGAAGCAACCTGCCATGTGGTTTGGCAGTTAATCTCATGCCAGTCTGGAGAATTCGAGGCCGCTGTGTTGCAGCAATAGCATGTCCGGCGCGTAACTGAAAAACCCTGGGTTCGAATCCCGGTGGTGGCTGATGAAAATTTTTCAGTGACTCACTTATTAACGTGGATACATCGATGACTTCTGCTTGGTGGAGCTATAATTGTAACTATGTCGCGATTGAGCATCTCTATAAAATATAAGAAAAATATTTAGAATCAGAAAATTGCTGAAATACTGCGAATTAAAGACGTAAGCTTTTCTTAGGAAGTGATTTAAAAGATCGCTGCCCAAGCAATGATGTCTAGTGCCGTTAGGTCTGCTCACATATGACTTTTCAGTTATAATACACTGCTGGTCACCCAAAATGCAACACCAAGAAGGAAGCATCCAATTGCCTGAAATTCGCGGCATGCGTCACCCGCGAGAGGACATGCTAACGATTAGCATTGCAGGCCATATGCAAATCATGTGCGCTCGGCACGCCACCGAGAAGCACTATAAGAAGGGTACGCAGAAGGCGAGGTGTAAGAAGTGGAAGTGTGTTGGGCTGCCGGACTTGTGCATGGGAAGCTTCCTGATGCCTCGTCGCAGAATACGGCAGTCATTCCAGCACGTTTCGGAGTTCGACAGAGGACGAATAGTAGCTTATCGTGACAGCGGTTTATCGTACCGAGACATCGGCGCCCGTGTGGGACGACATCCTGCCACGGTGAGGCGAGTATAGATTCGGTGGGTGCAGGAGGGACGGACGGACCGACATGAGTGATTGCCGCATCCGCGGCACACCACCGAACGAGAGGACCGGCATGTTGTTCGGCGGGAATTGACGGCTCGTGCCGCCACATCACGAAAGTTAGCGCAGGAATTAGGGTGTGTTGCGCAACAACCTGTGTCAGCACGTACCATTCGACGTCGTCTGCAGGAGCGGGGACTTGTCGCATGGTGCCCATTGCTCCGATTACCATTGATGTTACACCACCGGGGAGTGCGGCGGCACTGCGCCGTGGAACGCCGCGTCTGAACAATGTAATGGCACGACAATGTCTTCTCCGACGAATGCCGCTTCTTCCTGCAACACCACGATGGTTGGATCCACGTGTGGCGGCACCGCGGCGAGAGACTGTATGACGCCTGCATTATGCATCACCATACCGGTCCGTCGCCTGGCGTTATGGTTTGGGGCGCAATTGGATATGACACCCGCACCCCTCTGGTACGCATCGCCGGTACACTCAACAGCCACTGCTACATCTCCGACGTTTTGGAGCCAGTAGTCTTTCCTTACCTGCAGGATCTGCCAGCGGCCACGTTTCAACATGACAATACGCACCCACACGTGGCACGCATCGTGCAATAATTCTTCACGGCCCACCAGCTGTCACTGCTGCCGTGGCTTGCCTGTTCTCCCGATATGTCGCCCATCGAACACGTCTGGTCGGTGATCGATAACCGAGTGGCCCGGCGGGCACCACCCGCGGCTACGCCTGATGAACTGTGGCAACGTGTGGAAGCTGCCTGGACCGACATACCTCATGCCCACATCCAAAGCCTCTTTCGTTTGATGCCACGGCGTGTAGCGGCCGTTATTGCTAGTCATGGGGGCCACACGAACTATTGATGTCTGCGTGTTCCGCAAGTCGCACGGGCCTGTAAGCTCAATCGTTTCATCTTTGTATCTGTTGTTATATGTCCAGTAAATCTGGCTTTGCTATCTCGTGTCCTTCTTGGTGTTACATTTTGGGTGACCAGTAGTGTAGGAATGTTGGGGTAAAGAAATGGAAAAAGTTGTAAACTAGCGAGTAGTTATTTGTTGCATCTGCTTTATTTCCACATCACTTACAAGAATTTTCTGACTGATTCCAAAAACACGTTTACATCTGCTCTGCCAATAGTGATATTATATCAGTTTATCGCAGGGAGGTTAGAATAAGATATCTGGAGATACCCTTGCTAATGGTGTAGTACCACTTTGCGTGAAGCCTACACCGCGAGCGACAGCCGTCAAAGTGTGGGAAAGCCGATAGGTTTAAATGCTATTGCAATGCATTTTGTGTTGGCAGAATCGCCTTCTTTCGTTGCAAATGTTTCCAATTTCGCATCGTAAATCGCTGCCGATGTGTCAGAAAATGCTGAATTTATAAAATTCTTAATTATTTTGAGACTCCTTCCCAGTTTTATTTTAAATTGAAATACACGAATGTTAGTGTGAATTCTAAACAAAACAACGTTAAAATTAAAAACTTCACTCGTATAAGAAGTATAATTCATTCCGGTTTGACATTAACACTGTTTCTGCAACCAAAAACCACGCAATTCTAAAATATACACAGTTGAAACTACATAGGTATCATGTAAAGAACGATAAATTCCCAAGGAGGTTATATTACTGGAGACACCACAAGCTCTGCCGCCATAGGTCACAGCTAATCTGCGGTGTGACGTCACAAGCAGGCAAAACGAACTAAATTATACCGTTGCTAAAACAGTAAGCTTGTGTATCATTGATAAAGATTATTGAATTACTCATTTTATCTGTTTATACGCTTAGAAACTTTTGTTCCATTGGTTTCAAAGCAGCTTCTTTTCTGCGGCTGCGTCGTGCCTGCTCATGACGTCATTTGCAGCACGGACGGTGACTTATGGCGGCCAATGCTGCGTGGATATGAGTGGTGTCTCCAGCAATATAACCTCCTTGTGAATTCCCTCAGTTGGCGGCTCCACTGTTAAGAGATTCAGGGCATCTCCAGAAGTATACTATTCTGTCTTATTCCTACCTCCATGATTCTAACCTTCTTGGTTTATCGATCGTAGAGGGCACGGTGTATGATGCAGTGGTCTAAGCGATGGCCTCTGATCATTCATCCGAAAGGGGTCCGGATTCGAATCCCGTGAGGCATGGAGGTTGTGTTTGCTTACGGCACTGGTTCTTTTCCTTCCCTGGAACCAGTGACCCTAAATTAGGGACGGGCGAATGGTTATAGCCCATTGAGTTGCTCGCGGTGGTCTTTAAACCTCCCATCAAGAAAACAACAGCAACAAACAAACAAACAAAAAAACGAACAGCCATGAACAACGCGCAAAGCATTCTGGAACCCTCGCACGGGTCTCTCCCAAGGAGGTTAAAATAAGATATCTGGAGATGACCTTGCTAATGAAGCAGTACCACTTTGCGTGAAGCCTATAACCGTGAGTGACAGCGGGGCCGTCGAGACACGTCAGTCACTTCGTTCCTCACCGGGCCCAAGTATAGGTTTTGTGACGTCACGAAAAGGATCCTTTCAGTCCAGCGTTGTCGCAGCCATTGCTTCTCTACGGAACAGAAGATTCAGGCTGCGTTTTCGTGTTTAATGACGTGATCTGAATTTCGCGAATGTTGTTGCATTTTATTTGTGTTGTTTCTTCTCCAATATTCTCTAGTAAGCACTTATTGGACAGCATTTTTAATTTGCTAAGATAACACAATACGAGGATCACAGCGTTTGTTTGCATTTCGTTTTGTTGACAAAATGATCGGTAACAGGCGATCTTGGCTGCAACTTTTGGGAAACTCGGAGTTAACCGATGCAAAAACAAATATAGGAAAGAAATATACACTTTATTTAGTTGTGAAAATACGATTTGTTTTATAATTTTAATTTGAATTTTTCAAGTAATACTTTATCAAAAACTATAAACAGGACAGTGACATACATATTACTTACCTTACAGACGTAAAAATTCCGTAATTTAATCTAAAGTACAGCACAGACCAACCGGCATAAACATAAACAAACGCACACCTCGGTCTAAGCGATGGCCTCTGATCATTCGTCCGAAAGGGGTCCGGGTTCGAATCCCGGTGAGGCATGGATGCTGTGTTTGTCTTACGGCACTGGCTCTCTCCCTTCCCTGGAACCAGTGACCCTAAATTAGGGCCGGGCGACTGCTTATAGCCCCTTGAGTTGCTCACGGTGGTCGTTAAACCTCCAATCACAAAAAAAAAAAAAATATCCATGCCTGACCAGGATTCGAACCCGGACCCCTTACGGACGAATGATCAGAGGCCAACGCCTTAGACCACTGCGCCACCTGGGCGGTTTCACCATTTTTGATATCTCGTAACAGACATAGACATCGCAGAACACTCTCTCAAACTGACCCGCTCAATGTGGCTCGTTGATGCTACGTCGTAAGAGGGTTACACAAATAGCGGTCAGCCAATCTAGTTCCTTATATGATATCTGTGGTTGACACTGCTAACATTTGCACGAACGTAAAGTGCACGTGAAGCGAATATTTTTCGCGGTTAAGGGGTTCGCAGGGCAACAGGGTGGGGGTGTGTTCGTATCCCTCTGAAAATATTAGATTCCACCGCCCATGTTCGACACGCATTTCAAACCAAAGCCGATGTTTCAAAAGAATTGCCAATTCGTTATCTAATTGGTCGGCGCCCATTTAGCGCTACCCAATGAGATAACGAATAGAAGGATCCCAAGCCTGGCTCGAGACTCTAGTCTGGCAAGTGGCAACACTACCGTAGCCGTAGCGTCCATGTACCAACTAAACACCAACGAAAATTTTGCGTAGAAAAATTTGCCCTTTCGGAGCTGTTTTGATTCAAATCTTCATCGAAATTTGTTTCCAGCAATGGCAGCTCATTTTCTGAAGAACGAAACTCCTCCGAAAACTGATAGATGCGATGAGGATGATCATTTACCAGATTCTGCAGCATACATAAAAAAATTAGGTAATGAATCCTGGTATCTGAATGAGGAAGTCCGAGTTATATATATATATTTGGAGTAGAAATCTTTCACTCTTGTCAAAATTTCGCCTCTATTTCTTGTTACTGAACCATCTTCTTTTCTCAGTGCCATAATTTGTTTTCTTCCCTTACTGAGATGTCCCTTTGCTATCTTTAGTCTTTGGTTGTTTTCAATTGCTTTCCTTACTAGTTCACAGTTGAATTTCCTTATGTCTTCAGTGATACTTTTTCGTACTGTCTTGCATAGCTCTATGTATTCCACTTTGGAAGTCACATCTTCTTTAGTTGTCCTCATCTCTCTTCTTGTTTGCATCAACATTTTGGTTTTTCCTGATAATTTGTTCACATGCAACTTGTTCTTAGACCCAGCAAATTTTGTTGCTGTTTCCATAAGAGCTTTGGTTACTTCTTCCGATGTTAGGTCTTCTAAAGCAGAGAATCTGTTCTTCAGTTCCAACTTGAAGATATTATGGTGTTTTTTAAGGTTGGTTATGTCAATACATTTTGTTTGCCTTATGAGCTTGCTACGTTCGAGTTTAGTGTTGTGGTGCATCTTACATTTTACCAATCTATGGTCACTACCTGTGTTGAACTTGTTTAGCACACTGCAGTCTTCTATGACGAATTTTTTGTTACACATAATAAAATCAATTTCACTTGTCCCATTTGGATGTCTCCATGTCCATTTCCTGTGTGGCTTTTTCTTGAAAAAGGAGTTCAAGATGAAAAACCCTTCTGCCTCTGCAAACTCAACGAGAGCATTTCCACGCTGATTCCTGTTGCCGTGACCGAATTTACCTACTGAAGTTTCATTCTGTTGCTGTTGCCCTATTTTTGTATTGAAATCTCCCATAATTATCTTTAAGTGCTGCTTACCTTTATTATTTAGATGACGAATTTCCTTATAAAATTCTTCAATTTGTTCTTCAGGATGACTTGTGGTGGGTGCATAAGTTTGAACAATCTGAGCCTGGTATCTTCTCGAGAGTTGGATAACGAGTCGTGCAGCTCTGTCAGAGGAACTTTCAACTTCTACAACTTTATCCTTCAGTTTCTTGTTTATTATAAATCCTACACCACTAGTTCTACCAGTATCAGTCCCACGATAGTAGAAGAGATGTCCACTTTTCAGTTCAATGAGATCTCCTTTTCTGCTTACCTCACTTAGCCCGACGATGTCCCACTTGATCCTTTGTAGTTCTTCTTCCAATTCAAAAAGCCTTGAATCAGAACATAGGGAGCGTCCATTATACGTAGCCAAGGTCAGCATCAGATGACAGCCTAGTCCGGTCCTGGGATTCTTAGCACCCTCTGCCTTCATGTCACACTGGCCGCTGCCTTGACCTAGTACATTCCAGCTGCCGGAGACCGAGGGCCAAGATTTAAGTTGTGGAGTCATTTTAAGTTGTGGAGTCAGCATGGCCATAACTCACCACGCTGGCCAAGCGGGTTGGTGAGTGTGGGATAGCATTTCGTCTAATCCCGATGGTATAGTTATACCACTATTGGCGGTCGTTAAACCTCCTTTAGTGAGAACAGGATGTACCACGAGAAGGCGGGATTGACATTTGTCAAGGAGAGGCTGTGATGTTACTCATCACCTGAGATGATACATGTACTCCAGGGATCGCATTCCTCCTAAAATTCCTAATATTTTGTGACCCTCCTTAAATTCCTAAAATTAGACCTAAAATTTGCTATTCATCCTAAAATTTTCGTAAGCTTATTTTTATTAAAAACACAACCGTTATTAACGCCAATAAATTTACCATTACGGTAAGGTAAAAGACCTGTTATTGTAGAAACACAGCCTATATGCTGTGCTGCTGAAGGGAGGGAAAAATGACGCCATCGAGATGCACTTGCTTCGGGGCGGGCGTTCCATTTTTTTGCCTTCGAACAGTTTTCGAGAGTAACAAGAGATCTAAGGGAAAAAGGGAGGGGTCATTTTCACCCCTGGTTTGCGCTTTGCAGACGAATTCCGTGGCACGCAGAAGATCGTACTTTATTTTTGTACATGCCTTGTGGAACCTCCTCTTTCTGCTGATGTTTTGTTATTGTAAACCGCAGGTGGGTGGAAGCAAAGAGGAAACATGTGGTCTCCTTCCGTAACCTCCGGTAATGACGATGGGATGGTAGCTGAGTATTATCTTGGCAGGCAGTAGAGCACGTGATCATTGACCTTCGATCATGCGTCGGCGACAGCGACCTTCGATGCGCAATATATCTCGGCTCCGACTCGCTTTGACTGAACTTGCGTGAGATGCGTATGATAGTTTCTGGTTTTACGTCTTTTATGGTGTTCTCTGTGCTGTGTGCAGGTTCAGTTCTCTAGTGGTGACCTGCTTTTTTTTTTTTTTTTTTTTTCATATCTTCTGGCATCCTCGCAGCCAAATTTCGGGAAGTTGTCTGGTTTTGCAATATTGGAACGTGTTTTTGTACTTCCCTTTCATTTTCTGGTTAGTAATACAAGTGTTTAAGATGCCTAAATCCAAAACGAAATTTCAAGATGCGTGGCTCGCCAAAGAATTGGACGGAGTGAAGTTGAAAGAATGGTGTTCTGCAACTGAAACAATATTTTCTGCTAAGTGTATATTGTGTTCAGAAATTTTCAACATTTCTAATAGTGGCTTTTCACAAGTAAAAGCGCATCATAAAGGAAAAAAACATTTGCAGAAATTTCAAAGTAAATTTCAAAATAAGTCCATCCTGAAAGCCTTTGGAGGACGGGATCTTCAGGCAAAAACAAATATTAGTGGAGTACTGAGTCATGATTTACAGTTGGCTAAAGCCGAAGCATTATGGGCCATGAAAGTTGCTAAGGACAATATGTCTTTTGTTTCATGCACTGAAACAGTTGAACTTTTCAAAGAAATGTTTCCTGATTCTGCTATTGCAGCCAAAATGCAACTTAAAGAAAAAAGTTGCTTATGTGATATCACATGGATTGTCAAAATATTTTGAAGAGGATTTGAAAAGACATTGCATCTAGTAGCCCAGGAAAGGTTACTATAGCATTTGATGAAACTACAAATACACAAGTGAAACGGCAGTTGGATGTGTATCTCAGGTACTGGTCTTCAGAAATAAATTCAGTTTCTTGCCGATACCTAACAAGCGTTTTTCTGGGTCATGCAACAGCAGATATTTTGCTAAAAGAAATTCTTGATGTGTTATCATCCTTCAATATTTCGTTGAACAGAATTATTTGTGTATCCATGGACAGCCCAAATGTAAATAAGTGCTTTTTACGCAAATTCAATGAAGTTGTAAAACAAGAAACAGGCCAGAAATCTTTGGAACTAGGTTTTTGCAACCTGCATGTTGTTAGTAATGCATTTAAAATTTTTTTGACAAGCTTAAATATAGATTTTGACGAATTTGCTACTGATATGCATTACTTTTTAAAGAGTAGTGCTGCAAGACGAGAGGATTATAAATCTGTCGAGGATATAACATTGGTCACTGCCAAATTTCTTTTGCGTCATGTCAGCAACAGATGGTTAACCGTTGGTTCTGTAGCACAGAGGCTCTTGGATCAATGGCTAAATATTACAGAATATTTTTTAAACTTCTTGCCATCTCAAAAAATATTTGAAAAACAACTGCGCAATTCGGCAAGGTATAAAAGAATTCACTGTTTCCTGAAAAATGAGCTTACTTCTTGCTATTTAGCATTAATTTCATTTTCACACCAAAATTTTGAAAAGTTTTCATTATGTTATCAGAGTGAAGAACCAAAAATACACCAGTTATATTCTGATTTAAATACTTTAACGAGGAATGTTATGGCTCAGTTTATCCAAGATGATGTTATAGCAGGGAAATTTGGAGAAGACCTAAAGAATGTAGATTTTGAAAACAAAAATTCATGGAAAAAACTAGGGGAGTTAGAAGTTGGTATGAAGACAAAAAATCTCCTCAGGAATGTTCAGGAGACCAGGCAGAAATTATTTCTCTTAGATGTAAGATCATCACTAATTGCAACCACAAAATATTTAAAGTCAAATTTGCCATTCTGCAATCAAAAGCTAAGAGACATAGAAGTTTTAAAGGTAAAAGAACCAAAGAAAGAGTCAACTCAACTTTCAGTCACTGAAGGACTTTCGGAAATAACCAGAATTTCAAGTGTTTTGCATCTTTCTGAGGAACAAATTGATAGAGTAAGAGAAGAGTGGAAACTTTTAAATTGCGATAAGCCAACTCTAGATGAACTAGTGAAATTTTCAGAGGAAGGGCATATTCCAGTGCGGATTGATCATTACTGGCGTAATATATTTAGTATTAAAGACTCTAGCGGAAAAGAAAAATACTCAAATCTTGCTAAACTCATAAAGTCAATTTTAGTTTTACCTCATGGTAATGCTGATGCAGAAAGGGGATTTTTGGTTAACACTGCTCTGTTAAGGAAGGACAAGGCTAACTTAAAAGACTCAACTATAACATCATTAAGAATAGTTAAAGGGGCCATTAAACACTATGGATGTGTAAGTAAAGTTCCCATAACAAGAAATTTGTTAAATAGTGTTTGTGATTCACATAAATTTTATAAAGAGTATGTTGATAAGCTGAAGGAAGAAGAATCAAAAAGGTAAAAGAAAGGAAGCAGAAAGAGAGGGAAAATAAGGAAAAGCAGCTAGAGAAAAACAGAAAAGCTGAGTTTGATGACAAAATAAAAGAAAATGATGCAGAAATAAATAGACTTAAAAACGATAAAGAAGCCTCCCTAGCAATAATTCAAGAGGGAACAGAAAGAATGAGAAAAGCTGTAGAAAAACAAAATACTGTTGAAATAGCAGTTGCCTCTAACTTGATCATACAAGGTTCAGCTGAAATAAAGAAAACTGAAAGTAAATTAGTTGTGGTAGAAGCAGAAAAAATAGGCTAATCAGGAAAAGGTTAAAACAATAATATGAAAAAAGTAACTCAGTGAACAATTGTACATAGTTCTTGGTTTTCAATTACCTTTTTAGGATATTATAATTTAATGTGAAACCTGAAAACTTTACTGTGAAAATCGTGAATTGCTTCTGGTTCAACAGCATATTAATGTTCAAAGTGAAACTTGAATGTGGTAAATATACTTGAATATGATAATAACACGTGAAAAGATAAGAACTGAACATTAGAAGTAAATCATACTTAAACTTTAGACATTAGACGTTATGCAAAAAATTTGGGTGTTAACTTCGACCATATATACTAATGGACTGCACATTGGCAATAGCTGCATCAAAGCCGCCATGGCTCAAACATTGGGCACGTCATCATCAGACTCCAAATTTCGTGTAAAAATGCTGTTATGATTACTAATTTACGCTGCAGAACTTCAGTGTTTTCGGTGTATTATGTGAATGCGCCTCATATATAATGAAAACTCTTCAGGTAAGTTTACTTATGAGCTATATACATGCATGATCGGGTTGTTTACATTTTGTGATTTATAATGTGATGAACATTTGCGAAGAATTTGGAACATGCATTCCATTTTTTCTTAAGTTACTATATTTTTATATCAATAGCTGCAAGTTTCTGGTTAAGTAATTGAACTTTATTGACTTAGGTATTTAATTCGTTTCTTACCCATGAAAAATCATAGAACTTTCTTTACTATATCACTCAGAGCAACCATAAGCACAGCAGGTGTAACCCATCTTTTTGACTGTTGTCATGTGATTTTATGTTGGAGCCAGAAATGTTGTCATGCGCAGTCTATCAGTATATATGGTTGAAGGGTGTGAAGCAAACTCTTTACAATGTATACAAAGTTGTTTTACTAGATGTATACAAATATACATCTAGTTTTTATTGAAATACACTCCTAAAATTTTTCTAAAAATTCCTAAAATTCCTACCTAAAATTTTCCAGAAGTATGCTATGATCCCTGGTACTCCAGACATCATGAAAGGTACCAGTACCAGAGTTCTTCCAGTCCTCCCAGCAGAAGTTGCACATGCAATCAAGAACATGAAGCTGGGAAAAGCTCCAGGAGAAGATGGAATAACTGTAGACATCATACAAGAAGCAAGTGGAGAAATCGAAACAGTACTCGCCCAAATTTTCACTTAATACCTTAATGAAGGGGAGATTCCTCAGGATTGGAACAACGCTACAATGACCTTGCTACATAAAAAAGGTGACATTGAGGATCTCAGGAACTACAGACCTATCAGCCTCCTATCAGTGGTTTATAAAATCTTCACTTAAGTTCTTTCACACCGCTTAAAAGTGACACTGGACATGGCTCAACCGAGGGAACAAGCTGGATTCAGGTGTGGCTACAGTACAATAGATCATATCCACGTACTCAAAGATCTAATTGAAAGAGCGAGGGAATATGAACTTCCATTGTGCATGGCTTTTATCGATTATGAAAAAGGCTTTGATTCAGTGAAACCATCAGCAGTTACAATGGCCCTGAAATCCTGTGGTATTGAAGATGCGTACATTAATATTTTTAATAACATCTATGAAAATGCAAGTGCAAAGATTCGGCTGTTTGAAAATACAACACACATAAAAATTGGAAATGGAGTGAGACAAGGTGACACCATATCTCCGAAGCTCTTTAATGCCACATTGGAAAATGTCTTTCAATCACTGAACTGGGAAAAAAAAAGGATAAAGATTAATGGAGATTATCTAACCCACTATCGTTTTGCTGATCACATAGTCATTTTTGCAACTACCCCATCAGAGCTGCAGAGTATGATCCAGGAACTTGTTGACAAGAGTAAAGAAGTGGGATTAAAAATGAACTTTCAGAAGACAAAAGTGATGTTCAATGCTTTTACAAGAAATGAAGATTTGTCGATCGATGGGGAAAAGCTGGAGATAACAGACATGTACGTTTATCTTGAACAGCAGATATCAAGTGAGGGTCACATTGATGAAGAAATTAATCGGCGTACAAAACTTGCCTGGAGAGCTTTTGGAAGAAACAGCATAATTTTCAAGAGCAATATGCCATTATGTCTTAAAAGAAAAGTGTTTGATCAATGCATCCTTCCAGTGCTTGCGTATGGTGCAGAGACGTGGACCTTAACTAAAAGAGACATACAAAGGCTGCAGACAACTCAAAGAAGCATGAAGAGGTGCATGCTTGGTGTAACCAGGAGAGATAAGAAGAGGAAGTTGTGGATCAGAAAAATGACAGGAGTGGAAGACATCATGATCAGAGTTAAATCCCTGAAATGACAATGGGCTGGACATACTGCCAGAAGGACAGACCATCGATGGACAGCCGAAATTTTAGATTGTATTCCAAGGGACAGGAAAAGACCCAGAAAAAGACCACATGGAAGATGGGTGGATGAAATTTGAAAGTATGTGGGAGTGACATGGAGGAGACTGGCACAAGACAGACCGTTGTGGAGGAAACTTGGGGAGACCTTCGTCCAGCAGTGGATTGATAATGGTTGACAATGATGATGATGATGATATCATCATGATGATGATATCATCATCATCATCATTGTCAACCATTATCAATCCACTGCTGGACGAAGGTCTCCCCAAGTTTCCTCCACAACGGTCTGTCTTGTGCCAGTCTCCTCCATGTAACCCCTCGCTGCCTTGGCCAGGTACATTCCAGCTGCCAGAGACTGAGGGCCAAGATTTAAGTTGTGGAATCATTTTGGAGGGGTTTGGCCATAACTCACCACGCTGGCCAAGCGGGTTGGTGAGTGTGGGATAGAATTTCCTCTAATCCCGATGGTATAGTTATACCGCTATTGGCGGTCGTCAGAGCCCCTTTAGTGGGAACAGGATGCACCACGAGAAGGCGGGGTTGACATTTGTCAAGGAGAGGCTGTGATGTTACGCATCACCTGACCTTACATCCCATATATATATATATATATGTATTTTTTGTTCGTTTTGAAAGATTTATTTTGCTAGTTTGGGATCGTCCAGGTGAGTTCCCTGGTTAAATTATTGGGAATGCCGGACTTTCTCTTTCATAGCATTGTTCATTTCACTTTCTCCGGGTGTCATACCAGTGTACTATAAAATTAAAACCCATGGGTAAGTGTTAATATTCAAAGTCGAAATATGATTGCCACGTGAATTTAAGTGATTTCCATAAATAAGCATGGACGCACTGCTTATTAAAGCCCCCTCCCAAACACCCCAAAATTTTCTCACCCCTCCCCCATAAAATCTCAACACCTCTCCATTTGAGTGTGTGTAACACACACATATATATATATATATATACATATGCCATTTTTAAATAGTACTCCTTTGTATTATCTGTTGATGAATTCCTCAGCTCTAAGTCTCATCTACCATAATGCACTAATTTTTAATTGGAGGTCTAATGTTCTTTTTTTCCCCTCCCTTTTTTAGTTTTTCCTGTTTAAAGTATGTACTTGCAACTACAAAGCACTTGTACATATCTCTTCAGATGCTGCCAATATGCTTTTGAATCATTTCAGCAAACACAAGATTTGTGAAAATATCAATACCTGCTATTGCAGCTACCCATGTTAATACTTTGCTTTAGTATGTTTATGGAAGTACTTAGACGTAAGATATGCCTAAAGAACATGAACAGAATAGTTACAGGTGGAAGTTTTAAAACTTTCTGCAACCAATTGATTTGCTCCATGTATTTATTTTGTGGCAAAATTAATGCAACCTGCATTAGTACCTGTCTGCTGAAGTTGCCAACAAAAACTACCAGTTGGAACACTGTTCTTTTCTTCCTCTTCTGACTCCCAAAGGCACTTGGTAGCTAGGGTGAATGCTCACCATTTACTGCCACTGCTTGCCCCTGGTAAGAAAAAACAGAATGTCCAAACTTGAGCCCAGTACAAGAAGTTGACTTCATTAAAGGGATGCAGTGGCGGCGGAACTGCCAGGGCCCGAGCCTGGTCAATAATTTCAGCCAAGATTTTTATTTTTTTTGTTTGCCATATGTGTGATTGTTGTGATGTGCCTTAGAAAGTTCCTCTAGGTAAGTATGTCCTAATTTCCAGCAAAGCTCCTCTGGCATTGTTTTTCTTCTGTTTGTTGCGGGAAGGAAGGGGAATGCACCACGATTCAAAATTTCTGGCCCGGTCAACGAACTCCGCTTTCCACCGCCCCTGAAGGGATGGATATGACAATACTTAAATTTGAGTTAAAGAACAAACCCAGCATTTTGTCTTACATACTAGGTGTGTTCCAAAAGTATCAGGACTATATTTATACTTCAAAACACTTCCGCCGCCCCGGTGGCGCAGTGGTCTAAGCGATGGCCTCTGACCATTCGTCCGAACGGGGTCCGGGTTCGAATCCCGGTGAGGCATGGATGTTGTGTTTGTCTTACGGCACGGGCTCTCTCCCTTCCCTGGAACCAGTGACCCTAAATTAGGGACGGGCGACTGCTTATAGCCCATTGAGTTGCTCACGGTGGTCGTTAAACCTTCAATCAAAAAAAAAAAAAAAACACTTCCAAACTGATGAAATGCATCTCCTTCCAAATACTCCCCTTGTTAACTAATACAGTAGTCCCAGTCTTTCTGCCACCTCGGAAAGCACTTTCGAAAGTGTATTGGGATCATGTTTAACTCCTGTGTGTTGCATTTTCTCAAGTCTTACAAATATTTAAGAAGGCACAAACTTTGCTGTTGCTTATCTACAAATCCCATTAAAAGCACATGACATGATTCAAAGGAAATGCCTTCCTAGCAGTCAATCGCTTGTTCTTTCTGATTACTACATTCACAAGTATAATAGAATTGCCTGTTCTTGGAGTTGAATGGATATCCAGAGAGAGAGGATTATCTTCAATCAATGTTCTACCTTCCTCGAATCTCTTAAATAGTTGAAAAGATTTTGAATGGCTTAGAAGCTTCATCTCTCAATGCTATTTGCAACATTTTAAATGTTTCAAAGGCAGTTTTGGCAAAGCTTAATGTATACCCGCTGTTCATTCATATTGATCACTGTAGAACCCACCAAACCAATAAAATGCAACAGTCAACAGAGTCGTAGGCAAGAACGAAATCAGCTGACCCCAAGAGTTTTCATTTTAGTCCCTGTACTTCTTGAATACACCTTGTACATCTTCCTAGACTATTCTTGCAGGTCGATGAAGCATAAAATCAAATTAAGAGAAGCCGCCTTGATAATGTAGTGGTCTAAGTGCTGGTTTCTCACCATTTGTCCAAGTGGGTTCAGGTTCGATGTGTGTCTTATGGCACTGGCTTTCTCCTTTCCCAGGAACCAGTGGCCCTAAATTAGGGACAGACAACTACTTATTGCACAGTTTCCCACGGTGGTCGTTAAACCTCATTCAAAAAAAAAAAAAAAATTAAAAGAACTAGAACTGAAATTGGTAAAATAAAAAATAAATGTGGATGGGCCTTAAAATGTCTCTATCTTTCTCTGCCCACAGTAGGATCTCTTACCTCTGAAAGAATTACTATTTCTATTACTGACAGCCCATTTTACTCTGCACTTTGCAGCTCAGCCGGCCCTCTGTTGACCCTTCGTGGATTGGAGACTGCACTCATTGAGGAGTGGCAAAGATATCCCCAAACTTTCATGATAACCTCTCCAATTCCATGCATTATAAGTGTTGAGTGGTCTTAGCAATTCGAGGGGATCACACCCTACTAGAGGTTAGTTACAACCTTCAAAAAAATCTTTTTTTTTTTTTTGTGTACAGATATATGCTTGTTGTTGTATAGCATATCGTATCATGTGCATTAAATCATGGGTAAAAGCATTCCGTCATCTGTCGTTCTTTTAGGCACACTCCGTCTCCATCAAACTGTTTTCCGTAACAAAAAATCTCAGATTTTATTTTTACTGAAAACGTAAAATAAATTCACCGCATGGCAAAGAAGAATCGTAGGTACGCATTTGTGCCACAACAATCTTAAAACAAATTTGGATGGGGTTCCGTTCTCTCTCACTGGCCAAGACACGTGATGTCACCCAGCAATTCCTTTAGCTCTCTTTGGACTCCGGCATCTTGTTGAGTTTGTGAAGCCTGTAAGATGATATGACCTAGTGATGTGTGCATCATCGGCTTTATCGAGTGCCGCTGAGGAGAGTCTGGAAGGAGGAGCTATTTGTTTCTCCTCGCTGGCATGTGCAGCATGTGCTTCTGTTTTGGATTGCATTTTTTTATTTACCGTTTGTGCATTGCATTGTAATTCAGCAGTTGCAGTGCTGTTATTAGGCTAGTATAGTGAGAAGTACTACTCTTCCAAGAATGTGTTGAAAGGGGAATATTATGGATTTATGCATTGTCCGATTTTGTCATTTTGCGTCAGTACGTTTTTAAGTAAACTTTTTATTTATGCGAGTTTTTTTAATTACTCATGTGAGACGTAAGACGTTAAGTATATTACAACAATAGAATTCATTACAGAAGATAACTGAGAAATTTAACAGCTGGAAGCTAATGTAAAAAATAAGTAGAAATGGGATTGGTTGAAGGGTCATTCCATAAAATATCACATGGTGGTGGTTGCTGACACATTTTAGAAAAAAATTGTATTTTTTGGCAGCTGTATCTAAAAAGGGAGTGGATGAAAAAATCCGAAAATTTTATAGAATGTACTTCTAGCAGAGGTGTTGGCATTGTGTAAGTCTCATACTGTGTTTTTGATCTGTATAGCTGCTTTAAAATATTGAAGATCATAAAAAATGGCAAATTATGGAATATCAATTTTGCACATCATAATAACTTATTTTGGATATTTATGCTCTTATTTGTATCCTATTAAATTTTAGGGCATTGTCATGTGAAATATTGTTATTTATAGGCATATAGGAAGTAGAAAATATAATAATTTCAATAAAATTATCTGGAAAAAGTTGGGTTTTTAAAACAAAGCGTGCTGCTTACATTTTATTTATAGTTGATGTGATTGATTAAGTTTTTGTTTAGAAAATTTTTTCTTCACAATCTTGAAGTTAATCTTGAGTATTAAATGTTCAGTTTGTAAACCACAAACAACGTTTAGGTAACTTTTTCTGTAGCAACAATGAGAACTTTGTGTTCAGATCACAACTAATGTTATGAGTCTGTTCTGTTGCTGTACTGAGTTCCAATGGTGAAATTTCCCTTTATAAAATTTCAGCTTTCACCCAAACCTTGTCATCTCTTGATAGTTTAAAACAAGTGCTTGGACCACAAGAATGAAAAAATGAATGAAAAGTCATTTGTACTGACAGATGCAATTTCAACTATACCTAGCAACCATTTATTGTCATAAACACAACATACAAAGTCATAAATTTTTATATCACATATTAAAAAGTCATTGTTTTGAATATTTATTTCTGTACGTATTGCTGATCCAGAAATAATGCCCACTTTTAATGTAAATTTATTTTTCAGGATGAAACAGTGATAATCTCTTGTGTGCTTAATTGTAAGAGCTTTATTATATCTATCTGCCAAAAGATTCTGTATTTGAAGTATTTCTGTAGTAGATGAAAAATTGAAATGTGATTCCAGTAATATTTTCATTACAAAATTTATACATATCTTCAGTAGTTAAAATTTGATTTTCAAATGGGTTTTGGAGACTTGTTTTTCTGACCAACCGTTTAACAGTGCCTCCAATGCCGTCGCACAGCCCTTTTCCATGCGCAGTAGCAAAAAAGTGCCACTCAGCAGGTATTCCAAAATAGTCTTCATCTAGCATAAATTAAAAAAAAAAATCGATTTTTATATTGTCCGGCACACCCATCCAAAAAGTAATATATTTTTGTAATATGATAAATTTTTTTTTTACATACATACATAACACTAAGCTGTTCTCTGATATTCAGTGGATAGCTTCACAAAGAAATACAAATTACCAGATAATTTTTACTTACTGTTGCATTATCAAACTTCTCCATTTACAGCAATCTTGACATACAACTCGGGCTTCACCCACGTCCATCCCACATTGTACACAAGATCACCTATTCTTCATACTCATACTCTTTTTCTCATATAGACATTCCTGAATCTAATCCATGACTTTCTTGGCCTTCCTCTACCTTTCCTTCCTGCCACTTGGGCTAAAAAGATTTACTTAGTAAGCATCTCATCACTCATTCTTTCAACATGGCCAAATCACCAAAGCATATTAATCTCCACCTTGCTAAGAACATTTTGCTTCACATTACACAACTGCAACACATCTTCATTCCTCACACAATCGGAACGTGTCTTGCCCCCCCCCCCGTAAGTAACGAAATTTCTCCAGCACACAAACGACTCCTATGTTTCTTCTGTAGCACCCAGGTTTCACTGCCATACATCAGATTAGGGACGATTACACTTTCATACACGGCCATGCAGGTTGGTTGGTTAGTTTTTATGGTGCAAGGGCCATGCCTGGCCAAAGAGCGCCAAACACAAGACAAGACAAGACAAGACACAGGACAGACAAACAGTATTAAAAATATGGTAGAAAACTTAAAATCTGGCTGATTAAGTAAAAGTGAAAAATGAGAGTGATGGAAGGGCTAAAAGACAATGAAACAAACAGCATTAAAAACATGATACAATGTTTAAAATTTGGTTGATTCATTAAAACTGAAAAATGAGGACGATGGAAGAGCTAAAATCTAAATGCGTTTAAAAAAGTCAATTTCTTTTAAAAAGGAAAACACAGCGACAGTATCGCAGTGGTCATCCAGGACCCGCTGCTGAGTAGCGGCGTCCTCGGTCAACAAATGAGAATGAAAATAGTGAAAACGTACACCACGAAAACGAACACAGCTACACAAAAGATGAATGACAGTGAGTTGGCACGTCTCACACATCGGTGCAGTGTCGCCACACAGCAAAAAGCGGTGAGTGAAACGACAATGCCCAATGCGGAGACGCGCAAGCACCACTTCCTCCCTGCAGTTCTGACGAGATGAGCAGTTCCAGATTTCAAGAATAGGTTTTATACGATGCAGTTTATTTTCCACCTGTTGGTCCCACAGACCCTGCCACGTTCGTTTGATATGATCACGAACAAGAAATTGAAAATCGCGATGAAAGAGTGGCAAGGGTGTGACAACCAAAGAGGAAGCAGATCTAGCGGCCGCATCAGCACACTCGTTACCCGAGATTCCAACATGCCCAGGAATCCAGCAGAATTGAATCTGGACACCGGCCTCGAGCAAGGAACGAAGAAGCCTTTGTACGTTCAAAAGAAAAGGACGATTACAATAGTCCAGCGATGACAAAGACTGCAGGACACTTAAGGAATCCGTATAGACCATAGCCCTATGATGAGAACTCGACTGAACATGAAGAAGTGCAAGATACACAGCATGCATCTCCGCCGAAAACACCGTGGCCTCAACTGGGATCCGCGCTACTGACACGTCATCAACACAGACAGCTGCGGATTCAACGACTCCATGCATCTTGGAGCCATCAGTGAAAATGGGAGTGTATTCAGTTTTGAGGGCACGGTGCTCAGCGAAGAGCTGCTGGTACACTGACGCAGGGGTTGAGGATTTGTCGAAAGACATAAAGGTGGTATCAAACATGACACCAAGTGGGTGCCATGGAGGATCCCCAAAGCCCCTGGTCGCTGCAACAAGTGACAAGTCGAGCCCTGCATCAGGAGCTACGGCCGCCATACGAAGACCAAAGGTTGGAATGCACGAGGGCCGGTTCTCAAATAAACGAGCATGCTGAGGATGGAAAACTGCACCGTACAAAGGATGGCCTGGAAGAGACCGAAGTTTTAAGTAAAAGTGAACAGACAGCTGCAGACGGCGTAATTCAAGCGATGGTTTGTTCGCATCAGCGTAAAGGCTGGGAATCGGAGATGTTCGAAATGCTCCTGTACAAAGACGCAGCACCTGATGATGAACAGCGTCCAAAGGCCGGAGAAAGGAAGGACGAGCCGAGCCATACACGATACAGCCATAATCCAGTTTCGACCGAATTAAGGAGTGGTAAATGCGAAACAAAGAGATCCTGTCCGCGCCCCACGAAACTCTCGAAAGGATTTTTAGAATAGAAAGAGCACGCAGACAGGAAATCTTGAGCCGCCGAACGTGCGCACGGTCGACGGTCAGTCCAAGGAAATTGGTCTCCGGCAAAACTGGAATGGCTGCACGGTCTAAATACAGCTCGGGGTCGGGATGGAGGCCACGCCTCCGGCAGAAATGAACACACGCTGTCTTGTTATGAGAAAGAACGAAACCATTGCTATTCGCCGCTTTAAAAATCTGATTAATTGCAGACTGCAACTGCCTTTCAATAAAACGCATGCTCGATGACGAGCAGAAGATGTGCAAGTCATCGACATACATAGTAGCCGAAACCGCAGGAGGAAGATTTATGAAAAAACAATTAATGCGCAGGATGAACAATGTGACAGATAAAATGCAACCTTGTGGAACACCTTGTTCTTGATAGAATGTTGCCGATAGCGTCGTACCCAGGCTCACCGGAACACCCGATTGCAAAGAAAATTTACAATAAATGTCGGAAGATTTCCTCGCAATCTGCATGCGTGAAGGTCACGGATAATCCCGTGCCGCCATCCAAGATCGTAGGCTTTCTCGATGTCAAAGAATACAGAAACCAGGTGCTGCCTACGCAGGAACGCCTCGCGCACAGATGTCTCAAGGTGCAGGAGATGATCGTGAGGTGAACGATGACGCCGAAAACCGCTTTGTGATGGTGAAAGTAATTGATGTTCTAAAAAATGAATTAATCGTGAGTTAACCATGCGTTCGAGAACTTTACACAGACAGCTAGTGAGAGCAATTGGGCGATAACTAGAGGGAGACTTAGGATCCTTGCCAGGCTTCGGAAAAGGTAGAACAAAAGCCTTTCGCCAAGACTCCGAGAAACTGTGTTCTAACCAGATGCAATTGTATAAGATTAAAAGGTTCTCGAGAGATGACTGCGAGAGATGACGGAGCATATCGTAGTGGATGTCATCGGGACCGACAGAAGTAGCGCCGGACCGATGCAGAGCCACCCGAAGTTCACACATGCTGAAGGAGGAGTTTAACCAGTGTCGGTATACGGTGCAAAAGAGATTCTCTGGCGTCGGTGGATTGAATCCTATGAAAGGAGGACAGATACGCCAGATCACTCGAAACGGAGACAAACGCCTCCCCCAAACAATCTGCAATCTCCTCGACTTCAGCATATGTGCAGCCGTTACTCTCGAGAATGGCAATCTGGTGTGAACTGCAGTTAGCCGCCCCGGTGGCGCAGTGGTCTAAGGCGCTGGCCTCTGATCATTCGTCCGTAAGGGGTCCGGGTTCGAATCCCGGTCAGGCATGGATGTTGTGTTTGTCTTACGGCACTGGATCTCTCCCTTCCCTGGAACCAGTGACCCTAAATTAGGGACGGGCGACTGCTTATAGCCCATTGAGTTGCTCACGGTGGTCGTTAAACCTCCAATCAAAAAAAAAAAAAAAAAAAAAAGAACTGTAGTTACCCCGGATCTTACGAATCCTTTCCCTTACAGTTTTCGAATTGGCACGTGAGGTAAGAGATGATACATACTGGAACCAAGACTCCCTCTTGCTACGTCGACGCACCAACCGAGCACGTTTAAAAGCAACGAGATTAGCCTCGGTTGGATAACGCCGAAAAGTAGACCAGGCCTTATGATGAGCTCTCCTAGCCGCTGCGCATTCAGGGTTCCACCAAGGTTTCGGAATTCTGGGGAGCTTCGTATATGTTTTTGGAATAGAAAGATCAGCTGCCTGAAGAATACAAGTTGTGACTTCAAGTACAGCTGCGTCGATTGACTCTTGGGTCACCATGTCAGAAGATATCACCGCGGATGATGTGAAGACCTCCCATCTGGCACGATCCAACCTCCATCAAGGTGGGCGGGAGGCAGAAAATGGCACGTTTGCATGGTGCCAGAGGATGATGGGGAAGTGGTCGCTTCCGTGGAGATCCTTACACACCGTCCACGAGCAGTCAGCAATAATCGATGGTGAACCCAAGGTCAAATCGATCGCACTGAAGGATCTTGTCGGCTCATGGAAGTAAGTGTCAGCACCGGTGTTTAAAAGGCACACAGAGGCCGAGCACAGAAGAAACTCTATGCGACGACCTCTCGCGCTGGTGCTGACACTACCCCACACTACCCCACAAAGGATGATGTGCATTAAAGTCACCTAAAAGAAGGAAGGGTGAAGGCAGCTGATCAACCAAGCTCTCCAGAACAGAGGCGCTAACATCCTCATCCGGTGGCAGATAGAAACTGCAAACAGTAAGAGGCACAGGCATAGAAATACGAACCGCCACTGCCTGCACAGTTGTGGAAACTGCGACGGAAGATACTGGAACCCTGTGAGGGACGAGAATAGCGACTCCCCCACAGGCTATATTTCCAGACGAGTTATCTGTCCGAAATGCACTGTAGCCTCGAACTGAAAGCAGGTCTGATGGTTTAAGCTTTGTCTCCTGGAGACAAAGGCACACCGGAGAGTACAAATAAAGCAGATGTTTCACGTCATCAAAACTGGTGCGAAAACCTCGGCAGTTCCTTTGAATTATTGAACCCATGGGTAAAAATGAAATAAAAAGGAAATGGTTAAACTTGGTCAGCCTCCATTTCCTCTGATGAGTGTTCCCCCAGATTTGGGGGTGTGCGACCAGGGGCCAAGATTGGTGAATGCTTTGTTCCAAGTGTCTTAGCGGGATTCGCTCGCCGTTGATTGTTTGGCTGAGACTTTGGAGGAGAAGAAACGCTCCTCTTATCCTTGACCTTGGTGTTGGTGTTGGTGCCAGAAGAAGTGGTCTGAGTTCCCTTGCTGGTGTTGGAGTGAGTCTGCTTCGGTGAAGTGGCGGGTGCCGCTTTCAGACCCCTAGCTCGTGACTGGAGTGCCTCCAGTCCGACTGCGATGATTTCGTCTACATTGTGTGGACATTTAGGGGGTATCTGAATGTCAGTCTTAATGGCAACCGTAGATTTGGCAACCACCACTGAAGCGTATGATTGCCGATCAGATGTAACAGGAACTACTCTTCTTCTGGCCTCAGGATAGGAAACGTTTTCCACCGTTTTGAGCCTTTGGATTTCCTTCTCATCCTTTCACTTGGGACAATCTTTGGCTGATGCTGGGTGTGAACCCTTGCAGTTCACACAAAACTCTGCCTCGGCCACACATTCTGAAAGTAGATGCTCTGTGGCACCACAGCGTCCACACCTAGGAGTACTCCTACATGACTGCTGAGAGTGGCCGTACGACTGGCACCTAAAACATCTCAACGGGTTAGGAATGTACGGTCGTACCTCGAGGTGGAGATACCCTGCCTTGATGGATGTAGGCAGGGAAGGGCTGTTGAAAGTCAAGATAATGTTCCAGGATGGGACAAACTGCCCATTCCTCCTGAAAGAAATACGCCGCACACCCGTAACATGTTGGCTCCTCAGTTCTTCGAGAAGTTCATCCTCAGTACATTCAATAAGATCCCGAGAGGAGACAACACCTCGATGAATTTAGGTAACCGTGTGGTGTTATTTTGACCGGAGTCTCAAGCAGCATGCTGGTGTTGATAGGTGTGGAACTGTAGGCCACAGTAGACATCTCAACTAGATCTCCAGACTGGAGCTTCTTGACACTCTTAGGAGAGCTTGCGATTGATTGAAGTGCTTTATGGATCCAAAATGGACTTTTGGCATTCAAAGGCTTTGAAGGGTCCAATGAGTGCACAAGAAAGAATCTAGCATTGGAAACATCAGCGACAAATTTTTTGGCGGAAGGACCTGAACCTTCCTTCATATCTCTTTTAGTTTTGGGTTCGTAGGAAATTTCATTGAGAGCCATGAAAAAAATAAAGGATTCATCTGCCCACGTCCCCACCCACTACCGAGGCCAACAGGGGAGAGCCGGAGGTCCGCAAGCCCAAGTGGATGCAGGACACAACTCTAGGGATAACAAGCGGATATAGCAAGTTGATAGGGCAGACATGCGCTCGGCGAGCACCCAGACTTTCCCATGCCTAGGGAACACCCCTTTGGCATGCCCACCCTATCCCCAGACTCACCCTGTCGTACGAGACGACAAGCCGTTAGAGGTCTGGACACCACTCGGCCACAGACCTCATTGACTAGGAGTGGGTTAGTTCCTAGCTGCCCGTTTAGGATGAAGCAGGGGACAAAGAGGAGTGTTGGTTACTGGCGACGCAACACCCAGGCCTCCAGAAACCTCAGCCTCCAGCATCCCCTTTTCCACCTTACGGGTCACCGCACACGGCAAACGTGCAGGTAGGTCTAGCTAACCAGCTCGGAAAAACAAAGAAAGGAACATGAAATGGAGAAGACAGGATAGAAAACGAGAAACTATAATCCAGAGCTGGCGCATAATCACAACCTCAGCAGCCTACAACTGAGGCGGGTTTGTGTCAAGTGAAAAAACAAAAAACATAAAAAATGTGAAAATCATCACATATAGCACATGTCGGCTCGGGCCATGGGGACGCCATCCCCCAGCAGCTGGATGAACAGCTGTCCCTTCAGTTACATAATCGTTCAAGACGAAATTATAAATTGATCCATCACAAGGTTAGCTCGGGCCATGGGGGCGTCGCTCCCCAAATAACTGGAAAACCAGTTATCCCTGTGTGGGGCAGAAATGCAGGACTCTCTTGAGAACCCATCATTCCTCTGAAAACCTCCCAAAGCAGCTATGACTTTCAATGAAGAATTCACTCGCCTACTAATTTCACCATCCAATTTGTTCTCTCTGTCAAACATGCTTCCTAAATACACAAACTCATTCACCTGGTCAATCACTGTGCCATTTAGACATATATTACATTCAGTACTACCAGTTCCTCTCTCAAAAATCATAACTTAGGTTTTTCCCTTATTTATACTCAGTTTGAATTTCATGCCAACTTCGTACATCCGAGACAACATACTCTGCAACTCACTTTTGCTCTCTGCCAACAGGACAGTGTCATCAGCATACAGCAATCTGCGCACACGGATGTCACCAAGACATAAACCAGTATTATTTATTTTGGCATCATACATGCACGCATCCATAAATATATAAAACAGCCTTGGTGACATTACACAACCCTGTCTGACTCCTGCACCAATAGAAAACCATTTTGATAAAACACCATTCACTCGTACACAAGCTCTACTGCCAGCATACATGGATTTTACACTATTAAGTAGATTCCCAGTAACGCCATATTCATTCAATACCTTCCACAAAAGTGTCCTATTTAATCGGTCGTAACCTTTCACTGACTCTATGAAGGCAGCAAAAACTTTCTTACCAACAGCCAAATACTTTTCAATCATCATGCGTTATGCAAAAATTTGGTTACTGCAGCCTTTACTAGGCATAATACCACTCTGAACATACCACACTTTCTCTGATGTAAGACCCTGTACTTTTTCAATAACGACCTTACCAAACACTTTCCCTGACACTCAGTAGGCTAATATCACGGTAGTTCTTGCAGTCAGTCTGATCACCTTTTCCTTAATACAAGGGAACAATTATAGCATCCTTCCAATCCCGAGGGACCATTCCTAACTCCCAGCACAACTGGCAAATTTCAGTTAACCAGTCAATTACAGAGTCGCCAAAATATTTCAACATCTCGGAAGTTATGCCATCAATTCTCGGAGCCTTACCATTCTGAAAAGATTTTAGAGCTTTACACACCTCTTCTCTTGAGATCCCTCCTGTGCTTCCATCCCTCCCTGTGACATCATCTGCTTCTGCCTCTGAATCACCTTTGCTTTCCTGATCTAGTAACTCACAGAAGTATTCACCCCATCTTTCACTTAACTCATTGGGCTCCCATATCATTTTCCCGATCCTATTCTCCACACAACTTACAACTTTGTTTCCCCTATTTTTCCTGATTCTCGTGTACTTCCAGAAAATCTTCCTATTTTTTCCAAAAAGCCAATTTATGCCTTTCCACTCTCTCCTTCCTATCTTTTGCCTTATTCTGGCGAACTAGCCTGGTGGCTTCACGCTTCTTACAGTGATATTCATCCACAGAAACTCTACTTTGCAACATCCCCAAATAGGCTTCTTTCTCTTTACTGCCTTCTCAATCTCACTATTCCACCAAGCATCACTGCTTTTGTACCCACTAATGTGGTACCACAGACCTCTTCAGCAGCAGTGACAACACAGACTTTAGTCATTCTCTGAGTAAGTCAAAATAATGCTGATGATCTTCAAGGAGCCTATCAACCTTTATTCTTTCTACCCTGGGCCTCTTCCTATTCCTTTTCCTCCAACCAACATTAAGTTTCACTCGTGACACTACCAAGTAATGATCAGAACCAACATCTGCACCTCTCATCACACTGGTGTCAACAACCAAGTGTTTCAGATGCTGATCATCGACAACAAAATCTATCACACTCTTTTGACCAAGAGTACGATTTTCCCAAGTATATTTGTGGATATACTTGTGGTTGAAAACATATTAGATGCACACAAACCATTCTCAATGCAGATTTCAATTAATCTATCACCATTATCATTCATACAAGGATTGTTAAATTTACCCAGTACATTGTCAGAAATTGCATTCTGCGCACCTGCTCTAGCATTGAAATCCTCTGCTATTATAATACATAGAGATTCAGTATCTCTTTTAGAATTGCTATTACGCACGTTAAAATACAGACATGTGATTATGGTGGTGCAGTTATTTATGACATTTATTATTGAAAAAATTAAGACTAAAAGAAAGCAAGAGCAATTATTCACATATATTCGTCCAGAGGTCGTTTTTGTTCGCATACCACTGTAGTTCCGCAAGTTGTTTGGTCTCAGGTGTTCAGCGGCTATGCATTGCAAAAAGTCGGATGGTGACTATAAAATGGTGTTTAGCAATGTCAAAGTAGTATTCGACCCAAAGAATCTTGTTATATATTGTATCGTAAGCTCAAAAGAATAATATAACTGAGAATGAAAATCCTGTAATGACCTATGTCACAGGCAGTTTAAGAGGCTAACAATGAACAATCCAAAAGAACTATAGCGAACGAATCTAAAAGGCTGATAGTGAATGAATTTAAAAGAACAAAATGAAATGTGGATGGTCAGAAGAAACGACGAATGAACTATTTACATAATGCGTGTACCACCTCCTCACGTCCACCAGCGTCCCCGAACGTGTTTCGCCCTAGTCTTTTCCTAGGCGTTTTCAACGGGAAATGAAACGTCTGTTGGTAAGTGACTACGTTTCATACCTCCAGAAGTCATGATGTACGTTGCACATGGGTCAGTTTTCCTCCTATGTGGTGGTGCCATCTGGGGTCATAGTTTGATTTTCCTGTATTTGTCGGTGTCTTTTGATTTTATTTTTTTATTCCTCTTTTAATCTTTTTTCGGTGTCCACTAAATTCCTCCAGGCATATGAAAGGTCATATGGTGAATTGTTATTGCAATTTGATGTTTTGGTCTTCTCTATTAAGATGGATTCAGCAATCTGGATGGTCTTCCAATTTTTTTGCTGATTTATCAATTTTATTTCTTCCCATAGAGGTGTGCATTGATTATTTATACAGAAATCGATAAGTGCAATCTTATTTTCTTTTCTGAACCAATTGCCAATGTGTTCCGATAATCTTATCCTGATATTTCCGTTTTGGCTGTCCCCTATTGAAATTGAGTAAACACCTGCTTTCTGCAATGTTGGTGTGTTTCTGTGACCAGAAGTTAATGTGTCCTCGATATTTCTGATCTTTATATCAAAGCCCAAGCCAAATTTCTTGCATGCTTCTTTCAATATGCTATTAATTTCATGATTGTAAGATACTGATCCACAATATTTCATTTCTTTTTTATCAGTTGGTGTTCTGAAATGATTATTTCTTGTCTTCTCTGTTATTTGCTTAATGAGACTGTTTATTATTCTGATGTCATATCCAAAAGCAGAGGCCGTATTTCTGATCCAATTGAATTCTTTATTTAGCAATCAGTTATTGGAGGTATGGGGTTATCGCTGTATTGATGTATGACCTGAAAGCTGAGTACTTATATGAAATAGGGTGGTTAGAATCAGCTGGAATAATGTTGGCAATATAGTTAGGGTTACAGTATATCTGGAAATCAATTCTATTGTTTTGGTGTTTGTGAAATAAAATATCTAAGTAAGGTAATGTATTATTTTGTTATTTTTCTATTGTCACATTAATTGATGCATAATATGTGTTATATGCCTCAAGGAAGACCTGCAATTCTTGTTCACTAAGTTCCTAGATCATAAAGATGTCATCCATCATCCACATATCTACAAAAAAAAAAAAAAAAATGCTGGTTGTGGAATATTATTATTTTGCATCACAGATTTTTCAATTTGCTGTAAGATTACTTCAGAAAGCAAACCTGAAATAGGAGAGCCCATAGGAGCACCTGCGATTTGTTTATATATTGTACCTTCAAAATCAAAATAATTGTTTTGGTCAATAAAAATCAATGCTTTTTTGATGTCTTCAATTTGTACTATTGGGATATTGTTTCTATGCAATTCTATTTCAATAAGATTTATAGCTTCGAGCGTGGGAGTATTTGGATATAATGATACAATCGGTCCCGGACGGTTCGTCCAACGACGATTGGTCCAATGCCGATTCGTCCAAAGGGACGATTGGTCTAATGTCCGATTGGTCCAATGCCGATTCGTCCAATGGTGCGATTGGTCCAATGCCGATTCGTCCAATGGTATCATCTTACCAACTGTAAACTTTTTTATTTTCCAGAAAGGAATAATAATATAAATTTTTCTCCTCTTTATGTCCTTTTGAAAGATAATTTCCGTATATTTGGTAATTATAAACATTTTACATAAACCTGGTAAAAGGCACTCAATGGAGCATTTCTCAGCTGTTTGCAAAGCACCTAGGCCGCGGGCCTTTTTAGAAGATTTTAAGTTACAACCTAGATATTTGGTATTTGTAAACATTTTATAAAACCTAATAAAAGGCACTGATCGTATCATTTCTCAGCTATCTAACAGGCACCTAGGTCGCAGGCCTTTTTAGAAGATTTTAAGTTACAACCTAGATATTTGGTATTTGTAAACATTTTATCAAACTTTATAAAAGGCACTCATCGTATCATTTCTGAGGTCTTTGCAAGGCACCTAGGCTGCAGGCCTGTGAATTAATATTTCATGCTTAAGTGAAGGCGCAATATTATTAACTTGATTTGATATGTAAACGTTATGAATATGACATCGCTGGGATAAAAACTGTTGAAAAGGCCTAGGCCTAAGGTCTATGAATTAATATTTCGTGCTTAAGTAAAAGTGCAATATTATTAACTTGATTTGCTATGTAAACGTTATGAATATGACATCGCTGTAATAAAAACTGTTGAAAAGGCCTCTGTCCAAACCCCGACCAGTTGTTTCCATTGGGCAGTTGGCGGAACCCCACTGCATTCTACAAACAGAAATGGAAAACTAGTATTTTTTATTATTTCATGCAAAAGAGAAACATTGAAGTTGATTGAACGGCTTGCACATCAGTAACTTCATACGGCAGCAAGGACAGTATAACAAAAAAAAACGCAATTCCAAAAAAAAAAAAAATCTGTAACCACAATATTACGTATGAAATGTAACATTATTTTACATTCTTTGGACTACCGGTACTTTCGTATAACATCGGAGATAGAATCAGAACAGATAAGACTTTTATAGCACGAGTAGCACTTCAGACAGATAGGACGGAATTGGACCAATCGTCCATTGGACGAATCGGCATTGGACCAATCGTACCTTTGGACCAATTGTCCATTGGACGAATCAGCATTGGACCAATCGTCGTTGGACGAATCATACCAGACCCTGATACAATATCTAAACTGGTAAGTATTGTTTGGCTATTGTTCTTCATACTACTATTTCTATTTTGAATTAGTTGAATTACTTCATCAGAGCTATTAACAGAAAATTCATACTGCTTGTAATAAGGTGCCAGACATCTATATAGTGCTCTCTCGAGGTTTATTGTTGGTGCTGTATTTTTTGCTACTATTGGTCTAAGAGGATTATCTGCTTTGTGGGTCTTTTGGGAAAGTAAAGACCCACAAAGCAGATAATCCTCTTATACCAATAGTAGCAAAAAATACAGCACCAACAATAAACCTCGAGAGAGCACTATATAGATGTCTGGCACCTTATTACACAAGCAGTATGAATTTTCTGTTAAATAGCTCTGATGAAGTAATTCAACTAATTCAAAATAGAAATAATAGTATGAAGAACAATAGCCAAACAATACTTACCAGTTTAGATATTCTATCATTATATCCAAATACTCCCACGCTCGAAGCTATAAATCTTATTGAAATAGAATTGCATAGAAACAATATCCCAATAGTACAAATTGAAGACATCAAAAAAGCATTGATTTTTATTGACCAAAACAATTATTTTGATTTTGAAGGTACAATATACAAACAAATCGCAGGTGTTCCTATGGGCTCTCCTATTTCAGGTTTGCTTTCTGAAGTAATCTTACAGCAAATTGAAAAATCTGTGATGCAAAATAATAATATTTCACAACCAGCATTTTTTTTTTTTTTTTTTGTACATACGTGGATGATGGATGACATCTTTATGATCTGGGAACGTAGTGAACAAGAATTGCAGGTCTTCCTTGAGGCATATAACACATATTACACATCAATTAATGTGACAATAGAAAAAGAACAGAATAATACATTACCTTACTTAGATATTTTATTTAACAAAAACCAAAATAATAGAATTGATTTCCAGATATACCGTAACCCTAACTATATTGCCAACATTATTCCAGCTAATTCTAACCATCCTATTTCATATAAGTACTCAGCTTTCAGGTCATAGATCAATACAGCGATAACCCCATACCTCCAATAACTGATTGCTAAATAAAGAATTCAATTGGATCAGAAATACGGCCTCTGCTTTTGGATATGACATCAGAATAATAAACAGTCTCATTAAGCAAATAACAGAGAAGACAAGAAATAATCATTTCAAAACACCAACTGATAAAAAAAAAAATGAAATATTGTGGATCAGTATCTTACAATCATGAAATGAATAGCATATTGAAAGAAACATGCAAGAAATTTGGCTTGGGCTTTGGTGTAAAGACCAGAAATATCGAGGATACATTAACTTCTGGTCACGGAAGCACACCGATATTGCAGAAAGCGGGTGTTTACTCAATTCCAATAGGGGACAGCCAAAACAGAAATATCAGGATAAGATTATCGGAACACATCGGCAATTGGTTCAGAAAAAAATAAGATTGCACTTATCGATTTATGTATAAATAATCAATGCACACCACTATGGGATGAAATAAAATTGATAAATCAGCAAAAAAATTGGAAGATCATCCAGATTGCTTGAATCCATCTTAATAGAGAAGACCAAAACATCAAATTGCAATAACAATTCACCATATGACCTTTCATATGCCGGGAGGAATTTAGTGGACACCGAAAAAAAAAGATTAAAAGAGGAATAAAAGAATAAAATCAAAAGACACCGACAAATACAGGAAAATTAAACTATGACACCAGATGGCACCACCATATAGGAGGAAAACTGACCCATGCGCAATGTAAATCATGACTTCTGGAGGTACGAAACGTAGTCACTTACCAGCAGACGTTTCATTTCCCGTTGAAAACGCCTAGGAAGAGACTAGGGCGAAACGCGTTTGGTTTGGGATGCTGGTGGACGTGAGGAGATAGTTTATTCGTCATTTCTTCTGACCATCCACATTTCTTTTGTTCTTTGAAATTCGTTCACTATCAGCCTTTTAGATTCGTTCGCTATAGTTCTTTTGGATTGTTCAATGTTACCCTTTTAACCTGCCTGTGACATAGGTCATTACAGGGTTTTCATTCTCAGTTATATTATTCTTTTGAGCTTACGATACAATATATAACAAGATTCTTTGGGTCGAATACTACTTTGACATTGCTAAACACCATATTATACAGTCACCATCGGACTTTTTGTAATGCATGGCTGCTGAACATTAGTCTGAAAGGGGTCCGGGTTCGAATCCCGGTGAGGCATGGATGTTGTGTTTGTCTTACGGCATTGGCTCTCTCCCTTCCCTGAAACCAGTGACCCCAAATTAGGGACGGGCGACTGCTTATAGCCCATTGAGTTGCTCACGGTGGTCGTTAAACGTCCAATAAAAAAAAAAAAAAAAAAAAAAAAGAAGACCTGAGACCAAACAACTTGCGGAACTACAGTGGTATGCAAACAAAAACGACCTCTGGACGAATGTATGTGAGTAATTGCTCTTGCTTTCTTTTAGTCTTTATTTTTTCAATAATAAACATCATAAATAACTGCACCACCATAATCACATGTCCATATTTTAACGTGTGTAATAGCAATTCTAAAAGAGATACTGAATCTCTATGTATTATGTATTTTAACCACGTATAACTTGTGACTTCCTTATACAGAAGATATACATGAAGTATCAACTCTGCTATTATAACTTTCTCTTTAGCACCAAACTGGCTCAAAACAGCTTTTAGTTCATTCCAGAAATCTTCCTTCCTGTCAGAAGGTTCCGAGTCACAAGGAGCATACACTACAACAATTACAATTCTCTGAAGTTTCACTTTAAAATGAATCCAAGCCGCCCCGGTGGCGCAGTGGTCTAAGGCGCTGGCCTCTGATCATTCGTCCGTAAGGGGTCCGGGTTCGAATCCCGGTCAGGCATGGATGTTGTGTTTGTCTTACGGCACTGGCTCTCTCCCTTCCCTGGAACCAGTGACCCTAAATTAGGGACGGGCAACTGCTTATAGCCCATTGAGTTGCTCACGGTGGTCGTTAAACCTCCAACCAAAAAAAAAAAAAAAAAAAATGAATCTAAAGAGTTTTCTCACTTATACAGCTATAGTGAATCAAGTTGTTCTTCAACTTTTCACTTAAAATCACACCTACACCAGCCTTTCCTCTCACATTATCCAATATTCCAGACCACACACTCACCGTTCCATTCACTTCTTTTATCCCAATTTCCTTCTTTTTGGTTTCACTTACCCACAGCACTTATAATCTAATAAACGTTGATAATTTATTCTTAATCAACATCACAAGTGTGTAGTCTTGAATTATATACAATCTATACTTATTCATCTCTTCAATCACCTCATTCATTTTGCCATTTATACCTCTAGTATTCCATACACCAATTTTACACTCACTCAGCCGAGATCTGTTTCTCATATGCCATTTAGAAAGTCCAGGTCGATCCGTGGTGGACCGTCCTTCTCAAATGTGGTAGGTCCACCATATCCCACACTAGAGTCCGGTAATTGCTTTTTTTGCATCTTTTTAATCAGGTAAGTACATCACTGTGGGGGATTAGCCCGCAGCTGACAGTTCCAGTTGGTCATTCCACTTAAGGGTTCTGGGACAAAACCCAGTGAGTTGGGGTCTTTTTGCCAATGTCACACAAAATTAGCTGGTACCTCTCCAAGATTCACAGAAGCCCTAGTTGCTGTTGTGTTTGCCATTGCTACCATGGAGCGCCCCGAAGAGGCAAACCCATCTCTCATTGAGATCGCCCCCTCAATTTTTTTTTTGTAATTCTAAAACAAGTTATTTTTGGAAACAGTAAAATGTTGTAGTAATATGCCCTAAATAATCACTGATTACACAAAAACTTTAAGATTTTACTTCATTCTTCTCATTTGCACATCATTACCACAAAATGGATTCAACGAAGACAGCGGTATCTGTGAAAACAGATGTGGAAGTATCGAGCTTTCTTTTTGTGGTTGGAGGTTTAACAACCACCGTCGGCAACTCAGTGGGCTATAAGTAGTTGCCCATCCCTAATTTAGGACCACCGGTTCCAGGATGGGAGAGAGCCAGTGCCGTAAGACAAATACAACAACCATGCCTCACCGGGATTTGAACCCAGTCTCATCTCGGACGATTTGTCGGAAGCCAGCACTTAGGCCATTGTGCCATCGGGGTGGCTTTCTTTTTGCAGATATGAGGAGAGGAAAAGTACAATACTGATGACTGTAATGCTGTCTTGCATCGACGAAGAAAGAAAAAGATTTCATAGACAGTTCGAAACTTTTTCTTCTGCGTTGATCCAAGGCCACTGATGGTTGATGGAATTTCGACCATCGTAATGGCTGATTATCAGCGAAAATCAGAAAAATTTGACATTCATCGAGAGGGCTAGAGGAAGAGCTGAAAATCCAGTCTCCCACCTAAATTCGGAGAGTTGGCGCGTCTGCATAGGTGGAAGAAACATTTATGCTTTGGCTCTGTCAGTCTGTCAGCCCGTCTTCATGATAACTCGCACAAAAATGCTTTGATTTCGATGAAATTTTAGTATGCTGTTAATGCCTGGGGATCTGTCCTATTAAAAATCGTTAAAAACGGACTCGAATGAAATTTTGATAAATGTGTAGATTAGCGTCCTAAATTATTTCGTCGTAAAAATGTTAGTACCTGGAAAAAGTGCAACGTACAGATTTTAGAGTATGGAAATTAATGGCAAATGGGGCAGAAATTTCATATTTTAATTGTATTTTAAAGATTTTTATCATAATATTTATGTATAAGTGCGATGCTGTGAAGAGACACTGCGGTACGCCTAACACATCAATACAGCGCCGATGTGAAGCTTTGCTCTGTTGAAAGGAAGATTCGCTGTGGCGTGCAATTCCTGTACGGATGACTACAAATGAAACCATGTACGTTCTTGCCAGGAGAGCGAACCAAAGAATATAAATGCTTCGCATGAAGAAGGTCAGCTCTCGGAGAGATAATGTAAGACAGGTGACAGCAGCGCCACTGCACCATCAAGGAAAACATGCTTTGCGGGAAAGTTAACATTCAGGCAAAAAAAGCGTAGGGGACGATGGGACGCGAAGCCTAATCTATGACAGAACAGAAGCGAAGCTTTGATCCGTGATCGCTTCCTTGGGTCTGAGACTAAAGCATTTTTTTTTCTGAGTATCCCTCCTGTCTCTTCTTTTGGTGAAATAAATATATACAATAGCAATTAATATTATTTTAACGAAATATTAGCAGTTTTATTCTCGCTCTAAGCACCAACTTTTTCAGTCTTGATATTGAATATGTAGGTACCAAAATGCCTCAAAATTAATGTCATGGGAAAATAAAATTGCTTACAACTTTTAAATTCTCTCAAATGTTAAATTCCGAACTGGAAGTTGTTTTAAACAAAGAAACATCTTGTATTTTTGCAAAAATCAAGAAATCATACTAACTCTAAAAAATAAAATGACACGAACTTCACGTAAACATGCTAAACAAAATGTAGCTGCAGCTTAACATTTTAACGAAAAAAAATTGTAATAAAGTGATGCATAAAACGCACCCTGTCTGAACGATTTTAAATAAAAAATCCACTTTTTTGGGAAGGTTTTTTTTTTTTTTAAGCTGCAAATTTTTTACTTATCAAAAATGATTTAAAACAGACTTCAGAAATACAGCTTTTTAGGCTCCAATGCTGTCAGGCGATTTCAATTTCATCCGGTACCCAGTTTCTATTTATTCTGCACATACACCATTATTAGGCTTTAGATCCCAAAGTAAAATGAAGCAATAACTTACCTTGCATTTTCGATCATGTTGTGAATATCTTTGTTATTGGTAAAAAAAAAAAAAGTTAAGTCAGAAAAGAAGATTGAAAAAAAAAGACAATGCTCTTAAATTATTTCTAAAATAAAACAGATACATATTTATTATTATATAATTTTATTACTACATTGATCATAGATGTTACATGTGCTGCAATTTTCCACACCAATAAAGAATACAGGGCGTCAACAATAAGTGTTGATAATAGATACACTGCAAAATAACATTTTTCGAGAATCAGCTGGTGTTAAATTATGCATTTTTCAACACAACTAGTAATGCAAAACCATGAAATAATTGTATGATTACTCTGACTAAACACTTGTGACACATGCACTTCTTTTTTTCATACAAATGAACTATACATGGCATCAGTTATAAGTACAGATAATAGATACATCACAAAGTGAAATAAAAAAAAATCAGCTGCTGGTAGATAAATTATGCATTTTCCAACACATTACTCTTACTAAACACTTGTGACACATGCGCTTCTTTTTCTCATACAAATAAAGTATACATGTGTTCAATAATAAGTACACACAATACATACACCGCAAAATGAAATAAAAAAATCAGCTGTAGGTAGGTAAATTATACATTTTCCAACACAATTAGGAATGCAAAACAATGAAATAATTTTATCATTACTCTGACTAAACACTCGTGACATGTGCGCTTCTTTTTCTTATACAAATAAAGTATACATGTTGTCAATATTAAGTACAGACAATATATACACTGCAAATTATTAGGTGTGCAACTTAATTCTCGGCCACAGGCACGGCACATTGACAGCAAATTATAGCAAATCGAATACGTACCTAATGGGGGAAATAATCCCCATTGTGTTGGATACATTTGAGCCATGTTTGATACATCCTGGCTCCATTGCAATACCTGATACACATTTCAAGAGAGTTTGTTTACTTGGTAAATGTAAAAAACTCTTGAGTGTGCAATATGCTTTAGGACTTGCAAGGTAGAGCTGAAGACATAAAAATTTGTCATCTAGCGACTCACCTACGCCCATGGCGGGAAACACTACTAGCAGAGATTTGACATTTGATGAATTTGAATACATTTGAGACACTAGAGGCTGAATGATTTCCAGAACACTTTTAATACTGCACTTAATGTTCTTTGCGTATTTTCTACTAAGATAATAAAGCTTAGAAGATAAAGATTTAATTTTTGTCGTTTTAGGCGTTATCATTCTATGCTGAGAAAATAACTGCCTTCTTTTCATACGCACAATATCACGAGTGTTTAGGGCTACAGGAGTAGCCATAGGGACTGCTGGAACTGGGCTCCTGCAGAAACAGAAGCTGGCAAATCTTCAAAAATGTTGGCATTCTCTGATTCATGTTGCAGCTTTTTCATCATGGCCTCTCTCATACTTGGTAAGCTCAGGACCCCTGCCAGAACTTAAGTATTAGCTGAAAGAACACAAAGGGATTAAAACCTCACATTTTCAATTATATAAAAAAAAAAAAAACAATACTTTTTTTCTAAAACAAAAAAATGTAACAATACTTGACTTGTACAGTACAACAGAAGGCATACATGAAGCATAAGGGTGATCATCAGTTGAAGAACCCATTCCACAAATACGCAAATAATGTAACACATCAGGGACAAGGAAATTGTCTTTCTTTCACACCCCTGAATAACTTTATAAATTGCCAAACTGAACCCAATTCTGTTGGGGGGGGGGTAATCCTAAGTAGATTTCATGAACCCAGACCTAATGTCATGATGGTTTGGCCAAAAATAAAAATAAAAAATCTCAGGAAATGCTACACTACAGCAAAGACCATATACTTCAAGAAAAAGGGTCAAATAAAAACAACAAATACAGGAACAATAAAAACATCTATATATTAATTCTATAAGGTTTTTTTACTGTGAGTCCTATTTTGAGAGAACGGCTGAACGTAAACAACGTAAACAGAGGTGTTTGCAAGGCAAGGCACGAAACCCTGAAATCATCGGCGTCTCCCAACAGTGCCAATGCATAAACTCGAGACATAAATGAACATGTGTGGGTAATCCCCCTCCCCAAACCCAGCCCAGCACAACAAAAGTATTTCTGTTACTACTAGAACCTCTAATTATTATACTTATCAGCAAAGCTGTTACCGATACTTCGAAAGAAAAAATGGTTTCACTTTGGGAATTACTTACTACCTACCTATACCTTATGCTCACAACAGTAAATTATTTTGGGGTTGAGCTTGCAGTATTAATTTGTTGCTAAAAAATAAATTCCTTCAGTGAAATTTAAGTAACTTTGATTTCAACAACTACATGATATTGTCTTTAACATATACCACACTAAGAATGTTAATAAGAATTTTGCATTTGTATAAAATAAACCAATTACACACACAACATACCTTTTAAAAAAGTTTTGCCTTTCTTTCCAATTGCAAAATTACCCATTTGGCAAATAAATAAAAGAAAATCTGCAGTCAAGTTTTTATGTTACTAGGAGGGCAACTCCTCTTTTTCATAGGATATTGATCTTTTTTAACAGAAATGACGAACTAGGCTTTAGTTTGAAAATTTGACCGCCAACTTTTTTGAATAATAACCTCTATGCGACCCGTAAAAAAGTTAATTCCATAGTACACTATGAATAGAGGTGCCATAAATTCATTTACAACTAGAAATTTTAGCCGTTAAGTTTCAGTCGTGTGGTATTGACTTAAAGTTCTATTTACTAATAAAATAACAGTATATTTAGCAAATTGGATGTTGATCTAAAGTTCCATTTATTAATGAAAAAGACACATCAGTCTGGTGTGGTGTTAATCTAAAGTTATATTTACTAATAAAATAACACTTTCTTGAAAAATTGTGCAATCTTTATTTGTTTTTTAGCGGAGACACTATCAGGCTGACGCTTATGTTTACAACATCCTTCATTTGCAGTGTCCTGTTTGTGTACCAAAGAGGAGAAGAACCTTTACTATTACAAGTAGCCATTATAATTGCTTCAACAGGTTTTGGAGGCAGAACTGTAGCATGTACTCCATTTATATATGCAGAAACATGACCCAGCTATATCAATTTTCCCCGACACCATATCAAAGCTTTCTCCTTCTGGGTGTCTTTTTTTTTTTTTCTAGCCAATCCCACCGGAATTTATTTTTAACTGAGGCCTCTAATGTCTTGAGATCGTCAGTTTTGGTTAAAAATTTCAACGTTGATGACGAACTTAACTTAAACTGAAATTGTGTAAACTTTCAAATTCCTAAAAACATTCATACATCACACACAAAAAAAACAACCCATCACTTTTGCCTAAACAAAAAACCACAAACGTTTCATCAGGGAAACAAAGACACCTCCTCTCCGTCACTGACTTACTAATACAATGAGACAGGCTGCTCCCACGCGTAGGTGCAGACCTGTGAGTGACGTACTTTATTTGCTTTAACTTACCCCGCCATCTCCAAGTTCCAATCTTGCATCACTCATCAGAGTGAAAACCCGTTTTTTTTTTTTTTTTTTTTTTTTTTGCATCGAGGAGCAGAAGCGGCGATGAAATGACTGAGAATTTGCGCGCATGCCCATCCCACAGAACAACGGACAACCACAGCACGAACTGCCGGCTTCATGTAGAGACTTCATGCGTCAAGCTTGAGTCGGCTGCATCGGTGAGGAAGACAATATTATTATCACGTTAATTCATTGGTGAAAAGCAATTTTTTTTAGTAAATACTTTTGCCATGAATCGTATTAAACTTTATTTTTTTTGCTTTGTTGCTTATTAGAACTCAAAATTTAAGTCTTAAAAATGTCTTCAAAGCTAAACATCCGGAATTCTAGGTATGAAAGATCGCCCAAACCCGGAACACAAACAGCCCTGCGTAAAGATATGGTTGAGGTATCAAAATAAAGGTCTTGCCATGTAGATGTGTCAGTTGAAGAGAAAAAATGAGATTGGGAGCAACCGTTCGGGTTGTGGGGAGGCAAAGTTCCAATGTAAAGTCTATGGGAGAAGGGTGCAGTTGACATTCGATCGCCTGCATTCCATAGTAGGGGTAGTTGTGGTTCAGTGATTAGCATTCTCCGAATTGTGACGCACAAGATTAATAATCCCACAGAAGGTGTACCAACCACATGACCAGTGGTAATCATGCACATGTGAAGTTTGCACATAACATTACCTAAAGATTAATATCTCATAGTGGCTAAGTGTCATAAAAAAAAGAAAGAAAAAAAAAGTGTTTTCTGACCAGTGAGTCGGAGGATATTGGAACATTGTAATAACTTGAAATAGTTTCATTCCAGTTGAGCCACTGAGTCAGTTATGTAAGATCAGAGGAAGAGTTATATGCTTGCCATTTGAGTGATGTAGCAAAGGAGCCCTTGTTTAAAGAGGAAATTTTTTGTTTAAGTGGCTAGTATTTTAGAAAATTCTAGAAACCCTTAAAAGGGAAATAAAATGCTTATATTGTAGCATGCAGCCCTTAAGGCTAAGTAGTAACTTTGTCTGAAGGTGGGTACTGGAGAAAAACGTTTTTCAGGTGCTTACTGTACATAGTATGTATTCAACATAAGTCGTATGGGAACCATGGATACAAATCTCTATGGCAGGGTACGATTTCCTGGCAATTTTAGCTTACTTATGTAGTTTTTTTCCTTTTTTGCTGTCATAAGGCTGTCTATGAATTTTATTCTGTAAACTGACAAGGAAAATCTCTGTCTCATCTTTCAAGCTATAATTATAAAAATAGCATGTCTGTAGTACTCTCTAATATGCTCAGATGACTCCGGGTTCAGTTGAAATACTGCGGGAGTCTAAAAGAATAGTTGTGTGGGATATTTTTCTTTCTTTGATTGTAGGTGTAACGACCACCGTGAGCCTGTCCCTAATTTAGGGTCACTGGTTACAGGGAAGGGAGAGAGCCAGTGCCTTAAGACAAACACAACATCCATGCCTCACCGGGATTCAAACCCAAACCCCTTTCGGACAAATGATCAGAGGCCGTTGTGTGGTATAGTGTTGCCCCTCTGACTCTTACGCACAGATGACTCCCTCCTAACAGCTGAAATATTGCGAGAGAGAGTCTTAAAATAAATAGTTATGTGGGATAGTGTTGGACCTCTGACTCTGGGGTGAACATAACAAAAAGTTACATATGAAATCACAATATCTTATTACCTTGTGAAAGAGGTGTTTGTTATATTATTAGTACTGAATGGGTATGAAATTATGTCAGCTAAGTCCAGAAATTGAAATTTTCTAAATTGTGTTACTCTGTTATGCATAGGTTGTATCCAGTTGGTGTGCTGAATCAGGAAGGCCAAAAAGGTCATCAAACTAGAGTTATTAACTTGTATTCGTTTTTTCGTTTTTTTCAACTGCCCGCCCTGAATGTTGCGTTTGCAAATAAATAAAATGACTGAAAAATTGATTTGGCACTCATAATTTCTGAACCCAGCATGTTACAGCTGTGGCTTTGGTCTAAGGATATGGGAACCTGGGGAAATATATATTGTATAACCATTTTGTCCTGCTATTGATCTATATTGACCACAGAACTAATACACAGGTAAAATAAATATTGTGTAACACAAAGTTACACATGTAACACAAATACTTTGAAGTACTACCAGGTGCAAGTTTGTGCAGCAACAAACAAAACCACAAACAAGAAAAAATTTAATAAGTTGTGTACACATTAAATATGCACTCTTACAGTTTGCTTAGTTTCCACCACAACACCTGCATGGCGATTGTAGAAAAGTACCTTAAAGTAAAAAAGTGCCCTGCTTGATTTGGGAGGTATGAAGAGAAAGTTTTATTTCATTAAACAGCTGACACAAATTTCTCATTTTTAGTATTAACTAAAATATACTATACCTAATTTTTATTCAACCCTATTTTAGGGGGTGTTTGGTTTATATGGAACCACTATAAATATTATTTTGCATTGCAGGTGCATCAGCATGGCCACATGATCAGGGATAACCATGCACATGTGCAATTTGCACAGAAATACCTACAGATAACTACTTTATAGTAATACCCGGTTGCTTGCCATGAATTTCATATTTACAATATACCTTAAATGTCAAATATTATGAGGCCATTTTTTAATTTCAATGGGGTTTGTGTTACCCTGAAGTATTAAAAATTGTTTTCGTGGAATTCTCAGAAGCACATGAATGGGTTCCCACAAAACGTACATGTTAGGTAGGAGAATCTTTGAGATTTACATGTAGCTTGTAACCTTAGTTATATTCTTTACTTAATGGCTGTGAATCCTAAGAAAACATAATATTGAGAATGATTCTGGTAAAGGCGGGGAAAATGATTAACCTCCATGTCAACATGCATACAATAGAACAATGTAAGGCTCAAAATGTTTCCTTTAATAACACTTAAAGCGGAATGGGGAAAAAAACCCGTAATTACTCACCTAGTAGATACTCACCTAGTAGCTTGGTATACTCACCTAGTAGCTTGGTACAGACTACCAAAATAAAATTGTTAAGTCCACTTGTACAATTGCAGATCACTGAAATGACTGTAGCAGGCAACGCAGAGCTAGAAGAGAGAATTGAAGAAAGTCAACAAACAACCCCACCCCAACACAAACGCACATGCTCAGTCCAACTCAGTCTGCTCTGGCATCAGCCTGTAATGTTGGCTTCTGTGCACTGCATGTTCTCCTTGAAGATACGGCTGCGCTAGTTATGTCTCGCTGTGCCTTAACTTCTTCTCATTAAGATATTCTTTGAGCGAACCATGTAGTTCTCATACACTACAGATAGTTCGTTCATGTCTTGTCATTGTTTTTAAAGCACATGTTGAGAAATTTTTCGTTCTTTTGCATATGATTCAGTGGTTCTAAATAGAAAGTACGCCTTTCGATGTTGTACAGAAAACTGGGGAAGTATAATTTTCGGTTATGCTTTCTACGGCTTCCATTCATATCTCATTTGCTGTGCCACTGTAGTTTGGGTTCTCCTCTTAATACCTTCTTCGCAGGTCACTTTCTATCTCACTGATACGTATCTTTTGCAAATCGAAGAGGTTTTATCCGGTTTTTCCTTCCAACAACATACAGGATACAACAAAAAAAGGGGGTGTATGATGTGGACCTATTTTCTGTAGCATTAGCATATGACTACAACATTTATCGCTCTCGTGCTAACAACATAGCAGCTTTCTGTTGTACTCTTCTGCCTATCATTTCGGTATAGCAATGAATGAACCTTCCTTATAATGGAGCACAACTTCACATCATCGCCGGAGCAATGAGATAGGCCTACTGCAGCGTCTCTTCATAACATCACACTTATACGTAAATATTATGATAAAAATCTTTAAAAGACATTTAAAATATGAAATTTCTGCACCATTTGCTATTAATTTCCATACTCTAAAATCTGTACATCACACTTTTTCCAGGTACTAACATTTTTCCGATTAAATAATTTAGGACACTAATCTACACATTTACCGAAATTTTTATTGAACAGGATAACTCGCGTAAAATTACTTCAATTTTGATGAAAGCTTAGCATGTTTCTAAGCTACAACTGTTGATTAATCTTATTGAAAATTGTTAAAATTGGCGGAATATTTCTTCCGAAATCAGCCCACAATTATTTACGCACAGAATAACATAATTCCACGCTACATTTTCTGCGGAAGTGGGGAATAGATACAGGTAACTGAAATATGCCCATAAATAATATTATTTCACATGAAAATGCCCTAAAATTTAATAGGATACAAATAAGAGTGTAAATACCCAAAATAAGTTATTACGATGTGCGAAATTGATATTCCGTAATTTGACATTTTTTTTATGATCTTCAATATTTTACAGCAGCTATACAAATCAAAAACACAGTATGAGACTTATACAATGCCAACACCTCTGCTAGAAGTACATTCTATAAAATTTTCGGATTTTTTCATCCACTCCCTTTTTAGATACAGCTTGCCAAATATGGCCGAAATTCGCAAAATGTAGTTTTTAAGCAATTTTTTTAATAAGAAAGAGGATGCTAATATTGAGTTTAACATTTTTAAAATTGTCTAACTACATGCACTTTATTTAATTGTAGAGTTTCATTTTGTGTATGTAATTCTTTCATAAGTTAAAAAATCTTAGTGAAATATTCAATTTTGCGCTGAAAACGCATGTAAAATTTTCTGGTACTTAATAAAATATTAAATGCAATGTTAATACTTCATTTTATAGCTCAGACTATGCTTAAGTTACTGGATTTTATTTGAAACCGTTATCTTGAATAGTTTGGGAGATATTACAAAAAACAAACACGACTGCAGGACTCGATTTTGCTTGTCGGAGGTGGCCATTTTGATTTTTTCTTCAACATGGCGGCATATAAAAAAATTTATATATGCATTTCTGAACTCTACATATAACAGCTATTCCATGGTAAAAATATAAAATTTTTCTAAAATGTGTCAGCAACCAATTTAATTGAAATCATGTAATATTTTATGGAATGACCCTGAAGAAAGCTGGCAAAAGATGCAAGTATATAGAATGGTGTCGCAAAATCGGACAACCTGGGCATTGTTATTGCGTGTCGTGGAAAAACACTGTCACATGGGAACAACAATAAAAAAAGTTCTTCAGGTCCACAGTGAAGATCCAAATCGTCAGAAGGCTATGGTAGCCCATTCAGTTACCCAAACATTTCCAGAAGCAACTGAAAGAGCAGCATGCAAGAGTATGTGTTACAGAATTACTGATCTGAGATCTGTAACAGGTGCCTTCATGAGTGAACATTGTCTGCCTTTTTCACTTGCACCAGAACTAGTTGCCTTTACCCAAAGGTTAGGACAAGATAAAACTGCACTGAATAGGCTAAGCCTCTCAGCAACTAGTGCTACTTACATTAATATGTATGTTTTAGCAAAAGGTATGCTTTCCAAACTTCAGCATTCTGTCCATGCCAGTGGTGAATTTTTTTCCATTAATGTTGATGAAGCGACAAGCAACAGCTGTGTAAAAAATGTAAACACTATAAGGTTTTATCATGAGACACTGAATAAAGTTATTACAACACATTAAGGATCTGCAGATGAAAATCTTGCAAATTCTGCAGATGTATCTAATGTTATCAAGGGAATTTTGGCAAAAAATATTTATAAGCTCTTTTCCATTATTTCGTGTTTGATGGATAGCGATGCAACAATGAGGGTGTAAAAATGAGGGTAGAAACATTGTTGCGATTTGGTGATGATGGTAACCCACATTTGCTTGATATTGGTGATATATCAGCAAATATCCACAATATTTCAAACATATTTTTCAGCAATTTTGGTTCTATTTCAGATGTTGAGCAGTTTTGTATGGATATATTTGTTGATGTTGAGAAATCTCCCAAAGCTAGACAACTGTTTAATGATATGCAGCAATCTCTGAATTGTGAAATTTTTTTAGGCCAGTTCTGTCGTGCATTTTGCAGGTTTTGTCAGTTATGGAGCATGTAAATAGACCGAAATATGCTCTCACAGTATATTTTTAGTTTCCTTGATCCCAAAGAAAAGAAATTGTACAAAAACCCAGTTGAAAGCATTTACAAGTCATGTAAGGTATCTTGTGTTCAGAAGTTCTCTATTGAATCAGTACAATCTCACCTGCAGAAGTTCCGTGTCTCTCAGTCAATTACACAATCGGAAAGGCTCAACCGAATATTGCTTCAGTTGCTCCATCACCGGACTAAGTTGCAAGTTATGTGTGGATTGTACTTGCAAATTCTTCCAAAGTTCCAAAAATTTGCCAAGCTCTGTAAACATGTGAAACCAATTATTCACTGCATACACATGGAAATGTTTGAGCCGCCCCGGTGGTGCAGTGGTCTAAGTGATGGCTTCTGATCATTCGTCCAAGATGGGTCTGGGTTCAAATCCCGGTGAGGCATGGATGTTGTGTTTGTCTTACGGCGCTGGCTCTCTCCCTTCAGTTGAACCAGTGACCCTATTAGGGATGAGCGACTGCTTATAGCCCATTGAGTTGCTCAAAAATGTTTGCCTTGGTGAAATTTTTGTTTGCTTCCTTTGTCAGAGTTGAATGTGTGTCCACAAATCTGAATGAATTTCTCCAAATTGATTTGCATGATGTTAGTTTGCAGTTGAGCAACAAGTATTTGTCTGTGGGTACATACAGCCCCCTTGTCACAAGTGCAAGATCAGCTAAGTGTCCATGGGTGTCAGCATTTTACACAAAGCTTAGAGATGCATATATATTGCTACAACTAAAGCACTTCAGAAAAAATTGCCACTTTGAAACAAAATCCTTACAAATCTGTCTGCACTTCATCCTTTCCAATGCAAAGAAACTTCAGCACTTGTAGCTTTCCAGTTTTTGGCCAAGTCATTGCCAAATGTCATTCTGCAGAAAGCCTTAACACATTTCAAGAAGAGGTGGAAATGCTGTCAGTCGATTCTGATGTTGACCGAATGGAAACTATGAATCTGATGGAGAATAATAGAAACTACAGAATAGATGCTGACTGGTGGTCTTTAATTTTTTCCCTGCAGGATGTGACTTTGGATTCAGATGTCAGTGGTCCCTGTTATAAAATGATATCAAGGCTGATGAAAGTGCTTTTAAGTATATTTTCTGGCCCTGTTGTTGAAAGTTCGTTTAACATAATGGATGATGTCATCACCTACGACAGATCAATGCTGAAGGTGCACAATTATAAAGCTGTATCTTGTGTAAAACATATGCTGCAGAGTTACGGTACTAAAGCAACAAAAATTTAAATATTGGATGAAGTGCAAAAATCATGTCTCAATGCATTTATTGAATACGAAAAACATTTCAATAAGCAAAATATTAAATGCTGTAGAAAAGCAAAGAAACTTATGCCACAACCAAAACTGGAGGAAGAAAACAGGGTAAACCAGCCATACATGTAAGGAGATCTGAGTCTCAGCCAATGGCGGTTTAGGGGGGGGTGATAAGGATAATTACCCCCAGACTTGTGAAAATGAAGGTAAAAAATTTATTTATTTTGGTGGATGGAAAAATATTTAAACCATGTGGAACGACTCTGATATAAAGGAAATTTTTTGACAGTTTTTCTAATTCCACTTACTGTATATTTTTTAAACCAAAAGATGGCAGCATGATATACTTTTTATGTAGGGGTGAGTTGGGTGACAGGAGCAAAGAATCTGTAAGGGGTGAAGGGCTAATGTAAAACGCACAACAGTAGTGCCGCAATACTTGACGGTCCAATTAGTATGTTTGGAAAGCCTGCGTTACAGGATGAAAAACCAACGGCATTCCTGCCCTTTCCATGTGTTTTAAAATAGTGCAGATCTTGGCTGTTTATGATATGAGTCTTTAACAGCTCCGTGCTGCTCCCAATGTTTTTTTTTTTATTTCAAGTACATAAATGTTGTCGCTTTTGCGGACGTTAATTATGGAGTTAATTAAAAAAATACATTCTTTGTTCAGTATAAGCGCACAATGAGACTTGCAACTGCCGAACAGCAAGAACTTGTTTGGCAAGAATGTGCATTATGCATGTGCTGTCCCTTTACTGTGGGCTTCTCAGTACTGCCATTTGGACTGCCAAGTGAAGTTTATTGAGAGATGTCGCCCTATACGCCAGATTGAAACTTCCCTTCTTGATTGCGTATGTCAATATGACCTATGACTTCACTCCCCAGCCCAGTCCCCATGTGCTAAATGAGCATGCCAGTGTTGCTGACCGCAGGTAACTTTTAGAAAAGAAAATGAGCAAACACCAAAAATATACGTTAGATTGTTTCTTGAATAAGTTGAAAGAGAATTGTGGTGAAATTTAATCTGTTCCTTGTTTGAGTAGCAGTGGCAGAGAAGCAGATGAAATTTCAGTTTCAGCAAGTATTGGAAAGTTGCAGCAGCATTCATGTGAAGCTCAATCCACGTCAAATATGTATGTGCCAAAGAATGTCGCTTTTGTAGAACTGGCAACAGATAGGCCTCAGCCTGCTCTATTTGATGGTAAAATTGATGTGGGTTTCTACATTGAAAAGCAATGCATTTCTTCAATAACAGATCATGAAAAATTCAGTATTCTAAAATGTGCGTGGACTCCAGGTAAAAATTTCATTTATCCTTTTTCAGTGTATAAGAAAAATAATAAAGAAGTGAAATGCTATCTCTCTTAAAAGCATTTCAGTTTGTTTAATTGGCTAATGTATTTGTGCAAACTTAAAGGTTTATTTTGCAAGTATTGTCTTTTTTTCCCAATGAATATGGGGGAATAAACAAAGCCACTCCATTAAAAAAACTCATTACTATGCCTTTTGATAAATATTCTAAATTACTGGGCAAAGATGGAGATTTAATTGTTCATGAGCAGAATAAGTACCATAAAGAATCTGTTTCTTTTGCTTCAGATTTTATAAAAATATATGAAAATCTTCAGAAAGGAGTGTTGATGAAGTTAGATTCAGCCCGTGAGCTTTGAAACAAGGAGAATAAGGAAAGGTTGATTCCAATAATCGAGTCCATTATTTTTTTGGGACGCCAAAACAGCATTGGGTGGCCATAGGGATTATGGTGAAATGTCATTTCTATCAGTTGATGGCCAATTTTCTGATAATAACGACAAAAGTCACTTAAATCTAAATGAAGGTAATTTTCGGGAATTGTTGCGGTATCATGTTGCAAGTGGTGATGAGAAGCTAAAAAAAATTATGGAAAATACTAATTCGCGAACAATGTACATAAGCAACACCACGCAAAATGAACTAATTAAATTTTGTGAAGATGAAATTTTGAACTCTGTCCGCCGCCCCGGTGGCGCAGTGGTCTAAGCGATGGCCTCTGATCATTCGTCCGAAAGGGGTCCGGGTTCGAATCCCTGTGAGGCGTGGATGTTGTGTTTGTCTTATGGCACTGGCTCTCTTCCTTCCCTAGAACCAGTGACCCTGGCGACTGCTTATAGCCCATTGAGTTGCTCACGGTGGTCGTTAAACCTCCAATCAAAAAAAAAAAAAAAAAAAAAAAACTCATGTTGAGAAATGGCTTCCTAGTTTAATTGAATTAATAATCTAAAGCAACTTTTATGGGAATTTTACTAGGAAATTTTTTCTTTCATTAATAGCAAATTTTCGGAGAAAACTCTTCTCCTTCTTCAGGCTGTCTTGTTGCTGTCACTTTTTACTTGTCACTATCACGGTTACGGTTTACCTTGACGGTTACGGTTAACCTTGACGGTTTAGGTTATTTTTCAACAAATCCTGCCAGATGTTAGGCAGTGAAAATCCTTTGCAGTCATTGATGATGGAATTTTGATTTTTCTCAATCTCTATTCCTTCTTTCAGCTTTCTTTTTTGGTTTGGAAACTGATTACTTTAAGGGAATTCCTATTCATCCTGTGCCCAGTTGCTCTAACATGCCTATCTAATCCAGTCTTGTTGGAGCAATTTTTTATAGCTGCTTTATGCTCAGCTATACGAGTTTCTAGTCTGAGACCTGTTTCACCTATGTAAGATAGTCCCCCTAAAATAGTTAAAAGAGAAGAAGATATTTTAAAAATGCAAGGAGTAGTTTATGAAGTAAATTGTAGTTGTGGACTATCTTACATAGGTGAAACAGGTCGCAGACTAGAAACTCGTATAGCTGAGCATAAAGCAGCTATAAAAAATTGCTCCAACAAGACTGGATTAGATAGGCATGTTAGAGCAACTGGGCACAGCATGGATTGGAATTCCCTTAAAGTAATCAGTTTCCAAAGCAATTTCCAAAAAAGAAAACTGAAAGAAGGAATAGAGATTGAGAAAAATCAAAATTCCATCATCAATGACTGCAAAGGATTTTCCCTGCCTAACATCTGGCAGGATTTGTTGAAAAATAACCTAAACCGTCAAGGTAAACCGTAACCGTGATAGTGACAAGTAAAAAGTGACAGCAACAAGACAGCCTGAAGAAGGAGAAGAGTTTTCTCCGAAAATTTGCTATTAATGAAAGAAAAGTTTCCTAGTAAAATTCCCATAAAAGTTGCTTTAGATTATTAAAAAAAAAACTGTCCTTAATAAAATTAAAGCAAACAAATACTATGGAATTATTTTTGATGAGACTATTGATATTAGTCGGAGGCCACAGATGTTTATAATTGTGAAATATTTTGATGAAAAAGCATATCATGTTTCAGAAGATTTTGTATCATTTATTAATATTCATAACGAAAATTTCAAAGACTTCAAAGAGGAAACTGTTGTTAGTGGAAAAATACTCACAAAAACTGTACTAACTACTTTCTCTTTTGCAAAAATCTGCCATAGATTTTAATGATTGTGTTGCTATAGCCACTGACACTTCTAGTGTTATGCTTTTAGATCAGAAAGGAGCTGTCTTGGAATTACAGAAGTCTCTAAAAAGTGCTATTAAATGCCCTTGCTATAGGCATGCTTTAAATTTATCACTTTCGAAATCAAGTTCCGTCCAAGATGTCCGTAATGCTACAGGCACAATTAAAGAGATCATAAATTTCTTTAATGTCTCGCCGAAGCGGAATAAAGCTCTGAAAGAAGTTATGATGGATGAAAACTCTGGTCACCAGCAGTTGAAGAAATTGTGCGAAACTAGGTGGGCATTAAATGTAGAACTGCTATTAAAAGCAGCGACAATACTATTCGTCACATATATTTTGTTTAAGTACGCAGGGTGGAGTAGTTTTTTATTCCTTTGTGTCCTATTTTATTCATTTGGGTTTTTAACTTTCACATTTTAATCATCATTCCTTGCAAACACCTAAACAAGGGTATAGAATTTTAACTCGAAATAGTGTTTTTTAATCCGTGAACTTCTGTTCAGGCAGAACTTGGATTGCATCTAAATAAGCAAATGGCCTTTCTATCGAGCAGATGTTTTGCCACAGTGACTAAAAATGCCGAAATTATTATGAGTAAGTACATTTTTTTTACCATTAATGCTCGTTTTGTATTTTCATATCATTATATGGACCTAACTACTCCACCCTGCGTACTTAAACAATATATACATGACGAACAGTTTTGTCGCTGCTTTTAATAGCAGTTCTACATTTAAGTCTTTGGTCACATAATATCGCGCCATATGCCTTTTTGCGTATGGGAATATAAAACTAGGTGGACAGTTGAAGAAATTGTGCGAAACTAGATTTCAATTTCTCTTTTAATATCTAAAGTTCAGCATAAAAGGCAAGGCATGAAGCGGTTTTGAGATTTAAAACGTACTTTCTCGAAATTGTCAGCACATTGGAATTGTTGGCCAGCTGGAAAGATAGCCAGTCATCTTCAGCGCAAACACTGTTGAATACTATGTTTACTACAAATTTTATAGTAGCTGTCTATTGCTTGTCCTTTACACTGAACTTTACTCAGAGTGTGAGTAAGTTATTACAAAAGAAAAATTTGGACACTAAAGTAGCAAAAGAACTGATCCAAAATGTAATGTTAAAGAAAAAGAGAGAAATGCGAAACAGATGTTCAGCAATCTATATGTGGAAATTACAAAGCTACATGAAAAGTTGGATTTATCAGTTTCCCTCCCTAGAAGAGTAAAATATAAAAAAAAATAGGTGCAACGTTATCACTGATAGGGCCGAAGATTACTTCAGAATCACCATTTACAACCCTTTGTTAGAAAACGTGATTCAAGACCTTGATTTCAGATTCCCTTCTACTATTTTCAATTCTTTAACATCTAATTTGCTATTACCGTCAGAAATCATGAAAAAGTCAAGATCAGAAATATCGACAATTGGGGGAAGACATTTCTAAGTATTTGGAGCCTGTTGTTGCTGAAAAAGACGAAATTCTAGTGTCCGAAATCAAGTTAAAGATAGATCTGCGGTTGAAAAATGGAAAAAATGGAAAACTGAAGAATTACCAAGTAATGCCGTAGCAACTTTTTCTCGTTGTGATAAAGATTTATATCCTTGCATTAGCACTGCATTGAAATTATTGTGCACCCTACCAGTAAACACTGCTTCAAGTGAAAGGAATTTTTCAGCATTAGAAAGGTTGAAAACATGGCTAAGAACAACAATGATGCAAAAGAGATTGGTTGGCCTTGCCCTTCTTCATGTTCATCAAGATATCTTCATATCAGTGGACAAGATTTGCAAACATGAAGAACCGAAGACTGGAATTCATCATTTGATTTTATTTGTGTGAATAAACAGTAATAATTTTAATAATTAATTGAATAAATAATATTAATTTAATTAATATAATTCAATTAGAATATATATTAAACAATTTTAATTTAAATAGTTAAATTTCATTAAATATTAGTTATTATTACATGCTATAGTTAATAGTTTACATAAGCTTATCAAGTATCATTACCCCCCCCCAAGACTGCAACTGCAGAACCGCCCTTTGTCTCAGCCTCCTAAAAAAGCTATTTCTAAAAACCTTAAACCCCAAGAAAAAATCAAACAAACAAAAATAAGTGCAAAATAGGGAACACCATCAGTAAATATATCAAAAAGCTTGCCAATACATAAGGCATTCTGTGTACCCATTGAAGGTGAAAACAGTCACTTTTCGATATTGGTAAGCATGCCAGTTCCAACTAAAAGGAAGGTAGCAGAAGAAAAAGTGCAGACTAAAAAAGCTAAAATCCAGCCAAGTACAAGGCAAATTTTCAAGTCCTGACTAGTAAGTGGTGTTGCAAGTTACGTATTTGTATAACATTAGCATTTGTATAATTGAGCCTTCAATACCTTCTTGGGAGGTCCATACAATGCAAAAACCCTGAAATAGAGTTCATCTGCACTTTTCTCAAAGAAAAAAAAAAACAATAATTATATAGGTTTAATTATTCTTTAAATTTTAGATTTATGAATGTCTCAATGTTTACATTATGCGAGTTATGTATGTTGCTTCAAATTTTAGATTCATGTATGCAGGCCTGCCAACCCTCCGGGTTTAGGCCAGCAATGCCAGATTTCATTACATTTCCCAGAATTCCCGATTATAAATTAATATTGCCAGATTCCATCATGATTTCCATATCATAAATTAAAAAGTAATGAAAAGAAAAGTTCGAAGCATCGGAGAACTTCGAAGATTATCATAGCGTAAATTATAAAGTGACGAGGGGAAAAGTTCAAAGTTCTCCGAGGCATCGGTTCATTAGCGGAGAAGCGACCTTTCCCCTCTGAGTCAGCAGTTGGCAGCGATGTTTATTCTTCTGTCCGCTAATGATCTCTGGTGCTGCAGACATGGAGCAGGAACAGGCTTGACGTTGGCCTACGTACTGACGCGGATTTCTCGTCTGTCGATGGTATCGGAAGCGCGTTTTGGTTTGTTTGATGTACTTCGTCTCTCTTAACAGGAATTTCTGAGAACTTTTCGTGCATGTGTTTAATCACGCGATGGCTAATAGAAAATATTAGTCTGTTTTTAAGAAGTGTTATACGATAGATTATCCGTGTATAATCGAATCAAGGAAGGGCCAACAATTTGCCTTTTGCTCTATAAGATGTGACTTTTCTGTTGTCCACAAGGGCAAAGGAGATATCGTTAATCACATTCGTATGCAAAAACATGTGGGCAATTCTAAGTGCATAGAAAATAACAAAGCATTAAATTTTGCTACAGATAGTTTCTCTTCTGATGCCATTATCCGTGCTGAGTGCTTGTTTACTTCATTTGCCATGTAACATAACTTACCTTTAAGCTGTGCTGACCATGCAAGTGTGCTTTTTAAGAAAATGTTCCCAGATAGTAACATTGCAAAAAAATATGCATGTGATAAGACAAAAACATCGTGTGCCGTTGCCGAAATGAGGAAATCTTAAAAAATTGACTTTCATACTTGCCGACTTTTACGGATTTCTGCTTAATTTTACTGATTTACGGATAGAGGCCTTTCTTTACAGATTTTTTAATATTTTGATTGCTCAATCAAAATATTTCAACCCCCTGCAGCCATCCACTTAGATTTTCTACCGGACCTTACGAGCTCTGTGCCACGCGATGATGTCATCTTTGACTTGCTGGCTTCGTGACATCGTACGGTAGCTCTCTCTCTCTCCACGAGAGTGCTCAAGTGATGTGCCGACCAGAGTTCGCCAAAATGCGTAATTACATGTTTAGTACTCATCAAAATTTTACCAAAGCATAAATATATGCATCAGGAATTTTTTTTTCAATGCGTAAAAATATGCGTCAGGAATTTTTCTCCGCGCATCAAACTACGCATCGAATATTTTTACCAATTTGTAAAAATATGCATCAGGACGGTACTTCGTCTTTCAGAAACAGAAGTAAACGAAATAAAGATTTTTTCAGTAATCGTAATTTCTTTTTCCTGTGATGTTGCCTCTGCCCAGTATTGTTGTTATATATCATTTTATTCCATAAATATTTGTATTTCAGTTTAAAAATAGAAGAAAATTTTCCAAAATTGGAGATTCGACGACGAAAATTTTTGCTGTAATCTTTAGGCATAGGAGTGCGACGGCTTCGAGGAATTTCTCCTTTTCTGTCATAATCTGGGTTATCCTCGAGATCAATGCATAACTGAACAGAAATTTTTTAAATATTTTTTAACAGAATTTTTTTACATTTTTTTATATGCCTTTATGTAACATTAGTGCTTCAAATTATGTCCATTGATATTTCAAACATACGAAAGTATGCTGCAGGATTTTCATAGAAAATTGTAGGATTTTTCTCTTCTTAAGGCTGGCAAGTCTGTGTATGTCACTATAACCGCTACACGCCCGCGAGAAATTATTATATCTGTGCACCCACTGAGTCATGGAGATTTAGTTTACTTTTACCCATGCATTGAAGGATATTACATAAAAATTTGCTAATGTGTGTTTTATTACCCATATTACTAAATATTCCACTGTATCTTACATAAAAATAATATTTTATGTTCGTCAGTTGCAAGTGATTTTCCTTACAATATCTCTTGCTCCCCTAATTCTTTTGAACAGTGTACAATACAAAATGCATATAGCCTTCCAAATATCTTGCCTTAAAAGTAGACAAAAGTTGTACATTAGGTGATCATTTAAAGATTCCTATGTTCAGAATTTAAACAAAACAGCCCTCAAGCTGAGACTGTAATTTGTTATTGTTGTTAACAAGTAGCCAACCAAACAAAACTTTTTTTATTACAATTCATTACTGCTTTCAGGCATTGTATAAGTGAAAATTATACATTCAATGGACAAAACATTATAGAGATACCTATGTAATAGTGTGTTGGTCCTCTTCTAGAGTGAATTACAGTCTGTAAACAGCAATGCATCAAATCCACCAGATGTTGGAGGGTTTCGGGATTTAATGGTAATGCCAGCCATGTCCATTGCAACATTGTCCACAACAACTGAGACGTCAGTCCATGGATCCGATGTTGAGCTCCACTGCAACCTAGAGAGCTTCTGCAGGTTTTAATCCAGGGCCACTGCACGGTTCCAAACTCAGATGAATGTTCCACGAGGCATGCCTGGGTTGTTGCAGCTAGGTGGGGTGGCACATTGTCCTTCTGAAACAGACCATCAGCCACAGAATGCACGAAGGCCATGAAAGTGTTGGTGATCAGCCATCACGTGCTGATAGTGTGCAGCGGTTACGAACCTCTCCAAACACATTAAGGGACCTAATGGGATAGTTTGAGGAGCTTTCTCATGGGACTTGATGTGTCCCATGAAAAAGCTTCCCAAACCATCACGGAGCCACCACTGCCTTGAACAGGGATGACATAGCCATGGCCTCATGTTGTAGACACCACACCTGCACCCTTCTGTCAGCTTGGTACGGCTGAAAACCGAATTCATCAGACCACACAATGTAGCGTCACTCTGCAGAGGTTCCGTTTTGATGTTTCTGGCACCAGGTGAGGCAGAATGTCTGATGACGAGTACAGTGTCACTTGAGTTGGGCGTCTGCTCCCGTAGCCCAGGTTATGCAGTGTGTGCCGTACCATTCGCTCGCTAATGCTGCTTGGCCATCTGACATTTAACCAGGATATGATTTCTGCTGCTGTTGCCAAGCAGTCTGGAGAGCCTATGTTGACCCTGGTGATCATTGGAGTATGGTCAGCCACTGCTTGTTCTCTAGGCACTAGTACCTCCATTGATGGTGTACTGGTATTACACCCTTGTAACGGTTGCCTTGGGAACACTAGAGTTCTTACTGCTTGAGCGATAGAATGATCCATATGTCTTGTGCTGACCAAAGTTGCTCAGATCACCACGTTTACCCATGTTCATCGATTGCTATACACTGTTGAGTGGCCCTGCTGTCTGCCTATTTATTGCCTGCATTCGGTTTGTGTCTGTTCCACTTTGCACGGAGAATGCCCATGTCAACTGCCGCACAACCCATCTCTGTTTTGTCTACCGAGTGCACATTGGTGTGGTTTGAATACCAGCCCTAGAACGGTAATAAATTTTAGGATTTCCTTTCTGAACTTGACTGTCTCTACAGTTATTTTCAATGAAAACATTTTCTACTAATCACATTTCCATTTCTATTTGTGTGAACATATTTCTTTGACTTTATTCCAATCAGGCGTAAGATCATTTTGCTTTCAGTACTGTACTAGCACTGTTTTTTCTTCATTAATGTATCAGTTTCTTTCGTGTTCAGTAAATACAAAACATAGCATAAATAAATTATTGCCAAAAACAGAGGTTAAAAAAAAAGCAGTACAGTAAAACCCTGAAAATCCGGCATCCAGAAATCCGGCACTTTTCTGATTTTGTTTTCATGAGAACATCTGATGTTTCACCAATAATGATGGAAATCTCCCGATGTACTGTCTCAACAACACATTGCAAGATCATCCGATCTCAGCGTGTGAATTGCCAATAGCCGCCTACGTGTAACATCCGGAGGTTTCTCAAGTTCATCATCTCGGTGGGCTGCGCTGAAGTGACGCAGACCAATGAGACGACGAATCGGTGTGCATGTTTTAAATGTGCGTCAAACATGTTATGATGATATGTGCTTGGTGGTAGCAGTATGTGGATTCAATAGTGTAATGACATCTACATTGACCTTCATGATGCATCACGGTAATCGCCTTTGCGTGTTTCGTCAGTCGAAAAACCATAACATCGATGTAAAATTCACATCGGGTTTTCGTGATGTATCGATACATTACCCAGCCCAAGCAATTGCTCTGCCTTTTTTCAAGTTTTTTGCCTAACTATTCACCAAATTCTATTATTCTTGACAGAGTTTTATTATAAATAGTACAAAAAGGTGATCACCAATACTTTTGACAAAACTTTTTCCATCACCAAAACATTTTTTTTCACAAATAGCGAAGTATTCGATCAGCAGAGTGACCTCTGCATGTTTATAAGTCATAGACGCACAATTTTTTTTTAAAGTGACCTGTTATATGCTTTACGTAACGCCAGTTATGCAATTTTTGGATAGCTTCAGAAATCCAGCCCTCGTCCGGTACTGTTCATGCCGGATTTAAGAGGTTTTACTGTAATGAAATCCCAGTCGCTGAACCAAGTAACTTTCTTCATTAGAAACACACACACACACACACACAAATAAATACCTGTTATGTTGAACACAAAAGAAAATGGGAAAATGATGAGAGAAGTATGGCACTGACAGAATTTTTTCAAGAAAAATAATAATCTTACACCAGACTGGAATAAAACCAAACTAATGTGCACTTACAAAACAGAAGCAGAAAAATGAATAGCTCGGTAATTCTTACTGAAAAAACATATAACACAGAGTGCAATAGCAGTAACAAAATCAAAGTGTCCTACACATGAGAATACCTGATTGAGAAAGAACAAAACACGCATAAAAAATATAAAATAAAAATTAAAGAGAAATTTTTAACTGAAAACCTACAACAGATGACAGCACAAGAACAAAATTCAAATGATCACCTTCACAACAACTCCATTCCACTGGAAACGTTAAAAAAACAGCATTTCCATGAAGAAGGCCCAAAACAAGGGCTGACACATGGTGTTTGTGCCAGTTTTCATCATCTCCTCAAGGGTCTAAAAGCTCAACAGAGACACTGAATTTTTTGTTGTAATGAGCATGTCTTTTGAATCCTTTCTGACATGAATAAAGTTTATCAAAGTCAATGGAATTTGGTAGAAAAAATTAACCGGATTTCTACAATCTAGAAAACATCCAGAAATAGAAACGGTGCCGCCCCGGTAGTGCAATGGTCTAAGTGATGGCTTCTGATCATCCGGCCGAGTGAAGTCTGGGTTCGAATCCCGGTGAGACCTGGTTGTTGTGTTTGTCTTACAGCACTGGCTCTCTCCCTTCCCTGGAACTAGTGGTTCTAAATTAGGGACTGGTCGTTAAACCTCTAATAAAAAATAGAAACGGCTATTTACTTCCACGTTCCAAGTGGCAAAAAGAAATGTTACAAAATTAACAAATGACATACAAAAAATTTCTCATAACAGAACGAAGGTATCAGAAACAAAGGGATTTTCAAATTGAACTGTTAAAAGAAGAAATACAGAATTAAACATGAAATATCTCTATGCCTTCTAGTAAAAGAAATTTGCATAACAGGAAAGTTGAAAATAGGCGAAAAATACTCTTCTTCATGAAAAAGAACTTTTCAAATACGTCTCTCAGAAGCAGAGGTAGCAAGAAAAAGGTTTTGACTTGTATGCCCTCAAGCTGGAAATCTGCATTATTCAAGAGGATAATGCTCTGCACCTCTGTTGTAGGGAATGGCATACAGTAAAAAAGAAAAAGATCTGATTTGGGTTTTTAGAACCGGAGATGCAGCTGCAAACAAAAGTACATAACACCTGGCGACAAAATTGTGAACTATAAAACTCCTCAAATACAAGCCTAGAGTATTCCACAAGGTAAATGGTATCTAGTATCCAAAGAATGTTTTAAATCGCACATATGGAAGCAGAGATATTGAGAAAAATAGATCAAACAGTGGCACCCTCCAGCAGCGAAATTGTGCATTATTTTGGAAAGAAAATACACAGAGAGCTTTCATAGTTCAGTAGAATCTGACTAAAAAAGAATTTTTTCAATTGGGTTTTTTAGTCCTGCAGATATTGCTGTAAACGGAAATACGGCAGAGATTGCCGTACAGCAGTGCCATGAGCGAGCACGTATCTTGCCTTCGCCATATTAAAGACTGTTGTTTTCTGTGCTTACTGAAGTTTATTTGCAGTTAAATGTATCAATTTCAAGTCGAAAAATTTTGTACCTGAATTTCATGAATGATACTGATTGTTTTACAGCTTTATTTTTCGAATAACACGGAAAATGCATGTTTTCGGCAACAGACATTTGAACTCACTTTACATTATCTACAAACTGTTTAATATAAATTAGGAATTGTTCATAACGAAAAAATTAAGTGGTAATTAAAAAAATACCTGGTGAGACATTTCTGCGTATCTGAACGAGACAGTACTTTTTATTTGAGTAGGTCGTTCCTCTAGTCATGTGGGTCTAGGTATAGATGTACTTGTATGTATAAGAATTTATTCCAAACAGCAAAATTAGGATTGATCATTTTCGGAGAGACATATTGTATCAAGGGACATTTGGAGACTAGAAATATCCATACAAAAAAAATAAATAAATAAATAAATAAAAATAAAAATGTTTCGAACATTTTGCATCAAGCTGGCTAAGAAATCAAGTCATCCGTCATTTTTGATTAACTGTAAGGGTCTATGTGTGATCCCTAAGCATCTGTGTATCCAAACAAAGACATTTTCGTGCAGAGATAATAACATTATTGTGAATGCTGAGAAGAAACAATTATCACAGGCTATTCGCAGTAAATGTGGATTTGTGGACTCATTAAACCGTAAGGGCGGTCGTAGTGAGCGATGGGTTTGCCTCCTCGGGCGCTTCATGGTAACAATGGCTCACACAACAGCAACTAAGGCCTCTGTGAATCTTGGAGAGGTGCAAGCTAGTTTTGTGTGACATTGGCGAAAAGACCCCAACTCACTGGGTTTTGTTCCAGAATCCTTAGGTTGAATGGCCAACTGGAACCATTAGCTGTGGGCTAATCCCTAACACTGATGTACTTACCTGATTAAAAAGACAAAAAGAAATATTAAGAATGACTCAAGTGTGGGATATGATGGACCTACCACACTTGAGAAGGACGGTCCACCACGGAATCGACCTGGACTTTCTAAACGGTGTATGAGAAAGAGATCTTGGCTGAGTGAATGTAAGATTGGTGTATGGAATACTAGAGGTATAAATGGCAAGATGAGTGAGGTGGTTGAGGAGATGAATAAATATAGACTGGATGTGCTGTGTGTAAGTGAAACCAAAAAGAAGGAAATTGGGGTAGAAGAAGTGAATGGCACAGTGAGTGTGTGGTCTGGAGTATTGGATAATATGAGAGGACAGGCTGGTGTAGGTGTGATTTTAAGTGAAAAGATAAAGAACAACTTGATTCACTCTAGTTGTGTAAGTGAGAGAATTCTCTGGATTCGTTTGAAAGTGAAACTTCAGAGAATTGTAATTGTTGTAGTGTATGCTCCTTGTGACTCGGAACCTTCTGATAAGAAAGAAGATTTCTGGAATGAACTAAAAGCTGTTTTGAGCCAGTTTGGTGCTTAAGAAACAGTTATAATAGCAGGGGATTTCAATGCTAGAGTAGGTGTACAGAATGCAGTTTCTGACAATGTTCTGGGTAAGTTTAATGATCCTTGTGTGAATGATAATGGTGAAAGATTAATTAAATTCTGCATTGAGAATGGTTTGTGTGTATCTAATACATTTTTCAACCACAAATATATCCACACATATACTTGAGAAAATCATACTCTTGGTCAAAAGAGTGTGATAGATTTTGTTGTCTATGATCAGCGTTTGAAACACTTAGTTGTTGACACCCGTGTGATGAGAGGTGTGGATGTTGGTTCTGATCATTACTTGGTAGCGTCACGAGTGAAACTTAATGTTGCTTGGAGGAAAAGGAATAGGAAGAGACCCAGGATAGAAAGAATAAAGGTTGATAGGCTTCTTGAAGATCATCAGCGGTATTCTGACATACTCAGAGAACGACTGAAGGATCTGAAGTCTGGTGAGAGGGATGTAGAAAAGAAGTGGGAATGTTTTAAGAACTGTGTTGTCACTGCTGCTAAAGAGGTCTGTGGCACCACAATAGTGGGTAACAATAGAAGTGATGCTTGGTGGAATAGTGAGATTGAAGAGCCAGTAAAGAGAAAGAAGGAAGCCTATTTGGGGATGTTGCAAGGTAGAGTCTCTGTGGATGAATATCGCTGTAAGAAGCGTGAAGCTGCTAAGCTGGTTCATCACAGTAAGGCAAAAGATAGGAAGGAAAAAGTGGAAAGGCATGAACTGGCTTTTTGGAAAGATAGAAAGTCCTTCTGGAAGTACATGAGACTCAGGAAAAATAGGGGAAACAAAGTTGTAAGTTGTGTGAAGAATGAGATTAGGGAAATGATATGGGAGCCCAATGAGTTAAGTGACAGATGTGGTGAATATTTCTGTGAGTTATTAGATCAGGAAAGCAAAGATGATTCTGAGACAGATGCAGATGATGTCACAATGAGGGATGAAAGCACAGGAGGGATCTCAAGAGAAGAAGTGTGTAAAGCTCTAAAATCTCTTCAGAATGGTAAGGCTCCGGGAGTTGATGGCATAACTGCAGAGATGTTGAAATGTGGTGGTGACTCTATAATTGACTGGTTAACTGAAATTTGCCAGTTGTGCTGGGAGTTAGGAATGGTCTCTCGGGATTGGAAGGATGCTATTATTGTTCCCTTGTACACTGACGGGAAAAAAAATCCCAACACCACGAAAAAAATAGTTGTAGAGGAATGAAATGGCGGCAATACATTTGTATAGGTAACATATTTAATTGATTAAGGTTTCAAGATCACAGCTTATTGTAAGTGCGAGAAGAGCCATTTTAAATGTGAAATGCTGGTGCATTAATAACCGGTGTAACCGCCAGAATGTTGAATGCAAGCACGCAAACGTTCATGCATTGTGTCGTACAGGTGCTGGATATCAGTTTGTGGGATGGAGTTCCATGCCTGTTGCACTTGGTCGGTCAATACACGGATGGTTAATGCTGGTTGGGGGTGACGCTGAAGTTGTCGTCCAATTATTTCCCATACGTGCTCGATTGGTGAAAGATCTGGTGACCTAGCAGGCCACGGCAACATGTCGACAGTCTGTAGAGCATGTTGGGTTACAACAGCGGTATGCGGGCGAGCGTTATCCTGTTGCAAAACACCCCCTGGAATGCTGTTCATGAATGGCAGCACAACAGGTTGAATCACCAGACCGACGTACAACTGTGCCGTCAGGGTGCGTGGGATAACCACGAGAGTGCTCCTGCTGTCATAGGAAATTGCTCCCCAGACCAAAACTCCAGGTGTAGGTCCAGTGTGTCTCGGCCGCAGACAGGTTGGTTGCAGGTGCTCACCTGGCCTCCTTCTAACCAACACACGGCCATCACTGGCACCCAGGCAGAACCGGCTTTCATCAGAAAACACAACAGATCTCCACTCCGTCCTCCAATGAGCTCTAGCTTGACACCACTGATGTCGCAAATGGCAGTGGTTTGGAGTAAGTGGAATGCACGCTACAGGGCGTCTGGCTCGGAGCTGTCCTTCAAGTAACCGATTTGTAACAGTTCGTTGTGTCACTGTGGTGGCAACTGCAGCTTGAATTGCTGCCGCAGACGCGGTACGATGCACCACGGCCATATGCCGTACACGGCGGTCTTCCCTCTCAGTAGTGCCACGTGGCCGGCCGGAACCCGGTCTTCTTGAGGCAGTACCTTCCCTTGACCTCCGCTGCCAACAATCATGCACAGTGGCTACATTCCTGCCAAGTCGTTCTGCAATATTGCGGAAAGAAAATCCTCCTCGTAGCCCTATTACACGACCTCGTTCAAACTCCGTGAGCTGTTGATAATGGCTTCTTCATCTTCTTAAAGGCATTCTTGACTAACATCAACACCCTACATCGAATCTCAACGATAACTAACGCTCACGAACATTACAGCGTGTATTTACAGCAAACTTGCTTTGCATGTTCCGAGGGGCGCTATCAGCGCCGCACGTATGCGTAGAGCGCGAAATTTGCATAGACGTCATCTTACAGATGTACTCTCACCGCCTACCAACTGTCGTTTATCTAACACAACCCTATCTTGGTGTTGTGATTTTTTTTTTTCCGTCAGTGTATAAGGGAAAAGTTGATCTGACTGAATGCAAGAACTATCGTGCTATTAGCCTACTGAGTGTACCAGGGTAAGTGTTTGGTAAGGTTGTTATTGAAAAAGTACGAGGTCTTACATCATTGAAAGTGTGGGATGTTCAGAGTGGTTTTATGCCTGGTAAAGGCTGCACTAACCAGATTTTTGCTTTTATGCACGATGATTGAAAAGTATCTGGCTGTTGGGAAGAAAGTTGTTACTGCCTTCATAGATTTAAAGAAAGCTTACAACCGAGTGAATAGGACACTTTTGTGGAAGGTATTGAATGAATATGGTGTTACTGGGAATCTACTTAATAGTGTAAAAGCCATGTATGCTGGTTGTAAAGCTTGTGTACGAGTGAATGGTGTTTTATCAAAATGGTTTTCCATTGTTGTAGGAGTTAGACAAGGTTGTGTAATGTCACCATGGCTGTTTAATATATTTATGGACGCATGCATGCGTGATGCCAAAATAGATAATAGTGGTTTATGTCTTGGTGATATCCGTGTGTGCAGATTGCTGTATGCTGATGACACTGTCCTGTTGGCAGAGAGCAAAACTGAGTTGCAGAGTATGTTGACTGGGACGCATGAAGTTTGCATGAAATTCAAACTGAGTATAAATAAGGGAATAACCAAAGTTATGGTGTTTGAGAGAGGAACGGGTAGCACTGAATATAATGTAAGTACAATTGGCACTGTGATTGACCTGGTGAGTGAGTTTGTGTGTTTAGGAAGCATGTTTGACAGAGAGAACAAGTTGGATGGTGAAATCAGTAGGCAAGTGAATTCTTCTTTGAAAGTCATAGCTGCTCTGGGAGGTTTTCACAGGAATGATGGGTTCTCTAGAGAGTCCCGCATGGCTGTGTATGAAACTGTAATTGTTCCTACTCTGATGTATGGCAGTGAAACCCTGGGTGCTGCAGAAGAAACATAGGAGTCGTTTGTGTGCTGGAGAAATGCATTACTTACGTGGGGTTTGTGGCAAGACACGATCTGATTGTGTGAGGAATGAAGATGTATTGCAGTTGTGTGATGTGAAGCAAAATGTTGTTAGCAAGGTGGAGACCAATATGCTTCAGTGGTTTGGCCATGTTGAAAGAATCAGCCCAAGTGGCAGGAAGGAAAGGCAGAGGAAGGCCAAGGAAGGCATGGGTGGATCAGATTCAGGAGGCATGGGTGGATCAGATTCAGGAGGCATGGATGGATCAGATTCAGGAGTGTCTGCATGAGAAAAAGATTATGAGTATGAAGTATAAAAGATCTTGTGTACGGCGTGTAATGGATATCAGTGAAGCACGAGTTGTATGTCAAGATTGCTGTAAATGGAGAAGTTCGATACGACAACAATAAATAAAAATATCTGGAAGTTTGTATTTCTTTTTGGAGCTAACCTCTGAATCTCAGAGAACAGCTTAGTGATATGTATGTATGTATTAAACTGTAAGTGTTATACATCTTTTTTGAAATTGTCATACGGAACTCACCCTATACTAGTGAGCCGTGAATTGCTTATTGTTAATGCTATCATTGATAGTGAAGTTCAAACATCGACTCAAACACATATTGGAAAGCTTCAACGGCTTGTGGATAATGAGGTGAATAGCAGAAATTACAGTAGATACTCATGAAGATGGAACTCTGATACACGACCAACAACAGTCATTAACTTAAATGACTACACTTTGAATTTAATTCAAGTAAGGGCACTCCAACGAGGTGCGAAATTCGCGTACCCTAATACACAATGTAATATATTGTCACTCATTCCACGTGTTGAAAGAGTTCTTCAGAATGTTCCTGATGAAACAATGAACGTGATTTCACTCGTATAAAGATTGCTAGGTTTTTGCAGCGTAAACCTAAAGATATACATAACTTGTCTATAAATGATCAGTATAAAGAAGAGCAAGTTCAGCTTCGGATGCTTCAGAATAATCGAGACATAGCAATATTGTCAGCTGATAAAACAAATCAAATGGTCATTATGAATAATACATAGTATAACTTTAAGATGACTGATGTTATCAATTCTGTTCAGCACAAGGTGGTTAGTGGAGATCCTATAAAAGCAACTGTGACTGCACTCAGTAGACTGAAACGTGCACATTGTTTCCCTGAGTAAAATGCTTTTCCACCTCCACCCGGTTACTGTGTGCCTGATGTTTTTGGGCGACTTAAACTACATGAAGAAGGGTACCCACTTCACCCACTGGTATCCGGCTATGTTAGTCCTACCAGACCATTGGAAAAAGCTTTGGCATTATATTTGTCCAAACTTGTAGTGGATTCCCCTTACTCTATTCAGAGTTCCCAAGGGCTGTGGAAAGGCTTAGAATGTTTCAGCCACATAATGAGCCTTTCATATTGGCATCCCTTGATGTATTATCCTTGTACCCTAATGTACCCATGGAGGCCCCCACCAAATTATAGAGGCGCTTCTTGCTGATTTCAAAGTTCCGTCTGAGGAAATTATGGCTGTTGTGAACGCACTTAGATTAGTTAAACAACATTCATATATTAAATTTCAAGGATGTGTTTATCAACAGGTGGGGGGCTCACCTATGGGTTCCCCACTGTCATCCGTCCTTGCTGAAATTATTATGCCACATGTTGAAAATTCGGTTCTATCTAAATTTCCACACCCTCGTTGTTTGTATTTAAGGTACGTCGATGACATCCTAGTTATTTGGCCTCATTCATAGGATTTATTAGAACAGTTTGTCGACGCACTATCTTCTATTTTCCCTACCATCAGGCTCCCGGTTGAAATTGAGTATAACTATGTTTTACCGTTTCTTGATATATGTATTAGTCATAACTCTACCACCCATGAGTTAGCATTTTCTATTTATCGAAAACCACCTTATGTTTGTTCTATCATTCCGTATAACTCATGTCACTCTTTTAAGCAGAAAACTTCAGCGATTGATTTTTACTTCAGGAGAGCTTACTTACATTCTTCTACAGACTAAGCGTTAAACAGAGAGATTAATGGAATTTTTAAGATGACTAACATGTTTGGGTACTCGGATTATATTACCCGCAGGATTCATGAAAGGGTAATAACATGTTGTTCTACTACGTTGATCAGAGAAAATGAACGTAGTCAGAAGTTCATAGGATCACTAGAATACTTACCTGGTGTTACAAATTAGTTGTTACATGTGTGTTTCAAATATAAATTACAACCAGGCATTAGGTGTAACAATTTGTTTGCACAACTGAGACGAGACCGAGATAAACCCGATATTTTACAAAGTTGGGGTGTTTACAATATTCCGCTTTTAGACCCAATTACAAAACAGCATGTTAGTAATTATGTAGGTTCTACAAGGAGGAATTTGGAGCTACGAGTGAATGAACACAAGTATAGCATTAAAGCGCACCTTTATAATACAGCATTTGCACGTAATATAAATAATGGCATATTTATTCCTGATTGGTGCAATGTCGGTATGCTTCAGACTCCTTCCTCTGTTCATGCCCTATTGATAGCAGAAAGTGTTTTTATCACAACATTAGGTACGAAATGTTGTAATGACTAATACCCTGTCGATCTACCTGAATTTTGGAAGCACTTAGTAAAATCCTTAAATTATAACATATGTATATAGCTTTCACTATTTTTTTTGTGGCAACAGATGTATGTGATATAACACCGTGTAAATCATGAATGACAATTAGTTAAGTTATGTAATGCCCCCACGCGACTCTGTGTATATATGTATAGCTGCATAATACAGCAACTTAAATCATCTGAGTATGGAGTGAACGGCACTCCGAAAGTGCTAATGTCTTTTAATTGTAAATATATGTTCATTTCTTAAAATCAAATAAATCGTGTTAAGACGGAGCTCTTTTATTGTATTTTAATAGCATGACTTACTCTTCATATTTGAAGAAAATATCCATCTTTGGCTAAAGTTGTGAAAGCATGCCTTGTGGCGCAGTGGTCTAAGGCGCTGGCCTCTGATCATTCGTCCGTAAGGGGTCCGGGTTCGAATCCCGGTCAGGCATGGATGTTGTGTTTGTCTTACGGCACTGGCTCTCTCCCTTACCTGGAACCAGTGACCCTAAATTAGGGACGGGCGACTGCTTATAGCCCATTGAGTTGCTCACGGTGGTCGTTAAACCTCAAAAAAAAAAAAAAAAAAAACATGCCTTGCTTTATCACATGGTTACTTCAATATAGAGAGAAGCTCTTCTGTATCATGAAAAGTTCTTTCAGATGAAAAGGCATCTATGTCTGAGAAGATGTTGAACGAGAGACTAACAATTCGAGATGCACTAAAAATGTATAACAACCAAGTTGCAAAGGTGCTAATAACCAAAGAACTAATAAAATTAGCCCTTAATGCACATAGATCATACAGCAACAATTTAAAAGAGGAGCAGAGATTAAAGAAACAGCAACTGACGGCAGAGAAAGAAAGTGCTGAGAGATTGAAACAAGAATTGCTAAATAAAGGATTTGAAGAGCAGAAAGCAAACTATAGAAAACATGGAAAACAAGATAAAAGTTCTTGTTCAAGAAAAAAGAGAAGTACAAGAAGCATCAAACTCTGTGCTTGAAGAAGCCAGGGAGAGACTAAAAAGCAAGCATTAAAAAAAAAAACATACCTGCAATACGAGTTGCACGTGGCATTCTAGAAGGATTGGAGAAACTCCGACAAAAGGAAAGACAACATGAACTTAAAGCATTAAAAATGAATAGGATAGTTCATAAAAGGAAATCCTCCCTAATTGATGCATTTATGCAGATAACTTCAAAAAAGGAATAAATCTAAGGTTAACGAGGAAGTTTTTTTGCTAAGCCTACCCTTATATGCACTGATGGCAGTGGTATAAATTCAAACTCAATTTTTTAAATAATTTACTGCATATAACTCTTCCAAATTGCTACCATGGTATAAGAATAATGTAAACTTTAAAGAGGACCCCCCCCAAATTTCTAAATGATAAAAAAGGTTGTTTAATATTGGGGGGGGGCATCATATAAAAGTTTTTGATGTCCCATGACAGTAATTTTCAGAACAGTTATAAAACAATCATTTCAAAAAATTTGAGCTTTGGTTTTATTATTATCATCAGTGGGTGTAAGGATAATCTTAGTTTTACTGTTGTTACAGCTGTGAAAATCGATCATGGTTAACATCTAGAGATTTTAACTGTCTGCTGTTATAAAAGTAACCCAAATTAGAAGAAAGTCAAGTTTTTTGTTTTCTTATTTCTGTAATTATGAGTTGGAATAATTTTACAGGATAAAGTAATTTCTTTATATTTGTCTCCAAAACATCAAGGACACTGTGAAGAATGACTGTAACATTATCAAGGCAGGTGTATATCAGTGTAATACTTCATATCAATTATACCTCACCTACACAGATTTGAGCTTGAATAGTCAGACAGTTGTCCATGCCCTAATGAAATGAAGACGTTTCAGACAGGTTTTTCACGTTTACCTTTCAAATATGGGAATCAAATAAAATGTACTGTTTTACAACGTAATTCAAAATCATGTTAAGCAGCATTATTATTATTACTTATGAGTTAAGCAGTTTCCATTATTGAAGTGGGAGATTACACGATACCCATTCCAGTAGTGGCTCATGCCTAGCTGATGGGGGGGGGGGCATCCGAATTTTATGGATATCTTTTTCAAAGATAAATTTTTGTGCGTCTGTTCATGCTTTGGTATGGGATATTTATTGCTGTATTGTGTACACATACAACCAAATTTTTTGTGTGATACAGTTGAAATGAATAAAAAATATTATATGCTTATAGCTTAGTTTCACAGGTACACTTCACCTTTTTTCCCTCCCGATACTTACATTAACAGCAATGATTAATTAAAAGTTTAACATGCAAAAGATATCCAGCTTGCACTTAAACACTTATTTTCCAAATGCAAGTAAAACACTTTGATGTTTTCTTTCACTGAGTTTTCCCGGTTGCCTTCTGGTTTATTTTCCACTTTATATATAAAACGAATGGACATGGAGGCATCCAAATGGGACGACAAGTGAAATTGATTTTATTATGTGTAACAAAAAATTCGTCATAGAAGACTGCAGTGTGCTAAACAAGTTCAACACAGGTAGTGACCATAGATTGGTGAGATGTAAAAATGCACCTCAACACTAAACTCGAGTGTGTTAAGCTTATAAGACAAACAAAATCTATTAACATAACCAACCTTAAAAAACACCATAATACCTTCAAGTTGTAACTGAAGAACAGATTCTCTGCTTTAGAAGGCCTAACATCGGAAGAAGTGAATATTTCTGAAGTTAACAGAAAAGTAACCAAAGCTCTTATGGAAACAGCAACAAAATTAGCTGGGTCTAAGAACAAGTTGCATGTGAACAAATTATCAGGAAAAACCAAAATGTTGATGCAAAAAAGAAGAGAGATGAGGACAACAAAAGAAGATGTGACTTCCAAAGTGGAATACATAGAGCTATGCAAGACAGTACGAAAAAGTATCACTGAAGACGTAAGGAAATTCAACTGTGAACTAGTGAGGAAAGCAATTGAAAACAACCAAAGCCTAAAGATAGCAAAGGGACATCTCAGTAAGGGAAGAAAACAGATTATGGTACTGAGAAAAGAAAATGGTTCTGTAACAAGAAATAGAGGCAAAATTTTGACAAGAGTGAAAGATTTCTACTCCAAGTTATATGAAAGGGATGATGCATGTACTCCAGACATCATGGAAGGTACCAGTACCAGAGTTCTTCCAGTCCTCCCAGCAGAAGTTGCACATGCAAACAAGAACATGAAGCGGGGAAAAGTTCCAGGAGAAGATGGAATTACTGTAGACATCATACAAGAAGCAAGTGGAGAAATCGAAACAGTACTCGCCCAAATTTTCACTCGATGCCTTAATGAAGGGAAGATTCCTCAGGATTGGAACAATGCTATAATGATCCTGCTACATAAAAAAGGTGACATTGAGGATCTCAGGAACTACAGACCTATCAGCCTCCTATCAGTGGTTTACAAAATCTTCACTAAAGTTCTTTCACACCGTTTGAAGGTAACACTGGACATGGCTCAACCGAGAGAACAAGCTGGATTCAGGAGTGGCTACAGCACAATAGATCATATCCACGTACTGAGAGAACTAATTGAAAGAGCGAGGGAATATGAACTTCCATTGTGCATGGCTTTTATCGATTATGAAAAAGCCTTTGATTCAGTGAAACCATCAGCAGTTACAATGGCTCTGAAATCCTGTGGTATTGAAGATGCATACATTAATATTATTAATAACATCTATGAAAATGCAAGTGCAAAGATTCGGCTGTTTGAAAATACAACACACATAAAAATTGGAAAGGGAGTGAGCCAAGGTGACACCATATCTCCGAAGCTTTTTAACGCCACATTGGAAAATGTCTTTCAATCACTGAACTGGGAAAACAAAGGGATAAAGATTAATGGAGATTATCTAACCCACCTTCGTTTTGCTGATGACATAGTCATTTTTGCAACTACCCCATCAGAGCTGCAGAGTATGATCCAAGAACTTGCTGACAAGAGTAAAGAAGTGGGATTAAAAATGAACTTTCAGAAGACAAAAGTGATGTTCAATGCTTTTACACGAAATGTAGATTTATCGATTAATGGAGAAAAGCTGGAGATAACAGACACGTACGTTTATCTTGGACAGCAGATATCAAGTGAGGGTCAAATTGATGAAGAAATTAATTGGCGTACAAAACTTGCCTGGAGAGCTTTTGGAAGAAACAGCATAATTTTTAAGAGCAATATGCCATTATGTCTTAAAAGAAAAGTGTTTGATCAGTGCATCCTTCCAGTGCTTACGTATGGTGCAGAGACGTGGACCTTAACTAAAAGAGACATACAAAGGCTGCAGACAACTCAAAGTAGCATGGAGAGGTGCATGCTTGGTGTAACCAGGAGAGATAAGAAGAGGAACTCATGGATCCGAAAAATGACAAGAGTGGAAGACATCATGATCAGAGTTAAATCCCTGAAATGGCAATGGGCTGGGCATACTGCCAGAAGGACAGAACATCGATGGACAGCCGAAATTTTAGATTGGATTCCAAGGAACAGGAAAAGACCCAGAAGAAGACCACATGGGAGATGGGTGGATGAAATTCGAAAGTATGCGGGAGTGACATGGAGGAGACTGGCACAAGACAGACCGTTGTGGAGGAACCTTAGGGAGACCTTCGTCCAGTAGTGGATTGATAATGGTTGACAATGATGAAGATGATGATGATGATATAAAACATTATTAGCTGACCCCCACTGGGGAATATTTATGCTACACTGAGGGCTAAACGGTCCATGCCAAACATCAAAGGATGGAAGTTAGTTTTATTTTTAACAAGGAGTCATTACCTCGGGACCGCCGGCTGAACATCACTTCCGAACCACTACAGGTCTTCAGCGGCAACGAGACTCTAACACTTCAAGTCGTGAGGCGAGCATGCCGCTGCTGGGCTACCTCAGCCCAGTGCACTCCGTATTGGAAGATTGGCAGTTATGTAACTTTCCACTGCTTAAGGAATATCAAGAATACATTTTGTAACAAAAACACGTGGTTTGCTGGATTTACTGATATTTAGCTGAAGCCGCAGAAAATTTGCAGTGCAAGCGGGAAATGTCAATAATGTCAAATTTAACAGTTTCTGACTTGCATCAAGTGCTTCAAGAATTTTTAAACGGTTCTTAATTTTAATTAAAGTAATAAAAAATTTACTTCCTAGCGTTAAAATTGAGAAATGACTTGCAGTGATAGGGAGATCGAAATAGCAGTTTTTTTTTAAATTGATTAATAAATATGATACAAAGGAATTTTAGCACCCCTAGAGAGAGAATTTCACCGTAATTAAAAGTTCAGTACTGCTTACATTAGTAAATTTATGTTTTACAAAGTGCATGTTAGATGTTAACGAACTTTTAAATCAGCGAAGATTGTTTAGAAACGTAAGTTTAAAGATACGAGTATGCAGGACTTTCATCACTCCTAGGGGGAGCTTATGAACTACTTGAAATGTTACCGTATCAAACAAACTGTTATTGTGCTTCATGATCAATCATACAGATGATTTTGGCTTCACCTGAAATAGCTGTTCCAATGTGACTTAAAAAATTTCTAATTTCCTTTATGAAATATGTTGCAAATTGTACCTAAACATTATGATTTTTAAATGTTATCGGTCACAAAAGAATGTTTGTAAATTTTGGAGAAAAAAAGATGTTCTGTTTGAGATATAAGATATTAAAAATATTTTGTAGTGATCAACACCAAACATGGCACCACCTAAGATAAAAAAATACACACAAAATAAAATTTTTGGCAGTTTTTAGCAGAGCGGGCAAAAAATTTTCAGCAGTGATTACATACATACCTGTCACTTGTAAATAAATTCCATGTGCCAATCTCGATGAGTAGCAAACATATCAATAACTTGTTCATTGAATTTCTTGATGCTAGCAATAATGTTTTTTCTATAGACAACATTGCAAGTGCTGTCAGTCGATCTTGTCCCATACTGTTCCTTAAAAAATTTGATTCTCTTGAGGGACGAGAAACAACGTTCTGTCTGTGATGTGGTCATTGGGATAGTAACTAAGATGCGAAGAAGTTTCACTGTTTCCGAAAAGGATGCTTCCAAATTATTTTTCAGCATAAACTGTAACAGATGAGTCGCACCTGTAATATTGTGGAAGTCGCTTCGGTTATACAATGCGCTGAGCTCCGAATGAAGCTTTTCCTTTTCTAGCACTCCAAAACATTTTACTGCAATGTTCATCTCATGGTTTGGAAACTGCTTAGCGTAACTGGCAAAATTTTCAGGTAAAAAAGTTTGGCAGCTTCAAGATGATCTGTGAAATGAAACCGTTCAGTGGCTTGAGTGGTAATTAGATCACATACTTCTTTTGCAGCAACTATTCTAATAGTGTTGTTCTGCTCAACCCGTCTCTTTTTTGGCTGATCTGCTCGACCCGTCTCTTGGGAGGCTGATCTCGTGTTTCGTCCTCAGAACAGTCTGTATTGTCAGTTGGCATATGAGCCCTTACGTTCTGCACAGCATTAATAAAAGTTGAAACACAATGTTTTGTCTTCACTGCATCCGTTTGACGATTCTGCAATTGCTGGTACAATATATCTACTTGAGGCACAAGATTATGAAAAAATGTCAACCAGAATTTAAATTCTGTATCTTTCAATAGCCATTCAAGCCCACTTGCAGCATTTATTGTAACTGCTGGAGATGTATTACTTTCCTTGAGTGATCGAAAACATTCCAGTACATTGGCTTGTTGTTCGAAAACAGCATTCACAGTACGAATATTAAAATTCCAACGGATTGTCACCGCGTGTGGAATTTTCTTTCCAACTACGGTGTTAAGAGCTGCTAATCTTTGTGGTGAACATGAAAAAACTGTAGGTATTCCAGATAAGTTTGAAAAAAAAATCCTGGCTTTAGTGTTTTGTGATGCGGCTTTCTCCATTACTAAATTTAGCTGATGAGCATAGCAATGAATATAGAAAGCATTAGGATATATCTGTCTTACCCTGGCCTGGACACCAGAAGTTGCACCGCTCATCACAGCTGCACCATCATAGCTCTGTGCTCAGGGGCGCGCCAAGGGCATTTGCTGCGCGGGTGCAAGCCCAGATTTGCTGCCCCTTTGTAGGAGAATATTTTTCAATTTTTATTCCTTTTTACATGAAATAAATATCTTTAGTAACATTATTTTCTATTTCCGGTAAATTGAGATTTTCCATAAAACACTACTGTCTCATATAAAACTGAAGAAAAAAAAATCTGTAAAACTGTAGTTCAGATTACGCTACGAATAATTCAAGAAGTCAGCTTCCTCTCTCTCTGTGTCAATTTACACAAAAGTCTGCATTACCGTTAAAAAAAGTTTTGTCACGTACGATGATAAACATATTACAGCTTCTCGATGGACACACACACACACACACACACACACACACACACACACACACACACAGTATATATAACTAAGCAAGATAAGATGAGGAACCCGTGGGTAAGGAAAATGATAAAGAGTGGAAGACATTATGATCAGAGTAAAATCCCTGAAATGGTAATGGGCTGGACATATTGCCAAGAGAATGGACCATCGATGGACATCCAAAATTTTAGACTGGATTCCAAGAGACAGGTAAAGACCCAAAAGAAGACCACGTGAGAGATGGGTGGATGAAATTCGAAAGCATACGGGAGTGAGATGGAGGAGACTGGTCCAAGACAGACCATTGTGAAAGAAACTTGGGGAGACCTTCATCCAGCAGAAAATTGATAATGGTTGAGGAGGAGGATGATATATATATATATATATACCTTCGTTTGGGATGTAAGGTCAGGTGATGTGTAACATCACAGCCTCTCCTTGACAAATGTCAACCCCGCCTTCTCGTGGTGCATCCTGTTCCCACTAAAGGGGCTCTGACGACCGCCCATAGCGGTATAACTATACCATCGGGATTAGAGGAAATTCTATCCCACACTCACCAACCCGCTTGGCCAGCGTGGTGAGTATTGGCCAAACCCCTCCAAAATGACTCCACAACTTAAATCTTGGCCCTCAGTCTCCGGCAGCTGGAATGTACCTGGCCAAGGCAGCGGCCAGTGCGACATGAAGGCAGAGGGTGCTAAGAATCCCCGGAGGACCGGACTAGGCTGCCATCTGATGCTGACCTTGGCAACGTACAATGGACGCTCCCTATCTTCTGATTCAAGGCTTCTTGAATTGGAAGAGGAACTACAAAGGATCAAGTGGGACATCGTGGGGCTAAGTGAGGTAAGGAGAAAAGGAGAAGATCTCATCCAACTGAAAAGTGGACATCTCTTCTACTATCGTGGGACAGATACTGGCAGAACTAGTGGTGTTGGATTTATAATGAACAAGAAACTGAAGGATAAAGTTGTAGAAGTTGAAAGTTCCTCTAACAGAGCTGCACGACTCGTTATCCAACTATCGAGAAGATACCAGGCTCAGATTATTCAAACTTATGCACCCACCACAAGTCATCCTGAAGAAGAAATTGAAGAATTTTATGAGGAAATTTGTCATCTAAATAATAAAGGTAAGCAGCACTTGAAAATAATTATGGGAGATTTCAATGCAAAAATAGGGCAACGGCAACAGAATGAAACTTCAGTAGGTAAATTCGGTCACGGCAACAGAAACCAGCGTGGAAATACTCTCGTTGAGTTTGCAGAGGCAGAAGGGTTTTTCATCTTGAACTCCTTCTTCAAGAAAAAGCCACACAGGAAATGGACATGGAGACATCCAAATGGGATGACAAGTGAAATTGATTTTATTATGTGTAACAAAAAATTCGTCATAGAAGACTGCAGTGTGCTAAACAAGTTCAACACAGGTAGTGACCATAGATTGGTGAGATGTAAGATGCACCTCAACACTAAACTTGAACGTGGCAAGTTCATAAGACAAACAAAATGTATTGACATAACCAACCTTAAAAAACACCATAATACCTTCAAGTTGGAACTGAAGAACAGGTTCTCTGCTTTAGAAGGCCTAACATCGGAAGAAGTGGACATCTCTGAAGTTAACAGAAAAGTAACCAAAGCTCTTATGGAAACAGCAACAAAATTAGCTGGGTCTAAGAACAAGTTGAATGTAAATAAATTATCAGGAAAAACGAAAATGTTGATGCAAAAAAGAAGAGAGATGAGGACAACTAAAGAAGATGTGACTTCCAAAGTGGAATATATAGAGCTATGCAAGACAGTACGAAAAAGCATCACTGAAGACGTAAGAAAATTCAACTGTGAACTAGTGAGGAAAGCAATTGAAAACAACCAAAGCCTAAAGATAGCAAAGGGACATCTCAGTAAGGGAAGAAAACAGATTATGGCACTGAGAAAAGAAGATGGTTCTGTAACAAGAAATAGAGGCGAAATTTTGACAAGAGTGAAAGATTTCTACTCCAAATTATATGAAAGGGATGATACATGCACTCCAGACATCATGAAAGATACCAGTACCAGAGTTCCTCCAGTCCTTCCAGCAGAAGTTGCACATGCAATCAAGAACATGAAGCGGGGAAAAGCTCCAGGAGAAGATGGAATTACTGTAGACATCATACAAGAAGCAAGTGGAGAAATCGAAACAGTACTCGCCCAAATTTTCACTCGATGCCTTAATGAAGGAAAGATTCCTGAGGATTGGAACACCGCTACAATGATCCTGCTACATAAGAAAGGTGACATTGAGGATCTCGGAAACTACAGACCTATCAGCTTCCTATCAGTGGTTTATAAAATCTTCACTAAAGTTCTTTCACACCGCTTGAAGGTAACACTGGACATGGCTCAACCGAGAGAACAAGCTGGATTCAGGAGTGGCTACAGCACAATAGATCATATCCATGTGCTGAGAGAACTAATTGAAAGAGCGAGGGAATATGAACTTCCATTGTGCATGGCTTTTATCGATTATGAAAAAGCCTTTGATTCGGTGAAACCATCAGCAGTTACAATGGCTCTGAAAACCTGCGGTATTGAAGATGCATACATTAATATTATTAATAACATCTATGAAAATGCAAGTGCAAAGATTCGGCTGTTTGAAAATACAACACACATAAAAATTGGAAAGGGAGTGAGGCAAGGTGACACCATATCTCCGAAGCTCTTTAATGCTACATTGGAGGGTGTTTTTCAGTCACTGAGCTGGGAAAACAAGGGGATAAAGATTAATGGAGATTATCTAACCCACCTTCGTTTTGCTGATGACGTAGTCATTTTTGCAACTAGCCCATCAGAGCTGCAGAGTATGATCCAGGAACTTGCTGACAAGAGTAAAGAAGTGGGATTAAAAATGAACTTTCAGAAGACAAAAGTGATGTTCAATGCTTTTACAAGAAATGAAGATTTATCGATTGATGGAGAAAAGCTGGAGATAACAGACACGTACGTTTATCTTGGACAGCAGATATCAAGTGAGGGTCACATTGATGAAGAAATTAATCGGCGTACAAAACTTGCCTGGAGAGCTTTTGGAAGAAACAGCATAATTTTCAAGAGCAATATGCCATTATGTCTTAAAAGAAAAGTGTTTGATCAATGCATCCTTCCAGTGCTTACGTATGGTGCAGAGACGTGGACCTTAGCTAAAAGAGACATACAAAGGCTGCAGACAACTCAAAGTAGCCTGGAGAGGTGCATGCTTGGTGTATCCAGGAGAGATAAGAAGAGGAACATGTGGATCCGAAAAATGACAAGAGTGGAAGACATCATGATCAGAGTTAAATCCCTGAAATGGCAATGGGCTGGACATACTGCCAGAAGAACAGACCATCGATGGACAGCCGAAATTTTAGATTGGATTCCAAGGGACAGGAAAAGACCCAGAAGAAGACCACATGGAAGATGGGTGGATGAAATTCGAAAGTATGCGGGAGTGACATGGAGGAGAGTGGCACAAGACAGACCGTTGTGGAGGAAACTTGGGGAGACCTTCGTCCAGCAGTGGATTGATAATGGTTGACAATGATGATGATGATGATATATACATGTAATATTAAACATGACGGGCGTCTCTTTAACTATTCTAACCAAAATATCTAATATCGTGGAATACATAGAAATTGTTCCCCAGTGCTCGTTACCCGTATTGCATCGATTCTATAATATTTTCCCACCCTGTTTTACGGTCAACGCTGGAAGCTCTTTCCTAAAAATTTGCCAACGATAAGGTAATTCAGAAAAGTAAGCATATATTTCTTGAACAATGCTGAAAATGTTCACAATCTGTTGGGAAATTTTTTCATTGTCATTTACGACCAGATTTAAAGTATGAGCCGCTCAAAGTACATGAAATGCGTAAGGGTCTTAAGTCGACAATTTTGCTTTTTGAAGTCCATTGTGTTTTTCCTACATATTGGCCCCATTTGTCATAGCGCTGGCTATGCATTCATGAATGCTGAAATCTTCAAGATTTAAAAAAAAAAAAATTAGAAAAAGAATTTTTAATCCTTTGCCCGCGGTATCTGTTACAGAACAAAACAGTAAAAATTATTCTCTGATTTCAAGATGTTTTCTATTGAATTATAAATGAGTTATTTTTACTAAAAAAGTAAACGTTCCACTTAGCATTACGATTTCTCACAGTATAACGTTTTCAGAACTTCTCCCACGTCACTGATATTAATTTATCAACCGAAAAAAATTAATTGTGGGTCCTTCCGCCGCCAGAATCTGGCGCACGGGTGCCTAGCCATTGGAACCCCAGCTTGGCGCGTCCCTGTCTGTGCTATTAATTTCTGAGGTTCATTGGGAATTATTTCTTTCAACACTTTTAGAAGACATCCTGAAATGGAAGCAGCATCCTGCCCAGAAGGATTATAAAAGCCCCAGAAACGCTCGACAGCACAACCTTCTAACTCATATCGGAATACAATTGCTATTTCTGTTATTTCCGATACATCTGTGGTTTCATCTGCCATAATGGACAAAAACTGTGCAAAATCAATTTCCTGTTTTATTTGTTGGCATGAAATTTCTAACATACAATCCAAAAGCTCATTTTGGATGTGCCCTTGAAGACGGTTGAATTCTCCAAATGTTCCCTGACTGTTGGGTCCAACTGACTAGCAAAATCAAGTAAACCTCGAAATATTCCAGAATTAGAGGATTCCGATGTTTCATCATGCCTCCTTAGTGCCAGCTCGTGATTCCACAAAATTTGATCTAATCAATAATTTTTTGTAACACTGGCCTGTTTTTCTTGACTTGCTTATTGTGGCTTTCAATGCTCAATTTGTACACACTGTCCATTTGCGTAGCAATATTGACACTCCCCAACATCGCGTAATCCCCTGAACTTTCGATGTGCTTTGTAGAATTTTCATGCTTTTACATTTTTTCACGGAGTTTTTTTACATCGTTCACACCTGTTTTGGTCCACACAGAGTTCCCACCATATAACAGACATGGAAAGCAAAACAGGGAGTTTGAGACTTCGCATCCACAAATCCAGTCATTTTCCATGTACACCTTAGTGTTAAAATTATGCTGATAGCTTTTATTTTGGCTATGTGCTATCTGCGTTATTTTCAAATCAGGCATAGGTCTACCAAAGTTTTACAAGGCTAATTTTTCTTGAAATGTCAAATTGCTGAACTGAATCCACTTCAGATATTCCACAGTTTTCGTCATACTAACTATAGAATTTGATGACACGCAAGGAACAATAACATTTTGACCTGAACTCTCGAACAACGAAAGCAGCCTGACAGCTAATGCGAATGCCAAACAATCAACATTTCCTCTCCGGAGAAACATGGAAAGGAATATATAGGACTGACACCCCCCCCCTTCCCCTTCTCTTTCATGTTCCCAAAGCTTAAGACGAATTGCAGAACGGGTTCTGAGCGGGACATTTCTCTATTCAACACCCTCTCCCTACCCGTCCAGCTTACCCCCTAAGCGATCGTCACCACGAGGACTGTTTTTACGGCAGCAAGTGTAAACTGATTTAGTACTAAGGGCTGCAGGAACTGCAGTCTCCGATGAGAAACAAGGAATGCATTGGAGTGACCTCCCCCCCCCCCCTCACACACACACCTTTCAGTCTTCCAAAGCTTTTGGGGAACGGGAATTGCAGAGTGGGTTCAGAGAGTGACACTTTCCTTCATTACACTTTCTGATCCCTGCCCAAGTTATCCCTACCCCTAGGTGATCGACATCACGAGCCATGAAGTGTGCTTTTACGGATGCCAATGAAAAGAGATTTCGAAGTGAGGGCTGCAGAGATACCAGTCCCGGTGAAGTTGTATCCCCACCTCGTAAGTTTTTTTTTTTTTTTTTTTTTATTATGTTGGAGGTTTAACGACCACCGTGAGCAACTCAATAGGCTATAAGCAGTCGCCCGTCCCTAATTTAGGGTAACTGGTTCCAGGGAAGGGAAAGAGCCAGTGCCGTAAGACAAACACAACATCCATGCCTCACCGGGATTCGAACCCGGACCCCGTTCGGACGAATGATCAGAGGCCATCGCTTAGACCACTGCGTCGCCGGGGCGGCCCTTGTAAGTTGAAACACACAGATGTTACATACAGGAATTTCAGCCCCTCGCCACACTGTTTAGATAAAGAGCTGCGAATTTTGCAGTCCCGCGCATTGCGTCTGTTGTACAATGTACAGGGAAACTAAATAAGGTTAGGTCGTTAGGGAACTATTAACGGCAGGAAGGAGAGAAAAAAATGATAACATGTGCTTTGTAATATCGGAGTGGGGGGTGGGGGGTGCCGCCCCGGCCCATTCCATTCCTGATGATAATAAACTGCAAGTTTTCATTTTTTTTATATCTAGACTTCGTGTTTTTATTTGTTCCATACTAAACACATTCACAGTGTTTGATATTTATTGTCATAGCTGTACGAAAGACAAGTTTGAAATGTTTCCAAATGTTCATCTATTTGAATGAAATTCTTGATACACCTCATATCAAATAACTATGATTATTATGTGTACAGAACAAAACAACTGATCATCATAACACTGAAGGACCACAACTATGGTCTTTCAAAAAAGAAATTCACAATTTTCTCAACACAGTGTATGAAGCCCACTTGGTAAATCTTATATTTTTTTACCAACTACAAACGCTGAAGAAAGCTCTCTGTACTGGCTTGATACAGATGAGAACATCTGACCTCCAGAACAGTGACAAAGAAGGAAGTGTTTTGTAATTCCAAAGTTTGTATCAGGGTAGTTTTTGATATACAATTCAATAATTATTTTTTGGAGGGGGGGGGGCAATTTCCATAACCTTTATAGTTCTGAGTGTCTTGAGCAGCATTATATTGAAACTTAAGATGCCCTTTTTGTAGTGTATGGATGTGTGTGTGTGTGTATATATATCATTGTCAACCATTATCAATCCACTGCTGGACAAAGGTCTCCCCAAGTTTCCTCCACAATGGTCTGTCTTGTGCCAGTCTCTTCCATGTCACTCCCGCATACTTTCGAATTTCATCCACCCATCTCCCATGTGGTCTTCTGGGTCTTTTCCTGTCCCTTGGAATCCAATCTGAAATTTCGGCTGTCCATCGGTGGTCTGTCCTTCTGGCAGTATGCCCAGCCCATTGCCATTTCAGGGATTTAACTCTGATCATGATGTCTTCCACTCTTGTCATTTTTCGGATCCATGAGTTCCTCTTCTTATCTCTCCTGGTTACACCAAGTATGCACCTCTCCATGCTACTTTGAGTTGTCTGCAGCCTTTGTATGTCTCTTTTAGTTAAGGTCCACGTCTCTGCACCATACGTAAGCACTGGAAGAATGCATTGATCAAACACTTTTGTTTTAAGACATAATGGCATATTGCTCTTGAAAATTATGCTGTTTCTTCCAAAAGCTCTCCAGGCAAGTTTTGTACACCAATTAATTTCTTCATCAATTTGACCCTCACTTGATATCTGCTGTCCAAGATAAACGTACGTGTCTGTTATCTCCAGCTTTTCTCCATCAATCGATAAATCTTCATTTCTTGTAAAAGCATTGAACATCACTTTTGTCTTCTGAAAGTTCATTTTTAATCCCACTTCTTTACTCTTGTCAGCAAGTTCCTGGATCATACTCTGCAGCTCTGATGGGGTAGTTGCAAAAATGACTACGTCATCAGCAAAACGAAGGTGGGTTAGATAATCTCCATTAATCTTTATCCCTTTATTTTCCCAGTTCAGTGATTGAAAGACATTTTCCAATGTGGCGTTAAAGAGCTTTGGAGATATGGTGTCACCTTGTCTCACCCCCTTTCCAATATTTATGTGTGTTGTATTTTTAAACAGCCGAATCTTTGCACTTGCATTTTCATAGGTACTACTAATAATATTAATGTGTGCATCTTCAATACCGCAGGATTTCAGAGCCATTGTAACTGCTGATGGTTTCACTGAATCAAAGGCTTTTTCATAATCAATAAAAGCCGTGCACAATGGAAGTTCATATTCCCTCGCTCTTTCAATTAGTTCTCTCAGCACATGGATATGATCTATTGTGCTGTAGCCACTCCTGAATCCAGCTTGTTCTCTCGGTTGAGCCATGTCCAGTGTTACCTTCAAACGGTGTGAAATAACTTTAGTGAAGATTTTATAAACCACTGATAGCAGGCTGATAGGTCTGTAGTTCCTGAGATCCTCAATGTCACCTTTTTTATGTAGCAGAATCATTGTAGCGTTGTTCCAATCCTGAGGAATCTCCCCTTCATTAAGGTATTAAGTGAAAATTTGGGCGAGTACTGTTTCGATTTCTCCACTTGCTTCTTGTATGATGTCTACAGTAATTCCATCTTCTCCTTTAGCTTTTCCCAGCTTCATGTTCTTGATTGCATGTGCAACTTCTGCTGGGAGGACTGGAAGAACTCTAGTACTGGTACCTTTCCTGATGTCTTGGAGTACACGTATCATCCCTTTCATATAATTTGCAGTAGAAATCTTTCACTCTTGTCAAAATTTCGCCTCTATTTCATGTTACAGAACCATCTTCTTTTCTCAGTGCCACAATCTGTTTTCTTCCCTTACTGAGATGTCCCTTTGCTATCTTTAGGCTTTGGTTGTTTTCAATTGCTTTCCTCACTAGTTCACAGTTGAATTTCCTTACGTCTTCAGTGATACTTTTTCGTACTGTCTTGCACAGCTCAATATATTCCACTTTGGAAGTCACATCTTCTTTAGTTGTCCTCATCTCTCTTCTTTTTGCATCAACATCTTGGTTTTTCCTGATAATTTGTTCGCATGCAACTTGTTCTTAGACCCAGCTAATTTTGTTGCTGTTTCCATAAGAGCTTTGGTTACTTTTCTGTTAACTTCAGAAATATCCACTTCTTCCGATGTTAGGCCTTCTAAAGAAGAGAATCTGTTCTTCAGTTCCAACTTGAAGGTATTATGTGTTTTTTAAGGTTGGTTATGTCAATACATTTTGTTTGTCTTATGAGCTTGCCACGTTCGAGTTTAGTGTTGAGGTGCATCTTGCATCTCACCAATCTATGGTCACTACCTGTGTTGAACTTGTTTAGCACACTGCAGTCTTCCATGAAGAATTTTTGTTACACATAATAAAATCAATTTCACTTGTCATCCCATTTGGATGTCTCCATGTCCATTTCCTGTGTGGCTTTTTCTTGAAAAAGGAGATCAAGATAAAAGCCCTTCTGCCTCTGCAAACTCAATGAGAGTATTTCCATGCTGGTTTCTGTTGCTGTGACCGAATTTACCTACTGAAGTTTCGTTCTGTTGCCGTTGCCCTATTTTTGCCTTGAAATCTCCCATAATTATCTTGAAGTGCTGCTTACCTTTATTTTTTAGATGACAAATTTCCTCATAAAATTCTTGAATTTGTTCTTCAGGATGACTTGTGGTGGGTGCATAAGTTTGAATAATCTGAGCCTGGTATCTTCTCGAGAGTTGGATAACGAGTCGTGCAGCTCTGTCAGAGGAACTTTCAACTTCTACAACTTTATCCTTCAGTTTCTCGTTTATTATAAATCCAACACCACTAGTTCTGCCAGTATCTGTCCCACGATAGTAGAAGAGTTGTCCACTTTTCAGTTCAATGAGATCTTCTCCTTTTCTCCTTACCTCACTTAGCCTGACGATGTCCCACTTGATCCTTTGTAGTTCCTCTTCCAATTCAAGAAGCCGTGAATCAGAAGATAGGGAGCGTCCATTGTACATTGCCAAGGTCAGCATCAGATGGCAGCCTAGTCCGCTCCTCCGGGGATTCTTAGCACCCTCTGCCTTCATGTCGCACTGGCCGCTGCCTTGGCCAGGTACATTCCAGCTGCCAGAGACTGAGGACCAAGATTTAAGTTGTGGAATCATTTTGGAGGGGTTTGGCCATAACTCACCATGCTGGCCAAGCGGATTGGTGAGTGTGGGATAGCATTTCCTCTAATCCTGATGGTATAGTTATTCCGCTATTGGCGGTCGTCAAAGCCCCTTTAGTGGGAACAGGATACACCACGAGAAGGTGGGGTTGACATTTGTCAAGGAGAGGCTGTGATGTTACGCATCACCTGACCTTACATCCCGTGTATATATATATATAATGGAGATGGCAATGGGCTGGACATACTGCCAGAAGGACAGATCATCGATGGACAGCCGAAATTTTAGATTGGATTCCAAGGGACAGGAAAAGACCCAGAAGAAGACCACATGGGAGATGGGTGGATGAAATTCGAAAGTATGCAGGGGGGACATGGAGGAGACTGGCACAAGACAGACCGTTGTGGAGGAAACTTGGGGAGACCTTCGTCCAGCAGTGGATTGATAATGGTTGACAATGATGATGATGATGATAATGGAGATTATCTAACCCACCTTTGTTTTGCTGATGACGTAGTCATTTTTGCAACTACCCCATCAGAGCTGCAGAATATGATCCGGGAACTTGCTGACAAGAGTAAAGAAGTGGGATTAAAAATGAACTTTCAGAAGACAAAACTGGTGTTCAATGCTTTTACAAGAAATGAAGATTTATCTGTTGATGGAGAAAAGCTGGAGATAATAGACACGTACGTTTATCTTGGACAGCAGATATCAAGTGAGGGTCAAATTGATGAAGAAATTAATTGGCGTACAAAACTTGCCTGGAGAGCTTTTGGAAGAAACAGCATAATTTTTAAGAGCAATATGCCATTATGTCTTAAAAGAAAAGTGTTTGATCAATGCATCCTTCCTGTGCTTACGTATGGTGCAGGGACGTGGACTTCAACTAAAAGAGACATACAAAGGCTGCAGACAACTCAAAGAAGCATGGAGAGGTGCATGCTTGGTGTAACCAGGAGAGATAAGAAGAGGAACTCGTGGATCCGAAAAATGACAAGAGTGGAAGACATCATGATCAGAGTTAAATCCCTGAAATGGCAATGGGCTGGGCATACTGTCAGAAGGACAGACCATCGATTGACAGCTGAAATTTTAGATTTGATTCCAAGGGACAGGAAAAGACCCAGAAAAAGACCACATGGGAGATGGGTGGATGAAATTCGAAAGTACGCGGGAGTGACATGGAGGAGACTGACACAAGACAGACCGTTGTGGAGGAAATTTGGGGAGACCATCCAGCAGTGGATTGATAATGGTTGACAATGATGATGATATATATATATATGGGATGTAAGGTCAGGTGATGCGTAACATCACAGCCTCTCCTTGACAAATGTCAACCCCGCCTTCTCGTGGTGCATCCTGTTCCCACTAAAGGGGCTCTGACGACCGCCCATAGCGGTATAACTATACCATCGGGATTAGAGGAAATTCTATCCCACACTCACCAACCCGCTTGGCCAGCGTGGTGAGTTATGGCCAAACCCCTCCAAAATGACTCCACAACTTAAATCTTGGCCCTCAGTCTCCGGCAGCTGGAATGTACCTGGCCAAGGCAGCGGCCAGTGCGACATGAAGGCAGAGGGTGCTAAGAATCCCCGGAGGACCGGACTAGGCTGCCATCTGATGCTGACCTTGGCAACGTACAATGGACGCTCCCTATCTTCTGATTCAAGGCTTCTTGAATTGGAAGAGGAACTACAAAAGATCAAGTGGGACATCGTGGGGCTAAGTGAGGTAAGGAGAAAAGGAGAAGATCTCATCGAACTGAAAAGTGGACATCTCTTCTACTATCGTGGGACAGACACTGGCAGAACTAGTGGTGTTGGATTTATAATAAACAAGAAACTGAAGGATAAAGTGGTAGAAGTTGAAAGTTCCTCTGACAGAGCTGCACGACTCGTTATCCAACTATCGAGAAGATACCAGGCTCAGATTATTCAAACTTATGCACCCACCACAAGTCATCCTGAAGAAGAAATTGAAGAATTTTATGAGGAAATTTGTCAGCTAAATAATAAAGGTAAGCAGCACTTGAAAATAATTATGGGAGATTTCAATGCAAAAATAGGGCAACGGCAACAGAATGAAACTTCAGTAGGTAAATTCGGTCACGGCAACAGAAACCAGCGTGGAAATACTCTCGTTGAGTTTGCAGAGGCAGAAGGGTTTTTCATCTTGAACTCCTTCTTCAAGAAAAAGCCACACAGGAAATGGACATGGAGACATCCAAATGGGACGACAAGTGAAATTGATTTTATTATGTGTAACAAAAAATTCGTCATAGAAGACTGCAGTGTGCTAAACAAGTTCAACACAGGTAGTGACCATAGATTGGTGAGATGTAAGATGCACCTCAACACTAAACTTGAACGTGGCAAGCTCATAAGACAAACAAAATGTATTGACATAACCAACCTTAAAAAACACCATAATACCTTCAAGTTGGAACTGAAGAACAGGTTCTCTGCTTTAGAAGGCCTAACATCGGAAGAAGTGGACATCTCTGAAGTTAACAGAAAAGTAACCAAAGCTCTTATGGAAACAGCAACAAAATTAGCTGGGTCTAAGAACAAGTTGCATGTAAATAAATTATCAGGAAAAACGAAAATGTTGATGCAAAAAAGAAGAGAGATGAGGACGACTAAAGAAGATGTGACTTCCAAAGTGGAATATATAGAGCTATGCAAGACAGTACGAAAAAGTATCACTGAAGACGTAAGAAAATTCAACTGTGAACTAGTGAGGAAAGCAATTGAAAACAACCAAAGCCTAAAGATAGCAAAGGGACATCTCAGTAAGGGAAGAAAACAGATTATGGCACTGAGAAAAGAAGATGGTTCTGTAACAAGAAATAGAGGCGAAATTTTGACAAGAGTGAAAGATTTCTACTCCAAATTATATGAAAGGGATGATACATGCACTCCAGACATCATGAAAGATACCAGTACCAGAGTTCCTCCAGTCCTTCCAGCAGAAGTTGCACATGCAATCAAGAACATGAAGCGGGGAAAAGCTCCAGGAGAAGATGGAATTACTGTAGACATCATACAAGAAGCAAGTGGAGAAATCGAAACAGTACTCGCCCAAATTTTCACTCGATACCTTAATGAAGGAAAGATTCCTGAGGATTGGAACACCGCTACAATGATCCTGCTACATAAGAAAGGTGACATTGAGGATCTCGGAAACTACAGACCTATCAGCCTCCTATCAGTAGTTTATAAAATCTTCACTAAAGTTCTTTCACACCGCTTGAAGGTAACACTGGACATGGCTCAACCGAGAGAACAAGCTGGATTCAGGAGTGGCTACAGCACAATAGATCATATCCATGTGCTGAGAGAACTAATTGAAAGAGCGAGGGAATATGAACTTCCATTGTGCATGGCTTTTATCGATTATGAAAAAGCCTTTGATTCGGTGAAACCATCAGCAGTTACAATGGCTCTGAAAACCTGCGGTATTGAAGATGCATACATTAATATTATTAATAACATCTATGAAAATGCAAGTGCAAAGATTCGGCTGTTTGAAAATACAACACACATAAAAATTGGAAAGGGAGTGAGACAAGGTGACACCATATCTCCGAAGCTCCTTAATGCCACATTGGAGGGTGTTTTTCAGTCACTGAGCTGGGAAAACAAGGGGATAAAGATTAATGGAGATTATCTAACCCACCTTCGTTTTGCTGATGACGTAGTCATTTTTGCAACTAGCCCATCAGAGCTGCAGAGTATGATCCAGGAACTTGCTGACAAGAGTAAAGAAGTGGGATTAAAAATGAACTTTCAGAAGACAAAAGTGATGTTCAATGCTTTTACAAGAAATGAAGATTTATCGATTGATGGAGAAAATCTGGAGATAACAGACACGTACGTTTATCTTGGACAGCAGATATCAAGTGAGGGTCACATTGATGAAGAAATTAATCGGCGTACAAAACTTGCCTGGAGAGCTTTTGGAAGAAACAGCATAATTTTTAAGAGCAATATGCCATTATGTCTTAAAAGAAAAGTGTTTGATCAATGCATCCTTCCAGTGCTTACGTATGGCGCAGAGACGTGGACCTTAACTAAAAGAGACATACAAAGGCTGCAGACAACTCAAAGAAGCATGGAGAGGTGCATACTTGGTGTAACCAGGAGAGATAAGAAGAGGAACTCGTGGATCCGAAAAATGACAAGAGTGGAAGACATCATGATCAGAGTTAAATCCCTGAAATGGCAATGGGCTGGACATACTGCCAGAAGGACAGATCATCGATGGACAGCCGAAATTTTAGATTGGATTCCAAGGGACAGGAAAAGACCCAGAAGAAGACCACATGGGAGATGGGTGGATGAAATTCGAAAGTATGCAGGGGTGACATGGAGGAGACTGGCACAAGACAGACCGTTGTGGAGGAAACTTGGGGAGACCTTCGTCCAGCAGTGGATTGATAATGGTTGACAATGATGATGATGATGATGATGATGATATACACACACACACACACACACACACACACACACACACACACACACACACACAATCATTTCCCCCACCAAAATGTGAACATGTGCTAATTTTGTCACTGTGGTTTGAAATAAATAAAAAAAATTAACAAACATTTTTTTTTCGATGTGGAGCACTTACATTCTAAAACTCATACACTTTTTTGGGCAACTATTTTAGCCATTAACATCAGTTGTTAAGGCTACTATTTTTACCATTAGTGGCTACTAAAGCAACTATTTTCTTGGGTGTCATAGGCTGGCAGCCCTGGTATTTTCACAAATTGCATGCATTAGCAAAGTAAGTATTTTTATTAAAATTAGAAGTGCAAAAGCCTATTTGGTTTTTTTTTTTTCTTGAACTCTATTTAAAGTGCAGAATTTTATTTATCCTATGCAGTTTGCTTGTATTTTCATACGTTAATATAGCAAAAAATTAAACCATAAATTTGGCTAATCTGCGTAGCATTTTGCTACAACTTTTGCTGACAAAATAGCCGAATTACTACAAGAGAAAACTTCCAGCTTAAAACTGTGTGTTGGCTGGCCAATGCCTGGGGAAAAAGATCGTTGCAGTACTAGCTGAGAAAACAGGTTTACCAAAAAATGAAGTTCTTGTTAAACAATCTAAGAGAGAAAGAGAGAGAGAGATTAGATTAGATTAGATTAGATAGATAGATAGATAGATAGATAGATAGATTGTTTGTTTGTTTGTTTCACAAACAGTTTAAGACTGCATACCCAGAGATAAAAAGTGGCTCCTCAAAGTTTGTAGAACTTCATCCAAAAAAATTGTACCATTGTCAGAGCAAGTGGTACATGTGCATCACAATTCATTAAAACTTAAAAGTAATGTTTTTAGGGTGTCAGATGGCAAAATTAACTATGAAGATAAACTCCCCATCAACAGCGATAAAGACTGCATTGCAAGAGTTATGTGCCGTCTTTTACTTCCTGCATGCTACTTCAGTAAATGGCAGTATTGCCAGAGGATCAGATTTACTAAAAAGTTTCATTATTGATCTTGTAGAAAAGAATAACATTGATTCTGTGACATTTAAGCAGTGGGGATTTATTAACCAAATATCTCTTGAAACTGTGACAAAATTAGCAGAAGAGTTAGTTGATTTTTTTATTTTGAGACTAAAAGCATAACTATATTATCTTTTTTTAATAATTTTTAGCTCAAAAAATTAGTTATAAAAGGTTTACTACTTAGTATATCATAGAAATACTTTCTACTTGATGAATCCTCTCAATTTAAATTGGCTGTTTATCCCTAAAACATTTTCAGCTTTCATTAAGTCATTTTGACGTCATTTTTAGTGAGTGTGTATTTCATTTTAATAGTTTATAAATAACGATCCCATTGCAGTTCCAACTTGTAAGTTGGCACACTAGTAAACAAAACTCTAAAGGATGCCATGCAATTTTTTCAAAATTTTAAAATTACAGTTTTTTTAAATATTCAAGGTTATTTATATATTTAAAAATTTTATTTTAAAATATTAAAATATATATATATATATACATATTTATTTTTAAAATATTTTTAAAAAAATATATTTTAAAATTAGTTTTTTTTAAATATTCAAATTTTAAAATTACAGTTTTTTTTTTAATATTCAAGGTTATTTCTGTGACTGAAAAGGTCAACCTAAATTTTTTATTGTTTCAGTACATGATTTAAAAGCTCACATAAAATGCTATAAAAAGACACAAATTTCAACCTTCTACCCAATTAGGTAACGAGATAAGACTGCACAAGATTGTCCGGAGGTCACGATAATTTTCAAGGTCTTGTAATTTGAAACTCCAAGGTGAAGGACAGAGCTAAAATTTGGGGTTTATGTATAGTCTTCATGCCTAACAATCACACCGAATTTAAAAGAAATCAAAGGGGTCAGATTGTGAGCCTTGTTGATTTGAAACAGAACGCCCCCTCTTCACATGATCTTTGGTGAAATCAAAATGCATAAATGCCTTATGAAACCATCAAACCTATTGTAGCTAAGAAACAGCAACATCTGGAGAGAGCATTCTTTCACTATGTAAAACATCTGTTTGAAAATCTTATTACACCATAGAAAGCTATTTGGAAGCAATCTTTAAAATCAAAGAAGTTCATTTTCAAGGGTCTCATAATTTTTCATTGCCAGTTTTGATGTTGTATCCCAACACCCCAACATGAAATTGCACCTACAATCATTAAAAAAAATCTCCACGATAACAACCCAGCTAAAAGATAAATAGATAGCTCCATATCTGCCTTATGTTATGTAAATGACAATAATTGTTTTTGGTTCAGCAATAACGATTTAGAAACAGGAAAGTGGTGCACCAGTGGGATCCCCCCTCCCGGACCTTGTAGCTGAAGCAGTCGTACAAAAAGACATTGAAAAATGTACCTTCAATAATACAATCAAGAAACCTACTTTTTTCATCAGATATGTGGCTGATATCCTAATCTTCCAGCAACATGACAAAAAAAACATTAAAAAATTTGTAAACCTTTATTTTTTTACTAACAAAGTCGTACTCGAAAAAAAATCTGATAGTAAACTTCCTTTTCTGGATTTATTTCTTACCAAGAAGACTAACGTAGACTTCAAAGTGTATCAAAAGCCAACTATACCCATCATCCCAGCCAATTCAATATTTACATAACCTTGGGTGAAATGTAAATATGATTCATTTTCCCATATTGTGTAAATATGATGGATTTCAATCATACATACACGAGGCTTATGCTCACTCCTCTAACAACAATAACCATAATAAAAGAAATTCAATGGACAAAAAGTATATGAAACGCATATAGTGTTTCATTAATTATTCAAGTCTGGTGCCTCCCCGGTGGCGCAGTGGTCTAAGCGATGGCTTCTGATCATTTATCCACAATGGGTCCAGGTTCAAATCCCGATGAGGCATGGATGTTGTGTTTGTCTTACAGTGCTGGGCTCTGTCCCTTCCCTGGAACCAGTGACCCTAAATTAAGGACGGGCGACTGCTTATAGCCCACTGAGTTGCTCACATTGGTCGTTAAACGTCCAATAAAAAAAAAAAAAAAAAAAAAGCCTGGTGTATTTAAAATAAAGGAAGCTAAGACGGTGATTTGCCGCCCCGGTGGCGCAGTGGTCTAAGGTGTTGACCTCTGATCATTCGTCCGTAAGGGGTCCGGGTTCGAATCCCGGTCAGGCATGGATGTTGTGTTTGTCTTATGGCACTGGCTCTCTCCCTTCCCTGGAACCAGTGACCCTAAATTAGGGACGGGCGACTACTTATAGCCCATTGAGTTGCTCACGGTGGTCGTTAAACCTCCAAATTTAAGACGGTGATTTCTCTGTAGTCTTCAGGCATGAGATTATTCTGTGGAGTCGAGGAATTCTGCCATTTCTGTTATCGTGTGGGGGCATTATCAAGATCAATGCACATTTTCCATTTGAGGGTGGAATTCCATCTTTTAAAACTTATGAAAATGGAAGTTGGACAAAGTGCAGATTTCTCTCATAATTGTAATTGTTTTTCTTGCAATTTCCTTCTACCCAGTATTGTTAAATATCCTTTTATTCCATAGAAATTTACATTGCAGCATAAAAACTAAGGTGTGTGCATGGGGGGGGGGGGCTATTTATTGTGTGTCATTGTGAAATGTTACTTTCCTCTTTAAATATTTGCATTTAAGCTATGATATGGGTGGGGAAATTTTCTGAACACAGAAGTGATCAAGTTGGAAAATTTGTAAGAATTGGTGCGTGGTGTTATTAGGTGTATGCAAAAGTTTCCACCGGCCCACTAGCGGGCGCTGTAGGGGTCTAAACAGCCGGTGACCCATGCTGTCAGTTCGTACATAAAGCCAAGCATGGCGGTCGATAAAGTTCATTTGCAGCACTGTTTGTTATTCATTATTTAATTTAGGGAAAAGTGCAACATACAGTTCAAAATGTCAGGCGTATGGCGAAACAGTTATGGGTGAGCGGACATGTCTAGAATGGTTTGCTAGGTTTAAGAAAGGTGATCTAAGCTTGGTAGATGGCAGGAACTTGCAGACAAGGAACTAGAATCGCTGTTGCAAGAGGATGCCACACAATCAACCACGCAACTGGCGAAACGTTTGAAAGTGGCTCAATTGATGATGGTTCGGCGTCTAAAGGCCTTGGGGAAGATCCAAGAGATTAATAAGTGGGCTCCGCATACTTTAACGGAGCGTAATATTGGTCAACAATGAGGCATCTGCATGTTCCTGCAGAAGAGGTTTCAATTGAAGAATTTCTTGTGGAAGGTTGTCACCGGGGATGAAAAATGGGTCTATTGTAACAGCCCCTAACCCTGTATGCAAGCGATCCTGGGTCAACCTAGGCCAGCCATCAGCATCCACTGCAAAACAGGATAGCCATGGGAGAAAGGTGCTGTTGTGTGTGTGTGGTAGGGTATGCACAGAGTGCTGTACTTCAAACTGTTGAAACCGGGCGAAACAATCACTTCACAATGATATAGCGATCAGTTGATGAAACTGAATGCCGCAATTAAGCAAAAACTCCCGTGGACAGGTAAAGGACGCCGCCCAGTCATCCTGTTACATGATAATGCCAGACCACATTTCAGTGCCACCACGAAATCAACCCTTGAACAGTTACACTGGGAGGTTTTCCCGCACCCTGCTTTTTCCCCAGACATTGCACCCTCATACTTTCATCTGTTTCGCTCTATGCAACATGCCCTAGCTCAACAGCGGTTCACCACAATTCCAGAGGTGGAAAATTTCGTCACTGCGTTCTTCAACTCAAAACCCAAGTCCTTGTATCGCAGGGGCATTCATTTGCTGCCTGAAAAATGGCAAAAGGTCATTAATGCTAACGGCCAATATTTCGTTGAATAAATGTGTATTGGTTTTCTGATTGTTTCTGTCTCCTTTCTCGTTAAAATGGCGGAAACTTTCGCATACCCCTAATAAAAGTATTCATATTCTCAAAGTTATCTAAAATAGTGAAAACTTTGATAACATGCATTTGTGGTCTTCAGGCTGAAAGTTCTTTCAGCATGATGGATAAAATTGTTGTAATCTGAGGAAATAAAAGAAGGAAAGTGACAATGAAGAAATGGAAAGGGATTGATATCAACAGAAAGAAAAATTGGCAATTAATGTTGTGCAACTGCAGAGTCAACAAAACACAAATATGGCAGTGGCGGCTTTTCAGGTGAAGTAGGGGAAGTGCCTCTTCACCTAATTTACTTAAAATAAAGTTTTATTCAGTAATTTGTTATAATATATTCTTTTTTGCCATTATTCAGTTCCAAAATACTCAAAATTTTGAATAGATATTAATTCGCATGGCGCGCGCAATACGGAAAACAAACCTTATATGCAAAACAGTGCAAGGGAAGAGCCAAAATGAGAATGCTTGGAAGTCTGCATTTTCGGCCGAGTTGTCATGGTAACCGTGAGCGAGCAGATTGGGGTGTCACCCTCCCCAATCTGCTCGCTCAAGTGAAGTGTTTCAGCTTCAGGCACCTTAGCTCTGCATCTCTCAGTTTTTGAGCGTGAAGTCGTGAGAGATCACGGTGGAGTGGGCGGACTACCAGGGTTCCCTTGCAATCTACTAGGGCTTGTGATGCTGTGGTACATTATTTTCCAAAAGGAATTTGTTTTTCGTGCTTTGTGATTATTTGTTGAAAGGTTTAGCTGATATTTTAGGTTTGTGTACAATTTAACTGATAGTAATAGTTTTTAGTATGCATCCTGTGGACGACATTGTAATTTATTGCGAACTCAATTTAATCGGTGGAAAGAAGATAAAAGAGACATTTTGCTTCAAGGACGACTGACGGATTCACTGACAATTGCTGCCAAGAAAGAAATCAAGAAGAGCGGTATATCTAATAATATTAATATTAAAAATTATTGTTTTACTGAATATAAATGGATTTGCAGCACTTCTGCATTAATTTTTTTTTTTTTTTGGCCCTGCCTACTTTTTAGTAATAAACATTCGGCGTGGCATAAAGACGGATTCTCAGATTTATTAAGCATAACACGGTCCCTTCATAAACATCGTGATTCTAGCGAACACCTGAAATGCGAATTAATGTTAAGGAATTTTGAAAAAAATCAAAACACATTGCCAATGCCCTGAGGAAGAAATGCTAGGCTTTTAAAAATGCATTTTAACGAAAACGTTCGCTTAAATAGACTTTTCCTGAAGACAGTGATTGCTGCACTTGAGCAAACAAGAACTAGCATTCCGTGGCCATGACGAAAGCATGGACTCGATAAATCGTGGAAATTTTATTGAATTACTTTCATTGTTGATATTGAGAAGTCCTTTAGAAATTCCAAATCAATACGAAAGGATAAAAAATGTCTTCACTGGGAACTCGAAAACTATTCAAAATGAATTAATTGAATGTATTCCTGAATATATAAACAATCACGTCAAAAATTAAATAATTTTTTATTGTTGATTCGGAAGGTGTATTGGTTGAGGGATTTTTGGGTTTCCATGATATGAGTAAAAGATAGACTGTCAGGAGCTTTATACAAAACGCTAGACAAAATTTTGGAACAGTTTGATTACCAACGCAAATAAATAGGACAATATTGCGATGGGGATAATGTCTGGACACTTAAATGAGATACAGAAAAAAGTGAAGGATAAAGCTTATCAAGCTGTTTTTGTTCATTGCTTAGTTCATCATTTGAATCTTGTATTACAGCAGAGTTTTTCTAAAATTTCTAAGTGTCAAATACTTTTTGCAAGCCTCAGTGGAATTGCTGCGTTTTTTTTATCATTCTACGAATCGGTCTTATACACTTACATCAACAACCACAAGATGCATACCAACCATAACAGGAACTCGATGGTCCTCCACTTCGAAATTAGTCAGTGTAATTGTTGAAGATAGGGATAAATTGAAGAAAGTGTTCATATTTCTGACGAATAGCGAACAATCAGACAAAAAAACAATTCGTCTTGCCAAGGGGTTTTTTGAATGATATGAACACTTTTGAATTTACATTTTTGGCTCCACCAATCTATTATTCGAACTTTTGAAGAAAAACTCACTGAACATAAACTACTGTGTAACTCAAATTAAAAAAAAACTCGTGAAATTTTGAGCCATAAAAGGAACAATGAGGTATTTGAGACACAGTTTGGAAAAGCTAGCAAAATTACAGAAATCAGCACGGGAATGTGATGCTCTTACACAGGAAACAATTTTTCAAAATTATAAACAATTGTATTTTGAAATTTTGGATCACATTCTTATGGAAATGGATATAAGATTTCAAGACTGTAAGAAACTTCAATTTGTCTGACTTGCTGACACAACTAAATTCGAATAATTTAATGCATGCTTTCCCTCTTGCGCTCTTGAAAATCTGCATTTTTACGGAAACATATTAACTAAACACCAGCGCCTTAAAAATGAACTGAGTCTTGTATATGCTGATGAAAAATTAAGGAATATATTGACTCAAGAACTTCTTCGAGTGTTTCACGAAGACAAAGATATTTTCACAGAAGATTCTAAATTGGTTTCACTCATTTCAACAATTCCATCTACAAGTGTGTCAGTGGAAAGAAGTTTTCTTGAAAGAATACAAACTTGCTCAAGAAACACTAGTTCCCAAGATACACTTGCTTCTTTGGCAAATATTTCTATTCAGGAAGACATTTTATTTATGCTCACGAAGAAACAACCATCGTATGACGATATAATCAACACTTTTGCAGCTTTAAAAGGAAGAAAAATTGATTTAATATAAAAAAAAAAAAATAGGTAAGTTCTCATTAAGTGATTTTCATTGTAGACAGTACTTATCTTTTCATACTGCTCTTGTACCTCTTCACCTATTTTTCCAACCACGAGCCGCCACTGAACTATGGCCATGGAACTTGCTGAGAAGAATGCAACATAAGGGGTAAGCTTGAGCTGGTATTCTAGCAAGTACAACAATAAAACATAAAACTATGTTGTAAAGGAATTTATGGCACCTCTATTCATAGTGTACTGTAGAATTAACTTTTTTACAGGTCTTATAGAGGTTATTATTAAAAAAAGTTGGCGTTCAAATTTTGGAACTAAAGCCTAGTTTGTCATCAGGACTACGTCACACAAATATGGCCATAGAACTTGCTGAGAAGAATGCAACAAAGGAAGAAACGTAGTCCTGATGACGAACTATTCTTTAGTTTGAAAATTTGACCACCAACTTGTTTTAATAATAACCTCTATAAGACCCATAAAAAGTTAATTCCAGAATAAAACTATGTTTGAAGCAGTGGCTTTAAAAACTATATTATTTTATTTTAGATTCAATTATTTTATATTGCGATGGTTCACCAGAGTAAGGCAAAAGATAGGAAGGAAAAGGTGGAAAAGCATGAATTGGCTTTTTGGAAAGATTGAAAATCTTTCTGGAAGTACATAAGACAGAACAAATAGGGAAAATAAAATTCTAAGTGATGTGAAGAATAGGATCAGAGAAATTATATGGGAGCCCAATGAGTTAAGTGAAAGATAGGGTGAATACTTCTGTGAGTTATTAGAGCATGAAAGCAAAGGTGATTCAGAAACATGTTATCACAGTAAGAAATGGAAACACAGGAGAGATCTCAAGAGGTATGTAAAACTCTAAAATCTCTTCAGAATGGTAAGGCTCCATGAGTAGATGGCATAACTGCTGAGATGTTAAAATATAGTGGTGACTGTAATTGACTGGCTAACTGAAATTTGCCAGTTGTATTGGAAGTTAGAAATGGTCCCTCAGGATTGGAGGGATGCTATCAATCCTTTCTTCCCTTGTATAAGGGAAAAGGTGATCAGACTAAATGCAAGAACTGTTGTGGTATCAGTATGCTGAGTGTGCCAGGAAAAGTATTTGAAAAGGCTGCTATTGATAATAAGATGTGAGGTATGTACAGAGTGTTTTTATGCCTGGCAAGGGCTGCACTAACCAAATTTGTGCATTATATTTGATAATAAAAAAGTATCCGTGTGTTGGTAAGAAAGTTTTCGCTGCCTTCATAGATTTAGAGAAAGCTTATGATAGAGTAAATAGGAAACTCCTGTGAAAGGTACTGAATAAATATGGTATTACTGGGAATCTACTTAATAGTGTGAAAGCCACGTATGCTGGCAGTACAACATGTGTACAAGTGAATGGTGTTTTATCAAAATGTTTTTTTGTTTGAAAGTTGTGTAATGTCACTCTGGCTGTTTAATATGTTTATGGATGCATGATGCCAAAATGGACAATACTGGTTTATGTCTTGGCAATATCTGTGTGTGCATATTGTTGTATGCTGATGACACAGTCCTGTTGGCAGAGAGTAAAAGTGAGTGGCAGAGTACGCTATCCTGGATGTACGAAGTTTGTATGAAATTCAAACTGTATAAATAAAGGAAAAACCAAAATTATGGTTTTTGAATAAGGGACTGTTAGTACTGAATGCAAGATAAGTCTTAATGGCACAGTTATTAGCCAGGTGAATGAGTTCATATATTTGGGAAGCATGTTTGATAGAGAAAACAAATTAGATGGCAAAATTAGTAGATGAGTGAATTCTTCATTGAAAGTCATAACTGCTTTAAGAGGATTTCACAGGAATGGTGGTTTCTCAAGAAAGTCAAATGGCTGTATATATGAGAGTAATTGTTTCTACTCTGATATATGGCAGTGAAACCAGGGTACTGCAGAAGAGACATAAAAGTAGGGAGTGGTTTGTGTTCTGGAAAGATGTGTTACGTACTGGGGTTTGTGGCAAGATACACTCTGATCATGTGGGAAATGAAGATGTGTTGCAGTTGTGTAATGTGATGCAAAATGTTGTTGGGAAGATGGAGACTAATATTTTTAGGTGGTTTGGCCATGTTGAAAGAATAAGTGATGAGGTGCTTACTAAGAATTGTTTCAGCCAAAGTTGCAGGAAAGAAAGGTAGAGGAAGGCCAAGGAAATCATGGAAGGGCCAGAGTTAGGATAGTCTGCATGAGAAAATGGTAATGAGTATGAAATACAAAAGGTCTTGTGTGTGTTGTGTGATGGATGCCAATGAAGCTTGAGCTGTGTGCAGAGTTTGCTGTAAATGGAGACATTTGATACGACAACAGCAGATTTTTCTTTGAGGAGCTAACCTCTGAATATCAAAGAACTGCTTAGTGATATGTATGTGAATACAATGAGATGTGCTCCAGTTTAATATTTGCATAAGTAAATTACATTGAACAATGCCATCTTGCTTGTGATGTGTTATATTCACACTTTCACATCACAGGTTCTGATTTTTTTCACATGGTTAAAAAGTTCAAATTATTTGTTTCTTGGTTGGTTTACTTGCATTTTTTAAAGCTCTCCAATTAATCAGCAAACACATTTTCTATCATCCACCTCACATGTGAGAAAAAACAGTCCTCTCCAAAGTGGATGCAATCTGTTTATAGATTCACTCTTCAAGAAAAGGGAAGGCAATTTTTTCCCCTGCTGAAGTTAGAGCTCAAAGACTGAGACCTGGTGCTTGAAGGAACTTGTACGTCACAGATTTCTTAGTCACCATCAGTCTGAATTGAAAGTGGCCGTCCAGGCATAAATAGCATATCATGCCTGGACGGCCACTTTGTAAGTTGATGCTTAGATCGGAATACAAGTATGTTTTTTGATTGTTTAGGGTATGAAAAGGCACCTTTCCTTTTCTGTTTTAAAAAAAGTTACAAATTTGAAATCGGAACTTACTTTTTGTCACAGTCTTTCGTTCCCGTAGAGTCAGTTCCTCTGCACAATGTGAACACAGTAGTGTTTTAGAATATTAATTTTGCTTTAAGCAAAATGCAGAATTCTTGCTTTGCCCCCTAATATGGAAAAAAGAAAAAAGTATGGACTTCATTAGAAAAAAATCTTAAAAATACAAAGGTGCTCTTTTTCTAATATTACCAAAGATATTAAAAATAAGGAACATGATCAGAAAATGTAAAAAAAATAAGAATATAATCAGAAAGAAAAGAAAGTGGGAGATGCAGCTTGATCAGAAAAATTCAAAATTATAAAATCGCGAAACATTTTTCATCCGTGGTAAACATGCTAAGGATTTTTTCATTGTATTTATGCATTTAATTATTCACTGGGTAATAATAGACTGTGTTTTTCTAACGACTAAGCCATTATATATTTACATAATGTATCTATGTCTAAATATCTAAAAGGTACAGTGCAGTGATGTGATGTGTAATATGTATACATCACAAAATAACCCTCAGCAAGGTGGCCACTAGATTTTGATCATCCATTGGCCACCAGCTAGTTAGAAAAATCACCAGTTTTTATCTTTATAAGCAGTTACTTTTATTATAAGAAATATTTTGATGCTATATTTTTTGACTTAATCTGGAATATTAATGTTTGTGCATGGTATATGTCCATGAATAGTTACCCAACATATAATGACTAAGAACATTAAGTACAAAATGCTTATACAGACAGAAGTTTAAAACTTTATACAAACACTTGATAGTCCTCTGGTTTCTGCTTTTCTTTTTATTTTATTTAATTTTAATATAATTTTTGTGCTACATATAATAATTTAGATATATACTATATGCTATTTCTTCATTTTAAAGTACTGAGAAAATTATTTTTATGACTTCCAAAGCAACAACCATGGTTATATCATTGTCTTTCAGGTTCAGTATAGTTGTATCTGATTTGTAAGTTTTAGACTGTTTGTGAGATCTGATTTGTGAGATTTATAAAAGTTATTACATTAGCATATGACTTATCCTTGCATTTTAGAATCTAGATTAGTTCAGTTGAAGAATGGCAAGAGTAATGAACCTGTGTCCAAGGAAATGCTTTCTATAATGCAGTCTGTTAGAGAAGACTATATGAGCAACTTTATTCAACTTGATGAAAGGAATAGCAGCAGTTCTTTCTTACCTGAAACAGAAGGTGTTGACAAGAAAATACTAACATCTTACATAGAGGTATAAGTATTTCATCTAAAAATTTGTCCAAATGCTTTTTCATGTACTGAGAGACCAATTTAATGGAATTGGTCATGACAGGCAGAACCTGTGTCATAGTACATCGTAATCAGTTTTGTTTATCTTGAGTAAAACTTAGGAATACTCAAAAGCTTTTGTTTGCCTTAATTAGCAGAAAATATAAGGTTCAGGTGACGTGTATCCAAGTAAGAACTCTAGTATTTACATAAAACAAGAAGGAATCAGCTGCATAGTGCTGGATGTTGCTCTCATTTAAATGGATGCAAAATCAGTGCTGGATAGTTATTCATTTAGTGAGTTGTGAAGCTAACTGCACAGGAGGTGAATATCCTGATAGCCCTTTAAAAAAATGTCCACCATAGTATCTGTAAAAGAAATATAGGGCTACTTGTGGGATGGAAATAAACTACTGGGGTTGTTAATCAGACTAACTAATCTCTTATGGACAGCATCGGGTAATTTTTGGATTGGTCTGGGCTTAGTATTCTAAATATGTGAATAATATACCAAAAGTTAGACGAACTTCCAACTCGTAGTATCAAAAATTGTGATATTGAAAAGCATTGTGTCTAGCATGATGGAGAAATCCTTATTATTTTCTTCACAGATTTAGCAAAAAAAAAAAAGAAGTATGTCTATGACACGACAAGCTGGAGAGAGTATTCAGGCCAAAAGTGGACAGAAAAGTACATTTTGTCAGAGCATTAATTACCTGGCTTGAAAACAGAAAGTAAATTTCATTTCTTTTACTGTTTATAACAAAAACTTGGTTCTGCAGAAATTAAACTCTATTCCATTAATAACTGGCCACAATATTACCATTCAAGAAAGAGACAACATTGTACTGCACATACTAATATTCATTATCACTTTATAAATTATCTGTGGCTTAAGATGTGTGAAGTTGGTTTCAAGCAAAATTTCAAATTAGACTAACTATGATGTGCAGAGGGTTTATGAACATGGAGAAGAGAAAATGAGTAGACTAGAACTTTCCTTTTGGTATAATTTTAAATATTGAATAGCAACTAGTATAAAAATAAATTTCCAGTGCAAAAGAATCAAATCTAGCTAATAAGGTATTTTTTTAGGTAAACCAACTAGAAACTATTGCCATCCCTTGAAGTTTACACTGCATTTTCTATTATATTGAAACTGTGGCATCAAGTGACAAGAGTGTCCAATTCCTTTCAAAATTCTATTCCCACCCACGTCCTCCATCTAACCCATGTCTTTTGTTCCCTTCCACACAATGTGTCTAACTCATGTTTTTCTTTCCATCACTTCTTAATTAAATTACATAGTAACTCCAGCTGTGTACTGTGTACTTCAACTGTGAGAGATGAGTCTGCCTCCTTGAGGCCCTCCACTTGGCAACAATGGCACACACAACAGCAACAAGGGCCTATCTGAATCTTAGAAGCTGACACAAAATTAAGCGTCAGTTTAAGTATTGCTGAAGTACAAGCTAGTTGTGTTTAACATTGACGAAAAGACCCCAACTCACTGGGTTTTGTTCCAGAATCCTTAGGAGGAATGACCAACTGGAACTGTTAGCTGTGGGCTGAACACCCACATCAATGTACTTTCGTAACTTTTATAACCCAAAGATTTTTAGGATGGGTCACCATGGAAACAACTTGGAACTAAAAAACAGTGTAAGAGAAAAATATCTTGACTGAGTGAGTGTAAGATTGGTGTATGAAATACTAGAGGTATAGATGGAAAGATAAATGAGGTGATTCAAGAAATGAATAAGTATAGATTGGATGTGCTGTGTGTAAGTGAAACTAAAAAGAAAGAAATTGGATTGAAGAAATGAATGGCATGGTGAGTGTATGGTCTGACAGTGTTGTCTAATGTGAGAGGACAGGCTGGTGTAGGTGTGCTTTTAAGGGAAAAGATGAAGAACAACTTGATTCATAGCTGCTTAAATGAGAGATTTCTTTGGATTCATTTGAAAGTGAAACCAGAAAATAGTAATTGTTGTAGTGTATGCCACTTTTGACTCAGAACCTTCTAAATAGGAAGGACGACTTTTTGGAATGAGCTAAAAGCTGTTTTGTGCCAGTTTAGTGCTAAAGAGAAAGTTACTATAACAAGGGATTTCAATGCAGTAATCAGCATTACTCTTACTCAGTAGGTGTTCAGAATGGGATTTCTGATAACATTTTGGGTAAGTTTAATGATTCTGGTGTGAATGATAATGGCAAAAGATTAATTAAATTCTGCATTGAAAATGTATTGTGGGCATCTAATACGTTTTTCAACCACAAGTATATTTACTCATACATTTGGGGAAATTGTTCTCCAGGACTAAAGAGTGTATAGATTTCGTTGTTTATAAACAACGTCTGAAACACTTAGTTGTTGATACTGTGTGATGAGAGGTGCAAGTGTTGGCTCTGTTACTGTCACAGTGAAGCTGAATGTTGTTTGGAGGAATAGGAAGATTCCTGTGATGAAAAGAATAAAGATTGAAAGGCTGTTTGAAGAACATCAGCATTACTCTGATTTACTCAGTGAACATCTGAATGAGTTGAAGGCATGTGTGAGAGAGATATAGAAAAGAAGTGGACATGTTTTAAGAACTGTGTTGTCACTGTCACTAAAGAGGTCTGTGGCACTGCAACAGTGGGTAACTTTAAAGGTGATGCATGATGGAACAGTGAGGTTAAAGAAGCAGTAAAGAGAGAGAAGGAAGCATGTTTGGGGATGTTGCAAGGTAGAATTTCTGAAGATGAATGTATCTGTAAGAAGCGTGAGGCAGCAAAGCTGTTTCACCAGAGTAAGGCAGAAGATAGGAAGGAAAAGGTGGAAGGGCATGAATTGGCTTTTTTGGAAAGATAGAAAAACGTTCTGGAAGTACGTAAGACATTAGAAAAAAAGGGGAAATAAAATTCTAAGTTGTCTGAAGAATAGTATCAAAGAAATGATATATGGGAGCCCAATGATCTAAGTGAAAGATGGGGGAATACTTCTGCAATTTATTAGATCATGAAAGCAAATGTGATTCTGAGGCAGAAGCAGATGATGTCATACTGAGAGATGGAAGCACTGGTGGGATCTGAAGAGAAGAGGTGCGTAAAGCTCTAAAATCTCTTCGGAATAGTACGGCTTTGGGAGTAGATGGCATTATTAGCTATATAAATATTTTGCAATATCTATTATATAATAAATAAATCTATACAAACTCCCTTTATTGGTGTGAAAGTATATTTAAAGAAGAAATGCAAGGAAAACTTGTATCTCCTGAGCTTTCGCTCTCCAACCGGGAGGCTTTCTCAAGGTCTGAAACCCTTGAGAAAGCCTCCTGGTTGGAGAGCAAAAGCTCGGGAGATACAAATTTTTCTTGTATTTCTTCTTTAAATATACTTTCATACCAGTAAAGGGAGTTGTATAGATTTGTTTATTGTATTTAGGTGTGAATCCCGTTCAACATCTATTATTATATAATTCTGTTTTTCATGTTTAAAGTAGATAGATGACATAACTACTGAGATGTTAAATTATGGTGGTGACTCTGTGACTGACTGGTTAACTGAAATTTGCCAGTTGTGTTGGAAGTTAGGAATGGTCCCTCAGGATTGAAGGGATGCTATCATTGTTCCCTTGCATAAAAAAAAGGTGATGAGACAATACAAGGACTATCGTGGTATCAGTTTGCTGAGTGTACTACCTGGGAAAGTGCTTGGAAAAATCATTATCGATAAGGTAAGAGGTCTTATACCAGAGAAAGTGTGGAATGTACAGAGTGGTTTTATACCTGGTAAGGCTGTACTAATCAAATTTTTGCATTATACATGATGATTGAAAAGTATCTATGTGTTGGTAAGACAGTGTTTGCTGCCTTCACAGATTTATAGAAATCTTATGACAGAGTAAATAGGATACTTCTGTGGAAGGTACTGAATAAATATGGTATTACTGGGAATCTACTTAATAGTGTGGAAACCATGCATGCTGACAGTACAGCATGTATTACAGGTGAATGGTGTTTTATCAAAATGGTTTTTGTTGGTGCAGGAGGAGTCAGACAAAGTTGTTATATACTTTGGCATCACTCATAGATGCATCCATATAACTGTTAAATATGTTTATGGATGCATGTATGCGTGATGCCAAAATGGATACTACTGGTTTATGTCTTGGTAATATGCGTATGTGCAAATTGCTGTATGCTGATGACACAGTCCTGTTGGCAGAGAGCAAAAGTGAGTGGCAGAGTATATTGTTCTGGATGTACGAAGTTTGTATGAAATTCAGACTGAGTGTAAATAAGGGAAAAACCAAAGTTATGGTTGAGGAAATATTAGTACTGAATGCAAGATAATCTAAATGGTACAGAGATTAACCAGGTGAATGAGTTTGTATATTTAGGAAGCATGTTTGACAGAGAGAACAAATTAGATGGCAAAATTAGTAGGCAAGTGAATTTTTCTTTTAAAGCCATAGCTGCATTAGGAGGATTTCACAGGAATGATGGGTTCTCAAGAAAGTTCCAAATGGCAGTATGTGACAGTGTAATTGTTCCTACTCTGATGTATATAGCAGTGAAACCAGGATACTGCAGAAAAGACATAAGGTTTTTTTGTATGCTGGGGATACGAGGTGTTTGTGGCAAGAAGCTCTGATCATGTGAGGAATTAAGATGTGTTGCAAATGTGTAGCATGAGGCAAAATGTTGTTAGTAAGGTGGAGACTAATATTCTTAGGTTGTTTGGCCATGAGGAGGTGCTGACTAAGAGAATTTTTTGAGCCCAAGTGGCAGGAAAGAAAGGTAGAAGAAGGCCAAGGAAATCATGGGAGAGGACCAGATTAAAAATGTCTGCTTGAGAAAAAGATTATGAGTATAAGTATAAGTGTGCGATGTGTGATGGATGTCAATGAAGCTCAAGCTGTGTGCCGAGATCATTGTAAATGGAAAAATTTGATACACCAACAGTAAGTAAATTCTAGTTCCATCAGATCAACATTTATTTGGCAGACTGTCTTTCTCTGTAGAGCTAACCTCTAAATCTCAGAGAACAGCTTAATGGTATGTATGTATGTATGTATGTATGTATGTATGTATGTATGTATGTATGTATGTATGTATGTATGTATGTATGTATGTATGTATGTATGTATGTATGTATGTATGTATGTATGTATGTATGTATGTATGTATGTATGTATGTATGTATGTATGTATGTATGTATGTATGTATGTATGTATGTATGTATGTATGTATGTATGTATGTATGTATGTATGTATGTATGTATGTATGTATGTATGTATGTATGTATGTATGTATGTATGTATGTATGTATGTATGTATGTATGTATGTATGTATGTATGTATGTATGTATGTATGTATGTATGTATGTATGTATGTATGTATGTATGTATGTATGTATGTATGTATGTATGTATGTATGTATGTATGTATGTATGTATGTATGTATGTATGTATGTATGTATGTATGTATGTATGTATGTATGTATGTATGTATGTATGTATGTATGTATGTATGTATGTATGTATGTATGTATGTATGTATGTATGTATGTATGTATGTATGTATGTATGTATGTATGTATGTATGTATGTATGTATGTATGTATGTATGTATGTATGTATGTATGTATGTATGTATGTATGTATGTATGTATGTATGTATGTATGTATGTATGTATGTATGTATGTATGTATGTATGTATGTATGTATGTATGTATGTATGTATGTATGTATGTATGTATGTATGTATGTATGTATGTATGTATGTATGTATGTATGTATGTATGTATGTATGTATGTATGTATGTATGTATGTATGTATGTATGTATGTATGTATGTATGTATGTATGTATGTATGTATGTATGTATGTATGTATGTATGTATGTATGTATGTATGTATGTATGTATGTATGTATGTATGTATGTATGTATGTATGTATGTATGTATGTATGTATGTATGTATGTATGTTTGTTTGTTTGTTTGTTTGTTTGTTTGTTTGTTTGTTTGTTTGAAAAAAAAAAAAAACTTTTTTAAATCAGAAAGGCCTAGAGTGGAAAAGTGCCATCTGGGCTGATTAGTAACCACTAAATTTAATAGATAGAGGTCCCACTAGAGCACCAAAGTTTTTCAGTTTATTATTTTTTTTTAAATAGTTTGTAGTTTTTAATATTTTTATTTACTTAGATGGCCTAGTGCTGGAGAGGTGGCATACAGACATTATAAATTGCCAAAAAATAAAAAAATGTGATCGGTCAATATTTAGAGAACACACTGGGGCCTGAAAGTGACCATGAATTGTGTATGAATTCATACTTTTTCCAATACTGCACCAGCGCAGCATGCAAAGCATATTAAATTACCTCGGTTATGCGTCATGGATGCTTTGAATGGATCCATTGTTTAATTGTCTAAGTGTAAGTTTATATCTTCGGTTGTTAGAATCAGTTATCCCCCTTCCCCCATGCTCTTCTTTCAGGATGATAAATTGTGCAATGCATAGCAAGCAAGTCATTCATTAGTCATTGCCCAACATCCACCAGATGGTAGTACTGGGATCTAACAATGCATGATTATGCTGTTCTGAACAGGACGGGTCAGACATGTGGCTGGGGTCAGAGACTTGTGCACGGGGTAACATAATCGTTTGAGAAATGGGAACCTAGAATGGAGAACACTCCTCCCACTCACCCATGATTTGTATGACAGCTGCAGAAAGTGCATCTCCATTAACTTCATTCGTCGTTGTCAAAGTTAGTTGGGAAGGGAATGCGCCTGATATGATACCAAATGAAAATCCGATTTGTATCTGCACGACTCTTTCGTGTTAGGCATTTAAAAATGATGGATTCTTTCAAAGAGAATCTGATGTTTCATCATGACAAGAGACCTGTTAGAGGAGAGAAGTTTCCATAGTGCGAAATTTTTGGCACACCTAAGGACTTGCTGATGAATATGCTTCCACTTCAGTCAGATGTTTTTAAACACCACCAGTGGCTCAGGCATAGTCGTTTGGGAAAGAACAGCAAAGAAATGTCTGTTAAAAATCTGTCACATTTAATGGCAGGAAAATGTATGGTTCTTTGGGAGAAAGCTTCAATTCCTGCAGTTTCACGAAAAAGAATTGTCAGCATAATGCAGTCCCATCATGATAAATACAGAAGTATCCTTAAAAATATACAGACCAGAAAAAGTAGAATGTTCCTTGATAGTGTTAAGAAATTTCAGACTGATGCTAACAATACTCTTTTTGAGATTTCTGCCTTGTAAGTGTTTGGATTTCAATAAGTGTTATTGTCCGAAAAACCAAAAAGTTTTGGAGAGAGAGAGAGAGAGAGAGAGAGAGAGAGAGAGAGAGAGAGAGAGAGAGAGAGAGAGAGAGAGAGCGTTCATTTTGGATCAAAGGGCACACAGACGGATGCAGATAGGAAACGTTGGCTTACACATTTTAAAGAAACTACAGGCAATGGAAGTGAGAGACTTTTCCAGATATGTAGTAGATGTAGAAGCATGTAAATCCTTGCAGACATTTGACCCCTCTATGCCTTCAACCAGTGGTTTACAGAGGCAGGGTCTAACAAAAGCAAGCTTAAGTAGCAGTCCATCAGAAGAAGAGGGTGAGTATAGGCCACCTCATAAATACCAGCGACTGACACCAAAAAAGAATAAGGCCACGCAGATGTCACAGACCCAAATGAGAAGCAAACTGAACTCACTAGGCATTGCTTGCGACAGAATCAGAGTTTCTGGTAGAACAGTGGCAGAGGTAGCTTCTGCTCTAATGGAAGATCTTCATTTGGTGACAGAAGAAGACAAATCAAAAGTAATTGACAGGAATAAGGTTAGAAAGAGAGGGAAAAGACAAGATCTACTCTTAGGCAGAAGGGTCACAGTGAGATGTGTAATTTAAAAGCAATATTTTTTAATGGGAAAAAGGATAACACTGTAGTGCAAGTTAAGAAAGCAAGTAAGTTCTACAGGCAAACAAAACCAGAAGAGCACATTACAATGTTGGAAGAACCTGGTTCTGTGTACTGTATGTTGGTCATGCCAATCACTATAGATGGCAGGCCTACCGCAGACAATATAAAAAAGAGCATGATTGAATATCTGCAGTGTAATAATTTTAGCACAGATGATTTACTAGCTATTGAATGTGATTGCACTAAGGTAAATACGGGAGTACACGGAAGAGTGATTCGACTGCTGGAGGAGGAGCTGGGACGTCTCCTCCACTGGCTGGTTTGTATGCTACATGCAAACAAACTTCCCCTATGACATGTCTTACGTGAACTTGATGGTGGATCAACCACAGGGCCCTACAGCTACAACGGACTGATTAGGAAGAAACTAGAAGACTGTGAAAAGCTGCCTGTCGTTCCTTTTGAGTAGGGGTTCAGCTTCTTAAGGTGGATGACACCAACCTCAGTGCAGACAAGAAGTACTTGTTAAACATTTGCAGAGCGATTTCTTTGGGTTACTGTTCTCCATATCTTGAAGAACAGAGTGCTTCGGTTGTACATCGGCAGCCTTACGCCATCACAGGATCTTTGCTATCTCATCACCTTTATTATGAAAGTATACACTGCTATGTGGTTTCAGATCAAATGCAATCCTTTGTGCCAAGAGGGCTCATGACACCAATGGCAAATCATTGGACTGACAAGGTACCTTCCTATAAAGCTGAGGAATGTTGTGGACAAGGTAATTAGGAGGAAAGCCTACTTCTCTCCTTCACAGTCAAGGCTATTGGCAATGCTCACAGATCATTACATGCATGTCTAACACTTTGCCGTGCGACGAATTCTTCGTGCAAGAGAAGAAAAGAGTAGTAGTTGTGGTACTGAAATAAGACTCTTCAAGATTCCCTCCGTCAATTTTGGTGCAACAGGTTACTTCGAAATGATTGACTGTCAGACGTGTGTTCTCAGTGAATCCCCACTCAGAAACATATCTCAAACGGAGACATTCATGGTATGTTCAACTGTGAGAAACCAGCAAATATTAAAATATCTGAGCTACCTTGTCATATGCAGGCCGTGGAGAGGGTAATGCGTCTAGTAAGCCACTCTTTTGCATCAGTGTGTGATGAAGTGGCCAGAGATGGCTACATAACAGCAAGAATTGCATCAAGGAAAGCAATGCTGATTTTCTGATACAAATCCCAATTTTCTCCTATAACTGACAAGTGGTAAACGTAACTGGCGTGCAGCTGTAGGGTTGGGCTAGAGTCAGAGCTTGACAAGTCGCCATGCAGCAACAATCATGCAGTAAGTTTTCCATTTGTTTCTATTATTTCACACAGAAACAAGTAAAGAACTAAAGAGTACAAACACTCACACAGCTTCCATTCAGATGGATTAAGATTAGCGGATTGTTGTACCAGGAAATAGCAAATTACTGTTCTGAAATTACTTGTACAATATTCTAGAGGATAATGCTTACCTTGGCATTCCTTGCTAGCGATGAGAAACATTTCACACACGTGTTTTCTGGTCTTTGTTGATGTTATTGTCCTAAAGTCCGTTGTATAGGATGAATAGCTTTACTTCTCACACTTTTCGCTGGGTATACTCATTGGATCTTCGCTTTAGGACTCAAACACACCGATTTTTACCGTTCTTTATACTCGAAATTTTCACCCAGTCTCTGGGCATCCTCAGGAGCATGGCGACTTTTCCACCGATGTTCGTGGTTAACTTCGCGCTAATGGAGTCCGATACTCCTTGTTGCCATTCGTCCGGATATACTTTCTTGAATAAATTTTGTTATCAAGCCCGGTTAGTGCCATCTTTGTTTCATTAAGATAACATTATTATTATTTTTTTTTTTTTTTTGTATTTCTTTTCCTATCTCGGTTTTCTTGTCTTTTTTGTCGGTTTTCCTTTTGTTGTTCCTTTTCTTGTCTTATTAGTTCTTTCCACAGGCTAGATAATGTGCTAGGGTCATTCTGGTTACATACCCTTGCTTTATTTTTATAGATTAAGATTGCTTCTTCCCTCCTCATTTGCCTTTCAGATTTTTTATTATTTTTTAGCATTTTAATTTCATCGAATTTTGGGAAAGTCTGGTTTTCAATGCAGAACTCCACCAAAGCAGTTTTGGCTTCTTTTTTTTTTTTTTTTTTTTCCAGTTAGAAATGTGTTGTTTAAGTCTTTTTTTTTTTTAATCTGTTTTTCGTACTTCCAATGTACGATATTGGGGTATGTGTGCAATTGGAATTTCGTAGGATCCTGATTCTTCCAGTATTTTTTCCTCTGTTTTTTTGTAACCGGCATATTTTTCAAGGTGTTCACTGAGCTTCCTAGTTGTAAGTCATATTTAGCACATTGCCTATTGATTTCTTTACTATCTGCATTGAAAACCAGACTTTCCCAAAATTCGATGAAATTAAAATGCTAAAAAAGAATAAAAAATCTAAAAGGCAAATGAGGAGGGAAGAAGCAATCTTAATCTATAAAAATAAAGGAAGGGTATGTAACCAGAATGACCCTAGCACTTATCTAGCCTGTGGAAAGAACTAATAAGACAAGAAAAAGAACAACAAAAGGAAAACCGACAAAAAAGACAAGAAAACCGGGATAGGAAAAGAAATAAAAAAATAAAATAAAATAAAAATGTTATCTTAATGAAACATAGATGGTGCTAGCCGGGCTTGATAGCGAAATTTATCCAAGAAAGTATATCCGATGAATGGCAACAAGGAGTATCGGACTCCATTAGCGTGAAGTTAACCACGAACATCGGCGGAAAAGTCGCCACGCTCCTGAGGATGCCCAGAGACTGGGTGAAAATTTCGAGTATAAAGAACGGTAAAAATTGGTGTGTTTGAATCCTAAAGCGAAGATCCAATGAGTATACCCAGCGAAAAGTGTGTGAAGTAAAGCTATTCATCTCATACAACAGACTTTAGGACAATAACATCAACAAAGACCGGAAAACACGTGTGTGAAATGTTTCTCATCGCTAGCAAGGAATGCCAAGGTAAACATTATCCTCTAGAATATTGTACAAGTTATTTTGAAATATTGCACGTAAAAGAGAATAGTAGAATGATTAGAGCTATCTAATAGTCAGAATTATAACTACTAATAGGAATTGTTCTGAAATTGTATTTTCACCTAAATTGAGACATTGTGGAGCCCAGTGGGACCTAAATATTAACCAGTCTCAAACGTTTTCCTGTGGGGTAACTCTTGAGCCTGCATAACACTTCTTCCACAATAGGCCTTGAGAATAAATATAAAAATAACAAAATCACAAAACATCGAAATTTCTTTGATTTTTTATTGAAATTGAATACTTTGAGGTCCCTGTGACACCTCTAAATATTCATCGATCTCAAACGTTTTTTTGTGTGGTGTCTCATTAACCCGTGTAGGCCTTTTCCCACAGTAGGTCTTTGGAATAAAAAAGAAATTAAAACATAAAAAATAATACTGTAATTTCTTTATTTTTTATTGAAATTTTGCACTTTGAGGCTCCAGCGGGACCTGTAAATATTGACCGATCTTAAAGCTTTTCTATGTGGTAACTCATGAGTCCAGGTGGCACTTTTTCTGCACTAGGCCTTTCAAATTAAAAACAGATATTTAAAAAGTGCTTTTTTCGACCCACCCTGATGTACGCTATATTGACAAAAGTAACCGGACACCCCTTCAAAAGCAAATGAACACATCCGCTGCATTGTTAAGGTGCGCAGTACAGCTGAAACAGTATAAAAACAAGCCTGAAGCTGACTGCGGTCATATCACACTGTAAGGTTGAGTAAAAATGTTGCGGCGGGAGAAAACTGACTTTGAGAAAGGAAAAATTGTTGGGTGTTGTATTAGTGGGTTGTCCATAAGAGAAACCGAGAGATGTTTAAACGTACCCAAGTCAACTGTTTCGGATGTACTGAATAAGTGGAAGACACATGGCGTGCCTGAAGCAGCAAAACGTACCGGCAGACCAAAGAAAATCAGTGATAAAAAATGTCAAAGCCTCAGGACAGTCATATTACAGCTAATCGATAGAGTACTTACTGCACAAGACCTCAGTGTACAAGTAAGTAACAATGATGGAACCTCAGTATGTACACGTACCATTCGCAGAGAACTTCATTCCATGGGTTACTGTGGTCGTGCGGCTGCTCATATGTCTTTCATCTCCACTCTGAATGCTACTCATTGTTTAGCATGGTGTAAAGAACATTTATCGTGGACCGTAGATCAATGGAAGCGGGTCCTATGGTCTGATGAATCCAGATACACCGATCCATCAGTCTGATAGCCGTGTGTAGGTATGACGGCAATCGGGGGAACACTATTTACCACAGTGTACTGTTCCTATGGTCAAGTTTGGAGCTGGCAGTGTACTCATGTGGGGTTGTTTTTCATGCTATGGTCCTGGCCCATTGGTTATCGTGGGCAACCCTGTTAACCAGCACGTCTACCTAGATATTCTGAACAATTATGCCCTACCAACTCTGTGGCAATACTATGGAACCGAACCTTGTTGGTACCAGCAGGATAATGCACTGAGCCATAAAGCAAGGAGTGTTACGGCATGGTTTGACGATAATTCTGTATCATGTGTGGACTGGCCAGCACAGAGCTCTGATCTTAATCCCATAGAGCACCTATGGAATGAATTAGAGCACAGCATAAGAAGTTTGGAACCAAGGCCTACGACTAAGCAACAGTTAGCAGCAGCATTATGTACTGAATGGAAGTGCATACCTATCACTGTGTTCCAAAACCTTGTTGAAAGCATGTCTCGAAGGGTCAGTGCATGTATTAAGGCCAAAGGTGGACCAACATCGTTCTAATGTATGTCAATAAATGCTATATTGTGTTACTCTTCTAGGTGTCTGGTGACTTTTGTAAATATAGTGTGTGTGTGTGTGTGTGTGTGTGTCTAACTATAACTAACTTCAAATAAATTTGCTTTACATGCCAAACTTGTTCATCAAGAAGAACTGTTGACTCACTCCATTAAATTAAATCTGGTATTGTTTGCTGACATTTTAAAGTCAAATAAGCACAAAATTTTCAAACAAGTTGAACATTCCTCAGTGGATGGATAAAATTTTTAGCTTTGGGACTGATTGTACTGCAGTTATGAATAAAAGAAAATCCAAAGTGCAGCTTAAAATAAAAGGAACACATTATTTTAGTTGCATGTCTTATTACATAGAGTTGGCAATGAAATTTGATTCCTCCAAAACATCTGACTATTTTTTGAATGGTAATAAAGTGAATGGTTTGGAAATGGAACAATTTTCGTTCTGAAACTACAAGATACCTGTACCAGCCAGAGATTGAAGTATTGCTAAAATGATATTTTCATGAAAGATCACTGACTATCTGTTCCTCTGATGGTCAGTGATCCATCTGTTCTCTAAACTATAAGCTGTGATTTTTTAAGGTGAATCCATTAAGATATTGCGAAAATGTTATTTCTTTTAAAAGATTGATGAACATTTTGTATAAAAAAGCTTTTTAAAAGGCTGCTTGTTTTAGATAATTTTTTTTTTTAATTCACTGATCTATTCCATTTTCAGCTTGTTGCTGATCATAATCCATATGGTGGTAAGACTGGATGTCGTCCCATTTTGCTAAAACTCCTTGTGCAAATAAAATATTTAAAACAATGAAATTATATTGTTTGCATGCCAAGAACACCATAGTATTTAGTGGCAGGTATCCTAAATTAGTATTCATTGTGAATTTATCCATTTTGAAAACATCACTGGTTTTTGTATTTAAGGGGGAAAATGTCTTGCCTTGTCGAGCTTTTTTGTGCAGTGTATCACTGAATGTGTTGATACTGAAGACCCTTAATCTTGTATTTGTTATTTCATTGGGATTGATGCTTCTGACTTGGCCCATTCTTCATATGGGGCCATCCAGAATCTGCAGTATTAGATGTTTTATTTCCTCCTTTTTTTTTTTTAATAATGCTAACTTTTTGGATCAATTTCCACCAGGGGTATGGTATGTAATGTTGTAGTTGAAGTCTGAGTTTTTAGTTTGCTCACTATATATGGATTGTTATTTCTAATTCTTTTTCATTTTCTTTTTTTCTTTAACATTTGAAAAATCTCGAGTCTTATTATTATTCATACAGTATTGTAGCAGTGATGATTTTGGTTCTCTTTTATTCTAGTTTTTAATATGTTGTGTTAATCTGTTTGTAGACTTTCTGTACTTTCAATATATTGTATTTTTTGCTATTAATATTCTATATCATGATATTATACACACCTACTTTTCTAATAAATCTTTGATTCTGGTAGCATGTCATCGTTGTATGCAACGCATGCATTGCATGCCCTAAATATGTTCACAGATTTGCTCTAAGGAAAAAATGAAACTAAATGAAGAAAAACATCGTTCTGCAGTTTTTTCACATTTTTTTATGGGAAAATTTAAATGGTGTACTGGTTTCAGAAGATTTTTATTTTAAATGAAATTCACCTATTTTAATGTATTTTTAGAAATACAGTGCTAATGCGAAAACTACCTTCGCATCATCATTAAGCCCGTAGTCATGTGAGATTGTGCCGTGTGAAGGAGCCGATCCTAGGCAAGGAACTATCAGCATCACGAAGAAAGAATTGTATGCGAAGTCTATCATTGCATTTACTTTTCGTATCTCGACCAATTAGATCCTTTTCTTCTGTCCCCTCTGTTTATTCCCACGTGTGATGCACCTATATTAAGTACCACTGAAATGCTCCCCAAAATGTGAAAGAGCATATCTCATTAACTAACAGGAAGCAGAATTTCTTTCGTGGTGACCTTGCCTGGGATTTATTGACATGTGCGTAATTTGAGATGGATCTTTTCGAATACAGTTGGAAAAATGCAAGGCTACTTATTTGTGTATTCCTTGGCTTTTTGAAGCTCAATGATGCTTCAAGATAATTTAATCACACTGCAAAAGTAAAATAAGGAAATAGATGATGCAAAATTAATAAGTCTTTTGATTCCCAAAGTTCTACAGAAAAATCTGAATGTGTAAGCAACAAAAGACCAACATCAAACCTGAGTGACTTAACGTCATCATTAAGTATGCAGGTAAAAACATATGAACTTATTACATATTTCAACACTTCTATTTACCAAACAGACAGGATTTGTAGTGTTTTAAAACCTCAAAAGCTGCTTTGTTGACTGCGTTTATTTTGTAATGAAATCATGAGAAACTGTTTACCCTTTTCCAAAAAAGGATTTAAAATTCAAAAAATAGTCAAATTTTATGTACTGTTGATTTTCCTCCACATATGTACTTCAACATTCTGTATTCTGTAACTCACCCCCTCGATAGGATTAAGTTTTCCCTCTTGGTAGTTCCCAATTCATAGTCATGCTCTATAAATATCCTATATGGAAAGCTAATGGTCTAAAAAAAATTACAGTAGTGTACAAAAAGCATCGAGTTTCCCAGAGAGATTCTTATATTCCCATACGCAAAAAAAGTATGGCGCGATATTACATGGCCGAAGACTTCAATGTAGAACTGCTATATTAAGCAGCGATAATACTGTTCGTCACGTATATTTTGTTAAGTATACAGGGTGGAACAGTTAGGTCCATATAACGATATGAAAATACAAAACGAACATTAATGGAAAAAATTTTTGTTTACTCATTATAATTTCGGCATTTTTTGTCACTGTTGCAAATCCTCTGCTCGTAGAATGGACATTTGCTTATTTTGATGAGATACAAGATCTGCCTGAATGGAAGATTCACGGATTAAAATACTATTTCAAGTTAAAATTCTATACCTTTGTATAGGTGTTTGCAAGGAATGATGATTAAAAAACGTGAAAGTTAAAAACCCAAATGAATAAAAGAACACAAAGGAATAAAAGATGGACCCAAACTCGACTCACCACCGCAACATACCTCCAAACATGTTTCGGCAAGAATTTTGCCTTTCTCAGTGGAAACATTTAAGGTGTACGTGGGCACCAAGTCCTCGTCGATGATTCTCGAAAGACTGATGCAATGTCTTGTATCGCTCTGCCTTCAACCTTCGTCATCGCAGACCATGGAAAACTGCCCACTGCGCAAGCTGTTAGTGGTGGCATCTATGGCATTGTGTTCTTCTCGGTCTACTTTTGCCATTCCGCTCCTGTGATTTTTTGAACCTGTGTTTATTAGCCTTTTGTAATCGATTGTTTTCCTGTTCGATCAGATATCGCCAGGCATGAGGTAATTCACTTGGTGAATTAGTGTTGCAGCATTTATCTCCAAATTTCTCAATGACCACCGCTTCCGATGTTATGATCTGTCTATGACTCTTGTGTGATATCAAATGTCTGATATTCTCCCAGTTGGGCTTCGATTGATTTTCTATGCAGTGTTGTTTCAGAGCTGTTCTTGGTCTTTTCTTTTGCCAATCTTGAATATGTTTATTCAAGATTGGAAAAAGGTATTTTCTTTTGCCAATCTTGAATATGTTTATTCAATTCCTTGTTGGAAAAGTCAGAGTATCGCTATAACTATTCAAAAATTTATGTGCCTACAATTACTTTAATAAGAGCAATGAGTGAAACTTATCCTTACTAGAAGGTCCTTTCTCACTGAAAAAATACATTTCTTTGCACGTTTATTTTCATTCTAATATCCACGGTTGGTTTGGGCTGCTGGTGTGGCAGTTTTATGTTGTCTTCAACTTGTTCTTTTATTTGACTGAGTGAGTAATTTGTTAATCCATACTGCTGCAATGATACTTTATCCAAGAAACAACTTTTTTACTTAAAAACCTATATTTACCACGACTTTGAATAACCCTAACTGGTAGTCTAATTGGCTTATTAAAACTTATTATTCAGTGAACCTAATTGCGTGAACTTTCAGAAACCATAAACTAACTTCTTATTTACAAACACCGAAACATCTAACAAAAACATTTAAAAACCTAAAATGCAATTATTCACAACAAACTTATCTCATTGCCCTCTATTTACAAACCCATCTCACTCTCTCATTCATGCACCACACCTCTGCCATTCCCAACGTAGATTGCCTCGAGCAGAAAAAAGCAGTATCTTGGAAAAAGCTGGTGTTTATGAAATACCAATAACAGGCATCCCACCAATATCGTACATAGGGAGTACCAAAAACCAATTAAATCATCGCCTGCAACAACTTATAAAAAATTGGCATAAAAAAGAAGCAAAAACAGCACTGATACAGTATTGCTTAGATAATCAAAGATACCCAAAATTTGAAGACATCAAAATAATTAAATCATGTAACAATGAAAGACATTTACGTATTGCAGAATCAGTGCTGATAGAAAAAAATAGGGATCGAGTATGTAATCATAATGACCCAAATATACTTAACGAAAAATGGAAAGAACTAATGAAAATAGAACAAAAAAGAAAAAAATACTGCAGAAGAAAATAAAATATTAAATACAGTTTCTAACAGATGGAGCCACGGTGGCCAAGTGTTCGGTGTGACGTAGGAGATGGGGCTGACGCAAGAAATCGCTTTTCTCACTCACTCGCACTGTGATAGCAGGGCTAATACCATCTGGCCTCCTGAGGATGACCCTGGACGGGTGGAAAGCTGCTCGAGGCAATCTACGTTGGGAACGGCAGAGGTGTGGTGCATGAATGAGAGAGTGAGATGAGTTTGTAAATAGAGGGCAATGAGATAAGTTTGTTGTGAATAATTGCATTTTAGGTTTTTAAATGTTTTTGTTAGATGTTTTGGTGTTTGTAAATAAGAAGTTAGTTTATGGTTTCTGAAAGTTCATGCAATTAGGTTCACTGAATAATAAGTTTTAATAAACCAATTAGTCTACCAGTTAGGGTTATTCAAAGTCATTGTAAATATGAGTTTTTAAGTAAAAAAGGGTTTCTTGGATCAAGTATCATTGCAGCAGTATGGATTAACAAATTACTCACTCAGTCAAATAAAAGAACAAGTTGAAGACAACATAAAACCGCCGCACCAGCAGCCCGAACCAACCGTGGATATTAGAATGGAAATAAATGTGCAAAGAAATGTATTTTTTCAGTGAGAAAGGACCTTCTAGTAAGGGTAAGTTTCACTCATTGCTCTTATTAATGTTTATTCAAGATTGGAAAAAGAAAAGACCAAGAACAGCTCTGATACAATACTGCATAGAAAATCAATCGAAGCCCAACTGGGAGAATATTAGACATTTGACATCACACAAGAGTCATAGACAGATCATAACATCGGAAGCGGTGGTCATTGAGAAATTTGGAGATAAATACTGCAACACTAATTCACCAATTGAATTACCTCATGCCTGGCGATATCTGATCGAACAGGAAAACAATCTATTACAAAAGGCTAATAAACACAGGTTCAAAGATCACAGGAGCAGCGGAACGGCAAAAGTAGACCAAGAAGAACACAATGCCATAGATGCGGCCACTGACAGCTTGCGCAGTAATACGCAGTTGTCCATGGTCTGCAATGACGAAGGTTGAAGGCAGAGCGATACAAGACATTGCATCAGTCTTTCAAGATTCATCGACGAGGACTTGGTGCCCATGTACACCTTAATGTTTCCACTGAGGAAGGCAAAATTCTTGCTGAAACATGTTTGGAGATATGTTGCGGTGGTGAGTCGAGTTTGGGTCCATCTTTTATTCCTTTGTGTTCTTTTATTCATTTGGGTTTTTAACTTTCACGTTTTTTAATCATCATTCCTTGCAAACACCTATACGAAGGTATAGAATTTTAACTCGAAATAGTATTTTAATCCGTGAATCTTCCATTCAGGCAGATCTTGTATCTTATCAAAATAAGCAAATGTCCGTTCTACGAGCAGAGAATTTGCAACAGTGACAAAAAATGCCGAAATTATTATGAGTAAGTAAAAATTTTTACCATTAATGTTCGTTTTGTATTTTCATATCGTTACATGGATCTAACTGCCCCACCCTGCATACTTAAACAAAATATATGTGACAAACAGTATTATTGCTGCTTAATATAGCAGTTCTACATTGAATTCCTAGAGAGAGCCTGAATTCACTCAAAGAAATATATGTCACTTCATGATAATTAACACAGCAATCGGACATCGCCGAATTGACTGTAATTTCTGTTTCACATGTGAGTTCAGTCTATTCGATGATGTCCGATTGCTGTGTTAGTTATCATGACGTATTTACCATGTATTATGAGAATATTTCTTCAACTCTGCATATCTACCTTTCTTTTACTTTGCTAAGTTAAAACATGATTTTTTTTTTACTCTTCCTGCTAGATTAAGCCCTGAAACATTCTGCAAATTGTTCAGAGCTTCGCACAAACTTAGTTTAGATAAATGCTTTAGGGAAATAACATGTTGTGCCATTAAATTGAGCGAACAAAAACCTGTTAAAGCTGTATGCACAGACAAAAACAAACATATCACCTAAACATTTTTTTTATCAAAAAAGTTCTACTGATGATTTTGATATGAAATCCTGTATTTTAAGGCAAAGTAACTGAAGAATGGGGGAAAAAAAAAGGACAGAATTACCTTACAAATGAGTTTTTTTTTTTTTTATTCATGCCTACACATAACTTTCACCACATGCCACTATTTGGTTCTTCATTTGTGATAAGTTGATCTCTTTGAATCTGTACAGTTTGTCCAATATTCGTATTCTGTTTCTTAAGGATTTTAGTTAATAGTTTTTGTAGTATTTTTATATACAGTGTATGAAAAACTTCTGTAAACGTATCATCTTTTTAATTTTATATATTGGTTGTGTTGTTTTTGTAATAGTAGGTAATCTTATTAATTATTTTGATAATATATTCATATTGTTTATCTATTGGGTTAATATATTTTGTTTATATATATATTGGTATAGATAAATACTATGAATGCTATCGTATTGCCGATATAGATAAATGCTCTTGTATGTGTGTTTTTAATGCAGGTGTTTTATATGGCCATGTAGGATTAAAATTTCCTGTTATTAGAGTGGTTTGGGTCTGTGTGATTTTCTAAAAATACAATAATCATTTTTTTCTTCTTCCTTATTTTTATAAATTAAAAAAAAAGGCAACTGATTATTTTTTACAGGTCTAGCATGAAGTTTATTTTTTCATACCTTGAATTCATATTTCTGTAATTTTTTTAAGTTTTCTAAAATATTCCAAATAAGCAGTGTCATCAACAGGGCCCCACTTGTCCTATATTTTCTATATTTTCAGCATGTGTCATGTATTGTCCTGTATTGCCTATGTTTTGGAGTATGTCCCATATTTTTTTAATTAAATATTTATTTCCATTACTTATTTATAGATTTCTTATTTATTATCAATACAGATACAACTTGTAGTTTTTATTACTTCTACATTCATTGCGAAAGAGAAACTAATGTTTGCATAGAAATTTTAAGATGGATTCATTAAACACTCATTAATTCTTTCCTCTCTTCTATGTATTATGTATAATGTTTAATGGGATCCCAATGAAGGAAAACTCAGAGTTAACTTCAAGATTGGAAGTCTTGTAGTTGCTCTTGTTGTGTGCTTTACATGACATTCTTTACTTGCACTCTCTGCATCACTTTCCTTTAACTTTTATATTTTCTATAGTATAATCAGTATTTTTGTCATACCTTTTTTTAGTCCTTATCATTTGCAATTGTTGCAAACAATTACAAACTTCATTTGTAATGGTTTGGTTATAAATTTCATTTTGTTTCAAATGTTGAAAGGAAAACCAGAAAATTGTGATGGTTAATAATATGTGCTGATTGACAATAAATATAGTGTTAAACAATGCCTCGTAATGCATCATTTAGAGACATTTGGTTGCAGAGAAGGGTGGAAATGGACATTCAATTGGATCATGGTGTGTTAAAGAAACTGAAAGTGATTTCAAAGCTTAGTGTTTACTCTGCAAAAAATTTTGATATTAGAAAATTTCAGAAAATAACAATTACTGCAACAAGCAAGCATAAGTCAGTTGCCTTTGCAGTATTGTTACAAAATTAAGCAAAATTTACTTCTGCTGTTTCATCAACTAATCAGAAGTCAGCAATCTTCTCATCTACTTCTGGAACTTCGAGGGCAGTGGAATATGGATGAAGCTGATAAAGTCGCTAAAGCAGAAATTCTGTGGACATTGAAAATTCTGGAATCAGGTTATTCCTTCAATTTATGTGATGATTTGGCTGATATTTTGAAAAACATGTTTAGTGATAGTGTAATATCCAAGTCATTTACTTTAGAAACAGAAATCTTCCTCCGGAGCTATGTAATAGTATCCAAAAAAGAACAAGAAGAAGATTGGTAAGTGAAAAAATTTCTTTTTCTGTGCCTCAGGAAATTCCAGGCACGTCGTCTGACAAAAAAGTTGTCGATGAATCTTCTTGTATGTCTGCGCCAATTCCAGACATAATATCCGTGAAATTACCAGATATGTTTAAAAAACTGGGGGAGTGCCTGGGCGATGGGATATCTGAGAAAATATCAGATTTGTTTATATGAAAAGCCCGATAAATGTTCGGGTGACCTTACCCAAGAGGAAGGTTTTTGGAAAATAGACCTGAGACGGCTTCAAAGTCAGGCTTTTGCAAGGATTTTGGTGTGAATTCACGTCGGTCTGTTAAGAAAAAACAAAGGCCCTCTTCAAGTCCTGGTATATTTTTCAAAAAGGAATTTGCCATACCTGCTTCGCAGTTGAAGGAAACTATGTTTTCACAGACATGAACACATATTCACACAAGTAAAGCGAGACTTTACAAAGAAAAAATTTAAACTCTAGAAAGTTTCAAAAAGTTTAAGAAAAGTGAGAAAAAAAACTGTGCAAAAAAAAAAATGTTGAGAATGAAGCGCACAAAAAAGAACAGCCTCAGGCATTACATGAGCATAATTAAGCTCAAAAATAAAAGATGCAGTAAATGACACAGAATTAATGAAAAATGATGCAAATAAATAATATTAACTTGTTACACAGAGAAAAATAAAAAGTTGTCATTAAAAGCAATTTACAGAATGCTGTGCTAAAAGAAAGAATTGAAAAACATCGCAAACATTTCCAAAACACAAACGTGACAGAGAAATTGATTGCTGATGTTAGCAAATATTTAGGTGAAAATGCTATACAAAAGCAAAAAAATTGGAAAGAAAAAGAGTTACTCCAACTGTGAAAAAACTAAAATATTTCACTCGAAGGCTTAGCAAAGAAATTAAAGAGGCAGAAAGAATTACCTGTAATGAAGGTGCGCAGTTGCAGTATACCAATAACATTACACTTTATAATACACAAAATGAACTGCCTTCTCTATATGGCAATATGGAAAATAAACACAATGAAATAGCAAGCCAACAAGTAAAAAACATAGAAAGCAGTGAAAGCAATGTAGACCTGCAAAGAGAGTTGGGGCTATTCTTCACACATGTGAATAAAAGTAAACCCGAAGAACTGAGCCGCAAGACAGGCGAAAACATTTCTAAACATTAAAAATTGTACGTCAAGTTAATAAGCATACTCACTCAAGCAAAATTGGCCTTTTAATTAATAAAATTAAAGAAAAGTCCATGAGTGAGAATTTTATGGAAAACCAAATAAATGTTTCAATTTACTTCCGATATTGGAGGTTATATTATTTAACGTGCATTAATGCATTTGCATTTTTGAACTTAACTTTTAGTTGGTAAAGTTCGATGAACACTTACCGCACGTGGGGCTTGGCTTTCAATTCATATTTCCGTTATGTGGATGCGGCACGGGGGTTTTCATTTGGCCACAGGTCCGCTTCTTTTTTTTTTTTTTCGTTGGAATTTATTTTGTCTCATCACCAAATGAGTTTTTTTCCTTTGCTGCATCCTCATTTACTTCAATATTTATTCATACCCGAGTACTTTCGGTAAAACTCCTTTACCGTCTTCGAGGGGACGTTTTGCTCCGACTAGCACGGACCGTGTCAACTGGGCATTTCGGTGGTTCTCGCGGGCTGCTTCTGTCATCGGCTATCGCTTCTTCTTGGGCGTTGTGGCGCCATCTCTTGTTGGTCAGTGATCTCATTTTTCGAACTTTTTCATTTTTTTGCTCAACCATAATGACCCTAATAATTTGAGAAACAGCTGGAAAAATTTAATTAAAATTGAGCAAAAAAATGAAAAAGTTCGAAAAATGAGATCACTGACCAACAAGAGATGGCGCCACAATGCCCAAGAAGAAGCGATAGCCGATGACAGAAGCAGCCCGCGAGAACCACCGAAATGCCCAGCTGACACGGTCCGTGCTAGTCGGAGCAAAACGTCCCCTCGAAGACGGTAAAGGAGTTTTACCGAAAGTACTCGGGTATGAATAAATATTGAAGTAAATGAGGATGCAGCAAAGGAAAAAAAAACTCATTTGGTGATGAGACAAAATAAATTCCAACGGAAAAGAAAAAAGAAGCGGACCCGTGGCCAAATGAAAAAACCCCGTGCCGCATCCACATAACGGAAATATGAATTGAAAGCCAAGCCCCACGTGCGGTAAGTGTTCATCGAACTTTACCAACTAAAAGTGAAGTTCAAAAATGCAAACCAAATAAATGGTGAAACTGTTTAAAAAAAAATGACGGTGAATGGACCATCAATGAAATAGCAGATTTAGCTGCAAAACTGGTCAAAAACATGGAAGCAATCAATTGTAATACTGATATTGATGCCCAAGTTACCGACAGAAACAACAATATAAAAGAAATTGACATAGTAAAAAATGATGAAAAAAAAAATGAGGATGAAATTTTATACTCTGAAACAAATGGACTTACATATTAATTTGGAATGCACAAGGCATCAAAAGGCAACATAGAGAATTCTTAGCCTACCCAAAATACAAAAAAAAATGATATTGCACTAATTAATGAATCCTGGCTAACAGACAGAGTTAAATTCAAAATTCCCAACTACAAGGTTTACAGAAAAGACAAAACCAACAAAAGTGGTGGAATTTTGATTGCAATGAAAGATAAACTAGAGCAAAGTGAAGCAACATACAACACAGAGGATGGCATGGAAGCACACTCGGTTGTTATTAAAACACAAAATAACCCGATTAAATTTACGGCGCTATACAATCATCCCAACCACATTATTGCCAGTGAAGCTCTAGATAATCTTTTCAAGGAAGATATTCCCACGGTCATAGCGGGAGATTTTAATAATAAACACCGTTATTGATACTGCCCTAGAGCTAATAAAAGTGGAAACAATATCTTCAGATATCTCTTAAACAAAAACATTGATTCGGGGGCACCGTCTTAACCCACAAGAACGGTGCTCAAAGTAACTAGCAACATACTAGATTTTGCGCTCTTGAAGAATAATAAATATTACTTTGAAATTTACACTGCAGCAGCGCTCTCCTATGACCACAATCCCGTTCACCTGCAGCTTTATACTGATAAAACTGTGACGGTAGCGCCCAAAATGGTCACTAATTTAAAGCAATTTGAAGAGAAAATTAAATTAGTGCCACCTCCGGTAATTGGAGACTGCAATAGCAAAGAAGAAATTGACAGAGCTATTGAACTCTTTAACCTCGCTATTAAAAAAATTATGGAAGAATGTCAAACTCCTGCCAAAGAGAAAAAAAAATCTGTACTATTTACCCAAAGAAATTTTGGACCTTATTAAAGAAAAAAATAGGTACTGAAGCAAGTGACAAAGAACAAGAAATAAAATGTTCTATGACCTTTACTGCTCCCTAAATAGACAAATTAAAAGAGAAATTAGAAAATTCGAAAATGGGTCATAGGGACAAGTATTAGAGGAAGCTCATATTGACTACTATGAAAATTCGGATAAAAAAAATAAAATGACCCTATGGAATCTTACATCGAGCTTGCAAAAGAAAAATGTCAAATTACTCCCACCCCTTCAAAAAGAAAATGGGATGGTAGTTAGAACTGACGAAGAAAAAGCGGAAATTTTTGCAAACTCACTCGAAAAACAGTTTAAAATAAATGATATCCCTGGCACGGATGATACATCCATCAAAACCCAAAAGGCCTTGGATACTTATTTTAAACATGTGGGGGATGTCGAAAACTCTAGAGTAATTGCACAAAGTTCACAACTCTATGAGGAATTTACCAGTAAAAAAAAACCTGTGAGAACATACCCAAATAAAAGCACTTAGAATGGTGTGATTAAAAAAAAAAAAAAAAAAACGGGGGAAAAGACAGAGAAAGCAGCAACTTAAAGTGGAAAGTGCTACGACCTCTCGTAGGTCCGCAAACCCGGAACAAGCTGCAGAAGTCGGACAGTATCCGACAGTGAAAAAACAACAACATTGCAACGGCCCAATTAAGAGCCGAAAGAAATTTATTCCACCTGACTTTGAAAACCCACTTCCTCTTAGTGACATGGAGGTACAGTTTCATATTAACAAACTCAGGAATAAAAAGGCACTTGGTAAGGACGGTATTAATAATAAAATCATGAAAAAATTACCGGAAGTATATGTGCACACGCTTACCAAAATATACAATAAAGCTATTGAAATAAAATACTTTCCAGATGAGTGGAAAGCCGCTGAGGTAATTTTACTTCCCAAGCCCGGTAAAAACCCGGCTATTCCAGAAAATCACAGAACTATTTGGTTGCTCCCAACTATGGGAAAAATATTTGAAAAAGTAATTCTTATTAGAATGCAACAATTCTGTGAGGAATTCCTAGTAATTCCATTTATTCAAGGAGGTTTTAGAGATAAACCTTCCACAGTGCATCAACTCTCTAGAATAACTGAAAAATGTGCGGAAGGAATAATGAAAAAAGAACACACAGCAGCCATATTTCTGGATGTGGCAAAAGCATTCGATAAATGTCCACATGAGGCAATTATCTACAAGCTAATAGCACGTGATTTCCCACCCTGGATTATTCATGTAATCAAATCATACCTAACTAACAGAACATTCTGTGTTAAATTCAATGGGAAAAAATCATTACAAAAAAATCGAAGCTGGTGTACCGCAAGGCAGTGTACTCTCGCCAACGCGCTGTACTCTATTTTTACGTCAGACTTTCCCAACTATAATAACAGGAATCTGACTACAACTCTTTATGCTAACAACACTGCACTTGCTTATACTTCCAAAAATAAAAACCAAGCAACTTTTATGTTGCAACACTCTGTGGAACAACTTAAGAAGTATTTCTTAGATTGGAAAATCAAAATCAACATTGAAAAAACCCAAGCAATTCTATTTTCTAGGATTAAATATAAATATAATCCAGACTTTGAAATAGAAATGTATAGTAAAAAAAAAAAAAAATACCTTGGGTAAAAGATGTTAAATGTTTAGGACTTATTATGGACCACAACTTGAACTGGAACAAGCATATTAAAGAAACTCTGACCAAAGCTCTTAAGATCAGAAGAGCGCTATTTTCTAGGATTAAATATAAATATAATCCAGACTTTGAAATAGAAATGTATAGTAAAAAAAAAAAAAATACCTTGGGTAAAAGATGTTAAATGTTTAGGACTTATTATGGACCACAACTTGAACTGGAACAAGCATATTAAAGAAACTCTGACCAAAGCTCTTAAGATCAGAGGAAGTCTATAGCCAATAATAAAAAATAAAAGGCTTAGCAGGAAAAATAAAACTTTGCTATGGAAAGCCTGTATCAACCCTGTTATTACTTATGGCTGTCCCATCTAGGATAACTGCAACAAACAGCAGAAAAATAATATTACCTCATTTCAAAATAAAACGCTGTGTATGATGGTTGGACTTGATGGAAGAACTTCAAACCATGCTATCCGCGGCATGCTAAATATTAATTCTATCCATTATACGATGTACGACTTAGCTAAAAGGTACTATGAAAAAGCTAAGATTCATCCTCATCCTCTGGTCAGAGAGGCCCTTAATTATACTTCCAATGATACTGACAGATATAAAAGGCCAAAAGCTATTTCAAATAAAGTTCCAGAAATGAACCCAATTCATAGCTACACTAGCAAAATAAATAATAATAATTGGGACTAGTGTACAGAGGGTATTCTTCACACATGTGTGAAGAAACATAGTTGTTTAAAAAAAAAAAAAAAAAAACCCTCCAGCTAAATGGAAGAACTCTTTTCTCTAATTGACCCCCGAGAAGCAAGGCAAATGGCCGACTCCTACCTGGAAACTGAGCAAACGACAATTCTGTGATTTCAGGTGCCATTCAATTCATGGTTTTGTGAGAGAACTGAGTGTTTCTCTGTGAGATTTTTTCTCGTGTGTGTGCTTTCCCCCCTCAGGTTCCCCTTATCCCTGTCCTTCTCCCGATTCCTGCGACCAGACATTTGCTGCGGGACTAATTGCTCAGAGCGAATTGTTGCAGATAAGTATTTAGGGTAGCTTATAATTTCAATACTTAACGGGAAATCGTATACTCCTTCTGCTTTAATTTTTCTGTACTCTTCTTTCATGCTGTTCTATCAGGGAATTCTGTTCCCATTTCTCTTTTTTCTTATTCACCTGCCAAAAGGCGCAGAGCGCTGTGGGTTCGGGTCTCTCAACCTAAGTTAGGAAATCTCTTATGTTGCTTTGAACTGAGTCATGCAACAGCAGATGTACCGAAAGCAAAGCTACTTCATTCCTTGTCAGGAGATGCTTTGCCTTTAAAGAAATTGCTGGCTATAGGCTCAGATGGCCCATCTGTAAATGCTAAGTGTTTTAGTGGCTTAGACAGTCATTTGAAATCTGAGGACTGTCATGGCCTGATAAAAACGGAACTTGTAACTTGCTCATTGTTCACAACTCATTCAGACATGGCATGTTAGACGTAGTGAGCAACTAGGAGTTTGATGATCAGGGTGTTCAGTTAATGCAGCGACAAACTCAGAGGGTTGTTAGTAGACATCAAGAGGAACAAAAATTGAAATGGAACATGGTGTCACAAACCACGTTTAGTTGGTGAAAATTGCGAAAATGCGTATGCAGGCTCTGACTCCAGAGGAGAGGGAAGGCGAATGTTGGTTGATCGCTGAATGCGTTCGTAGGTTCACTCACGATGTCTGGCGTAAGGAGCATCGTGAAATGCATGTGCTGGGGTAGGAGCACGTGCTGCGGGCGACGTAAGGTAGCGCCATTGTGGTGGTAGGCACGTGTAGCAGTTAGTTGTCTGTTTCAGTGGGGATCGTGATGGCTGACTACATGAACGAGGAATATGCTGATATGCATCTCATTTACTTTGTCCACACCATACCACCTTGCCACGATCGATCGACGACTACGGGAGACGAGGACTTTCCAGCCAGCACGGTGTGATGTAGGAAAACCGCGCATTGTGCGCACACCTCAAATGGAAGAAATCGTGCTGCAGCGGTTTGCCAATTCCCTGTCGACAAGTACACGAGCGGTTGCAGCTGAACTCGGTGTTCTACACACATCAGTGTGGAATGTTCTGCATAGTGAAAAGATGTACCCCTTCCACATCCAGAGAATACAACACCTAACCGAAGATGGCCATCCCTGTCATGTACAGTTCGTGCACTGGATGCTTGACGTCACCACACATACTAATCCTCAGTTTCCTGCTACTGTTTTATTTTCTGATGAGGCCAGCTTTATGCGAGAAGGCATTGTCAACACGCACAATGCACACATGTGGTCGATGGAAAATCCCCATGCCAGTGTCCCGTGGAAACCTCAACAGAGGTTTAGTGTCAACATGTGGGCAGGAATCCTCGGTGATTATCTCTTGGGGCGGTACCTTCTGCCCGAACGCCTGAATGACGCAACGTACCATTGTTTTCCTGCAACACATCCTCCTGGAATTGCTGCAGAGTGTGCCGGCCGCAGTGCAGCAAGGCATGTGTGGTTCACGCATGATGGTGCCCCAGCACATTTTTCCCCACAAGGTGCGTAACCACCTTGATGCTACATACCCAGGGAGGTAGATTGGACGTGCCGAACCCGTTGCTTGGCCTCCATGTTCGCCGGATCTCAATCCGTTTGACTTCTTCCTCTGGGGTCACCTTAAATCACTCGTTTATCAGACGCCTGTGGACACACCGGAGGATCTCATAGCGTGGATCGTCATCACTGCGGAAGACATCAATAGCACACCCAGTATCTTTGAGCGCATCCAGGAATCGATTTTAGGTCATTGTAGACAGTGTAGTGACATCCGTGGCCGCCACTTCGAACAACACCTGTAATAATTTCGTTCACATCATTCTCATTGTTCCCTTTCCAGCATTGTACTGTGCACCACAATCTGTGTTGTAAACTTGCTGTCAAATAAATCTTTTTGTAGTTATTATTATACTTTTTGTCGTCCCCACGTGACGTCTGAACCTGCATACGTATTTTCGTGAATTTTCACTGACTAAACGTGGTTTGCGACACCATGTTCCATTTCAATATTTGTTCCTCTTGATGTCTACTAACAACCCTCTGAGTTTGTTGCCATATTAACTGAACACCCTGTATATACCATATATCATCATCATCATCATTGTCAACCATTATCAATCCACTGCTGGACGAAGGTCTCCCCAAGTTTCCTCCACAACGGTCTGTCTTGTGCCAGTCTCCTCCATGTCACCCCTGCATACTTTCGAATTTCATCCACCCATCTCCCATGTGGTCTTCTTCTGGGTCTTTTCCTGTCCCTTGGAATCCAATCTAAAATTTCGGCTGTCCATCGATGATCTGTCCTTCTGGCAGTATGTCCAGCCCATTGCCATTTCAGGGATTTAACTCTGATCATGATGTCTTCCACTCTTGTCATTTTTCGGATCCACGAGTTCCTCTTCTTATCTCTCCTGGTTACACCAAGTATGCACCTCTCCATGCTACTTTGAGTTGTCTGCAGCCTTTGTATGTCTCTTTTAGTTAAGGTCCACGTCTCTGCACCATACGTAAGCACTGGAAGGATGCGTTGATCAAACACTTTTCTTTTAAGACATAATGGCATATTGCTCTTGAAAATTATGCTGTTTCTTCCAAAAGCTCTCCAGGCAAGTTTTGTACGCCGATTAATTTCTTCATCAATGTGACCCTCACTTGATATCTGCTGTCCAAGATAAACGTACGTGTCTGTTATCTCCAGCTTTTCTCCATCAATCGATAAATCTTCATTTCTTGTAAAAGCATTGAACATCACTTTTGTCTTCTGAAAGTTCATTTTTAATCCCACTTCTTTACTCTTGTCAGCAAGTTCCTGGATCATACTCTGCAGCTCTGATGGGCTAGTTGCAAAAATGACTACGTCATCAGCAAAACGAAGGTGGGTTAGATAATCTCCATTAATCTTTATCCCCTTGTTTTCCCAGCTCAGTGACTGAAAAACACCCTCCAATGTGGCATTAAAGAGCTTCGGAGATATGGTGTCACCTTGTCTAACTCCCTTTCCAATTTTTATGTGTGTTGTATTTTCAAACAGCCTAATCTTTGCACTTGCATTTTCATAGATGTTATTAATAATATTAATGTATGCATCTTCAATACCGCAGGTTTTCAGAGCCATTGTAACTGCTGATGGTTTCACCGAATCAAAGGCTTTTTCATAATCGATAAAAGCCATGCACAATGGAAGTTCATATTCCCTCGCTCTTTCAGTTAGTTCTCTCAGCACATGGATATGATCTATTGTGCTGTAGCCACTCCTGAATCCAGCTTGTTCTCTCGGTTGAGCCATGTCCAGTGTTACCTTCAAGCGGTGTGAAAGAACTTTAGTGAAGATTTTATAAACTACTGGTAGGAGGCTGATAGGTCTGTAGTTTCCTAGATCCTCAATGTCACCTTTCTTATGTAGCAGGATCATTGTAGCGGTGTTCCAATCCTCAGGAATCTTTCCTTCATTAAGGCATCGAGTGAAAATTTGGGCGAGTACTGTTTCGATTTCTCCACTTGCTTCTTGTATGATGTCTACAGTAATTCCATCTTCTCCTGGAGCTTTTCCCCGCTTCATGTTCTTGATTGCATGTGCAACTTCTGCTGGAAGGACTGGAGGAACTCTGGTACTGGTATCTTTCATGATGTCTGGAGTGCATGTATCATCCTTTTCATATAATTTGGAGTAGAAATCTTTCACTCTTGTCAAAATTTCGCCTCTATTTCTTGTTACAGAACCATCTTCTTTTCTGCTGTTAGGGAATCTCCGGAATCAACTGCATGTGATATTTTAGTATTTTAGAGATGTGGGAAAATTCTCAAATTCATACTAAACAAAAAGATCATATTGTTGAGAAAATTGACAAAAAATATTTAAAGAATGGCAAGGTCTGAAAAAGAATAAAGAAACTGAAGTCAAGCATTCAGATGCTTTGATTAAGAAGAAAAATCTTCGGAAAGAAAAGTTGAAAGATCTTTTTGATATAGCACATGCTAAAGCTTTAGGAATGTTCACGATTGAAGAAGACGAATTGTTTCTTATGGCTGAACGAGAGAAAGCACGACAAGGAAAATTTATGAAGTGTTTTGACTCAGTGCTAGCAAAAAAAAAAAAAAGAGAAGAGAATTTGAAAAAAAGGGAAAAACATTTCAGAATAAGGAAACAGGAGGAATATGGAGAGAGAAAATCCAGGGAGGAAAAGGTTGGGTTTTTTTTTTTTTTTTTTTTTCATCTAATTCGGATTCTGAAGAAAAAGAATGTTCCTGAAGAGCCTTAAACTTCAAAAGGGAAACCCATTAAAAGAGGAAGAAAACAAGTACTGGATAGTAATTTATCTGTTAGTCTTGATGTTGCGAAGGTAAGCAATCGACAGGCAGCTTTAATCATGACCCCTACAATGTGAAATCTTGGACTAGATCCATCTCTTTACAATGTAAATATAAATTCAATTTGCCGTGAAAGAGCGAAATACCGTCAAAGTATTGCAAACAACTTAAAGGAACAATTCACTGCTGAAGTCCCTTTAACTATTCATTGGGATAGCAAATTGCTTGAAGATATAGTTAGATCTGAAACTGTTGACCATCTTAGGATTTTGGTATCTGGAGATGGAGTAGAACAGTTATTAGGGGTACCAAAATTATTGTCAGTAAAAGGAGAAATCATTGCATCGGCTGTGTATGATACAGCAGGAAAGTAGGGAATTTGTGATAAAGTGAAGCTTTGATACAACAGCAACAGACACAGGAATGGAGTCTAGGGCTTCTTGGTGTTGAATTTAAGTAATGAAGTACTACTGTTGTTTTTTCAGGTCTGTGTTATTAATTAATGCAGTAGTTTTGTATTATAAGCCAATTGTATATTATTAACCAAAATACATACTGTGAATTTTGAAGATGACAATCCGATTTTTTGTGTAAATGTGACAAGGATGGCAAGCCAGATAATATCCGAAAACATAAAATTTTCATCGTCCTGGAGCGGGACCTGAACCCGCGTCTCCCAGATAGCGCCCAGGTATGCTAACCACTACACCGCCCAGAACAACCAAGTCTCAAGTTTCTGATTAATTTGAATATATGGCTCCAGGACGATGAAATTTTCAAGTTTTCAGATAATATCTGACTTGCCATCCTTGTCACATTTACACCAAAAATTGGATTGTCATCTTCAAAATTTGAGTTATATGGTGTAATCCTGTATTTCTTTCATGATACATACTATGTTTTATATTTACGTTTTTAACCCTTAAAACTTTATGAAACTCCATCTCATACTGTGCCATCATACTAACTCCATCTCTTACTTATCTTGTACTGTTAAGGTGGTAGCAACCCCTAAAAACATCTTAATATTGATAAAAAAATCTGCAAATTATTTTTTTGACATATTGAACACATTTATGGGTTGGGAGTAAACAAATTCCAATTTTTTTTTAAGGCCACGTAAGGCCCACCCTAATGTATATATGTTTTTTATTTATTATGTTGATATTGACAAAGACACTGCCGCTCATGACTGCTCATATTTAGGCAAAAAAAGCTCCTAAAGCTTGCGAGAAAAGTAAATAAATCCAAATTTAGAACTTCGGATGCATGTGGATATTATCTTCGTGACAAACTTTAAACCTGCCGTTCCTGTATCGATTACCTGTACTTTCCATACATAAACGCGACCACAGTTGCATACCATAGTTTCAAGCAGTGCCCCCCCCATCCCTCATTTAAAAAGGCTGGTTAATCGGTATTTTCTTGCTTTCAAATAATATTGCAAAAATGTCACAAAATGGTTTAAACTCCTAAATGCAACAGCCATTCCATAAAAACTGAGGGTAAAATACACAAAATTAAGAAATGTAGGTACAGCAAAATATATGTTATTCTTTCTCAAAGTATCTTCCCTCGGATGATGTACATCGGTCCCTTTGTTCAGTCCACTTTTCAAAGCATGTGGCGAAGGCATTTTGCGGAAGCTGCTTTAGCGACCCCTGTACAGCTCGAATAACGTCAGTATCTGTGTTGAATCTCGCGCCACGGAACTTGTTCTTCATTGTTCGAAACAACCAGAACTCGCACGGGGCGAGGTCAGGACTCTAAGCAGGCAGTGACATGATTTCAATACTGCATTTCGTAAGAAACTGTCGAGCACAAGCAGCCACATATGTGCGGGAGTTATTATCGTGTAGGGTCCACTTGCCCACCAGTTCCGGTCGCTTAATCGATATGTGCCGTCGTAGACGCTTCAAGACTGAAATATAATACTCAGCATTGACAGTAATTTGTGGAGGAACGGCATGCTGGTAGACTACACCTTTATGATCAAAGAAAATTATCACCACCTTCCCGGCTGATTTGGTTTGGCGAACGTTATTCGGAGGAGCCGAGCCTGTGTGTTTCCAGACACTCGTTGCGCGCTTCGTGAGGGGTTGAAATGATGGACTCATGTTTCATCGGCAGTTATTACTGTGTTTAGAAAGTTTGGATCCTTTGCAATAATTTGTTTCCACTTATGACACACCTGAACTCTGACTAACAATTGTTCTCTTGTCAGGTGATGGGGTACCCATCTGGAACACATACGATGCAGCAGTAATTTCTTGAGTAGAATGCAGAATGCCGACGTTTTTAAAATAATAGTTGACACCGCTATGTCTTCACACGTCATTCGTCGATCTTCTAGCAAGATTTTCCAGTGAAAGTGTTGTTACAAAAAGTTTACAATACGCTCCGTAACAGCACTTTCAGGTCGACAGGCCTAAGAGCAAGTTCTGCCAACAAACACCCATTTTTGAAATCATGGTGCCATCTAAAAATCGTTGACTCACACAAAGATTTATCTTTGTGAGCTTTTTTCATTAAATTAACTGTTTCTGGAGCCGTTTTACCCAAACAATAGCAAAATTTTATCGCACAACGCATTCATTTCCTAACTCTGAATAACTCACCTCGACAGCTTTTTGGCGAAATTCAGACGTACTTTAAACAACTGCGCAATAACAAAACTAAAATCGTCTGCCACAGCTAATAACTGTTGCCATAGATACTTCTTTAATTCAGTTAGTCGTCTGCATGGTTATTTTCCCCCATCACACTGTTACCAACTCAAAACAAATTACTCTCCATTTTTATGAAATGACCTTTGTATAAGATTTTGTCTTACCGGTTCAATAAATTTTTTATGGTGACCACAACGTGAGCGGCAGAAACATACATAATTCTGATGGACCCGAAAGCATACATATTCTCTGAGTTCCCGATGTGGAATTTTGGTAGTGCTATTTTTTCCTATCTTTTTAAATAAAATCTTTCAAGTAAGACTGTTTTTTTATAAGCCATTAATATTTTTCTTTCTTTTTAGGTGAATATTCTGCTTTTATTCATTTAAATAGATTCCAAAATATATACAGTTGAACCCTCATATAATGAGCTCGGATTTAAGGAATGATATGCTACACTGCCGGACAATTGCTACGGACGGATGACAAAAGCAATGATAGCAACCATAAAATGGAAGGCAGGAAAATGTGGAAATTAGCATAAGTGCGGGATACAGTAAAACGTGTTGTGCGTATGCAAATTTTGGATTGCCGAACTTGTTCGTGACGTCATAGCGCTGATAAGAGATATAAAGGATTTGACGCGTATTGACCGTTGTTGTTCAAACGCAAAGTTGAAAGGGAAAGAATCAATTGACGAACTTGCAATTTTCAGTATGTCTTCCCGACATCACCTAGAGGATTTTACGCATGGCCGTATTATTGGCAAGATTGAAGAATGGCGCAAAATAACAGATGTTGCCAGGGAGTTCAACGTCAGCCACAGTGTTGTTTGAAGGCTTTGGAAATCATTTCAAACAAATGGAGAGTGTAGCAAACGTCACGTGGGAGGTCGTGTTTGCAGTACGACACCTGCAGAAGATCGGTACATAGTGCTATCAACAAAAAGACACCGGCGCAGCACAGCTAGTGAGGTAGCAAATCAGTTTATGGCTGCTACTGGCAAGCGGATCTCCCGAAAAACTGTCGCCAGACGTTTGCATGAAGGAGGACTATATGCCCGCCGTCCTGTTGTGTGCATCCCATTGTCCAGACGTCACCGTACCGCCCGTTTGCAATGGTGCCATCAACATCGCAATTGGACTGATAACGACTGGTCTGCTGTCCTCTTCTCAGATGAGAGTAGATACAGTCTATCGTCTGATTGTCGACGACAACTGATCTGGCGTGATAGTGGTACTGCATATTGTCCAGCAAACATACAGGAAAGGGACCGATATCCGACATGTAGTGTCATGGTATGGGCTGGCATCATGATCAATGGCCGTACGTCCCTCCATGTGCTTCCAACTGGGACTATGACTGGCCAACGATACATTAATGATGTTCTGCTACCTCATGTTCGCATGTTCCGTGGTGCTGTCGGTGATAAATTCATTTTTATGGACGACAACGCAACATGTCATCGAACAGTCGCTGTCCAGGAGTGTTTTGAGAGCAAGGATATTCAACGCCTCGTATGGCCAGCACGTTCTCCAGATCTGAATCCCATTGAAAATGTGTGGGATGCTTTAGGGAGGAGTCTTACTGGTCGCCAATGTCCTCCAATAAACAAGGACACCCTCATCCGTGCACTGACAGAGGAATGGGATAAATTACCCCAACAGCTGCTTGATAATGTTGTGCAAAGCATGACACGACGTGTGGAATTTTGCATCGCCCTCCATGGTGGCCATATCCCGTATTGACATCTTACGCCGGAACGCCTGCGGACGGTAATTGCATTTTTTCACGTTTACGTATTCTGTTCAAAATGGCCTGTTTGTCCCTTGAACACGTTCCAAAGCCTTCTGGATTTCAGAGCACAATAAATTGTCTTTCTTGTAATGTCCTGGCATTCTGACATTATTTTATTTCACTTGGCATCCAACCACACTTACTTTTTTATGCGCTACATAGCCGTTTATGATCCGTCCTTAGCAATTGTCCAGCAGTGTATTAAAATCACCAATCACTTACCCTAAAGATCATGGTAATTTCCATCCACAAACACTTCAAGCACGTCAATTATCGTAATGTTGTTGGCCTTCAAAGGTTTACAGACTCCTTGCTTATGATTCATTCTTCCGGGGATGAAACATCGTATTATTATTATTATTATTTCTTTTTTTATTTGCTAGACAAACAACACTGTTTTTTTTTCAGCCATATGAGATGTAACCATAGCTCGTCAATTCCATAAAAACCACACAAGCATACTACTCATTCATACATTCAGTTAAAAATCTATGTACATAATTACACTACATTACATTCCCAGGTGTAATTATGTACATAGATTTTTAACTGAATGTATGAATGAGTAGTATGCTTGTGTGGTTTTTATGGAATTGACGAGCTATGGTTACATCTCATATGGCTGAAAAAAAAACAGTGTTGTTTGTCTAGCAAATAAAAAAGAAATAATAATAATAATAATAATACGATGTTTCATCCCCGGAAGAATGAATCATAAGCAAGGAGTCTGTAAACCTTTGAAGGCCAACAACATTACGATAATTGACGTGCTTGAAGTGTTTGTGGATGGAAATTACCATGATCTTTAGGGTAAGTGATTGGTGATTTTTAATAGTATATCATTAATGAATTGCACATAAACTATGCGCACTTTGCTGGGGTTTAATACCTTAAAAGTGCAAATATAATAATAAAGGATATAAGGAAGGTTCATATATAACGATGTCTTTGCAGTTCCCTGAATTTTCAATGCCATCATAATGTTATTTCAACTGGATATTACAAACAGCAGTTTTGTCCAAAATCATATATAACAAAGTTGTTGCCTTTTCCCCATTCAACATTTCTCTTGTGGGAGAGGTAGCCAGTTTCTTTTTTCTTCTTCAGGATATCTTGAGACCTCTGACTCAGTGAAATGCCTGAAGGCTAGCCAGGCGGTGTCAGAATCCCCCACTTTTCCTTAATCCTTCTTCACTAAATGGACACCCACTTCATCACCCCTAGAGCTTAGAGGGTAAATGATCTGTTTCCCAGCTTGAGAACAGAAGGAGGAATGCGACAAAGGATCAGGGGTGGGGTGTTGAGGAATCATGCCAGGGGTGTCCAATGTCAGCGTCTTCGTTTTGGGGCCATATGTTAAATTGTTCGAATGGACCAAATAGGCAGACGTTTGTCTTAATCACACTTCTGTAATTCCTAAGCGGGCGCATCTGATGGTTTAAAGCTTGGGAAGCAGCAATTTTTCTCACAAATTTGTTTGTTAGAATGCATCAACACAAGCTGACAAATCATGTCAGTTGTTAAATGAAAAACACTGAGTTTAAGTGAAAAAATTGAAGCAATCAATTTGGTGGAGAAACTGAAAGGGAAAAAGAAGTGTGACGTAGCCAAGACATTTGGTATTCCGGCAAATTCACTATCCACAATTTTAAAAAATAAGGATGGTTTGAAGCGAAAGTTCTCGGAAGGTTCTTTTAGCCATGATAGAAAATGATTTCGTGAAGGTCTTTATACAGACGTGGAAGCAGCGCTGTTAAAGTGGTTCCAAGAAGTGAGAAGCAAATATGTTGCAGTCTCTGGCCGTTTGCTGAAGGAAAAAGCATTAGATTTCACCCGACTTCTAGGAAAACCTGATTTTCAGCCAAGCAATGGTTGGCTTCAAAGATTTAAAGAGCGTCATGGAATCATATTTAAGTCCATTTGCGGAGAGAGTGCTTCCGTGGATGATGAAACAACCCAAAAATGGCTGGAATCAAGTGAAACCTTAATTTCGCAATATGAAGCTTGCGATGTTTACAATGCTGATGAAACTGGTGTTTTTTATCAGTTATTGCCAGAAAAAACCTTAGCTTTCAAAGGTGAAAAATGTTCTGGTGGGAAAACCTCAAAACTCCGTTTAACTGTATTGCTGTGCGCAAATATGGATGGATCCGATAAAAGGGAACTTTTCGTAATCGGGAAATCAAAAAATCCCAGATGCTTCAAGAAAGGTGAGAAATTGCCGGTAAGTTTCAGAATTAATAAGAAAGCGTGAATGACATCGGAACTCTTTACAGAATGGTTGAAACAATTTGACAACGAAATGACAAAGAAAAATAGGAAAGTTCTGCTGCTCATCGATAATTGTGCAGCACATTCGTCTAACATAGTGTTAACGTCTACAAATGTACATCGGTTTCCACCAAACACTACATCAAAACTTCAGCCCATGGATCAGGGTGTTATAAAAAAACCTAAAACTTCATTACTGCAAAATTTTACTCAGAAAAATTCTTATTAACGTGGAAAAGAGGCAACCAACTGTCATCGATGTTCGAATGGCATGTGATATGCTATCTAATGCTTGGACTACCGTAACTGATGTAACCATAAAAAATTGTTGGGAACATGCTGGTTTTGGTATTTCAGTAGTAAATGAAGACGGTGGTTACTACTAAAGACAAAACATGGAATCATACATACATACATGCATACATATCACTAAGCTGTTCTCTGAGATTCAGAGGTTAGCTCCAAAAAGAAATACAAATTTCCAGATATTTTTACTTATTGTTGTCGTTTCAAACTTCTCCATTTACAGCGATTTTGACGTACAACTCGTGCTTCACTAATATCCATTACACGCCGTACACAAGATCTTTTATACTTCATACTCATAATCTTTTTCTCATGCAGACACTCCTGAATCTCATCCACCCATGTCTTCCTTGGCCTTCCTCTGCCTTTCCTTCCCGCCACTTGGGCTGAAAAGATTTTCTTAGTAAGCATTTCATCACTCATTCTTTCAACATGGCCAAACCACCGAAACATATTGGTCTCCACCTTGCTAACAACATTTTGCTTCACATCACACAGCTGCAATACATCTTCATTTCTCACACAATCATATCGTGTCTTCCCACAAACCCCACGTAAGTAACACATTTCTCCAGCACACAAACGACTCCTATGTTTCTTCTGCAGTACCCAGGTTTCACTGCCATACATCAGAGTACAGTTTCATACACAGCCATGCGGGACTCTCTAGACAACTCATCCTTCCTGTGAAAACCTCCCAGAGCAGCTATGACTTTCAAAGAAGAATTCACTCGCCTACTGATTTCACCATCCAACTTGTTCTCTCTGTCAAACATGCTTCCTAAATACACAAACTCACTCACCTGGTCAATCACAGTGCCATTTATGCTTACATTACATTCAGTGCTACCAGTTCCTCTCTCAAACACCATAACTTTGGTTTTTCCCTTATTTATACTCAGTTTGAATTTCATGCAAACTTCGTGCATTCGAGTCAACATACTCTGCAACTCACTTTTGCTCTCTGCCAACAGGACAGTGTCATCCGCATACAGCAATCTGCACACATGGATATCAGCAAGACAAAAACCACTATTATCTATTTTGGCATCACGCATGCATGCATCCATAAATATATTAAACAGACATGGTGACATTACACAACCTTGTCTAACTCCTGCACCAATAGAAAACCATTTTGATAAAACACCATTCACTCGTACACAATCTCTACTACCAGCATACATGGCTTTTACACTATTAAGTAGATTCCCAGTAACACCATATTCATTCAATACCTTCCACAAAAGTGTCCTATTCACTCGGTCGTAAGCTTTCTCTAAATCTATGAAGGCAGCAAAAACTTTCTTCCTTACAGCCAGATACTTTTCAATCATCGTGCGTAATGCAAAAATCTGGTTAGTGCAGCCTTTACCAGGCATAAAACCACTCTGAACATCCCACACTTTCAATGATGTAAGACCCTGTACTTTTTCAATAACAACCTTACCAAACACTTTCCCTGGCACACTCAGTAGGCTAATACCACGATAGTTCTTGCATTCAGTCTGATCACCTTTTCCCTTATACAAGGGAACAATGATAGCATCCTTCCAATCCCGAGGGACCATTCCTAACTCCCAGCACTACTGGCAAATTTCAGTTAACCAGTCAATTATAGTGTCACCACCATATTTCAACATCTCTGCAGTTATGCCATCAATTCCTGGAGCCTTACCATTCTGAAGAGATTTTAGAGCTTTACACACTTCTTCTCTTGAGATCCCTCCTGTGCTTTCATCCCTCATTGTGACATCATCTGCATCTGTCTTAGAATCATCTTTGCTTTCCTGATCTAATAACTCACAGAAGTATTCACCCCATCTGTCACTTAACTCATTGGGCTCCCATATCATTTCCCCAATCACATTCTTCACACAACTTACAACTTTGTTTCCCCTATTTTTCCTGAGTCTCATGTACTTCCAGAAGGACTTCCTATCTTTCCAAAAAGCCAGTTCATGCCTTTCCACTTTCTCCTTCCTATCTTTTGCCTTACTGTGGCGAACCAGCTTAGCAGCTTCACACTTCTTACAGCGATATTCATCCACAGAGAGACTCTACCTTGCAACATCCCCAAACAGGCTTCCTTCTTTCTCTTTACTGCCTCTTCAATCTCACTATTCCACCAAGCATCACCTCTATTGTTACCCACTATTGTAGTGCCACAGACCTCTTTAGCAGCAGTGACAACACAGTTCTTTAAACATTCCCACTTCTTTTTTATATCCCTCTCACCAGACTTCAGATCCTTCAGTCGTTCTCTGAGTAAGTCAGAATACCGCTGATGATCTTCAAGGAGTCTATCAACCTTTATTCTTTCTATCCTGGGTCTCTTCCTATTAATTTTCCTCCAACCAACATTAAGTTTCACTCGTGACACTACCAAGTAATGATGAGAACCAACATTCGCACCTCTCATCACACGGGTGTCAACAACTAAGTGTTTCAAACGCTGATCGTAGACAACAAAATCTATCACACTCTTTTGACCAAGAGTACGATTTTCCCAAGTATATGTGTGGATATACTTGTGGTTCAAAAATGTATTAGATACACACAAACCATTCTCAATGCAGAGTTCAATTAATCTTTCACCATTATCTTTCACACAAGGATCATTAAACTTATCCAAAACATTGTCAGAAATTGCATTCTGCATACCTGCTCTATCATTGAAATCCCCTGCTATTATAACTTTTTCTTTAGCACCAAAGTGGCTCAAAACAGCTTTTAGCTCATTCCAGAAATCTTCCTTCTTATCAGAAGGTTCCGAGTCACAAGGAGCATGCACTACAACAATTACAATTCTCTGAAGTTTCACTTTCAAACGAATCCAGAGAATTCTCTCACTTACGCAACTATAGTGAATCAAGTTGTTCTTCATCTTTTCACTTAAAATCACACCTACACCAGCCTGTCCTCTCATATTATCCAATACTCCAGACCACACACTCACCGTGCCATTCACTTCTTCTACCCCAATTTCCTTCCTTTTGGTTTCACATACACACAGCACATCCAGTCTATACTTATTCATCTCCTCAATCACCTCACTCATCTTGCCATTCATACCTCTAGTATTCCATACCCTAATCTTACATTCACTCAGCCGAGATCTCTTTCTCATACGCCGTTTAGAAAGTCCAGGTCGATTCCGTGGTGGACCGTCCTTCTCAAGTGTGGTAGGTCCACCATATCCCACACTTGAGTCATTCTTAATATTTCTTTTTGTCTTTTTAATCAGGTAAGTACATCAGTGTGGGGGATTAGCCCACAGCTGAGGGTTCCAGTTGGTCATTCAACTTAAAAGGGCTCATTTTATCGGATTTTTCTTTACCAGATTATCTGCTGGCTGACGATGACATCTCAACGGAATCTCAAAATGCAGATCAGAACGTCGTTGATGGCATGTTGAACTCTCAGTATGACGCGTCCACTGATGAGGAGGAAGAATATGCAGAAGTTAAAAAAATGTCAAATGCGGTGGCAATTGAAAGTCTTGATAATTTGCATGCTTTTTTTGCGTCAAAAAATCTGTTTTGTTCAGCATTGTTGGATCAAATAGAAAAACAGCTGTCTACAGCAATTGTTCAATCCCAAAAAAACAGGCAACTCTGGATAGTTACTTCCAGAAGTGTGAATGAAAAATTAAAGGTAAATGTTTCAATTATTGTACTTCTGCTTTCTAATACATACATACTATAGAAGTATACTGTATGTGTTTTTTTACATAACTTTTGCTCATTTGCTGATACATTGAAGGCAAAATTGGATAAAACTAAGTTTGCATATAACGAACTTTTTCTTAACTCCCTTCAACTTTCTTATAAACGGTTTTGATTGTAATATGTTATTTTCGCATGAAATAATAATTGATCACCTTTATGAACTTTCTCTACATACAGAATTCAATGAAAAGAAGTTATAGTAAGAATATTTTACAGTATTAACATTTGTTCTAAATGAGAATAAATCATAGTCATTGTATGGTAGACTACGTAAACAAAATAAAGTTTAACTAAACAAATTATTGCAAAACCAATAGATCTGTAAGGTGTTCAGATCGATATTAATAATAATTTAGTTTTATTTTGTTAAGCCCCAGCAGATCAGTTCTGCAATATCACATGAAACTCTGTCTTACAGAAACAAAAGCTTTTACCATTGTTGACCTACTTGATTTAGCAAAGCAGTTAGTTAGTCTATCTGAATTAAATATATACCAGCCCGATGAACTTGTTCGCATATTTTCTCTTTTATTGCATTACTGATAAGAACAATGATTTTGTTTATGGTTGCCTTTGATAGAAGAGATACAAAATCGCCACAACCAGTCTTTTTTTGTACTTTTTGGCACAACTTCATCTACACGCATTCTTAGTACGGGATCATACTTGCTACTCAAGAGCAAATTTTTTAAAAGTCACCATAATCTAATTCAGGACTTTTCGAAGACATTCCGCTTTCATAGGCTCCTCTCCTCGCTTAACAATTAATTATACAATTTCAATTATCCTATCCAAAACATACTGCCTTTATTGTACTTGTTTAGGTCTAATATTTTTTTTTCTGCGAAAAAAACAAAGAATTTGTAATTTGACTTTGCGATCTCACCGTATGAGCTTCAACACAGTGTAAATGTACTATTGATAGCTCATGCTCCTTAATATGTGTGTATAAACTTTTTTGTGTTGCAGTCACCCTTTCCTTTAACAAATGCATTTACGTCTTTAGCTTCCGAATATGATAAACACACTGTGCAGTAAAGAGACTTATTTTGCATATTATAAGTCAGCCAATGTCTCTTTGTTCCATCTTTTTTATGAACTCTTAACCTTGGTCTCCAAGAAAACGATCCCGTAAGGGGTTGAATCAGATGAGCATTAAAAAAACTGATTAACTCATTCAAGCACGGCCTCGAGAATAAGGTATCCCTGTGGAGGGTTTTTACGCTAATACTTTGCATACAAATAATTTGAGATCCGGATAAAGATCTCAGATCTCCTGAAAACAAAGTACTTGGCAAAGATGGAATTAATTCAGCATGCTTCAAATAATTTTGGTTGTCAGTGATTTTGGTTTGTTCTACCTAATCAGTCTGGGCCAAATTCAAAGGAGTAAGATTTGTCACCTCTTCCGCTTTCCTTTTAATTTGTGTGCAGGAAGATTCAGCCTGTTCTAGGGCTTCAGGTGCTGTTTCTGTTTGCCCAACTGAAACAGTTAAGCTTTCTGTGCCCGACTCACTCTCTAGAGATGAAATCAACGCCTTTGATTTTGTGTTAGTTAACAGTAAGTCACTTTTTGTCGGCCTTCCTTGAAAAAGCCATTTGGTTAATGTGCAAAAGCTTGGAAAACTGACTTTTATTCTACACCAATAAATTCTGATTACTAGTATAGTTATACTATTTTCTAGCATGAGTTTCTTTTTCTTTTCCCTCTCTTTCTCTGTGCCACCTTTTTTCGTTTGCGGTTTTCCATTTTTTAAATTAACAGAATGAGATATTTTAACCGATGAAATAAATTTTTGATTGCACATTCATTGTGAAAAATAACAAATCTCTAAATTAAAAAAATTTAATACAAAGCTATCTTACAGTTAAGGATCGTAGAAATTTCCTGCCATCTAAAACAAGCAGCTGAATGCAATTTTTTTTAAGTAGAATGTCTAAAAATGACAGACTATTATTCACATTCTACTTAAAAAAAAATAAAAATAGGTTTGAATACACTGTTTTCAGGAAAGCAACATACATTCCGGTACTCATTCCATACTCCTCGCACCATCCTGTTATACATAAAAAAAATAGCATAGTAAACTTGATTAGAAGAGCGTATACGCACACCTCTAATAATAGGCTAAAGAATCAAGAGCTTGATTTTATCTTGAAAATATCACAAGATTATGGTTACCATAATAAGCTTATTAAAAAATGGATATATGAGAGTAAAAAACATAAGGCTAAGAGAAATGAAGACAATGAAATTTATAATCAAAGAAAGGTGAGAAAAAATAAACTAAAATATATAGGTGCATTCCCTTACTTGGAAGGTGTCAGTAAAGAAATTAATAGGCAATGTGCCAAATTTGACTTACAACTAGAAAGTTCAGTGAACACATTGAAAAATCTGACAATTAACAAAAAAACTGAGAGCAAAATATTAGAGGAATCAGGGTCTTACAAAATTCCCATAAAAATAAAAAGGTTGAATTAGTGAAACATAGATGGCGCCGGCTAAGTTTAATTAAGAAAAGTATCTAATACAGCATATCCGACGAATGGCAACATGGGGTATCGGACTCCATTGACGAGAAATAAACCACGAACATTGGTGGAAGAGTAGTCACGCTCCTGAGGATGCCCAAAGACTGGGTGAAAAATTTAGAGCATTAATAATGGTAAAGAATTGAAGTTGTGGAATCCTAAAGTGAAAATCTACTGAATCTACCCAAAGTAAGCAGTGTGTTGGATGTGAAAGGTAGATGCACATACAATGGACAATAGGACAATAGCTTCAACGAAGACCCAAAACGTGCGTGAAAAGTGAATAGTCACTAGAAACGGAATGCCTAGGTAAGCATTATCCAACTAGAATATTTCCAGGTTCTTATTAGTTTTATTTCAGGAGAAACTACTATTTCTTGCATTATTTCTTTTGCTAAAAGCAGGGTTTGTGCTGGTCCTGAAATCTTGGTAAAGTTCTGGAACTTCATTTCCCCTTTTTCCCAGGCCTAGAAAACCATGATTTTTCATATTTTTGTAAAAGATCCAGGAATAGTCCTCGAATTTCTTTGTGCAATGAAAGTCAAAATGTTTCATTTGATTGCATCACTTTGTTCTTCCTCCCTTTGGTGTCTGTGGTGCTTGCAATCACATCACTTCCTTGAAGTTTGGAGACATGATGTAATTTCTTTCATGTCATGTGATACTATAATGCAAGATGTTTGAGTATCATATTTCCAGTGACTTGTGTTATGGCAATTGTGTGCAGCTGGAGTCACAACAGTGTGTGTAAACCTTCCCTCTGGCATTCACTTTTTCATTAAAGGTGTGTGATATCTGGCCTCCCTGCCACCAATATGCATGGGAATAGATGGGTGTGGAATACGGAATCATCAGGGCCATGACAAAATTGTTTTGTATTATTATCATTGTGCTAAGTTCTAGATTGCTTCGTATAAGCTTTATACAGAGCCATATTTATATGGGGAAATTTTACCACTTCATTGAAGATGTAACACAGACTGAAGAACATTCTACACTAGCAGAAACCATGTGATTTCATAAGAATTCTAAATGCATAGTAAATTTCACCCAATTTGCAAAATATAAGACAAATTCCACTTAGTAGTTCTAATTCTGACTATTATATAGCTCTAATTATTGTACTATTCTCTTTTACGTGCGATATTTCAAAGTAACTTGTACAAAAAACTAGCGGATAATGCTTACCTTGGCATTCCTTTCTAGTGACGGGAACATTTCACGCACGTGTTTTCCGGTCTTTGTTGAGGTTATTGTCCTAAAGTCCGTTGTATGCGATGCCTGGCTTTACTTCTCACACTTTTCGCTGGGTATACTCATTGGATCTTTGCCTTAGGATTCAAACATCAATTTTTACCGTTCTTTATACTCGAAATTTTCGCCCATACTCTGGGCATCTTCAGGAGCGTGGCGACTTTACCACCGATGTTCGTGGTTAACTTCGCGCTAATGGAGTCCGATACTCCTTGTTGCCATTCGTCGGAAAAACTTTCCTGGATATATTTCGTTATCAAGCCCGGCTGGCGCCATCTATGTTTTGTTAAGAACACTTTTTTTTTCCGTATTTTTTTTATTTTTTTTTATTTTCTTCTCTTATCCTGGTTTTCTTGTCTTTTTTTGCCTGTTTTTCTTTTGTTTTTGTTTTTCTTGTCTTATTAGTTCTTTCCACAGGCCTGATAATGTGCTTGGGTCGTTCTGGTTACATACCCTTGCTTTATTTTTGTAGATTAATATTGCTTCTTCCCTCCTCATTTGCCTTTCCGATTTTTTATTTTTTATTTGCATTTTAATTTCATCGAACTTTGGGAATGTCCGGTTTTCCAAGCAGAATTGCACTAAAGCAGTTTTGGCTTCTTTTTTTTGCCAGTTAGATATGTGTTGTTTAAGTCTTTTTTTTAATCTGTTTTTCGTACTTCCAATGTACGATATTGGGGGTATGTGTGCTATTGGAATTTCGTAGGTTCCTGATTCTTCTAGCATTTTTTCCTCTGTTTTTTTTTGTTGACAGTCATACTTTTCACGGTGTGCACTGCGCTTCCTTGTTGTAAGTCATATTTAGCACAGTGCCTATTGATTTCTTTACTCACTCCTTCCAGGTATGGGAAAGCTCCAATGTATTTCAATTTTTTATTTCTCATCTTCCTTTGGTTGTGCACTTCTTGGCCTTCTTTACTCTGAGTCATATGCTTTTTACTCTCATGTATCCATTTATTAATTAGCTTGCTCGGGTACCCATACTCTTGTGATATTTTCGAGATAAACTCTAGCTCTTGATTTTTTAGCCTGTTGTTAGATGTGTGTGTGTACGCTCGCTGTATCAAGTTTACTATGCTGTTTTTTTTATGTATCACTGGATGGTGCGACGAGTATGGTATCAGTACAGGTATGTAAGTTGCTTTTCTGAACACAGAGTATTCAAAACTATTTTTGTTTTTCTTTAGTTGAATGTCCAGGAAGGATAAACAATTATCCTCTTCAAACTCAATAGTTAGCTCTATGGTGTTACAGATTTTGCTAAACTGTTGTGCTAGATCTTGTAGCTCGGCTTTGTTAAGTTTAGACATTATAATAATGTCGTCTACATATCGAGCATAAAGTATTGGTTTTTCAGGTAAATTTTGAATAATTTCTTTTTCGAGGTATGCCATAATCACTTCTGCGTATAATGCTGATAATGGGGATCCCATAGGGCCACCTTGCGTTTGTTTAAATATATTTCCTTCAAAATGGAAGATGTTGTTTTCCTTGTTGAAATATAAGGTATTCTTTAGCTCTTTCAGTTGTGACAAGTTTAGTTCTTTGTTGATGCTTAGTTGTTGCATAATCAATTCGATGGCTAGCTCGACAGGAGTGTTTGGGTATAATGCCTTAACATCCATGGAGGCCATAGTTATTTGCTCTAGGTCTTGATTAATTAATTTGATTTTTTCTATAAACTCATAGCTATTCTTTAATGTATATTGATTCCTCATGAATATTGGGGATAGATAGTTGTATATCTTTTTTTCTAGGTTGATGAGTGGTGAGATTTTTTTCGATAGAATCAGTCTTAAAGGTGTGTTTTCTTTATGAGTTTTAATTTTCGAGAATATTTTTGGCATCCCTGCTCCCATTGGAGGGTTTGCATTTTTTATTTATGTTGGTAACTTGCTGTGGTTCCTTATATTAGCCAAGAAGGTAAGTTGTTTGTCAGTGGGATCTTTGTTGATGCTATCGCACTGTAGCTCTGAGATGGCCGTCCGCATTTTATCATTATATTCCAAAGTGTCCATAATAACAATTTGCCCTGTTTTGTCCGCTTCGCAGAATTTGATCGTGGGGTCTTTGCATAGATTTACTAGTTGTTTTCTGTCATACTTTAATTTATTAATCTTACAGGTTTTTTTGTGCTTAGCGTTATACTCTTTAAGCATGATTCTGAATAGCTTAAACCTTAGATCGGTAGCATGTTCTGGATGCACTCGCTGCACAATATCTTCTAAGATAGGAATGTACTCTTCTGTTCTTGGGGTTTTAGGTGGAAATGCGTATTTTTTCCCACGTTGTAGCACTGCCTTTTCACTAAAAGTTAGCGCTCTCGATGATTGATTCACAAACACTGGGTATTCTGTACTTTCATCACCCCTCATTTTGATTCCATCTAAAAGGGTATTAAATTTCTTGGCAGTTGAGCTTTCTGCCGCCTTTTGTTGGCTTTCGACTATTTCATTAATTTCAGTGAGAACATCGTCTATAATAAGGGTTTTCCATGTCCCGTTAAAATTCATATATTCAGTATCTGGTTCCACATATTATAGCACTGAATGTGGTTTTGGTATAGTTGTTTTCTTTTATAAATGATTTCTGCACTTAGTCGTTTCTCTTGACACGTCAGTAGCAGCCTTTTGTCTTTTCCATGCATAGGTTTGTTGGAAATTCGTAAGTATTTTGGTATAATATTAAAGTCTCTACAGTTCGTTAAGAACTTTATTTGGATATCTTCTTTTACCAGTTTAATTTTCTTTTTTTGAACTTCCTTATGATGATTAGTTCTTTAGGCGTCAGCAGGCTTCTATACTTCATTATCCGTTCACGTATCGTTGTTCCGCCCGTGGCCGATTCTAATGCATGTATAACGAATCAATTCCACTTAATAGTAGTATATAAGACGAAGCACTATGGTTCTAGCAAAAATTTAAGCTCCTAGAATTTTTTGATGAACTGCAGGAATTTAGTTCTTGTAAATATGTATGAACCTTTTTGGTTGAATGAGAAGTAATTACTTTTTTAAATGACAGTGGATTTTTCTATTTCTTGTCTTTTCAGTTGCAAGTTATTAATTATTATTTTCCTAATAACTTCTATTGCTTTTTGTACAAAGTAACACTTGGAAATAATGAGATGACACCAAGGCTAGCTAAAATACTGTTGTTGGTTAATCTTGTATTCATTATACAGAATCTTATTTAGAAAACCTTTCTGTGGCCTAACGAATGAGTGAATAAGGATTCATTTATTTCATTTCAGAGCATTTTAAAGGATTATTTGTAATAAAATGAAAATATTTTTTTCTTTTATTAAACTATCCCTGAAGTCTCTGAGCTTTATTACCAAGCACATCTGAATTTTATGTGTGCAGTTCAAGTAAATGTGTACATGTTTGTTCTAATTTAAATTATATATTTATACAATAAATAATTTTAATAGTTTTTTGTATTGTTGTGAAAAGCAAAACGATGTAGTTAATTTCTAAAAGAATTCTGTTGTTAAATCCCAGCAACAGCTCTATTCATTAGTAGAGACTCCAATTACTATGGATTGTCCGTAGTCACTACAGAAATCATCGGTGTGCTACGGATTACGGAAAGCATCAAATATACTACGGAAATCAAAAATCTTAGTGAAATAATCTTCTAATGATGTGCATGGAGTTTATTTTCATGTTTTCAAGGTTGTAACATTCATTAAACATTTTGAGGTGTGTTTTTTGATGATTTCAATATCATGGCATTTCTTAGATGCTTTTCAATATGTTTTGGATGTCTTGAGCATCTCTGGTCATGTGACGGAGTTATCATAATGCCTGAAATCCCAGAAACATCCTGAAATTTTATTTTCCTTTCCAGATCCTGGAAAGTTCTTAACTTTTCTTATTTTTTCATAAAGTCCTGGAGTAGTACTAAAATTATTTCCTGTAATGAACAATTTTAAGAAAAAGGTCGAAAAATTAAGATGGGTGGCCAGCGATTGGAAAAACTGGGAAAAGTACTGCTCTAGCAGCAATGAAATGTTTTGTCATTTTCTGTTTCCGCATTTTGAAATTTTTCCGATAAAGTTCCTTGTTTTCTTCTTCTTGTTCCACCCTCATTATGTTCTTCTTTATATTTTCATATTTTTCTGATCATGTTCCTTGTTTTCAACACCTTCAGTGGTAGTGCAAAAACGTCATATTTTTTAAAGATTTATTTTTAATGAATTGCATGTTTTCCTGTTTCACATAGTATCTTCTTAACCAATCAGTAGAGAACAAACATTTTTGCTCCAGTCCCGCTTTTTTAAGTGAAATTAAATTTCAAAGCTTATATTAAATCTGTCCATGGTGGAATCTGCATCATTTCCATGACGTATAAAATTGTTTCACAGGAGGGTAAAAACAATGCAGTACTGATTTTCCACATTTAATTTCCCGTAAAATGTGTGCTATTCCCATTTTTAGTCACTTCTTGCTACATTAGAAAAGAGAGCAAGCGTTTTTTTTTTCTTTTGCTTAAAGCGAAATTAAAAGTTACAAAAATGCTAGTACTGGCTCATTCTGCAGAGAAAACAACTTCACAGGGAATGAAAGTCAGTGACGGAGAGTTAAAGTTACGATTTTGAACTTGAATTTTTTTTTATGAACAAAAGGAAAAATTTCAATTTGCTGTTTTTGTTTCTAGATATAGCACAAAGTAATGGAAAACGATGCATTTTCAGCATAATTAAAGTTTAAGGAGGTATAATGTTGATCTTCACTACATGAAAACAACTGTACTGGTCATGAAAATATTGCAATTTTTAGCAAGGACCAGATAAATAATGATTTTCTGTTTAAATTTTCCTTTATTAAAAAGTAAAAACGCTTGTTCCATTATTTGATGTACAAAGAAAGTACCGTAAAGAATAAGAAAGGGTACATTTCACTTGGAAAATTTTAAAGAAAATACAGTAGAACCCCGCTAATCCGACCTAATGGGGACTGGGACCTGTTCGGATTAACAAATTTTTGGATTACCTGAAATTTCACTGTAAATAAAATATATAATAGAGAGGAAGCATTAGAGATAGGGTATTATAGAAAAATGAAGTTATCCAGCTTATGAAACAAATCCCACACTGTGAAGAAGTAAATGAAAATGCTATAATTGAGCATTTTTATGTCTACTGTTGCCTTGAAAAAGCCTCCCAGTGGAGTGTGAAAGCTTGGCGAATCTTTGTGCTTCCTACACCACAAAAATAAACGGATTTAATAAGCTATATTGATGTGATACCTTTTTGGTTTCGCAGTGGTTTGTCGTAACATAACTAAAGTACTACTTCACCTTTATTTACAGAACACTATTCTAAAACATAACTTTATTATAAAGAACAGAAGATGAAACATGATGAGCTCTTCACTCACAATTCTACGTGACCTCTCTAGTCAGAGGCAAATCCCAGAATGTCATGCTATTACATCATGCAGAGAGCGTCTGCATTGCAGTGCGCATCTGGCGGCATCTGTTAAGCATAAATATACGTACAAGAAATTGAGAATTACAAAATATATACAACAAATCCCCCCCCCCCCCCCAATTCTCAATTTGTTGTCACTTGCAACAGTTCTAAGTGTTCATAAAACTTATATCACATTAAGAGTCTTGGGTAATTTTCAAGTTTCGATTTACTCAAAGTCTTAGTAAGAAAGTCTGAAAGGTTTTTATCTGTAGTCACATACTGAAGACAAAAACGCATTATTTTTGAGTTTGTCATTTATGAAACTTACCTGTCTTACCATATTATTTGATTTATGTGATGTGCGTCCACTATTTCCTAAGAAAATTGCCGACTGGTTGTCACAATGTATAATCAAACTTTGAACTCTCTTTCCAGTGAGTTCTTCCACAAAAAACTGTAAAATGTTCCAGTCTTCGTGGCCTCGACGACTGCTGTTATTTCTGCATCACATGTCGAAAGTGAAAGTGTGTTTTGGGTTCTTGAAGTCCAGCTGATGACATTTGGTCCTAGTAGGTATAGGTACCCATTTATTGACCTTTGCCCATTTTGCTTCCCACATCTCCATGATGCATCACTGTAGCATTCCAGTTTTTGATCACCTTGGGTAAATACCAAACCAGTAGTGTTTTGTCCCTTTTAGGTATCTTAGAACACGCTTGAGTGCTTGCATGTGTATTTCTCTTGGATCCTTAGTAAATTTTGATAGGGCTGTTATTGGATAAGCTATATCTGGTCTTGTTTTTGTAGCTAGATACACAAGTGATTCCAAAAATTCTTGGTATTTTTTAACATCGCACCCTTTTGATTCTTCATATTTCTCTAGGTCTTGATTTAAGTCAAGTGATGTAGTTACAGGATTGCAGTTTTCCATACTATATCTTTTTAGAATTTCTTCGATAAAGATTTGTTGTTTAATAGTGATCTGTCCTTCCTTCTGAATGATCTCCATCTCTAGAACATTGCTAGTATCATCACTTTCTTTTAGGTTGAATCTTCTGCTGATTTTTTCAGTTACCTCTTTTAGTATTTCATTATCTGAACTAATAATAATCATGTCATCTACATGTAAACCTAAAAATAATTTTAAGTTGCCCTTATCATAGCTGAAAATACATTGGTCAGATTTGAAATTTTTAAATCCCCATTATACCAGATAGTTTCAAATAGTCTGGAACCATAATCTTCCACTTTGTTTTAGTCCATATATTGCCGTGTTTAATTTGCACACTAGTCTTTTGTTTACCTTTGTACTTTCAAACCCAGAAGGTTGTTCCATGTATATCCTATTGTCTAATTTTGCATACAAAAAAGCAGTTTCTACATCATAATGGTGTATTTGCCATTTCCTCATAGCTGCAAAAGCAATTAAGCATAAAAAAACTGTCTGCTTTCATTACTGGTGAAAATGTTTCATTATAGTCTTGCCCAAACCTTTGAAAACATCCTAGTGCAACAAGCCTTGCCTCGTGTATTTTGTTTCCTGATTTTTTCTTCTTTTTAGTGAATACCCATTTACATCTTATAGGCTTTACGCCTTCAGGTAACTTTACTATGTTCCATACTTCATGAGCCTTGAGAGAATTTATTTCTCTCTCCATTTCTTTTTCCACTTGTCTGCATCAGACATTTGCATGGCCTCTTCAAATGATTTTGGTATGCAGCACTGACTTTCAATTTTAAGAATTTCATCATGAGGATTGTAATCCGGATCTTTTTCTGTGTCATCTTCATCTGAAGATTCATAATAGTTTTTAAGCCTTACTTTTGAGGTCTTATAGTCTTTCCTGTTTTACAGCAGTTATTTGAGGTTCATCTTTACTTTCTTCAGTGATTTCCAATTGTGGTTCATAGGTGATTTGCTCATTTACTTCTATTTCTTCTTCTTCATAAAGCATCTCTTGAAAATGTTCATTTCCACTGGTCTAACATTTCACAATCTTAGATTTATTTTTCTGTTTTCAACATTTCACTTCCTTTCTTGTTTTCCAAGAATTTTACATCTCTAGATTCTACAATAGTATTATTTATTAGATCATAGATACAGTATGCTTTCCTATTACTTGAGTATTCCATAAAAATTCCGGCGGTTGTTTTGGGTTCGAGTTTTCCTCTTTCATGCTTTGGAATCCAGTAGTAAGCTGTACATCCAAAGATTTAAATATGACCCACAGTAGATTTTTTTCCTAAAAATTTTTCTTCTTGAGTTACTGTGTCATTTTTGTTTGTTTGTTTTTTGGGGGGTTTTTTTTTTTTTTTTTTTTTTTTTTGCTTGCAGGTGTCCTGTTTTTTATGTAGGTGAAAGTGTTAGTTGCCTCTGCCCAGAATTTCATTGGGAGTTTTGAGCCTATCAGTAATGCTCTGGTACCTTCAATTAGTGATCTGTTGGCTCTTTCACAAATACTATTCTGTTGTGGTGTGTAGACTGTAGTCAACTGATGCTGTTTGCCCTTTGCCTTAAAATATGCTACAGCCTTTTTAGAAAGAAATTCTGAACCATTGTCAGATCTTATTCTTTTTACTTGTGCATTCATGTGGTTTTCAATTTGTTGAATAAAAGTAGACAATTTCTCTAGTGTTTAATTTTTGTTCCTTAAAAATTGTGTAAATATTTTTCTGGAATAATCATCTACAATAGTTAATATATAACTTGCACCTCCAACTGACTTTTCACGAATTGGACCAATTAAATCAATATGCAAAAGATCAAGTGGTTTAATTAATTGAATTTCTTGCACACTTTTAAATGGTTTTCTGGAATACTTAGCTTGAATACAAGTTTCACAAGATCCAAGATTTGTAATTTTTCCATCAAGTTTGTGAACCATGGAATGTGTTTTCATTTGTTTCATGTATATGTCCAAGTCGTTCGTGCCAATTTTCCCGTGTAATTTCTCCTGCTTTCATAATTACAGATTTATTACTCACATCATCTTCACAGTTAACTACAAAAAAGCCATTTAGTCTACTACCACTTAATAGGTTTTCCCCATTCTCCATAATATGGCCACCATTTGAGTCAAAAACTACTACTTGGTTATCTTCGATAAATTTATTTACAGATATTAAGTTTTCTGAAAGGTGAGGAACATATAAAACATCCTTCATTAATAGGGTTTTATTGTATCCAGTTTTGAATTCTACACTGCCCGTAGTCTGTGCATGTATAATCAAATTCTCTGCCAGTTTTATTAACCTGTTATCTTTCCTTGCATTGGTTATGCACTTTGAATTTGATGTCATATGTGATGTAGCCCCACTGTCCAGAATCCATTCATTTTCTGAATATTTTTCTGGTTTTTCTGTCTTGACTGTCAGAACTGTCTGACCTTTATTTGTTACATCATTTATAACATTCGTCCTTTGATGCCTTGGTTGAAACCTCACCCTGTGAGAATGTTGAACATCAGCCTCTCTTTTTTCACCTCCCTTCCTTTTGTTAGCTGGATTGTGCCAACACTCAGCAGCTTTATGATTAGGCTTAGAGCAAATATGGCATATAATTTTCCTTAAATTTGCATTTTGTCTGGGATAGTATGAATAATTTACTATAATTTACTGTATATGCAGAAGAATCATGTGCATTTAGGGTATGCTCATTTCTTTCATGATGAGCCTTTAAAATTCTACGTACATCAGCCATCGTAGTACCTTCAAAATTATCAAATTGCATTGCTATTAGGTTATATTTACTTGGTAAACCCATAATTAGAACAGCAATAAATTCTTAATCATCAATATCTGTCCCTAATATTCATGCCATTTCGAGCAGTTTTTCAGCTCTTAATAAATAATCCTGCCAATTTTCATTCGCTCTCATTGAAATTCTAGAAACATAATTTCTAGCTTCTACCATTCTGCGTTTTGAATCACCTTCATAACGCGTATGTAGAGATTGCCAAATTTGTTTGCTAGTTCGACAAGTTGAAACTAAAGCAACTTGTGTGTCTGACATAGAACATGTAATAATACCTTTTGCCTGAGCGTCCCTCCTTTTCCATACAGCCTTTTCAGCTACGTCCTTTGGTGAATCTTCAGTTAAAACACTTAAGTCCTTCCCTCCCAAAATACATAACATTCTATATTTCCATGATGAAAAAATGTTTCCATCAAATTTCGGGAGTTGTGTGTTTTCCATCATAATTTATTTCTATAGTGTAAATCAACGCCTTTTTGTGTTTTCCACTCAGCAAAAATATTGTAACATTCATTCTTACCTTTTTTAGAACGTTATCCTCGGTTGCTTAACACAACTAGCAGCATTCAATGTGAATCAAAATGTAAACATGCCGCAAAGTTGAGCTTCTTTTCGAACAAGGTAAAGATGACGGGCTTCAGGCTTTACGTTCCAAGTAGTTTACACTTCTGGGCACAATAACCTTCTGATGTGGTTCCTTTTTTGGTTTCGCAGTGGTTTGTCGTAGCATAACTAAAGTACTACTTCACCTTTATTTGCAGAACACTATTTTAAAACATAACTTTATTATAAAAACAGAAGATAGAACACGATAAGCTCTTCGCTCACAATTCTATACAACCTCTCTTGTCTGAGGCAAATCCCAGAATGTCACACTATTACGTCATGCATAGAGCGTCTGCATTGTGGTGCGCATCTGGTGCCATCTGTTAAGCATAAACATACGTAAAAGAAATTGAGAATTACAAAATATATACAACATATATGCGTCTCTTGAGTGTGCTGTAATTTAGTGGTTGTCATCTGACACTGAAGGTCATCAGGTCTACACAGATGATGAAATCCTTTCCCTGGTCTAGAATAAATCTGAAGATGACTCTGACTCTGAAGTAAGCGATGGGACAGATGGCATTACAGAGCACCTTGTATCATTTTCAGATGCTACAAATGCACTAGAACTAGCACTTTGCTGTGTAGAACAGCATACTGACATGGCACCAACAGATGACATGTTCATGAGATGCTGGCATAATATTGCCTCATCATCCAGATACATATCAATTCGTCAGGCAAAGCGGACAGATTTCTTCAACCCAGAGAACCATTAAAAGTGTGTATTAATAACTTTATTAAAAAGTTCATTTTGTTCACAATGTTTTCATTTTATTCTTTTTTTACATACAGTATGTACGTTATGTGCATATTATGTACTCTATATACAGTACATTTAACTCATTTTGGGTTCATTTTTGTTTCATTCAGTGTCTACACTGAATGTATGTTCATTATGTAATTATGTTTTGTATTTGTGTTTTACATACTACGGTATTTTGAAAACATAATAAAACTGCGCGTACTACATATTTTCAGTTCCTAATATTGATTCTTTTTCTTCTTTACCTAGACTAATTTTGGCTTTTCCAATTTTGGATTTCGGTTCGGATATCCGGAATTCTGGATTAGTAGCTTTCTGATTAGCGGTGTTCTACTGTAGGAAGTCATTCTTGTGCGCTGCTACCATTTTTTACGAATAATGTTCCTCATTTTTTAGTTTTTTAATTCTTTTTGTTGTTTTGTGGTTTGAAGACAACCATGAGCAACTTAAAATCTGTGTAGACACTTCTATGTTTACTATAAGATTCCCTTAAAACGTAAATTGATTTTTAGGAAAATTAGAAAAAAAAAAAAAAATATCGTACCACTTAGGTGTTTCTCTCAAAAATTCCTCAATTTATAGACAATTGCTTAAGTAAAAATGCACTTTTTTGTGAATTTATGCTGTCATTTTGCCGCCCTGACAGATTGTTTGTTGCAGAGTATGTAATACAATTTTATTCATTACTGCTGAAAAACACTAAAAACTACAGATTTTTGTAGTTTTTACTACTGAAAAATGCCATAAACGGCAGATTTTTTCAGTTTTTACTACTGAAAATTTCCAGTCAGGTTTAGATGCTCTGCATTAGTCTTGTGTAATGAAGATTCAATCCCTTTTTTTTTTTTTTTTTAACGATGTGCATTCAAAATAAAGACTTGAACTACTCTTTAAATCCTATATAGGTAAACACCATGGAAAATAAATAAAAATCATGTAATGAATTTTATATTTAATGAAATGATCTCACACAAAAAATAATTGACTACTGAAATCGAATAAGATGATATCAAGAAATACAAGAACGACATGAATGAAGTTAGCTATCATACACAGAATCAAAGTAGGGAGGGTTATGGATGTCAAGTGACTCATTGATGTTCACAGTACTCCTGAAGTTGATTCATAGCTGTGACAATAACAGCAATGTTAAAGTGAAATTTATGAAAGTTTGATCAAGGGAATTCCAAAATACTGTAACAGATTTTCTTCAATGTTATTTATGAGAAAATAAAGATATCTTCTTAGAATAACTTTTTTGGGTGCATAAGCACTATGACTGCATGCTGGGGACTAGTGCTGTAACTTAAACAAAATTGCTGCCTGCAAAATGTAGTTGTTAAGCATTCTTCATGCTCTTTATATAAATAATGGTTTTTAATAACCTCATTTTTATAACTCTGGCACAATTTCTTTTTCTAGCGAAAAATTTTCCCAGCAAAAAATGCTGTTACAGTTGAAGAATTGCAACACCTCTTGGAAGCAGATGTTCTCTCAAAACTTTATTCACACAGTGTGGATGAAAGTCGTATTGACAGATAAATTGTAGACTGTGGTAGCTCAGAATTAGCCTTTTCATTCATTAAAATAATTGCTTGAACTTCATATGAACAAAGGTCTGATAATATCTGTGATCAAAGGTACAGATGAGTATTAAATGTGTGTGATTCATTTTGTAAAAGGTCATTAAATGATGAATAAAATACTGAAAAAGTAATTTTGTTGGTTGTATCCCAAGATCTATAAACCACATGTACTGAATTGATTCTTGGAACTTAGCCATAAATCCATTCCACATCATATTTCCCTAATTCTCCGAAACTAGTAAACATGCCACTCGTTTTTTCTGAGTTTTCTGTAATAAGTTGAAAATAAAGAAGATTGCAAAAATTATCAATAGCTACATTTGCTTCTAAAAATAAAATTGAAAAATGCTGATTTAGCAGCTTTAGTAACAGTGTTGTTTTGACCTGGGATCTCCCCCCCCCCCTTTTTTTTTTTTCAGGAAAAGCCTTTTTTTTTTTTTTTTTTTTTTGTTAGAGTACTTTGATAACTGGATCAAAGCAATAGTTTTCAAAGTTATTTTAATTGTGAACTATTGTTTTAAAGTAGCATGTGACATTTCAGTATTATTGTACAATAATTTATTTAAAGTCTCTCTCTCTCTCTCTCTATATATATATATATATATCATCATTGTCAACCATTATCAAACCACTGCTGTATGAAGGTCTCCCCAAGTTTCCTTTACAACGGTCTGTCTTGTGCCAGTCTCCTCCATGTCACTCCCGCATACTTTCGAATTTCATCCACCCATCTTCCATGTGGTCTTTTTCTGGGTCTTTTCCTGTCCCTTGGAATCCAATCTAAAATTTCGGCTGTCCATCGATGGTCTGTCCTTCTGGCAGTATGTCCAGCCCATTGCCATTTCTGGGATTTAACTCTTGTCATTTTTCGGATCCACGAGTTCCTCTTCTTATCTCTCCTGGTTACACCAAGCATGCATCTCTCCATGCTTTTTTGAGTTGTCTGCAGCCTTTGTATGTCTCTTTTAGTTAAGGTCCAAGTCTCTGCAGCATACGTAAGCACTGGAAGGATGCATTGATCAAACACTTTTCTTTTAAGACATAATGGCATATTGCTCTTAAAAATTATGCTGTTTCTTCCAAAAGCTCTCCAGGCAAGTTTTGTACGCCGATTAATTTCTTCATCAATGTGACCCTCACTTGATATCTGCTGTCCAAGATAAATGTACGTGTCTGTTATCTCCAGCTTTTCTCCATCAATCGATAAATCTTCATTTCTTGTAAAAGCATTGAACATCACTTTTGTCTTCTGAAAGTTCATTTTTAATCCCACTTCTTTACTCTTGTCAGCAAGTTCCTGGATCATACTCTGCAGCTATGATGGGGTAGTTGCAAAAATTACTATGTGATCAGCAAAACAAATGTGGGTTAGATAATCTCCATTAATCTTTATCCCTTTGTTTTCCCAGTTCAGTGATTGAAAGACATTTTCCAATGTGGCATTAAAGAGCTTCGGAGATATGGTGTCACCTTGTCTCACTCCCTTTCCAATTTTTGTGTGTGTTGTATTTTCAAACAGCAAATCTTTGCACTTGCATTTTCATAGATGTTATTAATAATATTAATGTATGCATCTTCAATACCGCAGGATTTCAGAGCCATTGTAACTGCTGATGGTTTCACCGAATCAAAGGCTTTTTCATAATCGATAAAAGCCATGCACAATGGAAGTTCATATTCCCTCGCTCTTTCAATTAGTTCTCTCAGTACGTGGATATGATCTATTGTGCTGTAGCCACTCCTGAATCCAGCTTGTTCTCTCGGTTGAGCCATGTCCAGTGTCACCTTCAAGCGGTGTGAAAGAACTTTAGTGAAGATTTTATAAACCACTGATAGGAGGCTGATAGGTCTGTAGTTCCTGAGATCCTTAATGTCACCTTTTTTATGTAGCAAGATCATTGTAGCGTTGTTCCAATCCACAGGAATCTTCCCTTCATTAAGGCATCAAGTGAAAATTTGGGCGAGTACGGTTTCGATTTCTCCTTTTGCTTCTTGTATGATGTCTACAGAAATTCCATCTTCTCCTGGAGCTTTTCCCTGCTTCATGTTCTTGATTGCATGTGCAACTTCTGCTGGGAGGACTGCGAGAACTCTGGTACTGGTACCTTTCATGATGTCTGGAGTACATGTATCATCCCTTTCATATAATTTGGAGTAGAAATCTTTCACTCTTGTCAAAATTTCGCCTCTATTTCTTGTTATAGAACCATCTTCTTTTCTCAGTGCCATAATCTGTTTTCTTCCCTTACTGAGATGTCCCTTTGCTATCTTTAGTCTTTGGTTGTTTTCAATTGCTTTCCTTACTAGTTCACAATTGAATTTCCTTACGTCTTCAGTGATTTCGTACTGTCTTGCATAGCTCTATATATTCCACTTTGGAAGTCACATCATCTTTAGTTGTCCTCATCTCTCTTCTTTTTGCATCAACATTTTGGTTTTTCCTGATAATTTGTTCACATGCAACTTGTTCTTAGACCCAGCTAATTTTGTTGCTGTTTCCATAAGAGCTTTGGTTACTTTTCTGTTAACTTCAGAAATATCCACTTCTTCCTATGTTAGGCCTTCTAAAGCAGAGAATCTGTTCTTCAGTTCCAACTTGAAGGTATTATGGTGTTTTTTAAGGTTGGTTATGTCAATACATTTTGTTTGTCTTATGAGCTTGCTACGTTCGAGTTTAGTGTTGAGGTGCATCTTACATCTCACCAATCTATGGTCACTACCTGTGTTGAACTTGTTTAGCACACTGCAGTCTTCTATGACGATTTTTTTGTTACATATATTAAAATCAATTTCACTTGTCGTCCCATTTGGATGTCTCCATGTCCATTTCCTGTGTGGCTCTTTCTTGAAAAAGGAGTTCAAGATGAAAAACCCTTCTGCCTCTGCAAACTCTACGAGAGTATTTCCACGCTGGTTTCTGTTGCCGTGACCGAATTTACCTACTGAAGTTTCATTCTGTTGCCGTTGCCCTATTTTTGCATTGAAATCTCTCATAATTATCTTTAAGTGCTGCTTACCTTTATTATTTAGATGACGAATTTCCTCATAAAATTCTTCAATTTGTTCTTCAGGATGACTTGTGGTGGGTGCATAAGTTTGAATAATCTGGGCCTGGTATCTTCCCGAGAGTTGGATAACGAGTTGTGCAGCTCTGTCAGAGGAACTTTCAACTTCTACAACTTTATCCTTCAGTTTCTTGTTTATTATAAAACCAACACCACTAGTTCTGCCAGTATCAGTCCCAGGATAGTAGAAGAGATGTCCACTTTCCAGTTCAATGAGATCTTCTCCTTTTCTCCTTACCTCACTTAGCCCGACGATGTCCCACTTGATCCTTTGTAGTTCCTCTTCCAATTCAAGAAGCCTTGAATCAGAAGATAGGGAGCATCCATTATACGTAGCCAAGGTCAGCATCAGATGGCAGCCTAGTCCGGTCCTCCGGGGATTCTTAGCACCCTCTGTCTTCATGTCGCACTGGCCGCTGCCTTGGCCAGGTACATTCCAGCTGCCGGAGACTGGGGGCCAAGATTTAAGTTGTGGAGTCATTTTGGAGGGGTTTGGCCATAACTCACCACGCTGGCCAAGCGGGTTGGTGAGTGTGGGATAGCATTTCCTCTAATCCCGATGGTATAGTTATACCGCTATTGGCGGTCGTCAGAGCCCCTTTAGTGGGAACAGGATGTACCACGAGAAGGCGGGGTTGACATTTGTCAAGGAGAGGCTGTGATGTTATGCATCACCTGACCTTACATCCCATATATATATATATAAAGATGTGGAACGCATGTAAAAAAAAAAAAAAAAGTGGTTCATCAAATTTTTTTGTCACAATAGGGAATATTTCCATTTCTTGGGTTCCAATTAAAGGGAATAAGCCAGAGCAAAAACCAGAAATCCTGATAAAATTGAAAGTTCTGAAGTCTAAATTTTGAATATAAAATGGGAAGTTCAAGAATTTATTGTGTTTTTTTTTTTTTTTTTTTTTTTTCTTCAGTGAAAGCCAATTTTTACCACATTGCTGGTAATTTAAAATTGACCTTACCTAAGTTACTTTCATTGTTGGCATTTTATCTTACTATTCCTTTTGTTTTGAATGATTGTATCCTATTTCAATCTAATAGATTACCTCTAGGTAGAAGTAGGTGGCGATTTTCTAAATTAAGGATTGCTGTGTTCACTGTGAAAACAGTTTTGTGAAAGATTGGCTCATAACTCTCTTTCAGTAACATTTGCAGAAATTGTGAAGTGCATTTACATAAAACTGACATTTGTTTTGGGGAATAAAAGTAATTGGGGACCGTAGTTTTTATGAGAAATGTTACTGAAGACTGAGTTAAAAATTTTAACACTGCGAAATAACAATGCAAACATTTTCCACAGAACTTTACAAGACATTAATGATGCTTAATAGAAAAAATCCTACCATTTAATATCAATAAAATTGGCAGTGTAGATAAAATTATTGCTGAGCCTACATGAGTCAAAGGCAAAGATCTTTATTATTTACCCGTTGATATGCTACTTAAACTGCACATCTCGTAGCTTTAGGGCACTGTGCTCTTGCTTTTCACACTGTTAGTGTTAGTTTTATGACCTGGGTAAAATGTGGAAGTAGTACTATTTCTTCTATTATTGGCAGAGGCGTAACTAGGCAACTCCAGATAACATGCTCGTCAAAGTCTCCCCTTAAAAAAAAAAAAAGAAGTTTGATACAGTTGTGACATACTTAAAGAGAGAAAGAAAAATAATTATTCTTATATAGCAACTGAAATAACTAACATGTTTCTCAGCATGTGTGAGGTTTGTAGGATTAAGAAGGGGGAAAATGGTGTTTGTTGACAGCCCATTTTACATGCTAAGCTTGATAGCAATAAAGTGGATCTATTGGGTTGGTGTGAATGAAATGTCCGGCAAATGACCCGCACACGTAGACGGTTTTTTTTATTTTCCTCATTTTTTTTATATGTTACAGTACAACATAAAAGTACCCTGAAAACAAAGTTTGGAATTTATTTTCCCAACCCCTTTGGAGATATGGGTCCTCACCCCCCACCCCCAGCCAAATGAGCTAAAATAAGGGTTATTGTTAATTAACACAAATTGAGTAATTGTGGAGATAATGACATGTAATGGGTTCCTAAATATAGGTAATAACCTGTACATTCATATGCAATGATCTCATTTCCATAGCATAATAATTTGTCAGGTTGTATGGGGTCAAAGTTCAAGGTCACGGTGCTGATTTTACCACTTCTCAGCAGCATTTTTATACCAGAAGGGTACTTAAACACAAAGTGAAACTTTTTTCAGGCAATTTTCATATGTTGCTAAGAATGTTAAAGCATATTTCAAATTATGTTATGTTTCTTTTTTTTATTCAGAAAATATTTTATAACTGCAACATTGCCAAAATTTCCATTTTTGGGATACAATAAGTCAAAAGGGATAGCAGATAAATACCTTATTTTTTCTGAGGACTATCTTCTATTTCATATATAAATATTCTCAAAGTTTTGTTTTGCGTTTCACAATAGTTTCCGAAATAATGATAATACAAATTGACCCATTTCAGTCTACAAAAATGTATATGCCCACCGTAGAAGTAGTTTACCTGTTTATATAACATAGTGCAAAGTTAATATGAAAAATAAAATTATGGGACAGCAAATTAGAACATTTTTTCAGATGTGTTTTAAATGGCGTACTAGCAATTGCGTCAAAGACAAATACAGTTTTGGGGTAATATTGTGTCCTCTTCCAGTAGCAGTGGTTAATTTCAGTGGTGTGAGGACTTTTAAAATGTTGCCTGTGGAACCCATGCTTGGTCATTGGTTGACAAAGAAATTATGTTCCTAACCCTGGTGGATGAAAAAACTAAATTTTAAAATCTCTATGTTCTTCAGAACATTCTTTGATAATGCAAAGCCACCATTTTGATTCATACATACACATGCAATGTAATCACCAATTTTTTTGGATTCCTCTGCAAGTTCTGTATTTGCAAAAACTTTAGATATGTTAACAACTTCATATTTCTTGCTGCTTGACACAAGTTGAATTCTTAATCTATTTTTCTCCGTTGGAATAAAGCAATGATGAATTCTAGTGTTTACAGTATTTGAACATGTTGTCGTCTGGTGTTAAAATATGTTTGTCAATAAGTTGTAATGAAGTCCTTGTTGCATGTCATATGAATGATCCCTTTGTTGCATTCATATGATCCCCTTGTTGAATTCATTCCCCTATTCCATCGCATGACCCTTTTCCATGAGAAGTGGCAAAGAAATGCCATTCAGCTTCTAGGTTGAAATTTTTCTTATGGTGAACTAGGTTAACAAACTTTTTGTTTTGTTATTATATTGTCCTCCAGCACCACCTATAAAATAAATTACCCTTTTCACATTGGGAAGATAGTCTTTTAAGATGGGTAAAAGTTTTTGTAGATGTGTATGTATTGATGTTGCATTGTGTGTCATCAAATCACTAATGACACAAAAATTTGTAATTTGTCATGAGCTTTAAAATGAACAAACAAATGGATGAAGAGTAGCTTGGCTGTTTACCCAGTAGTACGATTGAATTTAATCTTGTACCACATCGCAAAGTAGTATACACTCATCAGAATTTAGGTGTTCTTTCTTGGTCTTAAGGAAACGTGATTGTTCTGTTGTGATGCAACGATGTTTTTTCAAAGTATTAAGTTTCCTGAGTAACTTTTCCTTGAATTCTGCATATGGCTCCACAATTGTCACTAAAGTGTATCGATCTGTTGTAACCTACCATTTTTAGGATATTTGGAATATATCATCTTGGTATGAATCCAAGCATTCTAAAACAAAATCTTGACCAGGGCAGAGCAGACATCCGTGAAGCATACACACTTCATTGTTCATGCTACAAACCATCTGTGAAAGCAATTCCTTGTAAGTATAATTAAGTTTTACCCCATTAATCATCGTCTTGACATTCTGATGTATAAAGCACACACATACTGAATGTGTGCTTGGTGCTCCAGCTAGCACACACCATTTTGGACACAATTCACAGAGTTTGGAAAATCCAATTTTTGCCTTTGAATGCAATTCTTCAAACCTTTCATACAGTTCTTTTAAGTTGCAAAGTACTAGCCACTTTTGTCTTTGTTCTTTTCCTCCTAAGTTGTTTCTTGTGGTGACAAAATCTTTTATTCCTCGACACAGCCTGTTGCATCCATCATCCTCATAAAAACTGATTACTTGGGATAAGGTATTATCTGAAATGTTCTTGCCACTTTGTTTTTTGTGAGTGAAACTTGGTAATACACCATAATCTTGTACAATTCTTGTTGTTGTTCATACGAGGTATTCACTAACTTCAAATTGCACACAAATTTTGGAGATTGACCATGATTGTGGAAGCAAGCTAATAATCCTGACCTTTTCTTCAAAACTAGTAACATTATTTATTTTTGTTTTAAGGTTTGAAATTAATGTTTCATATTCATTCTGTTGTTTTGTCTCCTTTGATTTTGAAGTACTGGGTTCATTATGAACCTCAAACGAATCATGCAGTTTATGTGAAACATTATCAGATATTTGTACAATATTCTAGAGGATAATGCTTACCTTGGCATTCCTTGCTAGCGATGAGAAACATTTCACACACGTGTTTTCCGGTCTTTGTTGATGTTATTGTCCTAAAGTCCGTTGTATGAGATGAATAGCTTTACTTCACACACTTTTCGCTGGGTATACTCAGTGGATCTTCACTTTAGGATTCAATCACACCAATTTTTACCGTTTTTTATACTCGAAATTTTCGCCCAGTCTCTGGGCATCCTCAGGAGCGTGGCGACTTTTCCACCGATGTTCGTGGTTAACTTCGCACTAATGGAGTCTGATACTCCTTGTTGCCATTCATCAGATATACTTTCTTGGATAAATTTCGTTATCAAGCCCGGCTAGCAATAAAGAACGGTAAAAATTGGTGTGATTGAATCCTTAAAGCGAAGATCCAATGAGTATACCCAGCAAAAAGTGTGTGAAGTAAAGCTATTCATCTCATACAACGGACTTTAGGACAATAACATCAACAAAGACCGGAAAACACGTGTGTGAAATGTTTCCCATCGCTAGCAAGGAATGCCAAGACGCATTATCCTCTAGAATATTGTACAAGTTACTTTGAAATATTGAACGTAAAAGAGAATAGTAGAATGATTAGAGCTATCTAATAGTCAGAATTAGAAGTACTAATAGGAATATTATCAGATATTTGGGTAACTTTTTTTCTATGGCAGCATATCTCCTCTGTGCTGGCAAAGTTTGAGTTTTCACTGGGAAAATTCCTATAATGCTTGATTAAGTAACTGATTCCAATTTAACATTGTTTTGGTTCATACAAGCTCATAGTTCGTACTCGTCTGGAAATGTCCTAAAATTCTGTTACATGTCCTGGAATTTTATCCATTCCTGCCTTTTTGTCCCTGTGCAATGTTTTGTAGTTGAGGATTTTTCTACTGACATAACTTATGTCTAACAAATTTCCCTCCCCACCCCCTGCAGAATGCAGGGTGTGGGGAGGTTGTTGGGTTTTTTTGTCTGTTAGGAGGACTGAAGCTGCGTTATCAGCATCTTTTGTGTTGTGCTTATGTTGTCACTTTGTCTGTCCGACCGAGGAGACCATTTCTCTGCAATTATTAGTTCGATTTGTGAAATTCTTTTTGTATTGGGAAACTTAAAATGTGAGAATGATGATTCATGTGTTCTGGGGTTGTTTTTTTTTGCTGCACAACTTCGCCGCTAGAGTGAATTTAAAATGCATTTTATATCATATATTTGCTTGTAAATATCAAATTGAAAAAAATATTTTTCATTTCGATGACATTTATATCGAATACTATTTTAGTTACAGTCCCTTTTCCAAATAATGCATAAATTTTCCGCTGGGGAGCCTAAAGGTAAATTGCAATTTTCCCAATGCCTCTGCTTCTAAAAGTCCAATTCAAAAAATTCTTCCTGCGTGGGATACAGCTCTTGAGGGGAAATGTTTTGTATGTAATTTCTCATTTTTGGTGAAAAATGGTTTGGCCACCAGGTGCCATAAGTGTCCATTTTTGCTTCTGATGTATTTGCAACAAAATCTGAGCTGGAAACTCGATTGAAAAAATTCATCTGTGGAATCATACCGCTCACCTCGGAAAACTTTATGAAAATACCTCCTGCTTCAAATAGTGCATGATTTTTCCACCAGGAGGCGTACACGTATGTCTTATTTTGTCCATGTCTCCGTTTCCAATTTTAAAAATTATTTCTTTGTTGGAGAACATTTTTGGTGTGAAATTTCTCACGTAATTTCAAATATTTCTTAACACACAAGTGTACCACTAGAGGGGGTAATTTACATTTCTGTTTACAGCAACATCTGCGGGACTATAAACCCGATTGAAAAATATTCTTTTTCGATCAGATTCTACTAACTATGAAAACTCTTTGTGTGTAATTTTTTTTTTTTTTTCTCAAAGTAATGCACAATTTCGCCGCTAAGGACGCAGATATTTAATCTATTTTTCATGATACCTGTACTTGTAACTGTCCGATTTAAAAAAAATTATTTTAACCCCAGATACCAAATACCTTATGGAACACATTAGGTTTGTATTTCAGGAGGTTTGTGGTTCACAATTCTGCTGTTAGGTGGTGTTTGTGTGCTTCTCTTTGCAACCAATCTCTGCTTCTAAAAACCTTATTTAGAAATTTCTTTTTTTACTGTATGCCATTCACTATAATAAAGACGGAGAGTGAATAAGATTTTTGCTACAATAAGAAGATTCTCTTCAAATAGTGTGCAACTTTCCTTCCCCCTAGGGGTTGTACAGGTCAAAACGTTTTTCTTGCTATCTCTGCTTCCGGGAGATGTATTTGAAAAGTTATTTTTCCTTAGCACAGCTTTTGCTATGAACAATACTTTTCATCTGTTTTCAACTTTTCCATTTTGCAAAATTCTTCCGCTAAAAGACATAGAACTATATCATGTTTCCTTCTATATCTCTTCTTTTAACTGTTCAATTTAAAAATCTTTTTGTCTCTAATACCTTCCTTCTGCTATGGGAAACGGTTTTGCGCCATTTGTTAATTTTTGTAACATACTTTTTATTTAGCCACTGGTGGAAGGAAGTGGCTGAAGTTTTATAAGTAGCTGATTAGTTTGTTTATTTATTTATTTTTGTTTAGTGGGTTATTTTGACCTTTGCTGAAATTTACTAACAAATGCTTTATATAAAAATTTGCCATAAAATCAGATTGCTTTCTAATATCAGAAACTTAAATCTAGTTGTTTCTTGGTGTTTTCTGAGCTAAGTAATCACTTTCCATCTTCTATAATTAGTTTTCTAATCATGTCCCATTATATTGCCTTGATCACTAATGAATGCAGTTGTACATATCCCTTGGATTTAAGGTTTTCCTGTTATTCTCTTTTCGTTTCATGTTGGAAATTTTTGTACATACTTTGTTTGTTGGTGAGTACAAATTTAAAACATAGCTACAGCATCAGTATTATCCTAGTTGTAAATGAATTTATGGCACCTCTATTCATAGTGATTGTGGAACAACTTTTTTACGGGTCTTATAGAGGTTATTTTTCATGAAAGTTGGTTGTCAAATTTTCCAACTAAAGCCTAGTTCGTCATCAGGACTACGTCACTGGAGTAGTTGCTGCCACTCAGTTGGAAGAGTCCAACCGCAATTATCGTTAATTGTGGTACTTCTTCTTCTTGCTATTTCGATCCCTTCTTCTAGTTTCCTTTTTACTAAGTTTGACTGGTGGGCGATTATTTTCACTGAGTTCCAATTTATGGAGTGTCCACTTGCTTGTATATGTCTGTCTAGCCCTGTTTTGTTGCTAATGTTCCTAATAGCTGCTTGGTGTTCTTTTATTCGGACCTTAATACTTCTCCCTGTTTCTCCTATATAGCTGAGTCCGCAGTTACAGTCGATGCAATAAATTACTCCTTCTTGCAATTAGATGTCCAATTCTTTCTGCTTTAAAGGGAAAAATAGTATTCCATAATCACAATAGAGAAGTACTACTTGGCATATATGAACTGCTCCTATTTTCCTTCAAGAATAATTTCTTCCAGTTTGGAAAGAAATATTACAAGCAAACTTCAGGACTTGCAATGGGTTCTCCACTAGCACCTCTGCTAGCAAATTATTATATAAGTAAACTAGAGGCAAAAATCCTTATACAACCCTCCTATTTGCTCTCTATGTAAGGTACATGGATGATGTCCTAATTATAGTAGATACTGTGGACCAATCTCTACCCTCTCAGATTCTGGCAGAATTTAACTTACTAGAGAATACCTTGCAGTACACCCTGGAACAGGAAAAAGATCATAGCATCAATTTCCTAGATTTAACCTTGACCTCAAGAGAGGGGAAAATATTCACTCAGCTTTTTAGAAAACCCACCAACACAGGGAAGATGTTAGACTTCTGCTCATTCCACCCTGATTATATTAAATCAACATACGGCGAGACAATTTTTGGAAAAAATTGAAATCCTGGTCTCTTCAGATACTCAAAAAGATCTTTACAAAGAAGAATTAAAGAAAATATTGGCAGAAAACAATTACCCCTCCCCATATGTTGAGAAAATATTTAGACAAGGGCCAAAAAAGAAGCAGGAGAAAACCAACTTCAAATTCACCAGCAAAATTACGTACCACAAGGGATTTTTCGAGAAACTGAAAAGGATCGGAGCAAAATATAATATCAGGCTAGCTCCAGATCTTAATAACAAAATAAAGAAATTCCTGCCAGCTTTAAAGCAGAAAGAATTAGACATCCAATTGCAAGAAGGAGTAATTTATTGCATCGACCGTAACTGCGGACTCAGCTATATAGGAGAAACAGGGAGAAGTATTAAGGTCCGAATGAAAGAACACCAAGCAGCTATTAGGAACATTAGTAACAAAACAGGGCTAGACAGACATATACAAGCAAGTGGACACTCCATAAATTGGAACTCAGTGAAAATAATCGCCCACCAGTCAAACTTAGTAAAGAGGAAACTAGAAGAAGGGATCGAAATAGCAAGAAGAAGTACCACAATTAACGATAATTACAGTTGGACTCTTCCAACTGAGTGGCAGCAACTACTCCAGTGATGTAGTCCTGATGACGAACTATGCTTTAGTTCGAAAATTTGACAACCAACTTTCATGAAAAATAACCTCTATATAAGACCCGTAAAAAAGTTATTCCACAATCAGTATTATGTTGAAAATTCCTTTCCTAAATAAAATGTAACACAAATACTTGCTCCCATGATTATGTAAAGAAATAACGATCCCTTTGGTCTTTTGAAAAAGTTCCAAATATTTCAGCATTATTTCAAAATAATTAAATATAAATAGTATTTTATGTATTTATTGTGTGGTATATAAAAGCATTTCAAGAGTAATGCTACATACCTATGTATTTTTGAGTTTCATGTTGTTGTTGTTGTTTTTTTTTTTTTTTGTGTGTGTGTGTGTGTTATTTGCTTCAATAATTGAACTAAAGCCAAAGTAGAATTTATTTTTCTCAAAATCAGTGCAATATGGTGTATATAAAAGTTTAGTAGATATTAAACGTGGTTACATTTTCAGTGACAGTTTTAGTATTTCAGTATTTATCTGTGATTCTAAGTTTCTGATTAGAATCACAGTGTCGTTTTAACCTACAAAAAATTACTTCCTACATGCTTGGGCACACTTAATACAGAATGTTAAAAAGTAGACATCTTTTTAGCATTCTGTATTAAGTTTGCCCAAGCATGTAGGAAGTCGTTTTTTGTAGGTTACAGGTTGAACAGACTTATGGTTTCACTATATTTTAAGAAAGAGCATTTGGATCGTATATCCTTGAAAAAAATCCAAAAGTCCTGGAAATGTCTTGCAAAAGTCCTGGAATTTTGTGATTGAAAAAGCGTATGAAACATGTACAAGCTGTTCTCATCAGTTTCAGCATCATGGTCTGAAATATCAAGATTCAGAGTATGATTCTTTGTAATTTACTTTCTTGCATTTTCCTGTTCTATGATGAGTCTTGTCACTCTTAGTGATCATTTTTTGACAGTTAGAATGTAGAGATTTCCCAGGCACAAGCTGTAGTTCCAGATGTGAGTGTTCTTTAGCAAAGCTGATGGTTATCTCACGCAATGATTTCTTTATTATTTTTAATGGATACTGTATGGATTACTACATGTATTTCCATACAAGTGGTAATTAATATTTAATTTTATGGTGCACACATAAATTTTGAATATTGTCTTTAATTCTCATTTTTAATCATTTCTGTTGCTCAGGTGAATACTCACAAATTTTAGTCACTTTTCTTAAAGAGCTGTATGATGAATTAGTACAGTCTTTCTCAGTCAAGACACCAACACAACACTGCATTACTGAATACACTTATGATACAAATAATTTCTGAATTTGTTGTATTAATAAAAAAATTGAATTAGACAACTTTAAAACTAATTCAGCAAATCTGATTTGCATAGAAATTATACATATTTTCAACACTGGTATTATAAATTTGAAACAAAGCTAAGAGACTTGGATGTTTCACCCTCAAAGGTTTTAAGCTGGCTGAATGACAGTGGAGTTGAGTTCTGCTACTTGAGGTGGATGATGCAACATCTGATTGTATTACATCATCCAACCCTAAAAGTCCTTCAAATGGACATATCAGACTGCCATGAAAGATGACATGTTAGTTTATGATTGCATCTCTTGTTTTGGAAACAAATGGGGGAAGGGGTATTGCAGTTGCATAGTAACATATTACTTTGCATAGTAACCTTATTACTCTGCAAAACAATTATATACATTTTAATTCATTAAATGCATGTATTACTAACTATTTCATGTTAGATTAAATGCTGAAAGTATGCCCATGTTGCATACCATGAAGGGCAAATTTGCATTATCATTATTTCGGAAACTATTGTGAAACACAAAACAAAACTTTGAGAATATTTAGATATGCAATAGAAGATAGTCCTCAGAAAAAATAAGATGTTTATCTGCTACCCCTTTTGATTTATTGTGTCCCAAAAACAAAAATTTTGGCAATGTTGCAGTTATAAAATACACAATATTGACATAAGTCACCAGACACCCCTTCAAAAGCAAATGAACAGATCCACTGCATTGTTAAGATGTGCGGTACAGCTGCAAATGGTATAAAAACAAGCCTCTAGCTGACCGCGATCATATTGCACTGTGAGGTTGAGTGGAAATGTTGCAGGGGGAGAGAACTGACTTTGAGAAAGGAAAGATTGTTGAGGGTTATATTAGTTGGTTATCCATAAGAGAAACTGTGAGGCGTTTTAAACATACCCAAGTCAACTGTTTTGAATGTACTGAATAAGTGGAAGACACATGGCATGCCTGAAGCAGCAAAACGTACCAGCAGACTAAAGAAAATCAGTGATACAGGAAGTCGAAGCCTCAGGAGAGTCATTACAGCTAATTGATGGAGTACTGCACAAGACCTCAGTGTACAGATGAGTGAACATGCTGGAACCTCAGTATGTACACATACCATTCGCACAAAACTTCATTCCATGGGTTACTGTGGTCGTGCAGCTGCTCATAAGCCTTTCATCTCCACTCGGAATGCTACTCATAGTTTAGCATGGTGTAAAGAACATTTATCGTAGACCGTAGATCAATGGAAATGGGTCCTATGGACTGATGAATCCAGATACACAATCCATCTGTCTGATTGCCATGTGTGGGTATGGTGGCAGCCGGGGAAAGGTGATGCGCACCATCACAGCCTCTCCTTGACAAATGTCAACCCCGCCTTCTCGTGGTGCATCCTGTTCCCACTAAAGGGGCCCTGACGACCGCCAATAGCAGTATAACTATACCATCGGGATTAGAGGAAATGCTATCCCACACTCACCAACCCGCTTGGCCAGCGTGGTGAGTTTTGGCCAAACCCGTCCAAAATGACTCCACAACTTAAATCTTGGCCCCCAGTCTCCGGCAGCTGGAATGTACCTGGCCAAGGCAGCGGCCAGTGTGACATGAAGGCAGAGGTTGCTAAGAATCCCCGGAGGACCGGACTAGGCTGCCATTTGATGCTGACCTTGGCTATGTATAATGGACGCTCCCTATCTTCTGATTCAAGGCTTCTTGAATTGGAAGAGGAACTACAAAGGATCAAGTGGGACATCGTCGGGCTAAGTGAGGTAAGGAGAAAAGGAGAAGATCTCATTGAACTAAAAAGTGGACATCTCTTCTACTATTGTGAAACAGATACTGGCAGAACTAGTGGTGTTGGATTTATTATAAACAAGAAACTGAAGGATAAAGTTCTAGAAGTTGAAAGTTCCTCTGACCGAGCTGCACGACTCGTTATCCAACTCTCGAGAAGATACCAGGCTCAGATTATTCAAACTTATGCACCCACCACAAGTCATCCTGAAGAAGAAATTGAAGAATTTTATGAGGAAATTCATCATCTAAATAATAAAGGCAAGCAGCACTTTAAGATAATTATGAGAGATTTCGATGCAAAAATAGGGCAACAGCAACAGAATGAAACTTCAGTAGGTAAATTTGGTCACAGCAACAGAAACCAGCGTGGAAATACTCTCATAGAGTTTGCAGAGGCAGAAAGGTTTTTCATTATGAACTCCTTTTTCAAGAAAAAGCCACACAAGAAATGGACATGGAGACATCCAAATAAGACGACAAGTCAATTGATTTTATTATGTGTGACAAAAAATTTGTCATAGAAGACTGCAGTGTGCTAAACAAGTTCAACACAGGTAGTGACCATAGATTGGTGAAATGTAAGATGCACCTCAACACTAAACTCGAACGTGGCAAGCTCATAAGACAAACAAAATGTATTGACATAACCAACCTTAAAAATACACCATAATACCTTCAAGTTGGAACTGAAGAACAGATTCTCAGCTTTAGAAGGCCTAACATCGGAAAAAGTGGATATTTCTGAAGTTAACAGAAAAGTAACCAAAGCTCTTATGGAAACAGCAACAAAATTAGCTGGGTCTAAGAACAAGTTGCATGTGAACAAATTATCAGGAAAAACCAAGATGTTGATGCAAAAAAGAAGAGAGATGAGGACAACTAAAGAAGATGTGACTTCCAAAGTGGAATATATAGAGCTGTGCAAGACAGTACGAAAAGGTATCACTGAAGACGTAAAGAAATTCAACTGTGAACTAGTGAGGAAAACAACCAAAGCCTAAAGATAGCAAAGGGACATCTCAGTAAGGGAAGAAAACAGATTATAGCACTCAGAAAGAAGATGATTCTGTACCAAGAAATAGAGGCGAAATTTTGACAAGAGTGAAAGATTTCTACTCCAAATTATATGAAAGGGATGATACGTGTACTCTAAGACATCATGAAAGGTACCAGAGTTCTTCCAGTCCTCCCAGCAGAAGTTGCATATGCAATCAAGAACATGAAACAGGGAAAAGCTCCAGGAGAAGATGGAATTACTGTTGACATCATACAAGAAGCAAGTGGAGAAATTGAAACAGTACTCGCCCAAATTTTCACTCGATGTCTTAATGAAGGGAAGATTCCTGAGGATTGGAACAACGCTACAATGATCCTGCTACATAAAAAAGGTGACATTGAGGATCTCAGGAGCTACAGACCTATCAGCCTCTTATCAGTGGTTTATAAAATCTTCACTAAAGTTCTTTCACACCGCTTGAAGGTAACACTAGACATGGCTCGACCGAGGGAACAAGCTGGATTAAGAAGGGTTTTTTTTGGTTTTTTTTATTGGAGGTTTAACGACCACCGTGAGCAACTCAATGGGCTATAAGCAGTCGCCCGTCCCTAATTTAGGGTCACTGGTTCCAGGAAAGGGAGAGAGCCAGTGCCGTAAGAATAACACAACATCCATGCCTGACCGGGATTCGAACCCGGACCCCTTACGGACGAATGATCAGAGGCCAGCGCCTTAGACCACTGCGCCACCGGGGTGCAGATTAAGAAGTGACTACAGTACAATAGATCATATCCATGTACTGAGAGAACTAATTGAAAGAGCGAGGGAATATGAACTTCCGTTGTGCATGGCTTTTATCGAATATGAAAAGTCCTTTGATTCGGTGAAACCATCAGTTACAATGGCTTTAAAATCCTGCGGTATTGAAGATGCATTAATTAATATTATTAATAGCATTTATGAAAATGCAAGTGCAAAGATTCGGCTGTTTGAAAATACAACACACATAAAAATTGGAAAGGGAGTGAGACAAAGTGACACCATATCTCCCAAGAGCTCTTTAATGCCACATTGGAAAATGTCTTTCAATCACTAAACTGGGAAAACAAAGGGATAAAGATTAATGGAGATTATCTAACCCACCTTCGTTTTGCTGATGACATAGTCATTTTTGCAACTACCCCATCAGAGCTACAGAGTATGATCCAAGAAGTTGCTGAGAAGAATAAAGAAGTGGGATTAAAAAGGAACTTTCAGAAGACAAAAGTGATGTACAATGCTTTTACAAGAAATGAAGATTTATGGATTAATGGAGAAAAGCTGGAGATATGAGGCACGTATGTTTATCTTGTACAGCAGATATCAAGTGAGGGTCACATTGATGAAGAAATTAATTGGCGTATAAAACTTGCCTGGAGAGCTTTTGGAAGAAACGGCATCATTTTTAAGAGCAATATGCCATTATGTCTTAAAAGAAAAGTGTTTGATCAATGCATCCTTCCAGTGCTTACGTATGGTGCAGAGACGTGGACCTTAACTAAAAGAGACATACAAAGGCTGCAGGCAACTCAAAGCAGCATGGAGAGGTGCATACTTGGTGTAACCAGGAGAGATAAGAAGAGGAACTCGTGGATCCGAAAAATGACAAGAGTGGAAGACATCATGATCAGAGTAAAATCCCTGAAATGGCAATGGGCTGGACATACTGCCAGAAAGACAGACCATCGATGTACAGCCGAAATTTTAGATTGGATTCCAAGGGACAGGAAAAGACCCAGAAAAAGACCACATGGTAGATGGGTGGATGAAATTCGAAAGTATGTGGGAGTAGCTTGGAGGAAACTGGCACAAGACTGATCGTTTTGGAAGAGGTTTTTAGAGACCTTCGTCCAGCAGTGGATTTATAATGATTGACAGTGATGATGATGACTGTTCGTACGATCAAGTTTGGAGGTGGTAGTGTACTTGTGTGGGGGTTTTTTTTTTTTCGTGGTATATGGTCCCAGCCCATTGTTTATCGTGGACAAACTTGTTGAAGAGCATGTGTACTTCGACATTCTGGACAATTATGCACTACCAACTCTGTGGCAGTACTATGGAACCGAGTCTTGTTGGTACCAACAGATAATGTACCAAGCAGTAAAGCAAGGACTGTTATGGCATGGTTTGATGAAAATTCCGTATCGTGTGTGGACTGGTCAGTATAGAGCCCTGATCTTAGTCCTATAGAGCACCTATGGGATGAATTAGAGTGTTGCATAAGAAGTTTGGAACCAGGGCCTACTACTGAGCAAGAGTTAGCTGCAGCATTATGTACTGAATGGAAGCGCATACCTATCGTTGTGTTCCAAAACCTTGTCGAAAGCATGTCTCGAAGGGTCGGTGCATGCATTAAGGCCAAAGGTGGATCGACACCGTACTAATGTATGTCAATAAATGCTGTGTTGTGTTTCTTTTGTAGGTGTCCGGTGACTTTTGTCAATGTAGTGTATTTTGTGATTAAAAAAGCGAAACATAACAGAAGTTGAAATATGCTTTAACATTCTTAGCAACATATGAGGATTGCCTGAAAAAATATTCACTTTGTGTTTAAGTACCCTTCTAGTATAAAAATGCTGCCAAAAAGTGGGTAAATTGGCACTGTGACCTTGAACTTTGACCCCTATAACCTGATGAATTATTATACTATGGAAATGAGGTTATTACATCTGAATGTACATGTTATTAGCTGTATTTAGGCACCCATTAAGTGCCATTATCTCCACAATTACTGAATTTGTGTTAATTAACGATAACCCTTATTTTAGCTCATTTTGGCGAGGTTGAGGACCCATATCTTCAAAAAGGTGGGGAAAATAAATCCTAAACTTTGTTTTCAGGGCACTTTTATGTTGTACTGTAACACATAAGAAAAAGAGGAAAATCAAAAAACCTACAACATTTTTTTTTAATCTGGTGATTTCATGTGGAGCGATAACCCCTAGGCAAGGCCATGATCCCGGAACGAAAAAAGTCTTGTGGCTAGAACCCAAAGAAGTCATCAAGTGCACGTTGAACCTCTTTGTCTGTCGTGATCTGTTTCCCGGACAGGAAGTGATCCAGGCGATGAAACAGATTAGAGTCTGTCAAAGACAAGTGCGTGGAATAGGCAGGGTGAGGCAGTCAGCATTGTTCGTTGTGCGACATGAGGGTGCGACCGTTGCCCTAGAGCAGAAGAACACCATGTCTCTTGACCAAAGCCGGTTCTTTCTGCACCAATTTCCGGTGCTTCTGGTGTAATTCAGCACAATAATGTTATACAGTGATAGTTTGGCCTCTTGCCAAAAAACTCCGATGAATTATCCCAGCTGTGGATCACCAGACAAGAAGCATCATCATCTTGGTGTGTAGGGGTGGCTTAGGATGCCGTCCAGCAGGGTGTGCCTTGCTTAACCATTATACAGATCGTTTCCGATTATCTTAAGGGACCCACTTCTCATCGCAGGTGACGATTCGATGTATTAGTTTCCTGTTTATTCCTGGCAAGCAGTGACGTGGAGACTTCCACATGCCTACTCTTGTTGGCAGTGGTCAACTCATGCGGTAGCACATGTCCAGCTTTTTTTAACTTACCCGCGCAGGCAGACGTCGAACAACTTTCGTGTGATGGACACCTACCTCTGCCGCTATCTCACGTCACGTTTGTCGGGGGTCCGCTTCAACCACGCGTAACAGAACATCAGAAACAGCAGAAGGTTGGTGACCATGTGCTTCGTTTTCCAGGTTCGTACCTCCGCTTCCAAACTGCACAAACCATCGCCGAGTGGTTCGTTCGTTGGCTGTATTCTCTCCATTCGCTTTGTTAACTTTTCTAGCGGCAATTCCTGCAGAATGGCCCAGTCTAAATTCATATAGGAAGATGACAGGGGCGGCTCCTGCTGTGGGGCTGCAGCGCCCCCCCCCCTCCCCCCAAGCAGTTTTTTTTTCATGCCGTACCAAGAGAGCAGTTTTCTGAACTCAACTGGAAGTTTTCCCTGCATAACACCACTGGGAGCGGAAAGAATGTTGGCGGACTGTGCTGCTTGCAGCCCTGACGAGTATTGAAACCGACTCATGTGGGAAACTCTGCCCATTCCCACATCAGTTCGTTTCCTTTGAATAAAACTTCCCTGGGGACTGCATTGACGGCAGCCTCGCTAGCGGGTTTGCTCGCGAATGCAATCTCACTTTGGGTGGGAATGCATCGCAGGGCCTGTGTGCTTTGTTGATTAATACGGTTCTTGTGCTTCCGAATAACAAGTAAAATAGGGGAATGAATTAAAAATAATGACGAATGTTGAAATAAAGTATGTTTGAATGTATTACTCAACCTGTTTTTTTTTCCTTCCAATTTTTGGTTTGTTCCTGCTTTTATTCAACGTAATAATTCTAACAACAATGTTACTCCCAACAAAATGTGCAATATTTGTGTTTGCTAATAACAAATACTCAGTTGCCGGGACTTTTGCAAAAAAGTTTTACCACTATTTTCTCTTCTGGTCAAAATGGGCATGTGAACAAATTGCGATTAAGAATAAAGTTCAGTATTGGATAAACTGAAAAAAAAAAAAAAAAAAAGACAGAGACTGATTTCTGCAGCGAAATACTTGCACAAAATTGATTTCTTCACTTACCAAGCACAGCAAAATTTTCGCTTTTAAACTCGCGTAAATTTTTATTCACCTAAAATCATTGAAGTCACTCCACTGGGTACATTTTATTTTTCTGCTGCATCCCCCTCCCTCACAAAAATAAGCTGCGCATTTCAATTGAAGTAGTGCATTATACTTAATTACTTTGAAAAGAACATTTAATCAGATATCATTGTTTAGAAATTTACGAAGCTGGTAAATTTTGGAAAACAAATATTTCTACACTAAATTGTTATCATGGCTTCAAAATTAAATTAAAACTGGACTGAATAGGTTTACAATCCGTTTTTATTAAAGAGAATGCTGATGTGTGAGTATCGCAATAACAACTCATCGCGAAATTCTGACAGACCCTTCAAAATTCCGCAAAATGTTTTTCATCGCCGTCCAAGTTGCAGTGGTCGGTATCAAGTCGAAGTTTCAAAGGGAGTGTATCAGAAGAAAAAATGTATTGTCATATTTCTAGGGGTCACAATGAGACACTTAAGAACGCGTACATGACCTTGAGTGTGTGTCGCCACTGCCACACGCATTATTTTTTTTACATTTTTTGTCCTTGTATACTTGTATAAGTATATGCATGTATATAAAATTTGCAACCACTATCAATCCACTGCTGGATGAGGTTCTCCAAGTTTCTTCTCCCACAACAGCCTGCCTTTAGTCAGTTTCTTTCGAATTTCATGCACTCATCTCCCCCTTGTAATCTTCTGGGTATTGTTTTTTCCCTTGCTATCCAGTTCAATATTTCAACTCTCTGTCAGTGGCTCTTCTAGCAATATGTCCATCTCATTGCAATTTCAGGAATTCTGATCATAATGTCTTCCACTCTTGTCATTTTCCCGATCCACGAGTTTCTATTTGTATCTTTCCTGGTAACGTCAAACATGCATCTGTACATGCTACTTTCAGTTGCCTGCAACATCTGTATGTCTATTTTAGTTGAGGTCCATGTCTGTGCTCCATGCGTAAGAATTGGAAGGGTGCACTGATTAACCAGTTTCCTTTTAAGAAATAATGCATCCGACCAAGTTTTATGGGTCGATTATTTTCTTCCTAAATGTGGCAATGTGGCCATCGCTTAATATCTGTTGTCTAATTTAGATCGTACCTCTACATGTTCCCTATCAATCGCTAAATATAAAATCTAAATATTCATTTCTTGTAAAAAAAAGCACTTTCGATCAATATATATATATATATATATATATATATATATATATATTATTAAACGGACAGCATCAGCACAGGCTCAGTAACTTAGCTTATTCGAAGTGATATCTACAAAATTGAGATGTGGCATTTCCCATCTCAGCTTATCACGAGCCGCCACTGGAAGATGACTCTCAAATCCTGCATCTGCATGTTTCCTTTGCAAGCCCCGTTAAGGTGGTTCTCAGATCTCAGAGACCAAACAAATCCAATAGATGACGTTGAAGATCGCAGGGTAGAAAATCATCATCTACGACACTTGCAAATGACATCACATCACATGCTTTTCCGTGACTCCCAACCACAGATATCTGTGCCCCCGACAAGTTTGGAAGGTGTCATACCTACCACCCGCCTCCCACCCCACTCCATCGGCCGAACCTGAAATTATGTGGCTTTCCCATGAGCTTTGCCTTTGTATCTGGATTAGCTAAACAACAGGGTGTGAGTGGGCCTTCCTCTTCGTGGGAGTTGGGAATAGCGTCGGTACGTGAATTTCCAATCTGAAATCTGTAGGCAAATGTCTGATGCTTTTCTGTGGGTTTGTGAATTTGTCACTGAAAGCATTTTATCCTGTACCATATGTTTGTTTCCATTTCTCGGTACGCAGTACTCAGGAGTTTCACAAATATACGTATTGGTGAATAATAATTAGAAAGGTAAGCTGATGTGAATTGAAAGTGGCACAGGGCCGCCCCGGTGGCGCAGTGGTCTAAGCGATGGCCTCTGATCATTCGTCCGAACGGGGTCCGGGTTCGAATCCCGGTCAGGCATGGATGTTGTGTGTCTTATGGCACTGGCTCTCTCCCTTCCCTGGAACCAGTGACCCTAAATTAGGGACGGGCGACTGCTTATAGCCCATTGAGTTGCTCACGGTGGTCGTTAAACCTCCAATCAAAAAAGAAAGTGGCACAGGGCCGTAGCTTGAGGCATTGGCGCCCCCTGCCCCAGTCCAACTGGAACAGGCGATGGTGTCAGATTTTATTATATACCTGTTTGCAGATATAGTACAATACCTGTATAAAAAAATATTGCAATTTTTATTCCGTATATAATTTGCTAATTGTATGAAATAGTAATAAAATGTACATTTTTTTGTATAAAATATTGCTCATAATATATTTTTTTAAAAATAACTTATATTGGTAATCCTATTCAATAGCCTGTGGTGACAATGTGAGCTTCAATAGGGATTGTTGAAGAAAGAAAAACATTGAACACAGTTTGAATGAAGAATATTTTTTATTTATAATTAATTGCTACTCAAGTGCTTATGAACAACTGAAAAAATAAGTACAAGTAGCATTTGTTTAAAATTGTGCTTAAGCCTTAACAGAATGATTTTGTATTTACAAATGTACCTTTCGAGCTTTAACAGCAGCAAAATCATTTATTATTTGATCATAATTAATAGTTTTATCATTATCTTTTTCTATTAACAGAATTGCCAGGTGCGTTAACCTCTCTTGTCCTATTGATGACCTTAAGTATTTTTTTATTATTTTCAGCTTACTAAAACCTCGTTCACTAGACGCAATAGTAAATTGGTAATGTTAAGAATAATTTGAAAGCAATTACTAAGTTTGGATAAGATGTAGCAAGAGACATTTGGTGGATTAAATTTAATAGGTCAAGAGAGGTTGCTTTTGAAAAAATCCTGATTTTTTTAAAATAAAGAAGTGGCCTGAAACTTAAAACTAGCTATACCCCCTCTATTTCAGTAGCATCCAGATCCTTATATTTATTTGCTAAGCGCATTGCACTAGCCTTTAACTCTTCTACGGTCATAGATTGCAGACTTGCCCGTTAAGAAATTAAAGTCATCTAACACTTCAATCAAACATTTATAACGCCATTCCATTTGTTCTAAGACTTTGTCCAAAACAGCATAAAAGTCCATACTGAACCTTTGTTTTCCTGTCAAAACAGTGTCCTCACTTTCTTCCAATGCCAGTTGTTTCCTCTTCCATGCCCTTTTCTCCTCGAAGAAGCCGTCAAGAGATGTTGCGGCACAGATGTCCGATGCTTCGCCCAGTATAACATCAATCCCTGTATCCCGGATGTCTTGTAAAGCAGCTTTCAATCCTGTCAAGTGACTAACTGCACAGTCCACGGTCACATCTTTGCGCTGTAGTTGTTCATTCACGCGGGAGATCTGATTTAGCATTTTGTCCGACATAACAGAGTAACAAACAAACTTATAATTCATTTGTTTCAGAAGATTTTTAACCACTGATAAACAGTCATCATGGAATTGAGGGTTGTCAGAAATTTCCTCTAAAGCTTCGAGGACTTTATCAAGCTGTGAATAAAGTGCATGAACAGCAGAGTATTTGGATGCCCATCTTGTATCACAGTGACACTTGAGAGTGGTAGAAAGTTTGTTGGATAATATTTCCCACATTTTGACATTGTGAGCAAATATTTTGTACAGTTCTTGCACTGTGCCAAAAAATGTGATAATATCTGAAGAGACTCCAGCAGCGTGAACACCAACCAAGTTCAATGAATGAACAGCACATGGCATAAAACGTGCATGGCTGCAAATTGCTTGTTTAAGGGCCTGGACTCCTGAATACTTCCCCGCCATGTTTGAACCATTATCGTATGCTTGCTCTCGGCAATTACGAATGTCAAGCCCATTGGCTTCTATTTTTTGTAGAATTTCTTCGGTTAAACTAGCCCCAGTCGTTTCAGTAGTTTTTATGAAATCGATGAAACTTTCTTCAATAGAGCAAACATCCTCTGAAACTTTCACGTACCTAATAATCTGGCACATTTGTTCCTGGTGGGCTACATCTGGTGTACAATCAAATGAAATTGAGAAATATTTTGCCTCTCTTATGTCTTTTAGTATTTCTTGGCGTACAGTGTCACCTATTAAATTGATGAACTCGTTTTGAATTGTTGGGGAAAGGTAATTTGGAATTCCTGGTTTTTCTTTGGCTATGGTAATATATTCTTTTAGCTGTTTATCATAAGTAAAAAAAAACTAGCAAATGTAAAAAAAATCCACATTTGTCTTCACCTATCTTTGTACTTGAACCTCGAAAGACCAAGTTGTTGACTGAACAAAACAAAATGCAATCGACAATGATTCTGAGAATGTACCGCCATTTCTCTTTTTCTTTTGTAATCATTTGCTATAGTTCAGTATCAATTGCACAGCCCTCTTTAATCCTTTTTTCAAAGCTTTTCCAGGAAACATAGCACTCTCACGGTGCTCTACAGAATTTTCATGCTCTGGAATTCGAGGGTGTAATTTTTTCCACTCAGAAAATCCCACTTTTGGATTTGCCAAACGTGATTTCAAATGCTTTCCAAATAGCATGCAAAGGAAACAATAAATAACTTTTGTTGCTTCACTGTAAATTAACCAATCCCGCTCTACATTTTCTCCATTCAAAAGTTTTTTGTGGAACCAATTTCCCGTAAAATGCCTTTTTTCTGCATTAATTGATAAAAGAAAATTACCATTTTTATTTTGTTCTGGACCGTGTTCAACTAACAAGCTTCTCACACGGTCATTCAAATCAGGCCATGTTGTGGGATCATTAAAATTAAGTTGAATTTTGGTTTGTTCATCTTCCAAATCCTGTTCCTGTACGCCTTCATAAGGACTCAATGTTGGAAAGGAAGGGTTGAAATAAGGTGTAGAATCATCTGAATGCACACTAGCACTACCAGTTATATTCTCAGTTACTTCAGTAACGTTTTCATTTTCTAAAAGTGTTGATGTAAATGGCTTACTTTCAATCACTTGCTGTAGAGGCTTACTTTCAATCACCTGCTGTAGTGGGAGCCACCTTCTTTACCCATCCCAGTTTTTGCCACTGCTTGGCTTGGACTGCGTTATCCGCCTCTTGTTTTTTTCGTTTTCTGCCTTGTGCTCCAGACAACTTTGTAGGTCCCATTTCGACACCCACACGCACGTCACGTGGCACATTGCACTAATTCAGCGCGCTACTCAATCAATCAAGCTATACAGACAACGTTAAGCAAACAAATGTCACAGTGTCACGGCAAATATTGCATTTAAACTGTCGCAACCTTAACTGAGTAATGTTTGTTCCGCGCATGCGCACTGTAGGCTTCCCTGTCGGTGAATCGTCGCCATCCGTCATTCGTTCTCAATACACGTAAGGAGTGATGGATCATGGACAGAGGAGGCCGTGAAGGTCACAGCACCCGTCGCCTACATTTCACCCCCTGAGACATGCAGCCGTATTCGATGATGTAAATGCACTGGCCAAAAGCCCGGGAGCTTTCTGTCAGAGCACCACATGAAAGGCACTTTCAGTCAAAGTTACTACCGTATTTACCCGATTACAGTGTGTCATCTACTGCAAGGCGCACTCAAATATAAAAAATTATCTTTTCGGAAAACTACAGTTCATGATTTTTGGGGTCCTAAAAATCGGAAAACATTGGTGTTATAGTATAAATTGGATAATTTTAAATGAACATTTTCTGTTATGCATGCTCTTTCTTTAAAAAGTATTTTGCTTAATATAGCAAATATACTTTTCTGATCTCAAAATCAAAAATCATATGATTTGAGGTAAAGTGCTGGAATTACAATGCATCTTGATATGTCTTCTGGTGTCCATTTTAAAATCTGTTTCTTCTCGCTAAGAGCATCAGTTTGGGTTTTCTGTGTACAACTTAAGTAAAATACAACGTGAAACAAATATGAAACACCAAGAAAAAGTGCTGGCGTAAAACACCGTCATAACAGAGGGAAGTTCTGTCCTGGAGGGAACTGAGCTGAGCCAGAAGGCCAGCGTGATGACGTAGAAACAAGTACACTACCCATTTTTTCCCCAACCTTTCAGACACGGGTCGGTGTTCAGCACTTCAAAGGGGCGTACTAGCCTTTCCCCTCTAAAGTCCTGGCCTACACTAGCCGCTGCGCACGCGTCTCAAATGTTTCATAAACATAGCAACTAAAACGTACTATCACCCCAAGCCAAATCGATCCGAATTTTGGCGTTCGGACGATTGGAGTTCTCCTTTAATTTAGGTTTCATCTGGTCGCCATTTTATTCTTAAAGCATAAAGAAGTTTAAATTTTATACAATTTTTTAATTACGCGTATAAATTAATTTCACATTTTTTACATTTATATAAAAAAAATCTACGTCTCGATGGCGCCCCTCCAGCTCGGCGCCCAGGCTAACCGACCCTGCTGCCCCCCTCCCTCGCTACGGCTCTGAGTGGCAGAAATTAAAAATTTCGAGAACTAAATGGTTACATTTTTTCTTTCTCCAATTGTGCAAATGAATTCTCGGATCCACAACTATTAGTGGGACTACCGAATTCAGGCCGCAGAAAGTTGGAGTTTTCAGAACTGTATAGGTTAGAAATATATGTTTTTGTTTCATTTTCCAAAAATATGCGTACTGAAACAGAAACAGCTGAAGAGAAAATGCAAGTGTTGGGAGATTAGAGTTTTAAAGAGAACATTGTACAATTTAAAGGAGCACTTTCTTTATTTTAGTATATTTTTAAATTGATAGCAGTAGTATTCTTATGTAAAATGTTAGAAAAAGAAAGGCCACTATAATATTTTTTTTTAAAACGTCTCGTGATCACTGCATATTCCTAAAAAAATCTGCTGGTCTTCCTTATATCATTTGTGTACTACAGTTGTTTCACAGTTATAACATATATTCCTATTTCCAAAAATACATTTACCTATTTAATCATGCTGAAATTACGCCTAAAATTAGCAATTACTTGTAGCCCGGATTCATTCAACGTCTGGCATCCAAAAAGTTACGAAAAAATTACTTTACCACTTATCAGATGCACCCACAGATATTTCATACTTTTCACTTACGTTTTGAAGGACAGGAAACTGTTAGTGTGGAACATTCATGAAGAAAAACAAAATAAATCAGCAGTTCAAAGTTGTAGAGGGCTACAGGGATGACTTTACTGAATTATGGGGGAGGGGCACGTCTCTTCCATTGTCAGGAGGGCAAAATAATAAACTACGAGATGCGATATATATTTTAAAAAGCAATTGTAATGGCTCATCAGCAAATGAACAAGAAAATATAAATATTCCTTTGCTGAATATTAATATTTAAAAAAACAAAATTCAGCCTCTGATTTTATAAAAACATCCCGAGAGATTTTATTTCCAAATATTTATAAAAAATAATAATAATGAGATGTTTGCTGGGTTACTTAAACAAAGAACGAAAAGCAGAAGTGCAAAAAACAAATAGATAAAGGCACAAGAGATTATACATTTCTGTATTTTGATTTTATTTCTGTTAATTGTTTTAAACATTTACCACATATCACGAGAACATGCCAAACACAATACTTGGTTGACAATCCAGTTTCTTGTCAAATAAGCAATGCTGAATATGGGAATATAAATATAGGTTATGGAGAAAAAGGTTATTAATTTTTTGGAAATACGTAAACCACTTTGGCCTCATAAGATGGACCAAACTCCACCTTATGAACAGGGCCCGATTTACTACATGCGAGGCCCAGGGCACAAAACATTTCCGGGGCCCCCCTCCTTATTCTCTATCGACCAAATAATAGTCACTGTGCAGAGTAGCAGAATGTCGACGTACATGTGTACGCTGATAGTTTCCAAATCATTAGCAGGTTTGCAGATAGTTTTTACATGTAGATTAAAAAAATAAAAATGTTAGGCCTATATACAGCAATTAAAACACTTACTCAACACTTTACTCAGATTAATATACTTAATTCTATTTTAACTGAAGAAAATTATTTTTCACATCTTCTGAGTTCGTTTGTTTTTACAGACATTTCTGGCCTCTAGATTTTATCAAGTCCTGCTCTCAATTTATACGAACTGTATTAAAAGTTTTGTTTACACAGAATTTAAATTTTATTGCCAGGTTCCCCTTTCAGTTGCCAATTAAATAAAAATAATTTCCTTATGCATTTTGTAAGTCCAGTATTTTTTAATTAACTTGTTAAAAATCATATTTATAATTTTTAAAGGTTCACTGATAGAACTGTTTTTCTGAATATAAAAACTTTCTTTAATTAATCTCTTGTTTTTATGAGGTTCGTCATCCAATATTTTAATATTTTGCCATAAAAGTCCATTTTACACACATTGCTGCACATTCAATTGGAATGTACTTATTTTGTCCTCATTGGAATCTGTAATGTTCTAATAATTATTTGTTTTATTAATTTTCCTTTAAATTATCTAATTCTATTGTTATCATGGTTTGTGGGTTGGCAGCGAGTTTTCTGTTTCAATAGCTGTGTACGCAGATACATTTTATTTTTATACAACTCTGGCTGTGCGGGGACAACTGGTTGATCAGTTGTTTGTGGTGTTAATGACCCCCATAGATTCTAACTATAACAATATATCTATGACAAAATGGATGGACATCTTAATTTTAGTGAATATTGTGGTCTTGCAATGTACTGATTCTTGCGTCTAGAACATGAGAACAATGCATCCAACAAAAAATGTGAACTAAAACAAGAAAAAAAAAAATCCATGGTGACCTCCACTGGACTTCCTCATAAATAGAGATGTGAAGCTGCATAAAAAATTGAAAAAGTGCCACGGGAACTCCTACTTCCAGCTTCCCGGTTTCTACCAAGATCAAATCAGCGCATCATGATCAATATGTCAGAAAACTGCAAAACATAAAATTTTGTGTTGATGGGGAAGAGTGAGTTATACAAAAACAAAACAAAAAAAAAACATAATAATAATAATCTGAAAAGCTGAGGGGAACACCTAGTCCGGTTCAATTTTTGGTAAAAGTGTTGTACTTCGGCGTCATAAATTATTTGGTCAGAAAAGTTGTAAAATTAAAAAAAAAAGCATATTAAAGATGTTTACTGAAAAAATTACCTCCAAGTAGTCCAAGTAGGATGAGTAAACACATGCTGCGACGACGACCTGAAGCTTTGCTCCGTTGAAAGGAAGGTTTGCTGCGGCGGGGAATTCATGGACGGAAGAGTACAACAGGAATCCGGTACGCTCTTGTCAGGAAAGAGTAACAGAATATATTGCTACGCTAAAGAATGCAGTTTGTAATTTCTATCTCACTTTTTAAAGAAACATGCAGAGATTGTCTTCGTTCTTTGACATGTAATTCTGTGATACGAAATAGTAAGTATGCACGTGCCTTTCTTGTTTCTAGAAAAGCGTTGTGTCGCATTCTCTCTAACAGAAGTTAGATGGCAAGTCTCAAAGTGAAACTTTGATTACTAAATAAAAAAAAAAAAGCTTCCACAGGAAAATGAGTTCATACATTCAGCATCGAAGAATCCCATGTGAAAAAAACAAGAAACTGTCCGATTACACGGAGAAATGAGTTCATACATTCAGCATCAAAGAATCCCATGTGAAAAAAACAAGAAACTGTCCGATTGCGATGTCAAGAACTGACACCGAAATTAACTATTTTCTGTAGCATAGCACTACACTCTTTCCTGACAACAGCGTACCCGGTTCCTGTTGTACTATTCCGCCCGTGAATATCCTGGCTGCAGCGATCCTTCCTTTCAACGGAGCACAGCTTCATGTCAACGCCGCAGTGTTAACTAAAGCCTCCCACAGCGTCTGCTGACTCATCATACTTGGAGTTCAAGTATTTCGGTAAACATCTTTAATATTCATTCTAAAGACGAAATTGTTTCACCATTTCCCCTTAAATTGCACATTTTAGAATCTGTACGACACACTTTTTAGAAATTTTACAACTTTTCCGACCAAATAATTTAGGATGCTAAACTACACATTTACCCAATTTTTACCAAAATCTAATGAGCATATAATGACATGTATAAATTGTCCAGTGTCGAACAAAACTGACAATATGATGACAAAGTGCTGTTTTGGGGCACCAGATCTTTTTATTTGTAATAACTCAGTTACTATTCTTTATTTTTAGGAATGAATAAAAAGAATTGAAATTTTACCTCCTATATCAGGAAGAAACAGTTGGGTTGAATATTTTTCTTTTACATGTCCTAGATGCAAAGTCATGTATTAGAGAATCATAATTTAAAGACTGTGTCACATCACTCTCCAAAGACAGCAGAGCTAATGATGCCAGTTTCGTTTGTTGTATGGTTGATCGTAAGGGATTTTTAAGTCTTTTTAGCAAAGAAAATGATCTCTCACTTGTACAATTTGAAATCGGTAATGTCATGAACATTTTAAGTGCAGTCTCAGTGTTCGAAAATGTCTCTTCAAAGTTTGCAGCATCTGGGGAATGGTTGCATGCTCCCCCATCATTGAGGACAATTGCAAAAACTCATCTGCAAACTGGTCGTCAAGGTCATTGTTATAGTATTCCTGCAATGCTTTTGCCCCTTCAAAAAATTCAGATCTTGATTTTTTTTTGTACAAAATTCAAATTTTTTCATTATATTTTCATAAGCACTTTTTCTGCTTGAAAGCTGAGGGACTAAAGCATCACAAAGCACATAATGAACTTGAGTTCTAAATATATCCCTTGCACTGAGTTCTATATGTTCACTGTTACATTCATCTAGGTGTTTATTTATGGGCACTTTCTTTCTTCGGGAATCATGACCATGGTATTGCACATTTTCAGACACTAATCTTTTAGCTTCCTCTTCATAGACTTCAAAAATTTCTCTCACGAACTGAATAAAGTTCAATTAACGACTGGAAAATTTTAGGTACTTCAGAAATATTTCCTTTTGGATTCTGGCTAGTTTGGTTTGCACAGTTTAATCTCTGAAGTATTGTGTCCCAAAATACTGTGCTGATCGATATTTCCATTGTTCGCATTTTCTTCAGCAGTGATTTTGCTTCATCTCTTGGCTGTGGAGAATCATCTACATTTTCTGACAGAAATACTAAAACTTTCTCAATTTCACGATAATTTTCCCTCACTGATCGTGTAGCTGCAGCATCTGCACACCATCTGGTAACTGACCGACTCTTCAGTGTGAGTGATGAATTTCCATGTGCTTCCTGGACTTTCTCCTGAAGCGTCTTCCAATGGTGAGTTGATGCCGAAAAAGAAGTATAAAGTTTTTGCAAAAATGTGAAAAAAGAAAGAACTTTACCACAACTATCTATGCTATTCACACCAATTAAATTTAAAGTGTGAGCAGAACATGGCACATATTCCGCTAGTGGATTGATTTCCCTAATGCGTGTTTGAACACCAGAATACTTCCCAGACATGTTGCTGGAATTGTCGTAGCTTAGGCTTCTGACATTCATAATATTCAGGACAGCCTCCTGTAGAAAAGATATCATGGTATTTGTAATGTTTTCTGCAGTATGTCCACGGAATAGAATAAATGTGAAAACCCGTTCTTTTGCTTCACAATCTTTGTTGACATACCTTATGATAAAAGCCAGTTGATCTATGTCTGTAATGTGTGGAGTAGAGTCAACTATGACAGAAAAATATTTTGACATTGTTATTTCATCAGTGATGGCATTAAAAACACGTACAGCCATTAATTCAACAAATTCCTCCACACATGTTGAAGATAAGTAACTGGTGTTACCACTTCCTGGATTCCCACATTTTCCCAAGTGGATCAAATTCTAAGAATGGATCAAATTCTGCAATTAATTCTAAGCAGCCCAGGAAATTTCCATTCTGAACTGATCCAATTGTTTCATCATCACCATACATTAGCAACCCACGAACTGAGAGATACTTAACTGTTGCAACAACTCCATGCAAAACATCTTGCCAGTACTTGAATTCATTCCGATACTGCATAACTATCTGACAGTCAATGCGTACGGAAGCATTCATGCGTAATGAATAGTCACACACTGCTTGCCTGTGTATGTGTGAATTTTCATGCTCTGTAAGACGTTCACTTGTATGCTTTTAGTCAGAAAAACCTGTGGATCCTAATGCTGTAGTGCTCCTAGCATACAATTTGCATATCCAGCAGAATAGTAAACAAGTTGATTGGGATAAAAGAAGCCAGTCGCGTTTTACCTTCTCATTATTTTATTTTTATTCTGAAAAAATTACCTTCTGTTAGGAAACGTTTTTTACCACAGATATCCTTCCCAGTGAATGCCAGCAACTTAAAATCTTGGACTGGTGGATTGCTCAAAAAGCATGCGCGCATTTCTTCTGCAATTTCTCCCCATAAGGCAGGATCCACTGCGTTCATTGTGGAACTTGTGCTCTCTTCATTAGATGAATTCAAAAGATTTCCCAAATTAGGAGCATCTGTGATGTTAGATGATTCTGAAGTCAGATTACTGGCTTCCAAACACAAATTACACTCAAGAGACTCACCAGTAGTAAAATTCAACAACTTACTAAATTTGATTATATATAAAATTAACATATATTCAACATTCCATCAGACTACAACCAAGCAAGGAGGTTTTTTTGCCACCAAAACATCGCGTTCGCGGACAGTTACGACAACGACAAGCCGTGTGCAGGAAGTTGAAGGATCCGTTGAGTTTAGGTGCGTTCGGAGAAGCAAGAAAAGGTCACGTGAATCAATGGAAGCGATCCTCCTCCTCAATAGCCACCTTAATTTAAACCACTGAAACTTATTAATGGCCACGTGTTTACGTGAAACTCGAACTCACTGCGTGTAAGTACCACATTTATAAACACATGATTTATTAACATGCAAAAGTAAAAAAAAATAAATTTTAAATATACACACACAAAATTCCCATTAACTAAGTACACATTTAATTCAAATTTGGGGGCCCCTCAAAATCGGGGGCCCTGGGCACGTGCCCCGTGTGCCCTCCCGTAAATCAGGGCCTGCTTATGAAGCTAACACAGCCGCCCCGGTGGCGCAGTGGTCTAAGGCGTTGGCCTCTGATCATTCGTCCGAAAGGGGTCCGGGTTCGAATCCCGGTGAGGCATGGATGTTGTGTTTGTCTTACGGCACTGGCTCTCTCCCTTCCCTGGAACCAGTGACCCTAAATTAGGGACGGGCGACTGCTTATAGCCCATTGAGTTGCTCACGGTGGTCGTTAAACCTCCAAAAAAAAAAAAAAAAAAAAAAAAAAAAAAAAAAAGAAGCTAACACATGTATTCAATTAAATGGGATGAAAAATATTGGGTAGGTGCTGTCCCCTCCAGTAAAATTATTGGAGGGGTAAGATTCACCTTGCCCCTTCTCCCCTCCTTCATAGTTAGTGCCTATGCTGTTGAAGAACTAGTGTCCTGTAGATGTCTTTTAGTGTTTGGTATATTTTCCCAAGATAAATGTTCTTTCATGATAAAGACGAACGCGTGAGTCTACTGCAACACTCGTCAGATTAAGTTAGCTGCCCTGTTGGCGCAGTGGTCTAAGCGACGGCTTCGGATCATTCATCGGATAGGGGTCCGGGTTCAAATTCTGTGAGGCATGGATGTTGTGTTTGTCTTACAACGCTGGCTCTCTCCCTTCCCTGGAACCAGTGGCCTTAAATTAAGGATGGGCGGCAGCTTATAGCCCATTGAATTTCTCACAGTGGACATTAAACCTCCAATCAAAAAAAAAAATTAAGTCACGCAGTGACCTGGGGTTAATCATGCGCCTTGGAAAGCATCAAAAACCCAAGAATCACCCCCATTACCCTGTTTCATTTTTTTCTTTGCTGAAGAGGCATTTATGTCCTGGCTTTGTTTGTGTGCCTGTAAAATAACTCCAGTAAAATAGTATGATTTCAACTATTTGGGAAGACCTGGGGCTACCTCGGTGCCGCAGTCGTCTAAGGCTGTTTTCTGATCATTTGTTCGAGATGGGACATAGTTCGAATGTTAGTGAGGCATAGATGTTGTGTTTTGTCTTACGGCACTGGCTCTCTCTCTTGCCTGGAACCTGGGGCCCAATCATTGGTCAGATTCAAGAATGGGATTTTTCCCTGCTCACTTTTGCAGGACTCTTGTATATACTATTCAATTTCACCAAAACTTTACAAACTCAAAAAAGAAATGTATATACTTTACACATACAAGATCTTGGTGCTCAGTACTCAGACACTTGAAATACAAAAAAAAATTCAGGGAAAGATAAAAGGAGTCGGTGATCTATACACACGGGGCCCACCGGGAAATGTTCCGGTATCACAATAGACCAATCTACTCCTGTTGTCCCTCAAAAATAGTACAGAAGGATTCGGGCCACTAGTAGCATCAAAAGATCCATACCCCCAGTGGTCAAGTTCTTGGTTTGGTATGTGAGTATTTATTTCAGATACGAAGTAAAAAGTGATGAATTCACATAGCAATCTGAGTTTCATTTTCATTAAAACTGGAATTATTACAGTTCCAGGTCAAGATTAGGAAAAAGGTGTCAAAGGGTGTCACTCATTTCTTATTCGGATATTTAATTCAGCAAAATTGGTATATACTGTGCAAAATTTTTGGGCCGCCCCGGTGGCGCAGTGGTCTAAGCGATGGCTTCTGATCATTCGTCCGGAAGGGGTAAGGGTTCGAATCCCGGTGAGGCATGGATGTTGTGTTTGTCTTACGGCACTGGCTCTCTCCCTTCCCTGGAACCAGTGATTGGTTCATTCATCTTTTAGTGTTTTGGATTCATTCATTGTTACAGAGCCACTAAAAAATATAATACCTATTTTTATATATAAATCAAGAGGCATCTTTTCAATTCTAAATAATTACTAAAAACTGCATGTAGTTCAAATTCCACGAAATTTGCATATGTTACGGGCGAAGGTATAACACATCGATGAACGGAAGGCAAATGAGTGGCGCTGGTAGCGCGTTATGCAAATGCGCGAGAGCTTAAAATCAGCTGTTCCGGGTGGAGTCGCCAATTCATGCGCGGCGGTGAATTGCAAGATTTCGAGGTAGCGATTTTTTAACGTGTAACGTGGCTTCGAGGCGTCATTTATCAGCGAAATTACGCTACAGAACGATAGGTCGATTAGAACCAGGGCAACGGCAGGCGGACGTAACAAGATGGCTCAACGCCGATCGTTCCGTGGTCAGCAGGATGTAGCAGCAGTTCCAAGCCCCGGATGCAGTTTCCCGAAGACACAGCGAAGGTTGGCCAAAGGCGACGACCTCCGCGGATGACCGATATTTGCGGCTCGGCGGAACAGGACGGCTACACCAATTAATCTCAGATATGTGCTTGCGGCAACCACTGGACGGATGGTATCAGCTTCGATGGTACGCAGAAGGTTACATGCTGAAGGATTGTATGCTCGGAGACCGGTATTATGCGTACCCCTCACCCGCCGCCACCGGAGGGAACGTTTCAATTAAGCACAAATGCAAGTGAACTGGACTCAAAATCAGTGGAGATCTGTTCTGTTCACTGATGAGTGGCAATACTGTTTACAGATTGATTTTCACCGAGTTTAATCTGGAGAGAGGCCTGTACTCGCTATCTTCCCTCTAATATCCAGAAAAGGGACACCTATGGTGGTGGCAATGTTCTGGTGTGGGCGGGCATACCGTTAGGCGGCCGTACCAACCTCCATGTGTTGCCACATAGAAACCTCAATGCTCAGAGGTATAGAAACAACATCCTGGACCATATTGTTCGTCCGTATGAGGCCGCAATTTGCGATACATTTGTACTGCATGCGGATGACGCCAGCCCTCATGCAGATCGCTTCGTGCACCAGTACTTGGAACAGGAGACTATAATCCGTATGGAGTAGCCCGCACGCTCTCTCGGTCTGAATCCCATTGAGCATACCTGCAATGCTCTCGGGAGGCGTGCTGCTGGCCTCCAGCCCCCTCCCCGAACTCTGCAGGAGCTCCGCACTGATTTGCTCGAGAAATGGACGCAGCTACGCGTGAAATTGCTCAACATCATAATTAATAGCATGGAATATAGCTGTGGGGCCTGTATTGCTGTTCGGGGTAACCACACTCCTCATTGAAGTACCTTTTCCTATTTCATTTTGATACCTATATTTCTGTATTTTCACATTTGCCTCACTCATACAAAATGTAAATGCTTTGTATCACACGTTCTTACGTTTTTTTTTTGTTGTTGTTGCATTTGGTTTGATAAAGCTTACCACCAACTTTCATCCGAATCGGTTGCATACTTTTTGAGTTATCACAATTTTAGCATTTGTTGCTTAATTTATGGAAACCAATGTACTTGTACAAATATTAAAAAATATATAACTGGAAAAATATTTGTAGCATAAAAAAACGAAACTTTCTTTTTCATTATAGCCTTAATTTATGAACATTTTCGCTTGGCTCCCGGATGTATGCCTGAAAGAAACACTGGCCAGTACCCAAGGTCCGACGGCTTAGCGTGCCCATCCGACGCACGGCGGCTATTTAGTGGTTCGAGCATTCGTACCTGCCTGGGATCGAACCTGAGGTCTGTCCGTGACAGTCACGAGCATTGACCACTAGGCCAGCCGCAGCCCCATAGTTTGCAATTCAAATTAGATCAGATCACATGTAAAAGATTTTAGGAAGGGAGTGTCTTACCCCAGGTCTTAAACAACCCTTAAAAATAGGAAGCTATGAGATTTGGGCTAGAATGCCCAATAGGTAAGTGACTCGGAAGCGAGGTAGAAAGGGGAAGGAAGACGCCCTTATTTATTACCGGGGGCCAGTACCCGGGGTCCGACGGCTTAACGTGCCCATCCGACGCACTGCGGATATTTAGTGGTTCGTACCTGCCTAGGATCGAACCCGACATCTTCTCCGTGGCAGTCACGAACGTTGACCACTAGACAACTTGCGGCCCTTGTTTACAATTTTATTCGCGGTGCTACTTATATAGCCACTGGTTCCGTATCAGGTGACAGACGCTATCGTAGTTTCATGTCCGACCACTGGGGCGTTGTCTTAAACACGAGAGTTAGACCCATCAAGTTTATATTAGGTGGAGACACCACTCCTATCCACGCAGCACTGGCCGCCATAAGTCACCGTCCGTACTGCAAGTGACGTCACATCAAGGCACGCCGCCCCGATGGAGCAGTGGTCTAAGGCGCTGGCCTCTGATCATTCGTCCGTAAGGGGTCCGGGTTCGAATCCCGGTCTGGCATGGATGTTGTGTTTGTCTTACGGCGCTGGCTCTCTCCCTTCCCTGGAACCAGTGACCCTAAATTAGGGACGGGCGACTGCTTATAGTCCATTGAGTTGCTCACGGTGGTCGTTAAACCTCCAATAAAAAAAGAACAAAAAACATCAAAGCACGCCGCAGCCGCAGTCGAGAATCTGCTTTGAAACCAATAGAATAAAAGTTTCTAGGCGTATAAACAGATAAAATGAGGAACTCAATAATCTTTATCAATTTTACACAAGCTTACTGTTTTATCAATTGTATAATTTAGTTCTTGTTTACCTGTATGTGACGCTACGCCAAAGATTAGCTGTGACCTATGGCGGCAGAGTCTGGTGTCTCCATCTAATATAAGCTCGATGGTTGGACCCAAAGACCTTGGAGGAGAAATCCGAGCCATCCCGGTGGCGCAGTGGTCTAAGCGATGGCCTCTGATCATTCGTCCGAAAGGGGTCCGGGTTCGAATCCCTGTGAGGCATGGTTGTTGTGTTTGTCTTAGGGCACTGGATCTCTCTCTTTTCTGGAAACAGTGACCCTAAATTAGGGACGGGCGACTGCTTATAGCCTATTGAGTTGCTCACGGTGGCCGTTAAACCTTCAATAAAAAAAAATTAAAAAATCCGAGAATGGACTGGCAAACGAAATCCGAGAAGCCGCGGTGGCGCAGTGGTCTAAGGCGCTGGCCTCTGATCATTCGTCCGTAAGGGGTCCGGGTTCGAATCCCGGTCAGGTATGGATGTTGTGTTTGTCTTACGGTACTGGCTCTCTGCCTTTCCTGGAACCAGTGACCCTAAATTAGGGACGGGCGATTGCTTATAGCCCATTGAGTTGCTCACGGTGGTCGTTAAACCTCCAATCAAAAAAAAAAAAAAAAGAAATCCGGGAATAGACTGGCCTTCGGAGGCAACGAGCAGCAATTGAGATAGCAGCGCCATCTGCAAACGCGAGGACTTGGTGAAAAATACACAGCTATTGAAAAGGTACATACAGTGCTTGATTCAATGCATAACGTATCGCGTAAATAGCGCAGAAGGAATATTCGGATGCGAATGCGATTCAACAAATTTCTAGATCGAAATTTAATTAGCAAGTTTTCAATTTCGATGAAAATCAGCTATGAAATAAGAAATACGCCGCTACATACCACGAACACCTGATACGTAAAGTTGCAGCAATGCGAATTTAAATATATTGCATTACCGTTCTTTTATATTACCATTAATCACCCAATTTTGTTCCACAAATTGTTTTATTGAAAAATATTTTTACCCCATGAGCTCATGAAAAATGATAATTGCATAAAATACAAAAGGGGGTCTACAGATATCATGTTTACAAAAGTATCACGGCTTATCCTCAGACATGCAGAGCTCTTTATATCTATTAATAATTGCAGTGCTGTATTCACAGTCAATAAACTAATTCACAGCACTTTATCTCATCTAATTTTCTAGCCAAGCACTTCTATGCCTCAGTAAACACTTAATACATCACTCCCTCTAACTGATACATGCAAAAATCCTTTTCTTACCTTTTTTTTTATTTGAAAAATGTTCCCGCATGTTTTTTTTTTTTTTTTTGTGAACTGTTCTTTTTTTTTTTTTTGCTAAGAAAAGATAACTATACAAACATTTTTTCAAATTATCTTGTAAAAGATCAAAAAGGAGAACATAGCACAGAATAGGCACTGAAATAGTGGTAAACAAGCTTTGCTTTTCTTCCTGCAATTATGATTTTGTCAAATGAACTGAATGTCATTTGACAAAATCAAATGACTGAATGTCAACAAACTGTTCTGTAATCATGTGATGTTTTGACCCACTCAGCACGGAATACGACGATCCCCATGAGAGTAACTTTTACCGATGAGATTGTACGATGTTTCTCTCGATAGCCAGTCTGGGAGTGTGCTGAGTTATTTTAAATCGTACACCTTGTATGCAACAATTGTTTAACAACATTTGACAAAATTCACTTTGTGGAGCTATTACCCATTGGCACCTTGTATTCAAAGATTGCATAATATGCTGTAAGCAAGCACAGAATAGCTGTGTTTATCACAACTACAGCAAACTGAATGGATAAAAATACAGAAAATTCACTTCACCTAGCTGTGATAAAATAAAATGAGAATTGTGTAACACTTTGACATGAACACATTTCCCATTTGAAATTGTTCTGGTTGTTATAGAACAAAAATTCGCTTCACCCAACTATGATCGAATAAAATGAGAATTACATGACCACCTGACACTTTGACATGAGCACACCTTCCATTTGAAATTGTTCTATTAACACATTGACACCTTGATATTGTGCAGTGGCTCAGCGTTACTTAATAACCGTGTCACATAGGCTTACAAACCTGAGATACTGAGTTATTAAACCAAAGAAACTTGCACGTTACATAAGAATTAGCTTATGGGGTCACAAAATGCTATATCTTTCTAGCTTCCGAACTTTGAAATGTTCAATGAAGGTTGTTGATACACTGTCCAGGGAGCAAAAAATGTTCCCGCATGTTTTTCGCCACGTTTCTGGCAATTTAATTTAAAAAATGATTAAAATTTTTGAATTCATAATTCATATCAGTTTCCAAGTGGTATGTTTCACCAAATTAAAAAAAGTAGGTTAATAATTTATATAATCTTACAAAAGATGTTGCCGCAGAGAGCCTTGAAGGCTTTTCATCATGTTTTGGGCAATCTTATTAAAAAAATATGATTAAAACTTTAAATCCATAGGAGAAAATAGTTTTCAACTGGTATTTTTCAGCAAATTAAAAAAAATGTAATGTAATAAATGTACACTGGCGTGCAAAAATTAAGGACGAGACGGTTTTTCGAATGTAACGTCGTGCAGAAGTGCTCCACATCGACTCAAATCATACCATAAGATCCCCATGATGTAAGAATATGGGACAAGTGAGCAAAACCATCCAAACAAGGAATCCAAAGGATACAAAGGCACTTTATTGAAAAGGTAGCTTCGAGCACAACTGGACAGAAACGTCCATGTGACAGACGGCTGCCAAGAAAAATCCAGTCTTTAGTAGGGGATATGATCACCCCTGAATGCGTTGCAGGATTTACAACGTCTGTCCATGCTGAGGATGAGGTTGTCAAGGAGCTGTTGAGGCATCGCGGCCCATTCTTTTTGTAGCGCCAATCGCAGCTGCGAAATTGTCGCTGGCGGCTGGCGGCTGGCGGCTGGTGACGTGCTGCCAAGCGTCTCCCGAGAAGGTCTTACACATGTTCCATTGGATTTAGGTCCGGGGACCTTGCGGGCCAATCCATGCGTTGAATATCTTCACTCTCCAACAGCTCTGCGACAGTCACTGTACGATGAGGTGTAGCGTTGTCGTCCATGAAGAGGAACTCAGGATCCACAGCACCTCTAAACAGTCGCACGTGAGGCAGGAGAACCTCGGTACAATAGCGGACACCAGTGACTGAACCTTCTTCGAAGATGTGGAGGTCAGTACGGCTACCAAGCATGATACCGCCCCAAACGAGAACTCCACCACCTCGAAACCGGTCCCTTTCGATGAGGTTGGAGGCGTGATTGTGTGTACCCTGCGCTCTCCAGATGTGTATACGTCCAGAATCGCTCGTCAGACTTAAATCGGCTCTCGTCCATAAAGAGAACTCTACCCCTATGCTGATGTATCCAGTTCTTGTGTTCCTGGCGCCACCACAGAAACCGCCGTTTCCGATGAGCAGGCGTTAATGGCACACACCGCACTGGTCGTCGTGCAAATAGACCACTTTTGTGCAGCCTCCTGGCCACGGTAAAACGCTATTACGGACGTCCAGTTGTCTTTTGCATGTGCCTTGTGATTTCTCCCGCTGTCTGCCGTTTGTCTCTTCTCGCCTGTAGGACAATATTCCGGTCGTCCACCGCCGTGGTTGCTCGTGGACGACCACTGCTAAACTCTCGGACAGCTGTACCTGTCGTTTAAAATGCTTTCCAAGCTCGTGAAACGATGCTGTGAGCAAACCCGAACTCCTCGGCAAAACTAGTCACACTTCGACCTTTTTCCAACTTCCCAATAACGCGACCTTAGGGAAAGTCATCCAGATGCCGTTTACTGGATGGCCTGTTGGCCATATCACACGGTGGCAGCAAATCGACGTCGTTCAAACCGATGTACACAGTGCAATAGCTTTCACCGAATTGCTGAGCGTACACCGCCCGTGTGCTTTATACCCTTCTGACCCTCCCCTCCATCATGCTGCATATATGCGCATGCCTTACCGTACCGGACATTAGTCTATCTCCTGATTGGTCTTTTGGTCCGTTCTGCCTGCTCGTTCCGCTGTTATGCTAATTTCTCCTCTTCGTCCTTAATTTTTGCACACCAGTGTATTTCATCTTTCCACAGGGGAGGAACAACATGTCACTTTTCACAGGGGTGATTGTCGAGGAACTGTATTTGCATTTTAGTGCTCCCAGGCACAATTTAAAAATTCTGATGTCTCGAAAAACACAGTTTTTGATATTTTCAGTATCCCATGTTCGAATACCTCGTCAATTCAAACAATCCTTAGGCCCCAAATGTGACTATTTGGATGTCGAACATGTGTTTCGAGGTTTGATTTTTTGAACATGGAATACAAAAAATTTAAATTAACAAGAAAGGGTGTTCAAAAATTGTTAACAGTCCGGTATTCAAACCAAAAAAACATTGTTCTATAGATAATTATTATATTTTGAACATGATAATTATTATATTTTGAATATTCCTTCATACTTAAAAAATATCATCATCATCATCATCATCATCATTGTCAACTATTATCAATCCACTGCTGGACGAAGGTCTCCCCAAGTTTCCTCAACAACGGTCTGTCTTGTGCCAGTCTCCTCCATGTCACCCCTGCATACTTTCGAATTTCATCCACCCATCTCCCATGTGGTCTTCTTCTGGGTCTTTTCCTGTCCCTTGGAATCCAATCTAAAATTTCGGCTGTCCATCGATGGTCTGTTCTTCTGGCAGTATGTCCAGCCCATTCCCATTTCAGAGATTTAACTCTGATCATGATGTCTTCCACTCTTGTCATTTTTCGAATCCATGAGTTCCTCTTCTTATCTCTCCTGTTTACACCAAGCATGCACCTCTCCATGCTGCTTTGAGTTGCCTGCAGCCTTTGTATGTCTCTTTTAGTTAAGGTCCACGTCTCTGCACCATACGTAAGCACTGGAAGGATGCATTGATCAAACACTTTTCTTTTAAGACATAATGGCATATTGCTCTTGAAAATTATGAGAAACAGCATAACTTAAAACATATACATTCCTTTATACTGGTAAAAAGCATCATCTATGAATTACAGCCAAAGACATTATGAAAAACAATGTGCAAAACATTTAACTTGTGAAATTTCATCCGTTCTTCATGTCGGGCGCATTCGCCTTAGTGTTATATCCAGGGGCGGATTGGACTACAGGGACATTTCCCGGTGGCGTATTTCACAAGTGAATGTACGGAATTGCGATTAGGGCCATTCCCGCCACGCGATTGGTTCAGAGCTACTTTGAAGATTGCGGGGCTTATGAGGAGAGTAATGTGACCGAGACATGTAAGCTTTGCTGCACACGCAATAAAATGTTCGGGTGTTTTCATTGCGACAGTGGTTACCTTCATTTGTTTTACCCGTACAGTCGGAATGCGACAGGAGGTAAATAGAGAGTGTACTTTATTGGTAGGGGAACTTTTGGGTTTTTATATCAACATGACGGCATGGACTTATGACTTATCTACCGAAGTACCTTCAATCTATATAGTTCTGACAGAGCAGACAGAGGTCAGCACGTCAGCGCTCACTGCTCTAGCACAGTATTAGTACTGATGTGTTTTGTATGGAGAACCCATGAGCTGTTTAACGTTTTTTTTTTGTTTTTTTTTTTTCGGGGAGAAGGGGGTTGAAACTTGAAATGTGGAATTGAAGTTATGAGGAACAAAAATTTTGAAGAATTTCCTAAATATTAGAAAAATAAATATATGACAGATCACTTACTATTTTCTCAGACACAATATATGGTAAACAACATTCTGGAGTATTATTCGAACAAAAGTATCTTACTTAAACAGAACACTGTTTTGAGGTCTTACTTCCTGTCATTAGGCAGCGGATGAGGCCATTTCATCAACCGAGTGAGGCCGCTTGATGAACTCCATACCTTTGTTTCTGTTCTTTCTAGTCATTACCCTACGATCAAATTCTCCCTTGAGCTCGAGGAGAACTGTTGTCTATCTTTTTTAGACTTTATTATTCTTAGAGATCCCTACTCCAATACTTTATAAACTACTGTGTACCGCAAACCCACTTCCTCAGTTTGTATGATACCAGCTGACTCTTCCCATCCTAAAATTATAAACTGTCCTCTTTACATTTCATGTTACGCAGATCTATTTCCCACTGCTCAACTTCAGAACTTCGACGCAAAGAAATAGCTACTATTAAGAACATTGTAGTACAGTTTGGATACCCTGTAAGGGCCGTGGATGCTGAACTTAAGAGTTTACATAGAACTGCTCTTACAACCCTTTCACGTGACCCTTCGGAAACCAGGTACATCGGCTTCATTGATTATATACCAAGTATCATCTCAATACTGCGTAATGTTTGTCGTAAGTATAAACTTAATTTTGGCGTGAAAACAACAAACATTTTAGCACTGCTTAAAAATGACAGAGACCCCATTTACATCGCTACTAAAAAATGGTATTTATTGCGTTCCGTTGAACCCTGTGGATGTGAACAGTGAACAACGAGTGTACATTGGATCCACGGTACGTACCTTGGCTACTCAGCTTGACGAACATTGTGAACAAGTCTGGCTAAAGATGTGTTCACAAAACACATCTTTAGCCAGACTTGTTCACAAAGGTGGATATAGCCCTGATTGGGACACTGTCACTATCCTTGCTTCACCACCTAACAGATCCTTGACTTTAATTACAGAAAGCCTGTATATATTAAAACACAAAAAGAGTGCTTGTAATGATGATTTTCCGTACCATGTTCCCTACCCTTGAAAAATGCTCATCGAGCGTGATATATTAACTGAACTTTGTTTATTATTTCCTATGTTTATGCTAAGAAATCCATCTCCTTTTTCGCTGGACCTACGCATGAGCAAATACCTGACCTTACGTCACTGAATTTAACTATATAACCCTGTAAGTTTCCTCGCTCTGTTGGTCATTCATCTGATGATGGGAGTCGCAGGCGACCCCGAAAGATCTTATGTTCATGTATCACCCATGTGCTGTTTTAATTCTCATTAAAGTTTCCTGGTATCTTCTCGTGAATTGGATAACGAGTCGTGCAGCTCGGTCAGAAGAACTTTCAACTTCTACAACTTTATCCTTCAGTTTCTTGTTTATTATAAATCTAACACCACTAGTTCTGCCAGTATCTGTTTCACAATAATAGAAGAGATGTCCACTTTTTATTTCAATGAGATCTTCTCCTTTTCTCCTTACCTCACTTAGCCCGACGATGTCCCACTTGATCCTTTGTAGTTCCTCTTCCAATTCAAGAAGCCTTGAATCAGAAGATAGGGAGCGTCCATTATACGTAGCCAAGGCCAGCATCAGATGGCCGCCTAGTCCGGTCCTCCGGTGATTCTTAGCACCCTCTGCCTTCATGTCGCACTGGCCGCTGCCTTGGCCAGGTACATTCCAGCTGCCGGAGACTGAGAGCAAAGATTTAAGCTGTGGATTCATTTTGGAGGGGGTTGGTCATAACTCACCACGCTGGCCAAGCGGGTTGGTGAGTGGGGGATAGCATTTCCTCTAATCCCTATGGTATTATCCACTGTATGACGACACAGAATTTTGAGTGAAAGCTAATAATATCAAGAACTTATTTTGAAATAACTGTAAGATTATTTGCGGGCGTGTTCATATAAGATCCCTTTCAGCGAAATGTTCTATCTACGCAGCTTACGCTCCTTGTGATAACTGACAAATTCTGCAGGTGAAGGCATTTACAGAGATATCATTTCAAAATGAAGTTGCAGAATGTTATGTTTACGTTATGTAGTAAGGTGTGTTTACAATACATAACCGCAGCATAAAAACACGTTTTGTAATTGAAACACACACGAATAAATGATCACTAAATGAAGAATCTGTTCGCCACGCTATTTAAAAATCTTTAAATTTCTAACTGTGATTGTCCACAATAGAAAAATTACAAAAATTGTAGTACAAATAGAAAATTTTACAATGTAAAAGTTATGTATTTGTTTTCATTTATTTAAATTTAAAACTCATGTCTTATGCGAAACGATTTTTAATACAACTCCAACATAATTTTGGCAGTAGCAGTTCTCTCAAATATTTGCGGGAAATTCAGCCCCCTTCGTGGAAAATTTAAGAACTGGAAGCTCAAAGGTATGAAAATCAAGATTATTTTACGATCTGTCAAACATTTTTTTTTATGGAGGTTTAACGACCACTGTGAGCAACTCAATGGGCTATAAGCAGTCGCCCGTCCCTAATTTAGGGTCACTGGTTCCAGGGAAGGGAGAGAGCCAGTGCCGCAAGACAAACACAACAGCCATGCCTCACCGGGATTCGAACCCGGACCCCGTTCGGACGAATGATCAGAGGCCATCGCTTAGACCACTGCGCCACTGGGGCGGCCTGTCAAACATGAAAAGGCTATATAAGCAATTAAAAAGAAAAAAGAAAAATTTAATGTTCTTACTTCAGCGTTCTTAAGAGAAAATTTTAAACAAATATAAATATTGAGTGTGTCCAAAATTAGGAGCTTCTCTAGCGCAATTACACACATAACTAACTAAACTAGTGATTTAAACCTGGTTATCCATCTTTTTCCACGTCGATTAAGTGAGTTTGCCACGATATTTAAATATCTTGAAATTTCTAACTGAGATTGTCCACAACAGAAAAATTGCAGTACAATTTTTCTGCTAAAATCTTGGCATGGTCCAATGAAAATTTTCCCGCCACACCCACTTCAATTTAGGGATGACGGGTGCACTTTTTAAGACCCACTCCCCACTCCGGTGCTATACTTGCCACTGTTTACAGAGCAACTTTACTTTTTGTTTTGTTTCTTAAATAAAAAAATTGATTTTCAATTGGGATACAATAGTACCGCAGAACTAGAATTGAACGGGCCCGTTTGCAAAAATTCTCCCGGGCCCTTTTGCGGCCGCCAATCCACCCCGGGTTATATCCATATCTAACACTGTACCTGACCAAAACCTGAGCCGCCTCGGTTGCCCAGTGGTTCTCTGATCATTCGGCCGAAAGGGGTCCAGATTCGAATCCCGGTGAGGCATGGATGCTGTGTTTGTCTTACGGCACTAGTTCTCTCCCTTCCCTGGAGCCAGTCACCCTAAATTAGGGACAGGCCACTGCTTATAACCCACTGAGTTCATCACGGTGGTCGCGTTAAACCTCCAATCATAAAAAAAAAAAAAAAAAAAAAAATCTGACCATGCATGCACCGAGAGGACGTCATCGAGAAGTTTCAGTGAAGTGGCAACAGGCAACAGTCCCTGCTAGTTCCTGATTCCTGAAGGACAAGCATAGCTGGCTGTCCTGCACTTAGTGTGCATTTCAAAAGCGTTCGTTTGATCATTAGCGGTAGGGATTTATAAAAATTTGAAGCCAAAATTCGTAAGTTTTTTTCAGGCTACTAGCTGCTGTCTCTAAAGGTGGTACCGAAAAAATTCGCTTATATGCCAAACGAAGGGAGACCGCTTCTCAGAGCTTAGAAAACACTTTTTTTGAAGAGTTAGACTCTTCAAAGGCAGAGAACCTCTTAAATGTTAGTTTTATCTAGAAATCAGTGATTTCTGATAAAGCAGAGAATCCATCTTTTACTTGTTCAAACGCTTTTGAAATGCAGTGCTTCTTGCACTTATTGGGGCAGGCGTTTCATTCGTTGATTCAAAGTTTTCACGTTGAATTTGAAAGGTGTTCGCTGATTTTTTGCGTAGGTTTTATTGTTACTGACTATTTTCTTATAGAACTTTTTTTAGAGTTTGTCTCTTAGTCAAAATATTTCTTAAACAAACGCTTCGGTCCCCAATCGGCTCTTCTGTGCACGTGATTTTCTTTTCTCCCCAGGGACTTCTTTTCAGAAGGTTCTTGGTTAATCTAGGGAGTGTTGGAACTTTTGATAGGGCTAAATATTAATTTGTTAGAAAACCTGACATTTAGTCAGAACCAAATATCTGGTTCTTCTATATTTTTTAGAGCTCGAGCACACTGCTCCCCTGACTCACTTTTTTTTGCGAGTTTTTGGCTTTTCACTTTTAAGGTTATTTGGATGTCGGTGTTGGGTTTTTTAGTTTACTACTGTGTTCTATATGATATTTTCTCCCCAAACTATCGTTGATTTTACTTTAAGTACACCTGGATTTTTACCTGGAGGCTGGAGCTGAAGCATACTTTTTGCGGAAAAATGTAAATAATGGCAAAAATTATTGTCCAAATAAAATTCCTTTTGGTGTCTGGGTCTGTTTACAGGCCGGTGTTATGCTGCTAAATTTATTTACGGATAAACAGATTTTAGGGCACAAATCCCATCATAATTATTTATTTATGGATAAATAGATTATTGGGCACAAATCCCTTCAAAATTATTTTGTTTTTTCACCACAATTTTACAAAAAAAAAAAAAAAAAAGATTTTTCTCATTTTTCTAAGGCTTGGGAGTCGCTTCCCTGAGCTTAGAACCTTTCAAAGGTGAGTTTTATCCAAATTCAGTGATTCCTGGAGATAAAGAAAACCTATCTGGTTTTACTAAGGTCTCCGCATCTGGGAGGGAAGAGAACCTTTCTTATTAAGGCAGCGCACCTATTTTCTCCATAAATTACTGATTACTCATGAATTTGTGATCGTACTAAATCATCCTGTAAAAGAATACCGACGACGAGAAATTGTTTTATGCTTCGAAACTTTTATATACGTCGAACTGTTCTGCGGTAAAGGCGCTTCGACCAAAGACGAAGTAATAGAAAATATTTACTATTTGCGCTTTCGGAAAACTTTTTGCATCACCTTCGAAGATACTTGCATTCAGCACATAAGGATCTTTTTCTTTAATCTCTTTAATTTTTTCCAAATACCGCATTTTGTACTCGGAAGTAAAAGTTTCAAAGTAAGACGCCATCATTTCAACGGGGCTGGTTGTCCTTGACTTACGTTACTAAGGCTCGTTGACATGCTGAGAGTCACGTGTCTGCTACATCCTCATAGGCAAATATTCGTGAACAGCTTTCAGTCCTCGCTAATGGCGGAACATCCGGTTTTCAAACACTGAACGAAGTAGCTAGGTATTTGCCAGAAATAATTTCAGTTGAAAAAAATCGTACAGCCAGTTTTTTTTTGATTAGAGGTTTAACGACCACCGTGAGCAACTCAATGGGCTATAAGCAGTCGCCCGTCCCTAATTTAGGGTCACTGGTTCCAGGGAAGGGAGAGAGCCAGTGCCGTAAGACAAACACAACATCCATGCCTCACCGGGATTCGAATCCGGACCCATTCGGACGAATGATCAGAGGCCAACGCCTTAGACCACTGCGCCACCGGGGCGGCATACAGCCAGTTTAACTAAGCTGACCAGAAGTTCTCGTTTCTTGAGGACAGTCCTCGAATTTAGTTTACTGCCCTCAAAAATGTCTGATGCCTTTGGGCACGCAAATTGTCCTCAAATTTTGATGCTTGTCCTCGAATTTACACTTCCTCATTAGCTTGTTAGATTTCTAATGAAATATGTTCTTAAAAGTAGTTTTCATTGTACTAATTTTCCGACATGCTTCTTGTGAAAACAAAGTTTGACTTTTTTTTTTCTTCTTTCCGAGTTTAACGACCACCGCGAGCAAATCTAAGGACTATAAGCTGTCACATGTCTCTAATTTTTGGCCATGCAATTAGTTTTTTGGTGTGCAGCTTGATTTTAATTCGGCACCTATACAAAGTAAAGCATTTCACTTTTGCTAATATGTTCTGGCCATCATAATTCTACTTTGTCAATTCAAATTACCAACATTCTACAAGATATTTCCTTTTTAGACATAAATTTTCATATGTCACACTTATTGAAACAATGCAGTTTTGGGACAAAAAGACTTGGATATTTATTTTGAGTACGGATATGTCCCCAAGTGAACTGCCGATTTGGGGACGCCACGCCCTTTTGCCTTCAAATCAGTGTTCCAATATCTGGTCACCTTAGAGTTACAGGAAGAGCGGAAGTAGGGCTAACGAACTCGACATCCCCACCAGAAGCCGCCATTACTAATGGCGGCACCCAGTTGCTCTTCTGGCCAGCTCGACCAGAAGATAAACAAAACTTATATTGAACAAAATATCGTACTCACTGGCTTGTAACTAGAACGGAACGATGCACGATACCTTTAAACGTGAAAGAGCAGAAAAAACAGAACTCGAGAAACACTTAGAATGACACTTTGAGCATGAAAATATCGGAGCTGACGACGAACACAACCGGACCCAATTGTTGTTTTGGAAATTCGTGGAATGTAATACCATCTTCTTTTTTAGTCGCTTTTTATCTGATCTGCAAAATGGGATACTACAGTAACTCATCATTAAAAACAAATTAGTTAAATGAGTGTTTGCTTAACAACGACACTTCCAGTACGAACGCGGCGGTAACGAACGAAGCACTGATGAAAAAATGAAAATGCGAAAATCGCGGGGTTGCATCTTCCGACCGAGAACCACGTACCACTGTTGTACAGCGATCCATGCGGCAAATTTTGGAAACACCCAGCGGCAAAGAACAAGTTCTCATTGGGCAGGGCATCTTATTAACGAGGGTCACGGTCTCTTCCTCTCCCATCGAGCTGATGGTATCTCCTCCTCTGTGAACTTCGCAATAGCAGATAACCAAATACCAATTGAGTCTCGCCGAGGATACCCGATCGTGAAGTCACAAGTCTGGGCTAAGTCCGAAGGAGGATGATCAGGAAGTGTTTCGCTTTTTCACCGATAAATGCGTTCTGTGTTTGATAGTGAATACTGAAAATAAGATTGTGTTTTTGCCAATTTGAATGAGTAAAATGTCTTCAAGTTTGTTTATAATTAGGCAAGCTACACGTTGTTGTAAGTGAAAATGTTCTTATTGACTTCATTTTCTGCAGATAGAATGTATTTTAATAAATTTAAATTCTGGTGAAATTTAATTCGTATTTTACCTGTGCCAAGAATAACAGTTTGAAAATTCGGTTTTGATGACATTGCACAGCATCTGAAAATCGGCAATGATCTATGAATCACAATGTCATAAACTTGGAGAATATCGGTAATGTATGCAGGCTTTCTTTCAGGCATGATTTTGTGGGTTAGCCACCCAAGGAGAGTTTAGGTAGTACAAATAATAGGCCTAACGAAAATTTGTGTTTGGCAGGCAACCTACGAAAATTTCTGTTGCCTCCCCTCCCCTCTCCCGAGAAAATGTTTGGGAGGCTTGACAGGTGTATTCCATTACAATATTTGAACGCCCCCATTGAACATCTTTTGTATATTTCCCGGTGCAATCCAGAAAATATTGAAATGCGATTGTTCTTAAAACGGACCCACGGTTCGCAAGGTTTGGTGAGCTGCTGAAAATGAACATTGGGGGGGGGGGGTGTTAATGCAAAGACAGTTACAAGAAGAAAAAAAGAAGGCAGTGGCTAGGCCAGGCCGCCAGGGTTCAACTCCCGGATCAGGAGGCATGGTACGCTGTGCTGGCACGCTCCCTACCCAAGAAACAGCGGCCCTAAATTAGAGGTGGACAACGGCTTTTATAGGTCTTAGAGTTGCCTGTGGTGCTTGTTAAACAAGCAAAAAAAAAAAAAAAAAAAAAAAGCCATTGCCGGAAGAGTGGGAGAAAGATCCAATGCTTTGTCATAAGGCAATGCAAATTCCGGTTTCCTTTAAGCAGGTAGAAGTTACTCCCAGAGTTGTATAAAAATAAAATGTATCTGCGTACAGAACCATTGAAACAGAAAACTTGCTGCAAACCTGGGCATCAGGATAACAACAGAATAAGATAATTTAAAGACAAATTAATATAACAATAAATAATTATTAGAATATTACAGATTCCAGAGAGGACAAAAGTACATTACCACTGAATGAATGCGAATGCCCAGAAATGTGTGTAAAATGGACCTTTAGGTCAAAACTTTAAAATATTGGACTATGAACCTCATAAAAACAAAGCTAAAGAAAGTTTTTATATCTAAAAAAGCAATTTCGTTAATGAAACTTCAAAAATTATAAATAGCATTTTCAACAACTTAATTCAAAAATAGACATAAAATACATAAGGAAAATATTTTAATTTAATAACTGGCAACTGCAAGAGGAACCTGGCAAAGTTTAAATTCCTTCTGTGTAAACGAAACTTTTGTTACAGTTCCAATATATCGAGAACAGGTCTTCATAAAATCAAGAGGCCAGAAACGTCTGTAAAAACAAAAGCACTCGCAAGATGTGGAAAATAGTTGAACATTCTCACGTTAAGATATAATTAAATATATTAATCTGAGTAAAGCCTTGAGTAAGTGTTTTAATTACTGTAAATAACATTTTAATTTTTTTAACCGACAAGCGAAATTATATGCAAAATCTGCTAATAATTTGGAAACTATCCGTGTACGTCTATATTCTGCGACTCTGGTTACTCCACTCATAAAATCACAGCCAGCTGATTTTGTGCAAACTTTATACCACCCCACTTTTGCTCTCTGGTCTTCAGGTGTTTGTTCACAAGCACACCATTATTGTTTGACTGTCTTTTAACTGTGAGCTCAGCTAAAAGTTAGTTTTAACAGTTTTATGTATGTAATATTCTATTCATATATTATGATACAAGTACTTGAATACCTAAACGGCCGCCCCGGTAACGCAGTGATCTAAGTAATGGCTTCTGATCATTTGTCCGAGATGGGTCCGGGTTCGAATTCTAGTGAGGCATGGATGTTGTGCTTGTCCTACGGCACTGGCTCTCTCACTTCCCTGGAACCAGTGGCCCTAAATTAGGGACGGGCGACTGCTTATAGCCCATTGAGTTGCTCACGGTGGTCATTAAACCTTCAAAAAAAAAAAAAAATAAATAAAAGCATTTTTCCTCTTTGTGGAGGTCATCTCATTTTATGGGTTCAGCCCAGAGTTAAATATATTCTATAGCTAACTAATGAAAGTGTACACTCACTAAGCACATTTTTCCTCTTAGGCAAAATGGTATGGTTTTTATTCATTTTCTTCCAAGTGTAGATTATCCACGTTAGATTCTTGTGGTAATATTTCACGGTGTTAACAGAAGTGTTAATTATAACCTAATGAAAACTTGGTAAATGTGTACTTTAGTGTCCTAAATTATTTCGTCAGAAAAATTTAACTGTGTGGGAAAAGTGCTACGTACAATGTTTCAAGCATGCAAAATAATGGGGAAAGATGAAAAAATATGGTATTTTTACATGAAAGGAAAAATGTTTTCCGAAGAACTTGCGTGCGATATGATGGTTTGCAGCAGTTGGTGCGGGAGGCTAAAGCAATGCTTACGGCCACGACGTGAAGGGTTTGTGCGTCGGAAGGGAATAACAGGTAGTAGTGAATGCGTGGAAGAATACAACAAGAGTGGGGTGTATGTCTCAGAGGAGTGTGATGCGTCGTGTAATCGTGTGCAAAAAGTAGTAGTTCAGAAACGTTTCATTAATTATTAATAAATAAATGTGCTAAATGTTTCTTTTAATTGTAAAAATCTCTGAGAATGTAATTAAATGAAGGAATGTAAAAGATATAATGTGCGGCAGAAGTTTTGAGTAAGAAGTAATTGGTTCCGGTGGAACCCCAAGTTTTGGTTATGGTTTCGGTGATGTTACGGGGTCGATGATTTCTTTAAGCACCTCATTTGTAGTTCTGCTGTTATTCCGTCCATCGTTCGTCCTATTTTTCCCTCGTTAAACGGATATTGTTAAAAATAAAAGATTTTGTTATAATCAGGAATCGTACTATGGCAGGGAGGCCCAGAGCTTCGTGTCGAATTATGGGTGGATTAAACCTTCGTACTCCAAGGTAAGTTCTTCGGAAAATATTTTTCCTTTCATGTAAAAGTACTATATTTTTTCACTTTTCCCCATTCAAGGTGCGTACGGTCCTTAAAAGTCCTTAAGAACTCCTTATTTTCATTGGATGCTCCTAGGGGCCCTTATAAAGTACTTAAAAACTCCTTATTTTTGTTAAATGTTTTTAAGGGCCCTTAAAAAGTCCTTAAAACATGCGTGAAAATCTTTCTGAAATCCGCAGTTTTCTGCAGTTTTTTTTTTATTTTTTTCATTTTCTAGCAGGAACAGTACGGACCATTATCTTCATGGTCCGTACGTATCCTGGAAATGTCCTAAAATTCTGTTACATGTTCTTGAATTTTATCCATTCCTGCCTTTTTGTCTCTGCGCGATGTTTTGTAGTTGAAGATTTTTCCACTGACATAACTTGCGTCTAACAAATTTTCCTCCCACCTCCTGCAATATGCGGGTGGGTGAGGGGGAGGGGCTGTTGGTTTTCTTGTCTGTTAGGAGGACTGAAGTTGTGTTATTAACATCTTTGGAGTCGTGCTCATGTTATCACTTTGTCTGTCCGACCGGGAAGACCTATCTCTGCAATTATTAGTTCAATTTGTAAAATTCTTTTTGTATTGGGAAGCTTAAAAATGTGAGAATTATGATCCATTTGTTCCGGGTTTATTCCGATGCACAACTTCGCCACTAGGAGGCGCAAATGAAGATCGTATCGAATTTAAAATTCATTTTGTTTCACACATTTGCTTCTAAATATTAAATTAAAAAAATTATTTTTCCTTTTGATGGCATTTATACCGAAGACTATTTTAGTTAGTACCTTTTTCAAATAATGAATAAATTTTCGGCTAGGGGGCGTAACGACAAATTGTGATTTTCTCTATCTCCGCTCCTAAAAGTCCGATTTGAAAAATTCTTCCTGCGTTGGATACAGCTCTTGAGGGAAAATGTTTTGCATATAATTTCTCATTTTTGGTAAAAAATATTTTGGCCGCCAGGGGGCGTAAGTGTTTATTTTTGCTTCCGATATATTTGCAATAAAATCTGAGCTCGAAACTCGATTGAAAAAATTCCTCCGTTGACCAATACAGCTCACCTCCAAAACCTTTTTGAGAATACCTCCTGCTAGTGCATAATTTTTCCACCAGGGTATACACGTATATCTTATTTTTGTCCATATGTCTGTTTCTAGGAGTAAGATTTGAAAGGTTCTTTCTTTGTTTGAGAACATTTTTGGTGCAAAATGTTTCTAATATAATTTCAAATATTTCTGACAGCACAAGTGCGCCACTAGAGGGCATAAGTTCACGTTTCCGTTTACAACTATCTACAGGACTAATAACCGGATTGACAAATATTCTCTTTCGACCAGATACTACAAACTATGAAAACTCCTTGTGTGTATAGGGAAAATGTCTTCCCAAAATAATGCACGATTTCGCCGCCAGGGTGTGCAAATATTTAATCTATTTTTCTCAATCTGTACTTCTAAATGTCCGATTTAAAAAATTCTTTTAAAAACATATACAATTTACCTTATGGAACACTTTAGGTTTGTATTTGAGGAGGTTTGTGGTTCACAATTCTGCTGCCAGGTGGTTTTTATGTACTTCCATTTGCTGCTTATCTCTGCCTCTCAAAACTATTGAGAAATCTCTTTTTTTACTGTATGCCATTCGCTATAATAAAGATGGAGATTGAATAAGATTTTTGCTACAATAAGAAGATCCTCTTCAAATTTCGATAACAAATTGGGCTTTTCTAAAATTAGTGATATCAGTTGTGGATTCACAGGTGACAAAATTCTAAATCATCTACAGAAAATGAAAAAGGTTACTGAAAATGAAGTTTTTTCACTTAAACATGATTGCCAAAAATTTATTGTAACTATGTTATCAAATTTTATTGAAAAATGCCCAGTCAATTATTTAATTGTATGCAATATAGTTTGCTTAGACCCCAAAAGAATGGCAAAGAATGATAGTGATTGTTTAGCCAAGATGAAAAAAATTCTTTTCCATCAGAGTGAAGTTAAAAAATTAGAAGAGCAACAATGTGAAAATATTTTATTGCGATTTAGAGGCTTCTTTATGAATGAAGTAAAAAGAGACTACTAATTTTTCTGATTTTAATGTCTCTAAAACTAAATTAGATGCTTTCTTAGCTAAATACTTATCAAAAGGTTTCGATGATCTTTGGAATGTGATAAAACTGTTATTAGTATTGTAACTTGGCCAAGCAAGAGTCGAAAGGGGTTTTTCTGTTAATAGACAGATACAAGTAGAAAACTTAAAATAAAATTCTTACATAAGCCAAAGAATTGTTTATGATCATATTAATTTTTGTGGGGGAATTCACATTGCACAGCTTACAAAGAAGTTGCAAGCTTCAGTATCTTCTTCTCGCCATAGATATATGCAACATTTGGAAGTGCAAAAGAATGAAAAGAAAGAGCCTGTAACCTCAGGAAAGAGAAAAAATAAAAATAAAGTGATGAGCTAAATATGTTAAATACTAAAAGGATTAAGGTAGAAAGTTAGAAAAGGATGTAATCCAATTGGAAAAGTCTGCTGATAACATGGCTGAACAAGCAGAAGCTTTAAGACATGTTAGTCTTTTTATAAAATGCAACACTTTTCGAAAATTACTGAAAAGAAAAAAAAATTAGATCTTGAAGCCACTGATTCAAAGATAGAACTTAAAAATTAACTTCTTTATTAAAGGCTTGTTGACAAATAATTGTACCTTGTAAATTTTTAATTTAATTAAATACAGTAATCACATGCAAAAATTGTCTTTGTTTATGAATGTGTGATAATTTATTAATATAAATGATTAAAATTGTGTTTAGCAATCTTTGCTGTTTTAAAAGTATGTTTTAAGGGTGTTTTTTAATATGAATGCCCTTTTAAAAGTGGTAAAAATTGACATAACTTTTTATGAAATTAATAAGGTCCTTAAAAGTCCTTAGAAACTTCTTATTTTCAATTTCTGAAAATGAGTATGAACCCTGCCATTATTTTGCATGCTTAAAACATTGTACGTAGCACTTTTCCCACACAGTGAAATTTTTCCGACGAAATAATTTAGGACGCTAAAGTACACATTTACCGAAAACTTGCATTACATAGTATTCTGGAATTAAGAACCACCTGTATTTTGAGCTTCATCTCTCACTAAATACATTAAACCAAAGGTGCTTACCCTTGCACACATGAAGAATTGTATTACTTGCCAAGGGTTCCATCCACAATGTGGCCTTTTTCGAAAGATGAAAAGTGCCCTCCTTTTTGATTGTAGTTCGATTCATTGTTCTGTTGAACAGTTTGTTTTTAGCTGTTTAAACAACTGTATGAAAGCTCATTAAAAGTACATTTCACTAGGCAGGAAACAATTTTACTTACAATATAATGCATCAAGCTAAACATACACCATATTGCAAATCATATTAAATCTTATCTCCAAAAACATTGAAGCATTTGACCTCTCAACATATTAAAAACTTTGTCATGATAAAACAGATCAACTATCTAACTTAGATAATCTACTCTTAGAACGTATCAGTTTGGAGCTGATGTCCTAAAATATTTTATTTACTCAATAATAAAAAATAAAACAATTACAATTAGTGTCTTTCTGTTTCATGTGCAAATTTGTGTATAACATCTTCATAGTTTATTTTACAGTTAATCATTTTCAATGGCAAGTATAGCAAGATAGACCAAGCGTTGTTAGGTTTGAGATGAATTGTAAATAATTTTTAATCCTCCGAAGTGCTAAAAAGGACCCTTCAGCCAAGCAATTTGTAGCAGGAGTACATAAATTTAAATCTTTGAAGCATTGGGATATAAGTCTAAAAAAATTTTAGTAATCAGAAGTTTGTTTAAAAGTGGTAATAAGCTGTTATATACTTCTTCTAAGAGAAAACTTTTGAGATGGATACATTATGTTCTATATATTTTTTCTATATCCGATGAGTAAATCTGTTGCAATTCGTCAGCTGATTTGTGAATTTAATCAGGATTAGTTTCTGTGAGGTTTGCCAAAAATGAGAATCTTTCAGAAAATTCGTTGTAAACAGATATTTAGATTTTTAATTCTGTTGATAATTTGTGCAATATCTCTATATAACTAGTCTGTAGGATACAATTTACATCATTTTCATTGTCTGGTTCAGATTCTGAGTCAAAGAACCTCTTATGCTTTCGAATTTGTTTAGATCTACTTTCCTCTGTTTCTACTACTTGTTGAATGTTTTGAATTTTTTTTTCTCCAATGCTTTTATAAACATCAAATGACAGTTTCATTTCATTCAGAAAGGTAATGAATGATAGTTATACAACATGACCACAGTACCAACATCAGTTTCCTCAGATTGTAATTTTTTATTTACAGCATTTAATCTTTCTAGAATAGCTCCTCAGACTGCAGCCATGAAAGGGTCATTCCATGTGAAATCAACCAATAACGAATTAAATTGTTGCTCGACATTTTAAAATATTTTTTATATTTTGCATACAATATTCTCAATATATTAACACTTCAAAAATAAAAATAAATTTTTTTTATAAGTCTTATTTTTTTCTGGCGGCCATTTTTTCGGCTTCACATGACGTTTTTGACCAAAATCATCGTTTACGTAAAATTTAATAACTTCTTTACTACTAGAGCTATCATGTTCAAATAAAGATCATTCTTTTTTACATGAAATGTTCTACAGTTTTGAAAAAGAATGCTTTCTAACTCTTGTGAAAAGATATGAAATGGCCTTTACAAAATGTTTAATAATTTCGCTCAAATTGCTGATTTCAGGCATAATTTTTTTTAAGAATGGTAAAAGTCTCATACTTCAGACTTTGTATGTTTACATGTATCTAGTTGGACTATTAATTCACAAAATTTGAAACTTGAGACTGTAGTCCTTTTTTTTCTATAGACCTCCAAACACAGTCCAAACCTTAAAAGTGTCACTTTTTTAGGCCTAATGTCTCAAAAGGGACAGCTCCTAAAATTCTAATATTTTTACACAGCAATGTGGTCTTAGGGGTAAACCTGCAGTAAAAATTTCAACTTGTAGACGCAAGTAGTTTTAAGGCTGTACTACATCAAAATAACGGAAAAATATAACCATTTTAATTTGCGAACTTGTGAGCCAGAGTTGCTTTTAAATCATCTTAAATATGTAAGGAAAATTATAAATGGTACAGTAACATTTTATTATTCATTGAAATAAAAAAAATATTAAAAAAACACAAATTAGACAAGCGGCAAAATAAATTTACCTGATTTTGAGTGCATGGTTTACAAATGTCCATTTTACATATATGTGTTACTACAGTATAAACAATAACACTAACACATTAAATTATAATAACTATGAAAAAATATGTTACTTACAGTTCTATTGATGTTCTAGTTGTACTGAGAAATAAATAAATTCATTGCTTGAGAAATGTTCTTACACAGTGTTTCCGCAATATTGTAAGAACGCCAGTCACCGTCGTCACGTCCATTGGAGTCAGTTTTTGTAAGATATGGCTTACGGGAAGCCATACAATGTCCTGTGGAAATGACAACTGAAAGGATGTCCATGGCCCGTGTGGATAGAAAAAGTGAATTTGCATATCATTGTATTTACAAACACAAACAACATGGGTGCCTGCAGCTCCGGGTAGAACGCACCATTTTGGTCTTGGTGAACAGAACATTGACCGCCCAATCTTGTGTTCGGGATATTTTTCTTTAAATGTTCTTACACAGTGTTTCCGCAATATTGTAAGAACGGCCAGTCACCGTCGTCACTTCCATTGGAGTCAGTTTTTGTAAGATATGGCTTATGGGAAGCCATACAATGTCCTGTGGAAATGACAACTGAAAGGATGTCCATGGCACGTGTGGATGGAAAAAGTGAATTTGCATATCATTGTATTTACAAACACAAACAACATGGGTGCCTGCAGCTCTCCTGGTAGAACGCACCATTTTGGTCTTAGTGAACAGAACATTGACCGCCCAATCTTGTGTTCGGGATATTTTTCTTTAAATGTTCTTACACAGTGTTTCCGCAATATTGTAAGAACGGCCAGTCACCGTCGTCATGTCCATTGGAGTCAGTTTTTGTAAGATATGGCTTATGGGAAGCCATACAATGTCCTGTGGAAATGACAACTGAAAGGATGTCCATGGCACGTGTGGATGGAAAAAGTGAATTTGCATATCATTGTATTTACAAACACAAACAACATGGTGCCTGCAGCTCCGGGTAGAACGCACCATTTTGGTCTTAGTGAACAGAACATTGACCGCCCAATCTTGTGTTTGGGATATTTTTCTTTAAAAAAGCATATAACTCATTTAAATTGCACAACATTAACCTTTTCTGTTTCTGTAACTTTTCATTGTTAATTCTGATAGATACACAATCTTTTTGACAAATCCTGCTATTTTCATCGTCTTCATAAAAATGTTCTACTGCATTAGCAACGTCTTCACTTAATGTTCTTTTTGAAAGATCAGGAAGTATTCCTTGTGATTTCATTAATTTTCGTGTTAACCTAACTAACTAGTCTGTTACTCCAAATTCCTCACATTTTTTTGTTTGACCAAGAATTTGGAAGCAAACTAATTATTTTGATTTTTCTTGTTTATTAGCCACTGAACATTTTTCTTTCAGCAGATTTATTAAAGTTTCATATTCATTAGTAAGAGCAATGCTGGAGGTTGTAGGCATACACTCACTAAAAGAATTTTCTAATTTCCTTTTGTAAAGATTCAGTAGTTTGTCCATTTTTTTTAATAATGCATGAGGTCTTTGATTTTTATTCAATTTTGTAATTTTTGTAACGAGATAAATTTAATGAGTTGCACACTAAATTTACTGTATTTAATTCTGCAAATGGATCGCAAAAATTCTCCATTACCGTTTCACATGATTTAGGTTGAACAATACCAAATAATTTTGAAATATAGGTTATGCATGACTGACCTGGCACAAGATCCACTGAAATATTTTTTGGTTTATTCATATGCTCATAAAGAATTTCCCTTAGGCCCTTTTTGATTGGTTTTGTATGTATTTTCATGGGGTTGCAACATTTTCTTCCAAATATGTGGCAATATTTTACAAGATATTTATATTGATATTTACAAATAGTTTCAATATCACTAGACACCCTTAATTTTAATACATTTTGTTCATTCTGTGGTAAATCACTTACACTACATAAATCCTTAGTCACAGATCCATAATCACATTTATGGCATTCTTCATTGACATATACACCAACAGAGCATTCTATTTTGATTTGGCACAAAAATACACTTATTGCAGGTATATCACAAAGTCACATTTGAACTACTTGCCAGTCACAAAGGAAACATCAAACTGGGACAAGAATGAGGGTGGTGGTATATATAGCTGCATTAAATGTACAGGTCTTAACAGGTAGCTTAAAAGCTTAATAGGTCTTAAAAGCTTAACAAGAATTGAACAGGATACAAAAATAATGACTCATCTAGACATGTAGTGACAGGATTATGCTGCCTCCAACAGGAAATCACATGAATACATCTAAAAAAATACACTCCTCTGGACATGTAAGTGACAGGATTATGCTGCCTCCAACAGGAAATCACATGAATACATCTAAAAAAATATTTGACAAAAATGTTGATATTACTGTCTATAACTACATATATGTTTATGGACGATTGTAAATCATGCACTCAAAATCAGGTAAATTTATTTTGCTGCTTGTCTTCTTTGTGTTTTTTTTTAATACACTGCCGGACAATTAAGGACGGATGACGATAGCAACCATAAAATGGAAGGCAGGAAAATGTGGAAATTAGCATAAGTGCGGGATATAGTAAGACGTGTTTGTGCGTATGCAAATTTTGGATTGCCGAACTTGTTCGTGACGTCATAACGCTGATAACAGATATAAAGGATTTGACGCGTATTGACCGTTGTTGTTCAAACGTAAAGTTGAAAGGGAAAGAATCAATTGACGAACTTGCAATTTTCAGTATGTCTTCCCGACATCACCTAGATGATTTTACGCGTGGCTGTATTATTGGCAAGATTGAAGAATGGCGAAAAATAACAGATGTTGCCAGGGAGTTCGACGTCAGCCACAGTGTTGTTTCAAGGCTTTGGAAATCATTTCAAACAAATGGAGAGTGTAGCAAATGTCACGGGGGAGGTCGTGTTCGCAGTACGACACCTGCAGAAGATCTGTACATAGTGCTATCAACAAAAAGACACTGGCGCAGCACAGCTAGTGAGGTAGCAGATCAGTTTATGGCTGCTACTGGCAAGCGGATCTCCCAAAAAACTGTCGCCAGACGTTTGCATGAAGGAGGACTATACGCCCGTCGTCCTGTTGTGTGCATCCCATTATCCAGACGTCCCCGCACCGCCCATTTGCAATGGGGCCATCAACATCGCAATTGGACTGATAACAAATGGTCTGCTGTCCTCTTCTCACATGAGAGTAGATACAGTTTATCGTCTGATTGTCGACGACAACTGATCTGGCGTGATAGTGGTACTGCATATTGTCCAGCAAACATACAGGAAAGGGACCGATATCCGACATGTAGTGTCATGGTATGGGCTGGCATCATGATCAATGGCCGTACGTCCCTCTATGTGCTTCCAACTGGGACTATGACTGGCCAACGATACAGTAATGATGTTCTGCTACCTCATGTTCGCATGTTCCGTGGTGCTGTCGGTGATAGACTCACTTTCATGGACGACAATGCAACATGTCATCGAACAGTCGCTGTCCAGGAGTGTCTTGAGAGCGAGGATATTCAACGCCTTGTATGGCCAGCACGTTCTCCAGATCTGAATCCCATTGAAAATGTGTGGGATGCTTTGGGGAAGAGTCTTGCTGGTCGCCAATGCCCTCCAATAAACAAGGACACCCTCATCCGTGCACTGACAGAGGAATGGGATAAATTACCCCAACAGCTGCTTGATAATGTTGTGCAAAGCATGACACGACGTGTGGAATCTTGCATCGCCCTCCAGGGTGGCCATATCCCATATTGACATCTTACGCCGGAACGCCTGCGGACGGTAATTGCATTTTTTTTACGTTTACGTATTCTGCACAAAATGGCCTGTTTGTCCCTTGAACACGTTCCAAAGCCTTCTGGATTTCAGATCACAATAAATTGTCTTTCTTGTAATGTCCTGGCATTCTGACATTATTTTATTTCACTTGGCATCCAATCACACTTACTTTTTTATGCGCTATATAGCAGTTTGTGATTCGTCCTTAGCAATTGTCCAGCAGTGTATTTCTTTATTTCAATGAATAATAAAATGTTACTGTACCATTTATAATTTTCCTTACATATTTAAGATGATTTAAAAGCAACTGGCTCACAAGTTTGCAAATAAAAATGGTCTTATTTTTCTGTTATTTTGATGTAGCACAGCCTTAAAACTACTTGTGTCTACAAGTTGAAATTTTTACTGCAGGCTTACTCCTAAGATAACATTGCTGTGTAAAAATATTAGAATTTTAGGAGCTGTCCCTTTTGAGATATTAGGCCTAAAAAAGTGACACTTTTAAGGTTCGGACTATGTTTGGAGGTCTATAGAAAAAAAAAAGGACTACAGTCTCAAGTTTCAAATTTTGTGAATTAATAGTCCAACTAGATACATGTAAACATACGAAGTCTGAAGTATGAGACTTTTACCATTCTTAAAAAAAATTATGCCTAAAATCAGCAATTTGAGTGAAATTATTAAACATTTTGTAAGGGACATTTCATATCGTTTCACAAGAGGTAGCTAAAGCATTCTTGGTCAAAACTGTAGAACATTTCATGTAAAAAAGAATGATCTTTATTTGAACATGATAGCACTAGTAGTAAAGAAGTTATTAAATTTTACGTAAACGATGATTTTGGTGAAAAACGTCATGTGAAGCCGAAGAAAAATGGCCGCCAGAATAAAAATAAGACTTGTAAAAAAATTTTATTTTTATTTTTGAAGTGTTAATATATTGAGAATATTGTATGCAAAATATAAAAAAATATTTAAAAATGTCAAGCAACAGTCACTGGTTGATTTGACGCGGAATGACCCGAAAGTAATTTCAGATGAGTATAATTTTTTTTAAATTCCCTTTGTCTCTTGCCTGGTGACTGACTTCACCTTTTCATCTTTTTTATACATTTTAGGGTTTTAATAATGGTTTCAAAGTCACAGTTTAGACTCTTACATGCTTCTTTTCATGCAGACCATCTTGTTCCAGAAAGTGTTGTGAGAGAAAGGTTTCCCGACGTGAAAAAGGGCTCTAAAAGCTTCCAAAAATGGGATGATCCTGAGAAAAAATTGTACAGATTTTGAAGCACCTCAAAAAAAGGTTTTTGCCGGCCGGCAATAAGTTGCAGCGCTCAATCCTACTAAATTAAGAGAGTGAGCTGAACACAGTATGGAAAATGCCTATGAATTGGCCATTTTGATTCTTGCTTGCAGGCTAGAATCAAAAAGGCCAATTACAATTCTGTGACAATGCTGCTAATACATTAATATATCCCTGACGTATTAGCAGCATTGCCATAGGTTTGGCCCTGACAGATACTTATGTCTAGCTTGTGGGGTGAGCGAAAAGTAATCATAGCATTAGCCAGCTCTTTACAGGTATGTCTAGGATTTTTTAAGAATTTTAAAAAGTGTTCTACTGCAGCGCCTTCTTTGTTTACATGTCTGACAAAGTTTACTTGGTAATTGTGTGTGATGTCAGGTGTGGAGTCTACCATAATTGCAAAATATTTGGATTCTTTCACCTGTAAAGTCTATTTCATTGATGACTGTTTTGGTCATAATCTGTATAGCTCATCATAGGTACTAGATGATAAGTATGAAGTGTTTACCTTTACCAGGATTTCCATACTGGGCTATTTGACCTTTCAAGAATAGGTCAAATTCTGCTATAAGCTTGAAGCACATCATGAAATTTCATTTTCACCCTGAAATAGTAACCCACGAGAAGACAGTATCTACTCTAATAGTATCTACAACAGCCACTGCTCTCTGGAGAACACATCTCCAATATTATATCTAACTTCTTCTAACTGACATAGTAGATGCCTGTGAATTCTGCACAGTTCATTATCCTGTCTTTTGAACATTAACACACATTCATGATGAGAGTGGGTATTCTCATGTTCTGTCACCCACTGATCAGCATGCTTCCAATCATTAAAGCCACTTGCAGCAAATTGTGATGTCCCTCCAAAAAGTTTACATGGAACACACACACACACACACAAAACAACAACAACAACAACAGATTCTTAGCTGCAGGAATACATTAGATAGGCATGTTTTTATGTCTCCATTTAAAAGTTTTCATTGAAAAAGTGCTTTTGTCAGGACCCCCTTTGTGACATCATTCATCACCCAAAAAAAGGGTCAACCTTTGGTTTTAAAATTTCCTTTCCTTTCAATACTAGATTGTCTACACTACCAACACTAGGCCTACAGGAAACACTACTAAAAGTAGGTGCACACTCTTAAAGTTTGTCTGTATCATTTATATTTTCAGTGATTGAGGTGAAGTTGCTTTAGTTTGAGTTGTGTTTCTGGAGAAAAAAAGAGTGTAGCTTTAGTGTTTGAGACAACAATTCCCTTTCCTTCCTCTAATCTGCAGTATTTTGTGTCACTTAATTGTTTTCGGCCATCCATTTTGTAAAGATGACACGAAATACACTCATAATAAAACACAACTCACTCAGCACAAATCACACATGCACAAAAAAAAAAAGAAAAAAAAAAAGCAGCAAAATAACCTTTGTCACCTCAAAAAAAAAAAAAAAAAAAAAAAAGGGGGGTAAAATAACCTCTTAAATGCCTGTGAATTCTGCACAGTTCATTATCCTGTCTTTTGAACATTAACACACAATCATGATGGGAGTGGGTATTCTCATGTTCTGTCATGCCGCCCCGGTGGCGCAGTGGTCTAAGGCGCTGGCCTCTGATCATTCGTCCGTCTGGGGTCCGGGTTCGAATCCCGGTGAGGCATGGATGTTGTGTTTGTCTTACGGCACTGGCTCTCTCCCTTCCCTGGAACCAGTGACCCTAAATTAGGGACGGGCGACTGCTTATAGCCCATTGAGTTGCTCACGGTGGTCGTTAAACCTCCAATCAAAAAAAAAAAAAAAAAAAAAATGTTCTGTCACCCACTGATCAGCACAAACAATAGTGAACAGTGTAATGTTATGTTTGTTTCATACCTTCGGTACATGTATATCAAGCATCTCTTAATACTAAAGCTACAATAAAAATACAGAATATACTGACATACAGTTAGCATTTCAGTCACAACTCTGGTAAACAAACCTCTTTTCATTCTTTTAGGTTACATAACTGGTAGCGGTGGCCCACGGGGTACTGTTGCCAGGTACGCTATTTGAAAGTGGAATGTACCCCATGGGCCACACCTATAGGGTATACGTTCCACTTTCAAACAGCATTGGTATATTTATTTATTTATTAGAACCCTTTTGCTGTACAATATCACAATGCAACACCCAAAAGAACGAACAATATGTCACATAATCTAAGGTAATAATAACAAGAATATATAATACATCGATGAAACCAACATAAGTAAGACAATTTTCCAGTTTTTAACAATATAATTCCCATGTTACGCAAATAAATACTTTACAATATAAAATACAGGAACAAATTCACACTCGAATATTGTCAATATGACAAAAACACATTCAATATCAATTTAAAATGTATAGCAAAGAGCCAGGGAAAAGGCTAAATTTTTAGCCTGACAAGCCCCTGATCTCTGAAATTAAATTTTTTTTTTAAAGTCCAGTCGAGACAACAACTATGATATTAAAGTATGCACTATATCATCCAGAAAGCCCAAGACAATAAAAATCTCGTTCCCTCCCCCTCCCCTTTTTATATACAATTTTCAATAAAAAAACTCCAACAGTCGCCTGAGAACAGGGTATCGGATCTCAGATCTAATGGTCAATGGAAGTCTATTCCATTCTCTCAGGCCCAATACACCAATGCTGTTAAACATCATGCCCGTATGTGCCCAAAAGACAGCGACTCTGACCTTCTGCGAGTATCATATGAATGAGCGGCTCTTGAAAACACTATCAGATTTAAACATCTTCCTGTATTAATGTATTAATACGTTCATGAATCATTAACATTAGTCTATATCTGTGCAACTGCTCTACAGTCAATATACGATAATAACGAAATAAAAATACTGAAGGAGCCGAAGAGTTCAACAATTGAACATACCTTCTCTGCGAAACAGACAGACGAGTGAGATTTCGTTTTGTAGTTACACCCCAAATCAAGATGCAGTACGACAGCACACGATAAACAAATGAATAGTACAAGATCAACAGAATTCTAACCGACAGGAAACCCGAGATTCTCGTAATCATACCAACCCTAGATCTAAGGCAAGACTCCAACTGATCCACTTGGTCATCCCATTTCAAAGATTTATGCATTTATTCTGATTTTTTATTACTAATTTTAAAAATTTAGTAATAAAAAATGAAAAAATCAGCCAATTGGATAGAGCAGGAGTTTATGAAATTCCTGTAAACCAACAACCACCTGTGTCATATATAGGCAGCACCAAGAACAAATTAAAATACAGATTGAACCAGCATATAATTAATTGGAATAAAAAGAAGCTAAGACCGCATTAACCCAATACTGTCTGGAAAATCATCATTATCCAAGGTTTGAAGATATTAAAATTATTAAGAGCTGTAAAAACGAAAGGCAGTTGCGAATTGCAGAATCAATATTAATCGAAAAAAATAGATCAAGAGTATGCAACATTAATGATTCTAGCAACTTAAGTGAACAATGGAAGGCTTTAATAAAAATAGAACAACAGCTAAGAGAGAAAAAAAGAAAAAAGAGCAACAATGACAATAGATGGCGCCAGAGACTGCGACTGAGACCCGGGCCTCAATAAATCAGCTCACTTGAGCTGTGGTAGGCGGGTGAGACACAGCTGCCTCCTGATGAAGACAGTGCCTGTTGAAAGCGCTAGAGGGTTGTTTATGACTGGCTGAATGAGGTTGGCACATGCAATAAGGTTAACACGGAGGTTGAAACGGATTGAGAAATTTTTAATCACAGTTGACAAATGGTTTTAACTGCCTAGGAATGTATATAGTATAAATATGTACATAATGTTTTTAACGGAATGTATGAATGAGTGGTTACAGTGTGTGTATGTGTGAGGTTTTTTATCGTGATGACGAGCTATAGTTGCGTTTCATATGGCAGAAAGAAACCTACGTGTGTTGTCCAGTAAATAATAGTACGCAGTTTCATCCCCGGAAGAAGGAAAATCATAGGCAAAGAGTCAGTTCAACCTCAGAAAGCCAACAACAATATAAGTGACGTGCTTGAAGTGTTACAAGATAAAAAATGACCAAGATCTTTCGGGTAAGTGAATGGTTGTTTTTATAGAATATCGTCAAAAATAAAATCGCAAAAAAATTAAGTATTTAAGTAGACAATATAAAAGATGTAATTCTGCCATTTATTATAAACCATGCAAATACTATTGCCACTTTTTTTAAACTAAAGTTTAAGAGTTGTAAACGCTATGAAAGTTAATAAGTTTTGTTTGATTTTCAGGTATGTACATGAAATTTATAGCTGTTTTCAAACTTTTAGCTGGGCGTTGGGTGTTGAACATTAAAAAAAAAAACACATTTCATTCTGTGAACGCATTATTCAAAAAAAATAAAAAAAAATAAAAAGGATATCAAGTACTAGAGTGTTATCTACAGATAGCTGCAAATAATGAAAAACATGAGTTTTACATTCTGAATAAAAAAGAAATTCTAATGGTTATGTTAAGATGCCGTATGATATTATTTGTAACATTTAGCAACTGAGCACATATTCCTTCATTCTCAGTAAAAAGAAATGACACATTAATGTAACAGAAATGCAAAGAACATACTTTTTGGAGCTTGAAATACTTCTCAGCATGAGTTTGTTTTACTTTTATTGAGAACTTTTTGCCCACTGTTTATTTTTGTTATTTGTTTTTATATTTCTCACTTTCTTCATACAAGTATTAAGGAATTTAATTCTAATAAAAATCCTCAATTTTGCACAAAGATGTACGATTTTTTCATCTACTTCTGGAAACACTTTTTGAGTTCCAAAGACAAATGATTAACTATACCGTGATATTTTACAAGTTGTACTCCGTGGATTTTCAAAAAAACAGTTTCGAATTTTTGTACAGTTTCCATCCAAGAGCTTGCAGGATAGGTAAGCCCACCTTTACTGATATGCTGGATCCAGTTATTAAGTTCCAGGGACTCCGGATTATCACATTTTAGTTGCGGATTGCCAGAACGAAATGCCAAATAACCAGCTATGTATTGGAGAGCATCTTCTTCTGTTTCTGAACTCAAGGATGAAGCAGGATGATTGTGTTTTAATACGCTGCAAATTTCCTGTTTCAAAAATGGATGATTTGTTGACAAAAATCCATTTTCAATTTTCTCAGCTTCTGATTCATCGGATAATGGAAGAAGTAATCCACGTAAGTATATGGAAGTCAAACATTTTATTCCCTCATCCCATACGTTGGAATCACAAGACGGTTCTGGAAGCTGCCCGCTCAATAACAGTAATCTTAACCTATATTTGAATTCGCACAGAAGAGGGTGATCATATCCACGTCCCATACCTTGAATTTATGAAAATAAATTTTCAAGACAGTCCTGGTTGAGACGGCAGGTTAGTATATATTTAATTCCTACATTTTGTAAATAAGCATATAAATTTTTTAAAGATACGATAGAAACAATGAAACCCTGCTGGAATGGCAAAATATATATTTTTTTCCCAAGATGCGCATTTCCTCCACAGTTTCTTTCATTCTGTTCAATACTGCAACCTGTTCATATATATGTTGTCCATACCCCCTTTTTAATAAGTTATCGTCAGAAGGGCAATGTGAATTCAGCACGTCAAACGCGTTATTCACCAATTCAATGAAATCTGCTGTTGGACTTTCATTAGGAAATAAATATCTTATAGCTTTCGCAACATGCAAGGAAAATGTCTGTGCTGCAAACGCATCCTTTCTGCCTTTTTAACTAAAAGATGTTTTTCTGAAAACTTGTGACAAATTTTCAGTTCGCCTTTATCTTTTTCAACAAGCTGAAAAAGAACTTTGCTAGTGATTACTTCACTAGTTGGGAGTTTAATGCCTCTGTCCAAAAATGATTCCTTAGCAGCTTCAGCAAATGTGGAACATCAGCAAACACAAAAAATATTCCTGGAGTTATCCCAAGGATTAGGAAAGCTAGTTCTGTTAATGCTTATTTCTAATTCCTTTTACAAAGCCTGACTTCCGCCTCCTAAATCCGAAGTTAAACCAACCACTTGGAGTCCGATCTTTTCAATTTCCAAAATTATTTTTCCCAACAAATCTTTACTCATTTTACAGTCCAAGTCATAAAATACAGGCTGCTTCCATAAATTTGTTAAGCTACATAACATTACAACTTGCACTGATTTATATGATCCCAAAATAGCATCTTCAGCATGATCGTATGAAATTTTCGCATCAATACTCATCTCATCCATCACTATAATGCAAATTTTGTCAAACATGGAGCAAGTTTTTGTATATTGGGCCAGTAGTACGAAAACATCCCGTAAGAGTCCTGGGAAATTTTCATTCCAGACACCCAATGCTTCAAAGTGGTCACACCAGGTAGTGGAATGTTTATCTGATTTCTAATAAAACTGTAAGCTCGTTTTGACAAGCCTCGTAATGATAAAGCTGTCACTATATCAGAAATTGACCATCTGACATTTTGTTTCCTTAAAAGGGAAGAAATCTGAGCTTTTAAAAAAATTCTACTCAAAATTTCTTTTGCCGTTTCACCTTTTTCTTCAGCAATAACAGACAATCTGTTTTTTTTCTTCAGCAATGCATTTTCAGATCATAAATTTCTAGTTTTCAAATAATTTATTTTAACTTTGCTTTGCCAATACTGAAGTTTCGATCGTAACTCAGAATTTACTTTGTTGAGCTTTTCTATATAATTTTTTAAGGATGAAATTTCCTTTTCCTGTGCTTCTATTTCGGCTTCCAAGCTAAATGTTGCAGAATCACGTTCAGTTATCTCGTCAGCAGTTTGAACTTGCAAATCTGTACTCAATCTTGCCGTCTTCGATGTAAAATTCTGAGTTACTTCCGACAAAAACTGCTGAGATTTTCTTTTTTTCAGTACGTTTTGATCTTTTTTGATTTGTGCTTGAAGTACAACTGCCAAATATATTAACGTGAGGAATCGCACCTTTTTCAGTCGACGGCGAGAACTGCATCCTTGTTAATTCGCTTTTAAATCTCTCTCAAAATCCTCCTCATCAAAATGGGCAGAGCATATTTTGGCGTTGTCAGGGTTAAATGCGTTTTTACGTCGACATGAGTTAATCCAGGCTTTTCTCAAAATGCCCTTTGGGATTCGATGAAAAGTTAAATTGGAATATGTAGATTTCGCTGTTGGCACAACACGCAACAGTGCATCCAGGCATATCTGTTGTGTTTTGCTTGCAAAATACTGGACAAAAAGTTGCTGAAACATTGCATAAAAAACAGAAAGAACATGCATTACAGATAGGTTGGAAGTATGAACTTTGACCCACTGCTAACTCCGTTTGCACCTTTGACATCACAAAACTCACCCCGCCTGAGGCTTTAGAATTGCTGACTTCGAAAACCTGCTCTTGGACCTACCTTCTATAATCTACTTTTTGATCTGGACCAGTGTCCCCCGAAGGCTTTAATCCATTTAAAACCCGAGCAAGATCACTTGCAACAGAAGTGAAATAGAATGAAGAAGGGTTATGATCTGCAAGATAATCACGAAAGCCACCATCAGTTGAGTTTAAACCCGAGACAAGTTTTCCAGGCAACTCCACAAAGTAATTATTGAACAAATCAGCAACCCTCTGTGGGTCTGACACCATGTCACCATTATGATCAACCTGTATAGTTTTAGCAACAGATCCGGATCTGGCCAAAAGATCATTTATAGAGTGCCAGGTCCTCCTACTGTCTGTAGGAGAAGAAAAACTGTTCAAATAATAATCTCTTTTAGCATGTCGAATTTTAATGTTATACCAATTTCGATATCTCTTAAAAATCCTCAAATCTGCCGGATCCCTGAATCTTAAAAATACCCTAAAAAGTTATTCTTCCTATGCAGACACTTAAGGCCATTTGGAAACCATGGCTTTCTACGAGTAGAACACTTTATAGTAATAAATGGAAAATGAAGATCATAAAACCGCGAAAAAATTGACCAAAATACTTCATATGACACGACAGGATCAATATGATCCAATACAGGTTGCCAATTTACTTCCAACAATGCCAAGTCAAACAGCCAAAGATTCTCGAGACTAAAATTCCATATTACAAATGAACGAGTGTCGACGGCAAATTTCTATTTGTATAAGAACCTGACAAACAAAAAATCGGCAGATGGTCACTAATATGATAAGCCAGTACTCCTAAATAGATAGAGGTGCTGTTGGTTATACATAAATCCAGCAGCGTGGCAGAAGTAGCAGTAATTCTGGTTGGGTGTTCAATAACGTTCACGAATCCTGAAGCAACAACAATATCCATTAGTTTTTTAGTAATGCTATCATGTATGCCACAATCGACATTTAAGTCCCCTAGACAATAAAAAATCTTATCACATTCATTGACATAATCCAGGAAGCAAGAAAAAAATTGTAGACATTTCTCTAAACAACCATGTGGCGGTCGGTAAACAACACAAATCACATACCAACGTGATTAAAGAACAATCATCTCATAATTTTGGTCAATGACAGTAAAATTAGCGACAATTTCCACAGAGAGAGCCTGCCTCACAAACGCAGCCACACTACCACTAGAATGTGAAGCAGTAAAAATATGATAACCAGGAACACGACACAAGTGAACGCTGTTCTCCTCAAACCATGTCTCCGTAACATAAACGAAATTCAATAATGAATCGAATGCATCCAATAAATTCAACAAGAGATCCATTTTCTCCAATAAACTGCGAGTATTAAGTGCAACAATTTAAAATCATTTTTATGAATAGCCATTAGTGCTTGCAATGTACACATTGAAACCAGATTTTTTATAACAATTCATAATAATTCAAGAAAAAAATAAACAACACAAATATATGCAAATAAAATAATCTTAATTAAAATAATGCAAATCTACGTCTGACCTACTCTTGATAATCTCCACTGGAGCTCCCCAGCCATCCTACAGTATATGTGACCCTTTTTAAACCAACAATATTTTATATTATTCATTTTAGAAAAGTTTCTTGCTTGCCAAAACAATTCCCTATTGGAAGACGTTAAGTTTTCATTAATATATGTACGATTATCACACAGGGATCCAGGTATAATATCCAGCTCTTTAATCACAGTCCTTCCCCTCTTCAAATAGGCATCCCGAACTGTTTTTTTTTTGAAATTGCACTATAATTGGAGGTCCTTTTCGGTCCCCTTTCAGGTAACAGGGTGCCCATGTGTCCTTGAAAACCTGGAAAGTCCTTGAATTTCAAAAAAAAAAAAAATCAAGGCCTGGAATGTCCTTGAATTTCTTTCATTAGCCTGGAAAGTCCTTGAATTTTAAAATCCCACAGCCGAAAAATTTCGATCGGAATTTCCGATCTTTTTCCTTTTGTTATCTTTCACTTTTTTCTGCAATCCCCCATTGACATCGAAAGTCAAAAAGAGTGAACTTTAAAGCAGCTGCATCACTGGGAGAAAGGGTGCACTGTGGTCTGACCGGGAGTTAAGTAGGTCAAGATTGGACCCCCCATCTACTGCGAGAGGAGTGGAGTGTTTGCTACCCCAGAGCACTTGTGCTGCGACGGGGAAAACTATCGTGTTGTTTCTTTCATTTTCCTTACGGCAAGGTGGGGATTTCCCCTTTTTGTTTCTTCTTTATATCTGCTTCAAAGCGGATTCATTCGATGCTGTTAATAGTTGCATTTCACCAGACCACCACCACGGAATTTTTAATTTTTCATACGCCATTCGTTTGTACCACATATGAACCAGAATGAACTCCGTTTTTTTCGTTTGAACCACAATAGTTTTTGAGATACTTAAAAAAAAAAAAAAGTGGTGTGGGGTGTGTGTGTGTGTGTGTGTGTGTGTGTGTGTGTGTGTGTGTGTGTGTGTGTGTGTGTGAAATGGTTGGCCTCCTATATATATATATATACGCAAATTCTCAATATTTTTTGGATATCTCAAAAATTATTGCGGTTCAAACGAAAAAAAGTTAATTCCGGCTCATACGTGGTACAAACGAAATGGTGTCTGAAAAATTTCGTGGTTGGGGGGGGGGGGGTGAAATGCACCTGCTGTTGATACTACAATCCACACCTGTGAAAAAGTGACTTTCATTTGAAAGAATGTAAATTCAGGTGACTGGGGAAACAGCTTTTGAGCACAAAATAGGGATTTCAGAGTACAACAGTGAACGCATTCCATGCATGCAAACCGACTTACAAAGTAGTCAGGGGAATCGTGCCTGGTGCGGTCAAGCCTTTTTCAGAGCAGTTTTAGAAAGGGGTGATCTTGAACACGCACAGCACGTTCAAACCCCTCGGAGGGTTAATAAAAAAAGAAAGTGCGTAATTTAAAAACTTTTCATTGGATCCAAGCGAAATTTGCAGGGTAACCTTATAAGACCAAGTTATGGTATCTGTCAAAAATTCAGCTCTATTAAATGAAAATTCTGAATTTTTTTTTTGCATTTTTATGATTAGTTAGGGAAGGAGGTAGTTATACAGATGGCCCACGAGACTGCGAATGAAATGGTAGATGTGATTGAAAAATTGTGCATGCCATCAGGTCCTGCTTGCTGCTGTTGTTCCATGCAAACAAAAAGTTGAAGTTATTTGTTTGTGTTGGTTCATTTTCTGTATTTTGGTTGCACTTTTTTTCTGGCCACAGAGTATTATATTACTCTTATGTATCTGGCAATAGCATAGGGTTACACACAATGCTCATGGCATTACTGAAGAGGAATTCCTTACATTGCTTTTCCGGAAAGTTCTTTGCGATGAGCGTGTAGCGTCTGAAAAAAAAAATCTTTGATTTTTGTTGGCTTAGTGTTTGTCTCTAGTTGTCATCTAATTCTTTAGCTCAAAGACTATAGTCTTGTGACGATTATATATAGATTAAGATAATACAACGTAGTTGTCACAAATGTTTATTTTCTCAAGCCGACCATGGTTTCGCTGGGTATTGACCTAGCTTCATCAGGACGAATGGCACGTAAATATTCAAATTGTATATGACATCATAAATGGTGTTTACAGTCACGGGTTTTGGTTAGATGCTTCCTCGCGTTTGATAGAAATGGCGTGGATGCCATGTCATTAACAAGTTGCGAAGACTTCTGATATATATGGAAAGCTTCCAAAATATTAAGTTTGGTGGTTGGATCTGGCTTGTCAACAAGTTATGCTTCTTCAAAGAGAAATTTGTGGTCCTTTTCGTAACAGTGTTTAGCCATCGATGACTTCTTGAGGTCACATTTCCGAATGTAGGTCTTGTGCTCCTTCAATCGAAAACACAAGGCTCTACGGGTCTGTCCTATGTACGAAGCGCCACATTCACATGGTTGGAATTTGATAAATTCCCCACGAGTTTTTGTCTTCAACATAGTCCTTTGATCCTAAAAATCTCATTTTGTTTATGGGTTTAAAAATCACCTTAAAATTAAAGCTTTTGAAAATTTTTGTAATTTTGAAGGCAATGTCACGGGGAAAATGGAATAATGGCAAAATTCTCTCGCAATGGGCGCATCACAGGAGTTAATGTGGAGATGGGCTTCGGTTTCCGGAATTTTGTTAGAGCCTTGTCTATAATGGAAGGGATGTATCCTCGCTGCACTGCAACACGTTTAAGGAAATAAAGTTCTTTTCCAAACTGTCCTTATCTGAACATATATGTATCGCGTGATATACACAACTGTAAAAGGCGCTGAGTTTTTGTTGATAAGGGTGATTAGACTTGGCATGTGGAGGTGAAAAAATAGCGAAAGGCTTCCGATAAATTGTGGTTGCGAGAGATTGATTTAAGCGAGTTACCAGGACGTCAAGGAATGGTAGGCATCCGTTGTTTTCAGTCTCGTAGCTGAATTGAATGTGAGGATCAATGGAATTTATAAGTTTGACTTATTCCGGAATTTCAGAATGTTTTCCCTTCCATAGAACGAAAGTATCGTCTACATGTCGTATCCATAAGTCAAATTTCACGAGTTTGAAAAGTTTTTCTTCAAATTGACGCATGTAGATTTCACATAATATAGGTGACAGTGGGCTGCCCATGGTTAGACCTTTCGTCTGTTCATAAAACGTTTCACGGAAAGTGAATCTGTTCTGTTTTATGCAAATGTCCACTAGTCTTGTTATTTCCTCAACTTCAGGTTGGCTGTAATGATGCTCTACAAGACTTGATTTTCGGGATTCCACAGCTCCTTTTACTGGAACATTGGTGAACATAGATACCATATCAAAGGATAGCATTAGTTGATCTACATATTGGTGTAGTTTAAGTCGATTGGTAAACTCAATGGAATTTTTCACAGATGTTTCGTTTGGAGTGGCCGAGGTAGATAATTCTGAAGATAAGAACTTCGATAACTTATATGCTTATACCAATAGTAATAATAACTGAATACTGTATCCAGATAATGAAGTGTTTGTCAACTTGTCCAGTCATAGTCTCACTGAAATTGAGGAGAGGAAGGACTTTACGATATAATTCTAATTTTGCTGTCTCAAGAAAGATACTGGTATCAGACATAGTTGCTTCAGTTGAGGAATCTCTAATACAAAGCAGTCTCAACTTTGAAGAAAAAGAAATAGTTAGACATTGTATCAGCCAAGTGATAACCGCAAATCACGCTACATTACCTAGACCAAATTTAACCACCAAAGAAATTAATGCGCTTAAAGAATTGCGCTTAAATTCAAATTTAATCATTACTAGAGCTGACAAAGGAGGCCAGGTGGTTGTGTTAGACAAAAATCATTATGATAACAAAGTCAAAAATCTTATTTCGGATGGACCTTACAAAGAAATAAAGAATGATCCTTCAGATAAACAATTGAAAGAAATACAGAAATTGATCAAAAATTCAAACTCTGAGCCAAAACATAAACTAACTTAAACCTTCATACGCCCGTTGTGCAAGATTCTATGCTCTCCCTAAAATACATAAATCTGGAATTCCTTTCCGGCCTATAGTAAGTAATATCGGCACAGCAGCATTAAGTTATCGAAGTTCTTATCTTCAAAACTATCTACCTTGGCCACTTCAAACAAAACATCTGTGAAAAATTCCATTGAGTTTACCAATCGACTTAAACTACACCCATACGTAGATCAACTAATGCTATCCTTTGATGTGGTATCTATGTTCACCAATGTTCCAGTAAAAGGAGCTCTGGAATCCCTAAAATCAAGTCTTGTAGAGCATCATTACAGTCAACCTGAAGGTGGATTTTCTTTCCGCAATATTACAGAACAACTTGGCAGGAATGTAGCCACTGTGCATGATTGTTGGCAGCGGTGGTCAAGGGAAGGTACTGCCTCAAGAAGACCAGGTTCCGGCCGGCCACGTGGCACTACTGAGAGGGAAGATCGCCGTATACTGTGTATGGCCGTGGCGCATCGTACTGCGTCTGCAGCCGCCATTCGAGCTGCAGTTGCCACCACAGTGACACAACGAACTGTTACAAATCGGTTACTTGAAGGACAGCTCCGAGCCAGACGCCCTGTAGCGTGCATTCCACTTACTCCAAACCACTGCCGTTTGCGACGTCAGTGGTGTCAAGCTAGAGCTCATTGGAGGACGGAGTGGAGATCTGTTGTGTTTTCTGATGAAAGCCGGTTCTACCTGGGTGCCAGTGATGGCCGTGTGTTGGTTAGGAGGCCAGGTGAGCACCTGCAACCAACCTGTCTGCGGCCGAGACACACTGGACCTACACCTGGAGTTATGGTCTGTGGAGCAATTTCCTATGACAGCAGGAGCACTCTCGTGGTTATCCCACGCACCCCGACGGCACAGTTGTACGTCGGTCTGGTGATTCAACCTGTTGTGCTGCCATTCATGAACAGCATTCCAGGGGTGTTTTGCAACAGGATAACGCTCTCCCGCATACCGCTGTTGTAACCCAACATGCTCTACAGAGTGTCTACATGTTGCCGTGGCCTGCTAGATCACTAGATCTTTCTCCAATTGATCACGTTGGACGACAACTCCAGCGTCACCCCCAACCAGCATTAACCGTCCCTGTATTGACCAAGTGCAACAGGCATGGAACTCTATCCCACAAACTGACATCCAGCACCTGTACGACACAATGCATGAACGTTTGCATGCTTGCGTTCAACATTCTGGCGGTTACACCGGTTATTAATGTACCAGCATGTCACATTTAAAATGGCTCTTCTCGCGCTTGCATTAAGCTGTGATCTTGAAACCTTAATCGATTAAATATGTTACCTATACAAATGTATTGCCACCATTTCATTCCTCTACAACTATTTTTTCGTGGTGTTGGGATTTTTTTCCCGTCAGTGTATATCAGAAGTCTTCGCAACTTGTTAATGACATGGCATCCACGCCATTTCTATCAAACGCGTGGAAGCATCTAACCAAAACACGTGACTGTAAACACCATTTATGATGTCATATACAATTTGAATATTTATGTACCATTCGTCCTGATGAAGCTAGGTCAATACCCAGCGAAACCATGGTCTGCTTGAGAAAATAAACATTTGTGAGAACTACGTTGTGTTTTTGTGTTTAATAAATATGAATCGTAAATGCAATTTCAGTGATCTTTGGTTGCACAATTCCAAGTATTCCACTTGGGTTGGTAAGGATTGCGGCAATAATCAAGTTGCGAGATGTTTGTTATGCTTAAAGAACATCGATATTTCGTCCGTGGGAGAGTCTGCATTGCGAAGCCACATGAAAAGTAAAAAGCGCATTACCCGTTCTGAAAACAAAAGTCAAAATTCCACCTTTGATGGACTGTTTGAAAAAGTACCAGCATCACAGACACCATCATCACCAGAGCCATCTTCATCATCATCAGCATGTTGTTTACCCAGAAAAGATCCTACAAAAGCCAAAATATTATAGGCTTTAAAAGTGGTAGAAAGGCATTATTCATACAGATCATGTGCTGGAATTGATAAGTTGTTTTGATTGTTCTAGACGGTGAAACGACTCAACTTTTCTTGTGGGCAAACAAAATGTTCATATATTTGCTGCTTTGGCTTGGCACCCCATTTCAAATCACTTTTGTTGCAACAGATTAATGAAAGCAAAGATTTTGTTGTTTTGTTTAATGAGAGTTTAAATAAATACTCTCAACAAAAACAAATGGACATCCATATAAGATTTTGGGACAAGAACAGAGTAACATCACAGTATCTGACTTCTGTGTTTTTAGGTCACGCAAGTGCAGAAATTTTATTAGACAAACTTAAGCAATCTTTGGAGGATTTGCCCTAAAAAATACAGTTTAGTTTTCTATGAATGGGCCGAATGTGAATTTAAAGCTTTTTTTCTTTATTTCAAGATGATTTATCAGCCAATTCAAATGCATCTCTCTTAAACACCAGTACCTGTGGATTGCACATAGTGCATAATGCATTGAGACATGCTACTACTGTGAGTGATTGGGAAATAGAAAACTTTCTCTCAAGCCTATACAGGTTATTTAAAGATTCACTGGCATGGCGTAAGGATTATTTAAATGTGGATAATGCTGTGAAAATGCCACTAAAGTTCTGTTCACACAGGTGGGTTGAAAACCCTCCTGTGTGTGAATGTGCTATAGAAATTTGGCCCTTTATTTTGAAGTATGAAACTTTGGTGGTAGCCCAGAAAATTGTAAATAATCCTTGCACAGTTTCCTTTAATATTGTCCAAAAATGGATGTAGGATCCATTGGCACTTGCCAAATTACCTTTTTTTAATTCTATTGCAAAGCAACTAAGTCCCTTTTTAAAAAAAAGTATCAGGCAGATAAGCCAATGCTGCCATTCATGGCTAAAGGCTTAGAGAAAATGTTAAGGAATCTGATGAGTCGCTTTGTTAAAATGGATGTATTAGAACAAAGGCCATTACGGCACTTCTAAAAATTGATCCAATTGATTATAGAAATTGTTCCACTTATAGGATGATTGATATTGGATTCCAGGCCGAAAAGGAGGTGAAGACTTTGCCATCAAATGTAAGTGTAAAGCAGATAATGGAATTTCGTATGAAATGCAGATCAATTTTGCAAAACCTTGTCAAAAAATTGCTCACTAAATGGCCACTGCAGTATGCTCTTGTGCGGCACATGAAAGATTTAGATCCTAAATTAATGAGTGCTGAGAAGAAATCTTGGTTAAAAAGTTTTAAGATTATTCTAGAAATTTTTGTTGATACAAATCATCTGAAACCTGGTGTTGACACTATTATGTTGCAGTTAAAGGGTTTTATAAGTAGTGTTGCAGCAGTTTTTCATATGATTTCAAAATTTTCTTCATATGATTTAAAAATTTTCAAGCAATTCATAGACTTTCTGCTAGGCTGCGTAAAAGGTAAATTGTGTTTTCCCGATATCTCTGCTTTTAAAACACCGATTTGAAAAATTCTATCTGCACCGGATACAGCTCTTGATGGTAAATGCTTTGTATATAATTTCTAATATTTGTTGAAAAATGGTTTGGCCACTAGGGGCATAAGTGTTTATTTCTGCTTCTAATGCATTTGGAGCAAAATCTGAGCTGCTGGAAACTGGATTGAACAAACACTTTTGTGGACCGATATTGCTCGCATCGAAAAACCTTTTGAGAATACTTTCTTCTTAAAATAACACATGTTTTTTCTGCCAGGGGGCATAGATGCATAGCTTATTTTTGTCCATAGCTCTGCTTCTAAGAGTCCAATTTAAAAAATTGGACTCTTATTTGAAAAATTGGACTCTTAAATCTTTCTTGGTTGGAGAGCATTTCCACTGAAAAATGTTTCTCATATAACTTCAAATTTTTCTTAAAGCACAAGTCTGCCACCACAGGGCATAAGTTCATGTTTTCATTTACAGCAATATCTTTGGGACTAAAACCTGATTGAAAACTTCTTTTTCAGTCAGATACTACTAATTAAGCAAACTCTGTATGCATATTTTCTTCCCGAAACAATGCACAATTTCGCCACTATGGGGTGCAAATGCTTAATCTGTTTTTCTCAATATCTTCTACATGTCCAATTAAAAAAATTCTTCCAACACCAGATGCCATTTACCTTGTAGAACATTTTTAGGCTAGTATATGAGGAATTTTGTAGTTCACAATCACATTTCTGTCAGTAGGTGATGTTTGTGTATTTCAGTTTGCAGCTGTATCAAAAAACCCTATTGAGATTTTTTACTGTATGCCATTCATACAACAGAGATGTGGAGCATTACCCTCTTTAAATAATGTAAAGATTTCTCTGTAGGTGCATAAAGATGGACCCCCCCCCCTCTATCTCTGCTTCAGAGAGACATATTTGAAAAGTTCTTTTTCCTTAGAATATTTTCCTATTTTCAACTTTCCATCATGCAAAATTATTTTGGTAGCATATGTAGACTTACATCATGTTTCCTTTTCTATATTTCTTCTTTTAACTGTTCGATTTGAAAATCTCTTTGCTTCTAATATCTTCCTTGTGCTATGAGAAACTTTTTGTGCGCCATTTGTTGATTTTCGTAACATGCTTTTTTTAGCCGCTTGTAGAACCAAGTAGATGTTTCTATTTATGAATGTTTTATCGATTGTAAAATCTAGTTGATCGTTTTTCTAACCGGTTTCATTGACTATGAATAGCTCTGATAAATTTAATTCGCGTCAACGGATTCAAAAAATGTGCTTATTACAACCGAAAATTTGGTGTCATATATATATATATATATAGTGCCTAGTCTAGGCTTGATTAAAAAAAAATTTGAAATTGTAATATTTTTGTGTGTCTACCCAACGTGTAGTGCATTTATACCAATTTTTGTGGTGAAATTCCTTGGGGAAGTACCCAAGCCTGCTATTAAAGGTCTTTAGTGCCTAGCCTAGGCCTGATTATAACTTTTGAAAATGTAATGTTATTGTGTCTGTCCACTTCACGCTTAGTACATTATTTGTACCGATTTTCGATGTAAAATTCCATTGGGAAGTGCAGTGCCAAGCTAATCGTGGATTTGTTATGGAAACAAACTTGGAATGCTATTTTGTTTTGTTAACAAATATAAACTGAAATCCGTCTGCACGATATAAACCAGGGCTCACTGTGGAACCTCCGGTTACGTTTAATTAAAATACACTGAGTATAAAAGAAAAGTATAAGATCTTTCGGAAACCCCGCACCGTGATCCATCATCAGATACATAAAAAAGAGATAGTATGGGCTGGATACAGACAATTTATAATTTCACATGTGACTCAATTTGCAAACTGCCATCTGGTGTGTAAACAAAACAAATTGATTACAATACACTAATGATTAAGTCAAGCAGCAACATATTAAATTGGACGGTCATGTGCACTGTAATCAGTAAACAAAAATGTCCACGGTCTAGGTATGACATATGGAAGAGTCATTACAACACATATGCCCCTTCCATGCAATAAATAGACTTTCAGTGAATGTTAATTGGTCTAAGTTAGGGGTACCATGAGATAGTATATAGAATAAATAGACTTTCAGTAAATGTTACGGTCTAAGTTAGGGTACCATGAGGATAGTATACTAAATTTGGTGGTTCTAAATTGAAAACTGTAAATTTGTTTAGCAGACATATAAACAAACATTCAATTCTATATATATAGATTTTTTATTTTTTTCCAAGACCGTTTTTTAGGCATGTTATTGCTCAGGGTAGGGCGAGGTGGACGGATCCAATGCTCTCATTCGGGTAAGAGAATACGTACTTTGTGCCTGAGATTTTCCCAAAATGGCGCTTTTAGAACACGGAGAAATCGTAAGCTTTCAAACCAAATTCAAACGCGTCTAACTCTGAAACGGGCATTTTTAGTTCTGTGAAAATTTACGCAGTTATTCTCCTGTTGATAATGAAACAAGGATTTAATTTTCAGAATTTAAAAAAAGGGCTTTTTTGAGAAAATCGTTGGCGAAGTTGAAGATTTTTCAAAATCGGTTGTTTTTAACGCTGCGGAAACTAGCAGTTTCACAGACACAAAAAATTGCAAATAAAGTGCACATTTGTATGTCTTTAACAAAAAAAACGAGTGTAGAAAAAAAACTCCATTTGAACCTTTTTTTTTTTTTTTTTTAAACTCAGTTGACATTAAATGTCCGTAAATACTGTTTCACACGTTATGCAAGTTCAGCTATCGGGAGATTGCAAAAGGACGCCAATACTATGTTAACGTCCTTTTGCAATCTCCCGATAGCTGAACTTGCATAATGTGTGAAACAGTATTTACGGACATTTAATGTCAACTGAGTTAAAATATCGTAGCCACGTAAAAAGTATGTTCATAGCAACTTAGCGTAAATTGAACAACGATATATGTCCATTTGAACCTGTTAAAAAAAAAATCTTAAAAATTTCAATTTTTTTTAAATCACAAAGTTTACGATTTTTTAAAATTTTAATCATACCATGTGTAAAAAATATTAGCATCAAATATTATTATACGTTATACACACAATGTAATAAAAAATACCAGAACAAAGTATCTTTTTTAATTTTGCTGCAATGACTCGCTGAAGTTAGGAAAAATAACCGTTTTTTAGAAAGCTTGTTTGACGGTGGAAGATTTGAAACCCTCTGTCTCGAAGGGAAAAATTTTTTTTGCCGAAAGAAAAAATATAGGTCTCCTTATTTTAATCAAACACCCCTTAATTTTTTTAGAGAAATCTGAGACAGTGTTGGTACGACCCTGCCAGAGTTGAAATGGAATCCCTCTCTTGTTACCAGCCAACTAAGTTGAAAAATTTTTTGAAAGCTACCTAGCTTTGAGACTCCTCACCACAACGTGAAATGGGGGGGGGTGTGTCAAAACTCTGCTGGTCTCCCATCGATCCAGCATTATCTTCTAAGGGAACAGAAGACATGGGCAGTGTTGAACAGGAATTATACTCAACTTACATTTTATGAATAAGCATGCACGTGTATGTGTTAATTGTTATTTATTTAGTAGATTAGACAATTGCCATTACGTTTTGGAGAGGAGGTATGCAGAGTTTGGTAAGCGACCAGCGCTATCAACCCAGCAGCGAGGTCAAGAGCATTGCAACTTCTCCCCCCGTTCGCGGAGGACAAAACTCTCCTGAGCGAATATTTTACTATTACGAAAAACTGAGAAGTTAATTTTATCAACTATAACAAAACAGCAACTGCTCTTCTGACAGTAGCCTACAATTAACTACTCCCAGAAAAACTTGAGGGTGTTTAGCCATTGAAAATTAACTTACAGTATGTGTGCCTGCACTCTCTTTTTTCTTAAAATTATTTCACAACAGTTTTCTACTCTTTCACAGTTTTTCTTATGCGATGATTAAGTATATACGTAAACAAACAACTGCTATCTTTCGCAACTCAACTTTGTTAGTGGAGCAGCAAGACAGCAAGAATTTTCTTTATTTATTTGTTATCCCCCCTCCCACCCGACAGTTTTGTAGGCATGTGATCACTCGGGGAAGGGTGAGGTGGACATATCCAACCAGGGCCAGCTGTTCCAATGATCTCATTCCATCATTCGGGCAAAAAATATCTAACGCTTTGATTCAGGCAAGAGAATACGTACTTTGCGCCTGAGATTTTTCCAAAATTGCGCCTTTAAAACACTGGAAATCGTAGGCTTTCAAACCGAATTCAAACGCGTCTAACTCGAAAACGGGCATTTTTAGGTCCGTGAAAATTTACACAGATATTCTCCTGTTGATAATAAAACAGTGATTTAATTTTCAGAATTTTAAAAAATGGCCTTTTTAGAAAATCGTTGGCAAAGTTAGAGATTTTTCAAAATGGGCTGTTTTTAACGCTGCCGAAACACGGAAACTAAGTTTCACAGACACACAAAAAATTACAAATAAAGTGCACATTTGTATGTCTTTAACGGAAAAAACGAATATAGAAAAAACTCCATCCGAACCTGTTTAAAAAACCTTTAAAAAATTCATTTTTTTTAAAAATCACGAAGTTTACAATTTTTTAAAATTTTAATCATACGATGTGTAGCAAATATTAGCACCATATATTATTATATGTTATACACACAATGTAAAAAAAATACAAGAACACGATATCTTTTTTAACTCCGCTGCAATGACTCACTGAAGTTAGGAAAAATAACCGTTTTCTAGAGAGCTTGTTTGACGGTGCAAGATTTGAAATCTTCTATCTCGAAGGGAAAACTTTTTCTTGCCGAAAGAAAAAATATGGGTCTCCTTATTTTAGTCAAGGAACACCCCTTAATTTTTTTTAGAGAAATCTGAGACCATGATGGTACGATCCTGCATGAGTTGAAATGGAACCCATGATAGGTAAAAATAGATAAGAAACATTTGGTCACTTATAGATAATAATAGTGCATTTTTACATGCAGCATTTATTCAATATAAAATTTGTGTTTTCCCTCCAAATGAACTTGAGTTGTTTGGCTCCAGTGAACATGGACATAATTAAAAGTTTCAGGGGCTATTTCAGGCAATATCTAATTTTCTGATTGACTGATCAGTGAGAATTAGATGACAGTATGTCTGTATTGAACTCCATTCACTTGATGAAAGACGATGGGACAGTGTTACATCTGCAATGCTGGTTGATTATGAGAATTTCTGGCTAGTAACCAAAATGTTAAGGAAGATAATGTACCTGAGAGTAGCTGAAATGGAATAGCAAATTTTGACCTTGTAAATCATGTTGATGATGATTTGATTACTTCTGCATTTGAAACATAATAGGGATTATTCTTAATGAAGAAGATAGTGACAGGAAGACAATGTTGAATGCATTGAAGGCACAATAATTATGTCAGTTTACATGTAAGCTCAGAATGTACTTAATTCTATTTTAACTTGAACTTTCATTTAATCTTCCATTCTTCTGAGTTCTTTCCATTTTATAGGCATTCCTGGCCTCTGGATTTTTGGCAAGGCCTGTTCTCAATGTATAGTCTGGAAACCTTAATTTTTTTTTTGAGAACATTTTATCACATTTTGAATGTAGTATGTAATAAAAGGAAGCGTGTGTGCATATGCCCGTGCACATACAAGAGATTTCAAATTGAAAATTTTCTCTATGCAGTACACACAGTTTTTGATTGTGAAGGATATAATGAACAAAACTATTCAGTCCTGTGGTGCTTATTATTTCTGTGTGTTTTTGTAAACTGTGTTTTTTGGAAAAGAGAACACATTTTCTGTTAAGTAGGTAAATTTGCTGTTGCCTTATTTGATGCATCTGTATGTACTTAATTTTTTTTTTCTTTTACTAGGCAACAGAAATTTTTGTAGCAGTCCAGTTACATATTTGCAGAACAAGACTGCAAAAGGTATTTTTTCTTGTTTGTTCTATTAAGCTTATCAGTACTATTAAGCTTCAGTATAGTTTGTTATAAAGAACAACATGTATTGTGACATATTTTTGCTGACATGACTGAAATTTTCATATTTTTTTTAAATACCAAAGTATGTTAGAATGGAGCTGGGGTAGTACTTCCAGGCCACATTTACAAATTAATGTAACTTTTTAACCATATTTCAGCCTTCTCCCCCACCAGTGATAAATGCTTATTCTCTCTCCCCCCCCTTTTTATGTGTTGTGTTGTTACAATCAGAATGCTCAGCAGTGTAAAGAAACATGAAAAAGAAAAAAAGGGGGGGGGCAGATCGTTGTACATACTTAAAGTCACTAATGAAAATATGTTCGTATTTGTTGAAACATCACAGTAAACCAGGTGTCTAGTATCTTGATGTTGAACATGGAAAATGTTAAGAGTTAAAAGATGAAGAGAGAAGTCAGTAGATCACTCTTATCTCAGTTGATTTTGTTTTAACTTTTTATGTTACAGTGAAACCTGTCTAAAATGCAATCTAAGGGACTGCTACTATTTTAAGTTTTAGACAGGTGCATCCACAGAAGCCATTGAAACATAAACATTTGATATTTTTCCATGCTAATAACAGATTTTACATAATTAGTAGTTACTTAAGAGAATGTATTGTTTGTATGTACCTTAATCAACTAAAAATCACAAACTTCTATTTTTTAAATAAGCTGAAATTGATTTCTGTACAGTGTCATATTCCATGTCAAAATCAACAAGGCTCACAAACCCGACATTTTTCGATTTTTATGAAACTTGGTATAATTGTAGAATTCATCAATATAAACAAACATGTCATATTCCATGTCAAAATCAACCAGGCTCACAAACCCGACATTTTTCGATTTTTATGAAACTTGGTATAATTGTAGAATTCATCAATATAAACAAACATGATTTTTTTCAGAATTTTTAATGCATCCGTTTTTGAGTTATTTATTTTTGAAATTAAAAAAAACAACCCTGAAATTTCATAATCTGAGCAAGCTTTAACTGCCAATTACTCGGGTTCTAGTAGAGCTAGGGTCATGAATTATGGCTCATTTTAAAGATCTTGAATTGGGCTTTCATTTGATATGACACATGGCACTATTAAAAAAATTAATGTCAATTTTAAAACTTTAAAATTGAAATATTAAAAACGTATTTTAAAAAATCTGAAAAAAATGTTTAACAAACATTATTTTTCTACATATCCTGAAAGTTTCATAATGGGATCGCTATGGAATCACTAAAAAAAATAATAACGCAGAACAATGCAACTGAAATGTGCCAGATGTACTTACCGGTTCCACCCATGACTTTATGTGGTTTGTGTAAAATGTCATACTTGCTCTTTTAAACATTGTGAATGTTAAAGAATGAAAATACACATCTAAGTAATTTGAAGCTGTGTCCCAAAGTAATTCATTTCATAATTCAGTATAAGGTTCTGTGTGCATATTTACACTTACAAAATTATTTTATCTTCTATATGTATCCTGCTTTTTTTCTTTCTTTTAAATTTTGCCGCACTTGTATGCCAGTGCTTGATTTGCCTTCTTTGTCATTTTTAAATTATATACTCTTCCAGTAGCTGTTGTCGGGTCAACTTTTAACAAAACATCAGATTTATGAACCAACAGTATATCCGGTGATTGAGGATACTTGTATGGAGATGGATCATGCGGCTCCAGGAAGCTCACTTTTACCTCTTCTGTGCCCTCATTCACACCAAGTACACATCCCAACCACCAGTGCTCTGAGTACTTACTAATCACAAAACCTACCATATTTTCAAAACTAATGTTCTCTTCCCCTTCATCTGTTGCACATATCTCTTCTTTAAAATGCTCAGAAAGTGAGTAAGTTTTGACTAGTAATTTGTGTTTTCCTGCAGGAATGAAACAATTGAGTTTCTGAGTACCACTTATTGTCTTAGCAGAAGCTATTCTACTTTTAAGGATAATTTCCTCCTCCTCTTTGTAATTTTCTGTTGTTGCAAACCGAAAGTGAATGGAGGCAATATTAGCAGTGGCCCATTCAAAGAGTTGGCGTGGGGTCATAATTTGATTATTATAAATAAGTTGTAAACTTGCCTTTGCAGCTAATCACTTCACAGTACCACCTATCCCATCACATGCATTTTTGCCATGTGCTGTTGCAAAAAAATTCCATTCTGCTTTTATATTAAAGTCAGTCTCGTGGTAGCACAAGCTCAGGAAGCTTGACTTGTTTTTGTATTGTGAAGCTGCTCCATCCAAAAAATAAAATATCTTTTCAGGTTTTTGAGAAAAATGTAACTGCATGAAATTAATTAGGTAGCGCTGAAACAGATGGACAGCTATACTGTCGTGAATTAAGCAGTCGGATATAATCACAAAACTTACATGTCCTAGGTTCTGAGTTTTCTCATCTCGATAGTATATAACTATAGGATGCAGGGTTGCTTGGGCATTGTTCCAGTGAAAACCCTGAGCTGCATCTTGCAATACAAAAGAATAATTTTCAGCAAAGTCGCAAATTACTATGTATTGATTTTCTGTTATTGTGTCTTTAAGATGTCTTAAGTAACTTGGCTGTTGAGTTGCTATAAAAGAATGGTGAAGCAGGGCTGGAAGTTTTCCAAACAACAGGTTCAAAAACTCCTGTGTGGATTTTGATAATGTTTCAAGTACTGTCCTCTTCTCTAATTGCATCCATTGCTTGAATGTCACATTTTCTATACTATTTAGATCAAAAACAATCTTCAAATCATTGCTTGAGCTGTTCTAATCCTGGACAGTTGTTGCACTGACTGAAGTAACATGCAGGTGTAGGGTTTCCACAAATTATGTTTGCAAGGACATCTTTATAGGAGTTTATTGGCTGAACAGTGTCTCCTGTTAATTCAGGTAACTTGCATTGTGTCATCATCAGTGTAACATTCTGATGCATTGTACAAACACAAACAGAATGTGTGCCACTTGCTCCTGCAAGAACGCAGTGCTTAGGGCGAAGTTCACAGAACTTGGAGAACCCCACCTTTTTCTCTTGAAATCTCTCTTTAAAAAGAGTATACAATTCACGCAAATTACTCAGAAGCAATTTTTTTTGTACCTGTTGACGCTTATTATCTATTTTAATGGAAACAAAGTATTTTTTTCCTGGCATTTGGCGGCTTACATCGTCACTCATAAAATTCTTGTATACAATTTGCTGTGTCTTTGTCTAAAGTCTTTCCTGGATTTGGATCAGGAGAAGACATACCTTTTTCTTTTACTAGCTTTTTAGCCTTTCTGGCCATAAAATTTGAAACTCTAAATTCTGTTTCAATTTGTTTCAGTGACCAAGATTTAGGCAGTGTACTCAATATCTGCATTCTTATACTTTTATTTTCTGTGGAATGAAATTTTTCTTTCAACTGTCTTATAATTTCTGGTTCAGGAGATGAAATATCCTTTGGTTCTGACGCAGGACTTAACTTTAATAATTTTGCTCGAAATGCTTCTTGGGCTTTTTTATATTTCTCTTCAGGGTATTTTTTTTCTTTCAGGCGTTTTTTCTTGATTGATGCTTCATCCAGACATTGTAAACTTCTGTTAAATGCTTCTATAGCATGCTCTTTTTCAGGAGTTGATACTTCAATGTTTTCAGATAGAACAGCATGGCCTTCGACGACTTGTTCATTATAGCTGTCAGAAGGTGAAGAGGAATGTTCAGCAGCTTCAGAGTGAAATTTCTGGATTGCTTTACGACAACTGTCACAGATCTTGTCTCCAGTTTTGAGCAACTTGTTCTGTAGCAATAGATTCTTGGAAACTGGTCACAGATTTTTATGTTATATTTATGGTTTGGTTTCCCAAGGGGGTTGCAACAGTAAACCACACTTGAAACTTTTGATGTGGATGGTCTGCTGGCATCCATTTTTTACTTTGCTTTTACTTTAAAACCTAGGAAAGAAACACAATTTGTTACCCTTATGGATATATATTAACTTTTTAACTAATTACAATTAATTCATTAACATTTGCAGTGTGTGTAAGACCAGGGATAACATTTTAGACAGACAAAATAAACAATTCCTCAGTCACTGATGGTGCGTTTAGTAACGTCCTTCTATGTTATTATTTTTTTTTATAGTGATCCCATAGCGATCCCATTATGAAACTTTCAGGATATGTAGAAAAATAATGTTTGTTAAACATATATTTTTTTTAGATTTAAAAAAGAAACATGTTTTTTAATATTTCAATTTCAAAATTTTAAAATTGAAATTACATTTTTTTAATAGTGTCATGTGGCATATCAAATTAAAGCCCAATTCAATATCTTTAAAATGAGCCATAATTCATGACCCTAGCTGTACTAGAACCCGAGTAATTAGCAGTTAAAGTTTGCTCAGATGATGAAATTTCAGGGTTTTTTTGAAATTTCAAAAATCAATAACTCAAAAACGCATGCATTAAAAATTCTGAAAAAAATCATATATGTTTATATTGATGAATCCTACAAATATACAAAGTTTCATAAAAATCAAAAATGGTCAGGTTGAAAATGCTATTTTTGCTGGTTGATTTCACATGGAATGGACCCTACAGTAACATTAACAATATGATGCTCAGTGAGAGAACGTGTGCTTATCATGAACTAAAATAATTCAATCACCTCAGAAAAATGTAGAATCTCTAATATCTTGAAGATTTTGTAGTGCATGATATGTTTTTATCCTAGAAGTGTTTTCTCTATTCACCTCCTCTATTTCATCATCCTTACTGTTATTTTTTATTTTACTTTATTTGATGCTTAATAATTTCAGTAAGATCATTACAGTGCTCAGTCGCAACATTGTTGTTGATGTTTACATAATCCTTTTCACTGGCAATTACAAAATGGGCCCTGTTAAGTGTGGCCTGCTCATTGGTGCTTTCTTTCACTCACATGTTTGCTAAGTCTTCAAGAGAAAATATTGCTTCCTTGAAAACTCTACTTAGCCGTTTTGGGTGATGTCTTGCATGATACTTTTGCAAGCCACCCGAAAGCATCTAGGACAGTTATGAATTTCATTAATTCACTAGAAGAGGATGCAGAGTTTATTCACAAGAAGCAACTGCATAACAAATTTCTAATAATGAATTTTGACATATTGAATAATCTCTTGATCCACTGGCTGACAAATAACAGTTTTCTTTGGTGGAAACCATGCAAGTCTTACATTTGATTGGCTAAGATGAGGATGGCATGTTGCATTTCCCCAAAACAAAAGAACATGAATTGAGCAAGCCTTATTATGAAGAACTCAATGGAAACCCTATAGATCAAACTGTCAAAAATCTTAAGAAATTAATCAGCTCTTTAAGAAATAAAAAAACAGCTTAATGAGCTCTTCAAAAACTTCTCCAAAATCCAGTCAAGAATTCCACAGATCTATGGTACGATAAAAGTTCACAAAGAAGGCCATCCAGTAAGACCTATAATAGACACTAGAAATTCGCCACTCTCCAACATTAATTATTTACTTGGTCACCTCAGAGATATGTTCCCTTCTCCTCCCTACCTACTAAAAAATTCCATGCAGCTAAAAGGAAAACTGGACAACTTGCCAGAATTAATTCATCCAGTAATGGCAAGCCTGGATATAGTCTCTATGTATACCAACATTAACCTGGACCTCCTACTGGAATTCATTGCAGATGACCTTGCGGAAAAAATAGTATTCCATAATCACAATAAAGAAATACTACTTGGCATATATGAACTGCTCCTATTTTCCTTCAAGAATAATTTCTTCCAGTTTGGAAAGAAATATTACAGGCAAACTTCAGGACTTGCAGTGGGTTCTCCACTAGCACCTCTGCTAGCAAATTATTATATAAGTAAACTAGAGGCAAAAATCCTTATACAACCCTCCTTGTTTGCTCTCTATGTAAGGTACATGGATGATGTCCTAATTATAGTAGATACTGTGGACCAATCTCTACCTTCTCAGATTCTGGCAGAATTTAACTTACTAGAGAATACCTTACAGTACACCCTAGAACAGGAAAGAGACCATAGCATCAATTACCTAGATTTAACCGTGACCTCAAGAGAGGGGAAAATATTCACTCAGCTTTTTAGGAAACCCACCAACACAGGGAAGATGTTAGACTTCTGCTCATTCCACCCGGATTATATTAAAGCGAATGCGGCGAGACAATTTTTGGAAAAGATTGAAATCCTGGTCTCTTCAGCTACTCAGAAAGATCTTCACAAAGAAGAATTAAAGGAAATATTGGCAGAAAACAATTACCCCTCCCCATATGTTGAGAAAATATTTAAACAAGTGCCAAAAAAGAAGCAGGAGAAAACCAACTTCAAATTCACCAGCAAAATTACGTACCACAAGGGACTTTTCGAGAACTTGAAAAGGATCGGAGCAAAATATAATATCAGGCTAGCTCCAGATCTTAATAACAAAATAAAGAAATTCCTGCCAGCTTTAAAGCAGAAAGAATTGGACATCCAATTGCAGGAAGGAGTAATTTACTGCATCGACTGTAACTGCGGACTCGGCTATATAGGAGAAACAGGGAGAAGTATTAAGGTCCGAATGAAAGAACACCAAGCAGCCATTAGGAACATTGGGAACAAAACAGGGCTAGACAGACATGTACAAGCAAGTGGACACTCCATAAATTGGGACTCAGTGAAAATAATCGCCCACCAGTCAAACTTAGTAAAGAGGAAACTAGAAGAAGGGATCGAAATAGCAAGAAGAAGTACCACAATTAACGATAATTGCGGATGGACTCTTCCAATTGAGTGGCAGCAACTACTCCAGTGACATAGTCCTGATGACGAACTAGGCTTTAGTTCGAAAATTTGACAACCAACTTTGATGAAAAATAACCTCTATAAGACCCGTAAAAAAAAGCTATTCCACAATGTCTCTTTTGTCTTTTCACCTTTGAATTAAAACTTGTTTGCCAATCAGCCATAATTTCAACTGTCATGCAGGATTTCTAGTTTGATTTTCACTCAACAGGAAAGCTTTTTGTTTAAATTCATAATATTGAAGTATCATGGTTTGGTGACTTTGCCAATCACTAATTGTTTCTCCATCTCCCGAGACATACCTCGCACGGGGATAACCGGTTTTCCGGTTATTTGGGGAGCGGCGCCCCCACGGCCCGAGCTCACCTTGTGACGGAACATCTTTCTTTTTCGTCTTGTACGATTACATCACCGAAGGGACAGCTGTTCATCCAGCTGTTGGGGGATGGCGTCCCCACGGCCCGAGCCGACATGTACATATGTGAGGATTTTCACATTTTTATGTTTTTTGTTTTTTCACTTGACACGAACCCGCCTTAGTTGTAGGCTGCTGAGGTTGTGATTATGCGCCAGCTCTGGATTATAGTTTCTCGTTTTCTATCCTGTCTTCTCCATTTCATGTTTTTTTCTTTGTTCTTCCGAGCTGGTTAGCTAGACCTACCTGCACGTTTGCCGTGTGCGGTGACCCGTAAGGTGGAAAAGGGGATGCTGGAGGCTGAGGTTTCTGGAGGCCTGGGTGGTGGTGTCGCCAGTTGCCAACACTCCTCTTTGCCCTCTGCTTCAACCTAAACGGGCGGCTGGGAACTAACCCACTCCTAGTCAATGAGGTCTGTGGCAGAGTGGTGTCCAGACCTCTAACGGCTTGTCGTCTCGTACGACAGGGTGAGTCTGGGGATAGGGTGGGCATGCCAAAGGGGGTTTCCCAGGCATGGGAAAGTCTGGGTGCTCACTGAGCGCATGTCTGCCCTATCAACTTGCTATATCCGCTTGCTATCCCTAGAGCCGTGTCCTGTGTCCACTTGGGCTTGCGGACCTCCGGTTCTCCCTTGTTGGGCTCGATTGTGGGTGGGGAAGTCGGCGGATGAATCCTTTATTTTTTTCATGGCAGACAATAAAATTTCCCAGGAACCCAAAACTAAAAGAGGTATGGAGGAAGGTTCAGGTCCTTCCGCCAAAAAATTTGTCGCTGATGTTTCTAATGCTAGATTCTTTTTTGTGCACTCATTGGACCCTTCAAAGCCTTTGAGTGCCAAAAGTCCATTTTGGATCCATAAAGCACTGCAATCAATCGCAAGCTCTCCTAAGAGTGTCAAGAAGCTCCAGTCTGGAGATCTTCTTGTTGAGATGTCTACTGTGGCCTACAGTTCCACACTTATCAACACCAGCATGCTGCTTGAGACTCCGGTCAAAATAACACCACACGGTTACCTAAATTCATCTCGAGGTGTTGTCTCCTCTCGGGATCTTATTGATTGCACTGAGGATGAACTTATCGAAGAACTGAGGAGCCAACATGTTACGGGTGTGCGGCGTATTTCTTTCAGGAGGAATGGGCAGTTTGTCCCATCCTGGAACATTATCTTGACATTCAACTGCCCTTCCCTGCCTACATCCATCAAGGCAGGGTATCTCCACCTCGAGGTAAGACCGTACATTCCTAACCCGTTGAGATGTTTTAGGTGCCAGTCGTACGGCCACTCTCAGCAGTCATGTAGGAGTAATCCTAGGTGTGGACGCTGTGGTGCCACAGAGCATCTATTATCAGAATGTGTCCGAGGCCGAGTTTTGTGTGAACTGCAAGGGTTCACACCCAGCATCAGCCAAAGATTGTCCCAAGTGAAAGGAGGAAAAGGAAATCCAAAGGCTCAAAACGGTGGAAAATATTTCCTATCCTGAGGCCAGAAGAAGAGTGGTTCCTGTTGCATCTGATCGGCGATCATACGCTTCAGTGGTGGTTGCCATTCAGACCAAAATTCAGATCCGCCCTGGATGTCCATTCAATGTAGACGATATCGCAGCTGGACTGGAGGCGCTCCAGTCGCGAGCTAGGGGTCTGAAAGCGGCACCCGCCACTTCGCCGAAGCAGACTCACTCCAACACCAGCAAGGGAACTCAGGCCACTTCTTCTGGCAAAAACACCAACACTAACACCAAGGTCAAGGATAAGAAGAGCGTTTCTTCTCCTCCAAAGTCTCAGCCAAACAATCAACGGCGAGCGAATCCCGCTAAGACACTTGGGACAAAGCATTCACCAATCTTGGCCCCTGGTCACCCCCCAAATCTGGGGGAACGCTCGTCAGAAGAAATGGAGGCTGACCAAGTTTAACCATTTCTTTTTTCATTTCATTTTTACCCATGGGTTCAATAATTCAATGGAACTGCCGAGGTTTTAGCACCAGTTTTGATGACGTGAAACATCTGCTTTATTTGTACTCTCCGGTGTACCTTTGTCTTCAGGAGACAAAGCTTAAACCATCAGACCTGCTTTCAGTTCGAGGCTACAGTGCATTTCGGACAGATCACTCGTCTGGAAATATAGCCTGTGGGGGTGTCGCTATTCTCGTTCCTCACAGGGTTCCGGTATCTTCCGTCGCGGTTTCCACAACTGTGCAGGTCGTGGCGGTTCGTATTTCTATGCCTGTGCCTCTTACTGTTTGCAGTGTTTATCTACCACCGGATGAGGATGTTAGCGTCTCTGTTCTGGAGAGCTTGATTGATCAGCTGCCTTCACCCTTCCTTCTTTTGGGTGACTTTAATGCTCATCATCCTTTGTGGGGTAGTGTCAGCGCCAGTGCGAGAGGTCGCCGCATAGTCTCTTCTGTGCTCGGCTTCTGTGTGCCTTTTAAACACCGGTGCTGACACTTACTTCCATGAGCCGACAAGATCCTTCAGTGCGATCGATTTGACCTTGGGTTCACCATCGATCATTGCTGACTTGTCGTGGACGGTGTGTAAGGATCTCCACAGGAGCGACCACTTCCCAATCGTCCTCTGGCACCATGCAAACGTGCCATATTCTGCATCCCGCCCACCTCGATGGAGGATGGATTGTGCCAGATGGGAGGTCTTCACATCGTCCGCGGTGATATTTTCTGAAATGGTGACCCAAGAGTCAATCAACGCAGCTGTACTTAAAGTCACAACTTGTATTCTTCAGGCAGCTGATCTTTCAATTCCTAAAACATCTACGAAGCTCCCCAGAATTCCGAAACCTTGGTGGAACCCTGAATGCGCAGCGGCTAGGAGAGCTCAACACAAGGCCTGGTCTACTTTTCGGCGTTATCCAACCGAGGCTAATCTCGTTGCTTTGAAACGTGCTAAATCCTATGCTCGGTTGGTGCGTCTACGTAGCAAGAGGGAGTCTTGAATCCAGTATGTATAATCTCTTACCTCACGTGCCAATTCGAAAACTGTGTGGGAAAGGATTCGTAAGATCCGGGGTACCTACAGTTCACACCAGATTGCCATTCTCGAGAGTAACGGCTGCACATATGCTGACGTCGGGGAGATTGCAGATTGTTTGGGGGAGGCGTTTGCCTCCGTTTCGAGTGATCTGGCGTTTCCGTTCTCCTTTCATAGGATTCAATCCTCCGCGGAACGCCAGAGAATCTCTTTTGCGCCGTATACCGACACTGGTTATAACTCCCCCTTCAGCATGTGTGAACTTCGGGTGGCTCTGAATCAGTCGGGCGCTACTTCTGTCGGTCCCGATGACATCCACTACGACATGCTCCGTCATCTCTCGCAGTCGTCTCTCGAGAACCTTTTAATCTTATAAAACCGCATCTGGTTAGAACACAGTTTCCCGGAGTCTTGGCAAAAGGCTTTTGTTCTACCTTTTCCGAAGCCTGGCAAGGATCCTAAGTCTCCCTCTAGTTATCGCCCAATTGCTCTCACTAGCTGTCTGTGTAAAGTTCTCGAACGCATGGTTAACTCACGATTAATTCATTTTTTAGAACATCATCAATTACTTTCACCATCACAAAGCGGTTTTCGGAGTCGTCGTTCACCTCACGATCATCTCCTGTACCTTGAGACATCTGTGCGTGAGGCGTTCGTGCTTAGGCAGCACCTGGTTTCTGTATTTTTTGACATCGAGAAAGCCTATGATCGTGCGTGGCGGCACGGGATTATCCGTGACCTCCACGCATGCGGATTGCGAGGACATCTTCCGACATTTATTGTAAATTTTCTTCGCAATCGGGTGTTCCAGGTGCGCCTGGGTACGACGCTATCTGCAACTATCCATCAAGAACAAGGTGTTCCTCAAGGTTGCATTTTATCTGTCACATTGTTCATCCTGCGCATTAATTGTCTCCTCACAAATCTTCCTCCTTCGGTTTCGGCTACTGTGTATGTCAATGACTTGCACATCTTCTGCTCTTCATCGAGCATGCGTTTCATTGAAAGGCAGTTGCAGTCTGCAATTAACCAGATTTTTAAAGCGGCGAATAGCAATGGTTTCGTTCTTTCTCCCGACAAGACAGCGTGTGTTCATTTCTGCCGGAGGCATGGCCTCCATCCTGACCCCGAGCTGTATTTGGACCGTGCAGCCATTCCAGTTTTGCCGGAGACCAAGTTCCTTGGACTGACCGTCGACCGTGCGCTTACGTTCCGTGTGCACGTTCGGCGGCTCAAGATTTCCTGTCTGCGTGCTCTTTCTATTCTAAAAATCCTTTCGAGAGTTTTGTGGGGCGCAGACAGGATCTCTTTGTTTCGCATTTACCACTCCTTAATTCGGTCGAAACTGGATTATGGCTGTATCGTGTATGGCTCGGCTCGTCCTTCCGTTCTCCGGCCTTTGGACGCTGTTCATCATCAGGCGCTGCGTCTTTGTACGGGAGCATTTCGAACATCTCCAATTCCCAGCCTTTACGCTGATGCGAACGAACCATCGCTTGAATTACGCCGTCTGCAGCTGTCTGTTCACTTTTACTTAAAACTTCGGTCTCTTCCAGACCATCCTTTGTACGGTGCAGTTTTCCATCCTCAGCATGCTCGTTTATTTGAGAGCCGGCTCTCGTGCATTCCAACCTTCGGTCTTCGTATGGCGGCCGTAGCTCGTGATGCAGGGCTCGACTTGTCGCTGGTTGCAGGGGCTTTGGGAATCCTCCATGGCACCCACTTGGTGTCATGGTTGATACCACCCTTACGTCTTTCGACAAATCCTCAACCCCTGCGTCAGTGTACCAGCATCTCTTCGCTGAGCACCATGCCCTCAAAACTGAATACACTCCCATTTTCACTGATGGCTCCAAGATGCATGGAGTCGTTGGATCCGCAGCTGTCTGTGTTGATGACGTGTCAGTAGCGCGGATCCCAGTTGAGGCCACGGTGTTTTCTGCGGAGATGCATGCTGTGTATCTTGCACATCTTCATGTTCAGTCGAGTTCTCATCATAGGGCTATGGTCTATACGGATTCCTTAAGTGTCCTGCAGTCTTTGTCATCACTGGACTATTGTAATCATCCTTTTCTTTTGAACGTACGAAGGCTTCTTCGTTCCTTGCTCGAGGCCGGTGTCCAGATTCAATTCTTCTGGATTCCTGGGCATGTTGGAATCTCGGGTAACGAGTGTTCTGATGCGGCCGCTAGATCTGCTTCCTCTTTGGTCGTCACACCCTTGCCACTGTTTCACCGGGATTTACGCTTTCTTGTTCGTGATCATATCAAACGAACGTGGCAGGGTCTGTGGGACCAACAGGTGGAAAATAAACTGCATTGTATAAAACCTATTCTCGAAATCTGGAACTCCTCATCTCGTCGGAACTGCAGGGAGGAAGTGGTGCTTGCGCGTCTCCGCATTGGGCATTGTCGTTTCACTCACCGCTTTTTGCTGTGTGGTGACACTGCGCCGATGTGTGAGACGTGCAATTGCCGACTCACTGTCATTCATCTTTTGTGTAGCTGTGTTCGTTTTCGTGGTGTACGTTTCCATTATTTTCATTTTCATTTGTTAACCGAGGATGCCGCTACTCAGCAGCGGGTCCTGGATGACCAGTGCGATACTGTCGCTGTGTTTTCGTTTTTAAAAGAAATTGACTTTTTTAAACGCATTTAGATTTTAGCTCTTCCATCGTCCTCATTTTTCAGTTTTAATGAATCAACCGAATTTTAAACATTGTATCATGTTTTTAATGGTGTTTGTTTCATTGTCTTTTAGCCCTTCCATCACTCTCATTTTTCACTTTTACTTAATCAGCCAGATTTTAAGTTTTCTACCATATTTTTAATACTGTTTGTCTGTCCTGTGTCTTGTCTTGTGTTTGGCACTCTTTGGCCAGACATGGCCCTTGCGCCATAAAAACTAACAAACCAACCAACCAACCAACCCAAGACATAAACGCACAAAGAATAACTGCAAGGCATTCCTTAGAACTTTTTCCTGTAGTACAGGTTACGCCTTTTCCAACCCAGTTTTGTTTGGCAGTGCCCAATGAAACAAATCCATTTCATCGTCATTAGCAATGTTTCGAGGTTCATAACCCTCAACAAATGTTGATAATTTTCGTTCCAACAGCCCAACAAAAAGGAAAAGTCCAAAACTGTTTTCCTGTTGATGTCTGCCCCTTCCCCATGAATTTTCAGGAATGAAGTGTTGTGCCTCTTTCAGAAACTCTCTAACAATTCATTAGAAGTATGGAACTCTTTTCTTAGGTTTTTTTTTTGGCTACTGCACTTTGTTGTTGCTCCTGCACTAACAAAACCACTCCCAGACAATCTTATTCAAGTCTTTTAATTTCTGGTTTTTCACATTTTTCCCTTATGCTGAGCTACCACCTTTATGCCATGGCTCTATTATGTCGTCATTTTGCTTTAAAATATCACAAATTTGTGTTTTTTCTGCATTGAACTTATCTGCTGAATGCTTTACACCTGCACTTTTCATGCATTTCAATTTACTGTAACTTTTGTATCCTTATCGAAAGCATTTTTCTTTGGCGCTATGGTAAGGCAAATGAAAGAACACGACTCAAAACAAGCACAGGCTCTGAATGATCATCTCAATGAATAAATGACAGATAATTGAATTGAAGTGTCATGTGGATGAAATCTGTACAGAACAGCCACATTGTGTCCAGCAAAGAAAGCAATACTGGTCACATGAACTAGACCTGAGTCCCGCTTTTAAAGTCTAAAGGAGAAGCCAAACAGCAAACAGTGTGATAGGCCAGAGTGAGTGTTTATGTAAACAGCACAAAAGCAGTCTCTCTCTCTCTCTCCCTCTCTCATTGTTATTTTCAACCTCAAGCAAATTTGTTCCATGTGAATTCATTATTACACTTTATCATGTGATGTTTTGTATTCAATTGATACAAAACATTACATGGGAACTTTCTGTTGTTGTCAGGTTCGTTTACTCTCTTGCCATTTCCGTTTCTGCGTTAGGCAGATTCTAATGTATATAGCTTAAATAGCATGTAATTTTCTATCTTTCACTTCAGGACCAAAAGAGTTTCATTTTGGGAAGGTTTCCGATTTGTGCAAGTTCCGTCTCAAGCTGGTTTTACTGTAATATGAGAATAGTTCTTCACTTACCTTATTCCATTTATAAAAGCCCTGATGTTGAAAACCTTTTACTTTGGATTTCATTGTAATTTTCCTGCTTTGGCACTTTATTTTTAGTTAGATTTCTGCATCGCTTATATTTGTATTTCACATAATTTAAAAATATTTTAAAATAAATATATTTATATACTATGCAGCAGATCTTGTATCATAATGTTACCAGTTTTTTTTCTACATTATGATGCATAAAGATTTACTTTAAAAAATTGAAGCAATTGTTTTATAACATTTAATGCACTTTTGTGGAAAATGTTTGTTTAATCTGCTCAGTTTATTAACATTAAATCTCACTTCCCTTTTTTTCACTTCAGTACCTCTTGTACTACATTTTTATGTTAAAGTGTAGTATTTATTATCTGATACAAATATTTTCAAACACTTAAATACTTCTTATATTATTTACATCATTTTAATGTAATGGCCGGTTGTTTGTCTTAAAAATCAAAAACTTAAATACAGTAGAATATTATAAGGTTATTATGTTTTTTTTCATGAGCATGATGGTGCTATCAGGATGTAAAGAAAGTATCTGGACAATAGAGAAGCATGCATTTTAAGCTTAAGAAATCGAACAAAACACTTAACCTAATCGTCTAGGCAGTCCCTATTGGAACTGCTGACCTTGTTCCACCGATCTACAAGTTGAAATATCCCATTGCGATAGAAGTCTGGTGAGTGGGAGTTGAAGTCATCCGTGCAAAGTTTTTCTCAGCGAGAATATTCGGCAAAGACGGGAACAGATCAGAGTCAGACTGGGCAAGGTCCGAGGAATAAGGGTGTGTGGCAATATTTTCCATTCCAGCTCATGCAATTTTTGCTGGATCCGTAAAGCAAAATGTGGATGAACACTATCCTGGTGAAAAACAACTCCATGGTGATTAAGCAATGCTGGGCGCTTTACTTGCAGTGCAGCATAGGGGACGGTCCAACTGTTAGTTGTAAGCATCCACTGTGATGGTATGTTTCTGCGGTAAGAGTTCATAGTGAATCACACAGCGACAATCCCAGAAGCAACTCGGCATCACCATCTGTCCATGAAGGGGTGGCTTAGAGACCTGCTGTGGGGGTTGTCCCTCCTTAGTCCAGGCTCGTTGTTGTGTAACATTCACACATGTGACCTATTTTCTGTCACCTGTGACCAACCGATGCAAAAAGCCCTGTTTTTTCTTTGGTGCAGAGCAACAGCAATGGAGTAGCATTGCATCACATTCTTGTCAGACAAAGCACAATGCACCCATTTGCTTGGTTTACACAAATATCCCAACTTCTGATGTCGGATGTTGATGGTCGTATGGGAGGTCTTCAGTTCCTGTGCAAGTTCCCGTAGTGTTGCATTAGGCTTATTTGATAGAATGTGTTGCAGTATAATATCTCCAACCATACTGAGTCTGCCACTTTTGGGCACATTAGACAGATCCTGTACACCAGTGTCAAATTTCCTCTAGCAGTCACAGCAAGCACTTTGTTTGATATCATCACCAAACATATTTTGCAATTTCCAAGTGCTTTCATGCCATTATTCATAGAGCAATATTACATGTACACCTTTCTTCGATATCGCCATCATATTGACGCCACGTGCAACTAATCTTCACCACAACAGTGCACGTTCTGTCCTTAGAATCTGTTCTTTTGCATGCAGCACTCTGGGATGTTTGTCACCACAGCCCTGCAGTATCTTGCATTACACACCACGTATGATTTTTTCTGGAAACTTTCTTTACAACCTGATATTTCTATTCTGCTTTTAAATTCCTCCTAGCAGATGACTTTTTCTGAATGATAATTTCTTTTTGTGTGATGCCTATATTCTTATCAATATTTTCAGACTTGAGATTCTTCCGCAAATTCACTTAATTCCACTTTTTCGTAATGTGGACCAATCTTGAGATTGGTGCAAAGCAGATGAGAAATTGTTTCGGAATTTGTGTGCCTACTTGCAAGCCAGCAAAAGAGAGAAAGAAAGAGAGGGGTTGTTTTCAGTTTGGGAACAATATTGTGTCAGTAGAAAGGCCATTTCACATAATATGATGAAAACAATAATGAAGAAAAAAATTATCACGCACGATTTATTATGTATTAAAAACATTAAGAATAGCAAGATCTTTCGGCTGAAACATCATCCTTGTTCACACTGACAGCAAGCATTCATGTGGTCAACATAGTTTTTGTAACTGTTACCAGTAGAAATTTCCAAATAATCGGAACAATGGAGGGTGAATCTGAATTACAAGAGTTTTTACTGAAGAGAATTTCAATGCTTTTCATGTAGCGTAATGCAAATTTGTTTGAGAAAGGTGCAATCCTTTCAGTGTTGGGCCAGTTTGGAAAGGCAGAGGTATCTTCTATGGTCAAAAGTGAAAGAGCAGAAGTAGGAAGGCTTTTTCTGACATCCCTTTTATGTTCCATAATTTTGCAGTTGATTGAACAAATAGTGCTACCAATATACAGAGAGTGAGTCAAAAGGTTTGCAATTTTTGCGTAAATGCATGTGCTGCAGGGGGTATATATTGTGTTTAAACTAGTTCAAATCGTGCACCTCAGTCAGTCAAGGGATATAAAGTGGTAGCCGTTGCTGTGAACAGCATTGCATGCCATTGTTCTGTCTGTGGTTGGGACACCTGAAAGATGAATAGCCACAACCGGCTAATTAGGGAACTTTTGCTTTAAGCGTTTGAACTCTGCCATAACACTACTCCAGCAACACAAAACATTTGTCATACGAAAAGGGAAGGTTCTATGGACCACAGCATTGCAACCAGATGGTTAAAAAAATTTCACTCAGGTGACAAAAACTTCGATCATCCAAGGTCAGGTAAGCCTCTAACCGTGGATTCGGAGGCCGTGCGCCAGGCCGTAGAGGCAAATCTGACAACCAGCACTAGGAGATTATCGGATGAGTTGGGCATATCACAGGCCACCATGGTTCGTCACCTTCAGGACCTCAGCAAGGTCTACAGGAGCTGCCCCATTATAGGTGCAAATTAGCACTCGCCACTTGCCATATGGCAATTAACTGGCAACTTAGGTGATTAAATTTATTTTAGTGGTCGCCAGTTTGGCCATTTGTCATTGTAAAGAAGTAAAAGGACGTGAAACCAGTCTGGGCAAAAAAAACCTCGATGTTTTTGAACATCGAAGTTTTGCCACCGATAATAATCGATGTTTAAATCGTGATGTTGCAGAAGCCGGTACATCGAAAAAACATTGAGGTTTTATGACCGATGTTTGAAACTGGTGAATATTTTGTGTGTAAAGTAAATTAATTTCTTTTTGTTGCGTTCTTGTAAAGAGGAAGAGAATATAATCTTTTTATGTCGTGAATTGGCTGCTCTGGTCAGTGTTTCGTTGGCAAAATTGAGTTCTTTTCCTCGCTGCTACAGGAACCGATACATCAAAAAAGCATCGGGGTTTCCACTGATACATTAAGTGTTTTAACAAATACACTGAAGAGCAATTGAATTAGAGACAGCTGGCGTTATACAAATGTGGCACTGTGAGCGGCCCTGTAAACGGAAAACGACATGACGTATGTAGCGATCCGACAATATAAGGAGTGATGCGACAGGAATCGATAAGAGTCGGACGCAGTATGCGTAAGACGAGGGATCTAAGCGCATTTGATCGTGGGCAAATTATCGGGGCCCGACGAATGGGTCACACCATCTCGGAAGTTGTGCAGGCACTGGAATTTTCACGAGCCACTGTGTCACTGGTGCACCGTGAGTACACCAAATCCGGTCAAACCATCCCTGCAAAGGCCAACTGCCATGGACAACTGCGTGTGGATGAGCGGGGTCATCGTCGGCTAGCTCGCATTGTAACAGCGGATAGACGGGCCACAGTGCAAGAAATCACTTGGCAATTTAACGCTGGTGCACAAAAACGTGTAAACAGCCACACCATCCAGAACCATCTCCTCACTATGGGGTACAGAAGCCATCGTCCCACGAGGGTACCGCTGCTGACCGCACATCACAGGGTGCAAAGATTAGCATAGGCGCGAAAACATCGCCACTGGACCCTAGACATGTGGAAAAATGTTGCCTGTACTGACGAGTCGAGATTCATGTTGGTACATGCGGATGGCAGGATATGAGTACGGCGCAAACCACATGAAGTGATGGATCCTTCTTGCCAGCAGAAAGATCCATCACTTCATGTGGGGGTGGCATTCTCATCTGTGGACTGTTTAAGTGGACTGAAATGGGACCCCTGGTACATGTGACATCATTCCTCACAGGTCAACGTTACCGGGATATCCTGGACGACCATTTGCTCCTGTTTGTGCGTCTTCAACATCCCACTGGGGACCTCATCCTGCAACAAGACAATGCACCGTGCCATCGCTCCCGAATTGTATCCGAATGGTTGGATGAACACTCCACCAACGTGGCCTCACTTCCTTGGCCAGCTAGGTCACCTGACCTCAATCCCATCTAGCACATCTGGGATGCCATCGAGAGAGATGTTAGAGGCTCTGACCCCCCTCCATCAGATCTTTGTGAACTGTGGGAGCTTGTTCAGGGGTCGTGGATCCGTATGGCTTCCCAATGCTTCCGGTGTCTTGTCGTGTCCATGCCGAGACAAATCGCCGTCGTCATCAGGGCGAAAGGTGGTGCTACACGTTACTAGAGATATCTCTAATTCAATTGCTCTTCAGTGTATTATAGGTTACTCGATTTGAATTGATGAGTAATCATCGTTATATTGAGCAGAGATTTTACCCACTGATATGCCTTTTTACTGCTGCAGATGGAAAAGTACGAATTCTTTGGCTCATTACCAAAAATATTGAGGTTTTCACCAATACGTCGAAAATTTTCACCGATACTATCAATGTTTGAGTCTTGAGTCGTGACTAACCACCGATGTCAAACATAGATATTTCTTACTGATGTACCTCTCCCTAGTCCTGTCTTGAATTACAGGCACGTAGTAGCGCTAGCAAGCTGTTGTCAATTTTACTTTAAGAAAATAAAATACAATTAATCACAACAGTTTCTGTAGACAGTGACATGTGTTTGCCTATTGTGTTTTCCCAGGGGGGAAAAAAGATTTACAAAATGGTTTTTATTTTGTGCAGTGAGTGGCTTCTTTTATGTTCTGACAAAGCCATCCATGTAAATAATAGCAGTTGCATTAAAGTTCCTATTAATCCCCCCACCCCTTGTCAGGGTTCATACGCCTCCTGGATTTCCTGGAAAACTCCTGGAATTAAATTTTTATTTTTCAGGGCCCTGGAAAACTCCTGGAAAAAAGGACTCCTGGAAAACTCCTGGAAAAAAGGCAATTTTTAATGACTCCTGGAAAACTGGAATTTTTGTATTTCTTTTTATGCTGAACTAGTTTGGTTAAAGTTTGTATTTCTTTTTATGATGAACTAGTTTGGTTAAAGTTTGTATTTCTTTTTATGATGAACTAGTTTGGTGGTTTTCAGCCAGTGTTTTACCGTAAAAGTTAGCTTCTCTCCCGCTGTGAACTGGAGGGAGGGAGGGTGGGTGGGTGAGTGAGTGAGTGATCGATCACTCACTCACTCACTCACTCACTCGATCGATCAGGCAGGCAGGCAGGCAGGGCCAGCACGGCTGTTGACTGATAAGTATCTCCTGCACCCTACTGGGATAAAAAATGATTTTCTATCTTGGCGGAATTTCTACAAAACTGACTGAAAATTTAATGCACTTTTAATAAATTGCCAAAAGGAACGAACCCACCAAATTTAGTGTGAATCGGATGAAAACTGTGAAAACTAATAAAATTTTTAATCACGTATGGCAGCAGTTTTTCTGCTCTAACGTCATACTACAAAAATTTATGCGCAATTCAAAAATTTTTCATTTGATTGTAGTGAAATTTGCAGGGTAACCTTATATGACCCAGTACGACATCTATGTAAAATTCAGATCTTTTAATTGAAAATTCAGGAAATAAATTTTTCGGCATGTTTTTCCTTAGGTAGGAAAGGAGAGTACATATCTGCCAACTCTTCCGATTTTGGCAGAAGTCTTTCGATTTTTTATACATTCTTCCGATCTTCCGACCAAACTCTCGTTCTTCTGCCGTTCGAAAAATTTCTGTGTTTTTTGCAAAATATAACCTGTTTTATTAATTTTTGTAAGTAAAAAAAAAAAAAAAAAAAAAGTTGAAAAGCGCAGCTGCAACTTACTAGTCTTAATCTCAGGGTTGCCAGACCTGCGCCAATTGTTCCAGCCCGCACCAGAACGTTGTTCTTGCACCATTCTGCTAACAAAATTGCGATTTTGATGACTAAATCTGTGCTAATTTTGTGCCAAAAGTTAAAATTTATAGGGTCATCGATATTTTAGCGTAATCTTACGCCATTCAAAATTGATTCAGCAGTTAATTTGTACGCGAGATTTTTCCGTGGGTTCGCGGAGCCCCCCCCCCCTTTTTTTTTGTCATTTTCGAGATCGATGCAAAAGTGAAGAAATTTTCGGGGTATTAGTGGGGGTGGGTCGTATTCCGTCTGGGGACGTTGTTTTGTCTTTTTAAACATTCGGAAACGGAAGCTAAACAGAGTGCATATTTTCCCCGTAATCATATTTTTTTCTCTCGCGATGTTGCTTCTGTTCAGTATTGTTGTTAAATATAATTTCATTGCATAATTTCAGCTCGAAATTGTAGCCATTTCCGAAAACGGAAGTTAGGCCACCCGAAAATTTCCCCGTAATCTTCGGCCACAAGATTCTTACGTTGATTCGAGAAATTCCGTCTTTTTTGTTATCATTTGGACCATTTACGAGATCGATGCACAACTGAACTGAAATTTTGAGAGGATTGGTGGTGGGGAGGGGGAGAGGGTATCGTTTTCTTCGTCAGAGAACGGAATTTCATCCTTCAAAAACGGAAAGTAGACGGAGGTAAGATTTCTCTCTTAATCGTAATTTTTTTCCCGCGATGTTTCCTCTACCGAGTATTGTTAGATATCATTTTATTCCATAAATATTTGTATTTCAGCTTGAAAATGTTGGATAAATTTCCGAAAACGGAAGTCAGACGGAGCGAAGATTTCTTCAGTAATTGTATCCCCCCCCCACGATGTGATCCCCACTCCTATGTAGTTGTTAAATGTCATCACCCTCACAAATGTGTGTGCATTTTAGCTTGATAAGGGTGGAGGAAATTTCCGAAAACGGAAGTGACGAAGTTGGAAATTTGTAAGAATTGATGCATGGTGTTAAAAAAAAAGTATTCATTCTCTGAAAAATACACCATTTATCTAAAATAGTGAAAGCTCTGATATCAGAATTCATGATTCTCAGCTATAGTTGATGTTTTTAGTAAGCACAGGATACCTTTCAAAAATTGCATTGCTTTTGGAGCAGACAATGCTCCAGTAATTATAGGAGAGAAAAATGGTACGGCTCGTCATTTGAAAGAGCACCAAAGTGAAATAATAATTATAGGGTGTATTTGCCATTTAATTAATAATGAAAAATAATTTTTTATTTGGTTAAAAAAAACCCAGCACAATGTTTCAATCATTAATGTCAGGTGAATCGCTTGAGTCTTCTGTTAATTAAATGCAAAGAAAATTTACTTCGTTTTCAAAAAGGGTACTTCAAAGTATTCTTAAAAAAAGCCAACAAGGCCACTGTAAAAAGTTTAGCTAACTGTTAAATTACTATAAATAAAAGTTCCCTTCAATAAAAACACACCAAAAAATAAAGGTAAGTGTCCTTTATTCCTTTTTTGTTTAAGCAGTACGAGTTCTAAATCACTTTATCGTGTGACAAGTTGACGTAAAAAAAAATCTTCTGAATTTTTATACAATCTTCTAAAATTTTCAAAGAAACCTTCTGCATGTTCATTAAATTTAGTTGGCAGGTATGAGAGTAGCAGGTGGGAGGGGCTGGATGAGATGAGATGAGATGGAGAAGATCCTCCAAACCTTGATTTTAGTTTACAGTATTCTTATGGTTACATAAATGTTAGGTTATAAAGCTGTAAATGAGGTGAGGGGTAATCGTGGCCTAGTGAGATGCAGATGGACTGATACAGCTCTTGTGTGCTCCCCAGACTTTTTAATCAGGCTGTTCTATTTTAAACAGTGTTAGTCTTACATTAACTCAAGAGTATAGTGACCTATATGTTATGTTGATTGTAGAGGCATTTGGCTGTCTTCCTTGTAAATTGGTAACGAGAACATTGTTCTGTTTTATTAGTCAGAATAAATTATTGTTGTGTAGTTATGCCAGGTGGTAAGTGTATATTTAATCCAGCTTGGCTAGATAATGTCAAGTATAAGGATTTTTTGCTGAAACAGAAAGATACTTCTAAGTTTAAAGCAAAGTGCAAAGTATGTGATCGTTGCTTCGATATTTCAAATATGGGTGAGTCTGCCATTACTTGTCATGTGGCTAGTAAAAAGCATATTTCTTTATTGGCAGCTAAACAAAAGCAAACAGTAGATATCCAAGACTTTTACCAGAACTCACATGGTGCTGTTCCTATTTAAAAAAACCCTGCAGTATCTGACATAAGTCTTGAAAATTTGTTTTCCCAAAACGAATTTTCAAGTTTTCGGCTAAAAGCAGAAATTCTATGGACGTTGAAAGTCATTACTTCACATTATTCATATAAGTCATGTGAAAACATCCAATCTGTACTGACCTTAATGTTCCCTGACAGTAACATTGCAAAAAAGTTCACTTGTGGTGGAAAAAAATGTGCACATTATTCTGTTTTTGGTATTGCACCATTTTTTGTCACTTTTAAAGGGAAGAGTCAAATCTCAAGATGGATATGTGTTACTGTTTGAAGAGACCCTTAACAAGGAAACTAGCAAAAAACAGTTGGATTCTCATGTTAGGTTTTGGGATGGCAGGCAAGTTTGTACAATATACTTAAACTCTGACTTTTTAGGACATGCTACTGCTGATGTAGTGTGTAGTAAAATTCAAGAAAAGTGTTCCGGCTTAGGTTCTGGTAACTTGCATCAGCTGTCCATGAACGGACCCCATGTCAATTGGAAAGTTTATGATATGATGCTGAATGCATTAAAACTAGAGGGCCATGCCTCTTTGTTGAATGTTAGCAGTTGTGGATTGCATATTATTCATAATGCTTTCAACAGTGGCTGCAAAATAATGCCAGAACTTGGTGAGACTATTAAAGCATTGTATTATATATTCAAGGACTCGCCAGCTAGACGTGAAGACTTTTCAAAAGTGACAAACTACAATGTCTTTCCACTAAAGTTTTGCAAAAACACAGTTAGCTTGAAAATGTGAGTGTTGTTGAAAGAGCTATTCAAATTTTGCCAAGTATTTCATTATATGTCAGCAAGGTTCAGCAAAAAATATTGCCTGACCCTCAAAACAAGTCATTTGATGTGGTGAAGAAACATGTTAAAGACCCATTTTTTCTTGTCAAATGTAATTTTTTGTTAGTGTGGCTAAAAGTGTTGAATATTTTTTTACTGTTTATCAGACTAACCATCCAATGCTTCCCTTTTTGGCTCATGATTTATATAGTTTGTTAAAAGAAGTGATGCAAAGATTCATAAAGGATAACATAATGAACAGTGTAAATAGCCCTCTTAAACTGCTGAAAATTGAAATAAATGAAACAAATTACAAAGATACGAGTAAAATCACGATTGGTTTTGTTGCAAGCAAATTAATAACGAAACTAAAGAAAAGCCAAAATGTCAGTGACAAACAGATGATGGAATTTAAGTTACAATGTAGACATTTTTTGATCCAAGTTACTAAGAAGTTACTCGAAAAATCCCCTTTGAGCAATTCCATGTCAGATCAATCACCTTCTTGACCTCACCATTTCTAATTTTGATGAAATTTGGTATGAAGCACACATATGACAAGGTAAGTAATTCTGCAAATTTTCAGATTTTTATTTTGAAAATTGTCCAAGATACACACATAATAAAAATCGAAATTTTCGTAAAAAATGACAAACTCGCACACTTATAAATGGCTGTAAATTTTTTCCTAATTGTAGTAGAGTGACAATTCAAACACAGTTGCAAAGCTAAAGGATCGAGCTTTCTATAGATACTATACATGACCTTCTTACAACAGATTAAAGTTTCAAGGTCATCCACTGTGACATTTGACCTTGAATATCTCAAAACATGCCATCTTAAAACATTACGAAAATTTTTTTTTTTATTGCTACAACATTCTTCTACCCATGTGCCAGATATTAGGGTGGCACCGCTATGGCAAGGCAGCGTAGGATTAATAGGAGTGTCATGCTGCACCCTTCTGTATGTAAGGCACAGAGACATACCATGCAATAAATATTTCTTACGTTGAGGATTTGTGTTTATTATACATGAAATGTGTATATATCATAACAGATCAACAGATTTATCAGAAATATGCTATGTGACAGCAATTTTACTTGATAGACACAATTTTCAGCAGTAAATAATGCCAACAAATGTTTGAGATCAGAGATTGAAACTCCACCCATTTTAGCCAATGGCAGGGCTTCTTCTTAGCCAATGACAAAGCTTCTTATTAGAGCCAATGACAGGGTTTCTTATTAAAGCCAATGGCAAGGTTTCTTATTACAGCCGATGAGAAATCTTACTGGTACACCATTTTACATTTGCTGTTATTTCAATTCTGAGCTTGTGAGTGTGTGGTTATCAATTTATCTGTAACATTGTTAACTGTTTAATTGTTATTTTATTTTATCTTTGTTATCTTTATTTAATAAATTTCTTTTTATCAAACTATATTTATTATTTTTTTTTGCAGGTGCAGTTTCATTAACCAAAATGGACTTTAAAAGTCAAATTTTTTGTTGCAATCCTCTGGGTAAAAGTGGACACACAAGGTTTAGAAAGGAATCTGAGAAAAGTACAGCCTTGGATGGTTCAGAAATGTCCAAATATAACATTAGAACATAAAATGTGTAGCTCATGCCAAAAATCTATCTCTGAAATGCCAGGTTCTTCATGTATAATTGAAACAGATGCAGAGGCAGAACAACCTCGGTTAAGTGAAGATAATTCAGAAGGAGTGGTGAAGAGTGAGATATGGACTGACAGAGACACAACTTTGGATAGTTTGAATGATACGTTACTTTCTCTAGGCGAATCTCCTGTGAAAAAAAAAAGATTAGGTGTTGGACAGTACAATAAGAAGAAATATCAGGAAATTGGTGAAGTGATAAAAGACTACATAGGTGTTCCAGAATGTGATAATCCTGTGACAGTGTCTGATGAATCGGTCATGATTTCACAGTTGAAAGAAAAATTTCAAGAAACAGACTCTAGCAGTGTTAATGTCCAAATACTTACAATATTACCTAGAACCTGGAGTATTCGTAAAATTCAGGAAGAAATTGGTGTAACATATTACATGGCACGAAAGTCTAAAAATCTTGTGGAAGAGCAGGGTATTTTAGCAACTCCAAATCCTAGGCCTGGGAAAACTCTCAGTGACAGCACAGTTGAAAACGTTATTGCATACTATAATAGTGATGAAGTGAGCCGTTGTTTACCAGGAAAAAAAGATTTTGTTACAATGATGGAATCAGGATCAAAAGTACAAAAACAGAAATGTCTTATTCTAGGAAATTTGAAAGAGATATTTCAAGGATTTACAGACAAGAATCCTAATGTCAAAGTAGGGTTTTCAAAGTTCTGTGGTTTACGCCCAAAAAATTGTGTGCTGGCTGGTGCAAGTGGAACACACTGCAGGGATCGCATTCCTCCTAAAATTCCTAAAATTCCTAATATTTTGTGACCCTCCTTAAATTCCTAAAATTAGACCTAAAATTTGCTATTCATCCTAAAATTTTCGTAAGCTTATTTTTATTAAAAACACAACCGTTATTAACGCCAATAAATTTACCATTACGGTAAGGTAAAAAGACCTGTTATTGTAGAAACACAGCCTATATGCTGTGCTGCTGAAGGGAGGGAAAAATGACGCCATCGAGATGCACTTGCTTCGGGGCGGGCGTTCCATTTTTTTGCCTTCGAACAGTTTTCGAGAGTAACAAGAGATCTAAGGGAAAAGGGGAGGGGTCATTTTCACCCCTGGTTTGCGCTTTGCAGACGAACTCCGTGGCATGCAGAAGATCGTACTTTATTTTTGTACGTGCCTTGTGGAACCTCCTCTTTCTGCTGATGTTTTGTTATTGTAAACCGCAGGTGGGTGGAAGCAAAGAGGAAACATGTGGTCTCCTTCCGTAACCTCCGGTAATGACGATGGGATGGTAGCTGAGTATTATCTTGGCAGGCAGTAGAGCACGTGATCATTGACCTTCGATCATGCGTCGGCGACAGCGACCTTCGATGCGCAATATATCTCGGCTCCGACTCGCTTTGACTGAACTTGCGTGAGATGCGTATGATAGTTTCTGGTTTTACGTCTTTTATGGTGTTCTCTGTGCTGTGTGCAGGTTCAGTTCTCTAGTGGTGACCTGCTTTTTTTTTTTTTTTTTTTTTTCATATCTTCTGGCATCCTCGCAGCCAAATTTCGGGAAGTTGTCTGGTTTTGCAATATTGGAACGTGTTTTTGTACTTCCCTTTCATTTTCTGGTTAGTAATACAAGTGTTTAAGATGCCTAAATCCAAAACGAAATTTCAAGATGCGTGGCTCGCCAAAGAATTGGACGGAGTGAAGTTGAAAGAATGGTGTTCTGCAACTGAAACAATATTTTCTGCTAAGTGTATATTGTGTTCAGAAATTTTCAACATTTCTAATAGTGGCTTTTCACAAGTAAAAGCGCATCATAAAGGAAAAAACATTTGCAGAAATTTCAAAGTAAATTTCAAAATAAGTCCATCCTGAAAGCCTTTGGAGGACGGGATCTTCAGGCAAAAACAAATATTAGTGGAGTACTGAGTCATGATTTACAGTTGGCTAAAGCCGAAGCATTATGGGCCATGAAAGTTGCTAAGGACAATATGTCTTTTGTTTCATGCACTGAAACAGTTGAACTTTTCAAAGAAATGTTTCCTGATTCTGCTATTGCAGCCAAAATGCAACTTAAAGAAAAAAAGTTGCTTATGTGATATCACATGGATTGTCAAAATATTTTGAAGAGGATTTGAAAAAAGACATTGCATCTAGTAGCCCAGGAAAGGTTACTATAGCATTTGATGAAACTACAAATACACAAGTGAAACGGCAGTTGGATGTGTATCTCAGGTACTGGTCTTCAGAAATAAATTCAGTTTCTTGCCGATACCTAACAAGCGTTTTTCTGGGTCATGCAACAGCAGATATTTTGCTAAAAGAAATTCTTGATGTGTTATCATCCTTCAATATTTCGTTGAACAGAATTATTTGTGTATCCATGGACAGCCCAAATGTAAATAAGTGCTTTTTACGCAAATTCAATGAAGTTGTAAAACAAGAAACAGGCCAGAAATCTTTGGAACTATTTTTTTGCAACCTGCATGTTGTTAGTAATGCATTTAAAATTTTTTTGACAAGCTTAAATATAGATTTTGACGAATTTGCTACTGATATGCATTACTTTTTAAAGAGTAGTGCTGCAAGACGAGAGGATTATAAATCTGTCGAGGATATAACATTGGTCACTGCCAAATTTCTTTTGTGTCATGTCAGCAACAGATGGTTAACCGTTGGTTCTGTAGCCCAGAGGCTCTTGGATCAATGGCTAAATATTACAGAATATTTTTTAAACTTCTTGCCATCTCAAAAAATATTTGAAAAACAACTGCGCAATTCGGCAAGGTATAAAAGAATTCACTGTTTCCTGAAAAATGAGCTTACTCCTTGCTATTTAGCATTAATTTCATTTTCACACCAAAATTTTGAAAAGTTTTCATTATGTTATCAGAGCGAAGAACCAAAAATACACCAGTTATATTCTGATTTAAATACTTTAATGAGGAATGTTATGGCTCAGTTTATCCAAGATGATGTTATAGCAGGGAAATTTGGAGAAGACCTAAAGAATGTAGATTTTGAAAACAAAAATTCATGGAAAAAACTAGGGGAGTTAGAAGTTGGTATGAAGACAAAAAATCTCCTCAGGAATGTTCAGGAGACCAGGCAGAAATTATTTCTCTTAGATGTAAGATCATCACTAATTGCAACCACAAAATATTTAAAGTCAAATTTGCCATTCTGCAATCAAAAGCTAAGAGACATAGAAGTTTTAAAGGTAAAAGAACCAAAGAAAGAGTCAACTCAACTTTCAGTCACTGAAGGACTTTCGGAAATAGCCAGAATTTCAAGTGTTTTGCATCTTTCTGAGGAACAAATTGATAGAGTAAGAGAAGAGTGGAAACTTTTAAATTGCGATAAGCCAACTCTAGATGAACTAGTGAAATTTTCAGAGGAAGGGCATATTCCAGTGCGGATTGATCATTACTGGCGTAATATATTTAGTATTAAAGACTCTAGCGGAAAAGAAAAATACTCAAATCTTGCTAAACTCATAAAGTCAATTTTAGTTTTACCTCATGGTAATGCTGATGCAGAAAGGGGATTTTCGGTTAACACTGCTCTGTTAAGGAAGGACAAGGCTAACTTAAAAGACTCAACTATAACATCATTAAGAATAGTTAAAGGGGCCATTAAACACTATGGATGTGTAAGTAAAGTTCCCATAACAAGAAATTTGTTAAATAGTGTTTGTGATTCACATAAATTTTATAAAGAGTATGTTGATAAGCTGAAGGAAGAAGAATCAAAAAAGGTAAAAGAAAGGAAGCAGAAAGAGAGGGAAAATAAGGAAAAGCAGCTAGAGAAAAAAGAAAAGCTGAGTTTGATGACAAAATAAAAGAAAATGATGCAGAAATAAATAGACTTAAAAACGATAAAGAAGCCTCCCTAGCAATAATTCAAGAGGGAACAGAAAGAATGAGAAAAGCTGTAGAAAAACAAAATACTGTTGAAATAGCAGTTGCCTCTAACTTGATCATACAAGGTTCAGCTGAAATAAAGAAAACTGAAAGTAAATTAGTTGTGGTAGAAGCAGAAAAAGATAGGCTAATCAGGAAAAGGTTAAAACAATAATATGAAAAAAGTAATTCAGTGAACAATTGTACATAGTTCTTGGTTTTCAATTACCTTTTTAGGATATTATAATTTAATGTGAAACCTGAAAACTTTACTGTGAAAATCGTGAATTGCTTCTGGTTCAACAGCATATTAATGTTCAAAGTGAAACTTGAATGTGGTAAATATACTTGAATATGATAATAACACGTGAAAAGATAAGAACTGAACATTAGAAGTAAATCATACTTAAACTTTAGACATTAGACGTTATGCAAAAAATTTGGGTGTTAACTTCGACCATATATACTAATGGACTGCACATTGGCAATAGCTGCATCAAAGCCGCCATGGCTCAAACATTGGGCACGTCATCATCAGACTCCAAATTTCGTGTAAAAATGCTGTTATGATTACTAATTTACGCTGCAGAACTTCAGTGTTTTCGGTGTATTATGTGAATGCGCCTCATATATAATGAAAACTCTTCAGGTAAGTTTACTTATGAGCTATATACATGCATGATCGGGTTGTTTACATTTTGTGATTTATAATGTGATGAATATTTGCGAAGAATTTGGAACATGCATTCCATTTTTTTTTCTTAAGTTACTGTATTTTTATATCAATAGCTGCAAGTTTCTGGTTAAGTAATTGAACTTTATTGACTTAGGTATTTAATTCGTTTCTTACCCATGAAAAATCATAGAACTTTCTTTACTATATCGCTCAGAGCAACCATAAGCACAGCAGGTGTAACCCATCTTTTTGACTGTTGTCATGTGATTTTATGTTGGAGCCAGAAATTTTGATGTCATGCGCAGTCTATCAGTATATATGGTTGAAGGGTGTGAAGCAAACTCTTTACAATGTATACAAAGTTGTTTTACTAGATGTATACAAATATACATCTAGTTTTTATTGAAATACACTCCTAAAATTTTCCTAAAATTTTTCTAAAAATTCCTAAAATTCCTACCTAAAATTTTCCAGAAGTATGCTATGATCCCTGGTTTACTTATGAGCTATATACATGCATGATCGTGTTGTTTACATTTTGTGATTTATAATGTGATGAACATTTGCGAAGAATTTGGAACATGCATTCCATTTTTTTTTCTTAAGTTACTATATTTTTATATCAATAGCTGCAAGTTTCTGGTTAAGTAATTGAACTTTATTGATTTAGGTATTTAATTCGTTTTTTACCCATGAAAAATCATAGAACTTTGTTTACTATGTCGGTCAGAGCAACCATAAGCACAGCAGGTGTAACCCATCTTTTTGACTGTTGTCATGTGATTTTATGTTGGAGCCAGAAATTTTGATGTCATGCGCAGTCTATCAGTATATATGGTTGAAGGGTGTGAAGCAAACTCTTTACAATGTATACAAAGTTGTTTTACTAGATGTATACAAATATACATCTAGTTTTTATTGAAATACACTCCTAAAATTTTCCTAAAATTTTTCTAAAAATTCCTAAAATTCCTAAAATTCTTACCTAAAATTTTCCAGAAGTATGCTATGATCCCTGACACTGTGTCTGTGTGTGTTGTGCTCATGAAAATGTAAAGCTTATGCTAGCAGGGTGCAAATTGCAAGACTTAACTCGTAAGGATGAATTACCAGTTAGGACATACAAAGATTGCCTTGTAAGAATAACTTGTAACCCTCCTCTTCCAGAATGCTTCTTCTTCAAGTGTGATTCTTGTCCTGGTATAGCACACTTACTAGAGCAAATAAGTAGCTTATTCACCATGAATGGGATTGATGAAATTGTATATAAATTGTGGACTACAACTGATCGCACAACACTTATGACAGTCTGTAACACTGTAGAAGAATTCCTTGAGACCTTTGAATCAAAAGTGAAATTGCTATTGCCACATTCTTTTATAGCTATTCAGCAGTCATACTTTCTGTCAAATCTGAAAGAAAAACTTAATGATAATCAGTGTGTTGTGTTGTTCGATTTTGCTGAGAATTATTCCTTCATACTGCAGGATGCAGTCCAAGGATACCACTGGAATAATTCCCAAGCTACTATTCACCCTTTCGTCGTGTACTACAAAAGTTCACACACACTTCAGTTGGATCAAGTTTCTTTTGTTGTCATCTCAGAATGTCTTAAGCATGACACTATCAGTGTTCACCTTTTCCAGAGCCAATTGTTGCAGTTTATATCATCACATTTTGACAAGAAAGTAGAACACATCTATTACTTCTCAGATGGTGCAGCCTCACAGTATAAGAACAGGAAGAATTTTGTCAATCTGTGCCATCATGATGTAGATTTTGGTATCACAGCTGAGTGGCATTTCTTTGCCACCTCACATGGAAAGGGGCCATGTGATGGCGTGGCAGGCACTATTAAGATATTAGCTGCACGTGCCAGCCTTCAGTGTTCATACTATGACCAAATTATGACACTGCGACAACTGTATGATTGGGCTTCCAGAAACATTCCTTCGTGCCATTTTAAATACAGCACGGACAAGGACTATGAGAACCACAAGGAGTTCCTCGAGATACGTCATGCTAGTGCTCGACCAATTCCTGGTACTCAAAAACTTCACTGTGTAATACCAGTAAGCCGCACAGCTATTAAAACCAAGATGTATTCAAACTCAACTGAATACAAGGTTGAGTCAGTATTGCTAAATCCAATAGAACTGGATCTGGAGGATATTCGTGGCTATGTTATTGTTGAGTATGATAACCAGTGGTGGGTTGGTTGTGTTTTGGATGTGAACATTCATACAGAACAAGTTAAGATAAGTTTTCTGCACCCACATGGACTTTCAGTGTCTTTCACATACCCACAGAAGCCAGATATATTAGAAGTGGATAAAACAACGGTCATTACGAAGGTTGACCTACGAACAGCAACAGGTCGGACATATTTTATGGAGAGAAGCGAAATAGAGATGGTAACTAGCAAGATGGCATCACATTCTTTTGGTTTGCAACCTTATTAACCAAGTGGTTCACTTGTATGTGTACACCACTAATATAACCTGTAACACATTGTGAAATTAATACATACATGCATCTGGAAAACAGTTATTGTACATTTGTCCGAACCTAACCTGGAGGACATATACTCCTATTAATCCTACACTGCCTTCCCAGTGCCAGCCTAATATCTGGCACATGGGTAGAAGAATGTTGTAGCAATAAAATATATTTTTTTCGTAATGTTTTAAGATGGCATGTTTTGAGATATTCAAGGTCAAAGGTCACAGTGGATGACCTTGAAACTTTAATCTGTTGTAAGAAGGTCATGTATGGTATCTATAGAAAGCTCAATGCTTTAGCTTTGCAGCTGCGTTTCAATTGTCACTGTACTACAATTAGGAAAACAGTGACAGCCATTTATAAGTGTGCGAGTTTGTCATTTTTTACGAAAATTTCGATTTTTATTACGTGTGTATCTTGGACAATTTTCAAAATAAAAATCTGAAAATTTGCAGAATTACCCACCTTGTCATATGTGTGCTTCATACCAAATTTCATCAAAATCAGAAATGGTGAGGTCAAAAACTTATTTTTTTTTATTGATCTGACGTGGAATGTCCCCTTTATAGTATCCGTTGGTTAGGTCAATGACATGTTTAGACCCAAGAAAGTTTTTGGGAATTCAGAAGATATGGTTCAGAAGTTCAGCAGGACTTGACTCATCCTTGTTAATGCAAAGAAAGTTTTGGAAGCAAATTGTGACAATATCATAAAGGAGTATAGCGATTTAGTACAGGAACTTTTCAATGAAAGGAAGGCTGAGCTCACAAATTTTGATCCAAGAACACAGCTTAGATATGAGTTTTACCATGCTACTGTTGCTAATAAGTATAGACACTTTTGGGAAGTACTGAAGATACTTCTGTTTCTATCCCATGGCAGGCCACTGTTGAAAGAGGATTTTCTACAAATAAACAAATCATGGTGGAGAACTTGAGAGAAGAATCTGTTGTAGCAAGAAGAATTATTGTTGACTATGTAAATACAGTTGGGAGAATAGAAGATGTTGAATTGTCAAAAGAGCTATTATTATTGTTGACTATGTAAATACAGTTGGGAGAATAGAAGATGTTGAATTGTCAAAAGAGCTATTACTGAGTGTTGCCTGTGCTCGTCAAAAGTATGTAGCTTACCTGGATGAACAGAAGAAAACCCAGCCAAAGAAATGTATGAAAAAAAGAATGCTGCTAATGGAAGACATATCATGTCTTAAATTGAAGAAGGAAAGACTTAAAATAGACATTTCTGAATTTAAAAAGTCCTCTGAAATGTATGCTGATCAGGTAGAATCAAAAAGCTCACTAACATTGCTTGCAAAATCAAATGCCCTGTGACACAGTGTCAAAGTAAAAGCACTGTTGCTTGTTGCTGATGAACTTCATGAAAAACTCATGCAACATAAAAATTGTTAAAGGGGTAGGGAACATCCTATCTCTTGAAGTTATATGTCTACCTGAATGTACCTTTTTCTTAATGAACTTTTTAGATAACAAAACTCTGTCTTCCCATTCTGCTTTATTTCCCCTCTCGTTTATATTGTGGTCATTAGTGGCTGTGAAGTGGGGAGAGGAAATGTAGTCAACAGCGATTCCCAATCGAACTTTATTCCGATACGGCTTTATACTGTGTCCATAAAATGGGGGAAACTTTACCTGCTAGAAAAGAGAAGTATACCTTTTAAAAGGAATTCACCTGGAATTCAAAGGAATTCACATAGCAGTTAGCGGCATGCAAATCTGTGGAAGAATCGATCAAGCTCATGCACACTGCGTATTAATCAGATTTCAGCCATTTTCAACACATTCCTTCGATATACATCATTTTCCCCCATCGAGTTTTTAAGTAAAAGATCCCCTCCTCGGGGTCCCTAAGAACAAACTAAAATTTCGGCGGAATTGAAGGCTTTTGTATGTGTATTATCATGCATTAAGTTTTGATGAACGTACTGAAACCAGATGAAAATTTCCGGAATAAAATGACAAATTTCCAGGAAAAGCGCGTAATAAAAAAAAAAAAACATTTTTAGACACTCCCAGCATTGCTTTTTCTCAGCTTTCAAAATAGTTAGACATATACAGTGTGCGTTCAATAAGTTGGTCAAACATTTTCATGTATTAAATTACCTAAAAATTTTAACCAGTAGCCATTTTTCAAAAATATCAAAAAGAAACAATAAATCCAGGTAGATAAGGTAAAGTACATGTTGCAAAAATATGCTTTTAAGTGTTTCCCTCATACTAAGTAGGCATACAGAAACATCAGTATTTCACTGTCTGCTATCCAACGAAGGCATGTTACATATTGTAAATAAAAAGTTCAGAAGTTTGGAGTATTTTTATACAAGTAAAAACAGAATCTGCTATTTTTTTTTTTTTTTTTTTATTTGTTCCTGGTTCTTCAAATGGTTGGCATTCCAGCTTTTCAGGTTCTTGTTTCTATCTAGTTTCTTGAATTCTAGAGCATGGGATATCCTGCCTTTTAGGTTTGTATCAAAGTGGATAAAAAAAATTAAATCCTGTGAAAGCTTGGTGATGCACATTGTCATTATTGAGGTTTACATGATTCATGCTCCGTGAATGATTTGGGGTCTTTTACTTTAGCTCAGTGCCTGCTTTCTGATATGTAGGCACTATAAAAAAAATATTGTGTTACAGGGAAGAAAATTATCAGTATCACGCATGTATTCTATTTTGTTTGTTTCAAAAATGCAAGGAAGCACAAGGTTTTAATGAATCAGAATTTCCCATCTTTACTGATGTGTATATATCTTTTCTGCTTTCAGTCGATATATTGTAAATGTGTAGTTGTGCCCCTGGGGCCAAATGGTCTGATCATTCGTCCAAGGTGGGTGTGGTTTTGATTGAGTCCCATATGAGGTATGGGTGGTGTATTTGTCTGATGGTATTGGCTCTGTCCCTTATCTGCAACAAGTGGCCGTAAATTAGAGATGTGCGGCTGCTTATAGTACTCAGAGTTGCACATGATGGTCAATAAACCTTGAAACACAAGAAAAAAAAATAAGTAGTAAACTTCACTGTAATTTGCAATATAGGCAACAACGCACTGTGATTCTAGCAAAAGTTTGGGCTCCTGGAATTTTTTTACGGACTCCTGGAAAACTCCTGGAATTTAATTTCTTTAAAAGTGTACGAACCCTGCCTTGTTTTTTTATGCTGGACACTTCTTTTTTGGTCTCCAAGGTTTGTTACATACATGAGATTCTTCCGCGGATTCGCGAAATTCAGCTTTTTTCATCATCATTTAAGTAGTCTTGAGATCGATGCAAAACTGAAGAAAAATTTGGAGGGAATGAGTTAAGGTAAGGGTTTGTTTCCCGCCGACGATATTTCATCTTTCGAGACTTAAAAAAAACTGAGTGTAGATTTTCCGCTAATCATAATTTCCTTTTCTTGCTATGTTTCTTCCACCCAGTTTTGTTATTATCTTGTTCCACAAATATTTGTATTTCAGCTTGAAAATGGAGGAAAATTTTCTGATAATGGAAGTTAGACGGCGTGAAAACTTCCTTGTCATCTTTTGGCATGAGGTTCTTCCATTTGTGTGGTTCTTGAGATCGATGTATAACTAAACACATATTTAATTAAAATTAAGTTGAAATTTAATTTTGTTTGCCGTCGGAGGATGGAATTACGGCTTTCGAAGTTAGAAGTTGGATGGAGTGAAGATTTCTCCCATAATCATATTTTTTTCTCCTGATATATTTTTGCTTGGTATTGTTGTTAAATATCATTTTATTGCATAAATATTTGTGTTTCAGCTTGAAAAGGGGGCGGAAAATTTCAAAAAAGTCAGACGGGGCGAAAATTTTCTGTTATCGCTATTTTTCTCCCCACGAGGTTCTTTCCCTCCTGTGTTGTTGTTAACTGTCAGTAATTTTATATTTTTAATAGAGTGATGTGCTACAGTTTAATATTTACATAATTAAATTGAAGAGAACAATTCTGTTGTGCTCGTGCTGCATTTTATTCACGCTGTTTCGCCACATGTTCAGATTTTTTATCTGGCTAAAAAGTTCAGCTTGATTGTTGTCTTCATCAGTCTCGTGTATGTTGTTAACTTACCAGCCAGTCTTTTTTTCTTTTTGGCCACTAACGTTTGTTGACTTACCTGCCACTGGCCACTTAGCAAAAATTCCAGTTTGCACTTTTATGCCGCATTGTCCCCCACGAACTGCCGCCAGCTGAAGCAAACTGCCAAGTGGAAGTGTACATGAAACTCTTAGAAAATCAATGCGACGTACGTTTCATCAAAAGAATTGTTACGTGCAATGAAAAGTGGGTCTATTTCCGTTATTCTAACACACAATGGCAGTGGTTGAGCCCAGGCCAGCTTCCTGAACCTGTTGCCAAACATGGGCTCTTCGAGCACAAGGTGATGCTCTGCATCCGGTGGAATTTCGAGGGAATAATCCATTACGAATTTGTTCCAGACGGTCAGACCATCAATGCCGACCTCTACTCTGAACAGCTGGAGCAGGTGTATGCCGTTTTGGAGAAGTGAGCGGAAAGTGCGCTCTCCTACAGCAAGACAACGCTTGGCTTCATACGGCACGAACAACCCGGGCAAAATTCCAGGAACTTGAGGGCATCGAACTGATTCCACACCCAGCATATAGTCCGGACCTTGTCCCGTCAGATTATTACGTGTTACAGTCCATGGCCAACTTCATTCGCGAGCAGCACTTCAGCAACCAGGAAGAGGTGGCAGCTGGAGTGAAGTAGTTCTTTGTCTTGAAGGACAAGAACTGGTACCACTGTGGAATCGAACTGGCAGACAGATGGCTAAAGATGGTGCAACACAAAGGCCTGTATTTTGAATGCTATTCAGCTTTCGTTGTGAAGGTACACATGAAGACATAAAGTGATCCAAATATTGCAAAACTTTCGACTCTCCCTCCAAGATTTTTCATCTGAGGCAACAGGCCCGCAGTGCTCATGAGAAAAACAATTCAGTACTAAAAATTAAAAGCTAATTATTTACACGTTCAATATTTATGAAATTGCAAACATTTTCAATAATATTTTATCACTAACCTAATTTAAATGATTAACCATTGTATAATAACCAAACTCAGTTTTCTCCCTCTAGAGTAGGTGATGCAAGAATCCTTCAATCTTTTAGAACTTTTTTAACAGCTTCGGGGAAATGCGGGAATCTGTGTTTGCTCTTTGACTTACGACAGTAATTGCTAAGCTAGAGCTTGCGACATGCATGTGACTGACTCTTACACTGCTTATCTTTTCCCACAGCATTTTAGGAAATCATTCTACCAGGTTTGTGGCTTCTTTCCTCATGTTCTTTGTTAAACGCACTGTGCCTGGATGTTTTGACTCGAGGTATTCGCTGTGCAATTTCTTTCACGGAGAACTGCTTCCCCATCAAAGAGCAGAGTACACAAATTGCGAAATATTTCAGAAATCATGATTTTGTTAGATCAGCATATAAACAAGCTGGTGGATTAGCTCTTGTGTTGCCGCAAGATGTATGCTGGAATTCCATGTGCGACTGTTCAAGATCAATAACTGGCCAATACTCATGACAATAGTGGTTAATGATGAAGATGGCAATATTGAATCTAAAATCAAAGAAAAGGTGGTGAATTTGGGTATAAAGAAAAATGCAGAGGATTTATTGGCAATATATCAACCAATAGCCAATGCTCTTGATAGAGTCCAGAGGAACGATTGCAAAATTTCTTAGGCAGTTGTAGTGTGAAAAAAGTTAGAAATTGTATTAAATGACATCTTAGATGAAAAGCAATTGGAGTTGTTTCATAAAAGATATGGTCAAGCTCTATCTTCAGCTCATGTTTTGGCCTTTCTCATTGATCTTCACTTTCAAGCAAAAAACATGGAACTATTATGCCTGAAGAAAAAGAAGTTGCTTTACAATTTGCCAGTGAAAAATATGGAGACACATTCCTGACTGTTCTCATTAAGCTTTGACAAAATCTGCATCGTTCACTGGAATGATGGGAAAAAAAGTGCAGCTTGCAGTAAATTCTTTAGACTGGTGGAATTCCTTTTCCATAGTAAAAGAGTCTGTAGGAAAAAAAGAACTGCAAAGTATTTTGCAATTACTAACAACATCTGCTTCAGCTGGAATTGAAAGAATTTTCTCAACATTTAACATTGTGCATTCTGAAAAATAAGCTAGGAATTCAAAAAGCAGGAAAACTGGTATTTTTGTTCAAACTGCTGAACAAATAGTTTCATCACATGCTTTTTTTTTTTTTTTTTTTAAATTAAAATTTACTCAGGGATTGATGTTTTTCAATATATTATTTTGATGAATATATTTTAAATACGTGAAGAATGGAGATAATGTAAATATACAATGTAATCGCTCTTTCCACATTATTTTTATAAACAACGAATAGCAACTGATTTCTTTTGTTATTCTTATATACATACACGAGATTCTTCCGTGAATTCGCGGCTTTTTTCGGCATTATTTTGGTTATTCTCGAGGTCATTGCAAAAGTGAAGAGAAAATTTTCAAGATTTTTTTAGGGGGGGGGGGGGGTCGTCGTTCTATAGAAAAAAAAACAAAAAAAAAACGGAATTCCGCGATTCTGCTTTTTTGTGGAGTAAAAGAACTAAGCGCTTTAGCTTAAAGCGTTGTTTTTGGAGCAGATGCGGGGGCAAGAAGAAATGTTGAAGGGTGGAGTCAGGAGCTCAATTCGTTTACTGCTGTCAACAATGGGTGGGATGTCAGTCACTTGAGCATCGCAGCGCAAAGGGTGGAAGCTCCGCCTACTTTGTGCGTTAGGGAAACTACCGCAGCCCTTTCCGTGTCTTGCGGGAAATTGCCACTCTGCATTCTATCAGGGCCAAACTATCTGCTTAATTCTATCCGTGACGTCATCGCCAGAAACTCTCTTGTAATTTGCAAATGTACCCGAATGCGCTCCCGCTTTTCTTAGATTGTTCGAGAATCGAAGCACTCGTGAATCCTCTTCCTACGGAGTATGCCAAAAAATACGGAATCTCCGTAATTATTAAGGATTTATTACGGGTGACTAACAAAAAAAATTATGGATATTTAGATTTTCGCTGTTATTAAGAAAGTTTTACTGATTTTGTAAATAATCGACGTAAAAGCCTCTGAACAAAGTTCGTAACACAGCCCTTCGTCTTTTTTTTTTTTCTCAGGTGGTGGAATTTGTTTTGCTTGTTTCAAAGTGTGAACAAAAAAAATGCCCGTCGTGCTTCTTTCACCGTGGCCCGGGATTACGTCGACCTGAAGCATCTGAATAAAGTTCGTGACGCAGCTTTCTTTTCTTAAATTCGTTCTACCCCCCTCCCCCCGAAGAGAAATAATTTGCTTTGCTTGTTTGAAAGCTAAGTGGAAAGGAAGAATGGCGCCACGCCGAAATTATGTAGGCCTGGCGGGCTTCTTTTGCCGTGATCCGAAATTACGTTGGTTCGGACGTGCTTTCGCTGTCGCCCGGAATTGCATCTGCCCGATGCCTCTGAACCATGTTCGTGACGAACCTTTTTGTTTTTTTTTTCTAAGGAGGAGGAATGTGTTCTGCTTGTTTGAAAACTTAGTGGAAAGAAAGCACGGCGCCCGGCTAGGATAACGTCGGCCCGAAGCCGCTGAACAAAGTTCGTGACGCAACTCTGTTTCTTTCCTTTCTTTTTTTTTCTAAGGAAGAATGTGTTTTGCATGTTTGAAAGCTTAGTGGGGGTGGGGGGGTGGGGGCTTCGGGCTGTTATTACGTCAGGCCGAAGCCTCTAAAAAGTTCGTGACGCAGCTTTCCGTTTTTTTTTTTTGCTTTTTATTTTATTCTTTCTTTCTAAGAAGGAATTTGTTTTGCTTGTTTGAAAGCTAAGTGGAAAGAATGTGTCATGGGAGGCTCAAAAACAGGGTGTAAAACAAGAATTCGGCAGAGAAAATCTACCCACTTGCTTGACGTTGGAGATTCATGTCACCATATTCACAATGCAAGCAAATAATTTTGCAAGCCATTTTATAAGGTTACATTGAGAAATACTTTATTGACTTCTTCAATGACTAAAAACTAAGCTGTGGCTATATGTTTCTAATTCTTGCAAGTTTCTAATTGCTTGACTAAATTCACAAACTTTCCTAGACAAATACTTTTCACCTCAGGATTTAGCTAGTAAAGATTCACATGTAAGTTTTAAATCTGATTTTTTAAAATATTTCATTTTATTTTGTTCTTAAATCCCTACTTTTCTATTGTGAATATAATAATGTGCTTCACTTTAATATTTACTTACATAATTTACAGAAAATAATTCCATATGGCTAGCATACTCTTAAATATTGTATATATGCTGTATTTGAATTTGCTCACCGCACGTTCGCGTGTCCCAATTTTCCACCCAGCTAAAAAATTCAGCTTTTTTTGTCATCGGCCGGTCTCATGTATGTATATAGCAGAGTGCGTCAGCGTAAAGCGAACGCACTCGGCTAGTTATCGAGAGATCTGGGGTTTGATCCCAGCGGTGTTGGATGTACAATTTTTAGTTGCTATTCGTTGTTTATAAAAATAACGTGGACAGAGCGATTGCATCGTATATAATTATATTATCTCCACGTATTTAAAATATATTCACCATTTCTATTATCGCCCTTTGGATTTATCAGCTGTAATTAAAACAGCTTGCTTTGTTGAATGCCACTAGATGGTGACACATCAGTTGCTGAGCCCATCAATATGGATTTGTGTAGTCAGATGCTGACTGATAAACCACGAATAGCGCTGTGAATTGTTGGCACCGTAGCGTAAAGCGAACCACTCTGCTAGTTATCAAGATATCTGGGGTTCGATCCCAGCGGTGTGGGATGTACAATTTTTCAGTTGCTATTCGTTGTTTATAAAAATAACGTAGACAGAGTGATTACATCATATATTTATATTATTTTGAAACTTTTATGATTCAAATGTAATGGGTAAATTGTAGATTTTTTTAAAACTACACCAGTAATATAATGACTAACGCCTTTTCTGTTTTATGCATGTTGTGCACATTCAGATTTATCAGAATTATTAACACAGCAATCGGACATCTCTCATTTGCTGCATTAACTGTTCGTCACATACTATTAACATCAGAAAACTTGAAAATTACATCACCCGAAGACCTGTTTCCATGTATTATGAGAATATTTCTTCCACACAGACCTATTTCCATGTGTTATGAGAATCTCTCTCTCTCTCTCTCTCTCTCTCGTGGTGTTTCAGATTTATTTTTAAAAGTATGAAAAATAAAGGTTTTTTGAATACAAAATATGATTTGTATATTAAGGTGGGACTAAATTTTTTTTTCTTTATTTGCATATTGCCTAGTGCGGTAAAGTTGCTATTTGGGTCAGCAAGAATAACAAAAGAAATTTTTTTGAAATCGACCAATATCTTACATCTCCGCACGACACACTAAGTTCATGTTTTTCTGACTGCATTGGGCCGTAAGCAAAAACGGATGGGATTTTTTTGTAATTGAAATCGAGTAACCCCTTGTGCCGAAAAGTGTCCTTTAGTGTTCCCAATAACAGTGAAAAAAAAAATTTTGAAGTTGATCAATATGCTATGTCTCCGCACTGCACGCAAAGTTCACCATTTTCTTCCCACATTTGGCACGTAGGCCTAGGCTAGGTAAAGGCATCCTGGCATGTAGGGCATCGGAAAAATCCATAGGAAATTGCACTGCTCCGAGTGCACCATACGTGTGCATGTGCAGTACACTCAGTTTGCTTTGCAATGTGTAGCGTGTAGCTCTTCGCGTACTTCTAATGTCACATATCGAAACAATCCAGAACTCACAATGAGGAGGTGGTTGCACTTCGAGTTCCGCCCACCCTCCTTCCAGCTCAGAATTTTATTTCTATGTGGTATATCTTGTTCAGTAATCTGCTTTACTTGAAAAATGTGGCATTAATTGCCGTGATGCAATTGTTGCTCTTATGAACAAATCTCTAGCTTCAAATCCACACACTGAGGCAGCTGCTTCGGTCACCAGTTTCACGCAACATTCCACAGCTTGTGTGTGGCAGGTAAACATGGTTATTTCTTTGCCAGCTGCGGCATAAGTTGTGATTAGTCAATCCAGATCTTCGTCTGAGATGTGTTTTGTCAGGGGTGGCTCGGTAAGACGCGTTTTATTCCAATCTATCATATCATAATATTCATTAGCATCCAAATTTAATTGCGGCACTTCGAATTCTCTTATGACATCATTCATTTGTTGTTGTCCAGCTTTCTTTATTCTTCTCCATCCAAGAGCTCTAACATGGGTGTGTTCGTCCGCAATCATACTTAGCAATATATTCTCTGGGTGACTGAAGAACTCGTTTCTCTTGATCACTGCATCAACGATTACTTTGCACTTCAAATCCATGAAGCGCGGTAAGTTGATCAGTTTCCAAAAGTGTTTGGAAACTGATCCTACAACTCTTTGAGGAGAGATTGGGGCAGCTTTCAACGGCTGTTAAAACCTCGTACAGGTCGCGCCATCTTTTTTCTGGACAATTAACGCGTTCACAAGGATGAAAATTTGAACATCGATTAAAATAGCTTCATTTCATAACTTGGAATACTTAATATTTTCAAAACCATAACCGTAATCATGCAATCCAACATTTTTTTGTCCACTGATGTCATCAAAGTACAGGTCGCGCCATCTTTTCTCTGGTTTCAACACCACCAAAGAAAAGTTATTGATTTTTAATATAATTATGGTTATGTTTTAGAAAATATTAAGTTTTCCAAGTTATAATATGAAGTTATTTTAATCAATGTTCAAATTTTAATCCTTGGGAACACATTAATTGTGAAGGAAATGTTTACAAAAGTTTTTCCATTGGAAGTATAGGAAGCAAAATTACTTGACGTCCACCTTAATAATATGGGATAAGGGCAATGGAATGGATCGCAATCCTATGTCCTGACCTTTGACAACATTTTGTCCATTTTCAATAGGGTTCGTCCCCAGGTGGTCCCCTACTATATACTGAAATTTCATCGAAATCGAACCATTTTTACGCACGTTATGGCGCATAAGAGCAATGGAATGCATCCCGATCTTATGTCCTGACCTTTGACCCCACTTCACCCATTTTGAATAGGGTTCGTCCCCAGTCGGTCTCCCACCACATAGTAAACTTTCATTGAAATCGAGCCATATTTACGCAAGTTATGACGCATAAGGGCAATGGAATGATTCCGCTCCTACGTCGTGACCTTTGACCCCATTTGTCCCATTTTCAATAGGGTTCATCCCCAGGTGGTACCCTACCACATACTAAAATTTCATCGAAATCGAACCATTTTTACGCCAGTTATCGTGCGGACAGACGGACGGACAAACCTGGAGCATATACGCTTCTTCAGCCTACGGTTGGAAAGCGTAAAAAAGACATACAAAGGCTGCAGACAACTCAAAGCAGCATGGAGAAGTGCATGCTTGGTGTAACCAGGAGAGATAAGAAGAGGAACTCGTGGATCCGAAAAATGACAAGAGTGGAAGACATCATGATCAGAGTAAAAATCCCTGAAATGGCAATGGGCTGGACATACTGCCAGAAGAACAGACCATCGATGGACAGTCAAAATTTTAGATTGGATTCCAAGGGACAGGAAAAGACCCAGAAGACCACATGGAACATGGGTGGATAAAATACGAAAGTATGCGGGAGTAACATGGAGGAGACTGGCACAAGACAGACCGTTGTGGAAGACGCTTGGAGAGACCTTCGTCCAGCAGTGGATTGATAACGATTGACAATGATGATGATGACATAATATCTAAGGTATTTTTTCCTGATATTGTCAAAGTATTTCGCACATTGTTGCTCTTTGAGGCACGTGCTCCTGACCCGAAAGGTTGCTTATGTTATGGACCTTTGGTTAGTTATAAAATTTTTTTATACAGAAATAAAAACAGTTAGGTTATATATTTTCAGTTCCACATTCATTCACTCGCACAATCAAACCTTTTAAATTTACTATTAATTAAAAGATTTTAGTAGAAAGAGTTGTACTCATCGGGCCAGGAGACGTCTCACAAGGGGTTCGTTGTTACGGCGAGCACTTTCGGCGGTGCTGAACCACCATCGTCGGGCCTCTACTTTGACACGAGGGTTCCTTGCATGTGTGTCGTCTTGGAGTTGCATGTCAGGAATCGAAGGGAAGGTTTGCTGCCTGTATGTGTTAGGTGATTTGTTTCTCATGTGTCGCCATCTATTGGATGAGTTGGTAGGTATCAGTCGTAAGTATAATTCTTTTGTGTAGATATTTTTGGGCTATTATTATTTGTTTGTAGAAACAGGTGTATTTTTTTTTTTTTTGGTTCCTTATTTAATGGTGTGATTTTTTGTAATGTTCCTTTTTTTTTTTTTTTTTTTTTTTTTTTTTTGTCTTAAGAATTTTTTCTTTTTTTATAAGTGAATTTCAGGCTGTGTCTAGTGTGGTGGAGTCTTGTAAGTTCCATATTTTATCTTTTTTTGTTCAATTATAATGCTTTCAGAAATCCTTAATTCTTTTTCGTTTGTGTGGGTGGTTAGTAATTTAATATTTTCAAAATCAGGATATTGTTTATGTTTAACGCAGTGTTGGATAAGTGCAGTTTTTTCTTCTTTTTGTTCGTTTTTTATATGTTGATATAATCTTATTAATGAATATTTTTTTGTGCTGCCAATGTATGAAATGTGGTTCCCAGATCTCTGTGAAACCATAGGAATTTCATATAGGCCTGTTGATTGTAGTATATTATTTTTTTTTTCTTTATAATTAAGTCACCAATATTCTGAACAACTGAATGACCAAAAATTATGGTGTTTCTTCATTAATCTTAAAAATTTCCACTTAGTCCTCTAATAAAAGAGAAAGAACCTGAAAATTTGTATTTCTTTTTTGGGATGTTTTGTCTAGACTCTTTTAATTTCTTCTTGTATTCAAAAATCAACTTTTTAACAGTTTTTGTGTCATATCCATATTGTTTAGTTGTGTTAATAATCCATTGGATTTCTTCTTCTCTGTATTTTCTATTTAAGGAATGTGTGAAGGCTCTTTTTACCCAATTCCTAATACCATTTACTTTATGAGTTTTTGGGTGTTCAGATTGATATGGGATCATTATAGGTACATAGGTTGCTTTTTTAAAAACTCTGTCTTCAAAATTTGTCTTTTTTTATTATTTCTATATCTAAGAAGGAAATTTTTTCATCTTGTTCAAATTCCAAAGTTTATTCAATCTCTGGGTAACAAGTTGTAAATGTTTTCTTCAATATTTCAAGTTCTTGTTTTAATTTAGATAATAAAAATGTCGTTGACATATCTACAATAAATGATGGATGGGCTTGGTAGTTTTTTAATAATTTTGTTTTGTATATTACTCATGATTATTTCTGAAAATAAAGAAGATAATGGTGATCCCATTGGGGCTCCTACTTCTTACCTATAGATTTTTTTGTCAAACTCAAAGTAATTGTTATTAGAAATATAGCATAAAATGTTAAATAACTCTTGTAATTGTGTGTTATTAAAGTGAGATTTATTTTTTAAATCTTTAATGATAATGTCTATGGCATTTGGTACAGGGGTATGTACTTGGGAATAATGATTTAACGTCTAAACTTGCCATAAACATACCAGATAGTGGAACATTAATAGATTTTTCAAGTACTTCCAATATTGGATTTCGTTATTAAAATTCGCTATTAAAAAGTTAATTCTTTTTTGACGTGCATTAATGCAATTGCATTTTTGGACTTGACGTTAAATCCATGTTGAACACTTACCGCACGTGTTGGTTTCTTTCCGTATTTCCGTTGTGTAGATGCGGCATGGGTTATTTTTTTCTCTCCATTTAGTTGCTGTTCCTTTTAAATTGGCCTCATCACTAAATGAATTTTTTTTTCCCTCTTGTCGTTTCTACATGTGCTTCGATACGTTATTTACCAGAGTACTTTCGGTAACATTCTGTTACCGTCATCTAGGGGACATTTTGCTCCGACCAGCACGGACCGTGTCAGTAGAGCATATGGTGGTTCTCGTGGGTTTCATCTGTTCACGGCTATCGCTTCCTCTTGGGCGTTGTGGCGCCATCTCTTGTTGACCAACGATCTCATTTTTTGAACTTTTCCATTTTTTTTGCTCAATTTTAATTAAATTCCTCTAGCTATTTCTTAAAATATTAGGGTCATTGTGGTTGCAAACTTTTGCTCTAATTTTTTCTATCATGACCGACTCTGCTATTCTGAAGTGTTTTTCGGATTTACAGCTTTTTATGATTTTTATATTTTCAAATTTAGGATATTTTTGGTTAGCCAGAGACAGTATTGAATAAGTGCAGTTTCTTCTTCTTTTTTCTGCCAATTTTTTACATGTTGGTTTAATCTGTGTTTAAGCTTATTTTTGATACTTCCTATATATGCCATTGGAGGATTTTCTGTAATAGGAATTGAGTAAATACCTGCTTTTTCTAACAGTTTTATTTTTTCATTATTTTTTATTACTATATTTTTGATAGTATTTACTTTTCCTCCAATTTGAATGTTATGCTTTTTACAAATATTATTAATTTCATTAGTAGTACCTTTAATGTAAGGAAAACCATTTAGATATTTGATTTCATTTTTATGTTTTACTGCATTATTTTTTATTTTCTTTAGTACTTCTGTGTTCCATTTTTTTATTAAATGGTTTGGATAACCAAAACTACCTGCAGTTTTTTTTATGAATTTAATTTCTTCATTAGTGAACTGAATATTTTCAGAGTGCGTATATGCTCTTTTAATTAAGGTTTTCAGACTATTACATTTTATTGGATAAGGATGTGCCGAATTGTATGGGTTTAGAACAGGAACAAATGAACTTTTTTGATAAACTCGGTATTGCAACTTATTTGTGGACTTTTATAACTTGTACGTCCAAAAAGGCTATTGTATTTTTATTTTTTTTTCATTTCTACTGTAAGTTCTGTTGTTGGGTATAAAGAGCTGTAACATTTGGTTAATTTTCTTAACTCTTCGTTCAGTTTTGATAGAATGAAAATATCATCCACATGTCGACAGTACATTTCTGGTTTTTCTTCCATACGCTGCAGGACATTTTCTTCAGTCTCGTTCATCACAACCTCAGCTTATAAAGTTGATAATGGGAAGCCCATTGGGCCTCCTGAATTTTGCTTGTAAATTTTGTTCTTGTATGTAAATACATTATTTTCATATAAATAGAATAAAACTTTTTTGAATTCTTGAGTTTGTGTGTCATTTAATGATGGTGTACTTATTGTTCATGAAAATGGGTGCAAGGAACTTGTAAATGTTTTTCTCTAATGTTATCAATGGCGAGTTTTTTTTTTTGAAACAATCAGTCTCATTGGAGCATCATCTTTGTGTGTTTTAATCTTTGCTACAATATGTGGTATGCCTGCTCCCATTGGTGGAAAAGTGCGCTTGATTTCATCAGGTGTAATGTGCTATGATTTCTTATATTCGCTAAGAATTTAATTTGATTATCAGTTGGGTCTTTCTTTATTTCAGTACAATTTGATTCTTCTATTGCTACTGTCATTTTTTGTTCTTATTCGACTGCGTTGAGAATAATGATTTGGCCAGTTTTATCTGCTTCACAGAATTTGATATTTGGGTCATTTTTCAGTTCCAATAGGTTTTTTTTTTTTTTCATATTTTAATTTTTTATCTATATAAATTTTTTAGTTGTTTTTGGCACTGTATTCTTTTAGAATTATTCTATATAATTTGTTCTCAACTTCAGTTTTATTTTCTGCACCAGGTATATTTTTGAGAATATCTTCTAGGCAAGAGATGATTTCTTCAGTTTTAGGGGGGCTTGTGGAAAGGCAAATTTTTCCCTTTTTGTAAAACTGCTTTCTGTGAAAAGCTTAAATTCTTATCAGAATGATTTTCATACACATTATATTCGTTTACGGGTTCCTTACTTAATTTTTATTCATCAAATAATGCATTTAATTTTTTATCAACAGTAACACTATTGGAGTTAGCTTCTTTGTTAGCAATTTCGTTAATTTCGATGAACGTAGTATCCAAAATGCGATCTTTCCATGTGCCATCAAATTGTGCATATTTTGAGTTGCTTTATCAGCTTCCATAATTTATAAACTTGAGCATTAAGTCTGAAAATTTGTTTTCTTTTAGCTATAATTTCATTACTAAGCCTTTTTTTGCTGACATCGATGTAGGGTATAGTAATCCTTTTTACTTTTAGGTTTGTTCTTAACTCTAAAAAATTTGGGGATAAATCCAAAGTCTCTGCAAGTCACAAGAAAATGCTCTTGAACTTCTAATTTCATATTTTTTATTTTAAGACGTTTGAATTTAATGATTGTTTCTAATTCACGGTTCGAAAAAAGATTGCGATAGTACATCGTGAAGCCTACACTGCCCTTGAAAGTTATCCAAACCATTTAATAATAAAATGGAAATGGTTATCTAAACCGTTTAATAAAAAAATGGAACACAGAAGTACTAAAGAAAATAAAAAATAATGCAGTAAAAAATAAAAATGAAATCAAACATCTAAAGGGGTTTCCTTACATTAAAGGTACTACTAATGAAAATAATAATATTTGTAAAAAGCATAACATTCAAATTGGAGGAAAAGTAAATACTATCAAAAATATAGTAATAAAAAATAATGAAAAAATAAAACTGTTAGAAAAAGCAGGTATTTACTCAATTCCTATTACAGAAAATCCTCCAATGGCATATATAGGAAGTACCAAAAATAAGCTTAAACACAGATTAAAACATGTAAAAAATTGGCAGAAAAAAGAAGAAAAAACTGCACTTATTCAATACTGTCTGGCTAACCAAAAATATCCTAAATTTGAAAATATAAAAATCATAAAAAGCTGTAAATCCGAAAAACACTTCAGAATAGCAGAGTCGGTCATGATAGAAAAAATTAGAGCAAAAGTTTGCAACCACAATGGCCCTAATATTTTAAGAAATAGCTGGAAGAATTTAATTAAAATTGAGCAAAAAAATGGAAAAGTTTGAAAAATGAGATCGTTGGCCAACAATAGATGGCGCCACAACGTCCAAGAGGAAGCCATAGCCGTGAACAGATGAAACCCACGAGAACCACCATATGTTCTACCGACACGGTCCGTGGTCGAAGCAAAACGTCCCCTAGATGACGGTAACGGAGTGTTACCGAAAGTACTCTGGTAAATAACGTATCGAAGCACATGTAGAAGCGACAAGAGGAAAAAAAAATTTCATTTAGTGACTAGGCCAATTTAAAAGGAACAGCAACTAATTGGAGAAAAAAAAACCCCATGCCGCATCTACACAACGGAAATACGGAAAGAAACCAACACGTGCGGTAAGTGTTCAACATGGATTTAACGATAAGTCCAAAAATGCAATTAATTGCATTTTTGGACTTACCGTTAAATCCATTTTATTTTCTCAATGAACTCTAAAGTGTTTATTTTCTCAATGAACTCTAAACTGTTTTTTAAACAGTTTAGAGTTCATTATTCATGAAAAAGGGGGCCAAAAATTTGTATAATTTTGATTTTGGAACAATAACTTTAAATGGTATATTTTTTATTTTCCCCAAAATACTTATAACTACTGTACCTACTGGTGGATAGGCTCTGGTAATTTCTGAAGGTAGTGAACTGTGATTTATAATTTTAGCTAAAAAGTTTATCTGAGAGTCCACAGGGTCTTTTTAATTATCTCACATTTTAATTCCTCAATAGCTGTGTTCATTTTAATGATATATTCATTTTTATATGGTATTATTAACTGATTTGATTTATCTGCTTCACAAATTACAAAAGTAGGGTCTTTTTTTTTGAAGTCTAGTATTTGTTGTCTTTCATATGTCATCTTTCCAAGTTTAATTTCTTTTTTAGACTGCAGATTATATTCATCCAATATATTTCTGTACAACTTAAATCTTAAAGTTGGTTTGTTTGAATATTGGACACTATGAATAATGGTCTCGATTTTCGGAATACACCTTTCAGTTGGGGGAATAGTCTGCAGGTACGCATATTTTTTACCTTTCTGTAATGCTGCCTGTTGTACTTCAGAGAGTTCAAGGTTAGAGTAATTTTAAAATGTGGGTAGAGAATTTTCATTGATTAATTTTTTGGTAGGAATATTTTTATCGATTAGTCTTAATTTATCAGAATGCCTTTTTCTGATGGGTTTCGGCTTCGTTTTCTAATATTGTAAAAGTCTGTTTTAAAATTTCTTTGATCCATTTTTTATTTAAATTTTCATATTTATTATTTTGTATCAGATTCCATAATTTATAACAAGTGTTGTGTAATTTATATACTGTCTTTATTTTGGATACGATTTCAGTTCTTAATCGTTTAATTTCACATTGTTTCATAATATTTGCGTCCTTGTTATTCAATGTGTAATTATTGAGTTTGTAGGTATTTTGGTATCAAGTTTAAATCATGGCAGTTTATCAAAAATTCTAACTGAATGCTGTTTTTTTGAAGGTCACTTCTTTTTCTGAAGTTCTCTAATTCTCTCAACTCTTTAGGTTTCAACAGGTTCCGGCAATTCATGATAGTTTTTTCTCGTTCCCGGCATTCCGTCATATACTATGTAAAGAATTACGAAAAATGCAATTCATGAGGCAACCTAAAGGGTTGTCCTATGTTTATAAACGTGCTTTTGATTAAAATATACTTAATATCTAAGGTATTTTTACCTGATATTGTCAAAGTATTTCGCACGTTGTTGCTCTGTGAAGCACGTGCTCCCGGCCCGAGAGGTCCTTTACGCTATGGACCTTTGGTTAGTTATAAATTTTTTTTATACAGAAATAAAACAGTTAGGTTATATATTTTCAGTTCCACATTCATTCACTTGCACAATCAAACGTTTTAAATTTAAATGAAAAGATTTTAGTAGAAAGAGTTATACTCATCGGGTCAGGAGACGTCTCGCAAGGGGTTCGTCGTTATAGCGAGCGCTTTCAGTAGTCCCCACTAATAAATCTAGAGAGGAAATTATACAAAATTTTGGCCCCCTTTTTCATGAATAATGAATACTGTTTAAAAAACAGTTTAGAGTTCATTGAGAAAATAAAAATCTATTAATGTTCCACTATCTAGTGTGTTTATGGCAAGTTTAGACGTTAAATCATTATTCCCAAGTACCCCTGTACCAAAAGCCATAGACATTATCATTAAAGAGTTAAAAAATAAATCTTACTTTAATAATACACAATTGCAAGAGTTATTTAACATTTTATGCTATATTTCTAATAACAATTACTTTGAGTTTGACAAAAAAAGATCTATAGGTAAGAAGTAGGAGCCCCAATGGGATCACCATTATCTTCTTTATTTTCAGAAATAATCATGAGTGATATAGAAAACAAAATAATTAAAAAACTACCAAACCCACCCATCATTTATTGTAGATACGTCAACAACATTTTTATTTTATCTAAATTAAAACAAGAAGAACTTGAAATATTGAAGAATAAATTTACCACTTGTTACCCAGAGATTGAATAAACTTTGGAATTTGAACAAGATGAAAAAAAATTCTTCTTAGATATAGAAATAATAAAAAAGACTTAAATTTTGAATACAGAGTTTTTAGAAAAACAACCTATGTACCTATATTAATCCCATATCAATCTGAACACCCAAAAACTCATAAAGTAAATGGTATTAGGAATTGGGTAAAAAAAAAGAGCTTTCACACATTCCTCAAATAGAAAATACAGAGAAGAAATCCAATGTATTATTAACACAACCAAACAATATGGATGTGGATATGACACAAAAACTGTTAAAAAGTTGATTTTTGAATATAAGAAGAAATTAAGAGTCTAGACAAAATATCCCAAAAAAGAAATACAAATTTTCAGGTTCTTTCCCTTTTATTAGAGGACTAAGTGGGAATTTTTTAAGATTAATGAAGAAACACAACATAATTTTTGGACATTCAGTTCAGAATATTTGTGACCTAATTATAAAGAAAAAAGTAACAATAATATACTACAATCAGCAGGCGCATATGAAATTCCTATTGTTTCACAGAGTTCTGGGGACCACATTTCATACATTGGCAGCACAAAAATAGATTAATAAAAAGATTACATCAACTTATAAAAGACTGGAACGAAAAAGAAGAAAAAACTGCACTTATCCAACATTGCGTTAAACATAAACAATATCCTGATTTTGAAAATATTAAATTACTAACCACCCACACAAACGAAAAAGAATTGAGGATTTCTGAAAGCGTTATAATTGAACAAAAAAAAGATAAAATATGCAACTTACAAGACCCCACCACACTAGACACAGCCTGGAAATCACTTATGAAAAAAGAAAAAATCCATAAAAAAAAAAAGACAAAAAAAATTACAAAAAATCACACCATTAAATAAAGAACAAAAAAAAAAATACTCCTGTTCCTACAAACAAATAATAATAGCCCAAAAATATCTACACAAAAGAATTATGCTTACGACTGATACCTACCAACTCATCCAAGAGATGGCGACACATGAGAAACAAATCACCTAACACATACAGGCAGCAAACCTTCCCTTCGATTTCCGACATGCAACTCCAAGACTACACACATGCGAGGAACCCTCATGTGGAAGTAGACGCCCGACGATGGTGGTTAAGCACCGCCGAAAGCCTTTGCCATAACAACGAACCCCTTGTGAGACATCTCCTGGCCCGATGAGTATAACTCTTTCTATTAAAATCTTTTAATTAATAGTAAATTTAAAATGTTTGATTGTGCGAGTGAATGAATGTGGAACTGAAAATATATAACCTAACTGTTTTATTTCTGTATAAAATTTTTTTATAACTAACCTAAGGTCTGTAACATAAGGCACCTCTCAGGCAGGGAGCACGTGCCTCACAGAGCAACAACGTGCAAAATACTTTGACAATATCAGGTAAAAATACCTTAGATATTATGTATATTTTAATCGAAAGCACGTTTATAACATAAGATGACCCTTTAAGTTGCCTCATGAATTGCATTTTTCATAATTATTAAGAAGTTTAGTAGACACAAATCAGTATACAGTAAAGATAATGCACAGCATTAAGAAATACCATTCTCTCCTTGGGTCATTCCATGTCAGATCACCCAGGGCATGTCACCCACCCATCTCAGATAGTCGCTTTAAAAATTGGGTAGCTCTCCCTTTAAAGTTTTTGCGCTATGGGTTTTCACAACTACACTGTAGGAAAAAAACAAAACACAAAAAAAACAACAACATAACTTCACAACTAACTGTTGCAGCCACATACATTTTTTTCTTAAATAATCTGCTTGATCCATACATTTTGGAACAACTTGTGTCTGCCTATTTTTAGAATTAAAATAATTTTTTTTTAATTTAATGAAAATGGACATGGAAAAATGAGGCCATATTTTTTATTGAACAAAACAGTTTTTTTCAAAATGAGCCCCCACTTTAAATCTGCTAAACAATTTTTCATGTGAGTGTTGTAATGTAACCTTCCAACAGAAAAAAAAAAAGTACTTTGGGCAATTCGGAATTTTGGTGAAGGGGAAAAAAAAAAAAAAAAAAAAATCCAAAATGGCATCTTTTATATATGGAAAATTCCGGCATATTACCCAATTTTTCAATTAAGTGGTTGCTTGACCATTTCATACACCCCCCTCCCCCAAAGTTTAACCCTATTGGTGAGTAGCACAAAACAATTTTTATTTTATTTCTATGTGCCACCATCTTGGATATAGGTTCATTTTTCTTTTCTGCGGCAGGCCAAAATAGGACCTCACAAGGGTTTTGAAAAAAAAAGGCAATTGTTTTCCTCTTATTGTAGATCGAAAGTTGTGGGTTTCACTACATTAATGAGGACATTTTCGGCTTACAGAAAATGTATAGAAATGATAGAAAATATTTTTTTAACCTTGCTTAAAATGGCGTTGAAATTAACACTGCTCGCAAGTGTAATCACCATTTTTGATGGACTGTGAAGGTGACTGGGAGTTGGAACTACAAGTTGGGAATTTTTGTGTAGTAACTATGGCTAAGTAGAGTTTTCAGCTATGGAGAACTGAAGTCTGGGTTTGGTCCCCTTCCCACTCTCCTTCCCCTCAAAGTTGAAAATTTTCAACTTTTGCAGATTTCAAGGTTACATATCTCAAAAGAGGGACCAGATAAAAAAATTTTTTTTTTTCCACCAAGGATACCCCTACTGGTACTCAACAAAACCTGTGAGTTTCATTTTGTGGTTCAAACTGGTTTGGAAGTTACAGGCTTTGAAATATTTGTGAATAAATGGTAACATTTCAGCACTCGAAAATTCACAGAAACTGATGAATATTTATGCTTATTTCTGTTTTGAAATTTTTTTAAAGTTTTATGGAATTATATTTATATACCTTTAACTATCAAATACTATATGTCCAATTTATACATAAGGTAAATAAAAAAAACCTCTAAAAAAACCCACCTTACCAGAGCATATTGTACAGTTTGCGATTCACAAATTTTAGCAGCAACACTTGTCTAGTTGTATAGCCTTATTTCTGTGAGTGCGCTTTTAACTCACTATATTTGTTACTGTTGAATTTAATATTTTGACCAATTTCAATTTGTAACTGATCAAAATGATAGCCTGCAAAGCTGTGCTCACAATTGCCAGTCAAATCGCCAAAGTTTTTTATAGTTGCTATGCTTAAAAATAATCGCCAGTTGTGAAAAATGTGACTGACAGGGCAATCTATGCTATCCCAAGCTGTTTTTTTTTTTTTAAGAATACAAGCAACTGCAAAGATATCTCTAAATTTTTTACTAATTTTAATAAAAATATAAACTATTGGAACAAACCATTTTATGAATTATTTTGACAATGATACATTTATGTATGATTTATAAGTGAACTTTTCCTTGGTTACATAAGAGATAAACACATTCTTCTCTCTGTCAGTTTGAATTAAAACTAAACACAATTACTGGTTTTCATATAGAAAAAACTTTGACTGAACCAGGTCTTCAGTCTGTTTGGATAGGCTGCATGTTTTTCCTGTTGCAGTGTTTACCTCAACCAAATATAATATGTGTGTCACAGGTACTTCACAATCATGATTAGGCCAATAAAAAGATGGAGAAGGCCCATGTGGGTGCATGAATCAAACAGTCAAATCACCTTCATCATAGTTAATTTTTTCAACAAATCCCAGATACCAACAGGAATCATATACACATGCTACGTAGCAGTTAGCGTGTAACTGTAAATCATCTTGAAAATTAGTTTCATTGATTCTGGAAATAATGCTGTAATATTTATCAGAACTTAATCTCTTAGCACCAATTCTGAAATTGGGAGGTGGTGTAAAGTGATGCATTGTGCATGTACCAGGAAGAGCTTTTGCTTTCTCAAAACAGGGACTAAGCTGATTACGCACTTTGTTCATCCCTTCTGCACACACAAAGAAAAATGTAATTTCTTTTATATTATCTTTGCAGAAGTTATACATTGTTGCAGCAGATGTTATTTGTTGATGATCTAAAACTAGCTTTTGTTGTTTGTCTTTTTACAACTGCACCACTACCATCAGATGGTGACTTGCCATGGCTTAATAAATAATTACGTTCCAGAAACACACAGCAACCGAAAAATTGTTTTCCGGCCGCCGCTGTGGAACTGACAGGGCAACCTATGCTAAATAATGTCGCTACGTATTTGGAATATTTTCACCTTGCCATGGCTTGTTGCAAAAAATGGCCACTTCCCTACCAATCTAAAAAAAAAAAAAAATCCTTTAATACATATTAAGTGCATTATATTGCTGCATTGCAATATCCTTATGTACTATATTTATGCAGTGTAAAACTGATATAAATGTAGTGAAACAATCAACTTTTGGCATTTTCATCGCTAATTTTTTTCTGTTATGCGCGTTAAACGTTAGATAATGTGGCCATACCTCTCATTTGCAATTTCCATACCTTGATATATTAATTAATAGCTGTCTAAAAAAGGGTATATGCACTTATTGTTTGGCGGTTGGCCTTCATATGGTGCTGCTTCTTTATCATTAATATAACGTTGAACATTGCAGTTGACTGACCATTGAAATTTAGCTTGTCATTCATCCAAACTGTAACTGTTTTAGCACCTCTGTCTATTTTTCATTGATATATATATACACGGTGAGCCTTTTTTTCCCCACCGGTGTTGATGCTAATTTCGAATTTATTTCACTTCTACATCATGGTTTTTCTTTTAATATATCTATTTTTTATACCAAAAATTGGATCTTTGCTTTATTCTCAGAGTGACCTCGTACGATATTTACCGTATGTGCTTACCTTTTGTTGAAACCTTAGCCCATTTGTACGTAATACAGTTTGGACGAATGACAAGCTAAATTTCAATGGTCAGTCGACTGCAATGTTCAACGTTATATTGAAAACAAAGAAGCAGCACCAAACGAATACCAACCGCCAAAGTACAATAAATGCAAATGCCCTTTTTTTGACTCTGCTATTACTTAATATATTAATATATCAAGGTATGGAAATTGCAAATGAGAGGTATGACCACATTATCTAACATTATCTAACACGCATAACAGAAAAATTAGCGATGAAAAAACCAAAAGTTGGTTGGTTTCACTATATTTATAAAAAAATCCTTTGAATAAAGCTCATGTTGAGAAATGGCTTCCTAGTTTAATTGAATTAATAATCTAAAGCAACTTATGGGGTTTTACTAGGAAATTTTTTCATTAATAGCAAATTTTCGGAGAAAACTCTTCTTCTTCAGGCTGTCTTGTTGTTGTCACTTTTTACTTGTCACTATCACGATTACGGTTTACCTTGACGGTTACGGTTAACCTTGACGGTTTAGGTTATTTTTCAACAAATCCTGCCAGATGTTAGGCAGGGAAAATCCTTTGCAGTCATTGATGATGGAATTTTGATTTTTCTCAATCTCTATTCCTTCTTTCAGTTTTCTTTATTGGAAATTGCTTTGGAAACTGATTACTTTAAGGGAATTCCAATCCATGCTGTGCCCAGTTTCTCTAACATGCCTATCTAATCCAGTCTTGTTTGAGCAATTTTTTACAGCTGCTTTATGCTCAGCTATATGAGTTTCTAGTCTGCGACCTGTTTCACCTATGTAAGATAGTCCACAACTACAATTTACTTCATAAACTACTCCTTGCATTTTTAAAATATCTTCTTCTCTTTGAACTATTTTAGGGAAAATTTTTTTAACCTTGTTCTCTAAACTTGGAGCTAGCCTAATATTGTATTTTTTACTAATTCTCTTTAAAGCCTCAAATAAACCTTTGTGATAAGAAATTTTTCTAGAAAAATTTCTTATCACAAAGGATTATGAAGTAAATTGTAGTTGTGGACTATCTTACATAGGTGAAACAGGTCGCAGACTAGAAACTCGTATAGCTGAGCATAAAGCAGCTATAAAAAATTGCTCAAACAAGACTGGATTAGATAGGCATGTTAGAGAAACTGGGCACAGCATGGATTGGAATTCCCTTAAAGTAATCAGTTTCCAAAGCAATTTCCAAAAAAGAAAACTGAAAGAAGGAATAGAGATTGAGAAGAATCAAAATTCCATCATCAATGACTGCAAAGGATTTTCCCTGCCTAACATCTGGCAGGATTTGTTGAAAAATAACCTAAACCGTCAAGGTTAACCGTAACCGTCAAGGTAAACCGTAACCGTGATATTGACAAGTAAAAAGTGACAACAACAAGACAGCCTGAAGAAGAGTTTTCTCCGAAAATTTGCTATTAATGAAAAAATTTCCTAGTAAAATCCCATAAGTTGCTTTAGATTATTAATTCAATTAAACTAGGAAGCCATTTCTCAACATGAGCTTTATTCAAAGGATTTTTCTTATAAATGTAGTGAAACCAACCAACTTTTGGTTTTTTCATCGCTAATTTTTCTGTTATGCGTGTTAGATAATGTTAGATAATGTGGTCATACCTCTCATTTGCAATTTCCATACCTTGATATATTAATATATTAAGTAATAGCAGAGTCAAAAAAAGGGCATTTGCATTTATTGTACTTTGGCGGTTGGTATTCGTTTGGTGCTGCTTCTTTGTTTTCAATATAACGTTGAACATTGCAGTCGACTGACCATTGAAATTTAGCTTGTCATTCGTCCAAACTGTATTACGTATAAATGGGCTAAGGTTTCAACAAAAGGTAAACACATACGGTAAATACGTACGAGGTCACTCTGAGAATAAAGCAAAGATCCAATTTTTGGTATAAAAAATAGCAGATATATTAAAAGAAAAACCATGATGTAGAAGTGAAATAAATTCGAAATTAGCATCGACACCGGTGGGGAAAAAAAGGCTCACCGTGTATATATATATCAATGAAAAATAGACAGAGGTGCTAAAACAGTTACAGTTTGGATGAATGACAAGCTAAATTTCAATGGTCAGTCTACTGCAGTGTTCAACGTTATATTAATGATAAAGAAGCAGCACCATATGAAGGCCAACCGCCAAACTACAATAAGTGCATATACCCTTTTTTAGACTGAGCTATTAATTAATATATCAAGGTATGGAAATTGCAAATGAGAGGTATGGCCACATTATCTAACGTTTAACGCGCATAACAGAAAAAATATTAGCGATGAAAATGCCAAAAGTTGATTGTTTCACTACATTTATATCAGTTTTATACTGCATAAATATAGTACATAAGGATATTGCAATGCAGCAATATAATGCACTTAATATGTATTAAAGGATTTTTTTTTAGATTGGTAGGGAAGTGGCCATTTTTTGCAACAAGCCATGGCAAGTCACCATGTGATGGTAGTGGTGCAGTTGTAAAAAGACAAACAACAAAAGCTAGTTTTAGATCATCAACAAATAACATCTGCTGCAACAATGTATAACTTCTGCAAAGATAATATAAAAGAAATTACATTTTTCTTTGTGTGTGCAGAAGGGATGAACAAAGTGCGTAATCAGCTTAGTCCCTGTTTTGAGAAAGCAAAAGCTCTTCCTGGTACATGCACAATGCATCACTTTACACCACCTCCCAATTTCAGAATTGGTGCTAAGAGATTAAGTTCTGATAAATATTACAGCATTATTTCCAGAATCAATGAAACTAATTTTCAAGATGATTTACAGTTACACGCTAACTGCTACGTAGCATGTGTATATGATTCCTGTTGGTATCTGGGATTTGTTGAAAAAATTAACTATGATGAAGGTGATTTGACTGTTTGATTCATGCACCCACATGGGCCTTCTCCATCTTTTTATTGGCCTAATCATGATTGTGAAGTACCTGTGACACACATATTATATTTGGTTGAGGTAAACACTGCAACAGGAAAAACATGCAGCCTATCCAAACAGACTGAAGACCTGGTTCAGTCAAAGTTTTTTCTATATGAAAACCAGTAATTGTGTTTAGTTTTAATTCAAACTGACAGAGAGAAGAATGTGTTTATCTCTTATGTAACCAAGGAAAAGTTCACTTATAAATCATACATAAATGTATCATTGTCAAAATAATTCATAAAATGGTTTGTTCCAATAGTTTATATTTTTATTAAAATTAGTAAAAAATTTAGAGATCTTTGCAGTTGCTTGTATTCTTAAAAAAAAAAAAAAAAACAGCTTGGGATAGCATAGGTTGCCCTGTCAGTCACATTTTTCACAACTGGCAATTATTTTTAAGCATAGCAACTATAAAAAAAACTTTGGCGATTTGACTGGCAATTGTGAGCACAGCTTTGCAGGCTATCATTTTGATCAGTTACAAATTGAAATTGGTCAAAATATTAAATTCAACAGTAACAAATATAGTGAGTTGAAAGCGCACTCACAGAAATAAGGCTATACAACTAGACAAGTGTTGCTGCTAAAGTTTGTGAATCGCAAACTGTACAATTTGCTCTGGTAAGGTGGGTTTTTTAGGGTTTTTTTTATTTACCTTATGTATAAATTGGACATAGTATTTGATAGTTAAAGGTATACAAATATAATTCCATAAAACTTAAAAAAAAAATTTCAAAACAGAAATAAGCATAAATATTCATCAGTTTCTGTGAATTTTCGAGTGCTGAAATGTTACCATTTATTCACAAATATTTCAAAGCCTGTAACTTCCAAACCAGTTTGAACCACAAAATAAAACTCACAGGTTTTGTTGAGTACCAGTAGGGGTATCCTTGGTGGAAAAAAATAATTTTTTATCTGGTCCCTCTTTTGAGATATGTAACCTTGAAATCTGCAAAAGTTGAAAATTTTCAACTTTGAGGGGAAGGAGAGTGGGAAGGGGACCAAACCCAGACTTCAGTTCTCCATAGCTGAAAACTCTACTTAGCCATAGTTACTACACAAAAATTCCCAACTTGTAGTTCCAACTCCCAGTCACCTTCACAGTCCATCAAAAATGGTGATTACACTTGCGAGCATTGTTAATTTCAACGCCATTTTAAGCAAGGTTAAAAAAAATATTTTCTATCATTTCTATACATTTTCTGTAAGCCAGAAATGTCCTCTTTAAGGTAGTGAAAACCAAAACTTTTGATCTACAATAAGAGGAAAACACAACTGCCTTTTTTCAAAACCACTGTGAGGCTCTATTTTGGCCTGGCACAGAAAAGAAAAATGAACCTGTAACCAAGATGGTGGCACATAAAAAAAAAAAAAAAATGTTTTTAACTACTCACTGATTTGGGTAAACTGTGTGTGTGTGTGTGTGGGGGGGGGTATAAAGTTGTCAAGCAACCACTTAATTTTAAAAAATTGGGTAATATTATGTCAGAATGTTTCATATATAAAAGACTCCATTTTGGAATTTTTTTTTTTCCTCTCGCCAAAATAGTGAATTGCCAAAAGTATTTTTACGCAGATTTGAAGTGGGGGCTCATTTTGAACAAAATTGTTTTGTTTAATGAAAATGTGGCCTCATTTTCCCTTGTCTTTTGTCATTAAATTTAAAAAAAAAAAAGTGTTCTTTTAATTCTAAAAATGTACAGAAACAAGTTGCTTCAAGATGTATGGATCATGCAGACCATTTAAGAAAAAAAAAAAAAAAATTGTGGCTGCAACAGTTAGTTGTGAAGTTCAGCCTTTTCTTATCCTACAGTGTAGTTGTGAAAACTCATAGTGCGAAAACTTTAAAGGAAGAGCTACTCAGTTTTTAAAGTGGCATTACTCAAGAAGTACTGGACTGATTGACCTAAAATTTTAATATCTCACCAGTACAATACTTTGTACCAATTTTTACAAAAATCTGAGATGGGTGGGTGACAACTCGTGAAAATGCTGGATGATTTGAAATGGAACTGACCCCCTTATTACATTCTCATTCTTTATCTGTTATGCAGCGTCACTTCAATTTTAAAAATATATACCATTAAGTCTATCATGGAGAAGAATGTTATGTTTCATGTTTACATTGAAGAATCTTTGACGAGTATCTTAAAGTTGAACTGAAACACAACGGTAATTTAAATCAAATCTGATTTAAATTAAAAAAAATATCTGATTTAAATCAAATCAGATTTTTTTTATTTAAAAAAAAATCGGTGACAGGAATAAGTGACAACAAAAAGACAGCCTGAAGAAGAAGAGTTTTCTCCGAAAATTTGCAATTTAAATGAAAAAATTTCCTAGTAAAATTCCCATAATAGTTGTTTTAGATTAGTAATTGAATTAAGAAACTAGGAAGCCATTTCTCAACATGAGCTTTATTCAAAGAAAAAAAAAATCATGAATTTTTAATACCCGGGTTAAATATTGGAGGCCCAAGCAGCATCAGGGAGTGAATGGTATCCAAGCAGCAGCAGGGAGTGAATGGTACCCAAGCAGCATCAGGGAGTGAATGGTACCCAAGTAGCATCAGGGAGTGAATGGTACCCAAGCAGCATCAGGGAGTGAATGGTACCCAAGCAGCATCAGTGAGTGAATGGTACCCCAGCAGCATCAGTGAGTGAATGGTACTGCATACCCTGGGCTAACGGAGCTGACACCTTACTTGTGCCACTGTCGTCTGCTTGAAATTATGCCTTACCTGGTGTGAGAAATATCAAAACTGGACCTCTACAAAGCGGCACCGTTTCATGTGGTCAGATGAATTCCATTTTCAGCTGTGCCGAACTAACGGGAGGGTGTGGGTGTGACGTCGCCAGATCAGCTCCATCAACATGATGTGTGAATTATATGAAGATTTTTTCTGAATTTCATGGTCACCAGATTATGTGCTGCCACAGATTATGCATAAGATTTTTTTTATTTTTTGTTCTGAATTTTAGAGCCACTGTACTGCAGGTTATGCATAAGACATTTTAGATTGTTTTTTTTTTTTAATTTCGTGGGCTGTGGATTATACATTGCCACATATTATAAAAAAAGGGAAAAATTCTGAATTTCATGGTCTGAAGATTATATAATAAAGGAAAATACAGTACTTTGAGTTTATATATACAAAATTTGACTTCAACAAATTGTATTTTAATAAAATCAAAATCTAATGTGATTTTTTGAGAGGAGTGAGACTAGAAAAATGGAAAAATAAAATTATGGACCATATAATATATCATTGTTCAAATTTCGCCAATTTGCGATTAACATACTTTTTACGTGGCCACGATAATGTAACTTGATTTATATTAAATGTCCGTCATTACTGTTTTACACGTTATGCAAGTTCTGCAATCGAGAGATTATTAAATGATGTTAGATACGTATGGGGCATAGTATCGGCAATTAAAATCAATAAACAATGAACTATATATGTATTTACAATATTCGTAGTGGCTGTCGGGGCTTCATATGTACGCCTGTAATGTGTTTATTCGCAAGACATTGCCGTAAGTATCGGACTCATTCAAAGAATGTGATCTTTTTTCAATTGTGAAGTTTAAAAAAGCATTATGCGATGGAAGCAGCTTTCATCTAATTAACTTTAAATCTCACTGTTATCTAGATACATTATATAGTTTTGGTTCCAGTTGAAATTTTTCGCCGCAGTAATGAAAATTTGCTGTTGATAATCACTGGATGAAAAACATTGTACGAAGAGTATCGTAGCACAACTGCTGAAAAGTAACTTCACAATTTGATTATTAAATGTTACATTAGTTTTCATTTCATATTGGAGGTTTGCTTTTCTTCGGAAAACCTTAGAAGTTTGCGATGCACACGCAAACCAAGTACGCACGGCTTGCTGGTTGGTTGATTTCGGAAATAATGGAAATAAGGTATTTTCATCTGAATGCTATTAATCTCAAAAAATGTTGCTAAAAACCAACCAAACAGTGAACAGTAATTACATATTATTTATTCTTCCTAAGTACATGTATATTCATAAGCATCCAGTAACGACAGCAATAGTTCGTGGATGCAGCAGCATCCTATTCACGTTATGGCAAAACAACTGCATTCAAAAGAAAATCCCTGTTATTAATGTGTTACACTTAAAATATTTGCACGTCATGTAGTTTTCAATAAACTGAGTAGTATAATTGTTTTACCATTTATCTCAGTGTAGGAAAGGCAGAAATGCTAATTAACAGTCATAAGAGAAGCAGTAAAATGTCAACAGACCTGAAATATAAAATTTTTTCATAGTTCATAAAATATTGGTAATTCAGTTTGTAAACATAACTTAAAGCACAGCATGGACTTCAAACATAATTAAAAATGCTGTGATTAGTTGCTCCAAAACCTGAATTAGTTCTGCTCCAAAACACAAATTTTCTGACTCCAAAACCCAACTTTTCTGCTCCAAAGTGCAAATTTTCCCACTCCAAGAATTGCTCTGAAACAAATTAGGGGTACTAACACCCCTGTATGTGCCTTTCATGTATTTGTGAAGAATCATTTCTCCCAAGGATTTGCTTCCCATTTATTTCTGTGATTATGGACCATATTGAATTTTGCAGTGAATGGTGTTTAGGTTAAAGAAAAGAATGGCAGCATATAAACTACATTACTTTTCATTCCAGCTTTATCACCACACTTTACGTTTATGTGTTATTCTTTGAAATTTCAGTTTGTTTCACCTGACTACTGGATCTGGAATATTTTCCTATCCTTGCCACAAGTACCGGTAATGCATTTTTACTGCACACAGATGATTCCCGTGTTTTGTTTGCAGGACCCAAGTTTCACTACTTTACATCAGATTAAGAACAGTTACATTGTCATACGCAGCCATTCATCTATGTGGCTGTATAATTGAGATTTTGCTGTCAGTGGCTACCTGTTGGTTGTTGCAAAGCGCTAAGCACAAGAAAGTGACAAAAATGAAACTGTTAATATTTTTGTATGCCTGCATACACTGAAGTGCCAAAAGTTATGGGATAGCAGTATGCAAATTTTTAACTGACACTACTGTCATGTAAAGGCTTTGACGCACGCAATGATTTTTATTAGTTGCGAGGTGTACTCTCGTGAGTCGGGTTGAACAACTACCAGTAGGATTATGGCAAGCCGACGTGAATTATCGGAGTTTGAACGAGGCATGGTAATGGAAGCCAGACGGATGGGACATTCAGTTTCCGAAGTTGTGCGAACATTCAACATTTCTCGATCCATGGTGTCATGCATTTACAGAGAATACCTCATAGAAGGCATTACCACCCACCGTGGACAGTGCAATAACTGACCACGGGTATTAAATGACCGTGACCAGCGGCATCTGACCATGATTGTCCATGCTAACAGAAAGTGACACTGGCTCAAATGACATCCACATTCAATGCAGGAGGTACCAAAGACATATCCATCAGGTCAGTACAAGGTAATTTAGCGTCCATGGGGTATAGGAGCAGAAGACCCACCAGAGTGCCTTTGTTAACACCATGGCTTCGGACACGGTGCCTAACCTGGGCTTGTGAGCACAGTAATTGGACCCTGGAAGACTGGCAGCATGTGGCGTGACCCATTGAATCATGCTACCAGTTGTTACAAGCTGATGGTAGGGTTCGGGTGTGGCACAGACCCCATGAGGCCATGGACCCAAGCTGTCAACTAGGCACTTTGCAAGCTGGTGGTGGTTCCATGCATGTGTGGGGTGTTTTTACGTGGCACGGTTTGGACCATCTGGTCCTCATGAACACCCCATTAACCAGTAATCGCTTTGTTGTTCAGTTGGGTGACCATTTGCAGCCCTTTGTGGACTTCATGTACCCCAACAACGATGGGGTTTTCCAGGCGGACAATGCACCATGTCATCGGGCTCAAGTTGTCCAACATTTGTTCAAGGAGCATTCTGGACAGTTCCGACGGATGGTGTGGCCACCACTTTCGCTCGACACGAACCCAATAGAGTACTTACAGGACGTGGTGGGAAAGGTCCATTCGCACCCAAAATCCTGCACCTACAAATACCAGGGAACTGTAGGTGGCTATTCAGACGGCATGGCTCAACATCTCTTCTGAACATTTGTGGAATCGATGCCACGTAGAGTTGCAGAACTTCGCTGGATTAAAGGATGTCCTACACGATACTAGGTACATATCCCATGACTTTTGGCACTTCAGTGTAGATCAACTGAAGTTTATAATATTAGAGTGAAAATGTTTTATTACTGAAGCACAGAGATGCTGTTTTACTTTATCAAAGTAATGTTTTTTTGTTTCTTTCTTAGTCAGTCAGAGTAACCCGGGACTGAAGAAAGTGGTTTTGGTTGAAGGAGTACGCACACCATTTTTGGTGTCAGGAACAGATTACAATGATCTGATGGCTCATGATTTGCAGCGTCATGCATTACTGTATGTTCTGATTTTTTTCCCCATATCATTTGGTGGTGTTATGTTAAGTTCTGTGTTAAATATATTCTGTGTATGATATATCAGTGTTATGTCATATTTGTTTCATATATGTATCGCATATACGAAACAAAATATGGCTGTTGTATGTGTACATTTTCAGGTGCAGCTTGTGAAAGTGACTTCCATTAATTTTGTATAAAAGCATGTGTAGCCATAAATTGTCAGAGCCTAAATATTATTGGGGACATGAACATTAATTTTGATTATTAAAAGAATATAATAGTGAGGAGATGTAACTTGCTATTTTTTTCAGTGAAGTGGATGAAACGAAGAAATTTTAGTTCAATAATTCATTATGCTTTGACGTTTCTATCTTGATGACTGTAAAGATGTTATCGCAAGTTTTAAACTTACCATCAAGTTGAGCAACTAGTCTGTTAGTGCTGTATGTTAATTTAATTGCTCACAAAATGAAATGTTGCTACTCACTTAAAAAACCAGTGAAACTCCAGCGAGAAAGTCGCTGGCTGTGCTATGACTAAAGCAGTTTATTACAGCTTACCTGCTCCATTCCCCTTTAAACTATGGTTCTTCCTTTGCAACACAAGAGTCCCAAAATTTCTTGCACTTTCAAATATATGCCTTTCTTTAACATATACCACTTTAACATATACCGGTCACACTATTTTGCTCAGCATTGGACTGGAAATGTTTGCCTCTCAGACTTTTCTGAACTTTGAAAAACAAAAAGAAATGGCAGGGAGTGAGATCTGAGGAATATGGTGGATGGAAAAACAAAAAGAAATGGCAGGGAGTGAGATCTGAGGAATATGGTGGATGGAAAAACAAAAAGAAATGGCAGGGAGTGAGATCTGAGGAATATGGTGGATGGCACACCACTACTACACTCAAACTGGCAATTGCTTGTTGTGCTGTTTGAGAGCGATGATCTGGGGCATTTGTTTTCAGTATGCAGCTGTGCATGCACCTACCCTGTGCATGTGAATTCTGGCAACTTTTTGGCAAATTCAGGCCACTTAATGAACTGATGACAGTTTGTCCTTCTGGGATGCACATGCACAGGTGTGATGTACAACACCTTTTGTAAAAAAGGTGTAGATCCAGTGGCGGCTCGTGGGTTATTCAAATGGGGGTTCACAATACCTAAATTGTAAAAATTAAATTTTTAGTTACAACATAACGTACGGGTTAAAATACATTTCTGTTTCTACAAGTAAAAAAAAAGCAATGCAACTAAAAGAAAAAAACAAGCACTCATACATAAAAAAACTAATATTCGACTTTGTACAAAGGAAGATTCTATTACAATAGCGCTTACAATTTACTTCAAAGGGAATGCTGATTATTCAAGTGCAATTTTTGTAAATTAAGTCAATCTGCCTGTATCTTTTTGAGGCAAACAAATCTATAACATTTTCATTGAATTTAGGTATGCCATTTATCATGTTTTTTTCAATTCAGAGCATGGCTAGAGCGCTCAGTCTGTCCTCACTCATGATGCTTCTTAAAAATATCTTAACTCATTTTAAAGTTGAGAAGCATCTCTCGGCCTCAGCAGTTGTTATTGGAATAGTAGAAATAATTAGCAGCAGTTTGTAGGCCTCCGAGAACGTAGTGTGCAAGTTATTTTCTGTAACGAACGTAGAAGACTAATGGCACCATTCATATTTCTGAAATCTATTCTTCTGTAAATTACTCCTAGTTTAGTTTTCAGGCGATCCTTCTGTAACATGGGATAAACATCTGTTGTTTGCCCAACAAGCTGATTTGGAAACTTTTTCTCGTACTCCTGAAATTTTTCAGTTTGGAGGAGAGAAACAGCAGAATAGTGAGTTATAAAAGAAAATCTATATTTTACTTGATTCGTGATAACATCACACATCTCTTTAGCTGCCACAGTTTTATTTATGTGAATATTTTCTCTCTTCCTTTTCTTTGATGTTTCCTCTGTTTCTGATATCTTCATGGTCACTGTGTCCATTCTTTTCCTTTCTTTTTCCATTGACTGCTGGAAAGTGTTTACATGCTTTCGAATGAGTGCTGCATCAGTTAGTGTTTTCTGATGCTGGTTGTATAACACATCCACATGTGGCATAATATTGTGAAAAACTGTAAGCCAAAACACAAATACCGAGTCTTCCAACATACGCCGAATAGCCCCTGCTTGATTTATTGTTACAGCTTGTTTCGATGACGACTCTAATTTTTCCATGCATTCAGTTAACTGTTCCATGTATTCATACACTTTATTGATGGTTCGACTCTTGAAATTCCATCTGGTGGCTGAACCATGAGGTATCCTTTTTCTAACAGTTTCATCTAGAATGGCAACCTCTGTGGAGAGTTACTGAAAAAGTTAGTAATGTCACTTAGGTTGGAAAAAACAAACTCAAACTTGTTGATTGTGACTGGTTGCTTGGCCGACAATCAAATTGAGCTGATGTGCATAGCAATGAACAAAATGTGCATTCTTATAGGTACGTTTAATAATAGCTTGAACACCTGCGTGGTGACCACTCATCACGTTTGTACCGTCGTAGCTCTGGGATATCAATTTCTCAGCTTTGTCTACAACTTTTTCCAAACTAGCTTGAATACATCCAACGATAGATTCTGCATCATGTCCAGGGGAATTAGTGAATTCCCAGAATCTCTCAACTGGTTGCCCGTTACCTAAAATGTATCGAAAAACGACAACCAATTGGGAAGCAGATGGAACATCAGTAGTTTCATCTGCTGTCACTGCTACAAAACTTGCTTTTGAGATTTCATTTTTTATGTGGTTCTGGCAAACAGTGAGCATACAGTCTAATAAATCGTTTTGAATTTTTTTGATGTTCCTTTAAAAACACTGGCATTAGTGAGATGGTCTTTTAGAGATGCATCCAAGTTCTGCTGAGAAGTTTATAAGACCTCTGAAAACTCCTGGATTTAATGAATCGTCGTGTTCATCATGTCCTCGAAGTGCTAGCTCAAATGCGCCGCAAAACAGAATACAGTCAATAATTTTGGAAAGAACATAACGATTTTTGGTTACTTGCTCATTGTGTTTTTTAACATTCGAACGAAATGCACTGTCAAGCTGTTGGCGAATATCAACCTTTCCCAGCAAACTAAACTCTAATGTGGAGTTTAAATGTGATTGGGAGCAGTGATGTTTATTTATTTTTGAGTTAGATGGGATAAATCAGCAACAACGTAACTCACCCAACTTGAATCACCACTTTGTTTTGCAAACAGGAGACGGTGAAAACAAAAGAGCCTGTTAGTTGATTCACATTCACAGATCCATGGATATTTCTCATATAAGTCGGGTTTGAATTCCCTTTTGAAATCTCTAGTTTTACATTTCGTCACCTGGATCAGCTTAAGCCTAGGTGTTGGCCTGATTATTTTAATATAAATTTTTCTTTCCAGTGGCAACGTTGAAAAATGTAATTGCTTTAGCTCAGAAACACTGATCTTAACTGTTTACACATGTTCTTACACACAACAATAAAATTAACTTATAAAAACTAATAAACAGATTAATAACTGATAAACAACTACACTAACCACTTGTTGCCACAAACCATGGGAGAATCCGGACGAATAACAAACTGCCAATCCATCTGCATGAGCTCCCGCATACTGAAGACTGTGTGAATTGAAAGCTTATGAGCAGCACTTATTCCTCACACACGTGCCTCCTCTACCCACTGGATAAACTGGTTTTCAAGTAGTTTCTTCTATAGCACGTGCGATTGACATAAGGCTGGCCGATCTGTTGTGGGTCATTCCACGCCAAATCGTCAGATGCTATCCACCACACCATCTCCAATTCTTAAGATTTTTTTTTCATGAATAGATCACCGAAAGGTATGGAAATCCTGAAAGTTAAATTTTTTATTTCCCGTAGATTAGAGTATATTAATTTTCGAATTCTGGTGCATGGTGGGCCTTAATGGCGTAAAAACGCAAATAGCTCCATTGTTTGCATCGTATTTTCTCCCAAGGAATCGATTGGTGCATTGCACGAATTTCTATCTTTAGTTTTTGAGTTACGTGTAACGGGAAAGCCTTTTTCAAAACTTAAAAAGCAATGTAGTACAGCACTTAGGAGATCGCAATTGTTTTTCGTTTTCAAAGAAAAGTTTAGTCTAACAATTGAAGAAAAAAGAACCTTGGGTTTTCGCGTGTGCGCTGAGAAAATAATTTTTAAATATGGTGCACGGCTTGTATTTTGCCACTGTGAAACCGCGCATAGCGAATAGCGTTGGCAGGCAGCCGCGGCAGTGGATGTTGGCCTTCGGATGGTCGGCAGATCAAGATACCATTGCACGCATTGGTCAGATTGCAGGATAATTTGCTGTGATGCTTGAAGTAGGAAGGATAGTGAATTAATGTTATTTTTAAAGGCATTTCAAATAATATAACTAAAATATTACTAAAAGGTCATTTCACGCCAAATCATCAGATGCTATCCACCACATTCTTAGCCATTTGACGATGTGGAAAACTAATATAAACCATTTTCTCCGTACATCTTACCAATATGAGCAATACCGTGTAAAAGGTTACACACAGATAACGCATAAAAATTATGCAACAGACGTCGGAAATATATTGGTATTCTTACGAATCAAAGACGAGAAGAACTAATATAAACTTTTTTCTCCCCGTATAGCTTAACGATATACAGTACTGACGCTTATAAATTATGCAATTGACGTTGAAAACAGTTTTTGGAATATTGATTAATGATTTCTACAGCTCACATAATATCAGACAGAATTTTTAGACATGAAACAGTTTTATTTCAGGAATTAATAAATTATCTAGTTGTCCACACCTGCCGTAAGAGAAAATGATCAAGGAATGACAGCTTGAGAAATAAAGTAATCGGGGATATATATCTGGGTGCCTATTCTTGCGAGGTAGAGGAGATATATACTGCATTTTAGTTAACGTCAGATACTTGACGATCACAGATGATGACGTTAGCAAGACTCAGTCGGGTTAGAAAAAATGTTATTGATTATTTTCTGGTATTTAAATGAACGAGTATATCCCGCAGTTGTTATCTTGCCTGTTTTTTATTTATTTATTTTTTATTTCAGTTGTTTATTTAAAGATTACGTGTCAGGTGGGAGCTCACGAAACTCTCAAAAGCTTATGTGAAACAAAACGCACCACAGCACGTTAAAATAAGAAAAACACAGTTTAACTGTTCATGTGTAGCCCCAAAATAGGAAAATACAGTTTGATGGTTACACTGAACGAATAATTTTATGCCTCCTATAATCACATCCCGGTATCAGAGTGGTAGCAATTGGATTTATTTCCGTTATTATTATTTTTTATTAATCATGCCAATAAATTCAGAAATAATGAGAAACATTAACAGACCTCGAACGTATGAGTACATTTTCGTTAATGTAATACCCAACAATGTATCGTAATTATGGATTACGAATTTATGAAAAACAAGTATGGAACTCGTGTTACTATTTAGCGATCGTAATTTGTCCGCTCTGTTTTATGAGCTTCTGTTTCTCTTTATCAGTAGCAACACAGTTATCATCCTCATATTGACAAGTTACTTTTAATTGTCTTTTGAATTAAGAATGAGTTTTTTTGTTTTGTTTAATGCATCACGCCACAATAACAATGCACAAAGACGATGAAAAACTAGGTAGCAACTTTCAAATTGCAAGAGAATAAAAGAGATTTGAGAAAATACACTACGGAGCTTTTCCACTTGCGGTGCTCTCTCTTAGAAATTCGTTCTCTGTTTGCCAGAGGTCGTAAATTAGGATCTGAGAGATTTGAGGTCTGGGGCTATCCTATCTTTAAAAGAAAAATAATAACAAAAAAAAAAAAAAAAACTAGAAGCAAGTGTGTTGGCCATAGCACAGATAAAAACAGTAAATCGTCTGTAAGAAAAATAAACAGTTCTACATCTGTGGCGAAAAGAAAACGTCGTACCATAATGGCAAATAAGTTAACAAATGCAATGCAATGGCGACGCTTGCTGCTTATAACTGGGTGGGCCATTAAGGAAGAGGGAGGGGGCTAAACGTGATGGGAGAGGAGGCACACACTTTGAAGTGTTTGACAGAAATTTTGGCAAGAAATTCCGTTCATGTGCACTATACTTGATGCTGATAATGTTATCCCTAGTGAATACTGTACATAGTATTTATTCAACGTATGTAGTATGGGAACCAGGGATACGAATCTGTATGGCAAGTTGCTATTCGCAATTTCAGCTCTCTCTCTCTCTCTCTCTCTCTCTCTCTCTCTCTCTCTCTCTCTCTCTCTCTCTCTCTCTCTCTCTCTCTCTCTCTCTCTCTCTCTCTCTCTCTCTCTCTCTCTCTCTCTCTCTCTCTCTCTCTCTCTCTCTCTCTCTCTCTCTCTCTCTCTCTCTCTCTCTCTCTCTCTCTCTCTCTCTCTCTCTCTCTCTCTCTCTCTCTCTCTCTCTCTCTCTCTCTCTCTCTCTCTCTCTCTCTCTCTCTCTCTCTCTCTCTCTCTCTCTCTCTCTCTCTCTCTGACAAAGAATATCTCTCGGATCGTTTTCAACTATATTTCCAAAACGAGTGTTTCTGCTGCTCTCATAAAATTGTGTTCAGAGGACCCCCATTTACCTCCCATAAGTACAAAAACTAACAGCCATGTGGAATGCCATTTTGCTTTTTTATTTAAAAGGATACAATTCATAAACTGCCGAAAGTTTAGAACTGATTGGTTTACATCAGTGACACAAACATTAAATTTTCTCGTGGGTCATATTTAGTTTTCACACTACAGAAAAAGGATATTACCTTCACAGAAAATAATCGGAGATTTTGTGTGTGCATATAAAATTTCCTAACACTTTTTTGTCAACATCATTTTTCATCCTGCGGCAAATGGAAAGTTTTTACTTTTTATTATTATTATTATTTTTTTTTATTGGAGGTTTAACGACTACCGTGAGCAACTCAGTGGGCTATAAGCAGTCGCCCATCCCTAATTTGGGGCCACTGGTTCCAGGGAAGGGAGAGAGCCTGCGCCGTAAGACAAACACAACATCCATGCCTCACTGGGATTTAAATCCGGACCCAGTTTGGACGAATGATCATATTCATAAGTCATCGCTTAGACCACTGCGCCACCAGGGCGGCAAGTTTATACTTAAGGATATCTTTACGAGGAGCAATAAATTTGCGGGATGTTGATCAGACAAAGTGCGCAAAAGGTCAGGAGCGTCAGGTCATTTGCAGTAACCCTCTACAAATAACATCTAAAAAGGAGAGAGGCTTCATTTCATCGCCGGCATAATAAATCTGAAAACTAAGCATGACGGAACTTTTTATCCATGTATACATACATACATACTCGCCAGAATAAAAAAAAAAAAGGCTGATTAAAAAAAAATACAAGACGATTCCCAAAACTAGCCGAAGTAATTTCACCACGATCTCTCGTCTAGAGTGAAAGCATTGGCAGCAATCCCCCCACCCCCACCAAATAGTTTTGGTTTTGCATCGATTTCAAGAAATGATTCAGATTATGACACGAAATGTGGGAAAATCTCGTGAACACTGTAAAACCTGTAGATGTTAAATTTTATGATAATCGCCAAATTCGTTTTCGGGTGGAAAAAAAAAATGCCTTCCACGGAAGCTGCTCAACTTCCTCTTGTCTGATTTGATTAAATATAATCAAAAACTGACATGGAAGTTGATCACAGCATTGTGAGACATTGAAATATAAACATCGCTCATGAACTAATCATGCTTTTTTTAAAATAAAGAATTCCTTTCCTTCTAAACGTGAGTTCAACAATACATGCGTCCGCGCGATGGGTGGGATCGCTTCTTGCGTGAGGGAGGAATGCCGTTCTTTATCCCGAAACCAAGTCTCCGCACAGCCGTGGCCATGATGCAGCGTGCTTCACCGATTGCGCTGTCACCGTGACAATGCACTGGCCATGCACCATGTTTAAAAATTATTTTCTTGGCACTCGGGCAAAAGCCCAAGGTTTTTTTCTTCATTTGATAGATTAAACCTTTCTTTGCAAAGAATAATAACTGCAGCTTTCTAAGTGCTGTACTACATTGCCTTTTTAAGCTTTGAAGAAAGGCTCTCTCATTGCTCATAACTCAAAAACTAAAGCAGATAGAAATGTGTGCATTGCACCAATGGATTCCTTGGTAAAAATTAAGAAATAATGATGATTTATGTATTTCTTTTTACTCTACTTAACAGAAATTGGCGTTTTTACGCAAAATATGTCCGCCATGCACCAAAATTCAAAAAATTATATCTTCTAACCTATCGGAAATAAAAAAATGAAACTTTCAGGGTTTTTATAAGTTGGGAGTAGCTACCCATTAAAAAAAATCGTAAGAATCGGAGATGTGTTGATGGAAAATTAATTCAAAATCTGATGATTTCGCGTGGAATGACCCTGCTGCTAACTTTCGAATTTTATACCATTACAGTCGCGTCTTGCCAGGGTATTTAGAAGGGAAGCTCGTCCCGAAATTGTCAAAACCTGGAAATGTGTTTACTGTTTTATTTTATTTAGCTTGTTATATTTCAATTTATTTATTTCGTTTTCTGTTATGGGGGTTCACGTGCTCATGTGCACCAATAGCCACTGTGTAGATCTCACCTTTTTTGTAAAAAAAAAAAAAAAAAGAAAAAAAGAAAAGTGCACCACCTTTCCTGCACTGGGTTGCACTTTGGCTTTCTCAGATCGAGGGCTTTACTTTTACTACTTCTTCCACTCTGACTTTGGGTCATAATGCTAAAATCGTGACTCATTGCATGATTACCCTATTCAAGAAAGTGTGCTTTCCCACTGCTGACAAGTGGGAGTGTAATGCGATCGAGAAAGTGCTTTCGAGAAATGACGTGCATACTTTGGGAAACAACAACATAGCTGATTGAGAAAGTGGTTTTGAGAAGTGACATGAGTATTGGCAAGCACCTACCCAAGAAAAGTTTGTTTTATTTTCATATTGAATGCTTTCTGAAAGTTTTATTCAAAGCAAATGCAATTTCACATCATAATATGCTTAAGAGCATTAACTGTAACCCAGATCAGACAGCCAAAAAGGAGCAAATGTTATGATAATCAGTTCCAGACCAAATCAAGGAGCTCCAAGAATGCATAGCACCTAACAAAATGGCAAACTGAAAACAAAAATAGAGCATTTATCTCTGTGGTGGAGCCGAGAGGTACGAAGGTGCTGGCTTCTGATCATTCATTTGCAGTGATTCCAGTTTCAATTCTCAGGTGGGGCATGGGTAGTGTGTTTGTCTGATGGAGCTGGCTCTCCCTTCCCTGGAACCATTTGCCCTAAATTAAGGATGGGGAAATTGCTTATGACCCTTAAAGTTGTTCATGGTGGTCATTAAACCTTGAAATTTAAACCTTGCGCCATTTTTTCATGTTTTATGTATTCTGTTCAGGGAATATAGACAATGTGTAAATGTATTATCAACAAAACGCAGGTCGCCACCCCAGTGGTATAAGTGATGGCTTCTGATCATTCGCCCTTCATGGGGTCCGGGTTCGAATCCTGGTAAGGCATGGATATTGTGTTTGTCTTACGCCGCTGGCTCTCTCCCTTCCCTGGAACCAGTGGCTCTAAATGTGGAACGGGCGACTGCTTACAGCCTATAGAGTTGCTCATGGTGGTCGTTACCTGCTGCTTCACGTTCAATCGCCTCAGCTGCAGTCTTGTATGCTTCGGCGTAAGGACTGTTAGCCAGAATATCTGCCAGGGCTATCAATATTGATTACTTTAATTTTTTATTTTCATTACAACCAATGCATGTATCAGTAGCTGCTGTGGAGAGGGAAGTGAATGATTTTGCACTGTTGTATTTCTGGATATCTTGGACAAAATTAGGACTGTTTACAAGTAAGTCCTTCAGCCTAATATTTATCTGTAGTTCTGGAAGAGAAATAAGGTCTTTATGACAATAGGAATTAAATAAAGCTTTTTGGAAAGACAGGTTATCACGTGTATTACTGCAGTCATTAAATGCTCTTTCAAAATTCCTTCACTCATGTACATTACGAAAAAACGCCCTCGTTTGAGTGGTCTTCCTCGAACGCTAATCTTAACAAAAACCTGTTTCTGTCATCACTGTAATACAGTTTGTAGTTGAATAGCAGTGGAAGTATGTGCAACTGATTTTTCCTTGATATCAGCCAATCAGCTCCTTGTTTGTTGGCTCCGGCTCACGCCATGTCCCAATGTCATATGTCTACCCGTCAGCCCCGTGTTGCGATGATGAAGTCAGACTGACTGCCGCCCCGGTGGCGCAGTGGTCTAAGGCGTTGGCCTCTGATCATTTGTCCGTAAGGGGTCCGGGTTCGAATCCCGGTCAGGCATGGATGTTGTGTTTGTCTTACGGCACTGGCTCTCTCCCTTCCCTGGAACCAGTGACCCTAAATTAGGGACGGGCGACTGCTTATAGCCCATTGAGTTGCTCACGGTGGTCGTTAAACCTCCAAAAAAAAAAGAAAAGTCAGACTGAGTGTTGTGACATGTACAGACAGCAATCGGCTGATTAAATTTAGCAGAAATTTTTTGTTTTCCAGATTCTTGGGATCAAGATCTTTAAAATAAGCCATTTCCCAAGTTCGTATGACGTACCTACGTCCCACAATTTTGTGCGGCACTACGGAATTACACTGCTGGCCACCTAAAATGCAACACCAAGAAGGACACAAGATAGCAAAGCCAGATTTACTGGACACATAACATCAGATACAAAGATGAAATGATTGGGCTTACAGGCCCGTGCGACTTGTGGAACACGCAGACATCAATGGTTCGTGTGGCCCCCATGGCTGGCAATAACGGCCGCGACATCGAACGAAAGAGGCTTTGGATGTGGGCTTGGGTTATGTCGGTCCAGGCTGCTTCCACACGTTGCCACAGTTCATCAGGCGTAGCCGTGGGTGGTGCTTGTCGGGCCACTCGGTTGCCGATCAGCGACCAGACTTGTTCGATGGGCGACTTATTGGGAGAACAGGCGGGCCACGGCAGCAGTGACACCTGGTGGGCCGTGAAGAATTGTTGCACAATGCGTGCCACGTGCGGGCGCGCATTGTCCTGTTGAAACGTGGCCGCTGGCAGGTCCTGCAGGTAAGGGAGGACTACAAGCTCAAAAATGTCAGAGATGCAGCGGTGGCTGTTGAGTGCAGCGAAATGTCAGAGATGCAGCGGTGGCTGTTGTTGTACCGCCTTACCGGCGATGTGTACCAGAGGGTTGCGGGTGTCATATCCAATTGTGCCCCAAACCATAACGCCAGGCAACGTACCGGTATGGCGTGCATAATGCAGGCATCATACAGTCTCTTGCCGCGGTGCCGCCACACGCGAATTCGACCATTGTGGTGTTGCAGGCAGAAGCGGGATTTGTTGGAGAAGACAATGTCGTGCCATTCCGTAGTCCAGGTGCGGCGTTCAACTGCCCACTGCCGCCACACTCGCCGGTGGTGTAACGCCGGTGGTGTAACGTCAGTGGTTATCAGAGCAATGGGTGCCGTGCGACAAGTCCCCGCTCCTGCAGACGACGTCGAACGGTACGTGCTGACACAGGTTGTTGCGCAACACACCCTAATTCCTGCGCTAACATTCGTGATGTGGCGGCGCAAGCCGTCAATGCCCGCTGCACAACATGCCATTCCTCTTGTTCGGTGGTGTGCTGTGGCAATCGCTCACGTCGGTCCGTCCGTCCCTCCTGCACCCACCGAATCCATACTCGCCTCACTGTGGCTGGATGTCATCCAACACGGGCGCCGATGTCTCGGTACAATAAACCGCTGTCACGATAAGCCACTATTCGTCCTCTGTCGAACTCCGAAACGTGCTGGAATGACTGCCGTATTCTGTGACGAGGCATCAGGAAGCTTCCCACGCACAGGTCCGGCAGCACAACACACTTCCACTACTTACACCCCGCCTTCTGTGCACCCTTCTTATAGTGCTTCGCGGTGGTGTTCCGGGCGCACATGATTGTGACATATGCCCTGTAATGCCAATCGTTGGCATGTCCTCTCGCGGGCGACGCATGCTGCGAATTTCAGGCCACTCGGATGCTTCCTTCTTGGTGTTGCATTTTGGGTGGCCAGCATTCAGTGTATACGTGAGATATCACCATCATCATCAACCATTATCAGTCCACTGCTGGACAAAGGTCTCCCCAAATTTTTTCCATAATGGTGGTTTGTCTTGAGCCAGTCTCCTCTATATCATTCCCACATGCCTTCTAATTTCATCCACCCATCTCCCATATGGTCTTCTGGGTCTTTTTCTGTCGCTTAGAATCCAGACTTAAATTTCGGTTGTCCATCCATGGTCTATCTTTCTGGTAATATGGCCAGCCCATTGCCATTTCAGGGATTTTACTCTGAACATGATGTCTTCCACTCTTGTCATTTTCCTTATCCACGAGTTCCTCTTCTTATCGTTCCTGGTTGCATCAAATGTGCATCTTTCCATACTTTTTTCAGTTGTCTGCAGTCTTTGTATGTCTTTTTTAGTTTAGGTCCATGTCTCTATATGTAAGCACTGGAAGGATTGTGTGTGTGTTTGTGTGTGTTTGTGAATCAGTGCACGCATTGATTAAATACTTATCTTTTAAAACATAATGTTTCTTCCGAAAGCTCTCCAACCAAGTTTTATACGCTGATTAATTTCTGCCTCAATGTGACCCTTGCTTGATATCTGCTGTCCAAGGTAAATATAAGTATTGGTTATCTCCTGCTTTTCTTCATGAATCGATAAATCTTCATTTCTTGTAAAAGCATTGTACCTCAGTTTTTTCTTCTGAAAACTCATTTTTATACCACTTCTTTACTCTTGTCAGCAAGTTCCTAGATCTTACTCTGCAGCTCTGAAGGGGCAGTCACAAAAATTATGTCATCAGCGAAATGAAGGTGAGTTATATGGTCTCCATTAATCCCTTTGTTTTCCCAGTTCAGTGATTGAAAGACATTTTGTAATGTGGCATTAAAGAGTTTGGGAGATATGGTGTCACCATGTCGCACACCTTTTCCAATTTTTTATTGGTGCTGTATCCTCAAATAGTCTAACCTTTGCACTTACATTTTTGTAGAAAATGTTAATAATGTTAATGTACGCATCTTCAATACCACAGGATTTCAAAGCCATTGTAATTGCTGATGGTTTTACAGAATCAAAGGCCTTTTCATAACCAATAAAAGCCATCCATAATGGGAGTTCATATTCCCTTGCTCTTTCAATTAGTTTTCTCAGTACATGGATATGATCTGTAGTGCTGCAGCCACTCCTGAATCCAGCTTGTTCTCTCAATTGAGCCATGTCCAATGTTACCTTCAAGCACTGTGAAAGAACCTAGTGAAGATTTTATAAACCACTGATAAGAGGCTGATGATGGGTATGTAGTTCCTGAGATCCTCAAAGTCACCTTTTTTATGTAGCAGGATCACTGTAACATTATTCCAATCCTCAGGAATCCTCCCTTCATTGAGACATCTAATGAAACTTTGGGGGAGTCTAGTTTCAGTTTCTCCACTTGCTTTTATAATGTCCATGGTAATTCCATCTTCTGCTGGAGCTCTTTCCCATTTCATGTTCTTACTGCATGTGTAATTTCTGCTGGGAGGACTGGAGGGACTTTGGTACTGTACTGGTAACTTACGTAATGTTTGGAGTAGATGCGTCATCCCTTTCATATAGTTCTGAGTACATATCTTTTACTCTTGACAAAATTTCCCTTTTATACGGTCGAGTTACATTATTGTGACCACCAGCTAATATCCAGAGTAACCGCTGAGTGCAGTGTGGACAGCAACCAGACTGGCTGGGAGCGACTCAATAAGCTGCTGGAAGGTGTTCACAGGTATGTGGAGCCATGCTAGCTGTAGTGCATCTGACAGCTGCTGGAGGGTGTGTGGTGGAGGATCCATAGAATGAACAACATGATTGAGGTGGTCCCACAGATGCTCAATTGCTCAATTGGATTTAAATCTGGGGAATTAGGGGGACAGGGAAGTACTTTGAAGTCTTCATTGTGCTCTTTCAACCACTCTTGGACATTTCTAGCTGTGTGACACATCATTGTTTATGATACACTTTAACCACAGCAGCACGCAAACAGTTCACAAACTGCGCTGTTTCAGAAATATTGCCACCCTTGGCCTGAAAGCCAATAATCATCCCTTTTTGCGAATCCTGTTAAATCGCTCCTTTTATCCATGACAGCAATGAGTGATATGTTTTCAGATTGCCTATAGCACGCCTTAGATACCCTCCAAGCCAGCTCACGACATGTGCCTTCTTTCATTGGCTACATGCTGTTGACGTCAAAAGTAGGAGGTGGTCACAATAATATGACTCGACTGTCTATTTCTTGTTACATTACCATCTTCTTCTCTCAGTGCCATAATCTGTTTTCTTTCCCTTATTAAGATGTCCCCTTGCTCTTTCCAGGCGTTGGTTGTTTTCAATTGCTTTTCTCACCAGTACACAATTGAATTTCCTTATGTCTTCAGTGATGCTTTTTTGTACTATCTTGTGTAGCTCTATATATCCCACTTTGGAAGTTACATCTTTATTTGTCCACATCTCCCTTTTCTTTTGCATCAGCATTTTTGTTTTTCCTGATATTTCCTTCATATGCAACTTGTTTTTAGTACCACCTATTTTTGTTGCTGCTTCCATAAGAGCCTTGGTTAGCTTTCTGTTAACTTCAGAAGTGTCCACTACTTCCAATATTATACTTCCTAAGCAGAAAATTGTGGGTTTTAAAGCATTTTTTATATGACCTTTTAAATCATGTGCTGGAAAAAAAAAATAAGTTTACCTTCTCAAGGTAAACCTTTTTTTTTTTTTTTAGATATTCATGGCCAAATAACCTTTGACTTTGAATATTTAAAAAAAAAAAGTAATAATAAAAAATCCCTTGAGTTTTGTTTACTAGTGTGCCAACTTTCAAGTTGGGACCACAATGGAATCATTATTTATAAAATATTAAAATGAAATACACCCTCACCAAAAATTGCCTCAAAATGACGTAATGAAAGAAGATAAGTGTTTTAGGTTTAAATAGCCATTTTACATTGGAAGACTCATCAGCAGAAGGTATCTTTATCATATGCTAACTAGTAAACCTTCAATAACTATCATTTTTTGAACTAAGAACAATATGAAAAAGAGATAATATAGCAGTTAGTGCCTTTTGTCTTAAAAAAAAAAAATCAACAAACTTCTGCTGATTTTGTCAGTTTCAAGAGATGTTTGGCTAATAGCTACCCACTGCTTAAATGTCATAGAATCAATTTCATTCTCTTTCACAAGATCGATAATGAAACTTCAGCAAATCTGATCCTGGGGCAAATTGACATTCACTGAAGTAGCATGCAAGAAGTAAAGGATTAAACAGCTTAGAGCATAACATATTAAAAACTTTCTGTAACAATTAACAAAATTAAACCATAAGTGTGAGATGGTTGCAGCTGACTGTTGTATTTGACTAATAAAAGTAAACAAAGTTTTGATTTGGTAATGAAAGTCAAAAGCAAACTGAAAACTAAGCCAGGTATTGGTCAAACTCCAAGGTGTTTCTGGTTTAAAAGGAATAGCAGGGTGTGTATGTCACCCAGTGAAAGCAGTAAAATATAAGGAGGAAAACTTGGTGTCAAAGAAATCAGAAACCTGATTTTGGGAAACAAATGATTTTGCTAAAAACCTTGAAAAATCAGGGAACTTAATGTTTTAATCTCAGCACACCTTTCATTTTTACTCCTGGCAGCCCTCTCACACACACCTGCAATGGAAAGATGCATTTATTGTATCATATGAATAGATGCCAACCAGTACGGATTTTCTGTAATATTATGAATTTTTGGTTGGAATTATGGGAGTATGGACATGACAAAATTATGGAAAATTGCCTTTTCATTTTCCTGCTTTGGAAACAGACATGAGATTCTCCCGTCGAATTCCACTTTTTGTCATCATTTGGGTTATTTTTGAGATCGATGCTATACTGAATAAAATTATGGAATTTTTTTCAAAACTTTCGAAAATGGAAGTTAGACAGAGTGAAGATTTCTTCTGTATTCAATATTTTTACTCACTATGTCTGTCCAGCAGTGTTGTTAAATATAATTTTTGCATAAATATAGGCAACAATTTTTAAAACCAGAAGTTATATAGCAAAAATATCTCTGGAATTTGTTTATCGTGATGTTCCTTCTGCCCACTATTGTTGTTAAATATTATTTTATTCCTTAAATATTTGTATGTCAGCTGGAAAATGGAGGAAAAACTTCTGAAAATGGAAGTCGGACTGATCAGGAATTTCTTCTGTAATCATTTTTTTTTCACGATTTTTCCACTGACTCATCATATGAGGTATATTTCTCAATGTAGTTCTCATTATCTCCAAACTCTGTGCACATTGTTTACATGTGAGTGGCATGAGTAGTTTAGTATGTACTATAGAAATGTAGTTATCTGAATCCTGCAGTAAAAATACCAAAATCAAGAGATTCCTGGGATTACCCTTTAACTTAAAAGACTAGTAGTCCCATTATTGATAACTTTTCACTAAAAATATTTATTGCAATTTGGTATGCAAGTTTTCAAATGTTCGTTGACTTCTACTAAATTTATAAAATTAAAATCTGAAAATACACCAAGAAATGATGAAGTACTAAGTTAAAACATCGAACCTGAACTCTATCACAGTCCGCTCACTGCTGTATGATCTTTGGAATTAGCAATGCATTTCAATACATACCTTAGTATAATTTTCAAGCTGTTATGTGGAGGCTACCAAAATGACCATAGTGTCATCATCATCATTGTCAACCATTATCAATCCACTGCTGGACGAAGGTCTCCCCAAGTTTCCTCCACAACGGTCTGTCTTGTGCCAGTCTCCTCCATGTCACTCCCGCATACTTTCGAATTTCATCCACCCATCTTCCATGTGGTCTTCTTCTGGGTCTTTTCCTGTCCCTTGGAATCCAATCTAAAATTTCGGCTGTCCATCGATGGTCTGTTCTTCTGGCAGTATGTCCAGCCCATTGCCATTTCAGGGATTTAACTCTGATCATGATGTCTTCCACTCTTGTCATTTTTCGGATCCACGTGTTCCTCTTCTTATCTCTCCTGGTTACACCAAGCATGCAGCTCTCCATGCTACTTTGAGTTGTCTGCAGCCTTTGTATGTCTCTTTTAGCTAAGGTCCACGTCTCTGCACCATACGTAAGCACTGGAAGGATGCATTGATCAAACACTTTTCTTTTAAGACATAATGGCATATTGCTCTTGAAAATTATGCTGTTTCTTCCAAAAGCTCTCCAGGCAAGTTTTGTACGCCGATTAATTTCTTCACCAATGTGACCCTCACTTGATATCTGCTGTCCAAGATAAACGTACGTGTCTGTTATCTCCAGCTTTTCTCCATCAATCGATAAATCTTCATTTCTTGTAAAATCATTGAACATCACTTTTGTCTTCCGAAAGTTCATTTTTAATCCCACTTCTTTACTCTCGTCAGCAAGTTCCTGGATCATACTCTGTAGCTCTGATGGGGTAGTTGCAAAAATGACTGTCATCAGCAAAACGAAGGTGGGTTAGATAATCTCCATTAATCTTTATCCCTTTGTTTTCCCAGTTCAGTGATTGAAAGACATTTTCCAATGTGGCATTAAAGAGCTTCGGAGATATGGTGTCACCTTGTCTCACTCCTTTTCCAATTTTTATGTGTGTTGTATTTTCAAATAGCCGAATCTTTGCACTTGCATTTTCATAGATGTTATTAATAATATTAATGTATGCATCTTCAATACCGCAGGATTTCAGAGCCATTGCAACTGCTGATGGTTTCACCGAATCAAAGGCTTTTTCATAATCGATAAAAGCCATGCACAATGGAAGCTCATATTCCCTCGCTCTTTCAATTAGTTCTCTCAGTACGTGGATATGATCTATTGTGCTGTAGCCACTCCTGAATCCAGCTTGTTCTCTCGGTTGAGCCATGTCCAGTGTCACCTTCAAGCGGCGTGAAAGAACTTTAGTGAAGATTTTATAAACCACTGATAGGAGGCTGATAGGTCTGTAGTTCCTGAGATCCTCAATGTCACCTTTTTTATGTAGCAAGATCATTGTAGCGTTGTTCCAATCCTCAGGAATTTTCCCTTCATTAAGGCATCGAGTAAAAATTTGGGCGAGTACTGTTTCGATTTCTCCACATGCTTCTTGTATGATGTCTACAGTAATTCCATCTTCTCCTGGAGCTTTTCCCCGCTTCATGTTCTTGATTGCATGTGCAACTTCTGCTGGAAGGATTGGAAGAACTCTGGTACTGGTACCTTTCATGATGTCTGGAGTACATGTATCATCCCTTTCATATAATTTGGAGTAGAAATCTTTCACTCTTGTCAAAATTTCGCCTCTATTTCTTGTTACAGAACCATCTTCTTTTCTCAGTGCCATAATCTGTTTTTTCCCCTTACTGAGATGTCCCTTTGCTATCTTTAGGCTTTGGTTGTTTTCAATTGCTTTCCTTACTAGTTCACAGTTGAATTTCCTTACGTCTTCAGTGATACTTTTTCGTACTGTCTTGCATAGCTCTATATATTCCACTTTGGAAGTCACATCTTCTTTAGTTGTCCTCATCACTCTTCTTTTTGCATCAACATTTTGGTTTTTCCTGATAATTTGTTCACATGCAATTTGTTCTTAGACCCAGCTAATTTTGTTGCTGTTTCCATAAGAGCTTTGGTTACTTTTCTGTTAACTTCAGAAATATCCACTTCTTCCGATGTTAGGCCTTCTAAAGCAGAGAATCTGTTCTTCAGTTCCAATTTGAAGGTATTATGGTGTTTTTTAAGGTTGGTTATGTCAATACATTTTGTTTGTCTTATGAGCTTGCTACGTTCGAGTTTAATGTTGAGGTGCATCTTACATCTCACCAATCTATGGTCACTGCCTGTGTTGAACTTGTTTAGCACACTGCAGTCTTCTATGACGAATTTTTTGTTACACATAATAAAATCAATTTCACTTGTCGTCCCATTTGGATGTGACCATGTCCATTTCCTGTGTGGCTTTTTCTTGAAAAAGGAGTTCAAGATGAAAAACCCTTCTGCCTCTGCAAACTCTACGAGAGTATTTCCACGCTGGTTTCTGTTGCCGTGACCGAATTTACCTACTGAAGTTTCATTCTGTTGCCGTTGCCCTATTTTTGCATTGAAATCTCCCATAATTATCTTTAAGTGCTGCTTACCTTTATTATTTAGATCACGAATTTCCTCATAAAATTCTTCAATTTCTTCTTCAGCATGACTTGTGGTGGGTGCATAAGTTTGAATAATCTGAGCCTGGTATCTTCTCGAGAGTTGGATAACGAGTCGTGCAGCTCTGTCAGAGGAACTTTCAACTTCTACAACTTTATCCTTCAGTTTCTTGTTTATTATAAATCCAACACCACTAGTTCTGCCAGTATCTGTCCCACGATAGTAGAAGAGATGTCCACTTTTCAGTTCAATGAGATCTTCTTCTTTTCTCCTTACCTCACTTAGCCTGACGATGTCCCACTTGATCCTTTGTAGTTCCTCTTCCAATTCAAGAAGCCTTGAATCAGAAGATAGGGAGCGTCCGTTGTACGTAGCCAAGGTCAGCATCAGATGGCAGCCTAGTCCGGTCCTCCGGGGATTCTTAGCACCCTCTGCCTTCATGTCGCACTGGCCGCTGCCTTGGCCAGGTACATTCCAGCTGCCGGAGACTGAGGGCCAAGATTTAAGTTGTGGAGTCATGGGGGGGGGGGGGCTTGGCCATAACTCACCACGCTGGCCAAGCGGGTTGGTGAGTGTGGGATAGCATTTCCTCTAATCCCGATGGTATAGTTATACTGCTATTGGCGGTCGTCAGAGCCCCTTTAGTGGGAACAGGATGTACCACGAGAAGGCGGGGTTGACATTTGTCAAGGAGAGGCTGTGGTGTTACGCATCACCTGACCTTACATCCCGACCATAGTGTATATATCATCATCATCATCGTCAACCATTATCAATCCACTGCTGGACGAAGGTCTCCCCAAGTTTCCTCCAGAACAGTCTGTCTTGTGCCAGTCTCCTCCATGTCACCCCTGCATACTTTCGAATTTCATCCACCCATCTCCCATGTGGTCTTCTTCTGGGTCTTTTCCTGTCCCTTGGAATCCAATCTAAAATTTCGGCTGTCCATCGATGATCTGTCCTTCTGGCAGTATGTCCAGCCCATTGCCATTTCAGGGATTTAACTCTGATCATGATGTCTTCCACTCTTGTCATTTTTCTGATCCACGAGTTCCTCTTCTTATCTCTCCTGGTTACACCAAGTATGCACCTCTCCATGCTACTTTGACTTGTCTGCAGCCTTTGTATGTCTCTTTTAGTTAAGGTCCACGTCTCTGCACCATACGTAAGCACTGGAAGGATGCATTGATCAAACACTTTTCTTTTAAGACATAATGGCATATTGCTCTTGAAAATTATGCTGTTTCTTCCAAAAGCTCTCCAGGCAAGTTTTGTACGCCGATTAATTTCTTCACCAATGTGACCCTCACTTGATATCTGCTGTCCAAGATAAACGTACGTGTCTGTTATCTCCAGCTTTTCTCCATCAATCGATAAATCTTCATTTCTTGTAAAATCATTGAACATCACTTTTGTCTTCCGAAAGTTCATTTTTAATCCCACTTCTTTACTCTTGTCAGCAAGTTCCTGGATCATACTCTGCAGCTCTGATGGGCTAGTTGCAAAAATGACTACGTCATCAGCAAAACGAAGGTGGGTTAGATAATCTCCATTAATCTTTATCCCCTTGTTTTCCCAGCTCAGTGACTGAAAAATACCCTCCAATGTGGCATTAAAGAGCTTCGGAGATATGGTGTCACCTTGTCTCACTCCCTTTCCAATTTTTATGTGTGTTGTATTTTCAAACAGCCTAATCTTTGCACTTGCATTTTCATAGATGTTATTAATAATATTAATGTATGCATCTTCAATACCGCAGGTTTTCAGAGCCATTGTAACTGCTGATGGTTTCACCGAATCAAAGGCTTTTCCATAATCGATAAAAGCCATGCACAATGGAAGTTCATATTCCCTCGCTCTTTCAATTAGTTCTCTCAGCACATGGATATGATCTATTGTGCTGTAGCCACTCCTGAATCCAGCTTGTTCTCTCGGTTGAGCCATGTCCAGTGTTACCTTCAAGCGGTGTGAAAGAACTTTAGTGAAGATTTTATAAACTACTGATAGGAGGTTGATAGGTCTGTAGTTCCTGAGATCCTCAATGTCACCTTTCTTATGTAGCAGGATCATTGTAGCGGTGTTCCAATCCTCAGGAATCTTTCCTTCATTAAGGCATCGAGTGAAAATTTGGGCGAGTACTGTTTCGATTTCTCCACTTGCTTCTTGTATGATGTCTACAGTAATTCCATCTTCTCCTGGAGCTTTTCCCCGCTTCATGTTCTTGATTGCATGTGCAACTTCTGCTGGAAGGACTGGAGGAACTCTGGTACTGGTATCTTTCATGATGTCTGGAGTGCATGTATCATCCCTTTCATATAATTTGGAGTAGAAATCTTTCACTCTTGTCAAAATTTCGCCTATATTTCTTGTTACAGAACCATCTTCTTTTCTCAGTGCCATAATCTGTTTTCTTCCCTTACTGAGATGTCCCTTTGCTATCTTTAGGCTTTGGTTGTTTTCAATTGCTTTCCTCACTAGTTCGCAGTTGAATTTTCTTACGTCGTCAGTGATACTTTTTCGTACTGTCTTGCATAGCTCTATATATTCCACTTTGGAAGTCACATCTTCTTTAGTTGTCCTCATCTCTCTTCTTTTTTGCATCAACATTTTCGTTTTTCCTGATAATTTATTTACATGCAACTTGTTCTTAGACCCAGCTAATTTTGTTGCTGTTTCCATAAGAGCTTTGGTTACTTTTCTGTTAACTTCAGAGATGTCCACTTCTTCCGATGTTAGGCCTTCTAAAGCAGAGAACCTGTTCTTCAGTTCCAACTTGAAGGTATTATGGTGTTTTTTAAGGTTGGTTATGTCAATACATTTTGTTTGTCTTATGAGCTTGCTACGTTCGAGTTTAGTGTTGAGGTGCATCTTACATCTCACCAATCTATGGTCACTACCTGTGTTGAACTTGTTTAGCATATATATATATATATATATGGGAACTGCCAATAATTGGTTGTCGTGCCGCTGTCTACGTCACTGTCTGTCTCCCATGTCATGTTTTTGCTATGTAGCAGATTGTTGCCAAACTGCTGTAAGCTGACTTGAACGAGATCCTGGGTTGTACCTTTTGTTTATCATATACTTTATTCTTTTGAGTGTATCTGTGTTTTCTTTTTTGCTCACATTCTTGTTCTTCATTTAAAATTAATCTCCAAGGGTATGGAATATCTATAGGGTTAATCTTGTTGCAATTTTTATTTCTAGTTTTTTTTATAATTAAGGCTTCTGAAAATCTTAGTTTTTGTTCAGAATCCTGATCTGTAATAATTTTAACATTATCGAAGTCTGGGGTGCATTTGTTATCCATACAATACTCAACTAATGCAATCTTTTTATCACGTTTTCTGCAATTATCTTTATGCTGCTTAATTCGATATAATAGGCAATTCTTTGTACTACCCAGGGCTTAAAATTCAAATTTGAAATGGAAGGGAGTCTCCCCTTTTGTGTTTGTAAATGGAGGGGATTGAAAATTTCAGGTGGGGAGTTTTGAATACGTGACTTAATAATATTAAAAGACTCTGGGAAAACAGTAGTGATTTTCCAAACAATATAAGCTATACTTGATCTTTAGGACAAACAGGTGAATCAGGTAAAAAAAATTACTACATTCAATGTAATACAAATTACCATGATTCATTTTACAAAACTAGAGTTGTGCGTTTTGCAGTACATTGATACCACAAAATTACGCCTGAAGTACATATGTCTGTCTTACATTCCTTGCCACAGTTAGCAAACTTTGATCAGCTGTTGTTTTATTTCTAAGGGTTTATCTGGCCCAATTTCAGAAATATGCATTAAGATTTTTGTTGCTCAGTGAATCTCTAAATTTTGACTGAATTCTGTTTTGTGTGCTAAAGCAGGGGTCGTAGTTCTCCTGAAATTCCTGAAAAAAATTTGTTTGTCCTGAAATTTCCCTAATTTTTGCTAATTTGATTGAAATTCCTAAATTTGTTTAGTAGTTTCCAAACATTTAAGATATTTTCAGAAGCTATGAAAAGTTCTGAAATAAAATTTCATTTATTTCTAAAAATTATTGCCGAAAATATTTCAGATTTGGATTTGCGACTTTTCGTAATGATTTTCCAAAATTTTAATTGATTTTCGCCAAATGTGGCAATCATCCAAAGATCCTTACATTGACTAACATACAGGACAGCGATAATGCTGGCACCACTCCTGCTGTCGGCGACTTTTCTGCCCACCATATGCTGTAACAAATACCTTTAACAAGTTATACACTTGCCAAAAATCATGGAAACAAAAAAAAACAAAAAAATTCTTTTGTTCATGAAACATGCCTAATAGCCTCAAACTGTCGTCCCCCGTAATGTCTTTTTTAAAATGGGGAATAACCAGAAGTCATGTGGTGAGAAGTCTGGACTAGATGCATGTTGGGGCATCAACTTAATATTCATTTTCTCCAAATAAAAAACGATTGAACTGGCCATGTGCGGTTTTGCATTGGGCCGCACATGGAAAGAAATGGGATACCCAAGTTAAATTCATTTCATGCCCAAATGCTCAGTTAAAATACTGGGAATTGACTATTTTAAAATGTGAACCATATCTTCGATATCTCTAATTGATAAGTGCTTGTCTTCCCATATAATAACTCCTGTTGTATTGATGTTTACCTCTTGTAACACGTTCCTCCATGCTCAATTAAAGCCGCCGACTCACGATCATCTGTAAATTCTTTATGCCAACTGTAAATTGTTGAATTTCCTAGACATTCATCTTTATAAGCCTCTTGCATAAGATGGAAAGTCTCTCCGACAGACTTCTTAAATCGACAGCAAAATTTAATGGCGTATCTTTGTTCCTATTTCACATCCATTTTCTTGAAAATCGCAGCATGAAATCTCTTGTTAGGGCTTTATGAAACAATGCTTATTAAACAGCTCACTACCGATGATGCATGTATGATAAACAGGTGTAGCCAGTTGCTATGGTTACTACGACGACTACTGTTTTTTTGAGACTCTTGCCAACGTCGAGCGTGGTATTGCACATTTTTTATAAAAACATTCTCAGTTGTTTTGGGACAAGCTGTGTGTGTGTGTGTGTGTGTGTGTGTACAACAGCTGTTCCATGAAAACTGAGAGTAAAGTAACACAAAACGAAGAAATAATAGGTACAGTAAAATATGTTATTCTTTCTCGAAGTATCTTCCCTAGGATGATATGCAACGTCCCATCGTTCAGTCCACTTTTCAAAGCATGTGGCAAAGGTATTTTGTGGAAGCCTGCTTTAGTGACCCCTGTACAGCTTGAATAATGTCATCATCTGTGTTGAACGTTGCGCCATGGAACTTCACCTTCATTGTTGGAAACAACCAGAAATAGCACAGGGCGAAGTCAGGACTGTATGCAGGCTGTGGCATGATTTCAATAATGCATTTTGTAAGAAACTGTTGAACGCAAGCAGCCACATGTGGCCGGGCGTTATCATGGTGTAGGGTCCACTTGTCCACCAGTTCCAGTCACTTAATCGATATGTGATGTCGCAGATGCTTCAAGGCTGAAATGAGATACTCAACATCGGCAGTAATTTGTGGAGGAATGGCATGCTGGTAAACTACACCTTTATGATCAAAGAAAATTATCATCATCACCTTCCCAGCTGATTTGGTTTGGTGGACTTCTTTGGCGGAGGCTGCATGTGTATTTCCAGATCCTCGTTTCACGCTTTGTGATGGGGTCGAAATAGTGGACCCATGTTTCATTGGCAGTTATTACTGTGTTTAGAAAGTTTGGATCCTTTGCAATCATTTGTTTCTACTCATGGCACACCTGAACTCTGGCTGACAATTTTCCTCTCGTCAGGTGAGGAGGTACCCATCTGGAACACACACAATGCAGCAGAAATTTGTTGCGTAGAATATGTAATGCCGACATTTTTGAAATAATAGTTGACGCCACTGTCTTCACACGTCATTTGTCGACCTTCTTGCAGGATTGCCCAAACAGTGTTAACAATATGAGCTCCTTAACAACATTTTCAGGTCAACCAGGCCTAGAAGCGAGTTCTGCTGACAAACACCCTTTTTTGAAATCATGGTGCCATCTAAAAATTGTTGACTCACCCAAACATCTTTGTAAGCTTTTTTCATTAAATCAATTGTTTCTGGAGCTGCTTTACCCAAACGATAGCAAAATTTTACTGCACTAAGCATTTCACTTCTTAACTCTGAATCACTCACCTACATAGCTGTATGGCGAAATGCAGAATAAAATGTACCTTAAACAACTGCGCAATAACAAAACCAGAATTGTCTGCCACGGTTAATAACTGTTGCCATAGGTACTTCCTTAATTCAGTTGTCTGCATGGTTATTTTTCTCCTTCACACTGTTGCCAACTTTAAAAAAAAATTACTCTCAGTTTTTATGGAACTGCCTTTGTATGTACACAAACAATATAAGACATCTAAACCTTGCCGCACATGTCCCAACCCTGCACACAGCCATAAGAGCCCGAAACAAGCAAAACACACATACAAACAATTCAATTAATTCAGAACTCTCCATCAATAATACAACAATAATTTAAAGAAATATACAACCTGGTAGTAAGCCACCAGGTACCACTCATCAGGGAAAGACATATCCGACAGCTGACCCCTAAGTTAGACAGATTTCATATGGATGTAAAATCTAGACCCTGGCCGAAATATTAAAGGTAATTAAAGCATCCAGTATTTCCTACCTGTCCAAAAGGAAAGCTAAATGACCTACCAGAACCACAATCTACTACCCCCACATAAATCAAATTTCCATTTTGTAGACAAATCCTCCGATTCCACCTGATGTGAATACAGATGATTTAAACCTAGTTTGCAGATTTATAATGGGTGCATTCAGGAAGTTAGAGATATGTACTAGTTGCCTCCCCACCCGGGATGTAAGTTCACAGAAAGGATTAATAAGTTCCAGGGTGACTCGGAAGAAGAAAGAGCACCTGTGTGGCCCTGAAAAATTAGTCATAGACAAAGTAGGAATAACAATGTTACATAATCTTAAATTAAAAGAATTATGAGAATTAACAGAAGTTAAGAGATTTTTAAAATAAAATTATACAAAAATTTTCTGGAAAGTCATTTTTGACACACCTCTGATATGGCTTTTTGAGTTGCTTGACCATATTAACCTTGTGTAACTTAATTGACACTAAATGCCATACACTACTGTTTCACACATTATATAAGTTCTGCAACCAGGAGATTATTAAATGATGTTAAATGCATATGGGGCTCAGTATCAGTAACTAAAATAAAAAAATAGTTAACATTATATCTACTTACAATATTGGTAGAAGTGGCTTTCGGGGCTTCATATATATGCCTGTAATGAATCCACTCATAAGACGTTGCCACAAGTATTTGACTCAATCTACGAATGCAAGTTTTTTGCAACTGTGAAGTTCAAAAATAAAATTTATGATACTGTAAAATCTGCACCAGATAAAATTGAACGAGATGAAAATTTACAATGAAGGCAAATAAATCCTCTACAACAGTGTAACATGAAAATGAATTAAAATCTTGCAGAAACTTTAAAACGAAATAAAATCTTGAAGAAATAAATATCCTGATTGCGAAGCATAAAGAAATAAATATCCTGATTGCGAAGCATAAAGAAATAAATATCCTGATTGCGAAGCATAAAGAAATAAATATCCCGATTGCGACACACCAAACTAGTTTCTGCTAATCAGCCCTTTCGAAACTGCTGAAATTTGTACTAGCCTGTGGCTAGTGGAATAAAAATTTTACCAGCCAAATGACAAAATTGACTGGCTATGAAAAGTTAAAAAAAAAATAATTCGGTAACTTCTCTGCTTACATTTCTATGAAATTAAATGGGTGAATGTTTTTTTTTTTTTCTAATGAGAGACCCCTCACCCATTAACTTCATAAAAACAGATGTAGAGCAGTTATTGCATGGGGTCATTAGATTGACTGCAAATATTGCATATGCTTTTGTTCCAAAATGATTGATTTTTTAACAATTTATTTTCAGTGCTGTAATATTACCCTTACTATCTTAATTTACATATACATAATTTATTTTTGTGAGGCCATTGAAGTTAGATGTCTAATCTCTTTAATAATATTTAAAACAAAGGGACAAAAGCTAGGATATATAAACATAAAGTGACACTAATGTTGATACAGTTTACAGCTGATATGTACTGTGTCTGATCTTCCCTTCAGAGGTATCTGCCCACCACAATTGAATAGCATTTTGAGGATCAAAATCTTCAATTGAAGGGCCATTGCATCTAATTATCATTAAGTGTCCCTATTCAGACATGCACATTTGCTCGGTTTTATGAAGTTCATTTCTGAAAAGCCAAGCTCACAAGGAGCAGTACTACATGGCATTTGATGTAGCAGCTGCATCATCTTAAAAACATTACTGTAATAGTTTTTCTTTTTGTTCAGCATATATGTGGGTAAACAGAGATTCAAAGATAATTCTTCTACCTTAGAGGACATTATACTTTATTCAAGGTATACCATGGCAAAGATCAAATATACCATGACAAAGGTTGCTTTAGTAACTTTGACACTTTGGTCACTCCAGGCTGATCCTTATATGACATTATACTTTATTCAAGGTATACCATGGCAAAGATCAAATATACCATGACAAAGGTTGCTTTAGTAACTTTGACCCTTTGGTCACTCCAGGCTGATCTGTCAGCAGATTTAAGTTTCTCTCTAAGCCCACTTTCCCTTCCATTCATTTCTGAAGCAGCTGCAGGAACACTGGTGAGAAAACTGAACTCGATATTCATTCACAAGTTGGGAGAAAAGCTGGACAGAATAGTTGCTCACTTGGGGGGGGATCTACTGGCCATCATTGGCTACTATATTAAAAAAACTAGCCTGTTGTACCCGTCATTGATGGGCTAGTGATAGTATAAAGTAAAAGCTATTTCGGCAATTAAATTAAGACTGGTAAATCAAGGTTTATACAACTTTGTAGTACAATTTCCTGGAATAGAATATTAGGATAAAAAAATGTATTTGAATTATTTAGTAGTTGTCACATCCAATGTAAATAATTCAAAAAGTTTGAAAGCAGAAGGCTTATGCAATGAAATTGATTGAGATGAAAAGTACCTTATTCTTGTAGAGCCTCGGGATAAACAATATTAACAGTCCTTCCATTCGGAGCAAAGATGTAAAGATTTTCCCCATTTCCGACTCTGTAACAGAATTCTAAAAAAAGAAACGCCTAAAATTTATGGTGAACTACTTTTCTGCACGCCTTAACATTCGGTGTGATCAGGTTGATGTCAACAAAGCGGAAAGACACACTCAGATCGGGTAGAAACGCGTAACATTAAATAACTAAAAATCATACATACATATCACTAAGCTGTTCTCTGAGATTCAGAGGTTAGCTCCAAAAAGAAATACAAACTTCCAGATATTTTACTTATTGTTGTCGTATCAAACTTCGCCATTTACAGCCATCTTGACATACAACTCGTGCTTCACTGATATCCATTACACACCTTACACAAGATCTTTTATACTTCATACTCATAATCTTTTTCTCATGTAGACACTCCTGAATCTGATCCACCCATGTCTTCCTTGGCCTTCCTCTGCCTTTCCTTCCTGCCACTTGGGTTGAAAATATTTTCTTAGTAAGCATTTCATCACTCATTCTTTCAACATGGCCAAACCACCGAAGCATATTGGTCTCCACCTTGCTAACAACATTTTGCTTTACATCACACAACTGCAATACATCTTCATTCCTCACACAATCAGATCGTGTCTTACCACAAACCCCACGTAAGTAACACATTTCTCCAGCACACAAATGACTCCTATGCTTCTTCTGCAGTACCCAGGTTTCACTGCCATACATCAGAGTAGGAACAATTACTGTTTCATACACAGCCATGCGGGACTCTCTAGAGAACCCATCATTCCTGTGAAAACCTCCCAGAGCAGCTATGACTTTCAAAGAAGAATTCACTCTCCTACTGATTTCACCATCCAACTTGTTCTCTCTGTCAAACATGCTTCCTAAATACACAAACTCACTCATCTGTTCAATCACAGTGCCACTTATACTTACATTACATTCAGTGCTACCCATTCCTCTCTCAAACACCATAACTTTGGTTTTTCCCTTATTTATACTCAGTTTGAATTTCATGCAAACCTCGTGCATCCGAGTCAACATACTCTGCAACTCACTTTTGCTCTCTGCCAACAGGACAGTGTCATCAGCATACAGCAATCTGCACACACGGATATCACCAAGACATAAACCACTATTATCTATTTTGGCCTCACGCATGCATGCGTCCATAAATATATTAAACAGCCATGGTGACATCACACAACCTTGTCTAACTCCTGCACCAATGGAAAACCATTTTGATAAAACACCATTCACTCGTACACAAGCTCTACTACCAGCATACATGGCTTTTACACTATTAAGTAGATTCCCAGTAACACCATATTCATTCAATACCTTCCACAAAAGTGTCCTATTCACTCGGTCGTAAGCTTTCTCTAAATCTATGAAGGCAGTAAAAAAAACTAAAAATCAAATTCAAATTAAAAAAAATCGCTTCGAGGTGCACCAGAAGATGTCTACAGGTACCTTCATAGCAAATTTCGTCGCTCTAGGGTGCCTAATTCTATGTGAAATCCGACCGACAGACAGACACACACACAGTCTGTTTTATATATATAGAGAGATTTACTAGCCACTACAAAATATTTTGTTGCCATTTGGCCACTGGCTACTGACATTTGCAAGGGCTGCTGCTAATATTCATAGCTATCATCAGTGGTAGGTGCATGGTCGTTGTAACTATCGCACTCACACGCTCAGGTATGCTGCTCCACCCAAATACATGTTCAGCCCCGTCATGTAGACATTCGCACATCATGGTTTGTGTTTTACTGCTCACCTATATGGTGTCGCCATCTGTAGTTAAACAAAACAATCAAGTACCATCTACGGAGTAGAAATATACACTTGTATTTTAAGTATTATTTGATGTAAGCTGTTTTTTTTTGTTATTGTTTTTCTTCTTGAAATGTTTTTTCTCTTGTTCAATAAGGTATCTCCATGCAAACCAAAGTTCTACTGGGGTATTAACGTTACAGTTGTATCTTTTGTTTTTTTTCAATGACCACACAGCCTTGGAGGTCAGAATCGGGGCATGTGAACTATGTGATGCTATAATTTTCGCATTAGTCCAATCTGGAGTTACATTGTTTCTGATACAATGTTGTATTAATGAAGTTTTTTCATCTCTTCTTATCCAATTTGTAATATGTTCATTTAATCTAGTCAAAAATCTTCTATGTGTACTTCTGATATTTACTTCGTCTTTTTGGTTATTACTGTTAACTGTTGGAATGACATAAATGCCATATTTATTAAGAACTGATCTATTATTATTATTATTATTAGTAGTAGTAGTAAGTATACTTCTGTTATCAATGACATTTTCAGCTATGTTAATATTGTGGTTGTAACACTCCTTTTTAAAATAGTATTAATAGGAGGTAAGTATGGAAATTTTCCATGATATTGCTTTTTTTTTCTTTTTCAATATTTTTGGAACGATGCATACTGGCTGTAATGTTGTTATATAAAGATTTGATTAACTTTTTATTACATTCAAACTCTTTGACAGTTTTCTCAATCCATTTGATCTCTGATATTTTATTGGATGAGTGTGTAATGGCTCTTTTGATATAAAAGCGGAATGTTGCAGTCTTTTATTTCCAAGGTTGCGTAGAATCCTTTGGGATAATTGCTTGTACAGATGATGGCTTACAATAAACTGAATATTCAATATTTCCGTTATCATTGCATATAGAGAGATCCAAGAAGTTTAGTCGGCCACTAACTTCAATTTCTTTACTAACCTGTATTGATGGATAATAATTGTTAAATTTATTAATGAAGTTATCCAGTTCAAGATTAGAGTGCTGCCAGAACAGCAAAATATCATCAACGTATCGGAGATGTACATATGGTAAGTATATATTAGAATGGTCTAATATTCTGTTTTCGATGTCTTGCAGAACAGCTTCAGCCAGTAGCCCTGAAATTGGAGACCCCATTGGGATGCCACGTTGCTGTTTATAGATTGTCCCATTAAATGTGAAAACATTATTATTTGTAATAAACAGTAGAGCAGATATAATACTGTTTCTGATATTATCTGTAAGATTTTCTTCTTCTAATCTGGAGTTAATTAAATCGATAGCGATATCTGTTGGGGTATTGGGATATAGAAAGATGACATCTAAACTGGCCATTGTGAAATTAGAGGTTTAATTGTTTTTAACCTATTGATAACTTCAGTGGTTTTAGTAATACTGACTTCATGGCTATTGTAAAATGGTTTAAGATAGTTAAATAGTGTTCTCTCCAAGTTAATGGTTGGAGATAAATTCTTATTAACAATAGGCCTAATAGGTCTGTCCGTCTTATGCGTTTTTATTTTACCAAACATATTTGGTATACAGGCTCCTACTGGTGGATTACATCTACTTTTAATAATTGCAGGCAAGTCACTGTGATTTTTTATATTAGCCAAGTTCTTAATTATACTGTCAATAGGGTCTTTTTTGACAATGATGGCATCCAACTTGTTGATTGCTTCTGTCATCTTGTTATTATATTCATCTGTATTTAAGATGACTATCTGCTTAGATTTGTCCGCCATAATACATTTAACTGTAGGGTTGTTCCTCAACTTCATTAGGGCTTCGCGCTCATACACGATTCTAGGATTTTCATTAGTGTTGTACATGCTGTTGATGGCACGGACCATTTTAAATCTTGTAGGATCTCCATTTGCCATAGGCAATCTTTGGATAACGTTTTTAATTTACGGAATGAGGTATTCAGTTTTTGGCACCTTTTGCCGATGCGCAAATCTCGTACCTCTTTCAAGTGCCTTCTTTTGCAGACTTGACATTTCCAAACTGGATTCATTAATATAAAGATTTCTGTTATTAATCTCTACTTCTACATGTTTTTTGTTGTACTTATTATTTATTAATTTTTCATGTTACGAAAATGTTTTAATTTACATTTTTTTCTGTCTGTCCAAAATTGCATATAGTTTTATAAACTTAATCGTGATCTTATCGTCCTTATCTTCATACTGTAAACGTTGATTATACAGTTCGTAGTTTTTCACACTCAATTTATCGATATCCTTGCATTTATCGCGAATTACTGCACTCAATCTCTTTAGCTCGCATGTTTCGATGATACTACGATCTTTGTAGTTGATAGGGTTAACCCTAATTTGAAGAAATTTCGGCGTAATATTGTTATTCTTACAGATAGTTAGGAAGTTCAAATGTTCTACTTCCTTGCAAAGTTTAATTCGATTCTTTTTAAAAGTTTGAATATTTTGCACAATATATCGGGATAACATAGCACTAAGGGCTGGAACAAGACATAGGGCAAAAACAGCCTTAACAAGCACATATATTGAATCTCCAGTTGAACACTAAATATATCGTTGTTCAAATTTCACTAATTTGCGATGTTGTATTGGGTAGTCAACTGGTGAACAGTGGTGCGTCTGTTGACATGTACAAGTTATTGGAACTGGCACTCACCTCTCACATCATCAACCTTTTGATGTCCTGTGCAGTTTTGCGCCTCCAGGTTGTTATTTGACCATATTCACACCAGTCCTGATACACTTTAACCACTGTGGCTCGCAAACAATCCACCAGTTGAGCCTTTTGGAAAATCAAGGCCCCACTCTCCGAGCTCCCACAATCTGTCTTTTCTCAAAGCCCTATAAATCTTTCCATTGACCCATTACACTCCAAATTTTACTACCTACTGCTCAATTCACACCTTGTATATGCTGCTTTTACAGTAGGTTAAAACTCTGTTGGAAGCATTCGAGCATGAAGCAGTCTTGGTCGTCAACTTACCTCTTCAGCCTTCATGAGAGGGTAGCAGGCAGATGGCACAGTGTTGAGAAATGTGCATGCGTCATGTAAGCTTTGACGAAACAGTCAGAGGAAGTAGAAAGGCGTGTAACAATAGTGCATTTTTATTAGTGAGCAAATAGGGTTTTAAAAACGTTTCAACACATTTAAATCACGTGTTAATTATGATTCAGTTATTTTGATTTTTTATTGTGCAGAAAATCAGATTTCGCAATCGTTTTTCCCAAGTGTGGGAAAAATTGACGTGTGCTTGCAGAATGGATGCTCCTGAACTACAAGCTGTTACAGATGGCATTTGTTCTTCTGATATTTTCATACCTGATAAAATGACTGTTCCTTGCAATTCAAATTCTTTGTCTCAGGAAAACCAATTGCCTGGTTTGGACTGTAATTGCATCACTGAAAAAATTGTGCAAAGTTTAATAACATTCGGGTCACTTCTGTTTACTAAAAAACTGGAAATTATTGAAAACAGTTGGCCTCAATCATTTCTCAATATATAAAAATAAAGAAATTTAATCGTCACTTTCATTAAAAGTTGTGTGATACAACTTGGCTTTGTGGATTTAGTAAGATTAAAAATATGTTTTGCTGGCCTTGCTTGTTGTTTTTGCCAGAAAACAACATGTGGTCTAAAAATAGATTTAATGACTTGAAATTTTTCATGAAGTGCAGAATAGGCATAAATTGTTTATAAATCTCTTTTATCCTGTCTCAAAATGGTTAAACAATTTGGTAAAACCTGTATTGAATGCAGTTTTAGTAATCAATTTTGATTAAACATCGCAAAGCACAATGAAAATGTTAGATAGTAGCTCCAGTGATGAGAACTACGCACTTTTTAGGCAAGTAAGAGATTGCTTTCCGTGATTACAATGAGTCGAATAATTCTTTGAACAGAGGAAGTTATTGTGAAATTCTTCACATGCTAGTGGAATGTGACAGTCGCTTAAAAAACCATCTTGAAAATGCAGAAGTTTTTTCTTGCCTTCCCAGCGACGTGCAAAACGACATAGCATCTATGGAAGAATTGATAACAAGTGAGGTCAAAAGAGAAATTAGTCAAGCTCCTAATGCTGCAATTATCTTGAATGAAACTACAGACATTACAACAAAATACCAGTTGGCTATCGTATTCAGATACATGTCCAATGATGGCCAAATTCAAGAATGCTTTGTGCATTTCGAAGTTGTGAACAGTGATCACACTGCCATAAACTTTGCAAAGTTCATTTTCAAAGATTGAACGAATTTCTCTGTGAAAACAGCTTGTAGCCCAAATGTATGATGGCGCGCTGCTGTTTTGGCAGGTGAATGAAATGTGTAACAAGCTAAAGTTAAAGAAAACTGCAAAAGCACCATATTTGTGCATTGTTACGCTCACAAACTAAATTTAGTGCTTTCTTATTCAGTTAGTTTTATCAAACATTGTAAGATCTTTTTTGCTTTCTTGTCTGGTTTTGTAACATTTTTCTCCAAATCAACCAAGCGAGCTAAAGCCTTGGATGATGAGGTTTAGAAAAGGTTTCCATTTCTAACTCAGACCTGGTGGAATGGTGGAATTATGACAGCAGATTGATTCCAATTATAGTCGGGATCAAACAGACCCCTCACAGTGGTGGAATCACAACAACAGATTGATTCCAACTATAGTTGAACATCAAGATACAATTGGCACCCAGTAAACACACTGCAAGACTTAACTTATTACATTGGAAGGACTTACCATAGTATTAATCACCATTTGACAGAACATATTTCCAACATCAGCTGTTCCCAACTATCAATTTATGAGCTCTAGTATAAATAAGGAAATGAGCGGGCCCTCACACCTGTCTTGAAATGTGGATAGCCTCTTACTACGGAAAAAAAAAAATAATAATGCAGTCAAAACAAAGGAAAATGTATATATAAAGCGATAGTTTCCACTTTACTGTGGTTTCATGAAAGCATAAAAGATAAACAAACCTATTTTTCACAGATATAATCATGGATAAATAATTTGGATTCCATGCAGCAGTGGTGCCTAAAAACATTGGCTGGTGAACATTTTCTTAAGTATATTCTTACAGGGTTGCAAATGTCAAATGTCATCTAGCTGCTTAATTATTCATGTGCTATTTAGACATAATCTATATTTTGAGGTTACTCACCTTTATTCCCAAAATCTTTTAAGAGGTTTTTTTTTTTTCGTCTCTACACATTTCCAACACACATTTTTCTTATTTACATAGTGGTTCAAGGCCAAAAAAGAAAAAAAAACATCTTTTTCAACTCACGCAAACTTTGTTCCCTTCCTTTCTTTTCCCTATGACCAAATTTGGATTCAAAATAATCTACCACAAGTGTACATAATTGAACTACCTAAAACACTTATATCTAATTAAAACTTCAATCAATAAAACTTATATTACATATTTCCTAAAACGTCAAAGTTAAAAAAACTGTAACCCGTAATTATTTACAATTGCACACCTGCAATTGTAAATAATTAAAGAAATATAAAAAAAAAGGCCAAAAAAAAAAAAAGTAGTATAAAATGAGTGAAAGTTACTTTTGTACTCCAGCATCAAAAGAGACAAATGACCTTAATTTACTCAAGGGTAGTGAGTAGCTAGGTAAGTATGAATGATGACAGGTTTGCTCTCTTCTACTGTGGTGAGCCTCAAGTGACTGGGACATGAATTCCCCCTTCTCCAGGGATCGCATTCCTCCTAAAATTCCTAATATTTTGTGACCCTCCTTAAATTCCTAAAATTATACCTAAAATTTGCTATTCTTCCTAAAATTTTCGTAAGCTTATTTATTAAAAATACAACCATTATTAACGCCAATAAATTTACCATTACAGTAAGGTAAAAAGACCTGTTATTGTAGAAACACAGCCTATATGCTGTGCTGCTGAAGGGAGGGAAAATGACGCCATCGAGATGCACTTGCTTCGGGGTGGGCGCTCCACTTTTGTGCCTTCGGACAGTTTTCAAGAGTAACAAGAGATCTAAGGGAAAAGGGGAGGGGTCATTTTCACCCCTGGTTTGCGCTTTGCAGACGAACTCCGTGGCACGCAGAAGATCGTACTTTATTTTTGTACATGCCTTGTGGAACCTCCTCTATCTGCTGATGTTTTGTTATTGTAAACCGCAGGTGGGTGGAAGCAAAGAGGAAACATGTGGTCTCCTTCCGTAACCTCCGGTAATGACGATGGGATGGTAGCTGAGTGTTATCGTGGCAGGCAGTAAAGCACGTGATCATTGACCTTCGATCGTGCGTCGGCGACAGCGACCTTCGATAAGCAATATATCTCCGCTCCGACTCGCTTTGACTGAATTTGGGTGAGATGCGTATGATAGTTTCTAGTTTTGCGTCTTTTATGGTGTGCTGTGTGCAGGTTCAGTTCTCTAGTGGTGACCTGCTTTTTTTTTTTTCTATCTTCTGACATCCTCGCAGTCAAACTTCGGGAAGTTGTCTGGTTTTGCAATATTGGAACGTGTTTTTGTACTTCCCTTTCATTTTCTGGTTAGTAATACAAGTGTTTAAGATGCCTAAATCCAAAACGAAATTTCAAGATGCGTGGCTCGCCAAAGAATTGGACGGAGTGAAGTTGAAAGAATGGCGTTCTGCAACTGAAACAATATTTTCTGCTAAGTGTATATTGTGTTCAGAAATTTTCAATATTTCTTATAGTGGCTTTTCACAAGTAAAAGTGCATCATAAAGGAAAAAAACATTTGCAGAAATTTCAAAGTAAATTTCAAAATAAGTCCATCCTTGAAAGCCTTTGGAGGACGGGATCTTCAGCCCAATACAAATATTAGTGAAGTACTGAGTCATGATTTACAGTTGGCTAAAGCCGAAGCATTATGGGCCATGAAAGTGTCTAAGGACAATATGTCTTTTGTTTCATGCACTGAAACAGTTGAACTTTTCAAAGAAATGTTTCCTGATTCTGCTATTGCAGCCAAAATGCAACTTAAAGAAAAAAGTTGCTTATGTGATATCACATGGATTGTCAAAATATTTTGAAGAGGATTTGAAAAAAGACATTACATCTAGTAGCCCAGGAAAGGTTACTATAGCATTTGATGAAACTACAAATACACAAGTGAAACGGCAGTTGGATGTGTATCTCAGGTACTGGTCTTCAGAAATAAATTCAGTTTCTTGCCGATACCTAACAAGCGTTTTTCTAGGTCATGCAACAGCAGATATTTTGCTAAAAGAAATTCTTGATGTGTTATCATCCTTCAATATTTCGTTGAACAGAATTATTTGTGTATCCATGGACAGCCCAAATGTAAATAAGTGCTTTTTACGCAAATTCAATGAAGTTGTAAAACAAGAAGCAGGCCAGAAATCTTTGGAACTAGGTTTTTGCAACCTGCATGTTATTAGTAATGCATTTAAAATTTTTTTGGCAAGCTAAAATATAGATTTTGACAAATTTGCTACTGATATGCATTACTTTTTAAAGAGTAGTGCTGCAAGACGAGAGGATTATAAATCGGTCGAGGATATAACATTGGTCACAGCCAAATTTCTTTTGCGTCATGTCAGCAACTGATGGTTAACCGTTGGTTCTGTAGCCCAGAGGCTCTTGGATCAATGGCTAAATATTACAGAATATTTTTTAAACTTCTTACCATCTCAAAAAATATTTGAAAAACAACTACGCAATTCGGCAAGGTATAATAGAATTCACTGTTTCCTGAAAAATGAGCTAACTCCTTGCTATTTAGCATTAATTTCATTTCCACACCAAAATTTTGAAAAGTTTTCATTATGTTATCAGAGTGAAGAACCAAAAATACACCAGTTATATTCTGATTTAAATACTTTAATGAGGAATGTTATGGCTCAGTTTATCCAAGATGATGTTATTGCAGGGAAATTTGGAGAAGACCTAAAGAATGTAGATTTTGAAAACAAAAATTCATGGAAAAAACTAGGGGAGTTAGAAGTTGGTATAAAGACAAAAAATCTCCTCAGGAATGTTCAGGAGACCAGGCAGAAATTATTTCTCTTAGATGTAAGATCATCACTAATTGCAACCACAAAATATTTAAAGTCAAATTTGCCATTCTGCAATCAAAAGCTAAGAGACATAGAAGTTTTAAAGGTAAAAGAACCAAAGAAAGAGTCAACTCAACTTTCAGTCACTGAAGGACTTTTGGAAATAACCAGAATTTCAAGTGTTTTGCATCTTTCTGAGGAACAAATTGATAGAGTAAGAGAAGAGTGGAAACTTTTAAATTGCGATAAGCCAACTCTAGATGAACTAGTGAAATTTTCAGAGGAAGGGCATATTCCAGTGCGGATTGGTCATTACTGGCGTAATATATTTAGTATTAAAGACTCTAGCGGAAAAGAAAAATACTCAAATCTTGCTAAACTCATCAAGTCAATTTTAGTTTTACCTCATGGTAATGCTGATGTAGAAATGGGATTTTTGGTTAACACTGCTCTGTTAAGGAAGGAAAAGGCTAACTTAAAAGGCTCAACTATGACATCATTAAGAATAGTTAAAGGGGCCATTAAACACTATGGATGTGTAAGTAAAGTTCCCATAACAAGAAATTTGTTAAATAGTGTTCATGATTCACATAAATTTTATAAAGAGTATGTTGATAAGCTGAAGGAAGAAGAATCAAAAAAGGTAAAAGAAAGGAAGCAGAAAGAGAAGGAAAAGCAGCTAGAGAAAAAAAGAAAAGCTGAGTATGATGACAAAATAAAAGAAAATGATGCAGAAATAAATAGGCTTAAAAAAGATAAAGAAGCCTCCCTAGCAGTAATTCAAGAGGGAACAGAAAGAATGAGAAAAGCTGTAGAAAAACAAAATACTGTTGAAATAGCAGTTGCCTCTAACTTGATCATACAAGGTTCAGCTGAAATAAAGAAAACTGAAAGTAAATTAGTTGTGGTGGAAGCAGAAAAAGATAGGCTTATCAGGAAAAGGTTAAAACAATAATATGAAAAAAGTAATTCAGTGAACAATCGTACATAGTTCTTGGTTTTCAATTACCTTTTTAGGATATTATAATTTAATGTGAAACCTGAAAACTTTACTGTGAAAATCGTGAATTGCTTCTGGTTCAACAGCATATTAATGTTCAAAGTGAAACTTGAATGTGGTAAATATACTTGAATATGATAATAACACGTGAAAAGATTAAGAACTGAACATTAGAAGTAAATCATACTTAAACATTAGACGTTATGCAAAAAATTTGGGTGTGAACTTTGACCATATATACTAATGGACTGCGCATTGGCAATAGCTGCATCAAAGCTGCCATGGCTCAAACATTGGGCACGTCATCATCAGACTCCAAATTTCGTGTAAAAATGCTGTTATGATTACTAATTTATGCTGCAGAACTTCAGTGTTTTCGGTGTATTATGTGAATGCGCCTCATATATAATGAAAACTCTTCAGGTAAGTTTACTTTTGAACTATATACATGCATGATCGTGTTGTTTACATTTTGTGATTTATAATGTGATGAACATTTGCGAAGAATTTGAAACATGCATTCCATTTTTTTCTTAAGTTACTATATTTTTATATCAATAGCTGCAAGTTTCTGGTTAAGTAATTGAACTTTATTGACTTAGGTATTTAATTCGTTTCTTACCCATGAAAAATCATAGAACTTTCTTTACTATATTCGCTCAGAGCAACCAAGCACAGCAGGTGTAACCCATCTTTTTGACTGTTGTCATGTGATTTTATGTTGGAGCCAGAAATTTTGATGTCATGCGCAGTCTATCAGTATATATGGTTGAAGGGTGTGAAGCAAACTCTTTACAATGTATACAAAGTTGTTTTACTAGATATATACAAATATACATCTAGTTTTTATTGAAATACACTCCTAAAATTTTCCTAAAATTTTTCTAAAAAGTCCTAAAATTCCTACCTAAAATTTTCCAGAAGTATGTTATGATCCCTGCTTCTCTTATTTTTCTGGGATTATCTTTTAAGAAGGCCCTTCCATTTTTTTTTTTTGTAGTAAAAGGTGTGCTAAACCAGCCATCAAGAGTTTAGTCCGTTCACATGCCTTTCTTGGTTTCTGAAAGCAGCGAGTGAACGGAAGAAAGGAAGCTACCATTCATTTATTCCTTAAGTGGAAAGAAGGCTGATTGTGATGGGGTTTTGTGAAATTCCCCAAAAGACAATTTGCAACACTGCCTTAGGTCCTAATATGAATTTTTTTTTTTTTTTTTTTTTAATGGTGTTGTGTATTGTGCACACCATAGCTTGGGTTTGTATAGTGTCATGTGAATAGTTTGAATTAAGATATTTTTTGCATTAATCAGCCAGCTTATTTGGTGCTTTCCCCCAGCAGTTTGTTTTTCTGCCCTTTAAAGATCACTTATGCTGTGCTCTCTGAGAAGCTAATGCAGAACTCTGGAGTGATAAATCTGGCCAGAGTTTTACAAGTTGTCCTTGAAGTTCAGTCTGTGTTTCTCCTTCCAGTGCATCTTCCACCTTTCTGCAGGAAATATGCAGATGTATGCCTCCCCCTCCAACTGCAAAAAGAAGTTCTGCTTACACTGTTGCTTTTTCTTGTCACCTATGTGCCTGCCTGTAGGTCCAAACTAAAAGTTTCTTTTAGACTTTGATAGCTGGTCATCTCAGAATAAAGTTCTTGGCATTTTTCATTTTCCTAGATCTGTAATTTTTTTTTTTTCTTTTGAGTAGGACTGAATTTTTTTTTTCATAGTGTGGTTAGCGGTATGGACAGAAAGTGCCAGTGCATTTCTACCTTGCATGGTGCTATTTTTTTAATCTGGTGCATAAATATCTCTTTTGATGTGGCATGATCACGTACAGTAGTGGGATATGGATTACATAATCAAAGAAACATATGTGTATGTAAAAAACTAAGAAATATAATAGTAAAATCTGGAATATGGTTAATTATATAATTGTCCCCCAATTATAAAGAATGCGAAGCCGATAAAAATTGTAGAACAAAAAAGAGTACAATTGATATTCCACGGTGTTAACAAGTGGCATGGTATCTACTGCTTTTAATAAGTTCAGTAATATTTTCTTTTCTCACTTCATTTCAATACATTATTGATTTTTTTTTATTTTTCTGTAGGTGGCATAACATCCAGGCACCCATTTCTGTTATATTTCAAAGATAGTTACATCGTTGGTGGTCTTCTGCCCTGAATCAGTTTCGAAATGCCACACTCAGGATGAAATCAGAATGGTTGGGTTTGACCTCTGGATCAGAGAGTAATAAAGAAGAGAGTGAGCGCATACAATTTTTCTCTAGAGAGCATTAAACCAACAAAAAATGACAGCAACATTTAATAACTAAAATTACAGGTTCAAGATTACAAGATACATGGTCATGGTGAATGAACAGTGAGTAACTCATAAGTAAATCAGTATGCCGGACTGTTCCGAATTAATGAGTTCAATGAGCAAACAATTTCCTTGGTACTGCAGGCAATAATTTAGACTGAAAATCTTTGCTTTAAATCAATAAACATCTTGGTTGTTGCTGACATAAATGATCTCCTTATTTTACATATAGTGAAAGCGTAATCCAGTTAGTACTTCACCACACCCAGAGTGACACTAGTTTTACACATACACAATGATGATGCCTGTCGCTGAAACACAGGTATCTTCTTTCATTGTCACAAGAACACTGAACTGTTAACCCTTTGCTTTCCCCTTAGCTGCACACATGATGTTTGTTGCTTGAAAAGTTCTCCCATGGTAAGGGGGAAAAACAAGGTAACAACACTTGCCCTTGTGACAGTTGCAATTGTTTGGTTGTGAAATGACCTGTTGTTTATACCAAACTACCAGCAAAGCACCTAAATGACTTTTCATACTTGGCCATAAAAAAAAAAAAAGAATAGAAAGGAATTATGCTACATAACAATATGTAGATGCTGTGAATGTAACCACGATCACTATCGTGCACATAATTATGAATTTTCTGATGAATAATTTTTCTTGTTAGATGTAATAAAAGAACATTTATGTCTAGCATATCACATCTGGATCATTCCATCAAAAATCACCCAATACGAACATTTTAAGAAATCTAATGTTTTCCTACCTGAAAGATCAATATTCTTGTGGAAAAAAATCCATAGTAGAGAAAATCCATAGTAGAGAAAAAGAAAATCAGCAGCTATATTGGATTTATTGTCCAATACAGTTATTGAAGCAGAAAGGAAATGTCAATTTCAAGCATTTATAATTATCTGTATAACTCTTCAACCATTTAAGTTAGAACAAACAGGGTCGCATTGGAAGGAGGACATTTTAAGGTATGTGAAAAATATACTAAACATGTGTAATGTTAGGTACAGTTCAATTGTTTTAAATTTAAATATTCTGTTTGATTTTTTTTTAAGAATTAGTCAGGAACCTATTCTTAGTAAATGATTTTTCATAGAATGATCCATCTGTAGATGCTATGACCTGTAAGTTTGCGTAAGACAAACACAACATCCATGCCTCACCGGGATTCAAACCTGGACCCATCTTGGATGAATGATCAGAAGCCATCGCTTAGACCAATGCACCACTGGGGCAGCAACATGGAATCATGTGCTTGTTCTGATCACAGCCAAAATCTTGAGCTCATGTTCCAACTTTTCAGATACAAATCATTCTCCGTATGTAAGATGAATTTTTATTTTTCATTTGATGATTTCAGTGCCTACAGGTAGGATTACGAAAATTCCTTCAACATCAGCTAGTTAGTTGTAACTGCTGTTAATAATACAACATCCACATACTTTTTGTTATTTCAGATTTATGATTTTCTCGAGGTGGGATAAACAGTGTATTTAATTTATATTGGCAAACATAACTGTGTTTAGTCATTTTTTGAAAACTCCTTTTTGCGACAGAATGATGGTGCATTGTCCAAGTAGATTTTCAAACATTCTTTCATCGTAAATCTGTAATTATCACCAGATTTTTCTGATAATTTTCTGCTTAGTGACATGCATGTATATATGCACTTACAAAACATTTTCTGCCGCCACATGTTGAATATATGTTTTTTTTGTTTTATTATTTGAGTGCCTATTAAGCTTATCCACATTTTGCATAGAAATTCTTCAGTTTTTAAGGAACTGCTGTTAAATGGCTTCATGGTTATTTTTAAATTTTTAAGGGTTTGATAGTATTCTGTGGTAATTGTTGTTGTTCACTCCCCCCACAAGGAAAGAATTCATCAATGTGAAGCTCCCCCCATTTTTTAGCTTTGGATCTTTCACACATTTTACAAATTAAGGGCATTTTTACTTTTTTTATTTTATTTCTTTGTCATTATACCTTTAGTGGAATTCAGATTTTGCTGCATAATATATTTGTTGCTTACTTGTATGGTTTGCAAATACAATTGTATGACTTTTCTCAGAAGTGATTTTTTTTTATTTTCTTACTCTTACAGTTCCTTACTTCACCGGACCGGCATCCAAAAAGGTAGTTTTTTTGTTTTGTTTTTTCTTCAGTTATCAAGGTATATTTGGATATTCATGTCTAAGTATTCATGCATCATTTAATGAGCCTTATTTTATACAAATTTATTTGTTTTATATTACATTCAAAGGAATTATCTTGCAGATTTATCAAGCTCATATTCTTTGAGAGAATTCTCACACAGTATAATTATAGTGTATTGAGAGAGTTTTCAAGAACAGTATTATTAAGATTTTTCGAGTACTTTTATTTATACTGGTTTTCCCCTTTATGTGCGACTGCTATGACTTATATCATGTGTTACATGTTTTTGCTATGATGCATTTTAAAAAAATCAGAATAAGAACTGCGTTATTTCACAGTTGGCGGGACTAGAGTACTTAATAATTTTATGGTTGATTGTGATTGGAGTCGTCTTGTTGGTTATGCCAAGTCTTCAGTACCAGTGATAGTGCACATGCATCCTCGATTAGGTGGCACTACAGCACACATATACCTACTCCTCATATAATCATTGCAGATTTATGTTCTATTTTTGTGTGAAAAATGAGGGCAACCATTATGTGAAGATTAAATTAAATGGTAAAATTAAAGCAGTCACTTTCAACTAGAAGCCTGCTGAATAATTTTTATAATTATCCACAATCACAGAGAAATAGTGTAACTCTCACTGTGTAACTACAAGGCTCAGTTAGTGTGATACACAGTGATACTCACAGAATTTGAAATATGTGGTATCAAGAAAGATAGGTCAAGGAGCAACTGAGAATAGTGAATCGGCAGCAGTGGTAAAGTTCAGCATGTGCACTTACCCTGTTGTGTGCATATTCTGTGCTTCTCATAGTGCAGTGTTATGTAATGGTTCCATTGTATGCATACGTGAGATTTTTCTGCGAATTCGTGGAATTCCACTTGTCATCATTTGAGTCATTCTCGAGATTGATGCAAAACTGAAGAAAAATGGGTGGGGGTGGGGGGGGGGGGCTCCTTTCTGGAGACAGTATTTTGCTTTCAAAATGGAAGTTAAACAGAGTGAAGAAAATTTTTGCCTCTGTCTGGTACTGTTGTTAAATATAATTTTATTACATAATGTTTGTATTTCAGCTTGAAACTGTAGGCAGCAATTTCCGAAAATGGAAGTTAGACGGCTTGAAAATTTTCCTGTAATATTCAAGCATGCAGTTCTTCTGCAGATTCGAGGCATTTCGCCTTTTCTGTCATCCTTCAGGGCATTCTTGAGATTGATGCATAACTAAACAGAATTTGGGGGAGGGAGAATTTGTAGGTGATTGAAAAGAGAGTGGGAGGGGGTCGTTTTCTGCCTGAGGATGGAATTCTGTCTTTCAAAACTTTTGGAAAAAGAAGTTAGGGGAATGACGGTTTCTACTGTAATCATATTTTTTTCTCATGATGTCCTGTCTGCCCAGTATTGTTCTTAAATATAATTTTATTCCATAAATATTTGTATTTCAGCTTAAAAATGGTGGAACAATTCCAGGAACAGAAGTAAAAGTAATCCTCCCCCCACACACAATGTTCCCTCTATCCCATGTTGTTTTTAAATGTTATTTCCCTTATAAATGTTTGTATTTCAGCATGATAATGGAGGGGGAAAAATTCTAAGAACAGAAGTGAAGAAGTTGGAAAATTTGCAAGAGTTGATACATGGTGCTCAAAAGTATCATATTCTCAAAGTTGTACCATTTATCTGAAATAGTAAACACTTTGATATCATGCATTCATAGTCCTCAGGCTGAAAATGTTTTCAGCATGATGTATGAAATTGTCATCAGCACATAAAAATAAAATAAAAGCAACAGTGAAGAACTGGGAAGGGAAAGTTATAAGCAGGAATAAAAATTAAGCAGTGGATGCTGTGCAGCTGCAGAGTCAACAAAAGACATACAGTATATGGCTGTGGAACTTGCTGAGAAGAAAGCAAGGCCTCATGAAGGAATCTTGAGCTGATGTACCAGCAAGTAAAACAAAATAAGAAAAAAGAAATACTGTTTGAAGCAATGTCTTTTAAAACCATTTTATTTTGTTTTTAATTGTAATTTACATACATATTACCAAGCTGTTCTCTGAGATTCAGCAGTTAGCTCCACAAGGAAATACAAACTACCAGATAGTTTTTGCTTACTGTTGCCATGTCAAACTTCTCCATTTACAGTGATCTTGACATACAACTCGGGTTTCATTGACATCCATCACATGCCATACACAAGATCTTCTATACTTCATACTCATTATCTTTTTCTCATGCAGACACTCCTGAATCTGATCCTCCCATGACTTCCTTGGCCTTCTTCTACCTTTCCTTCCTGCCACTTGGGCTAAAAAGATTTTCTTAGTAAGCATCTCATCAGTCATTCTTTCAACATGGCCAAACCACTGAAGCATATTAGTCTCCACCTTGCTAACAACATTTTGCTTCACATTACACAACTGCAACACATCTTCATTCCTCACACAATGAGAACATGTCTTGCCACCCCCCTTCCATAAGTAACACATTTCTCCAGCACACAAACAACTTCTATGTTTCTTTTGTAGTACCCACGTTTCACTGCCATACATCAGAGTAGGAACAATTACACCTTCATATACAGCCATGCGGAACTCTCTTGAGAACCCATCATTCCTGTGAAACCCTCCCAAAGCAGCCATGACTTTCAATGAAGAATTCACTCGCCTATTAATTTCAGCATCCAATTTGTTCTCTCTGTCAAACATTGCTTTCTAAATACACTAACTCATTCACCTGGTCAATCACTGTGCCATTTACACTTATACAGTATTACATTCAGTACTAGCAGTTCCTCTATCAAAAATATATATTGTGAATACAGTGATGTGCTCCAATTTAATATTTACATAAAGAAATTACAGTGAAAATTTTCATCTTGCTCGTGCTGCATTGTATCACACTTATTTGCTGCACGTTCTGGTTTTTCATCTGGTTAAAAAATTCAGCTTTTTTTTTCTTCATCAGTCTCATGTATGATATATGGTGAGATATGTTTAATCTCTCTGCAGTTGTATGACCAGAAAAAGTGTCACAAATGGTATTTTATCTTCTTAAATTTCAACAACATATTTTTTCATTGAAAGGGAGGTGGATACTCTGGGGCCCCTGGTATTCTCATCCAACTCGGGAAATCAGTGTTATTTGGGCTCCACTCTGTCGGCCCTGATGTTATGAATCTTGCTTCTGAAAGCCCTGATGTTATGAGTATTCTGACATCAATTGTAATTCGTAACACAGGCTCTTCTCTGCTCCTTCCCCATCAGATTTGCACCTAAAAATGAGCAATTGTAAAATAATTACTAAAAATATCACAGCAGTCTGACACCAGCTGAAACTCTTCTTCAGCACAATTTAATTGCTATTTCCATATCTAGGCCAGGAAAACTTTTCCTACTGCATATATAAATTCAGGTCACTGGATCAAGAACATCAAGATATTATTATACTAGCAAGGCAATATTAAAAAAGAAACATTAAAGTACCATTAAATATAGTGAGTCAGTGCACTCTACTCAATTTATTGGATACACAGATGCAACAGTGCAAACACTTTAATATGAGATCAAATGTGGTTAAATGAGGTTAAATGTGAATTCATGTGAACATCAGAAATACACTGCTGGCCACCCAAAATGCAACACCAAGAAGGACACGAGATAGCAAAGCCAGATTTACTGGACACATAACAACAGATACAAATATGAAACGATTGAGCTTACAGGCCCGTGCGACTTGCGGAACACGCAGACATCAATAGTTCGTGTGGCCCCCATGACTGTCAATAACGGCCGCTACACGCCGCGGCATCGAACGAAAGAGGCTTTGGATGTGGGCATGGGGTATGTCGGTCCAGGCTGCTTCCACACGTTGCCACAGTTCATCAGGCGTAGCCGTGGGTGGTGCTTGCCGGGCCACTCGGTTGCCGATCAGCGACCAGACGTGTTCGATGGGCGACATATCGAGAGAACAGGCGGGCCACGGCAGCAGTGACTCCTGGTGGGCTGAAGAATTGTTGTACGATGTGTGCCACATGCTGGCGTGCATTGTCCTGTTGAAACGTGGCCGCTGGCAGGTCCTGCAGGTAAGGGAGGACTACAGGCTCCAAAACGTTGGAGATGTAGCCATGGCTGTTGAGTGTACCGGCCATGCGTACTAGAGGGGTGCGGGTGTCATATCCAATTGCGCCCGAAACCATAACGTCAGGTGACTGACTGGTATGGTGATGCATAATGCAGGCGTCATACAGTCTCTCGCTGTGGCGCCGCCAAACGCGGATGCGACCATCGTGGTGTTGCAGGCAGAAGCGGGATTCGTCGGAGAAGACAATGTCTTGCCATTCCGTAGTCCATTCAACTGCCCACTGCCGCCGCACTCGCCAGTGGTGTAACAGCAATGGTAATCAGAGCAATGGCCGCCGTGTGACAAGTCCCCGCTCCTGCAGACTCCACCGAACGGTACGTGCCGACACAGGTTGTTGCGCAACACACCCTAATTCCTGCGCTAACGATCGTGATGTGGCGGTGCGAGCCGTCAATGCCCGCCGCACAACATGCCGGTCCTCTCGTTCGGTGGTGTGCTGTGGCTGCGGCAATCGCTCACGTCAGTCCGTCCGTCCCTCCTGCACCCACCGAATCCATACTCGCTTCACTGTGGCTAGATGTCATCCCACACGGGCGCCGATGTCTCGGTACGACAAACCGCTGTCGCGATAAGCCACTATTCGTCCTCTGTCGAACTCCGAAACGTGCTGGAATGACTGCCGTATTCTGTGACGAGGCATCAGGAAGCTTCCCACGCACAGGTCCGGTAGCACAACACACTTCCACTACTTACACCCCGCCTTCTGTGCACCCTTCTTATAGTGCTTCTCGGTGGTGTGCTGGGCGCACATGATTTGCATATGCCCTGCAATGCTAATCGTTTGCATGTCCTCTCGCGGGCGACGCATGCTACGAATTTCAGGCTAATCGGATGCTTCCTTCTTGGTGTTGCATTTTGGGTGGCCAGCAGTGTATAGTAAGTGATGCTAAACATGCACAGGAAACTGTCTGATCGTATGGTGTTAGTTCCACCATAAGTTAATCATTATTTGGAGTAATTTTGGTCCTCAGTACATGCTGAAGTTCAAACTAATAATGTTCAGTTCCACATTAATTAGTTATTAACATCTAAGGCACACTCACTTTTATGGAGTTTCCACAATGCATCACATGCCCAGAATAATAGACAAATAGACAAAAGACAGGACTTATATTTTCTGCTAGAAGAACATCCACACATGCGTATGTTGGCTCACACACATATGTTGCACATCATACAGGGAACATAACACTATTTGTTGATTAAGCTGGCATGCTCATAGGTGCACACACACAGTGCATATTATAAACACTGCCCACACATTGTAAAGGTACTTCCTCAGCACACTCTGGGGGAGTAAACATAATTCTTTCCTAAGTATATAGCTTTTTCCTGGGTGTGAGACTGTAGAGCCTTCTGCAGCACCATCAGATATGGGCAGGCTTCTGTAATCTTGATGGATTCATTCATATCACTGGCTTGTTGATGGCTGTTTTCCCAAGGCATTTTGAGCTTTCCTCATCCATGCATCTTATTTACTCTTCTTTACTGCCCCACAATCTCCCATCTTGTGCCAGCTACTGACCCTCCGATGGCAGGGAATGCCTTCTTCATCCTTGCCTAAACTGTGAGGGATACTTTTCAGCTGTCTCCAAAATCTCTTGCAGAAAATGCAGTTTTCCTCACATCATGGAAAATCAATCAATATCATAATGATATTCCAATCTAAAAGTGAATTCATTCTTTTTTTTTTTTTTTCTCACTTCTCAGAGTAGTGCTTTACTGGCCAAGTTTTGTTGCCCACCAAACACTTTTTGAAGGGGATGCATGTAACTTGATCTCTTTGCTGGCTCAAGGGGGTTGTTTATAGGTATTTTCACTGTGCAAAATAGTTTCAACCAAATGGATCTGGAGATTATGAAAACTTAAATGGGTTTGCACACTTGGCTACTCCAGAACAGCATTCCTTCTTCCTTCCAATTTAGAAAAATGATTTCTAAAACCATTTTCATGCTAATTTGATTTCCTAAAAAACAATTCCAATATTAATGGAGTATAGTGTAGGTGAATAATCCATGTCTGATTTAAAATCAACTATATGGAAACATTTAAAAGTGACTGGCAGTGTTGCCATTGGCAGAAAACAAAAGAAATCTAGAATGCTCATAGGAAATACACCTTCTCATTGCACTGAGACAAACATTCTGCTTGATCTATGCTTCTAGGACAACCTTGTTTCATCTAGACTGACCACTTGTTGAGACAAATATCCCATGCCCCTCAATTGCTGCTCCAAGTTGAGCTGTAATGGAAGACATGGAGCACTGAGAAGTTTGAATGTAATGAATGAACTGTTGACATGATGAGAGCCACAAGATACTCAAAATCAACATTAAGAAAGATTTTTAATCAAGCTGAGAAAATTAAAGTTGCAAGAGTGCAGGAAGAATGGTAGATAGTAAGATCATACAAATAAGATCACCAATTGTGGAGAAAATCAATTTAACATCAAAATCAACATGCTATTCCTATATCCACCAGCACTACCAGTTTAAAGTGAAAACTTTGTTTGAAAACTTCAATGCTGTTTAGTCTGATCTGAAACTGCAATCTTTTGCTGTGGTAGTGGGGGTTTGAGTGTTTTAAGGGGTGACATGGATTCCATACTGTTAAGCTACTATGTGAGGCTGCAGCTGTTAATATATTTGCTGTTTCACGTTCCTCAATTACAATTCAACTTAGAGTAGAAATTGAGGGGCATAGGTATTTGCCTCAGCAAGTGTTCAGTATCGATGAAATAATGTTGTTCTGAAAGCTTGACCAAGCAGAACATTTGTTTCAGTGCAAGAGAAGATGGCCTCAGGGTTTAAAGCATCCAAGGATTACCACAAACTGTTGTTAGGAGGAAATGGATCTAGAGATTATGAAAACCTAACCCCAGATAGTTTATCACTCCCAAATCTCACAAGCACTTAAAGATTATTTTAAGGAGCATTTGCCTGTTTTGTGATGGTGTTATAGAAAAAATTGTACTCCAACAGCTGCATTTGAATCCTACTTTTCCAGGGAACTCTGTTTTGAATTGTAGGCTTAGCTGTGTGGTGATAAATGTGTCCCTTAAGATTCCTTTTCTCCTGCACAATGTACACACACACCCTGGAGTATAGCTGGTTATTCCATATCCAAGTCTGTTTATAAAGAAAGAATGTGTACAAAAACTGACTTGTGGGAAACTAGCACACTCATTCATTTGGTTTTGAATATTGGTAGAGTAGAGATTCCTTTTGTTTTGAGTGTTGGTAGAGGTGAGCCTTTGACTGCTGCTTGTGGTGATATTATACTTTCACCAGTGAGAGCTGCATTACTTTTGTGGGTGCTCAGCTCAGTCGTGATCCTTAAACAACTACACCGTACAGATTTTTGGAATATTCTTCGTTAGGACAAAGTGGTAGCTTCAAAGCTGTTCCTGGTGAGAACCCCAAACTGTGAACAGGCTTACAAATTAAGAGACTGATGTTGCAAATTATTTGCCTAATCACTTGCCGACAAATCAGCCAAGATTTCTACAGCAGCAGAAAACCTGGGTGGATAAGTTTAGTTATAATTTGAATTGGTAGGAATTTCAGGGTCTTTGTGACCAGTTTACTGCTGAGGTCTCAAAGTGTGGTATAAACATTTCAATAGCCGCCCCGGTGGAGGCAGTAGTCTAAGCGATGGCTTTTGATCATTCGTCCGAGATGGGTCCGTGTTCGAATCCCGGTGAGGCATGGATGTTGTGTTTGTCTTACGGCGCTGGATCTCTCCCTTCCCTGGAACTAGTGGCCGTAAATTAGCGACGGGCAACTGCTTATAGCCCACTGAGTTGTTCATGGTGGTCGTTAAACCTCCAATAATAATAAAAAAAAAAAAACATTTCATTTCATTTATTGCATTTTAGTTGTTACAGACATGATATTACACAATCATAAATATATAGCACACATTATATTTTTGTAACAACAGGGAATGAGGAGGGAAAAGGCCTGATAGGCCTGACATGCCCTCCTCTCCCAAAGCATAACAATTTTCATGAAAATAAAAATAAATAAATAAATATAACATAAACAAGTCAAGTCCACACAATATCAAACACAGCTAGGGTGGTACTATAAATTAATAAAGGTGATAATGCATTAGATGGGTTCCATTTCAACTCAGGCAGGGTCGTACCATCATGGTCTCAGATTTCTCTAAAAAAATTAAGGGGTGTTCCTTGACTAAAATAAGGAGACCCATATTTTTTCTTTCGGCAAGAAAAATGTTTCCCTTCGAGATAGAGGGTTTCAAATCTTGCACCGTCAAACAAGCTCTCTAGAAAACGGTTATTTTTCCTAACTTCAGCGAGTCATTGCAGCAGAGTTAAAAAAGATATCGTGTTCTAGTATTTTTTTTACATTGTGTGTATAACATATAATAATATATGGTGCTAATATTCGCTACACATCGTATGATTAAAATTTAAAAAAATCGCAAACTTTGTGATTTAAAAAAAAATTGAATTTTTTAAGTTTTTTTTAAACAGGTTTGGATGGAGTTTTTTCTATATTCGTTTTTTTCGTTAAAGACATACAAATGTGCACTTTATTTGTAATTTTTTGTGTGTCTGTGAAACTGCTAGTTTCTGCGTTTCGGCAGCGTTAAAAACAGCCGATTTTGAAAAATCTCTAACTTTGCCAACGATTTTCTCAAAAAGGCCATTTTTTAAAATTCTGAAAATTAAATCCCTGTTTGATTATCAACAGGAGAATATCTGTGTAAATTTTCACGGACCTAAAAACGCTCGTTTCCGAGTTAGACGCGTTTGAATTCGGTTTGAAAGCCTACGATTTTCCGTGTTCTAATGGCGCCATTTTGGAAAATCTCAGGCGCAAAGTACGTACGTTATCTCTTACCCGAATCAAAGCGTTAGATATTCTTTGCCCGAATGATGATGATGGAAGCATTGGGTCAGCTGGCCTTGGTTGGATACATCCACCTCACCCTTCCCCGAGTGATGACATGCCTATAAAACTGTCAAGGGGAGGGGGGGGGATAACCAATACATAAAGAAAATTCTTGCTGCTCCACTAACAAAGTTGAGTTGCGAAAGACAGCAGCAGCAGTTGTTTGTTTGTTTACGTATATACTTAAAAATCGCATAAGAAAAGACTATGAAAGAGTAGAAAACTGTTGTGAAACAATTTTAAGAAAAAGAGTGCAGGCACGTGTACTGTAAGTTAATTTTCGATGGCTAAACACCCTCGAGTTTTTCTGGGAGTTGCTAATTGTAGGCTACTGTCAGAAGAGCAGTTGCTGTTTTGTTATAGTTGCTAAAGGTAACCTAAGTTTTTCGTAATAGTAAAATATTCGCTCAGGAGAGTTTTATCCTCTGCGAACGGGGGAGAAGGTGCAATGCTCTTGACCTCGCTGTTGGGTTGACAGCGCTGGTCGCTACCGAAACTCTGCTTACCTCCTCTCCAAAACGTAATAGCAATTGCCTAATCTACTAAATAAATAACAATTAACACATACGCGTGCATGCTTATTCATAAAATGTAAGTTGAGTATATTTCCTGTTCAATCAGCTGATTTTACAAGTAAAATTCATATACAACTTATGCACTTATAATGGTGTAAAAATTTTTATCTATTTAAAACATATTCAAAGATTTCAATTTTTTTAAAGGGGGTGGGGGGAGGAGATTGTGTTCGTAGTGATCTCCACCTGGGCCACGATAAACCATGCACTGCCCATGGCTTCTGTTCCCTTAGAAGATAATCCTGGATCGATGGGAGACCAGCGGAGTTTTGACAACCCCTCCCTCTCACGTGGTGGTGAGGTGTCTCAAAGCTAGGTAGCTTTCAAAAATGTTTCAACTTAGTTGGCTGGTAATAAGAGAGGGATTCCATTTTAACTCTGGCAGGGTCGTACCATCACGGTCTCAGATTTCTCTAAAAAAATTAAGGGGGTATTCCTTGATTAAAATAAGGGTACCCATATCTTTTCTTTCGGCAAGAAAAAAATTTTTCCCTTCGAGACAGAGGGTTTCAAATCTTCCACCGTCAAACAAGCTCACTAAAAAACCGGTTATTTTTCCTAACTTCAGTGAGTCATTGCAGCAGAATTAAAAAAGATCTTTTGTTCTGGTATTTTTTATTACATTGTGTGTATAAAGTATAATAATATTTAATGCTAATATTTTTTACACATCGTATGATTAAAATTTAAAAAAATTCGTAAACTTTGATTTAAAACAAAAATAAAAATTTTTAATATTTTTTTTAATTGGTTCAAATGGAGTTTTTTTTTCTATACTCGTTTTTTTGTTAAAGACATACAAATTTGCACTTTATTTGCAATTTTTTATGTGTCTGTGAAACTGCTAGTTTCTGCAGCGTTAAAAACAGCCGATTTTGAAAAATCTCTAACTTTGCCAACGATTTTCTCAAAAAATCCCTTTTTTAAAATTCTGAAAATTAAATCCCTGTTTCATTATCAACAGGAGAATATCTGTGTAAATTTTCACGGACCTAAAAACGTCCGTTTCTGAGTTAGACACGTTTGAATTTCATTTGAAAACCTACGATTTCTCCGTGTTCTAAAGGCGCAATTTTGGAAAAATCTCAGGCGCAAAGTATGTATTCTCTTACCCGAATGAGAGCGTTGGATCCGTCCACCTGACCCTACCCTGGGCGATAACACGCCTAAAAAACGGTTTTGGAAAAAAAAAATCTATATATATAGATTTGAATGTATGTCTGCTAAACAAATTTACAGTTTTCAATTTAAAACCACCAAACTTGGTATACTATCTCATGGTACCCTAACTTAAACCGTAGACGGTTTTCGGAACGGAGTCGGAGCCCGGGGTCAAGGGGCTCCACACAAAACTTCCATAAAATCTAGTTTTCAATTTAGAACCACCAAATTTGGAATACTATAGCATGGTACCCTAACTTAGACCGCAGACTGTTTTTGGAAGGGGTCGGAGCCCTGGGTCAAAGGGCCCCCACACAAAATTTCCGTAAAATATACTTGTAAACTTTAGTGCCCTAACTGAGACCGTAGATGGTTTTTGGAAGGGGGGTAGAGCCCTGGGTGGGTGGGAGCCCGTGGTCAAAGGGCCCCACGCAAAATTTCCGTAAAATCTAGTTTTCAATTTAGAACCATCAAATTTGGTATACTTTTTCTTGGCACCCTAACTTTGTAAAATATTTTATGAACATTTTGTAGGGGTGGGGTCTTGACCCCGGGTTCCGACCCCTTCCCAAAACCGTCTAGTCAAAGTTAGGGTGCCAAGAAAAAGTATACCAAATTTGATGGTTCTAAATTGAAAACTAGAGTTTACGGAAATTTTGCGTGGGGCCCTTTGACCCGGGGTTCCCCCTTCCAAAAACCATCTACGGTCTAAGTTAGGGTACCATGAGATAGTATACCAAGTTTGATGGTTCTAAATTGACATACATTCAATTCTATATATATATATAGATTTGTTATTTTTTTTTCTTAAGACCGTTTCTTAGGCATGTTATCGCTCAGGGTAGGGTGAGGTGGATGGATCCAACACTCTCATTTGAGTAAGAGAAAACGTACTTTGCGCCTTAGATTTTTCCAAAATGGCGCCTTTAGAACACGGAGAAATCGTAGGTTTTCAAACCAAATTCAAATGCGTCTAACTCGGAAACGGGCGTTTTAGGTCTGTGAAAATTTACACAGATATTCTCCTGTTGTTAATAAAACAGGGATTTAATTTTCAGAATTTTAAAAAAGGGATTTTTTGAGAAAATCGTTGGCAAAGTTGGAGATTTTTCAAAATCGGCTGTTTTTAACGCTGTGGAAACTAGCAGTTTCACAGACACATAAAAAATTGCAAATAAAGCGCACATTTGTATGTCTTTAACAAAAAAACGAGTATAGAAAAATATCTCCATTTGAACCAGTTAAAAAATCTTAAAAATTTCAATTTTTTTAAATCGAAGTTTACGATTTTTTAAAATTTTAATCATACGATGTTTAAAAATATTAGCATCACATATTATTATACGTTATACACACAATATAATAAAAAATACCAGAACAAAAATATCTTTAATTCTGCTGCAATGACTCGCTGAAGTTAGGAAAAATAACCGTTTTTTAGAGAGCTTGTTTGACGGTAGAAGATTTGAAAACCTCTGTCTCAAAGGGAAAAATTTTTCTTGCCGAAAGAAAAGATATGGGTCTCCTTATTTTAATCAAGGAACACCCCCTTAATTTTTTTAGAGAAATCTGAGACCGTGATGGTACGACCCTGCCAGAGTTGAAATGGAATCCCTCTCTTGTTACCAGCCAACTAAGTTGAAACATTTTTGAAAGCTACCTAGCTTTGAGAACCTCACTACCACGTGAGGGGGGGGGTGTCAAAGCTCCGCTGGTCTCCCATCGATCCAGGATTATCTTCTAAGGGAACAGAAGCCATGGGCAGTGCATGGTTTATCGTGGCCCAGGTGGAAATCACTAAGAACACAATCACCCCCCCACCTCTTAAAAAAAATTGAAATCTATGAATATGTTTTAAATAGATAAAAATCTTTACACCATTATAAGTGCATAAGTTGTATATGTATTCTACTTGCAAAATCAGTTGATTGAACAGGAAATGTACTCAACTTACATTTTATGAATAAGCATGCACGCGTATGTGTTATTTATTTAGTAGATTAGACAATTGCCATTACGTTTTGGAGAGGAGGTAAGCAGAGTTTCGGTAGCGACCAGCGCTATCAACCCAACAGCGAGGTCAAGAGCATTGCACCTTCTCCCCCCGTTCGCAGAGGACAAAATTCTCCTGAGCGAATATTTTACTATTACGAAAAACTTAGGTTACCTTTAGCAACTATAACAAAACAGCAACTGCTCTTCTGACAGTAGCCTACAATTAGCAACTCCCAGAAAAACTCGAGGTTGTTTAGCCATCGAAAATTAACTTACGGTACACGAGCCTGCACTCTTTTTCTTAAAATTATTTCACAACAGTTTTCTACTCTTTCATAGTCTTTTCTTATGCGATGTTTAAGTATGTAACGTAAACAAACAAACAACTTCTGCTGTCTTTCGCAACTCAACTTTGTTAGTGGAGCAGCAAGAATTTTCTTTATGTATTGGTTATCCCCCCTCCCCTTGACAGTTTTATAGGCATGTCATCACTCGGGGAAGGGTGAGGTGGATGTATCCAACCAGGGCCAGCTGACCCAATGCTCTCATTCCATCATTCGGGCAAAGAATATCTAACGCTTTGATTCGGGTAAGAGATAACGTACGTACTTTGCGCCTGAGATTTTTCCAAAATGGCGCCTTTAGAACACGGAAAATCGTAGGCTTTCAAACCGAATTCAAACGCGTCTAACTCGGAAACGGGAGTTTTTAGGTCCGTGAAAATTTACACAGATATTCTCCTGTTGATAATCAAACAGGGATTTAATTTTCAGAATTTTAAAAAATGGCCTTTTTGAGAAAATCGTTGGCAAAGTTAGAGATTTTTCAAAATCGGCTGTTTTTAACACTGCCGAAACGCGGAAACTAGCAGTTTCACAGACACACACAAAATTACAAATAAAGTGCACATTTGTATGTCTTTAACGAAAAAAACAAATATAGAAAAAACTCCATCCAAACCTGTTTAAAAAAACTTAAAAAATTCAATTTTTTTTAAAAATCACAAAGTTTAGGATTTTTTAAATTTTAATCATACAATGTGTAGCAAATATTAGCACCATATATTATTATATGTTATATACACAATGTAAAAAAAAATACAAGAACACAATATCTTTTTTAACTCTGCTACAATGACTCGCTGAAGTTAGGAAAAATAACCGTTTTCTAGAGAGCTTGTTTGACGGTGCAAGATTTGAAACCCTCTATCTCGAAGGGAAAATTTTTTCTTGCCGAAAGAAAAAATATGGGTCTCCTTATTTTAGTCAAGGAACACCCCTTAATTTTTTTAGAGAAATCTGAGACCATGATGGTACGACCCTGCCTGAGTTGAAATGGAACCCATCATTATGAACTTTTGATCAGTAAGAAATACCTTAGTTTTCGTTTAAATATATTATTATTATTAAGTGATACAATATCAGTAGGAAATGTATTCCATAATGCCGGACCAGTATAATTAATAAATGATCTAAATCGTTCTATTAGTGGAAACATGGGAATTAGTGTTGTTTTTCGTCTCGTGGAGTAATCATGACCACGAGTACTTATTGAAATTAAATCTTGGTAGTAACCATTTTTTATTCTCAAAAACATCAGTTTACCTATACTATAGATATGCAATTGTTGAATAGTTAGTATATTAAAATCATTTGGACTGAGTCTAGCCTGAAAGACTGTATTTGAAAATTGAGTATATTGTAATTTAATTTGTAATAGTCTCATGAATCTATTTTGTAACGACTGAAGTTTTTTCATATTATATAAGGTAGTCGATCCCCATACAGATATTCAGTAGATCAGATGAGACTGAATTAAAGTATAGTATAATAAAATCATTAGTTTTGGGATTAAATTGGCCACTGCACTACTAATAACCCCTATATTTCTTGAGATCTTATTAGATAAGTAGTCAACATGTGAATTCGATTTTAAATCATGCTGAATAATGATACCAAGATAATTATGAGTTTGAACCACTTCTACAGATGATCCGAGTAAATTAATATTCTGAATTAAGGAAATAGGGGTTTGACGTACTTGAAAAAATCATTACTTTTGTTTTGTTAATATTAATAGCCAGATCATTTTTAGTTAACCAATCAGTGATAGATACAAAATGGCCTTGTAGTTGTCGCACCAGTGTCTCAACATCATTTCCATGTATTAATATGGTTGCATCATCTGCATATAAAATAATATCTGAATTGCGTGGACAGGTACAGAAGTCATTAATATAAATATTAAAATAATAATGGAGCAAGTACCAAGCCCTGAGGGACTCCTGAAATGACTGATTGTAAGTTAGATTTGGTATGTTCAATTTCTGTATATTGCTGGCGGCCAGTGAGATAGTTTCTGAAGAGATTATGTAATGTACCCCGAATACCAATTGCATACAATTTTGATAATAATAAGTTGTGATTTAAAGTATCAAATGCTTTTGATAAATCAATGAAAAGTCCCAATGTAAATTTATTATTAATAGAATCAGATTGAATTTTATCTTTTAAATGTAAAAGAGCGATTTCTGTTGAGGAATTTGGTAAAAAGCCAAATTGATTTTTGTGCAAAATTTTATATTTTTCAATATAAGCAAATAATCTAACAAATAGTAATTTTTCAAAAATTTTAGCAAATATGGATAATTTAGCTATAGGTCGATAGTTATTAATATCTGTCAAAGAACCCTTTTTAAAGACAGGAGTAATTTTTGCAACTTTTAACGAATCTGGGAAAATACCTGTAGCTAGAATGGAATTAAAAATGTATAATAGGGGAGTAACAATGAAAAAAGTTATAGTTTTTAAAATTTTGGGAAGAATATCATCTGGACCAGGTCCAGTATTTATGTTAATATTTTGCAGTTGGTAGATTAATTCAGTTCTTGTAATTTCCAAAGTATGCATTGAATTTAAGGTACATGAGTTGGAGTAATGAGGTAATTGTTCATCGTTCAGCTTAGGAAGTTGTTGTATTATATGTTGTGGTGATACAATAAAATGATCATTAAATTGATTAGCAATTTCAGTTTGATCGGTGATTTTGATGTTACCCCGAGTGAGGTGAATCGAAGTCTTTGGTACATTCCTACGACCTAATAATATGTTTAAGTGCTTCCAGGTTACTTTTGGATTATTTTTAGAAAAAATATGAAAATAATAATCTCTTTAATTTTCTAATGTAGGAGTTAAGATTATTTCTAAATTTTTAAAAAATATTATAATCAATTTGTGACCTTGATTTTAAGAACTTTGTGAACAGTTTATTTTTTATTTATCTGATTAAGACAGTGCTTTGTTAGCCAAGGTTACTGCTCTTTCTTGAATTTAGACGTGGTTCTTTTAAATGGAAAAGCCTTATTGTACAATCTCTTCAAAGTTATTTCAAATACATTATAAGCCACATCAGGATTAGAAATTTGCATTATTTCATCCCAGTTCGTATCTTGTACTAGGTTGATGAAAAGATTCATATTATTCTCATTAATAATTCGAGAGATAGTATTTGTTGGTCTAGATGCGTGTATATCACTATATGTGTAAATTAAGAAAATTGGCAGATGATCACTAAAATGAAAATTAAGAATACCTGATAAAATAGAGTCCGATGGTATATTTGTTATACATAGATCCAAAATTGAGGCCGTATATTGAGTTATTCTTGTAGCTGAAAAAATAGTGTTATAGAATCCTGCAGTGGCAATTGCAGAATTAAATTCTCGTGGGTATGAAAGATTCCGTGACAGATCAATATTAAAGTCTCCCAGTAACAGTCCTTTTTTCCTTGTAAAATTTATATAATTAAGTATATCAGCAAATTTTTCAATAAATAAAGAAGGGTTCACTGTTGGTGGACGATAACAGGCTGAAATTATATTATATTGATCTTCAATTGTAATAATTTCAATATCAGAATTAATAAATTTCAATTTTTCAATTTGGGTGTAGTCCAAATTATTTGTTTTAACAAAAATTGCAATTCCTCCTCCTCTAGACTCAGTCCTATTTTTATTAAAAGTCTGAAAGAATGGGAGATGTAGACAATAGTCTTCAGAAGGAAACCATGTTTCCGAAACGCAAATTATATCTATTTGATAATTTAATAGTTTAACTAATGCCTCCAGATCAGATATCTTATTGACTAATGATCCGGCATTAAGATGAATAACATTTAGAGAATTATTAGGGTTATTAGATATTGTATCATTAAGATGCTGTACTGAATAATAATTAATAGTCATATATCAATATACCCCAAGCAGTTTTGTAAGATTAAGTCCCCTCCCCTAAGCACTATTTGAGAATCCCACAAAATGGTGGCCATCCCCTGCACCAATTAATAATTAATTGACCTTATCTTCTTATATCTATATATATTTTTCCCTTTTTTTGTTTTGCCAAAGGAATTAAAAAAATAAAAAATTCTAACAGTTATTGTTGCATAACATAATATCTTTAAAGTACCATGTAAACATCAAGACATTCTCCAATAATATTAATCAGTGACATATAAGAACTCATTAAAAAATTATAAACATATTAATAACCTCAGTACACATACAAATTCTATATTTCCCTCAATAATCAACAATTCTGTGTTATAATCAATTAATAAACCAAACAATGAAGGGAATGTAATACAAAAGGTTAGTAATAGTAAGGGACCATGTACAATTCATATTTTCAGTTACCTTGTCATAATTCCAGTAGCTAAACATATTCAGTGACTGGATAGAAGAATGCCAATGAGCACTCTCATGACATAGAGAAATTAAACAAAGATTGTGTTTATTTGAAGAGTCCCTATATGTAATACAAATTCCCCACTTCCTCCCAATGATCAACATATCTGTAAATTAACGAACAAAATGTACTAATAAAAAATAATAGTAAAAACCAAATACAATTCAAGTTTTTCAGTTCCCATACCAAAATTCCAACAGATATGCCCACATAACAGGAGAGGAACATGCCACCAGGAACTCCAATGACAGTCAAAATTATATGTATCGGTAACCTCCATACACAGTACAAATTCCGTGATACCTCCCAGTGATCCCCAGCCACTATACAGCAGTCAAGTATAATAACTAAGAATGGTAGGTAATCAAAAATATAGTACAAAAATAGCTAACTAAATATAGTTTAAATTTCCAATTACCATACTAAAATTTCAATAATTATAAAAATTTGACAAGTAGGTAAACCCACGAGTTCCCATGCCCAAATTTCAGTGATTAAACAAGAGCTAAAGACTGTGATGGAATCTGCCATCAATCAACTCCAATAACATGCAAATATAAGATAAAACTTAGGTTCATGGAAATATCCTGTATACACCTTATAATTTCTTCTTTTCTTCCAAATAAAAACAATAATTAATTATGATGGTATAATGTAATAAACCAAAAAATAATAAGGAAGTGATACTATAAACTAATAGCATCCAAACAAATATAAGTCCGATATCTTGGCCCTCAGATCAAAAATCCACAGGGTTCCCACGCAACCTGGAAAACCGAGAAAACCGGGAATTCTCAGGGAATTTGAAAATTGTTCCAAAAATCAGGGAAAACTCAGGGAAAATTGTGTTTTTCCGTAAAAATCAGGAATTTTTTATCAGGGAACTATAAAGGCAGGGAATTTTTATTTTGCCAGAAAAATATTTTGTTTCAGACTTTTGTAAAATATATTTCTGTATTGCTAAGTTTTAAAATAATTCCGAGTTGTGTTTTATCCTTCGAGGCAACTCCGTAACCCACCCACCGATTAAAGTGCAGCTGTGCAGGGGAGTGCGTCTCTTTGCGGTTTCCCCGTCTCCAGATGATCTAAACTACAACCGAACAAACATACACGTCAAAGCGTGAAAGAAAGCCATTAATCACACACCCATTTCGCAGGCTCTTATCTGCTGGCGTTCGCGAAGAGAGGCAGTCATTTGTTCCTGAGTAGGTGCCCCGGTTCTCTGCTTAGACTGGAAAAAAATTATGAAGAAGCTATTTCCTCAATTTTTTAAATAACCGACTGAAATTTTTACAGTGGGCAAGATATATGAAAATAACGTTCCATTTTAAATTTCGCCGAAATTCATTGGAAACTTTAGAAGTTGAGCTTTTTTTTTTTTTTTTTCTCCCCCTTTTGCATTTCTACGTGTCAAGTATCAAACCGTACAAAAACATTTTATTTTGCCGGATGTTGGTCATCCTAATAATTCCCCCTACCCCTACCCCTTCAACAGCAGTGTGGATGAATGTTGCAAATTGAGGGCACCTAATTTATTTTGAAAAAGGTTCGTATCACTTACGAACTAAAGCTTCGCTTTCGTAATTCTGTAGTAGAATTGGTATAGTTGGAAAAGTATGTACCTTCAAATGTTAGAACAGGGAAAATATGAAATAGGAAGATTCTTCAAAGAGGGGGAAAGATTTATTTTTTTCATAGTACTTACGAGTATTTTGACAAAAAATATATGAAAAATACCATGCAATGAAGCTGGTACTATTGCATACCTTCCATATTTCCCAGATTTCACGGCCGTTTTCTAGATTCGTTGTCTTCCGGTTTTACGGCCGGAAAGAGATTTTTTTATTCTGTCATATTTCTATTTCATAATGCATGAAGAAATTTATTTATAGCTATTTTAAGACGATATTCCAATTACTGCAAGAGCTGGCTGGTTGCGAAAAATAGGGTAGTCCGACGCCCGGAACCATAGATTTTCACATCTGAGTCATTCCACGCAAAATCGTCAGATATTGAAATAATTTTCCACCAACACATCTCCGATTCGTGCGATTTTTTTTTTTTACGGGTAGCTGCCTCTAAGTTATAAAAAAAAACCTGAAAGTTTCAATTTTTTTTTGTTTCTGATAGATTAGAAGATATTATTTTTTGAATTTTTGTGCATAGTAGAACCGTTTTCCGTAAAAACGCAAATATCTCCGTTATTTAGAATAAGAAATATAAAATTCATCATTCTCTCGTAATTTTTCCCAAGGTTTCAGCTTATACATAGGAAAAAAAAATTGCGTGAACAAAAGTTAGACGGGGTAGAAATTTTCTTGTAATCGTAAATTCTTCTTCTTGCGTTGCTGCACCTCACAAGATTTGCATAAATTATTAATTTCACATCTTTACCCTCACATTGCCGGAAAAAAAAAAAAATCTACCTAGTTACTACTGATGAAAATCTTTGCCGTGCGTGCTCTATTGGTTTCAGGTTTGTCAGTGCTGGCGCTAAAGTCTCTGTCTCCGTTTTGGATGACGTTATTTGTGGGGAGTTACTGCAAATGACCTGAGTGGGCTCCAGACCTTTCTCGCACTTTGCCTGATCAACATCGCACAAATGTATTGCCCTTCGTAAAGATATTGTTAAGTATAAACACGCCACTCGCCGCAGGATGATAAATTATGTTGACAAAAAAGTGTTAGGAGGATTTTATGAGCACACATGCACACAAAACTTCCTCTAATTGTTTCCCGTACAAGTTATTTCACGTAGCGTGGAAATGAACTGTGACCTGCGAGAAAAGTTCAGTACTAATGTTTGCGTCACAAACCTAGCCAATCAATTTTAAGACTTCCGGATTTTGGAAGTAGCCTACTAATATGAATTGTAGCCTCTCAGGCAAAATGGTATTCCGTATTAACTGTTAGTTTTCCCCACTTGTTGCTTCCATTATTTTTTTCTTTATCCCTGGGTTTAATTTTTTTGCCGTTATGGCATTAGGATCTCTGTGTGCCAGCTTATTGGTTATGGAATTTAACAGCACAATGTCTAAATATCCTATGCTGCGTTATTTAGAAGCAAATAGCAGAGGTGCCAACTATTACGAATTGTCCGTAATTATTACGGTTTCGACTGTCAGATTACGGAATTACGGCGGACAGGTTGGAAGAATTACGGAATTCAGTGTGTTTTGGAGAATCTCAATTTTGTATCCTTTTTTGTTAAACCCTTTTAGATCGACGCTGCCGATTTCTCGGCCTTCGATTTTGATCCGCATATTTTCCGAATCAGACTGCGGGTTTCGGTGTTCAATGATCATATCATTTATCAATCATATCGTTTTGAAATGGAATGTCCATGAATCATATCGTCAAACAGCGATATTATCGGAAGAATGGTACCGTAATTTTCGTCGTATAATCCGCGGATTATCTGCTAAAAAAGTTAAAATTATAGGTTTTGCGGATTATACACCGATGCGGTTAACACGCCGATTTAAAAAAAAAAAAAATATTAGACCTTCCGATTTAAAAAAATCTGCAGCGTGATTGTGCAGGGAAAGGTGTAATAATTGGAAAAGGAACTCCCTCGGAAGAATTTTCTTAGCGGGGAGGAGGGGGAGGAATGTCGTAATGAAAGATCGGGATAGTTGTGGGGAGGGACGGCAGGGGTCATTTTGTTATCGTTGAGGAGAGGTCTGACTGTCGTGCCGGCTCTGTTTTTTGGCAAAAAGCCAAAGAAGTACGCACAGTGCTTGCTGCACGAACCTATGCGTTTCTCCTTTCGAATTTCATGTGCGCGACCTTGTATCTAGTTTGCTTTCATTGTTTTGGCGAACGTCGCTGCTGCTGTTTTCCTTCATTGCTAATCATGATGTCTCTGAAAAGGAAACGTTTCAGTTACACTGCCGAATTTAAACTTCAAGTGGTGGACAGAATTGAGGATATTATAATGTCACTGCGCGATAGTTTTGAGGTCAGAACACAATCGTGCAGCAACATACGGAAAGCCTCTGTGTCGCGATCTAAAACGTAAACAAATCCGTTGGTAAATTCCGCGGGAGAATTCACGGAAGTTTTTTTATTGGCCCACGTATAAGACGACCTCTCAACTCTGAAAGCAGGAATTCCTCCAAAAATTTTTCGACTTATACGCGAGTACATACGGTATTTCTACGACTTGTTCTGTATCAGCCTTTCGTCATTGGCAGTGTAATGCAATACTCTGGAGCTACATCAGCGTGATCTATGGATGCCACACCCTTTATCTGTTCGGAGATAAAAATATAAAACAGTAACCTTTAAAAATGAATTTCTTCATTTAATAAAATAGTTTTTTTCTCTTACTTCTTCGGACTCATGTGTTTCTGGAACGTGGAAAGAGCGACGTATTTATTTATTTACTGACGCCACGTATTTGGAGGATTTTCACCTTGGATCTCGCCCTTTGGAATTAACTGCTATAATATATATAACCAGTGCCGTTAATACCCACCAGATGGAGACGTCTCAGTAGCTGAGCCCATCTTACGGATTTATGATGTCAGAAGCTGACTTAAAAATACACATAGCACCGTGGATTGTTGGCCACCGTGGTGTAAAGCTAACGCGCTCGGTTAGATATTGAGAGATCCGTGGCTCAATTACCCGGCGGCGGCTGAAAACAATTTTTCGGTTGCTATGTGTTTCTGGAACGTGGAAAGAGCGATGTGTTTATGTGACAGACTTTTCTGTCGGAAATTCCACTTCTGATTCAACATCTATGATGTGCGGATTATACGGCGATTTTTTTCCCTAAATGTCACAATCTGCGGATTATACGAAGGATTTTTTTTTTATGTGAATTTTGCGGTCTGCGGATAATACGACGAAAATTGTGGGTAATATGCCGTGTCATCGTAAAAGAGTTTGCGCTTGCTATCGGTTCCCCACGCAATTTCTCCGTGTGACAGGCCAAAACGTTTCCTACAGCAGTCAAAGGCAGGGCTGTTCACTTGGAATTGTTGGTGTATTATAAGACGTCGTACTGTCAGAAATCACTTTTTCGAGCCCCGTTCGAAGTGCAGTAACGATCAACTCGTCGCAACGCGTGGTCCCGCGATGACGGATGTTTATATTTCTTGAGGACTTTCGCCGCGCGGGAGAACGAAGTGCGGTGTTTTATTACTAGAAGCTCTTCACATTATTCATTTCTTTTTCCTAAACAAACAGACACAATCGCAAAACTCCGTGAATTACGAATCCCCCTCTTTTTCCAAACTCGTGTTAGCAGAGGATGACTTTATTGACAGCTTGTTCCTCAGACTAGCAGACGTGCTTTTTCCTACTGTGTGAAAATTTTTTCTAAGGTTATTTGAAATGGCTTGTAGTGAGAATGAAAGTTTGCCAAGTGATGGTGATGATTTTGAATCATCTGAGAGTGATATTGGCCAAGCAACATCAAGCCAGAAAACTAGCCACAGTGCCATGCACACCATATCTTCTTCAGAAGGTGAAGATCTTCATAGTGAATCTTCAGATCATGAAAGTTCTGAAAGTGAATGGGAGGATGTAATAGAGGGAAGTGATGAACAACCTCAGCATCCTTTTGATTGTCATGAAATGCAGGGGCCCAAACATGCTCCTGCAACTGATGTGGCACCTATTGCATATTTTTACTTGTTTTTTACCAATTTCATCCTTGGAATTATCGTTTCTGAAACAAATAAATATGCAAAGAGGTTTCTCCAGGAACATCCAAATCTTTCTCCCAAATCTTGAGCAAGGAAATGGAAAATGCTGAAATAAAGGTTTCCTTGCGTGCCTTCTAATATGAGAGTAATCAGTAGCCCATGTAGGACGAGATGAGATGATTGCCGAAGGCATATCCAGTTAAAACAAAAACCAGGATTGTGTAAAATTAAAGATTCGATCAAAACCTTTGGATAATTTTTTTGCAAAAAGAATGAAAATAGCGTGATAAACGCTGAATTGCTGTTTACTGCAATCGTTGTGGAGCATAACCTACCTATAGCAATCTGTGATCATGCTGGTCGCTTCTTTCATGCTATGTTCCCAGACTCTGATATTGGTGAAGCTGGATATCCTTGAGCAGATGTGGCATGGAATGTAATATCTAAGATGGATTCATCTGGCCTTCCCAAGTATTCTGCATTGCCTAAACTAATGTTGGCAATATTGACTATCCCTCACAGCAATTCCTCTATGTAGAGAATATTTAGTATAGTAAGGAAAAACCTCGCATACTTCTGCCCAACAATGAGCACCAAAACATTAAGTGCCCTTCTTATACAGAAAAGTAAAGCATTTTCCTCAGGTGAGCTGTGTTATAAAAAGTTTTCTGAAAAAGAATATACTACTGCAAAACAAGCAACAAGGGAGTTTTTATGTCAGCAATGATATGAGGTAAGTACAATATTGATCATTTAATTTCATATTTTTTTGTGAGGATAGTGTAAACATATAAAGTTATTACACATTTCACGCATTAATTTCTCATGAAATACCCATTCCACGCGTTAGCGATGAGACTTCGTATGGTGATTACCGATAGGCATCTCATACAAGTATTACAGGTTACACAGTAATACTATAATATTGTCCTTAACTTTGAAAAAAAAATGGCGTGTTACATTACTGAAAGTTTGTGTTCGATTACTGAAACATTACTGTAAAATCCCCTATTGATTACTGATGCATTCTGCTAGAGGTTGGCCCCTCTGAAATAGCATAGATTCGATGTTCTCATTGCCAAGTGCAAGAACTAACATTAGCTAAAATAATTACAATTTTGATTTTTAAATGTCAGCAGTATTTTCCCTGATTGCTAGAAATTGTTGGGATGGTACTGGCACACGTTTTTCCTCAGACGCAGAAATACTGTCATGATTTCTGTTCTCTCTCTCTTCTTTTTTTTATTTTTTAATAACTGTTTTACTTTGCTTTGTCTTTAAAGATTCTAAGTAAATTCTAATAGAAAATACAAATTGGTAGATCGATTTGATAGAACCGCTCTAACAAAATGTTAAGAGACTCTGTCAGACACTCACCATTTTATCATTCTCATTAGACTTCAATTTCAGCAAACACTTCTGTGTTGTTTAATATTTATGTAAAATAAGCACTTAAAGGATTTAAAGCTTCAGCATTGTATCATTTAAGGGCAATTTATTCTCTTCAGTCACAATTCTCCCAGCTTGCATTTTTAAACGTAACTAGAACTCTAAATGTTATGAGTCGTTTAAAATGTTATTTATATACTTGTGTGCACTTAAAATACAGATAAATCAGTTGTATAATTTCACCTAATCGATTGAAATATTTCATTATATGTAGAATTTAAATTAAGTCTTTGTTCAAATATTCTTTAAAACATGTAAATACATGGTTTACATGTTTTAAAGAATATTTGAACCAACGGTACCAAAAATGAATAATGGTACCAAAAATAATATGCCTCATGCATTTAATTGTTATTAAAAAAAGCAGGTAATTGTATAAAGGACAGTTATTTAAAGAATTAACAAATGTATGCTTTCATAAGGAACGCAAGAATGTAAGGAAATGCAACAATTTGTCGCAATGTGATTTGATTTGCCGCTCTGGAAAAACTCTCAGGACCACCTGGAAAACCTGGAAAAGTCAGGGAATTTTTTTCTACTTTTGAGTGGGAACCCTGATCCAGCAAACATACACAAATAATGGCTAGGTGAAAATAGGACATCAACATTTCCAATGACCTGCATAAATTACTGAAATATTAAATAAGTTGATTACGTAGTACAAAAGCAGTTCTGTACAATAGTCCAGTGCAGCAAATTAAGAAATGAAACGAATAAAATAAAATGAAGTAGAATAATAATAACAAACCATATACAGTTTACATTTGTCAGTTCTCATACCAAAGTCATACATCAGTAGAATCAGTGGAAGTAGATGGTAAACCAAACTCAGTCAGATCATTCATGGCAATTATATTTTTCTTGGTGATGAGTAATTTTTCCTGACATAGATATGTCCATTATTAACCCAAACGGATCTCACTAATCCCTGATGTAGCAGTCTTCTTGCATTCCAGAATAATTCCTTATATGGTGGAATAAGGTTTTCATTTATAAATACACGAGTTTTGTGCAAAATACTATTAAAATCACATTTGTATATAGTGGATCTCTTCCTATCAAGCCAGCTATCCCTTGAAGTTCTGGACAAAAACTGAACAAGCACATTAGCATTAGGTTTATTAAAGGAATCTGGTTTTAAGGGATGTATAATGTCAATATCCTGTAAATTGAAATCATGTACATCAAAAGCTTCTGCCAATGTACTCATATAAGTTCTAAGTTCTTTTTCATCTTGTATATGAGTCAAATCAAGACCATGAAATTCCAGATTTTTTTTACGTAAATATTGCGCCAATTCATTAAAGTCATATTGTAATTTATTCAATTCAAGTTGTTTGAACTCCATCTGCTGCAAGAGATTATCTTGTGTAATCCTTAAACCTTCATTTTCTTTCCTAAATGACTCCAATTGTTCCAAAACTGAATCATAATTTGTCGACATATGATCTATAGATGCCTTACATTCCTTCAGTTCTTTTTTCAATTCCAAAATAGGTTCCAATTTTATGTTTATATCATCCAAGGCCTGTCTTAGATCATTTCTAACTTTTAAGTTTGTGGAGTCAATTTTTTCATTGATAACTTGTAGTGATTTCAAAATTAGTTCCATGTCAACTGGATTAGAAAGATTCAAACATGGACTACCCCTCAATTTATTTGATATATTTTGTTTGCTTCTTGTAGTCATAATGTCACATCCGAAAAAAAAATTATATATATATCAGTCAATTATCAACTTGCGGATGTTACACCAGAGGGCAGCACATTGCACCTTATTCAAGAATTTGGTATTCTACTATTTCTTCAGGTTCAATCAAAATAAATTAAGTAAGTATGAACATGTAGCCAAAAAATTATTTCACGTACTACATTCCAAGGCAAAAAATAATCCAGCACTAGCAAGAGTACCTATCTTCTAGACCAAATCGGCAAAAGGATTCCAAAGACTGAAGATTCCACCATGTGAAGCACCACCACAATACAACTGTAGTTTTGAGGTTTAATTCCAACCTTTCTAATGATGTTATCAACTCAATCTACAAATCAATTTGCTATAAGAGATCCATCACCACATATTAGTAATATCACTTAGGTCGTATATCCTTTTCATGATATATAATACGGAGCCGGGGGAAGCTCAACCCTTACTGTGCAACATACTTGACTGATTCAATAAGGACATGAATGCCAGAAAAAAAGGTTTGATCCTGATACCTGCAGTCAAGACAGAGGTCACCTGATGTCTGATGGAAGACAAAAATTTAGTAGAGCAGATGTCAAATTTATAAAGGAAATTCAATTTTAATTAATCATGAGGAATCATTTCAGTAGCTTTGCAGTTAGAAAACACTCCTATCAGATTTCTGAGGATGCAATCTTTGATCACTTAGCTAAACTTTACACCTCATACATAGATCAAGGGCAAGAGACTGGGATACATTTCCTGATTTCCCAGAACCATTGGTGGAGAATAAAATGGAACTTTTAAAAGTCTGGATTCCTGATTAGATCCCCAGAATGAATAATACATCGCTTGTGCCTTTAATGATATTGGTTATTCTAAACTGAAACTCTGTGACCTGGGTTATTGTGTTCTCCACAAGATATTTTGCTTATCTACGAGTTCCATTGGATTCCAGATTCATGGAGCAGATGTAAAGTTATTGTTATTTACCAAAAGGGTGATTGCTCTGACACTGACAACTTCTCACCCTTAGTAATACCATTGGTAAGCTATATTCCATAATCATTGCAAACAGATTGGTACATAGGGCTACTAATAAGTCTTTGACTTTTCCCATTTCACATACTCTTCGACTGATAATACTTTTGTCGTATAAAAATTGATTTTTATGTGTGCCTGACCAAATATCATAATTGTAGCTGATTATTTCGGGTTTTCTTTCTCTCTTCTTTTTTTGGCGGTGCAAAACAGGACAGATTTCACTATTACATATATGTGACAATGTGGCAAAACAGCACAGATTTCACTGCAAAAGGGTGTCGAGCAGTGATAAAATATCTTTTCCTAAAAGATAACTTGACCGAACAAATTTACAATGAAATGTCGGTTTACATTAGGTGATATAAGTGCCCTTCCTACTCCAGAATCAAGAACTGGGTTGGTAAGTTTAGAACAGGACATTTGAGCATCGAAGACGAAGAATATTCTGGTAGACCAGCTCAAGTGACAATTCCAGAAAACACAGATGCCATTCATTCCATGATTGTTGTGGGAGATAAATTCACAGTATCATTTTGGGCATGCAAACAGTTTGGCTATGATTGATGTTTCTCTTGCACACCAGCCAAGTGTGAATGGGTACGTTCAGAAATATGGGGGAAATCAAAATAGACTGGCAAAACAAAATGAATACTTGAAATTGTTTCACACTTAACGAGGGCATTGCTAGACACTCCAGATATTGCACAATTTGATTCACTTCTGGCAGTGTCACTATACAGAGTGGGCCAAACGTAGGCATACAGTACTGATCGGGTCATATGTAGTCTTTAGGTGGAACATCCCTAGAATCTGCCCCTGACACTGTTTAGTCTCTTAGGTGCTCGAAACGTCCTCTATCAATCTCACACCATTCCTGGAACCTGTCCCAGACACTGTGACACACAGTAACACACAAATTCCAGTTAACATCAATGTCCATGAATGCTTGCAAAATGAACTTCTTCAATTCGTCTGCTATGTGCGGCTCCCTTTTAAAAACCTTATCCTTTACTATGCCCCCCAAAAGAAGTCCATAGGTGTTAGGTCGGATGAACACTGAAGCCAGTCAGTGCTGCCATATTGCCCAATCCAAGCCTATTGGCTGGTGTTGTCAAGTAGCTCTGTATTGACAAAGCAAAATGAGGAGGGGTACCATTTTGTTGAAAGAACAGTTCGATGAAGTCAGCCCTGGTTGCAAGTTATGGTACCACCATGTTGCGCAATATGTTTAGGCAATTGTTATCATTCACAGTTGTGTATAAAAAGAAAACTGACCCCATGACACTATTGCTGGACAGTCCACCCCCACACAGTGATGCATGGGAGGTTCAGTTGTGATAGTGACATAAGAATTTTCATCTGCCCAGTACATGCCATTATGCCTGTTCACATAGCCCGACAACTTGAAACACAGTTCATCTGACCAGATGATTTTATCAAGGAAGTCTGGTTCGTGAGAAATTTGGTTGCACATCATCTCACAGAATTGCAACTGACATGCTATAAATCGTCCTCCATAAGGCCACTTGAAATTGAATCGTACCTTGGATGATACAGATTCAATTTCAAGTTATGCGTTAAGCATTGCAAGGATGTTCTCAGTAGGAATAGCTCCCAAGACACATGTCACATGGACTATTTCGGATTGTTCACAAATGTGAGGGCAACTCTGGTCTCGTTCTCCTCTGTCACAGTTGCCCAAGGGTGTTCACATTTTGATGCATTAACCATTGAACCCATTGCATTAAATTTATCTCTGATACAATAAGTTGCCAGACATGTTGGTAGAGCAGTGCCAAATGCCTCTTGCCACACTCAGTGCACCCTCTCAATGTTTTCAGTTTTTCAATACTGCTTCACAATCCACTTTCTTTGTTACTTTTTACTTTACTGTTGCCGTATTAAAGTTATCCATTTACAGCGATCTTGACATACAACTCAGGCTTCACTGACATCCATCACACGCCGTACACAAGATCTTTTATACTTCATACTCATAATCTTTTTCTCATGCAGATACTCCTGAATCTGATCGTCCCATGACTTTCTTGGCCTTCTTCTACCTTTCCTTCCTGCCACTTGGGCTAAAAATATTTTCTTAGTAAGCATCTCATCAGTCATTCTATCAACATGGCCAAACCACTGAAGCATATTAGTCTCCACCTTGCTAACAACATTTTGCTTCACAATTACACAACTGCAACACATCTTCATTCCTCACACAATCAGAACATGTCTTGCCACAACCCCCCCCCCTTCCCATAAGTAACACATTTCTCCAGTGCACAAACAACTTCTATGTTTCTTTTGTAGTACCCACGTTTCACTGCCATACATCAGAGTAGGAACAATTACACCTTCATATACAGTCATGCGGAACTCTCTTGAGAATCCGTCATTCCTGTGAAACCCTCCCAAAGCAGCCATGACTTTCAATGAAGAATTCACTCGCCTACTAATTTCACCATCCAATTTGTTCTTTCTGTCAAACATGCTTCCTAAATATACAAACTCACTCACCTGGTCACTGTGCCATTTAGACTTACATTACATTCAGTGCTACCATTTTCTCTCTGAAAAACCATAACTTTGGGTTTTCCCTTATTTATACTCAGTTTGAAATTCATGAAAACTTCATACATCTGGGACAACTTTTGCTCTTTGCCAACAGGACAGTGTCATCAGCATACAGCAATCTGCACACACACACACATATCACCAAGACATGAGTATTAACTATTTTGGCATCACACATGCAAGCACCCATAAATATATTAAACAGCCATGGTGACGTTACAGAACCTTGTGCATTACGCATGATGATACACCAATAGAGAACCCCCGCACGGGGATAACCGGTTTTCTGGTTATTTGGGGAGCGGCACCCCCACGGCCCGAGCTGACCTTGTGACGGAACATCTTACTTTTTTGTCTTGTACGATTATGTTACCGAAGGGACAGCTGTTCATCCAGCTGCTGGGGGATGGCGTCCCCACGGCCCGAGCCGACATGTGCTATATGTGATAATTTTCACATTTTTTATGTTTTTTGATTTTTTCACTTGACACACTCCCGCCTGAGTTGTAGGCTGCTGAGGTTGTGATTATGCGCCAGCTCTGGATTTTAGTTTCTCGTTTTCTATCCTGTCTTCTCCATTTCATGTTCCTTTTGTTTTTCCGAGCTGGTTAGCTAGACCTACTTGCACGTTTGCCGTGTGCGGTGACCCGTAAGGTGGAAAAGGGGAGGCTGAGGTTTCTGGAGGCCAGGGTGTTGTTGTCGCCAGTTGCCAACACTCCTCTTTGCCCCCTGCTTCACCCTAAACGGGCGGCTAGGAACTAACCCACTCCTAGTCAATGAGGTCTGTGGCCGAGTGGAGTCCAGACCTCTAACGGCTTGTCGTTTCGCACGACAGGGTGAGTCTGGAGATAGGGTGGGCATGCCAAAGGGGTGTTCCCCAGGCATGGGAAAGTCTGGGTGCACGCCGAGCGCATGTTTGCCCTATCAACTTGCTATATCCGCTTCCTATCCCTAGAGCCGTGTCCTGCGTCCACTTGGGCTTGCGGACCTCCGGCTCTCCCTCGTTGGGCTCGATTGTGGGTGGGAAAGTCGGTGGACGAATTATTAATTTTTTTCATGGATGAAAATACAATTTCCCAAGAACCAAAATGCAAAAGAGGTATGGAGGAAGGCTCATCCCCTTCTGCAAAAAAACATGTGCCTGATTGTTCGAATGCTCGTTTCTTTTTTGTGCACTCATTGGACCCTTCAAATCCTTTGAGTGCCAAAAGTCCATTTTGGATAAATAAAGCACTTCAATCCATTGCAAGCTCTCCTAAGAGCGTAAAGAAGCTCCAATCTGGAGATCTTCTGATAGAAATGTCCACTGTGGCCTACTGTTCCACACTTATTAACACCACCACGCTGCTTGAGACTCCGGTCAAAATAACACCCCATGGATACCTAAATTCATCTCGAGGTGTTGTCTCCTCTCAGGACCTCGTTGAGTGTGCTGAGGAAGAACTACTTGAAGAACTGAGGAGTCGACACGTTACAGATGTGCGACGTATTCTCTTTAGGCGGAATGGGCAGTCCGTTCCATCCCGGAACATCATTCTAACATTTAATGGCCCTTCCCTGCCTACATCCATCAAGGCAGGGTATCTTCACCTTGAGATACGTCCGTACATCCCTAACCCTCTGAGATGTTTTAGGTGTCAGTCGTACGGCTATTCTCAGCAGTCGTGCAGGAGCAATCCTAGGTGTGGACGCTGTGGTGCCACAGAGCATCTTTTATCAGAATGTGTGGCCAAGGCCGAGTTTTGTGTGAACTGTAAGGATTCACACGCAGCATCAGCCAAAGATTGTCCCAAGTGGAAGGAGGAGAAAGAAATTCAAAGGCTAAAGACGGTGGAGAATATTTCCTATCCTGAGGCCAGAAGGAGAGTAGTTCCTGCTTCTTCTGATCGGCGCTCATATGCATCAGTGGTGGTTGCAAAATCTACAATCGGCATTCAAACCGACATTCAGATTTCTGCTAAATGTCCCTATAAGCTGGATGATATCATCGCAGCCGGACTGGAGGCACTCCAGTCTCGAGCTAGGGGTCTGAAAGCGCCACCCACCACTTTGCTGAAGCAGAGTCATCCCACCACCAACAAGGGAACTCAGGCCACTTCTTCTAACAAAAAAACCAAAGCCCAGGATAAGAAAAGCATTTCTTCTCCTCCAAAATCTGAGCAAACGACTCAACGTCGTGCGCCTCCCGTTAAGACACTTGGGACAAAGCATGCTCCCATCTTGGCCCCTGGTCACATGCCTCCAGATCTGGGGGAACCCCCATCAGAGGTGATGGAGCCTGACTTCGTTTGATCATTTTCATTTCATTTTTAACCATGGCTTCAATCATTCAGTGGAACTGTCGAGGTTTTTGGACGAGTTTTGATGAAGTGAAACATCTGCTTTCTTTGTACTCTCCGGCGTGCTTTTGTTTACAGGAAACAAAACTTAAACCATCAGACCTGCTTTCAGTTCGAGGCTACAGTGCGTATCGGACATATAATGCATCGGGAAACATCGCCTGTGGGGGAGTCGCTATTCTTGTCCCTCACAGTGTTCCGGTGTCTTCCGTTACGATATCCACAACTTTGCAGGCCGTGGCGGTGCGAATATCTGTCCCTGGGCCTCTTACTGTCTGCAGTGTCTATCTGCCGCCGGACGAGAATGTAAGCGTCTCTGTACTGGAGAGATTGGTGATCAGCTGCCTTCACCCTTTCTCTTACTGGGTGACTTCAATGCTCATCATCATTTGTGGGGTAGTGTCAGCATCAGCACGAGAGGTCGTCGCATAGAGTCTCTTCTGTCCTCGGCCTCTTTGTGCCTTTTTAACACCGGTGCTGACACGTACTTCCATGAGCCGACAAGATCCTTCAGTGCGGTTGATTTGACCTTGGGATCACCATCGATTATTGCTGATTGGTCGTGGACGGTGTGTAATGACCTCCACGGGAGCGACCATTTTCCAATTGTCCTCTCGCATCATGCAAACATGCCATCTTCTGCCTCCCGCCCTCCTTGGTGGAGGATGGAGTGTGCGAGATGGGCGGTCTTCACATCGTCCACAGTAATATCTTCTGCAATGGTGACCCAAGAGTCAATCGACGCAGCTGTTCTTGAAGTCACAAATTGCATTCTTCAGGCAGCTGATCTTTCTATACCCAAAACATCTACAACACTCTCCAGAAGTCCGAAGCCTTGGTGGACCCCTGAATGCGCAGCGGCTAGGAGAGCTCAACATAAGGCCTGGTCTACGTTTCGGCGTTATTCGACCGATGCTAATCTCGTGACATTGAAACGAGCAAAATCCTATGCTCGGTTGGTGCCTCGACGTAGCAAGAGGGAGTCTTGGATCCAGTATGTTTCATCTCTCACTTCACGTACCAGTTCGCAAAGTGTGTGGGACAAGATTCGTATGATCCGGGGTAACTACAGCTCTCACCAGATCTCCATTCTTGAGAGTAACGGCTGCACATATGCTGAAGTTGGGGAGATTGCAGATTGTTTGGGGGAGGCGTTTGCCTCCGTGTCGAGTGACCTGGCGTATCCTACTTCTTTTCAAAGAATAAAATCCACTGTGGAACGCCAGAGAATCTCCTTTGCGCCTTTTCTCGACACTGAATATAACTCCCCCTTCAGCATGGTTGAACTCAGGGTAGCTCTGCATCGGTCTGGCGCTACATCTGTCGGTCCCGATGGAATCCACTATGACATGCTCCGTCATCTCTCGCAGTCGTCTCTCGAGAATCTCTTAATCTTGTATAATCATATTTGGTCGGAGCACAGTTTCCCGGAATCTTGGCGAAAAGGTTTTGTTCTGCCTTTTCCCAAACCTGGCAAGGATCCCAAGTCTCCCTCTAGTTATCGTCCAATTGCTCTCACTAGCTGTCTGTGTAAAGTTCTTGAGCGCATGGTTAATTCCCGGTTAATTCATTTTTTAGAATATCATCAAGTACTTTCACCATCACAAAGCGGCTTTCGCCGTCATCGTTCACCTCACGATCATCTCCTGCACCTTGAGACATCTGTGCGCGAGACGTTTGTGCGTAGGCAGCACCTAGTTTCTGTTTTTTTCGATATTGAAAAAGCCTATGATCGAGCGTGGTGGCACGGTATTATCCGTGACCTCCATGCATGCGGATTGCGAGGAAATCTTCCGACTTTCATCGTTAATTTTCTTCGCTATCGGATGTTCCAGGTGCCCCTGGGTACGACGCTCTCGGCACCGTTCCATCAAGAACAAGGTGTTCCTCAAGGTTGCATTTTATCTGTCACATTGTTCATCCTCTGCATTAATTGTCTTTTCATAAATCTTTCTCCTGCGGTTTCGGCTACTGTGTATGTCGATGACTTGCACATTTTCTGCTCGTCATCAAGCATGCATTTTATTGAAAGGCAGGTACAGTCTGCAATTAATCAGATCTTTAAAGCGGCGAATAGCAATGGTTTCGTTCTTTCTCCCGACAAGACAGCGTGAGCCGCCCCGGTGGCGCAGTGGTCTAAGGCGCTAGCCTCTGATCATTCGTCCGTAAGGGGTCCGGGTTCGAATCCCGGTCGGGCATGGATGTTGTGTTTGTCTTACGGCACTGGCTCTCTCCCTTCCCTGGAACCAGTGACCCTAAATTAGGGACGGGCGACTGCTTATAGCCCATTGAGTTGCTCACGGTGGTCGTTAAACCTTCAATAAACAAACAAACAAACAAGACAGCGTGTGTCCATTTCTGCCGGAGGCGTGGCGTCCATCCTGACCCAGAGCTGTATTTAGACCGTGCAGCCATACCAGTTTTAACGGAGACCAAGTTCCTTGGTCTGACCGTCGACCGTGCGCACGTTCGGCGGCTCAAGATTTCCTGTCTGCGGGCTCTATCTATTCTTAAGATCCTTTCGAGAGTCTCGTGGGGTGCAGACAGGATGTCTTTGTTTCGAATTTACCATTCATTAATACGGTAAAAACTGGATTATGGTTGTATCGTGTATGGCTCTGCTCGTCGTTCCGTTCTCCAGCCTTTGGACACTATTCACCATCAAGCACTGCGTCTTTGTTCGGGAGCATTTCGAACATCTCCAATTCCCAGCCTTTACGCTGACGCGAACGAACCATCACTTGAATTACGACGTCTGCAGCTGTCTATTCAATTCTACCTGAAACTTAGATCTCTTCCAGACCATCCTTTATATGATGCAGTTTTTCATCCCCAACAGGCTCGTTTATTCGGGAACCGGCCGTCGTGCATTTCAACCTTCGGTCTTCGTATGGCGGCCGTAGCCCGTGATGTAGGGCTCGACTTGTCACTTGTTGGAGAGACCAGAGGCTTTGGGGATCCTCCATGGTACCCACTTGGTGTCATGATTGATACCACCTTTACATCTTTCGATAAATCCTCAACCCCTGCGTCAGTGTACCAGCAGCTCTTCGCTGAGCACCGTGACCTCAATTCTGACTACACTCCTATTTTTACTAATGGCTCCAAGATGCATGGAGTTGTTGGATCCGCTGCTGTCTGTGTTGATGACGTTTCAGTTGCGCGGATCCCAACTGAGGCAACAGTGTTTTCGGCGGAGATGCATGCTGTCTATCTCGCCCTTCTCCATGTTCAGTCGAGTTCTCATCATTGTGCTATGGTCTATACGGATTCTTTAAGTGTCTTGCAGTCCTTATCATCTGCGGATTGCCGTGACCATCTTTCTCTTGGATGTGAGACGGTTGCTTCGTCGTTTGCCCGAGGCCGGTTTTCATGTTCAGTTTTGCTGGATTCCTGGACATGTTGGAATCTCGGGTAACGAGTGTGCTGATGCGGCTGCTAGATCTGCTTCCTCTTTGGTCGTCACACCCTTGCCACTGTTTCACCGGGAGTTACGCTTTCTTGTTTGCGACCATATCAAGCGAACGTGGCAAGGTCTGTGGGACCAAGAGGTGGAAAATAAACTGCATTGTATTAAACCTAATCTTGAAATTTGGAAATTCTCATATCGTCGGAACCGTAGGGAGGAAGTGGTGCTTGCGCGTCTCCGCATTGGGCATTGTCGTTTCACTCACCACTTTTTGCTGTGTGGCGACACTGAGCCGATGTGTGAGACGTGCAATTGCCGACTCACTGTCACTCATCTTCTGTGTACCTGTGTTCGTTTTCGTGATGTACGTTTTCATTTCTTTCATTCTCATTTGTTGATCGAGGACGTCGCTACACTGCAACGGCTCCTCAATGACCACTGTAATACTGTTGCTGTGTTTTCATTTTTTAAAGAAATTGACTATTTTAAACATATCTAGATTTTAGCCTCATCATCATCCTCATTTCTCAGTTTTACTGAATGAGCTAGATTTTAATCATTGTATCATGTTTTTAATACTGTTTGTTTCGTTATCTTTTTTAGCCCTTCCATCGTTCTCATTTTTTTCAGTTTTACTTGATCAGCCAGATTTTAAGTTTTTTACCACGTTTTTAATACTGTTTGTTTGTCTTGTGCTCTTTGGCCAAACATGGCCCTTGCGCCATAAAAATTAACCAACCAGCTAATAGAGAACCATTTTAATAAAACACCATTAACTCGTACACAAGTTCTACTGCCAGCATACATAGCTTTTTCACTATTAAGTAGATTCCCAGTAACACCATATTCATTCAATACCTTCCACAAAAGTGTCCTATTTACTCAATCATAAGCTTTCTCTAAATCTATGAAGGCAGCAAAAACTTTCTTACCCACAGCCAGATACTTTTCAATCATTATGCATAATGCAAACCTTTGGTTAGGGCAACCTTTACCAGGCATAAAACCACTCTGAACATCCCACACTTTCTCTGATGTAAGACCCTGTACTTTTTCAATAATAACCTTACCAAACACTTTCCCTGGCACACTCAGCTGGCTAATACCACGATAGTTCTTGCATTCAGTCTGATCACCTTTTCCCTTATGCAAGCAAACATCCTTCCAATCCTGAGGAGCCATTCCTAACTCCCAGCACAACTGACAAAATTTTAGCTAACCAGTCAATTACAGAGTCACCACCATAATATTTCAACATCTCGGCAGTTATGCCATCAACTCCTGGAGCCTTACCATTCTGAAGAGATTTTAGAGCTTTTACACAGCTCTTGATCCCTCCTGTGCTTCCATCCTTCATTGTGACATCATCTGCATCTGCCTCAGAATCACCTTTCCTTTCCTGATCTAATAACTCACAGAATTATTTACCCACTTAACTCATTGGGCTCCCATATCATTTCCCCAACCCTATTCTTCACACAACATACAACTTTGTTTCCCCTGTTTTTCCTGAGTCTCGTGTACTTCCAGAAAGTCTTCCTATCTTTCCAAAAAGCCAATTCATGCCTTTCCACCTTCTCCTTCCTATCCTTTACTCTGGTGAACCAGCTTAGTGGCTTCATGCTTCTTACGGCAATATTCATCCACAGAAAGGCTTCCTTCTTTCTCTTTACTGCCTCTTCAATCTCACTATTCCACCAAGCATCACCTCTGTTGTTACCCACTGTTGTGGCGCCACAGACCTCTTTAGCAGCAGTGACAACACAGTTTTTAAAACATTCCCACTTCATTTCTACATCCCTTTCACAAGACTTCAGCTCCTTCAGTTGTTCTCTGAGTACGTCAAAATAACTCTGATGGTTTTCAGGGAGCCTTTCAACTTTTATTCTTTCCATCCTGGGTCTCTTCTTATTCTTTTCCTCCAACCAACATTCAGTTTCACTTGTGACACTACCAAGTAATGATCAGAACCGTCATACGTACCTCTCATCACACAAGTGTCAACAACTAAGCGTTTCAGACACTGATTGTATTCCCTGCCATCCTTCTCAATACCTGTAAAGTAAAAGAAATAATAAATTGATTAAAATGAAAAAAAAAAAAAAGTCATAATCCGATCAGAACTGTATACCTGCTTTTTCACCCTGTAGATCCAGTCAAATGAAAAGGCATAAAAAGTTGTTACTGAACCTTACACCCATCAAAATATTGACTAAAGTTAAATGTAGTTGACGGTCATTAGTTGGCATACAAGTTGTAATCTGTGTGAAAATATTTCATAATATTGGTTGTACATTGTTTAGTTAGTTTCAGATTAAAGTTTATTCATCACTATACCCCACTTTGTAGAAGAGCAACAAAACTAAGACAGTGTGCGCCTTAAAATACAATGGCCATTCCATAACAGCTGAGAGTAAAATCACACAAAATGAAGAAATATAGGTACAGCAAAATATGTTATTCTTTCTCAAAGTATCTTCCCTTGGATGATATTCAATGGTTCCATCGTTCAATCCACTTTTCAAAGCATGTGGTGAAAGCATTTTGTGGAAGCTGCTTTAGTGACCCCTGTATAGCTCGAATAACGTCAGCATGAATGTTGTGCCACAGAACTTCTACATTGTTGGAAACAACCATAAATCAGACTGGGTGAGGTCAGGACTGGAGGCAGGCTGTGGCATGATTTCAATGCTGCATTTCGTAAGAAACTGTTGAACACAAGCAGCCACATGTGGGTGGGCGTTATCATGGTGTAGGGTCCAGTTGCCCACCAGTTCCGGTCGCTTAATCGATACGTGTTGTCGCAGATGCTTCAAGACTGAAATTTAATACTCAGCTAATTTGTAGAGGAACGGCATGCTTATAGATTACACCTTTTTGATCAAAGAAAATTATCATCACCTTCCCAGCTGATTTGGTTTGGCGGGCTTTTTTTTTGAGGAGGTGAGCCTGTGTGTTTCCAGACACTCATTGCATGCTTTGTGAGGGGTTGAAATAGTGGACTCATGTTTCATCGGCAGTTATTACTGTGTTTAGAAAGTTTGGATCCTTTGCAATAATTTGTTTCCACTCATGACACACCTGAACTTTGGATAACAATTCTCTCATCAGGTGATGAGGCACCCATCTGGAACACACACGATGCAGCAGAAATTTGTCGCATAGAATGCGAAATGATGTTTTTGAAATATTAGTTGATGCCGCTATGTATTCTTATGTCATTCGTTGATCTTCTTGCAGGATTGCCCAAACAGTGTTAACAATACACTCCGTAACAACACTTTCAGGACGACCTGGCCTAGAAGCGAGTTCTGCCAACAAGTGCCCTTTTTGAAATCATGGTGCCATCTAAAAATCGTTGACTCACCCAAACATTTATCTTTGTAAGCTTTTTTCTTTAAATCAACTGTTTCTGGAGCTGTTTTACCCAAACGATTGCAAAATTATATCGCACAACTCATTTCACTTCTTAACTTTGAATCGCTCACCTCCATATCTGTATGGCGAAATGCAGAATACCTTAAACAACTACGCAATAACAAAACCAGAACCATCTGCCACAGCTAATAACTGTTGCCATAGATACTTCCTTAATTCATTTAGTCTCCTGCATGGTTATTTTCCCCATCGCACTGTTGCCAACTCAAAACAAATAACTCTTAGTTTTTATGGAATGGCCTTTGTACATTAATATTAGTGTCCTTTGTAGACCAGTAAAAATGGATATAAATGACTAATGTCTGGTATATGCTGACTTGTCTGTAGGTCCAGTGAAATATTTTTCAAAATTCTGCCACTGCCACAGGGTGTCACAGCAGACAACCACACATGGTGCTCAACTTTGATGACTAAAAAGCTTTCATAGTTTGTGACATGCCCATATAAAAACAAGTGGGATGTATTTGATACTGCTAGAAATGAAAAAAAAAAAATAATAAACTATCTTGGAACATAATGTCCATATTCCTTTTGTAACATTCTTCACTTTTTTCAACTCCCGTGGACATAAGAAACTAGGTTGGTATTATTTTGCTTATTTACTATTTCATTTATAATGCTAATTGATACAAGATTGATACTCATCAATAAAATCTTATGTACAGTGTTTAAAATTCCTACTTTCAATTGCTAAAAATTTATTTACATGGTGATGCCTTCATAAATTCCTTTAAAGTTCATAAAAACTGTAAAACAATGATTTCAAATGACATTTATCTGCCTGAGTTGATGACCCAGTATTTCTTGAGTTTCTGTTATACAGTAGATGTACTTGTTCAGGGTTCCCACGCCACCTGGAAAACCGGGAAAACCGGGAATTCTCAGGGAATTTGAAAATTGTTCCAAAAATCAGGGAAAACTCAGGGAAAATCGTGTTTTTCCGTAAAAATCAGGGAATTTTTTATCAGGGAACTGAAAAGTCAGGGAATTTTTTATTTTGCCAAAAAATATTTTCTTTCAGACTTTTGTAGGATATATTTCTGTATTGCTAAGTTTTAAAATAATTCCGAGTTGTTTTATCCTTCGAGGTAACCCACCCACCGATTAAAGTGCAGCTGTGCTGGGGAGTGCGTCTCTTCGCGGTTTCCCCCATCTCCAGATGCTCTAAACTACAACCGAACAAACGGACACGTCAAAGCGTGAGAGAAAGCCATTAATCACACACCCATTTCGCAGGCTCTTATCTGCTGCGTTCGCGCAGAGGCAGTCACTTGTTCCTAAGTAGGTGCCCTGGCTCTCTGTGTAGACTGGGAAAAAAATTATGAAAAAGCTATTTCCTCAATTTTTTAAATAACCGACTGAAATTTTTACAGTGGGCAAGATATATGAAAATAACGTTCCATTTTAAATTTCGCCGAAATTCATCGGAAACTTTAGAAGTTGCGCTTTTTTTTTTTTTTTTTTTTTTTTTTCGCTTTTGCATGTTCCACTTGTCTTTTATCAAACCGTACAAAAACATTTTATTTTGCCGGATTTTGGTCATCCTAATAAATTCGCCTCCCCTCCCCTCCCTTCAAGAGCAGTGTGGATGAATGTTACAAATTGAGGGCACAATTTATTTTGAAAAAAGTTCGTATCACTTACGAACTAAAGCTTCGCTTTCGTAATTTTGTAGCAGAGTTGGTATAGTTGGAAAAGTATGTACCTTCAAATGTTTGAACAGGGAAGATATTATGAAATAGAAAGATTCTTCAAAGAGGGGGAAAGATCAATTTTTTTCATAGTACTTACGAGTATTTTGTATGAAAAATACCATGCAATGAAGCCGGTACTATTGCATACCTACCAAATTTCCCAGATTTCACGGCCGTTTTCTACATTCGTTGTTTTACGGCCGGAAAGAGATTTTTCTTGATTCTGTCATATTTCTATTTCATAATGCATGAAGAAATTTATTTATAGCTATTTTAAGACGATATTCCGATTACTGCAAGAGCTGGCTGGTTGCGAAAAATAGGGTAGTCCGACGCCCGGAACCATAGATTTTCACATCTGGGTCATTCCACGCAAAATCGTCAGATATTGAAATAATTTTCCACCAACACATCTCCGATTCTTACGGGTAGCTGCCTCCAAGTTATGAAAAAACCTAAAAGTTTCAACTTTTTTGTTTCTGATAGATTAGAAGATATTATTTTTTGAATTTTTGTGCATAGTGGAACCGTTTTCCAGTAAGAACGCAAATATCTCCGTTATTTAGAATAAGAAATATAAAATTCGTCATTCTCTCGTAATTTTTCCTAAGGTTTCAGCTTATACATGGGGGAAAAAAATTGCGAGAACAAAAGTTAGACGGGGTAGAAATTTTCTTGTAATCGTAAATTCTTTTTCTTGCGTTGCTGCACCTCACAAGAGTTGCATAAATTATTCATTTCACATCTTTACCCTCACATTGCCGAAAAAAATATAAAAAATCTACCTAGTTACTACTGATTTAAATCTTTGCCGTGCGTGCTCTATTGGTTTCAGGTGTGCCAGTGCAGGCGCTAAAGCTTCTGTCTCCGTTTTGAATGACGTTATTTGTGGGGAGTTACTGCAAATGACACGAGTATGCTCCAGACCTTTCTCGCACTTTGCCTGATCAACATCGCACAAATGTATTGCCCTTCGTAAAGATATTGTTAAGTATAAACATGCCACTCGCCACAGGATGAAAAATTATGTTGACAAAAAAGTGTTAGGAGGATTTTATGAGCACACATGCACATAAAACTTCCTCTAATTGTTTCCCGTACAAGTAATTTGACGTAGCGTGGAAATTAACTGTGACCTGCGAGAAAAGTTCAGTACTAATGTTTGTGTCACAAACGTATGCAATCAATTTTAAGACTTCCGGATTTTGGAAGTACTTGTATGAATTGTAGCCTCTCAGGCAAAATGGTATTCCGTATTAACTGTTAGTTTTCTCCACTTGTTGCTTCCATTATTTTTTCTTTATCCCTGGGTTTAATTTTTTTTTTTTTTTTTTTTTTTGCCGTTATGGCATTAGGATCTCTGTGTGCCAGCTTATTGATTATGAAATTTAACAGCACAATGTCTAAATATCCTATGCTGCGTTATTTAGAAGCAAATAGCAGAGGTGCCAACTATTACGAATTGTCCGTAATTATTACGGTTTCGACTGTCAGATTACGGAATTACGGACAGGTTGGAAGAATTACGGATTGCCGCCCCTATAGCCCATTGAGTTGCTCACGGTGGTCGTTAAACCTCCAAACAAAACAACAACAAAAAAAATTACGGATTTCAGTGTGTTTTGGAGAATCTCAATTTTGTATCCTTTTTCGTTAAACCCTTTTAGTGCGACGCTGCCGATTTGTCGGCCTTCGATTTTGATCCGCATGTTTTCCGAATCAGACTGCAGCTTTCGGTGTCTCAATGATCATATCATTTATCAATCATATCGTTTTGAAATGGAATGTCCCGCAGTGGTCTAAGCGATGGCCTCTGATCATTCGTCTGTAAGTGGTCCGGGTTCGAATCCCGTTGAGGCATGGATGTTGTGTTTGTCTTACGACACTGGCTCTCTCCCTTCCCTGGAACTAGTGACCCTAAATTAGGGGCGGGCGACTGCTTATAGCCCATTGAGTTGCTCACGGTGGTCGTTAAACCTCCAATCAAAAAAAAAAAAAAAAAAATGGAATGTCCATGAATCATATTGTCAAACAGCGATATTATCGGAAGAGTGGTACCGTAATTTTCTTCGTATAATCCGCGGATTATCTGTTAAAAAAATTAAAATTATAGGTTTTGCGGATTATACACCGATGCCGTTATACGCCGATTTAAAAAAAAAATTACAACCTTCCGATTTTTAAAAAATCTGCAGCGTGATTGTGCAGGGAAGGGTGTAATAATTGGAAAAGGAACTCCCTCGGAAGAATTTTCCTCAGTTCAGGAGTTTGTACGGAGCGGGGAGGAGGGGGAGGAATGTCGTAACGAAAGATCGGGAAAGTTGTGGGGAAGGACGACAGGGGTCATTTTGATATCGTTGAGGAGAGCTCTGACTGTCGTGCCGGCTCTGTTTTTGGCAAAAAGCCAAAGAAGTACGCACAGCACTTGCTGCACGAACCTATGCGTTTCTCCTTTCGGATTTCATGTGCGCGACCTTGTGTCTAGTTTGCTTTCGTTGTTTTGGCGAACGTCGTTGCTGCTGTTTTCCTTCATTGCTAATCATGATGTCTCTGAAAAGGAAACGTTTCAGTTACACTGCCGAATTTAAGCTTGAAGTGGTGGGCAGAATTGAGGATATGATCGTGTCACTGCGCGATAGTTTTGAGGTCAGAACACAATCGTGCAGCAACATACGGAAAGCCTCTGTGTCGCGATCTAAAACGTAAACAAATCCGTCTGTTTATTCCGCGGGAGAATTCACGGGTTTTTTTATTGGCCCACGTTTAAGACGATCTCTCAACTCTGAAAGCAGGAATTCCTCCAAAACTTTCGACTTATACGCGAGTACATACGGTATTTCTACGACTTGTTCTATATCAGCCTTTCGTCATTGGCAAGGTGTAATGCAATACTCTGGAGCTGCATCGGCGTGATCTATGGATGCCACACCCTTTATCTGTCCGGAGATGAAAAATATAAAACAGTTACCTTTAAAAATGAATTTCTTCATTTAATAAAATCGTTTTTTTTTTCTCTTACTTGTTCGGACTCATTATGTGTTTCTGGAACGTGGAAAGAGCGATGTATTTATTTATTTTCTGACGCCACGTATTTGGAGGATTTTCACCTTGGATCTCGCCCTTTGGATTTAACTGCTATAATATATATAGCCAGTGCCGTTAATACCCACCAGATGGAGACGTCTCAGTAGCTGAGCCCGTCTTACGGATTTATGATGTCAGAAGCTGACTTAAAAATACACATAGCACCGTGGATTGTTGGCCACCATGGTGTAAAGCTAACGCGCTAATCTATATATGGAGAGATCCGTGGATTCAATTCCCCGGCGGCGGCTGAAAACAATTTTTCGGTTGCTATGTGTTTCTGGAACGTGGAAAGAGCGATGTATTTATTTATTTATGTGGCCGACTTTTCTGTCGGAAATTCCACTTCTGGTTTAACATCTATGATGTGCGGATTATACGGCGATTTTTATTTCCTGAATGTCACAGTCTGCGGATTATACAAAGGATTTTTTTTTTTTAAATATGAATTTCGTATTCTGCGGATAATACGACGAAAATTGCCGGTAATATGCAGTAAGTGTCATCGTAAAAGAGTTTGCGCTTGCTACGCACTTTTCCGTGTGACAGGAGAAAGGTTACTTTAGCCAAAACTTTTCCTGCTGCAGTTGAGGCAGTGCTGTTCACTTTGTATTGTTGGTGAATTATAAGACGTCGTACTGTCGGAAATCACTTTTTCGAGCCCCCGTTCGAAGTGCAATAACGATCAACTCGTCGCTACGCGTGGTCCCGCGATGACGGATGTTTATATTTCTTGCGGACTTTAGCCGCGCGGGAGAACGAAGTGCGGTGTTTTATTACTAGAAGCTCTTCACATTATTCATTTCTTTTTCCCAAACAGACAGACACAATCGCAAAACTCCGTGAATTACGAATCCCCATCTTTTTCCAAACTCGTGTTAGCAGAGGATGACTTTATTGACAGCTTGTTCCTCAGACTAGGAGACGTGCTTTTTCCTACTGCGTGAAATTGTTTTCTAAGGTTATTTGAAATGGCTTGTAGTGAGAGTGAAAGTTGGCCAAGTGATGGTGATGATTTTGAATCATCTGAAAGTGATATTGGCCTAGCAACATCAAGCCAAAAAACTAGCCACCATATCTTCTTCAGAAGGTGAAGATCTTCATAGTGAATCTTCAGATCATGAAAGTTCTGAAAGTGAATGGGAGGATGTTAATAGAGAGAAGTGATGAACAACCTCAGCATCTTTTTTTATTAACATGAAATGCAGGGGCCCAAACATGCTCCTGCAACTGATGTGGCACCTATTGCATATTTTTACTTGTTTTTTACCAATTTCATCCTTGGAATTATCGTTTCTGAAACAAATAAATATGCAAAGAGGTTTCTCCAGGAACATCCAAATCTTGAGCAAGGAAATGGAGAATGTTACAAATGCTGAAATAAAGGTTCTAATATGAGAGTAATCAGTAGCCCATGTAGGACGAGATGATTGCCGAAGGCATATCCAGTCAAAACAAACACCAGGATTGTGTAAAATTAAAGACTGGATCAAAGCCTTTGGATAATTTTTTTGCAAAAAAGAATGAAAATAGCGTGATAAACGCTGAATTGCTGTTTACTACAATCGTTGTGGAGCATAACCTACCTATAGCAAGCTGTGATCATGCTATGTTCCCAGACTCTGATATTGATGAAGCTCTATATCCTTGAGCAGATGTGGCATGGAATGAAATATCTAAGACAAAGGATTCATCTGGCCTTCTCAAGTATTCCACATTGCCTAAACTAATGTTGGTAATATTGACTATCCCTCACAGCAATTCCTCTACGTAGAGAATATTTAGTATAGTAAGGAAAAACCTCGCATACTTCTGCCCAACAATGAGCACCAAAACATTATGTGCCCTTCTTATACAGAAAAGTAAAGCATTTTCCTCAGGTGAGCTGTGTTATAAAAAGTTTTCTGAAAAAGAATATACCACTGCAAAACAAGCAACAAGGGAGTTTTTATGTCAGCAATGACATGAGGTAAGTACAATATTGATAATTTAATTTCATATTTTTTTTGTGAGGATAGTGTTAACATACAAAGTTATTACACATTTCATGCATTAATTTCTCATGAAATACCCATTCCACGCGTTAACGATGAGGCTCCGTATGGTGATTACCGATAGGCACCTCATACAAGTATTACAGGTTACACAGTAATACTATAATATTGTCCTTAACTTTAAAAAAAAATGGCGTGTTACATTACTGAAAGTTTGTGTTACATTGCTGAAACATTACTGAAAAATCCCCTATTGATTACTGATAAGTTCTGCTAGAGGTTGGCCCCTCTGAAATAGCATAGATTCGATGTTCTCATTGCCAAGTGCAAGAACTAACTTTAGCTAAAATAATTACAATTTTGATTTTTAAATATCAGCAGTATTTTCCCTGATTGCTAGAAATTGTTGGGATGGTACTGGCACACGTTTTTCCTCAGGCGCAGAAATGCTGTCACGATTTCCATTCTCTCTCTCTCTCTTCTTTTTTTTATTTTTTAATAGCTGTTTTAGTTTGCTTTGTCTTTAAAGATTCTAAGTGAATTCCAATAGAAAATACAAATTGTTAGATCGATTTGATAGAACCGCTCTAACAAAATGTTAAGAGAGACTGTCAGACACTCTCCATTTTATCATTCCCATTAGACTTCAATTTCAGCAAAAGTTTCTGTGTTCTGTAATATTTATGTAAAATAAGCACTTAAAGGATTTAAAGCTTCAGCATTGTATCATTTAACGGCAATTTATTCTCTTCAGCCACAATTCTCCCAGCTTGCATTTTTAAACCTAACTGGAACTCTAAATGTTGTGAGTCATTTAAAATGTTATTTATATACTTGTGTGCACTTAAAATACAGATAAATCAGTTATATAATTTCACCTAATCGATTGAAATATTTCATTATATGTAGAATTTAAATTAAGTCTTTGTTCAAATATTCTTTAAAACATGTAAATACATGGTTTGCCACCTCGGTGGTGCAGTGATCTAAGCTCTGGCTTCTGACTATTCGTCCAAGTGAGGTATGGGTGGTGTGTTTATCTTACGGCACTGGCTCTCCTTCTTCGTGAAGCCAATGGTCCTAAATTACGGATGGACGGATGACTGCTTATAGCCCAACAAGTTGCTTATGGTGGTCGTTAAACCTGAAACAAAAAAATAAGACATGCTTTTGTTAAATATTATGTAAAATTTATGTTAAATACACTAATTTTTTTAACTATAAAGTAATTAGGGAAAATGAAAGTTATTTATCCTTTATATTCCATATTTTCTGTTTATCTTTATGGACTGTATAATCGGGACGTTCATTATGTGGTGTCTTTTTAATTCTCCCTCATGTGAGATGAACATAACATTATCAGTATTAATTTCAGGTAAGCAATTATTTGCAATTACAGCCTGTCTAGAATTTGATAAATCTTGCTTTCAATACATTACATTATTCCTTAGTTCTCTAAAAATTATCAAAACTGAATTTAAAAAATTGCCTGTAGACATTACGGTTTTATTCAATTTCTGCAGATAGTTTGCTTCATATTTTGTAACATGGAACAGTTAGGCACAGTGGCCTGGTACACTCTTGCTTGGAGAAACACATCACAAGAGAACCACTTAAACAATGGATCAAAGCCCTTTGTTGGTTGATTCTCTTTCGACATTTCTCTGAGCAGGAGCCCATTCGGTCATTAAGCTTATCTACACTGTGCTATAAAAGAAAGGAAAACAAACTATTCAACATACAGATTTTTTTTTACATATGAACTGTTTCTACGGGAATGTACTAACAAATTGTACATGGGCAGTATACCACTTAGGTTCAAAAAAGATCATGGAATTATAATACCAAAAATAATATGCCTCATGCATTTAATTGTTATTAATAAAAAGCAGGTAATTGTATAAAGAACAGTTATTTAAAGAATTAACAAATGTATGCTTTCGTAAGGAACGCAAGAATGTAAGGAAATGCAACAATTTGTCACAATGTTATTTTATTTACCGCTCTGGAAAAACTCTCAGAACCACCTGGAAAACCTGGAAAAGTCAGGGAATTTTTTTTCTACTTTTGAGTGGGAACCCTGTTGTTTCTCCTAGTCCAATAGTGGTTCTTTAAGTTTGTCACATCTAACATAAATTTCTGTACTCATTGAAATCCCATTTTCAAAGATTTGTTGAAGTCCAGTCAGTCAAATATGTGAAGAACATTATGTTCCAAGGTAGTTTAGTTTCCTTTGAGTCTTTTTAATCAGAGAAGTACACCAGTGTGGGCGATTAGCCCACAGCTGACGGTTCCAGTTGGTCATTCCACCCAGGGCCGTAGGCAGAAAGAATTTTTGGGGAGGGTTTCCGAATTTGAAAATTAATTTTCATTCTATGTCATACATAGGTTGAGTTTTTCCTCTGTCACACTTTTTGTGGACACAAAATTCTTCTATTTAATATTCCCATTTTTCAAATACTGACTTATATACAATAGTACTTACATGAATACATATGTGTCGATCTACCCTCTCTTTATTTAATTGACATGTGTGTAAACTAAGTAAAGAGTTATAGGATTACCTATATTCTTTTGCTTTTTTTACTTACACGTAATACAGCAGCTTTTTGTGAAGTGCAGTAGCACAAAGTTCAAAGTATTACATGTCTGACCACTTATAGTACCAAGGCTAGCTGTCATTTTTTTCCTTCAATAAATCTATTGATGACATCTTCGGGATTGATGTATACATCCCTATGGATGCTCATAAGAGCCAAGCCAGTTAGTCTCTCTTGCCCTGTAGAGTTTCGTAAGTATGTTTTCAAATGCCTGAAGGATGAGAAGGTTTGTTCCAAAGTACTAGTTGAAACAGGAAGAGTACTAAGCACCTTTAATGTGAAATGAACATTCAGGAAAATATTTTTGTTACAATGAGACAATGCTTCAACGGCTATACTAGATGCTCATTTTTCGGTATGGTGTTGTATTTTCTTTTCCACAAAATCATTTCTGATGTGACAGAATGATTATCCAAGAAAATAATGTTCATGGGACGCCAGTGGTTTTGGCTATTGGATGTGTGCGTGTGTAAAATAAAGAGCTCTGTCAATTAGCTATCAAAAATTTATGAAATAATTATTTTATTTTTCAGACATTTTAAACATTTCAGGGAGGGTTTAAACCCTCAAAACCCCTCCCTGGCTATGGCCCTGATTCCACCTAAGGATTCTGGAACAAAACCCAGTGAGTTGGGTTTTGTTCTAACCCAGTGAGTTGGGTTTTGTTCTCATTCTGATGTATGGCAGTGAAGCCTGGGTACTGCAGAAGAGACACAGGAATCGTTTGTGTGCTGGAGAAATGCGTTATTTACAGGGGTTTTGTGGCAAGACTCGCTGTGATCATGTGAGGAATGAAGATGTGTTGCAGTTGTGTAATGTGAGGCAAAACATTAGTTAGGTGGAGACTAATATTCTTTGGTGGTTTGGCCATGTTGAAAGAGTGAGTGATGAGTCACTTATTAAGAGAATCTTTTCAGCCCAAGTGGTAGGAAAGAAAGGTAGAGGAAGGCCCTGGAAATCTTAGAAGGACCAAATTCAGGAATGTCTGAATGAGAAAAAGATTATGAGTATGAAGTACAAAAGGTCTTCTGTGCATTTTGTAATGGATGTCAGTGAAGCTCAAGCTGTATGCCAAGATTGCTGTAAATGGAGATGTCTGATACATCAACAGTAAGTAAAATCTAGTTCCAAAAGTTAAACATTAATCTGGCAGATATACTTTCTTTGCGGGGCTGACCTCTGAATCTCAGAGAACAGGTTAGTGATATGTATGTAGTTAAATAAAATGGACACATGTTTAAATAGTTAGCATTTTTATCAAAATACATACTGTGGTAAATATAATTAAATTGAAAAAGATTACTGAACATAAAATGATTGTTGACTGATGTAAGAAAGCATTTCAGAACTTTGAGCTCATTCCTATTGTAGTTTGCTGTTTGGGATCTTGAGACCCCAGAACTGATAGAGATCATAGTGAGAATAATTAGCAGTGAAACACGTAACGCACAAAACATTAGAATAATTCTTGATGTCCACATATCACGCATAAGTTACGTAAAAATTACAAGTGGTGGGACGTTTCAGTAGTGACTTCTACTTTCATCAGCCATGCAACGAAACATGTGGTATAAGCAGAGGTGCCAACTATTACGGATTGTCCGTAATTATTACGGTTTCGACTGTCAGGTTACGGAATTACGGACAGGTTGGAAGAATTACGGATTTCAGTGCGTTTTGGAGAATCTCAATTTTGTATCATTTTTTGTTAACCCTTTTTAGTGCGACGCGGCCGATTCGTCGGCGTTCGATTTTGATCCGAGTATTTTCCGAATCAGACGGCAGATGTCAGTGTCGATGATCATATCATTTATCAATCATATCGTTTTGAAATGGAATCTCCATGAATCTTATCGTCAAACAGCGATATTATCAAAAGAGTCGTAATATGCCGTAAGAGTCGTATCGTGAAATAGTTTGCGCTTGCTATCGGGCTTCCAACGCGCTTTCTCCGTGTGACGGGAGAAAGGCTACTTTAGCCAAAACTTTTCCTACTGCAGTTGAGGCTGGGCTGTTCACTTGGCATTGTTGGTGAATTAAAAACCGTAGGACTATCGGAAATCACTTTTTCGAGCCCCGTTCGAAGTGCCATAACGCGCAACTCATAGCAATGCATGGTCCCGCGATGGCGGGTGTTTATTTTTTTTTTGCGGACTTTCTCCGAGCGGAAGAACGAAATGCAGTGTTTTATTACTAGAAGCTCTTCACATTATTCATTTCTTTTTTCCCAAACAAACAGACACAATCGCAAAACTCCGTGAATTACGAATCCCCCTCTTTTTCCAAGCAGAGGATGACTTCATTGACAGCTTGTTCCTCAGACTAGCGGACGTGCTTTTTTCCTACTGCGTGAAATGTTTTTGTAAGGTTATTTGAAATGGCTTGTTGTAGTGAGAGTGAAAGTTTGCCAGGTGATAGTGATGATTTTGAATCATCTGAGAGTGATATTGGCCAAGCAACATGAAGCCAGAAAACTAGCCACTGTGCCACGCACACAATATCTTCCGAAAGTGAAGATCTTGATAGTGAATCTTCAGGTCATGAAAGCGAATGGGAGGATGTAATAGAGGGAAGTGAACAACCTCAGCATCCTTTTGATTATCATGAAATGCAGGGGCCCAAACATGCAACTGATGCGGCACCTATTGCATGTTTTTACTTGTTTTTTACTAATTTCATCCTTGGAATTATCGTTTCTGAAACAAATACATATGCAAAGAGGTTTCTGCAGGAACATCCAAATCTTTCTCCCAAATCTCGAGCTAGGAAATGGAAAAATGTTACAAATGCTGAAATAAAGGTTTCCTTGCGTGCCTTCTAATATGGGAGTAATCAGTAGCCCATGTAGGACGAGATGATTGCCGAAGGCATATCCAATAAAAAAACAAAAACACGAGGATTATGTAAAATAAAAGACTCTATGAAAGCCTTTGGCTAATTTTTTTGCAAAAAAGAATGAAAATAGCGTGATAAATGCTGAATTGCTGTTTTCTACATTCGTTGTTGGGCATAACCTACCTATAGCAAGCTGTGATTATGCTGGTCCCTTGTTTCATGCTATGTTCCCAGACTGTGATATTGATGAAGCTGGATATCTTAGAGCAGATGTGGCATGGAATGATATATCTAAGATAAAGGATTCATCTGGCCTTCCCAAGTATTCTGTATTGCCTAAGCTAATGTTGGCAATATTGACTATCCCTCACAGCAATTCCTCTCCAGAGAGAATATTTAGTATAGTAAGGAAAAACCTCACATACTTCTGCCCAACAATGAGCACCAAAACATTAAGTGCCCTTCTTGTACAAAAAAGTAAAGCATTTTCCTCAGGTGAGCCGTGCTATATAAAAACAAGTTTTCTGAAAAAGAATATACCACTGCAAAACAAGCAACAAGGGAGTCTTTATGTCAGCAATGACATGAGGTAAGTACAATATTGATAATTTAATTTCATTATTTTATCAGGATAGTGTAAACATATAAGGTTATTACACATTTCACACATTAATTTCTCATGAAATACCCTTTCCGCACGTTAACGATGAGGCTTCGTATGGTGATTACTGATAGGCTCCTCGGAAGGTCGTCACTTCATACAAGTATTACAGGTTACACAGTAATACTATTATATTGTCCTTAACTTTGAAAAAAAAATGGCGTGTTACATTACTGAAAGTTTGTGTTTCATTACTGAAACATTACTGAAAAATCCCCTATTGATTACTGATAAGTTCTGCTAGAGGTTGGCACCTCTGTATAAGCATCAGTTGTTGCCAGATTTCAAAATAGCTTTCCAAATGATAAGTATGTTAAAAGGTGCGTCTGTATTGTAGGTGTTAGGAGTAAGAAAGATTTCAATGCTTTTGTGGTACCCGAGGGCTTTCTGATTGCTGAACGAAGTGATGCGAACGTAAAATTTTGCCAATCGGAAATCGTGGACGTATTGCTGATGGTTAAAATTGAAAGGGAGGTGGAAGGGTTGCCTTTCTTAACATCAGCGACATGTTCCACTAATTGCCGGTTGATGCTTCGGTAAGTACTACCAATGTAGTGGGTAAAGCGTATGGAAGTGTTGACAGGGATAGAATACACACCTTGTAACTCTAAGGGTTTATTGGATCTTCGTCTTTAAGGATAAGGTTAAGGAGATATGGAGGTGGTTTAACAGCAATCCTGTAGCCAAAAAACTTGAAAATGGATCAAACTTTGTCATTGAAGGCCAGGCTAAAGGGCAAAGTGCCAACAAACTGATGAGTGGTGGAAAGTTCAGGCAGTAAACTAGTAGATCTATTCTGTGATTCAAATTTTTTAGTTAGCCTATGTACTAAGAGGGGTGGAAAGCCACGCAATTTGCCAATGTTGATGATGCTCTGATATTCGCATACCTGCCAACTACTACGGAATGTCCGTAGTTTCTACGGGTTTAGTTGTCTGACTACGGACATCGCTGTCGAAACTACGGATTCTACGAATTTTCATTTTGTGTAGATTTTTTAAAAATTTTTCTAGTATTTCGTGATATACATGTGATTCGTACTTTTTTTTTTTTAGGTCATCATGTAGATCGTCCTCGAAAGCGGTATTTAGAGTTTTAAAATTTTCTGAAAAGGTAGTTATAAACGGAGTGAAAATTTTTGCCGTAATCGCATTTTTTTTCTTGATGTTGCCTTTGTGTCCACTTTTCTTGTTAAACATCATTTAATTGCATAAATGTCTGTATTTCAGCTTGAAACTGCAGACAACAATTTGCGAAAACGGAACTTAAAACGCCGCAAAAATTCTTCCGTAATCTTCAGGCATGAGATTCTTCCGCGAATTGGAGGAATTCAGCCCTTTCGTTATTATTTTGGTCTTGGTGATTTACGAGATCGATACACAAGTGAAGAGAATATTGGGGGGGGGATTTCGCGTCTGAGAACGGAATTCTATCTTTACTAAACTCGAAAACGGAAGGTCGATGGAATTCAGATTTTTTCTGTAATCAGAATTTCTTTTTTCTCGCAATGCTGCCTCTGTCCAGTATTATTGCTAAATATAATTTTACTGCATAAATATTTGTATTTCAGCTTGAAAATTTCCAAAACTGGAAGTCGTACGGAGCAAAGATTTTCGGCGTAATCCCCCCCCCCCCCCCACACACACACACCCGCGCGATGTTTCCACTCTTCTGCATTGTTAAATATCCCCCATTCCATAAGTTTTTGCATTTAAGCTTGATAAGGGAGGGGTAAATTCCGGAAAACGGAAGTGACAAAGTTGGAAAATTTGTAAAAATTGATGCATAGTGTTCAAAAGTGTTATCCTCAAAGCTACACCATTTATCTAAAATAGTTGAAGCTTTGATATCATGAGCTCATGGTCCTCAGGCTGATAGTTTTTTCAGCATGCTAGAAGAAATTATTGTTATTAGAAGGAATAAAAAAAAGAAAAGAAAGAAAATCCACAATAAAGAAATTGGGAGAGAAATATATCAGCAGAAAAAAAAAAATAAGCAATGGATGCTGCACAGCTGCAAGGTCAATAAAAAACAAACTAACAGTGGTATGCAGTCTTGCTGTGTGTTTTGATTTTTCACCCAGTTAAAGCATCCAGCCTTTTTTTTTTCCTTCTTTGGTTTATCTTGTCATAAACCGCAATTTTAGAGGCAGTATGATCTTATGGTGAGTGAAGGTTCGCACGCTGCACATTCAGTTGCTTGGATTTCCCATCTGTCAAGTGTTGTGGAATTCTTAACGCATCTGACTGATTTTTATTGGTGGAAGTTTCGAACTTAAATCTCGTTAAATCTCGCAATGTTACCTATCATGCCCTTGTCAGCAGGGGAATCAACTTTGCGTTTCATATGAGTTAAGTTTGTTTCATTAGAGTCCTTGTTTGTTGTAACGTTTTGTTGTTGTGCGTATTTCTTTTTCACAAAGAGATGAATCGTTTAATGAAAAAGTCTATGTATGCCGTGCAATAATACTAATTACTACTGACAAGGCTCTACCCAATGTTGGCCGGTATGTATTCGTTTTGAAGAGCAGGGCTGTTGCAAATAAGGTTAGCTCTGTGGATGTATGCCTTTAAAGCAGCCAATTTGTATTTACCCAAAGGTGCAGGAATGGTAAGGGATGATGTTATCAGTGGCAGAAGGTTTCTTGTAAATAGAGAGACCAAGTGAGAAGTCTGAGTTGATATTAACATACAGAAAACTAATATTATTTTAATAATCTAAAGCAACTTTTATGGGAATTTTACTAGGAAATTTTTTCATTAATAGCAAATTTTCGGAGAAAACTCTTCTCCTTCTTCAGGCTGTCTTGTTGTTGTCACTTTTTACTTGTCACTATCACGGTTACGGTTTACCTTGACGGTTACGGTTAACCTTGACGGTTTAGGTTATTTTTCAACAAATCCTGCCAGATGTTAGGCAGAGAAAATCCTTTGCAGTCATTGATGATGGAATTTTGATTTTTCTCAATCTCTATTCCTTCTTTCAGTTTTCTTTTTTGGAAATTGCTTTGGAAACTGATTACTCTAAGGGAATTCCAATCCATGCTGTGCCCAGTTTCTCTAACATGCCTATCTAATCCAGTCTTGTTGGAGCAATTTTTTATAGCTGCTTTATGCTCAGCTATACGAGTTTCTAGTCTGCGACCTGTTTCACCTATGTAAGATAGTCCACAATTACAATTTATTTCATAAACTACTCCTTGCATTTTTAAAATATCTTCTTCTCTTTGAACTATTTTAGGGAAATTTTTTTTTTTTAACTTTTTTAACTTTGTTCTCTAAACTTGGAGCTAGCCTAATATTGTAAAAAAAAAAAAAAGAAAACTGAAAGAAGGAATAGAGATTGAGAAAAATCAAAATTCCATCATCAATGACTGCAAAGGATTTTCCCTGCTTAACATCTGGCAGGATTTGTTGAAAAATAACCTAAACTGTCAAGGTTAACCATAACCGTCGAGGTAAACCGTAACCGTGATAGTGACAAGTAAAAAGTGACAACAACAAGACAGCCTGAAGAAGAAGAGTTTTCTCCGAAAATTTGCTATTAATGAAAAAATTTCCTAGTAAAATTCCCATAAAAGTTGCTTTAGATTATTAATTCAATTAAATTAGGAAGCCATTTCTCAACATGAGCTAATATATTATTGTCGACCTGTTCTTGAGACGAGAATCTTATATGAGGGAATTGGGAAGATATAGAGGACATGAGTTGAAACAGAGAGTGTTTCTGGTGTGGCCAAATGATGATGATGATGATATCAACGTACCATAATCAAATGGAATGTTTTAAGATGGATGGGGCAACGATTGATTTTCAATATTTTGCAAATAAATTTCGGCAAGTAACGGGGAAAGAGGAAAGCCCATTGGTACACCTTGTTTTTGTTGGTAGTAGATACCATTGTATACAAAACAGGAATACTTATCCAATGAATCAAAACAGTCATAAAGATCTTTGATGAACTCCCCAGGAAGTTCTTGGTGCTCCATTAGTTTTTTGACCATGACCATGTAGGCATCAAAGACAGAAGGAAGTAATGAATCCACATAAAAGGTGTACAAGAAATCTTAAGGATTGATGGATGAAAGGAGTTTCTGGATGAAGTCCTTGGTCAACACAACAGAATAAGGCCGATTTTTTGTCAGAACATTGCAACATTTGGCCAACTGCCTTTCAAGATTGATTGCTGGAGAAAAGGTATTTTAAATTAAGGGTCTAATAGGATGTCCAAATTTATGTAGCTTGATGTGTAAAAACAACCTGGGAGTACGATAATAAGTTCGGCTGCCATGAAGGTTGCTGTGATCCACTCTCCAAGGTATGTGAACTTGTCTTCTGTGCTTATTCCTGCTGAAATTGATTAACTGCTGGCAAATGGGCCTAAATTTTCTCCTGCTAATCCTAGCCTACCACATACTATTTCACTACTGGAAGCGGCGATCCAAAACACTGATCCCGCACATCAACCGATCATTCGTGCAAAATCAGCTATTGCAATTTCCGAGGTTCAAACCCCAGGGCTCAAATACTCTTCTGCCTTTTTGAGGAAATTTAGAAATTTCACCCAAGGTAATAATCTTGCAGTTTGTAAAGCTAAAGCAGACAAGGCAGGATGTCCTGTTTTCATCCATAAGAATTATTTGGACAACAAAGTAGCTGAGTTCCTGGAAAAAACCAATTGCATAAGACTCAATGTGCAGACAACACCAAAAAACTATGTAAAGCTGTTACTAAGCTTTCTAAAATATGTTCTCAGAAATCTTTCTTAGGAGACTCCCCCCAGCTTATATTTGTACTCCCAGGTTGTTTTTACAGATCAAGCTACATAAAGTTGGACATCCTATTAGGCCCTTAATTGAAAATACCTCTTCTCCAGCAGTCAATCTGGAAAGGCAATTGGTCAAATGTTGCAATGTTCTGACAAAAAATCATCCTTATTCTGTTGTGCCGACCAAGGACTTCATCCAAGAACTCCCTTCATCCATCAATACTCAAGTAGTCATAAATTATATATATTCTCCTTCATTGTTGAAATCCTCAGGTTTTGACTCGAAGTCATCGAGTCACCGTTTCAGCTCGACGTCATTGTTAAACGATACGCCTCAGACTGTTGGAGAGCGACCGAAAAAGGTGATCATCTGAAGGCACTAGCTCAGGAGAATACAGTGGGTGCTGTAGAACTTCTCAACCGAGATCTTGAATAGCAGTTTTGGTCAGATTAGAGACATGGGGGCGAGCGTTGTCATGTTGAAGAAACACATCGTGCTGTCAGTTGTGTCGTTTCAGCTGAATTGCCTTGTTGAGCCGGTGCATTTGCTGAATTGCCTCATTGAGCCTGTGCATTTGCTGAACGTAAAGCTGTGCATTGATTGAGGTGTTTTTTTCAAGCAATTCGTAGTGAATTACACCTTCTCAATCTCACCAAACACAGATCATGGTCTTTCATGGATGCAGCTCGGCCTTGGCTTGATTTGTTTCTTGCTTGTGAGGACTCAGACATTCTGTTCTCTGCTTCATATTGACATAGAGACACCATTTTTCTTCGCCAGTGATGATGCAGTAAAGAAATCTCAGTTTGTGTCCACCAGTAGCCTGATTTTGAGCGAGCAAACTGGTGGCGATAGTGGAGTGCTGGAATTTGTCTCTTGCATTCAGAGAATATGGCACCTATGCACATAGTTTTTGGACCTTTCCCATTGAGTGAAAGTGACGGGCAATGGAATCATGAGGTCATCCCATCTGCTGGGCCAATTCCCTAGAGGATTGATGCAAATCTTCATGGATGAGCTCTTGCAATCCATCCTCATTGAACTGAAAAGGTCTGCAGCAATGCGAAAAGTCTGAGGTCGTATTTCCTCTTCTTGAAGCGTGAATACCATTTCTGTGCAGTTCTGTTAGTAATAGCGCCTTCTCTGTACACAGCACAAATGTCTCGAGCAGCTTTGGCAGCTTTGGCAGCTTTAGAACCTTGATTGAAAGCAAAGAGAAGCAGGTGTCAAAACTGCTTATTTCTGTCTACTTGGCACTCCATCTTCATATGGCTAAAAAGAGTTAAACCAAATGCAGTGCCGGATCTAGACAATTTTTGAAGGGGAGCAAAAGCAAGAAATGCTGTCCCCATATATATATATATATCATCATTGTCAACCATTATCAATCCACTGCTGGACGAAAATCTCTCCAAGCCTCTTCCACAACGGTCTGTCTTGTGCCAGTCTCCTCCATGTTACTCCTGCATACTTTCGAATTTCATCCACCCGTCTCACATGTGGTCTTCTTCTGGATCTTTTCCAGTCCCTTGGAATCCAGTCTAAAATTTTAGCTGACCATCGATGGTCTGTCCTTCTGGCAAAAATGTCCAGCCCATTGCCATTTCAGGGATTTAACTCTGATCATGATGTCTTCCACTCTTGTCATTTCTCTGATCCATGAGTTCCTCTTCTTATCTCTCCTGGTTACAGCAAGCATGCACTTCTCCATGCTGCTTTGAGTTGTCTGCAGTCTTTGTATGTCTCTTTTAGTTAAGGTCCACGTCTCTGCACCATACGTAAGCACTGGAAGGATGCATTGACCAAACACTTTTCTTTTAAGACATAATGGCATATTGCTCTTGAAAATTATACTGTTTCTTCCAAAAGCTCTCCAGGAAAGTTTTATATGCCGATTAATTTCTTCATCAATGTGACCCTGACTTTAGATCTGCTGTCCAAGATAAATGTAGGTATTGGTTATCTCCAGCTTTTCTCCATCAATTGATAAATCTTTATTTCTTGTAAAAGTATTGTACATCACTTCTGTCTTCTGAAAGTTCATTTTTAATCCCACTTCTTTACTCTTGTCAGCAAGTTCCTGGATCATACTCTGCAGCCCTGATGGAGTAGTTGCAAAAATGACTACGTCATCAGCAAAATGAAGGTGAGTTAGATAATCTCCATTAATCTTCATTCCTTTGTTTTCCCAGTTCAGTAATTGAAAGACATTTTCCAATGTGGCATTAAACAGTTAGGGAGATATAGTGTCAACTTGTCTCACACTCTTTCCAATTTTTATGGGTGCTGTATTCTCAAATAGCCGAATCTTTTGCACTTGCATTTTCATAGATGTTATTAATAATATTTATGTATGCATCTTCAATACTGCAGGATTTCAAAGCCATTGTAACTGCTGATGGTTTCACCAAATCAAAGGCCTTTTCATAATCGATAAAAGCCATGCATAATGGAAGTTCATATTTCCTCGCTTTTTCAATTAGTTCTCTCAGTATGTGTATATGATCTATAGTGCTGTAGCCACTCTTGAATCAAGCTTGTTCTCTCGGTTGAGCCACGTCCAGTGTCACTTTCAAGCGGTGTGAAATAACTTTACTGAAAATTTTATAAACCACTGATAGGAGTCTGATAGGTCTGTAGTTCCTGAGATTCTCAATGTCACCTTTTTATGTAGCAGGATCATTGTAGCATTGTTCCAATCTTCAGGAATCTTCCCTACATTAAGGCATCGAGTGAAAACTTGGGCGAGTACTGTTTCAATTTCTCCACTTGCTTCTTGTATGATGTCTACGGTAATTCCATCTTTTCCTGGAGCTTTCCCCCGTTTCATGTTCTTGATTGCATGTGCAACTTCTGCTTGGAGGACTGGAAGAACTCTGGTACTGGTACCTTTGGTAATGTCTGGAGTACATGTATCATCCCTTTCATATAGTTTTGAGTAGAAATCTTTCACTCTTGTCAAAATTTCACCTCTATTTCTTGTTACAGAACCATCTTCTTTTCTCAGAGCCATAATCTGTTTTCTTCTCTTACTCAGATGTCCCTTTGCTCTTTTCAGGCTTTGGTTGTTTTCAATTGCTTTCCTCACTAGTTCACAGTTGAATTTCCTTACATCTTCAGTGATACTTTTTTGTACCATCTTGCATAGCTCTGTATATTCCACTTTGGAAGTAACATCTCCTTTAGTTGTCCTCATCTCTCTTCTTTTTTGCATCAGAATTTTGTTTTTTTCTGATAATTTGTTTGTATGCAACTTGTTCTTAGTACCAGCTATTTTTGTTGTTGTTTCCATAAGAGCCTTGGTCAGTTTTCTGTTAGATTTAGAGATGTCCATTTCTTCTGATGTTAGACCTTCTAGAGGAGAGAATTTATTCCTCAGTTCCAATTTGAAAGTATTATGATGTTTTTCAAGGTTGGTCACGTCAATACACTTTGTTTGTTTTATGAGCTTGCCACGCTCGAGTTTAGCATTGAGGTGCATCTTACATCTTACCATTCTATGGTCACTACCTGTGTTGAACTTGTTTAACACACTGCAGTCTTCCATGACAAATTTCTTGTTACACACAAAAAATCAATTTCACTTGTCCATCCATTGGGATGCCTCCATGTCCATTTCGTTTGCGGCTTTTTCTTGAAAGAGGAGTTCATGATGAAAAACCCTTCTGCCTCTGCTAATTCTACGAGAGTATTTCCACGCTGGTTTTTATTGCCGTTACCAAATTTACCTACTGAAGTTTCGTTCTGTTGCCGTTGCCCTATTTTCGCATTGAAATCTCCCATAATGATCTTCAAGTGCTGCTTGCCTTTATTATTTAGATGACGAATTTCCTCATAAAATTCTTCAATCTCTTCTTCAGGATGACTTGTGGTGGGTGCATCAGCTTGAATAATCTGAGCCTGGTATCTTCTCGAGAGTTGGATAACAAGTCGTGCAGCTCTGTCAGAGGAACTTTCAACTTCTACAACTTTATCCTTCAGTGTCTTAAACATATAAAACGAGCGAAATGCACAGTCACGTATGGTAAAAGGTTCGTTTAGCGGTAGCTTTCGGTCATCCTACGACCTTGATCACCCGCGATCAACTGGATGGGCTGGTTGCCAGAACTACAATTTGAAGTTGGGGTGTTGGAAATGTTGCCAGATTTTAGAAGAGAGATCCAAATAAATGGGATTTGGTGAGGGATCTTTGAATTGCAGTTTTTGGTGAACAAAATTTCAATGCTCTCTTGGAAACGCAGAGATGCCTTGTTGATAAAAGGGGCAACTGTTGTTTTTTTTTTTTCAAATTGGAACTGCAGAGGTGTCTTCAAGGGTTAGTGCAGATAAAGCTGTCTTTGGAAGACCATTGGAAACTTCTTTTTGTGTTCACCAAGTCTTGTTCTGATGCTTCCAATATACACTGAGAGACCAGAGGAAGTTGAAATGGGAATAGCATAAACTCCAGGGGTGTCGAAGGGGAGACAGGATCCCTGTCTTTAAGCAGGCACATTATTGCCGAAGGGTTTGATTTCACTGACCCCTCACCAAATCCCATTTATTTGGATCTCTCTCCTAAAATCTGGCAGCATTTCCAGCACCCCAACTTCAAATTGTAGTTCTGGCAACCAGCCCATCCAGTTGATCGCAGGTGATCAAGGTCATAGGATGACCGAAAGCTACCGCTAAATGGAACTTTTACCATACGTGACTCTGTGTATTTCACTCGTTTTATATGTTTATGTGTTATTGTCGCGTGAAGCCTGAGTTTTAAACCAACTTCAGTTTCTTGTTTATTATAAATGCAACGCCACTAGTTCTGCCAGTATCTGTCCCACGATAATAGAAGAGATGTCCACTTTTCAGTTCAATGAGACTATATGCACATACATTTTTGACAAAAATTAGCACAATAATGAATTAATGATATCCAAAAATGAATTAAATGATATCCCATATGTTTTATGTTTAAAAAAAATACAGCATAATAACCGTAATGTTTGGTATGTTTTCAGGATCAGAAGTAGTTACCGTATATACTCGCGTATAAGTCGACTTTGCGTATAAGTCGACCTCCCCCACTTTCAGAGGAAAAAAATCGTAAGAAATCGGAAACTCGCGTATAAGTCGATCCCCCACTTTCAGAGGGAAAAATCGTAAGGAATCGGAAACTCGCGTATAAGTCGATCCCGGAATGAGAAAAAAAAATGTCAATGAATTTATTCAAAAGCATTTGAAAACGAACAAAATTATATATATAATACTAAATTTAATTTGCATACCCAAAAACTTCATCGGAACCCTTCAAAATCCGATTCCGAGTCAGACTCGCAAAACAGTTCAAAAAAGTCTTTCTCCGTCATCGGCGCGTCATCATAAACATCAGTATTCCCATCTATGCCTGTGTCATCAGAATCACTGTCATCATCACTCATAAAAATTTCATCATCCTCTGTGCCATCAAGTTTGTTACTAATGCAACATTTCTTGAATGATTTCACGACCATTTCTGCAAGTATCGCATCCCAAGCATCCTTGACCCATCGCGCAATCAAAACGATATCCGGCTTCTTTAGATTTCCGCCCTTGGTTTCAGTCGGCAAATCGGAACTTATCCAATCTGCCCAATACCTCCGCACATTGTCCTTGAAGGGCTTATTAAGGCAGACATCTAGTGGTTGAAGAACAGATGTCAACCCACCTGGGATGACAGCAAGAGTTGTTTTTGAATTTTCTGCAGTTTTTTTCACTTCTGCACAACGGTGTGCAACAAACATATCCCACACCAAAAGAGGTTTCCTCAAAAGTGCACCTGGCCTTTTGTTCCACACATTCTGTAACCAGTCAATTGTTCCGGATTCGTTCATCCATCCTTTTTCATGGGCACGAACGAGCACACCAGACGGAAAGACAACGCTTTTCGGCAGAGTTTTGCGTTTGAAAATAATTACCGGAGGTAGCTTACTGCCGTCGGCCGAACAGGAAAGAACAACCATGAAATTGGATTTTTCGTGGCCAGTCGTTTTAATCAAGATATTTTTTTCGCCCTTTTGGTTCACCGTCTTATTTCCAGGAAGGTCGAAACACATGGCAGTTTCATCCATGTTCCCTATTTGGGAAAGTTCAAAAGCAGTCTCTTTTCTCTTTTGAATTACGTACTTTTGAAATTCCATTATCTTTGCTTCGAGGTCACGAGGTAACTTTTGTGCAATTTTGGTGCGCTGGCGTAGACACAACCCATAGCGGTTCATGAACCTTGTGCACTAACCTGGTGAGGCACGAAAAGTGTTATTTGCGGCTGCAAACTTTTCATCTTTTGTGAGCTTCATTGCTCGCAAACGTGTATACCAGTTCGCGTTACAATGTAACCATTTTGTCTGCAGCCCACAATCCAATCATTCAAGACACTTTCCAGCTCTGGGAAAGATGTCGTTCCACGGCCCAGCGCCTTTTGCGATTTTGGGATTTTCACCAAGTCCGTTTTTTTTTACTCCAATCTCGAATCAGTTTTTCGTTAATGCCAAATTGACGTGAAGCAGCACAGTTGTTAGTATTTTCTGCAAAAGAAACCACTTTCAACTTGAATCCTGCGTTATAGGACATCCGTTTCTTTACACAATCCGTGTCACCCATAATAGGAGAAGCGAGACACGTGCGATTAAGAACAAGCAACACCCAAGGTCTTTGAGCAACACCTAACACTGGCTGTCGCATGGCTCCGTTTCCAAAGAAAACGCTTCGCGCGATATTCTTTGCCGTTACGTCAGTGCAGTCAACTGGTAGTCGGAAGGGCGGAGCTTTCTATGCGCGGCAGTGACTGCGCTGTGGAAACGCAAAGCCAGGAGAGAGCCTTCTCAAAGCGCGGAGAAATTCTTAGGTTTGCGATTTCGTAATTCTACCACATCGGCGTTTTTTCTTTCTTTCTTTTTTTTTTCTTTCGGAGGGTTGCGATTTCGTAATTAATACTGCATCAGTATTTTTTTTGGGATGGATTGCCTTTTGCCTCTCGGGAGGAACTTTTGGACTTACGATTTTTTTAGACCCCGCGTATAAGTCTACCCCATTACTTTGAAGCTCTCATTTTGTCCCAAATTTCTCGACTTATACGCGAGTATATACAGTAATCCAAAATGATTCCACAACTTAAATCTTAGCCCTCAGTCTCCGGCAGCTGGAATGTACCTGGCCAAGGCAGCGGCCAGTGCGACATGAAGGCAGAGGGTGCTAAGAATCCCCGGAGGACCGGACTAGGCTGCCATCTGATGCTGACCTTGGCTACTTACAATGGACGCTCCCTATCTTCTGATTCAAGGCTTCTTGAATTGGAAGAGGAATTACAAAGGATCAAGTGGGACATCGTGGGGCTAAGTGAGGTAAGGAGAAAAGGAGAAGATCTCATCGAACTGAAAAGTGGACATCTCTTCTACTATCGTGGGACAGATACTGGCAGAACTAGTGGTGTTGGATTTATAATAAACAAGAAACTGAAGGATAAAGTTGTAGAAGTTGAAAGTTCCTCTGACAGAGCTGCACGACTTGTTATCCAACTCTCGAAAAGATACCAGGCTCAGATTATTCAAACTTATGCACCCACCACAAGTCATCCTGAAGAAGAAATTGAAGAATTTTATGAGGAAATTTGTCATCTAAATAATAAAGGTAAGCAGCACTTGAAAATAATTATGAGACATTTCAATGCAAAAATAGGGCAACGGCAACAGAATGAAACTTCAGTAGGTAAATTCGGTCACGGCAACAGAAACCAGCGTGGAAATACTCTCGTTGAGTTTGCAGAGGCAGAAGGGTTTTTCATCTTGAACTCCTTCTTCAAGAAAAAGCCACACAGGAAATGGACATGGAGACATCCAAATGGGACGACAAGTGAAATTGATTTTATTATGTGTAACAAAAAATCCATCATAGAAGACTGCAGTGTGCTAAACAAGTTCAACACAGGTAGTGACCATAGATTGGTGAGATGTAAGATGCACCTCAACACTAAACTTGAACGTGGCAAGCTCATAAGACAAACAAAACCTATTGACATAACCAACCTTAAAAAACACCATAATACCTTCAAGTTGGAACTGAAGAACAGGTTCTCTGCTTTGGAAGGCCTAACATCGGAAGAAGTGGACATCTCTGAAGTTAACAGAAAAGTAACCAAAGCTCTTATGGAAACAGCAACAAAATTAGCTGGGTCTAAGAACAAGTTGCATGTAAACAAATTATCAGGAAAAACGAAAATGTTGATGCAAAAAGAAGAGAGATGAGGACAACTAAAGAAGATGTGACTTCCAAAGTGGAATATATAGAGCTATGCAAGACAGTAAGGAAAAGTATCACTGAAGACGTAAGAAAATTCAACTGTGAACTAGTAAGGAAAGCAATTGAAAACAACCAAAGCCTAAAGATAGCAAAGGGACATCTCAGTAAGGGAAGAAAACAGATTATGGCACTGAGAAAAGAAGATGGTTCTGTAACAAGAAATAGAGGCGAAATTTTGACAAGAGTGAAAGATTTCTACTCCAAATTATATGAAAGGGATGATACATGCACTCCAGACATCATGAAAGATACCAGTACCAGAGTTCCTCCAGTCCTTCCAGCAGAAGTTGCACATGCAATCAAGAACATGAAGCGGGGAAAAGCTCCAGGAGAAGATGGAATTACTGTAGACATCATACAAGAAGCAAGTGGAGAAATCAAAACAGTACTCGCCCAAATTTTCACTCGATGCCTTAATGAATAAAAGATTCCTGAGGATTGGAACACCGCTACAATGATCCTGCTACATAAGAAAGGTGACATTGAGGATCTCGGAAACTACAGACCTATCAGCCTCCTATCAGTAGTTTATAAAATCTTCACTAAAGTTCTTTCACACCGCTTGAAGGTTACACTGGACATGGCTCAACCGAGAGAACAAGCTGGATTCAGGAGTGGCTACAGCACAATAGATCATATCCACGTACTGAGAGAACTAATTGAAAGAGCGAGGGAATATGAACTTCCATTGTGCATGGCTTTTATCGATTATGAAAAAGCCTTTGATTCGGTGAAACCATCAGCAGTTACAATGGCTCTGAAAACCTGCGGTATTGAAGATGCATACATTAATATTATTAATAACATCTATGAAAATGCAAGTGCAAAGATTCGGCTGTTTGAAAATACAACACACATAAAAATTGGAAAGGGAGTGAGACAAGGTGACACCATATCTCCGAAGCTCTTTAATGCCACATTGGAGAGTGTTTTTCAGTCGCTGAGCTGGGAAAACAAAGGGATAAAGATTAATGGAGATTATCTAACCCACCTTCGTTTTGCTGATGACGTAGTCATTTTTGCAACTACCCCATCAGAGCTGCAGAGTATGATCCAGGAACTTGCTGACAAGAGTAAAGAAGTGGGATTAAAAATGAACTTTCAGAAGACAAAAGTGATGTTCAATGCTTTTACAAGAAATGAAGATTTATCGATTGATGGAGAAAAGCTGGAGATAACAGACACGTACGTTTATCTTGGACAGCAGATATCAAGTGAGGGTCACATTGATGAAGAAATTAATCGGCGTACAAAACTTGCCTGGAGAGCATTTGGAAGAAACAGCATAATTTTCAAGAGCAATATGCCATTATGTCTTAAAAGAAAAGTGTTTGATCAATGCATCCTTCCAGTGCTTACGTATGGTGCAGAAACGTGGACCTTAACTAAAAGAGACATACAAAGGCTGCAGACAACTCAAAGCAGCATGGAGAGGTGCATGCTTGGTTTAACCAGGAGAGATAAGAAGAGGAACTCGTGGATCCGAAAAATGACAAGAGTGGAAGACATCATGATCAGAGTTAAATCCCTGAAATGGCAATGGGCTGGACATACTGCCAGAAGGACAGATCATCGATGGACAGCAGAAATTTTAGATTGGATTCCAAGGGACAGGAAAAGACCCAGAAGAAGACCACATGGGAGATGGGTGGATGAAATTCGAAAGTATGCAGGGGTGACATGGAGGAGACTGGCACAAGACAGACCGTTGTGGAGGAAACTTGGGGAGACCTTCGTCCAGCAGTGGATTGATAATGGTTGACAATGATGATGATGATGATATACAGTAATTATTATACTGACATAAAAATTTAGCTTTTATAAAAATCTTTTTTGACAATTTATTTTAAACTTGTTAAAATTATAAACATTTAAAGGCAAAAAAAGTAACGACATTTGGTGGCTATATGGTGCTGGGTAAATAAGGTAAATAGAAATGTACTTACCATTAGAAATAAATAATCCGAATATATCAGCAGAACGAATTGTTTAAAAAACACAGCAGTAGGAAAACATTAAATTTGGTCTGCAAACGTTGATTTTAGTGGTAAGATATACTTGTATATGTAGATTTTGGTGGTAAATATAAACTCACTTATCACAAAAAATAAATAATACAAATATATAGGCACTAGGCAGAAAGAAAAGTTTAAGAAAACAAACATGACGTTTTTGTACGAAAATTTGAAACGTATTTTACACTGGACTGGAGAGGCGAAACTTGATAGATTTTAAAATTTAACTTTCCTAGCTTTTTTTTCCGCAAAAGTTTTTACGGCATTCTCTTAACTGATTGTATTTGCTATGTCACTTGTGACGTGCCTGCACTGCAGGACACACACAAGATAGAGGCAGATACCAATGAGAGCACATGTCTGCGTAGCTCAGTTGGGAGAGCTACTTACTCCGGAGTGAGGGGACCCGAGTTCGTTGCTCGGTGTGGACAAAACTGCATTTTCACATTGGCGCCTGAACTTCCAGGATGACCCGGCTGTTAGATTTCTCGTAATGGTATGATGTTCTTTCCGCACGGTGAGACAGGAAAAATGAGAATCCCTTCTTCAGTGCTTCGAAAAAAATAAAATGTGTGTGATGTTACGTTCCACAAACCAAATTGACTGGGATTTCTGAAATGCACGTTCTTCATGGGATGATTGCCTACAGCGACACATGGTCCTGGCTGACCTGTGAGCCATGTCCCTGGCTCTCTTTGGGGGGGGGGGGTAGATGTGACGTGTCTGCACCGCAGGACGCACACGAGATAAAGGCAGATAGCAATGAGAGCACATGTCCGCGTCGCTCAGTTGGGAGAGCGACTTACTCCGGAGTGAGGGGGCCCGGTTTTGATGCCCGACGTGGACAAAGATGATGGAGAAATTTACCTCATCATACACTCTGTTTAGATAATATCTCTAGGCTTGCTCGAAGATTTTGGTGCATTGTTGATCTGAGATATGATTTATAAGCTTCATTTTGCTAAACGTCCTTTCACTGGTCGCTGACATTGTTGGCAGAATAGCATATATATTTAATGCTTTACATAAGTTAGGGAATGCATTTTGTAACTCATTCGTATGAATCGCAGATAGTAAATCAGTGCAACTCAACTGATCTATATTTTTACAAAAATGATATACTTGATCTTTAAATGATTCAAGTTCCAAAGAAAATTCTAGACCATTTAAATCTTTGGAATAGTTTGTTGCCAGATGTATTGCTCACATATTTAAGTCTCCACTGTTCACTTTCATTATTTTCTCTCTGCAAAGAAAAGAGAAATCTGTGTTTAGGGTTTTTGGTTGCTTTCAGTTCTAGTTTCAATTTGGTTCGCATTCGGTCGAAAATAATATTTAAGTCTTGCTTGAACAGTTCTTCTGACGAAAACCTGCAGGATTCATCATTTCCAATTTCGCCGACCATCTTCGTCTTAGATTTCCTTCTTTCTTGAAATGCTGCCTCAACAGACATTACAGTTGCAATATTTGTTGCTTCTTCAAGCCAACCTTCAAAGCCAGAATTTCGTATTCTCTGCAAAGTACCGATCAAACCTTCCATTAAACAGATTGGGAGAGCAACTTACTCCGGAGTGAGGGGGCCCCTGGTCCGATGCCTGACGTGGACAAAGATGATGGAGAAATTTACTTCATCATACACTCTCTTTAGATAACATCTCTAAATGTAGATCAGTTAAGTTGCACTGATTTACTATCTGCCTCCATCTTGTGGAAAGCAAAATCGTAATGACTATGAACGACGGGATGGTTACGGCTGGGAATGACGTCACCTCTTCCAGGGATGGAAATTCTGCACCAAAGTGTGCCAAAACAAAAGTCTTGCGCCATCTTGCTACAAAAGGAAGGTTTTGCGCCATTGGGCGCCAGAACCTCTGTCGTCATTGTTGGGACTTCGGTATAGTAAATTCTCTGTGTGCACTCTTCCGCTTGACGCTGAATAAGTCCATGCGGTGGGAAGGATGATTCAGCGACTCCAAGTACTAGGAATTTTTACGTAGTTACTATGGAAATCGGCGAGTATGCTATGGAAATCGTTGGTCCGCTACGGACAACGGAAAGCATCGAGTATGCTATGGAAATTGTCGGTCCGCTACAAACGGCGGAAAACGTCGAGTATGCAACGGAAATCGAAAATCTCAGTGAAATAACATTATTAAACATCGGTGTAAAGTTTATTTTCGTGTTTTCAAGATTCTAACACTTGTTAAATATTTTCATTTTTGGGAATGTTTCTTGGGTGTTGAGAATGTTACGTTTTCCGTTTCCTCATATTATACTTTTTCGACCAAGCCTCCCCCCCCTTTTTTTCTCACTCAACTCTCTCTCTCTCTCTCTGCCTGATTATATTTTTATTTTTGATGTTTTCTTGTCATATTCCTCGTTTTTAATATCTTCGGTAATAGTGAAAAGGAGCGACTTCATTTTTTTTTTCTTTTAAGAATTTTTTCTAATAAAATGCATGTTACCCTATTTCTAATACTTCTTCAAAACTAATCAATAGAGAGCAATCGTTTTCCCTCCTTTCCCTTTTATTAAACGAAATTAAATTTTTAGATCGGTATTTATTCCGTCCGTGGTGGATCCTGCGGCGTTTCCGTGTCCCGTAAAAATGTTTCACGGCAGAGTAAGGCAGTAGCGATTTTTCACTTTCATTTTCCATAAAATTTGTTTTTCCATTACTTAGTTACTTCTTACTCATACATGATATTGTTTCGTGGGTTCGCGGAATTCCGCTTTTTCTGTCACCATTTGGGTCATTCTTGAGATCAATGTAAAACTGAAAAGAAGCTGTTTTGGGGGGGGGGGGGTAGGGAGGGGTCTTTTCCATCTGGGGATGGTATTTCATTTTCAAAACTTTAGAAAACAGAAGTTAAACAAAGTGAAGATTTTTCTCCTAATTCTAATTTATTTTTCTCGTGATGTTTCTTCTGCCCAGTATTGTTATTAAATTTTCATTTTAATGCATAAATATTTGTATTTTAGCTTGCAAAACGAAGGGAAAATGTCCGAAAACGGAAGTCGGATGGAGCAAAGATTTTGCCGGCAATCGTAATCCCCCGCTCGTGCGACGTTCCCTCTACCCTGTGTTGTTGTTATAATAAATGTCAGTAATTTTATACTTTGGATGCAGTGACATGCTCCAGTTTAATATTTTCATAAATAAATTTCAGCGAATCCCAAAACATGTACTTTTTAAGTTAATCAAATTCAGTCAAAAATAATGAAGGCATTATTGGGTTGTTTTCCTGGCTCTCGAGTGGAAAATTCCTCTAGTATGATGGGGGATGTACTTGAATCCAGCAACATGAAAATTGAAACCATGAAATATAAGCTACTGAATCAGGATAAGTCAACCTTGAAAATTTTTAAGAAAAACGATTATTATTTGCATGACCCTGTAAATAGAGATTTATGGCAAAATATGAAATCATCATATTCAGAATATAAGAAAGAATTACAAGATAAGGAAGAAGAAATGAAAAGAAGGTGAAAGGAGCTAAATATCTCTAATAACTTATGCAGCAAATTAAAAATAAAATGAATTGGTTCAAGAGAAAGAAAACTCCGGTCAACTAATTCATAAAGAAAGGTTAGAACAAATTGTTAGACAGAAACAACTTAAGAAAATGAAATTTCATTAGTTGTGAATGACTTTTATTATTTATCTTCAAAATTTCTAACATTTTCACACGCATTTATCATATTTCTTCATTAATAATTTTGTGTCAAATCAAGAATGTACATTTATTCTTTTAACTTTTATTACTTATCAACAAACATGTCTAAAAGTTTTCAAACCTTCAAGATTTCATTTCCATACAACATTGTTATTTTTAAAGTTATAAAGACATTTGATTAATTTCCTCATTTGATTAAAGACATCGTTCTGTACTAAGATCAGTGATTTTGTATGCATATGACCTCATCAGCAATTCCCCCCTTACATTATATTGTACTATATATTTAATTTTCTTGAAACAAAATACATACATTAAATACTGTATTTAATTGGAAGGAATGTGACCAATACCTAAATGTCATGGTTGTATACATTAGAGAGTGAAATGCAAGATTCAACACTTTGTTACCCACACCCCCACCCTACGTGTGGAAGTTCAGCTTTTCCTATCACTGCTCACTTTCATGCCTGCTACAATCTATTTTCAATGCAGAGTTCAACTAATCTTTCACCATTATTATTCACATCAGGGTCATTAAACTTACCCAGAGCATTATCAGAAATCCTATTTTGAACACCTACTCTAGCATTGAAATCCCGTGCTATTATAACTTTCTCTTTAGCATCAAACTGGCTCAAAACAGCCTTAAACTCAGTCCAAAAATTTTCCTATCGGCAGGTTCTGAAACACAAAGAGCATATACGCTACAACAATTACTGTTCTCTGAAGTTTCACTTTCTGATGCATCCAAAGAATTCTCTCACTTATGCAGCTGTAATGAAACAAGCTGTTCTTCATCTTTTCACTTAAAATCACACTTACACCAGTCTGTCCTCTCACATTATCTATTACTCCAGACCACACACTCACCGTTCCATTCATTTCTTCTATCCCAATTTCTTTCTTTTTAGTTTCACTTACATACAGCACATCCAGTCCATACTTATTAATTTCTTCAATCACCTCATTTATCTCTCATTTTTACCTCTAGTATTCCGTACACCAATCTTGCACTCACTCAACCGAGATCTCTTTCTCATATGCTATTTTTCACTTCCATGTTGTTTCTGTGGTAGACCATCCTTCTCAAGTGTGGTAAGTCCACCATATCCCACACTTGAGTAGTTTTTGACCTTTCTTAGAGTCATAAAAATCCTAAAGGTACATCAGTGTTGGCGATCAGCCCACAGCTAATTGTTCCTGTTGGTCGTTCCACCTAAGAATTCTGTAGAAAGAGGAATAGGAAGAGGCCTGTGATGAAAAGAATAAAGGCCGAAAGGCTCCATGAAGAGCATCAGCATTACTCTGATTTACTCAGAGAATGACTGAATGAGTTGAAGTCTTGTGAGAGGGATGCAGAAAAGAAGTGGACATGTTTTAAGAACTGTATTGTCACTGCTGCTGAAGAGGTCTGTGGTACTGCAATGGTGGGTAACAGATGTGATGATTAAAGAAGCAGTTAATGGAAAGAAGGAAGCATATTTGGGGATGTTGCAAAGTAGAGTTTCTGAGGATGAATATTGCTGTAAGAAGCATGAGGCAGCCAAGCTGGTTTGTCAGAATAAGGCAAAAAATAGGAAGGAAAAGGAGAAAAGGCATGATTTGGCTTTTTGGAAAGATAGAAAATATTTCTGGAAGTAAATAAGACATAGGAAAAATAAGGCAAATAAAATTCTAAGTTGTGTAAAGAATAGGATCGGAGAAATGATTTGGGAGCCCAATGAGTTAAGTGAAAGATGTGGTGATTACTTCTGTGAGTTATTAGAGCATGAAAACAAAGGTGATTCTGAGGCAGAAGCAGATGATGTCAAAGTGAGAGATGAAAGTACAGGGGAGATCTCAAGAGAAGAGGTGTGCAAAGCTCTAAAATCTCTTCAGAACGATAAGGCTTTGGGAGTGGATGGCATAAGTGCTGTGATGCTAAAATATATGATGTTGTCTCTGTAATTGACTGGTTAACTGAAATTTGTCAGTTGTGCTGGGAGTTAGGAATGGTCCCCCAAGATTGAAGAGATGCTATAATTTTTCCTTTGTATAAGGGAAAGGGTGATCAGACTAAATGTAAGAACTTTCGTGGTAAGAATCACATTATTCATGCCATATAACCACAGTAACAAAATGCCATCTGTACATGATATATAACTGGGTCCAGCATGGAACCTCAGGCCTGTTTATTGAAACCAGCAAAGTTAAAAGAAGTACAAGACCTTTTGGATGCCCGCAACGGGGTCCTTCTCAGATACATTAAAAGAGGGACATGGGCTGGAATACAGACATATATAAAACGTCATACATAATACACTTGTAAGCTGCCATCTGGTGGTGAGCCAACATTTGGTTACAATACAATTAAATGATTAAGGCATAACTGAATCACTAGGACAGTTGTAATTGGTATTGTCTGTGAAAAGAAAAGTCCATGGTCTGGGAATGACATGTGGGACATAATCATTACAGCATATAGGACCCTTCCATAAAATAAACAAACTTTCTGTGAAAGTCAAGTGGGATCTCTTACCTGGGGTGGCAAGGATCTCCGCTCCTGACCAGATGGGAAGGTGCATTCCAGAACCAACTAGTCGGGAGAGGGATGTGTTCAAAGCACCTACTCTAACATTGTACATTTGCTCTTTAACTCTGGTATTCAAAGTTCTTGAAGTAGACCCGATGTACTCCAGGTCCATGCCATCGGGATCAGTTGCTGTAAGTGGAATGCTGTAGATGCCAATTCTATTGTTTTTGTGTACCAGGTCCTGGTCTTTCTTAATGACCTGAAAAATGTTTCGTGGCTTGACACCAAAACTGAAAAATGTTTTTGCGTCTTGACAGAAAGAACCTACAAGACTTAGGTTCCTGGGATCAATTGCTTATGTACCACCATTAGTTAATATATTGAGCAATGCATGTAAACCAGTTGTAATCAGTTTTGGTGCCAAGATGCAAAACATTTTTCAGGCCATTAAGAAAGACCGAGAATTGGTACACAAGAACAATAGATTTGGCATCTACAGCATTCCACTTAAAGCAACTGATCCCGATGGCATGGATCTGGAGTACATCTGTTCTACTTCACAAACTTTGAATCCCAGAGTTAAAGATCACATGTATAATGTTAGAGTAGGTGCTCACAGCCTTCTCCCGACTAGTTGGTTCTGAAACGCACCTTCCCATCTGGTCAGAAACGGAGATCCTTGCCACCTCAGGTAAGAAGTCCCACTTGACTTTTACAGAAATTTGTTTATTTTATGAAAGGGATGTATATGCTGTAATGATTATGTTCCACATGTCATTCCCAGACCATGAACTTTTCTTTTCACAGACAATACCAATCAAAACTGTTCTAGTGATTCAGTTATGCCTTAATCATTTAATTGTATTGTAATTGAATGTTGGCTTCCCACCAGATGATAGCTTACAAGTGTATTACATACAACGTTGTATATATGTCTGTATTCCAGCCCATGTGCCTCTTTTAATGTATCTGATCATGGACCCCGTTGCGGGCTTCTGAAAGGTCTTATACTTCTTTTAACTTTGCTGGTTTCAATAAACAGGCCTGAGGTTCCATGCTGGATCCAGTTGTATATCGTGTACAGACGGCGTTTTGTTACTGTGTGAACTTTTGTGATATCAGTTTGCTGAGTGTGCCAGGGAAAGTATTTGGAAAGGTTGTTATTGATAAGGTACAAGATCTTACATCAGAGAAAGTATGGGATATTCAGAGTGGTTTTATGCCTGGTAAGGGCTGCTCTAACCAAATTTTTGCTTTACGTTGGATGATTGAAAAGTATCTGTCTGTTGGTAAGAAAGCTTTTGCTGCCTTCATAGATTTAGAGAAAGCTTGTGATCGAGTAAATAGGACTCTTCTATGGAAGGTACTGATTAAATATGGTATCACTGGAAATCTACTCAATAGTATGAAAGCCATGTATGATGGCAGTAAAGCATCCGTACGAGTAAATGGTGGTGCATTGAAATGGTTTTCTATTGGAGCAGAAGTTAGGCAGGGTTGTGTAATGCCACCCTGGCTGTTTAATACATCTAAATTAAGAAATTATGTTGCTGTTTTGACTAAGGCCTTTGGAATTAATGATTTCAACCCAGGGATCATTGATATTATCCACCCTTGAGACCTGATTCTTTCAAGAAACCTAACACAGCTATATTGATACAGTTTCAGACAAGAATGTCAAGAGACATTTGGCTTTCGAAAAGAAAATTAGTGGTCTGCAATTCTGACCTCAATACTACTTTACCTAAATCAAGGATTTTTATCAATGAAAACCTGATTCCATTCTATAAGGAACTATTTTAGAAGGCTAGGACTCTTTTGCATCAGGGTTTAATTGGTTCAACTTGGATTAATAATGGCCATGTTTTCATAAAAAAAAAAAAAAAAAATGTGTTTCACTAAGGAAAAAAATTATCTCATTATCCTATTTAAATGAGTTTTTGACTCCTAATGAGGGAAAAAATGAACTGATTATTTATTTGATATTAGATGTGGGGGAGTGGCTAATATTTTGGTGATTTGGCTTGGATGCATTTTGGTCTTATTTGTGGTGGTTTAGATTGTTTGGTTATTGATTTAACTTTGTGTAATATATGAATAACCAATATTTTTCTATACATGAATATGGGGCCATTGCATCTACTGATTTTAGGGATTCCCTTAAAATGATTCATTTTAACATGAGATCTTTTAATAAATAAATTATGAACTTGAAGCATTTCTTAAGCTGGTGGATTATCAGGTTGATATTCTTTGCATTAGAGAAACTTGATTTCCTAGTGAAAATTGTTTACGTATTCCATTCTGTCAAACATTTTTCAAAAATAGATTATTGTTTTTCAAAAGGAAGAGGAGTTGCAATCTGTACTTAATTTTAAATGCGCAGGACTACCCTTCGATTGAAGAACTCATGTTTATTGATTCGGAATTTTAAATTATTTTAATTCAGGATCAATTCAATATTTACTCAGCGTTGTGTTGCCCTCCTTCAGCCAGACCTTATTCCCTTTATTAATAAATTTACTGATATTTTGAATTTTATTAATTTAAAAAAAAAAGAAAGGTTTTTTATTGGGAGATTTTAATATGGATATTTCTTCTGATCTACCTTATTCTCAAGAATTTCTTATCAGCCTTAACTTAACTGCTGGATTTCTTAATACTATTCAAGGAGCTACGAGAATAACTCAACATTCAGGTACCACTTTGGATTTATGCATTACTAACTGTTCTTCTGAACAGTGCTTTTCTGGTATTCTGAACTTTAACATCAGCGATAACCTTCCTATCTTTGTATGTTACAGACTTAATTTGAATCAGCCTAAAACCTCTTATGTGACTGTTTGTTCAATTAACTCAATCTAAATACATTTACACATCATATTTCCTCTACCCAGTGGGATGAGGTTTTAAATTTATCTAATGGCGACCTGGCTTACAATACTTTTTTGAATTTTTTCTTGACAATCTACAATCAAACATTTTCTATTTTAAAATCTTCTTATAATTAAGTAAATGGCGTAAACCATAGATTTCTAGTCATTGCTTGAACTTAATTAATAAAATAAAAAACTTTTTTCTAAATTTTTAAAAACTCGTCTGCAAGAGAATTTTAATACTTTTAAAACCTTTAGAAATGGTCTGAATTCTACTATTAGAAAATTATAAAAGGAGTATTATTTTAGGATTTTTTTCTCTTAATAATACGAAATTAACTTGGAAACACTTAAATTCACTTCTTGGTCGTGGTTACCATTCTTCGCCAATTTCTCTTACATGTAATTCTGCTCAGATCACTGACTTACCATCCATTGTTAATCATTTTAATAATCACTTTGTCTCAACTGTAAAAGTAGTTTCTCAACGGGTATCTAAACTTAATTTTTTAACAAACTTCTCCTCCTGAGACTCGCTGTTCCAATTCTTATTCATATTCTAAAAATTACTAAAACTGAACTTATTCATCAAATGCAATCATTCATATTCTAAAAATTACTAAAACTGAACTTATTCATCAAATGCAATCAATAAGTTTAAATACTTCTGCAGGACCAGATGATATTATTCCTATTGTATTAAAGCCAATAATTTATTACATTACAACCCCTTTATTACACATTTATAATAATATCTGAAGAGTTGGAAGACCGAATTCTCGGGCATGTATCCGAATTCTTTTAAAATATCTCAAATTACTCCTATCTTAAAAAAGAAGTCCCCAACTGATGTTAATAATTACCGTCCAATTGCAAAAGTTCCAATTTTTGCAAAAAAAAATTGAGAAAATATTATTTGGAAGACTTTTCTCATTTTTTAATAAAGATCAGTTATGTAATAAAAATCAATTTGGTTTTGTTCCAAACTCGACTGAAATGGCTTTATTGTATTAAAAAAATAAAATTCAGACTAATCTATTAAACTTTAGGTATTCTGTGGGTTTATTTATTGATCTTTCTGAAGCTTTTGATAACTCATAAGGTTTTGTTAAATAAACTTAACAGTTTCGGTTTTAGGGGTTCAGTCTTCCAACTCTTAAGAAGTTACCTCTCCGATTGGTATCAATATACTGAGATTGACAACAACAAATTACATAAACAATTTAGGTTTACAATTTCATGACGCTGACCTAATTATGTATGCTGATGATATAACTCCAGAGATGCCAACAACTACAGAATCTCCGTAGTTCTTACGGAAAAAGCTCTTGCACTATGGAATACGGAAAACCGTGATTTTTCTACGGAAAATTAACGGAAGTTATTAATTTTATTTTGCTTGTTCCCCTTCCCAACGCAATAGCGGCCACTCGACAATCCGTCATTCATCTTGCTTGCGATGCTGCCTCCAGTTCTGCCTTTCAAAGCTCCTCGGATCTTAGCGCTAACGGCTGACACTCGATGAGTGGCCTTGCGCTGAGTCATTCTAAGTGAAAACCCTCCCTCCCCAGCATGCAACATTCTGGGGACGTTGAGCGTAGCTTGCTTTGGTGGACGTGGGTGGAGTTTGGCCTGAAGCTCTTTCGCTGTGGAGCGACAAGCTGTTGAAAATCGTTTGGTGAAAAACATAAGTGTCATTGCCTGGCGTCGGAGTTTTTTTTAAATCTTGTGTCAACCATTCATGTCAATAATTAATATTTTGAAGTTTTTTCTTGCGTTGCAGAGTTCACCAAAATGCGTAATTATGCATCTAGTATGCATCACAATTTTACCAACGCATAAAAATGTGCATCAGGAATTTTTCGCGACACGTAAAAGTACATGTCGTGAAGCGAGTAAAGTACGCATCAACATGTAAAAATATGCATCGAGAAATTCGCAAAATACACATGAACGCGCAAAAACAAATGTCGAGAAACGTGTAAAACTACGCATTGAAGAATTTTACCAGCGCGTAAAAATACGCATCGGGACAGCATTTCGCCTTTCAAAAACGGAAGCGAACGAAATAAAGATTTCTTCCGTAATCGCAATTTCGTTTTCCTGCGATGTTGCCTCTGTCCAGTATGTTGTTACACATAATTTTATTCCATAAATCTTTGTATTTCACTCTGAAAATGGAGGGGAAATTTCCGAAAACAGAAATTCGACGGCACAAAAATTTCCATGTAATCTTCGGCTTCGAGGAATTTCTGCTTTTTCGTTGTAATTTGGGTTATCCTCGAGATCAATGCATAACTGAACAGAAACTTTGGGGCAATTGGTAGTGGTGAAGGATGCATTCCGCCTGAAACTTTCGAAAACGGAAATTTCGTCTTTCAAAACTTTTGGAAACAGTGAAGATTTCTCCCGTAATCGTAATTTTATTTTTCACGCGATGTTTCCTCTGCCTAATATTGTTGTTAAATTTCATTTTATTTCGTAAATATTTGTATTTCACCTTGAATATGGAAGGGAAATGTCCGAAAACGGAAATCGGACGTAGCAAAGGTTTCCCCGTAACTGTAATCCCCCCCCCCCCCACGATGTTCCGAACGTGTATCCTGTGTTCTTACATATTCCCCCAAAAAAGGTTTGCATTTCAGCTTGATAAAGGGGGAGAGTCTGAAAACGAAAGTGACTAAGCTGAAAAATTTGTTAGAATTGATGCATGATATTCAAAAGTATTCATATTCTCCAAGTTACACTACCTTTTATCTAAAATAGTGAAAGCTATCATGCATTCATGGTCCTCAAACTGAAAGTTCTTTCAGCATGATGGATAAAATTGTCATGGCATCCAAGGGGTTAGTGAAGCCTACTGTCGTAGCTGATGGTGATGTTGAGCTTAATTTTTCAAATAACAGTTTTTCAAAAAAGAAAAATCAGAAAGGACACAACTGGTAATAAACTTGATATACTGGAAGTGGAATTCCTTGTTATCAAGCTGACAAATTAGAGACCATAGCAGTAACAGATAGAATAGATGTCACTTGGTCAGAAATCTCAAAATTAAGAGGCTGTAATGGAGCGGTTAAGTATACTAATCTCTCGAAAGTAATGTTTGCAATACTTGTAGTTCCACACTCGAATGCTGTGAGTAAGAGAGATTTTAGTTTAGTGCGAAAAAATCAAGCCCGTTTCCAACCTAATTTAGGTTTAGAAACTGTAGAAGCACTTCTTATTGCAAAAATGAATATGTTCTCCTCTGGGCAAGTGTGTTATGAAAACAGATTTTGTGCTGAGGAACTCAAATCTGCAAAACACTGTACAGCGAAATCACTAAAGAAAACTGTTTAATAAATTTTTTGTTGTGTAAAAAAAAAATGTATCAGTTATGGTGTATATTATTTTCCATGTGAAAAATTTGGAATATTTTGATACAGAATTTCATGTATATAAATGAATAAGTAAAAAAATGCAAATTAAATTAAATGAGTTGTTTTCCTCGGTTAAAATTATTCTTTTTGGTATGACTACTGAAAAATGGCCAAAACTACTGAAAATTTGTATGAGTATTACTGAAAATATCCAAAACAGGTTGGCATCTCTGTAATTCTACTTATTCATGGTAACACAATTGACTCATTGATTCAGATATTACAAAATCATTTTCTCACTGTGCTCAATTGGCTTACCCGTAGTTCTCTTGCTATTAATGTTAGGAAAATAAAAATTTTAATTTTCTTTCTGCTATAGTCAGAATACCAACCCTATACATGCTATAATTTCAAACAACACACAGGTTGAGGTAGTATAAAGTCTTAAATATTTAGGTGTTTTTATTCATTCAGATCTTAAATCCAACTCTCACATTCACTATATCATTTCCGTAATTTCTTGAAATATTGGAAACATTGGGGGAGTAATGGCTTATTTGTCTCTGAAAATTTTAACTTTAGTTTATTAAACTTTAATTTATCTCTACTTTTCATATTGTATTTCAGTCTCTGGCTCGACTACCAATTACAACTTAACTAAACTTCAGATATTACAAAATAGATATTTGAGACTGTTTCAATTCAGACTTTCAGGTTCCTCCTTTTCAAATCTTAATTTGATCTCCAGATTTGCAGCCTAACAATGTTTAGTTATTAAATATTGCTCAATTATACCGTTTTAACTTAGCAAAACTCTTGTTTAAAAGGGTAAATAATGACTTATTCTCTTCTTTAATTTCTTTAGTTGTTCCTAGCCATTCTTACTCAACTAGACATAACACTTTACTGATCCCTTTTCTCCCTTCACATTAATGTTCTAGAGCTTTAATTAATTATGCTGGTAAGCAGATTTGGAATTTGCTTCCACCACAATTGTTGGCTATTAATAATTATAATTTGTTTAAAAGAAAACTTAAACAATACTTGTTATCCTGAAATCAGTTTTGTGATGCTCTGATTATCATTTTCACCTCCTGAATGGGCTGTACGGTGTCTGGCTTGCTTTGTTTTTCGACATTTTTTATGTGTTTCAGTCATCAGGATGAGAAGCTCATCAGGCCTTGTGGAGGAGGCCTTTTCCATCTTATTTCCTGGTTGTTTCTGTATTGATTTGTTTTATGTTTGAATGCCTACTGCTTATTTGTAACAACCAAAATATGAAATAAATGAAATAGAAAAAAAAAAAAAAAAATGTGTGCATGCCTGTTGTCAAAATGGACAATACTAGTTTATGTCTTGGTAATGTCTGTTTATGTAGATTGCTATATGCTGATGACACAATACTCTTGGCAGAGAGCATGAGTGAGTTGCAAAGTATGCTGTCCGAATGTATGAAGTTTGTATGAATTTCAAACTGAGTATAAATAAAGGAATAACCAAAGTTATGGTTTTTGAGCAAGGAACTGTTAGTACTGAATGAAGGATAAGTCTGAATGGTACAGTTATTGGCCCTAGGTAAATCAGTTTGTATATTTGGGAAGCATGTTCAACAGAGAACAAAGTAGATGGTGAATTAGTAGGTGAGTGAACTCTTCATTGAAAGCTATAGCTGCTTTAGGAGGATTTCACAGGAATGATGGGTTCTCCAGAAAGTCCTGAATGGCTGTGTATAAAAGTGTAATTGTTCCTACTCTGATGTATGGCAGTGAAACCTGGGTACTACAGAAGAGACCTAGTTGTTTGTGTGCTGGAGAGATGCGTTACTTATGAGGGGTTTGTGGGAAGACATGCTCTGATCATTTGAGGAATGAAGATGTGTTGCAGATGTGTAATGTAAGGCAAAATGTTGTTAGCAAGGTGTACTTAGGTTGTTTGACCATGTTGAAAGAATGAGTGATGAGGTGCTTACTAAGAGAGAGAATTTAGTCAGTCCAAGTGGAAAGAAAGAGAGGTAGAGGAAGATCAGATTCAGTAATGTCTGCATGGGTAAAAGATAATGAGTATGAAGTACGAAAGGTCTTTTGTACGGTGTGTGATGACTGTTAATGAAGCCCGAGCTGTGTGCCGAGATCGATGTAAATAAAGACATTTGATACAGCAACAATAAGTTCTTTCTGTGAGGCGCTAACCTCTGAATATCAGAGAACAGCTTAGTGATATGTATGTCTGTATCATCATCCTTATCAACCATTATCAATCCACTGCTGGACAAAGATATCACCAAGTTTCCTCCACAACGGTCTGTCTTGTGCCAGTCTCCTCCATGTCACTCCCACATACTTTCGAATTTCATTCACCCATCTCCCATGTGGTCTTTTTCTGGGTCTTTTCCTGTCCCTTGGAATCCAATCTAAAATTTCGGCTGTCCATCTATGGTCTGTCCTTCTGGCAGTATGTCCAGCCCGCTTCAGGGATTTAACTCTGATCATGATGTCTTCCACTTGTCGTTTTTCGGATCCACGAGTTCCTCTTCTTATCTCTCCTGGTTACACCAAGCATGCACTTCTCCATTCTTCTTTGAGTTGCCTGCAGCCTTTGTATGTCTCTTTTAGTTAAGGTCCACGTCTCTGCACCATACGTAAGCACTGGAAGGATGCATTGATCAAACACTTTTCTTTTAAGACATAATGGCATATTGCTCTTGAAAATTATGCTGTTTCTTCCAAAAGCTCTCCAGGCAAGTTTTGTACGCCGATTAATTTCTTCATCAATATGACCCTGACTTTAGATCTTCTGTCCAAGATAAATGTAGGTATTGGTTATCTCCAGCTTTTCCCCATCAATTGATAAATCTTTATTTCTTGTAAAAGTATTGTACATCACTTTTGTCTTCTGAAAGTTCATTTTTAATCCCACTTCTTTACTCTTGTCAGCAAGTTCCTGGATCATTCTCTGCATCTGTGATGGGGTAGTTGCAAAAATGACTGTCATTAGCAAAACAAAGGTGGGTTAGATAATCTCCATTAATCTTTATTCCTTTGCTTTCCCAGTTCAGTGATTGAAAGACATTTTCCAATGTGGCATTTAAGAGCTTCAGAGATATGGTGTCACTTTGTCTCACTCCCTTTCCAATTTTTATGTGTGTTGTATTTTCAAACAGCCGAATCTTTGCACTTGCATTTTCATAGATGTTATTAATAATATTAATGTATGCATCTTCAATACCGCAGGATTTCAGAGCCATTGTAACTGCTGATGGTTTCACTGAATCTAAGGCTTTTTCATAATCGATAAAAGCCATGCACAATGGAAGTTCATATTCCCTCGCTCTTTCAATTAGTTCTCTCAGTTTGTGTATATGATCTATAGTGCTGTAGCCACTCTTGAATCAAGCTTGTCCTCTCGGTTGAGCCACATCCAGTGTTACCTTCAAGCGGTGTGAAAGAACTTTAGTGAAGATTTTATAAACCACTGATAGGAGGCTGATAGGTCTGTAGTTCCTGAGATCCTCAACATCACCTTTTTTATGTAGCAGAATCATTGTAGCGTTGTTCCAATCCTCAGGAATATTCCCTTCATTAAGGCATCGAGTGAAAATTTGGGCGAGTACTGTTTCGATTTCTCCACTTGCATCTTGTATGATGTCTACAGTAATTCTATCTTCTCCTGGAGCTTTTCCCCGCTTCATGTTCTTGATTGCATGTGCAACTTCTGCTGGGAGGACTGGAAGAACTCTGGTACTGGTACCTTTCATGATGTCTGGAGTACATGTATCATCCCTTTCATATAATTTGGAGTAGAAATCTTTCACTCTTGTCAAAATTTTGCCTCTATTTCATGTTCAGAACCATCTTCTTTTCTCAGAGCCATAATCTGTTTTCTTCCCTTACTGAGATGTCCCTTTGCTATCTTTAGGCTATGGTTGTTTTCAATTGCTTTCCTCACTAGTTCACAGTTGAATTTCCTTATGTCTTCAGTGATACTCTTTCGTGCTGTCTTGCATAGCTCTATATATTCCACTTTGGAAGTCACATCTTCTTTAGTTGTCCTCATCTCTCTTCTTTTTTGCATCAACGTTTTGGGTTTTCCCGATAATTTGTTCACATGCAATTTGTTCTTAGACCCAGCTAATTTTGTTGCTGTTTCCATAAGAGCTTTGGTTACTTTTCTTTTAACTTCAGAAATATCCACTTTTTCCGTTGTTAGGCCTTCTAAAGCAGAGAATCTGTTCTTCAGTTCCAACTTGAAGGTATTATGGTGTTTTTTAAGGTTGGTTATGTCAATACATTTTGTTTGTCTTATGAGCTTGCTACGTTCGAGTTTAGTGTTGTGGTGCATCTTACATTTTACCAATCTATGGTCACTACCTGTGTTGAACTTGTTTAGCACACTGCAGTCTTCTATGACGAATTTTTTGTTACTCATAATAAAATCAATTTCACTTGTCCCATTTGGATGTCTCCATGTCCATTTCCTGTGTGGCTTTTTCTTGAAAAAGGAGTTCAAGATGAAAAACCCTTCTGCCTCTGCAAACTCAACGAGAGTATTTCCACGCTGGTTTCTGTAGCCGTGACCGAATTTACCTACTGAAGTTTCATTCTGTTGCTGTTGCCCTATTTTTGCATTGAAATCTCCCATAATTATCTTTAAGTGCTGCTTACCTTTATTATTTAGATGACGAATTTCCTCATAAAATTCTTCAATTTGTTCTTTAGGATGACTTGTGTTGGGTGCATCAGCTTGAATAATCTGAGCCTGGTATCTTCTCGAGAGTTGGATAACAAGTCGTGCAGCTCTGTCAGAGGAACTTTCAACTTCTACAACTTTATCCTTCAGTTTCTTGTTTATTATAAATCCAACACCACTAGTTCTGCCAGTATCTCTGTCCCACGATAGTAGAAGAGATGTCCACTTTTCAGTTCAATGAGATCTTCTCCTTTTCTCCTTACCTCACTTAGCCTGACGATGTCCCACTTGATCCTTTGTAGTTCCTCTTCCAATTCAAGAAGCCTTGAATCAGAAGATAGGGAGCGTCCATTATACGTAGCCAAGGTCAGCATCAGATGGCAGCCTAGTCCGGCATGTGTGTATATATTATGTTAAACAACAGAAAGCAAAATGATAGGGAAAAAAAAGTTTCTTTGCCAGTTTTCTTTTGCAGTGATGCTGTCTGTGTGTGTTCTAAGGTAGTACTGCTGATAGTAAATAGTAACACTGTACTAGTGATCCGATTTATTGGCGTAGGAAATAAACACATAAGCGTTTCCAAACTTTCGCACATCAACCAGATGGCTTTTTCAAGGAAGTTAGACAGAAACTGCAAACTGAAAAATAGAACGCTTAACAATTTGAATGCAGTAACTTGACAATAAATAGATGCGACGTTACATTCATTAAAGATACGAGGCATCACGTTGGTTGCACGCGGGATCCTGGTAGAGAAAAGGTGTTACTTGAAGAATTGGTTCCAAATTCGTGGCAACTCGAGCGAGACAGAATCATTGCAAGAATCGCTGTTGGTAATGATCTCCAAGGTTTCCCGAATGGCTGTACATTTATGGGTAGAGTAGCTAGCTAATTTCTTTGTATCATCCCACATAGGAGTAGCTGACTTAAATTTGACTTCTCTGAACAGTGCCGTGGTTACTTTACCGTATTTTGTGTCCCTTTTATGTTTGTTGACTCTGATTCCAAACGAACGTTTGGTCATTCCAATGTAGTATCATTTAGAGCCGTTCGGATATTGTAGGGGGATCGCATAAACGCCTGCTTCGCAGGAGAGAGGTGGTTTTTCACTATTTCTCTTTAGTATAGTATGTAAAGATGCAGAGGACCTTATGCCGACGCCGTAGTTCATCTTCTTGAGGGCGTTTTTGAGTTTGTAAGACACACTTGGTATGTAGGGAATTGAGCCTAAATAACGTAGCTGCGGCACAGGAAGACTGGAATGTTTGGCTTTGGCTTTTGGGATAAAGCTACGTATCCGATTCAATGAATATCCTACATCAGTGGCTAACTTGATGACGCTTTCAATTTCGTGTTGTCTAGAATGGGTATCAGAAGAAACGACGAAGGCTCTTTGAATTCGAGAACGGAAGATAGCTGCTTTGTATTCTGCGGGACAGAAAGAGCTGCGGAGCATCAGGTTCGGGACGGACGTGGGTTTGTAGTAGACTTGAGTACCGAGGTGGTTGTCAGATGATTTCCTCAATAAAACATCCAGGTAAGGTAAAGCGTTGTTGCTTTCAAGCTCCATCGTGAAATTGATCATAGGATGTATATCATTGATTTTATCAAAGAAAATTGGAAGTCTCTCTTTTCCGTGAGGCCATACAAAAGATACGTCGTCTGCATAACGCAGCCAAGTGGTAGGCCGTGGGGTAATGCTGGAGAATATATTCCGCTCAATTGGGCGAAGTATTGCTTCTGCAAGGATGGGTGAAAGTGAGGATCCCATCAGAGCACCATTTTTCTGTTTATATACTTGTCCTTGGAAACTGTAGAAGCTAGTATTAGTGACCAAGTCTATTAATTTGAAGATGCTGAGGCATGATTCCTGCGTATAAAATGTTGAATTAGATATGGCCTCCTTTAATGTTCTGATGGCTTCTAGAACGGGAATTGAGGGGTAAAGGGAAACTAAGTCGAAGCTGCCAATAATGTCGCTTGGCAGGACAGTGAGTTTCTTGGCTTTCGTTATAAAATCCGGAGTGGAATTTATTACCAAGTCCGATTCAGGAAGAAAACTACGCAGGAAATTGGATAGTGCTTTCTCTAAATGGTACGTTGGTGCAGACTTTCTAGATACGATGGGTCTCAGTGGGTTTCCGGGCTTATGGTGCTTAAGTCTTCCGAAGAGCTTCGGGATCTGAGGTCCTGGTGGTAATCTGGCGGCTTTCCTGAGCTCGTCTGAAATAGCTGGTAACCGGGCTGCTCTTTGTACCTGTGCAATCCAAGAAATCATAGGGTTCCTTTGAAGGGCTATAGAACCAGAGCCAGTGACAAAATCTTCAATCTTCGTCTTTTAGTCTTCTGCGTCCATAATCGCTATCTGGCCACATTTGTCCGTTAGAGTCAATATTATGGACGGATCATTTCTAAGGATCGAAACTGGCCTCGGAATTATAAATCTATTAGGTATTTTAGTAGTATCATACCAAGATCGTAATTTAGAAGAACAGAGCTGGCGTAATTCATCTTTTGAGTCGTTTTGAACTCTCGATATTACGCTTTCGAATTCGGAAACGATGCTTTTTGGGTTCGATCTGGTTCGGAAGCAGAATTTTGGTCCAAGCTCCAAAACTTTCGTTTCATCTTCGGAAAGCGCCCGGTTGGAAATATTGACGAATGGAATTGTGAAATCTTTAGCCTTTGGAGTCTGGGAGGATCTCAAGTAATTCAGTTTTTTGTTATGCGTGGAGAATAAGGAATGTTTGATTTTATCAACTAACATATCTACACGGGGGGTCAAGATGTTGAAGGTGATGGGGTCGCACAATCCGTGCAATTTCATGTAGAGGGTGTAACACTTGGTCTCCAATGACATAACGTCCTTTCTTTTCAGGTTCACTATACGTGACAGGGTCTGACGAAGAAATTTGTCCTTTTTATTTTCAAACCAGGAACTTTTATCCGTTGATTTAAAGTTGAGGAACTTTGGGATTAGGCCCGAAGTTTTGCAGGCGGATAAAATGTCGAGGTGGGAGCGTTCCTTCTCCAGTTTGAGTCGAAGACGTCTAAAATGTTTGAAGGTGTTCCACATTGCTCGGAGAATGGCAAAAACAAACTTATAACGAAGAACAGTACACCAATTAAGTAGTAAATAGTAACATTGTACTAGTGATCCGATTTATTGGCGTAGGAAATAAACACATAAGCGTTTCCAAGCTTTTGCACATCAACCAGATGGCTTTTTCAAGGAAGTTAGACAGAAACTGCAAACTGAAAAATAGAACGCTTAACAATTTATTTTTCAGTTTGCAGTTTCTGTCTAACTTCCTTGAAAAAGCCATCTGGTTGATGTGCGAAAGCTTGGAAACGCTTATGTGTTTATTTCCTACGCCAATAAATCGGATCACTAGTACAGTGTTACTATTTACTACTTAATTGGTGTACTGTTCCTCGTTATAAATTAGTACCTCTGATGTTTAATGCCATGCCATTTCTTTTATGCTGTTACTTTCTCATGCTTTCCCCCTTTCTGCTCATTGTGTATATTGTATAAGATTATTCCTAAAATGATGTGTTATATTATGGTGATTCAAATGTCATTGCCATTTTGAAGAGTCATCCTGTGTCAGGCAATTACTTGGTGCACATTCATCATGCAGATAAGAATGATGCATGACTGGAAAACCTGTATTGTCTAGTTGGTATAAATAGGAGCACACGCTGCTGTGATTTATTGGGAAATTTTCTGCATGTTGAAAGCTATGGACAAGTAATACACAATCTGAATGCTGTTATGGTTTCTCTTTAGAAAAAAGTTTACATCTGCAGCCGCGGTGAAGGAAATTCGTGCTGTGGAAGGTGAAGGAGCAGTGTCTGAAAGAATGGTAAGTTTTGGTATGTGCAATTCGAAACTAGGGACTGCAGTCTTGAAGACAATGCATGTGCTGGGAGACCTTCAATGGTGAATTCTGAAGCTGTACTCCAAGCCATAAGAGTCAAATCTATGCACAAGCAGTAGACAGTTGTCAAATGAGGTGGGAATATGTTTGCCTACAATTGTTCGCAAACTGCAGAAATGCAGCAAGACGCACAGAAGCTGTTGCCAAGTGCCTCGTGAACTGACCGCTGCTCAAGTTCAGCGAGATGTGTGCACGTGTGTCGCCAATTGCTGGAAAATCCAAAGGATGACCATTCCTTTAGGCTAATTGTGACGTGATGAAAAATGGACGTTTTTACGGAATCCGGACTTGAGAAAACAGTGGCGTTAGATCCCAAAAAGGGGATAATTTGGGCACAAAGTTATATGGTGAAACTTTCATTGGGAATTGGTTTCAGATGGCCAATGCATTAATGCACAGCTGTACTATTTCCAGTTGGAGCAGATGTATTCCACTTAAAGCCAAAAGTCCCCTTCTCTGGTGAAGTATAAGAGTTCTTCTCAAACAGGATAGTGCTCCTGCTCATCATGCCCAGTCAGAAAGGAACTGAAGGGTATTGAGCAAAGGCCCCACCCTGCTTATAGAACTACCACTTATTCCAGTCCATGACACACTTCCAAACATTCACGATGTTGAACTTGGAGTCCAATATTTTTTCACCTTAAAACCGAAGGAATTTTTCACAGGGGGATTTAAGACATGTTATCACGATGGTATAGGACCATCAAGCACAATAGACTGAAGATTAAACTTTTATGTTTATGCATTTATTCACGTTTTCATCAATTGTCAGAAAATGGCAATAACTTTTGAATCACCCTGCTATATATTGACAGCTACAATAATTTTCTGTGCCCACATGGTCTGTTCTCACTTTAATAGGCTTACCCTTTTACAGCTTGTCTGCTAATTGATTCTGTAACAAGCAAACCATTTGATGACGACCATGTAGCAGATTTGGTACTTTTCTAATAGTATACATACTCTTTGTTGTATAGCCTTCACTATAATTTGTTTTCTTATTTATTAAAGAGATAAAGTTCATTATTACACACCTGTCAACCTGTGCGGTTTAACGGCATTTCTTTCTTTTTTTTTTTCTTTGTTTTTGCTCGTGTACGGGTGTACAAATGTTTTGTACGTTTTTTTTTGTCCCTGAAAAAACAATTTAAATATTTACATTAACTAGCCCTCTGTGAAAACTTTTTTTACAGATATAATACCAAACGTTTTATGTTTATTCCGTGGCTCATGCTAAACATTCGCCAAATCGCCACTGATTGAGAAATGTCGTGAGAGAAAAACAAAACAGAATCAATGTAAATATTGGTGAAAGATATGCATCCCTATGGTTTGATGTGGCAGTAAGATTTTCATGGGGTCCCAAGAACACCGGTCACAGTTGTGTGTAGGGGAATCGGTGGAGGTGAGAATAACAGCTGCTGAGAACAGGGGATAGAAAGAAATGACCTCAAGCCTGGGTACTAGGTGTCGTCCCACCCTCTCAGGGGCCAGGCCTTAACAGTAGAGATGGGCACATCGGTGAGAAACCGGTGGTTACTTGCTTCCGAAACGTCGATGTGTTGAACTTCTTCCTCTTTTTAAGAATGCAACAAAAAGAAATTCATTAATTTTTTTGTAGAAAATGTTCTTTATCAGTTTGTTCAAATATCGGGTCATGAAACCTCGATGCTTTTTCAATTATTAGGTTCTCCAACATCGATTACAGGTGGCAAACATTGATGTTCAAAAACATGGAAGTTTTTGCTCATCCCTACAGCCAATCAAAACCCATTCTTTTCTTTTCTCACTTCATACTGAACATCAGCAAGCTATCTCAACATAACCGTAATCACAAATTCTCATGACAGATGTGTTGTGAAAAAGTCACGATATTTCTGTAAATTTTGTGCTAATTCAGCAGATGTTTTTCACTGGAATTACAAGTTTTTTGTAGGAATTATTCATCAGGAATTACAAGTTTGGGGGAAAACTACTGTAATAGGATTTGGGTAAGCCTAAATAATTTTTTTCTCTGCTTAATTTGAATATTTCACCCATCAAATGGCTGAGAACTCACAGAAACAAGTTGGAAGACAGAAACCATGGTCATGGCAAGTTTCAGGCTGATTGGATTAAATTATTCCCTGGCATTGTTGATGTATCTAAGATAGGATCTACCCATGCTTTTTGTAAAATATGCAGCAAAGACATTAAAGTTGTAGCATCAGGCTTATTTGATCTGAAAGAACACTTTCAGATAAAATTGCATAATTTTTTTTTTAAATGAAGAAGGGGGCATCTATCGAAACTTTCTTTGCTCAACCAAAGCAGGAAGGTAATGTTACAAGGGCTGAAGTTTTATTTGCCAATTTTGTCACCCAGCACAATTTACCTGCTTCTGTAGCTGATCATTTTTCTGACTTAACAGTTAAAATGTTGCTTGACAGTGCTATTGCCAAGAAGTTTCAGTTAAAACGAACCAATACAACACTTATTACTAAAAATAGTATAACTATATACTAAAAATCCGAAAATTCTTGGCATAGAATAAATATAAAATTTTCCAAGCTTTCGCTCATCTACCAGATGGCTTTCTCAAAGAAGGTAGACAGCTAACTGCAAACAGGATAATTGAACATTTCAACACTTTAAATGCGGTGACTTGACTAGACAATAAATGATTAGGAGCAAAACGTGATATTTCGAAGAAACGAGGTCACGTTGGTTGGGCACGCTGTACTATGGTAGAAATCTCAGCATTATTTGAAGAATTGATTCCAAATACGTGGCAACTCCAGAGAGACGCTATCGTTGCAAGCCTCGCAGCTGGTCAAGATTTCCAAGGTTTTGCGAATGGCAGTAGATTTGGGTGTGGAGTATGAAGCTAATTTCTTTACATCACTCCATATAGGATCGGCGGACTTTAACTTGACTTCTCTTGATAGGGCAGTGGTTATTTTCCTGTCTCTTGTATCCCTTTTATGTTAGCTGATTCTAATTCCAAACGAACGTTTTGTCATTCCGATGTAGTATCGCCTGGAGCCGTCCCGATATTTTAGTGGGATGGCATAAATACCTGCCTCAGAGAAGAGGGGGCTTGTCAATATTTCTCTTAAGCATCGTGTATAAAGATGCCGGAGACCTTATGCCGACACCGAAGTTCATCCTTCTGAGCGTGATTTTGAGTTGATAGGAAATATTTGGTATGTAGGGAATAGAGCCCAGGTAGCGAAGTTGCGGCATAGAAATATTATTAGCACTCCTGGTTCTGGCTTTCTCGAGAAAGTTATGCATCTGGTTCGAAGTATATCCTGCCTCAGTGGCCAATTTGACAATATTTCTTAGTTCGGATTGTCTAGAACGAACATCGGATGAGACAGCGAAGGCTCTTCTAATTCGTGAACGGAATAAGGCGGTCTTGTAATCATCAGGGCAGAATGAACTGCGGAGCATCAGGTTGGGAACTGAGGTTGGTTTATAATAGACTTCCGTATGAAGGCAGTTGTCATGCGATTTTCTGACTGAGACGTCGAGATAAGGTAAGGTACCATTGTGTTCAAGCTCCATGGCGTTCAAGCTTCTCTTTATCCATCGATCCCCGTACCGGAAGCCATCAGAACATTGAAAGAGGCTATATCTAATTCATCTGTTTATTCTCAGGAGTGTTGCCTCAGCATCTTCAAATTAATGGACTTGGTCTCAAATTCCAGCTACTTCAGTTTTCGAGGGCAAATTTATAAACAAGTAAATGGCGCTCCGATGGGATCTTCGCTCTCAGCCGTCCTTGCGGAAGCAATGCTTCGCCCCATTGAGCAACATATATTCACCAACATCATCCCAAGACCTACCACCTAGCTACGATATGCAGACGACATATTTTTCATATGGCCACATGGAAAGGAGACTTTCCCGTTTTTCCTCGATAAAATAAATTGTATACACCCTACAATCAATTTCACCATGGAGCTTGAACACAATGGTACCTTACCTTATCTCGACGTCTCAGTGATAAAATCGCATGACAACCGTCTTCATACGGAAGTCTATTATAAACCAACCTCGGTTCCCAACCTGATGTTCAGCAGTTCATTCTGCCCTGATGATTACAAGACTGCCTTATTCCGTTCACGAATTAGAAGAGCCTTCGCTGTCTCATCCGATGTTCGTTCTAGACAATCCGAACTAAGAAACATCGTCAAATTGGCCACTGAGGCAGGATATACTTCGAACCAGATGCATAACTTTGTCGAGAAAGCCAGAACCAGCAGTGCTAATAATATTTCTATGCCGCAACTTCGCTACCTGGGCTCTATTCCCTACATACCAAATATTTCCTATCAACTCAAAAACGCGCTCAGAAGGATGAACTTCAGTGTCGGCATAAGGTCTCCGGCATCTTTATACACGATGCTTAAGAGAAATATTGACAAGCCCCCTCTTCTCAATGAGGCAGGTATTTATGCCATCCCACTAAAATATCGGGACGGCTCCAGGCGATACTACATCGGAATGACCAAACGTTCGTTTGGAATTAGAATCAGCGAACATAAAAGGGATACAAGAGACGGGAAAATAACCACTGCCCTATCAAGAGAAGTCAAGTTAAAGTCCGCCGATCCTATATGGAGTGATGTAAAGAAATTAGCTTCATACTCCACACCCAAATCTACCGCCATTCGCAAAACCTTGGAAATCTTGACCAGCTGCGAGGCTTGCAACGATAGCGTCTCTCTGGAGTTGCCACATATTTGGAATCAATTCTTCAAATAATACTGAGATTTCTACCATAGTACAGCGTGCCCAACCAACGTGACCTCGTTTCTTCGAAATATCACGTTTTGCTCCTAATCATTTATTGTCTAGTCAAGTCACCGCATTTAAAGTGTTGAAACGTTCTATTATCCTGTTTGCAGTTAGCTGTCTACCTTCCTTGAGAAAGCCATCTGGTTGATGAGCGAAAGCTTGGAAAGTTTTATATTTATTCTACGCCAAGAATTTTCGGATTTTTAGTATATAGTTATACTATTTTGAGTTTAATTTGGTGTACAGTTCCTACTTTTTGAACTTATTACTAAAAACGGCTTAGCTCCATCTGCAACAGAACCAGTTATCAATGTGTGCAAAGAGTCACCCTTCTCACTGATGATTGATGAATCGAATGACAAGAAAACTGATAAGAGATAAGCTATTATTGTGAGAGTTTTTGAAGATGGTTTGGGACCCAGAGCAAGATTGCTGGACATGCCAGTATGTAGTGGTGTGAGGCCATTTTCAATGATATTGGCACAGCATTCACTATGCTGAATATCCCTTGGAGTAACTGCATTGGCTTTGCTAGTGACGATTGCAGTGCTATCTATGGTGGAGAAGGCAAACTCTGTACTTACCAGGGTGAAGCAGAGAAATCCTGATCTCTTCAGTATTGGATGCATTTACCACCTAGGCAATTTGTGTGCACAAGCTGGAGTGAAGCAACTGACTTTACTAATAGATGACATACTTTTAGACATTTATTACCATTTTCAGTACAGTTCTAAATGACGAAAGACATACAAGGACTTCCAACTTTTTACTGAAGTGGATGACTTGAACTTACTGAAACATTGCCAAACCCGATTTTTATCACTGCACAAAGTAATAGACGGGGTTCTTGACCAGTATGCAGCTCTTTCATCCTATTTTGAAAGCCACAGTGATGTTGAAAAACTTGATAGAGTAAAAACATCTATGATCTTTTAAAATCGCCACTGACCCAGATGACCATGCGTTTTCTTCATCTTGTTTTGCCACTTTTAAATAAGTTTAATAGAGTTTTTCAAACAGATTAATCACATATTGGTGGTATGACGGAGGAGATGGATAGATTACTCAGGAAGTTTATGGTTAAATTTGTGCAGATGGAACATGTCAAACAAATTGCTGCTTTTGAGGCAAATCAAGTTTGATAATTGCGAAGTGCAGCATGATGACAGCACACTAGCCGTAGGCCTCTCCAACAGAACATTAATGGAAGAAATGGAATTTAATGGTGCAGACAAAAAGGTATTCTTTGAAGATGTGAGAAACTTTTATGTTGCAGTAATAAAAAAGATAGTGGGCAAATTTCCATTTGAAAATCAGGTGCTGAAAGACCTGAAAGTACTGTGCCCAACCATCAAAAACAGCCTGAAGTACATACACATTTGTAGATTGGCAGATACCTTTGCTCCATATCTTGATCAGGAAGCTCTACAGGATGAGCTGTTGTTTGATCTCTGATGGCTGTGTACCTGTACTGTCAGACAACTGCTAGAAAAAGAGCTTTTGTAGCTACTTGCTGGATATTTTAAGTTTGAGAACAAATACTGGTGGTATTCGCTTCCCAAATCTTAAAGTGCTTATTCAGCGACTCCTTACTTTGCCTCACAGTAATGCTGACTGTGAAAGATCTTTCTCCATGATGAAGAAAATCCATACAGAATGTAGAAAGTCCCTGAATACAGATACATTAACCCCCTTTTTACAGTGTAAAATAAACACCAACACTTGCTGCATAAGCTATAAATCCACTGATGACATTTTGACAAAAGAAAAACAAGCATGTGTTGACTACAATAAAAAACATTCTTAGATTAAATATGCAAATAATTAATATATGTGCCACCCCGGTGACACAGTGGTCTAAGCGATGGCTTCTAATCGTTCATCTGAGTGGGTCCGGGTTCGAATCCTGGTGAGGTATGGATGTTGTGTTTGTCTTATGGCACTGGCTCTCTCCCTTCCCTGGAACCAGTGGCCCTAAATTAAGGATGGGCGACTGCTTATAGCCCATTGAGTTGCTCACGGTGGTCATTAAAACTCCAATAAAAAATGAATAAATTAATATATGTGTGTCAGTTGCTGTCATAAAACAGTTGAGCTTGTAAAATTTGTATTTTTTTTTTTTTTCGCGTAAGGGTCATTTAGTCTTTTCAAGGTTTTTATCGGTTCATCTCACCTCAAGAGGTTGACAGGTATGTTATTACTTAATGAAATAGTTTCCATTAAGATTCCAGCTTTAAAACAACCAACAGTGTATTGCAACTTACTATTCATTTTTGTTTTGTTATTTGAACTTAAATTGTAGATAAAAGTTCTTTTATTCTTATTCCAGATGATATTCAGTACATAGTTATTGGAACCGTGATACAAGAAGTTAAAACGAGTAATATTGCCAGAGAGGTATATGTGCTTTTTTTTTTTGTTTTTCCACTTTTTTTCAACTGTTATGTTATTTTTCATTCTGAAAGAAGAAATTATTAGAATTTTATTACACAGGTATGCTTGACTAACTTTTTCTCTGCAAATATTTATTTTGTGTTATGGTCTCATTTCTATGGACTGATGATATAAAGTTGCCTGTTGGTATTAGAGGTAGTGATTTGTCTGAAGTGATTAAATCTTGCAAAGGAACTAGAAGGATGGAGAAAGTTTGCAAGCACTAGCATTAATTTTTGTTTTTTTAATATTACATTTTCCATTTTCATAGTCTTTATTTGAATGTATGTCCCATAAACTTGAACACCTGCATAAGTGTGGCATAATGAATGAGGGATCTTATTTCTCAAGCAAGCCTACTAGTTCCCAATTCTTATAAAAATCCAAGGTGGAAAGAATTTTTTTTTTCAATTGGTTTGACATGGAACGACCCATACAGTACTGCAGTTATTTTTTTGCTATTTCAATTTCAAATGCAACCACATAATTCTCTCACAATTTTTTGGTGTAACATTTTATGTACCTTTTTGCCTAAAATCACATGTGCAACTACTTACACTGCATACACCAATCTTACATTCACCCTGCTGTGATCTCTCTCATTTGCTGTTTATTTTTGCCATTTTTGTGGTACACCAGCATTCTGAATAAAATAACATATAGGCTCATGATATCCCATGCTTAAATAGGTTTTTTTTTATTTGTCTTTTGAGTTTCAAAAATCATAGAGATATATCACTGTGCAAGATCATCTCATGAGAAAAAGATTATGAGTATGAAGTATAGAAGATCTTGTGTACTGCGTGTGATGGATGTCAGTGAAGTCTGAGCTGTATGTCAAGATTGCTGTAAATGGAGAAGTTTGATACAGCAACAGTAAGTAAAAAATATCTGGTAGTTTGCATTTCTTTGTGGAGCTAACCTCTGAATCTCAGAGAAAGCTTAGTGATATGTATATGTATGTAAGATACTTAAGAGCAAAACTGAAGACTAAGGAAAAAATTTTAGAATTTAACACGAAGGGTGCAAAATAACCTGAAAATCAAAACGCGCAACGCAGCAGTTTTGAAAATTCAGAATTCACATTCTATAAAGAAGATACCTAAGCAAAAAAATACATATATAATTTTGACTCACACCTAGTACAACATAGAAAAGGTTATGTATCTACCTGTGTGAGTAAAAGGAGAAAAGATAAAAAAATAAAATAAAACAACTGAATGTAGAAGGTGTCGAGAATACTGAGCCTTGGCTTTACCAAGGACCAGCAAAAACTCTGCATTTTCTCACTTCTACAAAGACCTAGTTGGAAATGGGTTTCTGCAAGGCCATAGATGCAAGTAACATTCCCACCTAAAATAGTTTAAAAAATATATATATAAGTCATGTCCTCCGTAGAGTAGCATGACCTAGCACTAGTTAACAATTTCGCTTGCATCCATTAACCTTCATGGCCCGACCCATGCTCTTCATCTGTTACTATTAAACAGAGAGAAGAAGATTAAAGAGAACTCAAGCTGTGAGAGTGACATAATAAATAGAAATGATTTTCAGCTATAACGAAATTCCAAGTTCGTTTGAGAGAGAATTTAAACCTGAAAAACAATGCAAAAGAAATCCAAATTTTACATTGCAATTAAAAAAGGAAATGTTAATTTATAACGAACAGATTTTTGAAAGAAAACTTGAGTCTAAAACCCCTACTCTACAACTTATGACAGCACGAAAACGAGAATAAGTTAAAGATAATAATTAACTAAAGAAAACTTTGTGAAAGTTATATACCTTAAACAGTTAGTTGCAATATGTACAAAGTATTTCAGCAGTGCTTTAAGTGCATAATTAATTAGTTATTAAGAACTTTACTACTTTGAAAAAACAGCGCATAGACAGCGCATAGAAAAGGAACATGCTTAGCCATCTTCTGTTCCTAGGTACCCCAAAAGACGCTCAAAGTTACAAAGAAAAGTAAGAGTTAAAACCCGCATAAATGTTAACAGACAAACCAATGCTTAAAAGCTGAAAAGCTAAAAAACGACAGAGAAAAGGTACATAAAGTACAAACATTGAACTTATAAAACCTAGAACCCAAAAACAAGGAAGAGAGCTTACCTCTTGTGTGACAAAAACTTTTCTCCTCACAAGAGGAGAACATGGCTGACCTCTTCCGCCACTCCCTAGACGCTGGGGGCAGTGAGGGTGGGGCTGATGGCCTCCTCATACAGCAAGAAACCAACGCGCGGAGATTTTAACCAGAGAAAAAAATATATAAACTTAAGACTGTGGATCTGTATGATCAGAATGAGCAGAATTAACTCTCCAGAATACATGAGAAATATTATAAAATACACGAGCAGTTTATTTAATAATCTTTGCATGTATTAAATCACCTTAGTGAGCTTCTATAGATGAATCAGAATCTTATTAATTTTAATGTTGGTTTTACTATTTTTAGTATAGCTATCCTAGTGATGAATAACTAGTTTTCTTTTTTATTTGTTTTTATTTTCTTTTATAAACAGATTTTTAAGCTTTTTTTGTGATTTTGTTTATATTATTTAATTTTTTGTTTTAATAGGACCGTCATATCCATAGCACTAAGGTTCCTTTAGGTAGTTAATAGGCATCCTCTAGCCAACTTCCTTACGGCTTTGATTGGTCAGAATCATATTATTAACTGTAGAAAATTAAAGCAGATCTGCCAACCTTACTCTATTATTCAGAATAATTTTTCTTAAAGTTCTTTTGATGAAAGAAGAAGGAATTTCGTTCTCTAGAAAACTTTCTAATAGTATATTAATGTGGTAATTGAAATCCAAATTGTTGCTGCAAATTCTTGAAACTCTTAGGACCTGAGAAATTAGTACATTCTCAATTACTTTGGTTGAAATGTTATTATTCCAGTGTAGATATTTAATTACTTTGAAAGGAAAATTAACTCTTTTATCAAAGAGGCTAATAGATGGGTTACCTCTGTTGAGCTTAATGCTTAAGTCTAGGAACTCAAGTTCCTGATTACTGTGGTTGGTTTTACATAAGTTAAGAGAGCTAGGATAGATATTATCAAAATCACTCTCTATAACTTCTGAATTATTGATACACAGCAGATCATCAATATATCTAAAAGTGTAAAGGTTGTTATCTGAGCAGGTGGGGTGATTTTTAATGAATTTATATTCCTTAAAGAACAGGAATAGATTAGCAATATTTGTGGACGTTGATGTTCCCATTGGAATACCGTTCACTTGCTTATAGAGAGTATTATTATATAAGATATGGTTATTTTTTATGCAGCAATTGAGATAAGAGTTCCAAGTTCCTACATCAACAAATTGGTTAAGTTTAAATTCTGCATACAGCTCTTTAAAGGTAGTGATTATATCTGATAGAGGCAGATTAGTATATAGGTTTTCAAAATCATAACTATTAATATCTAGGGGACAAACTTTGAGTATAGTAGAAATTACTTCTGCATTATTATTAATTATCCAAAAATCTCTGTACATCAAGTTAGAACAGTTTCTAATGTGTTTCAAAACCTTCTTTAAGACATCTTCAAAAGCAAGATCTATTTTCTTTTTATGACTCCTTACTCCACTAGCTATGAACCTGAACTTCACAGGATCCTTATGAAACTTAACCGTTGCAAAAAGAAATGGAAATTCAGGCCCATATCTTCTAGTTTGTGGAATTTTAAGTTTCTTGAAGAATGCCTTAAACCGATTTTCTAACTGCTTGGTAGAATAACTTACGGGCTCGTATGTTACTCTATTATTGAGTTCCATAGTTAACAATTCAAAATAAAACTTCTTACAGATAATTGCAAAATTATTGCTAGCTTTATCCGTAGTGGTAAAAAATAAATTGGTCTTGTAGTTTGGAGAGTGACCTTTTAGCTTCTCCAGAGAAAAAGAGATTTCTGTCGAAACAAAAGTCCAGACCTGCCAACTCACCGGTGAAGCTATTGATTATATTATATTTCCATTCTGCGAAGGCCTCAATAGGCTGATTGTACGTTAAACTGGTTTTTACGATGTACTTATTTACATCTTGAGTGAAGCTCTCAAGAATCCTTTCTTTGGAAATTATGAAGGAAGGTCTGAATTTAGAGCCATACTCTAATAAATTCCTAAGCTTTTCATTTTCAACATAACTCAAGTTTCCGGTGATAATATGGTTGTAATTCTTATCATAGTGAACTGTATCTTTATGTTCATCACAAGAACAAGTAGTAATTACAGGAATGTAGCTCGAAGAGTTAAGTTTGTAGTTTTTAACTATTGACCCTAAGGTCTTAACATATTTAAAACTTACAATAGACTGGTGCCTGTGGATGGGAAAAAAAATTGCATTATTGTAGAACAGCTTCCTTACATTGAGATTATCGTAGGCTTTATTTAGGAACCTGATGGTAACAAAATTACTGGAAAATTCTTTAAGAGAAATTTTATCTTTAAGAATATGTTTAAGAATGTCCAGAACCAAAGCAAAAACATGCTTATCAACATGGTCAGCAGTTTCATTCCAGAATTTGAAAAAACATTTAAGGACAGAGTGCTTGAAGGACTTGAGAATTTTGTAAGTATTTTTAACAAAATTAGTGCCAGTTTTAAAGCTTTCCAGAGTTTTTAGCAAGTTAGCAAAATCAACTTTGCTTGATGTGCGAAATAACCTCTGTCCTCTATTACCTCTAGAGCAGCTCTTATTATTAACAAGAAAGAAGAGTTCACGAATTGAAAATTTATGCTGATTATGCTTATTGTCAGATAGAGTGGAATTAAGGCCATAGGGATAAAGAGACTGATGCTGCAAAATTTCAAGGGATTCAGTTTCTAGCCGAGCATAGAGGTCAGGAATAATATGTAGTACCTCTATTTTCACTTTGTCAAAACCATGAGTATGGAAATGCTCTAATTCAAAGGTAGAGTACTGGTTGGCGTTTGTGGAGGGGTTCACTCCTGAATTAGAGAACTTGTTTACTAGAGACCTGTGACCATTAATCCTAAGATGAAGAGGATTTTTACTTTGGCCAATATAGCTAAGGTTGCAGACAGTACAGGTGAGCTTATAGATGGTATTGTAGGCTTTGCAAAACTTGTTGGAGCAATTATCCTCAACAGAAGAATATAGGTTAGGATCTGCAGATTTACATGTCAAACAACGTTTGTCATTTCATAACTTTAGATTACCTTTGCCAGCGAGTTCATACACTATGGGAAAGGGTGCTAGCCTAACCGAGCGGGAGGACTTAAAATATCTGAGCTGACCTCCAATCCTTTCATCGTCCTTAGAACTCCACTTGGGCCAAAACATACAAATTCTGAGCAAACCAACTAGGAAAAACTTTTTAGAAATAAGCAGTCCAAGAAAAGACCAAACTCGAGTATAAACTACACTCCAAAAAGCTGCATCCAAAACATACTAAAAAGAAAAATTAGAAAATGAAAAAAAAACCTCAAGTGAAAAAAATAGTAATAATAAAAAAAAAAAAATAATAATAATAAAACATTTCAACTAGAATTTGCGCATGAGCTGCTAAATAATAAATTGAAATTAGTTACTTAAGAGCAAAACTGAAGACTAAGGAAAAATTTTAGAATTTAACACGAAGGGTGCAAAATAACCTGAAAATCAAAACGCGCAACGCAGCAGTTTTGAAAATTCAGAATTCACATTCTATAAAGAAGATACCTAAGCAAAAAAATACATATATAATTTTGACTCACACCTAGTACAACATAGAAAAGGTTATGTATCTACCTGTGTGAGTAAAAGGAGAAAAGATAAAAAAATAAAATAAAACAACTGAATGTAGAAGGTGTCGAGAATATCAGTATTCTCGACACCTTCTACATTCAGTTGTTTTATTTTATTTTTTTATCTTTTCTCCTTTTACTCACACAGGTAGATACATAACCTTTTCTATGTTGTACTAGGTGTGAGTCAAAATTATATATGTATTTTTTTGCTTAGGTATCTTCTTTATAGAATATGTAAGATACATATACATATCACTAAACAACTGATGGTTTCACCTGATCTTTCCACCTATGGATTAAAGATTGAAACCCAGTGAGTTGTAGTATTTTTGCTAGTGTTATACAGGTCTAGCTAATACCTTAACAGTAGGTCAGCTGAAGCTTAATTTATCTGTTTCTGGAATTCAAACCAGTTATGTGTGGTATTGCTGCTGCCTGTGAAGCACCATTTAGAGGCAAAACCATCTTCTGTTAATTTGCCACTAGGATGTATACTAATTGTCTTAGGTCCACATTCTGTGGTTTTGGACTTCATGATCTGAGGTTTGATACTACATACATAATATGATAACATTTCCCATGTGACACATACATGATCAAACCCTGCCTTGAATGTACTAACATTTTCTTCTTCTAAAGAACTATCCAGATCATTTAATTCATGTGTAGACCAAGGTGCCAACATAAAACAAGATGGACTGAAATCAGTTGCTAATATCAATAGTAACAGTATTTTCCTTAAACCAAATATCATTTTGATTACAGTATAATTAGTTATTAACATTCGATCTTCCTAAATATATATATATTTTTAATACAAAAAAAAAAAAAAAAAAAAAAAGGCAAGGTACACGTTCATATCACGAATCGGCAAAAAATAAATAAAAGTGCTATAAAAATAGTTAGTCCTGCAATGAATGTAGGGTGAGTATGTGTATTTCACACATAAATTTACTTGTAAAGTCAAATTCCTGTAAGCACGTTAAATTAGCCTGAAAAACTGTTTTTAGGCTAACTTTTTAGACAACAGTATCAAACTCGTTTTCTCCAGGCTGCAAACATTATACAGATTTTGCCATCATCTCATGCCTGCATAACAAGATGGTGCTCAAGCCTGTTAAAAAAATATATGCCAGTTTTCAATACATGTTTTCTGCCTGAGTTCCATTCAAGATTTACTACTTTTAACATATTGCTTCTTCAATCATTAGCAGTTTTCAGGAATAGTTATTGTAATGTCAAAATCTTGCAAGTGCTTTATAGAACGGCTACAGATTGTATGCATGATGAATATTTGAAATGATGCGCCTACAACTTCTGGTGATTTGCAATGAAGTGAAAAATAATATGTAACGAGTTTTTTTCTTATAGGAGGAAATTCTCCATTCCAAACTTTGTTTCTTAAATCTAGTCGCCCAACTGGTCAACTACATGGTTCGTACGCACTTTGAAAACCTTGAAAAGTCTTTGAATTAAAAAATTCATTTTCAAGTCCTTGAAAGTACTTGAAAAAGTTTAAGGCTTTGTAAATAGTGCTTGAAAAAAATGTTTTGTTTGTTAAGTAATGATATGAAAGAGCATGTGTAAAATAATTGTTTGTGCTAAAAAGTTGTATAGGAGATTTCTGTGTAGTTCCAATAAAAACACCAAGCTGATCAAATGAGCAAAACTTGCTTTCAACCCAGGGGAGTGTGTGGACAGCCGGTACCTTGGCTATGATATCACTTCAGAGTAAAGCATCATCCATGTTAGTAAAATAAGTAGAATGATGTTTTCACAAATTGTGATGGGCTTCTGTTTACTGGGGTTAGGGACGCATTCTTGCTGGAGGGTGAAACTTCCAGGAATTGCTTGTGCTTCATGCGTGGGACTCTTTCTTCACCTCACTGCATCAAAAATATGCATCGAAGTCATGCATCAAAAATAAAAGGTTAAAACAAATAATAAGTGTTATACCAGCAAATGAATACGAAAATAGTGTATACCCTTTCAAAATTTTTTGCAAGATAAAGGGATTTTGAAAAATGCCAAACCAGAGGGCAATTCAAAGTTAATAAAATAAACGAACTGTGGGTAAGGGAAAGGGGTAATGACAGGTCATTGAAGGTGTGCCAGTGCCAGCCTCAGCTAAGATTAATGGTCTGAAATTACTAAAATACTTACCTACTGACTGACGAACAGTACACACATATGATATTTCGGGTTTAAAAAGTCCTTAAAAAGTGCTTGAATTTATTTTGCTTAAAAGAGTACGAACCATGAACTAGATTTGTTTTTTACCTGCCCAAGCCAATAATTTAGATTCCCTAGGCATCTCAGGCATAGTATTTTTCAAGCCCTGCAAAAAATATATATCTTTTTTTATATGCATGTAAGTGCGTATCAGATGTATTTGAATGATACAAAGATATTAAAAATAAAAACAGGGTTCGTACGCCTCCTGGATCTCTTGGAAAACTCCTAATTTTTAATGACTCCTGGAATTATTGTATTTCTTTTTTGCTGAACTGGTTTGATTAAAAGATTTGCAGCCAGTGTTGCATCAGAAACATTAGCTCTTCTCCAGCTGTGAACTGGAGGGAGAGAGTGGGGAAGGAAGGGGGTTGCAGAAACTTCCTTGCCTAAATGGATGCACAGGCGAGCGGCCCGTTGACTGATAAGCGTCTCCTGCATGTTACTGGGATAAAAAATATGATTCTCTATCTTCACAGAATTTTGACTAAACTGGCTGAAAATTTAATGCCCTTAATAAATTGGTAAAGGGAACAAACTCATCAAATTCCGTGTGAAGCAGATAAAAATTGTGAAAACTAGCCACTAAAATTTTTAATTAAGTTTGCATTTGCCGGCCGTAGGTCATAATAAAAAAAAAAAATGTGCAATTCAAAAAGTTTTAATTTGATTGTAGTGAAATTTGCAGGGTAACCTTATGACCCAGTTATGACATCTATGAAAAATTCTGATCTTTTAATTGAAAATTCGGAAAATTAATTTTTCCACACTGTATTTGCTCGTCTTTTGTAAAAAGATCGTGCTTATGTTATCCATCTATCTGTCTGTTCATCTGTGGACACCATGTCTCTGCAACTATTAGTCTGATTTGAAAAATTATTTTTTTGCATTGGGAAACTTAAAATGTGTGAACAATGATCCTTTATTTCGTTTTTTTTTTTTTTTTGCTTTTTTTTTTCATGATGTGCAATTTTGCTGCTAGAGGGCGTAAATGCAGATAATATTGAATTCAAAATACATTTTATTCCATGTATTTGCTTCTAAACATCCAATTGGAAAAATTGTTTTACCTTTAGATTCCATCTATATCGAAGACTATTTTAGGTATAGTCACTTTTTCAAGTTGCACACAGATTTTCCGCTAGGGAGCGTAAAAGTAAACTGCGTTTTCCCCGATATCTCTGCTTCTAAAACTCTTAATTTGAAAAATTCTTTCTGCACTGGATATAGCTGCTGATGGAAAATGCTTTGCATATAATTTTTAATATTTGGTAAGGAATGGTTTGACCACCAGCGGCGTAAGTGTTTATTTCTGCTTCTAATGTATTTGCTGAAATCTGAGCTCCTGAAAACTCAATTGAAAAAATTCTTCCTTAGACCACTACCACTCACATTGAAAAACCTTTTGAGAATACTTTCTTTTTAAAATAATGCATGGCTTTTCCACCAGGGCATAGATGCATATCTTATTTTTGTCAGTATCTCTGCTTCTAAGAGTCCGATTTGAAAAACTCTTCCTTCGTTGGAGAGCATTTCCATTGCAAAATGTTTAATGCACAAGTCTGCCACCAGAGGGTGTAAGTTCACGTTTCCGTGTACAGCAATATCTGTTGGATTAAAAACCGGATTGAAAAACTTCTTTCTTCGATCAGATACTACTAACTATGCACACTCTGTGTGCATATTTTCTTCCCAAAATAGTACACAATTTTGCCTCTAGAGGGCACAAATTCTTAATCTGTTTTTTCTCAATATCTCTGCTTCTACATGTGCGATTTAAAAAAATTCTTTCAACATGGGATGCCAAATATCTTGTAGAAAACTTTAGGCTAGTATATGAAGAATTTTGTAGTTTACAGTTCTGTCAGTATGTGGTGTTTGTGTACTTCAGTTTGCGGCTGTATCTCCACTTCTAAAAACACTAATGAGACATTTCTTCTTTACTGTATGCCATTTGCTTCACTAGAGATGCGGAGCTTTATCCTCTAAGTAATGAACAGATTTACTGCTAGGGGCGTAAAGGTCAAAATTTTTTCATGCTATTTCTGCTTCCGGGAGATCTATTTGAAAAGTTCTTTTTCCTTGGCATAGCTTTTCCCATGCAGAATATTTTTTGCCTATTTTCAACTTTTCCATTATGCAAAATTCTTCTGTTAGAAGTCATAGAGTTATATAATGTTTCCTTCTTTAATATATTTCTTCTTTCAACTGCTTGATTTGAAAATCTTTGTCATACCTTCCTTGTACTATGAGAAACTTTTGTGCTCCATTTGTTGATTTTCATGACATGCTTTTTAGCCGCTGGTGGAACTAAGCAGATATTTCTATTTCTGGATGTTTTATCGATTGTTGAAACTGGTTGATTGTTTTCCTAACCAGTTCCGTTGACTTTGAATAGCTTTGATATATGTAATTTGCGTCAGAACGGATTCAAAAGACGTGCTCATTACAACAAAGAATTCAGTGACCCCCCCCCCCCCCCCCGGTTTCCCAAAGAATTGGCATTTGAGCTTTACAGGTTCTTGTTTCTAGTTTCTTGAATTCCAGGGTATGGAATATCCTGCCTTTTAGGTTTGTATCAAAATTGATAAAAAAAACTTCACTAAATCCTGTGAAGCTTGGTGATGCACGGTGTCATTATTAAGGTTTACATGATTCATACTCTATGAATGCTTTGTGGTCTTTCACTTTAGCTCAGTGCTTGCACTCTGATATGTAGGCACTGTAAAAAAAATATTGGTTACAGGAAAGAAAATTATAAGTATCATGCATGTATTTTATTTTGTTTGTTTCAGAAATGCAAGGAAGCATGTTTAAGGTTTTAATGAATCAGAATGTCCTAGCTCTACTTATGTGTATATATCTTTTCTGCTTTCAGTCGATGTATTCTAAATGTGTAGTGCTGCCCCAGTGGCCAAATGGTTTGATGCAAATCCTCTGACCATTCTCCTGAGGTTGGTCTGATTTCGAGTCCCTTATGAAGTATGGGTAGAGATGTAAAATACCCGGGTATTTATAATTAAGCGTAAATACCCAGGTAATTATGAATTTCCCTTGAAAACTTGGTTTTTCATATTTTTCTTTTTAGTTCTACAAAATGCTATATAATGTATGTACTATACATATATAATTTTACATAATATATAAAAAAAATGGTTACTTTATTATTTACTGCAAATTACGAGAGAGAACCATTCAATTGAACACATTATAAGTAATTTTTAATGTTGTTGTTTTTGGGTTTCTTTGTTAAAGAATTTATTAATCCTTCTTTATAACTTCCCAGTTCTTAATCCCTAGTATTATTTACTTATAACTTGTGTATTTTAAGGCTTACGCGATCTTAAAATAAAAGTGAAATTAGGTGGAAATAACATTAACAGACAGAGAAGTGACTTGAACTGGTTTTATTTATACACTAATGGTATAAAATTATAGAAATAAGAAAGCTTTCTGACTCAACTATAGAGAAAAATATAAACACACTTGCTAGAAATATAGTGTGAATTAGACAGTTTTTATGAAAATTAATTGATCCTCTCTCCAGTAATATGTTATGTAAGTATAGGCTATACATATATGTTGTGTTTAAAAATCCAATATTGAGATGCAAGAGGAATTAAATGATACAAATCCATTGCCCTCTTCAATCAGTCATTCTCATTACTTAATAATACTTCTTCCATTTTTAATTCATCACTTTCACTGGTAGATGTAGTGTCTATCATATGCTCTTCCTCTGCGTCATCTTCATCCTCATTAACTTGAGTTTGGTTTTGGGTTTGATTTGAAGATTGCAGTTCAGTTTGTTTTGATGTCACTGTTTTTCTCTTTTGGTTTCTTTTCTTTTGGCTTGTTGCTACTGTTTAGTAATTTTCAGTTATGAGATAAAAATGTTAACTTGGCTGCCTATTGTGTTGTTAATCTGTTTCTTTTTTTGCTATGAATCTAACTGAATGTTCTTTCTATGGCAGCTGATGTGACAGGGACCCCAGGGATTCTTATTGCCACATTAGTTAACACACAAATTTCTCGTAAGCCCCTCCACCATAACATTGGGGTTAACTAATTTTCTGCCACACCATCCCAAATAAACCGACGCCGCCACAGTCCTTTATTTCTGTAGTCAGCTAAACCTTGCCAAATTTTTCCAACATTCAAGCCCATGTGGTGACTTATTTCACATATAAAACTCATTGCATCAATCAAGCAGGCAATCTAAGTGAGAGATGGGTTTGCCTCCTCGGGATGCTCCATGGTAACAATGGCGCACGCAACAGCAACTAGGGCCTCTGTAAATCTTGAAGAGGTGCCAGCTAGTTCTGTGTGACATTGGCGAAAAGACCCCAACTCACTGGGTTTTGTTCCAGAATCCTTAGGTTACATGACCAACTGGAACCATTAGCTGTGGGCTAATCCCCCACACTGATGTACTTACCTGATTAAAAAGACACAAAGAAATGAAAAATGTCTCAAGTGTGGGATACGGTGGGCCTACCACACTTGAGAAGGACGGTCCATCACGGAATAGACCTAGAAATTCTAAAAGGCGTATGAGAAAGAGATCAAGGTTGAGTGAGTGTAAGATTGGTGTATGGAATACTAGAGGTATAAATGGCAAGATGAATGAGTTGTTTGAAGAAATTAATAAGTAAAAATTGGATGTGCTATGTGTAAGTGAAACCAAAAAGAAGGAAATTGGGGCAAAAGAAGTGAATGGTACAGTGAGTGTGTGGTCTGGAGTATTGGATAATGTTAGGGGACAAGCTGGTGTAGGTGTGATTTTAAGTAAAAAGATGAAGAACAACTTGATTCATTACAGCTGCATTAGTGAGATAATTCTTTGGATACGTCTGAAAGTGAAACTTCAGAGAATAGGAATTGTTGTAGTGTATGCTCCTTGTGACTCAAAACCTTCTGATAGGAAGGAAGATTTCTAGAATGAGCTAAAAGCTGTTTTGAGCCAGTTTGGTGCTAAAGAGAAAGTTATAATAGCAGGGGATTTCAATGTTAGAGTAGGTGTGCAGAATGCAATTTCTGACAATGTTCTGGGTAAGTTTAATGATCCTTGTGTGAATGATAATGGTAAAAGATTAATTGAACTCTGTATTGAGAATGGTTTGTGTGTATCTAATACGTTTTTCAATCACAAGTATATCCATACATATACTTGGGAAAATCATACTCTTGGTCAAAAGAGTGATAGATTTTGTTGTCTACGATCAATGTCTGAAACACTTATTTGTTGACACTTGTGTAATGAGAGGTGCAGATGTTGGTTCTGATCATTACTTGGTAGTGTCACGAGTGAAACTGAATGTTTGTTGGAGGAATAGGAAGAGGCCCAGGATGGAAAGAATAAAGGTTGAAAGGCTCCCTGAAAATCATCAGCATTATTCTGACATACTCAGAGAATGACTGAAGGAGCTGAAGTCTTGTGAGAGGGATGTAGAAAAGAAGTGGGAATGTTTTAAGTACTGGTGTTGTCACTGCTGCTGAAGAGGTCTGCGGCACCACAACAGTGGGTAACAATAGAAGTGATGCTTGGTGGAATAGTGAGATTGAAGAGGCAGTAAAAAGAAGAAGAAAGCATATTTTGGGATGCTGCAAGGTAGAGTTTCTGTGGATGAATATTGCTGTAAGAAGCGTGAAGCCGCCAGGCTGGTGCGCTGGAGTAAGGCAAAAGATAGGAAGGAGAAGGTGGAAAGGCAGGAATTGGGTTTTTGGAAAGATAGGAAGACTTTCTGGAAGTACAGAGACTCAGGAAAAATAGGGGAAACAAAGTTCTAAGTTGTGTGAAGAATAGAATCTGGGAAATGATATGGAAGCCCAATGAGTTAAGTGAAAGATGGGGTGAATACTTCTGTGAGTTATTAGATCAGGAAAGCAAAGGTGATACAGAAGCAGATGATGTCACAGGGAAGGATGGAAGCACAGGAGGGATCTCAAGAGAAGAGGTGTTTTAAAGCTCTAAAATCTCTTCAGAATGGTAAGGCTTTGGGAGTTGATGGTATAACTGCTGATATGTTAAAATATGGTGGTGACTCTGTAATTGACTGGTTAACTAAAATTTGCCAGTTGTGATGGGAGTTAGGAATGGTCCCTCGGGATTGGAAGGATGTTATCATTGTTCCCTTGTATAAGGGAAAAGGTGATCAGACTGAATGCAAGAACTAACGTGGTATTAGCCTACTGAGTGTGCCAGGGAAAGTGTTTGGTAAGGTTGTTATTGAAAAAGTACAGGGTCTTACATCAGAGAAAGTGTGGGATGTTCAGAGTGGTTTTATGCCTGGTAAAGGTTGCACTAAACAGATTTGTGCATTATGTACGATGATTGAAAAGTATCTGGCCGTTGGTAAGAAAGTTTTTGCTTCCTTCATAGATTTAGAGAAAGCTTACCACCGAGCAAATAGGACACTTTTGTGGAAGGTATTGAATGAATATGGTGTTACTGGGAATCTACTTAATAGCGTAAAAGCCATGTATGCTGGTAGTAGAGCTTGTGTACGAGTGAATGGTGTTTTATCAAAATGTGACATTGTCCTGTTGGCAGAGAGCAAAAGTGCGTTGCAGAGTATGTTGTCTCGGATGTACGAAGTTTGCATGAAATTCAAACTGAGTATAAATAACGGTAAAACCAAAGTTATGGTTTTTGACAGAGGAACTGGTAGTACTGAATGTAATATATGTCTAAATGGCACGGTGATTGACCAGGTGAATGAGTTTGAGAACAGTGTGTGTGTGTGTGCCCGCCCGCCCGCCCGCCCGCCCGCTCAAAGTTTGTCCCGTTTTGTAAACTTTGTCAAAACCTTTGTCTCTCCAGCTCTTTGGAGTGGGGGACATATGAATTTCTTTATTTAAGGTTGATTCTAACTAATTAAATTTTGAATATACTTTTATGAATGTTGGGAGTGTTTGATTCCATCGCAGTTATCATGTCTACAATGGCAAAGAAAGGTAACTTGATCACACTAGTTACGTTAACTGAAAACTTTTACAAAAAGTTCGTAAGTTGGAAGCTTTCGACCTTATCTTAGGTCTTCATCATGCCAATGGAGGACTAAGATTGTTGCCAGATTCTACATTTGAATTTTTCCTATTTTTGTTGCCAAAACTTAGAATTGATCTCCAGATCAACGGAATGTAGAGAGGAGATTCAGAGTTGCAAGTCATTGAGTTGAAAATAATTTCTATGCTTTCACGGTAACGGAGGGCAAAACGATTGTCAAAAGAAGCAATTCGTTTTGCTTCGTTCCAGTGGGGAACTGCAGATGTGTCTTCCATTGTCAAAATAGACAAGGCAGTATTGGGATTGGCTTTCGAAACATCTTTTCTATGTTCTAAAATTCTATGGCTAATGCTCCTGTATGTCCAGATACAGGAGCATTAGCCATAGAATTTTAGATAAAGTTGGTTGCCCAGTCATCATTGGTAAAGAAACTCTAAACCAAAAAGTGCTTTCTTTTCTTACATCTGCTAACTGCATCCCTTTACAGTCAGACACCACCAACTCACTCAAAAACTCAGTTGACAGATTAGCTAAGAAAGAAACTCTTCAATCCTTCCTTGGTTATATATCACCCCCTCCTTACTTTAGAACTCCCAGGCTCTTCCTGCAAGTGAAACTGCATAAAGCTGGTAACCCCATCAGACCTTTAGTGGAATATTCTTTTTCTCCAGCAGTAAACCTTGAAAAGAGATTGGTCCTCAAATGCAAATCCCTGGCAGCCAACCATCCTCATACAGTTGTCTCTACTTCAAACTTCATCCACAACCTTCCTAATTCCTTTTCTCCTTGTGAAAATCTGTATACTCTTGATGTAGAATCTTTGTTTCCCTCTGTACCATATTTTGATTCCTACATGCTCCTCATGAAGAAATTGATTCTTCATTTTGAACCCCCCGGTCCTCTTATCAAAGATCTTTATGATTGTTTCCACACTATTCATCAACACAGTTGTTTTGTTTTCAACAAAATTGTGTATAGGCAACAATCTGGTCTCCCCATGGGCTCACCTCTTTCCCCTCTGCTTGCTGAAATCTACATGCAACATATTGAAGTTTCCATCATTCCTCTACACCCTTTTCAACCTTCCCTATGGTTAAGATATGTAGACGACATTTTCATTAGCTGGCCACATTCAGAGTCTGAACTACAGATACTGATCAACTCCATTACAGAAAAATTTCCTTCCATTAAGCTCACTATATCTAAGGAAGTAAATCACAAAATTGATTTCCTGGATGTATCTATCTGCAGAAACGCTGATCTCTCCATTACTCGTTCCGTCTATCGAAAACCTTCTGCAGCCACTAACATCATTCCCTACAAATCTTGCACCCTGCATCTCTACAAGCTTGCAGCATTGAAGTCCTACATCCACAGGGCTCATATCATTTGCAACAACCAACTCTCTCTTCAAGAAGAACTCTCCAAAATTTCTACAATAGCCCTCTCTCATGGTTTCCCTGCTGTTACAGTCAACTCCCTCATAAAGAAATATGAAAACCATTCGAAAATCGAATGTCTCCTTCCTCACAAGAAAGAAGACCTGAAATTCTGTGGTTCTGTTCCTTACCATCCTTCCTATGCTTATAAGTTACAGATTCTTTTTAGAAGTTTTGGTTACCATCTTGCCATTAAATCTACCCCAAACATCTTGAAACTTCTACAAAGGGATAGGGACAAAGTTGAAAGCCTGAACCTCCCAGGAGTTTACTGCATTCCTATCTCTTCTTCTACTGGGGATAACTTATACATTGGAAGCACATACAGGAGCATTAGCCATAGAATTTTAGAACATAGAAAAGATGTTTCGAAAGCCAATACTGCCTTGTCTATTTTGACAATGGAAGACACATCTGCAGTTCCCCACTGGAACGAAGCAAAACGAATTGCTTCTTTTGACAATCGTTTTGCCCTCCGTTACCGTGAAAGCATAGAAATTATTTTCAACTCAATGACTTGCAACTCTGAATCTCCTCTCTACATTCCGTTGATCTGGAGATCAATTCTAAGTTTTGGCAACAAAAATAGGAAAAATTCAAATGTAGAATCTGGCAACAATCTTAGTCCTCCATTGGCGTGATGAAGACCTAAGATAAGGTCAAAAGCTTCCAACTTACGAACTTTTTGTAAAAGTTTTCAGTTAACGTAACTAGCGTGATCAAGTTACCTTTCTTTGTTAATATTGTTACGTGTTATGCCCATAATCGTCATGTCTACAATGGGATTAAAGATGTTAGTCATCTTTTGAACACGGACCCAGGACACACAATAGTCAAGTAGTCTTCTTTTCATGTCTGAGAGCTCAGCTTCTTCACTAACTTCTAGTTTTTGAAGAACAGACTTGTTGGCTAACAAACTCTGTAAACAAAATAAGTGGCTACCCCATCTGGTTTTCCCATGTAACTTTAATGACATTCTATCTTTGAATTTTTTCTCAGATTGAATCTGATCAAACAATGCTTGTAATATGTGTCTATTCTTGATTGTCTTAACAACATCAACTACATTAGCCATGAAGTTTTTAACGGTTGCACATCCCTAAAATGTCAGCACAGGGAAGATGCAAAAGGTGAGCAAGACATCCAAGATTTACAATTAAAGGATATTTTTCATTAACTATGTTTAGTGCAGCTCGCATATTGGATGCATTGTGCGATATATATTATATCGCATATTGGATGCATAGTAATCACCAAAAACATTTGGGGTCCATATTTTTCAATAATATTTATCAGCTCCGCCATGTAAAGTTGCATTGTGCCTGTTATTTGTTGTCATAACAAAATCAACAAAAACTGTTTCTGTTTTAGAAATAGCAAAGTTTATAATAGGTTTGTTCTTTAAATTACTCCATTCATCACATTGCAAATGTAAATTCTTTGATTCTTGCAGCAGACTTACCTCAGCTTGCATTTCAGCATATTGAGCATCCAAGTAAGTTGAAGCACCATGATACCTTGAAGGTGGGATGGGATGTATGATGGTCGCATTTTCTTAAAAATTTCAATCCACAGGATGTTCAACCAGTGACAAGGGAGAGCCACTTACAAATATTGCTTTTGCAAGGCTTTGGTTCAAAGTTTCCTGCAACAAAATAGATTTGTCAGAGGCCTATAAAGTAATATATCAAATAACATGTGATATAGATTTTATTTTAAAAATATACCTTTAAAAATTTCATTCTCCATATTAGTTGGCTAAAGACAGAGTAGGATTTAATTAAAACTCAAACCTCTTTGTTTTTACTGGTCCATAATGCATAAAAATATTAATTGGATTAAACTTTGGCTAAGTACCTCGGAAATAAAACTTTTGCCTACCTGCTTTTATGCGTTGATATAACATTTAAAAGAATTTAGGCCTATATAATGAGTTGAAAAATAGATGAAGTATTAGGCCCAATTATTTGTTGGGGAAGGAAAAAAATGCTTTGTGTTTGAAAATCCAGTAAGCTAGGCCTAATCCATTTTTTTTTCTGCTGTATTAAAGTTTTGTCCTGCATCCCGCTATGATTGAAATACCAACAAGCAGGAAACTTATTGGGCAAGCAAAGGTAAGGCTCATATTACAAATTAATCAATTTTTTGCAACCCTAGCCCTACCTTTTCTTATTTTGGCTGTGTTCCAAAAAAAAAAAAATAAAAAATAAATAAATCAAAGGCTAATACAGAAAACCTTTGTAGCCTACTGCTTTCAATTGTGATTATGCCTACAATTTATAAAAAAACAAAACAAAAAAAAACTAGATATTTCTGATAAAGAAGAAAATGTAGAGTTTCTACTGGCAGGCCTATGGCTACTACTTGGCCCTGGCTCCTCTGACACATCTACTTGCAAAACTTCTTCACTTATTTTCTTTGGAGTAGACATGGCTGTTTGAAGACGCTTAAAAATATTCCTACTATCAAAAATTTTTCTTCATGTCAGCCGGACACTTGAAACACTTTTGTATGTGCTTGTCATTTCATTGACATTAGAATGTTTGTACTCTTTGCAACAATATTTACATTCTACTTCTTTATTTTTCTCTTTGAAAAAATCCCAAGCAGGGCCCTTTTTCTTCACCATGTTTAAAAAAACACTTTATCTATAAATATATATATATAAATAACACTGGAAAGCAAATACACAAAAAGTGAGGTTATGCAGGCTCAATTCACTGACTCGGTAAACATGTCTGCCAGAGGTCTAGCTATTCTGTCTGCAGTGTTGCCAGGTTTCAGAAAGAAATGAAAACTAAAATTTCCTTCTCACATGAAAAAGTTCTTATTTCATATTTTAATAGGGCTTATATGATTTTGGTAAGTGTAAAAAAGGTAAATAATATTAAACATAATTTTAATGTTACTTGAAAAGTTTATTATTTTTACATGCTAGGCTTAAAAGAGTTAGTTGATATGCTGCTCCGATTGTATTAAACTATAAAGACTTATTTTAGTGTAGAAATTTTTTTTAATGCAACAACATCCAAAAATTGCTTTTGTAAATTAGTTTTTTTTCGTGCTTCGGGGTATTTAAAATTTTTGAAATATTTTTTTAGGGCTATTACATACCTGCCATATTTTACACTTTATGCATAAAATGTACGCATTTTTACTTTATTTTACGTGTTTACTGGTGAATCTCATGTTTTTACGCATTTCTGATTGTGCAGCGTGTGTAGTGAAAAGGCTCCAGTGGACGGGTCATGTGGTCCAGATGAAGTGCTGAGGCTATTAAGCTTTCGTTTCGGCGCCATTCTCCCCACGCGTCGTGTCGGAAGGAGAAAAAAACAGGTTTTGGTGAAAACCAACTGCAATAGAACATTGTTGTCATTCTGGAGGCAAGTAAAACCAGGGGGGGGGGGGGGTTACGGTTGTTCGATCTCATTGGCTTCCTTACATTTTCTTTCTTCTTTCGACGCATTTTTCTCCTCAGAACGACAGTTACCATTTGCAATTCATGCACAACCATTGTCGTTCACGACTGACTCTGTTTGTACTATTCTAAGCTGATCACTTCTTAATCAAGAATGGCTGCAAGTAAGCCTTCGAAAGCATATTTTCAAGTGTTTAAGGAATTGTATACAAAAGATTTTCCAAGTATAAAACGATCGAGCAAGTGTGTAAAGTTCGCGTTTTGTGAAGTTTGCCGGAGTGATTTTAACATTTCTCATTCCGGCCGTTATGACATTTCCCGTCATGTTAATGGCCCAAAGCATAAAAATAATGCAAAATGTGCACAACAAATTTCTAAAGTTGATGCTTTTTAAAAATCTGATTCTCAGTTAGATGTAATCCGAGCTGAGTTGTTATTCACTGCTTTTCTCGTAGAGCATAATGTGCCGATCAGTGCTGCTGATCACGCGAGACAATTATTCCGGAAAATGTTTCCGAATGTGAGATTGCTGAACGTTATGGTTGTGCTAGAAGTAAAACATCCACACTTATTAATGCAGTGGCAAAGGTTTAACTTCCAGTATTGTTGCAATCCAGTTTAACTTCCAAAAGCAATCCAGTTTAACTTCCAGTATTGTTGAGTATTTGTAAATGGGCCCATTTTCCGTGGCCTGTGATGGGAGCAATGATAGCGAATACAAGTTATATTCAATCATTGTAACCTTTTTCAACCCAGGTGAAAGCATGATAAAAAGTAACCTATTGAGCTTGCCAAATGTAGTAGGAGATTGCACTGGGGCAAATATCAGCGAGCTGATTATAAATGAATTTCAACATTTCAAAATTCCATTTGACCACTGCATTGCATTTAGCTCAGGCAATACCACTGTGATGCAAGGCCAAAGGAATGGGGTTGTTGCTTTCCTGAAAAAAACAGCAATCCAGTTTAATTTCTATTGGATGCCCTTGTCACCTAATAAACCTTGCCTCTGAGAAAGGTGCCGCAACACTCCCAGCTAAATGTGGTGACATTCGTATCGATATATTTTATTATCTAAATAAGAGTGTGAAGAGAAAAGAAATGCTTCAGAAATTTCAGCATTTATATGGAAAGGAGGCTCAAAATTTTTTAAAACATGTCTGCACCCGCTGGCTTTCTCTTGGACGAAGTCTAACTAGACTTGTGAACCAGAGGGATCCCCTAACAAACTTCTTTATAAAGACAGTTCAAGCCCAGATGTCTAGATTGCCTACCACCCTGTCATCCTACCAAATTCCAAAAGTTGCCGACAAGTGCTGCAGTGACAAACTGTTTGACAAGAGCCCCAAAGTTAAAGAAGTGAAGCTGGCTAGCAAAAGAAAAAGTGACACATTTGAAATGCTGCCAGTGAAGAAACGTTCCTTAAGTCATAGTGCATTGTTAAGCAGGGAAGAGAACATATTTATGTTCCTGTCATCTCCCGTTAACAAAGCCTACTGTCTTTCTGTTGAGTATCATACCTGTGTTTGAGGCAGCAAACACAATATTACCATCTGGATCACCATTTATCCATTAGTTGAAAGAAGTTTTGAATGGCTTATTAAGAGAATTTTTTCAAAATTTATGAAACCTTCAGTGATAAAACAAAATTCATTGCTTGATGTGGATTACCATTCCTCTTCAAATCAAAAGGACTATTGCAATTTGGTAATAGGAAACTCTACTTTAAATGCTATATCGCAGCTCACAGAAGAAGAGGAAAACAATTTTTTTTCTGCAGTAATCAGATATTTCGTGACTTCATGTGATTACATTGTCAATAAATTTCCTCTGCGTAGCAAAATATTAGAGCATGCTGAAGTTGCAGACTTAAGCAAAATTGAAACTTCTAGTTTTGCTAGCATTTGATACTTTCTGGACTTGTTCCCATTTCTGTTACAAAGAACAAGTAGTGAAACAGAGAGCCACAGTCAAGCATTAGATCACTTTGAAAATCAATTCAATTCTTTACAACTTGAAGACATTGATAGCATCGTGAAAACACATGAAAGAATTGATTTTCAGTGGAATGAAATTGCTAAAATAAAAGGAGCTGATGACTGCCTTAAATTTAATAGAATAGCTTTCTATTTTGCTTTCTATTTTGCTTATTCCCCACAGCAATGCTGAGTGTGAAAGAATATTTAGCTTAGTGAGGAAGAATTGCCGTGAATTTCGCTTCCTCTGTCAAACAAGGCTTTGGAAAGCTTGCTTGTGATAAAGACTCAAGAATCAAAGCCATGTTATGAGCAAGTGTTCAGTGAAGAGTTCCTGAAAAAGGCCAAAAGTGCCAGTGCAAGTGTTGGTTCTGCTTTAGCAGTGCCTCCCAATGATGCTTAAGTTTTAAACTCAAAACTATAAATATCAGTAAAACACATACCTTGACAACTTTTAGACAGTAATGACTTCCATCAAAAAAGTTAAGTGCATACTTGGTGACTTTCATAAGTTCATTTTGGGAAATTCAGTGCAGAAAAAAAAAGTACATGGGTGATTTTTTTTTTTTTTTTTTTAAAGTATGTGGGCGCTATGTTTGTGATTGAGAGAGATTTTTATATTTTTTAAGTCAATATTTTGGTTGGCGACAATTGCCGTCAATTGTGCTAAGTTCGCGTGAAATGATGCCATGAAAATTTTACTCAAATTTTACTGAAGCCAACTTTTCAAAGTAAGGAGGTCTGCTATTACAATAATTTTATGTTGTAAAATAAGTTATTATAAGGTTATTTATAGTATTACTATGGTCAAAACAAATGATTATACATCCTAGAAATTACTTAAAGCTATACATTACATCATATCACTAAGCTGTTCTCTGAGATGGATTCAGAGGTTAGCTCCAAAAAGATGCAAACTACCAAATATTTTTACTTACTGTTGTCGTATCAAACTTCTCCATTTACAGCGATCTTGACATACAACTCAGGCTTCACTGATATCCATTACACGCCATACACAAGACCTTCTATACTTCATACTCATAATCTTTTTCTCATGCAGATACTCCTGAATCTGATCCACCCATGTCTTCCTCGGCCGTCCTCTGCCTTTCCTTCCTGCCACTTGGGCTAAAAAGATTTTCTTAGTAAGCATCTCATCGTTCATTCTTTCAACGTGGCCAAACCACCGAAGCATATTGGTCTCCACCTTGCTAACAACATTTTGCTTCACATCACACAACTGCAACACATCTTCATTCCTCACCCAATCAGACTGTGTCTTGCCACAACCCCCCCCCCTCCCCCTTAAGGCATTTCTCTAGCACACAAATAACTTCTATGTTTCTTCTGCAGTACCCAGGTTTCACTGCCATACATCAGAGTAGGAACAATTACACTTTCATACACAGCCATGCGGGACTCTCTAGAGAGAGCCCATCATTCCTGTGAAAACTTCCCAGAGAAGCTATGACTTTCAATGAAGAATTCACTCACCTACTAATTTCACCATTCAATTTGTTCTCTGTCAAATATGCTTCCTAAATACACAAACTCACTTACCTGGTCAATCACAGTGTCGTTTAAACTTAAATTACATTCAGTACTACCAGTTCCTCTCTCAAACACCATAACTTTGGTTTTTCCCTTATTTATACTCAGTTTGAATTTCATGCAAACTTCGTACATCCGAGACAACATACTCTGCAAAACACTTTTGCTCTCTGCCAACAGAACAATGGCTTAAAGCTATAGATACCCTAATTTTGGGTATTTACCCAGAGCAAGAGTAAATACCCTACCCACTGGGTATTTACCCGGCCCACATTTATAGGTATGGGTGGTGTATTTGCCTGATGGCACTGGATCTGTACCTTCTCTGCAACAAGTGGCCCTAAATTAGAGATGCGCAACTGCTATAGCACTCAAAGTTGCACATGGTGGTCAATAAACCCTGACACACGAAAAAAATAAAATAATAAGTAGTAAACTTCACCACAGTTTACAATATAGACAACAAAGCACTGTGATTCTATTAGGGGTATACAAAAGTTCCCGCCATTTTAAAGAGAAAGGAGATAGGAACAATCAGAAAACCAGTACACATTTATTCAACGAAATATTGGCCACTAGCATCAATGACCTTCTGCCAATTTTCAGGCACCAAATGAATGACCCTGTGATAGGACTCAGGTTTGAGCTGAAGAATGCAGTGACGAAATTTTCCACCTCTGAAACTGTGGTGAACCGCTGTTGTTCTAGGGCATGTTGCATAGAGTGAAGCAGATGAAAGTCTGAGGGTGCAATGTTCAGGTATTAAGCCGGGTGTGGTAAAACCTCCCAGTGTAACTGTTTAAGGGTTGATTTCGTGGTGGCACCGACATGTGGTCTGGCATTATCATGTAACAGGGTGACTGAGCGGCATCCTTTACCTGTCGATGGGTGTTTTTGCTCAATTGCGGCATTCAGTTTCAACAACTGATCGCTATATCGTTGTGCAGTGATTGTTTCGCCTGGTTTCAACAGTTCAAAATACAGTACTCCATGCATATCCCACCTCACACACAACAGCGCCTTTTACCCCATGGATATCCTGTTTTGCAGTAGATGTTGATGGCTGGCCTGGGTTGACCCAGGATCACTTGCACACGGGGTTGTTGCAGTAGACCCATTTTCCATCCTCTGTGACAACCTTCCACAAGAAATTCTTCCTTTGAAACCTCTTCAGCAACGACATGCAGAGGCCCAATCGTTGCCAATGTTTCGCTCTGTTAAAGTATGTGGAACCCACTTACCAATCTTCTGGATCTTCCCCAAGGCCTGTAGAGGCCGTACCACCATCATTTGAGCCACTTTCAAGCGTTTCGCCAGTTGCGTGGTCGATTATGTGGCATCCTCTTGCAACAGTGATTCTAGCTCCTTGTCTGCAAATTCCTGCGGTCTACCTTCATGTAGCTTGTATTCCAAGCTTAGATCACCTTTCTTAAACCTGGCAAACCATTCTCGACACGTCTGCTCACCCATAACCATTTTGCCATATGCCTGACATATTGAACCGTATGCTTCACTTGCACTTTTCCCTAAATTAAACATGAATAACAAACAGTGCTGCAAATGGACTTTATCGGCCGACATGCTTGGCTCCATGTACGAACTGACAGCACGTGTCGCCGGCTGGTTAGACCCCTACAGCTCCTGCTAGCAGGGACGGTGGAAACTTTTGCATACTCCTAATAGTAAAAATTTGGGCTCCTGGAATTTTTTTATGGACTCCTGGAAAAGTCCTGGAATTTATTTTCTGTAAAAGTGTACGAGACCTGGAAAAACAAAATAAAAAAAGTAGCGGAAATTGAAGAATTACAAGGATAAAAGTTACACTTAGTGAAACTTGTAAAGGAGAGAAAAATTTAGTTGGTTTATAGGTAAAAAATTACAGGGAAAATAAATTAATAATGAGGATAGTTCATTATTAATTTGAGGGAGCTTTAATTTTAACACTAGTAATTTGCTTCCATGCCCAATCATTTTACCGGGTCTGGTACGATTCGTCCAACGACGATTGGTCCAATGCCGATTTGTCCAATGGACGATTGGTCCAATTCTGTCCGAAGTGCTACTCGTGCTATAAAAGTCTCATCTGTTCTGATTCTATCTCCGATGTTATACGAAAGTACCGGTAGTCCAAAGAATGTAAAATAATGTTAGATTTCATGCGTAATATTGTGGTTATAGATTACTTTTTTTTTTTTAATCGTGTTTTCTTGTTATACTGTCCTTGCTACCGTATGAACTTACTGATGTACGAGCCGTTCTATCAACTTCAATGTTACTCTTTTGCATGAAATAATATAAAATACTAGTGTTCCGTTTCTGTTTGTAAAATGCAGTGGGGTTTTCCGCCAACTGCCCAATGGAAACAACTGGTCGGGGTTTGGACAGTGGCCTTTTCAACAGTTTTTATTCTAGCGAAGTCATATTCATAACGTTTCCATATTAAATCAAGTTAATACTATTGCGCTTTTACTTAAACACGAAATATTAATTCATAGGCCCTAGGCTTTAACAGTTTTAATTCTACCGATGTCAGATTCATAACGTTTACATATCAAATCAAGTTAATAATATTAAGCTTTTACTTAGGCACGAAATATTAATTCATAGGCTCCAGGCCTAGGCCTTTTTAGGACTTTTTATTCTACCAATGTCATATTCATAACGTTTACATATTAAATCAAGTTAATAATATTGCGCTTTCATTTAAGCACGAAATATTAATTCATAGGCCCGCGGCCTAGGTGCCTAGCAAATACCTCAGAAATGATACGATGAGTGCCTTCTATAAAGTTTTATAAAATGTTTTCAAATACCAAATATCTAGGTTGTAACTTAAAATCTTCTAAAATGGCCCACGGCATAGGTGCCTGGCAAACAGCTGAGAAATGCTCCATTGAGTGCCTTTTACCAAGTTTATGTAAAATGTTTACAATTACTAAATATACGGAAATTATCTTTCAAAAGGATATAAAAAGGAGAATAATTTAAATTATTATTCCTTTCTGGAAAATAAAAAGTTTACCGTTGGTAAGATAATACCATTGGACGAATCGGCGTTGAACCAATCGTACCATTGGACGAATCGGACATTGGACCAATCGTCATTGGACGAATCATCCGGGACCGATTTTACCATAAAGAGCACAGCACTTTCAGTGTATTTTTTTTCTTCTGGAAATGTAAATATCTGCAACAACTTTTAAAAATATGTGTACTTATCCCCTGTCTTTTGTGGTAGTAAAAGTAATACTGTTTTTTTTGGTTCTCTTGGTAAACTTCTTTTTTGGCATCAGTGATTTTCAGTCGCCCTGTCTGGTTTCCACTGGCATTTGTTTAGATAACTTATGCCCAAGAACAGAGGAACATTATTGTGTGTAAGTAAAGTAGCTAGGATTTTTGGATTCCAGATGCAGTGTGATCTAGCCTCATAAGCAGTGCAGATTCAGTAAGATCGCAATTTTTTTTTTTCCTGTTGTGAAGATTCTGAATGAATCGGCTGCTGCTGTAAGCAGTTCCTGTTGCATAGCAGTTTTGTTAATGCAGTAGCTGAGAACAACTTATTTGGTCACTGGGCTGAGTTGCTGAACTCTTTCTTTGAACTTAATGTTGCATATGTTCTAGAAAACACAATAAAACAGTCACTGGCCTTTTTTTTTTTTGCTTCATAATATCACTTTTTCTCTTCCCATTTTTTTTAGATGTTCTCCAGTTCTTTAGCCTCCCTCAATTTTTATGAGCCTATAATTATTTAAAACAAAACATTTTTTTAGATTAAAATAGTTGTGTACATGCCTTGATTTTTTTCAGCAGTAGCAACACTTGCTAGTGGCCTTATTTACTAGCAAATTGCATTATCTACTAGCAAAACTTTATTAACATACAAATGAAACTTTAACATGCCCCCTCCATTAGTCAATCGTGACAAATTTTGATTCCACCCCTGTAACTGTCACATTGTAATGCTGTGAAGATTACAGATATTTAACTCACCTTTTTATGACCTGACAGATTAATTCTAACAATTTAATTCGAATGCAAATATTTAAAAACATTTTTTTTATTTAACTTTATTCACAAAATTCAAGAAATTGTTGTTGTAGGTTTTATGCTTTTCCTTATTTTTTGTTTTATATGTTACAGTACAACATAAAAGTACCCTGAAAACAAAGTTTGGGATTTATTTTCCCAACCCCTTTGGAGATATGGGTCCTCAAAAAACCTCCAAAATGAGTTAAAATAAGGGTTATCATTAATTAACACAAATTGAGTAATTGTGGAGATAATGACCCTTAATGGATGCCTAAATAGAGCTAATAACCTGTACATTCATATGTAATTACTTCATTTCCGTAGCATAATAATTCATATTGTAGGGAGGAGGGCAAAGTTCTAGGTCATGGTGCCGATTTTGGCACTTTTCGGCAGCATTTTTATACCAGAAGGGTATTTAAACACAGTGAATATTTTTTTCATGCAATCCTCATATGTTGCTAAGAATGTTAAAGCATATTTCAATTTGTGTTATGTTTTCCTTTTTTAATCAGAAAATATTTCATAACTGCAACATTGCCAAAATTTCTGTTTTTGGGATACAATAAATCAAAAGGGGTAGCAGATAAACTCCTTATTTTTTCTGAGGACTATCTTCTATTGCATACAACCTTCTATAGATATGCAATAGAAGATAGACCTCAGAAAAAATAAGGTGTTTATCTGCTACCCCATATATATAGTTTTGTTTTGTGTTTCACAATTAGTTTCCGAAATAATAATGCAAATTTGTCCTTCACGGTATGCAATATGGCCATACTTTTAGCATTTAATTTAACATGAAATAGTTATCATAATATTTGCACTTTTAAGGTATTAAACACCAGCAAAGTGCGCATATTTACGTGCAATTCATTAATGATATATTATTAAAATAACCAATCACTTACCCGAAAGATCTTGGTCACTTTTTTCCTTTAACACTTCAAGCACGTCAATTATCGTCATGTAATGTTGTTGGCCTTCAAAGGTTGAAAGACTCCTTACCTATGAGATTCATTCTTCCACGTATGAAAAATCGTATTTTCCCTTTTTTTTTTTTTTTTACTGGACAAAAAACGCAGGTTTCACTCTGCCATATGAGACGTAACCATAGCTCGTCATCTCCATAAAAACCTCACAAATATACACACCATACCACTCATTCATATATTCAGTTAAAAACACTATGTACATAATTACACTATTTACATTCCCAGGCAGTTAAACCTTTGTCAACTGTGACTAAAAAAGTGCTCCATCCGTTTCAAACTCCGTACTAACCCTACTGCAAGTGCCAACCTTATTCAGCGTGTCATACATAATCCTCTAGCACTTTCAACAGGCTACTGTTATCATCAAGAGGCAGATGTGTCTCACCTGCCCACCACAGCTCAAGTGAGCAGAGCTATTGAGGTTCGGGCTTCAGTCGCAATCTCTGCATCTTTGTCTCTGGCACCATCTATTGTCATTGCTGCTCTCTTTTCTTTTTTTCCCTCTTAGTTGTTGTTCAATTTTTATTAAGGCCTTTCATTGTTTGTTTAAGTTGCTAGGCTCATTAATGTTGCATAATCTTGATCTGTTTTTTTTTCAATTAATACTGATTCTACAACTCTCAACTGCCTTTCGTTTTTACAGCTCTTAATAATTTTAATATTTTCAAACCTTGGACATTAGTGATTTTCCAGACAGTATTGAGTTAATGCAGTCTTAGCTTCTTTTTATTCCAATTACTTATATGCTGGTTCAATCTATACTTTAATTTGTTCTTGGTGCTGCCTATGTATGACAAAGGTGGTTGCTGGTTTATAGGAATTTCATATACTCCTGCTCTATCCAATTGGCTGATTTTTTCATTTTTTATTACTAAATTTTTTATAGTATGTACCTGATTTCCTACTTGTATGTCATATTTACCACAAACTTTATTAATTTCAGCTGAAACACTTTCAACATATGGGATTGCCCCTACATATTTTAATAGTTTTTTTATCAATCTTGCCCTTATTATTTGCTTGAATTACTTCATAAATCCATTTCTTTAATACCTGTTTAGGGTAACCAAAATCATGTGCAATTTTTTCAATATATTCAATTTCTTCTTTTTTATATTGTTCCATTGATGAGTGTGTTAACTTCTTTTAATTAGTGTTTTAACACTATTTCTTTTATGTGTTAATGGGTGCGATGACTGAAAAGGTATTAATACAGGAATATATGATGATTTTCTATGCACTCTGTATTGCATATTATCATTTGTTTTGATTATCATAATATCCAAAAATGCCAATGTATTGTTATGTTCCTGTTCTACTGTCAATTCAATAGATGGATAAATATCATTATACTTTTTTGTCAAGTCTTCAAGTTCATCATTTTTTAACCTGGACAACAGAAAAATGTCATCAACATACCTGCAGTATATTAGTGGTGGATCTTCTAGTTTACTTATTATTTTTGCCTCTGTCACTCATTATAATTTCAGCAAATAAAGTTGACAATGGTGACCCCATAGGTCCACCACAATTTTGTTTGTACATCTTGTTATTAAACATAAAAATGTTATTTTCATATATGTTCAATAAAATTTCTCTTAATTCCTCAATTTGTATTGCATTCATTGTCTGTAACATATATAATTTTTCAATAATTATGTCAATTGCCTGAGGTACTGGTGTGCTAGGAAACAGGGCACGGACATCCATACTAGCCATATGATATTCACTTAAATCTTGTTTAATTACTTTAATTTTCTCAATGAATTCATATGTATTCCTCACAGTCTTCATGAACAATGGTGCCAAATATTTGTAGATATTTTTTTCCAGCTTTATTACTTGGGAATTCCTTTTTGATACTATCACTCTCATAGGTGTATCAGGCTTATGAGTTTTCATTTTTGGTATTCCAGTACCCATTGGTGGGTACGCTTTCTTTATTTCTTCAGGCAAGGTGCTGTGATTTCTTATTCTAGCCAAGTACCTTACTTGAGATTCGGTTGGGTCTCTTGTCAGAACACTGCAATTCAGATCCTCTATTGCTCTATTCATTTTTTGATTATGTTCAGTTGTGTTTAAAATCACAATTTGCCCTGTTTTATCAGCTTCACAAAATTTAATTGTTGGGTCATCTCTTAATTTTATCATTTGTTCTTTCTCATACTGAATTTTATCTAAATGATATTTTTTACTACTTTTTTCATTAAATTATTTCAAAACAATTGTATACGATTTACTTCTAGGTTAGGTATTAATTCTTCAATCTTCGGCAAGCCACATGGAAACGCAAATTTCTTACCCTCGGCAAAACAGCTCTTTGCGTGAAGCTCAAGGTCAAGTTGGATTTATTCTGATATACTTCATACATATTCTCCCGTTCATGTACTTTTTGGCAGTCTATCATCGCATGCAACTTTTTTCAATGACTGTTTTTGAGCATTTCTTCTCGTATTCCGCGATGTCAAATATTTCCCTGAAGGTTACATCTAAGATCTCATCTTTCCAAGTACTGTCAAAATTTCTATACTCTTTATTATATATCATACCCAATAAATGTAAGCATGTCGTATTCAAATTAAAAATCAATTTCCTTTTATTGATTATTTAAGCTCTTAATCTCTTTTTTTGGCACTCTTGGATTATTTTATTATCTTTTATAGTGACAGGGTAATTCCATATTTTCAAATATTTCGATGTTAGTTCAAGGTCTTGGCACGTCACCAGAAATTCTTCTTGATTTTCTGACTTCACTAATTTTAATTTTAGCTTTCTTAAATGCTGTAATGTCTCGCACCTCGAAGTTGTGAAATTGATTTCTATAGCGCATATTCTCAGAGTACAATAGTGACTGAAAACCCCTCACCTCAAATTCCTCAGCTCAGAATTTTGTGTGTAATTCTCTATCATAATATTTGCACTTTTAAGGTATTAAACACCAGCAAAGTGTGCATATTTACATGCAATTCATTAATGATATATTATTAAAATAACCAATCACTTACCCGAAAGATCTTGGTCACTTTTTTCCTTTAACACTTCAAGCACATCAATTATCATCATGTAATGTTGTTGGCCTTCAAAGGTTAAAAGACTCCTTGCCTATGAGATGCGTTTCCACATGGCTTGCCAAAGACTGAAGAATCAATACCCTAGAAGAAGTGACACGTAGTGTACCTGCAGAAGATCGTGAAAATTTTAGAAGTAAATCGTATAGAATTGTTTTGAAATAATTTAATGAAAAAAGTAGTAAAAAATATCATTTAAATAAAATTCAGTATGAGAAAGAACAAATGATAAAATTAAGAGATGACCCAACAATTAAATTTTGTGAAGCTGATAAAACAGGGCAAATTGTGATTTTAAACACAACTGAACATAATCAAAAAATGAATAGAGCAATAGAGGATCTGAATTGCAGTGTTCTGACAAGAGACCCAACCGAATCTCAAGTAAGGTACTTGGCTAGAATAAGAAATCACAGCACCTTGCCTGAAGAAATAAAGAAAGCGTACCCACCAATGGGTACTGGAATACCAAAAATGAAAACTCATAAGCCTGATACACCTATGAGAGTGATAGTATCAAAAAGGAATTCCCAAGTAATAAAGCTGGAAAAAAATATCTACAAATATTTGGCACCATTGTTCATGAAGACTGTGAGGAATACATATGAATTCATTGAGAAAATTAAAGTAATTAAACAAGATTTAAGTGAATATCATATGGCTAGTATGGATGTCCGTGCCCTGTTTCCTAGCACACCAGTACCTCAGGCAATTGACATAATTATTGAAAAAATATATATGTTACAGACAATGAATGCAGTACAAATTGAGGAATTAAGAGAAATTTTATTGAACATATATGAAAATAACATTTTTATGTTTAATAACAAGTTGTACAAACAAAATTATGGTGGACCTATGGGGTCACCATTGTCAACTTTATATGCTGAAATTATAATGAGTGACATAGAGGCAAAAATAATAAGTAAACTAGAAGATCCACCACTGATATACTGCAGGTATGTTGATGACATTTTTCTGTTGTCCAGGCTAAAAAATGATGAACTATGACTTGACAAAAAGTATGATATTTATCCATCTATTGAATTGACAGTAGAACAGGAACATAACAATACATTGGCATTTTTGGATATTATGATAATCAAAAGAAATGATAATATGCAATACAGAGTGAATAGAAAATCATCATATATTCCTGTATTAATACCTTTTCAGTCATTGCTCCCATTAACACATAAAAGAAATAGTGTTAAAACACTAATTAAAAGAAGTTAACACACTCATCAATGGAACAATATTAAAAAGAAGAAATTGAATATATTGAAATAAATTGCACATGAATTTGGTTACCCTAAACAAGGTATTAAAGAAATGGATTTATGAAGTAACTCAAGCAAATAATAAGGGCAAGATTGATAAAAAAAACTATTAAAATATGTAGGGGCAATCCCAATGTTGAAAGTGTTTCAGCTGAAATTAATAAAGTTTGTGGCAAATATGACATACAAGTAGGAAATCAGGTACATACTATAAAAAATTTAGTAATAAAAAATGAAAAAATCAGCCAATTGGATAGAGCAGGACTATATGAAATTCCTATAAATCAGCAACCACCTTTGTCATATATAGGCAGCACCAAGAACAAATTAAAGTATAGATTGAACCAGCATATAAGTAATTGGAATAAAAAAGCTAAGACTGCATTAACCCAATACTGTCTGGAAAATCACCCATGTCCAAGGTTTGAAGATATTAAAATTATTAAGAGCTGTAAAAACAAAAGGCAGTTGAGAATTGCAGAATCAGTATTAATTGAACAAAAACAGATCAAGATTATGCAACATTAATGAACCTAGCAACTTAAATGAACAATGGAAGGCCTTAGTAAAAATTGAACAACAGCTAAGAGGGAAAAAAGAAAAGAGAGCAGCAATGACAATAGATGGCGCCAGAGACACAAAGATGCCGAGATTGCGACTGAAGCCCGAACCTCAATAGCTCTGCTCACTTGAGCTGTGGTGGGCAGGTGAGACGCATCTGCCTCCTGATGATGACAGTAGCCTGTTGAAAGTGCTAGAGGATTGTGTATGAAGAGCTGAATGAGGTTGGCACTTGCGCAGTAGGGTTAGTACGGAGTTTGAAACGGATGGAGCACTTTTTTAGTCACAGTTGACAAAGGTTTAACTGCCTGGGAATGTAAATAGTGTAATTATGTACATAGTGTTTTTAACTGAATGTATGAATGAGTGGTATGGTGTGTATATTTGCGAGGTTTTTATGGAGATGACGAGCTATGGTTACGTCTCATATGGCAGAGCGAAACCGGCGTTTTTTTGTCCAGTAAATAAAAAAAAAGGGGGGGGAATACAATGTTTCATGCCCTGGAAGAATGAATCTCATAGGCAAGGAGTCTTTCAACCTTTGAAGGCCAACAACATTTCATGATGATAATTGACGTGCTTTTGAAGTGTTAAAGGGAAAAAGTGACCAAGATCTTTTGGGTAAGTGATTGGTTATTTTAATAATATATCATGAAATAGTTAGTAATACATGCATTTAATAAATATGTTCACTGTAATACATTAAAAATGCATATAATTGTTTTGCAAAGTAATAAGGCCAGTCATTGTTACTATACAACTACAATACAAATTGAGTAATTATGTTATCGTCCCCCACATTTGTTTCCAAAAAATGTTTCAAACAAATTCTTATTTGCATTCATGTTGTAGGTCTTTTTGCTAAAATGTCTTTGCCCAGTTTTAAAGGTTTTAGAAAAATGATGCAATCGTAAGCTAACATGTCATCGTTCATGGCAGTCTGATATGTCCATTTGAGGGACTTTCAGTGATGGATGATGCAATACAATCAGATGTTGCATCATCCACCTCAAGTAGCAGAACTCAACTCCACTGTCAATTCAGTCAGCTTACAACCGTTGAGGGTGAAACATCCCCAAGTCTCTTAGCTTTGTTTCAAATTTATAATATCAGTGTTGTAAATATGTATAATTTCTATGCAAATCAGATTTGTTGAATTAGTTTTAAAGTTGTGTAATCCAATTTTTTGATTAATACAACAAATTTAGAAATTATTTGTATCATAAGTGTATTCAGTAAGGCAGTGTTGTGTTGGTGTCTTGACTGCAGAAGACTGTACTAATGCATCATGCAGCTCTTTAAGAAAAGTGACTAAAATTTGTGAGTATTCACCTGAGCCACAGAAATTATTAAAAATGAGAAAGGCAATATTCAATGTATATGTGAGCACCATAAAATCAAATATTTGGATAAATACCACCATTTATATGGAAATACATGTTGTGATCCATACAGTATCAATAAAAAAATAATAAAGAAATCATTGCATGAGATAACCGTCAGCTTTGCCGAAGAACACTCACGTCTGGAACTACAGCTTGTGCCTGGGAAATCTTTATGTTCTAACTGTCAAAAAATGGTTACTACGAGTGCCAAGACTCGTCATAGAACAGGAAAATTCAAGAAAGTAAATTGCAAGGAATCATACTCTGAATCTGATATTTCAGACCATGATGCTGAAACTGAAGAAAATAGCTTGTATGAGCCAAAACATGTTGAATTGGAATCAGTTAATCAAGCATGTAGCATTTTAGGAATGTCTCCAGTGAAAGCTCAAATTTTTCAGCACAGAGGAGATATGCTGCCATAGAAAAAAAGTTACCCAAATCTCTGGTAATGTTTCACATAAACTGCATGATTCATTTGAGGTTTATAATGAACCCAGTACTTCAAAATCAAAGGAGACAAAACAACAGAATGAATATGAAACATTAATTTCAAACCTTAAAACAAAGATAAATAATGTTACTAGTTTTGAAGAAAAGGTTAGGATTATTAGCTTGCTACCACAATCATGGTCAATCTCCAAAATTTGTGCGCAGTTTGAAGTCAGTGAATACCTCATACAAACAACAAGAAGAATTGTATAAAACCATGGTGTATTACCAAGTTTCACTCACCAAAAACAAAGTGGCAAGAAGATTTCAGATAATACCTTATCCCAAGTAATCAATTTTTATGAGGATGATGAATGCAGCAGTCTGTGTCCAGGAATAAAAGATTTTGTCGCCATAAGAAACAACTTGGGGGGAAAAGAACAAAGACAAAAGCGGATAGTACTTTGCAACTTAAAAGAACTGTATGAAAGGTTTGAAGAATTGCATTCAAAGGCAAAAATTGGATTTTCCAAACTTTGTGAATTGCGTCCAAAATGGTGTGTGCTAGCTGGGGCACCAGGCACACTTCAGTATGTGTGTGCTGTATACATCAGGATGTCAAGATGATGATTAATGGGGCAAAACTTAATTGCTTTCACAGATGGTTTGTAGCATGAAAAACGAAGTGTGTATGTTTCACGGATATCCACTCTACCCTGGTCAAGATTTTGTTTTAGAATGCTTGGATTCATTCTAAGATGATATATTCCAAATATCCTACAAACAATGGGTTACAACAGATCGATGCACTTTAGTGACAATTGTGGAGCCATATGCAGAATTCAAGGAAATTTTACTCGAGAAACTTAATACTTTGAAAAAAAAACATCACTGCATAGCAACAGAGCAATCACATTTCCTTAAGACCAAGAAAACTCCTAAATTCTGATAAATGTATATTACTTTGTTTTTTTGTGTAATTAGTGATTTCATGACAACACAATGCAACATCAATACGTACATTTCTACGAAAACTTTTATCCATCTTAAACGACCATATTCCCAATGTGAAAGACAATATTAAAAAAAAAAAAAAAAAAACTCAGTTCAGCATAAGAAAGATTTCAACCTAGAAGCTGAATGGCATTTCTTTGCCACTTCTCATGGGAAAGGACCATGCAATGAAATAGGGGTCACTATGAAGCAACATGTAACAGGGACATCCTTACAACTTATTGACAAACATATTTTAACACCAGAAGACATGTTCAAATACTGTACAGAAAAAATACAAGGAATGAAATTCCTTTTTGTATCACAAAAAGATAATGAAGAAAATGTCATACTTGCAGACAGATATGCTTCTGCTTTAAAAATAGCAAATACTAGAATTCATCATTGCTTTACTCCAATGGAGAACAATAGATTAAGAATTCAACTTGTGTCAAGCAACAAGAAATATAAAGTTGTTAACATACTAAAGTTTTTGCAAATACAGAACTTGCAGAGAAATCTAAAAAATTGGTGATTACATTGCATGTGTGTATGATTTTTTTTTTTTTTTTTAGCAATATGACACGAGCTGTCAAATTTTTTGTTCATCACGTTTTATTTGACCTTTGTCGGAAGAGCTACACAGGTTTTTGGTTGGTTCTTATTACTTTTGTGTTAATGTTGTAAATAAAGAAATGTATTTACCTTGAGTCTTGCTTCTTGTTGTTTTTAATTTTCTCTTTATGTCCCCAATTCCTCGAGTAGTGTGTACATTATTAATTACATAAAAATAGAACATTTATAATGAGTAGTATTTTGTCATATTCATTTCATACAAAGAGATCCTAGTTAAAAACATCATGTAGTTAAAAATACTTTGTAATTGCACCGCCTCGCTGGTTGACGAAATGGTAATGTGCAGTCTGTTCACTCGAAGGTATTTCATAGAACTTATATTTAACAGTCAATAAAATTTTTTTTTACAATTAAAACAAAAGTTAAAAAAGTTTACTTCATTAAAATTTGTGCAATGAGAGGAGCCCAATGTTTCATAAAAGAAATCTTTCACTCTATAATCACTATCGTCCATCGTATGTTCATGCATGCATTTGTTGATTCAATATTTGCACTCACTGTAGATCGTCAGAGCTTGGTAGTCCTCCCAAAATTTCATCTTTCATATCAAACTGAGGTCTTGCAACCATTAAAACTTTTTAATTAAGAAGAGAAAGTTAAAATGCTAGTTTTTCCCTTGTAATGCTCCCCACATGAAGAAACTAATGATCTGAGATACCTTGCATATCGTAGTTGTGAACTTCAGGTGTATATACGTCTTAGCTTATGTTGTCACTAAGCTGCCATTGCATAGTCATTTCTGTACAAACTAAATTTCAAAATCCTGTGAGCGTCGAAATTTGTGACACAAGAGACTCTCCATTTCAATGTATAACATACAGACTCGTACATCTGACTTCCTCAATGCAACCGCTGGATACCAGCTCTTGCTGACTTAGGCCTTTGCATAGGACGTGTTTCGCCATGTGACAACCATGGCATCTTCAGCCAAACTGATGCCATTCCTTATCGGTCTAGCACAACCTCGACAGACGTATTCCTGCGCTGGGAGTTCAGTCCGTTCCCTTGTCTCGTGCTTCCATCTGTTGCTGGTTTTTGTAAGTAGATTCCTTATTATACTTCTGTTTGATGTTCTTATGTTTACTGTTATTTTTCTGCATTAATTTTTGTTCTGTTACTGTCATATTTTCACATAGATCTGGTAATATTATTGGGTTGTTATTATTACAGTTTTCAGTTTTTTCAATGAGTATAGCTTCTGCTGTTAATATGGATTTGCATGTTTTTTGTTGAGCCAATTGTTGTATATCTTCCCATAATGGCATAACTTGATTTTTGATACAAAATTCTATTAATGAGGTTTTTATTTCTTTTTTATTCCAATTTGAAAGATGTTCCATCATTCATAATTTAATATTCCTTTTTGTACTTCCTATGTATTGTGATATTATTTTGATCCACTATTGGAATGGAGTACACCCCAGCTTTCTTCAAAATTGAGCAATTTTTCCCCTTCGTTGTTAGTAAAGCTGTAATATCTTGTACATGGATGCCCAAATTCGTAAAAGATGCCAAATAAAAGCGTCTTATGCGTAGGCCTAAGTCGGCAAGAGCTGGTATCCAGCGGTTGCATTGAGGAAGTGAGATGTATGAGTCTGTATGTTATACATTGAAATGGAGAGTCTCTTGTGTCATGAATTTCACGAAGAACACTAGAGACGAATTTCGACGCTCACAAGATTTTGAAATTTGGTTTGTACAGAAATGACTACGCAATGGCAGCTTAGTGACAACATGTACGTATATACACCTAAAGTTCGCAACTACGATATGCAAGGTATCTCAAATCATTAATTTCTTCATGTGGGGAGCAATACAGGGTAAAAACTAGCATTTTAACTTTCTCTTCTTAATTAAAAAGTTTTAACGGTTGCAAGACCTCAGTTTAATATGAAAGACAAAATTTTTGGAGGACTGTCAAGCTCCAACGATCTACAATGAGTACGAATATCGACTCAACAATGGCATGCATGAGCATACGATGGACGATAGTGATTATAGAGTGAAAGATTTCTTTTATGAGACATTGGGCTCCTTTCATTGCACAAATTTTAATAAAGTAAACATTTAAACTTTTTTTTTAATTGTAAAAAAATAAATTTTATTGACGGTTAAATATAAGTTCTATGAAATACCTTCGAGTGAACAGATCGTACTTTACCACTTTGTCAGCCAGCGATTCTGTGCAATTACGAAGTATTTTTAACTACAACATGATGTTTTTAACTAGGATTTCTTTGTATGAAACAAATATGACAAAATACTACTCATTATAAATGTTCTACTATTTTTATGTAATTAATAATGTACGCACTACAGATATGCCATTCAATGAAAATGTATATTTCGAGGAATTGGGGACATAAGGAGAGAATTAAAAACAAGAAGAAGCAAGACTCAAGGTAAATACATTTCTTTATTTACAACATTAACACAAAAGTAATAAGAACCAACCAAAAACCTGTGTAGCTCTTCGAACAAAGGTCAAATAAAATGTGAAGAACAGAAAATTTGACAGCTCATGTCATAATGCTAAAAAAAAAAAAAAAAAAAAAAAAATCGTACACACATGCAATGTAACCATTTTTTTTTTTAGATTTCTCTGCAAGTTCTGTATTTGCAAAAAACTTCATATTTGTATTGCAAAAGAAAATTGAGCAGAAATGTTTTTGTGCATAATGATGGGCTATCATTTTAGGAAAAAGAACAGTGACACTTCCCTTTCAAACATACTTCCTTTTATGTGTATGAATCGTTATACATATGCAAACCTGGGCTATAATTACCTCACTTCTGGCACCTTGATCATCATCATCAGGAATTTCCACTGCGAAGTGGATTTCCTCGACCATATAGTTCAGCCAGAGTCTTCCTCCACTTCTCTCTATCCAAGGCCATCACTTCATCCAGTCCATTATTTTTTTAACTTGATTTAATCTCCTCCATCCACTTTCTCCTTGGTCTTCCTCTCTTAGATCATGGAGCCTGCCACTCCATCAGAATTTTAGGAAGTCTCTCTGATGACATTACCTTGATTCATCATCATCATCATCATTGTCAACCATTATCAATCCACTGCTGGACGAAGGTCTCCCCAAGTTTCCTCCACAACGGTCTGTCTTGTGCCAGTCTCCTCCATGTCACCCCTGCATACTTTCGAATTTCATCCACCCATCTCCCATGTGGTCTTCTTCTGGGTCTTTTCTTGTCCCTTGGAATCCAATCTAAAATTTCGGCTGTCCATCGATGATCTGTTCTTCTGGCAATATGTCCAGCCCATTGCCATTTCAGGGATTTAACTCTGATCATGATGTCTTCCACTCTTGTCATTTTTCGGATCCACGAGTTCCTCTTCTTATCTCTCCTGGTTACACGAAGCATGCACCTCTCCATGCTTCTTTGAGTTGTCTGCAGTCTTTGTATATCTCTTTTAGTTAAGGTCCACGTCTCTGCACCATACGTAAGCACTGGAAGGATGCATTGATCAAACACTTTTCTTTTAAGACATAATGGCATATTGCTCTTGAAAATTATGCTGTTTCTTCCAAAAGCTCTCCAGGCAAGTTTTGTACGCCGATTAATTTCTTCATCAATGTGACCCTCACTTGATATCTGCTGTCCAAGATAAACGTACGTGTCTGTTATCTCCAGCTTTTCTCCATCAATCAATAAATCTTCATTTCTTGTAAAAGCATTGAACATCACTTTTGTCTTCTGAAAGTTCATTTTTAATCCCACTTCTTTACTCTTGTCAGCAAGTTCCTGGATCATACTCTGCAGCTCTGATGGGGTAGTTGCAAAAATGACTACGTCATCAGCAAAACGAAGGTGGGTTAGATAATCTCCATTAATCTTTATCCCTTTGTTTTCCCAGCTCAGCGACTGAAAAACACCCTCCAATGTGGCATTAAAAAGCTTCGGAGATATGGTGTCACCTTGTCTCACTCCCTTTCCAATTTTTATGTGTGTTGTATTTTCAAACAGCCGAATCTTTGCACTTGCATTTTCATAGATGTTATTAATAATATTAATGTATGCATCTTCAATACCGCAGGTTTTCAGAGCCATTGTAACTGCTGATGGTTTCACCGAATCAAAGGCTTTTTCATAATCGATAAAAGCCATGCACAATGGAAGTTCATATTCCCTCGCTCTTTCAATTAGTTCTCTCAGTACGTGGATATGATCTATTGTGCTGTAGCCACTCCTGAATCCAGCTTGTTCTCTCGGTTGAGGCATGTCCAGTGTTACCTTCAAGCGGTGTGAAAGAACTTTAGTGAAGATTTTATAAACTACTGATAGGAGGCTGATAGGTCTGTAGTTTCCGAGATCCTCAATGTCACCTTTCTTATGTAGCAGGATCATTGTAGCGGTGTTCCAATCCTCAGGAATCTTTCCTTCATTTAGGCATCGAGTGAAAATTTGGGCGAGTACTGTTTCAATTTCTCCACTTGCTTCTTGTATGATGTCTACAGTAATTCCATCTTCTCCTGGAGCTTTTCCCCGCTTCATGTTCTTGATTGCATGTGCAACTTCTGCTGGAAGGACTGGAGGAACTCTGGTACTGGTATCTTTCATGATGTCTGGAGTGCATGTATCATCCCTTTCATATAATTTGGAGTAGAAATCTTTCACTCTTGTCAAAATTACCTTGATTATAACATCCAAAAATTTATATATTTTGGCTCTGAAGCAATTTCCACTAAAGACAATGCTTAACAACCTACCTCTAAAGATGTCAGCAACAATGCATTCATTACTTTCAGGTGTTATAATTTATAATGTGAAACTCCTTGGAAGGCAATTCTTTAAGTAACTCTTTCAGCTGTCAATTATGAGTTTTAAAATCCTATGAGAAAAGACTGTTTACTGCAAGTTCAATTTGCAAAAAACTGTTTCTTTCTTGAAACTGTACCAGCAAATTACAGTTCCTGAATCAAGCAGTCTTCTGAAGTTTGAGATGCATATACCTTAAGCAAATTTTAATAAAAATTTTAAAATGTTTTGAATAAATGAGACTGAATTATAATTTTGCCACATGCCATTCATTTTTTAAACAAAGCTTGGAAACAAGTGACAGAAAAGGCAGCAGTGGTTTCTTTCTTTTAAACACAGAAAGCAGATGCAATGGACAATAAAATCTCTTGCCAAGTGGCTTAACTGATTTATCCCAAACAAGACAAAAATTTGGCTGGTAGCAAGTATCAGATCAGTAGCACAAAAAAAAAAAAAAAAAAAAAAAAAGCAGCATCAGAAAGCAGTGCTAGTGCATTTTGTAAAGTGAATCTACCAGAGACATTGTTATCCTTTTGAGAAAAGAAATCTGGAATATCTGCCTATTCATTAAAAAAAATGTGATGTAGAAGATTAGAGTAACATCTGTCACTTTTCCTACTTAAGGTTTTTGCACATTAGCTCAAAATGGTATGGAACTGAGCTCTTTGAATCGGAGCAAATCAGAATAGAAAAGAATTTTGTCTGCACACTTAAATGCAGACAGAGTCGGAAGCTTCCAATTGGCAGTTGTTAACTTAGCTTGAAGTAGGCTTGTGTGAACTGTGATTGTAAATGTTATCCTTTTAACTTGATTGACACAATAATTTGTTTTTTCACAATCTAAGTGATAATAGTAGTGAGGAAGAAGAAATATTGGGGACACTGGTATTTGCCACAAGCAGAAGGACTGAGTTGCTTAGAAAAGGCTGTGGATCCATGACATTAATGCCATAAGAGAATTAGGAAGGAGAGTGTGACGTCTTGGTGGGATTAGTCCTGGCGTCATGGCCTGGAGTCGTTGGGATAGAAATTACGTCATTAGAAAATTTGTAGTCGCTGACGTACTGAAGTTAGAAATTATTATTATATAAATTGTTTGTTATGTAAAGGAAATTGTTGTGTATTTTATATATATAAATTGGAATTTTTTAAGTTGAGTTATGATTAAGGATCTGAGAGTGGAAAATTCTTATATGCAAAAATGTACCGGAGCTGACGCCCTCGTAGTGGAGTGGCTTGATTGGAGCTCAGGATCTCTTGGCACTATATATTGGTGATTTTTATCTCTCATTTGCTGGTTCTGGGTGCAGAAGTTGCTTTACGTTCTGCCATGCTGCGAGAACACTGAATTTATACCTGATTGTTCTTGAGTATCGGAAGCAGTGAAGTTGCTTAGCGTTCTGCCATGCTGAGAGAACTCGGAATTTCTACCTGATTGTTCTTGAGTATCGGAAGCAGTGAAGTTGCTTTGCGTTCTGCCATGCTGAGAGAACTCGGAATTTCTACCTTATTGTTCTTGAGTATCGGAAGCAGTGAAGTTGCTTTGCTTTCTGCCATGCTGAGAGAACTCGGAATTTCTACCTGATTGTTCTTGAGTATCGGAAGCAGTGAAGTTGCTTTGCGTTCTGCCATGCTGCTAGAACTCGGAATTTTTACTTGATTGTTATTGAGTATCGGAAGCAGTGAAGTTGCTTTGCGTTCTGTCATGCTGTGAGAACTCGGAATTTCTACCTGCTTGCTCTTGAGTATCAGAAGCAGTGAAGTTGCTTTGCGTTCTGTCATGCTGTGAGAACTCGGAATTTCTACCTGATTGTTCTTGAGTGTGGGAAGCACTAAAAGTCGTCGCGTCTTTTTCACTGCCGAGAGAGCATGGAGTTTGTGTGGGAACTTTTTTCTCATTTAGCCTGTTGTGTGTGGGCTGAGCCCGTCAGAGGAATACCATTAGATCCCAGTACATGAGTGTAAAAGTTCTTTTTTTTTTTCCTTTGTATAATTAATAGTTGCTGGCAGAGTTTACGTAGGACTGTAGAATAATTGAAAGTTATTTGAAATTAGTGTATTCTCATGGGGTGTTTATTGTTGCATGTTGTATTATTGGGAGTTTCAAATTAATAGTGTTTACATTCCCAGAGTTGAAATTCTAGTGCTTTGGGGTGTTTATGTGCTTTAATCTTGAATGTTGTCTCAAGAAATGACAAGCTAATGATTAATGGGGTTTAAATATCTGGTGTTATTGGAATTGTATTGCCTGTTTAGCGTGATAAAAAAATTGATGAAACAAACTGGGTGAAAAATCTGTAGTATATTGGAATTTAAATTCAGTTCAATGTGTTCTGAAGTTAAATACTTGTATTTGTACTAAAACTATTGAATGATATAAAAGGGGTTTGGCAGAGTAAATTGTGTATGATTTGTTATTTGTAAATTTATTTCAATATCTATCCACTGCACTTTTTATGTCCTAGTCCTGGGTTCAAACCCAGAGAAAGAGACAGATTACTGAGATAGTAGCTGGGCAAAGTAAATTCTGGTGGGGAAGTAATGGCTAGGAGCATTGCAAGAGTACCATACGTCATTCTCACATCTAACAAATGACAATAAAAGATTTCAATATTTCTGGGTGAACAGCAAAAAAATTTATGAATTGCTGGCAATGATTGCATTAGATATAAAGAAACAAGATGCAAAACTTCATGGAAATCTTTATTAAACTAAAAGTATTTATCGGGTTTTTTATTTTAATTTTTTGTACATGCAATTTTTAAGAAAAATATTTTATAAAAGAAAAGGGCACCTACTTACTGAGATTAAAGAGTAGGGCACCCACTTACTGAGATTTCAGCCATAATGAATGCGCTTCCGTTTGTTAAAAAACGGTCATATTTCCAATTCCAAGACAAAATTTATCGCCAAACCGATGGCACGGCCATGGGATCACCGCTTTCTGGCATTTTAGCCGAAATCTTCATGCAGTACCTTGAAAATACATTTTTGACCTCTTATCCCCATCAACCTCTGTTATTTCTCAGGTATGTATATGATATCTTATTACTCTGGCCCCATTCGTTATCTGAATTACAAACATTCACGAATTCTTTTTCTTCACAATTTCCGTCAATTCAATTTACCCTAGAAATTGAACAAGACCTAAAACTCCCGTTTCTTGATATTATGATTACCCGTCATCCAAACCAGGTTTTACCATTGCACTTTGCTGTTTATAGAAAACCGTCCTGTACCCCAACTATGATCCCATACTCCTAATCACCCGCAAAACCAAAAGTTAACGTCTCTTCACTTTTTTATTCGTAGAGCCTACACCCATTCCTCAACTCGTACAGCACGCGTTGCAGAAATACAATGGGTCTCGTCGTTCGCCTCCCAATTTGGATATCCTGAATACGTTTTTAACCGGATTCATTCCCGAGTTAAAAGTAAACTTGCTACTACGTTACAACCATTTTTGCCCACACCATTTCGTTTCATTGCTTCCATCGATTACATCCCTTCAATTACTCAACCTCTTCGTAACATTTGCTGGAAATTTGGACTGGATTTCGGCACTCGCTCCCTTAATATACTACCACTTGTTAGAAAGGACAGGACCCTGACGGATATTTTACAAAGATGGGGTGTCTATTGTGTTCCATTAAAAGATGTTTGCGGAACTACTCAATCTGTCTATATAGGATCGACCGGACGGAATTTGTCTTGCAGGGTCAAGGAACATAAATATAATATCCAGACAGGAGGTACCAACACTGCACTTGCTAGGGAAGTTACAAAAGGGATTTTATATCCGGACTGGGAAAATTTTAAAATTGTGGTTACCCCTAAAAATCGTAGCACGCTGTTTCTTACTGAGAGCATGTTCATTTTTTACTCACAAAATATTTGTTGTAATGACTATATGCCGTATGAGCTCCCCAGTGCCTATAAGGTATTAATTAACTCTAATTCTAGGGGCTTTGAATTACCTATAACCGTGGGATAATGTGCCGGGAGGAATACCTTCCTTCTTTGCATATATGTAAAACAACCGACTGACGCGTTCATGTGTGTGTGTATATATTATGCGGATCTTGTCAATTTGGCTGTTCCATCTGAAGATGGGCCATGTAATGGCCTGAAAGTACTAATGTCTTTTAATCTGTTTTTTAAAATATAAGGTTTTATTAAATTGATGTCTCATAATATGAGTTACTTTGATTTAAGCTTAGCCGAGTTTTATTTTACTTTCAATTATCCGCACAAAGACGGCTTTTACTCGTGACATATAGTTTGTGCGACTCATCAGTATTGGCTAAAGAAAGCTGTTTAATAAATTTTTTGTTGTGTAAAAAAATGTATGTCATGGTGTATATTATTTTCCATGTGAAAAATTTGGAATATTTTGATACAGATTTTCATGTATATAAATGAATAAGTAAGTAGGAAAATGCTAATTAAATTAAATGAGTTGTTTTCCTCGGTTAAAATTATTCTTTTTGGTATGACTACTGAAAAATAGCCAAAACTACTGAAAATTTGTACGAGTACTACCGAAAATATCTGAAACAGGTTGGCATCTCTGGAGATGGGTGAATGAAATTCGAAAGTATGCAGGAGTGACATGGAGGAGACTAGCAAAAGATAGACTATTGTGGAAGAAACTTGGGGAGGCCTTCATCCAGCAGAGTATTGATAATGGTTGAAGACGATGATGATACATATAACATTGTACATGACAAGTGTCTCTTTAACTATTCTAACCAAAAAATCTAATACAATATATCGTGGATTACATTGAAATTGTACCCTAGTCCTCGTTACCCTTATTTCATCGATCCTATATTTTCCCACCTTGTTTCAGAGCACGGGTTTATGGTCAACGCTGGAAGATCTTTCTTTAAAATTTGCCAACGGTAATGCAATTCAGAAAGGAAAGCATATATCTCTTGAACAATGCTAAAAATGTTCACAATATGTAGGGAAATTTTTTCGTCGTTATTTACGACCAGATTTAAGGTATGAGCCGTTAAAAGTACATAAAATGCATTAAGTCAAAAAATTATGTTTTTTGAAGTCCATTGTGTTTTTCCTTCATGTTGGCCTCATTGTCATAGTGCTGACCACACATATCATGAATACTGAAATTTTCAAGATTTGAATAAAAAATTAGAAAAATAATTTTCAATCCTTTGCCTGCGGTATCTGTTACTGAACAAGACAGTAAAAAAAATATTTTTTTTGATTGAAGGTTTAACGACCACCGTGAAGCAACTCAATGGATTATAAGCAGTCGCCCGTCCCTAATTTAGGGTTACTGGTTCTAGGGAAGGGAGAGAGCCAGTGCTGTGAGACAAACACAACATCCATGCCTCACCGGGATTTGAACCTGGACCCTTCTCAGACGAATAGTCATGAGCCAGTGCTTAGACCACTGGGCTACCGGGTGTGGCCAAAATTTATTATCTGATTTCAAGACCTTTTCTGTTGAATTGTAAATGAATTATTTTTACTAAAAAAAATAAACGTGCCATGTAGCATTACGATTTCTCACAGTAAAAAGTTTTCTTAACTTCTCCCACGTCACTGATATTCATTTATCAACTGAAAAATTTGATTGAGGCTTCCTGCCGCCTGCAGAATCTGGCGCCCGGGTTCAGTTGCTTGGAATTTCCTTGTCCTTGGTAGTGTAATGATTAGCATGGTCGACCGGAAATTGGGAGGTGTGGGTTCGATTCTCGCCCCAGGGTGATGAAAAATTTCAGTTTTTCTGTAGGAAAGTGGTTTCGTGGAATAGTGAAAATATGCCAACAGTAGCATTGCAGTGCTTACCATTTATTTATGAAGAATTATTTCTTTGGGGAAATTTGTTTCCCAATTGTATATGACATTCGATTTTTTTCAAAATATTCTTAGCAAGCAAACTACTGTTTTGAAAGACCCTGGGTTCGATTCCTGGTGGCGGCCAATGATAATTTTTTTGTGACTCACTTATAAATGTGGAAAGAGCGATGACCTCTGTTTGATGTCCCTGGTCCACGTCAAAATGTCTGTATTAATTAGATGAAACAGTTTGGAATTATGAATTTGAAGTCTTTGAAGAAAATTGAGATTGAAGGCTCAAAGGAGGATGCCTTTAATCTGTGATAGTGGAATGGGTTGATGATAAGGTGAGATACAGAGAACATGGACTGTATGGGGAAAGGCTAATTGAAAAGTCCACTTGTAGGTAGTATGAATTGCACAATTTTGCTTGTGGTGGATAAACTTTTTTTAAATTGATAACGAGGAAAGAAAGAAAAAAAAACTTTTTTTTTGTAATTTCTTTTTTCATTTTTCTAATTGTAACAAAAGCTTAAAATATTACAGGGCTGCCACATCTGCGCCCAGCTCACGCCAAAATTTTGTTGTTGCACCATCTGCTGCAAAATCAGGATTTTGATGAAATCTACCCCAATTTTGCTCCAAAAGTTAATTTACTGGTCATCAATATTTTGGCGTAACCTTACGACATTCGAAATCAATTCAGCAATTAATTCATACATGAGATTCTTCTACGGATTCAAAAAATGCTGCCCCCCCCCCTTCTGTCATTATTTGGGTCATTCTCGAGATTGCTGCAAAACTGAAGAGAAATTTTTGGAGTATTAGTCGGGGGGAGAGGGGGTCGTATTTCGTCTGGAGACGGTGTTTTGTCTTTTTAAACTTTCGGGAACGGAAGTTTAATGGAGTGAAGATTTTTCTCGTAATCGTAATTTTGTCTCGCGATGTTGCTTCTGCCCAGTATTGTAAAATATAATTTTATTGCATAAATGTTTGTATTTCAGCTTGAAACTTTTCCCTGTTACCTTTCAGGCATGAGATTCTTACAATAACTTTTCCCTGTTATCTTCGGGCATGAGATTCTTGCAAATTTTCCTGCTCCAAGAATTGCTCGGAAACACATTAGGGGCACTAACACCCCTGATATTATGCACAGTTTCTTTTATTAATGCTCCAAAGAAAGGTTTTGGTTTTATGTTTAAACTATTTCATTTGGTAACTGCTCCAGATTGTACATTTCTAAGAAATATGAGTAACATATGACAGTACAGCTACTTGCTACAAAGAAGTCAAATTAGTTAGTGAGTATTTTCAGTGCCAACATTTGGAAATATATAATTTAAGCCCTGATCCCAAAGCCCAATTTCACCATATTTAAATGAATTCATAGTTGTAGATTAAAAAAAAAAAAAAAGTGTCAACCGCAAGGGCACAAATGAAATTTTTGATCATCTAAGAAATAACTGATGGAAACATGGCTATGATACTGATGAAGCTGAAAATTTGAAGCAGGACATTTCTAGTGTAAAAGATTCCTTGGGAGCTCAAGAGATCATAGTGAGACCTTTTGAAACCAGAAGTAAAAAAAAACAAAATGATCAAGGAATATTGTAAAGAATCTCTTATATTGAAGACGAACTTGAACATAAACATTTGTTCTCAGATAGAAAGCAAATGCAAATTTCAAACTTCCTTGCACCATTAGAGGTATGTTTGTGCTTGAAAACTAGTGAAGCAATTATGAACTGAAGTGTTTTTGTCTAAAATATCAAAATTTGATAATTTGTTAGCTATCCGAGTGTCCTTAATAACAGCTCTAAGAATGGCAAACAAAGTATTGCTCACTGCTTTTGTTACGTTCTGAGTACGTATTAGATTACATTTCAAGGATATAAAACTCGGTAAGATGCGATGTCTTTTGCATCACTGTAAGAAGTTCAAATGGTTCAGTAATCTGAACTTCTTTATTCTCAGTTTCGAAAAACGATTAATCATACTTTTTAAAGTAGTAATGTCTTTTCAGGAACATTAGATGTACAACGTTCCTATAATTCACTTCACATAGAAGGTTGAATTTGAAGTAGCCAATCAGGATGTTAAAATGGCTTCCATTTAAGATGCACAGACGTATACTTACGTACCTGTGTAATCTGGAAGTCCGTTAAACTAAAGATTCTTGATCTCAAAGACTACAGTCTTGTGATATATATTAATATATAGAGTGAAGCAATTATTTCCTGTTTGCAGGGTTCACAAATAGTCCCCTTTCCCCCTAAAAGTCAGTTTTTTTTTCACAAAAGTCCCTCTTAGTACCTTTTTAAAAATATGGTCCCTTTTGGGGGGGGGGGGGGGAAGCCATCAGTTTCCACAAATTCTTGAATCTCCCACTTTTTGCCACCAGGTATGTATCTATAAGTTTATTTGTATTCTGTATTTATTTATCTTTGCTGAAATCACGGATGTCTGTGACAGAATCACACTGAAAAGACTTGGTTTGTACTCTATACATCTGGCAGGCAAATGATATAAAGCCAAGAAGTGGGTTTCACCCCATGTGCATGCTAGGTCACATGTAAGCCACAGTTCTAAAAATAGGTCGACCAATTGTCAGCTTTTAAATCGAAACCATAACCATTCATTTAACTTGGAGTATCTCAAACAACAAGGGAGGAGATTACATAAAAACAACTTTTCATGCCACCCAGATCGTGCACGGGAGGAGGGGGGATTACTTACCTAGCTACAGCAAGATCATTTTCTTTGTAGTCTTCAAGAATTTGCAGAGTTGTAAAGGACTAAGGTGAGTAAATTTTAAGTTTGTTCTTAAAATACTGTTCAATACTAAAGATCTTAAATATAAAATTTCATTTTATTAATTTAGTAGTTTTTGAATTATGGTGTTTTGCAACCTAATGTTCCATATATACATAAACTAACAGACACATGGTAGTTGTTCAGATTAACATCTCGTCGTTGAATTTCATCTATTTATCTATCTATTAATTATTATTAACTTTTTTTTTTTGTTGGTTCAAAATGCATTTTTGATTCAAATTTCCCTAGAAACACACTGCAACTGATCAGTATTAGACGAATATATTAAATGTCCAATGCTGCTTACGGGCCACCATATATCCAATGCCATGCTACAGTTTCAAAGAGTACAGATTCCAGTACACGTCGGTGCACTTCTACTCCTCAGTGATTGAACTAATTTAATGCAGTTCTAAAATGGAATTCTCTTACAAAAATGCAAATGTGAGGTGATAGTTACGAGTTTCACTGAACTGCACTGTACATGTACAGAGTGGTATTGTGCTGATTCCAGTACACATCCAACTCCATAATGCATGAACTGAATTCTAAAGAAATTTGAAATGGAACTCCTTTACATAAATGCAAATGTGAGATGATAGTTACCAAATCTGGTGAAGTGTACTGTACATGTACAGAGTGGTATTGTACAGATTCCAGTACACATCTAACTCCATAATGTATGAACTGATTTTATCAAACTTGAACAGAAATCCTTTTTATGCAGATGTGGGGTGATGCTTTCCAATTCCAGGAAACTGCACTGCTCGTATACAGAATGGTGGTGTAATTCCAGTACACGTCTTACAGCCACAAAATACATAAACTGATTTCAATAAAATTTGAAATGGAACTCCATAAATGCAAATGTGAGGTGATAATTACCAGTACCAGCAAAGTGCACTGTATGTGTACAAAGTGGTATTTGTACAGTTTTGTACACATCCTGTTAACTATACATGACTTGCAACAAATTTTCACAAAGTTAAATTTTGGACACCCATATGTAGGTACAAGAGCAACTTTTGAATTCCATTATACTACTGATTGTAGTGAACACCTACAGTCTACCTCTTCATGCCCGATATGAACTATTTGAGACACTTAGAGAAGTAAAAAATGACATTTTCAAATTACATCAAACTGTTTTGTACAATTGGATATTTGCTCACAGCTAATAAACACAGGAAATTTTTATGTGAAACACTTGCACTGATGTGCTGCCCCCCACCAAATAAATAAATTAAAACACTTGTGATGCAGTGTTGTAATTTTTTCAAAGCTCTTGTACAGCACTTCTTATTTGCCTGAATGATGATTAATTTTAGTGAGTGTTGTGTAGTATTTCAAAATTTGGTACTAAGAAAAGTTGAAAGATTGGTTCTCGTTGTAACTCTGTTTCTTTCATTCAGACTGAAAATGTGAAAATGTAAATTTGCAAATGAATGGCTGGAACGAAAAGACAGTGACAGTTTTTGAATATCTGACTGGGCTAAAAAACAGTGACAGCAAAATGTTTTGTATTATCTGCACTAAGAAAATTTCAATTGAAAAAGGGTTTTGTGCCATCAAGCAGCACTTTGAAGGAGAAAAGTACAAAGAAAATTGCAAGCTGAAAATTGGCTCAAAACAGCTTCATCTTAGTATTTCATCAGCAAGTAATAGCCAAAAAACTCTGCCATAGTGTCTGTATAGTCTGAAAGATTCTGCTTATGCTTCTGAACTGATCTGAGTCATGAAGGCAGTTGTCTCAAACATGTCAGCATAATCTTGCAATGATATAGCTAAAGTTTTCAAAGTCACGTTTCTCTTACCTGGTGTTGTTCCAGATCAGTTTTCGTTAAATGCAACAAAAGTTCGATACCTCATCAGTGATGCTTTAGCACCCTATTTCAGGGAAAAGTTTTTAGGAGAAGCTCGAGCAAATTACTTTACACTCCAGTATGATGAAACTACCAATGACGCTGGACTCAAAGAACTTCAGACTGTAGTTAGATTTTGGTCTGAATCCAAGGAACAAATTGTATGTCATCACCTGGAAAGTTTTTATATGGGTCATGCAACAGAAGATGATTTGAAAAAAATATATTGTTAGCACTAAATAATGGAAGTCTTTCTCGTTCTGAGCTTCTTATGCTTGGAAGAGATGGACTGAATGCAGAGGTGCCAACTATTACAGATTGTCCGTAATTATTACGGTTTTGACTGTCAGATTATGGAATTACGGACAGGTTGGAAGAATTACGAATTTCAGTGTGTTTTGGAGAATCTCAATTTTGTATCCTTTTTTGTTAACCCTTTTAGTGCGACGCAGCCGATTCGTCGGCGTTCGATTTTGATCCGCGTATTTCCCGAATCAGACTGCAGATATCAGCGTTGATGATCATATCATTTATCAATCATATCATTTTGAAATGGAATCTCCATGAATCATATCGTCAAACAGCGATATTATCGAAAGAATGGTAATATGCCATAAGTGTCATATCGTGAAAGAGTTTGCGCTTGCTATCTGCTTCCCACGCACTTTCTCCGTGTGACGGGAGAAAGGCTACTTTAGTAAAATCTTTTCCTACTGCAGTTGAGGTAGGGCTGTCCACTTGGCATTGTTGGTGAATTATAAGACGTCGTACTGTCGGAAATAACTTTTTCGAGTCCCGTTCGAAGTGCAATAACTCGCAACTCGTTGCAACGTGTGGTCCCTCGATGTCGGAGAGTTTATATTTCTTGCCGACTTTCGCCGCGCTGGAGAACAAAGTGCGGTGTTTTATTACTAAAAACTCTTCACATTATTCATTTCTTTTTTCCCAAACAAACGGACACAATCGCAAAACTCTGTGAATTACAAATCCCCCTCTTTTTCCAAACTCATGTTAGCAGAGGATGACTTTATTGACACCTTGTTCCTCAGACTGGCAGACGTGCTTTGCTTTTTCCTACTGCGTGAAATTTTTTTTGTAAGGTTATTTGAAATGGCTTGTTGTAGTAGTGAGAGTGAAAGTTTGCCAAGTGATAGTGATGATTTTGAGTTATCTGAGAGTGATATTGGTCAAGCGACAAACATCAAGCCAGAAAACTAGCCACCGTGCCACGCACACAATATCTTTTTCAGAAAGTGAAGATCTTGATAGTGAATCTTCAGATCATGAAAGTTCTGAAAGGGAATGGGAGGATGTAATAGAGGGAAGTGATGAACAACCGCAGCATCCTTTTGATTATCATGAAATGCAGGGGCCCAAACATGCTTCTGCAACTGATGTGGCACCTATTGCATATTTTTACTTGTTTTTTACTAATTTCATCCTTGGAATTATCATTTCTGAAACAAATAAATATGCAAAGAGGTTTCTCCAAGAACATCCGAATCTTTCCCCCAAATCTCGAGCTAGGAAATGGAAATTTTTTTACAAATGCTGAAATAAAGGTTTCCTTGCGTGCCTTCTAATATAGGAGTAATCAGTAGCCCATGTAGGTTGAGATGATTGCCGAAGGCATATCCAGTCAAAAAAGCATGAGGATTATGTAAAATGAAAGACTCAATAAAAGCCTTTGGATAACTTTTTTGCAAAAAGAATGAAAATAGCATGATAAATGCTGATTGCTGTTTACTACATTCGTTGTGGAGCCATAACCTACCTATAGCAAGCTGTGATCATACTGGTCCCTTGTTTCATGCTATGTTCCCAGACTGTGATCTTGATAAAGCTGGATATCCTAGAGCAGATGTGACATGGAATGAAATATCTAAGATGAAGGATTCATCTGGCCTTCCCAGGTATTCTGCATTGCCTAAACTAATGTTGGCAATATTGACTATCCCTCACAGCAATTCCTCTACAGAGAGAATATTTAGTATAGTAAGGAAAAACCTCGCATACTTCTGCCCAACAATGAGTCACCAAAACATTAAGTGCCCTTCTTGTACAGAAAGGTAAAGGATTTTCCTCAGGTGAGCCGTGTTATAAAAAGCAGTTTTCTGAAAAAGAATGTACCACTGCAAAACAAGCAACAAGGGAGTCTTTATGTCAGCAATGATATGAGGTAAGTTCAATATTGATAATTTAATTTCAAATTTTTTTTATCAGGATAGTGTAAATATATAAGGTTATTACACATTTCGCACATTAAATACCCTTTCCGCGCGGTGACGTTGTGGCTTCGTATGGTGATTACTGATAGGCTCCTCGGAAGGTCGGCACCTCATACAAGTATTACAGGTTACACAGTAATACTATAATATTGTCCTTAACTTTGAAAAAAAAAATGGCATGTTACATTACTGAAAATATTACTGAAAGTTTGTTCCATTACTGAAACATTACTGAAAAATCCTCTATTGATTACTGATACGTTCTGCTAGAGGTTGGCACCTGTGTGAATGTGAACAAAAAGGTTATTCGGCTAGTCAATGAAGATGTAAAAGCTATTCGAAAGAAGAGACTTTTTGATGTAGGATTTTGCAATATTCTTGTGGTTCATAATGCTTTTCAGAAAGGATTAGAACACCTTGGTTCGATACTTCAGATTTAATTATATCAGTTTATCACTACTTTGATGGCTGGCCATCACGCTGGGAATATTACTCCAGAATCCAAAAAGGAAAAAATCTGCCAAAGTTACACTTCATTAAGCATGTAAGTTCCAGGTGGTTTAACTCTTGAATTTGCTGCTAACAGACTTTTGCAGCAGTAAAATGCAGTTACGGAGTATTTTTTAAAACACATACCTTGCAAACAAGATAAACTAATGAGTACTGTTAAAGATAAGAAAATCATTAGTCTGTTGCAGAAGAAAACTATGTTAGCTGAATTGAGATTCATATCAAGTGCTACCCTCTTTACTAAATTTACATGTATGTTTCAGAAAGATGAACCACTGATACATATTTTGCACTGACAGACTTAATTATCACTATAATGGACCGCATTTGTAAGAAAGAAGCCACAGAAAACTGTTTTAAGCATTTAGAAGAAAGTGCGCTTGAAATTGAGAATTTGCTTCCAGTACGAGACCTACCTCTAAGTTTAAATGCAGAACTGCAAACGGAACTTACTCCCCTATCGGATTCAGAAAGATTTAATTTTCTGTTATCTCGTCGCAGTCACTTTGCTGCTGCTGTTGGACTATACATTTTGCAGAAAAATATTAAAGGTAGCAACAAGTTGATGAAATATTTTTGCTGCCTTCATCCAGGTGAAGTAAAACTGAGTAGAAGTTTACAAGGTATCACTAAAATTTTTTCTTTCTTACCTATGGAAATTAATGCTGATAAGCTTATAGATGAGTGTAAACTTCTCAGATTTGAAAAAAATAAATGTTTTAAACAGAATTAAGCAGTACTGGTCTCAGATTTGTAAAGTAAAGACTGCGGATGAAATAAAATACTCTACTGTGTCAGTTGTGGTTAAAGCCTGCTTAACTTTGCCACATTGTAGTGTAAATGTGGAAAGAGGGTTTTCCCGTTCATCTCAAATAATGACAGAGGATAAGACTTTGATGTCAGTGAGGACTTTGAATGCTATGTTAACAGTGAGTGACTCATTAAAACAGTATCGGACAAACCAGAATTAGTTCCCATCACCCAAGAAATGCTTAAGTTAGTCCATGTTGCTTACAAGAGTTATAACAGTTATTTAAAAAGTGAGAGAGAGAGAAAGAAAAAGAAAAAAAAACAGAAAAAGAAAAGGAATTGCAAGGAAGTATGGTTGCTGAAAAAGAAAATGCATTAAAAATTTAACAATCAGAAAGACACAAAGGAATTGAAAAATTAGTTAAAAACTGCTAGGAAAGAACATTTCCAGTGTAGTGTGTCAGACAAACTTTTAAGTGAGGCAAATGAAAGGCTGAAGAAAGCTGTAAAAAACAGTGATTTAGCAGATGCCAAACTCACCCAGGCCATGATTGAAGGTGTGAGAAAAGCCAGTGAAGAATACAAAGATTAAAAGGAAAGCAATTAATGATATAGAAAAAAGGCTAGACACAAAAAAGGACAGTCTCATGACCAACTTTTTTTCAAAGAAACAAGACTACGTAAATAAAATGTAACCTTTTATCATAGCACTAAAAGTTTATAATAAGTATAATTTTATTATAGTTAGCTATTATTTCAATGCTTTTACTGATCTTAATATTGTTGCTTTTGGTTTCAGTCCAAAGAAGTGATACCTTTTCCCCTCAGAGGGAAAAGGTATCACATCTTTAGTAAGTAGCAAGAATATTAAGGTTAGTTAAGGCAGTAGCAAGAATATTAAGGTTAGTTAAAACAGTAGCAAGAATATTAAGGTTAGTTAAGGCAGTAGCATGAATATTAAGGTTAATTAAGACACTAAAGTAGTAGAGAAATATAAGCAAATTATTCTCAACAGAAGATTGTTTAGTAACTAGGAAAAAAACAAGTAAGGTATGTATACTCTTTAAATGCTAGTCTAGATAGCCAACAAAATTTTCTCTCGATAAAATAATCAGTATTGAACTGCATTTTACACGTCAAAAAAATTTATGAGCATCAAAGGCATATTTTCACTCTGCATCATTTGCTTTATCATCATTGGTTAATGTATTATATATTATTATTAACTAGATAATGCATAGCTTTGGATATGTTGTTCTTTGTAATTTAACTGTAATAAAATGATAGTGAAAATATGAGCTCAGTAACTTTTAGAAAGCGTGAAGTAAAAGTATTTAAAGTTAAACATAATGAATGGTGGGTGACACAAGCCTAATTTAACCTTATTTAGATAATTGTATAAAAAAATGCATGGTCATTTGTGATCCTTATTTTTTACTCTTAACTGCCCCCCACCTTTTTTTTTGTTTTTAACAGGGCCTCTTTCCCCCTAATTTTAGAGCAAAAATCTATTGTGAACCCTGTGTTTGTATGTAGAAAATTATTAGTATTCTGTAATAGAATTTTCAAATTTAAAATGCAATTTGGCTGTCATATTACTTCAGGGAAAGATATAGTAAAGTAGTTTTCTTTTTCAAAACACTTAACAGTTAAATTATTGACTTAGATGCAAAGAACATTTATTTTAAGAATTTTTGCAGCTGCAGAGCATATTTTGGTCAAAGTCAGCTTTTTTAAGAATGACATTCAAATAAATATCTGTGGTTTTTCTGTTTTAAGCATAATATGCAGCTGCAATATGCTCTGCTCTAAGTCAGCCTCATAAAGCAGCACTCAATGTAACATAATAAATATCATGGTCTGTGAATTGATGCTATAATTAAGTTAAATGTGTGAATATCTCGCTCTTTCTCTCTTTTTTAAGAACAAAAGAACAAGTTGTTGTCAAGTGAAACTGTCATTTATATAAGTTCACAAGAATAACATTTATTAGAAATGAATAATATTTGCTCACCTGACTACTTTCTGTTTCTGAGGATTCCAAATGAACAGACTTGTTACATTTTTGTTATTGTAGTAATATTTTGCTGTTTTCTGTTTCATATAGAGAATATTCTAATTTTCTTTCAGTCATCTTTGGGTGCAGGATTTTCTCTTCATACTCCAGCACATACTGTTACCCAAGCATGTATATCTGCAAATCAAGCAATAACAACTGGTTAGTTTCATTTATTTGTATGCTCCACAGACTGTTATTATTTTTGAATTAGAATTTTCTTTGTTTTAAATGATACTAGCATGTGTTATTCCCTTTCTTACAAATCCTATCTAATACCCCATTTTTCAGGACATCTTTGCAAATGAGGAATGACACTTAACTCATTTGGTCATATGGAGATTATAAAAAATGTTCCTGTTGCAGAATATGGTGTATTGGCATCCAAAGTAGCTTATTGTTAAGATTTTATTATTTTGAAAAAAGAAGAAATGCCACAATCAGTGTTATTTTACTTGATACTGACATCATTTGAAAAATGCTGCCAAAGTTGCATTATTTGAATGGTAATTCCCTTGATTTCATTTGTTTTCAGTCACAAAACATGGTTTGTGGCTGCAGGAACATTTTGTCTATATTTAGATGTGAATCATCGGGAATCCATTTACTTTAACTATTGTGAAGATTATGGCTTAGTTTTCTTGTGAAACAATTCATTTTGTTCAGAAAACAGAAGTTAGATGGAATGAAAATTTCTCCCATAAGTCAAAAAAAGAAAAAAAAAATCCTCCTGATGTGCCTTCTGTCATGTATTCTTGTTAAATATCAATTTATTCAATAAAGGTTTGTATTCTTGATACTATCACATGGTGATAGTGAATAAATTCAGGAAAAGCATGTGTTAAAATTTGATGATGTGCAATTTGAGAGCTAAATATGGAATTGGTGGGCCACCACATTAAATTGAAATTTTAATCATTTGAATATGTTATGATGAACAAAATGTAAGGTGTAAGACCTGAAAATTTTAATTTATTTCCCCCTGTAAAATAGAGTGGCAAGACTGTTTGTATATCTATCTGTAATGGTAATGCCTGACTAGAAAATGCACTTTAAAGAACCCATACTTTTGAGCAATTTACTTTATTGTTTTTTTTTTTTTTTTTTATAGTTATGCTAACCAAATGGTAGAAATCCCTTTTCACTTCTGTATTGTGAAGTACCCAGTCAGAAGATGCATCAAGTGCTAATTTAAAAAAAAAAAAAAAATGTATTTCTAGTTTATAGATGTTATTTACCTTGATACCACATTGCAATGCCAACAATACCATCAAAGTAGTAATGAATTGAATTCAGGTGCACTTATGTAAAAACTTATTATAGCCTTGTGGAGAGTAATATTAGAATGGTTAGTGCTAGGCTCAAAATTCTAGATACGGTGATCATATGCTGGTTGGTGGTGGGCTTTCATGCTTAATTGCATCTTTATAGCCACTGTAAGTATTCCAGGTACAAATCTTCTTATGTGACTGTTGGATAATCTACAGATTTATTGGAGCTCTTGCCATGTCAATGTATGGGAAAACAATACACAGAAATCAGTAATGTACAAAAGAGAATGCATTGTGCAGATTTTTCTTTCTAGTTGCTGGGCTTGATATTTTTATTATCCCTGTCTGTCTCTTTAGTCACTACAGCTGCTATTTTTTTTTTTAGCATAAACATAATTTCCATTTGGACAATGAATAATTATGACAAAGGAAAAACTTTCCAAAATATCTTTAAAAAAAGCCCCCCTCCCTTTTTTTTTTCTTTTCTTTTTCTCAAAACGTGTATGAACCCTGCTACTGCAGCATGACCATTTCCATATCTAGGTGGGGTCACTGCAGGAAATCTCCTGTCTCTATTGCATTTGCCATGTGTCTTTGTTGATGCAGTCCTTTTGTCCACTGTGGTCTTCCTCTCATCTGCTTTCGAAGGAGTTCTAAACACATGTCTGTATCAGTGCTATCTTGCTTATTTGACCATCTCTGAAACCTCTGTAACTTGATTTCTGTGTATATTCTTTCATTCCTAATTCTCTCCTTTCTGGTGACACCACACACCTACTTCATAATCTTGACTTTACTGGGGAATGTTACCTTGGTGGCAGATTTAATGCATTTTAGTCTGTGGGTGAGGATAGGTCAGTTATAAGCTAATGTGTCCGTAACCTGTACTTGGTACAGTAAAATGGAACCTGGCTGGTGTCCATTGCATCTTACCCAGATGACGTAGGACTTTAGATGTCGCCATAGCAATTAAAGCACTTTTCCCACTGCATGACATACAGCAGATTCTGGTTTCATAAAACAATCTTGGCTATGCACAGAACCAGTGATAGACAACCACTGTCGTAATATTGTCTGAGGTGAATTTCTTGCCATGTAATGATTTAGAGCACTGAAGACAATGAAAATCACATGACAAGAGGTCAGGGCTTGTAAGCTGGATGTGGAAGCACTTCTCACCTTAATTTCTGTAATGTTTCTTTTTAATTGTGCGGTATGTGGATTGGCATTATCATGGAGAAAGATAACCCCATCCATCAAAAGTCCTGGGCATTTGTTCATAATTGCATGACTTAATTCATTAGTTTCACAGGATCTGTAGATCCATGGTGACCACAGAGAAAGATGTGCATAACTTTGCAGGCTCTGGGTTGTGCCTTGAACTTTTTGGAGATAGCAATGAGGTGTGCTTTCACTGGTGGCTCGATTGTTTGCTTTTTCAGGCTGAAAGTGGTGACACCATGTCTCATCAGCAGTGACTATGTAATCAAAGAAGTCATTTCCCTTCCTCGAATATCACTGCAAATGCTTCATACAGGCAGCCATGTGTTCCACCTTTTGTGCAGCACTGAGGCATTTTGGCACATACTGTGCACAAACTTTCCAGTGGTAAAGATGATTGTGCAGTATCATGTGAATATTTTAATGACTGACACCAATTCCTGTTGCAATTTTTGTAGACTGACATCAATTTCTGTTGCTTATTTTCCTTGGAGACATTTGTGTCAATGATGAGGATGTTTGTCTGCATAGGGCTAAGATCATCCTTAAGAGAGGCTTGTCCACTTTGGAATCAACAACTACTCCTTCACCACTGGCATCCCAAGGTTTTGATCCCCATAAACAGCAACCATTTGCCAATGGATTTGAACTGGTGATACTCCCTCAACAATAAGGAAATGAGTTACCACTTTTTGTTCCTCTTTGGAGGCTTCCATAGATGACTGAAAATGGCCTCTGCTGGCCGGATTTTATTTGACTGTACCAAATGCAATGACTGCCAGGCTGGTTAGGTGGTCATAGTTCTATCACAGGGTAAAATATAGTCATAGAAAAAACTATGACACCTCTAATTTGCCTGAATATGTTTTCGAGGGTTTCCAGGTTCAAACAAGTGGTTAAAATATAAACATACTCCACTTAGTTTTTTTTTTTTTTTTTTTTTAAAGGCTAAAGATTGGAGAAGTGGATACAAGAATTCCTTCTTGGAAGGCAGCATGTAGTTTTTCCTCTTAGATGCGATATTTCTGACTTCATGTTTTGCATTGAAAATCAAAATCAACTAGTTTGAAGTGGTTGTTTTCAAGAAGACAAATAGTCTGTCTGCTGGTAAGGATATTTATTTTCTCTGCAGATTTGATCAAGTTATCAGGGTGCTTCTGTGAAAGATCCTGAAAAATTATAATAGAACTAGGAATATCTTGAATGTGTAAAAGCTATGCATCCAGGCAAATACAGCTTGTGCACCTGTAAGTGGTGTGTTGTTGAATTGGTTTTCCACTGGTGCAGGGGAATCAGACAAGGTTGTGTGTAATGCTTTTGCATCTACACAGCCGTGTTGTCCTGTCATGAAACTTTTCAAAACATTTTACAAAAACCTTAGTGTTGAAAACTGGCAACATCTCAATTTAATGTCAGTTTTTCCTATTTTTAAGTAATCTACATACATACATACATACAGGGGCGGTTCGTCATTAGGGGCCAGAGGGGCAGGGCCCCACCTAAAAATTTCTATTTCTAGAAATACTTTTTTTTTTTTTTTTTTGCCCTGATTCTTATTCTTTCTCTTAACTACATGGTGATAAACCTTTCCCTTCAAAAACCATTATCTAAGGGAAAAGTTTCCTTCAAAAATGAAAAACTATTCCCTTAGGAAAGAGATCAAGTTCAGAGTGTGAGGTTATTGGGGCCAGCTCCAACAGGCCCCAGTAACATCACTACGCAAGCGAAGAGGAGACGATTTCTTCCCCATCTCATTCAGTATGAAGACCTACATACAACACTGTCTTAACCGAGATCTGGCCCCGCGCTAATTTGATTGGCCTGGAGAGTATCCATTTCCTTAATGCCGTGGGTTGAGAGAGAAGCTTACCCCGACCAAGCTCAAAGGTGCCGGGAGGGTTTCAAATGTAGCAAAGCTCAGTTAGTTTTTTTTTTCTGTGTCTCTCTCTCTCTCGGTGATGTGTTCCTTTGTGTCGTGACTTTTTTGCTTGTAGAGTACAATGAATGGAGTGGATATTTTGTTAAAATCTCTGTTCTTTGCTTTAATTCTGGAAGAAAAGCTTCACTTAAAAAATTCAGTTCTTATCACCTCAAGAATTTTTAGTTGAAGCTTCACTTAAAAAAACACAGTGCTCATCATCCCAAGAATTTGAGTCGTAAAGCTTCACTTAAAAAAACTCTGTGCTTATCAGCCCAAAAATTTGAGGTTCCAAGAGTATGAAGTTTACAAAGCGCTTTGCAGAACTAATTTCAGTTTTAACTAAGATGATTTTCTATGTTAAAAATAATAAATAAATGAGAAAACCTGTAAGTATAATTTTCACATGAGTACATATGTTTTTAGGTTTCACAAATTCTTTAAAAAAAAAAAAAAGGTTAAGCCTTTCAAATAATGCAAATGGTAGTATGGTACTCAGTCTATAGGGACGAAATTCCTGCATATATTTGGAGTTATTATTTTTTCACTACATTTTTTTTATCCTGTGAATCCTGTGATTATTCCTCAATTGAGAAATCTGAAGAAACACAAAGCACAACTAACATAAATTAATGCTCATATGTTTTAAGGTAAAAATATTATTTAAGGAGTTTTAACATTTTTCTGCAGCATTCTATTTTGAGGAATTTTTTTTCGTGTGCAATACAATAGTTGACACATTCCTACCTGATTTGGGCATTATTGTGAGTCAAGGGGGTAAACAGAGGCAGAGTAAATGAATCTGTGGGGTGGGGTGGGGGTCTGAATAGTTGGCCTAATAATGACAGTTTTTTTTTTATTTCATTGTTTGACTTCGTCTACTGGCCCCACCTGTCTCAGTTGCCACGAACCGCCACTGCATACATACATACATATCACTAAGCTGTTCTCTGAGATTCAGAGGTTTGCTCCAAAAAGAAATACAAACTACCAAATAGTTTTTACTTACTGTTGCCATCCCTCACTGTGACATCTGCATCTGTCTCAGAATCATCTTTGCTCTCCTGATCTAATAACTCACTGAAGTATTCACTCCATTTTCAACTCATTGGGCTCCCATATCATTTCCCCGACCTTATTCTTTACACAGCTTACAACTTTGTTTCCCCTATTTTTCCTTAGTCTCATGTACTTCCAGAAAGACTTCCTATCTTTCCAAAAAACCAATTCATGCCTTTCCACATTCTGTTCCTATCTTTTGCCTTACTCTGGCGAACCAGCTTAGCTGCTTCACGCTTCTTACAGCAGTATTTATCCACAGAAACTCTACCTTGCAACATTCCCAAATAGGCTTTCTTCTTTCTCTTTACTGCCTCTTCAATCTCACTATTCCACCTAGCATCACCTCTATTGTTACCCAGTATTGTGGTGCCACAGATCTCTTTAGCAGAAGTGACCACACAGTTCTTAAAACATTCCCACTTCTTTTCTACATCCCTCTCACATGTCTTCAGCTTCTTCAGTCGTTCTCTGAGTACATCAGAATAACGCTGATGATTTTCAGGGAGCCTTCCAACCTTTTTTCTTTCTATCCTGGGCCTCTTGCTGTTCCTTTTCCTACAACCAACATTCAGCTTCACTCGTGACACTACCAAGTAATGATCAGAACCAACATCCACACCTCTGATCACACGAGTGTCAACAACTAAGTGTTTCAGACGCTGATCGTAGACAACAAAATCTATCACACTCTTTTGACCAAGAGTACGATTTTCTCAAGTATATGTATGGATATACTTGTGATTGAAAACTGTATTAGATACATACAAACCATTCTCAATGCAGAGTTCTGCAAGATAAAATATCAAAAGGTAGAATGATAGAAATATTTTGTATTTTAGCCAGTCAACAGTAACAACTGCATCTCTGCTTTTTTATCCTCAGAGCTGGAGGCACATGCATGTGGCTGGGTATGTCATGTCCTTTTTTTTTAGGCATATTTCCTGCTGTTTTTTTTTTTCTCTTTGTAGATGTTTCAAGAGGGAAACCTTTCATACTCTGTTACCATAGCTTGTCATGAGACAACTTACTTTTACAGTTTGTTACGCATGAAACCTTTAGTTTACTGTAGCCTCTCTGAAGTAAATGCTGGATCCTCCTGTGGTGTAATGTCACCATGGCTGTGCAGTATATATATATATATATATATATATATATATATATATATATATATATATATATATATATCATCATCATCATCGTCAACCATTATCAATCCACTGCTGGACGAAGGTCTCCCCAAGTTTTCTCCACAACGGTCTGTCTTGTGCCAGTCTCCTCCATGTCACCCCTGCATACTTTCGAATTTCATCCACCCATCTCCCATGTGGTCTTCTTCTGGGTCTTTTCCTGTCCCTTGGAATCCAATCTAAAATTTCGGCTGTCCATCGATGATCTGTCCTTCTGGCAGTATGTCCAGCCCATTGCCATTTCAGGGATTTAACTCTGATCATGATGTCTTCCACTCTTGTCATTTTTCGGATCCACGAGTTCCTCTTCTTATCTCTCCTGGTTACACCAAGTATGCACCTCTCCATGCTGCTTTGAGTTGTCTGCAGCCTTTGTATGTCTCTTTTAGTTAAGGTCCACGTCTCTGCACCATACGTAAGCACTGGAAGGATGCATTGATCAAACACTTTTCTTTTAAGACATAATGGCATATTGCTCTTGAAAATTATGCTGTTTCTTCCAAAAGCTCTCCAGGCAAGTTTTGTACGCCGATTAATTTCTTCATCAATGTGACCCTCACTTGATATCTGCTGTCCAAGATAAACGTACGTGTCTGTTATCTCCAGCTTTTCTCCATCAATCGATAAATCTTCATTTCTTGTAAAAGCATTGAACATCACTTTTGTCTTCTGAAAGTTCATTTTTAATCCCACTTCTTTACTCTTGTCAGCAAGTTCCTGGATCATACTCTGCAGCTCTGATGGGGTAGTTGCAAAAATGACTATGTCATCAGCAAAACGAAGGTGGGTTAGATAATCTCCATTAATCTTTATCCCCTTGTTTTCCCAGCTCAGCGACTGAAAAACACCCTCCAATGTGGCATTAAAGAGTTTCGGAGATATGGTGTCACCTTGTCTCACTCCCTTTCCAATTTTTACATGTGTTGTATTTTCAAACAGCCTAATCTTTGCACTTGCATTTTCATAGATGTTATTAATAATATTAATGTATGCATCTTCAATACCGCAGGTTTTCAGAGCCATTGTAACTGCTGATGGTTTCACCGAATCAAAGGCTTTTTCATAATCGATAAAAGCCATGCACAATGGAAGTTCATATTCCCTCGCTCTTTCAATTAGTTCTCTCAGCACGTGGATATGATCTATTGTGCTGTAGCCACTCCTGAATCCAGCTTGTTCTCTCGGTTGAACCATGTCCAGTGTTACCTTCAAGCGGTGTGAAAGAACTTTAGTGAAGATTTTATAAACTACTGATAGGAGGCTGATAGGTCTGTAGTTTCCGAGATCCTCAATGTCACCTTTCTTATGTAGCAGGATCATTGTAGCGGTGTTCCAATCCTCAGGAATCTTTCCTTCATTAAGGCATCGAGTGAAAATTTGGGCGAGTACTGTTTCGATTTCTCCACTTGCTTCTTGTATGATGTCTACAGTAATTCCATCTTCTCCTGGAGCTTTTCCCTGCTTCATGTTCTTGATTGCATGTGCAACTTCTGCTGGAAGGACTGGAGGAACTCTGGTACTGGTATCTTTCATGATGTCTGGAGTGCATATATCATCCCTTTGATATAATTTGGAGTAGAAATCTTTCACTCTTGTCAAAATTTCGCCTCTATTTCTTGTTACAGAACCATCTTCTTTTCTCAGTGCCATAATCTGTTTTCTTCCCTTACTGAGATGTCCCTTTGCTATCTTTAGGCTTTGGTTGTTTTCAATTGCTTTCCTCACTAGTTCACAGTTGAATTTCCTTACGTCTTCAGTGATACTTTTTCTTACTGTCTTGCATAGCTCTATATATTCCACTTTGGAAGTCACATCTTCTTTAGTTGTCCTCATCTCTCTTCTTTTTTGCATCAACATTTTGGTTTTTCCTGATAATTTGTTCACATGCAACTTGTTCTTAGACCCAGCTAATTTTGTTGCTGTTTCCATAAGAGCTTTGGTTACTTTTCTGTTAACTTCAGAGATGTCCACTTCTTCTGATGTTAGGCCTTCTAAAGCAGAGAACCTGTTCTTCAGTTCTAACTTGAAGGTATTATGGTGTTTTTTAAGGTTGGTTATGTCAATAGATTTTGTTTGTCTTATGAGCTTGCCACGTTCAAGTTTAGTGTTGAGGTGCATCTTACATCTCACCAATCTATGGTCACTACCTGTGTTGAACTTGTTTAGCACACTGCAGTCTTCTATGACGAATTTTTTGTTACACATAATAAAATCAATTTCACTAGTCGTCCCATTTGGATGTCTCCATGTCCATTTCCTGTGTGGCTTTTTCTTGAAGAAGGAGTTCAAGATGAAAAACCCTTCTGCCTCTGCAAACTCAACGAGAGTATTTCCACGCTGGTTTCTGTTGCCATGACCGAATTTACCTACTGAAGTTTCATTCTGTTGCTGCTGCCCTATTTTTGCATTGAAATCTCCCATAATTATTTTCAAGTGCTGCTTACCTTTATTATTTAGATGACAAATTTTCTCATAAAATTCTTCAATTTCTTCTTCAGGATGACTTGTGGTGGGTGCATAAGTTTGAATAATCTGAGCCTGGTATCTTCTCGATAGTTGGATAACGAGTCGTGCAGCTCTGTCAGAGGAACTTTCAACTTCTACCACTTTATCCTTCAGTTTCTTGTTTATTATAAATCCAACACCACTAGTTCTGCCAGTATCTGTCCCACGATAGTAGAAGAGATGTCCACTTTTCAGTTCGATGAGATCTTCTCCTTTTCTCCTTACCTCACTTAGCCCCACGATGCCCCACTTGATCCTTTGTAGTTCCTCTTCCAATTCAAGAAGCCTTGAATCAGAAGATAGGGAGCGTCCATTGTAAGTAGCCAAGGTCAGCATCAGATGGCAGCCTAGTCCGGTCCTCCGGGGATTCTTAGCACCCTCTGCCTTCATGTAGCACTGGCCGCTGCCTTGGCCAGGTACATTCCAGCTGCCGGAGACTGAGGGCCAAGATTTAAGTTGTGGAATCATTTTGGAGGGGTTTGGCCATAACTCACCACGCTGGCCAAGCGGGTTGGTGAGTGTGGGAGAGAACTTCCTCTAATCCCGATGGTATAGTTATACCGCTATTGCGGTCGTCAGAGCCCCTTTAGTGGGAACAGGATGCACCATGAGAAGGCGGGGTTGACATTTGTCAAGGAGAGGCTGTGATGTTACGCATCACCTGACCTTACATCCCTTCCAATTCAAGAAGCCTTGAATATATATAGGGATGTAAGGTCAGGTGATCCCTTCCAATTCAAGAAGCCTTGAATATATATATATATATATATATATATATATATATAGGGATGTAAGGTCAGGTGATGCGTAACATCACAGCCTCTCCTTGACAAATGTCAACCCCGCCTTCTCGTGGTGCATCCTGTTCCCACTAAAGGGGCTCTGACGACCGCCAATTGCGGTATAACTATACCATCGGGATCAGAGGAAATGCTATCCCACACTCACCAACCCGCTTGGCCAGCGTGGTGAGTTATGGCCAAACACCTCCAAAATGACTCTACAACTTAAATCTTGGCCCTCAGTCTCCGGCAGCTGGAATGTACCTGGCCAAGGCAGCGGCCAGTGCGACATGAAGGCAGAGGGTGCTAAGAATCCCCGGAGGACCGGACTAGGCTGCCATTTGATGCTGACCTTGGCTACCTACAACGGACGCTCCCTATCTTCTGATTCAAGGCTTCTTGAATTGGAAGAGGAACTACAAAGGATCAAGGGGGACATCGTCGGGCTAAGTGAGGTAAGGAGAAAAGGAGAAGATCTCATCGAACTGAAAAGTGGACATCTCTTCTATTATCGTGGGACAGATACTGGCAGAACTAGTGGTGTTGGATTTATAATAAACAAGAAACTGAAGGATAAAGTGGTAGAAGTTGAAAGTTCCTCTGACAGAGCTGCACGACTCGTTATCCAACTATCGAGAAGATACCAGGCTCAGATTATTCAAACTTATGCACCCACCACAAGTCATCCTGAAGAAGAAATTGAAGAATTTTATGAGGAAATTCGTCATCTAAATAATAAAGGTAAGCAGCACTTGAAGATAATTATGGGAGATTTCAATGCAAAAATAGGGCACCGGCAACAGAATGAAACTTCAGTAGGTAAATTCGGTCACGGCAACAGAAACCAGCGTGGAAATACTCTCGTTGAGTTTGCAGAGGCAGAAGGATTTTTCATCTTGAATTCCTTTTTCAAGAAAAAGCCACACAGGAAATGGACATGGAGACATCCAATTGGGACGACAAGTGAAATTGATTTTATTATGTGTAACAAAAAATTCGTCATCGAAGACTGCAGTGTGCTGAACAAGTTCAACACAGGTAGTGACCATAGATTGGTGAGATGTAAGATGCACCTCAACACTAAACTGGAACGTGGCAAGCTCATAAGACAAACAAAATGTATTGACATAACCAACCTTAAAAAACACCATAATACTTTCAAGTTGGAACTGAAGAACAGATTCTCTGCTTTAGAAGGCCTAACATCGGAAGAAGTGGATATTTCGGAAGTTAACAGAAAAGTAACCAAAGCTCTTATGGAAACAGCAACAAAATTAGCTGGGTCTAAGAACAAGTTGCATGTGAACAAATTATCAGGAAAAACCAAAATGTTGATGCAAAAAAGAAGAGAGATGAGGACAACTAAAGAAGATGTGACTTCCAAAGTGGAATATATAGAGCTATGCAAGACAGCACGAAAAAGTATCACTGAAGACGTAAGGAAATTCAACTGTGAGCTAGTGAGGAAAGCAATTGAAAACAACCAAAGCCTAAAGATAGCAAAGGGACATCTCAGTAAGAGAAGAAAACAGATTATGGCTCTGAGAAAAGAAGATGGTTCTATAACAAGAAATAGAGGCGAAATTTTGACAAGAGTGAAAGATTTATACTCCAAATTATATGAAAGGGATGATACATGTACTCCAGACATCATGAAAGGTAACAGAGTTCTTCCAGTCCTCCCAGCAGAAGTTGCTCATGCAATCAAGAACATGAAGCGGGGGAAAGCTCCAGGAGAAGATGGAATTACTATAGACATTATACAAGAAGCAAGTGGAGAAATTGAAACAGTACTCGCCCAAATTTTCACTCGATGCCTAAATGAAGGGAAGATTCCTGAGGATTGGAACAATGCTACAATGATCCTGCTACATAAAAAAGGTGACATTGAGGATCTCAGGAACTACAGACCTATCAGCCTCCTATCAGTGGTTTATAAAATCTTCACTAAAGTTCTTTCACACCGCTTGAAGGTAACACTGGACATGGCTCAACCGAGAGAACAAGCTGGATTCAGGAGTGGCTACAGCACAATAGATCATATCCACGTACTGAGAGAACTAATTGAAAGAGCGAGGGAATATGAACTTCCATTGTGCATGGCTTTTATCGATTATGAAAAAGCCTTTGATTCGGTGAAACCATCAGCAGTTACCACGGCTCTGAAATCCTGCGGTATTGAAGATGCATACATTAATATTATTAATAACATCTATGAAAATGCAAGTGCAAAGATTCGGCTGTTTGAAAATACAACACACATAAAAATTGGAAAGGGAGTGAGACAAGGTGACACCATATCTCCGAAGCTCTTTAATGCCACATTGGAAAATGTCCTTCAATTACTGAACTGGGAAAACAAAGGGATAAAGATTAATGGAGATTATCTAACCCACCTTCGTTTTGCTGATGACGTAGTCATTTTTGCAACTACCCCATCAGAGCTGCAGAGTATGATCCAGGAACTTGCTGACAAGAGTAAAGAAGTGGGATTAAAAATGAACTTTCAGAAGACAAAAGTGATGTTCAATGCTTTTATAAGAAATGAAGATTTATCGATTGATGGAGAAAAACTGGAGATAACAGATACGTATGTTTATCTTGGACAGCAGATATCAAGTGAGGGTCACATTGATGAAGAAATTAATCGGCGTACAAAACTTGCCTGGAGAGCTTTTGGAAGAAACAGCATAATTTTCAAGAGCAATATGCCATTATGTCTTAAAAGAAAAGTGTTTGATCAATGCATCCTTCCAGTGCTTACGTATGGTGCAGAGACGTGGACCTTAACTAAAAGAGACATACAAAGGCTGCAGACAACTCAAAGAAGCATGGAGAGGTGCATGCTTGGTATAACCAGGAGAGATAAGAAGAGGAACTCGTGGATCCGAAAAATGACGAGAGTGGAAGACATCATGATCAGAGTTAAATCCCTGAAATGGCAATGGGCTGGACATACTGCCAGAAGGACAGACCATAGATGGACAGCCGAAATTTTAGATTGGATTCCAAGGGACAGGAAAAGACCCAGAAAAAGACCACATGGGAGATGGGCGGATGAAATTCGAAAGTATGCGGGAGTGACATGGAGGAGACTGGCACAAGACAGACCGTTGTGGAGGAAACTTGGGGAGACCTTCGTCCAGCAGTGGATTGATAATGGTTGACAATGATGATGATGATGATATATATATATATATATGTATGTGTATAAGAGTTTATCACTAAGCTGTTCTCTTATATTCAGAGGTTAGCTCTACAAAGAAATACAAACTACCAGATAATTTTTACTTACTGTTGCCGTATCAGACTTCTTCCATTTACAGCAATCTTGATATACAACTCGGGCTTCACTGACATCCATCACATGCCGTACACAAGATCTTCTATACTTCATACTCATATTTGTTTCTCATGGAGACACTCCTGAATCTGATCCTCCCGTGACTTCCTTGGCCGTTCTCTGCCTTTTCTTCCTGCCACTTGGGCTAAAAAGATTTTCTTAGTAAGCATCTCATCACTCATTCTTTCAACATTGCCAAACCACCAAAGCATAATAGTCTCCACCTTGCTAACAACATTTTGCTTCACATTACACAACTGCAGCACATCTTCATTCCTCACACAATGAGAACATGTATTGCCACAACCCCCCCCCGTAAGTAAGCCATTTCTCCAGCACACAAACAAGTTCTATGTTTCTTCTGCAGTACCCAGGTTTCACTGCCATAATCAGAGTAGGAACAATCACACTCTCATACACAGCCATGTGGGACTCTCTTGAGAACCCATCATTCCTGTGAAAACCTCCCAGAGCAGCCATGACTCTCAATGAAGAATTCACTCTCCTACTAATTTCACCATCTAATTTGTTCTCTCTGTCAAACATGCTTCCTATATATTACAAACTCACTCACCTAGTCAATCACTGTGCCATTTAGACTTACATTACATTCAGCGCTACCAGTTCCTCTTTCAAAAACCATAACTTTGGTATTTCCCTTATCTATGCTCAGTTTGAATTTCATGCCAACTTCGTACCTCTGGGACAACCTACTCTCAAACTTACTTTTGCCCTCTGCCAACAGGACAGTGTCATCAGCATACAGCAATCTGCAACACACGGATATCACCCAGACATAAACCAGTATTATCTATTTTAGCATCACATATGCATGCATCCATACATATATTAAACAGCCATGGTGACATTACACAACCTTGTCTGACTCCTGCACCAATAGAAAACCATTTTGATAAAATGCCATTCACTCATACACAGGCTCTACTGCTAGCTTACATGGCTTTTACACTATTAAGTAAATTCCCAGTAACACCATATTCATTCAATACCTTCCACAAGTGTGTCCTATTTATTCGGTCGTAAGCTTTCTCTAAATCTATGAAGGCAGCAAAAACTTTCGTACCAACAGCCAGATACTTTTCAATCATCATGTGCAATGCGAAAATTTGGTTAGTGCAGCCTTTACCAGGCATGAAACCACTCTGAACATCTCACACTTTCTCTGATGCAAGACTCCGTACTTTTTCAATAACAACCTTACCAAACACTTTCCCTGGCACACTCAGTTGGCTAATACCATGATAGTTCTTGCAGTCAGTCTGATCACCTTTTCCCTTATACAAGGGAAAAATGATAGCATCCTTCCAATTCCGAGGGACCATTCCTAACTCCCAGCACAACTGGCAAATTTCAGTTAACCAGTCAATTACAGAGTTACCACCATATTTCAACATCTCAGCAGATATGCCATATACTCCCAGAGCCTAACCGTTCTGAAGAAATTTTAGAGCTTTACACACTTCTTCTCTTGAGATCCCTTCTGTGCTTCCATCTTTCCTTGTGACATCATCTGCTTCTGCCTCTGAATCACCTTTGCTTTTTTGATCTAATAAGTCACAGAAATATTCACCCCATCTTTCACTTAACTCATTGGGCTCCCATATCATTTCCCTGATCGTATTATGTATGTGTGATGCCAAAATAAACAACGCTAGTATGCATCTTAGGAATTTTAATATGTGCTGGTTGTTGTATGCTAATAAGTGTTGTCTGAAGCAAAAATGAGTTGGATTGTATGTTGTCCTGAATGGACAAAATATATAGAAGATTCAAACTGAGTATAAATAAGGGAACAGTCTGAAGTCATGCTTGTCTTTGGAGCAAGGAATTGTAAGTACTAAGTTCAATATCAGTTATTTCTGACATGACATAGCTAGAACATTCGTTATAAGTTTTGTGAATATGTAATTTTGTAGTTAGTTTAGTTGATAAAGAAATAAAAATAAAATATTATGTCTGCTGATCCAAAACTGAGTGTTCCAGCTCTAATATAAAAATTATGTCCCACAAAATCTGCTTTGAAGCATGTCATACCACTAAAACCAAGGACGTTCATATAACTTATAATCTTCATCCTGGGAAGAACACCAAAATCCCAAATCATGAACTGCAAACATTTGTAAAAGGAACTAGTCTTTTAATTAAGGGATGCTTCTGCACTTTAGCACTTTTGAAGACCACAATTTTATAGGAAAAAACAACAACGTACCATTCCTTCCTCTTGTAGCTTGTAATACTTTGACTTGGCTTTGCAGAAAACTGTTGTATTCATGATTAAATACTGAATGTCTTGGCCCTATATGTCAGCTAAGTTTGAAGATGTGTATTTATACAAACAAAAAGTGTGGCTACTATATTAGTCTTATAGAATGATCTGAAGTAAAAGACAATCTTTTTTTTTCACTGTCAAAATGTTCATTGTAACATTTTTTTACTTTGTAGTCTATTCAAACAAATTGGAAAACATAATAATTAGTGTCAGCTCTTGATAACTTGAACTTCAACCAGACAAAATTCCTGGTAACTTGAAGAAAGTAAAATCTCCTGTATGTGTCCTATGCATATAATGTTTTCTCAATAGCTCAAATTTTCGATATCTCACGTTTCTTTCCCTCTCCCTTCGGATTCAACTTATCAAGAGTATACTGTATATTGGAAAATAATTAGTACAGTTGAAGTAATTGTACAATGTGCAGTATTTTGTTGAATTTTAAGTTGCTTTATTTCTTACACACACACACACACACACACACACACACACACACACACACACACTGGTCCATGCCAAACACATGCCTGAACACCATATTGATATGTAGGTATGAAACAATGGTAATTTTCATACATTTTAGCTGTTGTTATTTCCCAAGCAAAAGTGATGAACTCTTTTCTGTAGAGTAAATGTAGCTTATTATTGCTAAATCATTTTTATTATCTTTTGGCATATAGTTACGTTAAGAACACCAATGTGTAGCATATGTTCAGAGTAGACTATCCTTTTTAGTGTTACTGGCTTCTGAGTTGGAACTGAAGCAGAATTTAAAAGCAAATGCACTGCTTCCACAAGATCTGAATTCCAGGCCTTTAGTAAAGAAGTTAGCATGTTAACATGCGTGGTGCATAGGCTTTGCACTGAATGCCATTGGCATAGTTGGCTCTTGTATTCAAGTTTATCTTAGAAGCCATAATACCTCCCCCACTTTTCCTCTCTCTCTCTCTCTTTTTTTTTTTTTTTTTTTTGTTGCAGCAAATGCAAGTTTTTGCCAAATTTAAACCACAAACAAACACACAAGAAAGTAAAGCAATGAGAATTTGTGTGTAGGTAAAACAAGACAATACATGGGTGGAGCACAGTTTCAAAGGTTTCCTGGTCTTAATTCATTACAGATATGTTTCTTAATGTATGAGTGTTGTATTTTATGCCATTAGTTTCTTATTGAAATGTGATATATGATGATCTGTATAAAATATGTAATGCAGTTTTGGGTATTTTGTAGCATATGGTCATTTAGCAACTGGGCAGTATGATACTGCAATTGCAGGAGGAGTAGAATTCCTTTCAGATGTGCCAATCAGATTTAATCGTTCCATGAGGAAATTTATGTTGTCTGCAAATAAAGCAAAATCAATGCCTCAGAAGTTAAATCTCCTTTTACGTTTTCGGCCATCATTTCTTTCCCCTGAGGTATTTAAATACTCTGTGCATTTCTCCAAATTGCTTTTTGTGAAACCATTAATTTTGCATGAGAAGTGAAATGCTTTTAGTGTTGGTGTAAATGTGCATTTTTAATTTTTGATAAAACTGTGTTTTATTAATGATCTAAGTGTATGAGATATTTTGTTTTGAATATTTTGATTTTATACATGAAGAAGTTGCACCATGATTTTAACAATATTGCACCATGCCTCAACAATTTTTGCACTAATTTTGCAGGTATTATCTGCTTCATGATAAATTGTGCTTCATCATAATCATAGTAAATTTTGAATACAGTAATTGCGGACTTTTATTGTTGGGGTGAGGATAACCTGATAGAATTTAGGTTTTTCAAAACTCAGTCTTTCATTGTAAGCATGGAGAGAGAGAGAGAGAGAGAGAGAGAGAGAGAATTTCTTTCAGTTATGTGGCATAACATGGCGGCGTAAAGCTACTCCCTGTTTGTTTCTGGTTTAAATATTTCTTCATTATCTTGTCTTAGGTGCATTCTCTTGTTGTAAGATCAGCTTTAAAAAAGTTTGCATTTTAATTTCAAGTTGTATGTTTTTCCTTTGAATAACTGTTTTAATTACAGGCTTCCATAATCTTAGAGTACAATTCTCATATTTTATAATCTTGGAGTACAGTTCTCATGTTTAATGGGGAGTCCGTTTTATTTTTGGTTTCCTAGAGTTATAAAGGGTTTGGCGTTGGGTGTTTTTTTTTTTTTTATTGATGACTTTCCAGAAGTTGGTTCCTTTTAATATTAATAGGAGTGGTGTGGGTAGTGCAGCCCAAATCAACCCCTGAACTTCATGATATTGAAAAGATAGAGTAGTTCACTTGATTAACAACATTGCAGTAATATACAATGTATAAATGTGATATATGATGATCTGTATAAGATATGTAACTCAGTTTTATCATTCACCCATATGGCCCATGATAGCTCTGTGTATTCTTCACATGCACTATGTCATGCAGCAGTCAGCATTTGTTTTATCTCCTGCAGGCATCCATTGCACTCCCATAAATGTAGTTGTCCAACTTTCACACCCAGTTGAAAAATGTTTCACAGACTGCCTTGTCAAATCATCTAGTCCTACTACATCAGGAGTTTAGGTTCCTTACCAAATCACCAAATAGTCTTTTCTGAACATTTACCTTCTAAATCAGGGGCTGATGAACTATTATTTGAGCAGTATTTTTTTTTTTTTTTTTAAATACAAAGAAAAAGGAAACTAGCTATGGTGTTAGGCATGATATAGGATTTGCAATGTATGAACAGTTCTTTATTAAAAAGAGGAAGGAGACAAAGAACATATTGCAGATGATTAAAACATCCTTCTGGACTGAGGGAATATTTGAGCATTCCTCCCCTTCCACCAGAACAGGCAATTTAGAGATGTCTGATAGCTGTGTTAACAATTCAGAAAAGTATTTTGTTACCCAAAATGTGTGTGTCACTGGAGCTAACATTCTGTGTATGTATTCTCATAAAAATAATACAGATTACACCCTGGGAAAACATGTGTTACACTCATGCTTAAAAAATTGTGTCATATACTCTTTAACTGGTGCAACATTACTCTTGGGTGATAATGCACTAACTTTCTGGTTGGTCAGAAGAGAGCTTATACATGAGCTCACTGTGTGGGTTGTTTTCAAACTAGTTACCGTGGACTCAAAATCTGGCAGTTCATTGACCAGTTGATAGATCTAGTTCCGAAGTGGTGGATTCCTTTCGTAAGCATTTTATTTATGAGGAGGATTATTTTGTGAGTAAATTTTGTGAAAAATCCTCATTAAATGTAACTGAACAGTCTCTCATTGGGTTCCTTGGTGGCCAAGCAATCTGAGGCATTGGTTTTGGATTGTGAGTTGGGCGAGAGTTCAGGTCCTGGATGAAACATAAATGGTGTGTTAATCTAATGGTGCTGGCTCTATTCCTTCCCTGGAACCAGTGGTCCTAAATTAGGGATGAGTGACTGCCTATAGTCAAATGAGCTATACTTGTGGGATGGTCTTTAAACACCAAAACAAACAAGGAAGAGCCTAATAGACTTTTGTTCAGGCAATGAACTCTTAGTTTCTAGCACTGTATTTAGGCACAAAAGAATCTAAAAGTTTAATGTTATTTTTAAATACACCAGACTGTGAATACTCAAGAGATGCATATATCATATTAAATCTGTTTATTTTTGTGGTGTAGTAAGCACAAAGATTTGCCAAGCTTTTGCACTCCACTGGGAGGCATTTTCAAGGCAATGTGGTAGACATAAAAGTGCAGGGAATTGGAACACGTAAGGAACAAAGATGATTTTTGAAAATAACGTGGGTAACATCATGAGCATATTGCACAAATTTTTATCACTCAATTATACGGTGCATTGTGATGTTTCCATCTTTTAATAATGCACGTCAAACCCTTGGTAGTTCAAGAGAAACTATATCATTGCACACTAGTTTGCTGGATAGGATTTCGACTGTTTCCCTGATGGCTGTCTTTTTAAAGTTTGTGTAAGGGGCAATTCTTTTAATACTATTCCATACAGCAGTGGCTGATGAATGCATGACTTCTCTGGCAAGAACTGTATTCTGCATGTCCTGGTTGACACTTTGCACATGTTCTTTACATCTAGTGTCCAAGGATTGCTTTGTCATTTTGATATATATCTTTTCCATGTTGTCAGGATATACCGGTGGTATAGCATACACACCCGGCTTTTCTTTCCCACACTGTCTCTCCTTGCAACTTGATTTAACAGGGTCGGGGACATCATTGCTGTTAATATGTTGTATTCACGTAATAAATTCTTTAACCAGTACGTAAAGCCTGGGACATATGTGAGGGATCCTGCGTATCTCATCATCTTAATAGGTGATTTTGATATTGCTGACATAAGATTTCTTACAGTTCTATGTATTCTGTCTATGTCATCTTTCTTATATCCAGCCTTTTAGACCTTTGCTATAAATATAATCAATTAGGTAGTTGGGTTTGCATATGTTATACGTTCTATAGAACCATGCTCTAAACGCAGAAAGTTTGTATTCTTTTGGGCAGTGCGAAGCAGGAGGGACAAGGTTTGGTACTGCGGTTGGTTTATAATAAATATCAAAATCGAAGATGGATGTTCTATTTCTCCTGAGCGTGATGTCAAGATAATTCAACTTCCCATACACTTCAAGCTCCATGGTGAACTTAATCATATTGTGTAGTTTGTTTATCTTGTGCATGGGATCATTTAATTTGTCTACTCCATGTTCTCATATGAAGAAATATGTCTTCAGCGTAGCAGATCCACACTTGGGGGTTTCTTGATACAATTTAGAAAGACGAGATCTTCTAGCGGTGTAAGTACTGCTTCCGCAAGGACTGAAGATAAAGATGAATCCATAGGTGCTTCTTTAGTTTTTTTGTAGATGCCTCCATCCAACTTGAAATAGTTGTGGTTAGTAACCAAATTTAAGGCGGCAATAATTTTCTTTGTTTGGGTCGGTGTGAATTCATGGGAAGTGACTATTATTTCCTCAAGGTTTGAAACAGCCTCTTGTTCAGGTATAGACGGATATAAAGACACTGTGTCGAAACTTCCCATTATATCACTATCAAATATATTCAAGATCCTTGCATGCTCCACAAATTCTTTTGTTGACTTGATTACCTAGTTGGGGTTTTTTAAACATTCAGAGAAGAATTTAGCTATTGATTTTTCTAACGTGTACATAGGAGATTTGTTCTTTGCTACAATAGGTCTAAGGCCAGATCCAGGTTTATGATTCTTTAGTCGTCCAAAGAGTGGTGGAATTGTAGGGCCCAGAATAAGCTTTACTGATATTCTAATAGTTTCCTGTAGATCTTTGCCACCGGCTAGAGCTTGAACTTTCCATATTATGTTGTTTAGATGATTCGCCGACTGCAGAATTGAGTCCGGTTGATCCGCAAATTCTTTAAGTTTCGTAATATAATCAGACCTGTTCATAATGGCAATTTGATTCAACTTGTCGGTTAGGGTAATCGATATTCTAGAATCATTACATAGGTTCTCTAAAACTTTTTTAATATGTCACTTTTCTTAATGTTCCTTTTTTCAATATTCCTCTTTTTAAAATTCAACACACTGTTTTTTAATTTTGGTACCGTTAAACACTGAGTCATATCACTATATTTTGCTGGAACTTGGGAAATTATACTTTCTACCTCAGATATTAATTGTTTAATTCTAGGCTTCGATAGAGGGCAATATTTTGGCCAGCGCTCCAAAACTTCCACTTATTCTTCTGTCATTCTTAATGCTGATTCATTTATGAAGGGAACTTTATAGTTATTAGTTTGGATCTGAGTTGATTGAAGAATTTCTAGTTTTTTACTATGTTTCTTACTCAGGATCTCTTCCTCTCTTGAAATTAGGACACTGACTTTTCGGAGAAGTGTATCAAATAAAATGGATGGAGTTATTATCTCTAACACCTGGTAATGTCTGAAAGTTCTGGAATGCAATTTCGTTACCAGAATTCTTTTTTCCTTCACTATGTGTGGCAGTTCTTTCGAGCAGTTCTTTCTTACATTGCCGGAACCATTTGTCATTCAATACTGACTTAAATTTTAGAAACTTCGGTATGATGTTGTCCTCTTTGCAGGACATCAGGAATTCCAGGTTTGCAGTCTCTCTCGCTAATAATAGTCGGGACTTTTGGAAAAGTTAAAAAGTCGATAACTCCATGCCCGGATATAGCATCAGTAACGTTAAAAATAAATACACCAGACAGTGAATACTCAAGAGACGTATATAGTGTATTAAATCCATTTATTTTTGTGGTGTAGTATTACAAGAATTGTCCTTTACATGGAATTTAAAGACTGTCATCAGGGAAACAGTCGAAATCTAATCCAGCAAACTAGTGTGCAATGATATAGTTTCTGCTGAACTACCAAGGGTTTGGCATGTGTTATTAAAAGATGGAAACATATCGTGACGCACCATATAATTGCATGATAAAAATTTGTGTAATATGCTCATGATGTTACCAATGTTATTTTCAAAAATCATCGTTGTTCCTTACATGTTCCAATTCCCTGCATTTTTATGTCTACCATTGCCTTGAAAAAGCCTCCCAGTGAAGTGCGAAAGCTTGGCAAATCTTTGTGCTTACTGCACCACAAAAATAAACTGATTTAATACGCTATATGCATCTCTTGAGTATCTAAAAGTTTAATTGGTGAAAAGAAGCTGGAAATAAGAAAACTGTGACTGACTGTATGATGTTAGGAAGGTCTATGAAAAATGATTAAAGATAGAGTTTTCAGAGGTTTTGAAATAAATGGTTGTCATTTGTTAGTAGCATTAACATCTGGAATCAGTAGTTAAGAACCAGTACAGAAGTTACCACATGTTGTTGGGGTTAAGAGACTGAGTAATATCAAAGCAAGGAAAAATTTCCGGAGGTGAATTGTTTAAGTTTATGGCAAAATTGAAACCTCACTCACAGAAAGCATTGGAATTAAGTAGAACAAGATAAAAGATTACTTGTAAAGGTTGCAGGGATAGGTGCCCATGAAGGAAAATATTCAGATTATGACAAAATTAATCATGATGGCATTCAAGGTGCTTTTCAGCTGCATGGAATCATTAAAATGGCACGAGAAAACTTGTTGAGCTATTTAAGACTGAAAGTTGGTCCCTGTGTGACAATTTACAAGAAGGGGGCTAGTAAGCAATGTAATAACTACCACATCCTCTTCTTTGTGTTCTTTGCAAAGTTTAGAAATGTAGCAGGTGAATGAAGTATAGGATTGGTTCAGATAGGGTAAGAGATGACAAAGAACTCTTGCAACTTTCTGTAAAAAATTATATTGTGGGTTTATGAATTAAATTTATAAAATTGTTATGAGATCAGAATCTTCCACAGATCCATTTTTTTCTGCATTTTGTGAATTATGTTTTTTTTTTATTTCTCTTCCTGAATATGCTCCTCATATTTTATTTTATTTTCCAATAATATTCTTTATCCTCTCCCCTCACTAAAAATGCTGGCAATGTTAGGCACCATTAGTACAGAAAACAAGAAAACTTAGCCCAATATTTTTGCAATCCACTCCCATGTAGACTGCAGAGCTTATCTATTCTTCCAGTCCCTGTGCTTTGACAGTAATGGCACACCTCCCATCCTCCTGTCCACTGATCCACTTTAGCCTGGTTTTACAGGTTCCTTCACTTATGTAAAGGTCATCAACATGTTACAGTTCTGCATTCTACTCCATCCACTATTCCATTAATAGGAGAGCCATAATCACAACTGCTTGAAAAGGATAGTGGTAATCTTGGTGGACTAGTGTTTCTTACTTTCTAGAACAACAGTTGCTTCTTCCCATAACAGAGGTTTGCCTGGGCATATGGAATTTGTTACTGTTTTTTTTTTTTTTTTTTTTTTTGGGGCACTTCCACAAAGACGTGCTTCATGAATCATTTCATGCAAAAATGACATCTTCATAGAAAATCCTCCAAATATGTGGCGTCAGTGAATAAGCAAAAACATAGCTCTTTCCATGTTTTATCAGCACACAGCAACCGAATTTTTTTTATCCGGTCACAGCTGTTGATCCGAATCCCAGATCTCTCTATATCTAGCAGAGTGTGTTAGCCTTATGCTACGGTAGGGAACAATCAACGGCACTATGTGTGTTTTTCTGTCAGCTTCTGACATCACAAATCCGTAAGATGGGCTCAACTACTAAGATGTCTCCATCTGATGGGCATTAACGGCACTGGTTATATATTAATTATAACCGTTAGATCCAAAGTGAAAATCCTTCAAACACGTGGTGTCAGTGAATAAAGAAAGACATCACTCTATGGAGAGGTCTCAGTAGCTGAGCCCATCTTACGGATCTATGATGTCAGAAGCTGACAGAAAAACACACACAATGCTGTTGATTGTTGGCCATAGTAGCGTAAGGCTAATGTACTTGACTAGATATCAAGAGATCTGGGATTCGGATCCCCAGTGGTGACTGGATAACAATTTTTCGGTTGCTGTGTGTTGATAAAACGTGAAAAGAGTGATGTCTTTGTTTATTCACTGACACTACATATTTGGAGGATTTTCACTTCGGATCTCGCCCTTTGGATTTAACTGCTATACTGTGAGTGTGTGGTCTGGAGTATTGGATAATGTGAGAGAAAAGGCTGGTGTAGGTGTAATTTTAAGTGAAAAAGATGAAGAACAACTTGATTCACTATAGCTGCTGCATAAGTGAGAGAATTCTTTGGATTTGTTTGAAAGTGAAACTTCAGAGAATAGTAATTGTTGTAGTGTATGTTCCTTGTGACTTGGCATTTTCTGATAGGAAGGAAAATTTCTGGAATGAGCTAAAAATTGTTTTGAGCCAGTTTGGTGCTAATGAGAAAGTTATAATAGCAGGGGATTTCAATGCTAGAGTAGGTGTGCAGAATGCAATTTCTGACAATGTTCTAGGTAAGTTCAATGATTCTTGTGTGAATGATAATGGTAAAAGATTAATTGAACTCTGCATTGAGAATGGTTTGTGTGTATCTAATACATTTTTCAACCACAAGTATATCCACACATATACTTGAGAAAATCGTACTCTTGGTCAAAAGAGTATGATAGATTTTGTTGTCTGCGATCAGCGTTTGAAACACTTAGTTGTTGACACCCGTGTGATGAGAGGTGCAAATGTTGGTTCTGATCATTACTTGGTAGTGTCACGAGTGAAACTTAATGTTGGTTGGAGGAAACGGAAGAGACCCAGGATAGAAAGAATAAAGGTTGATAGGCTCCTTGAAGATCATCAGCGGTATTCTGTCTTACTCAGAGAACGACTGAAGGATCTGAAGTCTGGTGAGAGGGATGTAGAAAAGAAGTGGGAATGTTTTAAGAATTGTGTTGTCACTGCTGCTAAAGAGGTCTGTGGCACCACAATAGTGGGTAACAATAGAGGTGATGCTTGGTGGAATAGTGAGATTGAAGAGGCAGTAAAGAGAAAGAAGGAAGCCTATTTGGGGATGTTGCAAGGTAGAGTCTCTGTGGATGAATATCGCTGTAAGAAGCGTGAAGCTGCTAAGCTGGTTCGCCACAGTAAGGCAAAAGATAGGAAGGAGAAAGTGGAAAGGTATGAACTGGCTTTTTGGAAAGATAGGAAGTCCTTTTGGAAGTACATGAGACTCAGGAAAAATAGGGGAAACAAAGTTGTAAGTTGTGTGAAGAATGAGATAGGGGAAATGTTATGGGAGCCCAATGAGTTAAGTGACAGATGGAGTGAATACTTCTGTGAGTTATTAGATCAGGAAAGCAAAGATGATTCTGAGACAGATGCAGATGATGTCACAATGAGGGATGAAAGCACAGGAGGGATCTCAAGAGAAGAAGTGTGTAAAGCTCTAAAATCTCTTCAGAATGGTAAGGCTCCAGGAGTTGATGGCATAACTGCAGAGATGTTGAAATATGGTGGTGACTCTATAATTGACTGGTTAACTGAATTTTGCCAGTTGTGCTGGGATTTAGGAATGGTCCCTCGGGATTGGAAGGATGCTATCATTGTTCCCTTGTATAAGGGAAAAGGTGATCAGACGGAATGCGAGAACTATCGTGGTATTAGCCTACTGAGTGTGCGTGCCAGGGAAAGTGTTTGGTAAGGTTGTTAATGAAAAAGTACGGGTTCTTACATCATTGAAAGTGTGGGATGTTCAGAGTGGTTTTATGCCTGGTAAAGGCTGCACTAACCAGATTTTTGCATTACGCACAATGATTGAAAAGTATCTGGCTGTTGGGAAGAAAGTTTTTACTGCCTTCATAGATTTAGCGAAAGCTTATGATCAAGTGAATAGGACACTTTTGTGGAAGGTATTGAATGAATACGGTGTTACTGGGAATCTACTTAATAGTGTAAAAGCCATGTATGCTGGTGGTAGAGCTTGTGTACGAGTGAATGGCGTTTTATCAAAATGGTTTTCAATTGGTGCAGGAGTTAGAAAAGGTTGTGTAATGTCACCATGGCTGTTTAATATATTTATGGATGCGTGCATGCGTGATGCCAAAATAGATAATAGTGGTTTATGTTTTGGTGATATCCGTGTGTGCAGATTGCTGTATGCTGATGACACTGTCCTGTTGGCAGAGAGCAAAAGTGAGTTGCAGAGTATGTTTACTCGTATGCACGAAGTTTGCATGAAATTCAAACTGAGTACAAATAAGGGAAAAACCATAGTTATGGTGTTTGAGAGAGGAACAGGTAGCACTGAATGCAATGTAAGTATAAATGGCACTGTGATTGACCAGGTGAGTGAGTTTGTGTATTTAGGAAGTATGTTTGACAGAGAGAACAAGTTGGATGGTGACATCAGTAGGCGAGTGAATTCTTCTTTGAAAGTCATAGCTGCTCTGGGAGGTTTTCACAGGAATGATGGGTTCTCTAGAGATTCCCTCATGGCAGTGTTTGAAAGTGTAATTGTTCCTACTCTGATGTATGGTAGTGAAACCTGGGTACTGTAGAAGAAACATAGGAGTCGTTTGTGTGTTGGAGAAATGCGTTACTTACATGGGGTTTGTGGCAAGACACGATATGATTGTGTGAGAAATGAAGATGTATTGCAGTTGTGTGATGTGAAGCAAAATGTTGTTAGCTAGGTGGAGACCAATATGCTTCGGTGGTTTGGCCATGTTGAAAGAATGAGTGATGAAATGCTTACTAAGAAAATCTTTTCAGCCCAAGTGGCAGGAAGGAAAGGCAGAGGAAGGCCAAGGAAAACATGGGTGGATCAGATTCAGGAGTGTCTGCATGAGAAAAAGATTGAGTATGAAGTATAAAAGATCTTTTGTATGGCGTGTAATGGATATTAGTGAAACACGAGTTGTATGTCAAAATCGCTGTAAATGGAGAAGTTTGATACGACAGCAATAAGTAAAAATATCTGGTAGTTTGTATTTCTTTTTGGAGCTAACCTCTGAATCTCAGAGAACAGCGTAGTGATATGTATGTATGATGTAACACGCATCCTAATTTTAAGAAGGAAGTTTGAGTAACAAAAAAACTTAAATTTAAAATAAATAAATAAATGACTTGGGAGCTCTACTTTTTTTAGTTAACACACGTTTATTAATATTTATACCACTTATAAATTTAGCAAATAATACGAAAAAACAACAACATCTGCTTGAATGAAAAAACTTAGACATATTAGACCTGTTACAAAAATTTTAATCAGAATCACTGTTGTCTTGGAAACCATGAAACTCTTTGTCTTCACAGCTATCTTCAAAATCAAACTCAACACTGCTGCCTTCACTGCTACTGTCTTCATAAATTAGTTCGTCTTCTTTGCCATCCAAAGCATTGCTTATGCCACATTTCTTAAAAGATTTGATAACAATATCTTGATTAACTGCGTCTCATCAAGTCTTTACCCACTGACACTTTTGAAATGCTAGGTCTTTTCATTTGCCCAGAATTTGTAACTTCATGTTGAATTTCAACACACATGTATTTATTCCATTCTTCACGCATAAAGGCTTAATGGAAACAGCTAATGGCTGTAATTGTGATGTAAGTCCTCCTGGAATAACTGCTATTTCTGCTTTGCATTTTTGCAATTCTGTCTTTGTTGTTTAAGATGAGATCTAAATGCATCTAATACTAATAAGGATGGGTTCTTTAACAAACCACCTGAGCACTTCCCCCACACATTTTTAATCCAAAGCTTCATGCCTTCTTCATCCATCCAACCTTTAGGATAAGCATGCACATGTATGCCACTTGGAATTTTCTCTGTTGGTAAAGTGTTTCTTTTAAAAATTAGCAATGGCGGCAGCTTATTTCCATCTGCAGTGCAGGCAAGAACAACCGTGTAACAATTCTTTCCATGCCCTAAGTTTTGATCATTACCGTCTTAGCTGAAGCACCTTTAGAGTCCACAGTTTTATTTGAAGGAACATTGAAAGTGAGGGGTACTTTGTCCATGACCCATTTCAAAATTTTGTCTTTTCCTTTCTTTAATAATAAATCTATGAAAATTTATTATATTCTCTTCATAATCGTCAGGCATTAACCTGGGCAATCCTGGTTCTTGTTTGCATCCGAAGCTCATGCATCTTCATAAATCTTTGGCACCATGATGCTGTCCCTTTGAAATCATATATTTGTAACACTTGCTGATTTTCACTGCTTGAATAATTATCATTTTTGGTGATAAAGCAGTGCCAGATTTTCTTTGATTAAGTACAAATTCTTTTACCTGTTCTTCCAATTTTTGCCATTTAGCAGTACCGCCACAAAAATTGCATTTTATTCTTGATAATGTCTTGATTTTTTCTTCGTTTCATCGCCACTCTCGTATTGTGCATTCTGTTAGTGGCTTTCCAAAAATGCCTTACTGCAGCCCTATTTCCATGTTGTTTATCATATTCCACAGCTTTTAACTTGAAACCAGCTGTATACACTGAATGCTTTTGTATTGATTCCATTAGGGATAGTTTTAAGAAATTGAAACAAGTAGCAAATGCAGGCACGAGTTGTTTAACTGAGGACACTCTGCATGTATGAAAGTGATGAGATAGACTAAAAAAACCAGACATGCCAAGTGCTCTGCTTTGAGCAGAGTTGCTCCATTTTCGACAGCGAAATCCGCACGTTGTAATTACTGTAATTCTTTTTGTTATTATTCTTATTATTTTGGTGTTTTTTAAAAGGTTAAATTGAAAATTCTTCCAAGTGTATTAAAGTACATCCTCCCCCTTTTTTTTCTCTTTCTTTTAAGTGTCATCTTTCAGTATGTGTGTTTGTAACTAAAGAAGAATGGGATGCTTCGCTCTTCTTGGCGCTTGCCATGTTATCAAGTCCAATCTGTTTCTCTTAATTTGTGAGTGCTTTATGGCATTGCAGGGCAGGAGCTTGTTGTTTATGGCATTGCAGGGCGGGAAGTTTCGGCAGTGGAGTGTTGGAGTGGACATAGGTAGTTGTTTGCAGTTTTCACTTTAGTGCATTACCTGAACAAGGTAAATTTCTTTTTGTGCATTATGTCAAAACAACAGCATAGCCAACGCTTTGCAGATGCTTATGAGAGGCAATGGCCCATTTTGAAACGTTCCAAGAAATCTGAAATGCACGCTTACTGTTCTGTTTGTGACATTGATTTCACATCTTACATGGTGGTTTAAGCGACTGCAAACACCATGCCACATGCCCCCAACAGTAGATAATGCTAAAGTAAAGTCATCTTGTTAAACTCCTACATCTTCATTTATTTCCACAGTAGGTGTCCGTGTAATACGTGCGGAAACATTGTTCACACAGCTTTTATTATAGAGCATAATTTGCCCATCTTTGTGGCAGACAATGATAGGCCTTTCTTTATTAAGATGTTTCTGGGTTCTGACATTGCTTAAAAAATATGGTTGTGTGTGGGTAATTTGTAATAAATGAAGTAGAACTGCTTTTAAACTTGAAAACAATGTTTATGCTGTAAGTACAAAGATTAAGAAATTTGTTTTGTGTTTTTTGATATGATGTGCATTGCTTTTTTTTTTTTAAATACACAGAGATGCCAACTTGTACGGATTTTCCGCAAGTTGTACGGATTTTCACTTCGTCTTACGGTTTTACGGAAGGCACCCGAAAAACTACGGAAAAGCCCAGCAAGATTCCTAAACACAATTTTGTATTTTTTACCTTTTTTTTTGGGAAAAAAACCGCACTTTACAGATAGTCCTTTTACGCCTTCGCAGGGATGCCAACCCCTACGCATTTCTTTAGCTTTACTACGCACTACGCATCATATGCCTAATACTACGCGTTTGTTGCTATGAAGCCACATTTCCCCCCCCCCCCACTAACTTTATTTAGCAGAATTTTTGTGTTATTTGCAGACCCCCTTAGTGTTTGTCATGGACCCAAGTGCTTTAGTGTATTCAGACAACTCAATAACAGGTTGCATATAAGAATAGTCAAAAAGCGCAATGCAGAATCTCCAATGTTTTGCCAGCTATACTTTGGTATCTGGCCTGCGTCGTCTGCTACAACAAAGCCACTACCGATAGGTGGCACTTCTGCTGCTTCGCCGCCGAGCCTGGAGGTTCCACACTGATCCTCGGCATTGTCACAACCCCACTCCCTACCTCGGACAAAATGACCAATCTTGGTGTAGATATGATAAAATAAAAAAAAATGTTTACTGCATTTTATTTCAAAATTGCTTTGTATTGTTAAAAAAATTCAAGGGTTGGCACAATCATTTTTCTCCGAAACTGTTAAAATCCGGAAAAAAACAAAAAAGGCCAGAAGGAAAGAAAGAAGAAAATCGCGCTTTACATGCGGGCATTCTTTGTAATGGTTTTGTTTAAGTTGCGTCACTCGGCCGGCTTAAGCTGTTGAAAGCACATTGCAATGTCCGTAGTAGGTGAATGACTCAAGATAAGTACTGAAGTGCAAGCAGTGTGATGTTTTTACATACTGGGAAACAAAATTGCAGATTATCTTTTTCCCGAATTTTCAGTTAAATGTACAGAACTGTTTACAGATGCTGTCATTTATTAAAACAAAGTGACCCTGAAAATTTCACTTCGATAACTTAAAAACTTTTTGAGTTAGAAATGCAATTTTCTTGTTAATCCGTCTTTCTCTAAGTGTCCAATTTTTTTTGTGTGTGTATGTAATTTAAAAAGTTGTCACCGGATTTAGGCGAAATTTTCAGGGTAACTTTGTTTGACCAAGTTAGGACATCTATAAAAAAATCAGCTTTTTAAAATGAAAATTCGGAAAATTAATTTTTCACATTTTAATCCTCAGTTAAGCAAAGACGCAATACAACAACAACAGGTGGCAAATGGGCTCAGAGTAAAAGGGGGGGACAGAAATGAATGTTGCAAGCTCATAGTTCTCGGTCATCTGCGCTTTCCCGTGAAGTTGATCTTTCTTTCTTTGAACGTCTTAATAATAAAAAAAAAAATTTTGTAATTTTAAGTTTCCAATGGATTCAAGCGAAATTTGCTGGGTAATCTTATAAGACCAAGTTATGGCATCTATAAAAAATCGGCTTTTTAAAATGAAAATTCGGAAAATTAATTTTTCGCATTTTAATCCTCAGTTAAGCAAAGACGCAATACAACAACAGCAGGTGGCAAATGGGCTCAGAGTAAAAGGGGAGAGAGAAATGAATGTTGTAAGCTCATAGTTCTCGGTCATCTGCGCTTTCCCGTGAAGTTGATCTTTCTTTCTCTGAGCGTCTTAATAATAAAAAAAGAAAAGTGCATAATTTTAAAAGTTTCCAATGGATTCAAGCGAAATTTGCAGGGTAATCTGGCATCTGTCAAAAATTCAGCTTTATTAAGTAAAAATTTGGAATTTTTTTCTTTTGCATTTTTATTCTTAGTTAGGGAAGGAGTAACTCAGCAGGTTGCCGTGAATGAAAGGGAAGACGTTACCGAAACCCACATAATAGATTATGAAGTCTCGCCCACGCAATGCCCCCCCGTGGGTCTCTGATGCGAGTGACAAATGGCACATGCCTGTTGGTCCTTTTTAAGCTGCTCTTCTCTTTCATGAAAATAAAATGCTGATGTTATTCATTTGTGTATAAGTCGCTAATTGTTTAAATCAAAATCTCAAATCCGCACATACAGTTTTCAATATTGATTTTTTTCTGGTTATTTTTGTAACTGTCTAGTCTGTAGTAAATTTAAAACATCTTAAAATACTTTTTCGTAATATTTCTTGTGTCTACACATGAAAGCTCAAAACTACGCATTTTTATGGCTTGGACTACACATGAATGCTGTAGTAAGAGGTTAGCATCCCTGCCTTCGTCCGCTAATGGAAGCTCTGCCTCTGTTAGCGGAGGCTGTAATCTCTGATCGTCACATGATTCCCCGAACAGCCATTCGAGAGGCAAACGTCACGACGCAACACGTTCTCGAGGAGCAAACGGAAGTCCCTCGGGAAACTGGTTGCGCCGAGATGCTTGTATTTGAGAGTGCCGTGCGCAAAAACTGAGCGGGAACTCAGCTGCTCAGCACCTTTTGCGAACTGTTTACGTTGATTACATGTGGCTTTGTGCTCGTGAAAATTTTAGTGCAATGAAATGTTTTAATTTAGATTAAAACAAAATGAAGCGTAGCAGTGAAATAGCTGTGGCAACAAAAAGATCAAAGTCAGTTAAAACTTATTGTCAAGTGTATCGCGAGATATATAGTAAAGAATGGACTTTTTATGAAGCATCTAAAGCTTTGCCAAATCACGTGTTTTGTAAGACATGCGGCTGCAATTTTAGCGTAGCACATGATGGCCGCAATGATTGTAGGTGTCATGCGGAGAGCAAGAAGCATAAAGATTTTGTGAAGTTGAAATCCCAGTCTTTGGAGAATTTGTTTTCTGTGAAAACTAATGATTCTACTGAAGCAGAGCTCTTATTTACGTCGTTCATCATTGAACACAACTTGCCTATCGCAGCTGCCGACCATGCCAAAAATCTGTTTCGTAGGATGTTTCCGGATTCAGAAGTTGCAAAAAATTATGCGTGTGCTAGAACAAAAACATCAGCACTCATCCATTGTTTAGCTGATTCAACCAAAGAAAAATATTGTCTGTTATTAAAGAGCAAGCATTTTCTTTAGCAACTGACGGAACTAATGATACAAATGATAAAAAAATTTATCCTCTTGTTATAACATACTTCGATGCGATAAATGGCTGCAATGAAACAGTTGTGCTTTCATTGATAGAAACATCAGACAACACAGCTAAAAGAATTTTCACTGCCATTGATAGTGAACTGAAAAAAAATAACGTATCTTGGGAAAACTGTGTAGCATTTTCATGCGACAATGCGAGTACGATGGTGGGCAGTATAAAAGGTGTTGCAACTCTAATAAAAGAGATTCAACCTTCTATCGTCATAGCCCCTTGCACTTGTCATCTTATCCATTTGGCTGCAAAAAAAAAAAAAGCTTCCTCAAAGCTTAAAAATTTTGATGTGGAGCAATTTGTAGTTCAGTTATTTTTCTACTTAGATAAAAGCTCAAGAAGAAAAAATGCATTAAAAATAAGCCAAGCAATCTGCAATTCAAAACCACACAAGATATTGAAGTACATAAGTACCCGATGGCTATCACTTCTTGAAAGTATTAATAGAATTTTAGAACAATGGGAAGCTCTTGAAAATTTTTTTGATGCTGATGAAGATCATGGACAGTTTAAAAACTTGCAGTCTTCAATAAGGAACCCATTATCCAAGTTGAACTGTTTGTTCCTGTCTTCAACACTTCCAGTTTTTACTGCTATTAATCAAGAATTGCAGCATGAAAAACCATTGATATTTAAGCTTAGAGGTAAGGTGAACAATTTATTAATGAGTTTAATTTCAAGGTTTATCAAACCTCATGCTTTTGACACTACCAAAAATGTTAAACTTATAAAATATGACAAGGTTAAAAACCAGAAAGCTGATAATGATTTGGTGATAGGAGCAAAAACTCGTGCATACATTAAAAATTGTTCTGCTTTGAGCAAAGATGATATTGGATCATTTTACCATTGTGTGAGAGAATTTTATGCTGCTGCATGTTGTTATATCATAAACAAATTTCCCTTAGATAATGAGTTTTTATCACATGCTGTAGTTGCTGATATCAGTTTGCAAAAAGAAGTAACTTTTTCATCAATACAATTTTTATCATCCATCTTTAATTTCTCCACTGATGAAATGGATAAGTTAGAAGTAGAATTTGCCAACTATCAAAATGAAACTTTTGATTTTGATAAATTAGATAGTAAATAAAAGACGATAATGGGAAGACAAAATACGAAAATTTAAGTAAATTGATGAAAAATGTTTTAGTTGTTCCTCATAGTAATGCTGCAAGTGAGAGTTTTCTCTTTGGTGAGGAAAAATGCCACTAATCTCTGACCCAGCTTGTCAACAAGAACATTAAGTGCGTTGATGGTTGAGAAGACCATGGACATTGCAAAATCTGAACTTTGCTATGAGAAAAAGTTTACAAAAGAAGTGAACAGAGCTAAAAAAGCAACTAAATTAAGTCTTTAAGGCCAATTAATCACTTTTGGAATTTTAAAATAAATATTTTTGTTGTACTGAAAATCTTACTGAAAGTTGAAGCAATTGTACTGAAAATTTCAGATTTTTGTACTGATGACCCTTCTCTCAGGTTGGCATCTCTGAATACATGGGCATTCGTCCAAACTGTGCCCCCCCCCCCCCCATTGTCTGTGCTATTGCTCCGGACAGCCCCTTTCTGAAAGTTGGCAACTTCGGGATGCATCACACTCTGCAGTAGTATTAATGTTACCTAAGTTTAAATTAAAAAAAGTAGTTTACACATATACCATGCAGGTAGAATTTCAGCCCTAAATTTTAAGAAAAAAAGTGTGTGTTGTTATACACCAATAAATATGGTACTTGTATTTTAAATCCAGAATTTTTTTATGATTCTGAAGAAGCTATTTTGATTGTATCTGAAAACACACAATCTAAGCACACCAAAAAACTGAAATACATACAAATATTTACTGTGAAGTAGATGAGTGCTGTATTGTTTGTCTGCTCTTCTGGGAGAATAAGCAGTAGGTCTTAGGCTAAACAAAACCTCACCTGTAGAAATCTAGCAGCACTCTCTTGAAGATTTGCCACTGTACATTGCCAATGAGACCTTGATTCACTGTTAGTGAAATTCAAGGCTCTGGTGAGAAAGATGCCGACTTCTTCTCACCAGAGCCTTGGATTTCAGTTCTAGTGAGATGGGGGGATGGGCATTTTTTTTTTTTTTTTTGAACTGCTGGTTCCTATTTATCTTGGAACTTAGTTGATCACAAATGGGAAACAGCTATTTCAAATGTTCAAAACAAAAGATTTGTAACACGTACATGCACTCACGTGAGAGAGAGAGAGAGGGGGTGAGCTCCCTTCCTCCCATTTGTTGCTACTTTTAGCATGTAAGTGATAATGAAAATGAACTATCATCAGAAATAATATACTAGAGCATGTAAGTGACACTGCAAGTGATTTATAATCAGATTATGAACTTTCTGTTGTCAGTGCTGTACTTAGCACTATAAATTCCCTTAGTTCACTTTCATTCATTGTATATTTTGCTGAAATCAATCTTTTTTTTTTTTTTTTTGCTTTAATCTAGTAGTTGCCTCAAGGTGGACTTAAAATGTATGTAATAAGCATATGTAATAAGCAATATGTAAGAAACCTATTCTTCATGATTATAAAAAATATACTCTTGTAATTTTTAGTTATTGTGTGTGTAAATGCAATAAAAATATATATATTCTAGTTACCAGGTGTTGCTGAGTTTTCTACTGGAGAAACCATGGGCCATTCTGGTGATCGTTTAGCTGCTGCTTTTAATGTCAGCCGTCAGGAACAAGATGAATATGCTTTGCGGTCCCATACCCTTGCAGATAAGGCTACTAGAGAAGGCTTGCTTAATGATCTGGAACCTATGACAGTTCCTGGTAAATTTTCATTTCTCTTAGTGTTTTTTTTTTTTTTTACTTGGCAAAAAAAGGCAACACACAAAATTTGACTTTTAAACACCAATCTGCCTCACACCACATTTTCTTTTCTAGTTTTGGTCATTTGGAAAATAAAAGCCGATTTTCTGAGGTGCCACATTCAACTTGCCCACAATGCTTGCAGACCAACCTGCTCGCAGTACCATTTGTATGAAGTGAAGGGCGACCCAGACATCACATACACGCCATATTCGTTTGAGCTGCCATAGTTGCTACTCGTGTGAGAGTGGTCTGTATAACATGTTAGGAATTAGTGAGTTGCGGGTGATGATTCTGCTTCACGAGTCTAAATTTTGTAATGTTGCACAAACCTACCATAATGTGGTCGAGGCATGGATGCAACATCTGAATGTACAGTTCGTTGGTGGTTTGAAAAGCTTTGTTCTGGTGGCACAAGCCTACAAGATGATGAGGGCCAAGAATAACATTCGGTCATTAATAATGACGCTTTGAAAGCAAATGTGGAGGCAAATCCTTGTGTCACAGTCACAGAACTCGCCAAAGAGTACAATGTGTCAGTGTCAACTGTTTCTGAACATCTCCACCAAATTGGTAAGGTCAAGAAGCTCAATACGCGAGTCCCACACGAACTGATGGAGCATCAGAAACAACAACGGTGTGAGATGTGAAGTAGCATTCTTCTTCGCAACAAAAAGGAACCCCTACTTGATTGCATTGTAACCTGTGATGAAAAGTGGGGGCTATACGACAACCATAAGCGTACTGGACAGTGGCTGAACCATGGTGAAACACCGTAACAACATCCTAAACCAAGATTGACGCCAAAGGAAGGTTTTGCTGTTTGCTGTCAACATCCTAAACCAAGATTGACGCCAAAGGAAGGTTTTGCTGTTCACACTACAGGTTCTTGAATGCTGGTGAAAGTACAGTATTATTTCAGTCTCATATTGTGAAGAAATTGACCAAATGCACCAGAAGTTGTGTTCCAAATAGCCATCATTGGTGAACAGGAAGATTCCTACCCTCCTCCATGATAATGCAAGATCATACATGTCACAAATGATGAAACAGAAACTACATGAACTGAAGTTGGAGACTATCCTATATCCAGCCTACTCACTTGATTTGGCACCTACCAATTTCCACCTGTTCATGCATTTTAGCAGTTACCTCAAGGAGAGGATGTTCAGAAACCGAGAGGAAACTGAAATTGCATTGCAGGTCTTTCTTGCATCCAGAGAGCCAGATTTCTTCCCAACTGGCATTGAAGCATTTTTCACTTGCTGGCAGAGGTATGTAGCTGCTGAAGACACTATTTCGAATGAAACAAAGTTGTGTGCTATTAGCTATGTCTCTTTCAATTTTACCCTCCAAATCAGCCATTATTTTCCAAATGACCTGGTATTTTTGGAGCTAGCATAAATACAAAAATTACAGGCAATGTTTATTTTTTTGCAATGAGGTTAAGTGTATTTTTTCATTATTACCAATCAGTGATTACCTTTTCTGCTTTATTCCCAGTTACAATTTATTGATTATGGTAGTATCAGAAATTTTTGTAACAATTTTTGCTTTCTGTAACATAGTACCAGAGATACAACTTGCAATTTGTCATGTCTAATAAAGATGAATAGTAAGTTTTGATATTTAGCTGTTCAAAATTATAAGGGTAATGCAATGCATTTGTCATTGGAAAATAACATCTGATAAGCACATCATTGTGGTGTACTTAAGCAGTTTATGAAAGTGTACCTTTTGGACAGCTGGTTTATTCCCACTATTGCTCTCATGATCAGATTTAGGCAATGGCACGTGAAACATGTGCAATTAAACTTAGATTTTGAATAGCTCAACTGTTCTTTGTTACAATGGCCTCTCTGCTAGATACTAATAATACTTTACATTGTAGGCTGTGAAAATGCTCCCAATATATATATATATATATATATATCTCCAAGCCTCTTCCAGAATGGTCTGTTTTGTGCCAGTCTCCTCCATGTTACTCCTGCATACTTTCGAATTTCACCCACCCATCTCCCATGTGGTCTTCTTCTGGGTCTTTTCCTGTCCCTTGGAATCCAATCTAAGATTTCGGCTGTCCATCGATGGTTTGTCCTTCTGGCAGTATGTCCAGCCCATTGCCATTTGAGAGATTTAACTCTGATCGTGATGTCTTCCACTCTCGTCATTTTTCTGATCCACGATTTCCTCTTCTTATTTCTCCTGGTTACAACAAGCATGCACGTCTCCATGCTGCTTTGAGTTGTCTGCAGCCTTTGTATGTCTCTTTTAGTTAAGGTCCACATCTCTGCACCATACTTAAGCACTGGAAGGATGCATTGATCAAACACTTTTCTTTTAAGACATAATGGCATATTGCTCTTGAAAATTATGCTGTTTCTTCCAAAAGCTCTCCAGGCAAGTTTTATATGCCGATTAATTTCTTCATCAATCACTTAATGTCTGCTGTCCAAGATAAACGTACGTATCTGTTATCTCCAGCTTTGCTCCATCAATCGATAAATCTTCATTTCTTGTAAAAGCATTGTACATCAGTTTTGTCTTCTGGAAGTTCATTTTTAATCCCACTTCTTTACTCTTGTCAGCAAGTTCCTGTATCATACTCTGCAGCTCTGATGGGCTAGTTGCAAAAATGACTATGTCATCAGCAAAACGAAGGTGAGTTAGGTAATCTCCATTAATCTTTATCCCTTTGTTTTCCCAGTTCAGTGATTGAAAGACATTTTCCAATGTGGCATTAAAGAGCTTCGGAGATATGGTGTCACCTTGTCTCACCCTGTTTCCAATTTTTATGTGTGTTGTATTCTCAAACAGCTGAATCTTTGCACTAGCATTTTCATAGATGTTATTAATAATATTAATGTATGCATCTTCAATACCACAGGATTTCAAAGCCATTGTAACTGCTGATGGTTTCACCGAATGAAAGGCCTTTTCATAATCGATAGAAGGCATGCACAATGGAAGTTCACATTCCCTCGCTCTTTCAATTAGTTCTATCAGTACGTGGGTATGATCCATAGTGCTGTAGCCACTCCTGAATCCAGTTTTTCTCTCGGTTGAGCCATGTCCAGTGTTACCTTCAAGCAGTGTGAAAGAACTTTAGTGAAGATTTTATAAACCACTGATAGGAGGCTGATAGGTCTGTAGTTTCTTAGATCCTTGATGTCACCTTTTTTATGTAGCAGGATCATTGTAGCGTTGTTCCAATTCTTAGAAATCTTCCCTTCATTAAGGCAATGAGTGAAAACTTGGGCGAGGACTGTTTCAATTTCTCCACTTGCTACTTTTATGATGTCTACAGTAATTCCATCTTGTCCTGGAGCTTTTCCTCGCTTCATGTTCTTGATTGCATGTACAACTTCCGCTGTGAGGACTGGAAGAACTCTGGTACCTTTCATGATGTCTGGAGTACACGTATCATCCCTTTTATATAATTTAGAGTAGAAATCTTTCACTGTTGTCAAAATTTTGATTCTATTTCTTGTTACAGAACCATCTTCTTTTCTCAGTGCCATAATCTGTTTTGTTCCCTTACTGAGATGTCCCTTTGCTATCTTCAGGCTTTGGTTGTTTTCAATTGCTTTCCTCACAAGTTCACAGTTGAATTTCCTTACTTCTTCAGTAATACTTTTTCGTACTGTCTTGCATAGCTCTATATATTCCACTTTGGAAGTCACATCTTCTTTATCTCTCTTCTTTTTTGCATCAACATTTTGGCTTTCCCTGATAATTTGTTCACATGCAACTTATTCTTAGACCGAGCTAATTTTGTTGCTGTTTCCATAAGAGCTTCAGAGATGTCCACTTCTTCTGATGTTAGACCTTCGGGAATAAAGAATCTGTTCCTCAGTTCTAATTTGAAGGTATTATGATGTTTTTTAAGGTTGGTCACGTCAATACACTTTGTCTGTTTTATAAGCTTGCCAAGCTAGAGTTTCGCATTGAGGTGCATCGTACATCTGACCATTCTATGGTCACTACCTGTGTTGAACTTGTTCAGCACACTACAGTATTCCATGACAAATTTCTTGTTACACATAATAAAATCAATTTCACTTGTCAGTCCATTGGGATGCCTCAATGTCCATTTCCTTTGCAGCTTTTTCTTGAAAAAGGAGTTGATGATGAAAAACCCTCTGCCTCTGCAAACTCTACGAGATTATTTCCACGCTGGTTTATGTTGTCATGACCGAATTTACTTACTGAAGTTATATTTATATATATAGGATGCAAGGCCAGGTGATGCACAACATATACTAGCCTTTTCTTGACAAATGTCACCCCCGCCTTCTCATGGTACATCCTGTTCCCACTAAAGGAGCTCTGACAACCAACAAATAGAGGTATAACTACACCACCGGGATTAGAGAAAATGCTGTCCCACACTCACCAACCCACTTAGCCAGCGTGTTGAGTTATGACTCCCCCCCCCCCAAGATGCTTGCACAAAATGCAAGTGCAAGGTTTTGGTTATTTAAGGATACACCACAAATAAAAATTGGAAAGGGAGTAAGACAAGATGACACCATATTTCCCAAGCTCTTTAATGCCACATTTTAAAATGTATTTCAATCATTGAAATGGGTAAACAAAGGGATAAAGATTAATGGAGATTATTTAACTCACCTTCGTTTTGCTGATGACGTGGTTATTTTTGCAACTTCCCCTTCAGAGCTTCAGAGTATGATCCAAGAACTTGCTGACAAGAGTAAAGAAGTGGGATGAAAAATTAACTTACAGAAGACAAAAGTGATGCACAATACGTTTACAAGAAACGATGATTTATCGATTGATGGAGAAAAGTTTGAGATAACCGATACCAACATTTATCTTGGGCAGCAGATATCAAGTGAAAGTCACATTGATGAAGAAATTAATTGGCATATAAAACTTTGGTGGAGAGCTTCTGGAAGACACGGTACAATTTTTAAGAGCAGTATGCCATTATGTCTTAAAAGTAAAATGTTTAATCAATGCATCCTGCCAGTGCTTACATATGGAGCAGAGACTTGGACCTTAACTAAAAAAGACATACAAAGACTGCAGACAACTCAAAGGAGCATGAAGAGATGCAGGCTTGGTGTAACCAGGAAAGGTAAGAAGAGGAACTTGTGGATAAGGAAAATGACAAAAGTGGACAACATCATGACCAGAGTGAAATCACTGAAATGGCAATGGGCTGGACATGTTGCCAGAAGAACAGACCACCAATGGACAACCAAAATTTTAGACTGGATTCCGAGGGACAGAAAAAGAAAAGACCCAGAAGAAAACCTCATGGGAGATGGATGGATGAAATTTGAAAGCATGTCTGAGTGACATGGAGGAGACAGGCTCAAGACAGACAATTGTGGAAGAAACTTGGGGAGACCTTCATTCAGCAGTGGATTGATAATGGTTAATGATGACGACGATGATGATGTATGTACCCAGTTTTAACATAAATACTGTTATAAACGTTCGACAGATGGCGTGCAACCGATGTGCAATATCACCGACCAGCCAGGTGGCATGACTCAGCTAGTGAATCATTGTGAGTTCAGTCGCAGAGGAGATAATGTGTTTTGTGAAGTACTTGCCACGAAGTGGGGCGATTATGAGAATTGTGTTTCTGTAATAGCGCTGCACAAAGTTGAAAAATCAGCTTCCGAGATTTTCAACATGCATTTAAAAAGCCAAAAATCAGACTAATTTTTGTCTACCAGATCATAAAAAGGTTCCTTGAGACTGGGGCCATTGATGACAGCTCCAAAAAGGGTCGGTCGCATACCATGTAGACTGCTCACCTGGTGAAAGCAGTGGCAGCCCATATTCAATGAAATCCTGTCAGAAAACAATCGGTGATGGCTCGTGAGCTGAACATTTGAAGAAAACCTATGTCATTCATGCTGTGGTGTGACCTAAGGGTGAGAGCTTATTGGTGGCATACAGGGCACTTTCTCAACCCACAACTGAAGTAGCAGAGGGTGTTAAAAGCGAAATGTTTGCTGCAGCAGCATGCAGATAATCACCACAGACTGATCCTTTTCTCTGCTGAAACAATTGGCACTATTGAAGAGGTTTTCAACTGCCAAAATGACAGGGTGTACGTCAACCTCACAAAAAGCTCAGGAGGGAACTCCAAGGATCACGAGGGGTCATCATCCTGCTTCTGTCATGGTTTAGTGGGGAGTCTCCTATGATGGTACCACGGAGCTCCATTTCTGTGAGAAAGGAGTAAAAACATACATCAAAGTCTTGCCAGGATGCGATTTTGGAGACAAAGGTCAAAAATGTGAGTCACACCCTCTTCCAAAACAGACAGTGGAGCTTTCAGCAGAATTCTGCACCTGCCCATAAAGCCAAGTCAACCCAGGAGTAGCTTCAGGCAAATTTTCCAGACCATTTTCCCAGCTGATTGGCCCTTCAAGCAGCCCAGATCTCAACCCATTGGACTACAAGTTGTGGGGCACACTGGAGGACATGGCCTGCAAAAAGCGACACCCCATTATTGACCGTCTCAAATGCTCTTTGGTGCAGACAGTAGCAGCTTTCCCTGTGAAGACCCGACATAAAGCTATTGATGAGTGGCCACAGAGACTGAAGGATTGTGTGAAGGCAAAAGGATATCATTTTGAAAAGTGATTAATGCCATGTATTCACAACTGTGCTACTTATGCAGGGCTGCCAGTGGCTACTAATAGGCGACTATTGCTACCATTTTTGACGATAGGCGACTATGGCTACTATTTCCTACAAAAAACAACCAAAAGCAACTATTTTCAGAAAAACCCTGAACTATTTTAATTGTAAGGCTACTATTTAAAAAAAAGTAATTTGCGTTGCATATATTGATGTGCTTGTATAACATTCATTTTAATATCAATACACGTGAATATAAATTTTGATATCGATATGTCTTGTTCAGTTCATTGCTTTCTGCTCTGTTGCAAGTATCGTGGAGGAAAGTCAATAGCAACTATAAACTAGACCCACGTGTGATTATAGGAATGACCTACACAAATCAAGATATTCTGCCGAAAAAGTGTCCCGTTTTTCTGTTTGGTATAGGGCAGAGATTGATTATCTATTTGAATGAGATTCTTGATATACAGATAACTACGATTATGTCTACAGAACAAAACAAGTGATCATCATAACACTCAATGACCACAACTATGGCCTTTGAAAGAAGAAATACACATTTTTCTCAACACAGTGTATGAAGCCCACTTGGGAAATCTTATATATTTTTTACCAACCACAAAAGCAGAAGAAAGCTCTCCGTACTGGCTTGATACAGATGAGAACATCTGACCTCCAGAACAATGTCAAAGAAGGAAGTGTTTTCTAATTCCAAAGTTTGTATCAGGTTAGTTTATGTAAGTAGTTTTTGATATATAATTGAATAGAGTATTTTTTGGGTGTAATTTCCATAACCTTTATACACTATCTACCAACAAGTAATTGGACACCTGCGATAGCAAAGGAAAATGAAGTTTATTCACCTTCAATAGTTGGTGGAGCCTACACGAGCGGCGATTAAAGCTGCGACCCTCCGGGGCATACTCTCAACCAGGCGTTACGACGGCTAGCGGTATTTTCTTCCACTCGGCTTGGAGAAGACAGGTCAGTTCCTTCACCGATTTCGGACGGTGGGAGCACCCCTTAAGTCGACGCTCCAACTCGTCCGAGAGCTGCTCGATAGGGTTAAGATCCGGGCTCTGCACAGGCCAGTCCATTCGATTAACCCCATTGTCACCATAATCAAGCCATGGTGGACCTCACAACATGGCGGGTGGCATTGTCATCCTGAAAGTAACATGGGTCCACCCCGTAGAACTGCCACAACGTAGGAAGCGCATGGTCATCCAAAATGGTGCAGTAGGTCTCAGCGTTGAGTCTACCAGGAATTCTGACCAAGGGTCCCGTGCCATACCATAAGAAACACCCGCATAGCATAATTCCACCACCGCCGAACTTCACAGTTGGCACAATACATTCCGGCAGGAGGCGTTCTCCAGGCAGACGCTAAACCCAGACCCTGCCAACCGAACGGTAGAGGGTGAACCTTGATTCGTCGCTCCAGAGAACCTGTTTCCACTGTCGACATTCTGTGCACCACGTTAGCCGAACAGCGCTATTGAACTTGGTGATCAAAGGCTTGTGTGCGGCAGCACGTCCATGATAACCGAGCAGATGGGCTTCCTTATGGATGGTATTCATCGAAAGAACACTCTCGAATGCCTGTTGAAACTCCTTGTGGATGTGGCCCATCGATTTGGTGTGGTTCTTCCGAATTTCTCTGGCCAGCACCCGTCGGTCTCTAACTTCCAGTTTTGTGGGTCCGCCGGGTCGGGGCATATTCTGACAGTCACCTCTCATCTTCCACTTGCCAATCATGTAGGCCACTGTCGATTTTGGGTACTTCAACTCGCTGGATGTCACGTATAGATCGGCCATTTCTGTGATACCTGACGATTACACCTTTCTGAAAATCAGAGAGCTCCGAATTGCATGGCATCTTGCATGCGACTGGTTGCGTTGTTGTTTCCCACACGATATTTAACGGCGGCGGCCGTGACGTGTATCAGGACCGCAAATATCGTCGATTGCAGGGGTGTCCAATTACTTGTTGGTAGATAGTGTAGTTCTGAGTGTCTTGAATAGCATTATATTGAAACTTAAATGCCCTTTTTGTAGTGTGTGGGTGGGTGTATATATGTAATTTTTTTTTTCACCAAAATGTGAACATGTGCTAATTTTGTCACCATGGTTTGAATCAAATAATAAAAAAAAAAAATAACAAAAAAAATAATTTTTTTTTAGTGTGGAGCACTTACATTCTGAAACTTGTACATTTTTTTGGGAAACTATTTTAGTCATTAACATAACTTGTTAAGGCTACTATTTAGGCTACTATTTTTACCATTAGTGACTACTATTTAAGCTACTGTTTTTACCATTAGTGGCTACTAAAGCAACTATTTTCTTGGGTGTGATAGGCTGGCATCATATATATATATATATATATATATTATTTTAATTTTGGGAGCATTTTCACAACAAGTAGGGTTTATCTCTCAGCTTGGAGTTAATCCCAATTTAATACATACATATCACTAAGCTGCTCTCTGAGATTCAGAGGTTAGCTCCACAAAGAAATACAAACTACCAGACAAATTTTTAACTGATAATTACTGTTGCTGCGTCAAACTTCTCTATTTACAGTGATCTTGACACACAACTCGGGCTTCACTGACATCCGTCCCACAAACATATACAAGACTTTCTATACTTCATACTCATAATCTTTTTCTCATGCAGACACTCCTGAATCTGATCCTCCATGGCTTCCTTGGCCTTCCTCTGCCTATCCTTCTTGCCACTTGGGCTAAAAAGATTTTCTTAGTAAGCATCTCATTCATCACTCATTCTTTCAGCATGGCCAAACCACCGAAGCATATTAGTTTCCACCTTGCTAACAACATTTTGCTTCACACTATACAGCTGCAACACATCTTCATTCCTCACACAATCAGAACATGTCTTACCACAACCCCCACCCCCCTCCCATAAGTAACACATTTCTCCAACACGCAAACAACTCCTATGTTTCTTTCTGTAGTACCCATGTTTCGCTGCCATATACCAGAGTAGGAACAATTACACTTTCATGCACATCCATGCGGGACTCTCTTGAGAACCCATAATTCCTGTGAAAACCTCCTAAAGCAGATATGACTTTCAATGAAGAATTCACTTGCATACCAGTTTCACCATCTAATGTGTTCTCTTTGTCAAACATGCTTCCTAAATGCACAAACTCATTCACCTGGTCAGTCACTGTGCCATTTGGACTTACATTACATTTAGTGCTACCAGTTCATCGTTCAAAAACCATAACTTTGGTTTTTCCCTTATTTATACTCAGTTTGAATTCCATGCAAACTTCGTGCATCCGAGACAACATACACTGCAACTCACTTTTGCTCTCTGCCAACAGGGCAGTGTCATCAGCATACAGCAATCTGCACACACGAATATCACCAAGACATAAACCAGTATTATCTATTTTGGCATCACGCATGCACGCATCCATAAATATATTAAACAGCCATGGTGACATTACCTTGTCTTACTCCTGCACCAATAGAAAACCATTTTGATAAAACGCCATTCACTCGTACACAAGCTCTACTGCCAGCATACATGGCTTTTACACTATTAAGTAGATTCCCAGTAACACCAGATTCATTCAATACCTTCCATAGAAGTGTCCTATTTACTTGGTCGTAAGCTTTCTCGAAATTTATAAAAGCAGCAAAAACTTTCTTACCTACTTTTCAATCATCATGTGTAATGCAAAAATTTGGTTAGTGCAGTCTTTACCAGGCATAAAACCACTCTGAACATCTCACACTTCCTCTGATGTAAGACCCTGTACTTTTTCAATAACGATTTTACCAAACGCTTTTTCTGACATACTCAGTAGGCTAATAGCACGATAGTTCCTGCAGTCAGTCAGTCTGATCACCTTTTCCCTTATACAAGGGAACAATGATAGCATCCTTCCAATCCCGAGGGACCATTCCTAACTCCCAGCACAACTGGCAAATTTCAGTTAACCAGTGAATTGCAGAGTTACCACCATATTTCAACATCTCAGCAGTTATGCCATAAAATCTTGGAACCTTGCCATTCTGAAGATATCTTAGAGTTTTACACACTTCATCTCTTGATCCCTCCTGTGCTTTCAACTTTTGCTGTGACATCATCTGCTTATGGCTCAGAATCACCTTTGCTTTCTTATGTCTTTCCACCTTCTCCTTCGTATCTTTTGCCTTACTCTGGCGAACCAGCTTAGCAGCTGCCTCATGATTTTTACAGCAATATTCATCCACAGAAACTCTACCTTGCAACATCCCCAAATAGGCTTCCTTCTTTCTCTTTACTGCCTCTTTAATCTCACTATTCCACCAAGCATCACCTCTTTTGTTACCTACTATTGTGGTTCCACAGACCTCTTCAGCAGCAGCAGTGACAACACAGTTTTTAAAACATTTCCACTTCTTTTCTACATCCCTCTCACATGACTTCAGCTCCTTCAGCCATTCTCTGATTAAGTTAGAGTAACGCTGATGATGATTTTCAGGTAGCCTTTCAACCTTTATTCTTTCCATCCTAGGCTTCTTCCTATCTATTTTCCTCCAACCAACATTCAGTTTCACTCGTGACACTACTAAGTAATGATCAGAGCCAACATCTGCACTTTTCTCATGACACGAGTGTCAACAACCAAGTGTTTCAGATGCTGATTGTAAAGAACAAAATCTAACACTCTTTTGACCAAGAGTACAATTTCTTATATATGATTAATGCTGTGATTGCCCTTGTTATTTTTACAAGGTTGTCAGCTGACTGGGAAAATTCAAGAGAATCCGAAAATAAGGGTAAGAATCAAGGAAAACTCGGGGAGAAATAATTTTTTTAGCAAAAACCAGGAAAAGTCAGGGGAAAATAATACAGGGATCGCATTCCTCCTAAAATTCCTAATATTTTGTGACCCTCCTTAAATTCCTAAAATTATACCTAAAATTTGCTATTCTTCCTAAAATTTTCGTAAGCTTATTTATTAAAAATACAACCGTTATTAACGCCAATAAATTTACAATTACAGTAAGGTAAAAAGACCTGTTATTGTAGAAACACAGCCTATATGCTGTGCTGCTGAAGGGAGGGAAAATGACGCCATCGAGATGCACTTGCTTCGGGGCGGGCGCTCCACTTTTTTGCCTTCGAACAGTTTTCGAGAGTAACAAGAGATCTAAGGGAAAAGGGGAGGGGTCATTTTCACCCCTGGTTTGCGCTTTGCAGACGAACTCCGTGGCACGCAGAAGATCGTACTTTATTTTTGTGCATGCCTTGTGGAACCTCCTCTTTCTGCTGATGTTTTGTTATTGTAAACCACAGGTGGGTGGGCCGCCCCGGTGGCGCAGTGGTCTAAGGCGCTGGCCTCTGATCATTCGTCCGTAAGGGGTCCGGGTTCGAATCCCGGTGAGGCATGGATGTTGTGTTTGTCTTACGGCACTGGCTCTCTCCCTTCCCTGGAACCAGTGACCCTAAATTAGGGACGGGCGACTGCTTATAGCCCATTGAGTTGCTCACGGTGGTCGTTAAACCTTCAAACAAAACAAAAACAAAACAAAACAGGTGGGTGGAAGCAAAGAGGAAACATGTGGTCTCCTTCCGTAACCTCCGGTAAATGACGATGGGATGGTAGCTGAGTGTTATCGTGGCAGGCAGTAGAGCACGTGATCATTGACCTTCGAACGTGCGTCGGCGACAGCGACCTTCGATGCGCAATATATCTCGGCTCCGACCGGTAATGATCTCTGGCGCTGCACGCACGGAGTTGGAGCAGGCTTGGCCTTGGCGCGTACCGACGCAGATTTCTATCGTAAGCGCGCAGTAGTGTTTTGGTTTGTTTCATGTACTTCGTCTGTCTTAACAGGAATTTCTGAGAATTTTTTGTGTACGCGTTTAATCAAGCGATGGCTGGTAGAAAATATCAGTCTGTTTTTAAGAAGTATACGACAGATTATCCGTGTATAATCGAAATCAAGGAACCGCCAACGATTTGCATTTTGCTCTATTTGTAGGTGTGATTTTTTCATTGTCCGCAAGGGCAAAGGAAATATCGTTAATCACATTCTTACGCAAAACACGTGGCCAATTCTAAGTGCGTGGAAAATAACAAAACATTAAATTTTGCTCGAGATAGTTCATCTTCTGATGCGATTATCCGTGCTGAGTGCTTGGTTACTTCATTCCTCGTGTAACATAACTTACTTTTAAGCTGTGCTGACCATGCAAGTGTGCTTTTAAAGAAAATGTTCCCAGATAGTAGCATTTCAAACACATGCATGTGTAACAGGACAAAAACATCGTGCGTTGTTGCCGAAATGGGGAAATTTTAAAAAATAGACTTGCATGCTTGCCAACTTTTACGGATTACCCGTAAAATTTTACTGATTTACGGATAGAGGTCATTTTTAACAGATTTTTTTAATATTTAGATTGCTCAATCGAAATGTTTCAACCCCCTGCAACCATCCACTTAGATTTTCTAACAGACCTTACGAGCGCTGTGTCACGCGATGATGTCATCTTTGACTCGCTCGCTTTGTGACATCGTGCGGTAGAGTTCTCAAGTGATGTGCCGACCAGAGTTCGCCAAAATGCGTAATTGCGCGTTTAGTATGCATCGAAATTTTACCAACGCGTAAAAATACGGATCGGGAATTTTTCTCGATGCGTAAAAATATGCGTCGGGAACTTTTTTCTCGCGCGTAAAATTACGCATCGAATAATTTTACCAATTCATAAAAATGCGCATCGCATCGGAACGGTACAGAAACGGAAGTAAACGAAATAAAGGTTTTTCCCCGTAATCAATATTTTTTTTTTCCTGTGATGCTGCCTTCGTCCAGTATTGTTGTTATATATCATTTTATTCCCTAAATATTTGTATTTCAGTTCAAAAATGGAGGAAAAATTTCCGAAATCGGAAATTCGACGGCAAAAAAATTTCACTTTAGGCATGAGAATCCGACGGTTTCGAGGAATTTCTCCTTTTCCGTCTTAATTTGAGTTATTCTCCAGATCGATGCATAACTTAACATAATTTTTTTAAATATTTGTTAACAGAAATTGTTTTACATTTTTTATATACCTTAACGTAACATTAGTGCTTCAAATTATGTCCATTGATACTTCAAACAGCCGCCCCGGTGGCGCAGTGGTCTAAGGCGCTGGCCTCTGATCATTCGTCCGTAAGGGGTCCGGGTTCGAATCCTGGTCAGGCATGGATGTTGTGTTTGTCTTACGGCACTGGATCTCTCCCTTCCCTAGAACCAGTGACCCTAAATTAGGGACGGGCGACTGCTTATAGCCCATTGAGTTGCTCACGGTGGTCGTTAAACCTCCAATCAAAAAAAAAAAAATGTGTCAAACATACGAAAATTAAGCTTGCAGGATTTTCATAGAAGATTGCAGGATATTTCTTTTCTTAAGGTTGGCAAGTCTGTAAGTGTATATTGTGTTCAGAAATATTCAATATTTCTAATAGTGGCTTTTCACAAGTAAAAGCGCATCATAAAGGAAAAAAACATTTGCAGAAATTTCAAAGTAAATTTCAAAATAAGTCCATCCTGAAAGCCTTTGGAGGACGGGATCTTCAGCCCAAAACAAATATTAGTGAAGTACTGAGTCATGATTTACAGTTGGCTAAAGCCGAAGCATTATGGGCCATGAAAGTTGCTAAGGACAATATGTCTTTTGTTTTATGCACTGAAACAGTTGAACTTTTTAAAGAAATGTTTCCTGATTCTGCTATTGCAGCCAAAATGCAACTTAAAGAAAAAAAGTTGCTTATGGGATATCACATGGATTGTCAAAATATTTTGAAGAGGATTTGAAAAAAGACATTGCATCTAGTAGCCTAGGAAAGGTTACTATAGCATTTGATGAAACTACAAATACACAAGTGAAACGGCAGTTGGATGTGTATCTCAGGTACTGGTCTTCAGAAATAAATTCAGTTTCTTGCCGATACCTAACAAGCATTTTTCTGGGTCATGCAACAGCAGATATTTTGCTAAAAGAAATTCTTGATGTGTTATCATCCTTCAATATTTCGTTGAACAGAATTATTTGTGTATCCATGGACAGCCCAAATGTAAATAAGTGCTTTTTACGCAAATTCAATGAAGTTGTAAAACAAGAAACAGGCCAGAAATCTTTGGAACTAGGTTTTTGCAACCTGCATGTTGTTAGTAATGCATTTAAAATTTTTTTGACAAGCTTAAATATAGATTTTGACGAATTTGCTACTGATATGCATTACTTTTTAAAGAGTAGTGCTGCAAGACGAAAGGATTATAAATCTGTCGAGGATATAACATTGGTCACAGCCAAATTTCTTTTGCGTCATGTCAGCAACAGATGGTTAACCGTTGGTTCTGTAGCCCCAGAGGCTCTTGGATCAATGGCTAAATATTACAGAATATTTTTTAAACTTCTTGCCATCTCAAAAAATATTTGAAAAACAACTATGCAATATGGCAAGGTATAAAAGAATTCACTGTTTCCTGAAAAATGAGCTAACTCCTTGCTATTGAGCATTAATTTCATTTTCACACCAAAATTTTGAAAAGTTTTCTTTATGTTATCAGAGTGAAGAACCAAAAATACACCAGTTATATTCTGATTTAAATACTTTAATGAGGAATGTTATGGCTCAGTTTATCCAAGATGATGTTATTGCAGGGAAATTTGGAGGACCTAAAGAATGTTGATTTTGAAAACAAAAATTCATGGAAAAAACTAGGGGAGTTAGAAGTTGGTATGAAGACAAAAAATCTCCTCAGGAATGTTCAGGAGACCAGGCAGAAATTATTTCTCTTAGATGTAAGATCATCACTAATTGCAACCACAAAATATTTAAAGTCAAATTTGCCATTCTGCAATCAAAAGCTAAGAGACATAGAAGTTTTAAAGGTAAAAGAACCAAAGAAAGAGTCAACTCAACTTTCAGTCACTGAAGGACTTTCGGAAATAACCAGAATTTCAAGTGTTTTGCATCTTTCTGAGGAACAAATTGATAGAGTAAGAGAAGAGTGGATACTTTTAAATTTTGATAAGCCAACTCTAGATGAACTAGTGAAATTTTCAGAGGAAGGGCATATTCCAGTGCGGATTGATCATTACTGGCGTAATATATTTATTATTAAAGACTCTAGTGGAAAAGAAAAATACTCAAATCTTGCTAAACTCATCAAGTCAATTTTAGTTTTACCTCATGGTAATGCTGATGCAGAAAGGGGATTTTCGGTTAACACTGCTCTGTTAAGGAAGGACAAGGCTAACTTAAAAGACTCAACTATAACATCATTAAGAATAGTTAAAGGGGCCATTAAACACTATGGATGTGTAAGTAAAGTTCCCATAACAAGAAATTTGTTAAATAGTGTTCGTGATTCACATAAATTTTATAAAGAGTATGTTGATAAGCTGAAGGAAGAAGAATCAAAAAAGGTAAAAGAAAGGAAGCAGAAAGAGAGGGAAAATAAGGAAAAGCAGCTAGAGAAAAAAGAAAAGCTGAGTTTGATGACAAAATAAAAGAAAATGATGCATAAATAAATAGGCTTAAAAAAGATAAAGAAGCCTCCCTATCAATAATTCAAGAGGGAACAGAAAGAATGAGAAAAGCTGTAGAAAAACAAAATACTGTTGAAATAGCAGTTGCCTCTAACTTGATCAAACAAGGTTCAGCTGAAATAAAGAAAACTGAAAGTAAATTAGTTGTGGTGAAAGCAGAAAAAGATAGGCTTATCAGGAAAAGGTTAAAACAATAATATGAAAAAAGTAATTCAGTGAACAATTGTACATAGTTCTTGGGTTTCAATTACCTTTTTAGGATATTATAATTTAATGTGAAACCTGAAAACTTTACTGTGAAAATCGTGAATTGCTTCTGGTTCAACAGCATATTAACGTTCAAAGTGAAACTTGAATGTGGTAAATATACTTGAATATGATAATAACACGTGAAAAGATAAGAACTGAACATTAGAAGTAAATCATACTTAAACTTTAGACATTAGACGTTATGCAAAAAATTTGGGTGTGAACTTCGACCATATATACTAATGGACTGCGCATTGGCAATAGCTGCATCAAAGCCGCCATGGCTCAAACATTGGGCACGTCATCATCAGACTCCAAATTTCGTGTAAAAATGCTATTATTACTAATTTACGCTGCAGAACTTCAGTGTTTTTGGTGTATTATGTGAATGCGCCTCATATATAATGAAAACTCTTCAGGTAAGTTTACTTATGAGCTATATACATGCATGATCGGGTTGTTTACATTTTGTGATTTATAATGTGATGAACATTTGCGAAGAATTTGGAACATGCATTCCATTTTTTTCGTAAGTTACTATATTTTTATATCAATGGCTGCAAGTTTCTGGTTAAGTAATTGAACTTTATTGACTTAGGTATTTAATTCGTTTCTTACCCATTAAAAATCATAGAACTTTCTTTACTATATCGCTCAGAGCAACCATAAGCACAGCAGGTGTAACCCATCTTTTTGACTGATGTCATGTGATTTTATGTTGGAGCCAGAAATTTTGATGTCATGCGCAGTCTATCAGTATATGTGGTTGAAGGGTGTGAAGCAAACTCTTAACAATGTATACAAAGTTGTTTTACTAGATGTATACAAATATACATCTAGTTTTTATTGAAATACACTCCTAAAATTTTCCTAAAATTTTTCTAAAAAGTCCTAAAATTCCTACCTAAAATTTTCCAGAAGTATGCTATGATCCCTGATAATACAGTGCATATTCGTCATCCATCCATGGATTCATGGAATTTCTCATTTTTAGTCATCATTTGGAATGTTCTTCAGATTGATGCAGAACTGAAGATACATTTTTGGGGTAGGGAAGATGCGTTTTCCATCTAGGGACAGTATTTCATCTTTCAAAACTTTCAAAAACGGATGTGAAATGGAGTGAACATTTTCATACCTGCCAACTTTTACGGATCATTCGTAAAGTCTATGGATTTTGATACTGTTTTATGGATGTGCGGAAGACTCGAACGATTTTACAGATTTTTGGCGATTTTAATGTCCTGAGAGTTTTATTTACTTCTGTGTAATTTTGCCTTCGCCTCCTCGCTCAGTGCACTGAGGAGCGAGTCAGATTCGATCTCTCTCTACCGTGCTCCCGCTTTAGGTCACATGGTAATAGCCGTTTCTCTTAATGCCGTCAAGGCTGCGCGCGCATATCACAGCGGATTGAGGGCTTCAGCTTTGGTACTTTCTGCGCAGCAGGGGAAGAGAATTCATGGAAAGTTACGCACGTGCTTGCTTGCTTGCTTTTTTCGTATTATCATTGTTTGTCTCTTAACCGTGCAATGGCCTTGAGTAAGGCAAATATTTTCAAGCATTTAAGGACAGTTATACTAAAGAATTTCGCTGCATAAAATGATTGCTAAAAGGTGCGAAGTTTGCGTTTCGTTTAGTGTGGCGATCTGACTTCAACATTTCCCATACTGGGGAAAACGATATTTTTCGGCACGTGAAAGTGCCCAAGCACATAGGCAATGCAGAATGTGTCGAAAAAAGTGTGAAAGTGGACTCTTATATGAAGGCTAGCGACAGTCAGTCAGATGTGCTACGTGCTGAATTGCTATTTACGTCATTTTTAATTGAATATTAATTGCTATTTACGACATTTTTGATTTTACTGATGTGATGTGCGATTTTATTGATGTGCACATATAATTTTACTGATGCACATTTTCCCAGGTTGGCAAGTATGCATTTTTACTATAATTGTGATTTTTTTCTTGCGCTGTTGCTTCTGTCCAGTATCATTGTTAAATATCATTTCATTACATAAATATTTATATTTCAGCTTGCAAATGTTGGCAGCAATTTGTGAAAATGTAAATTAGAAGGTGCAAAAACTTCCCTTTAAGCTTCAGGCCCAAGATTCCTAAACAAATTTGGTGAATTCCATCTTTTCTGTTATCATTTTGGTGATTTACAAGATCAATGCACAACTGAACAGAATTTTTTTGGGGGTTGGTGGTAATGGGGTAGTGGTGGCTTGTTGGAGAACGGACTTCTATCTTTACGAAACATTCGGAAATAGAAGGTTGATGGAGAGGTGATTTTTTCTGTAGTCATAATTTTTTTCTCACGATGTTCCGATGTCCAGGATTGTTGTAAAATAAAATTTTATTCCATAAATATTTGTGTTTCAGCTTGAAAATGGGGGAAAAATTTCCAAAAACAGAAGTCCAATGGAGCAATGATTTCTCCCGTAATTGCAATTTCCCCCCTCCTGCATTGTCCTGTTACGTCCACCCACAAGTGTTTGCATTTAAGCTTGGTAAGGGAGGGGGAATTTTCAAAAACTGAAGTGACGAAGTTAGAAAATTTGTAAGAATTGGTTGCATGGTGTTCAAAAGTATTCACATTCTCAAAGTTACATCATTCAGCTGAAATAGTTAAAGCTTTGATATCATGCACCATAGTCCTCAGAAAAGTTGTTTTAGCATGATGAATGAAATCATTGTTATCAGAGGGCATTAAAAAAAAAAGCGACAGTGAAGAAATGGGAAGAGAAAGATATCAGCAGAAAGAAAAATTAAGCAATGAATGTTATGCAACTGCAGAGTCCACAAAAGACAAACTGAAAGTAATCCACATTCGTGCAGAGCGTTTTGATTTTTTTCACCCAGTTAAAACGTTCAACTTTTTTTTTCTTCATCAGTCTCTTGTATGATTTTCAAATGTTTTGTGACTCAATCAAATGGAAATGCTGAGCCATGAGCTGGAGGGAATTTAATTGCTATATTTTACTGACCAGCAGGAACATTGGAATAAGTGACATTTGGTTGGAGAGAAAAAGTTAAAAGCAATTTTTTTTATTTTATAGTTAATATGTTTCAGGTGCAAGCAGTAACACACTATGACATAATTCTTCACTTTACATAATTAGCTTGATTCTTGGGTGCCATGAAGAAATAAAATTTGCACTATAAATTGATGTAGCCAGCAATTAATTGAAATTTTATTCTTGCATTGGATATATTGTATTATAGATGTGGTGTTTAGTATGCATATGATCATGGAGTTATACATAATCTGTAAGTTATACCTGGAATTCCCTGCAAAATTATCTTCTGGAGAACTCGGGGAATTTTCAAAGTCAATAAGAGTGGCAACCCTGTTTATCATCCCATTGTATTTAATGAGATGTTATTTTCAGCACAGTATGCCACATAACTGGTGAAATAGGGAATGCATTTCAGACACAAATATAACTGACACAATCAGTATTTGGGTATCTACCCATAATTCCACTAAACACTGTAAAAAATAATAAAAAACAGGAGCTATGATTAATACTTCAGAAAAATTAAATGTTAGTAAAGTCAACCATGAACAGAAAAGTTTTGCAGCTACCACATACGGAAAATCTTAAAAATTCTAAAAATATTTCTGTAATGTAACATTGCTCAGATCTTCTCTAAAATGTTTCTGATAACCTTGCAGAAAATACTTCTGAATTTTAGGGTAATCAATGTATTTTCTTATTTTGATAATTGAAATCAAAAATCAATTTTCTATCACCCAGATTACTTAGTTTTCACAGATTATTAAATTTACTGTGTTGCTAGCTGTTTCTTCTTAATTAATGAAAACATGTTTTGCTTTGTGATTAACAATAACTTAAAAGAACAGTAGATAAGTGAGGCTGGAATGACAATTTATGCACTACATGCATATGCAAATATGTCAGCAAGCATTTTTACCAAATGAAATGGTTCTTTGGAAAAAATGTGGAAAAATTATGGATATAAGGTGTATTCCAATTTGTCGAGACATTTGCATGATAGAGAAAAACCTGGTAATTTTCAGACAAATGCTAAAAATGTACAGGATTCTGTATGATTTGTACAGGCACCAGCGTATTTTCTTTTCCAGTGTAATCATGCTTAAAGAAAAAAGTTGATGTGCATTATTATAAATGTATGACAGTTGTTGTCTTTGTCACTCTAGTTCAGTACATGCATGTATTCTGATAAAAGGTTATTTTCAATTACATAACAAAATATACTCATCAATCAGATTTATTGTAAGCTTTTTTAAAATCAGAAATGTATTTTTTGAAGTCTGCTAAACACTATCTCGATATGAAATTTTTGCAGTGAATCCAAGTGCAGACCTCGGCGCAAGTCACTTTTCTCACTATTTGTCACCTTTTTTTAAATTTGTCACTTTTTGTTACCTTTTTCTTAAGTGTGCCCGTATTTTTTTTCAATTTAGTTATAGTTTTGCATTGTTGTTTTTTATATCTAGGGGATTTTTTGTCAGATGAAAAAAGAAATGCTGAAACAAAAATAAATTGTTTTTTTAAACACCCATCCCTGTCCAACACGTGGGTGGGGTCACGAGTTGTAAACAAACGCGACTCACTGCAGCAGCAAGAAGCTAGCTTCGTAACGAAGCAAGAGGCAGTGACACACAGGCTGCAACTCTCCCCTTAGCCCCGCCCACAGCAGCCAGCAGGTTCTCTCAAGGATTTTTTCAAGTGGAATAAAAATGAGAAAAGTTTATCTCCCTGGATTTTTCATGAAAATCTCTGAAATTTTGATCAACGCCATACATCGCTAATAGGAATGAGCCCTCCAAATTTCGCATAAATCAATTGAAAACTTCTTAAACGGGCCATATTTTTTTTTATTCGCTCTTTATCATGTGGTGGCATGCCCAGAATTCGTAATCCACATTTTACAGCTAATTTAAAAACGTTTTTGCCAATTCATTTGAAATTTTTAATGTCATCTCCTAGCCATTTACAGTATATGTACAAATTTCAGCCAGTTACGTGAAGAATTCGGAAAAATAATTTTTGTAAAAAATGATCGTGCTTATGTTATCGGTTTGTCCGTCCGTCTGTAGACACGATATCTCTGCAACTATTAGTCCGATTTGGAAAATTCTTTTTGCATTGGGAAACTTGAAATATACGAATGATGATCCTTCATTACGTTTTTTTTTTTTATGTTGTACAATTTCACCGCTAGAGGGCGTAAATGCAGATTATGTCGAATTCAAAAATACATTTTATTCCATATCGTCATCATTGTCAACCATTATCAATCCACTGCTGGACGAAGGTCTCCCCAAGTTTCCTCCACAACGGTCTGTCTTGTGCCAGTCTCCTCCATGCCACTCCCGCATACTTTCGAATTTCATCCACCCATCTCCCATGTGGTCTTCTTCTGGGTCTTTTCCGGTCCCTTGGAATCCAATCTAAAATTTCGGCTGTCCATCGATGGTCTGTCCTTCTGGCAGTATGTTCAGCCCATTGCCATTTCAGGGATTTAACTCTGATCATGATGTCTTCCACTCTTGTCATTTTTCTGATCCACGAGTTCCTCTTCTTATCTCTCCTGGTTACACCAAGCATGCACCCCTCTATGATTTTTTGAGTTGTCTGCAACCATTGTATGTCTCTTTTAGTTAAGGTCCACGTCTCTGCAACATACGTAAGCACTGGAAGGATGCATTGATCAAACACTTTTCTTTTAAGACATAATGGCATATTGCTCTTGAAAATTATGCTGTTTCTTCCAAAAGCTCTCCAGGCAAGTTTTGAACGCATTAATTTCGTCATCAACGTGACCCTAACTTGATATCTGCTGTCCAAGATAAACGTACATGTCTGTTATCTCCAAGTTTTCTCCATCAATCGACAAATCTTCATTTCTTGAAAAAGCATTGAACATCACTTTTGTCTTCTGAAAGTTCATTTATAATCCCTCTTCTTTACTCTTGTCAGCAAGTTCCTGGATCATACCCTGCAGCTCTGATGGGGTAGTTGCAAAAATGACTACGTCATCAGCAAAATGAAGGTGAGTTAGGTGATCTCCATTAATCTTTATCCCCTTGTTTTCCCAGCTCAGCGACTGAAAGACACCCTCCAATGTAGCATTAAAGAGCTTTGGAGATATGGTGTCACCTTGTCTCGCTCCCTTTCCAGCTTTTATGTGTGCTGTATTCTGAAACAGCCGAATCTTTGCACTTGCATTTTCATAGATGTTATTAATAATATTAATGTATGCATCTTCAATACTGCAGGATTTCAGGGCCATTGTAACTGCTGATGGTTTCACCGAATGAAAGGCCTTTTCATAATCGATAAAAGCCATGCATAATGGAAGTTCATATTCCCTCGCTCTTTCAATTAGTTCTCTCAGTACGTGGATATGATCTATTGTGCTGTAGCCACTCCTGAATCCAGCTTGTTCTCTCGGTTGAGCCATGTCCAGTGTTACCTTCAAGCGGTGTGAAAGAACTTTAGTGAAGATTTTATAAACCACTGATAGGAGGCTGATAGGTCTGTAGTTCCTGAGATCCTCAATGTTACCTTTTTTATGTAGCAGGATCATTGTAGCGTTGTTCCAATCCTCAGGAATCTTCCCTTCATTAAGGCATCGAGTGAAAATTCGGGCAAGTAGTGTTTCGATTTCTCCACTTGCTTCTTGTATGATGTCTACAGTAATTCCATCTTCTCCTGGAGCTTTTCCCCGCTTCTTGTTCTTGATTGCATGTGCAACTTCTGCTGGGAGGACTGGAAGAACTCTGGTACCTTTCATGATGTCTGGAGTACATGTATCATCCCTTTCATATAATTTGGAGTAGAAATCTTTCACTCTTGTCAAAATTTCGCCTCTATTTCATGTTACAGAACCATCTTCTTTTCTCAGTGCCATAATCTGTTTTCTTCCCTTACTGAGATGTCCCTTTGCTATCTTTAGGCTTTGGTTGTTTTCAGTTGCTTTCCTCACTAGTTGTAGTTGAATTTCCTTACGTCTTCAGTGATACTTTTTCGTACTGTCTTGCAGAGCTCTATATATTCCACTTTGGAAGTCACATCTTCTTTAGTTGTCCTCATCTCTCTTCTTTTTTGCATCAACATTTTGGTTTTTCCTGATAATTTGTTCACATGCAACTTGTTCTTAGACCCAGCTAATTTTGTTGCTGTTTCCATACGAGCTTTGGTTACTTTTCTGTTAACTTCAGAAATATCCATGTCTTCCGATGTTAGGCCTTCTAAAGCGGAGAATCTGTTCTTCAGTTCCAACTTGAAGGTAGATCATATACAGCACAATAGATCATGTCCACGTACTGAGAGAATGGTGTTTTTTAAGGTTTGTTATGTCAATACATTTTGTTTGCCTTATGAGCTTGCCTTGTTCAAGTTTAGTGTTGAGATGCATCTTACATCTCACCAATCTATGGTCACTACCTGTGTTGAACTTGTTTAGCACACTGCAGTCTTCTATGACGAATCTTTTGTTACACATAATAAAATCAATTTCACTTGTCGTCCCATTTGGATGTCTCCATGTCCATTTCCTGTGTGGCTTTTTCTTGAAAAAGGAGTTCAAGATGAAAAACCCTTCTGCCTCTGCAAACTCAACAAGAGTATTTCCACGTTGGTTTCTGTTGCCATGACCAAATTTACCTACTGAAGTTTCATTCTGTTGCTGTTGCCCTATTTTTGCATTGAAATCTCCCATAATTATCTTCAAGTGCTGCTTACCTTTATTATTTAAATGACGTATTTCCTCATAAAATTCTTCAATTTCTTCTTCAGGATGACTTGTGGTGGGTGCATAAGTTTGAATTATCTGAGCCTGGTATCTTCTTCTAAACATCTGATTGAAAAAAATATTTTATCTTTCGATTCCATTTATGTCGAAGAGTATTTTAGGAATAGTTGCTTTTTCAAATTACGCATAGATTTTCCGCTAGGGGCGTAAAAGTAAATTGCGTTTTCCCCGATATCTCTTCTTCTACAACTCCGATTTGAAAAATGTTTTCTTAAGCGGATACAGCTCCTCATGAAAAATCTTTTGCATATAATTTCTAATTTTTGGTAAAGAATACTTTGGCCACCAGGGGGCGTAAGTGTTAATTTTTGCTTCTGATGTACACTGCTGGCCACCCAAAATGCAACACCAAGAAGGAAGCATCTGCTTGGCCTGAAATTCGCAGCATGCGTCGCCCGCGAGAGGACATGCAAACGATTAGCATTGCAGGGCATATGCAAATCATGTACTCCCGACATGCCACAGAGAAGCACTACAAGAAGGGTGCACAGAAGGCAGGGTGTAAGTCGTGGAAGTGTGTTGTACTGTCGGACCTGTGCGTGGGAAGCTTCCTGATGCCTTGTCGCAGAATACGGCAGTCATTCCAGCACGTTTTGTAGTTCGACAGAGGACAAATAGTGGCTTATCGCAACAGCGGTTTATCGTACCGAGACATCAGCGCCCGTGTGGTACGACATCCAGCCACAGTGAGGCGAGTATGGATTCGGTGGGTGCAGGAGGGTTGGACGGACCGACGTGAGCAATTGCCGCGGCACACCACCGAACGAGAGGACCAACATGTTGTGCGGCGTGCATTGACGGCTCACACCGCCACATCACGAACGTTAGCACAGGAAATAGGGTGTGTTGCGCAACAACCTGTGTCAGCACGTACTGTTCGACCTCGTCTGCAGGAGCGGGGACTTGTCACATGGTGCCCATTGCTCTGGTTACCATTGACGTTACACCACCGGCGAGTGCGGTGGCAGTGGGCCGTTGAACGCCGCACCTGGACTATGAAATGGCACGACATTGTCTTCTCCGACGAATCCTGCTTCTGCCTGCAACTCCACGATGATTGGATCCGCGTGTAGCGTCACCGCGGCGATGGACTGTATGATGCCTGCATTATGCATTGCCATACCGGGCCGTCGCATGGCGTTATGGTTTGAGGCGCAATTGGATATGACACCCGCACCCCTCTGGTACGCATCGACGGTACACTCATCAGCCACCGCTACATCTCCGACGTTTTGGAGCCTGTAGTCCTCCCTTACCTGTAGGACCTGCCAGCGGCCATGTTTCATCAGGACAATGCGCGCCCGCACGTGGTACGCATCATGCAACAATTCTTCACGGCCCACCATGTGTCACTGCTGCTGTGGCCCGGCAAGCACCACCTGCGGCTATGCCTGATGAACTGTAGCAACGTGTGGAAGCAGCCTGGACCGACATACCCCAAGCCCACATCCAAAGCCTCTTTCGTTCGATGCTGCGGCATGTAGCGGCCGTTATTGCCAGCCATGGGGGCCACACAAACTATTGATGCCTGCGTGTTCTGCATGTCGCCCGGGCCTGTAAGCTCAATCGTTTCATCTTTGTATCTGTTGTTATGTGTCCAGTAAATCTGGCTTTGCTATCTTGTGTCCTTCTTGGTGTTTCATTTTGGGTGGCCAGCAGTGTATTTGCCATAAAATCTGAGATTCTAAAATCGCGATTGAAAAAATTATTTTGTGGACCGATGCCACTTACGTTGATAAACCTTTTCGGAGTATTTTCTTCTTAAAATATTCCATTGTTTCTGCGCCAGGGGCGTAGATGTATATATTAATTTTGTCAATATCCCAGCTTCTAATAGTCAGATTTGAAAAATTCTTTCTTTATTAGATAGTTTCCGGCGTGACATGTTTTTCATATAATTTCAAAATTTTCAAGTAATTCATAGACTTTGTTAGGGGGCATAAAGGTAAATTGTGTTTCCCCTGTATCTCTGCTTCTAAATCTCCGATTTGAAAAATTCTCTCTGCACCGGATACAGCTCCTGATGGGAAATCCTTTGCACATAATTTCTAAATTTTGTAAAAAATGGTTTGGCCACCAGGGGGCGTAAGTTTTAATTTCCACTTCTGATGTATTTCCAGCAAAATATGAGCTAAAATCTCGATTGAAAAAAAAGTCGTTTATGGATCGATACTACTCTTGTCGACAAACCTTTTAGGAACATTTTCTTCTTAAAATAATGCATGGTTTCTACACCAGGGGCATAGATGTTTGTCTTATTTTTGTCAATATCTCTATTTCTAGGAGTCCGATTTGAAAAATTTCTTCTTTGTTGGATAATGTTTCCGATGCGAAATATTTTTCATATAAATTCAAAATTTTCAAATAAATAATAGACTTTCCGCTAGGGGGAGCAAAGGTAAATTGCGTTTTTTCTGCTTCTAAAACTCCGATTTGAAAACTTCTTTTTCCCCTTTTTCTAAGAGTTCGATTTAAAAAATTCTTTGTGTGTTGGAGAGCGTTTCCGGTGCGAAATGTTTCTCATTTAAATTCATATTTTTCTTTACTCGCAAGTCTGCAACCAGAAGGCTTTAGCTCGCGATTCTATCTGAAGGATTAAAAACCCGATTGAAAAACTTCTTTCTTCCGTCAGATACCATTGTTTTCCATATCGGTTCCATTGACTTTGAATAGCTTTGATAAATTTAATTTGCGTCAAAATGGATTAAAAAGACCTGCTAATTACACCCGAAAATTCGGTGTTATCTTTCTTGTTTTATCTAGTCCTGCCATGGGGAAAACTAAAGGGAGGAGGTGCTGTTGCTGGGAGCCAAGGAAGGAAGAAAGCTGGCAGTCTTTTCATGCTCTAGTTTTGAGTGGTAGCTTTGTGTGTGCCTTTATTAAGCAGTCTTTTGTAAAGAAGACCATGCTTATGTTATCGGTTTGTCCGTCCGTCTGTGGACACCATATATCTGCAACCAATTGCCCGATTTCAAAAATTCTTTTTGCAACATGACGATTATGGGCAAAACACGTAACAATATTAACAAAGAAAGGTGACTTGATCACGCTAGTTACGTTAACTAAAACTTTTACAAAAAGTTCGTAAGTTGGAAGCTTTCGACCTTATCTTAGGTCTTCATCACGCCAATGGAGGACTAAGATTGTTGCCAGATTCTACATTTGAATTTTTCCTATTTTTGTTGCCAAAACTTAGAATTGATCTCCAGATCAACGGAATGTAGAGAGGAGATTCGGAGTTGCAAGTCATTGAGTTGAAAATAATTTCTATGCTTGCACGGTAACGGAGGGCAAAACGATTGTCAAACGAAGCAATTCGTTTTGCTTCGTTCCAGTGGGGAACTGCAGATGTGTCTTCCATTGTCAAAATAGACAAGGCAGTGTTGGGATTGCCTTTCGAAACATCTTTTCTATGTTCTAAAATTCTATGGCTAATGCTCCTGTATGTGCTTCCAATGTATAAGTTATCCCCAGTAGAAGAAGAGATAGGAATGCAGTAAACTCCTGGGAGGTTCAGGCTTTCAACTTTGTCCCTATCCCTTTGTAGAAGTTTCAAGATGTTTCCACACTATTCATCAACATAGTTGTTTTGTTTTCAACAAAATTGTGTATAGGCAACAATCTGGTCTCCCCATGGGCTCACCTCTTTCCCCTCTGCTTGCTGAAATCTACATGCAACATATTGAAGTTTCCATAATTCCTCTACACCCTTTTCAACCTTCCCTATGGTTAAGATATGTAGACTACATTTTCATTAGCTGGCCACATTCAGAGTCTGAGCTACAGATACTGATCAATTCCATTACAGAAAAATTTCCTTCCATTAAGCTCACTATATCTAAGGAAGTAAATCACAAAATTGATTTCCTGGATGTATCTATCTGCAGAAACGCTGATCTCTCCATTACTCGTTCCGTCTATCGAAAACCTTCTGCAGCCACTAACATCATTCCCTACAAATCTTGCACCCTGCATCTCTACAAGCTCGCAGCATTGAAGTCCTACATCCACAGGGCTCATATCATTTGCAACAGCCAACTCTCTCTTCAAGAAGAACTCTCCAAAATTTCTACAATAGCCCTCTCTCATGGTTTCCCTGCTGTTACAGTCAACTCCCTCATAAAGAAATATGAAAACCATTCGAAAATCGAATGCCTCCTTCCTCACAAGAAAGAAGACCTTAAATTCTGTGGTTCTGTTCCTTACCATCCTTCCTATGCTTATAAGTTACAGATTCTTTTTAGAAGTTTTGGTTACCATCTTGCCATTAAATCTACCCCAAACATCTTGAAACTTCTACAAAGGGATAGGGACAAAGTTGAAAGCCTGAACCTCCCAGGAGTTTACTGCATTCCTATCTCTTCTTCTACTGGGGATAACTTATACATTGGAAGCACATACAGGAGCATTAGCCATAGAATTTTAGAACATAGAAAAGATGTTTCGAAAGGAAATCCCAACACTGCCTTGTCTATTTTGACAATGGAAGACACATCTGCAGTTCCCCACTGGAACGAAGCAAAACGAATTGCTTCGTTTGACAATCGTTTTGCCCTCCGTTACCGTGAAAGCATAGAAATTATTTTCAACTCAATGACTTGCAACTCCGAATCTCCTCTCTACATTCCGTTGATCTGGAGATCAATTCTAAGTTTTGGCAACAAAAATAGGAAAAATTCAAATGTAGAATCTGGCAACAATCTTAGTCCTCCATTGGCGTGATGAAGACCTAAGATAAGGTCGAAAGCTTCCAACTTACGAACTTTTTGTAAAAGTTTTAGTTAACGTAACTAGCGTGATCAAGTCACCTTTCTTTGTTAATTCTTTTTGCATTGGGAAGCTTGAAATGTGTGAATGATGATCCTTTATTTTAATTTTTTTTTCACCAATCACAATTTTGCCTCCTGAGAACGTTAATGCAGATAATGCCAAATTCAAAATACATTTTATTCCATATATTTGCTTCTAAACGGCCGATTGAAAAAATTCTTTTACCTTTTGATTCTATTTGTGTCTAAGACTATTTTAGGTATGGTCTCTTTTTGAAGTTACACATAGATTCTCCACTACGGAGCGTAATAAAGGTAAATCATGTTTCTTCTGTTATCTCTGCTTCTAAAACTCCGATTTGAAAAATTCTTTCTGCAGCGGATGCAGCTACTGATGGAAAATATTTTGCATGTAATTTCCAATTGTTGGTACAAAATGGTTTTGCCACCAGGGGCGTAAGTGTTAATTTCTGCTTCTGATATGTTTGCAGCTTAATCAGGGCTTCTAAAATCTGGATTGAAAAAATTCTTTCATGGACCGATAGTACTCACGTCGATAAATCTTTTTTCAGAATATTTTCTTCTTAAAATATCATGGTTTCTCCACCAGGAGGCGTAATTGCATATCTTATTGTTGTCAATATCTCTACTTCTGATAGTCCGATTTAAAAAAATTCTTCTTTGTTGAATAGTTTCCTGCGCGGCATGATTTCCATATTATTTCAAAATTTTCAAGTAATTCATTGACTGTCCGCTAGGGGAGTAAACATAAATTGCGCTTTCCCTGATATCTCTGCTTCTAAAACTCCGATTTGAAAAATTCTTCCTGCACCAGATAGAGCTCCTGGTGGGAAATGTTTTGATTGTAATTTCTGATTTTTTTTAAAAATATGGTTTGTCCACGAGGGGCGCAAGAGTTAATTTCTGCTTCATAGGTATTTGCAGAAAAATCTGAGCTTCTTAAAGAACAATTGAAAAAATTCTTTCGTGAACCGATACTGCTCATGTTGATAAACATTTGAGAATATTTTCTTCTTAAAATAATGCATGGTTTCTCCACCAGGGGGCGTAGATGTATATATGATTTTTGTCGATATCTCTTCTTCTAGGAGTCGCATTTGAAAAAATCCTTCTTTGTTAGATAACGTTTCCGGTGTAAAATGTTTCTGATATAATTTCAAAATTTTCAAATAATGCATAGACTTTTTTCTAGGGAGTGTAAAGGTAAATTGCATTTCCCTTGATATCTCTGCTTCTAAAACTCCGATTTGAAAAATTCTTTCTACACTGAATACAGCTCCTGATGGGAAATCCTTTGCATATAATTTCTAATATTTGAGAAAGAATGGTTTGGCCACCAGGGAGTGTAAGTGTTAATTTCTGTACCTAATGTATTTGCAGCAAAATCTGAGCTCCTGAAAACTCTATTGAAATTTTTTTTTTGTGGACTGATACCGCTCGCATCAAACAACCTTTTAAGAATACTTCTTAAAATAATGCATGGTTTTTCCACCAGTATGCGTAAACACATGTTATTATTATTATTTTTTTTTATATTTTTGCTTCTAAGACTCCGATTTGAAAAATTCTTTCTTTGTTGGAGGGTGTTTCCATGCAGAAATGTTTCTCATATAATTTAAAATTTTTTCTTAGTGCACAAAGCTGCCACCAGAGGGCATAAGCTAACGTTTCCGTTTACAGCAATATCTGCGGGACTTAAAAACCTGATTAAAAAATTCTTTCTTCGGTCAGATTCTACTAACTATGCAAACTATCTGTGTGTGTGTGTGTTTTTTCTTTCCAAACTAGAGCACAATTTTGCCACTAGGGGCACAAATGCTTAATCTGTTTTTCTCAATATTACTGCTTTTACATGTCCGATTTAAAAAATTCTTCCAACACCGGATGCTATTATCTTGTAAAACACTTTAGACTAGTATATGTGTAATTTTGTAGTTCACATTTCTGTCTGTAGGTGGTGTTTATGTACTTCAGTTTGCAGCTGTATCGCCGCTTCTAAAAATTCTATTGAGAAATTTCTTCTTTACTGTATACCATTCACTACAACAGAGATGTGGAACATTATCCTCTTTAAATAACACAAAGATTTCCCGCTAGCTGCGTAAAGGTTGAAATTTTTATTTTTTCACTATGTCTGCTGTTGGGAAACGTATTTGAAAAGTTTTTTTCCCTTAGCATAACTTTTTCGATGAAGAAATATTTTAAATTTTTTCCGCTAGCAGACATAGACTTATATCATGTTTCCTTCTATATTTCTTTTTTTAACTGTTTGATTTGAAAATCTCTTCGTCTCTGGCACCTTCCTTGTGTTATGAGAAACTTTTTCTCCACCAGTTGTTAATTTTCGTAGCATATTTTTTAGCCACTGGTAGAACTAAGTAGATGTTTCTATTTCTGGATGTTTTATCGATTGTTGGAACCAGTTGATTGTTTTCGAAACCGGTTCCATTGATTTTGAATAGCTTTGATAAATTTAATTTGCACCAGAATGCATTCAAAAGACATGTTTATTACATCTGAAAATTCGGTGTCATCTTTCTTGTTATTTATTAAGAAGCATAGAAGTAATTTACCCTCTACACATTTGATTTTCAAAGTAAATTGCCTAAATTTATTTGAAAAATAAATGATATTTGAAGAGTGAAATTATTTCAGATACACCCTTTATTTTATATCGCCTTGTTTTGTTATTCTACTTAGATTTTTGTTTAAAATAAATGATCTCTATATTACAAAAAAAAAAAAAAAAAAAAATATATATATATATATATATATATATATATATTTATGTAAGGTCAGGTGATGCGTAACATCATAGCCTCTCCTTGACAAATGTCAACCCCGCCTTCTCGTGGTGCATCCTGTTCCCACTAAAGGGGCTCTGACGACCGCCCATAGCGGTATAACTATACCATCGGGATTAGAGGAAATTCTATCCCCCACTCACCAACCCGCTTGACCAGCGTGGTGAGTTATGGCCAAACCCCTCCAAAATGATTCCACAACTTAAATCTTGGCCCTCAGTCTCCGGCAGCTGGAATGTACCTGGCCAAGGCAGCGGCCAGTGCGACATGAAGGCAGAGGGTGCTAAGAATCCCCGGAGGACCGGACTAGGCTGCCATCTGATGCTGACCTTGGCTACGTATAATGGACGCTCCCTATCTTCTGATTCAAGGCTTCTTGAATTGGAAGAGGAACTACAAAGGATCAAGTGGGACATCGTGGGGCTAAGAGAGGTAAGGAGAAAAGGAGAAGATCTCATCGAACTGAAAAGTGGACATCTCTTCTACTATCGTGGGACAGATACTGGCAGAACTAGTGGTGTTGGATTTATAATAAACAAGAAACTGAAGGATAAAGTTGTAGAAGTTGAAAGTTCCTCTGACAGAGCTGCACGACTTGTTATCCAACTCTCGAAAAGATACCAGGCTCAGATTATTCAAACTTATGCACCCACCACAAGTCATCCTGAAGAAGAAATTGAAGAATTTTATGAGGAAATTTGTCATCTAAATAATAAAGGTAAACAGCACTTGAAAATAATTATGGGAGATTTCAATGCAAAAATAGGGCAACGGCAACAGAATGAAACTTCAGTAGGTAAATTCGGTCACGGCAACAGAAACCAGCGTGGAAATACTCTCGTAGAGTTTGCAGAGGCAGAAGGGTTTTTCATCTTGAACTCCTTCTTCAAGAAAAAGCCACACAGGAAATGGACATGGAGACATCCAAATGGGATGACAAGTGAAATTGATTTTATTATGTGTAACAAAAAATTCGTCATAGAAGACTGCAGTGTGCTAAACAAGTTCAACACAGGTAGTGACCATAGATTGGTGAGATGTAAGATGCACCTCAACACTAAACTTGAACGTGGCAAGCTCATAAGACAAACAAAATCTATTGACATAACCAACCTTAAAAAACACCATAATACCTTCAAGTTGGAACTGAAGAACAGGTTCTCTGCTTTAGAAGGCCTAACATCGGAAGAAGTGGACATCTCTGAAGTTAACAGAAAAGTAACCAAAGCTCTTATGGAAACAGCAACAAAATTAGCTGGGTCTAAGAGCAAGTTGCATGTAAACAAATTATCTGGAAAAACGAAAATGTTGATGCAAAAAGAAGAGAGATGAGGACAACTAAAGAAGATGTGACTTCCAAAGTGGAATATATAGAGCTATGCAAGACAGTAAGAAAAAGTATCACTGAAGACGTAAGAAAATTCAACTGTGAACTAGTAAGGAAAGCAATTGAAAACAACCAAAGCCTAAAGATAGCAAAGGGACATCTCAGTAAGGGAAGAAAACAGATTATGGCACTGAGAAAAGAAGATGGTTCTGTAACAAGAAATAGAGGCGAAATGGGCGAGTACTCCAAATTATATGAAAGGGATGATACATGCACTCCAGACATCATGAAAGATACCAGTACCAGAGTTCCTCCAGTCCTTCCAGCAGAAGTTGCACATGCAATCAAGAACATGAAGCGGGGAAAAGCTCCAGGAGAAGATGGAATTACTGTAGACATCATACAAGAAGCAAGTGGAGAAATCGAAACAGTACTCGCCCAAATTTTCACTCGATGCCTTAATGAAGGGAAGATTCCTGAGGATTGGAACACTGCTACAATGATCCTGCTACATAAGAAAGGTGACATTGAGGATCTCGGAAACTACAGACCTATCAGCCTCCTATCAGTAGTTTATAAAATCTTCACTAAAGTTTTTTCACACCGCTTGAGGGTAACACTGGACATGGCTCAACCGAGAGAACAAGCTGGATTCAGGAGTGGCTACAGCACAATAGATCATATCCACGTACTGAGAGAACTAATTGAAAGAGCGAGGGAATATGAACTTCCATTGTGCATGGCTTTTATCGATTATGAAAAAGCCTTTGATTCGGTGAAACCATCAGCAGTTACAATGGCTCTGAAAACCTGCGGTATTGAAGATGCATACATTAATATTATTAATAACATCTATGAAAATGCAAGTGCAAAGATTCGGCTGTTTGAAAATACAACACACGTAAAAATTGGAAAGGGAGTGAGACAAGGTGACACCATATCTCCGAAGCTCTTTAATGCCACATTGGAGGGTGTTTTTCAGTCGCTGAGCTGGGAAAACAAGGGGATAAAGATTAATGGAGATTATCTAACCCACCTTCGTTTTGCTGATGACATAGTCATTTTTGCAACTACCCCATCAGAGCTGCAGAGTATGATCCAGGAACTTGCTGACAAGAGTAAAGAAGTGGGATTAAAAATGAACTTTCAGAAGACAAAAGTGATGTTCAATGCTTTTACAAGAAATGAAGATTTATCGATTGATGGAGAAAAGCTGGAGATAACAGACACGTACGTTTATCTTGGACAGCAGATATCAAGTGAGGGTCACATTGATGAAGAAATTAATCGGCGTACAAAACTTGCCTGGAGAGCTTTTGGAAGAAACAGCATAATTTTCAAGAGCAACATGCCATTATGTCTTAAAAGAAAAGTATTTGATCAATGCATCCTTCCAGTGCTTACATATGGTGCAGAGACGTGGACCTTAGCTAAAAGAGACATACAAAGGCTACAGACAACTCAAAGTAGCATGGAGAGGTGCATGCTTGGTGTAACCAGGAGAGATAAGAAGAGGAACACGTGGATCTGAAAAATGACAAGAGTGGAAGACATCATGATCAGAGTTAAATCCCTGAAATGGCAATGGGCTGGACATACTGCCAGAAGGACAGATCATCGATGGACAGCCGAAATTTTAGATTGGATTCCAAGGGACAGGAAAAGACCCAGAAGAAGACCACATGGGAGATGGGTGGATGAACTTCGAAAGTATGCGGGGGTGACATGGAGGAGACTGGCACAAGACAGACCGTTGTGGAGGAAACTTGGGGAGACCTTCGTCCAGCAGTGGATTGATAATGGTTGACAATGATGTTGATGATGATATTTAAAGCTAATGGCATAGTATACCATAGTAAATTTTAAACTGTACTATGGTTCACTTCAGTATGCAGTAGTACACATCAAGAAAGAACCTTTTTATCTTGTTTTTTTTTTTCAAATTAAAAAAAAATTAATTTTCAAATTTTAGAATCTTTTTTTTTTTTTTAATCTTAAGCTTTAAAAATTTCTGAATTTTAGGGAAAATTTTCTGAAATCTTCTGTATTTTGATCTTTGGAAGTTGGCAGGTATAAGGGCATTTGCAAATGGTAGTTTGTTTCCAGCATCATTCTGCATTGGTATGACTTTCGTTTAGAAAATCATTCCGAAATTCCAAACTGTCAGTAGCCATTTTTTTTTCAAGATCGTGGATGATGTGTTTGTGTGCGCAGTGTTTTTTTGTGAATTTCAGCATCGGCTTGATGGACAGTCAAAAGCATGTAACAATGCTGCCAAAAAATGAAGATCTTGAAGAAGTCTTAATTTTTTCTCAATGCCATCCATATTTTTACTTGCAGGTAACATTTTTAATTACGAGAGTTGTACCGAAAGTAATGCAAAAGTGGGCATAACTTTTTTATTAACTGACAGAGGTCGTTCAAATGCACATGTTGGTAGAGTAACTGTTCCTCTATAGTAACCCTTTTTCTTCATTGCAGGTAAATAATGCATTCCAAGCAGGAGCAACATGCTGTCATTGAGTTCTTGACGAAGGAAGGAATGGTGCACTCTGTCCGACATCCACAGAAAGCTACAGAATGTTTACAGAGATGACACCATTGACAAGAGCAATGTGCACAGATGGATAAAGAAGTTTATAAAAAGAGCAAACCAGCATTGATGACAAGCCACGCAGTGGGAGACCATCATCTGTGACAAGTGACACGAATAGTCAGTGAGTGGATGAATTGATTCATGCAGAGAAATGAATCGCAATCCGTGAGCTTGTTGCACAACTGGACTGTGGTCACAATGCCATACAGAAGATGGTGGAAGACTTAGGGTATTGGAAAGTGTGTGCAAAGTGGGTATCTCGGCAGTTGACACCCGATTTGAAGGAGAGAAGGGCGGAAGTCTGCTCTGATTTGCTGGAAGCGTTTGAAGCCAATGAAGACGTCCCCCCCCCCCCCCGATCTGGTGACAGGGAATGAAACATGGGTGTATCTTTACGATCCGGAATATTGGAATAAAGAATCAATCCATGGAATGGTGTCACACCTCTTCACCAAGGCCTAAGAAGTTCAAGAGCCAGCGATCAGCTCAGAAAGTCATGGTGACTATTTTTTGGGATGACAGGGGTGTCAGTCTTGATTTTCTGGAACGTGGCCATACCGTGACCAGCAAGCGGTACATTGAGACACTCAAAAAGCTTAGAGAAGCCATAAGAAGGAAGAGAACGAACAAGAATCTGAAAAGGATCCACATTCACCGTGACAATGAGAGACCACATATATCTTTGGGAAAAAATCAGGTGATCAGCAAATTAGGCTGGCCAGTGGTCCCCCGTCCACTGTACAGCCGCGCTGTGGCATCGTCCAACTTCCATCTGTTCAGTCCAATGAAGAACAGTCTCTGGGGACAACGATTTGATGGCACAGATGAGATGAAAGTGGCTGTGAAAAAGTGGGTACAACAGTCCACACCTGATTTTTTTCAAAGAGAATTTAAGAGTTTGGATCAATGATGATGCAAATGCATCGTTTGTGATGGAGACTATGTTGAGCTACTCTACCAACATGTGCAATTTGAACGTTAATAAAACAGTTATGTCCACTTTTGCATTACTTTCGGCACAGCCCTCATATTATTTTAAATTTTATGCGAACTAGTGGAATTTTATTCGATTTTTTTTCACTGTTTTATTTTTGGCAGAAGTGCAGAAATTTGAATTGACCCCCCTAAAAATTTGGATGACACAATCTTATATAAAATATTTAGTGAAAGTTCTGATGTTTGTGTTGAAACCCAACCGGGCACGGTTATTGCACATGGTAGTGTTGGGTGAGGAGGGTCTGGGTGTGTCCAGGGCCGACTTCAATGGGAACTACCCCCCCTCCCCCCAATTCATGTAAGGATGTTGAAGGAAAACACTGGAAAATCAGTGAACAGGATAGTCAGCAATGGGAATCAAACTCTGAATCATCTTCTATTCCAAACTGGTCCTTCAAAAATAAACCACCAAAACGTTGCTTACCACGTGACCTGGGTTGCTTTCTTCATGTGAATCGTCATCATTTTTAATATAAACTCCAAAAGCAAAATTTCTGTTGAAAAATGCAGGAATAGTGGGCAAATCTGATGGTCTTTTTTTCAGCATTTTTGTTTGTTTTTGTTATAATTTTCTTTTCTGATTCGAGATTCCCTGTGGCGGTGGTGGTGGTGGGGGGGGATGGGACTAAATCATGAAGAGCTAACAATTTTTCTTTTTTGTTTTTATCTAAATCTTTTCAAGGTTATTAAGTTTGCGAAACTGCAAATTTTGTTGCGTTCATGTTTTCCAGTAATGTTTTTAATTTTAGCATCATCATCACAGTGTTCAAAATATTGCATAAATAGTAGTAAAATCCCCCCCCCTTTTTTTTTTTTATTAGGATTTTAAACTTCAAAAAATAAATGAGTAAAGAAATTGTGGATTCGTGTTTGTATTTTCAGAATTGTAGGAGTTCCGGGTGTCTACTAGCCATGAAAAAAGCACAAATTTAGGAAAGGGTAATAAAAGTCAAGAAAAAGTCACAAATTTTGCTTTGGGGTCATGAATTTCTTTTTATATTTAGTAATTGTTCATTTTCTGGTGACAATCTGAGTAATTCTCCATGCACCAACCACATAAGACATAAATGTGGTTTCCATATAATGATACAAGAGTTTAAAAAAAGGGGGTACTTGTGCTCTCCTCCACAAAGAACTGTTACAGCAAAAAATGTTTTAGCATAGAAATATATGTGTAAATGTTGTTTGCAAAATTTTATGGCCAGTTTAGCAATTTAAATTATACTGCTTATAGAGTCATTAACATTTTCAAATATAAATGTTGAAGAAAGGTGTGTAATGAAATTGTTTAGCACAATGTTGAGTATTTCAGCTTACTTCAGGCGTAGTCAAAGTTTGATGAGTCAGATTTTTGTTACTAGCAGAACGGCAGGGGTGTACTTTTACTTTTTCCATAGAAAAAATGTGGAGCAGAGTGTCTTACATCTTTAATATATGTACGTACCCACACATGCATGCATACTTGGGCACACACACACACACACACACATACATGACTTATAAGAATCGTCATGTTAATTGGTCATGAAATTGCATTTTCCCAATTTGGTAGACACCCTGGAGTTTTATGCTTTCCTAAATCTACATTTCTTGCTAACTGCAATTACAAAATCAAGTTTCCTGTCGTAGACTCTGTTGACTCATTATGAATTTCACTTAAAAGCACTCTGTACATAAAGAGCCTTTATATAATGTAGGGAAGGAAATCTGCTTCCCAATTTTACTCATTATACTTTTATGAGACAGCAAAGTTGAAAATGATCGAAACTTCACAATGTTGACATTAAAAAGCATGTCAATTTCTCTAACCCAACAACCAAATGTAGAGAAACCACCAGCACATGTCCCAGATTACTCTCAGATGTGGTAAGTGAGGATATTAAACTTATTGCCATTTAAATACATCATTAATTTAATATTAGCTTAAAAAATTACAGCAGATTTGTGTTAAACAGTATAGTTTGAATTTATCTGGCACCATTTTGATTTATAACCAAAATCTGCAGAAATGCATTTTTTATTGTTATGTTGCTTTGTGCTTCCATTTTCAATTGCATTGATGTTTGAAATAGGTATCTAACCAGTATTAGACTGTAAAACACATGTGCTAACAAATTAAAAGTTTGGTGAAATATGTGTGTAGGAGTAGTTTAGAAGTAAAAATTAATTTAAATCTAACTAAAACAGGAATTTGTCGAAACATCATTGGAAATTTTATTTAATATGATTGTGAGAAAATACAGGCAGTGGATAGTTAAAAATGCAAAGGGTTACTGTACTTTTTTTAAACATTACATTCATTCTTTATTATTAGTCTTTCATTATATTTATTATTAGTCTTTCTATTGTAGTTTGTATATGTAATCATTTCTAGAGCATATTTAGTTTGCTAGTGCAATATATAAATCGTCAAATGCCATCATGATGATAAAATAAACTACTGTTTGTGAAAATTGCAACACCATGAAGGAATGATGATAATCACATGAAACTTACAGGATATGCAGAGCAGGGTAGGACATGCAAATGATTAGAAATGCAGAGTCATTGCGCATGTCTTGGCCCAGCAGCGCCGCCTGAACAGTCGAGTGAGGGATATAAAGAGAGGGCTGTTCAGGATACAAACCAGTAGGGCATGGCGGACAGCTAGTTGTGAAATTGCCTCCAGGATTCAATAATGCTTTGGCAACGACGAAGGGCGCACTATCACCATACGACAGAGTGGGAACAGGAACGAATGATTGGTCTGCGTGAAGGTGCATTTTCGTACCGCGACGTTGCGACTCGGACGAGACATAACACCATGATAATGATGTGCGTGTGGCGGCAGTGGACTGAGGAGAACACGGTGCATTGACAATCTTGGCAGTGGACCGAGAAATGTGATGACACCGCGGATGGGCGACACCTCGTCTGCATAGCAGTGGCGAACCGTTCCGCATATTCGCAAGTGTTAGCACAACAGTGGAGCACTGAAACAGGTGTGGCATTGTCTGCCTCCACAGTTCGACGCGTCTGTTGCACAGAGGACTGGTTTCACGCATCTCTTTGCGGCAGATTCCTTTGACCCTGAACCATGGACACCTCAAGCTGCAATGGGGTTTTCAATGCAGACAATGGCATGCTAATTGACAACGTGTCGTGTTTTCGGACGAGTCCCGATTTAACTTGGACTACCATGATGGCCTCATACGCATTAGACTGTATTGTGGTGAGCGCCTTCTTCCGGCATGCATTGTTGAGTGTCATACAGGCCGAATGCCAAGTGTGATGGTGTGGGGTGCCATTGGGTAACATTCACGATCTCTGCTGCTATGACTTGAGGGCAATATCACCAGTGACCACTACATCAAGGAAGTTGTACAGACAGAAGTCATACCCTTCCTTCGTAGCACTCCAGGCGCTATATTCCAGCAGGACAATGCCCCTCATGTTGCCGGGAATGTTCAAGCCCTCTTCGCAGCACAGCAGATACCACTTCTTCCCTGGCCTGCACGTTCACCAGACATGTCGCCTATTGAACATGTCTGAGATATGGTCACTTGGCAACTGGCCCATCAAAGTCCTCCAGCAGTCCATACCAGTGATCTGTGGGCGCGTATACATGCTGCCTGTCAAGCAATTACCAAGGACACCATCCAGCGCCTTTTCTATTCAATGCCAACCCGTCTCAAAGCTCTTATTGCAGCTCGCAGAGGCTTCACAAGATACTGATTTTTGCAGGAAAAAATTGTTGTATCAGGGTGCGCACGCGTGCTTGAAAACCTGGAAAGTCCTGGAAAATCATGATTACGTTTTCAAGGCCTGGAATATCCTGGAAAAACGGTATTTTTTTAATGCTGTCTTGAAAAGCCTTGAAATTTGAAATTAGTGCTTAAAAAAAATGCCCTTTTAGGAAATCGTGTTACTGACTGTTACCCCTTAATTTTTTTAAGTTCCTCTCCTCTGTTCTCAAAGAAACCGCCGGCTACAGTGGTGTTTCGGATGTGCCCAAATCCTAATTTGGCTGGGGGGGGGGAGCACTACTTCCAGTGCAATAAAATTGGATGATTACTAGCAGGTCTGTTAGGGAAATGGAGCTTGATGTCCGTCCGACAACTACTGAGAACAACAGAAGGGGAAAGAAGAGACATTTAGCATTTGCAAGGGGGTCGCGTGTTTACCAAGTCAGCTGGCATCCACCAGTGAAGAGTATGCCTGAACAACACATTCATCTGCTCCTTGTTTATTGCATTAAGACGCTTGCTTCCGGCCCACCCCTCAAGAGACTTCGGCTACTTATGATAAAAAATAAGAAAACTATCTTTGCGAATTTTTCACAAAAGTGGCTGAAATTTTTACATTTACTATAATTGGATTACAGAAGCTCACTCCCAAAATTCCATTTGAATCGGTTTAAAACTTAAAAAGTTAGCATTGGAAATTTTTATTATGTGTGCCTCTTTAGACAGTGAGCCTTGAGCAGAAAGGGTGTTACCATAGCAACGGTTGATTGACAGCTGGGAGCGCTGATCCGAAGCCCTTGGTTGGGAAGAAAGCAAACACCTGTTTATCACTTCCACGGCTCAAAAGGACTAAGAGATATTTTCAGAAATCCATTTTCCGGAATTTTGAAAATAACACAGTAAAATTTTTACAGTGGTTAAAATACATCACAATAAAGTTCTAGTGCAAATTTCGCCGAATTCCGTTTGAAACTTTAGCAGATGCAAAAAAAAAAAAAAAAAATCTTCCGTTGCAAAATCGGATTCAAAAAAAAGAAACGGCAATTATAAATTACGGGAAAAGCAAGCAAATTATTTTTTTTTAGATGCCATGGTTTATTTAAACAGAGTGATCCTTAAATTTTGTTTCTGTGATGATATGGACTCTATTTTAATTACAAACATACATTTTTATTCAGATGTCTGAGTTACTGTTTTAATAAAAAAATCTAATTAAAAAGTTTTCAATGGATTTAGGCGAAATTCAGCAGATAAACGTATTTTAGTAAATTGCAACGTTATGACGTAAATTTGGTCATTTTGTCGAAAATTGGGCAGCATTTTTTTTTTTTTTGCGTTTTCTCCTATAGTTAGGGTGAAGGAGGAAGACACTTCAGTAAGCTGCAGGTGGTGATTTATGGCGATGTGCCAAATGAAAAGAAGCCGTTCCATCAGGACATTCCAGAGGTTGAGTGTGCGTGGACACGTGCTCCTGCTGTTTGAACTTAATCGGAATGTTTTCGGGAGGGGGAGAAATATCCGTTTCAGCTTTACAGCTTTCAGGCTCCTTTTTTTTTTCTTGGTAATAAATAAAAACCATAGTTGCTGCATTCACCATTGATCCATATTCGCATTTCTTGAATATAAACAGCAGACAATCGGAAACATGGTGTTGGGTGGGTCTTGATGTTCTTCATTTGTATCTGCTGAATTTTGTTCTGTGGGAATACGGAATGAGTTATACTGTGAATACATACAAAACTACATATTTTTGAGCTGAAAAAATATGTCTACTTGTACACAGTAGCTAACGTGTGAACTCAGACGAAGACAATTGGACATATGGACGTCTGATTCCATAAGAAAATCAACCCATTTTATTATACACGACAGGTAAAACAGAAAAAACATTACATGTTTTTAAACATTATAAAGGAAAGCGGATTTTTGAAACACCATGACTTGATGATATTAATTTCTGAAAGTTTTTTTTTTTTTTTTTCGATTTTAATTTCTGAAATCTTTTTTTTTTTTTTCAATTACAATACACTGTAACATGATACCTGTGTGTTGTATCCCTTAGTTGTATGGCAGATTTTCAGTTGGCCGATATCCGCGATCGTAAGTGGTAGTTACATTGCTATTGTTGATGATGACAAGATAAATACTGGAGTAATGTAGAATGTTGCATAACGTAAAAAGAAATCGCCCCCTTCGAACTTTTATGCGGTTATCATAGCTGATCAACCATTTCATTCCATGAACATCAGCACATTTCAATCATTTGACCATTGGGGGTCTGACTGAATTCAGCAGTGCTTAAGCGCCTAGTGCAACGAGAACATGCTAATTATGGACAGTTCTATTCCCTTCCCCCCTATCATCCCTAATCCATTTGCATCTTTCATCATTTTTATTACTTAAAACTGAAATTGCTTTTAAAAACTAATTTGAGCATGATACTGTAAAGCGTAGTAATCATCCTGGAATTTTTTGTATATGGCCTGGAAAAGGCCTGGAAAGTCCTTGAATTTTTTCCCCCAAAAAGAGTACGAACCCTGTGTATTGTTCCGAAAATTAAATCACTTGTGTACAGTCATATCAGTAATGTTTGATATAAATTTCATTCGAATCGCATGGTTCCTCCTTCTTGGTGTTGCAATTTTCACAAACAGTAGTGTATAAAAAAATATTGAAAGGAATCACCTGCCCATACAATATATTGTTATTTTTTTACAACAGATAATCACATTGATTAACATGTTCTGTCACAAAATATAAAGTGAATTGTTCACTGTTGAGCAAAGAATAAAGAAAATCCGTTTAAAGTGCAAATTATATGTTCTATCCATATACTGTATGTATGTGTGTGTGTGTTCTATCATTTTAAACGGTTTAGTCTGGTTTTCAATTATTTGAGCAGTCACTATTTAGTCACTAAAAAAAAATAATAATAATAATAATTGTTCACTTTTTCTTCGAAAAAGTCACTTTTCTCACTACTTTTTACAATGAAGTCTGTGCTGAGGTTTGCAAGTGGTAGAAAGATTATACTAAAAAATGAGCCTTTTAAATTCAGAGAAACATAAAATTTTCAGGATTTATCTATCTAATATGCGTGAATCACCAGTTTTACTGTTCAATACTTGCAACATCCATCACATCAGAAAACTTGAAAATTACATCTGCCTGGATTGGGAATTGAACCCACATCTCCCAATTTCTCTTTGAGGTTTCTATCCATTACACAACATTTCAAATATCTGAGTTATTCCAAAAAAGCATTTATCTGAGTTATTGGGATATATTTCTACTATAGAATCTCAGTTATTGTGAAGAATATTTCTTCCATGGAATCCAAACCTGATGTACTGGTGATGTAATTAATGATGCTACAAGGAAGCAGAATTAATTGACTTTGGTGAAATTTGAAGATGTTCAGACTCCTCTAACTCAAATATTTGGATCTTTATTGTCCTGGGTGGTGTAATTGAAAGCATGCTTGTACGGAAATCAGGAGGTGCAGGTTCAATTTCCGCTCCAGGGAAATGTAAGCTTCAAGTTTTCTGATGTGATGATGTTACATGTTGAACAGTGAAATTGGTGATTCAGGCATATATGATTGTTAGGTTAATAATCCTGACATTGTTATACATAATAATGAAAAGTATTTCTTCTATGGAATCCATACATAAAATTTTCAATCAATCAACCAACATGGATTTCACTGCATTTAACTTCTGATCACGTTTACAATGGTTTACATGCAAATGTTGTCAACTAATGGTGGTAGAAGGGCACTAGAGTGAAGGAAAGAGAAAGAAGTGTGATGGGTTATTGAAAGGGGGAACAAAAGTGAGCCTACAGGAGTAAAATGGGATGTGCAAGTTACATGGCTTTATAAGTGTCACAGTAGAGTAAATCCCAGTGTTTTTAATGTATGCCCAAAAGTTATGGTAATGTGGACAGTTATCCTGTAGCTCAGGTTTGCTAACCAAGTGATACGTTGTTAAACAACAGGTTGTTTAGCTAAGAGTCTGTTGAAGATTGTATTGTACTGAATTGTGCAACTTCCATTGGTACATGCTTTCTCCCCTCGTCAATATACAGATATCCAAGTTGTTCCTAGAATGTGTTCCCTTATTAGTGTTTCGTAGATGTAATTGACTGTGTAACAATCAATTACACCTATGAAACATTAATAAGGAAATACATTAAAACATTAATACACCTATGAAACATTAATAAGGAAATACATTCAGAAACTAAAATATGGAATACATTCAGAAACATAAGGGAATACATTTCTAGAATATATTCCCTTATTAATGTTTCATAGTTGTAATTGTGTGTACTTACAGAATTTAACATTGCATATGAAATATAATGCATGTACAGTACTTGAGAGAAAAAGGAAAGAGGAAATATTTTGAAAAGTCTGTAAATAGTACAAGCTATTGTAATTGCCATGTTATTAATCCTGTAGAAATTCCTGCTGTTTTGCATTGCATAAAGTCCTTTCATCTAAACAGTTATAAATAAATGTAAACTTAAGAATTTGTACATACATGCATATCACTAAGCCGTTCTCTGATATTCAGAGGTTGGCTCCACAAAGAAATACAAATTACCAGATAATTTTTACTTACTGTTACCATATCAAACTTCTCCATTTACAGCAATCTTGACCTACAACATGGGCTTCACCAACATCCATTGCACGCCGTACACAAGATCTTCTATACTTCATACTCATAATCTTTTTCTCATGCAGATACTCCTGAATGTGATCCTCCCATGACTTCCTTGGCCTTCCCCTACCTTTCCTTGCTACCACTTGGGCTAAAAAGATTTTCTTAGTAAGCATCTCATCACTCATTCTTTCAACATGGCCAAACCACCAAAGCATATTAGTCTCCACCTTGCTAACAACATTTTGCTTCACATTACACAACTGCAACACATCTTCATTCCTCACACAATCAGAACATGTCTTGCCACAAACTCCCTGTAAGTAACATATTTCTCCAGCACACAAACGACTCCTATGTTTCTTCTGTAGTACCCATATTTCACTGCCATATACCAGAGTAGGAACAATTACACTTTCATGCCCAGCCATGCGGGACTCTCTAGAGAACCCATCATTCCTGTTAAAATCTCCCAAAGCAGCCATGACTTTCAATGAAGAATTCACTCACCTACTAATTTTACCATCCAATTTGTTTTCTTTGTCAAACATGCTTCCTAAATATACAAACTTATTCACCTGGTCAATCACTGTGCCATTTAGACATATATTATATTCAGTACTACCAGTTCCTCTCTCAAAAACCATAACTTTGGGCTTTCCCTTATTTATACTCAGTTTGAATTTCATGCAAACTTAGTACATCCCAGACAACATACTCTGCAACTCACTTTTGCTCTCTGCCAACAGGACAGTGTCATCAGCATACAGCAATCTGCACACACGGATGTCACCAAGACATAAACCAGTATTATCTATTGTGGCATCACGCATGCACGCAACCATAAATATATTAAACAGCCATGGTGACATTACACAACCCTGTCTGACTCCTGCACCAATAGGAAACCATTTAGATAAAACAGCATTTACTCGTAGACAAGCTCTACTGCCAGCATACATGACTTTTGCACTGTTAAGTAGATTCCCAGTAACACCATATTCATTCAATACCCTCCACAAAAGTGTCCTATTTACTCGGTCATAAGCTTTCTCTAAATCTATGAAGGCAGCAAAAACTTTCTTACCAACAGCCAGAGACTTTTCAATCATCATGAGTAATGCAAAAAATTTGGTTAGTGCTGCCTTTACCAGGCATAAAACCGTTGAACATCCCACACTTTCTCTGATGTAAGACCCCGTACTTTTTCAATAACAACCTTACCAAACACTTTCCCTGGCACACTCAGTAGGCTAATACCATGATAGTTCTTGCAGTCAGTCTGATCACATTTTCCCTTATACAAGGGGACCATTCCTAACTCCCAGCACAACTGGCGAATTTCAGTTAACCAGTCAATTACAGAGTCGCCACCATATTTCAACATCTCAGCAGTTATGTCATAAACTTCCGCAGCCTTACCATTCTGAAGAGATTTTAGAGCTTTACAGACCTCTTCTCTTAGAGAGATCCATCCTGTGCTTCCACCCTTCCCCATGACATCATCTGCTTCTGCCTCTGAATCACCTTTGCTTTCCTGATCTAATAACTCACAGAAGTATTCACCCCATCTTTCACTTAACTCATTGGGCTCCCATATCATTTCCCTGATCATATTCTTCACACAACTTACAACTTTGTTTCCTTTATTTTTCCTGATTCTCGCATACTTCCAGAAGGTCTTCCTATCTTTCCAAAAAGTTAGTTCATGCCTTTCCACCCTTTCCTTCCTATCTTTTCCTACTCTGGTGAACCAGCCTAGCGGCTTCATGCTTCTTACAGCAGTATTCATCCACAGAAACTCTACCTTGCAACATCTCCAAATAGGCTTCCTTCTTTCTCTTTACTATCTTTTCAATCTCACTATTCCACCAAGCATCACCTCTTTTGTTACCCACTATTGTGGTTCCATAGACCTCTTCAGCAGCAGTGACAACACAGTTCTTAAAACATTCCCATTTCTTTTCTACATCACTCTCACAAGACTTCAGCTCCTTCAGCCGTTCTCTGAGTAAGTCAGAATAACGCTGATTATCTTCAGGGAACCTTTATTCTTTCCCTCCTGGGCCTATTCCTTTTCCTCCAACCAACATTCAGTTTCACTCGTAACACTACTAAGTAATGATCAGAACCAACATCTGCACCTCTCATCACACGAGTGTCAACAATTAAGTTTCATAGGTTAAGAATTTGTAAAACATTAATATTACCAATAATCGCATGTTGATGTGATTCATGGACATAAAATGTGTAAGACAAAATAAAAATGCCTAAAGACTTTCAAAAATAAAAATTTTAGAACAATTTTTGGTCCCAAGAATGAATGATAAGGATCCAAAACAGTGGAGAATAAAGCACAGTAATGAACTTGATGGAAAGTATGAAGGCAGAGTGTCATAATTCTGGTTATATTAAAGTGACCAGTCTGAGATGAGTTGAACAAGGGGCTAGATCACAAAAGAGAAAGCATTTAGGTGAGAATCTGAGAGAAAAAAAGGCCAGATGGAAGGAGACTTAAAAGACACAGAAACCTTTGTGATGGGAAGATGGAATTAAGGCAGTTATTAGGGATGCTTGAGAGGAAGGGAGCATTATTGAACTGGACAGAGTTTGATGAAAATCTGTTGTGGTCAAGGGTCTGTGATGTGTAGTGCACCCTGGAGTATTTTCTCTTCTAAGTATGCTTGGAGATGTTCTTGTGGCTAAAGATATTGTTAGCAATTATGAGTTTATTGCTGACATATAAGTCAGAGTACGGTTATCAATTGTATCGACAGTTCCTTTTATAATTTCCAACTTTTCTCTAGCCAGACCAAGAGAGATTCCCTGCCCTTGCAGATTCATCTTGTAGAAACTTTGTTTTGCAAAACTATCTCATAAATCCCATGGTAAGATAGCGATAGAATAATAAACTTTGTTTTGAAACCTGAAATATCTTAATTACCATTTGGACATAATTATCGTTAAGTGTTGTTTTGGGCTTCAGATTAGGAAATTTAAAAAAAAATATTTTTCCTTCATGGTGTATTTGTATTCAAGGGTTAGCTACAATGTTCAAAATGCTGGGCACTTTTTTATTAATGATGCTAAATGGTTAATTAATGTTTTCTGATTAAATAGTTTTTGTGTTACTTTTTATATTTTAATAAAATACACAAATTATTATTATTATTTTTTTGTAATATATACAACAGGTCGTGATATGCCGATAACTAGGGACAATGGAATTAGAGTTTCAACAAAAGAACAAATAGCTAAGCTGAAACCTGCATTCATCCGACCTCATGGGACAGTAACAGCTGCAAATGCTTCTTTCTTGGTATGTACTCTGTCTGTCTGTCTGTCTTGTCCTATTTCATGTCTGAGTCCCTGTATTGAGATCAAAGTGTTTTGTTTAATAACACATTCTCATATGCTTTTTTGTGCAGGATGTCTTGTTAATTATTATGTCATTAATTATGAACTGTTTGCTCTCTATATATTTATTCTTAGGGAACTGTGATTGTTGCCAGACTGTCCTTAGATAAACAAGATTTAGTTTTTGCAGATTGGATTCAAAGCATTTGTGAATGATCACAAAATGCATCATTTGTACTTTATTTTTCATACTTTTAATGCATAAGTTAATTCTAAAATCAAACAGCTGAAAAAAGAAAAGAAAGAAATGGGAATCCTGTTAATTTGTGCAATTATGTTGCATGAAAAAATTGTTCTGTTGCAGAAGTCAGTATAATAAGTGTGAGATCTGTAGATGGGCTGATAGCAGACAGGATTGGTAGATAGGTGAATAGATTGATACATACTGTATTTGATGGCGTCAAGGACGCACCCCGATTTTAAAATGTGAGATTTTGAGAAAAAATAATAAACATAAAAATAAGGTCTCAGCACTTTCATAAAGATTAAAAGCAATACAAGTTTTACCTCTGCATATAAGGAAAAACATTTCAGTCATCCATATCCTCAAATCCATAAAATTCACCAGTGTTATCCATATCACTGACATCATTTCATAATCAGGGCCATCAATACCCTCCAAAGTGTCACTATTTTCAAACAGAATGTTTTATCTCCTGGGGTTAGCATAGGCCTACAAAAAACATAACCTTTGGTCTCCAGGTTGCACGACAAATATTTGATACTTATTCCAGGAAAAAAAATAGGGTCCATGATGCCGAGAAATACGGTATTTACTCATTATTTTTCTCAGATCATGATAGAGATGTTAAACTGAATCTTATGTTTATGGTTAGGATAATTGTGTGTCTGTCTCCATGCTTTCACCTGCTTATGAAAGCCATTTTGAAAACTCGTTCACAGTATCAAGAATGCATTTATTCTGGATAAGTTTCATTACATAAAGTTCAAATCAAAGGTGATGCTACTTTAAATAGATAGTCAGAGATAATGAAACTCTCATCATTACAGTCAGAGACTTGACAGAAATCTCTTTCCATTAATGCATTTCCACCAAATGGTTCAGTACATTTGTTACACATTTTGAGTAGTCTTGTCTACAACTGGGAGGATGGCACATGCATTACTGAAGCTTCATCACATACTATTAATTGCATATCTAGGAGTGCTTTTGCTTCAGATGTGTTTGTCTTTAAATTACAAATCAAAGTAGCATTTGGGATGACTAGTATTTTGAAAACATATTGAACAGTTCTTCCTCCATGTAATAGAGTAGCTGCTTTTCCAGCTGAAACTTCAGCAGCAAGTTGATTTTTGTTCATGTGATTGTATGTAGTAGAGTGTTGAGTAAATCAACATTTTCCCTGTATCAACAGGTTCTCTAAAAAGAAACATTTTGGTCTCTCCAATTTCTATATATTGCATGAAGTACAGTTTCAATGGCATCCATGGCTCATTGCTTTTCTGTAATTATTATGGGCATTGGCTTGCTCTTCAAAAATGTCAACGGAGTGTAAATTCAGAATGTTTGATGTACAACTGGCAGTTTAATTTCAATCAGATACAAACCTTAAGCTTTGTGTAGTTTATCGATACTTGCAAACTTGTATTGTGGTCTAGTATTTTCAGCATATCAATGTATAAAAAGTCTTCACACATTGCATTTTTGTGCTGAGCCCAAAGTTAGGGGACATTTTCTGGTTCTCCAGATCCACAGATTATCATGAATATTATTTTCAGGTAACTCAGCATTCCCATCTGAACCCCTTCAATTAGCATATTGTGTCACTCAGAAAATACTTACTTTTTGTAGCATCAAATGTAATCTCTTTGTCATAATTTGTAAACAGCATTGGTTATTATCCATATGTTTATTTGTTGCTTCACCTGAACAAAATTTATCAAATGTTGTCTGTACCCTGTTTTATTTGATTTCAGTATGGTGGAGAAACCTTATTTTAAGTTTGTTCATGAATATGAAACCAGTAGGGTCCTATTCCTAGAGGTGTTTTCCTTCCATTGAGGCAAAAAACTGAAGCAACATCATATTTTCTGATATGTTCTCAAAATTTTTTAGTTTCAGATGCCTTAGTTTTTAATAATTCTTTCAGTAAATCAGACATATCCAGTAAATCTTTGAGTGAAACTTTTCCATCTTGGTAGCATTTTATGTATGTTTTAGAAGTGTTAAGTTCTTTTTGCCAGTGGCTGTGGTTACATATATGAAACAGTTATGGCAACATCAAATGTAACAAATTTTGAAACCACTGGTAAGGGGTTTGAGATTAACTCCTGGGTGTGGTAGGGATGTAAATTGTCTCCAATTCTATGGTTACTTTACACAGATAAGTTAGTTAAATAAGTTAACTTTGTGATGGATGCTTAGTATCAACAGTTTGCTGTATTGTTATGATGATGATTTGTGTTAATATGTTCCAGTAATTTGTGGTGTAACCTGAATCAGGTAAGTAGGACATGAATAATTTAGAATGAGGATAAATGAGAGAAATCTAAATCTGTGTTTTTGGAATAAACTTCTAAAGATGTTGATTCTGTATTTCAGGGGAAGATGCTTGAACAAATAACAGATTTAAATTATTTGGGTACAGTATTTGATGAGGCAGGAAGCTTGAGAAGACAGTACAATTAGCAAGAGCAAGGAAAGTCTCATGTCAGCTATATTTAAGGTTATTTTTCACTCATGAGGCATGGCAAAGAACATAACCAACTGCTTGCTTTGCATTATCTAGCCATTATATCTTCTGTGGCACTGAGAGCTCGATGCAAAATAAGGGTTTCAAGAAATTTCGAGACTGGCTCAAAGTATTTTGTAGTTTTGTTGAATGTCTGAGAAAAGGGGCATGTCTGTAATTCAAAGTCACAAAAATAATGTACTTAACAGATGGAAAAGTTTTTAAAGATTTGTTGAATGATTATTTAGGAACAAGTGATCAGGTAGCAAATGATGATTTAGATGTAACCAAAGAGAATAAGTATTGGACAACTAGTAGTTTCTATGAGGTAAGGGATGCTGTTCAATTGCTAAAGAATGACAAAACTGCAGGACTTGGTTAAATTAATAATAAAAAATATTAAATGAAATAATCCAGAATTAGTTATACATAGTGCAATTAACAGGTATTTATTGATAATGCTGGGTTTTGCAGTTAATATGGGAAACTGGTTTGGTTCCTGATGACTAAATGATAATGCCACTTTCCAGGAAAGGAAATGTAGAGGACACTAATAACTATGGCAAAATCCCCTTTAATTAACGTGTTTTGCAAAGTGTATGGAGAAATTGAGTAACAAACTGAGAAAGGTGGTGAAAACTCAGGTCAGTGCAGAACAGAGTAGTTTTAGGAATGGTAGGATATTTCAGGATAATATATATCTGTGCTGAACTTTCTGCAGAGTTATGTGAAATGAATTTGCATGTGTTTGTTCACTGTAAACATTTTTTTTGATAGGGTCCTTAAGAACAAGTTGCTTAGTGTATTGAAACATTATGGTATGAAAGGCAAAGTTGCCCAAATCAGTCAAAAACATATGAAACCCCTTGAAATCAACAGGCTTGAAGGAAATTCTTACCAGCACTTTAAATATGCAACTCCAGAGGTACAGCAAGGATGAAAGTTGTTTCCGCTTTTGTTTTTACTTTATATGGATAAGCTGGTTAAATAATGGGACTTGGTGACATGTTTAAGTAGATAACTCCAGTAACAGTAGATTGTTGTATGCTAATGATTTGGTGTTGAGATCTTAAAGAGTGTCAGTAAATTGCAATATGAATAAGAGTAGTGTAAAATTTGGAATGATGATAAATGTTGAGAAGTCTGAATCTAACATCTAAAATATTAACCCTATATTTCAGGGGAAGGTTCTTAAACAGGTAACAGATTTTAAACATTTGGGTGTAATTTGATGAAGGAATCCGCTTCACTTCATGAAAATTTTCAGGAAACTGATTGAATGCACTATTTAGCCATTCTTTACCCATCCTGAAGTGACACTGTTCTATGTAAGGCTTTTACTCAATGTGCTTGAGTAAACTGGCAATAAGCACAAATTAAGGAGGTGCTATGATGTCCTATAGTTTGGACATCTGTTTTAGTTAGTGTTAAGAAAGAAAGAAAAATCCTTGAGTTCCTGTGTTTTCAGTACATTCAAAATTTGTTGATAATTCTCATAGGTTTCATTCAAATTAATCCACAGGTGATCAAGGCTAGTGCTAAGAAATTTGAAGTGATAGCCAAAGTTTTAGCCAAATTAAAAAAAAAAATCATTTGCCATATTTTGAAAATCTTAGCCCATATTGGTGGTATAAAAATATTACAAAGTAAAAAAAAAAAAAGACACATCAGAAAAACAGGGAAAATAAAGCAATGGAAGAATTTTGCATATCCAGGACTGTAGATAAAAAAATATATATATATATAAGAAAACTGTTCACAATTTCTTCACAAAACTAAAATTCTTTACATACACTGTAGTTGACAAAGAGACAATGTACCAAAATTTTCAAATGAATTGGTAAAAATGACATTGAACTCAGCGTTAAAATATGACAACAATAAGTAAAAATTACTTGGTAGTTTGTATTTCTTTGTGGAGCTAACCTCTGAATATCAGAGAATAGCTTTGTGTGTGAGTTAGTTAGTTAGTTAAAATTTCTACTTGGAATTCTGTGCATGCCAACCACATAAAGACCAAATAAATAAATAAATAAATAAAAAAATCATACCTAGTTTATAAAGTTTTTAACCAATTCACATGGTGGTCGTGAATTGGTTAAAAAGTTTTATAAACTAGCTATGAAATTTGTGTGGTCCACCCTATTAGCGATTTATGGTGTTGACAGAAATTTCACTTGTTTTCATATAAAACTTACTGAGACACAATTTTGGGGTTTTAATCCCAGTTCTGAGTACAGTGCGCATCAAAATGTGACAGACTAACTCACTGCAAGCTCTCTGACACAATGCTCCAGCGTGGAAGCCACCACGAAGCGGCGGCTGCACAGAGACCCCAAGGAAAATCGTCTGCATACCCGCTCATTATAAATTAGAGAAGAGTTTCTTCCTTCCTGATATCCCTCACCTCCAGCGGCTCTTATTTTCATCCACTCCGCGAAATGACTCCCGAGCAGCAGTGATAGGTCTTTCACGGGACTCCATGTCAATCGCGCTGGGCAGCACCATTTTAAGCACCACAACTTTGGAAAATTAAACTTTGAAATCACATCAGCTGCAGTTTAGCCCGAAAATTACGATAATTTGAAGTTTAGCCATGAGTCAAAAATTGCCTAATATTCATAAAATCATTCACCGCCATTTTCGCCAATTCTAATTTTTTCTCGCCATATTTCGTATTTAGTCACATTTGGCAACTTGGTGAATGCTTAGTGCAAGCCCTGAGTGATGCATATGTTAACCAGAGTTGAAAGTTGACTAGTTTTCTGTTTTTAAAATCTTCATGAAACACAAGTTATGGTACTTAGTTTCATATTGTTAATGTTTCACAATGAATGACAATAACTACTAACAAAGGCTTCTAAATGAACTCTAGTTAAACGTCTTGATCCTGCATTATTTCACCAGTTTTGCAATTTTCTGGGCACAGTATTAAGTGTTACTTTACAGCAATATTCTTGAATTTTTCCTTCTTCTAATGCTAGCATACCCTAGGGATCACTTCTGTCATGTACTATCTTATTATGTATCAGTGTCCACTTTTCCATTACACTAGTCCAGCTGACACAGTTTTATCTGTTGCCCACACTTTTTGTGCATCTTAAGTTGTAGATTATTAACATGGTGATAATGAATATATCATTACTTGTGTCAATTAATCTACTTGGGTATCCAAAACAAGTCGCAGTATTTTTAGTCCATTGTATTTCGTCATTCAGTGCTTTTTTAGTTGCCGAGTGTGTAATGGCTTGGTTTACAAACTATTGGAAGGCCAACGTCTTGTATCTCCATTGGTGACAGGATTCTTTAGGAATTATGGTAGGACATACACTGGTGTGCAAAAATTGAGGACGAAGAGGAGAAATTAGTATAACAGCGGAACGAGCAGGCAGAACGGACCGAAAGACCACTCAGGAGGTAGACTAGGGTCCGGTACGGTAGGGCATGCGCATATATGCAGCATGACATGGGGGAGGGTGTGTGTCGGAAGGGTATTAAGCACACGGGCGGTGAAAGCTATTGCACGGTGTACATCGGTTTGAACAACGTTGAGTTGCTGTCACCGTGTGATATGGCCAACAGGCAATCCAGTAGACAACATCTGGATGACTTTACCCAAGGTCGCTTCATTGGGAAGTTGGAAGAAGGTCGAAGTGTGACTAGTGTGGCCGAGGAGTTTGGGATCGCTCACAGCATCGTTTCACAATCTGGGAGAGCATTTCAAACGACAGAAACAGCTGTCCAAGAGTTTAGCAGTGTTCGTCCACGAGCAACCACGGCAGCGAACGAGCGGTATATTGTCCTACAGGTGAGAAGAGACAGACGACAGACAGCGGGAGAAATCGCAAGGCACATGCAACAGACAACTGGACGTCCGTTATCGCGTTTTACTGTGGCCAGGAGGCTGCACAAAGGTGGTCTATTGGCACGACGACCAGTACGGTGTGTGCCATTAATGCCTGCTCATCGGAGATGGCGGTTTCTGTGGTGCCAGGAACACAAGAACTGGACACATCAGCAATGGGGTCAATTTCTCTTTACGGATGAGAGCTGATTTAGTCTGACGATCGATTCTGGACATATACACATCTGGAGAGAGCAGGGAACACACAATCACGACTCCAACATCATCGAAAGGGACCGGTTTGGAGGTGGCGGAGTTCTCGTTTGGGGCGGTATCATGCTTGGTAGCCGTACTGACCTCCACATCTTCCAAGGAGGTTCAGTCACTGGTGTCCGCTATTGTACCGAGGTTCTCCTGCCTCACGTGCGTCTATTTAGAGGTGCTGTGTGTCCTGAGTTCCTCTTCATGGATGACAACGCTACACCTCATCGTACAGTGGCTGTCGCAGAGCTGTTGGAGAGTGAAGATATTCAATGCATGGATTGGCCCGCAAGTTCCCCAGACCTAAATCCAATCTAACACGTGTGGGACCTTCTCGGGAGACGCTTGGCAGCATGTCACCAGCCGCCAGCAATGATTCCGCAGCTGGGATTGGCACAACAAGAGGAATGGGCTGCGATGCCTCAACTGCTCCTTGACAGCCTCGTCCTCAGCATTTGCATACGTTGTAAATCCTGCAACGCAGTCAGGGGTGATCATATCCCCTACTAAAGACTGGATTTTTCTTGGCAGCCGCCTGTCACATGGACGTTTCTGTCTTCTGTCCAGTTGTGCTCGAAGCTACCTTTTCAATCAAATGCCTTTGTATCCTTTGGATTCCTTGTTTGGACAGTTTTGCTCACTTGTCCCATATTCTTACATCTTGGGGATCTTATGGTATGATTTGAGTCGATGTGGAGCACTTCTGCACAACATTACATTCGAAAAACCGTCTCATCCCTAATTTTTGCATGCCAGTGTAGTTCTTCTTGGGAAGTTATATCAACCTCAGCAAAATTTGCTGTAAAAAAATTTATCATCCAGTCATACACATACAAGTTCAAAATATTTTTAAATCGTTTTTCTATATCCAATTTAAGTTCATTGAGATGATTACTGAACCTTTCAATCTCCTCTGGAGTTACATCATCTTTTATAGATGACAATTTGGGAAACTGATGAAATTCTCTCTTCAAAAGATTATGACTGAGAAGATCAAGTTTTTTGATAAACAATGACACAATATTTTTGTTAAGAGTCATATTGGCTCTTTGAAGCAGCAAATTAATTCATTAAATCTCTTAAAAATGTCTGCCAAATAAAAGACATCATTCTTTACTGTTTTTAATTGTTGACAGAGACCAGCCTCATTATTATTTTCAAAAAACTGTATGACACTATCATATAATGCTACAAAACGAGACACAACAATGGACAAAAAACCCCACCGCCCACAACATGTAACAACAGACAAAAAAACCCACCGCCCACCCTGAAAGCTTGAATCGCCCACAAGTGGGTGGTAGGAACCAGGTTGATGACCACTGATCTAATTCATTAAAGCAACATAGAATTTTTTTCTGGTAGATCTTTATCCTTGTTGTCTATAATGAATAAGATATCATGCATATATCTGCTATATAGGCAAAAGTATGAAGGTTGAATCAGTATCCTTTCTTCCAGCTTTCCCACATAGTAATTTGCCCAAAGAGGGAAGAGCGGGAAGCCCATTTGCCAGGCCTGACTGTTGGAGGCAAAATCTTTTCTCAAATTGAAAAAAGTTGTTTTTTAAAGAGAAAATCAGCATTTCAAAAATCCGCCCTAATAAATTTCTTGCTTGATTATAAAAAAAAAAAAACAATTTTGTCTGCCTGGTCATCTGCTAAAAATTCTATAAGTTGATCTAAATTTTTGCTAGTATACATAGAAACAATATCCTCGGCTACCAATAATAGGAGAATCCAAGCTTGGGAGGTGCTCTAATTTTCTCTTTAGGGCTGAAGAGTTTTTTTATTATGGAATGAGGTCCTTCTAATAAATCTTGATAATGTGACTTAAGAAAATAGTTCGGATTTGAAAGTATTGAGCACTTTGAATCTGTAATTGTTCTAATTGGGTGGTTAATCTTATGTAATTTTACTACTCCATAAAGTTGAGGTAACCTGAATTTCAATTTTGAGAACTTTTAAAAGTTATCTGGGAGTTGGCCTATAAAAATCTTTTGTACAGAAATAAGTTTTGTAACTTTTTAAATTAATTTTCATGTATCTCCTCGTAAATAGGCTTTTTTTAAATCTATTTTTTTCCCCCGATAATCTTCTTTATCCATAATTGTGATTAACCTACTTTTGTCGGTTTTCAAAGCCACTAAATTTGCCTCCTTTTTGAATTGGTTTAAAGCTCTTAATTAGCTGCCTTCAGAGTTCTTTTGGGAATTTTTTACTTGTTTAAGGAATTTTGGTAGGCTTTGTGGTAATAATTCCTGAGGAGATCTGCCTTAATTTGGTCTTCTTTTTCCAAAGTGCTGCATATACTTCCCAATTCAATAACTATTTTTTTTTAGGATCTATTTTTTCCTTAGTCAGATTATAATTTAAACCTTTATTTAAAACTTAATAAATCTTGGCTCACTCCTGCAGAGGAATTGTCTTTTACATGCCTGAGTACTTTATCTACTGGGACTTTTTAGTGTCTACTTCTATTAGAAGCTTTTTTTTTTTTTTTTAAAGGTTGGTCAAAAACTTTCTATTCTTGTCTCTTATTTCAATTTTCAGCCACTCCTCTAATTCTAGCTTTTCTGTTCCACTTATGATTCTTGAAAATTTCTCTTCATTTTCATGATTAATTCGTTTATAAGAATCAAGGCTCCTATATTTTGCCATCATTCGCTCTATTTTTCTTACAAAGCTGTTGGAAAGTAATTCTTTGAATCTATTTCCAAGCTTAAATGAATTGCATTTTTGAACTTCACTTTTAGTTGGTAAAGTTCGATGAACACTTACCGCACGTGGGGCTTGGCTTTCAATCCATATTTCCGTTACGTGGATGCGGCACGGGATTTTTTCATTTGGCCACGGGTCCGCTTCTTCTTTTTTTTTTTTTTTTTTCTCCGTTGGAATTTATTTTGTCTCATCACCAAATGAGTTTTTCCTTTGCTGCATCCTCATTTACTTCAATATTTATTCATACCCGAGTACTTTCGGTACTACTACTATACCGTCTTCGAGGGGACATTTTGCTCCAACTAGCACGGACCGTGTCAGCTGGGCATTTCGGTGGTTCTCGCGGGCTGCTTCTGTCATCTGCTATCGCTTCTTCTTGGGCGTTGTGGCGCCATCTCTTGTTGGTCAGTGATCTCCTTTTTTGAACTTTTTCTTTTTTTTGCTCAATTTTAATTAAATTTCTCCAGCTGTTTCTCAAATTATTAGGGTCATTGTGGTTGCAAACTTTTGTCCTATTTTTTTCAATCATTACCGACTCTGCTATTCTGAGGTGTTTTTCGGATTTACAGCTTTTAATGATTTTTATATTTTCGAATTTTGGATATTTTTGGTTATCCAGACAGTATTGAATCAGTGCTGTTTTTTCTTCTTTTTTCTGCCAGTTTTTTATGTGTTGTTTTAATCTGTGTTTAAGCTTATTTTTGGTACTTCCTATATAAGCCATTGGAGGATTTTCAGTAATAGGAATTGAATAAATACCTGCTTTTTCTAACATTCTTATTTTATCATTATTTTTTGTTACTATATTTTTGATGGTATTTACTTTTCCTCCAATTTAAATGAATTGGGAATAAAATCTTTTACCTTGCTTTGCTTGAGGAACTTGATTTGGGCTACCGATTTTTTCATCTTGACTTTTGCATGTTGTACTTTCTTTATCGCTTGTCACGTGACTGACCCATATGCAGTTTTCAATCTGTAAATTAAACTCTTCTTTGTTTTGTGACTTCCTAGATTACTACATTCAAACTAGTGAACTTTTTTATGGGATTTTATCTAGGTAATGTTTCAATTTTCTGCAAATTTTCGAAGAGAACTCCTCTCTTTCATCAGAAAGTCATTCAATCCAATCTCTGTCACTGTCTTTGGTTACGGTTAACCTTGATGGTTATGGTGATTCAACAAAATATCTTGGCAGATGTTATGCAGTGTTAATCCCCCTACAGTCATTGATGATGGAGTTCTGGTATTTTTCAATTTTGAGTCCCTCTTTCAATTTACGCTTCAGAAAGTTGGACATTCATCCAACTTCCTGAAGGACAAATTGAAAGACTGATTCGAAATTGAAAAATACGAAGACTCCATCATAAATTACTGTAGGGGATTAACTCTGTCTAACATCTGGCAAGATATTTTGCAGAATCACTGTAACCAGAGACAGTGATGGAGATTGTATTGAATGACTGCCTGATGAAGGAAAGGAGTTCTCTCTGAAAATTTGCAGGAAATTGAAACATTACCTATTAGGGGTATGCAAAAGTTTCTGCCGTTTTAAGGAGAAAAGGGACAGGAAGAATCAGGAAACCAGAACACATTTATTCAATGAAATATTGGCCGTTAGTATCAATGACGTTTTGCCAGTTTTCAGGCACCAAATGAATGACCCTGTGATAGAAAAACTCTGGGTTTGAGCTGAAGAACGCAGTGATAAAATTTTCCACCTCTGAAACTGTGGTGAACTGCTGTTGGGCTAAGGAATGTTGCATAGAGTGAAACAAATGAAAGTCTGAGGGTACATTTTCCGGAGAGTAAGCCGGGTGCGGCCATACTTACCAGTGTACCTGTTCAAGGGTTGATTTCATGGTGGCACTGACATGTGGTTTGGCATTATTGTGTAACAGGATGACTGGGCGGCATCCTTTACCTGTCCATGGGTGTTTTTGCTGGGATCCGGAAAAGTGGCCTCCCACATTTCGCCCCCAGTAGATAATGAGTAGGCTACAAAAATGGAAATAATACACCTAATTTTTTAATAATTCTAATTTATTTTGTTTTAATAGAATAAATGCATATTGTTATTGTTTAAAACTCGAAGTTGTATGCAATGCCTCTAAGGTAATCAATCACATTACGATTTTGAAAAAACTTGACTATTCTTTTGATTCTAGCAGAAATTGCAGCATACTTCTTATTTCTTTGATTGCCTGAATTACCGGCAATTAGTTGTGTAATTTCGAAATTGTGCAGCCCTTGTTGTTTCTTTAAAGAATCAATGAATCGGTAAATATTTGGGAATAAAGTAGCACAAGTTCCCTGAAATCCCCTGTGCCACCCCTCCACACCATTGTTGGTACATTGCTAATCATTCAGTGTTCGTGTGTAAACATTCCACAATTCGATGGCAAAAATGGGTAATTGTCGGACTCTTTGTTGTCTTCTTCCAATATATGTATCTTCAAAGTAGTTTGCAATCACCATAGCTTCAATGGGGAAGTCATCATCTTCAACTAAATCTTCTAATGCTTGAATAACTTTAGTAGGAGAAATAAATGCCAATACCGGAATCATTCGGATCCAACGAGCAAATTCATAGTCTTGTTCGTATCGGGCTTTTAAACCTTCATTCTGTACCTTTCTCCAAACGCTTTGGGAAAGATGAAAAAACAACAACAACCGGTGTTTACAATACCAGGGAATTCTTGTTGGAAGGCTTGCATGGCACTTTGTTCGAAATCTGTCATGAGTCGCTGGGGTTGGAAACCCGGTTGTAGATTTTTAACTTCTTGAAGCAACTTGACATATGTGGCACAAGTTTTGTTTGGCAGAAGCACGTAGACCACTGAAATAACTGCATTGAATTGAACCACATGAAATGTATAAAGCTGCTGGAAATGCGTGGGTACTGTGCTAAAAGTTCCATCAGAAAACCACTCCTGGCTACGCCCCAATAACTGAAGATTGTTACTAGTGGAAAAAATTAGCATGCGACCTGGAGCAGTTTGTCCTGAGAATCGCACATCAAAAACTGTTGTACATTGCCATCGGTAATAATTTCTTGATAATTTTGTGGAATTACTAGGTCCTGGAGATTACTCGGTAAAGCAGAAGTACCTTTGTTGCATTGAACATGAGGAATGGTTCGTTTAAGTGAATCCTCTTTAGGAAGTAATGCCGTGACATTGGCATGAGCTTCTGCAATTACTGATGCAACAATTTGCTGTGGCTGTTCGTTCGTGACTGTTGCATGTTGCCGTATTTGACCAATCAATTGCAATGCTTCCGACCTTGCAGCTTGAGCTGCATGGTTATGCTTAGTTATGACTTTCGCAACTGGGCCTTCCAAACCCTCTGTCCAAACACGCCCTTCGCAGGTGGAATGTTTTTCACAAACCCAGTTTCCATGTTGTTCATCTACAGTTCTCTTTGAAAACACGTAAATGTGGTTGTCATCATCTACCAATTTTCTTTTGCCTCTTATTGACGGAGCACTTTTTGCCATTGTACACACAGGATTAATCAATCAAGATGCAAAAATAATATGCAGATATTGCACTGCCTGCGACGTTCAGCTCATTCACGCGATGCACCGCCGATAATGAGGTGGCGAAAACACGTGTTTAGTTCATAAATAGAGAAAGCTGTCCACGGTGCCAGGAAATGTGAGGAGAGCCAGATGCAGGAACTTTTATTATTTGAATTTAGACAAATCGGAACAAGATTCACTTGTTACTAAAAATACTCCATGACTATCGCCCTCGTGGTCGAGTATGTATTCTTTCCATTGTAAAAGGATTAATTGTTCCAGTTAATCCTTTCACAATGGAAATAGAGCCCTGAAGACATACCAAAGGAGAGAAATTAGTTTAAAAGCTACGTGACAATTTGCACACGAATGTAATTTTTAAAATTTGTTCGGAAAAGTTAGAGTTATCGGAAGTTCAGTTCGTTGAACCTCCACTAAAGGGGAGATTCAACTGGACTTCAATAAAAATTCGAGTTGTCGAGAGTTGACTGTATGTACATTTTTGTAACCTACTCATGAATATCTACAGTGGCGAAATGTGTTAGGGGCGAAAGGCGAGGGGCCACTTTTCCGTAAACCGTTTTTGCTCGATTGCGGCATTCAGTTTCATCAACTGATCGCTATATCGTTGTGCAGTGATTATTTTGCTCGATTTCAGCAGTTTCAAGTACAGCCCTTCATGTATATCCCACGATACATACAACAGCACCTTTTTCTCATGGATATCCTGTTTTGCAGTGGATGTTGATGGCTATCCTGGGTTGACCCAGGATCGCTTGCATACGAGGTTGTCGCAATAGACCCATTTTTCATCCCTGGTGACAACCTTCCACAATAAATTCTTCCCTTAAAACTGCTTCAGCAACGACATGCAGATGCCCAATCGTTGACCAATATTACGCTCCATTAAAGTATGCGGAACTCACTTAACCATTCTTCTGAATCTTCCCAAGGCCTATAGATGCCATACCGCCATCGATTGAGCCACTTTCAAATGTTTCGGCAGTTGCATGGTCAATTATGTGGCATTATCTTGCAACAACGATTCTAGCTCGTCTGCGAGTTCCTTCAGTCTACCTGCACATGGCTTGTCCTCCAAGCTTAGGTCACCTTTCTTAAACCTGGCAAACCATTCTCGATACGTCTGCTCACCCATAACCGTTTTGCCATACGCCTGACATATTGAACTGTATGCTTCACTTGCACTTTTCCCTAAATTAAACATGAATAACAAACAGTGTCACAAATGAACTTTATCGACCGCCATGCTTGGCTTCATGTACGAACTGACAGCACAGGTCACCATCCGGTTAGACCCCTGCAGCGCCCGCTAGCAGGGGCGGCAGAAACTTTTGCATACCTCTAATAGATAAATCCCATAAAAAAAAAAAGTTCACTAATTAGAATGTAGTAATCTAGGAAGTCACAAAGCAAAGATGAGTTTAATTTACAGATTAAATATTAGCTGTTTCGAATTATCTGATTCACTACTGGGCGGAACAACTGCACTAAGCCATTTCATTTCATTTCATTTATTTCATATATTTATTCTTTCAGTTGCCACTACAGCAACTAGGAAAAGGAGGGAAAAGGCCGTGAGGCCTGACACAGCCCTCCTCTCCCCAGAATACAAAAAACATAAAACTTAGCAGAAAAGGCAAGCCAACACATATATGGTAGGTACCCGTACTTGCTCACAACCAACACATATACCAATGTGTTCCATCAACAATAGTCTTCATTATATCTAAACAAATAAGTATCATGTACACTTCACTACATAATCACATATATATTTATAAATAAACAACAAATAACGTTTGCACCTCACTCTATAAACATACCAACCCACATTTCTTCCATTTAGTCGAAATTGCCTATTGTTTACTAATTATTTCATAAGATATGCCTTTAGTTTTATTTTAAATAAGTTAAAATTATTAATTGATGTTAGTTCTTGGGGCAATGAGTTCCAGAATTTTGGGCCACTATAATTTATATTCATTTTAAATTTCTCAGTTTGTGGGAACATTGGAATTAGTAATGATCTATTCCTAGTATTGTGGTAATGAGTATGTATATTTAGTGTTATTATATCATTGTGTATACCATTTTTAATTCTTTTATACATTATTTTTCCCAAGTTATAGTCATATAATTGCTTTATCGTTAAAATATTATATATATTGGGGTTCACTTTTGACCGAATATATAAGATTGGTTGAAAATTATTTTATGTTTTAAGATCTATCAGTCTTATAAATCTGTTTTGCAGTACCTGTAGTTTATTAATATTATATTGTGTGGTTTGTCCCCAGGTCAAAATGCAATAATTAATGTGTGTTTGAATTAGAGTATGATATATAGAAATTAATATTTTTGGTGTTAAGTTTGGCAAAGCACTACTGACCATTCCGATATTTCTAGAATTTTTGTTACTTAAATTTTCAATGTGTTTGTTCCATTTCAAATCATTGTGTATAGTTATACCTAGATAAGAGTGTGTTGAGACCGTATTAATCCTGACTCCATTCATCAGAATCGGTAAATCGTATAAATGTGAAGCTTGTGAATTAGAAAAATCATTAATTTAGTTTTATTAATATTAACAACTAATTCATTTGCATTCAGCCAATATGTTATTAATTTTAGCTGAGTATTAGTTCTTAGTGTAAGCTCATTCATGTCAGTTCCCTTTAAAATAATAGTTACGTCATCTGCATATGGGATTGTATCGTTATCTTTTAATACTGCAAACAAGTCGTTAATATATAAATTAAAAAATAAAGGACCAAGAACTGATCCCTGGGGTACCCCCACAGTTTATGATTTGCAATATGGATCGATTCTGATGAATCTGAGTGTATTGCATTCTTTCTGACAAGTAACTTTTGAATAAATTATAGCTAGATCCCGGAGTCCTATAATATTTAACTTATGAAGTAATATATCGTGATTTAGGGTATCGAATGCTTTTGATAAATCAAGAAAGACTGTTATTTGTTTTTGTAATAGATTTTGTTGAATTATATTTTGTGTATGTAATAATGCTAGTTCAGTTGATTTATTTGGTACAAATCCGAATTGTCTGTGATGAAATATATTATGTCTTTGAATGTATGAAAATAGTCTGGTATGAATTAATTTCTCTAGTATTTTTGCGAAAATTGATAAGTTTGCGATTGGACAATAATTGTTTATGTCGTTTTTTGACCCATTCTTATATTTCGGAGTGATTTTGGAGATTTTTAAGGCATCTGGAAATATTCCGGTTTCAAGTATAAGGTTATAGATCTGCAACAATGGCTGAACTATGATATCTGCCACAAATTGTATGGCTATTGGAAAAAATTCATCGTAGCCAGGTCCGACATTTGTATTGATTTGGTTTAAAGCATGAGTAAGTTCAGTCCTTGTAATTTTCGACATATGAAAAGTATTTAGTCTTGAAATATTTTGTAGGTATTTTGTAAAGTGGATTCCTGAGAATATAAGTTGTTGCTTGGTCAATTGTGGGGACAATATAAAGTGACTGTTGATCTCATTAGCTATAGCCTGTTTATCAGTTATTTTATAAGTTGATTTGGTTAAATATTGCGGCGTAACTGGGCTGATATTTTTCCCCAGTAATAGATTCAGATGTTTCCATGCTAATTTAGGGTTATTTTGAGAGAATATATTAGTGTAGTAATTTCTTTTCAACTTCCGAATATTTGAATTCAATTTGTTTCTATATGTTTTAAAATTCTGGAAGTCGACTTGTAGTTTACTTTTAATAAATTTGGAATACAGTCTATTTTTTTTATTTATTCGATTTAAGAGATTCCTTGTTATCCATGGTTTCCTATTTTTTTAAATTTTATTACTTTTCGTTATTATTGGAAAAGCTTGATCGTATGAGTCTTTTAACAATATTGTAAATAAGTTATATGTTATATTTGGATTTTCCGCTGGTAGGAAATTTAACCAATTTATAGTTTGAAGCAGGTTCCGAAATTTTTCCAGATTATTAGAATTTTGATGAATGTTTATTGTTATTTTTTAAATATAAAATACTGAAAACTTTTAGAGTTGTCAGTTGAAATATCTGGTCACAGCATAAATTATAGTTAAAATGAAAACAGTAAAATTCAAACTATTTTGATTTATTTGCAGGAATTACTTATTTGATTTGCACGTGATCATAATTGTATATAATGTATCGCGTAAGAATGCTACTGGCAAGGCTACGGCGAATGTTGGAAGGCTACTGACATGGCTCTGGCCAATGTTGGCAGGTCTGCTTATGGAAGGAATTGTTCTTGGTGCTTGAAATGTTAGTCATCTAGTGTTACTTTGTTTCAATCTAATTTTATAAGGTTTGCAGAGCCCCTGGAATCTTGGAAAAGTACTGGAATTTGATTTCCCATTTTTCCATGCCTGGAAAGACCTTGATTCTTCGTTATTATTATTATTATTATTATTATTATTATTATTATTATTATTATTATTATTATTATTATTTTTGTGAAAGGTCTTGAAATAGTCCTTAAAATTTTTCTCAATTGAAAAAAAAAATCATTGAAATGTTTGATTTGATTGCATCACTTTGCTCTAGTTCACTGTGGTGTCTTCTCTCAGTGACATCACTTCATCTCATATGACATTGCAGTGCAACTTTTTTGAGTGCTATATATTCAGCAACCTTAGTTTGTGGTATAGCAGTTGTGTGCACTTCAGTGACCTCAAGTGCAAGATGACCCTTCCTTCTAACACGTGCTTTCCTCGCTGAAGGAGATTGATGTCTAGCCTGCCTGCCTTGTGAGTGTGTGTGTGGGGATAGATGTCTGTGGAAGAGGGAATTTTCACTGCTATGGCAAAATTGTTTTGTATAATTATCATTGTGCTAAATTCCAGATATTGCTTCATAGACATTTTATACAGAGCAGTTTTTGTGTGAGGAAAGTTTGCCATTTCATTGAAGATGTAAGACATCTTCAGTGGATTTTGTAAGACTTCTAAATGCATAGTAAATTACACCCCAATTTGCAAAATATAAAACAAAATCCCAATGATTTTAGCAAGAATTTTAATCTCCTGGAACTTTTTGATTAACTCTTGGAAAAAGCCCTGGAATTTAATTTCTGTAAATGTGTACATTCCCTGTTCATAATTGTATATGGAATACTGCACATACAAATATCTACTAAATAGCTGTTGCAAAGTAAATTTTTGGGTGTGGAAAGGCCAATTATCTGAGCTTCTGGAAGGAATTAGGGCTTTAACATGTAAATCCTATATCCAATAAATGAATGATTCATGTAACAATGGATTTTTTTCTGGGACAGAGTACAATCATTATAAGAGGTTTAACTGTACAAGAGACACAGTCTACATAGGAGAAATTTAGATTCCAGTTTAATAAATACTGTAACATTTGCTTGTCCAGTTAGTTCATCCCTATGACCTCAAAACTTCCAAATCTACAGTGAACAAACCACTTTTGAGTAGTTTCATATTTTATATAAAGGAAAATAAGATTCATAGTGGTGCTATGTACTGTTGGTTTTATCTTTCATGTTAATTAAAAGTAAAATGTGTATTGTTTCTGCAGTGTAAGGGACGTTAATTTATTGCTGTCATTTGTGATCTGCTGAACCAAAGAAAGTGTTCTTGTGTGTAAGTTGCCATCATCAATGTAATTAATTTTCTTTGTGATTCTTGAAATGTTTTTTTTTTTTTTTTGTCTTAGGAAGGCTTTGATTGCATATGCATATGTTCAGTATACGTAATGGTATGTTTTTGTGCTGATGTGGACATATTAATATATAATGAACAGTGATCTCTAAGTTTTCCCCTCCCCCTTCTTTCTAACAGACTGATGGTGCATCAGCTTGCCTTTTGATGACCGAAGAAAAAGCTTTATCAATGGGGTTTAAGCCTAAGGCATATTTGAGGTAATATTCTTTCACTTCTATGTGAAAATTATGTCTTGTATATGTCTTTGCTATTGAAGAGTATGGTATTTAAAAAGAAAGTTTTGCACTTTAGAAGGGAACGTTTGATGGGGAGATTTTTGGAGTTTTATTAGAGAGTAATAGTGATAGTCTAGAGTATAGAGCTGCTTTATATGACAAATGCTATTTATCTGCACTGCAGGGTTTAGAAATTTTGTTATTTAGAATATGAGACATGTCTGGCTAATCACAGAAAACAGCTTGAGAGAATTATATATTATACATAAATATTTTCATTAGATCTTTTTCATCAGTAGATTGCTTTAACACATTTCAATCATGTGTGTCTGCATGTGTGAATGATAAAAATTAATAAATTATCATTAATGTTAATAGGAGTATGTCTAGATGCATGTGTAAAAAACTTAATTTTTTTTTATTGTACATCATTAAACTTATATATTTGAAGTGGGAGAAATCGTGATCTGAAAAACAAGTTTCATAGTAAAACCATTTGTATTCATTTCTGATGTTTTTAACAGGCGATTTAAAGAAGATCAAGTTACTTTAAAATTAACTTCCATTTACAAAGGCATTTTTTTTTACGTGTGTGTGTGTCTCTGTGTGTGTGTTTACATTTTGCCTCTATTTCCTATCTCTTATCTTCATGTGTGATCCCTCTAAAAAAAAATGGTGCCATTTTGTACATTTTCATTCAAAAATGTTTTCATTAGTGAATTTTAAATTCTTTACAGTTCTGTTAAGTTTCTTTTAAAAATGTGAGTCGCGTGTTTTTGGTGTGTCTGAAAATTAAGCAACTTTAGAGCTTATAACTTCATTTTAAAAATAGTGCATGCATAATTTAAAGTATTTTCATAATGAAATTGATGGGATTATATTGTAGTATTATTGTTACATTGCTTTAAAATGCTGCCAAATGAATATCATTTTTATTCCCCTCTCTTCTCTCCCCCTTCCACATAAATAGTGCTGTCTGTAGAAGAACAAACTTTCCACAGCATACTAATTTTCGCATGGAGTACTTTAAACTAAGCAGACTGTTGTTTTAACTTTTCATTGCCATATTGAAATTACTACTTAGAGATGTTATTAAGTGTAACCACAAAATATTGTAATCAGTGTGGAGATTCGTAAACTGTGATGAGCACATGCACGCAAATGTGCATGATTGGTTGCTCAAATCATTAGTTCAATCCTCTCAAAAACAAAGTTATATATATGTATATACACTGAAGTGCCAGAAAAACAGGTACAGACGAGCTTATGCAAAATACATAGCAACGTCACCTATGCACATACTCGATTGCGACCGCCAGTGCGTATAATAAAGCGATAGACATCCTTGCCAGCTTGTCAGAGCTGTTTTCGGCCTGAGAACAACAAGTAATAACGATTTAAGCGATATTCAATGCAGTGTCATAGTTGGCACTCGTGAGATGGGCCATAGTATTTCGGAGGTAGAAACAAAGTTTGGATTTTCATGGACGATAATTGCAAGGGTGTACCGTGACTACAAGAATTCCGGCAAAACCTCCATGGCAACACCGCCACTGGACACTTGATGACTGGAAACAAGTAACCTGGCCTGACGAGTCATGTTTCCAACTGTATCGGGGAAATGGAAGGATTCGTGTGTGGCGCAAACCCCATGAAGCCATGGATCCCGCCTGTCAACAACGAACTGTACCGGCTGGTGGAGGCTCCGTAATGGTATGGAGTGTGTTTAACTGGACTTCACTGGGACCCCTGGTATGTCTACAAACGTCTGTGACCGGCCAACGCTATGTGCACATCCTTTCTGACGAGGTACACCTGTTCATGTCCTGCATTCATCTGAGTTTGGGGTGCTGCTATTCCCACCCAAGTCCCCAGATCTGAACGTGATAGAACACATTTGGGATGCCATGCAACGGGCTATCGAACACAGGAATCGGAGACCTCGGAAAACACCCGAATTGTGGAACGCTCTGCAGGAAGTATGGTGTGCATTGCCTACAGCCTATTTCCAAAAGCTAGTGAAGTCCATGCCCCATCGTATTTCTGTAGTCCTGTGCTCCCGTGGGGACCTACCAAGTATTAGACTGGCGTACCAGTTTTTCTGGCACTTCAGTGTATATAACTTAAACCAAAACTTTTGCAAGGAACAGAAAAAGAAAATTTTTTTTTTTTTAAATAAATTAAAAATATTGGACAATCTAAAAACCCAAACGTGCAAAAGCAGCAGAAAATTCTCAGAAACAATACTTACAATAAGCAGAAATAACTACAGCAGGAGCCAAAATATGCAAAAAAAAAAAAAAAAAAAAAAATAATAATAATAAAAAAACACACAAAGCAAATGAGCAGGGAGCAAAAATGGAATGCAGGAAGCTTTGAAACTGCTGAGTGGTTATTTGGTGATTTTTGGGGACTTGTAACTTTTGCATCTATGACATAGCTGAAACCCAAGTTCAACTAGGTCTTTGTGGAAGTGACTAAATGCAAAGTTTTGCTGGTCCTTGATAAAGCACTCAGCATTTTCAAAGCTTTCTGCATTCCATTTTTTCTCCACGGTAATCTGTTTTTTTTGTTTTTTTTTCGTATTTTTGCTCCTGCTGTAGTTATTTCTGTTTATTGTAAGTATATATATTTGTTTTCATGTAGACCAGGGCTCGAAATACCCGGGTGCACAGGTGCACGTAAAAAAATTAAATTGTGCACCCAATTGTTTTGCTGCAACGTGCACGCAGTGCACCCGACTTAAAAAATATATCTATTTTTAGTGTTTTACGCTATTTTGATGTTTGAACAAAATGTCGTGGGCCCACATCGCATGAATGTAGGAAGAAGGCTTATTACGACACCCTCGCCGGAACCGTGGCCTAAGAGAGAGCGCCCAAACTTTCCAATTATCGAAACAGTTCCGAGGGCAAAAGCTGTGTCAAAGCTATCAACTCCGTAGAGGGGAGAATTTAGATCACATGAGAACCCGGCGGCGACAGTGGTGGTGTGCATGTGCCACCGCTCTCGTCCACTGCCATCAGTTCCTGTAACACGGAGGGAAAGAAGTCTATTTTTGCTGGTGAAACAGCGAAAAAACCCCGCCAGTTCGTGGCATAAGATGATGATATTACCTTTCTCTTTATAAGAGTGCAACAAAGATAAATTCATTTGTGCCGTGCGGAAATATTCTTTCGCACTTGTAAACATCGATCTTGAAACTATCTATGTTTTTTCGAAGCATCACTGCCTATAACATTGAAGTTGAAACATTGAGGTTTTTTGCCCATTACTAGTGCAAACAATAGAAAGATCCCTCTCCATTGTTACAGTGCAGACGTAAAGTTGTGTGCTGTCTTTGGAACTTTTGGTTTGTGCCTGGTCTTCCGTTTTTGATTTGAATCTCTATCCATTGGATGAATAATTAAAACTCTTTTTTAAAATGCCACTGAAGAAGCATCCTGCAGCACCTAGCTTGAAAAATAATACTTTGCAGAAATATTTTCGTAAAGACATGAGCGGAATCCCTAAAACAGCAGTAGTGGACCAAAGTGATTCCTTACTGCTTGACAAACAGATGAAAGGAATAAGGGGAAATGATGAAGTGAATAAAGTAATAACAGAAAAAGATAAAGAATAAATAATTGTTGAGAAAGAAGAGGCTAAAGAAATAATTGAAATCGTTGATGAAAATAAAGCCAATTTTTTTTGAAATTGTGGATAAAGAAAAACTGAAAGAAATAATTCAGAGAAATAAAGTGGAAGAAGTAATTTGCACTAAAACTTACTTTCCAAGAGACTTGGAAAACTGGACGTGATTGGCTTTCCTACAATGAACACTTGAAAGCAATGTTTTGTACTGTTTGGTCATATGACAAAACATCATGTTCAAATACCTTTTGTGATAAGGCTGTTGTTCTTTAAGGAAACATATGGTTGAAGTACATGAGAAAATAACAGCACATCTTAAAGCAAGGGAATCAAGAACTGCACTTGCCAAAGCAAAGTATTTTGAGACCGCTATGCAGAGATCCATATTGAGGTTAGAAGAAAAGGAAATAAAGCAGTTACACACACTCTTTAAGATTGCCTTTCACATAGCCAAACAAAATATGCCATTTACAGCATTTAGAAATTAAATTAAATTATTAAGATGTGTTGGATGTAAAGTAACTGAAACCTATAACAATGATAAGCAAGCTAAAACATTCATTTCCTGTTGAATCACGGGAAAGTCCACTTTTTTTTTTTTTTCCCCTTTTTGCTGTGTTAAATGTATCACTTGTTCACTTCTTTTTGCTTCAGTAAATTCATCAAATCACAACGAATCCACTGCAAAATGGGAGGGGTGCATAAAAAGGTGCAATTAAAAATTAAAGTGACTAAATTTATAGCGGAAGAGAGGAAATCTTAAAAATCCAGCGCAAGGTTGATGATAAAGAATAAAATGATGCTGGGAAAAGAAAATCTAAATATTACTGACAAAACAAACAACAATAGTTGCCTTTAAGTCTGGTCCCACTCTTAAATGTTATGTTCATGTGAATCAGTAATATCAACACAGAATATTTACGAAAGTGGTAAGAACTGGTAATTTAGCAATTATTAGTTTAATGTTATTAAAAAAAACCCTTACAATTGCTGAAAATTTGCAAATAAAAAACCTCTGGCATTGTCAGAAGAAATTTCTTTCAGTAACAAATTTAGCGAAGAGCTCGGAAAGTAGATTTTCACGTTTTACGAGAGCTAGCCAAAAACAGCTAGTGGTTATATCCTACAGAATGAAGAATTAACGACTAATGGTTATTTATGAAAAAAACAACAACAAAAAACCCTCCCCTCTCCAGGCCCAGTTTGCTGAACAAACAGCTACAGCAATGGGCTCTGTCTCTTTCCTAAATTTAATCTCCATCTCCCAGCAGGTAATGCACGAAGTTGGTCGGTCAAACTAATTGTAAAAAAAAAAAAATATTATGTTGGGTGTGATTAAATTTAGAATATTATAGAAGCAAAAGTAGAATCTAATTAAAAAAAACCTAGGTGGGGGTTTTCGAGCTGGGCCCACCTTGGCGAACCCTGATCAAAAAGTGAGAGCAATTGTGACATGATTGTAGATCATTTGCACCCATTTTTATGCATCATGCTTCTAGCTGGCGACATTATGACACAATAGACAGTACATTTTGCCACTGCGCCCAATGTGTCTGAACATGACTGGAAGAATATTCCAGTGATTTTCAGCCCTGTCTTGGCATCTTATCCTTCTAGATTTCAATCCCATTGAACATCTGTGGGATGACTTGACATGAAATAAGCATGCAGACATTGTCTCCTTCTATCCACCAATGATGCATTATGGAAAATTTTATCAACTGCATGGCTGAATGTTTCTCAAGATTTATTCTGGCATCTTGGCAAATCCATTCTATGACAAATTTTCAAGATTCTTGCATGCCACACATTGCCTCACCTATTACTAGGTAATTGATCATAATATTTTGTTGATTATCATTCTTTTGCATACTGTTTTTTTTTCCGGTTTATTTATTTTTTTCATTTATTTCAGGAATTATGTGTATGTATCTCAAGACCCCAAGGATCAACTTTTGCTTGGGTAAGTTTCAAAAGAATAAAGAGTTCAAAAAAATTTAAGAAAACATGACCTTTGAGGATAGGATTTTGTATGTAACAGTGATTTCAAGACTTCTATCATTCTTCTTCTAATTTCTAAAGCAATATTTTGATTGTTCTCTATGTCAAAAAGAATATATATTTGTGTAACAGGTTTGTACCTTTTCATTAAAGTGTTTGGAAAAGTCCCACTGGACAAAACACTTAATAAACAAAAACAAAAAAATTCTAACATAAATCCACAAAGAGTGTATGCTTCACCATAAAAAGAGCAGTAGAAGGGGGGGGGGAGCTGTCTCAATGGCTGACTTGGTAGCAGAATAAACTGCTGTACAATCCTCTGAGCTAGTGCCAGGTTTGAGTCTTGAATGAGGTATGGGTGATATGTTTGTTGTACAGTGCTGAAACCACCCTAAATTGTGGTTGAGCATTGTGATAATTTGACTCCCCCCCCCCCCCAAACATCTAATGGTAAATATGCGAGTGCTTCAAAGTGCACATTTCCTGAAAATATACATTGGCGTGCAGAAATTAAGGATGAGACAGTTTTTCGAATGTAACGTCGTGCAGAAGTGCTCCACATCGACTCAAATCATACCATAAGATCCCCAAGATGTAAGAATATGGGACAAGTGAGCAAAACCGTCCAAACAAGGAATCCAAAGGATACAAAGGCACTTTATTGAAAAGGTAGCTTCGAGCACAACTGGACAGAAACGTCCATGTGACAGGCGGCTGCCAAGAAAAATCCAGTCTTTAGTGGGGATATGATCACCCCTGACTGCGTTGCAGGATTTACAATGTATGTCCATGCTAAGGACGAGGTTGTGAAGGAGCTGTTGAGGAATCGCATCCCATTCCTCTTGTAGCGCCAATCGCAGCTGCGGAATCGTTGCTGGCGGCTCGTGAAGTGCTGCCAAGCGTCTCCCGAGAAGGTCCCACACGTGTTAGATTGGATTTAGGTCTGGGGAACTTGCGGGCCAATCCATGCATTGAATATCTTCACTCTCCAACAGCTCTGCGACAGCCACTGTACGATGAGGTGTAGCGTTGTCATCCATGAAGAGGAACTCAGGACACACAGCACCTCTAAATAGACGCACGTGAGGCAGGAGAACCTCGGTACAATAGCGGACACCAGTGACTGAACCTCCTTGGAAGATGTGGAGGTCAATACGGCTACCAAGCATGATACCGCCCCAAACGAGAACTCCGCCACCTCCAAACCGGTCCCTTTCAATGAGGTTAGAGGTGTGATTGCGTGTTCCCTGCTCTCTCCAGATGTGTATACGTCCAGAATCTCTGGTCAGACTAAATCGGCTCTCATCCGTAAAGAGAACTCGACCCCATTGCTGATGTGTCCAGTTCTTGTGTTCCTGGCACCACAGAAACCGCCGTCTCCGATGAGCAGGCGTTAATGGCACACACCATACTGGTCGTCATGCAAATAGACCACCTTTGTGCAGCCTCCTGGCCACAGTAAAACGCGATAACGGACGTCCAGTTGTCTGTTGCATGTGCCTTGCGATTTCTCCCGCTGTCTGCCGCCTGTCTCTTTTCTCCTGTAGGACAATATACCGGTCGTCCGCCGCCGTGGTTGCTCCTGGACGACCACTGCTAAACTCTCGGACAGCTGTTCCTGTTGTTTGGTTTGAAATGCTCTCCAAGCTCGTGAAACGATGCTGTGAGTGATCCCAAACTCCTCAGCCACAATAGTCACACTTCTACCTTCTTCCAACTTCCCAATGGCGCAACCTCGGGTAAAACCATCCAGATGTCGTCTATTGGATTGCCTGTTGGCCATATCACACGGTGGCAGCAACTCGACGTTGTTCAAACTGATGTACACCGTGCAATAGCTTTCACCGAATTGCTGAGCGTACACCGCCCGTGTGCTTTTATACCCTTCCGACACTCCCCCCCCCTCCACGTCCTGCTGCATATATGCACATGCCCTACCGTACCGGACCCTAGTCTATCTCCTGAGTGGTCTTTCGGTCTGTTCTGCCTGCTCGTTCTGCTGTTATTCTAATTTCTCCTCTTCGTCCTTAATTTTTGCACACCAGTGTAAGATCTTGTAGTTTGTGAAATGGCAACCTGTAATTCACTCTCGTATGATAGCCAAGATGGTTTTTCATCTTCACAACCATTGTTAAGCTGACAACTGCATTGAAAGAAGAATGCCTCCCCCCCCCAATTTTAAACTTCCTACTGTGAAAAAATCTCACAAAAGATCATTGCTGTCATTCATGCCAAAATTTTCTTAAAATATTTCTGCTATCCAAACACTTTAAGAGGAAAGTACACTGGTATCCAAAATTTTAAGTCCAGAAGGCAACAGTGGGTAAATAATCAAAGCCCTCAATGATATGTTACAGTGTTCACAGGACATATGCAAATAAACACAATAAACATGCCCACAATGAAATTTGCATATGAGTGAGTAAAATACTGTCCAATATGTAAATTGAGTTACATACTTAAAGCCAACAGAGAACATCAGTGATGTTGGCTCATCAAACATGTGTATCCAATGTTGTACAGTGGCAAGTAAAATACTGTCCAATATATAAATTTAATATGTACAATGAAATATTATATTTGTATATACAATAAAATCTTTAAATTCAGCCAACAAATTTAAATTTGTATTGTGAGTGACTCTTGTTATTAAGATCGTGCATTGAAGGCAATTACCTCTATTGCTTTGGACTATATCTGCACGAATTTGAATTCTCCTAATACCATCCTAGTTATCACGTATATATTTTTGCACCACTCCTCACAAGATGAAGGAAATATTCAAAGCTTTCAAACGCTTCGGAATAAGACTCGCAGTGGAGGAAACGCATTTGTGTTTTCTAATAAATTGTAGAGACTTGCATATCATACCCGGATTCCTCAGACTAAGGACAAAACCTCGTTCCTGGAGGGACGCTTAAGTGCTAAAATACGCCGAAAATAAAAGACTCCTCGCTGAAATCAGAGCCAAAAGATGTCTACTAGACTCACTACAAAAAAATCCTATGACTCATACCTGCGACTACCTGGTGTTAGCATGAATGGCGGAACCTAATATTTTCAGGGGGGTCCAACTGCTCCCAGAGCAAAAACAATTTACAAAAAGTAAGGAGACAGAGAAAGAGAAATAAAACAACGTAGGGTAGATAAGTACATACTCGTACATAACATCATCATCATCAACCACTGTCAATCCCCTATTGGATGGAGGTCTCCACAAGTGCCTTCCACAACTTTCTGTCTTGAACCTGCGTCTTCCAAGTCACTCCAGCAGGCTTTCGTATTTCATCCACCCAATTTTCACGTGGTCTTGTTCTGCGTATTTTCGTGCCCCTTGGTATTATACACTATCTACCAACAAGTAATTGGACACCTGTGATAGCAAAGGAAAACAAAGTTTATTCACCTTCAATAGTTGGTGGAGCCTCCACGAGCGGCGATTACAGCTGCAACCCTCCGGGGCATACTCTCAACCAGGCGTTGTACGGCGGCTAGCGGTATTTTCTTCCACTCGGCTTGGAGAAGACAGGTCAGTTCCTTCACCGATTTCGAACGGTGGGGGCACCCCTTAAGTCGACGCTCCAACTCATCCCAGAGGTGCTCGATAGGGTTAAGATCCGGGCTCTGCGCAGGCCAGTCCATTCAATTAACCCCATTGTCACCATACCAAGCCATGGTGGACCTCGCAACTTGACGGGTGGCATTGTCATCCTGAAAGTAACATGGGTCCACCCTGTAAAACTGCCACAACGTAGAAAGCGCATGGTCATCCAAAATGGTGCAGTAGGTCTCGGCGTTGAGTCTACCAAGAATTCTGACCAAGGGTCCCGTGCCGTACCAGGAGAAACTCCCCCATAGCATAATTCCACCGCAGCCGAACTTCACAGTTGGCACAATACATTCCGGCAGGAGGCGTTCTCCAGGCAGATGATGCCAAACCCAGACCCTGCCATCCGAACGGTAGAGGGTGAACCTTGATTCGTCGTTCCAGAGAACCTGTTTCCACTGTTCAACGGTCCACTGTCGACGTTCTTTGCACCACGTTAGCCGAGCAGCGCTATTGGACTTGGTGATCAAAGGCTTGTGGGCGGCAGCATGTCCATGATAATCAAGCAGATGGGCTTGCTTATGGATGGTATTCATCGAAAGAACACTCCCGGATGCCTGTTGAAACTCCTCGCGGATGTGGCCCATCGATTTGGTGAGGTTCTTCCGAATTTCTCTGGCCAGCACCCGTCGGTCTCTAACTCCCAGTTTTGTGGGTCTGCCGGGTCGGGGCACATTCCGACAGTCACCTCTCATCTTCCACTTGCCAATCATGTAGGTCACTCTCGATTTTGGGTACTTCAACTCGCTGGATATGTCACTTATGGATCGGCCATTTCTGTGATACCCGACGATTACACCTTTCTCGAAATCAGAAAGCTCCGAACTGCGTGGCATCTTGCATGCGACTGGTTGCGTTGTTGTTTCCCACACAATATTTAAGGGCGGCGGCCATGACGTGTATCAGGACCGCAGATATCTTCGATTGCAGGGGTGTCCAATTACTTGTTGGTAGATAGTGTATCTAATATTTCAGTTGCTGAAGCATGGCTTTGAGAGTCCTCATTTTGATCATGACGTCATCAACATTTTTCCTTTCTCTAATTCATGTGTTCCTCTTCCTATCTTTCTTGATTACACCAAGCATGCACCTTTCCACATTTTGCTGAGTTGTCTTGATCCTTTGTATGTCTTTTTCAGCAAGGGTTAATGCGTCTGCTCCATATATAAGAAATGGAAGGATACATTGCTTAAACACTTTTAGTTTAAGACATAATGGTAAACTGCTCTTGAAAAATGTACTGTTTGTTCCAAATGCTCTCCAACTAAGTTTTGTATGCTTATTTACCTAGGCGAGTCAAAAGTTTGTTCCATTTTGAGCTCCACATAATGTTGGGTCTCCATTCCTGTGCAAAACGATCTCCACCGTCGACTGCGTACACATGAACACAAAAGGCTATAATGACATGCGTTTGGCACTGAGCCACATTGCTTTATCAGGTGAGCAGAGAATGGAGGTCGAGAAACGCACTGTTTGAGTTCACCTACACCATTATTGGAAAATTGGGTTAAACGCGACTGCAGCGAGACAAATTTCTGCCCTTAAAGGCGAGAAAACAGTGGACAGCAGCACTGCACGAAAATGGTTCCGGCATTTCAATGCTGCAGACATCAGTGTCAAACACAAATCGAGATCAGGAAGTCCATCGAACACCGACACCACGTCGGAAGCTGTGACAGCGAACAGCTGTACTAATACACAACAAATGGCAGCTGAGGTGGTGTCTTCCCAATCCATTTTTGTTCGTCATCTGCACAAGCTTGTTTTCCCCTCTCGATGCCATTGATTGGTTCCCATGCATTGACACCCCAGAAGGCGAAACAAGTAAAAGATTCTTGCCAAATCCACAGGACGATAGGTTTTGGCATCCTTATTGCCACAGACGATGAAAAGTGTGTAATCCTACGTTATCAACTGGGATCCTACATTATCCACTGGGCACCAGTGTCTGTGGACAAATCAGGAAGCACAGCCAGTGGCACAAAGAAGGAAACTCTAGTGGAAAGTCATACTGTACATTTGGTGGAATTGTGAGGGGTCCCCAATACTGGGAACTTGTACAAGATATTCAGGCTCCGGACGGAATCTCTATGCGAAACAACCGCCGTCACCCAGCACTCATCAATAGAAAGCGGCCGTGGATTGGGGTACTACTCCATCTTCCATACAGCTCTGACTTGGCCCCACCGAATGCCACCTGTTTCGATCCGTGGACTATTTCCTACGAGGAGGGCACTTCTATTCATTGGTGGATGTGGAATCTCACATCAGATAGTTTCTGTCCTCGAAACCTGCCGAGTGGTACCGCCGTGAGAATGTGGAACGTTGGCAAAGTAGTGTAGGACAACGGCCTGTACTTTGCAGAATGAGGTGAGCATGTATGGCTATTCTGTATTATTCAGCTTTTTAGCTGCAAGCGGAACAAACTTTTGACTCACCTTCACATTTCATCTCTATGTAGACCTTGCTTGCTATCTGTTGATCAAGGTAAATGTAGGTATCGGTCACATCCAGATTTGCCCCATCAACTTCCTAAGCTTTAGTTTTTGTAAAAGCACTGTACATGAATTTGTCAAATGTAAGTTCATTTGTAAACCCCTTCTTTTCTCTTGTCACCAAGTTCCTGGATCATACATACACTCTAGCTCTGAGAGGGTACTCCTAAAAATGACTATGTCGTCAGCAAAGCCAGGTTTTGTTAAATAATTTACATTAATCTTTTCCTCCCTTGTCTGCACAGTTCAATGACTGAAACACATTCTGCAAAAATGGCAATGAAGTGTTTAGAAGATATGTTGTCAGCTTGTCTCACTCCCTTTCAAATTTTTAGAAGTGTTGTATCTTCAGACAGTCGAACCTTTGTATTTGCATTTTCATAAATTTTATTAATGGTGGTTATGTATTCATCTTCAATACCTCAGGATTTCAAAGACATCAAAACTACTGATGATTTCACAGAATCAAAGCCTTTTCATAATCAGTAAAAGCCAGGATTTCATTTTCATTCTTTCTTTCAATTAGTTCTCTCAATACGTATATATGATAAATAGTGCAACTGCTGCTCCTGAATCCAGCTTTTTCTTTTAGTTAAGTAAAGTCCAATTTTTCTTCAAGTGATGCGACAGTGCCTTCCTGAAAATGAAGTGAACAACTAAGAACTCCTCTAGCTTCTGGAAATATGCTGTAGGCAATGCACACCATACTTCCTGCAGAGCGTTCCACAATTCGGGTGTATTCCGAGGTCTCGGATTCCTGTGTTCGATAACCTGTTGCATGGCCAGAGATGCCAACAACTACGGAACCTCCGTAGTTCCTACGGAAAAAGCTCTTGTACTATGGAATACGGAAAACCATGATTTTTCTATGGAAAATTAACAGAAGTTATTAATTTTTATTTTGCTTGTTCCCTTTCCCAACGCAGTGGCGGCCACTTGACAATCCGTCATGTTCTGCCTCTAGTTCTGCCTCTCAAAGCTGCTCGGATCTTAGCGCTAGCGGCCGGTACTCGATGATTGAGCCTTGCGCTGAGTCATTTTAAGTGAAAACCCTCCCTCCCCATTTTTGCAGCAGCTTGACATTCTGGGGACCTCGCTTTGGTGGACGTGGGTGGAGTTGGGCCTGAAGCTCTTTCGCAGTGCAGCGACAAGCTGTTGAAAATCGTTTGATGCAGAACGTGAGTGTTATTGCCTGGCATCGGAATTTTTTTTCTTTTAAATCGTGAGTCGACCATTCATGTCAGTAATTAATATTTTGAAGTATGCTTGGATTTCGTTGTAGAGTTCGCCAAAATGCGTAATTACGCGCCTAGTACGCATCAAAATTTTACCAACGCGTAAAAATATGCATCAGGAATTTTTCGCGACGCGTAGAAATACAAGTCTTGAAGCACATAAAGTATGCACCAACACGTAAAAATATGCATCGAGGAACGCGTGAAATACACATTAACGCGCAAAAACACACATCGAGAAACTTGTAAAACTACGCATCGTAGAATTTTACCAACGCGTAGAAATACGCATTGAGACAGCATTTCGCCTTTCAAAAACGAATTGAACGAAATAAAGATTTCTTCCGCAATCGTAATTTCGTTTTCCTGCGATGTTGCCTCTGTCCAGTATTGTTGTTATACATAATTTTATTCCATAAATCTTTGTATTTCACTTTGAAAACGGAGAGAAAATTTCCGAAAACGGAAATTCGACGGCGAAAAAATTCCTGTGTTTCGAGGAATTTCTGCTTTTTTGTCGTAATTTGGGTTATCCTCGAGATCGATGCATAACTGAACAGAAACTTTGGGGCAATTGGTAGTGGTGAAGGAGGCTTTTCGCCTGAAACTTTCGAAAACGGAAATTTCGTTTTTCAAAACTTTCGGAAACAGTGAAGATTTCTCCCGTAATCGTAATTTTATTTTTCACGCGATGTTTCCTCTGCCTAGTAGTGTTGTTAAATTTCATTTTATTTCGTAAATATTTGCATTTCACCTTGAATATGGAAGGGAAATGCCCGAAAACGAAAATCGGGACGTAGCAAAGGTTTCGTCCGTAACTGTAATTTTTTTCCCCCATCGATGTTCCGAACTTGTATCCTGTGTTCTTAAATATTCCCCCAAAAAAGGTTTGCATTTCAGCTTGATAAAGGGGGAGAGTCCGAAAACTAAAGTGACGAAGCTGAAAAATTTGTAAGACTTGATGCATGATATTCAAAAGCATTCATATTCTCCTAGTTACACTACCTTTTATCTAAAATAGTGAAAGCTATCATGCATTCATGGTCCGCAAACTGAAAGTTCTTTCAGCATGATGGATAAAATTGTCATGGCATCCAAGGGGTTTGTGAAGCCTACTATCGTAGCTGATGGTGATGTCAACTTAATTTTTCAAATAAGTTTTTCATAAAAGAAAAATCAGAAAGGACACAACTGGTAATTGGAGTAAAAAACAAGAATGTATTAAAGTGAAATCATTTTAAACGAAAATGAACTTTCTAAGTTCTATACTACTGTCAGAAAATTTCACATTGAAGAATGTTCTTATATTCAAGAAAAGATACTGATCTATGATGAATTCTTAAAACATGCAGAAGTAGTAGATCCTTCACTTAGAGCTATAACATCATTTACTTCTGTATTACACATAGTCAAACACCTTCCATTTATAATAACTGAAAGTGAACTTGATATACTGAAAGCGGAATTCCTTGTTATCAAGCTGACAAATTAGAGACCATAGCAGTAACAGATAGAATAGATGTCACTTGGTCAGAAATCTCAAAATTAAGAGGCTGTAATGGAGCAGTTAAGTATACTATTCTCTCGAAAGTAATGTTTGCAATACCTGTAGTTCCACACTCGAATGCTGTGAGTAAGAGAGATTTTAGTTTAGTGCGAAAAAATCAAGCCCGTTTCCAACCTAATTTAGGTTTAGAAACTGTAGAAGCACTTCTTATTGCAAAAATGAATATGTTCTCCTCTGGGCAAGTGTGTTATGAAAAAGATTTTCTGCTGAGGAACTCAAATCTGCAAAACATTGTACAGCCAAATCACTAAAGAAAGCTGTTTAATCAATTTTTTGTTGTGTAAAAAAAAATGTATCAGTCATGGTGTATATTATTTTCCATGTGAAAAATTTGGAATATTTTAATGCAGATTTTTATGTATATAAATGAATAAATAAGTAAAAAAATGCTAATTAAATTAAATGAGTTTTTCTCGGTTAAAATTATTCTTTTTGGTATGACTACTGAAAAATGGCCAAAACTACTGAAAATATCTGAAACAGGTTGGCATCTCTGAATGGCATCCCAAATGTGTTCTATCACATTCAGATCTGGGGACTTGGGTGGGAATGGCAACACCCCAAACTCAGATGAATGCTCCTCTAACCATAATTTAGTGTCCGGACACTTGTGTGGAGGTACATTGTTCTGTTGGAACAGGCCCAACCCATCAACATGAACAGGTGTACCTCATCAGAAAGGATGCGCACATAGCGTTGGCCGCTCACAGACGTTTAGACGTACCAGGGGTCCCAGTGAAGTCCAGCTAAACACACTCCATACCATTACGGAGCCCCCACCAGCCGGTACAGTTTCTTGTTGACAGGCGGGATCCATGGCTTCATGGGGTTTGCCCCACACACGAATCCTTCCATTTGCCCAATACAGTTGGAAACGCGACTCATCAGACCAGGCTACTTGTTTCCAGTCATGAAGTGTCCAGTGGCGGTGTTGCCATGCCCAAGCGAGGCGCATAGCTCTGTGTCGTGCACACATCAAGGGGACTCAAGTTGGCCGTTGGCTCTCAAAGCCCATATCGTGCAGGGTATGTTGCACAGTCTGGACGCTGATGCTTGTTGAGGCTCCAGCATTGAATTTCGATGATACCTGCGAGAGTGTTGCACGCCTATCGCGTGAAACGATTTTTGACAGCCAGCGATGGTCACATTCACCCGATGTCTATTTATGGCCACACTGGTATCTTAGGTTGGAGGTTTCGCCGGAATTCTTGTAGTAGCCCTTGCAATGGTCGTCCGTGAAAATCTAAACTTCGTTTCTATCTCCGAAATACTATGGCCCATCTCACGAGCGCCAACTATGACACCGCTATGAAAATCGCTTAAATCGTTATTACTTGTCATTCTCATGCCAAAAACAGCTCTGACAGCTGGCAAGGATGTCTATCGCTTTATATACGCACTGGAGGAAGCAACCGAGTATGCGCATAGGTGGCGTTACTATGTATTTTGCATAAGCTCGTCTGTATCAGTTTTTCTGGCACTTCAGTGTATTATGCCGTGCACATACGATAATGGAATTTGGGACCATTTTTCCTGTAAAATATATTCCAACTGTGCCAGTGAAGTTGGAGGTGGAAAGTGGGTTGGACTGACTTTCGCTCCAGATATTCACACAAATGTTCAATAATAATATTGACGTCTGTAATAGCTGTTGTACCTCATCTTTATGCTCTGCAAACCACAAGTTGACACGTTGCGCACAATGCATGAGTGTATTATCTGCTTGAAACCAGCAGTGACCGTTAGGGAATCATGGCTTCAACATTGGGTGCAGGTGCTCCGCAAGAAAGGATTAGTACATTGCAAATGTTACACGACCCTGTAGAACAACCAGTGACACTAAGAAAATGCCATGATATGGCAGACAACAGCATCAGGGGTTAACCTCCATGCTTCACAATGAGAATCAAACAGTCAGGTTTGTACGCTTCTGCAGGTTTTTGTCTGACGTACACTCTACCAGTGGTAGGAAACAATATGCAGAACGATTCACTAGACCAGATGACACGTTTCCAGTTTTTAGCATCCCAGTGTTTGTGTGCTTTGCACCACCTTACATGTTTTGTTGCATTGATGATGGTAATCATCAATGCAACAAGTGTCGTTTGGCCCTTCGAGCTTAGTTGTTTATCATTAGCTACTCAGTTTTAAATATATTTGTATATATATTAAATACATATTTTACAAATCATTGGAAACTCATTTTAAATAGCAGCGATTTTTTTGTTGTTTTTGTTTATCGTTTTTCAATGCTTCAGGTGACATTTTCTCTAAGTTATTTTATTTTCATCTTCAATATTTTGGGCTACCCCCATAAAGAAATTCCTGTTGCGCCACTGAGCAGATCTTTCATTTTCTAACAAAAAATTCGTACCCAACCTGAACAGCTAGACTGAAAACAAATATTAGAAAATGTTGAGCGCAACTGAAAATGTGTTATCATCTGTCAAATGATGATATCCAGAAGGGAGTGCATTCTGCCAGTTTGTTTGCAGGCGCCGGACCCAGTTGGAGGCTAAAGGCTTAAAGAGGTGCAATGATCGAGAAATCCCCCCTTCCCCTCCATCCTGTGAAATACGATGAAATGTGTAAAGCACGCCAAAATCTTTTCATCTTCTGACTGTCAGTAAATGCCATAAATGAATTAAAAAGGGTGTCTGAATTTTTCGGATGTTTACTGCTGGCAACAAACGTCCAGATCTGGTAAGCTATAGTTATACAGTATTTGAACGCCTAATTGTACCTGGGGTGGCAACAACCATTTAGCATTACAATTAGATATCTCTTGGATTAAACGGATAAGTCTGTTGTTGAAATGGCAGGAACCAGTTCTTACTCGAGCGCTCTGAAATTCACATCAAGCGCAGTGCCTAAACAAATCTCTTGAGTTTTCTCTACCCCACACCAGCATTATGCACGAAGCAGACTGGTGAAAACACAAACATCAAGGAAACGCTGATATATTGTTTCTAGCATCGGCAAAAACACCATCCAGAATGCCACAGAGTGTGAGCGATTTTGTTACTCTTATAGTTCGACAATAGATGTTCTTGCAGTAAAAGCACTCGCATTCGTCCAGGGTAGTTTATCTTCTATGTGAGAAAACACCAAGAATGACCTGTGCTCTGTGCACAACAAGTAGTATACTCACCGCTTAATTTGAGTTCGAGTTCTTTTGTTCAGTTATTTATTTCTCAGACGTATTTAATGGGTTTTCTGACCTCGAGTAAGACACATTCGGACTTGGAATAGAAGAAAGAAAAAAAAAAAATGCACAGAAGGAAGGAGAGAGACCCTTCTCCGCAGTGATTATTGCTTTAAAGAAATTTAAAGAACTCTTTAACGATCTTTTTTAAGGTGAAAAACAGAGCGTTGGATTAACTTTTAAGTACATTTGTGCAAAATCAGTTTTCACAATGTACTTGAAGGGTTTTCCAGAAAACAGCGAAGTATGGTGACGGTATCCAGGAAATCGTGAAAACCCCCAAAACAAACTAGAAATTATATGTGAACTACATAGCTTTAGGGCGTTTCCTGGGTGGAAACCCACAGTGAGGGAGACCATGAAATTCCAGAGGGGGTCTGGACCCCCAGGTCCCCTACCTTCCACCGCCCATGGGTGTTAGCCATGCTATTCACTTTAATAAATCCCTCCCGGTACTTACGGCTATTATCGACTCTGAAGTTAAGCAAGCCCAGAAAAGACACATCCATAAACTACGTAATCTTGTGGACCAGGATGTTGTTGAGAGGAATCGTACCTCATGTACATGTAGGCCTAACCAGAATTAATCACAACCTTCAACTAACTTCATCAATTACAGTGATTATCTTCTAAACCAAATCCAAATATCAGCACTAAATATAGGCCTAAAATTCGCCTTCCCGAACTCCAGGATTAATAGGTTGAAACTTATTCCGCAAGCAGAAGCCATCATTTCCCATCTACCGTTAAGAAAACAAAATGATGCATGGCATCGATTAATCAATTCGATTAGGAAATTTCATGTTCAAAGACACAACGCGGATTTGACTCTTCTTACAGAAAAGAAAAAGCAACTTTTACAATTATGCGATGATCCCAATATATTGATCATATCCGCTGATAAAACCTCGCAAATTATTATTCTGAACAGAATAGACTACCGGAAGAAAATGCTAGAGGCAATTGATACTATCCCGCACGTCACTCTTAGTTCAAACCCTATTAATGCTACCATAGTGGCCATACATAAATTGAAGAAAATCTCAAACCTCCCAACAACCATTTCACAATGCTTGTACTGCCCTCCAGGTGCATGAGTTCCTGAACTTTTTGGTAAACTAAAGACTCATAAACCCGGACACCCATTACGCCTGCTAGTATCTGGGTTTGCAGCACCTACCAGACCTATAGAGAAGGCACTAACTAATTTCCTTCAACCACTAGTTAATAATTCACTCTACTCTGTTAAAGGCACAGTACAAGCTATTAACAAGATCAAATCCTTTAATGCAAATAACTCAACCTTTATTATGGCTTCTCTTGATGTCATTTCTTTGTTCCCTAATGTTTCGATCCAAACTGTACATGACATCATTCAGACAAAACTACTTGAACTTAAATATGAACCAGAAACAATCCAATCCATCATTACAACCTTAAAACTAGTACAGAGCAGATCATATTTTCAAATCAACAACATTATTTATTGCCAAACTGAGGGTGCCCCAATGGGATCACCACTATCTCCGATTCTAGCGGAAATTCTACTACAACACATAGAAAATAAAGTGCTACAAGAATATCAACAACCTCCGTGCTTTTACATAACATATGTAGATGATGTACTTCTCTTCTGGGATCACGAACCAGCTGACCTACGAACTTTTGCTGAACACTTATCATCCCAAATCCCGACCATAAAATTCTCCATTGAACTGGAAAGTGAAGGTAAATTGCCATTCCTGGATTTTATGCTTGAACAAGATGCTGTCAGTCACTTGCACCTTGCAACACTCTGTATATAGGAAACCCTCTTCTATACCTACATTGATCCTGGCTTCTTCAGCACATCCAAAAAGCTATAAACTCTCCTCAATCTCTTTCCTTCTACGCAGAGCCATCACGCATTCATCTAGTTTCAGCAGACGTAAATGTGAAATTAACAAAATATTCAACATCACCCTCAACCATGGCTTTCCCACCTTTATCATAAAAAAAGCTCTTAAGAAGCTCCACCAAGAAAACTCAACTACTCTCCAGAGGGACCAACAACTTTGTAGATATGTAGGTGCCATAGATTATTATTCAACCATACACCTGTTCTCAAAGCCATTAGCAGAAACTTTCACCTGGAATTCGGAATACGTACTACAAACATTTTCCAGTTAATTAAAAAAGATCGAGACCAAGTAACAAAACTAAACAAATTTGGTGTTTACAGCATCCCCTTAAAAAGTACTGATGCTGACACTCCCAATAGTAAATATATAGGATCTACAAAACATACACTAGCAACAAGACTGAATGAACATAAATACGCCGTAAAGAATGGACTTAGAAACTCTGCATTGTCTTGACTCATGTGCGATGGCATTCACTATCCAATTTAGAATGATACTTCCATCATCATAACACCTAGTGCTGTCTCTTCATTGCTGTTCATTGAGAGCCTTGTAATTGCTACTCAGAGACATTTATGCTGTAATGACAATGTTCCAGTATCTGTACCTACAATCTGGAAACTATTTACAGGTCCGAATACAAGGCAAACTGAGGACGAAATCACTTAATCTCGATTTCTGCTATATTGCTCCTTGTTCTATCTCCAGATGAGAACAACACAATTAATTTAGTTACCTACTAACCTTCCTTTATTTTTACAATGCAGTATTGTATGTATACCTGCATTCCATTTTCTTTATGTCATGATACATGCCACGTTGTTTGACAATTTGATGCCACGTGACATTATGTCATATTAATATCTGATATCTATATTATGTCATGTAACACTCTATTTAAACTTACTCCTTCTTCTGTATCTGATGATGGGTTCTAGGGAAACCTGCAAGTTCTCGTATTTGCATATACAATAAAATCTTTAAATTCAGCCAACGAATTTAAATTTGTATTGTGAGTGACTCTTGTTATTAAGATCGTGCATTGAAGGCAACTACCTCGATTACTTTGGATGTAAATTTGAGTTACATACTTAAAGCCGACAGGGAATGTCAGTGACATTTCTCATTGACAGCACATGTAATAAGCATTCTGGTGGCTCATCATACATGTGTATCCAACGTTGTACAGTGGCGAGCAATAGGATGATAAGAAGCAGGCCAGTCTCAGGCTACATGGGACTTGAATGTCTACCCCAGAGTAATTTCATGGTTTTAGCAGCAATTCAACAACACCAGTAGGGTGTCATGAACGCTCAGCCCAGGTCATCCAAGGTGTACGACACCTCATGAGGACTGTTTTGTTGCTTTAACTACACAGCATCATAGCTCCTATACAGCCCAGAAATTGTCTTTGGAGCCCTTTGCTGCCACCGTGACAACAGTATCAAGGCAAACAATATATTAATGGCTATGCAAATAAGTGTAAAATTTTTAGTGATCCATTAAAAAAACTGGTAGCCCAAATTAAAATAGGCTTTATTTCTTACCATAGTTCTTAGTTGATTTTTAATAATTGTGCTACTGATAAGAATGGCTTAAAACTATGGCCTTCTTACTGCAGTTAAAGACCAATAAATCACTGCAGGAGTGGTATCAAATTCTTGAAAACTCGCATCATTTACTCTAATGTTCATTAAACTGTTTGTTGTCTCTACTGACAGTCAAGAATGTTGTACTGTTTTGATGTTATTCATAGTGCTAAAATCGCATTCACGGCTAGCTGTTGAAACAGGAACGCACTCCTCTACAGTCATAAGTTTGCTAAAGATACAGAACTGAGTTTGTTGACTCATAGCATGCTTGCATAATGCCACAAAGGGAAGATCAGTAGATGTGTTTTTCAAGTCATACCACTCTTCAAGAATTTCATCTTCAAAATCAAGCAAGGAATTTTTGAAATGTTTATAAAACAATAGTCTTAGTTGAATCAGATGGATCCCCTGAAACAAAGGTTGAACTGTCTGAATTTTGCACTTAACTCATGACAAAATCGTCAATTGCAGAATTGTTTTTCTCGAAACAACAACAAAAAAAAAAAAAAAAAAAAAACATGAACAAGATTCTTTGAGACATAATAGTCGAGCAATACTTTTTACTGTTTCCATGGCGGGAAAAAAAAAAAAAAACGTTTTGCCAACTGATGTTCTCTCTTCTGTGAATGAGTAATCCATTTGGCAGCGGCAGGGTGCTGGTGAGCCAATGAGCCTCATCTATCCACTTGTGGTGTTGATGTCATGCTCCACGATGTTTGCCAGCGCGCACAGGTGGAAGTTCACGGTAGAGATGAGTTCGGGCTCAATTTTAGGAGCCTGTGCCCACCCAGGTGCAAAGGCCTAAAGCCCGGGCCCAGCTCGCTTTCTTTGATTACGTGTTTGCTAAGCCCAGGCTCTCAGAAAATTTTGCTTAGCAAGGCTTGCATTATGCACAAGCCAAAGCTATGGCCAATCAAGGATTTGTTTAAAAAGTTTACTTCAGTTAATCCACTTCATAATATTAATATGTTCTTCGAAACACTGTGCATAAAAGCAAATGTTCTAAAACATGGACTAGAAAATAAATAAATAATCAATGCACATGTCATTCGACTATACCAGGGGAATCAGTAATTTTGCCAAAAGCTGAAGATAAGAAAATCTGTTAGAAACACAAAATATTCCATTTATTTCTTTTGGATTTGTAAATTTACTTTTATTTTTAATAAATTGCATTACAAAATGTACAACTCTTTACAGACAGTCGCACATGTTTTAAATTTTGACTCTAGAATGCTAAACTTTGCAGTATAATTTACATATATGCTAACTGGTAAAGATAGTTTACATCGATGTATAAAAAAAGCATGTAAGAAAATTTCCAAAAGAAAACAAAAACCGTATGAACATTCCAGACCAGATTATTCTGCATTTTGTAACATTAACAAAGCTTTGCACTTAACAGTGTAATAACCACGATATTATTCTATGTGTGTGCAGTTTCCAGCAAGTTCATCATGAAAATTGCTTACCGTTTAAGCCTCTCAAAAGAATCGTATCTAATTCTTCAGCGCCTTAACCTTGATCTTCTTTCCTCTAAAACTTGACCTCCTGCACTAAATACTCTCTCGCTTGCAGAACTCTACTGGCTGGTATACATAGTACACGTCTCACAATGGCAGCTAGCTTAGGAAATTGAGAATTCTTCCACCATGGTAACAAATCCACAGCTTCAAGGTGTGTCCCCCCCCATGCACAATTCCACATACTTACAAATTTCATCTGGATCAGGATCACGAATTTCAAACTCATCTTCCAAATCTTCAAATAACCCTGCTGATTTTTTCCCGGAAGTTGATTGACTCGATTTCTTCAGCAATGTCTGAGTCTCTTCCTCTCCCTCGTGGAAAAGCTCATCGTTTTGTTCCAGCAATGCACGTACTTGCAAATGCACATCTTTCCTTTCACCCTCCGTTATCATTCTCAGTGACTTAGTGCGGGTGAAGAAATGTTGCAATTTTATGCAAATAACTGATAACCAGTTTAGTTTTTAACCATTTTTGAGTTTTTGTTTTTAACACCCTTTCCACTTCTGAATCCATTGGAGAAATGTTGTAGTGCTTCAAGGGGTGGTGATACCATAAACGCACCAAATGCAAAATTGGACAAAATTCTTTCCAGTTGAAAACTTGCCTCCTGAAATTTTTTAAAAATGGTTTTAAAACTATCAACATGCCAGCATTTATTCCTTCCATGTGATGGGTTTCACTTTTTTTTACCCAAAGTGTCACTGATATCACTTAATTGTTCATACGCTGATTGTAACATTGCGCACAGGGTATTCCACCGAATTTCCAGTTCTTGGTAGACAGATTTTTTTTAATGCTGACACAGTACCTGATTTTTTAAGTATGTAACTAATAATTTACAACTCTCCACAGTTGCTTTCATTTCAGGTAATTCCTCAGTTGTCTCCATAAAGCTGTGTTCAGTGCATGGCATGTACATGTCAACCGGCAGAAACATCGTAATGCTGAAATTATGTTGTCTCCTTCATCTGTTGCAAACACAATATTTTTTTCCAGAATTGAACAATCAAACCCAACATTTTCCAGGCACTGCAAATCTTCATTTTGTACATTTTCCCCAGTGTTGAGTGTTGTTAATTGCCTTGTAAAATGAAATCGTTATCCACGAAACAGCAGGTGATGGCCATGTATGCTTCATTATGATAAGGGGCTGTCCACATATTTGTTGTAATTTCACTGTCATATTTCTGGATGACTGCATTTACTTGAATAACATATTCTATACGTACATATTCAGCTGAACTTTTAATATGTTTAGATACTGTACTGCAATGTGGGAGCACATGTTCAGCCATCACTTTGCCCTCAGAAGCACCGACATCAGTCAGACATTGAGCTAAGTCAAGGAAGCCTGTACCTTCGACAATATCAAAAGGTCGATGTGCACAATTTAACACAGGCTTTTTAGAACTTTTGCTTTTTCTGCAGCTGACATGTTCCCCCTACCTTTAAACAAGAACTAGACGAAACCCGTCGGAATCGACAGTTTTTTTTTTTTTTTTTAAGAATAAGCTTGCAGGAAACAACAAATGTGAACTTTATTTGATTGGCAAATTCATTCAACCACTTCAGTAAAGACAATAGTCCCAGTTCGTGATTTTTTTTTCTTTTTTTGACTGAAGGTTTAACGACCAACGTGAGCAACTCAGTGGGCTATAAGCAGTCACTGGTCCCTAATTTAGGGTCAGTGGTTCCATGGAAGGGAGAAAGCCAGTGCCGTAAGACAAACACAACATCCATGCCTCACCGCAATTCGAACCCGAACCCTTCACGAACGAATAAGCCAGCGCTTAGACCACTGCGCCACCGGGGTGGCCAGGTTCGTGATGAGCATCACGATTGCGCCATTTTTCAGTCGTAAAATGTGAGGCGGAAGTCCATGCATCTCGATCGTGTGCAAAAGTTCAACTGGATAGTGCACTCTTTCACTCTCATCTCCAGTCACAACTGTGTTTGTAAATGTTGTTGGCATGAGATTCGCATTGCAGATACTCTTCCACCCGTCGGAAAAGAAAAGGTAGGTTTTTTTTTTTTGAGAGGAATAAACTCATATGAAACAACAAACGAAAACTTTATTTGATTGACAAATTCATTCAACCACTTCAGTAAAGACCCTGAAGTGGTTGATGGTTTGAGTGGTTGAGATTCAGGATTCTTTTTTGACTGAAGGTTTAACGACCACCATGAGCAACTCAATGGGCAGCAGTCGCCTGTCCCTAGTTTAGGGTTAGTAGTTCCAGGGAAGGGAGAGAGCCAGTGCCGTAAGACAAACACAACATCCTTGCCTAGCCGAGATTCAAATCCGGACCCTTCACGAACGAATCGTCATAATCCAGCGCTATAGACCACTGCGCCACCTGGGTAGCCAGGTTCGTGATGCGCATTACAACTGCACCCTTTTTCAGTCATAAAATGTGAGGCGGAAGTCCATTCATCTCGATTGTGTGCAAAATTTCAACTGGATAGCGCACTCTTCCAGTCACAACTGTGTTTGTAAATGTAGTTGGCATTCGCGTTGCGAATACTCTTCACCCATCGGAATCGGTGGTTAGGTTTTTTTTTTTTTTTTGAAAAGAATAAACTCATGAAACAACAAATGTAAATTTTATTTGATTGACAAATTCATTCAACCACTTCAGTAAAGACAATAGTCCAGGTTTGTGATTTTTTTTTTCTTTTTTGACTGAAGGTTTAATGACCATGTGAGCAACTTAATGAGTTATATAAGCAGTCGCCCATCCCTAGTTTAGATTCAGTGGTTATAAGGAAGGGAGAGAGCCAGTGCCATAAGACAAACACAACATCCTTGCCTCACCAGGATTCGAACCCGGACCATTCATGAACGAATCATCATAAGCCAGTGCTTAGACCACTGCGCGACCAGGGCTGCCAGGTTCGTGATGAGCATCATGACTGCACCCTTTTTCAGTCGTAAAATGTGAGGCGGAAGTCCACTCATCTCGATTGTGTGCAGAAATTCAACTGGATGGCGCACTCTTTCACTCTCATTTTCAGTCACAACAGTGTTTGTAAATGTTGTTGGAATGAGATTCGCGTTGCGAATACTCTTCACCCATCGAAATCGACGGTTAGTCTTTTTTTTTTTTTTTTTTTTTTAAGGATGAACTCATATGAAACAATAAAAGTAAACTTTATTTGATTGACAAATTCATTCAACCACAAGACAATAGTTGAGGTTCGTGATTTTTGTTGTTGTTGACTGAAGGTTTAACGACCACCGTGAGCAACTGAATGGGCTATATAAGCAAGTCACCTGTAATATTTTCACTAACAATAGTCAACATAATGTTTATTTACATCTTTACATAATGAGAAACTTCTTACCTACGTGAATAAACTGGATCGAATGAATATTATATTGTGTATATACGTCACACAATCCAATGGCATAACTCAATCAGGTCTTCGAGAGCGTTCGCTGTTCCGTTGAGAAGAACTTTGATAGGAATGCTTGGTAGCGTTGCTTTGCCTAATGGTTCGCTCAAAAAAGATAAGACTTTGGACTATCAAATTCCCTCCATGCTTCCGCCTTTAACAGCATGTGAATCAACCGCATGCTTCTCCCATAGACTATACATGGGAACTTTGCTGCCCCACAACGCCCAAACCGTTGCCTCAATCTCATTTCTCTCTTCAACTGGCACATCTACATGGCAAGACCTTTATTTTGATACCTCAACCATATGTTTACGTTCAGTCGTTTTCTCAAAATAGGACTTGCAGTAAAAAACCTCATAGAATTAATAAATAGATTTCTCGCCCGAGCCAGACTATTTGCTGCATTTTTCAGCGTGCCTAGTAAGTCTGCTGGATCGCCGCCCCGGTGGCGCAGTGGTCTAAGCGATGGCCTCTGATCATTCATCCGAACGGGGTCCAAATTCGAATCCCGGTGAGGCATGGATGTTGTGTTTGTCTTATGGCACTGGCTCTCTCCCTTCCCTGGAACCAGTGACCCTAAATTAGGGACGGGCGACTGCTTATAGCCTAATTGAGTTGCTCACGATGGTCGTTAAACCTCCAATAAAAAAAAAAAAAAGTCTGCTGGATCCTGTGGAATATTTGTATGTCTAGATTCCTTTATGCTTCACACATTGAACGTAATCAATTTTTTCATTGGTTTTTGAATCTATTATTTCTTTGAAATATTTCCATACCTCTGACTTCCCGCACTTGTTCAGTACGGCGGCAAACTCTCTGGCATCAATTTTTCTCTTTATGTTGTTTACACTCATTTCACTCATGCTCGTGATCTATTGAAAATGCTGCTTGTTGGGCCTACAAAATTAGAATGCCCTTATGTAGCTCAGCTGTGCTAAACAAGGTAAATAAATAAAATGTTAACCCTGTGACAAGACTGTCAAAACATCGCATTACTTTAGGTTGTGGTTTCGATTTAGTTGGGCAGCTACTAACCGAAACCACAACCTAAAGTAACATGATATCCTGCTAGGGTCAGTACATCCTGTTTATTTAGCTTGCTATCCACAGCTGACTGGTGTCTCATAAATCACAAAGCGGTTGTAGAATGCACCTGTATGGATGGGGAGAAGGAGGAGGGGGTGTCAAGAGAAAGGGCATGCTGTTCTCTGCTGAGTCTTTGACACTTGAGGACTTGAGCATTAATGTGAACTCTGAACTGCCTGATTGAATACAGAGGACACTCCCGTGCAGCAACAATTCACTTAGCATTCGCTTTTTGCCTCCCCAAGTAACAACTCTTTTCATCACTACACACATGAATGGTGTATTAACTGAGCATCAGTCAGTGGTGAAAGCATCTCTATTCTCTACGGCTAGGACATAAGTACACTGGTTTCCAAGAATTAGAAATCTTGTCACTACAAGCTCTGTAGCTCGAAAAATAGCAGTTTGATAAAAATGCAGGATAGAAGCAAAACTCTACGCATCAAAAGACCATCTAAATCGCACAGTTTTTATGCAGCCTCTTCATTATATTACAGGAATATTGAAGTTTAAAGTTATGGAGGGTATTTCTTGAAATCAGTACTTCTCTGTAAATGCTACTTCATCCTGCAGTTTTGCTCCTTTGAAACCAGTCAACATAACATAAAAATATATCCAGTGAAACAATTTTTACAGGAATTCGTTCTTTTTGATTGAGTCGTATTCTCAACTTTGATTGCCAAGGAGCCTATATTATGGCAAAAATGCTATGACAAAATTGTGTGCATTTGATAATATTTAATTTCATAGGTTTTACTTCTATATCCTGCATTTTTATCAAACTGTTATTTATCACGCTACAGATCTAGTAGTGGCACCACCCCTGCACAATTCTTTAATTTTTGGTAACCAGTTTATAACAATAATATCCAGGGAATTATTTTTTAATTACAGTTTTTCATGAACAGGGTTCCCACTCAACCTGGAAAACAAGGAAAACCTGGAATTCTTAGGGAATTTGAAATGGTTCCAAAAATCAGGGAAAACTCAAGGAAAATTGTCGTTTTTTGTAAAAGTCAGGGAAAACTCGGGGAAAATTGCCTTCTTTTTTTTTTTTTTTTTTTTTTTTGTAAAAATCAATGAATACTTTATTTTGCCAAAAAAAACTTATTTTTTTCAAGATTTCAAACTTTTGCTTGCAATTACTGCCTGCCTAGAATTTGGTAGATCTTACTTTCAGTTATATTAAGTATTTCCTTTATTCTCTAAAAAAAGATGCAAAATTGAATTTTTTAAATTGCCAGTTAAGCTTTTGTTCAATTTCTGCAGGCAGTTGTTATAACATGGAACAATTAAGCACAATGGCTCCTGCTTGAAGAAACATTTCACAAGAGAACCAACCAAATGATGGATCAAAGTCCTTTGTCTGTTGGTTCTTTTAAAACATGTTTCTTTGAACAGAGCCATTCCATCATTAAGCTTAGCTGCATTGTGTTATAGAAAAACTGAAACTATTCAACTGACAATTTTTTCTTACATATGACCTGTTTCTATGGGAATGTATTTACAAATTCCTGTGGGTAGTATTCACAAAAGTTCACAGAACTTTGGTACAGAAAATAATGTGCACAGGTTAGTTGTTATTAATGAAAAGCAGGTAATTTTATAAAGACAAATTATGTAAAGAATTTACAAGTGTGTGCTTTGGTGAGAAAAATGAATGGAATGGAATAAATGTAACAATTTTTTGCAACATGCCACTCTGGAAAACTTTAAAAACCACATGGAGAACCTGGAAAAGTTGGGGAATTTTTTTATTACTTTTGAGTGGGAACCCTGGTGAAGGTAACTTATTTATAAACAATAAAATTGGATATATACAAATAATTCAGTAATGAAATTCAACATGTGTAATGCCTAGCCTAGGTCCAGGTTTTTCGGCTCTTAATAAATTCTGAGGCTGCCCGCTGGGCCCGGTTTCCATAGAGGAGCCCGAGCTCATCTCCTAGTTCATGGGTTCACCGCTTAGACCTCTTAGTGTCTTATGTCTCATATCTTACGCCAAAGATGTATGCAGTCCTTGGGACGGCTGCCTTAAATCAGTATTCAACCTCCCCAGTTAAAGCTATTTCCCTTTGACCCGACTTTAAGGTGTAGATAAGCGTGTTCTATAAAAATAATTCAGAAAAAAAAAAAGAGTAAAAGTGATGAAACTTTTTATTAGCCTTCTTCAGGGGAAAAAAAAAAAACTGATTGCAAACTGGAAAAACTTAATTGCTATTGGTGACTGTTTATTTCAATCCATGGCTTAATGCAATTAGCTTTTATGCCAGAAGACCTATGGTTTGTGTACCGTTCACCACATCTCATAGGAGAGCTCTCTTGAATTGGTGCAGGCAACATTCCTGGAGCCCAGACAAGTAGACCTGTGTTCTTTTCTAAGATGAGGCAATTAAGTTTACAAGTAGATTCTTGTGAGCATTTCATCTGGAAGGTACAGGGAGCCTGTAATGATCTTTCAAACATCTGTGAATAGACTTTGTGATCTACTCATGTAGGGTACCATTATGTTCAGTGGCCACACATCACTCCACACATTTGCAGGAGGCAATGTGAATGCTGAGTGCTATAGGAATGAGATCCTAAACCCCTGTGATAGACTTTTTCAGAGAACTGTTGACCCTCAGTTCTTTTTAATGGATGGTAACGCTTGCCTGCACAGAACTCAGCTTGTCTATTTCCTTCTGAGGAAGAAAATTTGTCCTATGGACTGGCCAGCTAGGTCTCAGGACCTGAACCCTATACAGCATGCCTGGGATGCTCTGGAACGACATGTAGCTTCTCATCACCCCTCTCCCAGAACCCTTCCTGAGCTATGCACTACCCTCATTAAGAAATGGAATTCTTTGACTTCAGAGTTGATCAAAAACATGGTGATTAGTATGTATCATCTTTCTGAGAGCTGTCTGTCTGTACAAGGTGGTCACATTCCTTATTAAGAAATTTTTACATTTTACCATGGTGATATTTGCAGATGTGACCTGTATACAAAATATGTACATATTTGTATGTTGTAAAATGTTTATTACCCTTACAAAATGTCTCTACTTGCTGTTACATGTTTTCATTTTTATCCTTGTGAATGCTTTACGAATTTAAATTTTGGACACCAGTGTGTGTAAGACTCTGAAATCATCAGTCTTTAGCCATATTCACCTATCACCCATACAACCTTAATCTTCCCCATTTCAAGATTAGCACTCTTACCATCCCATTTTTCATAATTCCCATCGCTGCAAATTTTGTTTAAATAACTGTGATAAAATGGAAAGATATTGGGTAGTTAAATTGAATGATACAATTACATGTGTGATGTTATATTTTAGATTGATATGTTTTTGGTATGTGGAGCACCTTTTGTGTGCCCTGGATGTGCAGAATGCCCTAGTATTGGTAAAGAGCAACAGTTTTGAGTTATTTTTTATTATTATTAGCAACAGTTTTGCGTTATTTTTTATTATAATTTTCTAACTTTATGTACTAATTGACCAGGATACTAAAACCATATTTCCACTCTAGAAAAGTTCATATACTTTTAACAGTAATTCTCTTGTAGGCCTGCTTATGCCACTCCAAAAGTTCTGGAAAAGGCTGGATTATCATTGAATGATATTGATGTTTTTGAATTTCATGAAGCTTTTGCTGTAAGTACTTTATGAATAAGTGAGTTTCTGTTTAAATTTAAGCTGTCCAAGTTTAATGTAAGTGCCATTTGATGTGTGCATTTTGCATTTTTTTTTTTTACACTGCAGTATTTTTGCAAAATGAATGTGTTAATGGTAAAGGAAACAGAAATGTTAAGGAATCTGCCAATTTTTACAAAATTTGCATATCACAGTGAAAAAAATTGTCAGAATACATGAATACATACATGTGTGTGTGTATATGCTCTTACAACAAATGAAGATTTATTGATGGGGAAAAGCTGGATATAACCGATACCTACATTTGCCTTGGACAGCAGATATCAAGCAAAGGTCACATTGATAAAGAAATTAATCGATGTATAAAACTTGGTTGGAGAGCTTTTGGAAGAAACAGTACAATTTTTAAGAGCAATATGCCAGTATGTCTTAAAAGAAAAGTGTTGAATCAATGCACCCTTCCAGTACTTATGTACAAAGCAGAGACATGGACCTAAACTAAAATAATAATAATAAAAAAAAAATTCAAAGACTGCAGACAACTGAAAGCAGCATGAAGAGATGCAGGCTTGGTGCAACCAGGAGAGGTAAGAAGAGGAACTCATAGATATGGAAAATGACAAGAGTAGAAAACATCACAATCAGAGGATCAGAGTAAAATGGCAATGAACTAGACTTGTTGGCAGAAGAACGGACCACCAATGAACAACTGAAATTCTGGACTGGATTCCAAGGGACAGAAGACCACACGGGAGATGTGTGGATGAAATTCGAAAACATGCTGGTGTGACATGGAGGAGATCGGCACAAGACAAACCATTGTGGAAGAAACTTGGGGAGACCTTCATGCAGCAGTGGATTGATAATGATTGATGATACACACACACACACACGGACAATGAAATTTGCGTGCCTAGAAGAAAGCATGCTACAACCACAAAACTTTGCAGATAGCTAGAGTGTCTGCTGGTATACAAATGATTCACGTCTGGTGTGGGTGCACATCACCGCACAGCCTGTCGTGGCGCTGCAAGCACGAACCAGCAGCCTTATAAACCGGTGTGTAGTCAATGCCCCATGAAAGCGAAAAGCACCAGCCGATGCAAGCAAGTGTACAGAGTGACAAGAATGCTGGGTACATGCCAGAGACTTCAATTTACGCAAATTTATGTAATTTATGCAGGGATCGCATTCCTCCTAAAATTCCTAAAATTCCTAATATTTTGTGACCCTCCTTAAATTCCTAAAATTAGACCTAAAATTTGCTATTCATCCTAAAATTTTCGTAAGCTTATTTTTATTAAAAACACAACCGTTATTAACGCCAATAAATTTACCATTACGGTAAGGTAAAAAGACCTGTTATTGTAGAAACACAGCCTATATGCTGTGCTGCTGAAGGGAGGGAAAAATGACGCCATCGAGATGCACTTGCTTCGGGGCGGGCGTTCCATTTTTTGCCTTCGAACAGTTTTCGAGAGTAACAAGAGATCTAAGGGAAAAGGGGAGGGGTCATTTTCACCCCTGGTTTGCGCTTTGCAGATGAACTCCGTGGCACGCAGAAGATCGTACTTTATTTTTGTACATGCCTTGTGGAACCTCCTCTTTCTGCTGATGTTTTGTTATTGTAAACCGCAGGTGGGTGGAAGCAAAGAGGAAACATGTGGTCTCCTTCCGTAACCTCCGGTAATGACGATGGGATGGTAGCTGAGTATTATCTTGGCAGGCAGTAGAGCACGTGATCATTGACCTTCGATCATGCGTCGGCGACAGCGACCTTCGATGCGCAATATATCTCTGCTCAGACTCGCTTTGACTGAACTTGCGTGAGATGCGTATGATAGTTTTTGGTTTTACGTCTTTTATGGTGTTCTCTGTGCTGTGTGAAGGTTCAGTTCTCTAGTGGTGACCTGCTTTTTTTTTTTTTTCATATCTTCTGACATCCTCGCAGCCAAATTTCGGGAAGTTGTCTGGTTTTGCAATATTGGAACGTGTTTTTGTACTTCCCTTTCATTTTCTGGTTAGTAATACAAGTGTTTAAGATGCCTAAATCCAAAACGAAATTTCAAGATGCGTGGCTCGCCAAAGAATTGGACGGAGTGAAGTTGAAAGAATGGTGTTCTGCAACTGAAACAATATTTTCTGCTAAGTGTATATTGTGTTCAGAAATTTTCAACATTTCTAATAGTGGCTTTTCACAAGTAAAAGCGCATCATAAAGGAAAAAAACATTTGCAGAAATTTCAAAGTAAATTTCAAAATAAGTCCATCCTGAAAGCCTTTGGAGGACGGGATCTTCAGCCCAAAACAAATATTAGTGAAGTACTGAGTCATGATTTACAGTTGGCTAAAGCCGAAGCATTATGGGCCATGAAAGTTGCTAAGGACAATATGTCTTTTGTTTCATGCACTGAAACAGTTGAACTTTTCAAAGAAATGTTTCCTGATTCTGCTATTGCAGCCAAAATGCAACTTAAAGAAAAAAGTTGCTTATGTGATATCACATGGATTGTCAAAATATTTTGAAGAGGATTTGAAAAAAGACATTGCATCTAGTAGCCCAGGAAAGGTTACTATAGCATTTGATGAAACTACAAATACACAAGTGAAACGGCAGTTGGATGTGTATCTCAGGTACTGGTCTTCAGAAATAAATTCAGTTTCTTGCCGATACCTAACAAGCGTTTTTCTGGGTCATGCAACAGCAGATATTTTGCTAAAAGAAATTCTTGATGTGTTATCATCCTTCAATATTTCGTTGAACAGAATTATTTGTGTATCCATGGACAGCCCAAATGTAAATAAGTGCTTTTTACGCAAATTCAATGAAGTTGTAAAACAAGAAACAGGCCAGAAATCTTTGGAACTAGGTTTTTGCAACCTGCATGTTGTTAGTAATGCATTTAAAATTTTTTTGACAAGCTTAAATATAGATTTTGACGAATTTGCTACTGATATGCATTACTTTTTAAAGAGTAGTGCTGCAAGACGAGAGGATTATAAATCTGTCGAGGATATAACATTGGTCACTGCCAAATTTCTTTTGCGTCATGTCAGCAACAGATGGTTAACCGTTGGTTCTGTAGCCCAGAGGCTCTTGGATCAATGGCTAAATATTACAGAATATTTTTTAAACTTCTTGCCATCTCAAAAAAATTTGAAAAACAACTGCGCAATTCGGCAAGGTATAAAAGAATTCACTGTTTCCTGAAAAATGAGCTTACTCCTTGCTATTTAGCATTAATTTCATTTTCACACCAAAATTTTGAAAAGTTTTCATTATGTTATCAGAGTGAAGAACCAAAAATACACCAGTTATATTCTGATTTAAATACTTTAATGAGGAATGTTATGGCTCAGTTTATCCAAGATGATGTTATAGCAGGGAAATTTGGAGAAGACCTAAAGAATGTAGATTTTGAAAACAAAAATTCATGGAAAAAACTAGGGGAGTTAGAAGTTGGTATGAAGACAAAAAATCTCCTCAGGAATGTTCAGGAGACCAGGCAGAAATTATTTCTCTTAGATGTAAGATCATCACTAATTGCAACCACAAAATATTTAAAGTCAAATTTGCCATTCTGCAATCAAAAGCTAAGAGACATAGAAGTTTTAAAGGTAAAAGAACCAAAGAAAGAGTCAACTCAACTTTCAGTCACTGAAGGACTTTCGGAAATAACCATAATTTCAAGTGTTTTGCATCTTTCTGAGGAACAAATTGATAGAGTAAGAGAAGAGTGGAAACTTTTAAATTGCGATAAGCCAACTCTAGATGAACTAGTGAAATTTTCAGAGGAAGGGCATATTCCAGTGCGGATTGATCATTACTGGCGTAATATATTTATTATTAAAGACTCTAGCGGAAAAGAAAAATACTCAAATCTTGCTAAACTCATAAAGTCAATTTCAGTTTTACCTCATGGTAATGCTGATGCAGAAAGGGGATTTTCGGTTAACACTGCTCTGTTAAGGAAGGACAAGGCTAACTTAAAAGACTCAACTATAACATCATTAAGAATAGTTAAAGGGGCCATTAAACACTATGGATGTGTAAGTAAAGTTCCCATAACAAGAAATTTGTTAAATAGTGTTTGTGATTCACATAAATTTTATAAAGAGTATGTTGATAAGCTGAAGGAAGAAGAATCAAAAAAGGTAAAAGAAAGGAAGCAGAAAGAGAGGGAAAATAAGGAAAAGCAGCTAGAGAAAAAAAGAAAAGCTGAGTTTGATGACAAAATAAAAGAAAATGATGCAGAAATAAATAGACTTAAAAACGATAAAGAAGCCTCCCTAGCAATAATTCAAGAGGGAACAGAAAGAATGAGAAAAGCTGTAGAAAAACAAAATACTGTTGAAATAGCAGTTGCCTCTAACTTGATCATACAAGGTTCAGCTGAAATAAAGAAAACTGAAAGTAAATTAGTTGTGGTAGAAGCAGAAAAAGATAGGCTAATCAGGAAAAGGTTAAAACAATAATATGAAAAAAGTAATTCAGTGAACAATTGTACATAGTTCTTGGTTTTCAATTACCTTTTTAGGATATTATAATTTAATGTGAAACCTGATAACTTTACTGTGAAAATCGTGAATTGCTTCTGGTTCAACAGCATATTAATGTTCAAAGTGAAACTTGAATGCGGTAAATATACTTGAATATGATAATAACACGTGAAAAGATAAGAACTGAACATTAGAAGTAAATCATACTTAAACTTTAGACATTAGACGTTATGCAAAAAATTTGGGTGTTAACTTCGACCATATATACTAATGGACTGCACATTGGCAATAGCTGCATCAAAGCCGCCATGGCTCAAACATTGGGCACGTCATCATCAGACTCCAAATTTCGTGTAAAAATGCTGTTATGATTACTAATTTACGCTGCAGAACTTCAGTGTTTTCGGTGTATTATGTGAATGCGCCTCATATATAATGAAAACTCTTCAGGTAAGTTTACTTATGAGCTATATACATGCATGATCGGGTTGTTTACATTTTGTGATTTATAATGTGATGAACATTTGCGAAGAATTTGGAACATGCATTCCATTTTTTTTTCTTAAGTTACTATATTTTTATATCAATAGCTGCAAGTTTCTGGTTAAGTAATTGAACTTTATTGACTTAGGTATTTAATTCGTTTCTTACCCATGAAAAATCATAGAACTTTCTTTACTATATCGCTCAGAGCAACCATAAGCACAGCAGGTGTAACCCATCTTTTTGACTGTTGTCATGTGATTTTATGTTGGAGCCAGAAATTTTGATGTCATGCGCAGTCTATCAGTATATATGGTTGAAGGGTGTGAAGCAAACTCTTTACAATGTATACAAAGTTGTTTTACTAGATGTATACAAATACACATCTAGTTTTTATTGAAATACACTCCTAAAATTTTCCTAAAATTTTTCTAAAAATTCCTAAAATTCCTACCTAAAATTTTCCAGAAGTATGCTATGATCCCTGTTTATGTATTTTGAGAGAGGCCTGATCATCGGGCTGAAAACCGCAGTGTCATCGGCACACCGTATAGCCTGCCACGTGGATTGTTCTGACCATACCATCCAACTGTGTTGGGAGCACTGGACACGTGATGGCACTGCCACACGGAGCGGCTCCTGACGAACCAGGAGGACCGCCGGTAGAAAGGATCAATGGATTGTGCGCTAGGCACGAACGGATCCCACGGGGACCCGGTCCAATATACAGGCAGATGTAGCGGCTCCTGTGTGCCCACGAACCATTTCCCGACGCCTTGTGGAAGTGAATCTGTGATACCAGCACCCCTTACGTGTGCTGCCATTAACACCGGAACATTGCTGGCTCCGTGTGCAGTGGTGCAAGGCCAGAGTGACGTGGAACGCCACAGACTGGTGACGTGTGGTGTTTAGCGATGAGTGCTGCTTCGTTTTGAGGACAGATGATCATTGCATCCGGATGTGGAGGTCCCCGGGTCAACAGCACAATCTCAACTTCGCCATCGGGCGCCACACCTCACCCACTGCAGGCATTATGGTCTGGGGAGCCATTGCCTACGATAGCCAATCAGCTCTAGTAGTGGTACGTGGATCATTGACAGGCCAGCGGTATGTGGATGAGATCCTACAGCCCTCTGTGCTCCCATTCCGGGCCAGGATTCCAGGTGCTCTATAACAGCAGGATAATGCCTGCCCTGCCCGCTCCCAGGACATGTCCCCTATCGAGCATGTGTGGGACTAGTTGAAATGCCGGCTGCTGACTTGTAGCACTACCCGGGATTTGGAGCACACCGTTCAACACGTGTGAGCCAGTCTGCCGACATCAGGCATCTGTTCACGTCCATGCCGGACCATATTGCAGCACGTATCACTGCACGAGGTGGTGCGACGTGCTATTGAAGATGACCGAACTGTGTGCCACAGATCTCTATGTAATTATCCTGCAGCTCTGTTTTTGCCATCATGTTTATCATTCATATGTATCATTATGCCCATAAAATTTCGGTTCAATCCGATGCTTCCTTCTTTACGCGCAAATTTCATTGGCTCGTGAGTGTATAATCATCATTGTTAACCATTATCAATTCACTGTTGGATGAAGTTCTCCCTAAATTTCTTCATTACCTGTCTGTCTTGCACGAATCGCTTTCATGTCACTCCGGCATGCTTTTGAATTTCATCCATCCATCCACCATGTCGCCATCTTCCGAGTCTTTTTCTGCCCCTCGGAATCCAGTTTAAAATTTCAGTTGTCCATCGTTGGTCCGTTCTTCTGGCAACATGTCCAGCCCATTGCCATTTCAGTGATTTCACTTTGTTCATGATGTCCACTCTTGTCATTTTCCTTATCCATGAGTTCCTCTTCTTATCTTTCCTGGTTGCACCAAGTATGCATCTCTCCAGGCTTCTTTCAGTTGTCTGCAGTCTTTGTATGTCTTTTTTAGTTAAGGTCCATGTCTCTGCTCCATATGTAAGCACTGGCAGGATGCATTGATTCAACACTTTTCTTTTAAGGCATAATGGCATACTGCCCTTAAAAATTGTACAGTTTCTTCCAAAAGCTCTCCTTCCAAATTTTATATGTCGATTAATTTATTCATCAATGTGACCCTCACTTGATACCTGCTGCCCAAGATAAATGTAGTTATCAGTTATCTCCAGCTTTTCCTCATCAATCAATAAATCTTCATTCCTTTATAAGCATTGTACATTACTTTTGTCTTTTGAAAGTTCATTTTTAATCCCACTTCTTTACTCTTTTCAGCAAGTTCTTGGATCATACTCTGGAGCTGTGAAGTGGTAGTTGCAAAAATGACTACGTCATCAGCAAAACGAAAATGAGTTAAATAATCTCCAAATCTTTATCCCTTTGTTTTCCCAGTTCAATGATTGAAAGACATTTTGCAATGTGGCATTAAAGAGCTTGGGAGATATAATATCACCTTGTCTTACTCCCTTTCCAATTTTTATTGGTGCTGTATCCTCAAATACCTGAACCTTTGCACTTGCATTTTCGTTGATGTTATTAATAATTCTAATGTATGCATCTTATATACATTAGGATTTCAAAGCCATTGTAACTGCTTGGTTTCATGGAATCGAAGGTCTTTTCATAATCAATAAAAGCCATGTATAATGGGAGGTCAGGTGATGCGTAACATCACAGCCTCTCCTTGACAAATGTCAACCCCGCCTTTTCGTGGTGCATCCTGTTCCCACTAAAGGGGCTCTGATCACCGCCAATAGTGGTATAACTATACCATCGGGATTAGAGGAAATGCTATCCCACACTCACCAACCCGCTTGGCCAGTGTGGTGAGTTATGGCCAAACCTCTCCAAAATGACTCCACAACTTAAATCTTGGCCCTCAGTCTCCGGCAGCTGGAATGTACCTAGCCAAGGCAGCGGCCAGTGCGACATGAAGGCAGAGGGTGCTAAGAATCCCCGGAGGACCGGACTAGGCTGTCATCTGATGCTGACCTTGGCTACGTATAATGGACACTCCCTATCTTCTGATTCAAGGCTTCTTGAATTGGAAGAAGAACTACAAAGGATCAAGTGGGACATCGTCGAGCTAAGTGAGGTAAGGAGAAAAGGAGAAGATCTCATTGAACTGAAAAGTGGACATCTTTTCTACTATCGTGGGACAGATACTAGCAGAACTAGTGGTGTTGGATTTATAATAAACAAGAAACTGAAGGATAAAGTTGTAGAAGTTGAAAGTTCCTCTGACAGAGCTGCACGACTCGTTATCCAACTCTCGAGAAGATACAAGGCTCAGATTATTCAAACTTATGCACCCACCACAAGTCATCTTGAAGAAGAAATTGAAGAATTTTATGAGGAAATTCGTCATCTAAATAATAAAGGGTAAGCAGCATTTGAAGATAATTATGGGAGATTTCAATGCAAGAATAGGGCAACGGCAACAGAATGAAACTTCAGTAGGTAAATTCGGTCACGGCAACAGAAGCCAGCGTGGAAATACCCTCGTCAAGTTTGCAGAAGCAGAAGGGTTTTTCATCTTGAACTCCTTTTTCAAGAAAAAGCCACACAGGAAATGGACATGGAGACATCCAAATGGGACGACAAGTGAAATTGATTTTATTATGTGTAACAAAAAATTCACCATAGAAGACTGCAGTGTGCTAAACAAGTTCAACACAGGTAGTGACCATAGATTGGTGAAATGTAAGATGCACCTCAATGCTAAACTCGAACGTGGCAAGCAAGACAAACAAGATGTATTGACATAACCAACCTTAAAAAACACCATAATACCTTCAAGTTGGAACTGAAGAACAGATTCTCTGCTTTAGAAGGCCTAACATCGGAAGAAGTGGATATTTCTGAAGTTAACAGAAAAGTAACCAAAGCTCTTATGGAAACAGCAACAAAATTGGCTGGGTCTAAGAACAAGTTGCATGTGAACAAATTATCAGGAAAAACCAAAATGTTGATGCAAAAGAGAAGAGAGATGAGGACAACTAAAGAAGATGTGACTTCCAAAAAGTGGAATATATAGAGCTATGCAAGACAGTACGAAAAAGTATCACTGAAGACGTAAGGAAATTCAACTGTGAACTAGTGAGGAAAGCAATTGAAAACAACCAAAGCCTGAAGATAACAAAGGGACATCTCAGTAAGGGAAGAAAACAGATTATGGAACTGAGAAAAGAAGATGGTTCTGTAACAAGAAAGGCGAAATTTTGACAAGAGTGAAAGATTTCTACTCCAAATTATATGAAAGGGATGATACATGTACTCCAGACATCATGAAAGGTACCAGAGTTCTCCCAGTCCTCCCAGCAGAAGTTGCACATGCAATCAAGAACATGAAATGGGGAAAAGCTCCAGGAGAAGATGGAATTACTGTAGACATCATACAAGAAGCAAGTGGAGAAATCGAAACAGTACTTGCCCAAATTTTCACCCGATGCCTTAATGAAGGGAAGATTCCTGAGGATTGGAACAACGCTACAATGATCCTGCTACATAAAAAAGGTTGCATTGAGAATCTCAGGAACTACAGACCTATCAGCCTCCTATCAGTGGTCTATAAAATCTTCACTAAAGTTCTTTCACACTGCTTGAAGGTAACACTGGACATGGCTCAACCGACAGAACAAGCTGGATTAAGGAGTGGCTACAGCACAATAGATCATATCCACGTACTGAGAGAACTAATTGAAAGAGCGAGGCAATATGAACTTCCATTGTGCATGGCTTTTATCGATTATGAAAAAGCCTTTGATTCGGTGAAATCATCAGCAGTTACAATGGCTCTGAAATCCTGCGGTATTGAAGATGCATACATTAATATTATTAATAACATCTATGAAAATGCAAGTGCAAAGATTCGACTGTTTGAAAATACAACACACATAAAAATTGGAAAGGGAGTGAGACAAGGTGACACCATATCTCCGAAGCTCTTTAATGCTACATTGGAAAATGTCTTTCAATCACTGAACTGGGAAAACAAAGGGATAAAAATTAATGGAGATTATCTAACTCACCTTCGTTTTGCTGATGACGTAGTCATTTTTGCAACTACCCCATCAGAGCTGCAGGGTATGATCCAGGAACTTGCTGACAAGAGTAAAGAAGTGGGATTAAAAATGAACTTTCAGAAGACAAAAGTGATGTTCAATGCTTTAACAAGAAATGAAGATTTGTGGATTGATGGAGAAAAGCTGGAGATAACAGACATGTACGTTTATCTTGGACAGCAGATATCAAGTGAGGGTCACATTGATGAAGAAATTAATTGGCGTACAAAACTTGCCTGGAGAGCTTTTGGAAGAAACATCATAATTTTCAAGAGCAATATGCTATTATGTCTTAAAAGAAAAGTGTTTGATCAATGCATCCTTCCAGTGGTGATGTATGGTGCAGAGACGTGGACCTTAACTAAAAGAGACATACAAAGGCTGCAGACAACTCAAAGGAGCATAGAGAGGGGCATGCTTGGTGTAACCAGGAGAGATAAGAAGAGGAACTCGTGGGTCAGAAAAATGACAAGAGTGGAAGACATTATGGTCAGAGTTAAATCCCTGAAATGGCAATGGGCTGGACATACTGCCAGAAGGACAGACCATCGATGGACAGCTGAAATTTTAGATTGGATTTTAAGGGACAGGAAAAGACCGAGAAAAAGACCACATGAGCGATGGGTGGATGAAATTCGAAAGTATGCGGGAGTGACATGGAAGAGACTGGCACAAGACAGACCGTTGTGGAGGAAACTTGAGGAGACCTTCGTCCAGCAGTGGATTGATAATGGTTGATGATGATGATGATAATGGGAGTTCATATTCCTTTGTTCTTTCAGTTAGTTCTCTCAGTACATGGACATGATCTACAGTGCTGTAGCCACTCCTGAATCCAGCTTGTTCTCTTGGTTGAGCCATGTCTACTGTTACCTTCAAGCAATGTGAAAGAACCTTAGTGAAGATTTTATAAACCACTGACAGGAAGCTGATGGGCCTGTAGTTCCTAAGATTCTCAGTCACCTTTTTTATGTAGCAGGATTATTGTAGCATTGTTCCAGTCCTCAGGAATGTTCCCTTCGTTGAGACATCTAGTGAAAACTTGGACGAGTGTAATTTCAATTTCTCCATTTGCTTCTTGTATAGTGTCCACAGTACTTCTATCTTCTCCTGGAGCGCTTCCCCATTTTATGTTCTTAATTGCACATGTGACTTCCAAATTTTGAAGTTGTGAATCCACTTATTGGCGTAAATATGGCATGAATGGTAAATCTTCATTTCGTCACCCTGGAACGGGAATCGAATCAGCATCTCCCGGTTTGCACCCTGAGAATGCTAAATGTTATGTGACTTACCATTCATCTAATATTTACATCAATAAGCAGATTCACAACTTCAAAATTTGTATTGTACATTGGTGTAATCCTGTATTTCATTCATTGATGTTCTGCTCTTTTGGGGAATCACAGGAATGAATTCTAATCCTCCAGATTCGCTATATATGAATACCGGTTGCTTCGACTAGTGAATCCTGTGATGGTTATAATCAAATTAATCAGAAACTTGAGACTTAATCATTCTGGATGGTGTAGTGGTTAGCATACTCGGGTGCAAAGCAGGGGACGCAGATTCAATTCCCGCTCCAGGATGATTAAATTCTCAAGTTTTTGGATATTATTTGGCTAACATTCAATCATGTTATATTTACACCAATAGGCGGATTCACAACTTCAAAATTTGTATTGTACAGTGGTGTAATCTTGTATTTCATTCATTGCATAACTTCTGCCGGGAGGATCGGAGGGACTTTGGTACTGGTACCTGTTGTAATGTCTGGAGTAGATGTATCATCCTTTTCATACAGTTTTGAGTAGAAATCTTTCACCCTGGTCAAAACGTTGCTTCTGTTTCTTGTTACAGTCTCATCTTCTTCTCTCAATGCCATAATCTGTTTCCTTCCCTTACTGAGATGTCCCTTTGCTCTCTTCAGGCTTTGGTTGTTTTAATTGCTTTTCTCACTAGTTGACAGTTCAATTTCCTTATGTCTTCAGTGATACTTTTTTGCACTGTCTTACATAGCTCTATATACTTCACTTTGGAAGTTATGTCTTCTTTATTTGTCCTCTTGTCCCTTCTCTTTTGCATCAGCATTTTTGTTTTTCCTGAAATTTTCTTCGTATGTGCAACTTGTTCTTCATACCACCTCTTTTTGTTGCTGTTTCTTTATATAAGGGCCTTGGTGAGGTGTCTTTTAACTTCAGAAACATCCACTTCTGTTGATGTTAAGCCTTCTAAAGCAGATAATCTATTCTTCAGTTTCAACTTGAATCTATTAGGATGTTTTTTAAGGTTGGTCATGTCAATACATTTTGTTTGTCTTATGAGCTCGCCACGTTCAAGTTTAGTCTTGAGGTGCATCTTACATCTCACCATTCTATGATTATTGCCTGTGTTGAACTTGTTTATTAGCACACTGCACTCTTCAATGACAAATTTCTTGTTACACATAATAAAATCAATTTCACTTGTCGTCCCATTCGAATGTGTCCATGTCCATTTCCTTTGTGGCGTTTTCTTGAAAAAGGAGTTCATGATGAAAAACCTTTCTGCTTCTGCAAACTCTAAGAGAGTATTTCCACGTTGATTTCTGTTCCCATAACCAAATTTTCCAACCAAAGTTTCATTCTTTTGCTGTTGCCCTATTTTTGCAATGAAATCACCCACAATGATCGTCAAGTGCTGCTTGCCTTTGTTATTCTTTATATGCCAAATTTCCTCATAAAATTCTTCAATTTCTTCGTGAGAATGACTTGTGGTGGATGCATAAGCTTGAATAATCTGAGCTTGGTAACTTTTTGGGAGTTGGATAACAAGTTGGGCAGCTCTGTCTGAGGAACTTTCAACTTCTAGAATATTGTCCTTCAGTCTTTCTGTTTATTATAAATCCCTCACCACTAGTTCTGGCAGTATCTGTCTCATGATAGTAGAAGACATGTCCACTTTTCAGTTCAATGTGATCTTCTCCTTTTTTTCTTATCTCGCTTAGCCCCACAGTGTCCTAGTGAATCTTTTGGAGTTCCTCTTCTAATTCAAGGAGCCTTGAATCAGAAGATAGGGATTGTCCATTGAACATAGCCAAGGCCAATACACACACACCTATATAATACGTATATGTATGTATGTAGGTACAGAATAACGTGAACACCTAGGAAAAGGTCTTGCGTACCTAATAGCTTTTTATGGGGGAAATGTTCATTTTACGGAGTTAGTGATTCTCCCAGGTTTTTTTTTTTTTCTCATGATTTTGCACCCAACATTAAAACTTCTTTTATTTAATTTAATCCATTTAAAATAAAGCATGGATGTAAGTTACGAATAAACTTTTTGTTACATGTGTTTATGTGGGAAACATTTGTGCATAAGTTTACCCACATGTTTTAAATTTATGGTTTTGCGTTATTTCAAACACTAAAGCTTGTGCTGTGTGTAAACTGAACTACCCCAGCTGGGCTTGTCTGTCTCTAGCTATGTTTACCCCCCCCCCTACAGATAAGGCATTGTTCGTCCCCGAAGTTGCAACTTCTCAGTTGGCCGGCATGGGGTGTGGGCATTAGAGCATCTGTCTTTATTACTTCCAGTTTAAAATGCTATATCAGAACATAGTTATAGTAAAAAAAAAAAATTCAAACAGATTTTTAGTCTTGAGAATTTTTGAGCCTAAATTATCCAACATGAAGAAATTAAACAAAAGAACTGCCAGTTTTGTAAAATTAAAATGCATTTGAAATACAGTTTTGTAACTTTCTCGCAGTAGATTTGATCTAATGAAAGAATGCGGTATAACAAGAAGTTAAAAAAAAGAAAAGAAAAAGTCTGATGTTCATTTGACTCTGTGCTTCTCCAACAATGATATATTTATTTTGCTGGTTTGCTAGCCGTATTTTGAGGAAGTGTGTATGCTCCAGCTTTGCCTGTCCACACAACATCTTACATAAAAATGGCTGAGCTTGATTTGACAGAATTAGTATATGTTGGGTATAGCTGGGGATGAACACTATTGAAAATTATCAAATGTCAGGAGAACATAGGAGCAGGATTCATTCTACTGTCTTTCTGCATAATTAATTACTTGCCGAGCGTAAAAAAGTGTAAATTGCGATAAAATTTTAGTATTTGTTCCAGAACACTTGAAAATCGTTGAAATGAGGTCAAAGATCAGAACGTAGGAATTGGATTCATTCTTCCGCTGTTTTGTGTGATGACTAGCATAAAATCAAAGTATGATTACGATGGAATTTTGGTATGCTATTCATTTTTTTTATACTATTGGAAATGGTTATTGTCAGTGCACACTTGAGTGAGATTTGTTCATCAGAATTTTCGTACAATAACTTCCATGGAAATTGACCGATTTGGATAGAATGCTTAATTGTAAAATGACACATGTGTGGTAGCTTTTTATTTCAGAATAGGTGCAAAAGTAATGTTCTATAATAAAGCAAAAACATGCAAATATATACAGCCTATCAATTAGTATATACTGAGAGATTCGTAAAGAAAACAAAGTATTTCAGAGAACACTGTTGCTTTTGCAAACCCACATTTTTCGGATGTATGAAATTTTGGGCTTTTAGAAAACAATTCTGAATTTTAAAATACGTGGATTTTGATGGCATGAGTTTAATCTAGGAAGAGAGTGTTTTTTTGTTTTGTTTTTTCTCTATTTGTATAATAACTTTGAAAAAAAAAATATTGGTTTTGTAACTTTCATTCTATCAAATCAAACTATGTTATTTAGAGGTTTTTATTTTCTAATAGAAAAATACACATATTCTAAATTTTGTCATGCTAGGCCTTTTTTTTTTTTTTTTTCTTTTCTTTTTGCAGAGAGATACCATTGGAATTAAAACCCCAGTTTCAACTTTTCGTGCTGTAGCTGCATGCGAAGGAAGGGGACAAGATGGGGAGAAAATCGCTGACAAAGTGGTGCATCATTTCCAATGATGCCAGGTGTAAAAAGCCTGCTTTGGTTGTTTTCCCCGGCATAACACATTGTTTTAGTTTACTGGAGGAGAGAGGAGGTGGTCGAGAGAGTGATGGGCTCAGATTGTTTCTGTAAAGGGATAACTAGAGAAGCTCTATTCTGTAATATTGGGGGTGGGGGGTCGAGTGGCAGAGCTATAAAATCAGTGCCATTTAGAAGTATTAGGGATGCCGCTAAAGGGGTTAGATTTAGTAAAACTCGTAACGCTGCTGCAAAGCAGTGGCCAGTGAGGAATGAGGGGGGGGAGATGGGGAACTCCAGAGGGTGACATTCATAACTAAATCTTTGTTTCTAGATGAAACAGCCCTTTCAGTTGATCTCATTGTTGCCAAGTTCCCAAGCTGACTAGCTCGATCCAATTACTTTGTTTGTAATTTTTTTCCCCTGCGAACTTCAACTCTTTAAGTTGTTACTGTATTAATATAGCAGTTTTTCTTGTGTTATTTTTTCAAGTGTTAATAAATTCAGTATTAAAGGGATAAAAACAGTACTATCAACATACAGGAGATTCTTCCGCGCATTCGCGGAATTCCGCTTTTCGGCATCATTTTGGTCATTCTCGAGGTCATTGCAAAAATGAAGAGAAATTTTTCAGGATTTTTTTAGGGGGAGGGGGTCGTCGTTCTATAGAAAAAAAGCGGAATTCCGTGATTCCTCTTTTTGTGGAGTAAAAGAACTAAGCGCTTTCTAGCTTAAAGCGTTGTTTTTGGAGCAGACGCGGGGGCAAGAAGAAATGTTGGAGGGTGGAGTCAGGAGCTCAATTCGTTTACTGCTGTCAACAATGGATGGGATGTCAGTCATTTGAGCATCGCAGCGCAAAGGGTGGAAGCTCCGCCTACTTCGTGCGTTAGGGAAACTACCGCATCCCTTTCCGTGTCTTGCGGGAAATCGCCACTCTGCATTCTATCAGGGCCAAACTATCTGCTTAATTCTATCCATGACGTCATCGCCAGAAACTCTCTCTTGTAATTTGCAAATGTACCCGAATGCGTTCCCGCTTTTCTGAGATCGTTCGAGAATCGAAGCACTCGTGAATCCTCTTCCTACGGAGTATGCCAAAAAATACGGAATCTCCGTAATTATTACGGATTTCCCCGGGATTACGGGTGACTAACAAAAAAATTATGGATATTCAGATTTTCGCTGTTATTAAGAAAGTTTTACTGATTTTGTAAATAATCGACGTAAAAGCCTCTGAACAAAGTTCGTAACACAGCCCTTTGTCTTTTTTTTTTTTTTTTTTTTTTCTCAGGTAGTGGAATTTGTTTTGCTTAATTCAAAGTGTGAACAAAAAAAAATGCCCGTCGTGCTTCTTTCGCCGTGGGCCGGGATTACGTCGACCTGAAGCATCTGGATAAAGTTCGTGACGCAGCTTTCTTTTCTTAAATTCGTTCTACCCCCCCCCCCCGAAGAGAAAGAATTTGTTTTGCTTGTTTGAAAGCTAAGTGGAAAGGAAGAATGGCGCCACGCCGGAATTATGTAGGCCTGGCGGGCTTCTTTTGCTGTGATCCGGAATTACGTTGGTTCGGACGTGCTTCTTTTGCCGTGATCCGGAATTACGTTGGTTCGGACGTGCTTTCGCTGTTGCCCGGAATTGCGTCTGCCCGATGCCTCTGAACCATGTTCGGGACGAACCTTTTTGTTTTTTTTCTAAGGAGGAGGAATGTGTTCTGCTTGTTTGAAAACTTAGTAGAAAGAAAGCACGTCGTCCGGCTAGGATAACGTCGGCCCGAAGCCGCTGAACAAAGTTCGTGACACAACTCTGTTTCTTTCCTTTCTTTTTTTTTCTAAGGAAGAATGTGTTTTGCATGTTTGAAAGCTAAGTGTGTGTGGGGGGGGGGGGGGCACTGCATCGGGCCGAAGCCTCTAAAAAGTTCGTGACGCAGCTTTCCGGTTTTTTTTTTTTGCTTTTTATTTTATTCTTTCTTTTTAAGAAGGATCATGGAAGGCTCAAAAACAGGGTGAAAAACAAGAATTCGGCAGAAAAAATCTCCCCACTTGCTTGACGTTGATGGAGATTCATGTCACCATATTCACAATGCAAGCAAAAAATTTTGCAAGCCATTTTATAAGGTTACATTGAGAAATACTTTATTGACTTCTTCAATGACTAAACACTAAGCTGTGGGTATATGTTTCTAATTCTTGCAAGTTTCTAATTGCTTGACTAAATTCACAAACTTTCCTAGACAAATACTTTTCACCTCAGGATTTAGCTAGTAAAGATTCACATGTAAGTTTTAAATCTGATTTTTAAAAATATTTCATTTTATTTTGTTCTTAAATCCCTACTTTTCTATTGTGAATATAATAATGTGCTTCACTTTAATATTTACTTACATAATTTACAGAAAATAATTCCATATGGCTAGCCATACTCTTAAATATTGTATATATGCTGTATTTGAATTTGCTCACCGCGCGTTCGCGTGACCCAATTTTCCACCCAGTTAAAAAGTTCAGCTTTTTTTGTCATCGGCCGGTCTCATGTATGTATCAAACACTCCGGGATGCATACTCTGCGGAATTCCTGTGTATTGCAAAATCTCCGAAAAATGGAAAATATGCATTTTGCGCTACTTATCGATGTAATTTCAGCCTTTTGCATGGTGGAATGTATGATATTACAAATCATGTTTCTTGTGCCAAGCGTAAATCTAATGTTGACAGAATAAAAAAACATGTAATTAACTTCCTTTGTTACAAGTTAAAATGAACTGGATGTGATTCATGCAGAATGTTTGTTGACTTCGTTTTTAGTTAAACATAGCTTACCAATTATTGGGTTGTCGGAAAAGTCATGACTTATTTTGGCACCCGATGGGGCAGTTGGGCGGTTTTGGAAGTACTGGAGGCATGCGCAGCTCTGTTATTGCTGTGGCATTCGACAGGTGCCAGTTCTAGCTGCAGTCTTAAAGGAATAGTGAGCGATTTGGTTGATTTGCGGAGATTTGACATCAAGTTGAAGATGCAAGACCAAACTGTGCATTTTCGCCATATTTTATCGTTTTACTTCCGTAAAGGGAAGAACGCGCATCAAGCTTGTGAAAAGTTGCGTAAAGTGTACAGTGATAATGCTCTACAAGAACGTCAGTGCCAGCGGTGGTTCACAAAATTCTGTGCTGGTGATTTTGACCTCAACTATGCTCCTCGGTCCGGGAGGCCAACCGAGGTTGATGACAACCAAATCAAGGCATTGATGGAGTCAAACCCACGTTACAGGACACAAGAGATTGCAGAAACATTGCACATCCATCATTCAAGCGTTTATGACCACCTGAAGAAGCTGGGATACGTAAGCACAAGCTCGATGTGTGGGTTCCTCATGAACTCAAAGAAGCTCAGTTGACGGCGCGTGTTAACATCTGCGATATGCTCATTAAACGTGAGGAAAAATGATCCTTTTTTTGAAGCGACTGATAACTGGTGACGAAAAGTGGATTGTGTACAACAATGTGCTGCGCAAACTGTCGTGGTCCCGACGTGCTGCTTCGCCTCAAACGACATCCAAAGCATACATTCATCAGCGGAAGGTTCTGGTCTCAGTGTGGTGGGATTTTAAAGGTGTCGTGTTTTTTGAGCTCCTACCACGGAACCAAACAATCAATTCGAATGTGTACTGTCGGCAATTGGAGAGTTTGAACGAATCCATCATCCAGAAACATCCAGAGCTCGTTCATCGTAAAGGTGGTGTGTTCCATCACGACAACGCAAGACCACACACAAGTTTGATCACCCGCCAAAAATTATTGGAGCTTGGGTGGGATGCGTTGCCACACCCAGCATACTCGCCTGACCTTGCGCTGTCAGACTTCCACTTGTTTCGCTCTCTTCAATAGTTCTTGCGTGGTATAACGTTCAATTCAGATGAGGCTGTAAATCAACACCTTGTACGGTTTTTCGCCATGAAAGACAGGTCCTTCTTTGAATGAGGCATTCTGCAGCTCACTGGCAGATGACAAAAGGTTATCGAACAAAACGGGCATTATATCATTGATTGATCTTTGTTCTTTCTATCAATAAATGACCTTTGCAAAACATGGCTAAAATACGTCATGACTTTTCCGACAAGCCAATAGTATCCCTCAGTCACTCTTCTTTATTTCATTTTTTTTTTTACATTTTGGCTCCCATCTGTCCTTGATTAACACGTTACTATGAGACCCCAACGTCCGATTCGAAACAGATATTCTCATCACCCTATCCTGAATCACTCTATCTATTTCATTTTTTTTTTTTTTTCACTATCTATAATCATCCGGTAACTTACTCTATTCTTCTAGATATGTGCAAGGTAGCTAGCATGGAAATGGTTTGTTTTTTAAAACATTTTTGTAGGTTCCATGGCAACGTGGAATACAACCCCAGCGTTCGAATTACCCATTGGCCCGTAAAACATCCGCCGGACCACTGAACTATTGATTTTAATGGCTCGGATGAGACCAGTAAGTTTTTTTTTTTTTTTTTGCTTTTTTAAATTGTCACAAGTTAAAAAATGAATTTCTGTTTCTTTTACCGTGCTGTACGGTTTTCTTTTTAGGCTGCAAACTAGTAATGGGTTCGTGAAATCCTGTTTCATAACAGCTATTGTTCTTATATTTCATGATTTGTAAAGAGTGGAAGAAACAACAAATACAGAAAGGCAATTTTCCAGTCCATGTCTTGCAACAGTCGTTTTTTTTTTTTTTTTTTTTACCTCTGTCCCCACCATTCCTAATGAGCAGAAGTAAGCAAAATAAATATCCTGCTCTTCCTTGGATTCGCCCACCCTAGTAAATGCAGCAGATACTGATACCAGTCACAAGCCAGGTTTTTTTCTTCCCCAAGAAAACACTAGCGTAGGACGTCAATTGGATTCATGAAGGTAATTTTTGTAAAACAGCAATTCACATGAAACAGTGTTCAATGGGGGATTGAAACTAACTTCATGGGAAAGTTGGAGGGATGAGCAGTAAGACTAAAATAAGGAAAAAGAAGCTAAACCCTAAACAATAAATCATATAAAAAAAGGTTGCTCATGTAATATATGAATTTTTGTACCCTTGAAGTTTCCTCATTCCCTTCTTACTTAAAAACATATTAGGAATGCACCCTAGCTGTTACTCTGCTATATCACGAATCTATAGGAATCTTATTCTGGAAACATTCATTGTTCTGTTAGTTGCACCTTCAAATTAAATGTTTTAAAAACAAATAGTGGAGATAATTCTATTGAAATGATACATTACTTTCTGCATATACTGTACACAATGTCATAATTTTTTTTTTTTTTTTTTTTTTTTTACGGAACAGTGGCCATTTTTGTGGACCAGTGGTTTGCAAATTCTAGTGGTCCGCTGGGCCAGTAAAAGATTTATTTCTAATTCTAACACTGCAACCTATTGGAATTAGTGGTCAAAGGGTGGAACATTCTTCCCTTTAGATGTAAACTTCCATAAAAATAAATTTTTATCTCTTTATAGATCATAGTAATGAGAAATTATGTATAAATTCTATTTTAATCGATATAAATGTGCCGATAAATGCAGACATCTGTAATCATCACTCAGTCCAGCATGGACGTTACTTCCTCACGACTCATCCGTTCTTCTCCCAGCTCCATGTCTGAATCATCACCAAAACAGCTGTCACTGTCAGTATTTTCTGCAGAGGATCAAACTGCAATAATATCTTCATCTGTTAGCTTCTTATAGCCACCATCATTTTCTGTTTGCGGCCAAGAACTAACATAATTTATTTCCACATCTGAGCATCCTTCTAAGCACTTGGTAAGACTAATGAGAGCGAGAAGAGTGTCCAAGGTCTGAGATTTTCTTAAACCGTGGTGTGCCCAGAGACTGACTTAGAAATTTTGTGGTCCCTAATAATTATTTAAATGCCCTCGATTGCCCCTCACAGCATTGTTAATGTTGATTTGAAAGATATTTATTTTATAGTAAACACTATTTTAACAAATGCTTATTTGAAGATGTTTATTAACAAAAGTCTGTGTTTCTAAACATTTGTACTGTTTCAAATAAAAATCCCATTGCTTTGTACTGATCTACAAGGGTACAAATGTACACAACCCACTGAAAATTTTATTTCACTGGTCTTGCTGACTGACCATTAACAGTAAAATATTTCAGCCTATTTCTACCCCTCAGGTACCTGTTTACTGTAATTATTTTAACATTTTAAACCATTTTAAAATTTCTGTACAGTGTCACCTGTTTTAATGTTTGATTGAGTTAAAGTTATTACCAAAATTAATTGGTACAAACTCTTAGCATTTGTGTGGTGAGATATGGTCCCCCACGACACTATCGTAAAAGTAATTCTGATGTTAATAACTTTAAAAAAATCGTTAGCTGAAATGAATGATCCAAAATTTACTAACATGTTCGGTTTGTTTTTTGACTAAATTAACTATTACACCTATGAACTACATTTATACATAACCTATGAACTAACAACTTACCTATGAACTACATTGGTTTCTTCCTCAACTTCAAAGTTGCAAACTTTGAGATTATATCATCATAATCTAGTTCTTGAGCAACATAATTTTTAATACACAATAATGACAATGCGCAAAGTTTGTTTTGTTCCATTCTGGATCATAATGGGGATTTCATGCGTTTCAACAAAGAAAATGACCTCTCCCCAGAACAATTTGATATCGGGATTGTCGAAAACATTCTGAAAGCTGTTTCTACAGTTGGAAATACAGATGTTAAATTTAAGTTCAGCTTTTTCAGCATATGGGAAACTTGATCGCCTTTATTCCCAAGACAACTAAACTGCTGAAGTTCATCACAAAACTCTTTCGACAGATCGTTAGGATACCATTTTTGTAAACGTTTCCCTTCTTCAGTTACTGGTGTTTCCGATTTTAGATTAAATAAACAAAAAAATTTGGGGGCAAAATTGTCATATGGAATTTGTTGTCTTGACAACTGTACAAGTAAATCATCACAAAGCACATAATGATATGTGATAAATTACATTCTTGGTGTTAAGTCTGCTTCAGGCATATTTGTATCTTCTAAATCTTTGCTTCGTGGAACAGTTTGCTTCCTTGATAATGCATAGTCATTAGTTTCTGACATACGTTTTGCTTCTTTTTCATATTCTTCCAAATTATTTCTCACAAATTGGACACAGTCAATTAAGGATGTAAAGAGTGCAGGAACTTCAGAAAGATTTTTCAAAGTATTCTGAAAAACCTTGCTTACCTAGTTCAAATGTTGCAAAATAGTGTCCCAAATAACAGCATTCAATGCAGTTTCAAGCATCTTCAATTTCTTAAGCAGACCTCTTGCTTCAGTTTTTGCTACTGCTGTTTCGTTGCTGCTTTCGGCTAAGTTACACAGTGTTTCCTCGATGCACCTGTAATGTTTTCAGAAAGCTTTTGTTGCATTTGCGTCTAAACACCACCTTGTCGTTGAACTGCTTTTCAGTGTGATATCTGAAGCCCCAGAAGATGTGACTGCATTTGATAAACCCTGCCAATGCAGTGTGGATGCAGAAAAAAATTATAAATCTCTTGAAGTACAGAAAAGAAAATCATCACTGTTGTACACATTTCTACAGCACTTACTTCAACTAAATTTAATGAATGCACTGCACAAGGCAGAAACTCTGCCAATGGATTTATTTCTTTGATTCTTGCTTGTAAACCAGAGTACCTGCCCACCATGTTGCTTGCATTATCGTAACTCTGGCCTCTACAATTCATGATATCAAGACCCAATTCTTGCAGACAAGCCAGGACTGTACTTTCTAACTCCTTGGCATCATGACCATTAACAGGCACAAAGGTCAAAAAACGCTCAACCGGTTTGTCATCAATAGCAATGTAGCTAATTATAAAACATAACTGATTTATATGCGCAATATCTGGTGTTGAGTCAATTATGAGTAAAATGTACTTGGCTACCATAATTTCTTCAATTATTTTCTCTTTCACTTTCTGTGACATAAGTTCAATAAATTCCTTAGGTAAATTAAGAAGAAGGTAGTGTAGAACACGCTAAGTTACGCATAAAAATTTTAAGGCAAATATATTTCAGCCATTACTATGGCCTTCATCAGTGCGACTACGATTGGTTTATGTTGCCAGATTGAAAAGGTAAGTTTTGTAATGGTAACTCCGGGTGACGTGATGCAATGAGGGATTTCCAGATGCAAGGAACAAAAGTTGGGAGCTCAGAGTTGCAATTTTTGGAAAATAAAATTTCCAAACTTTCTCTAAACCCTTCAGAGCATACCGATTTTGGAAGGGAGCCAACTTTTTAGTATCGGACCAAAGTGGAATAGCAGAAGTGTCAGCCATGGTAAGAAGAGACAAGGAAGACTAAGGCTTTTCAAATTTCACATCAGATTTGTGTTCCTGAAGTCTTGAGAGAATTTTTTGGAATGAACTTCCTACGTACGCGGTTAATCCAACGTTAGTCTTGATCGGAATTAATAGGCACAAAGGTCAAAAAACGCTTAACCAGTTTGTCATCAATAGCAATGTATCTAATTATAAAACATAACTGATCTATATGTGCAATATCTGGTCATCGAGCTCATTTGGTTTGTAACACTGAAGTTAATCTAAAAAATGAATTAGCAAACATCCGATTGATCGCTACTCAACATGGTACGTAGCCACCAGTGGCAATCATTGAAAATGTTAAAAAAAAAAAAAATGCATCCCAAAGTATGGAAACACTTTTTATCAGGGATGGAATCCAGCGGTGGACGCAACAAGCACATGCCCCATTCAAAAAAAAAAAAAAAATAATAATAATAAATAAATAAATAAATAAAGTGATTGAGTAAGTACTAGGGGTGTTCAAATGAAAAGGTACGAAACGTCATAAGAACGTAATCGTTAACATATTTGCCTATGCCGCTATGGGAGAACGTAGCGACACATCTAGGGATGCGATTGGAGTCGCCGGCGTGGATCGGAGCATGCGCGGGCGCCCGCATGCGCAGGAGAGAGCAGAGGCTCTTATAAAGAGCGCCGTCCAATTGACGCGGCAGTGCGTGTGAGGACAGGATGGCGTTCACATTGCAAAATTCGACGATTGAGGGGAAGCGAGGCGTTATCCGATTTCTTACAGCGGAAGGTGTTAAACCGGCCGCTATTCATCGCAGAGGGTGTGGTTCTGCTTCATGATAACGCGCGTCTACACGTCTCCAGGGTCACTCACACACGCGGAACTGGCCAAGTTCGAGTGGGAGCAGCTTGACCATCCGCCCTACAGCCCGGACATGTCGCCCTGCGATTTTCATGTGTTTGGTCCCCTGAAAAAACATCTGAAAGGGAAGCGCTTCCACTCGGACGACGAACTCAAGGACGATGTGCAGGACTGGGTCTCGTCACGGCCACAGGAATTCTGGAAACAAGGAATCCTTCGGCTCGTTAATCAATGGGATCGTTGTGCTACGGCCTATGGTGTATACTTTGAATAAAGTCTTCATTTATACCCACAGTGTCGTTTCGTACCTTTTCATTTGAACACTCCTTGTACATATGTGCCTTGCTTTACCTCTCGTTTCTTGTTTTCGGACATCACACACTTTTTCACTTATGGATTTGTAACTCCACGTTTTGTTTTACATTGGTCTGAATTTTTCAGTGTTCCCCATAGCAATACTTCAGATCTTCTGTTTGCGATACACTGACAGGCAAGCACCCAATTCTGCCGGGTGTTTTTTTTTTATTGGGGAGGGGGGACTGTGCCCCACCTCTCCTTATGTGTCCCGTATGCTGTACCACCCTGCATTTTTTGGAGGATATAAATCTCAGGGATTGTTTTACCAGTTAGACGTGTGCCCTCCTTATTCTTAAATTCTTGATCTGCTCTTGCTTTATTTTATAATAATTTCAATTGTTATCAATAATAAACTGATTACATGGAAGATAGTGCAAAATAGTGATGCAGCTAAAATGTCTGATTGAATTAATCATTTCCAGATTGAGGGAAAGGATTTTCTGATATGCCTTGTGGTAATTGCATCATGATTCAATTTAGCATTATTGGGTAATTCTCCAATTGAAAACATTAAAAAGAAATGTAATGAATAAAAAAGCACACTTATCCATTTGCATCTTTCATCATTTTTATTACTTTAAAACTGAAACATTAAAAAGAAATGTAATGAGTAAAAAAGCACACTCATCCATTTGCATCTTTCATCATTTTTATTACTTAAAACTGAAATTACTTTTTAAAAAATAATAATTTGACCATGATACTGGAAAGCGTAATAATGATCCTGGAATTTTTTTTTTTTGTATATGTCCTGGAAAAGGCCTGGGAGGTCCTTGAATTTTTCCCCCAAAAGTGTACGAACCCTGCCTACCGAATTCCAAAGTACGATAAAGCAATTCCAGATGCCAAAAGGCGGTGCATCAGTAATAAGGTCTGTGGTCAAAAGCCTGGTTCTGTAAAAAGATGTGCAGTGGAAGCTTCTCTCCCTGAAAAGAGTGAAAAGGTTATAAAAGCTGTGAATAGTATATGGAAGACTGAAACGGAACCTTCAGCTATTACTTCGCGTGAAGAGAGGTTATTTCTCTTTCTTACAGACGCATACATGAGATTCTTCTGTGGATTCGCGGAATTCCGCTTTGTTCGTAATCATTTGGGTCATTCTCGAGTTCGATGCAAAACTGAAGAGAAATTTTGGGGGGTTTTAGTTGGGGGAGGGATTAGTTTCTCATCAGGAAACGATATTTCATCTTTTTAAACTTTTGAAAACAGAAGTTAAACGGAGAAAAGATTTTCCCCGTTATCATAATGCCCCTTTCTTGCGATGTTTCTTCTGCCCAGTATTGTTGTTAAATATCATTTTGTTCCATAATTATTTGTATTTCAGCTTGAAAACAGGAAAATTTTCCGAAATCGGAATTTAGACAGCGAAGAATTTTTTTGGCAGATTCGAGGTATTTCGTTGTTTTCATCCTTTGTGTGGTTCCTAAGATCGATACATAACTCAACAGAATTTGGGGAAGGGTCGTTATGACTTTCAAAATCGGAAGTTAGATGGAGTGAAAATTTCTCCCATAATCGTATTTTTTTCTTACAATATCCTTTTGCTCAGTATTGTTAAATATCATTTTATTGAATAGATGTGTATTTCAGCTTGAAAATGGAGGGAAAATTTCCGAAAACGGAAGTCAGACGGTGCAAACATTTTGCCCCTAATCTTTACCCCCCCCTCTTCGTGCAATGTTTCCTCTTTCTTGTGTTGTTAAATGTTAATATTTTTATATTTTGAATAGAGTGATGTGGTCCAGTTTAATATTTACATAAATAAAATAACCTGAACAATTTTGTCTTGCTCATACTGTGTTTTATTCGCACTGTTTTGCTGCGCATTCCGATTTTTTACCCGTTTAAAAAGTTTAGCATTTTTTTCTCTTTGTCAGTCTCGTGTACGCAGACGGTATAAATAAAGCTTTTTGTTTATTTCTGTTGACTGTAATTCCAATCTTTGAAAAAGTAAACATACTGCTACAGTCCCAAGCTCCTGTCCTAAGGTCAATGCTGTGTGATTTGTTTGCAGACATTATTTTAAAATTTGTGAAGCCTTCAGTTGCTAAATGGTAGTTCTGTAGGGTTATTGAGCATAGGCTATCACAGCACCAAAAAGATGATGTTGACCTGGTGATTGGGCATTCTACCACCACCATAGTAGATTCTCTGAAATCTGAAGACAAGGTCTTTTTTTTTTTTTTTCTCATGTCAGAAAATATTTTTTTTCTGTTTGTGATTACATGATACACAAATTTCTATTTAAAGATGAAATTCTCATTAATGCCAAAGTGTGCCAAATATCATCTATTGAAAATGCTTCATTTTCAAGCGTCACCATTTTTTATCAAGAAGTTTCCTGTTTTGCTAGGAGAGGAAAATCACAGTGAAGCAATGGATGAACTACAAACCCAATTTTGTAGACTACAGGTCAGTCAGCTTCCATCTGGTTTCATGCAGGAACACAGAATTGATAGGCAGTGGTTTCAAGTAAGCCAGATTAAAAATAATTTTGGACACAGACCATTTGACAAAATAGCAAGTCATGCTCTCCATTTTATCTATACCACACAGCAATGCTGAATGTGAACATATATTCAGTCAGGTAAAAAAAAAAAAAAGGAATGAGTTTCGATCTTCAATCTCAGATAAAAATCTGGAAAATTCGCTGATCACCAAATGCTGCCAGAAAGGAAAGGGTTTCGACCTACAGTATGATGGTGCATTTCTAAAGAAAGCAAAATCAGCATCAACAAGTGCTTTGAATAAGATATAGGTATTTATAATTTTTCAATGTTGTTCATGTATAATGTTCAATTTGGAATCTAGTGTTAATGTCTCATATTATACTGGCGGAAAGTGAAAAAAGAACACCAAGAAGGAATTGGCAGACGATCATGAAATTTGCATATGTTAATGGGGTCGAGTTTACGTAGGTGTGATGTTAATTTCGGGACCAACCGGTGAGCGCTTACTCCACAGCATGGCATAATATGCAAATTATCGTCGGTGGTATTTAAGGAGTACGACGAAGTGAATTTAATCAGTCGTCGGCGTACGGACACGTGCGAAGACCCTGAAAAAGCTGCAATGCCTGGACATGGAAGACGTGTACGATTTCAGCAGTTATCGGACCTTGAGCAAGGTCGTCTAGTCGGACTCTGCGAGGCCGGGTGGTCGTATCGTCGCATTGCAGAGCGAATTGGACGGGGGAAATATTGGTGGCGTAGATGGTTCGAGGAACATTCCCACACGAGAAGACGTGGAACCGGGAGTCACAGATGGACTGATGAGCGGACCGATCGACGCATAAGAAGAGCGGCGTTGTCAAGCAGAGCATCCACTGTGACGCAAATCCGAGCTGCTGTTGCACCTGAGGTGACAGTGCGAACAAATCCGCAACCGTCTGCTGGTTGCAGGACTACGTGCACGTGTGCCTCTGGCATGTGTACCTCTGACTCCAGCCCACCATCAGGAACGGCTGCAGTGGTATCGCTAACGTCTGCACTGGAGAACGCAATGGCGATCTGTCGTGTTCAGCGATGAAAGCAGATTCTGTTTGGGAGCCTCCGATCGCCGTATGCGTGTTCTCAGACGCACAGGGGAGCATCTCCACCCTTCTTGCATCCGCCAGCGACACACAGGGCCTACACCTGGTCTCCTGGTGTTGGGAGCGATCAACTATCACTCCCGTACACAACTAGTGTTTGTACCGGGTACATTAACCAGCACCGCCTACATCAACAACATCATTCAGTCCGTTGTTGTGCCATTAGTAAGGTCGGCCCATCGTGGTGTTTCCAGCAAGATAACGCACGGCACGTGCAACGCAACATGCACTTCAGGGTGTGAGACAACTTCCATGGCCTGCACGTTCACTGGATTTGTCCCCCATTGAGCACATGTGGGTTTTTATGGGACAACGACTTATCCGGTCTCCACGGCCAGCCACGACCATCCCCAATTTACGCGTCCAGGTTGAGGATGCTTGGAACTCAATATCCCAAACTTACATCCAACATCTGTACGACAGACTCCATGCCAGAATTGCACAGTGTGACGCAGTTCATGGCGGTTCAACCTCGTACTAACCATGTTACATGGAAATCTTATTTTTCAGTTTACCAGCAAATACAGCTGTATTATGCCATAATGTTTTGATCACGTCATCATCTGTATTCCGTTATTATGCTGTATAAATTTCGTTGGTATCAGACGTCTCCTTCTTGGTGTTCTTTTTTCACTTTCCACCAGTGTATTTGTTTAAAAGTACAGTGGTTAGTTTAAAAGTACAGTGGTTGTTAACAAAGCCACACGCACACATATAAATAAAACGTGTGTACAACATGATATGCATATATGTACATATCATCATAGTCAACCATTATCATCGTCAACCATTATCAATCCACTGCTGGACGAAGGTCTCCCCAAGTTTCCTCCACAACGGTCTGTCTTGTGCCAGTCTCCTCCATCCTCCACAACGGTCTGTCTTGTGCCAGTCTCCTCCATGTCACTCCCGCATACTTTCGAATTTCATCCACCCATCTTCCATGTGGTCTTCTTCTGGGTCTTTTCCTGTCTCTTGGAATCCAATCTAAAATTTCGGCTGTCCATCGATGGTCTGTCCTTCTGGTAGTATGTCCAGCCCATTGCCATTTCAGGGATTTAACTCTGATCATGTTGTCTTCCACTCTTGTCATTTTTCGAATCCACGAGTTCCTCTTCTTATCTCTCCTGATTACACAAAGCATGCACCTCTCCATGCTGTTTTGAGTTGTCTGCAGCCTTTGTCTCTTTTAGTTAAGGTCCACGTCTCTGCACCATACATAAGCACTGGAAGGATACATTGATCAAACACTTTTCTTTTAAGACATAATGGCATATTGCTCTTGAAAATTATGCTGTTTCTTCCAAAAGCTCTCCAGGCAAGTTTTGTACGCCAATTAATTTCTTCATCAATGTGACCCTCACTTGATATCTGCTGTCCAAGATAAGCGTACGTGTCTGTTATCTCCAGCTTTTCTCCATCAATCGATAAATCTTCATTTCTTGTAAAAGCATTGAACATCACTTTTGTCTTCTGAAAGTTCATTTTTAATCCCACTTCTTTACTCTTGTCAGCAAGTTCCTGGATCATACTCTGCAGTTCTGATGGGGTAGTTGCAAAAATGACTACGTCATCAGCAAAACGAAGGTGGGTTAGATAATCTCCATTAATCTTTATCCCTTTGTTTTCCCAGTTCAGTGATTGAAAGACATTTTCCAATGTGGCATTAAAGACCTTCGGAGATATGGTGTCACCTTGTCTCACTCCCTTTCCAATTTTTATGTGTGTTGTATTTTCAAACAGCCGAATCTTTGCATTTTCCTAGATGTTATTAATAATATTAATGTATGCATTTTCAATACCGCAGGATTTCAGAGCCATTGTAACTGCTGATGGTTTCACCGAATCAAAGGCTTTTTCATAATCGATAAAAGCCATGCACAATGGAAGTTCATATTCCCTCGCTCTTTCAATTAGTTCTCTCAGTACGTGGATATGATCTATTGTGCTGTAGCCACTCCTGAATCCAGCTTGTTCTCTCGGTTGAGCCATGTCCAGTGTTACCTTCAAGCGGTGTGAAAGAACTTTAGTGAAGATTTTATAAACCACTGATAGGAGGCTGATAGGTCTGTAGTTCCTGAGATCCTCAATGTAACCCTTTTTATGTAGCAGGATCATTGTAGCGTTGTTCCAATCCGCAGGAATCTTCCCTTCATTAAGACATCGAGTGAAAATTTGTGCGAGTACTGTTTCGATTTCTCCACTTGCTTCTTGTATGATGTCTACAGTAATTCCATCTTCTCCAGGAGCTTTTCCCCGTTTCATGTTCGTGATTGCATGTGCAGCTTCTGCTGGGAGGACTGGAAGAACTCTGGTACTGGTACCTTTCATGATGTCTGGAGTACATGTATCATCCCTTTCATATAATTTGGAGTAGAAATCGTTCACTCTTGTCAAAATTTCGCTTCTATTTCTTGTTACAGAACCATCTTCTTTTCTCAGTGCCATAATCTGTTTTCTTCCCTTACTGAGATGTCCCTTTGCTATCTTTAGGCTTTGGTTGTTTTCAATTGCTTTCCTCACTAGTTCACAGTTGAATTTTCTTACGTCTTCAGTGATACTTTTTCGTACTGTCTTGCATAGCTCTATATATTCCACTTTGGAAGTCACATCTTCTTTAGTTGTCCTCATCTCTTTTCTTTTTTGCATCAACATTTTGGTTTTTCCTGATAATTTGTTCACATGCAACTTTTTCTTAGACCCAGCTAATTTTGTTGCTGTTTCCATTAGAGCTTTGGTTACTTTTCTGTTAACTTCCGAAATATCCACTTCTTCCGATGTTAGGCCTTCTAAAGCAGAGAATCTGTTCTTCAGTTCCAACTTGAAGGTATTATGGCGTTTTTTAAGGTTGGTTATGTCAATACATAAATACATTTTATTTCAATGGTATCCCACAAAAATCTCCTGTTTTTTTTATTTTGAAATGTTGGCAGCTATGCATATCCTATTGTTTCATTTCTACCAAAGAATGGCGGGCCTCTTTTTACAAAAAACAGAACAGTGGCTACAACTCTTTTTAAAACATCACACCTTGGTCAAACACCTTTTCTTTCCTAAAATTAATCGAGATTCAGTTTCATGTTGCGAAACTACACTGGAGTCAATTTCCTGTGGTTCTGCTAACCGCACAGATACATGTTTCCAGTCATTGTACCCTGATGTTGAGAGAAAACTTTTTTTCATCTTACTGCTTCCACCGAACAGTTTGCATATCCAACAGAATAGCGCAAAAATTGATGGAGGAAGCATCAGCCACTGTCTACTAGCAGACTCATTATTTTGCTTTATTCGGAACAAAATAATCCTTGGTCAAACACCTTTTCTTTCCTAAAATTAATCTTTCTGTTTCCGAGGCTAAGGTGCACATTTTGGTTTGGAGGATTGCTGATGAAAAGCTCTCGTAAATCATATGTTTTGTTAGACCAACAAGCTGGATCCGGATTATAACCCTCAGCAGCAGTACCATAGCATCTCTCATTACTAGCAGCAACAGGTTCGACAGGATTGGGTAAAGATTTGTTTTCCAAAGTACAAGTAGTAGGATTACGGATATGAGTATCAGGGTCATGATGCTCAATAGGATTTTTCTCTGCAAGCGATAGTCCACCACATGGTTCTTTTCAAATAAACTTTTGCAAACTACTCACATCTTCAGCTCTTTTTTTATCCAGTAACCTGTGTTTTGCTGCGCCCGACTGATACTTTCTAGGCATTTTTTCCCACCTGATCCTACTTACTAATCTTCTTTCCTTATACTTAAAAACACTACTTTTTACTTATAGTTTTGTTTAAACAAACACAAATCACACTAACTCACCAAAATAACTAAAATGAAGTTAAGAACTAAGTTGAAGCTTGAACAAACGAAATAAAAGTTGTGGTAAACAAAATAAGCTGTAACTGTTACGGTTAACGTGATGGTAACTGGCCACGCGAATCGCCGACAGGCGTGGCCATTTGTGGATTAGGCGTGTTAGTATTTATAGTGCTTTTAAAGTGTATCAGAAGGCTGGTTGTATCGTCATAGCTGACGTCTGCAGTTTTGCATTCTGACATCACACCTGCCAGTTAGAGTTAGCATCATCTCAACATCAAAGTGGGATTTCAGAGGTGTCGTCACAAGCAATTGGATTACAGACGTGAGATCATGAATACCAGATTGGCTTTGCGAGTGTGTTTTTCTGTTATTTTTCTTTATCTCATTATTCATTTTTTACTAAAGTAGTCTTACATTAAATATTATTTTCAGGGTTGATATATTTACATCATTTTGTTCATTAATGATGAATAATTACTAAAAAAACAACACGAACACAATTTGGGGCCACCCAAAAGGTAAGGCCCGGGGACCGCATGCACCTGTGAAAATCACCCCTGGGTGTGCCCATGACTTAAGATAGCTGGGGAAGCACAGTTTACAATCCCTAAGCTGCTGTTAATTTTGTGGTGTATTCCATTAATACAATTTATGTATTACAAAAAAAGAAAAAAAAATCAGGGTGGGTCAAAAGCGACCCAGATTAACGGGGTCTGAGTAAATGGAGCTCTACTGTGTACACCAAGGGACAGGAAAAGAACCCAGATGACCACGTGGGGAATGTGTGTATGAAATTTGAAAGTGTGCTGGTGTGATATGCAGGACACTGGCTCAGGACAGAAAGTTGTGGAAGAAACTGGGGGGGGACGACCTATATACACTGCTGGACAATTGCTAAGGACGGATCATAAACGGCTATATAGCGCATAAAAAAGTAAGTGTGGTTGGATGCCAAGTGATATAAAATAATGTCAGAATGCCAGGACATTACAAGAAAGACAATTTATTGTGCTCTGAAATCCAGAAGGCTTTGGAACGTGTTCAAGGGACAAACAGGCCATTTTGTGCAGAATACGTAAACGTGAAAAAAATGCAATTACCGTCCGCAGGCGTTCCGGCGTAAGATGACAATACGGGATATGGCCACCATGGAGGGCGATGCAAGATTCCACATGTCGTGTCATGCTTTGCACAACATTATCAAGCAGCTGTTCGGGTAATTTATCCCATTCCTCTGTCAGTGCACGAATGAGGGTGTCCTTGTTTATTGGAGGGCATTGGCGACCAGCAAGACTCCTCCCCAAAGCATCCCACACATTTTCGATGGGATTCAGATCTGGAGAACGTGCTGGCCATACGAGGCGTAGATATCCTCGCTCTCAAGACAGCGACTGTTCGATGACATGTTGCGTTGTCGTCCATGAAAATGAATCTATCACCGACAGCACCACGGAACATGCGAACATGAGGTAGCAGAACATCATTAATGTATCGTTGGCCAGTCATAGTCCCAGTTGGAAGCACATAGAGGGACGTACGGCCATTGATCATGATGCCAGCCCATACCATGACACTACATGTCTATATCGGTCCCTTTCCTGTATGTTTGCTGGACAATATGCAGTACCACTATCACGCCAGATCAGTTGTTGTCGACAATCAGACGATAGACTGTATCTACTCTCATCTGAGAAGAGGACAGCAGACCAGTCGTTATCAGTCCAATTGCGATGTTGATGGCACCATTGCAAACGGGCGGTACGGTGACGTCTGGACAATGGGATGCACACAACAGGACGGCACGCGTATAGTCCTCCTTCATGCAAACATCTGGCGACAGTTTTTCGGGAGATCCGCTTGCCAGTAGCAGCTATAAACTGATTTGCTACCTCACTAGCTGTGCTGCGCCGGTGTCTTTTTGTTGATAGCACTATGTACCGATTTTCTGCAGGTGTTGTACTGCGAACACGACCTCTCCCCCATGACGTTTGCTACACTCTCCATTTGTTTGAAATGATTTCCAAAGCCTTGAAACAACACTGTGGCTGACGTCGAACTCCCTGGCAACATCTGTTATTTTTCGCCCTTCTTCAATCTTGCCAATAATACGGCCACGCGTAAAATCATCTAGGTGATGTCGGGAAGACATACTGAAAATTGCAAGTTCGTCAATTGATTCTTTCCCTTTCAACTTTGCGTTTGAACAACAACGGTCAATACGCGTCAAATCCTTTATATCTCATATCAGCGCTATGACGTCACGAACAAGTTCGGCAATCCAAAATTTGCATACGCACAACACGTCTTACTGTATCCCGCACTTATGCTAATTTCCACATTTTCCTGCCTTCCATTTTATGGTTGCTATCGTTGCTATTGTCATCCGTCCTTAGCAATTGCCCGGCAGTGTATATATGTGAGGGTTGTACCGAAAGTAATGCAAAAGTGGGAATAACTTTTTTATTAGCTGACAGAGGTTCACATGTTGCTAGAGTAACTCTTCCTCTATAGTAACCCTTCTTCATTGCAGGTAAATAATGGATGGATTCCTAGCTGAAGAAACATGCAGTCATTGAGCTCTTGACAAAGGATGGGTGCAGGCTGTCCAATATCCACTGAAGGCTACAGAATGTTTATGGAGATGACACCAGTGACAAGAGCAATGTGCACAGATGGATGAAGTTTAAAGAAGGGGAAACCAGCATTGAAGACAAACCATGCAGTGGGAGACCATCATCTGCAGCCAATGACTTGAATCGTCAGCGAGTGGATGAATTGATTTATGCGGAGAGACGACTCACAGTCTGTGAGCTGTTGTACAACTGGACTGTGGTCACAATGCCATACAGAAGATGGTGGAGGACTTAGAGTATCAGAAAGTGTGTGCAAAGTGAGTGCCTCGGCAGTTGACACCCGATTTGAAGGAGAGAAAGGTGGATGTCTGCTGTGATCTGCTGGAAGCATTTGAAGCCAATGAAAAACACTTTTTTTTTTTTTCTGATCTCGTGACGGGAGATGAAACGTGGGTGGATCTTTATGATCCGGAAACAAAGAATCAATCCATGGAATGGCATCACACTTCTTTAAGGCCTAAGAAGTTCAAGAGCCAGCGATCAGCACAGAAAGTCATGTAACTGTGTTTTAGGATGACAGGGGTGTCATTCTCCTTGATTTTCTGGAACGTGGCAGTACCGTGACCAGTGAGCGGTACATTGAGACACTCAAGAAGCTTAGAGAAGCCATAAGGAGGAAGAAACTGAACAAAAATCTGAAAAGGATCCACATTCACCATGACAATGAAAGACCACACACATCTTTGGCAACAAATCAGGCGATCAGCAAATTAGGCTAACCGGTGGTTCCCCATCCACCGTACAGCCCAGATGTGGTGCTCTCCTACTTCCACCTGTTTGGTCCAATGAAGGACAGTCTCTGGGAACAATGATTTGATGACACACATGAGGTTAAAGTGGCTATAAAGAAGTAGGTACAACAATCCACACTTGAATTTTTTCAAGGAGGATTCGAGAGTTGGGTTCAACGATGTCGCAAATGCATTGCTTGTGATGGAGACTGTGTTGAGTAGTACCTTTGTACAGAGAAAGAGTTACTCTACCAACATGTGCATTGAATGGCATTTCAATTATATATATATATATATATATATACACATAATTGAAATTTTAAGTATCAGGATATGGTACGATGAGGAGTAAATTCATGGAATGAATTCTGAAAATTTTAGAAATATTGTTTCCCCATGTAGTAGAGTAGTACTGTAATATACAGGATATTCTATAATTCGTTAGACATTAAAAATATCTTCTGATCTAATAAAGAAATTGCAGTGCAGCAAAGAACAATAAAAATAAGCAAACAGATGCTACCAGTGATTGCAGAATTTACACTGCCCTCATGTTTGCCAGAAAGAGAGAGGGAAAGTACAAGAACTACATTAATTACTCCATTAATTTCTTTTTCAATGTGAAAGTTATGGCAAATGATGTATATATATATATATATATATAAGCCCTTATAGAGCTCATTACCAAAAATATAATGGAAAGTCACCAGAAATGTGGCCAAATGGCAAAGTTTTAAAGCCGACACAAAATCTAGATCTCCCTAGGATCAAAATATCAAACAGTATCCTGAAAAAAAGGCATCACATTAAAGAAGGAATTTCTCATTAAAATTGTACAAGAATAAAGGCATAAAATGCAAAGCAATGCTCTGATTGTGCAAGGGAAAACCTGTGATTTTAGGAAGATGGTGTGCAGCTCCATAAATGCTGCGTGGTACAAGAATACTTAGATGCTCAATATCCTAATCAATCCAGAATGTGACAAATTATCCCTCAGAATTGTACATTCGACTACACGTAAAAGCACTGATCTCAAGGTTCGAGCTATATTTGGAGGACGCTTTGAACATCTAATGATGTAGCTGCAAATTTTTCACCTTTCTGTGTTTTGCTGTCATGTAGAAAAGTTTGTCATTACAAGCTCCTCATTAAAGAAGGAATTTGTTATATTAAATGTGCAAGAATAATGTCATAAAATGAACATTGTTCAGTTGTGCTTAAACTGATGCTTCCCAATATTGCGTTTGACGTTAAGGAAATAATTTTTGATTACATATAAGTTCAGGTAACATATGTAATAAAAGTTCAGAGGCATTTAATAGGTATTGCTTTACGTAGCAGTACTATTTAATTATGTGTTAATAATAAGCATACCAATATGATATTGTTCTCAGTATTAAACCATTTTCATTGTGATATGTGTGATAAGATGTCATCAAAAAGAACAGTGTAGCTGTTATGTTGAAACTGAATGTGCATTCCTTTTTGCTTAGGAATCAAACTTTGAAACAAAGTGCAAATCATAATAGTATGGATGTACATAAAAAAAAGTATCAGCAATATTTTTTCCAACAGCAACGAAATTATTAAATGGTATATTGGTCTCAACAATAGCAAATGTCACTTTTGCATTACAGTAGAGGAACTTTTTGTTATTGTAAAATTCAAAAAGAAGAAAATTTTGATACATACATACATATCATTTAGCTCTTATCTCAGATTCAAAAATTAACTCCTCAAAGAAAATCTGTCTTCCAGATTAACATTTAAAACTAATGGAACTAAATTTTACTTACTGTTGATGTAACAAATGTTTCCATTTACAGCAATCTTAGCGCACAGCTTAAGCTTCACCAGCATTGATCACAACAAGATCTTTTGTACTTCATACTCATAATATGGCCTTCCATGATTTGAATCTAGGTCTCCCATGATTTCCTTGGCCTTCCTCTACCTTCCTTTCCTGCCACTTGGGCTGAATAACTTCCCTTAATAAGCCTCTAATCACTCATTCTTTCAACATGGCCAAACCACCTAAGGATAGTTGTCTCCACTTTACCAACAAAACTATGCCTCACATTACATATCTGCAACACATCTTCATTCCTCATATGATCAGTATGATCAGAGTGTGTCTTGAACAACCCCCAGCACACAAATGACTCCTTTGTCTCTTCTGCAGTATCCAGGTTTCACTGCCATACATCAGAATAGGGACAATTACACTCTCATACACAGCCATGCTGGTCTCTGTTGAGAACCCATCATTCCTGTGAAATCCTCCTAAAGCAGCTATGACTTTCAAAGGATTCACTCGTAGACTAATTTCACAGTCTGATTTGTTTTCTCTGTCAAACATGCTTCCTAAATATACACAGGCCCAATTGTGATCCCCATTTTTACCCTTTGCGAATTTCAAAGTGGTATGCAGATTTCCTATTTTTGCCACTGACTGAAAAAAAACATATTCTATCACCTACATGCTTTCATGGCTTTCGCGCATCTTGTGGCTGATGGTCTGTTCTTGAAAAACAATGCACTGTCCCACCACGCCGCAACCACCCAGGCCTGGCTCTAGGAACACTAGTCTGAATTTGTAGTCATCCAGTGGCCCCCAAGGTCCCTGGATTTAAACTTTGTGGAAGCTTTCTGGAATGCCCTGATGCATAGCATCCGATGCATGGATCCTGGACTGACGTGTTGGGTGGAGTTGTGGACAATGCTGCAACAGGCATGGCTGCCATTACCTTCAAAACCCTCCAGCATCTGGTGGAGTAAATTCTTTGCCATGTGTAGGCTGTTATTCAATGTGCTATTAGGTAGATATCTAATGTTTTGTCTACTGAGTGTACTTGTCTGCTGCATTAAACTTTCAACATGATGAACAGAATTATCAAGCACTTATATATTGTGTTCTTATTTTGATCAAACTATCAAAGGTATTTTGTTTTTACTTTTTCTATAAGATGTTAAATTAACCTCATATTTGTTTTAAAGTGTGTTTTTCCTTGCCATACAAAGCCATAGTGTTTAAGCAAAATAAGCATAATAGATATACACCGATGAGCCATTATATTATGACCACCCCCTAGCCTAGAGAAATGAGCGTACCTGGAGACTGAACGGTGGTGCAGGTGAAGTTCACAGAGCAGTCAGTATCTATACAATCCAAGAACCGGCTTTTGGTTAGTCAAGTGTTTGGAGTCAGAATAGGAAAAGCTGCTGGTTTATCAGAGTTTGAGAAAGGACAAATTGTGATGGCACTGCACCTCAGAACTACGATCTCGGAAACGGCGCAGCTTGTGGATTGTTCATGTTCCGCTGTAGTCAGTACGTATCAAAAGTGGTGCACAGACGGCCAAATGCTGAATCGTCGTCCGCAGCCAATTAATGCCAGAGGGGAGCAGAGCCTGTCACGCATTGTTCACAGCGACCACAGGGCCACAGTGCGACAAATCGCCCCCAGCTACAACAGTAGCAATCAGGGTAATGTGTCGCAGCACACAATTCATCGCAGCCTTCTCGCGTTCTGTCATTGCCCTCAGGCTTCTACTGGATAATACTGCAGAGTATTATCCAGCTCTTGGATTTCTGTGCATGGGCCGGCGTAGCCGAGACCCGGCAGAGTGTCCACATGCTCACTGCACATCATCTCCAATAATGCAGGAAAGGGGCCCAAGATCGAAATTGGACCGTGGATGATTGGAAGAAAGTGGCCTGGTCTGACGAATCAAGATTCCTGGTACATCACGTAGACAGCTGAGCACAGATACGCCGATTACCAACGGAGACTATGGCACCTGGATGCACTGTTGGGCGGAAACAAGCAGGCGGTGGCAGTGTTATGCTGTGGGCGTTGTTTTCTTGGAACACTTCAGGCCCCATTATCCCAATAGTACAATCCTTGACAGCTGTCAGGTATCTGAACATTGTTGCGGACCAAGTTCCCCCATTCATGGCAACTGCTGGTGATGGCCATTACCAACAGGATAATGCGCCATGCCACATGACCAGAATTGTCAAGGAGTGGTTCATGGAACATGCTGGTGACTTTCTGTTAATGACCTGGTCTCCAAATTCACCTGACATGAACCAAATCAAACATTTTTGGTTCGACTCAGAAAAGCAGTTTTGCGCTAAATCACCACCAAAATGTATGGGAACTGGAGGACCTGCTGTTGACATTATGGTACCAGATACCTATTGTCACCTCATCGAATCTATGCTTCACCAAGTGGCCACTGTTTTGCGGACTAAACGGGGTCCTACAGCTTATTAGGTAGGTGGTCATAATGTAATGGCTCGTCGGTGTCGTTTGAAATGATAAATAATAGATTCCAAAACATATCACTAAGCTGTTCTCTGAGATTCAGAGGTTAGCTCCACAAAGAAATACAAATTACCAGATAATTTTTACTTATTGCTGCCGTATGGAAAATTTACAGCGATCTTGATAGATTCCAATACAATTATGTAAATTCAACCTATATAAATTATAGCTGTAACAGTTTCTGTGTGAACTTTTATTTAATTTGGAGATTTGTTTTTATTAGCTGTTACTTTGTCTTTCTGGCCACTTAGGTAAAATTTCAAATTTGCATGCATATGGTCATGGAATGTTTTCCGAGTCATTGACAAGTCCTGCATTTTTTTTTTTTAAACCTAAAAGAGTATGTAACCTGTGATTCCTGTCTTGCTACTTGGGAAGGCAAGTAGATAGATGCCTTTTGATATTATTTCAGGTTTTTATTCTTCTCTCACTTGCTTGGAAATATGTTGTCTAAGTTGTTATAGGGTTAGCACTCTCAGATGGAAATCAGGAAATACAGGTTCAATTCTTGCTACTGGGCAATAAAATTTTCAGCTTTTTGAGGAGTTGGTTTGTGGATAATAGTTAATAGCAGTGTTTCTTTAATGAAAGTGGTCTGGTTACAAAGGCATTCCATTTATTCTGTGTGTTTGTGAAGATTATTTCTTCATCAATTTGTATACTTTCTGGGGAATTCCTTTTATGAAAGTGAGTTGTTACTATATATGGTGTAGCATTCCTTTACCTCTGATGCCCTCCTCCCTTCATCCACCAGCACTCCATAACGGAGCCGAGCCTCCTAATTCTAGTGTTTAGTTACCAGAATATATAGATTGTCCATGTCACTGGTGAGACATAAATTGGAAAAGAAAAAATACAGTAAAGTGAATATGATGTTTTTTTCAAATATCATTTGTATGTGTTTTATTTAGTATTATCACCTGTTACTTGAAAACAATGGACTTTTGCTTTTTCCAACAAATGAAAACAATGTCTATATTATGATTTAAGCATCCACTATTAATAACTTTCTTGATAATAACATGTTCAGTATTAACATTTTTTTTAGTATTAATATGCTTGGCTGATTATTGTTTTGAATTCAAGATAGTGATTTTTATTTAGTATTATCACCTGTTACTTTGTTTTTTTTTTTTTCTTTTAAGCAGAAAAGATTTACATATTATCTGTTCTCCAATTACAGGGTCAAATACTTTCAAATTTAAAAGCAATGGATTCTGATTGGTTTGCACAGAATTATATGAAACGTAGTTCAAAGGTATGTAAGTACAAAGTATTTAAAAGTGACATGCTTAAGGTTGAAAAAAAAAAAAAGCCATCTCAAACATTGTGTTCTGGTTTTCCTTCATGTTTTTGTATTAATTTCATGTTTGGTTGATTTTTTTTTTTCATCTCATTGTACTGATTGAGCTGCTCTAGTATTGCAGCCTTGATATGCTTCTAAATTGTTTCTAACTGCTGTGCAAAAAATAAGCTACTACAAGGGACATCAAAATATCATACTAAAAACAGTGCGCTTTCTGTTCTGTTGTATAACTTTTTCACATTCTTGGTGAGGGTATTGATAACATGATAAAAAATGTAATGCAGTTGTTGAAATAAAAATGGCAAAAGTAAAGTGAAAGTTATTGTAACCTGTACCTAAGGAAACTGTTAATATATTCTTGTGCATTTTTCCCTTACTAAAACCAATGCATTTTTCTTTACATTCTGAATTATGATTTATTTTATTCATTTTCATTTAGAGTTATTCAATTTATTTCACTCTTTTCATTCTAATTCACTGACTGTTCACCCTTTTTCTTAATTTCTTCCCTTTGGGCAGTAACAGAAAATACTAGTTATGGCATGAAGACCAGCAATTTTTTTTTTTAATCGTGCTGCTCCCATTAGATGAGTGTTTCAGTAGTGGTAGTAGTTTTATAATGGCACTGTGCAAGAGATCATGGACCCCCCTCCCCCTTTTTTTGTTTCTTTTGGAATACGTTTTAGCCCTTTAACAAAATTTGGTGTTATTTCACCAGTTTAACTTATTTTGTATTCTAAATTATTTAAAATTATTTTATCTTAATCTGTATGCAACTTTTCAGCCATGCGGGGCATAAGTAGGGGAAGGGTAAGGGGTATAAGGAGCTTTGACTCCCAAAAATATTTCATTTTTTAATGTTTTTGGTTAAAATGTGACTCATATTAGAAAAAAAAATGCTTTATTTGATAAAAATACACGAATTTGCATTAGAAAAAAAATCTTCTATTTTTCATTAACTTTTATTTTGTCCTTCCTGATGGACTTAAAAACCTTTTTTTTTTCTATATATATGACCCTGCCACCATGTGATAATCATTATGCAGAAGTGTAATGATCACCCTCTCTGAGTAAACATGCTACACTGATAGATTAAGTTAAAAGCAACAATATGCATCTATATAAAATATTATAAACCAGTAGAATTATTTTATTGCTATTTTCTATGCAATTGTTTTTTAAACAGTTACTGTATACTTTTATATGTTTGATTTTTCAGAAAACCACAAACTTTTTTAAGGTTCATTACAACATCATCAGTAGTGAAACAGCCGTCGTATCACGACATGTGATAATAAGCCTAATATAATATAAGTCAACATATGAACTACCTTAATTTCAGTAGTTACAGTATTTTTTATCACACATCGTGCTACGATGGCTGTTTCACTACTGATGATTTTATCCAGCACGAAAACCTGTTTTGCTTCACTATAACAAACTTTCAAAATGGCAACTAAATCATTACTAAAAAAAATCAAAATTAATCCATTTTAAAAGCCATATCAAATGCTAGTTTCTTTCTATTTTTAATGAAAAAATAAAGTTTACATTATATTGCAAACATTAATGTCATTGGTTTGCATCCTTGGCAATTTTTAGGATTGCATCCTTGGCAGTTTTTAGGATCATTTCATAAGTAAGGAATTGATCTTTGTTCCTCCAGAAATTTTGCAATTTCCTTTTCTGCATGCAAGCTCTCTCTCTCTCTCTCTCTCTCTCTCTCTCTCTCTCTCTCTCTCTCTCTCTCTCTCTCTCTCTCTCTCTCTCTCTCTCTCTCTCTCTCTCTCTCTCTCTCTCTCTCTCTCTCTCTCTCTCTCTCTCTCTCTCTCTCTCTCTCTCTCTCTCTCTCTCTCTCTCTCTCTCTCTCTCTCTCTCTCTCTCTCTCTCTCTCTCTCTCTCTCTCTCTCTCTCTCTCTCTCTCTCTCTCTCTCTCTCTCTCTCTCTCTCTCTCTCTCTCTCTCTCTCTCTCTCTCTCTCTCTCTCTCTCTCTCTCTCTCTCTCTCTCTCTCTCTCTCTCTCTCTCTCTCTCTCTCTCTCTCTCCAGTTATCAATTGTGGCTGTTCGTATCATGAAATTAAATTGCCCTGTTAATCTAAGATGTAAGTTGGTTTGATTTTTCAGTTAAAATCCTTCCTTATACTTCAGCTTTTCCATGGGCTGGCCAATCTTTTACTCACTTGGAAACATCAGTTATATAATTCATAGTTCTCATATACCTGAATGTCTTAAAATAATTTTCAGCTTATAAGTTGTATGTATTAAAAAACCTCTTTTTGCATCATCTCATGCAAGCTTGCCCAAGATTCTATCTCATTTCTTTGGGGAGGGGGGGGCTGAGTAGTGTAAATGCGTATTTGCTGCAAATCCATTTTTCTCCAAATTGGATCAGAGGAATTCTTTTTTGATTTTGAAAAGCTGTAATCATGCACAGTTTTTTTTAAAATGTAATTTGTAGATTTTCATTTGTTTAACATTTTTTCACTGTACAGTAGTGAGGTTTGTATTTTTCAGATTATCTGTTTCATTAAGTCATATAAAAAGAAATATTGTTTAAATTAAAGTAAGATGAGTCTAATTGATTTTTCATATATTTTTTCCTGATGAATAATTCTCCCACTAGATGAGATAAACTTAGTTTGTGTTAAGTCTGTGATTCTGCAAGTTCAGGTTAGAGATCTTTTTTAAAGAGATTGTAAATAAGTTTCCTAGTGAAGCAGATTTCCATTTGCCTGAAGTAAACATATATATGAAATTAAAATTACTGTCATGAGAAATATTCAAATAAAAGCAAAATTCTTCCTGATTAACACCATATGATATTAATGTACTGACTCTGTGGGACAAGAAATCTACTCACTGCTTTTTCAAACATGTATCATATTTAATATATAGAGATTCAGTACCTCTTTTAGAATTGCTATTACGCACGTTAAATTCGTTCACTATCAGCCTTTTAGATTCGTTCACTATAGTTTCTTGGATTGTTCATTGTTAGCCTTTTTTTTAACCTGCCTGTGGCATAGGTCATTACAGGGTTTTTATTTTCAGTTGTATTATTCTTTTTTTAATAAGTATTTTAACGTGCGTAATAGCAATTCTAAAAGAGGTACTGAATCTCTATATATTATGTATTGTAACCACGTAAAACTTGTGACTACCTTATACGGAAGATATACATGAAGTATCTATGTATCATATTGATTGCACAACAAACAGATGCACTGATTATGCTGCACTTACATTTGTAGGTTGGTGTTCCACCCATGGAGAAGTTCAACACTTGGGGTGGATCATTATCTATTGGGCATCCATTTGGAGCTACTGGGACACGCTTAGTCACCACTGCTGCCAATAGACTACTTAAAGAAGGAGGACAGTTTGCTCTTGTCGCAGCCTGTGCTGCCGGAGGTTTGGTGAGTTTCATTCTTTGCTGTGCAATCTAGTAAACTTTTATTTTGAGGTGGCATCTCACTATTACTTAACTACATCCCACTTGTTACTAATCTAGTTCCGAAAGAGCTATAGAAGCAATATGGGTTGGTGAGAGATTTTTTTTTTTTTTTTTTATGTAGGTTATATTTATACACTGATGTCCAAAATTAAGGTCACAAACACATTTTTTAAAATAATTTAAAATAGCAACCAGTAAAATGTTTAAATTTGGGGAACAGTGAATCTAATGTAAGCATCCACTGTTTGTTAAATGGTTAACAGGGTGAGTTTGGTAAGAGAACGTGAAAGTGAGTTTCATGCATCTGCGAATTTCGTCTTCAGAGTTGTGTTTTTTGCAAAAAAAATCACAAGATTGACTGATTTCAGTTGGAACGAGTGCTCGAAATCGTCAAGTCGACAGGCTTGAAGCTGGCCAGTCTCAAGCGGAGATCACTGGATGGTTATAGGTGTCACGAATGGTGGTATCCAGGTTATGGCACCAATTTCGAACAATGGGTACCATCACCAGGAGGCCTGGCCAAGGCTGTCCAAAAGCCATGACACCTGCAGAGGATCGTTACGTGGCATTAACTGCCAAACGCCATAGACGGATGATGGCTACAGACCTCTCTCAGGACCTCGCTGCTGTGACTGGAACAACAATTGCGAGGCAAACTGTATACAGACGCGTAGCAGAGATGGCCCTTTACTCCCGGCCATCAGTGGTGTGTGTCCCCCCTCACCAGATCGCAGAAGAGAGCCCATCTGTCGTGGAGCCAAACACATCTTTCTTGGACACAGCAAGATTGGCGCAGTGTACTTTTCTGTGATGAGTCGAGATTCAATACACAACGTGATTCTGGATGAGTCTTCATCTGCAGACAGCGTGGGGCATGCTATCATCCTTCCAACATAAGGGATCTACTACTTTAGTGGAAGTGGAATCCTTGTGTGGGCAAGCATCATGTTGGAAGCACATCTTCGATGGGGGCACTGTTGCCGCACAGTGCTATAGGGATGAAGTCCATGAACCTTATGCGAACTTCATTTTTATGGACGATAACGCGAGGCCACACAGAGCTCAGCTTGTCAACAATTTTCTGGAGGGAGAGGATATTCGCTGTATAGTGTGGCCAGTGAAGTTACCGGACCTAAATCCTATAGAGCATGTTTGGGAGGATGCTCTAGGAAGAGCCACTGCACAACGTCAACCCCCTCCCAGGACCCTCCAGGCGTTAAAATCTGCACTTTTAGAAGAATGGGATTTGTTGCCCCAGGCTGTTATCAACAACCTCATTTACAGTATGAGGGCTCGTTGTACGACTTGTAAAGTTGTGTGGTGTGGCCACACTCCCTATTAGCCAGACCGTTCTTGAGATATTATGCATCATGTTTGGATAGTTTTTGGTCTAATTTGCATATTGCACCCAATTTGCCTCCTGTTCATTTTGTTATGTTGCAATTGCATGTCTCATAGTATGAGGCATGGTTTATTGCAAATTCCATTGTAATAAACCATTTAGTTTTTCAAGATATCACAGAATATGTGTTTGTGATTTTAATTTTGGACATAAGTGTAATTTAGGTTTTCAATAATCTCTCGCAACTGGGTGACAAAAGATAAATTAATGAGACATACATTGATTTTACTAAGTAACAGTGTTGTAAAAACTTCCATAGTTTTTAAAGTGTGTCATTGGGGATCCTGTTGTGTACTTTGTTTCTGGAAGGGAGTGGGAGATATGTTCATTATCACTTCTTTTATTTAACCATCTGTTGATTGCTTCTACAGGTAAAAATTATGAATGCTAAAAAATTAGCAAAACTGTTCAGCATTTGGTTTGCTCCAGGCTTTACTACATAAGTCATTTCAAAAGTCTTACACACTGCTCCAGTTGTGAATCAGACTTCAGTATAAAAAGTGTGCAGTAGTCTGCGTATGGTGGCTAATTTGTTCCTGTTCCAAATAATTCTGCCTAGAAATGGAGGAAGAAAGTGTCAGGTCAGATCTTGCATAGCAACTAGCAATCCTACATTAAAATTGAAACTTTGAGAGAAAAATCCCATACCAAAATTTATAAAGCTTGAGTGAAGTTTGTGGGGTTAGTGTAGTGGATCATAGCACAGTGTCATGGTGGGCTTCTCGTTTCTGCCATGGTCATGAAAGCATCGAAGATGACCCAAGAAGCAGCCAGCCATCAGATGCAATGGACACTTCTGTGGTTATCGTCAACAGCATTTTGAAAGATCGATGGAAAATGTAAAGAGATTGCATATAAAACAAACATGTCTACCACTTTGGTTTTCAGAATCCTAACTGAAAAATTATGGAAGAGGAAAGTGGCTGCCAAATGGGTTCCGTAATCTGAGTGAAGAGTGGGAAGCAGTTCTCAAAGGGATTGCGATAGAATTGCTTCAGCATTACGAGACAGAAGGTGAGCAGTTTTTTGATAGAATTGTTGCTATAGAAGAAACCTGGATATGAGATTTTGAACCAGAACTGAAATCTCAGTCAGCTCAGTGGAAACATCCAGAATCACCTCTCTAGAAACAATTTGCCACTAACTGATGATGATTATCGCTTATGACAAGGTTTGAGTGATATCAACAGACAGAGTGCCCAAGGGGACCACTGTAACAGTGGAATACTACAGAAGGTTTCTGCAAAATGTTTTGGGCCCAAAGATTTGCCAAAGAAAACCCGGCTTGTTCAAAGTTGGTGTCGTCATTTTGCATGACAGCTCGAGGCCGCATGTTGCTTGTACAGACAATATAGTGCACCCATCCGAACCTGGCAGTTGGCGAAATTGAACTCACCCACATTTAGAAGTGATAGCGGGGACAATAATGAGCCTCGTTTCCTGTCGAACTCCCTTGAATAACAAGGTGTTAATTTGCTTTTAGGATAACTGCAGTCGTTCGTAGGGTGGGATTGGAGTGGAGGTATAGAACAAAAGATATTTCCCTGTGTGCCAGAAAAGAACATGTTGATGCTCTAAGTATGCCTTTAAGCAATTGGGACTGGAACAACTGGCATGGGGTGAAGTTGTCGGAAAAAAGATTTCTCCCTGTGTGCCAGAAAAGCTATAGTTTTTTTGCGATTCTTCTAGGGCTATTTTTCATGTTTAACGCCAATGTTAAGTATTCTGACAGTTAAGAATGTCTAAAGTTTCTATGATTTTTGACCAAAATTTTATTATTTAACATAAGATACTTAATGAATTTGGGCTATAAAATTGCACTTTCTTGACCACTGCACCCACATAACAAAAATATACATATTTGTGTTTAAATCTGACATGCACAACAAACATCATTGCCACTTAAAAATAATAAATGCAACAACATTATCTTGCAACATGCGTACAACCACACCTTCTTTCTGAATGTGAGCAACTAACATCCCCTGAAAATTTTGTGGAAGAAATACGAATTTTATATGCCACCAAAACTACCGATACTGGTGAAACATAAGCAAATTCTGTAAATATATAAATGACAGTGTGGTGTGAAGAAAATTGTAGCAGAAACAGGTGCAAAAGTTTAAATTCTAGTTTTAATCAGATTGGAAGCAGCGATTTTTGTGCCCTGTCTTAAGTCGCACACAGGGCAGCCGCCCCGCCGTAGGTAGGCTTCGGCGCGAAACATTAATAACAAGGCCCTAGGCTTGTATCTTTTCAGCACATTTGATTCAGCCGTGCTGATATTTATAAGGGCCACATAACCATCGTGCTCATATACATGAGGTTTGCATAACTAATCAAGGTTACAACATTGCACTTTTACACTCTGGCACAAAACATTATTAATTAATGGGGCTTATGTTCTTTTGATAGTTTTTGAAAGACAGAGAGAGAGATTCGCCATGGTCACATTCGTAAGGTTTGTATGACAAGTTGTGCTTTTACATAGGCACCAAGCACTAATTATTAGTATCTGGGCTTGGGCAGTTTCAGAATTTTATAAGTGCAACATACTTGTTATATTGGGTTGTCGGAAAAGTCATGACGTATTTTGGCACCCGATGGCAGTTGGGCGGTTTTGGAAGTATTAGAGGCATGCATAGCTCTGTTATCGCTATGGCATTCGACAGGTGCCATTTCTAGCTGCAGTCTAAAAGGAATAGTGAGCGATTTGGTTGATTTGCGAAGATTTGACATCAAGTTGAAGATGGAAGACCAAACTGTGCATTTTCGCCATATTTTACTGTTTTACTTCTGTAAAGGGAAGAACGCGTGTCAAGCTTGTGAAGAGTTGCGTAAGTGTACAGTGATAATGCTCTACAAGAACGTCAATGCCAGGGGTGGTTCTCAAAGTTCTGTGCTGGTGATTTTGACCTCAACAATGCTCCTCAGTCCGGGAGGCCCACCGAGGATGATGACGAGCAAATGAAAGCATTGATCGAGTCAAACTCACGTTACATGACATGAGAGATTGCAGACACATTGCACACCCATCATTCAAGCATTCACGACCACCTGAAGAAGCTGGGATACGTAAGCAAGCTCGATGTGTGGATTCCTCATGAGCTCAAAGAAGCTCAATTGACGGCGCGTATAAACATCTGCGATATGCTCATTAAACGTGAGGAAAACGATCCTTTTTTATAGCGACTGATAACCGAATGATAACTGGTGACGAAAAGTGGATTGTGTACAACAATGTGCTGCGCAAACGGTCTTGGTCCCAACATGCTGCTTCGCCTTAAACGACATCCAAAGCAGACATTCATCAGCGGAAGGTTCTGGTCTCTGTGTGGTGGGATTTTAAAGGTGTCTTGTTTTTCCAGCTCCTACCATGGAACCAAACAATCAATTCGAATGTGTACTGTCAGCAATTGGACAGTTTGAACGAATCCATCATGCAGAACTCGTTCATCGTAAAGGTGTTATGTTCCATCACGACAACGCGAGACCACACACAAGTTTGATCACCCGCCAAAAATTATTGGAGCTTGGGTGGGATGTGTTGCCACACCCAGCATACTCGCCTGACCTTGCGCCATCAGACTTCCACTTGTTTCGCTCTCTTCAACAGTCCTTGCATGGTATAACGTTCAATTTAAATGAGGCTGTAAATCATCACCTTGTACAGTTTTTCGCCATGAAAGACAGGTCCTCCTATGAACGAGGCATTCTGTAGCTCACTGAAAGACGGCAAAAGGTTATCAACAGAACGGGCATTATATCATTGATTGATCTTTGTTCTTTCTATCAATAAATGACCTTTGCAAAACATGGCTAAAATATGTCATGACTTTTCAGATTAAAAATGTTTGAAGAGACTTGGGGATTCAGGGGCCAAAAAATCGGTGCTATGTGTTTATATTCGGACTACAGCGAAATATTTTTTTTACTAGCCCGGGACTGATGTTTAAATGTTTGTTTTCCTAAGCTGTGGTGCTTAGGTGATATAGGTTATCAGTATTGGTATATTATGCGGTATGGGCCAAGGTTCAATTCAGCAAAACTGGAAAGCAGATAACCCAATATTGATCAAGGTTATCTGCTTTTCAGTGTGGGTGAACTGAGGGAGTTAAAAAAAAAATCTGCCCCTGATATTAGATGGGGGTGGACTCTCAGGGTTCCCATGCAACCTGGAAAACCGGGAATTCTCAGGGAATTTGAAAATTGTTCCAAAAATCAGGGAAAATTGTGTTTTTCCGTAAAAATCAGGGAATTTTTTATCAGGGAACTATAAAGGCAGGGAATTTTTTATTTTGCCAGAAAAATATTTTGTTTCAGACTTTTGTAAAATATATTTCTGTATTGCTAAGTTTTAAAATAATTCCGAGTTGTTTTATCCTTCGAGGCAACTCCGTAACCCACCCACCGATTAAAGTGCAGCTGTGCAGGGGAGTGCGTCTCTTTGCGGTTTCCCCGTCTCCAGATGATCTAAACTACAACCGAACAAACATACACGTCAAAGCGTGAAAGAAAGCCATTAATCACACACCCATTTCGCAGGCTCTTATCTGCTGGCGTTCGCGAAGAGAGGCAGTCATTTGTTCCTGAGTAGGTGCCCCGGTTCTCTGCGTAGACTGGGAAAAAAATTATGAAGAAGCTATTTCCTCAATTTTTTAAATAGCCGACTGAAACTTTTACAGTGGGCAAGATATATGAAAATAACGTTCCATTTTAAATTTCGCCGAAATTCATTGGAAACTTTAGAAGTTGAGCTTTTTTTTTTTTTTTTTTTTTTCCCCCGTTTTGCATGTTCTACATGTCTTTTATCAAACCGTACAAAAAGATTATTTTATTTTGCCGGATGTTGGTCATCCTAATAAATCCCCCCCTTCCCCTTCAACAGCAGTGTGGATGAATGTTGCAAATTGAGGGCACCTAATTTATTTTCAAAAAGGTTCGTATCACTTACGAACTAAAGCTTTGCTTTCGTAATTCTGTAGCAGAATTGGTATAGTTGGAAAAGTATGTACCTTCAAATGTTTAGAACAGGGAAAATATTATGAAATAGGAAGATTCTTCAAAGAGGGGGAAAGATTTATTTTTTTCATAGTACTTATGAGTATTTTGACAAAAAATATATAAAAAATACCATGCAATGAAGCTGGTACTATTGCATACCTACCATATTTCCCAGACTTCACGGCCGTTTTCTAGATTCGTTGTCTTCCGGTTTTACGGCCGGAAAGAGATTTTTTTTTTATTCTGTCATATTTCTATTTCATAATGCATGAAGAAATTTATTTATAGCGATTTCAAGACGATATTCCAATTACTGCAAGAGCTGGCTGGTTGCGAAAAATAGGGTAGTCCGACGCCCGGAACCATAGATTTTCACATCTGGGTCATTCCACGCAAAATCGTCAGATATGGAAATAATTCTCCACCAACACATCTAAAAAAAAATAGGGTAATCCGACGCCCGGAACCATAGATTTTCACATCTGGATCATTCCACGCAAAATCGTCAGATATGGAAATAATTCTCCACCAACACATCTCCGATTCGTGCGATTTTTTTATTTTTTTTTACGGGTAGCTGCCTCCAAGTTATAAAAAAAACAACCTGAAAGTTTAAATTTTTTTTTGTTTTTGATAGATTAGAAGATATTATTTTTTGAATTTTTGTGCATAGTAAAACCGTTTTCCGTAAAAACGCAAATATCTCCGTTATTTAGAATAAGAAATATAAAATTCATCATTCTCTCGTAATTTTTCCCAAGGTTTCAGCTTATACATAGGAAAAAAAAAAAAAAAATGCGAGAACAAAAGTTAGACGGGGTAGAAATTTTCTTGTAATCGTAAATTATTCTTCTTGCGTTGTTGCACCTCACAAGATTTGCATAAATTATTCATTTCACATCTTTACCCTCACATTGCCGAAAAAAAAAAATCTACCTAGTTACTACTGATGAAAATCTTTGCCGTGCGTGCTCTATTGGTTTCAGGTTTGTCAGTGCAGGCGCTAAAGCCTCTGTCTCCGTTTTGGATGACGTTATTTGTGGGGAGTTACTGCAAATGACCTGAGTGGGCTCCAGACCTTTCTCGCACTTTGCCTGATCAGCATCGCACAAATGTATTGCCCTTCGTAAAGATATTGTTAAGTATAAACATGCCACTCGCCGCAGGATGATAAATTATGTTGACAAAAAAGTGTTAGGAGGATTTTATGAGCACACATGCACACAAAACTTCCTCTAATTGTTTCCCGTACAAGTAATTTGACGTAGCGTGGAAATGAACTGTGACCTGCGAGAAAAGTTCAGTACTAATGTTTGCGTCACAAACGTAGCCAATCAATTTTAAGACTTCCGGATTTTGGAAGTACTAATATGAATTGTAGCCTCTCAGGCAAAATGGTATTCCGTATTAACTGTTAGTTTTCCCCACTTGTTTCTTCCATTATTTTTTCTTTATCCCTGGGTTTAATTTTTTTTTGCCGTTATGGCATTAGGATCTCTGTGTGCCAGCTTATTGGTTATGAAATTTAACAGCACAATGTCTAAATATCCTATGCTGCGTTATTTAGAAGCAAATAGCAGAGGTGCCAACTATTACGAATTGTCCGTAATTATTACGGTTTCGACTGTCAGATTACGGACAGGTTGGAAGAATTACGGAATTCAGTGTGTTTTGGAGAATCTCAATTTTGTATCCTTTTTGTTAAACCCTTTTAGTGCAACGCTGCCGATTTCTCGGCCTTTTCGATTTTGATCCGCATATTTTCCGAATCAGACTGCGGATTTAGGTGTCTCAATGATCATATCGTTTTGAAATGGAATGTCCATGAATCATATCGTCAAACAGCGATATTATCGGAAGAATGGTACCGTAATTTTCGTCGTATAATCCGCGGATTATCTGCTAAAAAGTTAAAATTATAGGTTTTGCGGATTATACACCGATGCGGTTAACACGCCGATTTAAAATATATATATATATATATATATATATATATAAGACCTTCTGATTTAAAAAAAATCTGCAGCGTGATTGTGCAGGGAAAGGTGTAATAATTGGAAAAGGAACTCCCTCGGAAGAATTTTCCCCAGTTCAGGAGTTTGTACGGAGCGGGGAGGAGGGGGAGGAATGTCGTAATGAAAGATCGGGATAGTTGTGGGGAGGGACGGCAGGGGTCATTTTGTTATCGTTGATTAGAGCTCTGACTGTCGTGCCGGCTCTGGTTTTTAGCAAAAAGCCAAAGAAGTACGCACAGCGCTTGCTGCACGAACCTATGCGTTTCTCCTTTCGAATTTCATGTGCGCGACCTTGTATCTAGTTTGCTTTCGTTGTTTTGGCGAACGTCGCTGCTTCTGTTTTCCTTCATTGCTAATTATGATGTCTCTGAAAAGGAAACGTTTCAGTTACACTGCCGAATTTAAATTTGAAGTGGTGGACAGAATTGAGGATATGATCATGTCACTGCGCGATAGTTTTGAGGTCAGAACACAATCGTGCAGCAACATACGGAAAGCCTCTGCGTCGCGATCTAAAACGTAAACAAATCCGTTGGTAAATTCCGCGGGAGAATTCACGGAAGTTTTTTTTATTGGCCCACGTATAAGACGATCTCTCAACTCTGAAAGCAGGAATTCCTCCAAAAATTTTCGACTTATACGCGAGTACATACGGTATTTCTACGACTTGTTCTGTATCAGCCTTTCGTCATTGGCAGTGTAATGCAATACTCTGGAGCTACATCGGCGTGATCTATGGATGCCACACCCTTTATCTGTTCAGAGATAAAAATATAAAACAGTAACCTTATGAATTTCTTCATTTAATAAAATAGTTTTTTTTTCTCTTACTTCTTCGGACTCATGTGTTTCTGGAACGTGGAAAGAGCGACGTATTTATTTATTTACTGACGCCACGTATTTGGAGGATTTTCACCTTGGATCTCGCCCTTTGGAATTAACTGCTATAATATATATAGCCTGTGCCGTTAATACCCACCAGATGGAGACGTCTCAGTAGCTGAGCCCATCTTACGGATTTATGATGTCAGAAGCTGACTTAAAAATACACCTAGCACCGTGGATTGTTGGCCACCGTGGTGTAAAGGTAACGCGCTCGGTTAGATATCGAGAGATCCGTGACTCAATTCCCCGGCGGCGGCTGAAAACAGTTTTTCGGTTGCTATGTGTTTCTGGAACGTGGAAAGAGCGATGTGTTTATGTGACAGACTTTTCTGTCGGAAATTCCACTTCTGATTCAACATCTATGATGTACGGATTATACGGCGATTTTTTTCCCTAAATGTCAGTCTGCGGATTATACGAAGGATTTTTTTTTTTTATGTGAATTTTGCGGTCTGCGGATAATACGACGAAAATTACGGGTAATATGCCGTAAGTGTCATCGTAAAAGAGTTTGCGCTTGCTATCGGTTCCCCACGCAATTGCTCCGTGTGACAGGAGAAAGGTTACTTTAGCCAAAACGTTTCCTACTGCAGTTGAGGCAGGGCTGTTCACTTGGAATTGTTGGTGTATTATAAGACGTCGTACTGTCGGAAATCACTTTTTCGGAGCCCCGTTCGAAGTGCAATAACGATCAACTCGTCGCAATGCGTGGTCCCGCGATGACGGATGTTTATATTTCTTGAGGACTTTCGCCGCGCAGGAGAACGAAGTGCAGTGTTTTATTACTAGAAGCTCTTCACGTTATTCATTTCTTTTTCCTAAACAAACAAGACACAATCGCAAAACTCCGTGAATTACGAATCCCCCTCTTTTTTCAAACTCGTGTTAGCAGAGGATGACTTTATTGTCAGCTTGTTCCTCAGACTAGCAGATGTGCTTTTTCCTACTGTGTGAAATTTTTTTCTAAGGTTATTTGAAATGGCTTGTAGTGAGAGTGAAAGTTTGCCAAGTGATGGCGATGATTTTGAATCATCTGAGAGTGATATTGGCCAAGCAACATCAAGCCAGAAAACTAGCCACAGTGCCACGCACACCATATCTTCTTCAGAAGGTGAAGATCTTCATAGTGAATCTTCAGATCATGAAAGTTCTGAAAGTGAATGGGAGGATGTAATAGAGGGAAGTGATGAACAACCTCAGCATCCTTTTGATTGTCATGAAATGCAGGGGCCCAAACATGCAACTGATGTGGCACCTATTGCATATTTTTACTTGTTTTTTACCAATTTCATCCTTGGAATTATCGTTTCTGAAACAAATAAATATGCAAAGAGGTTTCTCCAGGAACATCCAAATCTTTCTCCCAAATCTTGAGCAAGGAAATGGAAAATGCTGAAATAAAGGTTTCCTTGTGTGCCTTCTAATATGAGAGTAATCAGTAGCCCATGTAGGACGAGATGAGATAAGATGATTGCCAAAGGCATATCCAGTCAAAACAAACACCAGGATTGTGTAAAATTAAAGACTCGATCAAAGCCTTTGGATAATTTTTTTGCAAAAAAGAATGAAAATAGCGTGATAAACGCTGAATTGCTGTTTACTGCAATCGTTGTGGAGCATAACCTACCTATAGCAACCTGTGATCATGCTGGTCGCTTCTTTCATGCTATGTTCCCAGACTCTGATATTGATGAAGCTGGATATCCTTGAGCAGATGTGGCATGGAATGAAATATCTAAGATGAAGGATTCATCTGGCCTTCCCAAGTATTCTGCATTGCTTAAACTAATGTTGGCAATATTGACTATCCCTCACAGCAATTCCTCTACGCAGAGAATATTTAGTATAGTAAGGAAAAACCTCGCATACTTCTGCCCAACAATGAGCACCAAAACATTAAGTGCCCTTCTTATACAGAAAAGTAAAGCATTTTCCTCAGGTGAGCTGTGTTATAAAAAGTTTTCTGAAAAAGAATATACCACTGCAAAACAAGCAACAAGGGAGTTTTTATGTCAGCAATGACATGAGGTAAGTACAATATTGATAATTTAATTTCATATTTATTTGTGAGGATAGTGTAAACATATAAAGTTATTACACATTTCACGCATTAATTTCTCATGAAATACCCATTCCACGCGTTAGCGATGAGGCTTCGTATGGTGATTACCGATAGGCACCTCATACAAGTATTACAGGTTATACAGTAATACTATAATATTGTCCTTAACTTTGAAAAAAAATGGCGTGTTCGATTACTGAAACATTACTGTAAAATCCCCTATTGACTACTGACGCGTTTTGCTAGAGGTTGGCCCCTCTGAAATAGCATAGATTCGATGCTCTCATTGCCAAGTGCAAGAACTAACGTTAGCTAAAATAATTACAATTTTGATTTTTAAATGTCAGCAGTATTTTCCTTGATTGCTAGAAATTGTTGGGATGGTACTGGCACACGTTTTCCCTCAGACGCAGAAATGCTGTCACGATTTCTGTTCTCTCTCTCTCTTCTTTTTTTATTTTTTAATAACTGTTTTACTTTGCTTTGTCTTTAAAGATTCTAAGTAAATTCCAATAGAAAATACAAATTGGTAGATCGATTTGATAGAACCGCTCTAACAAAATGTAAAGAGACTCTGTCAGACACTCACCATTTTATCATTCCCATTAGACTTCAATTTCAGCAAACGTTTCTGTGTTGTTTAATATTTATGTAAAATAAGCACTTAAAGGATATAAAGCTTCAGCATTGTATCATTTAAGGGCAATTTATTCTCTTCAGTCACAATTCTCCCAGCTTGCATTTTTAAACCTAACTGGAACTCTAAATGTTATGAGTCGTTAAAAATGTTATTTATATACTTGTGTGCACTTAAAATACAGATAAATCAGTTGTATAATTTCACCTAATCGATTGAAATATTTCATTATATGTAGAATTTAAATTAAGTCTTTGTTCAAATATTCTTTAAAACATGTAAATACATGGTTTACATGTTTTAAAGAATATTTGAACCAACGGTACCAAAAATAAATAATGGTACCAAAAATAATATGCCTCATGCATTTAATTGTTATTAAAAAAAGCAGGTAATTGTATAAAGGACAGTTATTTAAAGAATTAACAAATGTATGCTTTCGTAAGGAACGCAAGAATGTAAGGAAATGCGACAATTTGTCGCAATGTGATTTGATTTGCCGCTCTGGAAAAACTCTCAGGACCACCTGGAAAACCTGGAAAAGTCAGGGAATTTTTTTTCTACTTTTGAGTGGGAACCCTGACTCTATCGGGAGGGTAGATAAAGGATGTTTTGTCTGCATGTTATAGTTTGCATAATCGACATTTCCTAAAAATTAGAACTTCGCTTTATCCTAATTTGCTTGTAACTAAATAGAAGTAAGTTGGGACTAGAGAATTCACATTCCAGTTAGTCCGGGACTAAAAGGGCAAAAAATAATTGTCGATCTCCGAGACTATTAATTAATGTTTTTGTTTTGTAACCGAGTAAAAGTGCAGCTTTATTAACTTGATTTGTTATGTAAACCTTCTGAATATGTATAAACACGGTGGTGATATTTTATTTTTGAGGTCACCAGTGAGGTGACTTCAATAAAAAATGTTATATTTACAGGCGATACCTACAGGGAAATCGCCACGGTGAAAACAAAAATGTGATTTTTGTAAAATTTCTTAGCGATTTTGTGGTCAGCCTGCATGGAAGTGGACAAGAAATTTTTATACATCTCCTTAACACTTATGCGGCCAGTTTCCTGCATTGCCTTTTATCCAGAAAATCATAAAAATGTCTTAATTTCTTAATAATAAGACACAAAGAAAACTTTTGTACACAAAAATTATCCCAGTATGAGGAAACAAAGGAGCACTGATTTTTTTTTATGCGAAGCAATTGCATGTGTGTCCAGTTGTCCGAAACCCCTTTGCTTTCGATACTAAGTTAGTCACCCGAGCGTCACAAAATTATATCAACTTTGGCAAAACAAATAAATTTCAAATTTCAACATAATATTGTTAAATATATTTTTTATCCCATTTCCTTTTTTTTTTTTTTTTTTTTTTGTTGCGAGAATTGCCGTCGGATCTTTTGCAGGATCACCGTATGGTGGGAGTCTACCCTCAAAAAGAAGGCACCCTATGCCGATCTTTTTGTGTATTTCGACTCCTTACCTTGGATACATTTTTATTTTTTTTATTTTCTAGGTTTACATTACAACACATCACATATACGAAATCATGTTAAATTAAATTACAATGAATTGCACTTTTCCACATATTAGGAAAATGCTATTCAGAATCAGAGAGTGGCTTTATTCCATTCAAAATAGTATCTTCGTCTGAATATTCCGATAATTCTTCGTTGCTGCTCTCCCCAAATCTAATAATGCAATGCTCTATCTGGGTGTCTGTTAATTCATCCAGCATGTCATCGCTCACCCAGCATCTTTCTGACAAAGCATTTACATGGGCAACGCACGCTGCCCAGCATTCAGCTCTTATTTGGTTCAAAGCTTTTTGCCAGAATCTTTGGTGAACGTTGCATTATGGCGGGCAGCATAGCCTTTTGTGTCAGCCGAAATCAGCTCAATGAGATTTAGATCACAATTATATGGTGGCAGACGCAACACTTTGTGTCCATAAGATGCTGCAAGTTCATCAATTACAAACCGTCTTTTCGGTTTTGAGTTGCGGACCAGTTGCAGTAATTCTGCTTTCAGCAGGTCAGCACCAAAGCTGATATTGTTATGAGTTAACCACTGCTGTATATCCAGTTTTTTTCCAACTTGTTGTAGGGGATTTTTCTACCATGGAATGATATAGAGCATTATCCATAACAATTATTGATTGCTCCGGTAAATTTAGGATTAACTGTGTTTCAAACCATTTACAAAAATTTGTGAAATTCATATCATCGTGATAATCCCCTTCAGCTGTCTTGGAATGAAAACACAGAGATGCCCCAGGAATAAAAAGTCATCTTTTGTACCCGCATGGCAAATAATCAAACGACTGCCTTTTGAGGGTGGCACTTTCAGCCTTGCTGCTTGTCACATCTTGCAAACCTTTGAGACAAACATGGGATGCTAATATCCAAGTTTCATCTTGATAGACAACTGCTTTAGGGAACTGGTAGAGCATCATTATTTTTAAGTTCCCTTAGAAATTATCTTCGTTTTGCGACGATATCTTGTCGCTCAGTTAAAAATTTTCTACCATTCCATTTATTCCACGTAAAGCCAATGTTGTTTAAAATTTTATGGAGTGCACTTCTTCCTCCACCCAAATCAATAGAATCTCTCAGATTTTCTAGCAGCAATGAAATGGTTGGTATTTCTTTATTTTCATACATGGAGTAGACAGTTCTTCGAATGACAGCTTTGTCAAAATCGTCAACTTCGCGCTTAGAAGCTTTCCTTGGCCTTTCTTTACCTGGAGTTGAAAAACCTTTATCCGAAGCTGACTCTTTGTGAATACAATATATTGTTCTTACAGATAAACCAGTTGCTTCTGCTGCCCACTCATTAGATCTGCAATAATCCAAACTCTTTTTTCATCGTCCTTATATGTAATGACGTTGCTCACAATTTCTCATGCTTGGCTTTTCAAAACTTTTCCTCCTTTAAGTGTTGCTCAATGCAATTGCTCAGATTCCAAATAACTGAAAACGTTATTTTATATCTTTTTGTAGCAAATAACAAAAGTATTCTGTCGGAGGAATTGGCATTTAGTCGAATGCTGAAGAAAACCAACAGGAGTTAGTTAAGTTCCCCCACCCCACCCCACCCCACCCAGCAGCCCTGCCACCCAGTTTGTTCCAATGTCATTTTCTTAAAGGCATCTCTTCTGTCAGATGGTGTGGGGGAGAAAAGTGTTACTGCCAGCGGGTTCCATTGTAACAATAACTTTCCAAAAACTCAGCTGACCACATAGAGAGTGGACGAGTTAGGTTCCCGGTCATCCGTTGAGTATTTTTTCTCCGTTCTTGTAATAGGGAGATAATCTTCTGTCTATACCCCCACTCCATCCCATCCCACAAACGACTACAGAGAGCAATTTAACAACTTTTCATTCAAGGGAGTTCGACAGGGGAACAAGGCTCATTATTGTCCCCGCTATCACCCCTAAATGTGGGAGAGTTCAATTTTGCCGACTGCCAGGTTCAGATGGATGCACTATAAGAGATAGTCTGGAAATGTATGGATGGGAATTGCTTCCCCGTGCACCATACAGTCCTGACAATGAGCCCATCAGACTATGATTTGTTCCCAAAACTGAAGAAACCACTTTGTGGGAAACAATTCAGGGTATTTCTAATGAGGTGACCCAAGTAATCCGACGCCTCAATAATGGAGGTGTCCTCACTGGAATACAAGAGTTGGCCAAACGTTGGACCACTGTCATAAAGAAATATGGAGATTACTTCGAAAGCCTGTAAAAGTATGTTCTGAAATAAATTAGTTTTTTTAAGAAGTAATCCACAGTGTGCAAAACTTTTGAAATGACTCTCATAATAAAGTAAAAAGATGTCAAACAGAAGTCATCGCTCTTTCCACGTTTATAAGTGAGCCACGAAAAAATTCTCATCGGCCGCCGCCGGTAATCGAACCCAGGGTCTTCCAGTTACACGCCGGTCATGCTACCACTGCACCACAGCGGCCTCGACGAGAACTGCATGTTATGTACATCTAGAGTAGAGTGCCATAGAAGACGCCTCTTGTAACAAGTCACAAAGTTGCACGTTATGAATGGGCTCAGAGGCACCAAAACTTTACTGTGGAATATTGCAAACAAATAATGTGGTCTGCTGAGTGTTAGTTTTTGTTTGTACTCCAGTGATGGGAGGCGACAAGTGCATCGTATGCCCAATGAAGCCTTTAATCCCCTATTGTGTCGAAGGTGGTGTTCAAGCTGGAGGGGCCTCTGTGATGTTTTTCATACTACGAAATGGGCTCTCTTGTTGCAGTGATGATGAATTGGATACTTCCTCATTCTGAATGAAGAAGTGTTGCCCTTTGTCTACTTATCCAGGAGCAGCATCAAATTGCCATGTACACAGGGCTAAAACTGTGTCTCAGTGGCACGACGAACAATCGGCAACAGGCTCACCTCGACTGGCCCGCCAAATCCCGAGATAAATGAATAATCCATCCATGAATTATATATCAATAATAATCCATATTTGAATAATCGGTCCTGTTGAAAATCTGTGGGATCATTTGTAACAGAAGGTAAAACGCTGGAATAAACGCCCATATACTCTGGCAGAACTTCGGGACCAGCTGGCACACGAGTGGCTGCAAATTGATGTACAAATACATCTACAACCTCGTGGAGTCTCTACCACACTGTATTCATGCTGTTATCAAGCCGCTGTCACCCATTATTAGGTAAGTCCTGCCAGGATTTACTTAATTTTTTGACACCATGCTTCCAAATCATTAATATATTGTTTACATACCTAACAAATAGGTCCAGATGGAATACTGTAAAAAAAAAAAAAAAAAAAATAATAATAATAATAATGTGCACAATACTATTTGCCTCTGATCTGTGCTCTTAAAATGTTCTAGTAGGCCATGTAATTGTGGATTTACTTCCTTTTCAACTCTTCAGGACACCAAAGACTTCAGGATTATGTTTCTTACACTGTTTTTTAGCATATCTGTGTTTATGCAGGCCACGTTTCACGATGAATATGTTCCTAAAGACCTAGACTAACTTTATTGTAGGAATAAATATGAAGTAGGGGAGATACAAATCTATAGCTGTTAACTTTTTTTTTTCTCCTTCTTACAACAGGTGCTTAAAGTTCTGTCTGGCATTGTTTTTCAGTACAGACCAGTCTCATTCACATTAAATGCTTCCAATCTCTTCTTTGATGATGTGGGAAAAATTGTAAGTTTTAGGGCCAGAAAGGTGAAAATAAATACAAGCTGAGAGATGGGACGCCATTTCTATTTGTGAGGAAGATTACAACATGTCGGCCATGTTGTGTGCGTGTATCAGAGCCAGTGGAAGGGGGAGGGGGGGGGGGCAAAAAAAAAAAAAAAAGCTTTCCTCAGTGAATTCTGCATGGAAGAGAGGCTCCACAAATACGCAAGCCTAGGATGATCACAGAAAGTGTCACTGGACGCTGGGACAGTGAGAAAAGCCACATGGCCCAGCTGCTCAGCGCTTTGCACGTGATTGGTTGAGCAACGTCTAGGGTTGGAAAAGTTTCAAGAGGCGCAAAAAGTTACAACAGACTTTGTGATAGACCCAACCTGAGGGTTAGGTTGTAGCGATCGATAGCCAATACCTGCGGGTAATAATTATGGATCTGTAGAAGGACATCAGACTGAGGTCTGTATACGAAGAGTCCCCCTCCACCTGTGTTGCTATTGAAGTAACGTGTGTTGCTTGACTTTGTATCTCAACAAGAACTGAATGCTTGACAGTATATCTCACCCGAGAACTGAACCCCAGCATATGCACATGCTGGTAATGCAAGTGTGTGCTGAATCTGCTCCAGAGTATGATACAAATACTGGGAAGTGAAAATTCTCATTGATGATAACGTGTAAATAAAACCGTGTATAGCTTGTACTTGCGTCTCAGCTCTGTATCATATCCCTAACAGATCCTTCACCATGACTCGGACGAGCGGCTAAGTAGGGTAAGGTGACCAGTTCATGTAAGTAAATTAACTGGTCTGGTAGCAGCTACTAATAAGTGCAGGGTTCCCACTCAACCTGGAAAACAGGGAAAACCTGGAATTCTCAGGGAATTTGAAAATGGTTCCAAAAATAAAGAAAAACTCAGGGAAATTGCCCCCCCCCTTTTTTTGTAAAAATCAATGGAAACTTAATTTTGCCAAAAAAACTTTTTTCAAGATTTCAAACTTTTGCTTGCAATTACTGCCTGCCTAGAATTTGGTAGATCTTACTTTCAGCTATATTAAGTATTTCCTTTATTCTCTAAAAAAAGATGCAAAATTGACTTCTTAAAATTGCCAGTTATTAAGCTTTTGTTCAATTTCTACAGACAGTTGTTATAACATGAAACAATTAGGCACAATGGCTCCTGCTTGAAGAAACACATCACAAGAGAACCAACCAAATGATGGATCAACGTCCTTTTTTTGGTTCTCTTGAAACATGTTTCTTTGAACAGAGCCATTCCATCATTAAGCTTAGCTGCATTTTGTTATAGAAAAACAAACTATTCAACTGACAGATTTTTTCTTACATATGACCTGCTTCTATGGGAATGTATTTACAAATTCAGTGTGGGTAGTGGGAACTTTGGTACAGAAAATAATATGCACAGTTAGTTGTTATTAATGAAAAGCAAGTAATTTTATAAAGACAAATTACGTAAAGAATTTAAAAGTGTGTGCTTTGGTGAGAAAAATGAATGGAATGGAATGAAATGTAACAATTCTTTGCAACATGCCACTCTGGAAAACTTTAAAAACCAACTGGAGAAACTGGAAAAGTCAGAATTTTTTTTAATTACTTTTGAGTGGGAACCCTGAATTGTGTAGTAGTAGAAAAGAAAAGTCATCTACTCATACACTATCCTCTTACGAAAAAAAATAAATATGTAACTTGCAATTCTAAATGCAATACAAATGATGGACACCCGTAAAACCGACGCACGACAAATAAATTGGTATCAGCGGCAGGATCAAAATTTAGAAATCTGTAAAAAAAAAAAAAAAAAAAAAAAGCTGAGCAAAAGAGAGAGAGAGAGAGAAAATGACAACGGAAGACTCTCCAGCCCATAAAAATGAGAGAGAGAACACCAACAGAAGCGATTGCTGAGAGGTCACGTGGAATGCAAACAACCAGCCTAGGAGAGAGGGAGAGAAAAGGTCAAGAAGCGAGGAAGTTCCTTCTCCCCACAAAGGAGCAGCGTCAAAGGAAAATTGTGTCAAGGGAGAATCGTGCGACCCCCTTCACTCCTGTAGTGCTGTGAAGTGTGAACGAGATGCCCTAAGGAATCTGCAGCTGGTGTAAAGTGTGAAATCTTCACAATCTCGTGTTAACGAGATGGTCATCCCATCAGGAAAGTGAATGAGTGCATTAAGGAATACAAACCACAGGTACTGTAATTTACCATATATTTAAACTAACCGTGTTGAGACTGATCAAGAAAAGAACAGAATACACACACACACACACACACACACACACACACACAAAACAGAACCTTACACAAAAGTATAATAATGTACACTGCATGAAAAAAAATGCCAACACAGGTGGAGAGGTTAAAATAAAACAGGGTTTTAATTATAATGTGTATAGGAAAACGGTTGATGGTGAGGTTAAGGTGAGGTTTTTGGAATGGAAGTATATCAAAAAAATACATTAAGGATAGAATTTTGGAATGGAAGTATTATTTCTCAATGTATATGTAAGCATAGAATTAAAAAAAAAAGTACAAGTGAATAGGAGATTAGTTCTACAGATCCAATAAAATTGAACATCATGGGAGATCAATACGCAAGCTTTACCATGAAAGACCTCAGACAGGAATGTCGGGTATGAGGGATTAACTCTAAGAGAAGATCTAGACAAGAGCTAATTACTGTCTTAATTGAGAGTGATTGTCAGGAAGAACTTAATGCTAGAGAACATGCAACTGACAGTGAAACAGCCCAAACTAGCGCATCTAGCGAGATTAACAGGGAAGATACAGTATGAATTAGAAGATTAAGTCGAAAAAACAAGACATCGAAGCTTTACACCTGCAGTTGGCTGTAAGAGAGTTAGGTGGAACGCAAGAGACAAGTGGGACAGATAACTATTCTCAAAGACCCTTAAATAGTTAAGGGGACAAGAGCAGAAAATTCTCGGAAGCAGAGGACGAGATGGACAGTTATCTAACGGAGTTCACCAAGATAAGTACATCGCTAGGTATTCCTCGGTTGAAATGGTCAGCGTTGTTAATTCCCAGATTATCTTCACGTGGAGCGAGCGTCATCCATTCTATGGGAGAAAATGAGGTACACGTTTTTGAGAAATTGTAGGAAAATTTATTAAGGGAATATAAAATTACCCCGGAAAAATACAGTCATTCAGGAATTTTAGTAAAGGGAAGAACTAAACATACCATCAATATGGCGTGAGATTAAAAGAGTTGTTAGATAAGTGGTTGACAGGTGCTCAAGTAGAAAATAGCTATGAAGCATTAAAAAGTATCTTACTGTTAGAGAAATTTTACTCCATGGTTAGTGAGCCATTAAAATCTACATCAAGGATCCTGAAACGTTTGAAGAAGCAATAAACATAGCCGACAGGTACATAGAGGATCGGGAAAGACAGTATGTCCCAGTTCATCAGGACTCCCAGACTGGGAAAGGATTCTTTAATCAAGAGATGGAAATGTAGTCCGGAACAAAGCGGATGCTCCAGGGAATAGCATACAAATCAAGTGCTATCTGTGTGGGAAAATTGGGCACAAATCTTTTGAATGTAGAGGGAACAAGGACAGGAGAGTTGCAGGTAAAACAACAAGGTGAAAGCAGAGAAACGACTGTCAAAGACAGAGGAGGGACCAATAAACCAAGTTATCAGCCAAACAGAGAGAAATCTTCGACCATGTTATGTTCCACTATCAGGTCTATATGGGCAATGCCTGAATCTAGCTTCAGACAGTACCTAGGGAAAGCCGAGTTAAATGGAGAAACACTCTGCACATTATGTGACACTGGATCAAATATCTACTTGTGAAGTGCAGTAACGTTCCTCCAGGAGCAGTGGTAACAATTTACCCTGTGATTGGTGACAGACAGGAATTAGATATAGCACGGGTGACTGTAGAGATGAATAGGGAATTAAGGACACATGACTTTGCAATAGTTAATGACATCCCTTGGGACATAATTCTTGGGAATGACTGGGATGCCCCAGAAGGAAAACTGTGTAGTGAAATTGAAATTAGTGAGAAAGATGATCAGGCAAGAAGGGAACCGGAACCAGACAAGAGTGGGAGAGACAGAAGTAATGGTATGGTTGAAAATGTAAAGGGATTGCAGGTAAGTGAAGTGCTCCTAGCACAGACATAAATAGTGCACCACAAAAAGAATGTGGGATACTTACTCAGAGAATGTTGATGGCACAAGAAGAAAGAGAGAAAGGGAAAGAGGTTGAACGACAGCAGGTAGAAGAAATGGATAGCGGGAGATCACCACAGCCACTGATAGAAGATAGTGAAAGTGAACTGGAGATTGGAAGTAATGAAAGGGAAGGAGTAGTTGAAAGCAATAAGAGCCTACTTCAGATATTCACGTCTGAAGAATTTAGTCGAGCACAGAAAGAGGATGAAAGTTTGAGCAATATATGGAAAAGATGCGAGGGTTCTGAGCTGAATGAAGAGGTATCATCATACTTTATGGTACAGAAGGACTTTATATAGGGACAAGAGAAAACAAGACATAGTACTTCAGTTAGTAGTGCCCAAAGCTTATCGAAAAATAATTTTGGAAATGGCACACGACTTACCCATATCTGGCCATTTAGGAGTGAAGAAAACAACTGATAGGGTGTTGAGGAATTTTTATTGGCCAGGGATATTCAAGGAAATAGCCGAGTATGTCAGTTCATGCCCACAGTGCCAATTCGTAAGAAAGCGAGGAGATCATGCACCAAGCAAACTCCAACCTTTGCCTATCATTGAGAAGCCGTTTGCTCGGGTATCGGTAGACCTAGTTGGATCTGCTAAGAGAGAAAATTGAAAAATCAGAAGGAGGGAGAGTAAGAAATTTTGGATTATATAGATCAGGGCTGCCACCAAGATTAGTTTCAAAATCCTCCCACCAACAGTAAAAAATCCTGTAAAACGTAAAAAAAAAAAAAATCCTGTAAAATTCTGCAATATGTAAGATTGGAGTTCACAATATTTTTTAAAGTTAATCACAGAGTTCAAACAGTCAGCTGAGGAAGAAGTCACTTTTCAATTCATCGCTTTATAAAAATATAATACATAAGCTAATAAGCAATGTAATTTTCTCAAATTTCCTATGCAAAACAGTGAATACACGTAAGCTATTAATAATGTCACTTCTCTCTATACATTTTTTCAAAACAGAGTACTCGCTTAGCACGTTACTAATTTCTTCAAATTTCTTACTTTTGTTTCATCAGTTGGTTTGAAAATTTCCCCCAATTTTTTTCTTATTCTGCAGTGCAACAAGGCAGGCATTCAGCACTGGAGATTTCTAATGATCTGTGTGCAGTTTTCACCATTTTCAGGTTTGCTGAATACTCTTTCTACAGCAGCACTACTATGTGGCGAATTAGCATGGTCTTTGCTAGTTTTGAGAGCGTTGGGTATACCAGTTAACCAATCTCACTGTGTTCAGATACTCTGTGCCAGCGCGAGTCGATATTTAGATTTTCTTGTGGTTCCCAAGGGGAATATACAATAAATTCAGTAATTAAGTTTGTCCATATCATCTTCACCAATGATATTTGGAAATCTATTAGCAAGATTCTGTTTTTTGCTAGTCCTCTGATGATTTGTGGCAATAATCAAGGATTGTAATGCTAAAAGAACATAATCATCAAGAGATGATAAAGTTCTCTTGTTCCCCTTCCTCATAGAATTTCCTCACATTACAAAAAAAAAAAAAAAAAAAAAATATTCTGTGGTGAGGTCAAATTGCAGGTTGTAAGCAGACTGCATTTTGTGGCCTATGAATATTCCTGCATCTAAATATTCCAAATGCAAACTCTTCAACCTTTTTGCCATAAAAGCAACTTGTATGAGTTACAAAAGAATCCTCAAAAATTTCCCCTCCCCACCTTGCAAACATACTGTACACTTCTTGTGTGTGTGTTGGGGGGGGGGGGGCTCTGGCAGATGGGCCAGGATTTTTATTAGACTTAGACAGGGTGCGCACGCGTGCTTGAAAACCTGGAAAGTCCTGGAAAATCATGATTACGTTTTCAAGGCCTGGAATATCCTGGGAAAACGGTGTTTTTTTAATGCTGTCTTGAAAAGCCTTGAAATTTGAAATTAGTGCTTAAAAAAATGCCCTTTTAGGAAATCGTGTTACTGTTACCCCTTCATTTTTTAAAGTTCCTTTCCTCTGTTCTCAAAGAAACCGCTGGCAGCGGTTTCCGACGTGCACCAAATCCTAATTTGGCTGGGGGAAAAAAAAGGCACTACTTCCAGTGCAATAAAATTGGATGATTACGTCTGAGTTACTGTTTTAATAAAAAAAGGGGAGCTTGATGTCCGTCCGACAACTGAGAACGGAAGGGGAAAGAAGAGGCATTTAGCATTTGCAGGGTGTCGCATATGTACCAAGTCAGCTGGCATCCACCAGGGAGGAGTATGCCTGAACAACACATTCATCTTCTTCTTGTTTATGTGCATGCCACCCTCCCTCCCCTCAAGAGACTTCTGCTACTTATGATAAAAAAAATAAGAAAACTATCTTTGTTAATTTTTCACGAAAGTGGCTGAAATTTTTACATTCACTGTAATTGGATTACAGAAGGCTCACTCCCAAAATTCCAATTGAATCGGTTTAAAACTTTAAAAGTTAGCATTGGTAATTTTTATTATGGACAAGCATGTGTGCCTCTGTGGACAGAGTGAGCCTCCAGCAGAAAGGGTGTTACCGTAGCAACGGTTGATTGACAGCTGGGAGCGCTGATCTGAAGCCCTTGGTTGGGAAGAAAGCAAACGCCTGTTTATCACTTCCACAGCTCAAAAGGACTAGGAGAAAATTTTCAGAAATCCATTTTTCAGAATTTTGAAAATAACACTGTAAAATTTTTGCAGTAGTTAAGATACATCACAATAAAGTTCTAGTGCAAATTTCGCCAAATTCCGTTAGGAACTTTAGCAGATGCAAAAAAAAAAAAAAAAAAAAAATCCGTTGCATAATCGGATTGAAAAAAAGAAACAGTACTTATAAATTACGGGAAAAGCAAGTGAATTATTTTTTTAGATGCCATGGTTTATTTAAACAGAGTGATCCTTAAATTTTTTTCTGTGATGATATGGACTCTATTTGAATTCCAAACATACGTTTTTATTCAGACGTCTGAGTTATTGTTTTAATAAAAAAATCATCTATAAATAAAAAGTTTTCAATGGATTTAAGCAATATTCAGCAGATAAACAAACATATTTTAGTAAATTGCAACATCATGACGTAAATGTGGTAATTTTGTCGAAAATTGGGGAGCATTTTTTTTTTTTACATTTTCTATTATAGTTAAAGTGAAGAAGGAAGGGTGCAACTTGACAGTTCAGTGAGCTGCAGGTGGTGATTTATGGCGATGTGCCAAATGAAAAGAAGCCATTCCATCAGATCATTCCAAAGGTTGTGTGTGTGGACACGTCCTCCTGCTGCTTGATCTTAATCGGAATGTTTTTGTGCAGGGGTGAGAGAAATATCCGTTTCAGCTTTACAGGTTTCACGGCTCTTTTTTTTTTTTTCTTGGTAATAAATAAAAATCATAGTTGCTGCATTCACCATTGATCCATATTTGCATTTCTTGAATATAAACAGCAGACAATCAGAAACATGGTGTTGGGCGTGTCTTGATCTTAATTTTGCATATGCTGAATTTAGTTCTGTGGGAATAAGGAATGACTTATACTGTGAATATATACAAAACTACATATTTTTGAGCTGAAAAATAGGTCTACTTGTACACAGTAGCTAACATGTGAACTCAGATGAAGACAATCAAGACATACGGACGTCTGATTCCATAAAAAAAAAAAATCAACATAGTTTTTTTATTTACACTACAGGTAAAAAAGCAAAAACATGTTTTTAAACGTTATAAAGGAAAACGGATTTTTGATGATCTTAATTTCTGAAAGTTTCCTTTTTTCCACATCCTTTTTTTTTTCAATTACAATACACTGCAACAGGATACTGTGTGTTGTACCACTTAGTGATATGGCAGATTTTCGGTTGCCGATATCCGCGATCGTAAGCAGTAGTTGCATTGCGATTGTTGATGATGACAAGATAAATACTGAAGTGATGTAAAATGTTGCATATATAAAAAAAAAAAAAAAAAGTTGCGCCCCCCCCCTCCCCGAACTTTTATGCGGTCATCATAGCTGATCAACCATTTCATTCCATGAACATTGGGGGTATCTGAAGGAATTCAGCCGTGCTTAAGCGCCTAGCGCAACGAAAACATGCTAATTTTGGACAGTTCTATTCCCTTACCCTCTACCATCCCTAATAATTGAGAGTACAGACTGTAGTTTCAAGTATTCTATTTATGAGCTAGTTTTCGCGCTGTTCGTTATGCTTTTATTTTCGAAATTACTAACACTTTTGAACTATGGTTGCAGAAACGTTTATGCTTTGGGTTTGTCTCTACGATAATTCGCATGAAAGCGGTTGAATTTCAGCGAAATTTTAGTATGCTGTTGGGTACAACCTGGAAACCTACCCTGTTGAAAAAGGTCGAAATTAAATTTAAAGGCCAAGACATAAAAGCAGTATTCGTTCTTCGAGCTTAGGAATGTTAACTCACATAAAATCTGTTTGATTGCAACAAAGTTTTGGTATGTTATCAGGGAGGAGAAACCTACCCTTGAAGAAAATGGTCCAACTTGAATTCAAAGGTCATGGCATAAGAACAGAATTTATTATTTACGCTGTGCTTGATAAACTTGATCCATTTGCATAAAAGCACATTCATCCATTTGCATCTTTCATCATTATTATTACTTAAAACTGAAATTACTTTAAAAAAATAATTTGAACACTTTAAAAAATAATTTGAACATGATACTGTAAAGCATAATAATCATCCTGGAATTTTTTGTATATGTCCTGGAAAAGGCCTGGAAAGTCCTTGAATTTTTTTCCCCAAAAGTGTACAAACCCTGCTTAAGATACATTTTTTACTTTTTTTTTTTTTTTTATCCTTGTGTGAATATTTTATGAAACCGACTGAAATTTTAATGAACACCATAAACCGCTAATAGGAACATAACCTCCAAATTTTGCCTGAATTGATTAAAAACTTTTAAAATTAGCCCTCAAAAGTTTATTAACTGTTTCTGTGCATACCATTTCTGTTTACTGATGATTAGTTTAAAAGTTTGAATGAATTGGACGGTCTGTTCCTATTACCAATTCATGGTGTTGATCCAAATTTCGGCCAGTTTCGTGAAGATTTCGCATAGGTTTTTTTTTTTATTCATAGTTCTGAAACAATGGTGGCGTGAGACTGACTTCACCATCAGTTGGGGAGCTCACTTGCAGAGATGTGCGTATCTTATTTATAGTCGCGCTGAATTGGGGCCGATGATTAAAAATTCCCATGGCTAATTTAAAAAGTTTGTAACCGATTCCAGCGAAATTTGGAGGTTCTGTTCCTATTACCAATTCATGGTGTTGATCAAAATTTCGGCTGGTTTCGCGAAGATTTCACAAAGTTAGTTTTTGCGTAGTCCTGAAACAATGGTGGTGGGAGACTCCTTTCTTTCAGTGAGGGAAAGCTCAGTTGCGGCGATGTAGGCACCTTATTAATAGTCGCGCCGAGTTCGGGCCCAGCTGTCAGTCAACTAATGAACAGCTTTTTTCCTTTTTGCAAAGCTGAGGAAATCCAGTTCAAATCAAAAGCCTGGTGGATTTCTGGTGAGCTGAAAGCTCAAGGCACAGTTTTAAAGGCAATTTCCTGTTAAGAATCAGTACCACATATTTATGTTTTAGAAACTAAAAAAGAAAAAAAAATCGTAAAATTCAGCATTTTTCTGTTCATCCATTCTAACACCCAAATATCCGTAAAAACGGCAGGCTTGATATAGATAAAGTAAATAAAAGTTTGGAAAAGGGGCTAACCTTAGCCCAGGAAAATTTGTCACAGGCTCAGATCAAGCAGGCAAAATGGTATGATAGGAAGGCCAGGATTAGGAAACTGTGAGGGAGATGGAAGTCCTAGTGCTCACTACTAATAGGAAGAGAGCAATGCAAGTTGAAGGGGAAGGTCCATTTAAAGTGCTTGACAGGAAAGAAGAAAACACATGTCATAGATGTGGGAGAGGAGGACCCTTGTCCTAGGGTATACCATATAAGTATGCTAAAGAAGTTTAACCGTAGGGGTCAGACAGTAAGCAACATGTGTTACGGGATTGAGGATGGAGATGAGGAAATGATAACTGAGTTACCGGATCTTACTAGCAGGGAAGCACAAGGAACAGTGGAAGAGCTTACAGCTGCATACAATCTCTCGGAAGCTCAGAGGGAAGAGTTGGTAGCAATGCTACGACAACATCAGCATATCTTGACAGAGATATCGGAAAGGACCAATGTTGTGACACATAACATAGAGCTACTCGATGACACTCCAGTTAAATGTAAACCGTATAGGGTCAGCAAGGAAAAGAAAGAGCTTATTGGTAAGGAAATAGAGATGTTGGAAATGAGAGTAATTGAGGAAAGTAGAAGCCCTTATGCTGCACCAGTTGTGCTCGTGCATAAGAAAGATGGAAGCACAAGGTTTTGCATAAATTATAAAAAACTCAATGCCATTACCAAGGGGGATGCTTTCCCTACACCGAACGTGGACGAGTTAGTCAACGGTCTGCACACTTGCAATTATCTGACTAAGCTTGACATGACAAAAGGGTATTGGCAAGTGAAGCTAACAGACAGAGCAAAAGAGTGAAGTGCATTCACCACTACTGACAAACTATACCAATTTGTAGTGATGCCCTTTTGGGTTAAAGAACAGCCCCCCTCCATCCCCCACTTATTTTAGAGTAATGTCGAAAGTACTACCATGGAACAAAGGATTTTGCAAAATACTACGTGGATGTTATTGTTGTGTACAGCAGTACTTGGGATCAGCATTTGCAGCACGTACAATCAGTACTGAGGAAGCTCAAAGGAGCAGGTTTGACAGTTAACTCTAGGAAGAGTGAATTTGGAAATGCTGGTGTCAATTACTCAGGGTTTCATGTGGGACTGAATGGAATCACTCCTGAGGAGGCCCAAGTCCACAAGATTTGTTGTGCATGGCCTCGCCCAGTCACCAAGATGTCAGGGCATTTCTAGGAATTACGGGGTATTACCAAAAATTCATCCCCCAGTATGCAGGCATTGGCGGAAGCACTAAGGAAAAAAAAAAAACTTGACAAAGAGCGAGGAGTGTGAGAAGGCATTCTCGACTCTAAAATCAAAATTAATAGAAGGCGCGATACTCAAGTGTTTTGACCTGTCTAAAGATACATTTGTGCAAGCAGAGTTGGGCTAGGTGCTGTGCCGAGTCAGCGAGGAAGAACACCCAGTGGCATACTTGAGTCGGAAACTGACTGATGTTGAGAAAAGGTACTCTACAATTGAGAAGGAGACCTTAGCTGTTGTTTGGGCAATAGAGAAGCTCAAACCATATTTAGACTCTAGGCCCTTTGTTGTGATAAGCGACCACAATCTATTGGCTTGGCTAGAACACATCAAAGATAAAAATCTGAAGTTGATGTGATGGTCCCTGTACTTGCAGGAATATAATTTCACTCTGCAGTACAAACCAGGAGCCAAACATGGAAATGCAGATGGTTTGTCAAGATGTGGGTACATATAGGAGAATGGCAGTAATAGTAACTTTTAATAGTGTTGTATTCATAGATAGTAGTGTTAGTATGTTGTAATTATATTTATCATAATAGGGTGCTCATATATACTTAGCTAGAACCTAAACGTGTAAATAATAATCATTTAGTGAGAACATTTTTGTTTAGTACTAGATGGAATAATGCATAACCTACAGGCGAGCAGGTATGAGAATACAGCAGTGTCAGAACAGATGGGAGTAGTGCAACAAGACAGAGGACTGGTTTCTTGTCAGGCGGCGTTTGAAAAGAAACAGTCGTACAAGCTTGGGAGAGAGGACAGTGATGACGTGGGGAAAATTGTAGGGTCGGAAAGGTGAAAATAAATACAAGCTGAGAGATGGGACGCCACTTCTATTTGTGAGGAAGATTACAACATGTCGGCCATGTTGTGTGTGTGTTTCAGGGCCAGCGGGGAAAAAAAAATCCTTTCCTCAGTGCTGCATAAAAGAGAAGCTCCACATATGCAAGTGTGGGATGATCACAGAAAGTGTCACTGGATGCTGAGACAGTGAGAAAAGCCACATGGCTCAGCGCTCTTGCACGTGATTGGTTGAGCAACGTCTGGGGTCCGAAAAGTTACAACAGACTTTCGCTCTCTTGGATCTCAGAACGTTATTGAATAAGTCTTTTTTTCAGTCGTCGCTGCATGGACGATAAAATCCAGCCGTTAAACCAGCTGTTCCACCGAGGTGGAATAGCTGTGATACACCCAGCCTGAGGGTTAGGTTGTAGCCATCGCCAATACCGGCGGGTAATGATTATGGATCTGTAGAAGGACATCAGACTGAGGTCTGTATACGAAGAGTCCCCCTTCACCTGTGTTGCTTGACTTTGTATCTCAACAAGAACTGAACCCCAGCATATGCTGGTAATGCAAGTGTGTGCTGAATCTGCTCCAGAGTATGATACAAATACTAGCAAGTGAACATTCTCATTGATGACAACGTGTAAATAAAACCGTGTATAGATTGTACTTCCATCTCAGCTCTGTATCATATCGCTCACAGATCCTTCACCATGCCTTGGACGAGTGACTAAGTAAGGTAAGGTGACCGGTTCATGTAAGTAAATTAACTGGTCTGGTGGCAGCTACTAAGAAGTGTGTAGTAGAAAGGAAAAGTCATCTACTCATACACTATCCTCTTACGTAACTTGCAATTCTAAATGCAATACAAAGGATGGACACCCGTAAAACCGATGCACAACATTCAGTTCAGGGAATTTTTTGTTTGTTCAAAATCCATGATGCACCATCCCATTCATTTTCATATGAGAAGAGGTACTTTATGAATGGCTTTTTCCTGTTTTGATAGATTTTAATGAGTTGAAGAGAAGGTATACCTATTCCGTAAAATGCATGCTGATATGTTTAACCTTGTACCATATGCTTCCCAGCTTAAGTAGTTTTTCAGATTTAACAGAGTAACTTGTGGTGGTAAAGTAACTCAGATTGTTCAGTGTCCACCAAGCAGGGCATAGTTACAGCAACTGAACGGTATTCGGGAGTATCCTTAATGGAATAAAACGAAATGTCATTCATTTCTTTCTCAGGTGTAGGGTGGAAATGATCACTGATAATAATGCCATGCAATGGTGAGGTATTAGCAGGTTTCTCAAGAGTGATGTAAATGCAACAATAAAGAAATCATATCTATGTAAAACTATATAATCACCCTTGTCTGAGTGTTTGCCCCACTTTTTGGTAGCACAGTGGAAAGAGTGCTTGCCTGTTTTGTCAAATCCCTGCTGCAACCAATATGCATTTTTTTTATTATTGTTGTTGTAATGTTCGTGAAACATACTTTCACATTTAGACATCACAAACAAAAAGAATATCTGGTTCTTAAAAAATTACTACTCTCTATTATTGACAGGATATTTGAATAGTCCATTTTGTTTTTACCTCTTATATTGATTAATAATTCACTTATCAATGCAAGATGGAATTAACTTTGTTCGAACCTTATGTGTGTGAGAAAAGATTGTTTTTCAATTTAGTAATTATATTTTAGCAACAAATTAAAAATCAGATCAGCTAAGAATCAATTGTATGCAGATAACTTTGAAACAAATGCTGAAATGTGCAAAATTGGTTTCTCTTTTTAGGGCCATGGAATGATAATTGAACGTTACCCACAATAATGTGATTATGAAATCCACTTATGGCAAGTGTTGGATTTTGAAATACATTTATTTTAATCAAAAAATGACTAAGATGATTATTTGTAACATTGATATATTACTAAGAACATGAAGTTTGTATTTTGTATAAGAATGTATACAACCGTTATGTACTACTAGCTATTCTTGCAAATAAAATTTTGTTTATTTTAAACTTATTTTTACAAAAAAATGCTTGGTTGGTTGGTTGTAAAAAAAATTTTTTTTGACACATTAAAATCAGTTGTCATTAGCTTGTATAATATGTAGATTTAAATTATATTCACTGCACTTGATTAATGTATATCATTCAAACCACCATTCACAAAAAATTTAAAAATGGTGATTTTTAATCTAGTAAAAAAAAAAAAAAAACTCAAATACAATCATGTCATTTCTCCTAGATAATTATTTTTATATCAACAGTGGAACTCACTTATAAATACTCAACATTAAATATCTATAAAAATACCAAGACTTCTAAAAGTATACTTTTTCCAGGGTTCGCACAGCCTCTGGAATTTTTTCTTACAATGGGGAAAAAAAAATGTTGGGATTGAGTGCATAATTTTGTTCTAGCTCCCTGCGGCATCTGCTCGCAACTTCTTTCCATGGAGTGTGGAGATGCAGCGCAATGTTTTTGAGTGCCATATTTCCAGTGGCTTTGATTTATGGTCTATCAGTTACAGTCACAATAGTATGTGAAAACCTTCCAGTGAGTCCAAGATGGCCCTTCCTTCTAGCATGCACTTTCCTCATGGCAATAGATGACTATGGAACCTTCAGTGCCATGGCAAAATTGTTTTGTATTATTTTCATTGTGCTTCATGTAAATTTTATAGAGAGCACAGGGAAATAATTTTACCACTTCATTGATTATTTAACTCACAGTGGGACCTTATACTTCACAAGAATTCTAAATTCATAATAAATTTTAGCCCAAATTTGCAAAATATAAATCAAAGCACTATGATTCTAGCAAAAATTTAAGCTCCTGCAATTTATTTTCTGTAAATGTGTTCAAACCCAGTTTTTCCTTTTCCACCAAATAGCAAGGGAACCTGGCACAAAGGACTATAGACCAAAAACAAGAACCAACATTTTTTTTTTTTTTATTTAAAAAATTCCTTCCAGAAGAATGATGTAAACTGACTTCCTTTATACTGCTACGTCGGTTGTTTAATGGAGGGAATAATGTGAAGGAGACGTAGTTGTGATGCAATTCTGAATCCCATGAACAATGAGAGTGGAATTGGGAAGGTCAGTACGTTTACATTTGGGAAAGCACAAGTGTAAAACTACTGATCATTTACAACACGGTTCAAGATTGTAGAATTTAAAAGCTGCCTCCCATCTAAAACTTTGTTATAGCTTTTATGTGCAGCCCCTGTAATACTTGCTTCATAGCATTTCTGGACTGTGAGACAGTAGTACACAGTTCAGAAATGCTATGGCATTTTTTTTTTCCAGTGAACCTCCCAAAATTTACTTAACATACATATATTTAGTAGGAAATGGATTTTAAGAGAAGTGTGGCTGTAGGCTGGCCATTTTCCCAGCAAAGTGGCAAAAAATGGCAAATGGAAAATATGTTAGACTAAACACAATAATGCACTTTACATAGCAACAGTGAAATATTTTCTTATTATCACTCAGTATCTTTTGTCAATTTAAAAAAAAACAATGTAAAAAAAATTGTTCTAAGAATCTGATTAATAAGAAGTTGACTAAAATAAATTATTTTGGGAATTACAATTTATGCTGCAGTTTCCATTTCATTAGTTAAAAAAAATGCAATATTTTGTGAGTCAATTTTTTTATATGAATTATGAACTGACTTCTACACTGATTAATTTAACATCGTAAGTTTTTTTGAAATCTTAGTTTAGTAGACTTGAATTTTCACAGAAAGATTTTAGCCTAAATAACAGTCTACATTTGAAATATTGTTAATAATTAAGTTCTCAGTATAAACATGAGCAATTTGTTGTTAACAGCTTTTGAATTAGGGATTTATTTTCATCCCTATGAATTGGGTAAACAAAATTATACCTTTGTAAACAGATAATTTGTATTTTATGTCAAAAAATAATGCTTAACCCTTAAATCAAGGTTTAAAAATGCAAAATTATTTCTTTTACCTTTAAAATCATTTGTAGAAAACAAAACTTTATTATATTCCGCATAAATAAACAGTAATTTTGAGCATTATGACATGAGCTGTCAAATTTTCTGTTCATGTTTTATTTGACCTTTGTCGGAAGAGCTACACAGGTTTTTAGTTGGTTCTTATTACTTTTGTGTTAATGTTGTAAATAAAGAAATGTATTTACCTTGAGTCTTGCTTCTTGTTGTTTTTAATTTTCTCCTGATGTCACCAATTCCTCGATAATATACATTTTCATTGAATGCAGGGTTTGTACGCCTCCTGGAATTAATTTTTTAATTTCCAGGGCCCTGGAAAACTCCTGGGGGGAAAAGGTAATTTTTAATGACTCCTGGAATTTTTGTATTTCTTTTTATGCTGAACTAGTTTGGTGGTTTTCAGCATGTTTCACCATAAAAGTTAGCTTCTCTCCAGCTGTGAACTGAACTGGAGGGAGGGAGGAAGGGAGGGAGGGAGAGTGAGTGTGTATAGAGGGAAGGGGATTGCAATAACTTCTTTGCCTGATCAGGTGGGTGGGGCCAGCACTGCTGTTGACTGATAAGTATCTCCTGCACCCTACTGGGATGAAAAATATTATTTTCTATTTTAGCGGAATTTCTACAAAACTGACTGAAAATTTAATGCACTTAATAAATTGCCAAAAGGAACGAACCCACCAAATTTCATGTGAATCTGATAAAAACTGTGAAAACTAGCCAATAGAATTTTTAATCACGTACGATGGCAGTTTTTCTGCTATATGTCATAATAAAAAAATTATGCGCAATTCAAAAAGTTTTCATTTGATTGTAGTGAAATTTGCCGGGTAACCTTATATGACCCAGTTACATCTGTGAAAAATTCAGATTTTTAATTGAAAATTCAGAAAATAAATTTTTTGGCACATTTTTCCTTACAACTCTTCCAATTTTGGCAGAAATCCCGATTTTTTATACATTCTTCCGACCAAACTCGCGTTCTTCTGCCGTGCGAAAAATTTCTGCAAGTCAAAAAAAAAAAAAGTTGAAAAGCGCAGGAGTAACTTACTAGTCTTAATCTCAGCGCTGCCAGACCTACACCAATTGCTCCAGCCCGCACCAAAACGTTGTTCTTGCAACCATTCTGCAAAAAAGACGAAGAAATCTGCGCTGATTTTGCGCCAAAGGTTAAAATTTATAGGTCATCAATATTTTAGCATAATCTTACACAATTCGAAATCGATTCAGCGATTAATTCGTACGCGAGATTCTTCCGTGGGTTCGCTGACTCCCCTCCCTTCCACCCTTTTTTTTTTCTTCTTCTCATTTTCGGGGTATTAGTTGCGGGTGGATCGTATTCCATCTGGTGACGTTTTGTCTTTTTAAACGTTTGGAAATGGAAGCTAAACGGAGTGCAGATTTTTCCCGCTCGCGATGTTGCTTCTGTTCAGTATTGTTGTTAAATATAATTTCATTGCATAATTTCAGCTCGAAATTGTAGCCAACGATTTACGAAAACGGAAGTTAGGCCATTCGAAAATTCCCGTAATCTTCGGCCACGAGATTCTTAGGCTGATTCGAGGAATTTTGTCTTTTTTGTTATTGTTTGGACCATTTACGAAATCGATGCACAACTGAACTGAAATTTTGAGAAGTTGGTGTTGGGGAGAGGGTATCATTTTTCCGTCAAAGAACGGAATTTCATCCTTCGAAAACAAAGTAGACGGAGGTAGGATTTCTCTCGTAATCGTAATTTTTTTTTTTCTCGCGATGTTTCCTCTACCAAGTATTGTTAGATATCATTTTATTCCATAAATATCTGTATTTCAGCTTGAAAATGTTGGGAAAATTTCCGAAAACGGAAGTCAGATGGAACAAAGATTTCTTCAGTAATTGTATCCCCCCCCCCCCGCGATGTGCTCCCCACTCCTATGTAGTTGTTAAATGTCATGCATTTTAGCTTGATAAGGGTGGAGGAAATTTCCAAAAACGGCAGTGACGAAGTTTGGAAATTTGTAAGAATTGATGCATGGTGTTCAAGAAAAAAAAAGTATTCATTCTCTAAAAATGACACCCTTTATCTAAAATAGTGAAAGCTCTGATATCAGAATGCATGGTTCTCAGCTACAGTTGATGTTTTTAGTAAGCACAAGATACCTTTCAAAAATTGCATTGCTTTTGGAGCAGACAATGCTCCAGTAATGATAGGAGAGAAAAATGGTGTGGCTCGTCATTTGAAAGAACACCAAAGTGAAATAATAATAATTATAGGGTGTATTTGCCATTTAATTAATTCTTTGGTTAAAAAAAATCGCACAATGTTTCGATCATTAATGTCAGGTAAATCGCTTGAGTCTTCTGTTAATTAAATGCAAAGAAAATTTACTTTGTTTTCAGAAAGGGTACTCCAAAGAATTCTTAAAAAAAAGCCAAAAAGGCCACTGTAAAAAGTTTAGCGAACTGTTAAATTACTATAAATAAAAGTTCCCTTCAATAAAAACACACTCACACAAAATAAAGGTAAGTGTCCTTTATTCTTTTGTTTAAGCAGTACGAGTTCTAAATCACTTTATCATGTGACAAATTGACGTAAAAAATCTTCTAAATTTTTCAAAGAAATCTTCCGCATGTTCATTAAATTTAGTTGGGAGGGGCTGGATGAGATGAGATGGGGAAGATCTTCAAACCTTGATTTTAGTTTACAGTATTCTTATGGTTACATAAATGTTAGGTTATAAAGCTATAAATGTGGTGAGGGGTAATTGTGAAAGTGAGATGCAGATGGACTGATACCGCTCTTGTGTGTTTCCCAGACTTTTTAATCAGGCTGTTCTATTTTAAACAGTGTTACAATCTTACATTAACTCGAGTATAGTGACCTATACGTAATGCTGATTGTGACCTTATACCTAATGCTGCCTGTCTTCCTTGTAAATTGGTGACGAGAACATTGTTCTGTTTTATTAGTCAGAATAAATTATTGTTGTGTAGTTATGCCAGGTGGTAAGTGTATCTTTAATCCAGCTTGGCTAAGTATAAGGATTTTTTGTTGAAACAGAAAGATACTTCTAAGTTCAAAGCAAAGCGAAAAGTATGTGATCATTGCTTCGATATTTCAAATATGGGTAAGTCTGCCATTACTAATCATGTGGCTAGTAAAAAGCATATTCCTTTATTGGCAGCTAAGCAAACAGTAGACATCCAAGACTTTTACCAGAACTCACATGATACTGTTCCTATTAAAAAATCTGCAGTATCTGACATAAGTCTTGAAAATTTGTTTTCTCAAAACAATGTGCTAAAAGCAGAAATTCTATGGCTGTTGAAAGTCATTTCTTCACATTATTCATATAAGTCATGTGAAAACATCCAATCTGTACTGACCTTAATTGTTTCCTGACAGTAGCATTGCAAAAAAGTTCACTTGTGGTGGAAAAAAAATGTGCACATTATTGTTTTTGGTATTGCACCATTTTTTATGTCACTTTCAAAGGGAAGAGTGAAATCTCAAGATGGATATGTGTTATTGTTTGACGAGACCCTTAACAAGGAAACTAGCAAAAAACAGTTGGATTCTCACGTTAGGTTTTGGGATGGCGGGCAAGTTTGTACAAGATACTTAAGCTCTGACTTTTTAGGACATGCTACTGCTGATGTATTGTGTAATAAAATTCAAGAAAAGTGTTCCGGCTTAGGTTCTGGTAACTTGCATCAGCTGTCCATGGATGGACCCCATGTCAATTGGAAAGTTTACGATATGATGCTGAATGCATTAAAACTAGAGGGCCATGCCTCTTTGTTGAATGTTAGCAGTTGTGGATTGCATATTATTCATAATGCTTTCAACAGTGGCTGCAAAATAATGCCAGAACTTGGTGAGACTATTCAAGCACTCGTCAGCTAGACGTGCAGAATTTTCAAAAGTGACAAACTGCAGCGTCTTTCTGCTAAAGTTTTGCAAACACTGTTGGCTTGGAAATGTGAGTGTTGTTGAAAGAGCTATTGAAATTTTGCCAAGTATTTCATTATATGTCAGCAAGGTTCAGCAAAAGATATTGCCTGACCCTCAAAACAAGTCATTTGATGTGGTGAAGAAACATGTTAAAGACCCACTTTTTCTTGTCAAATGTAATTTTTTGTTAGTGTGGCTGAAAGTGTTGAATATTTTTTTACTGTTTATCAGACTGACCAACCAATGCTTCCCTTTTTGGCTCATGACATATAGTTTCTTAAAAGAAGTGATGCAAAGATTCATAAAGGTTAACATAATGAACAGTGTAAATAGCCCTCTTAAACTGCTGAAAATTGAAATAAATGAAACAAATTACAAAGATACGAGTAAAATCACGATTGCTTTTGTTGCAAGCAAATTAATAATGGAACTAAAGAAAAGCCAAAATGTCAGTGACAAACAGATTCCAAGTTACTTGAAAAATCCCCTTTATAGTATCCATTGGGTAGGTCAATGACATGTTTAGACCCAAGAAAGTTTTTGGGAAATTCAGAAGATATGGTTCAGAAGTTCAGCAGGATATTACTCATCCTTGTCGATGCAAAGAAAGTTTTGGAAGCAAATTGTGATAATATCATAAAGGAGTATAGTGATTTAGTACAGGAACTTGTCAATGAAAGGAAGGCTGAGCTCACAAATTTTGATCCAAGAACAGAGCCTAGATATGAGTTTTACCATGCTACTGTTGCTAATAAGTATAGACACTTTTGGGAAGTCATAAAGATACTTCTGCTTCTATCCCATGGGCAGGCCACTGTTGAAAGAGGATTTTCTACAAATAAACAAAGCATGGTGGAGAACTTAAGAGAAGAATCTGTTGTAGCAAGAAGAATTATTGTTGACTATGTAAATACAGTTGGAAAAATAGAAGATGTTGAATTGTCAAAAGAGCTATTACTGAGTGTTGCCTGTGCTCGTCAAAAGTATGTAGCTTACCTGGATGAACAGAAGAAAACCCAGCCAAAGAAATGTATGAAAAAAAAATGCTGCTAATGGAAGACATATGATGTCTTAAATTGAAGAAGGAAAAACTTAAAATAGACATTTCTGAATTTAAAAAATCCTCTGAAATGTATGCTGATCAGGTAGAATAAAAAAGCTCACAAACATTGCTTGCAAAATCAAATGCCCTGCGACACAGTGTCAAAGAAAAAGCCTTGTTGCTGATGAACTTCATGAAAAACTCATGCAACATAAAAATTGTTAAAGGGGTAGGGAACATCCTATCTCTTGAAGTTATATGTCTACCTGAATGTACCTTTTTCTTAATGAACTTTTTAGATAACAAAACTCTGTGTCTTCCCATTCTGCTTTATTTCCCCTCTCGTTTATATTGTGGTCATTAGTGGCTGTGAAGTGGGGAGAGGAAATGTAAGTCAACAGCAATTCCCAATCAAACTTTATATTCCCATACTGCTTTATACTGTGTCCATAAAACGGGGAAACTTAACATGCTAGAAAAGAGGAGTATACCTTTTAAAAGGAATTCACCTGGTTTCTTTCATAGCAGTTAGTGGCATGCAAATCTGTGGAAGAATTGATCAAGCTCATGCTAATGCGTATTAATCAGATTTCAGCCATTTTCAACACATTCCTTCGATATACACCATTTTTCCCCATAGAGTTTTTAAGTAAAAGATCCCCTCCTCGGGGTCCCTAAGAACAAACTAAAATTTCGACGGAATTGAAGGCTTTTGTATGTGTATTATCATGCATTAAGTTTCAATGAACGTACTGAAACCAGATGAAAATTTCCGGAATAAAATGACAAATTTCCAGGAAAAGCACTTAATCAAAATACATTTTTAGGCACTCCAAGCATTTCCTTTTCTCAGCTTTCAAAATAGTTGGTCAATCATTTTCATGTATTAAATTACCTAAAAATTTTAACTGGTAGCCATTTTTCAAAAATATAATAAAGAAACAATAAATCCAGGTAGAGAAGGTAAAGTACAAGTTGCAAAAATAGGCATTTAAATGTTTCCCTCATACTAAGTAGGCATACAGAAACATCAGTATTTCACTGTCTGCCATCCAATGAAGGCACGATACATATATATTGTAAATAGAAAGTTCAGAAATTCAGAGTATTTTTATACAAGTAAAAACAGAATCTGTTCTTTTTTTTTTTTCCTGGTTCTATCTAGTTTCTTGAATTCTAGAGCATGGAATATCCTGCCTTTTAGGTTTGTATCAAAGTGGATAAAAAAAATTAAATCCTGTGAAGCTTGGTGATGCACATTGTCATTATTGAGGTTTACATGATTCATGCTCTGTGAATGATTTGGGGTCTTTTACTTTAGCTCAGTGCCTGCTTTCTGATATGTAGGCACTGTAAAAAAAATATTGTGTTACAGGGAAAAAAATTGTCAGTATCATGCATGTATTATATTTTGTTTCAGAAATGCAAGGAAGCATGTTTAAGGTTTTAATGAATCAGAATTTCCCATCTTTACTCATGTGTATATATCTTTTCTGCTTTTAGTTCTATGTATTGTAGATGTGTAGTGCTGCCCCGGTGGCCAAATGGTCTGACCATTCGCCCGAGGTGGGTGTGGTTTTGAGTCCCATATGAGGTATGGGTGATGTATTTGTCTGATGGCTCTGTCCCTTCTCTGCGACAAGTGGCCCTAAATTAGAGATGTGCAGCTGCTTATAGCACTCAGAGTTGCACATGATGGTCCATGTGCAACTCTGAGTGCTATAAGCCAGGAGTTTTCCATCAGTCCTGAAAAACTGATGGAAAACTCCTGGAATTTATTTTCTTTAAAAGTGTACGAACCCTGTGAATGGCATATCTGTAGTGCGTACATTATTAATTACATAAAAATAGAACATTTATAATGAGTAGTATTTCGTCATATTCATTTCATGCAAAGAGATCGTAGTTAAAAATACTTCGTAATTTCCCCGCCTTGCTGGTTGACAAAATGGTAAAGTGCAATCTGTTCACTCGAAGGTATTTCTTAGAACTTATATTTAGCCGTCAATAAAATGTTTTTTACAATTAAAACAAAAGTTAAAAAGTTTACTTCATTAAAATTTGTGAGAGGAGACCAATGTCTCATAAAAAAAATATTTCACTCTATAATCACTATCGTCCGTCGTATGTTCATGCATGCCATTGTTGAGTCGATATTTGTACTCATTGTAGATTGTCGGAGCTTGGTAATCCTCCAAAAATTTCGTCTTTCATATTAAACTGAGGTCTTGCAACTGTTAAAACTTTTTAATTAAGAAGAGAAAGTTAAAATGCTAGTTTTTACCTTGTAATGTTCCCCACATGAAGAAACTAATGATTTGAGATACCTTCCATATCGTAGTTGCGAACTTCAGGTGTATATACGTCTTAGCTTATGTTGTCACTAAGCTGCCATTGCGTAGTCATTTCTGTATAAACCAAATTTCAAAATCCTGTGAGCGTCGAAATTCGTGACACAAGAGAGACTCCATTTCAATGTATAACAAACATACAGACTCGTACATCTCGCTTCCTCAATGCAACGGTTGGATACCAGCTCTTGCCGACTTAGGCCTATGCATAGGACGTGTTTCGCTGTGTGACAACCACTGTATCTTCAGCTAAACTGATTTGTACAGAAATGACTATTTGGTTTGTGCAGAAACGACTACGTAATTGCAGCTTAGTTACGTGTACGTATATACACCTGAAGTTTGCAACTACGATATGCAAGGTATTTCAAATCATTAGTTTTTTTTCATTTGGGGAACATTACAAGGTATTTTAACTTTCTCTTGTTAATTAAAAAGTTTTAACGGTTGCAGGACCTCAGTTTAATAGGAAAGACGAAATGTTTGAAGGACTACCAAGCTCCGACGATCTACAATGGCATGCATGAACATACGAAGGACGATAGTGATTATAGAGTGAAATATTTTTTATGATGCATTGGGCTCCTTCTCATTGCACAAATTTTAATGAAGTAAAGTTCTACGAAATACCTTCGAGTGAACAGATTGCACTTTACCATTTCGTCAACCAGCGAGGCGGTGCAATTACGAAGTATTTTTAACTACAACCTCTTTGCATGAAACGAATATGATGAAACACTACTCATTATAAATGTTCTACTATTTTTATATAATTAATAATGTACGCACTACAGATATGCCATTCAATGAAAATGTATATTATCTCGAGGAATTGGTGGCATAAGGAGAAAATTAAAAACAACAAGAAGCAAGACTCAAGGTAAATACATTTCTTTATTTACAACATTAACACAAACCAACCAAAAACCTGTGTAGCTCTTCCGACGAAGGTCAAATAAAACGTAATAGCTCATGTCATAATGCTCAAAATCTATGTACCACATAATAGAATTACTTGAAGAGATTAACGAATAAATCTTATATAGTTATAAACACAGTAAATCCATATTTTCCCCCCTTTGGCAAAAACTTGCCAACCCTGGTAGGATGGGACACTAAAATTAATTTAGAATGTTTGCATTCTCTAGTATCATAATGTGTTAACAGTATTATACTATTTTCTAAGGTTAATTTTGGAACATCACAGATCAACTGATATTTCAAATTCATGTGGATAAATTCCTAAGCTGTAAGTTTAATTTGTTTGAATAAATTGGTACAGGAGCACAAACTGCTATTGTCAATTATAGTGACAACATTTTCATTTATATTGTTTTGGTGCTGTATAAATACTGAGTTGAGAATGACTTCTGTGAAATTTGTTTTTCCAAACTCTTTACAGTTATTCCAAATTTACTGCCACACTTTTATTCAGAGGAAGGAGCTAGGGGGCAAGGTCTTAAATTCAGAGATTTAAAATGGAGCTCACCGGAAAGCAGCATTGAGACCTTTTGTGTTTGGTATTATTGTTGATGTTTTAACTGCACAACTGAAGGAAACAACACTAAAGGTCTTGTAAGGGTTATGCTCAGACCTCTTTGTAAGCTGAATCATGCACAGAATAGGCCAGATTTTTTTTTCCTTTATGAATTGCAGGTAAACACCAAAAGCAGAGTAGATGACAGTGAGTGCTCCATAAACACTGAACTCAAAAATCTTTTTTAACAATGCACCTTTCACCCAAAATTCAGGATCTGAAGCATCCAGTAAGCTGATGTTATAGTTTTTGCTGCTTCTATTCAAAGCTGTACAATCAGTCATTTGAGAAACAATATTTGGTTCACAAACAAGTGGCCTCTGAGCATTCATCCGAAAGGGGTTCGAATTCCGGTGAGGCATGGATGCCATCTGTGTTTGTCTTACGGCATTGGCTCTCGCTCTTCCCTGGAACCAGTTACCCTAAATTAGGGACGGGTGACAGCTTATAGCTAATTGAGTTGCTCACGGTGGTCGTTAAACCTACAAAAAAAGGGGGGGGTCTTCGCTCCATGCATACAAAGTTACCACCAAAAGCTTAATTTGCTTTATGTAGAGCTATTCTTCTGGCTCCAAATACAAATATTTTGAATAATGAAAACTACAAAATTTCTGAGGGAATCGTGCAATATCCAAACTAACGGAGAGATCAGGCAATAGTTCAATGAAACATATGAAAAAGCCTTTGTGTTAAGGATGGTACCAATAATAAATATATAAAAGCCATTACTGTTAAGTTTTGAAGGATGGGCAAAAATTACGATAAACTGAACTTTTCCATCTGCAGAAATATCCATAGGTAAACTTGGGTTTCAACTATGATGGAAAGGCGAATCAGATTAATCATATACTAGTTCACCACAAGAAAACAGACTTTTATTATAGATATAATATCATATAGAGGTGCTGATATGGATTTAAACTATTACCTCGTAATGACTCAACTGAAAGAAATGGTGACGGTAATTATAAGTAAAATCTGCAAGGAAATGTTTTGTTAGTGAAATTGTGCAAATCAGGAAAAATCTACTACAAATCACATTCCTGAAGAAAAAAAAATTAAGGCTACATGGTCAAAAGCAATGAGTAAGCAACAGCCGTTTGCTAGGTTTATCCTCAGGCAGGCTGAGGTAGAAACATAAGTCGGAGAAAAAAATGCTGTAACATAACCTAATGCAAACTAAAAGAAAATCTCTGCCACACAAGAACCAAATCTGTTTCACCTTTTATTGAAAAACCTAAATGTATTTATTTATATTTGAAATATACCAGGCTATTTGGCCACACTTATAACATTTTAGGTAATAAAGACACCAGATCTTGTGAGCATATGTATTATATTGGGTTGGAAATAAATTAATGTCCGATGATGAGGTACACAAAGTCAAAGCCTTGGCCACCGAGATTGCATAGCACACTGTCATGACATCAGCAGGTAGGTGGTTAAGTCAGTGGCAGTTAGCCATCAGAAGGCAAAGAGTGTAAGCAACAACCAACATGGAAGTGGACAAGGAGCACATCTGCCATTGCATGCTGTACAGTAGCAGCCAAAGGGCTGCAAGGAATACCTCAATTCCATATCACATAGTGCTGTCATTGGTTCAAATAGTTTCAAGAGGGAAATTTTGACCTGGCAGACCTGCAACAGTGGATATGGACATGCTGAAGATCGTAGAGGAGACCGACCCTTGTGTGACCATGTGGCAGTTCGCCGAACTCACATGAGCATTATTACGCACATGTGTCAACTTGGGGGGGGACCTCATCAACTCACAGTTGAGTAGAAAGCAAATCGCACGAGTGCAAGCATTTCCTTCCTTCCTTGCATGCAACCAAGCTAAACCGTTCTTGGACCGCATTGTGACAAAAAATGGGTCCTGTATGACAATGTCAGCACCCGGAAACAGTGGTTGGACCCAAAGCAGAGGCCTATGCCAACCCCCTAGAGCCGGCTTACTCCTGCATAAGGTCCTGCTGGTGGGATGTCGTGTTTTTTGAGCTGCTGCTGGACACCACTACTGCCGTCAGCTCGGTGATGTGCAGTCATTGCTCACGTCGAAACAACCAGCACTGCTAAACCGGAAAATAATTCTCTTTGAGCAGGATGGAGTGAGACCTCACACAGCACGAGTGACCTGTCACCAGATCAGGGACCTGGGCTGGGAGTTGCTGCCACACACCCAGCTTATTCCCCACACATTGCCCCAAACGACTACCACCTTTTCCAGACACAGGGGTGCTTATTTTCCGGAAATTTTCGGCGTTTTTTTTTTTTTTTTTTTTTAGAAATTTTATTTTGTAGCCACTGGCGAGGCCTGTCACTGTCCTTTTCCTTGGTTGGAGGCCAAGGCAAAGCTCAATTCCACTGAGAGTTGGGAAATCTGACTGCCAATCTACCCCCCACAGAAGAGAAGAGAAACAAGTCCACTATGTGTCTACCCAATTCAGCTGGGAGAGATCTCCTCCCACCTGATGTTATATTTGTCTTCTAAAAGTGTTTTAACTGTTTGCTTTCCTTTGTGGTTTGGTGCTGGGTTTGCCCAGAGCTACTCCAAACAGAAATTTCTCACCCCTTTCTTTTCCTGGCAGTATCCCTTTGCTCGTGCCCCACCCCAGGGCTTAGTGGCCCACCCACTCTGCCTGCTGCTTTTGACCTTCAAGACTTATCATCACAGAGATCTAGGGAGGATCTCCCTGCTGACTTTTTGTTCACCCCTTCCCTTTGGGATGCCTGCTGGTTGCTGCTCAGAAAATCTTTGTCATTGGTTTCAATGCAGAGAAATCTGAGTCCAGGATGTGGGTGACTGTCCCCTCTTCATCCCTCCCCCTTCAGTAGTATGGTAACTTGAGTTTACTGCACGTGTAAGTACTTCAAGTTGTTCCTGCTCCATTGGACTGCTGCTGCACTGGGGACCACTGGTTATCCTTGCTGCTGCTGTTCCTCCTGGTGAAGTGCTATTCTACAAAATAGTTTCTGACATTGCATGTAATTTACGATAATGAAGTTTTTGAAAGATTCTGATGCTGAGCTCATAAAAGTTTTGAAAAAAGATATCTGCAATAAATATCGCTGGGATTGGCTTCAGAAGCAAGATGCCAACGCCATTGGGATATGGTGTCGAAAAAATGATTCTCCTGGGAAATGTTTCTGCATTTGGTGCAAGAAAAGGATGGTGTAAAAGCATTGGTAAGCCATTCAAATTCTTCACAATACAAATCTTCAAAAACATAAAGAGTTCAATGAACTTGTATTCTTATACGTCTGCAGAAAACCCTGCTGGTGAAGAAAAGCCACTAGATCTAAGTACCCGTACAGTTAGATCAGAGGCAATTTTATGTTCATTCATAGCGGAACACTCTCTTCCCTATACACTTGGGCCTCAACTTATAAAACTGGCCCAGACATTGTCAAAGGACCCAAAGGCATTAAGTATGAATAGGCCAACTGTTACATACAAAATGAGAGATGGCCTTGCTCCAACAATAAAAAAACAAATTGTCGATACCCTCAGACAGACTCCCTTCTCATTAAATATTGATGAGAGCACAAGTCGGGCGAATTGTAGTGTCTTAACTATTCTTGCACAATATTTTTGCCCTAAGCAACAAGAAGTTGTAATACAACATTTATCATAGATTCAACTTCAGGTTTGTACTGCAGCCAATATTTACTCAAAAATAATAAATTTAATAGAAGGAAATGGTATTCCTAATTGGTCTCCTGATGGACTCGTGCAACACTATGAGGGGTAAAAAAATGGTGTAGAAACGTTAGTTTGTAACAACAAAGCTCCATATCTACTTCATATTAATGGTGATAGCTGCCATACTGTTAACAACAGTGTAAAGAGATTCACTGCTCCTTTTAAAATGCACATTGAATCATTGTGTGGCAACATTCACTTTGACTTGCTAAGTGTTGACAAAAGAGAACTGTTTTTCAAAATCTGTGCGATTTTGGGAATTCAAAAGCTCTCCCCGTTTTCATGACCAAATCATAGATGGCTGTGTGCGCTCCCAGCAGTTGAACGCATGATTTTATTGTGGGATGCTTTGCTAATCTTCTATTATTCTTGGATTAAAGATTCAGACAGAAATTTGTATGACGTGTATGAGGAAAGAAAAATTAGTAATTCTTGTGGGTCCGAACTTGTGCAAAACCAAGATTCTTTGAAATCAAAAAGTTGAACGGGAAAAGAAAGGAAGAATAAAATTATTGAAAGCCTTTTTGTGGTGCAAAAGAAAACATTACTTGAAACCCATCTGTACAAAGCTGTTCTGCCTATATTCAATGGATACATAAAGCTGTTTCAGACCAAAAAACCCATGTTGCATAGATTGCGTGTTGATAAAGAAAATTTTATCATTTTTCATTAAACATGAAATAATCTCAAAGTGCAAAACTCACAAGGATATTTCGAAAATAGATTTGAAGAGTGGCGATAATCACCTGTTGGAGGAGAAGCCAAAAAACTTATTGCTGCATGTACATCAAATGATTATATGGTATCTTCATTTAAGAAAGAGCTAAAGGAATGTTTTCTGGCATGCTCCTTATACATGATCCAAAAACTTCCTGTGGGAAATTCTACTCTGGTTAGACCCCTCTCTTAGGGGCCAAACTACTACCTATATAGCTCTTTCAAAATTGACTGATGCATGTAGCTCAGTGCTATCTGCTAACGAAATGCTTGTTATCGATGAAGAAATCAGATCATATCAAATCGATACAGCAATTAGTGATATCTTTAATTACTCAGCCAATGAGAAATGTGAAAAAAATAAAATTCCCAAAGGCATTGATGAATACTGGGCTGCAGTGTCAAAAATGTGCTCACATGATAGAATACAAAAGTACTCCACATTGGGTAAACTTGTAAAAGCCCTCATCTCATGCTTTCATGGGCCAATTGTAGAAAGCTCATTTAATCTCATGGATAATATGACCACACAGCACAGAACTAGTTTAGATTCAAAAAGCTTGGACAGTTATCATACCATCAAATATAACCTCTTAGCAAAGAAATGTTCAACGTTTGAAATGTTTGGTGTTGAAAATCCGATCACCACTGCAGTTGACAAAACTTTTTTACAGAACATGTTGCAAAGCTGGAAAATTCATCACAAATCAACTAAGGAAAAATGTGATAGAAGGCATGAAGTAATTGGTGATCATTTTTCTGGAATAAATAAATCAGCAGCAGCTAGCTCTGTAAGTACAAAGATTGTGGTGAGGCCTAAAATTCCAACACAAAATCTGTCAACCCCAAAGCAGGAATCTGGGTGCAGTAAACATAAATCTCACACAAAGGATTTACAGAAAAATAACCAATTTTTTTCTAAAGCATTATGAAGTATGAAGTTTTGCCTCCATCAGCAGCATTGATGTGTTCAACAGAGATTAATGCAGTTCTGCATTCATTAAAACATTATATTCAACTGCAACTACTAGTTTATACCACAGTTTTACTTACACCAAAAAATGACTTATTACGTGACTATACAAATCATTTAAAGTATAAACTGAACAAACTTTGTCATCGTATGAGACCCCCAAATCATGGGGGCTGGGAGAGTCCTCGTATAAGACCCCCAAGTCATGGGGGCTTGCCCCAGGTAAACACCTGGACATGGTTCACTGATGTTTACACACACTCTCACTATGGCCCAACAAGCAACACCAGACAAACCCCCCAAGTCATACAGATCCTCCGAAGAACTCTAAAGGACCCGCACACAAAAAGGCGGCGAGGTCACCCGGAACGTCCATGTAGGCGGACAAAAGTCCCCTTCAGAGGTGACCAGGTGACAGCAACCCGGACGGGAGACTGTCGGAGAGGACATTGGGCCGACAGGTGCACCAAGGCACTCACATGACCCATGGCAGGTGCCTCCCCGGCCCCCATCCACACGGAACTGGCACACCACAAGCATATATTTCACTCTTTTCTGCACAAGAAAATACACCATTGACACAGGCAGGCAAGGCATCAATTATATAAGTTGCCTTTTTTATTTATTTTTCATAAGTATTATTTATAGTTTTGAAGGGCCAAACACTGGAAATTTGCAATTAGTAAAATTTTATAAAGGCCACTGTTCTTTAAAAAAATATCAGAACTTGGGAAATAAATATCAGAACTTGGGAAATAATAATTAACACATATATTCTGATTTTTTTTTTTTTTTGTATTGATCTACGTTAATTTCAGGAAATTTGGGTTTGGTTTCAGGAAATTTTATTTCACAGAATAAGCACCCCTGCAGACCGGTTCACAAAACAGAATGATGCTGAATGCACACTCGCTCACTTTGCGTTCAAGCCTCCACAATTCTACAGGGCCGGAATTCAACAGCTGCCCACTCAATGGGAGCAGGTCGTGGCAAATGATGGTTACTACATTTTGGACTGATTTGTACTTGTATATATGGTAATTAGAACTTTTCTGTTGCCTTGCAACCCAATAGTAAATGTTTTGCTGAGCTTATTCAGGGTGTCTACCATTTTCAGGAGACTCAATTTCTTGACCTTAAGCTAAGGTTTATCAACTATTCTTTCTGTCAATAATAGCGTTGGAGTTTGGCCATTTTAATTAATTAAATATAAAATCTGATTATGTAATTAAGAAATTAACAGGGTAAATTGAATATATAAAATGATTTCTAAAAAATTAAAGCAAATAGCAATTTTCTTACCAATAAGCTTGCATTTAGTGAAAAACTCAAAATATCCCACTATAAAGAATTGCTTGTAACCAGGAAACGATGTTACACAAAAGTACATTAAGCGAGTATAGGAAGTACATTATAAAGGTTTAGTCTGTTGTCAACGATTGAAATTAATAGCAATTTATTTTAATGCTTGATAACACTATTTACTCAGCAAACTAATGCTGTTCAAAACAAGCTTCACACTCTTGCACAAAGTATCCAAACATATACACAACTGAAAAATTGCACTCAATTAGGGCCACACTTATTTACAAGCTGTTTTATGATTTTGAATGTTTGTTAGTGTAGGTTTTCTTTAGTAGTTTATTCAACTGAGTCTTCTTGTGAGCCACTTTCTTTGACCATGTTTCCAGTTCAATCAAGCCCACAGTGCTAAGTCTTACAATTATTTAACATAATCATTTTCAAATCAAGCTTTTCAGGTAGCTGGAAAATTTTTGAACAATATTATTAATCTGGTTCAAATCAGTCACAAATTGTGGACAAAAAGTTTGTCAAAGTCCAACCATGCACTATCGAAGTTCCTGTGTTACTGCATGCAAAATATTATTATCACGACTAAACTGTTTAACAGTTGCCTTATCTTTACTAACTGTTACTAAAATAAGCTGTCTTCAGATCATGATGCGATAAATAATACGATTCAAAAGTGGTAATAACTCCTTGATCCATAGGTTGAACTTAAGGTGGTTTGTTAGGTAGCAAAAGAAAAAAAAATAATATAAGGGTGTGTGGTCTGTTGAATATGTGGGGTGGCTAGGACCATTTCATAGAGTTTTTAGGTATTAACTCACCAGCCTCATATTTATTATGGATTTCTGTGACATTTTACCAATATTTCACTTTCATCACCACTTTTTCTTGTATTGGAAGACATTTTTAAAAGAATGTCCTTAGTAAATCAATAAAAAAGCAATACCTATGAGAATTCTCCCTTCTCCGATCAAGGAAGCCAGAAACAAACGTACCATAAATGAAGATTTCTGGACTTCAAAGTATGCAGCTTCACAGTTGGTGGAAATTTTCAGTGATGTGTTGATAAGTTATGTCAGGAATAGGAAAAATGTTGTACATACATTATAGCAAACATGCATTAAGTAGACATATGTAAAGCTTGGTATTACTGTGTACACATAAAACTAAAAAAGTTATCTAAATCAAACACTTCCTCATTGGATAAGATTTAGCCCCCAGGGCACTAATGAAGAGCTTTAACAATCCAAATGCAATGTATGATATAGCTTTAACTTTGCAGTTTGTGTGTGCATGCTGCTTTAATTTCTGTTTATATTGCATTAGCTTCTTCAGCCTGTTCCAATAACTTTTTCTTAGAGTAGAAGTGCACAGATTGACATTCAGAAAATTGTACAGATGTAATTTTAAATGCCCATACATCTCTTTATACTGTTTTGCTATAATGCGAACAAAAAAGAAAACAAGAAAGATGACACCGAATATTCGGTTGTAATGAGCACGTCCTTTGAATCTTTTCTTATGCGAATTAAATTTTATCAAAGTCAGTGCAACCGGTTAGAAAATTATTAACCGGATTTCTTTATTTCACAAAACATCCAGAAATAGAAATAGCTACTTACTTCCACCAGCGGCTAAAAAGTATGTAACAAACTGTGCACAAAAAGTTTCTCACAGTAGAAGGAAGTTATCGGAGACAAACAGATTTTCAAATCGAACAGTTGAAAGAGAGAAAGAAATATGATATAACTCTACGCCTGCTAGCAGAAGAATTTTGCATAATGAGAAATTCTGAAAAATATTCATGGAAAAAGCTATGATAAGGAAAAATAACTTTTCAAATACATCTCCCAGAAGAAGAGACAGTGAAAAAAAGGTACTGACTTTTACGCACTCTAGCGGAAAATCTGTGCGTTGTTTAAAGAGGATAATGTACCACATCTCTATTGTGGAGAATGGCAAACAGTAAAAAAAAATCTCAAAAGGATTTTTAGAAGGAGAGATCAGCTGCAAGCAGAAGTACACAAACACCACCTAGCGGCAGAACTGTGAAGTATAAAACTCCTCAAATAATAACCTAAAGTGTTCCATAAGGTAAATAGCATCTGGTGTTGAAAGAATTTCTTGAATCGTTAAATAAAACAGATTAAACATTGGTGCCCCCTTAGCAGCAAAATTGGGTATTATTTTGGGAAGAAAATATACACAACAGTTTTCATAGTTAGTGGTATCTGACCTAAAAAGAATCTTTTATAATGGGTTTTTAATCAACAGATATTGCTGTAAACGGAAATGTGAGCTTACGCCCTCTAGTTGCAGACTTGTGTAATGAGAAACATTTTGCAACAGAAACGCTCCCCCAAAAAGAATTTTTCAAATCAGACTCTTAGAAGCAGATATATTGACAAAAATAAGATATACATCTGCACCCCCTGGCAGGAAAACTATGTGCTATTTTAAACAGGAGGTGTTCTCAAAACGTTTTCCGAGGTGAGCGGTATCTGTCTACAAAAGAATTTTTTCAGTCGACTTTTCAGAAACTGATTTTACTGCAAATACACCAGAAGCAGAAATTAATGCTTACACCCCTGGTGGCCAAACCATGTTTTATCAAAATTTTGAAATATGCAAAACATTTTTCATCACAAGCAGTATCCGATGCAGAAATAATTTTTCAAATCGGAGTTTTAGAAGCAGAGATATCGGGGAAAACACAGGTTACCTTTACGCCCCCTAGTGGAAAATCTATGCATTACTTGAAAAACATTTCGCACCAGAAACGCTCTGTAACAAAAATAATTTTTCAAATTGTATTCTTACAAGCAGAGATATTGACAAAAATAAGATATACATCTACACCCCTGGCGAGAAAACTATGCACTATTTTAAGCAGGAGGTATTCTTAAAACATTTTCCGAGGTGAGCGGCATCAGCCATGAAAGGATTTTTTCAGTCCACTCTTTCAGAAGCTCAGATTTTGCTGCATATACATCAGAAACAGATATAAACTCTTGTGCCCCCTGGTGGTGAAACCGTTCCTTACCAAAAATTAATTATTGTATGCAAAACATTTCCCATGAGAAGCCGTTTCTGATGCAAGAAGAATTTTCCAAATCTGACTTTAAGAAGCCATGATATCGAGGAAAACCCAATTTACCTTTGCGCCCCTAGTAGAAGATCTATGTTTGAAAAAGAAATTGTGCCTAAAATTACTCTTCATTATAAATGGCATTTAAAGGAAGAATTTTTTCAATTGGATATGTAGAAGCAAATATATGCAATAAAATGAATTTTAAATTCGATGTCATCTACATTTACGCCCTCTTGCGGCAAAGTTGTGCATCCAAAAACCTCAGAATGCCAGGTTCATCATTCTCACATTTCAAGCTTCCCAATGCAAAAAGATTTTTTCAAATTGGACTAATAGTTGCAAAGATATGATGTCCACGGATGGACAGACTAACTGATAACATAAGCGCGATCTTTTTTACAAAAGACTTGCTAAATACCTGCCAACTACACTGCTGGCCACCCAAAATGCAACACCAAGAAGGACACGAGATAACAAAGCCAGATTTACAGGGCACATAACAACAGATACAAAGATGAAATGATTGAGTTTACAGGCCCGTGTGGCCCACATGGCTAGCAATAACGTCCGCTACACTCCACAGCATCAAACGAAAGAGGCTTTGGATGTGGGTTTGGGGTATGTCGGTCCAGGCTGCTTCCACATGTTGTCACAGTTCATGAGACGTAGCCGCGGGTGGTGCTTGCCGGGCCATTCGGTTACTGATCAGCGACCAGACGTGTTCGATGGGTGACATATCGGGAGAACAGGCGAGCCACAGCAGCAGTGACACCTGGTGGGCCGTGAAGAATTGTTGCACGATGCGTGCCACGTGTGGGCATGCATTGCCCTGTTGAAACGTGGCCGCTGGCAGGTAAGGGAGGACTACAGGCTCCAAAACGTTGGAGATGTAGCAATGGCTGTTGAGTGTATCGGCGATGCATACCAGAGGGGTGTGGGTGTTATATCCGATTGTGTCCCAAACCATAACGCCAGGTGACAGACCGGTATGGCGATGCATAATGCAGGCGTCATACAGTCTCTCGCCGCGGTGCCGCCACACGCGGATCCGAACATCGTCGTGTTGCAGGCAGAAGTGGGATTCATCAGTGAAGACAATGCATACTTTTCAATCATCGTGCACAATGCAAAAATTTGGTTAGGACAGTCTTTACCAGGCATAAAACCACTCCGAACATCCCACACTTTCTCTGATGCAAGACCCCGTACTTTTTCAATAACGACCTTACCAAACACTTTCCCTGGCACACTTAATAGGCTAATACCACGATAGTTCTTGCAGTCAGTCTGATCACCTTTTCCCTTATACAAGGGAGCAATGATAGCGCCCCTCTAATCTCGAGGTACCATTCCTTACTCCCAGCATAATTGGCAAATTTCAGTTAATCAATCAATTACAGAATCACCACCACATTTCAACATTTCGGCAGTTATGCCATCAGCTCCCGGAGACTTACCATTCTGAAGAGATTTTAGAGGTTTATACACTTCTTCTCTTGAGATCCCTCCTGTGCTTTCATCCTTCACTGTGCCATCATCATCTTTGCTTTCCTGATCCAATAACTCACAGAAATATTCACCTCATTTTTCACTTAACTCATGGGGCAAATAAAGTACACATTTATGATGCATAATTTATTGGAATAATGGATTCTGTTTTGAAACTGAAAGATAGCAGTACAAAATTCTTGGGCTTAAAAAAATATGACTCGCTGGCTACACTAACTACATTGCAAGGGAAATTTTGTCATGTATATGACTATGGAATGACTGAAACACACATTAGTCAAAAGATGCAAAGTTCAGAAAATAGTCAGAAGCACAAAACATTAAGATATATGCAACTGAGTTCACTGGCTTACCATTAAAAAAGAAGTGCTGGCCATATTCTTAAAAGGGTTCCTACCATGCCACACACATTAAACATAGGCTCGTGTGGAAATATAATACAAAAAGAGTTTCACATTTTGGCATATGTATGCTATATTTAACTATTATATTACCAGAGGTGCCAACCTTCCGCAGTGCCTGTCGCTAATCACCATACAAACCCTCATCGTTTACGTATGAGAAGGGTATTTCATGAGAAATTAACATGTGAAATGTGCAATAACCTTATAAAATCAAATACCTCATAACATGACCCTTCTATTTTAATGGTTAATATTTTTTAATAACCCAAGTGGGAATGAATATTGGCTAGATATTGAGCCGATATTGGTTATTAGGGCTAAATGACGGGCGCATACCTGCCAACCAAAATTTTCCTAAAGCAAGAAGATTGATTGCAAAAAACAAGATTTACCATAAAATCAAGAACATTTTCTCATAAAATCAAGATGATTTACCCTAAAATTAAGAAGATTTATCTTAAAATCAAGAAGATTTGTAACAGTACCAGAACTGTTAATTTAAGATTATCTATTATTAGGGGAGAGTAGTAATGTATGGGGTGTGCTAGCAGTATGTTTGATGATACTTGTTTTCAATTATTTTTCTGTATCAGTCACTCATACATGGAGTTCTGCAATTGTGATGATTTTCAGACATGCCAGCCTTCAAAATCTGAAAATCGGGAGATTTTTACAGCTCATAAAATCACATGAGCACTACTTTTTATCTACATTTTCCAGACGTAAGAACAATTTTCCAGAAGTAGTGTTATTGGTCCACTAAAAGTTCTGGAGAGAAAGAAAAACAGCGCCAAAATCAACACCCCCTCTCCCTACTGAAATTCATTTTCAGGTACGTCGATTCCTCAAGATAATAGAAACGTGAAATAGCCCGCATGTTGTTGTTTTTTACGAATAAAATAGCAGCCAGCTGTTGTTGTTTTTTTTTCTTCTTTAGGTTGTGTGCTAAGGCAAAGATGACAAAAAGCATCGTACTAACATCGCCTATTGTTACAAGGAGAGGCCAACTGTAACTACTCCCCTTTTGTCGTTAAATGAATCCGTCGTAACTCAACTGTTTATCATCACTGAGAATGCGGACGGTTTTGCTGAGGCGAGGGGTTGAAACACTGAACTGCAAGGAGAAGGCAGGGTAGCTCCCATTTGTCAATCAATTACTGACCCTCCCTGGCATTCTAGTGTCAGAGCGGGTAAGCTCTTTGCTGAAGGCGTCGTATGACAATCGGACTGGGAGAAAAAAAAAAATTTTTGAAGCAAATTTTTTCTGACCCATCTCGGGCGATAGATCAGAAGCAAGCGCTTAGACCACTGCGCCACTAGAGCGGCTTTCTTTTTGCATATAGGAGGAGAGGAAAAGTAAGAAACTAATGACTGTAATATCGCTTTGCATCGACGCAGAAAGTAAAACATTTCACAGGCGGTTCGAAATCATGGTGGTTAATAGAATTCTGACCACCCTAACGGCTAATTCTCGGTAAAAATCAGGAGAATTTGAGATTCATCCGGAGGGCAAGAGGAAGGACTGAAATTCCGAAGTCTCCCGCCTAAATCCGGAGAGTTGGCACGTCTGGATTTTCAAGGTTTTGGATTTTTCTTTTTAAATTGAATGGTGCAATTTTAGAAATAACGTTATTTCATTTAACACTTTTGCTGCCAGTATGCGCACGCGCCTTCTGTAGAAATTGCCCTTGGGGGCCAGATAAACAGAAGTAAATATCTAAAGTCCCAGTAATGGGATTCCCAAAATATTTATACCACCTACTAGTTGGCTGACCACAAGTCCCTTTATAGCAAAACATGCAGAACTTGCATGCGACCGACGTGGCCCAAAAGTTAAACGTGATGATGTATAGGCCGCACGAGCAACTTCATACAAGCTTATGTAAACAAGTTAGTAAAAACATGCAGTAATAAACAAATGCTGCAGGAAAAGTAGCCTCCTTCCTTCCCTTTCGGGCTATAAATTTCTTTTTTTTTCCATTAGACAGCACTTACTTCACTTGGCAGGAGGCTACTTTTCCTGCAGCATTTGTTTATTACTGCATGAGAGCAAAGGAATATTGTTAGTAACAGAAAAGTGTTCACCCAGTTTTCTCTTATTTTGCTTCCTCTGTGCTAAGGAATCATCAGTGTGTGGAACTACCTAAGTGGGAATTGCCTTCCCCCAATAGGGTATTTATATTTCCATTGTCTCTGACCGATGTGGTGTCCCATCTCAACCTCCGTTAGACACAACACACTATCAGAAAGAAAGGAAAGAGCACTCATTATTTATAGACTATCTACGATTCCTTTTTTTCACGCTTTCCAACCGTAGGTTGAAGAAGCGTATAGGTTCCAACTTTGTCCGTCCGTACGATAACTCACATAAAAATGGTTCGATTTCGATGAAATTTTAGTATGTGGTAGGGGACCACCTGGGGACGAACTCTATTGAAAATGGGCAAAATGGGGGCAACTCACTGGGTTTTGTTCCAGAATCCTTAGGTTCAATGACAAACTGGAACCCTCAGCTGTGGGCTAATCCCCCACACTGATGTCCTTACCTGATTTAAAAGACAAAAAGAAATCATTATCCGGACTCAAGTGTGGGATATGGTGGACCTACCACACTTGAGAAGGATGGTCCACCACGGAATTGACCTGGATTTTCTAAACGGTGTATGAGAAAGAGATCACAGCTGACTGAATGTAAGATTGGTGTATTTAATACTAGAGGTATAAATGGCAAGACGAATGAGGTGATTGAGGAGATGAATAAGTATAAACTGGATGTGCTGTGTGTAAGTGAAACCAAAAAGAAGGAAATTGGAGTAGAAGTGAATGGCACAGCGAGTGTGTGGTCTGGAGTATTGGATAATGTGAGAGGACAGGCTGATGTAGGTGTGATTTTAAGTGAAAAGATGAACAACTTTATCCACTATAGTTGCGTAAGCGAGAGAATCGTAATTGTTGTAGTGTATGCTCCTTGCGACTCTGAACCTTCTGATAAGAATATTTCTGGAATGAGCTAAAAGCTGTTTTGTGCCAGTTTGGTGCTAAAGAAAAAGTTATAATAGCAGGGGATTTCAATGCTAGAGTAGGTGTACAGAATGCAATTTCTGACAATGTTCTGGGTAAGTTTAATGATCCTTGTGTGAATGGTAATGGTGAAAGATTAATTGAACTCTGCATTGAGAATGGTTTGTGTGTATCTAATACGTTTTTCAACCACAAGTATATCCACACATATACTTGGAAAAATCGTACTCTTGGTCAAAAGACTGTGATAGATTTTGTTGTTTACGATCAGCGTCTGAAACACTTAGTTGTCAACACTCGTGTGATGAGAGGTGCAGATGTTGGCTCTGCTCATTACTTGGTAGTGTCACGAGTGAAACTGAATGTTGGTTGGAGAAAAAGGAATAGGGAGAGGTCTAGGGTCGAAAGAATAAAGGTTGAAAGGCTTCCTGAAGATCATCAGCATTATGCTAACTTACTCAGAGAACGACTGAAGTCATGTGAGAGGGATGCAGAAAACAAGTGGGAATGTTTTAAGAACTGTGTTGTCACTGCTGCTAAAGAGGTCTGTAGCACCACAATAGTGGGTAACAATAGAGGTGATGCTTGGTGGAATAGTGAGATTGAAGAGGCAGTAAAGAGAAAGAAAGAAGCCTATTTGGGGATGTTGCAAGGTAGAGTCTCTGTTTATGAATATCGCTCAAAGAAGTGTGAAGATGGTTCGCCAGAGTAAGGCAAAAGATAGGAAGGAGAAGGTGGAAAGGCATGAACTGGTTTTTTTCGAAAGATAGGAAGTCTTTCTGGAAGTACATGAGAGAGGAAAAATAGGGGAGACAAAGTTGTAAGTTGTGTGAAGAATGAGGTCGGGGAAATGATATGGGAGCCCAATGAGTTAAGTGAAAGATGGGGTGAATACTTCTGTGAGTTATTAGTTCAGGAAAGCAAAGATGATTCTGAGACAGATGCAGATGATGTCACCATGAGGGATGGAAGCACAGGAGGGATCTCAAGAGGAGAAGTGGGTAAAGCTCTAAAATCTCTTCAGAATGGTAAGGCTCCGGCAGTTGATAGCATAACTGCCGAGATGTTGAAATATGGTGGTGACTCTGTAATTGCCTGGTTAACTGAAATTTGCCAGTTGTGCTGGGAGTTAAGAATGGTCCCTCGGGATTGGAAGGATGCTATTATTGTTCCCTTGTATAAGGGAAAATGTGATCAGACTAAATGCAAGAACTATCCTGGTATTAGCCTACTAAGTGTGCCAGGGAAAGTGTTTGGTAAGGTTGTTATTGAAAAAGTACGGGGTCTTACATCATTGAAAGTGTGGGATGTTCAGAGTCGTTTTATGCCTGGTAAAGACTGCACTAACCAAATTTTTGCATTACACGTGATGATTGAAAAGTATCTGGCTGTTGGTAAGAAAGTTTTTGCTGCCTTCATAGATTTAGAGAAAGCTTACAACTGAGTAAATAGGACACTTTTGTGGAAGGTATTTAATGAATATGTTGTTACTGGGAATCTACTTAATAGTGTAAAAGCCATGCATGCTGGTAGTAGAGCTTGTGTATGAGTGAATGGTGTTTTATCAAAATGGTTTTCTATTGGTGCAGGAGTTAGACAAGGTTGTGTAATGTCACCATGGCTGTTTAATATATTTATGGACGCGTGCATGCGTGATGCCAAAATAAATTATAGTGGTTTATGTCTTGGTGACATCCATGTGTGCAGATTGCTGTATGCTGATGACACTGTCTTGTTGGCAGAGAGCAAAAGTGAGTTGCAGAGCATGTTGTCCCGGATGTACAAAGTTTGCATGAAATTCAAACTGAGTATAAATAAGGGAAAAACCAAAGTTATGGTTTTTGAGAGAGGAATTGATAGCACAATGTAATGTAAGTCTAAATGGCACTGTGATTGACCAGGTGAATGAGTTTGTGTATTTAGGAAGCATGTTTGACAGAGAGAACAAATTGGATGGTGAAATTAGTAGGCGAGTGAATTCTTCATTGAGAGCCATAGCTTCTCTGAGAGGTTTTCACAGGAATGATGGGTTCTCCAGAGAGTCCCTCATGGCTGTGTATGAAAGTGTAATTGTTCCAACGCTGATGTATGGCAGTGAAACCTGGGTACTGCAGAAGAAACATAGGAGTCGTTTGTGTGCTGGAGAAATTCATTACTTACAGTGGGTTTGTGACAAGACACGGTCTGATTGTGTGAGGAATAAAGAAGATGTGTTGCAGTTGTGTGATGTGAAGCAAAATGTTGTTAGCAAGGTGGAGACCAATATGCTTTGGTGGTTTGGCCATGTTGAAAGAATGAGTGATCAGATGTTTACTAAGAAAATCTTTTAGCCCAAGTGGCAGGAAGGCCAAGGAAGACATAGGTGGATCAGATTCAGGAGTGTCTGCATGAGAAAAAGATTATGAGTATGAAGTATAAAAGATCTTGTGTACGGTGTGTAATGGATATCAGTGAAGCCCAAGTTGTATGTCAAGATCGCTGTAAATGGAGAAGTTTGATATGACAACAGTAAGTAAAAATGTCTGGTAGTTTGTATTTCTTTTTGGAGCTAACCTCTGAATCTCAGAGAAGAGCTTAGTGATAGTACTTCACTTGAGCACAATAAATTTCAGGATGTTAACAGACATGCACCTTTTTTTTTTTTTTTTCTTTTTTCTCCTGAACCGCACTAATTTGCAGTTCGATGAAAATCTCATAACTGCTCTTGTAATCAAAACATGAGGATGGCTGACCCCATAAAAAGTTTTACTCCAAAAGGCGAAAATTAGAATCTGATGTCAGGCTCCCTTCTCCATGGATACCTGATCTCACTGCTAGTCCATCTGGAATTATTAACCCCGCTACAGATCTTTCTGCTATAGATGATCCAACTGTTGGTCCTACAACAACCGATTCTGTTGAATCGGACACAAGTGACCACTAATCAAGTCTTTCCAGTTTTGAAATTTCTTCTGCATCTGATTCTGATCCAGATTATGAAATCAGTACTGAAGAATATGATGATTGTGATTTCTTGCAAACAATGGAAGAACATCGGTGTTTAGACGTGAATCCCATAACTCAACAACAGCAGCAGATCATTTGGGGGCCAACTGATTTGTTAAAGCAAAAGGTAATTTCATTGACAGCACCCTCAGGTATATGTCCTGATGTAATTAATTTAGACCCCCTTACAGCTATTGACATTTTCCACTATCTAGTGACTGATGATATTTATCTTCTAATGGTTACTGAAACAAATAAAAAATGCACAACAAGTCATTCAAGGCGGTATCAACACTACATTCGAGGATGAAACAATGGCTGCCAATATCTGTAAGTGAAATGAAAAAAATTTCTTGGTCTGCTTATTTGGATGGGCCTGGTTAGATTTCCGAAGATTACAGATTATTGGTCCACTCATGTGTTGTTCCAAAACTGAATTGCACCTAACACTTTCAGCAGAAACAGGTTTCAACTCCTACTGAAGTTATGGCACTTCGCTGACAATTCTCAAGATCCAGGGAACGATCGCACTTACAAGGTCAAAAGGTTTATGGAGATACTGCTGTGCAGCATGAATAAATTGAAACAACCGGGAAAAGAAATTTCTGTGGATGAAAGTCTTGTGCTATTTAGAGGAAGACTTGGTTTTAGGCAATACATTCCCGGATAGGCCCACAAATATGGTATAAAAGTTTATAAGTTATGCAATTTATAAGTTATGAGTAGCCCCACATCAAATTTGTACTCTATATTTTACTTTAACAAAAAAAAAAAAAAACTAATTTCGAAAATACACGCAAAAAATCTACGGAATCTATGAAAAAATATATAATAGTATACCCATGGGCCACAAAAGTCGCTCGAGCGACTTCTATGGCCATCTGATTTACGATGTATTTCTTCAGTATGTTGCGTAGTAGTCTAATGCTTCAAAACATGGGTTAATATAGTGAAAGGAATACAAAATAAAAACCAAATTAATTGAAATGTTCAAGGCGCCTGCACCCAGTGTAGCTTTCCTTTTATTAATTTTACTTATGTTTTCCAAACGGGATAACATTTATGCCTCATATTTTTTTTTTACCACATGCTACTTGCCATAAAAACAAAATATAATACAAACATACATATATGTATGTACAGCTGAATATTTAAAACATCAAAAATTTCGGAAATAAACCTGATATTTTACGAAATGTATAAAAAAAATTAAAAATAACAGCACATTCCCAGGCCACAGCGTGCACGACTTCTTATCCTCAGGTCATCTGCGTTACAACACCGGCACTGTGTTGCCTAGCAACCTAATACTTCAAAACACGAAGAAGTTGTGTCACCTAGCGGAAGTAATACAAAACAAAAACCGAAACCCATTAGCAAGTTGAAGTCACTTAGCAAGTTTCGCTGCCAGTGGGCGCAGGGGCCACAGGCAGCGAAAGTGCTTTAAGCAATGACATGACAGTGACCTTTTTTTTTTTTTTATTAATGGCCTCGGATGACAATTTTATCCATCATAAACGCATGATAGCACTATTTCAGATAAAGGATGAATAGTGTAACTTTGAGAACATGCATACTTTTGAACATCAATTCTTACAAATTTTCAGCTTCGTCACGGGAGATATCTTTGACATTTTCCCTCCATTTTCAAGTCAAAATACAAATATTTAATATTATGAGATAGAATGATATTTAACAACAATACTAGGTAGACGAAATATCGCATGAAAAATAAAATTACGATTACGGGATAAATCTTTACTGCGTCTAACTTCCGTTTTCGAAAGTTTTTAAAGTTTCAGGCGAAAAACATTCTCCCCAGCTGCTAATTGCCCTGAAATTTCTGTTCAGTTATGCATAGATCTCGAGGATAACTCAAATTATGACGGAAAAGGAGAAATTCTTCGAAGCTGTTGCACGCTCCTGCCTGAAGATTACAGGGGAATTTTTGCGCCGTCGAATTTCCATTTTCAGAATTATTTCCCTCCATTTTCAAACTGAAATACAAATATTTTTGGAATAACAACAATACTGGACACAGGCAACATTGCAAGAAAAAGACATTACAATTACGGAAAAAATCTTTATTTCGTTTACTTCTGTTTTTGAAAGACGAAATATTGTCCTGATGCATATTTTTACGCGTTGGTAAAATTTTGATGCATACTAGATGCATAATTACGCATTTTAGAGGACTGCATGGCGCAGAATTAAAAAAATTTTGCACGTTGGCGCAATTAATGCAGCTATTCCAACACTGAGAGAGAGAAAGTTTGGAAGGAGGGGGTGTCTGCAATCTATAAATAAATATTGCTCACTGCTAGAAACATGAGATAACATCAAGGTTTAATCCCTATGAGATTATAAAAAAACAAAAGCAGGAGTTTACATTAAACGACAATAGCAACGATATCAATTTCCATCAATAAAAAAAAATTCAGGAACCATATTGGCGAAAATCTGGAAGAAACTATCTTCCGACCATAAAACCGTAAAACTTCCAGGAAATCTGGAATACCTGGCAGGTATGTGGATATCATTGCGCTGCTATAAGCTTTTCCGGCATAATATACAATATCGCCTTGCCGCTCTTCACCCGATATCCATCCGATATTGGTTTTGCTGATGTACCCAATATTTGAATTTCAATGGCGCTTACTTAGAAACGGGGCCAATTAAATGTTTTCACATTTGTGCGAAAAGTACTATAAATATATTCGCAAAATGCGATCGCAGTTTAAACCGTGATTTTTTTTTAAAAAGGGGACAAAATTTAGAATTTTTACGAAATACACTGAAATCTAATTCTTCCAACATTTCCGTAATAAGGCAGCCGAAAACGTAACAATTACGGAAAATCCATAATGCTTGGCACCTCTGTATTACCATGCAGCCATCTCCTTAGAAAACTGCTGTTTGACAATTTCCTCAATCAGCTAGAAAAATATTTTTTGGGTGTAAATTATTACTTATGAAGCATAAAAACAGAAAATTCTTCTTGCATAACCAATATGACCCAATAATCTACATTGTTTTAGATAATTTTCAACAGTTGAAATCAAGATGTAAAATTTCTAACACATGTACAACCATATCACAACATCTCAATGAACAGTAGACACGCACAATAAGCAGAAATTTATATCAGCTTTTTATATCACAGTATAAGTTCATAAATATACATGGAATTTTTTTAGTACATGACCTTTAGGAAATAACAAGCTGTGATATACTAAGAATCCGGACATATTGTGCCTTTCAGGTAATAGAAACCAGACTTGTAAATACAGTATTCCTGAAACAAATACATAATAAATAAATTAAAAATATTTTATATGAATGAAAAGATTAAACACACTAGAAACAACAGAACCAAATACTGTAATGCAACTGGAAAAATTATTTTTTAACAAATTTCATCTATAATAATAAAATAATGTTTGTCTTTTGGTTGCTCACAGGAAAAACTACTAAACAAAGAAGTTTGGTGGGGGGGGGCAGCAATGACCACTGTGAACAACTTGAGTTGCCTGTCCCAAATTTTGGGTCACTGGCTCCAGGTAAGGAAGAGTAAGACAAACACAACCTCCATGCGTCACCAGGATTGTTTAAACCCGAACCCATATGAGACGAATGGTCAGAAGCCAGCCCTTCGACCACAGTGCCAAACAAAGAAGTTTGAAGTTTGGCATCAACTCGTAGAAGCACTTGATTACGATGTGCACTTCAGTGGCTTTTTTTTTATTTTAGTTTTGAAAATCAAATTTGCAAAATTTTAATTAACCTCCATAAAGAAGAACACTGTTAAAAGACTAGAGTGATTATAGTGCCCTCTAATCCCTTGAACATTTTGACACTCAGTCAGACCTATGCACTATGATAGTGGTTGCTTCTTAGTGAACAACAAAAGACAAACATACTGTCAGCTTGGAAACTTGGCATTTACACGTGTCTATTTGGTAACTCAAGTTGTCAACAGTCTTTGGACTTATATATTTTGGACCACATATTCTTAGCTACACGTGGAAAACACTGGTTTACTTTGTTAGAAAAAGGATAAAATCTGCAAATGATTTTCAGAATAATACATGCATAAGATGTATATAATATTAATAAGGCACAGTACTTAGGTTCTCCAAGATAACTTCACTTCATTGAGATATATCTCATTCACACTTTAAGACTTTTTAGCAACCAGACAATATTAGGTAAAATTAAATCTATTTTACATGTAAACTGGGTAATGTAGTATAACACATGTTAAAGTGTATTGATGTACTGGCTTTCCTGGAGACATGGAGCAAACACATTTCTTGTACCATAGTGTTAAAAGAAGAAAAGAATGAATTAACTTCCTGTTTTACAATTTTACTATAACATCTATGCACAATAAGGCACACCACAACAAAAGTTCTGTGCCAGCCAACTTCAGTCAATCATACCATAGTGTGGAGACAAAGGAAGATTATCTGGTGTACAACTTACATGCCAACAAGATAAAACAATTAATTTTACTTGTTGATTATTGTTGCTCATTAAAAAAGAAAGGCAAGAGAAGAATTGAGTAATTGCAGACAACAGCTGCATAACCATGCCTTACACTCCAGAAGAGATGCTATTTTGACATATTCACCAATATGTTTAATTACTCTCTGTGGAGAGTAATTAAACATATTGGGGCTGCCAACCTTTTAAGAGGCCTATCAGTAATCACCTGGAACCAGCAGGCGCATGCAACTGATGTAATGTTAGCAACATCATGTTACATTTTTAAGTTATTCATTATAATTACTTCACTACCAAAAAACATTAGTATACTTACCCTAACATTATGCCATATACAAAACAGCTTTCTGCTGAAAAAAACTGGATTTAAATGCATAATTTGTGCAGTGGAAATTCTGGTAGCCACACAAATAGCTGCCATGCTACGTTACCACTACCAGTATTGTACCATGGGTGGCATAGTGGTCAGTGTTTCTGGCTGTCACAGATAGGACATCAGTTTGATCCAGGGCAGGTAGAAATGTTGGAACAACTGAATATCTGCTGTGCATTGGACGAGAACGTTAAGCCGATGCACTGGGCCCCAATAATAAAATTAGGGGTGTCTGTTCCTCTCCGTTTCTATCTCACTTCCATATGACCTTCCTACCGGGCACTCTAGCCCAAATCTCTTAGCTACCTATTTCTAAGAGTTGTTTAAAAGCACACACACCCTTCCTAAAATCTTCTACTTCAATCTTGAATCTTGTCAGTTCTATATTGAATAGTCAACCAAAAGTAACAGTCTTGTTGCCTGTTTTGTGGAGTCATAAGTCTTTCTCTTAAAATGTTTTCTTGCAACACACCTCTGCAAAAAAAAAAAAATGCTTTAATTTTTTTTTTTTTTTACTAAGAGGTACAGCACTTGAGTGCCAGTACTCAACACCTACATTTACCTCCGACAGCAGATATCAAGCAAGTGCCACATTGAAGTAGAAATAAATAGGTGCCTAAAAACAGGCAGGATAGCTTGATTCAGCATATGTCTTTGTGCTGGTTTAGGTAGATAATGTAATAGGCAAGATAGCTTTTGGAAGAAATGGTTCAATTATCAAGAGCAATTTACCATTAGGACATAAAAGAAAAATGTTTAATCAATGCATCCTTTTTTCCTGTTCTTATGAATCAAGAGACATGGATACTCTTAAGTGAAAAAGGCATATATATGCTTCGGAAAATGACAAGAGTGGATGACATTATGATCAAAATAACAACCCTAAAATGGCAAAAGGGTGAACATATTGCTAGAAGGAACCACCATTGGACAACTGAAATACTTAACTGGATACCAAGGGGCAGAAAGATCACCACATGAGAAATGAGTAGATAAAATTTGAAAGCATGCCAGAGTGGCATGGGTAAGCAAAACTCAAGCAACCATCCAGTTTTTAAAACTTACTATAACAGCTTCTTTTGGGCTATAAGCAGTCGCCTGTCCCTAATTTAGGGTCACTGGTTCCAGGGAAGGGAAAGAGCCAGTGCCGTAAGACAAACACAACATCCATGCCTGACCGGGATTCGAACCCGGACCCCTTACGGACGAATGATTAGAGGCCAGCGCCTTAGACCACTTCGCCACCTATAACAGCTTCAAAAACTGCCTTCGTCAAGTGAGCCCTCTCTCTCATAGCATTGTTGATACTCTCTTGATGAATACTGAACAACAGCATTTATTGACAATGATGACATTTTTTGTTATCAAATGTGTGCTGTATCAGTCTATGGAAACACAGACCCTGTTTTGAGCAAACTCAACAATCAAATATTTGGTCCTATATTACTAATGAGGGGAACAAATTTTCCCAGTTTAACTGCTGTGGACTGCAAATGTTTTTAGCTGATTGAGTGTTGATCCTTCCTCTTGGCTCCCACTGGCCTTATTGTATATAATAACAGGAACACCGAGCATCGCTCGGTTAAATGGGGATGAGGGCACAATATATATATATATATTTTGATACGTTATTTCCAAGTATTGTAATGCTAAGTCTAAACCATCAAGATCAATAATGATAGATGAATTAGAGACAAATTAATTTAGAATAAACATCCAAACAAAGATGAATGATAATTTTATTTGTGTTAGAGTAAGAAATTTTTTTAAATTGTTTTTATTTCCGAACACCAAACAATAAATGTTAACATGGGGTTCTTCATCGAATTATATTTTGTAGATACATGGCTGAGGTATTCAAGTCCTCCATGTTGTCGGGTTAACTCCCACAGCTTTCTTCATAGTCAAGTTCCATAGGCGTTACATTCGGATGAACTTCCATGGTGTGAAACACTTCTTTCCATACAACATTACAGGTGTGACATGGATTCTGTGGTGGTAGCAGCACTTTCAAACTGTTTTGCCTCTTGACTCAAGGAAAAGGCAACGTACAGCATTCCATGCATGAAGACGGATATCCGGAGATCGACGCCAACGAACTCGAAGGTTTGACCTTGGGCTTTGTGCATGGTCATAGCGAATGCTGGTTTTACTGGAAACTGATGCCGTTGCATTGTACATCCAAGTTGACCTTTGTTTGAGTCAAGCGTAATTCACGGAATGTGTACTTGGCCAGATTGTTCTCCAGTGACGATCTTTGCCTTGATGATGTTGTTGCAGAGCTTGGCTATGATCATCCTAGTTCCATTGCAGAGTCCTTCTGAGACATCCATGTTCCGCAGCAGCACGATGATTATGTTTTTCTTCCCAGCTTCAGCTCATGCGGTGGCAAATCGGCAATGTCGATGGAGTTAAGGAATTACGGTGTGAATTGTAGCGCTCCTTCTGGATGGTCCTTGACAGAATATAGCTATGATATACTTTGTACTCTCCAGACAGCTGCTCAATGATCTCGGCGTTGATGTTACTGACTTGTTTATTCAATGGCGCAAGAATAGCTCTATCCTTCATAGTTTTCATTTGAGAGACAATTTCTGAAGACCTCATCGATGAGATTGCCATTAGGAAGGATGTCTTCCGGTATTTCAATTTTGTCCATGGCATTATTCGGCAGTTGTCCATTACCAAGCTTCAAAAGATGATTTGCAAATTCTTTTTCTTGTTGGTCGACACGCATATTCTTCTTCAGCAAAAAGAAATTGAATTGTTGCCAACTGGAATGTGACCAGAAACCATCGGCTTTTGAATGTCCAAGCTGTTCCATATTTACTTCTTCCGCTTGTTCTTGTTCCAACAGTGCCGTATTCTTCTTATTAAAGTTGAAACGTCCACGTTTCGTAGGGGGTCGACCAACCATATTTTTTTATATTGTTTTACCATCCACATGACATTCTGTTATTAATAATGAATAAAAATGAACTAATCATACTTTAGTGCAGCGGTTACGCTCGTCATCCAGTGTCTATTCAAAAATGTAACAAAAAAATGCTGTATTAACAGTTTACCTTTTGAAGGGAAAAACACACAAAATCAGCATTCCGCTGCTTATACTGTACTAACTACGCATCAATTCCAAGCAGCTGACACAACTCACTTTTTGTTCTAGAAGAAAATAGAAGTAATGCGTAATACGCACACAACGCGTTACGTAATGAGGCAGATGGTCGCAAGAGTGAGATGTCATAAAACTTGAATAGGTTCCATACACAACACGTGATGCAATGAGGCAGATGGCATGACCGCGCGCCAACATCTCAATCGTGAGAGTGTGACGTCATAAGATTTCTAAGCATTGGGAACATTAATATGACGACATCATGACACTAAAAATGCGGTAACTCGGGGTGGTTATCTAACCCACTAAACAAATTTTTCCAAAGTCAAGATCAAGCTAAATTGATTTCTACTACCAGAAAACGATAGGTTAACCACTTTCATCAAAATCCTTAGAGTCGTTTTCAAAATAAAATTTATAGATACAAATATAAAAGAATTGCTCCTTTAATAGTATGGGATGTATGCTTTTGTTTCAGCACTCTGACCAAATATGGCCCCATACACCAGATTTTTCTGAAAAACAAGCCTTCACAGTTTAAACACAAAATTTCCATTTTTAAGTAGGAAAGGGTAAGAACGATAGCAATAGTGCAGAACACAATTTAGGTAGAGCTCTGCTTAAATGACCATATGCTGGCTTTTTAGGTGGAGCCAACAATAACAGACACTAATGTGAAAATCCTCCAAATCCATGGGGTCAGTGTATAAAAAAAGACATAGCTCTTTCCACGTTTTTAACACACCTCGGCAGTGACCGAATATAAATAACAGATATAGGATTTTAAGGTAGCAAATAGAATGGCCATTGTCTTGTTTTACTGTTCAATGTGTAACAATACAACAGAAAACCTGAAAATTACATCACTCTAGAAAGATGCTGTAAATTATATTGCAGGGCTGACAGCCTATCATACCCAAGAAAATAGTTGCTTTAGTAACCACTAATGGTAAAAATAGTAGCCTAAATAACTTATGTTAATGACTAAGATAGTTGCCCAAAAAAGTGTGAGTTTCAGAATTTAAGTGCTCCAAACCAAAAAAAAAAAAAAAAAAACATTTTTGTTAATTTTTTTTTTTTATTTATTTCATTCAAACCACGATGACAAAAGTAGCACATGTTCACGTTTTGATGGGGGAAAAAATTATATATATACACACACATCCATACACAACAAAAAGGGCATCATTGTTCTGGAGGTCAGATGTTCTCATCTGTATCAAGCCAGTATGGACAGCTTTCTTCTGCATTTGTGGTTGGTAAAAAAATATAAGATTTACCAAGTGGGCTTCATACATTGTGTTGAAAAAAAAAAAAATGTTGTGCATTTTTTTCTTTCAAAGGCCATAGTTGTGGTCATTCAGTGTTATGATGATCACTTGTTTTGTTCTGTACACATAATCGTAGTTATCTGATAGGAGGTATATCAAGAATCTCATTCGAATAGTTGAACATTTGGAAATATTTCAAACTTGTCTTTCGTACAGCTATGACAATAAATATCAAACACTGTGAATGTATAAAATATATCGTTGTTCAAATATTGCAAATTTGCGATGAACATACTTTTACCGTGGCCACGATAATGTACCTTGGTTGACATTAAATGTCCGTCATTACTGTTTCACATGTTATGCAAGTTCTGCAATCGAGAGATTATTAAATGATGTTAGATACGTATGGGGCATAGTATCGGCAATTAAAATCAAGAAACAATGAACTATATATGTACTTACAATATTCGTAGTGGCTTTCAGGGCTTCATATGTACGCCTGTAATGTGTTTATTCACAAGACATTGCTGTAAGTATCCGACTCATTCAAAGAATGTGAACTTTTTAATAGTGAAGTTTAAAAAAATAAAATTCATGATATTGTAAAATCTGCACCAGATAAAATTGAACAAGATGAATTTTTACAATGAAGGTAAATAATTCCTTTAACAACAACAAAATAAGAAACTGAATTAAAATCTTGCCGAATTTAAAAAAAAAAAACGAACTATGATCTTGAAGAGGGAATCATCTTGACTGCGAAGCACCACAACAACGACACATGAAAACGAATTACAACATTGCCGAAATTTTAAAAAATGAAGTCTTGAAAAAGAAACAATCATCTTGATTGCAAAGTATAAAGAAATAAATCTTTTGACTGCGAACCACCATTGGTGCTTTGCAGTCGGGAGCTTTGCAGTCGGAGATTATTAAGAAATAAATATCCCGACTGCGAAGCACTATTGGTGCTTCGCAGTCGGGAGATTTATTTCTTTATGCTTTGCAATCAAAATGATTTGTTTTTAAGACTTCGTTTTTTAAAATTTCGGCAAAGTTGTAATTGTTTTCATGTTTCGTTATTGTCATGGTGCTTCGCAGTCAAGATGATTTCCCCTTCAAGATTACTGTTCGTTTTTTAAAAAAATCAGCAAGGTTTTAATTCAGTTTCATATTTTGTTGTTGTTAAAGGAATTATTTACCTTCATTGTAAAAATTCATCTTATTCAATTTTATCTGGTGCAGATTTTACAATGTCATGAATTTTATTTTTAAACTTCACAATTGAGATCAGTTCACACTCTTTGAATGAGTCAGATACTTACGGCAATGTCTTGTGAATAAACATATTACAGGCGTACATATGAAGCCCCGACAGCCACTACAAATATTGTTAAGTACATATATAGTTCATTGTTTCTTGATTTTATTTACTGATACTATGCCCCATACGTATCTAACATCATTTAATAATCTCCCGATTGCAGAACTTGCATAACGTGTGAAACAGTAATGACGGACATTTAATGTTAATCAAGTTACACTGTGAATGTGTTTAGTATGGAACAAAAACACGAAGCCAAGAACTAAAAATTAAAACTTGCAGTTTATTATCATCAGGAATGGAATGGATATAGTGTAATCCCCCTCTTCAATAATGGAAACTCTTTAACTCATAAGTAATAATAATAATGGTGCTTAACATGATTCTGAATTATGTTGTAAAAGAGTACATTTTATTTTGATTCCCATATTTTGAAAGGTAAACGTGAAAAACCTGACTGAAATGTCTTCATTTAATTAGGGCATGGACAACTAACTAACTGCATTACAATTTAAGCTCAAGTTTGTGTAGGTCAGGTATAATCAATATGAAGCATTATATTGATATACACCTGCCTTGATAATGTCACAGTCATTCTTTGCAGTATCCTTGATGCTTTTGAGACAAATATGAAGAAATTACTTTATCCTGTAAAATTATTCCAACTCATGAGGCATTATAAAGGTAACACACATAAATTTACAAAACAGCTTTTGAAATTCTGAAGTGCCATATGCTGCATAAAAGAAAAAACAAATACAGATATCACCTTCATACTGAAAGCTGGATAAACTGATTCAGAGAAATTAAAAGAAGATATCTAACGACCACAGGGAGAAAAGAAAGAGGAATATAGAACTATGGCAAGCTGTTATCCATGGCTTCATCAAGAGCCAAGCACAGACAACACCTCTCATACCTCTATAGAGACCAAAAAAATGTGGGTTTCTGCACCATCCAGCCTGCTATAAAACAGCAAAGTGCTAATTGAAAAAACACAAACAAATAAAAAATAATAAAATAAAAATAACGCACCCCAAACAAATAATCAACACCTCCCGAGCCCCCAAACCTCCAACCCCCCCCCCCCACACACACACACAGACACACAAAACAAACAAAAAAAAAACAAGAAAAAAATAATTATAGAGACAAGAAAACAAAAAACTTGACTTTTTTTTCTCATTTGGGTTACTTTTATAACAGCAGACAAGACAAATCCCTAAATGCTAACCATGATCGATTTTCAAAGCTCTAACAACAATAAAACTAAGATTATCCTTACACCCACTGATGACAATCCGTTTTTTGGTGTAAATATGACAAGGATGATAAATCAGAAAATATCCGAAAAGACAAATCCCTAAATGCTAACCATGATAGATTTTCAAAGCTCTAACAACAAGAAAACTAAGATTATCCTTACACCCACTGATGACAATCCGTTTTTTGGTGTAAATATGACAAGGATGATAAGTCAGAAAATATTCGAAAACTTGAAAATTTTGTCATCCTGGAGCGGGAATGGAACCCGCATCTCCCAGATAGTGCCCGGGTATGCTAACCACTGCACCACCCAGAACGACCATGTCTTTGTCTTTCAGTTCCCGATTAATTTGAATATAATCATCACAGGATTCGCTAGTCGAAGCTACCAAAATAATCGGAAACTAAAAGACTTAGTCGTTCTGGGTGGTGTGGTGGTTAGCATACCCGGGCGCTATCTCGGAGACGCAGGTTCGAGTCCCACTCCAATATGATGAAATTTTCAAGTTTACGGATATTATCTGGCTTACCATCTTGTCGCATTTACACCAAAAAATGGATTCTCATCTTCAAAAATTGGCAAATTTTTACATAAAGTATTCAGTACCAAATTTTAGTAAAGATCAAAATAAGCCACAAAAAAAAAAAAAAAAAAATCAACTACTTTACTTCCACCAGTAGCTAAAAGGTATGTTAAGTTAACAAATGGAGCACAGCAAGTTTTTCATAGCAAAAGGAAGGTATCAGAGACAGAGATTTTCAAATCAAACAGCTAAAAGAAGAAATATAGAAGGAAAGATGATATAATTATGCATTTTAGCAAAAGAATTTTGCATAATGGAAAAGTTGAAAATAAGCGAAAAGTATGTTTCATGTCAAAAGCTATGCTAAGGTAAAAGAATTTGTCAAATATGTTTCCCAGAAGCAGAAATAGCAAAATGATAAAGGGGGCGGGGGGGGGGGGGTTGACCTTTACACTCCCTTTAAAGTTGTGCATTATTTAAAAAAAGATCTTATTGTAGTAAAAATCTTATTCATTCCCCATCTTTATTGTAGCAAATGGCATACAGTAAGAAAATAAATTTCTCAATTAGAATATTTAGAAATGGAGACACAGCTGCAAACGGAAGTACACAAGCACCACTTAGTGGCAGAACTGTGAACTACAAACCTACTCAAATATAAACCTAACATGTTCCATAAGATAAATGGTATTCGGTGTTAAAAGGATTTTGTCAATCGGACATTTAGAAGTACATATATTGAGAAAAACAGATTAAATATTTGCGCCCCTACTGGTGAAATTGTGCATTATTTTGGGGGGAAAATATACACAAGGAGTTTTCATAGTTAGTAGTATCTGATCGAAAAAGAATTTTTCTCAATCAGGTTTTTAGTCCCGCAGATATTGCTGTAAACGGAGATGTGAGCTTACGCCTTCTAGTGGCACACTTGTACATTAAGAAAAAAATGAATTATATAATATTTCGCACCGAAAATGCTCTCCAACAAAGAAAGGATTTTTCAAATCAGACTCATAGAAACAGAGATATCGACAAAACTAAGATATGTATATCGGCAAAACGAAATTAGTGCATAATTTTTCCCCTGGTGGGAAAATTATGCACAGGGGGAAATTATGCACCATTTTAAGTACGAGTTATTCTCGAAAGGTTATTCTAGGCGAGCAACATCAGTTCACAAAAGAATTGTTTTCATCGAGTTTACAGAAGCTCAGATTTTGTTGCAAATACATCAGAAGCCACAATAAACACTTACGCCCCCTGGTGGTGAAACCATTCTTTACTAAATATAAGAAATTATAGGCAAAACATTTCCCATCAGGAGCTGTATTAAATGCAGGATGAATTTTTCAAATCAGACTTTCAGAAGCGGAGATATTGGGAAAACCTGGATTTACCTTTACGCCCCTAGCGGAAAATTTGTGCATTACTTGAAAATGATACTAACCAAAATAAGTCTTCAATATAAATGGCATCTAAAAGAATTTGTTCAATCGGATATTTAGAAGCAAATATACAAAATAAAATGCATTATGAATTTGATAGGATCTGCATTTATGCCCTCTAGTGGCAAAGTTGTGCATCGGAAAAAAAAAAACGGAATTAAAGGATCATTATGGATCGTTATTCTCACATTTCAAGCTTTCCAATACAAAAAGAATTTTACAAATTGATCATTTAATAGTTGCAGAAACCCGAAGAGATCTTTTTTTTATTTTTTTTACAAAAGATGTGCTAATAATGCAGCTTCAGTACTGCTAACAGACAAGAAAACCAACAGCCCCTCTCCCACCAAAATACAGAAAATAGTAGAAAAATCCTCAACTACAAAACATTGTACAGGGACAAAAAGGCAAGAATAGATAAAATTCCAGAACATGTAACAGAATTTTAGGACTTTTTCAGGACAAAATGGAATTTCAGAACTTTTCCAGGATGCGTACGAACCATGCATCGATATACGCAACACAAATTACGTTTTTTTTTTGTTTTTTTTTTTTTAAAGTAATCTTACAATTAAAATAGTTCAAGATTTTTCTGAAAATAGTTGCTTTTGGTTGTTTTTTGTAAGAAATAGCAGCCATAGTCACCTATTAGTCACCACTGGCAGCCCTGTATTGCTCCAGAATGATGTAATTTTCAAGTTCCCTGATATTATGTTGCACGTTGAACAATAAAACAAGGCAATGGCTATTCAGTTTGCTTGACATATTTGTTAAGAATATTTCTTCCACAATCTCCATAAATACATACTTTACATAATGATATTGTGATTTTCTTTAATTTTCAGGTTTTTTTCCTCATTAATATTACTCTTTTTGTCTTTACATACACATGCCTCACTTAAAAAGTTTACAAGACAGCCCTATTTTGCTAATCTGATGTAGTTCATAGATACGTCTGTCATACTTGACAGCTTAACATTTGTAGTTCATAGATGCATCTGTCATACTTGACAGCTTAACATATGAAATCATATGTCACTGTTTAAAGCTAGGATTAAGTACAACTAGCACAGAAGGATTTATCCTCTAATAATACTAAATGTGCACATTTTAAAATACAGCATCATTAATGCTCTGGACAGTATTGAAAACAATGCTATTTCTAGGAATGAAAACAGGAAATGAAGAACACTTCAAAACTAGCAATAATGATCATATGATGATCACCTAAAAATTACAGAAACATTCCTAAACAACTTTTAGGTGACAGAAACACCTTTGAATAAAACTGCATTTCCAAAGTTTTTGCCCATAAAACAATTTTGAATATTTGCTTAATCACTTAGTCTTAAGGTTAAAGATAAACAGTATCTATTTTATAAAAAATATATTAATATAAATATTCTGTTCACTTAATATCGAAAAAAAATTTGGACGAAATAATTTTGCACTGTTCACACATTTTGTCATTTTCTCATAGAATAACACAAAATCAGGCTTCATCAGCTTCAATTCAATTCAATTCATTTATTTTGCTGAGCCAAAATAACCAGTGTCACACAAATATCAATTAAAACAAAGCACAGCAAGGAAGCAGTGGGGAAAGGCTAGCAAGGCCTGACAGGGTCCCATGCTCCCTAGACAAATTTTACACTGAAGTCAATAATTAAAATTACAAGCAAATCAGTGTTACAAGGAAGCAAAAAAATAAATGGTAATTATATGATGTATAAAAAGATGATAAACACTACTGGTAATACCAATTAAAAACAATATACATTGAGATATACAGGTCATAGTAAGAGACATAGCGCACCCCCCCCCCCTGCAATCATCAATTTGAGGAGCCGCAATTCCTCATGAATTGTTTTTTTTTTTTTTTTTTTTTTTTTATAAGGTTCAAAGTTATTCAAAGAAGTCAGTTCCATCGATAATGAGTTCCAGTAGTGTGGGCCAATGTAAATTATACTTTGTTTTGTGGTCTGTCTTCGGTTGAATAGACCGAATATGTGATTTAGTGAGTGTGTCATATGAGTGTGTCTGTGGTACAATTTGTGTGGTCAGTGTGTAAAGTATTCTTAATTTGCCTGAACATAATTTTCCCAATATTAAAGTAATATAGTTGCTTAATTGTAAGAATGTTATATTTGTTTGGGAAAACTCTTGTGTTATTATGTAGTGAAAGTTGTGTATTTCTATCAAATTTTAAGTCAATTAATCTTATAAATTTGTTTTGATGAATTTGAAGTTTTCTGAATTTATATTTAGTACTCAGTCCCCCATGATAAGATAGCATAATTAATATGAGCCTGAAACATGGTATAATATAATTGAATGAGTGTTTTATAGGAAAGGTTTGTGAATACTGAGCTGACAACTCCAATGTTTTTAGAGAGTTTAAGAAGAAGAGAGTCCACATGTTGGTTCCACTTAAGGTCCCTATTAAAAGTAATCCCCAAATAAAATAAAGAAGTAACCTCTTCTGTATTTGTACCATTAAAAGATAATGTGATAGAAAAGGGTTGTGAAATATTTTGTTTTGAGAACATTAAAGATTTTGTTTTGGTAGTATTTATTATTAGTTCATTGGAATTTAGCCAATCTGAGATGTTATTAAATTGAGTGTTGATATCCAAAGTAGTGTTAGTCGTTAAATTAAATGAGGTGAGAATGGTTGTATCGTCAGCATAGAGAAGAAGATCAATATCATTTACGGAAGTAAAGATATCGTTAATGTATATGTTACCGCTAAAGTGCAGAAATCAGTTATTCTACAGATTATCTAGGTAATGTGCAAATTAACTAGGGTGATCCGTTAAAGTGCCAAAAATTGTTTCATTTCTCAAATTACCTAGGTAATCTGCACATTACCTACTAGGCACTCATTAAAGTGAAAATAAGATCTTTGCTGGAACAACAGCAACGTTTCTGTACGCTTAAATTAACATAATGTTATTTATTTATTTTTCGATATATAAAGAATCAAGTTAATACAATCAAACAATCAACAAATTAGTTGATAGAATCAATCATCAATCAATTAAAAAACTATAATAGAAAGAATCAAACGGTTTAAAATATTATTATAATTAAGGAAATGAATTTGCAAAACATATGATAAAATTATGCTTACTTATTAGTGCAATCTAAAGATTGGTGACACTTTGAATTACATAGCAATTGGTTTTTGCGACAAGCACACCTATTTGTGGTACATTTAGATTTGCAGTCACATTTTCTGAAACCCTGCCCAGTACCAAGGGATTGTTTTATTGCTGTTTGACGTAAAGATATTTCTACAGCAGGGACATCTTCTTTCGTTAAGAATCTCTCTTTGCAAACACTGAATTCAGATTTTGCATACAATTGTTTTAAAATACCTGTTTTAGTACCAAGTTTATAAAAGCCATCCTCTGTTTTACTAAGAACCACAGCTAAAATCGAGCGGGCATCAGTTTTTGCTCTGTCTACTTCAGGTACTTTAATTCTCACAGTGACACACCTTCATCGACATTTGGGTGCTTTGCATTAGAAACTGCTAACATTTTTTTTGCTTGCTAACATTTTTTTTTTCTAAACCTTTCTTCGTTTCATCACGCTGTATTTTCTGATCTATATTCTTTTTACAGATGTTGCACAATACATTCTTACCATACCCTTTCTCTTTAGGATCTATTTCACCACAAATTACATGAACAAACATATCACACGATTTACACTTATGAGCACCTGATGTTGCTTTTGAGCAAACAATACAGACTATGTCTTGTATAGTCCTCTTTACAGGCTCTGTACGAAACTGTGATGGCGATTCTGCTGAAGTTTAGGGTAACTCAGTGATAACTTCTTCAACATGCAGAGGCGATTCCTTGGAGGTGCAGGGTAACTGAATATTCTTCATAACTGTATCCTCAATCAACGGTGTAGAAGGCAACTTAAGATTACTATCGATAAATTCTTGTATTTCTATAGGCGATTCTGTAGAAGCAGGGGATAACGGAATGTCCTCTTGAGTAAGATTTAACTGTGATCCCATAATCACAGTCTCTTGTGAATCTTCTAATTTTTCAAGGTCTTCTTCAGTATTTATCGAATGTAATACACTTTGTGGTATAATAGAAGAAGATAATCCCACTTTTGCGGGACAACCGAACATGGCTTCGTATGGACTTCTTTTAATTGCAGAATTATAGGCACGATTCTTCATAAATTGTACAAATCGTACGCCCTCACTCCACTTGTTAGTTTGGTTATCAGCCATCCAAGTAGTGAGCATGTTTTCAATGTCTTGATTCTCTCATTCTACACTTCCTTGACTTTGGCTGTGTCTAGGTTTGCCATTAACCATTTTGATTTCTGGCCACAACTGTGTTACACTTTCTAAGATTTTATTACAAAATTCGCGTCCGTTATCAGAATGCAAAATACTTGGAGCGCCAAAAAGGAGAAAAATATCAAGCAAGTTATAGGCTACTTCATCCGCCCGTTTTGATGTGAGCGGCTTCAATACAACAAATTTTGTTAAGTGGTCTTGGTATACGAGAAGAAACTTAAACTTTCCATCTGGTTGAGATTGGTAATCGATGAGATCCACCTGGCATCTGCTGTTGAAATGCGATGAAATAATCGGCTTTACAACAAGCCCTTTTTTCGCACTTTTTTGTTTTTGTTGACAAGGTTCGCATAAATCCAAAAACATTTTTATTTGGGCTTGGGTTATGTTTTTATAAAGTGTATTTAATTGCTTGATCATTCTGTCTCTTCCACCGTGGCCAATTGACAAATGAGTAGAATACAATATGTCAAACAATTCTTCGGCATGGACAAACTTTTTCACACTTTCTCGCGCATATGACAACGGCTCAATGAGTTTTTCACAGCCTTGTACAGTCAACACATCATACCTTCGAATTATTCGATAATCTCGAGATGATTCTTTCTTCTTGGAAACTTTTATTCGCTTTACATCTTCAATTATGCAATCATACTTTCGTTTTGTCATTAAAACACTATTATATTTTGAATCTTCGCTAAAGAGGTTTTCGAAGAATCTTTTCTTCATTTTACTCACCAATTTGGTGCTTGCTTGCATACTAGGAGTTAAATTTATCTGCTTTAAAAAAATCACGACACAAATTCACGCGCTAACAGGCAGAAACAAATTTGAAAACAGAATTAGCTATGCTACGCACTGGCAGCCGACGCCAATTATGAGAAATAAAAACAACCGGCGACGACTAGGCGCTGGCGAAACGAAACTAAAAGTGGAGGGAGAGGGGGAAGGTGTAGGGAAAGGAAATGAGAGAAACAGGCGAAACCAAACTAAAAGTAGAGGGAGAGGGGGAAGGTGTAGGGAAAGGAAATGAGAGAAACAAACTTTTGAACTTTAACGATACGGAAGCCGTTAATGTGCACATTACCTACGTAAAATGCGGAAAACTCTTGATTCCGCACGTTAAAGGAGCAAATAAGTTAATCTGCAAATTAGCTAGGTAATGTGCACATTAACGGCTTTCGAGCTTTAGCGGTAACATATATACTGAAAAGTAGAGGCCCCAAAATTGAGCCCTGGGGAACACCTGTTGGTATGAATTGAAGAGAGGATTGATGTTAGTTAATTTGAGTATATGGTTGCCTACCTGATAAGTAACTTTTAAGAAGAGAATGTTCATTGTTCCTTATTCCCACAGTGTGTAATTTGTGTAGTAAGATATAGGGGTTGTCCAAAATAATGGAAACATCTCACTGAAAACAGTGACTTTGGTATGTACTGCTTTTTGAGTAAAACGGACATAAAGCCACAATTTTTTTTTGCAAAAAGGTGTTGCTTATAGTCCCGAGGGTCTGTGTGATTGCATTGTAAATGGGGGTTTGCATAATTTCGTTCCTGGTGAAGACACAATGAATGACCTGTCGGAGTTCCAAAGAGGGCACATTGTAAGAGCCCGTCTGGTTGGTGCGTGGGTAACCACAGGGGCACAGGTATTGGGGATATTGAGAGGTACCATGCCGAAAGTCATGACAGCATACAATGTTCACGGCACAACATCATCTGCGAGAGACAGGAGGACATTAAAGAGGATTGTGATCACAAGGAGGAAGGCCATGGCGACGAAAGTGACTTCTGAGCTTAATGCACATCTCCAAAACCCAGTGTCAACCCATACCGTGCAAAGGGTATGCATAAGCACAATATTTACGGCATAGCTGCGATTGCAAAACCCCTGGTGTCACAGGTGAATATGAAACTAAGACTACACTGGTGCCAGGAACATAAAACGTGGGCTGCGGATCACTGGAAACATGTCTTGCTTTCCGATTAATCACGTTTCTCACTATTACCCTCCACAGGACGGGTTTACATGTGGAGAACCCCCGCAGAAGCCTACAACCCAGACTGTCTCCTTCCTGCAGTGAAGCATGGGGTCAGTTTCGTAATGGTTTGGGCCATGATCTCGTGGTTTGCAGCAGGTCCCATTATCACCTTACATGGGCGGATCACTAGCGATGACTATGTCACGCTTTTGGCCGACCATGTGCATTCAATAGTGCAGACATTGTTTCCGTCAGGGCACTGCACCTTTCAAGATGATAATGCCCCGATTCATAGAAGTCTGACTGTTCAATCATGGTTTGAAGAACATGAGGATGAAGTTGCACACCCTGGCCTGCACAATCACCGGACTTAAACATCATTGAGCCCCTGTGATCTGTGTTGGAAAACAGAGTGTGATCCCGTTATTCTCCTCCAGCGTCTCTCAAGGAATTGAAGCGGTTTCTGCAGGAAGAATGATACAACATACCACTTACCACCATCCAGGACTTTTATGCATCCATTCCAAGGAGGATTCAAGCAGTTTTAAATGCCAAGGGTGCTCCCACACCATATTAGGTGCAGAACACCTATTGTTTCAAGGTGTTTCCATTATTTTGGACAGCCCCTGTATTATAATTTATGGTATCAAAAGCTTTGGATTGGTCTAAAAATAAAGCAATGATATACGTTGAGTTCAAAATTTTGTAGGACCGTTTGCTGTAGATATAATAAGGCTGATTCTGTTGACTTACCACATTGAATACCATGTTGATTTAGATGGATAATATTTAAATTATGAATGAACTAGATTAATCTATTACAAAGCAATCTCTTCAAGATTTTAGCAAAAATGAATAAATTGGCTATAGGACGGAAGTTACTTGCATCATTTATTGAACCAGATTTGTATTTTGGAATTATTTTTGTTATTTTAAGTAGATAAGGAAATTCACCTGATTGGAATATATCATTAAATATAAACAATAGAGGATCAAGAATGAGATTAGCGACATTTTTTATAATAAATGGTTGAAGGTCATCATATCCTGGGCTAGAGCAAGAATTTATGTGGTTAAGTTCTTCTAATAGTTCCGTTTGAATAATTTCAGTAAGATAAAAATTATTAGATCTGTGTGTGGCTCTCTAGATAATTAGCGAATGAAATTTTTGGGGTGACTAAATTATTTTTAGTATTTGTGGGAACAAGGTAAAATGTTCATTTAATGCATTTGTAATATCTAGTTTGTCAGTATTGCTTAAAGTTATTAGAATCTAATAAGTACTGAGGAACTGCTGGATCTGTATTTTCACACATTAGCATGAAAATACAGATCCAGCTAACATGTTTCCATGTTAGTTTTGGAGAGTTATGTGTAAATATGCTAAGATAGCAATTATGCTTAGTGTACCAAATTCCCCTGTTAAGTTTATTACGAAAACTTTTAAAATTCTGGAAGTCCTGTGGTAGTTTACTTTTTATGAATTTCGAAAAGAGGTAATTTTTTTACTGCTTATTCTTTTTATTAGAGCATTGGTAATCCATGGCTTACAAATTTATTTATTTTTTTAGTTTATGTTGTTTTAGAATTTTTGGAAAAGATTGATTATAAAGTTGTGCAAGAGTTGTGATGAACGACTCGTAATTTTTATTTGCCAGAGCCATGAAGCAAAATAGTGCTCCAGTTAATGTTAGCTCATTGAAATTTAAAACTTTCCATATTTGTATTGTTAATTTGTCTAAAAATGTAATAGTCTTCAGGTGTAGTAGTGTGTTGTTTAAAAGAGTAAATTGTAAATATAGGGAGATTATCATTGAAATCATACTCTAAGGCCCCTGAAATAGTTGTCTCAATCAATACATTTGTGATAGAGAGATCAATCAATGTCTGTGAAGGAGGAGTTATACAAGTTGGGACTGAAATCATGTTTTTGTGTCCAGACGCATTCAGTAATTGTAATAGTTGAATAGAGTGATTGGTGTTTTAAGTCGATATTCATATCCCCCATAAGAAATGTTTTTTTCTTTGATAGGTTAGAATAGTTAAATAATTCAGTAAGTAGTGATAGAAAAGCTGTAAGGTTTGAGTTAGGCGGCCTATAGCAAACAATAATTATATAAAATTGATTATGAATAGTTAGGATTTTGGCATTTTGATTTGATACTGTGAAATTTGGAATAATAGAAAAATCATTATAAATATATTTTACAAAAATTGCAACCCCTTCACCATTTGAGTAAATTCTGCTTAAGTGGAAATTTTTATAGTTAGTAATTTGTAATTAATAATGATGTGAAAGAAACCAGGTCTCAGAAATACAAATTATATCAAGATTTAAAATTGTCAGTTGAACTAGTGATTCCAAGCGGGTGTTCGTAGTGAGCAATGTTTGCCTCCTCGGGGTGCTCCGTGGTAACAATGGCACACACAACAGCAACTACTGCTTCTGTGAATCTTGGCGAGGTGCCAGCTAGTTCTGTATGACATTAGCAAAACAGACCCCAACTCACTGGGCTTTGTTCCAGAAATTTTGGGTTGAATGACCAACTGAAACTGTCAGCTGTGGGCTAATCCCCCACACTGATGTACTTACCTGATTAAAAAGACAAAAAGAGATCAATACCCAGACTCAAGTGTGGGATATGGTGGACCTACCACACTTGAGAAAAATGGTCTACCACAGAATCGACCTGGACTTTCAAAACGGCATATGAGAAAGAGATCTCGGCTCAGTGAATGTAAGATTGGTGTATGGAATACTAGAGGTATAAATGGCAAGATGAATGGGGTGATTGAGGAGATGAATAAGTATAGATTGGGGGTGCTGTGTGTAAGTGAAACCAAAAAGAAGGAAATTGGGGTAGAAGTGAGTGTGTGGTCTGGAGTATTGGATAATGTGAGAGGACAGGCTGGTGTAAATGTGATTTTAAATGAAAAGATGAAGAACAACTTGATTCACTACAGTGGCGTAAGTGAGAGAATTCTCTGGATTCGTTTGAAAGTAAAACTTCAGAGAACTGTAATTGTTGTAGTGTATGTTCCTTGTGACTCGGAACCTTCTGATAAGAAGGAAAATTTCTTGGAAGAGCTAAAAGCTGTTTTGAGCCAGTCTGGTGCTAAAGAAAAAAGTTATAATAGCAGGGGATTTCAATGCTGGAGTAGGTGCTCAGAATGCAATTTCTGACAACGTTCTGAGCAAGTTAATGAACTTCAGTAATAAATAAAATATTTTTTTTATTTTTTTACTGAAGTTCATTAATCCACTTTTTTACTGAAGTACAGAACAATTGCATTATTCTTCAAACATAAGAAGAAATAATAATAAGCAGATTTAAATATATTATATCGTTTCCGTACATAAAAGGAATTTCAGCTGAAATTAATAAATTGTGTAAAAAGTATAATTTACCATTGGGCAATAAAGTGCATGCCATTAAAAATAGTGTACTCAATACGAAAGAAAACAAAAAGTGCTTGGGTAGAGCTGGTGTTTATGAAATTCCTATAAGTAAATATCCCGTAGTCATATATAGGAAGCAGTAAAAATAAACTAAAACATCGTTTACAACAGCACCTATGGAATTGGCAGAAAAAAGAAGCAAACACTGCATTGGTCCAGTACTGTATTGAACAAAAGCAATACCCAAAGTTTGATGAAATAAAAATTATTAAGAACTGTCATACGGAAAGGCATTTAAGATTAACAGAGTATTGATTGAAAAAAATAGACACCGGTTATGTAACGTTAATGATCCTAATAGCTTAAACACGCATAGATGCCAACTAGTACGGATTTTCCGTAATTTTACGGATTTTTGGTTGCTGTTACAGAAGTACAGAAACACCGCTAAAATTACGGAAAATCGCCATTTGATTTAATTTTCTGAGATAGAAAGCAAATTTTCATCAACTTAAAATTTTTTGTTGGTTCTTCAAGTTTTTCTGGGGGAAAAAAATTAAATGCTACATTCAGGGCTGCCAGGCCTGCGGCAATTGCGCCAAAACGTTGTTCTTCCGCCACTTCGATGAAATCTGCGCCAATTTTGCGCCAAAAGTTAAAATTTACCGGTCGTCGATATTTTAGCGTTATCTTACGACATTCGAAATCGATTCAGCGGAATCTCACGTTAATTCGTACGTGAGAATCCGCGGGTTCGCGGTGTCCCCTCAGTTTTTTTTTTTTTTTTTTTTTTAATTGTCATTTTCGAGATCGATGCAAAAGTGAAGAAATTTTTGGGATATTAGTTGGGAGGTCGTATTCTTTCGTCTGGGGGCGTTGTTTTGTCTTTTTAAACGTTCGGAAACGGAAGTTAAACGAAGTGCAGATTTTCCCCGCAATCATATTTTTTTCTTGCGCGATGTTGCTTCTGTTCAGTATTGTTAAATATAATTTCATTGCATAATTTCAGCTTGAAATTGTAGGCAACGATTTCTGAAAACGGAAGTTAGGCCGCCCGAAAATTTCCCCGTAATCTTTGGCGACGAGATTCTCACGCTGATTCGAGGAATTCCGTCTTTTTTTTTTTTTTTTTTTTTTTTTTTTTATCATTTGGACCATGTACGAAATCGATGCATAACTGAACTTAAATTTTGGGAGGATTGGGGGCCGGGGTCGTTTTCTCCATCGGAGGACGGAATTTCATCCTTCGAAAGCGGAAAGCAGACGGAGGTAAGATTTCTCTGGTAATCGTAATTTTTTTTTCTCCCGATGTTTCCTCTACCCAGTATTGTTAGATATCATTTTAATCCACAAATATTTGCATTTCAGCTTGAAAATTTTGGATAAATTTCCGAAAACTGAAGTCAATTCAGCTTGAAAATGTTGGATAAATTTCCGAAAACTGAAGGCTTGAAAAACCGTTATTTCAAGCCATGTTTTCCAATTCAGCGATCGCAAAAAAATATTCATGTGGAAGAACCAAGGCTACTGCACTGATTCAGCGATCGCAAAAAAATATTTGTGTGGAAGAACCAAGGCTACTGCACTAATTCAGCACATGGCCAGTGTTTCTACAAGTAACATGGTATCTGAAGTAAAAAAAAAAAAATCCTTTTTCTCTATCTACGGACAGAAGTAATGATGCTCAAGCAAATAAACTGTATCCCATTAGAATAACATTTTGACGAAAAAATAGGGAAAAATGCAACTGTTTTGTTATCATTGGTTGAATCAAGTAATAATACAGGTGAAGGAATATTCAACGTTTTGAACAATGAGTTTGTTAAAAAAAATATTTCATGGAGCAACTGTGTGTCATTTTCCTGTGACAATGCTAACACTATGGTCAAGTAAAAGGTGTTTCTCAAATAAAGAAGGTTCAGCTTGCAATCATAGTGCAGCGATGTTCATGCCATTTAGTAAATTTAGCTGCACAGAAATCTGCTACTCAACTGAAAGGATTTAATGTTGAGCAGTTTCTGATACAGTTGTACTTTTTTTTGGAGAAAAGTTCAAAGAGGAAACACAATCTGAAACTGAGTCAAGCTGTTTGTGGTACTAAACCACACAAAATTCTAAAGCATGTCAATACTCGCTGGTTATCACTTTTGGAATCCATTGACAGAATTTTAGAATAGTGGGAGGCTCTAGAACATTATTTCAGTGACAATGAAGAAGCTAATTCACAGTATAAGAACCTTGCAAGTATGATTGGAAATCCTTCATCTAAACTTTGTCTTTTTTTTATCTGCTACTCTTCCTTTGTTTACATCTGTTAACGTGTTCTTGCAGCAGGAAGCTCCGCTTGTGCATGTATTAAAAAGAAAACTTTATAGTCTGTTATCTGAATTGCTTGTACAATTTATCACGCCATCGGCATTTGATGTGATAGCAACATCTCTTGCAGATGGAAATTTTGAAAGAAGGAGAAATCAAAAAGAAAACTGAGATCTCTTAATTGGATTAAAAGCGAGATCTTATAAAGGCACAACTGCAGATCTGAGTGAAGACATAGTGGCTACTTTTTATTCTGAGGTAAGGGAATTTTACAAGGCAGGCTGCAATTACATTTTAAGAAAATTTCCACTTAATGATGAATTTCTGAGTCATGCTGAAATTGCAGATGTAGCATTAAGGCAAAGTGTTTCTTTTGCATCAATCCAATAGATGTGTTCCCTGTTTCCAGTTTTGAAACCAGAAGAATCTGACAAGGTGGAATCTGAATTTGCTCACTACCAGTTTGAAAATTTTAACTGTGCTGTTACTTCTGAGAGAATGGATGAAATGTGGCACAGAATTTCTTTAATGAAAAATGAAAGTGGCCAGTTGAAGTATGAATCATTAAGCAAAATTATGAAAATGATTTTAATAGTCCCTCATAGCAATGCAAGTACAAAAAGAATTTTCAATATTGTGAAAAAAAAAACATGAATGAATTCAGACCTAATTTAAGTACTCATGTGCTGTCTTCTTTATTAGTAGAAAAAATAAACAGCATTGCACACAGTGAACTATGCTATCAGAAGAAGTTTTCGCAAATTGAACTAAGGAATGCCAAAATGGCAACTGCAGCTAGTTTATCATAATAATTTGGCCAACATTCCAAGGAATAATTTTTCTTCATGTCTGGAGGTAATTTATTATATTTTACTGGTAGACAGTATTTTAAATTTTCCCACTAGCAAATTATTTTTTTATTGTATTATTATTATTGTTATTATTATTTTGTTAATAGTTCTGACAGATTAAAATTTGTGGCAGTGTTAAATACCCAAATTTGCCGCTGTAGACTGGATTACTGAAAATTACTGAAAAAAAAATTTGTTACTGAAAATTACTGAAAAATGAGCATGTTGGTTACTGAAAACTACTTTTAGAGGTTGGCATCTATGAACACCTATTGGAAGGATTTCATCAGAATGGAAAGCTGTAGAGAAGAACAGAGGGGAAAAGGAAGGGGGAAAAAATGATGTAACGTAATATTAAAAAAAATGTGTTACGATAGAATATAAGATGATTGATTTCAAGAATCAACTACGATCAGCTATTGAACAAATATTTATAAGTACGAAAAGAAAAAGAAGGCTATTAGGTCATCTGATAGAGGGCGTCACTGCGCTTGCGCGGCGAAGAACGGGAATGAGACAATGCCGCGCCAGCATTGGAACATTTGCTGCATTTGAGGGCGGTGACAGGTGGTTCATCTGTTGCATCCACTCCTTGAAAATGGCCTGGGCTGAGGCTGAAAGTGCTAATATAGTAAGCTTAATGCTGAGTGAGGAGAGGTCTGAGATTGTCGAGTATAGTGGTTGTGTCAGGTTTTAGGTTTGTTTCAATTTATTACTGGTGTGCAGTTGTAAATAATTATGGGTTACAGATTTTAACTTTGATGTTTTAGGAAATGTGTAATATGGGTTTTATTGATTGAAGTTTTAATTAGATATTAGTGTTTTAGGGAGCTGAATTATGTATAATTGTGGTTGATTATTTTGAATCGGCATTTGGTCATTGGGAAAAGAGAAGGGGAAAAAACAAAGTTTGCGTGAGGTGAAAAAGATGGGGTGGGGGGGGGGATGGAACCACGATGTAACTAAGAAAAATACGTATTGGAAATGTGTAGAGACAAAAACCTCCTTAAATATTTTTGGAATAAAGGTGAGTAACCTCAAAAATGTTAATTTTGTCTAAATAGCATGTTAATAATTAAGCAGCTAAGTGACATTTGACATTTGCAATGCTGTATGAATATATAACACTGGCCTATTGTACCCGTGGTTGACGGGCAAGTGATAGTATAAAGTAAAAGCTATATTGGCAATTAAATTAAGACTGGTAAATCAAGGTTTAAACAACTTTGTAGTACAACTTCCCGGAATAGAATATTAGGATAAAAAAATGTATTTGAATTATTTAGTAGTTGTCACGTCCAATGTAAATAATTCAAAAAGTTTGAAAGCAGAAGGCTTATGCAATGAAATTGATTGAGATGAAAAGTATCTTATTCTTGTAGAGCCTCGGGATAAACAATATTAACAGTCCTTCCATTCGAAGCAAAGATGTAAAGATTTTCTCCTTTTCCGACTCTGGAACAACCAACGAACAGTTGACCATGGGAAAAACATGGACTTTGTAGATCCAGTCCAACAACTTTAAGAGACTGCCCTTGTGCCTTATTGATGCTCATGGCGAAACTCAAACGAATCGGGAATTGAAGACGTTTAAATTGAAACGGGACATCAGATGGGATGATCGGGATCCTTGGAATAAAAACGTTTTTGCCTGCTGCAAGTCCAGTCATTATAGTAGCTTCAATAACATTCTTCATTAGTTTCTTGACAGATAATCTCGGGCCGTTGCAAAGTGAAGGCGGATCCAAATTTCTCAGAAGCATAATAGGTGCACCAATCTTCAACTCTAAAATATGTGAAGGTACTCCAGGTGGCTCCAAAGAGTTAAGAAACTCAGTTGGGTAGTTGACTGCATTGTCTGTATTACAAATGGTATCAACTGACTTGTAAATTTGAAGAATGCTGGGCAAGTGAGCTACTCAGTTGGGTAGTTGACTGCATTGTCTGTATTACAAATGGTATCAACTGACTTGTAAATTTGAAGAATGCTGGGCAAGTGAGCTAAAAGCTGATTATTGGTGACTTTAACACTGTTGTTTTTCGGTGCAAGGATGGCTTTTTGGCACAGCCAGTCATGATTGTTAAAGTGCTCTCCAATGTCTTTATAAGTTTGACACACCCTTCCTTCAACTATTCTCAGTTCTTGAAATGATTTTTTTGGTAACATTCGCGATCTCGGCTACTATGACTTGAGGGCAATATCACCAGCGACCGCTACATCAGAGAGTCCAAGCCATAAAAACGTATAGTTTTGAGCTTTCATGTGTAGACACAAGAAATACTGTATTACGAAAAAGTATTTTAAGATGTTTTAAATTTACTAGACTAGCCAGTTATAAAAATGTCCAGAAAAAAAAATCAATATTGAAAACTGTATGTGCGAATTTGAGATTTTGATTTAAACAATTAGCAACTTATGAAACATTGACAAAGGAGAAAATTTAAAAGGATGTTTTACTTACCCTTATTTCCTGAAAAATTGCTGTTACACACAGTGCAAAATGCATCATTCGATGACACATCTGATGCAGGCAAACATGGCCATTTTTCCGAATACCACGACTTAAATTTCTGCTCTGCAATCTTTAACTTCTTTCTTGCTTGTTCTGCCATATTAAAACGTGTAATCGCTAAATGTGTTCACAAGTCGCGAAAGCATATGGAAAGCAAGCAGACTTACTTGCACATAAAGAAAGAAAAGCTTTAGCGTCCTAAATTATTTCATCGGAAAAATGTAACTGTGTGGGATAAGTGTGATGTACAATTTTTTAAGCATACAAAATAATGGGGAAAGGTGCAAAAATATAGTATTTTCAGCAGTTGGTGCGGGAGGCTGAAGTGATGCTAACGGCCACCACCTGAAGGTTCTATGCGTCGGAACGGAGTACGAGGTGGTAGTGAATGCGCAGAAAAATACAACAGGAGTGGGGTGTATTTTTCGGAAAAGTGTGATGCGTCATGTAATCGTGCCCAAGTACAAGTAGTTCAAACCTGCCTTATTAATTTTTGAGAAAGATATGTGCGGAATGTCATTTTTATTAGTTTCACAATGTCTCCGAATGGAAAGAAATTTGAAGAACTACAACAGAAGTTTTGAGCAAGAAGTTTTGGTTCCGATTGAACCCAAAGTTTTGGTTATGCTTTGGAAGATGTGCAGGGGTAGATGATTTCTTCAAGCACTTCATTTGTAGTTCTGCTGCTATTCCGTACATCGTAGCTCACATTTTGTTCTTCGTGAAACGGATATTTTTCAAAATAAACAATTTTTTTCAATTCAGATATCGTACTATGGCACGGAGGCCTACAGCTTCTTGTATTGTGGTGGATAATGAAATTTTAAGCCCTGACGAAACCCGAAATGAATTGTGGAGACTGACAATTTTGTACTTACGCTTTCTCAAAATTACCCTTAAAAGAAACCAATTTACAGAGCTACGTAACACAGACCTCTTTCCTTCCGTGTATTCTTACAAGACGCTTCAATGACTACGTACTGCTCAACTGCTTCCTTCTGTATTCTTCCGCCCATTTACTTGCCCTTCTCACCGGACTCCACCTTGACGTTGTTACCGCTCCGTCGTCCTAGGCCTACTGCACGTGTTCTTCCAAACAATCGCACTTCCATGTAAATACTTTGGAAAAATTCTTTCCTTTTATCTAAAGGGTCATTCCACACGAAATCGTCAGATTTTGAATTAATTTTCCACCAACCAATTCAGATTCTTACAATTTTTTTTTAATAATGGGTAGCTACCCCCAACTTATAAAAATCCTGAAAGTTTCAATTTTTTATTTCCAATAGATTAGAAGATATATTTTTTTGAATTTTGGTGCATGACAGACATATTTTGCGCAAAAACGCAAATATCTCCGTTATTTTGAATAAAAAGAAATACATAAATCATCATTCTTCCTTAATTTTTTCCAAGGAATCCATTGGTGCAATGCACGAGTTTCTATCTGCTCTAGTTTTTGAGGTATGAGCAATGAGAGGGCCTTTCTTCAATGCTTAAAAAAACAATGTAGTACAGCACTTAGAAAGCTGCAGTTATTATTCTTTGCAAAAAAAGGTTTAATCCATCAAAAAAAAAAAAAAAAAAACTTTGGGCTTTTGCATGAGCACCGAGAAAATAATTTTAAAACATGGTGCATGGCCACTGCATTGCCACGGTGAAAGTGAGGTTGGCGAACCACGCTGTGTCATGGTACTGGAAGAAGAACTGCATCCCTTCCGCATGCAAGAAGCTATCACACCGCACGAACACATGTTGTTGAACCCACGTTTTAAAGGAAAGGAATTCTATATTTTTAAAAGGCATGATTAGTTCAAGAACGATGTTTATATTTTGATGTCTCACAAAGCTGTAATCAACTTCCATGTCTGATTTTGATTACATTTGATCAAATCAGACAACAGGAAATTGACCTTCCATGAAACACATTTCTTCTTCTTCTCCGATAATGAATTAGGCGATTATCATAAAATTTAACATCTAAAGATCTTAAAGTGTTCACGAGATTTTCCCGCGATTTGTGTCATCTAGATCATTCTTGAAATCGATGCAAAACCAAAGTTAGTTGGGGGAAGGGGGGGGTGTCACTGCCAATGCTTTTGCTCTAGACGAGAGACTAACAATTTTAAGATATTTCTCCTGCCCTTTCCACGCTCTATGATTGTGGAGACATTTCTTTGGCTAATTTTGGAGATCATTTTGTATTTTTATTCAGCTTTTTTTTTTTTTTTTTTTTTAAATTCTGGTGAGTATGTGCGTATATATGTAAACATGGATAAAAATTTCTGTCGTGCTTTGTTTTCAGATTCGTCATGCCAGCGATGAAATGAAGCCTCTCTCTCCTTTTTAGATGTTTGTGGAGGGTTACAGCAAACGACATGTTGCTCCAGACCTTTTTCTCGCTTTGTCTGATCAGCATCCTGAAAATTAATTGCTCCTCGTAAAGATATCGTTAAGTGTAAACTTGCCATTCGCCACAGGATGAAAAATGTTGACAAAAAAGTGTTAGGAGGATTTTATATATGCGCACGCAAAATCTCCGATTATTTTCTGTAAAAGTAATATGATACTTTTTCTGCAGCCTGGAAACTAAATTTGACTCACGATAAAAGTTCAATACTAATGTTCGTGTCACTGATGTAAACCAATTAGTTTTAAACTTTCAGCTTTTGGAAGTTTATGAATTGTAGCCTCTCAAAAAATAAATGGAATTCCACATGGCTGTTAGTTTTTGTACTGATGGGAGAGAAATAGGGGAGTCCTCTGAACGAATTTTTAAGAGCAGCGGAAACACCACTTTTGTAATTATAGTTTAAAACAATGAGAGAGAGAGAGAGAGAGAGAGAGAGAGATTTTGTCAGGTTACAAACTATAATTCATAAATAGCCTTATGAAAGAAAAAAAGAAAAAAAAAGGATCTAAGTAAGCTAAAATTGCGAAGAAATAGTAACTTGCCATAGAGATTCGTATCCATGGTTTCCGTACTACATACAGTATTCACATGAAAACTTTTTATATTTTTTTTTAATTAGGGATAACGTTATCAGCATCGGGTAAAATGCATATAAACAGAATTTTCCCCCAAGATTTCTGCCAAACACCTCAATATATATGCGCCTCCTCTACCATCATGATTACCCTCCCCCTCCCCAAAAGGCCCACACAGTTCTGAGCGGCTGGCGTCGCCACTGCTACTGCGTTTCTTAATGCCATTATCGTATAACGCTTTCTGTTCGCCACAAATGTACAACATTTTTCTTAGAGAAGATTTACTCTTTTTATCCGTGCTATGTCAGACACGCTTGCTTCTAGTTTTTTTAGACAGAATGGTCACAGACCTCGAACCCCTCAGATCCTAATTTACGACTTCTGGCAAACAGTGGCCACTCTACTTCATGAGACAGCTAAAGTCAGTGGCGAATCCACAGGTGGGGCACCCTCCCCTCAGGACCAAGGAAAAACTTCGATTTGTTAGGTTTTAATAACAAACTGAATAATTTTTCATGAAAGAAAGGATTACTTGAAAGTATATTACTTTCCTTAATTAATTGGAAGAATTTATAGATACACTAAAAACACTTTCATTTTGAGGAAAAATATCAGAAAGGTCTGCGGTTATTCCCGACATCTGCCCCCCCCCCTCTCATGAAAATCCTGGATTTGCCCCTGGCTAATAAAACAGAGCAGACAAATTACGATTGCTAAATAGTAATATGAGTTCCATACTTGTTTTACATATATTGTTAATCAATAATTGCGATACATTGGGTATTACATTAACGAAAATGTACTCATACGTTCCATACAGTCGAGGTCTGTTAATGTTTTCCATTTTCCATTATTATTTCTAAATTTATTGGCATGATTAACACACACACACACACACACACACACACACAAAAAAAAAGCAAATAAATCCAATTACTACCACTCCAACACTGGAATGTGATTAGGAAGCATACAAATTTTCGTTCAGTGTAACCATCAAACTGTATTTTCCTATTTTAGGGCGACACCACTAACGGTTAAACTGTGTTTTCCTTATTTTAGGGTGCTGTGGTGCGTTTTGTTTCATATGAGCTCTTGAGAGTTTTGTGAGCTCCCACTTGACGGGTAATCTTTAAATAAGCAACTTAAATTAAAAAAAAACAAGAAAAGAAAAAAACAGGCAAGATGACAACTGTGAGATATACTCGTTCATTTAAATACCAGAGCTACCAGAAAATAATCGATAAACATTTTTCTAACCCCACGCTTAGCCTCGCTAACGTTGTATTCTGTGATCGTCAGGTATTTGACGTTAGCTAAAACGCAATATATATCTCCTCTACCTCGAAAGAATAGGCACCGAGATATATATCCTGAATTACTTTATTTCTCAAGCTGTCATTCCTGGATCATTTTCTCTTACGGCAGGCGTGGACAACTAGGCAATTTATTAATTCCTGAAATAGAACTACTTCAAGTCTAAATATTCTGTCGGATATTGCATGAGCTGTAGATATCATCAACCAATATTCCAAAATGGTATTCAACGTCAATTGCATGATTTATAAGCGTTTAGTACTGTATATTGATAAGCTATACGGGGAGAAAAAATTTATATTAGTTCTTCTAGTCATTGAATGGCTAAGAATACCAATATATTTTCGACATCCTTCGCATAATTTATATGCGTAATTTGTATGTTACCTTTTTCACCGTATAGCTCATATTGGTAAGCTGTACGGAGAAAATGGTTTATATTAGTTTTCCTCGTCGTCGAATGGCTAAGAATGTGGTGGATAGCATCTGACAATTTGGCGTGAAATGACCCTTTTGTAATATTTTACAGTTATATTATTTGAAATGCCTTTAAACATAACATTAATTCACCATACAAATTTTGTAGATGTGAATCCATTTTTTGGTGTAAATATGATTAATTCACCATCCTTCTTTTAAGCATCACATGAAATGATCTTGCGATCTAACCAGCACGTGCAATGGTATCTATATCTGCCGCCCGTCCGAAGGCCAACATCGACTTCCGCTGCCGTTTGGCTAGCTGCCAACGCTATTTGCCGCGCACTGTTTTACAGTTGCAAAACACGAGCCGTGCACCATTTTTAAAAATTATTTTCTCAGCGCGCAAGCGAAAGCCCACGCTTTTTTTTTCTTCATTTGTTAGACTAAACTTTTCTTAAAAAACGAAAAACAATTGAGACTTTCTAAGTGCTGTACTACATTGCTTTTTTACGTTTGGAAAAAAAGGCTCTCCCGTTGCACATAACTCAAAAACTAAAGAAGATAGAAATTCGTGCATTGCACCAATCAGCTCCTAGGGGGAAATTACGAAGGAGTGGTGATTTCAGTACCTATTTTGATCCAAACAACGGAGATGTTTGCATTTTTACGCGATTAAGGCCCGCCATGCACCAGAATTAGAAAATTAATATATTTTCATCTATAGGAAATAATAAAAAAAAAAAAAAAGAAACTTTCGGGATTTTCATACATTGGGGTGATATCTATTCAGGAAAAAAAAATCGTTAGAATCAGAGATGGTGTGGTGGTAGCATCTGACGATTTGGCATGGAATGACCCTAAAAAATACTATATTTTTTCACCTTTCCCCATTATTTTGCATGCTTAAAAAATTGTATGTCGCACTTTTCTCACACAGTTAAATTTTTCCGATGAAATAATTTAGGACACTAAAGTACACATTTACCGAAAAGCACTGTAAAAATCCAATCCGAAGCTGTTTCATTAAGCGAGCGACACGGCAACGCTCTCACGTTGTCCAATTAGAAGAACGTGAAACCTGTGTGCACACGCACGCATGGATGCATGATCAACTGGTACGCTAAAATCAAAGCTTTGGCTAAAATAAACCACGTTCTTACTTCAGTGGAAACGCTTTGAGTAAGAACTCTTGGGTACAGAGCACCCGCACTCAGATTCCTTCGTGACGCTGCTACTCATCACAGGAGGCTGAAACCAGTTCCAGTTGGTTATCGTGTGTGAAGTAACAAAGAGAAACGGAGACGCAGGCGAGGGAGTGGAGTTGTGACGTAGCCGAGGATCAGCGTGGAACCTTCAGTCTTTAATGTGCAGTTACCAGCCTCGGTGGCAAAGCAGCGGAAACGCCACCTATCGGCAGTTGCTCCGTTGTAGCAGACGACGCAGGCCACATACCAAAATGTAGCTAACAAAACATTGATACATGCATACATATCACTAAACTGTTCTCTGAGATTCAGAGGTTAGCTCCAAAGAGAAATACAAACTACCAGATATTTTTTACTTACTGTTGTCGTATCAAACTTCTTCATTTACAGCGATCTTGACATACAACTCGGGCTTCACTGATATCCATTACACGCCGTACACAAGATCTCTTATACTTCATACCCATAATCTTTTTCTCATGCAGACACTCCTGAATCTGATCCACCCATGTCTTCCTTGGCCTTCCTGCCACTTGGGCTAAAAAGATTTTCTTAGTAAGCATCTGATCACTCATTCTTTCAACATGGCCAAACCACCGAAACATGTTGGTCTCCACCTTGCTAACAACATTTTGCTTTACATCACACAACTGCAACACATCTTTATTCCTCACACAATCAGACCGTGTCTTGTCACAAACCCACTGTAAGTAATGCATTTCTCCAGCACACAAACGACTCCTATGTTTCTTCTGCAGTACCCAGGTTTCACTGCCATACATCAGCGTTGGAACAATTACACTTTCATACACAGCCATGCGGGACTCTCTGGAGAACCCATTATTCCTGTGAAAACCTCTCAGAGAAGCTATGGCTCTCAATGAAGAATTCACTCGCCTACTAATTTCACCATCCAATTTGTTCTCTCTGTCAAACATGCTTCCTAAATACACAAACTCATTCACCTGGTCAATCACAGTGCCATTTATACTTACAGGGAACGAACGATGTGCAGCAATCATATATTCATACAGCATTGTAAATGTCATCTAGCTGCTTAATTATTCACGTGCTATTTAGGACAATCTATATTTTGAGGTTACTCACCTTTATTCCCTAAATCTTTTAGGAGGTTTTCGTCTCTACACATTTCCAACACGTATTTAAAAAAAAAAATACGTGTTGGAAATGTGTAGAGATTAAAACCTCCTAAAAGATTTAGGGAATAAAGGTGAGTAACCTCAAAATATAGATGTGCAGCAAGTGAGATATACATACAATGCAATGAAAATATAAATACAAATGACGCAGAACATAATGATGCAGTTGAAAATGTTTACTATATACAAGATGTGTACAAAAAGTGCGTGGCTGAGATACACAAGATGCAGACAGTAAAGAATGAACTTGTAGGACGGCTCCGAAAAGGAGCATACACAGTACCAAGGAATGTGTATATGTACATAATGAACAGCGAAATATATACAGGATGTGTATGTACAATTTATATGAGCAATATGGCGAACGAATGAGCAGAAGGTATATGACGAAATAAAAACATTGAATATACAGGTACAATGTGAGGCACACAGAAGAAATTACTAAAAAAAACACTTATTCAGAAGAGGGCACCACAAAGTGCACGTGAATACACTACAAACACTGACAGTAAAAAGATAAACTGGAGATGGGAATATGAAGAATGTACAGAAGATCTAAGTCTGACAAGCTTAGGGAGATACTCTCCGGATCCGGTGAGCCAGTCCAGGGTTCATCACAAAGATCAAAGCGGGGAAGGTCCCAGCGTACAGGGTGGAAGTCAAAGCAGAAGATATAGGTCTGCAGAAGGCCCGGAAAACCAGTGGTGTAATGGTGACCATACACTCAGGAACTGCTGGCTCTGGTCAGTGGCCTGGGCAACGGTAAACGCCAATCGGAGCCGTGAGGTCAGCCGGTTGCGGAATTGCACACAGAGGGTATCACCTGCTTGAAGGAGCGTAGGCGCATTAGAGGTATGACGGAATTGCAGATAGAAGCAGTAAATCACATGCTTTGCGAGTACAAAGATGTATGCGCATGGCTCAGATAAAGGCACCGGTGGAGAATAAGAAACCAGCAACGTACTGTACGAAGAAAAAGGCAGCTCTTTGGCACAGAGACACTTGGCAACGGTAAAGGCTAGGTGTAGTAAAGGAAGGATCGCCGGGCAGTACTGGTAGATGTGTAAAACATTGGCATGCTCAGAACAGAAGATGCAGGTGGGTGCGGCTGCCAGCGTCATCCGAAATAACATGGCCGGCACTGGCAGGCGGCGGTGAAGAAAGAGCCAGTGAATATTCCTTTCAGCAGGTGTCGAGATGGGTGAAGCTGTTGCCGACCACACACTCGGAAGAGCGGCGGACGGCACTCCTGAAATTAGCTGGGGTGCGGATGGCGATGGATCCTGAAGGAGAAAGCGATAGAGAGTAAAACTGGAGTTCAGAAGAAATGAGCCATGAACAGGAAGAAAAAAAGGAAGGGGAAGAGAAGCAGATGAAACGAGAAAGAGTCCAGCTGGAGAAGCGAGAGCAGGAAAAAGAGTAACGATCGAGGAGCGGAGAGAATCGTAGAGTGCAAGAGAGGCAGAGGTGTGTGGAAAGAAAGGAGAGAGGTCGGAAAAGGGTTTCCATGTTAGGTCGGAGGAAGTAAGTCTCGGACGGATACGATCCCAGCGGGGAGCCAGGAAAGGTCAGTGAAATATGGTGCGTTAGGAGGATGGTGGAGTAGAAGAGGGGTTCAGCTAGAGGTTCTGAGGTGGAAGCGGGTGAGGCACGGAGTAGTGGCAGAGAGCAAAGAAAGGAAAGTGCCTCCGAATAAACGGGGGAAAGACGAGAGCGGAGGAGAGAAAAGCGATCCATCAGCAGAAAAGTTGTGAATTTGAAGCGGAGGTTCCGGGGAGAAATCATCACGTCTCGGAGAAGACAGGCTGCGAATTTTGGTTCACAGAGTAGACGCATAAGGGATGCTATCTGGTGTGCTTTGTACAACTGGCGAACATCCAGGAGCGCAATACCACCGGTGGGGATCGGACGACTTAGAGTTCAGACTTGTACCCAATGATAAGCTGACCAGATCATAGTAGAGATGATCCGTGTCATTTCAGCAAGATAGTAAGCTGGCATGCAAGCAGCTGCCCACACATGAAGACAAGGAGACAGAAGATATGTACGAGCAAGGCGTGCCCGAGTGACATAAGGGGCACTCAACTGAGCTTTCCGCCAGAAGGCAGCCGATCGAGCAAGGCAATTACGAAGAGCAGCCCACGTGTTGTTTCGGGCAGCTATGGGAGCTCCTAGGTGTACATCAAGAAATTTCTGAGAAGAGGCAGGCCAGGAGGCGTCCCATTGGGAGTCCGTCCTGGACTCCCAGGTACCGCACCACAGGCCGGCACTCTTGGCAGTGTTGAGCATCGCTGAGGAGCAAGAAGAGTAGAGTGCATATACATGAGCGAGGGTATCAAATTGCGACTCCATCCGGACGCAAAAATTCGCGTCGTCAGCGTAGGCAGAGTAGGTTATAGAGAAGTGCCTGGTGCTTGCCGTGGGAGGAGGAAAAGCCGCAAGAAATGCACGATGTACTGTGCGTAGGAAAGGCTTGAACGCCAGGGCGAATAATTGCCCAGAAAGTGGACACCCCTGTTGTACTCCAAGACGGAAAGAAATGGGTGCAGTCAGAAAGGCGGCTGTCTTGACCTGAAAGACGGCGTCGCGATAGAGAGCAAGAATAGTGGAAACGAAGACAGAAGGAAAGCCAAAAGCGTGTAAAGTAGTTGAGAGAAATGAATGGAAGATATTATCAAAAGCTGCACGTTGGTCTAAATTTAGTAGGGCAAGAGATTCAGAATTAGTCCGGGCAAGATACAGAAGATCACGAAGGAGGTGAAGGTTAGTAGCAGATGGAATGACCAGGTACCATGTAGGACTGGTCGGAAGAGAGAAGATATGGAAGAACTTGATTTAGCGGCGAGAGAGAATTTTAGTGAACAGTTTGTAATCAAGATTTATTAGTGAAATCGGATGACAGTTTCCCAAGTCAAGGAGATCACCCTTCTTAGGGAAAAGTACCATATGAGCAACAGTGAAGCCCCTCGGAAGGGAGATAGATGCAAAGGCAGAAGAGTAAGCACAAGAAGGAAAGGAAGGAGAGAAGGTAATAAGATAAAATGATAGAGGGAGGCCGTCAAGACCAAGGACGGCTCGGGGATTGAGAGAGGAAAGTGCAGTCCTGAGTTCAGATGGAGAGATAGGCTGTAGAAGAGAAGCGGAAAGGTGAGAGGGGACTTGAGGGAAAGAAGAAAGTAAAGTATTAGAGGCCGAAGCAGAAGGTGGAGGGGTATCACTGTATTTGTCGGAGAAGTATTGATGAACATGGGAGCAAAGCACATCTGGGTCCGAAGCCACATGACCGTCAGGCAGACGCAGCACCCAGAGTCGATGAGAAGAACGGTGCTGATCCTCTAACGAAGACAAGAACTCAAAAGAGAGGTCTTCGGGAGACAAGTGCTGGAGACGAAGTTGTAAAATGGCCTGCCGGGCTCGAGGTTCTAGAAGAGCACAGAGGTCTGCTAAATATGCTGGATAGAGGGGGTGAGTGGCTCCAAGCTGGGTGAGAACTTGTCGGAGATTGCGTTCTTCCATGGTGCGCAGATTAGCGACTGTGAACGAGTGACTCTTGAGAAAGTGGAGCAGATGTGACTTGACATCCAGTAACTTAGCTCACAGGATGCAGTGGACAGTCCAGGGTGATAAGAGTGAAGGAGATTCCAGACGTTAGAACACAAGGCCTGGTCTTCCAGGAGAGAGGTATCTAATGTCCAAGAGTGAAACTCGGAGCGTTGATGGAAAGAAGAGGTGAAGGTGGCCACAAAGACACAATGGTCAGAAGAGGTGGTGGGTAGAGGCTGACAGTTCGTGACCACGGGCAGAAATGGAGTGGTTGCGTAGAAACGGTGAAGTCTAGCGGAAGATGACGAGGTGACAGCTGAGGACCTCCACGTATGGGAGACCGTTGTAGGATAAATTTGACGAAAGACGTCCCGAAGATCAAACTCCGTGATGAGGGAGTGTAATTGCTCCACAAGACACAAGCGAGTTTCTTTATGAATTGGAGCACTATCAAGATCAGGGTCAAGTGTGCAATTAAAATTGCTGCCGATCAACATGTGATCCTACGGCAAACGTTGACTGAAGAGCCGAACGGAGCGCCATGAAAAGTAGGGTGTGATGTTGAGGTGTGCACAGGACATAGATGTTGATAATGAGTTCAGAACAAAGGTGAGGCGTTGTAGCAAGTCACGGTAGAGATGCTGCACCGACACTGAAGATAGAACTTGACGGAACTGAGTGCGGATGCCTATGGCCAGACCACCGATTGTAGAGTGTCGGAAAGTGTGGTGGAACTGATAGTTCCACGTACGCCATCGATTGAAGGGCGTTGTAGACAGGCAATTTGTCTCTTGGAGCAGAAGAATGTCTGCTGTGAGGTGATGGAGATCCTTACGAGCAAGCGAGTTCGCCACAGGGGACCCAAACCCCCTAAAGTTCAGTGTCGTTATCTTGAACGGAAATGTCCGATGGCGGTTCAAGGAGCTTGTCATCGGCTCGTTGGAGCCGAGAGAGACGATCGCAGACTTTCTTGAGACATCCGCTTTCGCCGAAAGATGTGTATGGTAAGGCTTGGAGGTGAGATCGAACAACTGCCACTTGCGTCATAGTTGCTGCAAGCTCCGTGAGATAGGATTGGAGAAAATCATGAGACATGGTTTTACTACGAGGATCGATGAGATAGGAGTATAACTCCGCACCAGAAATTCGTGTCTGTGGTAGTGAGGAATCTTCCAGTTGCTGCATGAAATCCTCTAGAGTAAGTGGGACTAGTGTGCTGTCGTCAGAGTCGGAGATGGAGATGCTAGAAGCGTCAGATGGGAGTAAACGACTTTCAGAGCGATCACATCCTCCTTGAAAGGTGGGAGATGTGCGCGTCTTCTTATTGCGACATCGAGTAGTCAGACGACGCTTCGAGCATACCTTCTGTTGCTCGGGACCAAAGGCTCGAGGGTCTGGCTCTGTGAAGGCATCAGACACAGCGACCCCATTATCGGGTTCTGAAAGGTGCTGTGGAGTAATTGTAGAAAGTAGAGGAGAGTTCAGCAGGTCTCCGGTCGAAGAATTCTCCTGCTGTCGACATGTCTGGAGTGTAGAAGCTGAGTTGGAAGTGGAATGTTGCGACGAGGTCACGCGTTGACCAACGGCTTTATGAATACTTTCGGAATAACTCGACTACCGCTGGTGAGAGGCGCCAGATGAAGATGCCGAGGGTCCAGTTGACCGTTGAGTAGGCTGCACTGAAGATTTGGAGGCAGTAGCTTCACGATGAGGGCATAGCGCACTAGGGTGACCAGTGCTCTTACATACCTAACAAAGGATGCCCACAATGATGTCAATGCGCCTAATATGAGTGTCACAGCGTACATTGAATACCGATGGAACACATAACATGGCTTCCTCCGAGGGAAAGGTCACACGTACGTTACGGCGAAATCCAAAGAGATAACGGTCCTCATGGACTCCCGGAAAGGAGGAGTACGTGATGACCGATCCGAAAGTACGTCCGTAATTCTGAGCGACAGAGAGCAATAGGTCGCCGGATACTTCTGAAGGAACAGGGGCGAAACTGACTGTAGTAGGTGCTTGTGTGAGTGGGGTCGCAAGGAGATGGCGATCGTCGATGGAAATGCCTTTGGTCAGAACTCGAAGGGTGATGGCAGGAGTCGCAAGATAAGCTATTACTTGGCTGGTTCTTCTACCCACGTGAGTTATAGCCTCTTTTGAAACAATTTGTCGAAGGGCAGCGCTGTATGCCGTCAGCTTGGTATTGGGGAAGCTGCAGAAAAATACACTTAGCCCGATTTTGTCAGGAAAAAGCTGACCTTGAGGGCAAGTAGTCGGAACATCCACGTAGATCTGGTCTGTACCATACGTCATCTGATAAGGGCATTTTGAAGAAGGGGCTGATGAGAAGAAGAAGAAGTTGACGCACCTGAGGTGGCGGCAGCATACGACACACCTGGCGTGTGTTGTGATGACGTGGAAGTGGCTGGTGGAAGTGTGACGTCCATGGCGCCATCAGAAGGTACAGGGGAAGGCAATGGTTCACCACTCTTCGTCAGATGGGAAGGAGATAGCTTCATGGGCAAGGCAACTTTGTCACGCTGCGGAGAGGAGGGGCTTGTCAAAGGGAGCCCTCCATTGATGGATTGCTTCTGAGCAGCTGATAAGGATAAAGTGTCACTTGCGGAAGTGAGGATAGAAGCTCCGCTATGCCCGGAAGCCGCCATTTGCAATGGCGATAAGATTATGAGATTTGGCCAACTCGACCGAAGCATGAAAATGAGGAATACAACAAAAAAAAGGGCACTTACCGACCTGGTAAATGGATCAGAAGTAGGACGGCACCTTCACACATGCTGCACACACAAAATTAGAAGCTGTAGACTCGAAAATTATCACAAAAGGAACAAAATACGAGCACAAAGTAAACAACGACTGTCATCCAGCACACAAACTACTCCTTCTGCAGTACCCAGGTTTTACTGCCATACATCAGTGTAGGAACAATTACACTTTCATACACAGCCATGAGGCACTCTATAGAGAACCCATTATTCCTGTGAAAACCTCCCAGAGCAGCTATGACTTTCAATGAAGAATTCACTCGCCTACTAATTTCACCATCCAATTTGTTCTCTCTGTCAAACATGCTTCCTAAATACACAAACTCACTCACCTGGTCAATCACAGTGCCATTTAAACTTACACTACATTCAGTGCTACCAGTTCCTCTCTCAAAACCCATAACTTTGGGTTTTCCCTTATTTATACTCACTTTGAATTTCATGCAAACTTCGTACATCTGAGACAACATACTCTGCAAAACACTTTTGCTCTCTGCCAACAGGACAGTGTCATCAGCATACAGCAATCTGCACACACGGATATCACCAAGACATAAACCACTATCATCTATTACGAAAAATGCAATTCATGAGACAACCCTATAAGCTTGTCTTATGTTATAAACGTGCTTTTAATTAAAATATACATAATATCTAAGGTATTTTACCTGATATTGTCAAAGCATTTCTCACGTTGTTTGCTCTGTGAGGCATGTGCTCCCCGGCCCCTAGAGGTCTCTTACGTTACGGACCTTTGGTTAGTTATACAAAAAATTTTTGGAGAAATAAAACAGTTAGGTTATATATTTTCAGTTCCACATTCATTCACTTGCCCAATCAAACATTAAAAATTTACTATTAATTAAAAAATTTTAGTAGAAAGAGTTATACTCATCGGGTCAGGAGACGTCTCACACGGGGTTCGTTGTTACGGCGAGCGCTTTCTGCTGTACCTTTACCGCCATCTTCGGGCCACTATTTCTACACGAGGGTTCTTCGCGTGTGTGTAGTTTTGGAGTTGCATGTCGGGAATCGATAGGAAGATTTGCTGCCTGTATGTGTTAGGGGATTTGTTTCCAATGTGTCGCCATCTATTGGATGAGTTGGTAGGTATCAGTCGTAAGTATAATTCTTTTGTGTAAATATTTTTCGGCTATTATTATTTGTTCATAGCAACAGGTGTATTTTCCCCCTTTGTTTATTGGTGTAATTTTTTGTAATGTTCTTTTTGTCCACCCTTTTTTTATGTATTTTTCTTTTTTTATAAGTGATTTCCAGGCTGTGTCTAGTGTGGTGGGGTCTTGTAAGTTGCATATTTTATCTTTTTTTTGTTCAATTATAACACTTTCAGAAATTCTTAATTCTTTTTCTTTTGTGTGGGTGGTTACTAATTTAATATTTTCAAAATCAGGGTATTGTTTATGTTCAACACAGTGTTGGATAAGTGCAGTTTTTCTTCTTTTGTTCCAGTTTTTTATGTGTTGATGTAATCTTTTTATTAATCTATTTTTTGTGCTGCCAATGCATGATATGTGGTCTTCAGAACTCTGTGAAACAATAGGAATTTCATATACACCTGCTGATTGTAGTATATTATTGTTACTTTTTTCTTTATAATTATAAGTCACCAATATTCTGAACTGAATGTCCAAAAATAATGTTGTGTTTCTTCATTAATCTTAAAAATTTTCCACTTAGTCCTCTAATAAATAGGAAAGAACCTGAAAATGTGTATTTCTTTTTTGGGATGTTTTGTCTAGACTCTTTTAATTTCATCTTGTATTCAAAAATCAGCTTTTTGACAGTTTTTGTGTCATATCCAAATTGTTTGGTTGTGTTAATAATCCACTGCATTTCTTCTTCCTTGTATTTTTTGTTTGAGGAATGTGTGAAGGCTCTTTTTACCCAATCCCTAATACCATTTATTTTATGAGTTTTTGGGTGTTCAGATTGATATGGCATCATTATAGGTACATAGGTTGGTTTTCTAAAAACTCTGTATTCAAAATTTATAATAAAAAAAGACAAATTTTGAATACAGAGTTTTTAGAAAACCAACCTATGTACCTATAATGATGCCATATCAATCTGAACACCCAAAAACTCATAAAATAAATGGTATTAGGGATTGGGTAAAAAGAGCCTTCAAACATTCCTCAAATAGAAAATACAGAGAAGAAGAAATGCAGTGGATTATTAACACAACCAAACAATTTGGATATGACACAAAAACTGTCAAAAAGCTGATTTTTGAATACAAGATGAAATTAAAGTAGTCTAGACAAAACATCCCAAAAAAGAAATACACATTTTCAGGTTCTTTCCCTTTTATTAGAGGACTAAGTGGAAATTTTTAAGATTAATGAAGAAACACAACATAATTTCTGGACATTCAGTTCAGAATATTGGTGACTTATAATTATAAAGAAAAAAGTAACAATAATATACTACAATCAGCAGGCGCATATGAAATTCCTATTGTTTCACAGAGTTCTGAAGACCACACATCATGCATTGGCAGCACAAAAAATAGATTAATAAAAAGATTACATCAACACATAAACTAGAACAAAAAGAAGAAAAAACTGCACTTATCCAACACTGTGTTAAACATAAACAATAATCTGATTTTGAAAATATTAAATTACTAACCACCCACACAAATGAAAAAGAATTAAGAATTTCGGAAAGCGTCATAATTGAACAAAAAAAAAAAAAAAAGATAAAATATGCAACTTACAAGATCCCACCACACTAGACACAGCCTGGGAATCACTTATAAAAAAAGAAAAAAATACATAAAAAAAAGGGGGGAAAAAGAACATTACAAAAAATTACACCAATAAACAAAGGGGGGAAAATACACCAGTTTCTATGAACAAATAATAATAGCCCAAAAATATTTACACAAAAGAATTATACTTATGACTGATACCTACCTACTCATCCAATAGATGGCGACACATTAGAAACAAATCACCAACACATAGAGACACACAATATAATTATACTTATGACTGATACCTACCAACTCATCCAATAGATGGCGACACTTTGGAAACAAATCCCTAAACACATACAGGCAGCAAACCTTCCCATCGATTCCCGACATGCAACTCCAAAACTACACACACGCGAAGAACCCTCGTGTAGAAATAGTGGCCCGAAGATGGAGGTAAAGGTACCGCAGAAAGCGGTCGCCTTAACAACGAACCCCATGTGAGACGTCTTCTGACCCGATGAGTATAACTCTTTCTACTAAAATCTTTTAATTAATAGTAAATTTTAAACATTTGATTGTGCAAGTGAATGAATGTGGAACTGAAAATATATAACCTAACTGTTTTATTTCTCCAAATTTTTTATAACTAACCAAAGGTCCGTAACGTAAGAGACCTAGCGGGCCGGGAGCACGTGCCTCACAGAGCAAACAACGTGAGAAATACTTTGACAATATCAGGTAAAATACCTTAGATATTATGTATAGTTGCACTAACATCTATTTTGGCATCATGCTGCACACGCCCATAAATATATTAAACAGCCATGGTGACATTACACAACTTTGTCTAACTCCTCTATTTTGGCATCATGCTGCACACGCCCATAAATATATTAAACAGCCATGGTGACATTACACAACCTTGTCTAACTCCTGTACCAACAGAAAACCATTTTGACAAAACACCATTCACTTGTACACAAGCTCTACTACCAGCATACATGGCTTTTACACTATTAAGTAGATTCCCAGTAACACCATATTCATTCAATACCTTCCACAAAAATGTCCTATTTACTCGGTCGTAAGCTTTCTCTAAATCTATGAAGGCAGCAAAAACTTTCTTACCAACAGCCAGATACTTTTCAATCATTGTGCGTAATGCAAAAATCTAGTTAGTGCAGCCTTTACCAGTCATAAAACCACTCTGAACATCCCACACTTTCTCTGATGTAAGACCCCGTACTTTTTCAATAACAACCTTACCAAACACTTTCCCTGTCACACTTAATAGGCTAATACCACAATAGTTCTTGCATTTAGTCTGTTCACCTTTTCCCTTATAGAAGGGAACATTAATAGCATCCTTCCAATCCCGAGGGACCATTCCGAACTCCCAGCACAACTGGCAAATTTCAGTTAACCAGTCAATTACAGAGTCACCACTATATTTCAACATCTCGGCAGTTATGCCCTCAACTCCCGGAGCCTTACCATTATGAAGAGATTTTAGGGCTTTACACACCTCTTCTCTTGAGATCCCTCCTGTGCTTCCATCCTTCACTGTGACATCATCTGCATCTGTCTCAGAATCATCTTTGCTTTCCTGATCTAATAACTCACAGAAGTATTCACCCCGTCTTTCACTTAACTCATTGGGGTACCATATCATTTCCCCGATCTCATTCTTCACACAATTTACAACTTTGTTTCCCCTATTTTTCTTGAGTCTCGTGTACTTCCAGAAAGACTTCCTATCTTTCCAAAAAGCCAATTCATGCCTTTCCACCTTCTCCTTCCTATCTTTTGCCTTACTCTGGCAAACCAGCTTAGCAGCTTCACGCTTCTTAGAGCGATATTCATCCACAGAGACTCTACCTTGATACATCCCCAAATAGACTTCCTTCTTTCTCTTTACTGCCTCTTCAATCTTACTATTCCACCAAGCATCACCTCTATTGTTACCCACTATTGTGGTGCCACAGACCTCTTTAGCAGAAGTGACAACACAGTTCTTAAAACATTCCCGCTTCTTCTCTACATCCCTCTCACCAGACTTCAGCTCCTTCAGTCGTTCTCTGAGTAAGTCAGAATAACGCTGATGGTCTTCAAGGAGCCTATCAACCTTTATTTTTTTTATCCTGGGTCTCTTCCTATTCCTTTTCCACCAACCAACATTAAGTTTCACTCGTAACACTACCAAGTAATGATCAGAATTAACATCCGCACCTCTCATCACACGGGTGTCAACAACAACTAAGTGTTTCAGATGCTGATCGGAGACAACAAAATCTATCACACTCTTTTGACCAAGAGTGCAATTTTCCCAAGTATATGTGTGGATATACTTGTGGTTGAAAAACGTATTAGATACACACAAACCATTCTCAATGCAGAGTTCAATTAATCTTTCACCATTACCATTCACACAAGGATCATTATTTATACCCAGAACATTGTCAGAAATTGCATTCTGCACACCTACTCTAGAATTGTAATCCCCTGCTATTATAAATTTTTCTTTAGCACCAAACTGGCACAAAACAGCTTTTAGCTCATTCCAGAAATATTCTTTCTTATCAGAAGGTTCAGAGTCACAAGGAGCATACACTACAACAATTACGATTCTCTGAAGTTTCACTTTCAAATGAATCCAGAGAATGATCTCACTTACGCAACTATAGTGAATCAAGTTGTTCTTCATCTTTTCACTAAAAATCACACCTACACCAGCCTGTGCTCTCACATTATCCAATACTCCAGACCACACACTTACTGTGCCATTCACTTCTTTTACTCCAATTTCCTTCTTTTTAGTTTCTTTTACACACAGCACATCGAGTCTATACTTATTCATCTCCTCAATCACCTCATTCATCTTGCCATTCATACCTCTAGTATTCCATACACCAATCTTACATTCACTCAGCCGAGATTTCTTTCTCATACGCTGTTTAGAAAGTCCAGGTGGAGATTCTGAATTGCACTTTTTGACTATTCTTATATGCAACCTGTTATTGAGTTATCTGAATATGCTAAAGCATTTGGGTCCATGACAAATGCTAAGGGGGTCTGCAAACAACATAAAAATTATGCTAAATAAAGTTAGTGGGGGAGAAATGTGGCGTCATAGCAACAAAAGCATAGTATTGGGCATATGATGTGTAGTAAAGCTAAAGGAATGCGTAATTTCTATGCCAAATGTGTAGGGGTTGGCATTCCTGTTTAATATATTTATGGATGTGTGATGCCAAGTTGGACAATAGTAGTTTATGTCTTGGTAATACCCGTGTGTGCAGATTGCTGTATGCTGATGACACAGTCAGGTTGGCAGAGAGCAAAAGTGAGTTGCAGAGTATGTTGGTATGTTGTCCCGGATGTACAAAGTTTATATGAAATTCACATACATACATACATACATATCACTAAGCTGTTCTCTGAGATACAGAGGTTAGCTCCAAAAAGAAATACAAACTTTCAGATATTTTTACTTATTGTTGTCGTATTAAACTTCACCATTTACAGCAATCTTGACATACAACTCGTGCTTCACTGATATCCATTACCCGCCTTACACAAGATCTTTTATACTTCATACTCATAATCTTTTTCTCATGCAGACACTCCTGAATCTGATCCACCCATGTCTTCCTTGGCCTTCCTCTGCCTTTCCTTCCTGCCACTTGGGCTGAAAAGATTTTCTTAGTAAGCATTTCATCACTCATTCTTTCAACATGGCCAAACCACCGAAGCATATTGGTCTCCACCTTGCTAACAACATTTTGCTTTACATCACACAACTGCAATACATCTTCATTCCTCACACAATCAGATCGTGTCTTGCCACAAACCCCACGTAAGTAACGCATTTCTCCAGCACACAAACGACTCCTATGCTTCTTCTGCAGTACCCAGGTTTCACTGCCATACATCAGAGTAGGAACAATTACTGTTTCATACACAGCCATGCAGGACTCTCTAGAGAATCCATCATTCCTGTGAAAACCTCCCAGAGCAGCTATGACTTTCAAAGAAGAATTTACTCGCCGACTGATTTCACCATCCAACTTGTTCTCTCTGTCAAACATGCTTCCTAAATACACAAACTCACTCACCTGGTCAATCACAGTGCCATTTATACTTACATTACATTCAGTGCTACCCATTCCTCTCTCAAACACCATAACTTTGGTTTTTCCCTTATTTATACTCAGTTTGAATTTCGTGCAAATTTCGTGCATCCAAGTCAACATACTCTGCAACTCACTTTTGCTCTCTGCCAACAGGACAGTGTCATCAGCATACAGCAATCTGCACACATGGATATCACCAAGACATAAACCACTATTATCTATTTTGGCCTCACGCATGCATGCGTCCATAAATATATTAAACAGCCATGGTGACATTACACAACCTTGTCTAACTCCTGCACCAATGTAAAACCATTTTGATAAAACACCATTCACTCGTACACAAGCTCTACTACCAGCATACATGGCTTTTACACTATTAAGTAGATTCCCAGCAACACCATATTCATTCAATACCTTCCACAAAAGTGTCCTATTCACTCGGTCGTAAGCTTTCTCTAAATCTATGAAGGCAGTAAAAACTTTCTTCCCAACAGCCAGATACTTTTCAATCATCATGCGTAATGCAAAAATCTGGTTAGTGCAGTCTTTACCAGGCATAAAACCACTCTGAACATCTCACACTTTCAATGATGTAAGACCCCGTACTTTTTCAATAACAACCTTACCAAACACTTTCCCTGGCACACTCAGTAGGCTAATACCACGATAGTTCTTGCATTCAGTCTGATCACCTTTTCCCTTATACAAAGGAACAATAATAGCATCCTTCCAATCCCGAGGGACTATTCCTAACTCCCAGCACAACTGGCAAATTTCAGTTAACCAGTCAATTATAGAGTCGCCACCATACTTCAACATCTCTGCAGTTATGCCATCAACTCCTGGAGCCTTACCATTCTGAAGAGATTTTAGAGCTTTACACACTTCTTCTCTTGAGATCCCTCCTGTGCTTTCATCCCTCATTGTGGCATCATCTGCATCTGTCTCAGAATCATTTTTGCTCTCCTGATCTAATAACTCACAGAAGTATTCACCCCATCTTTCACTTATCTCATTGGGCCCCCATATCATTTCCCTGATCTCATTCTTCACACAACTTACAACTTTGTTTCCCATTTTTCCTGAGTCTCATGTACTTGCAGAAGGACTTTCTATCTTTCCAAAAAGCCAGTTCATGCTTTCCACTTTCTCCTTCCTTTCTTTTGCCTTACTGTGGCGAACCAGCTTAGCAGCTTCACACTTCTTACAGCGATATTCATCCACAGGGACTCTACCTTGCAACATCCCCAAATAGGCTTCCTTCTTTTTCTTTACTGCCTCATCAATCTCACTATTCCACCAAGCATCACCTCTATTATTACCCACTATTGTGGTGCCACAGACCTCTTTAGCAGCAGTGACAACACAGTTCTTAAAACATTCCCACTTCTTTTCTACATCACTCTCACAAGATTTCAGACCCTTCAGTCGTTCTCTGAGTAAGTCAGAGTACCGCTGATGATCTTCAAGGAGCCTATCAACCTTTATTCTTTCTATCCTGGGTCTCTTCCTATTCCTTTTCCTCCAACCAACATTAAGTTTCACTCGTGACACTACCAAGTAATGATCAGAACCAACATCCGCACCTCTCATCACACGGGTGTCAACAACTAAGTGTTTCAAACACTGATCATAAACAACTAAATCTATCACACTCTTTTGACCAAGAGTACGATTTTCCCAAGTATATGTGTGTATATACTTGTGGTTGAAAAATGTATTAGATACACACAAACCATTCTCAATGCAGAGTTCAATTAATCTTTCACCATTATCATTCACACAAGGATCATTAAACTTACCCAGAACATTGTCAGAAATTGCATTCTGCACACCTACTCTAGCATTGAAATCCCCTGCTATTATAACTTTTTCTTTAGCACCAAACTGGCTCAAAACAGCTTTTAGCTCATTCCAGAAATCTTCTTTCTTATCAGAAGGTTCCGAGTCACAAGGAGCATACACTACAACAATTACAATTCTCTGAAGTTTCACTTTCAAACGAATCCAGAGAATTCTCTCACTTATGCAACTATAATGAATCAAGTTCAAACTAAGTATAAATAAGGGAAAACCCAAAGTTATGGTTTTTGGGGGAATAACTGGTAGTACTGAATGTAATGTACACTATCTACCAACAAGTAATTGGACACCCCTGCAATCGATGATATCTGGTCCTGATACACGTCACGGTCGTCGCCATTAAATATTGTGTGGGAAACAAACTCCCAACCAGTCGCATGCAAGATGCCACGCAGTTCAGAGCTATCTGATTTCGAGAAAGGTGTAATCGTCGGGTATCACAACGAGTTGAAATACCCAAAATCGACAGTGGCCTACGTGATTGGCAAGTGGAAGTAGAGAGGTGACTGCCAGAATGTGCCCCGACCCAGCAGACCCACAAAACTGGGAGTTAGAGACCAACGGGTGCTGGCGAGAGAAATTCGGAAGAACCGCACCAAATCGATGGGCCACATCCGCAAGGATGTTTCAACAGGCAACCGGGAGTGTTCTTTCGATGAATACCATACGTAAGGAAGCCCATCTGCTGGGTTATCATGGACTGCCGCCCACAAGCCTTTGATCACCAATTCCAATAGCGCTGCTCGGCTAACGTGGTGCAAAGAACGTCGACAGTGGACCGTATAACAGTGGAAACAGGTTCTCTGGAGCGACGAATCAAGGTTCACCCTCTACCGTTCGGATGGCAGGGTCTGGGTTTGGCATCTGCCTGGAGAACGCCTCCTGCCGGAATGTATTGTGCCAACTGTGAAGTTCAGCGGCGGTGGAATTATGCTATGGGGGTGTTTCTCCTGGTATGGCACGGGACCCTTGGTCGCAATTCCTGGTATGGCACGGGACCCTTGGTCGCAATTCCTGGTAGACTCAACGCCGAGACCTACTGCACCATTTTGGATGACCATGCGCTTCCTACGTTGTGGCAGTTTTACGGGGTGGACCCATGTTACTTCAGGATGACAATGCCACCTGTCATGTTGCGAGGTCCACCATGGCTTGGTATGGTGACAATGGGGTTAATCGAATGGACTGGCCTGCGCAGAGCCTGTACCTTAACCCTATTGAGCACCTCTGGAACGAGTTGGAGCGTCGACTTAAGGGGTGCCTCCACAGTCCGAAATCGGTGAAGGAACTGACCTGTCTTCTCCAATCCGAGTGGAAGAAAATACCGCTAGCCGTCGTACAATGCTTGGTTGAGAGTATGCCCTGGAGGGTCGCAGCTGTAATCGCTGCTCGTGGAGGCTCCACCAACTATTGAATATGAATAAACTTTGTTTTCCTTTGCTATCACCATACATGAGACCGGTCGATGACAAAAAAAGCTGAACTTTTTAACTGGGTGGAAAATTGGGACACGCGAACGCTCGGTGAGCAAATTCAAATACAGCATATATACAATATTTAAGAGTATGCTAGCCATATGGAATTATTTTCTGTAAATTATGTAAGTAAATATTAAAGTGAAGCACATTATTATATTCACAATAGAAAAGTAGGGATTTAAGAACAAAATAAAATGAAATATTTTAAAAAATCAGATTTAAAACTTACATGTGAATCTTTACTAGCTAAATCCTGAGGTGAAAAGTATTTGTCTAGGAAAGTTTGTGAACTTAGTCAAGCAATTAGAAACTTGCAAGAATTAGAAACATATATCCACAGCTTAGTTTTTAGTCATTGAAGAAGTCAATAAAGTATTTCTCAATGTAACCTTATAAAATGGCTTGCAAAATTTTTTGCTTGCATTGTGAATATGGTGACATGAATCTCCATCAACGCCAAGCAAGTGGGGAGATTTTCTCTGCCGAATTCTTGTTTTTCACCCTGTTTTTTAGCCTCCCATGACACAATCTTTCCACTTAGCTTTCAAACAAGCAAAACAAATTCCTTCTTAGAAAGAAAGAATAAAATAAAAAGCAAAAAAAAAAAAAAACGGAAAGCTGTGTCACGCACGAACTTTTTATAGGCTTCGGCCCGACGTAATAACGGCCCGAACCGTCCCCCCCCCCCCCACTTAGCTTTCAAACATGCAAAACACATTCTTCCTTAGAAAAAAAAAGAAAGGAAAGAAACAGAGTTGCGTCACGAACTTTGTTCAGCGGCTTCGGGCAGACGTTATCCTAGGCGGGCGCCGTGCTTTCTTTCCACTGAGTTTTCAAACAAGCAGAACACATTCCTCCTCCTTAGGAAAAAAAAACAAAAAGGTTCGTCACGAACATGGTTCAGAGGCATCGGGCAGACGCAATTCCGGGCAACAGTGAAAGCACGTCCGAACCAACGTAATTCCGGATCACGGCAAAAGAAGCCCGCCAGGCCTACATAATTTCGGCGTGGCGCCATTCTTCCTTTCCACTTAGCTTTCAAACAAGCAAAACAAATTCTTTCTCTTCGGGGGGAGGGGGAGGGTAGAACGAATTTAAGAAAAGAAAGCTGCGTCACGAACTTTATTCAGATGCTTCAGGTCGACGTAATCCCGGGCCACGGCGAAAGAAGCACAACAGGCATTTTTTTTTTTTTTCACACTTTGAAACAAGCAAAACCAATTCCATCACCTGAGAGAAAAAAAAAAAAAAAAGACAAAGGGCTGTGTTATGAACTTTGTTCAGAGGCTTATAATTTTTTTGTTAGTCACCCGTAATCCCGGGGGATATCCGTAATAATTACGGAGATTCCGTATTTTTTGGCATACTTCGTAGGAAGAGGATTCACGAGTGCTTCGATTCTTGAACGAACTCAGAAAAGCGGGGACGCATTCGGGTACATTTGCAAATTACGAGAGAGAGTTTCTGGCGATGACGTCATGGATAGAATTAAGCAGATAGTTTGGCCTCGATAGAATGCAGAGTGGCGATTTCCCGCAAGACACGGAAAGGGCTGCGTTAGTTTCCCTATCGCACGAAGTAGGCGGAGCTTCCACCCTTTGCACTGCGATGCTCAAGTGACCGACATCCCATCCATTGTTGACAGCAGTAAACAAATTGAGCTCCTGACTCCACTCTCCAATATTTCTTCTCGCCCCCCCACCCCCGCGTCTGCTCCAAAAACAACGCTTTAAGCTAGAAAGCGCTTAGTTCTTTTACTCCACAAAAAAGCGGAATCGCGGAATTCCGCTTTTTTTTTTATTTTTCTATAGAACGACGACCCGCCCCTAAAAATTCCTGAAAAATTTCTCTTCATTTTTGCAATGACCTCGAGAATGACCAAAATGATGCCGAAAAAAGCGGAATTCCGCGAATTCGCGGAAGAATCTCATGTATGTATCACAGGTGTCCAATTACTTGTTGGTAGATAGTGTAAGTCTAAATGGCACCGTGATTGACCAGGTGAATGAGTTTGTACATTTGGGAAGTTTGTTTGACAGAGAGAGATGATTAGATGGTGAAATTCGCAGGTGAGTGAATTCTTCATTGAAAGTCATAGCTGCTTTAGGAGGTTTTCACAGGAATGGTGGATTCTCAAAAGAGTCCCGAATGGCTGTGCATGAAAGTGTAATTGTTCCTACTCTGATGTATGGCAGTGAAACCTGGGTACTACAGAAGAGACATAGGAGTTGTTTGTGTGCCAGAGAAATGCGTTACTTACGGGGGGTTGGGGCAAAACACGTTCTGATCGTGTGAGGAATGAAGATGTGTTGCAGTTGTGTAATGGGAAGCGAAATGCTGTTAGCAAGGGGGAGACTAATATGCTTTGGTAGTTTGGCCATGTTGAAAGAATGAGTGATGAGATGCTTACTAAGAAAAAAATTTCAGCCCAAGTGGCAGGAAAAAAAAAGCAGAGGAAGGCCAAGAAAGTCATGGGAGGACCAGATTCAGGCTTGCCTGAATGAGAAAAAGATTATGAGTATGAAATATCAAATGTCTTGTGTACAATGTGTGATGGGTGTCACTGTGCCTACGTGCTGCGTCATTGGTGCTTGACTAATACACATGATTCGACTCTCAGTGTGGCAGGGACCAGACGGCTGCGCGAATCCAACCGAAAGTGCGATGTTACCACGCAAAGCGAGTAGTTTTGGCATTGGGTTTAGTGACTGCAAGTTTGCTGTGGCTGTTTACGTTTGGAACGCGTGTGTGTGTTTTATTTGTTGTTTGTTCGTAAATTTTTCACATTTCACTGAGGCTGCAAGTTAAAAAAAATGGCAGAAGAAAATAAAGTACTTACAGACCTTCAAGGCGACTTACAGTAAATATTTTGAGTGCATATCGAAATCCCGAAAATGTTAACATTTGGCTTTTTGTACACTATGTACTGTCGATATAAGTATACCCCATGGTGGTAAATAGGATTCAGTTAACCACATCAGTACTAAGAAACATAATGAAAGAGCTTGTGGTCAGTCACAAAATAATAAAATCGGTCGGTTTTTTGACAGTGAAGATAACAGTGTAATTCGAACTGAGTGTTATTTTACATCATTTATAATTGAACATAATTTACCGATCAGTAGTACTGATCATGCTGGCACTTTGTTTCGGAAAATGTTTCCGACATGTGACACTGCTAAACATATTATAGGTGTGCATGCGCTAAAACAACAGCAATTATTGGGGAATTTGCGGCAAAAGAAAAAAACTTGTTGGTGGCCACAATAAAAACTCGGGCGTTTTGCATCGCTACTGATGGAAGCAATGATAGTGACTGAAAGTTATATCTAATTGTAGTTACATATTTTAACACTGATATGGGAAAAATTGAAAGTGATTTGTTGTCAGCTCCAGCGCTGAATGGTGATTCCACAGGTCGTAATATTGCTAACCTTTTGATCAGTAATCTAAGGCAACATAATGTTCCATTGTCAAGCTTTATTGCTTTAGCATTAGACAACACACCACTTATGATTGGACAGAAATCTGGAGCTGCAGCTGTTCTAAGAGAAGAACAAGAAGATTTAATAGTAGTAGGATGTTCATGCCATCTCATAAATTTAGTGGCTGAGAAAGGTGCTTTAGTTTTCCAGTAAAAGTTGACGAGGTCCTAATAGATATTTTTTACTACTTGGAAAAAAGTGCGAAACAGAAAAAGAAATTAAAAGATTTAAAGAACCTCCATGATACGGAAGTGAAAAAATTTTGAAGCACGAGTGCACTCGCTGGCTTTCATTAGGGAAATACCTGGGAAGACTAGTTAAGCAATGGGCTCCATTAGTCAGCCTTTTTAAGGATGAAATCACGAAGAATAAAAAATATAGCAGCTTGGATTCCAAAGCACGATAAAGCAATTCCAGAAGCCAAAAGGCAGTGCATCAGTAATAAGGTCTGTGGTCAAAAGCCTGGTTCTGTAAAAAGATGTGCAAGTGTAAGCTTCTTTCCCTGAAAAGAGTGGAAAGGTTATGAAAGCTGTGAATAGTATACAGAAGACTGAAATGGAACCTTCAGCTATTACTTAACGTGAAGAGAGGTACGGTATAAATAAAGCCTTTTGTTTATTTTTGTTGACTGTAATTCCAACCTTCGAAAAAGTAAACATACTGTTACAGTCCCAAGCTCCTCAAGTACATGCCTTAAGGTCAGTGCTGTGAGATTTGTTTGCAGGCATTATTTCAAAATTTGTCAAGCCATCAGTTGCTAAACAGGGTAGTTCTGTAGGGTTATTGAGCATAGACTATCACAGTAGATTACACCAAAAAGACGATGTTGACCTGGTGATTGGGCATTCTACCACCACCATAGTAGATTCTCTGAAATCTGAAGACAAGGTCTTTTTATTTTTCTCATGTCAGAAAATATTTTTCTTCTGTTTGTGATTACATGATACACAAATTTCCATTTAAAGATGAAATTCTCATTAATGATGAAGTGTGCTAAATATCATCTATTGAAAATGCTTCTTTTCAAGTGTCACTTTTTTTCAAAAAGTTTCCTGTTTTGCTAGGAGAGGAAAATCACAGGGAAGCAATGGGATGAACTACAAACCCAATTTTGTAGACTACAGGTCAGTCAGCTTCCATCTGGTATCATGCAGGAACACAGAATTGATAGGCAGTGGTTCCAAGTAAGCCAGATTAAAAATAATTTTGGACACAGACCATTTGACAAAATAGCAAGTCATGCTCTCCATTTTATACTGAATGTGAACGTATATTCAGTCAGGTAAAAAAAAATAAGGAATGAGTTTCGATCTTCAATCTCGGATGAAAATCTGGTAAATTTGCTGATCATTGAATGTCACCAGAAAGGAAAGTATTTTGACTAACAGTATGATGGTGCATTTCTAAAGAAAACAAAATTGGCATCAACAAGTGCTGTGAATAAGATATAGGTAGTGATGGAAAGTTTGTGCCAAACTGCATTAATTTCATTATCTTGCGCCAAACTGCATTAATTTCATTATCTTGCGCCAAATTGCTACAAATTACGGAAAAATTTAACATTTGCGCCCAACTGCGCCGAAACGGCAATCCACAGCAGATTCTGCTGAGCAAAAAAAATTTTTTCACGGCAAAAAATGCTTTTTTAAATGGCGAATCGAATGCCATTTTTTAAGGTCTATACGTAATTTAAACGTATGACGATGCTTAATTAACACGTACCGCCAATCTTAATCCGTTGTTTTTTTGGCATAAGTGATGAATAGGTTCTGCGATGTAGGTGGAGCTTATGGAAGAAGAGTTTTGTTGTAATCACGTCGTATGTAGGAGAAACGATGCTGTACGTCATGAAATCCTGATGGAGATTAGTTTACAGATGGTTTGGTGCTCTTTCGCAGTGTTGTGCAACTGAGATTGTTTATATGTCATTCCCTGCTCTTTGGGATGGCATAGTTATTTCATTCTGAAAGAGGTGCGTGATTACGTAAATACAGCGTAAGGTCATTCGTTAGCTATTTCGTTGCCGTGGAGGACGACTGAAAATGGCTCTCCCATGGCAGGATATGATGGTTCTGTTTCTAAAGGATTCATAGGTATTCAGAGATGACAACTTTTACGGATTTTTCATAGTTTGTACGGATTTTCACTCCATCTTACGGTTTTAAGGAAGTCACCCAAAAAACTACAGAAAAGCCCATACAAGATCCCTGCATGCAATTTTCTGTGTTTTAGCGTCTTTTGGTAAAATAAAAATGCACTTTACATGTAGTCCCTATACACCTTCGATCTCCTTTGACTTCCCCCGCCAACAGAGGCAGAGTTTTGTCACGTGATTCCGCATACAGCTATTTGAGAGTGCTGTGCGAAAAAGCCAAGAGGGAGCTCAGCTCAGCGCCTTTTGCGAACTCTTTACATTGATTACATGTGGCTTTCTTCTTGTGAAAATTTCGGTGCAAACGTTTTAACCCTTTCCACTAGACTGTCGGGCGACACCCGACATTACGAAATCGCCGAATAGCGCTCGCCGCACGCCAATGACTCCTCTATAACTCGCACGTCGGCGCTCGCGAGACATTTATTTTTGTCGAATAGGTCAGGTGTCACTCGGCATGTTGGGGCTCATGAGACATTTCTCTTTTATCAAATAGAGAAAAAGAAACGTCATCGGCATGCCGGGTGTCACTCGCCATGCCGATGACGCCTCTTTATGGCGCCTCTCTAGCACGCATGTCGGCACTCGCGAGAAATTTCATTTTCGCCGAACAGCTGGCGTGTAGCGTGTTATATGACACAACTGTTGCGCCTCTAAAGCCCGCATGTCGGCAATCGCGAGACATTTCTTTTTTGACGAATAGCTCACGTATCGGGTGTCATCTGCCACGCCCATGATGCCTCTATAGCTCATGTGTTGGGGCTGGCGAGACATTTCTTTTTTGTGGAATACTGCGCCTGTCGGATGTCACCTTTCATGCCGATGACGGCTCTATAGCTCGCATGTCAATGCTCGCGAGACATTTCCTTTTCGCCGAATAGGTCAGGTGTCATCTGCCATACCGATTATACCTCCATACCTTGTATGTCGGGGTTGGCGAGTCAAAGCTGAGCTTTCGCTGCTAAGTTGTGGCCTCTACTGCAGAAAAAATTAGTGCTGGCTGAGTATAGGTGAAAAGTTATTTGAGTGGAAACGGTTAATTTAGATTAAAACAAAATGAAACGTAGCAGTGAAACAGCTATGACAACAAAAAGAACAAAGTCAGATAAAACTTATCATCAAGTGAATCGTGATACACAGAGTGTCCGAGAATTATTGGACACATTACAAAATTATATAAAACAAAACATTAAATAGATAGAAAGAAACTGACTGTACTAACTTACAATGTAACTACACAAGTTAATAAACTTCGATGTGAGATCCCTTGGTTGCTCGTAGTACGTCCAAGCGATACTCGATTTCACGCCATGTATTGGCAAGCATCTGAGGAGTTATGGAATTAATAGCAGTTGTGATGCGCTGCTTCAGTTCCTGCAAATCAGTACAAGGCATCTGATAGACACGATCCTTCACATAACCCTGTATGAAATAATCCAATGGAGTTAGATCTGGAGAGTGAGAAGGCCACGGAATAGGACCACCACGCCCAATTCATCTGTTGGGGAAATGCTCATTACATAACTTGTTGGAAAACGACGTCATATCTTTTGATCTGGGGTATAGCGAAATTTTCTAGCATATCCAAGGAAATGTCCCCATTTATGGTTTTTTCGCAGGAGAAGAAAGGGCCAATCACACATTAACTTTTGGAGAATCACGTTCCAGTACAATAGCAGCATGAGGCGGTTCACTGCCCCATATGCTACAGTTGTGACGATTCACAATACCTGATACATGAAATGTGGATTCATCACTAAAAATTACAGTACTGAGAAAGTTTTCGTCATTTTCCACTCGATTCAGCATATCCATAGCAAAATCGTACCATAGAGTGTGACCATTTACATGCATTTTTTTAATTTTATAAGCATGAAACTTTAATTTCTTGTGCAAGATATCGTGAACTGTCGATTTTGGAATGAACAGTTCTCTGCTTGCTTTACGAACGGATTTCCTGGGGCTTCGTCGGAAACTTTCATTAACTTGGTCAACCGTCTCACAGCTGACGCTAGGCCTACCAGCTCCTCCAGGATGTTCCACATTGCCAGTTTCATTAAACTGTTTCATCCACCGCTTAATTGAATTCATTGATGGAGGATTACAACCATACTCTAAACAGTACAGTATTTTAACTTTAATGATAGACTTTAATTCCACAAGCCATAACACACACATCGCCTTCTGCTGTACATGACTACTGATTGCACATTTCTGATACATTCCTCATCAGGCCACACCTAGCGCCATCTATCGGATTCTGGGAATAACAATTCTGCAAAACAAAAATATTGAAACCGTGTTAGTAATATGTGACATAGAAAAACAGACAATACTCATAGAATTTTTTTGTAATGTGCCCAATAATTCTCGGACACCCTGTATAGTAAAGAATGGCCTTTTTATGAAGCATCTAAAGTTTTGCCGAATCACGTTTTGTAAGCCATGTGGCTATGATTTTGGCTTAGCACATGGCAGCCGCGATGCTTGTAAGCAAGTGTGGAAAGCAAGAAGCACAAAGATCATGTCAAGAGACTAAATGGAGATGCGAGTAAAATTAATGTAGCCAAAAAACTTCTGACAGCTTATAAAGAATCCTGGAAAAAATATTAAGAGCAGATTAGTGCTGGAAAAATACAGCAAAATAAGCGAAAAAGAGAAAAATTGAATTTTCACAAAGTGATTTGAAACGGGAAGAAGCTGAACTTTGCAGCCGTTGGATTCCTCATAAAATGTTAAACAATGCTGAGATAAACATTGAATGTGGCATGAAAAAAAGAGACATGAGTGCCATAGAAAGTGGACAGGTCGTACTATTAAAAAGAGCAAAGAAAAAGTAGCTAACTATTTTAAAAAATTAGAAAAAAATAGAAGTGAGCAATTAAATATTGAGAAACCAGCAAAAAATTAAACATTTTTTTGTAAAATAAATGATTAATAATAGAATCGTGCTATGGTTACAATTTTGTTGATCTATTTGAAAACATTTTTAAAATCTTTGCATATGTGTATTTCGATGCAAGATTTTTAAATTTGAGGAGGGTGCATCTAGTTACAAAACATTTTTTGCTTAAGAGTTAGTTCTATCTACACTGGTGTGCAAAAATTAAGGACGAAGAGGAGAAATTAGAATAACAGCGGAACGAGCAGGCAGAACGGACCAAAAGACCACTCAGGAGATAGACTAGGGTCCGGTACGGTAGGGCATGCGCATACATGCAGCGTGACGGGGGAGGGGGGTCGGAAGGGTATAAAGCACACGGGTGGTGTAAGCTCAGCAATTCGATGAAATCTATTGCATGGTGTACATCAGTTTGAACGACGTCGAGTTGCTGCCACCGTGTGATATGGCCAACAGGCAATCCAGTAGCCCACATCTGGATGACTTTACCCGAGGTCGCGTCATTGGGAAGCTGGAAGAAGGTCGAAGTGTTACTAGTGTGGCCAAGAAGTTCAGGATTGCTCTCAGCATCGTTTCACGAGCTTGGAGAGCATTTCAATTGACAGGAACCGCTGTCCCAGAGTTTAGCAGTGGTCGTCCACGAGCAACCATGGCGGCGGACGACCGGTATGTTTTCCTACAGGCGAGAAGAGACAGACGGCAGACAGCGGTAGAAATCGCAAGGCACATGCAACAGACAACTGGACGTCCGTTATCGCGTTTTACCGTGGCCAGGAGGCTGCACAAAGGAGGTCTATTTGCACGACGACCAGTACGGTGTGTGCCATTAACGCCTGCTCATCGGAAACAGTCATCGTGGTGCCAGGAAAACAAGAACTGAACACATCAGTAATGGGGTAGAGTTCTCTTTACGGATGAGAGCCGATGTAGTCTGACGAGCGATTTTGGACGTATACACATCTGGAGAGAGCAGGCAACATGCAATTACACCTCCAACACCATCGAAAGGGACCGGTTTGGAGGTGGTGGAGTTCTCAATTAGGGCGGTATCATGCTTGGTAGACGTACTGACCTCCACATCTTCCAAGGAGGTTCAGTCACTGGTGTCCGCTATTGTACCGAGGTTCTCCTGCCTCACGTGTGTCTGTTTAGAGGTGCTGTGGGTCCTGAGTTCCTCTTCATGGACGACAACGCTACACCTCATCGTACAGTGGCTGTCGCAGAGCTGTTGGAGAGTGAAGATATTCAACATATGGATTGGCCCACAAAGTCCCTGGACCTAAATCTAATCGAACACGTGTGGGACCTTCTCAGGAGACACTTGGCAGCACGTCACCAGCCGCCAGCAACGATTCCGCAGCTGCGATTGACACTACAAGAGGAATGGGCCGCGATGCCTCAACAGCTCCTTGACAACCTAGTCCTCAGCATGGACGGACGTTGTAAATCCTGCAACGCAGTCAGGGGTGATCATATCCCCTACTAAAGACTGGATTTTTCTTGGCAGTCGCCTGTCACATGGACGTTTCTGTCTTCTGTCCAGTTGTGCTCGAAGCTACCTTTTCAATAAAGTGCCTTTGTATCCTTTGGATTCCTTATTTGGACGGTTTTGCTCACTTGTCCCATATTCTTACATCTTGGGGATCTTATGGTACGATTTGAGTTGATGTGGAGCACTTCTGCACGACGTTACATTCGAAAAACCGTCTCGTCCTTAATTTTTGCACGCCAGTGTACTAATATTTAACCTGCTCCAAAAATGTATTTTACCTGCTCCGAAAATGCCTTTTGTTGCTCCAAAAATGCATTTCACCTGCTCCAAAAATGATTTTGCAACTTTCGATAGCTGTATAGGTATTTATTATTTTTCAATGTTGTATCATGTATTAATGTTCAATTTGGAATCTAGTGTTAACGTCTTGTATTATTTGTTTAAAAGTACAGTGGTTAGTTAAGTGTTTTGCAACAAGAGGACATGCACAAATATAAGTAAAACATTGTGTGTATAACATTATATGCATATAAATACACTTTATTTCAGTATTTCAATGGTATCCTGCAAAAATATTTTTATTTTTTTTTATTTTGAAATGTTGGCAGCTATGCAACAGACAAATCCACTCTTGCAAATTTTGGTGATGATCAAATTACTGTATTAACTGAACATTTCAGTGAGTTGTTGACTGCCAACAACTTTGACAACGATAAAATTCAAGAGGATTGGGATTATTTCAAAACTTTTTGGTTAACAAATCTGCAACACCTGTCAAAGCAACAGTTACGAAAATGTTGGAAAGAAAAGTATGCGAATGAATTACCACATCTAAACCACATGATAAATATCATGAGATTATTGAACGTATGCATTGCTAAAATTGAAACAGCCTTTTCTGTGATGAAAAGAATCATGACAGATTTCCATATTAAGATGAATTCTGATGCTTTGAACCATCTATTGCGGATAACGCTGGAAGGACCAGAACTATCCGAGTTTCACCTTGAACAAGCAGGGGAGGTATTTTTTGAAAAGAAGCCCTGACGCACAAGTGTGAAGTCTTACAGAAAAAGAAAGAGAACAGACGCAGAACCTGAAGGTACAACAAGTTCAGGAGTACTCTCACTATCAAGTGACAGTAAATAGCTTCTGCAATGTGTGACTAGGTAACAATTCATCATATTTCCATAGAAAGAAAATCTGTACTTTTTACATATCTACTAAAATATTTTTAAATTTTACTTTTCATTACTGAGTCGAGTATTTTCGATAGATATTGAAAGATGCTAGTAATAGTTTTATTTGATAATAAATTATTAGTCACTTAAATCAAAAGAAAAATAAGTCTCAAAAGTGCTCCACATAGTTACTTAATTGCTCCACAATGCTAAATTTGAGGAGCAAAATTGCTCCCCAAAAAATTTCAGTTATTTTTCACCCTGGGAAGAAGTTAAGTGCCTGCTGAGCAGGCAGTTACTCTTGCAGAGAGCATTCAAACAAGTTCTCTGAGAAAACCTGGAAATGTGGGAGCTACTGGTCCAGAAATATACACAACACAGGCATCATTAGTTGCCATTTCAACATCTGCTATAGCATACAATAAATTATTGATAAAACCCCTTGAAGAACTGGGATGCCATGTAAACTCAGAGTCGTGACCTGGCTATCAGGCCCTAAGTCATTTGAAAATTTTGAAATTTCCGAAACCCATGATGCATTTCTCTGCCTTATCCACAGAAATAACAAAGGCTTTAATTAGATATACAACATATAATTAGACAATGAAAATTCCAGTTAACTATGCCTGTACTGAACTTTTATATTTTAAAGCATAATTAATTCTTTTTAAAAACATACTGCGTACAAAAAATATGAAAAACAAATATTACCACATTTTGCAAATGCATTGTTTTCACACATACACATAAAAATGGGGGGCACATAAAATATATATCTGAAAAGAAGTAATTTAAACTGATGTGTGTTTTCAAAGGAAAGCATTTAAAATAGCTAGATAAACATAAATTTTCTACTGAATATTTCTCACCTCAAATATTTGTTTGCAGTCTGCATCTGACACAACCTCACCAAATTCATCTTCAAATTTCTTTACTAGAAAATTTGGCCTGGATCTTGCAGTGTTGGAAAACAAGTCCAATAATGCTTCTCTATACTGAAAAATTGTGGACACAAGATTACATTTGACTTTTTAGAATGTATTTTATCATACATATTGTTACACAACATAATAGCTCATCTACAATAGCACTACTGTTTTTACACACACTCATATGTATATTAGGTCCCATTGAGGAGGGGAAGAGAGAAAGAGAGGGGGGGGGGAAGCCTGCCACATTTGACCTGTTTCTTAGTTCCAAGGTGTGTGTGTGCTTATTAAAATTCAGCACTTATGTTGCTCTACTAGAAGTGTTGAATATTAATGAATGAAGAAATATTCTTCATAAATACAGGGGAAATTGATAGAATATTCAAAGCAAACAGAATATAAATTGTTTAATTTATAATTGAATTTATATTCAATTATAAAATTTTAATTTTGTTGAATTTATATTCTGTTTTCTTTGAATATTCTAAGTGTTGAAAAATGAAAAGTTCTTGATTTGTTAAAATAGAACATCACATGAAAAAAAAAAAAAAAATTCTGAAAAAAAAATTGCTCTCTAGGCCATTTTCCCCACTAATTTTTTAAATGTATTCCGATTTTCACTACAGTGGCACGATTTTATACCATTTGTACTTATTTCAACAATGTTAGTAAAACTGCATTCATTGTAGAGACAATGTTATGGTAATAATTTCTAAATTTAGCTAATAAACTGAACTGTGTTTGGTCACATGACTAGTTTTAACCTTGAATTCTCCCTCCAGCTCCTTCACAATCCTTTCTTTGTTAAAGCCATTTTGTTAACAAGTGAAGTATTTAGTATTTGGTGACTGATTGATTATCTGCAGAAATATCTTCCTGTAAGTATTTTCATCCTGACATATGTTTTACATATGTGGCAGCTACGTTATGGCTAAGCAAAGGCAAGATATCACAGATTTTGTGAAATAAGTTTGCTTTGCCTATTTCAAAATTAAATTAGGAGATCAAGACGATGTATCAAGACAAATATTTCAAATTTAATTAGGAGATCACCTCAAAGTATGCTGCTCTTGTGTTGAAAGATTTAAGACTTTGGAAAATGGTAAGAAAATAGCTACACCATTTCCAATTCCTATGCTGTGGAGAGGGGTCTGGTTCACTTCATCGTCGACAGGTACATTTCGTCGACACTATACAGTATATGCAAACAGTAGATTCCTAAAAAACCGAAAAAAGTTCAGAACCACCAAATTTGGTATACTATGTCATGGTACTGTATCTCAGATCGTAGATGGTTTTTGGAAGAGGTCGGGGCCCGGCGTGAAAGGGGCCTCATAAATTTTTTTCGTAAAATCTACAGTTTTCAATTTAGAACCGCCAAATTTTGTATACTATCTCATTGTTCTCTTACACCAATTTAGACCGTAGACGGAAGAGGTCAGGGCCCGGGGTCAAGGAGCCCCATACAACATTTTCATAAAATCTACAGTTTTCAATTTAGAACCACCAAATTTGGTATACTATCTCATGGTATTCTAACTTAGACAGTACACAGTTTTTGGAAGGGATCAGGGCCCAGTGGGCCCCATACAAAATTTTCGTAAAATAAACAGTTTTCAATTTACCTCCAAATTTGGTATACTATCTCATTGTACCCTTACACCAACTTTGACCATAGAAGGAAGAGGTCGGGGCCCGGGAGGGGCCCATACAAAATTTTTGAAATATCTACAGTTTTCAATTTAGAACCGCCAAATTTTGTATACTATCTCATTGTTCTCTTACACCAATTTAGACCGTAGACGGAAGAGGTCAGGGCCCGGGGTCAAGGAGCCCCATACAACATTTTCATAAAATCTACAGTTTTCAATTTAGAACCACCAAATTTGGTATACTATCTCATGGTATTCTAACTTAGACAGTACACAGTTTTTGGAAGGGATCAGGGCCCAGTGGGCCCCATACAAAATTTTCGTAAAATAAACAGTTTTCAATTTACCTCCAAATTTGGTATACTATCTCATTGTACCCTTACACCAACTTTGACCATAGAAGGAAGAGGTCGGGGCCCGGGAGGGGCCCATACAAAATTTTTGAAATATCTACAGTTTTCAATTTAGAACCACCAAATTTGGTATGCTATCTCATGGTACTCTAACTTAGCTCGCAGATAGGGTATTAGAGTGCAGAATTGTGTTGCAGTTCTTAAATAAAAATTGGAAATTTTTGAGAAAATTTTGTATTTGGCTCCCTTTATCCCGGGCCCCGACCCCTTCCAAAAACCATGTACCATGAAATAGTATACCAAATTTGGTAGTTCTGAATCGAAAACTGCAGACTTTATGAAAATTTTGTATGGGGCCCCTTGGCCCCGACTCCTTCCGTCTATGGTCTAAGTTGGTGTAAGAGTACAATGAGATAGTATACCAAATTTGGTGGTTCTAAATTGAAAACTGTAGATTTTACGAAAATGTTATATGGGGCCCCTTGACTCAGGGCCCCGATCTCTTCCGTCTATGGTGTAAATTGGTGTAAGAGTACAATGAGATAATATACCAAATTTGGTGGTTCTAAATTGAAAACGGTAGGTTTTATGAAAATGTTGTGTTGTATTTGGCTCCCTTTACCCCGGGCCCAGACCCCTTCCAAAAACCATGTACCATGAGATAGTATACCAAATTTGGTGGTTCTAAATCGAAAACTGTAGACTTTACGAAAATTTTGTATGGGGCCCCTTGGCCCCGACTCCTTCAGTCTATGGTCTAAGTTGGTGTATGAGTACAATGAGATAGTATACCAAATTTGGTGGTTCTAAATTGAAAACTGTAGATTTTACGAAAATGTTATATCGGGCCCCTTGACTCAGGGCCCTGACCTCTTCCGTCTATGGTGTAAATTGGTGTAAGAGTACAATGAGATAGTATACCAAATTTGGTGGTTCTAAATTGAAAACGGTAGGTTTTACGAAAATGTTGTATGGGGGCCCCGACCCCTTCCAAAAACCATGTGAGGTCTAAGTTAGAGTACCATAAGATAGTATACCAAATTTGGTGGTCCTAAATTGGAAACTGTAGATTTTACGAAAATTTTGTATGGGCCCCCTTGAACCCGGGCCCCGACTCTTTCCGTCTATGGTCTAAATTGGTGTATGAGTACAATGAGATAGTATACCAAATTGAAAACTGTATGAAAATGTTGTATGGGGGCCCCTTGACCCCGACCCCTTTCGAAAAATCGTGTACGGTCTAAGTTAGAGTACCATGAGACAGAGATGCCAACATCTGAAGGAAGTCATCAGTAGTCCATGTGCGCGTCGCCCGTAGTTTTTCCGTAGTGAGGTCAAGTCAAGTCAAGTTCCCACATTAAAATTTGCAGACATGACCATTTCCCAGAGTACACTGCTACATTTTTAAGCAATATGTAAATCTGGATCGGGGACAATACTTGGATAAATTTTGCAACATACCCAAGTCCCCTTAAAATGGGGGGGACTTGAGTAAATACACAAAAAATACATACCATTGCACCTCCAGCTCTTAACAAATATGTTATGTCATAAGTGTGTGATGCCACACACTTATGGTTATTCCTCCAGTTTTTTAGAGTGAAAATGCCGATCGCAATCGTCTTTTCCGCCGTGTGAGATTGAAAAATCAACAGCACACGGGGAACAAAACCCATGGTTTTCGGATTCCCCGAGATGATTTTAGACACGGAAATCCTTGCGAATAACTCTCCATGAATTTTTGACAACTTTTTTGCTTTTTAGATCCAAGAATATTAGTAGAGGCAGGTGGCCATTTACCCAAAGCTATTGCAAGAAAAATTTGTACACGACAAACACAATGGGAGCAAAGACCGACGCACAGAACAATTAACTTTGAAAGGTTTCATAGCGTTATTATGCGGATAAATAGAAAATTAGCATTAATGCTTATATGAAAAAAATAATCAAAAAGGTATTTTAAATTGCATAAATAAATCAATTCTGGAAAAAAAAGGATAAAATAAAAAGGCAATGCAAATAAAATAAATTACAATAAAAATCCCTGCAACGTTTCATTAACACAATAGAAGTTTTCTGCTAAGATGCGGGAAGTAAAATGTCACAACTTAAAACGCAAGTGAGTAACGGAAAAAAAAACCCAATTAAAACTGAAATTAAAAGATTCCCAACGAAGAATGATCTGGGGAAAACAATCTTTTAAAGTTCTTGTGAATCTGACAAGATAAAATAAAACATCCCTTTGTTTAGCAGAACATTTTTACGAGAAAAAAAAAAAAAAGAACTGCGCTTTGCAAATCTGTCAAAGTAACATAAACAATTAAGCTCTTTGCTGACAGCGACAGCGAGGAGCGTGGGAAAGTAGGTCACACACCCAGCAGCTGCTAGACGTTTTCTTTGGCTGGTTTCCAAAGACACAGGGAGAGATTTTTCTTGCTCTGGGCAAATATACTGCGCGCGAAGAACAAACAACTCCCGTGGAGGTAACATAAACAGGCAATAACAACGTCCACACATCCTGGTAGCTCAGTTATGTGCTCTGCCGGAAAAAAAAAAAACATTCAGGATTCCTTTGATCTGATGACTTTGCTCAGAGCAGTATTTTTTTTTTTTTTTTCTGATATCCCGCCTGCCCCACACAGCAAGCCTGTTTGGCCAACCAAACATGCTTGCTGTGTGACGGCCTGAAGTTATAGCAAAAATCACATTTGACTATGCTTGACTTTTTTTTTTTTTTTAAATAATTAAAAAAAAAAAGTTTTCCGGAAATATCCGAGATTTTTGGGAAAATCCGTAGTTTTTCACACCTTCTCCGTAGGTCCGTAGTACGAACATGATATCCGTAGAAACTACGGAGGATCCATAGTACTTGGCATCTCTGCCAAGATAGTATACCAAATTTGGTGGTTCTAAATTGAAAACTGTAGATTTTATGAAAATTTTGAGGAATCGACTGTTTGCATATATAGTGTCGACGAAATGAGTTGTCGCCGAAATGAACGAGACCGGTGGAGAGAGCTTAAAATTCATATAGATGACTGCTTTTTTCATTTGATTAAAGTTGCCAGCTGCAATGCAAAAAAATAAATAAATAAAGACATTAACTACCACATACTTTACACTAAACTTAATGATCTTGTATGAATTCCGAACTTACCAAAAGAAAGTGTAGAGATCCTTGGTTGACATTTAAAATTAATAAAAAAAAAAAAAATCTTTTGTCAGGAACACACATTTCAGAGTACCGGCATCGTGCATGAAAGTTAGTTTAATGTTTTTTAAGAGAAAGTCTTTGGTAATAAAATAGGGAGGCTGCAATAATAAAATATTTTCATGTTGTTTACTCCCTTTTGATGACTTTTCTATGAGAATTTCAAAAGGTGCTTTCTTTTGTTATATAATGGGAATATATTCCCCACTGGTACATTTTGTACATTTAAAAGAATCATATAAAAGTCTTAAGCTTTTATTGACTATGCCATGGTAAAAAATGAGGGACATGACTGGTTTTTGTGTGGTGTTTGGGAAATGAGTGGCTGCTTGGAAATCACGTTGGCTACACCAAATGTTTGTGAGAACAGGAAGCCAGGCCAAAAGCAAGAAATTGAACGCCCATTGTATTTACTGTCTGGTTCTAAAATATATATTACTTGACAAACCTAGGGCTTCACAAATGCAGTTGCCAGGTCACCAACGACAACCAAAATATTTTGGCTGGCGAGTATGTTTTCAAGCAGTTTTAATTCGTACAGTTTTTTTTTTTTTTAATATAATAAAGGAAATTTTGGAATGGTTGTATTTTTTTCTTTTACAGAAATCAGCAAACAGTGGCTTGCGGCCACGAACTGCAGTATATCTCTCCTCCTATCCCCCACCACACATCAAGTGACTGGTGGGAAAGGCTTGCTCCTCACGGCGCTCTCTGTCACTATTCAGGAAGGGTAGGGGGCCCCAGAATCCTTCGCACTGAACGAATCTTAACTGGAAAGCATGCTTGCTGGCTGCTATGCTGCATAAAGCAAACTATTTGTGATAAAGGAGCTTCTGTCTCAGTTTCGTAACTTCCTTGACCGAGTAAACAAATTAACAAAACAACTGCATTAGAGAGTGTGATATAAAAATTGATATAAAAATAAACTGTATATATTCTCTTTTCTTCGATTACTGTAAAGAAAAAAGTGTTTTAGTGATTAGGTAATTCTACATAAAAACATATAAGATTTGCTTTATCACTGTAATTTCTGAGTGCATGATTTTTTTGTAAACAATTCCATACTTTTTTGTGCACTGTTAAATAACGTAAACCCAAGCTCTCTGTCTTTCATAGTGAGATACCATTGCAACTTGTGTCATTGCTTTGTTTAGAGTTAAGTTTTGGTTATAATGACACAACCTCAGTCCGCTATGTGTAGCGCAGGTGGCCATCTTGAAACTCGTTTTTTTTTTTTTTTTTTTTTAATCTTGGAGGGTGTGGGGATGGAGACATGGGATGGCAAGGTAAAAGCACATTGGGGGGGGGGGGTTAATCACAGATAAGCATGCAAACCCAATTTGATTTAATGTAAATATAAATTTCTTGCATTACCTGATGAATGCTTCAAAGGAAGAATGAGGTACAAGGTTTTTTTTTTTTTTTTTTTTTTTTTTTAAAGTCAATTTATGACAGTAAGATTATGGAAACAACATGTGTTGATTCCTGGAACTCCTTTCTAGAGGTTGGCATATCGGTATATATTTATATATCTGTGTGTGTGTGTGTTAATTATTTATTAGAAAAAGCTAAAACCAGGGTTCGTACACTTTTGGGGGAAAAAAATTCAAGGACTTTCCAGGCCTTTTCCAGGACATATACAAAAAAATTCAAGGACTTTCCAGGCCATATACAAAAAAATTCCAGGATGATTATTATGCTTTACAGTATCATGTTCAAATTATTTTTTTAAAGTAATTTCAGTTTTAAGTAATAAAAATGATGAAAGATGCAAATGGATGAATGTGCTTTATGCAAATTGATCAAGTTTATCAAGCACAAGACCATAAAGAATAAATTCTGTTCTTATGCCCTGACCTTTGAATTCAAGTTGGATCATTTTCTACAAGGGTAGGTTTCTCCTCCCTGATAACATACCAAAACTTTGTCGCAATCAAACAGATTTTATGTGAGTTAACATTCCTAAGCTTGGAGAACAAATACTGCTCTTATGTCTTGGCCTTTAAATTTAATTTCGACCTTTTTCAAGAGGGTAGGTTTCCAGGTTGTACCCAACAGCATACTAAAATTTCGCCGAAATTCAACCGCTTTCATGCGAATTATCCTACAGACAAACCCAAAGCATAAACGTTTCTGCAACCATAGTTCAAAAGTGTTAGGAATTTCGAAAATAAAAGCATAACGAACAGCGCGAAAACTAGCTCATAAATAGAATATTTGAAACTACAGTATGCACTCTCAATTATTAGGGATGGTAGAGAGGAAGAGAATAGAACGGTCCAAAATTAGCATGTTTTCGTTGCGCTAGGGCGCTTAAGCATGGCTGAATTCCTTCAGATACCCCCAATGTTCAAATGATTGAAATGTGCTGATGTTCATGGAATGAAATGGTTGATCAGCTATGATGACCGCATAAAAGTTCGGGGGGGGGGGGGGGACTTTTTTTTTTTTTTTTTTTTAGTTTATGCAACATTTTACATCACTCCAGTATTTATGTTGTCATCATCAACAATCGCAATGCAACTACCGCTTACGATCGCGGATATCAGCAACCGAAAATCTGCCATATCACTAAGTGATATAACTCACAGTATCCTGTTACAGGGATGTAAGGTCAGGTGATGCGTAACATCACACCCTCTCCTTGACAAATGTCAACCCCGCCTTCTCGTGGTACATCCTGTTCCCACTAAAGGGGCTCTGACGACCGCCAATAGCGGTATAACTATACCATCGGGATTATAGGAAATTCTATCCCACACTCACCAACCCGCTTGGCCAGCGTGGTGAGTTATGGCCAAACCCCTCCAAAATGATTCCACAACTTAAATCTTGGCCCTCAGTCTCCGGCAGCTGGAATGTACCTGGCCAAGGCAGCGGCCAGTGCGACATGAAGGCAGAGGGTGCTAAGAATCCCCGGAGGACCGGACTAGGCTGCCATCTGATGCTGACCTTGGCTACGTACAACGGACGCTCCCTATCTTCTGATTCAAGGCTTCTTGAATTGGAAGAGGAACTACAAAGGATCAAGTGGGACATCGTGGGGCTAAGTGAGGTAAGGAGAAAAGGAGAAGATCTCATCGAACTGAAAAGTGGACATCTCTTCTACTATCGTGGGACAGATACTGGCAGAACTAGTGGTGTTGGATTTATAATAAACAAGAAACTGAAGGATAAAGTTGTAGAAGTTGAAAGTTCCTCGGACAGAGCTGCACGACTCGTTATCCAACTCTCGAAAAGATACCAGGCTCAGATTATTCAAACTTATGCACCCACCACAAGTCATCCTGAAGAAGAAATTGAAGAATTTTATGAGGAAATTTGTCATCTAAATAATAAAGGTAAGCAGCACTTGAAAATAATTATGGGAGATTTCAATGCAAAAATAGGGCAACGGCAACAGAATGAAACTTCAGTAGGTAAATTCGGTCACGGCAACAGAAACCAGCGTGGAAATACTCTCGTTGAGTTTGCAGAGGCAGAAGGGTTTTTCATCTTGAACTCCTTCTTCAAGAAAAAGCCACACAGGAAATGGACATGGAGACATCCAAATGGGACGACAAGTGAAATTGATTTTATTATGTGTAACAAAAAATTCGTCATAGAAGACTGCAGTGTGCTAAACAAGTTCAACACAGGTAGTGACCATAGATTGGTGAGATGTAAGATGCACCTCAACACCAAACTTGAACGTGGCAAACTCATAAGACAAACAAAATCTATTGACATAACCAACCTTAAAAAACACCATAATACCTTCAAGTTGGAACTGAAGAACAGGTTCTCTGCTTTAGAAGGCCTAACATCGGAAGAAGTGGACATCTCTGAAGTTAACAGAAAAGTAACCAAAGCTCTTATGGAAACAGCAACAAAATTAGCTGGGTCTAAGAACAAGTTGCATATAAACAAATTATCAGGAAAAACGAAAATGTTGATGCAAAAAAGAAGAGAGATGAGGACAACTAAAGATGATGTGACTTCCAAAGTGGAATATATAGAGCTATGCAAGACAGTAAGAAAAAGTATCACTGAAGACGTAAGAAAATTCAACTGTGAACTAGTGAGGAAAGCAATTGAAAACAACCAAAGCCTAAAGATAGCAAAGGGACATCTCAGTAAGGGAAGAAAACAGATTATGGCACTGAGAAAAGAAGATGGTTCTGTAACAAGAAATAGAGGCGAAATTTTGACAAGAGTGAAAGATTTCTACTCCAAATTATATGAAAGGGATGATACATGCACTCCAGACATCATGAAAGATACCGGTACCAGAGTTCCTCCAGTCCTTCCAGCAGAAGTTGCACATGCAATCAAGAACATGAAGCGGGGAAAAGCTCCAGGAGAAGATGGAATTACTGTAGACATCATACAAGAAGCAAGTGGAGAAATTGAAACAGTACTCGCCCAAATTTTCACTCGATGCCTTAATGAAGGAAAGATTCCTGAGGATTGGAACACCGCTACAATGATCCTGCTACATAAGAAAGGTGACATTGAGGATCTCGGAAACTACAGACCTATCAGCCTCCGATCAGTAGTTTATAAAATCTTCACTAAAGTTCTTTCACACCGCTTGAAGGTAACACTGGACATGGCTCAACCGAGAGAACAAGCTGGATTCAGGAGTGGCTACAGCACAATAGATCATATCCACGTACTGAGAGAACTAATTGAAAGAGCGAGGGAATATGAACTTCCATTGTGCATGGCTTTTATCGATTATGAAAAAGCCTTTGATTCGGTGAAACCATCAGCAGTTACAATGGCTCTGAAAACCTGCGGTATTGAAGATGCATACATTAATATTATTAATAACATCTATGAAAATGCAAGTGCAAAGATTAGGCTGTTTGAAAATACAACACACATAAAAATTGGAAAGGGAGTGAGACAAGGTGACACCATATCTCCGAAGCTCTTTAATGCCACATTGGAGGGTGTTTTTCAGTCGCTGAGCTGGGAAAACAAAGGGATAAAGATTAATGGAGATTATCTAACCCACCTTCGTTTTGCTGATGACGTAGTCATTTTTGCAACTACCCCATCAGAGCTGCAGAGTATGATCCAGGAACTTGCTGACAAGAGTAAAGAAGTGGGATTAAAAATGAACTTTCAGAAGACAAAAGTGATGTTCAATGCTTTTACAAGAAATGAAGATTTATTGATTGATGGAGAAAAGCTGGAGATAACCAATACCTACATTTATCTTGGACAGCAGATCTAAAGTCAGGGTCACATTGATGAAGAAATTAATCGGCGTACAAAACTTGCCTGGAGAGCTTTTGGAAGAAACAGCATAATTTTCAAGAGCAATATGCCATTATGTCTTAAAAGAAAAGTGTTTGATCAATGCATCCTTCCAGTGCTTACGTATGGTGCAGAGACGTGGACCTTAACTAAAAGAGATATACAAAGACTGCAGACAACTCAAAGTAGCATGGAGAGGTGCATGCTTCGTGTAACCAGGAGAGATAAGAAGAGGAACTCGTGGATCCGAAAAATGACAAGAGTGGAAGACATCATGATCAGAGTTAAATCCCTGAAATGGCAATGGGCTGGACATACTGCCAGAAGGACAGATCATCGATGGACAGCCGAAATTTTAGATTGTATTCCAAGGGACAGGAAAAGACCCAGAAGAAGACCACATGGGAGATGGGTGGATGAAATTCGAAAGTATGCAAGGGTGACATGGAGGAGACTGGCACAAGACAGACCGTTGTGGAGGAAACTTGGGGAGACCTTCGTCCAGCAGTGGATTGATAATGGTTGACAATGATGATGATCCTGTTACAGTATTGTAATTGAAAAAAAAAGGATGTGGAAAAAAGGAACTTTCAGAAATTAAGATCATCAAGTCATGCGTTTCAAAAATCCGTTTTCCTTTATAACGTTTAAAAACATGTTTTTGCTTTTTTACCTGTAGTGTAAATAAAAAAACTTTGATTTTTTTTTTTATGGAATCAGACGTCCGTATGTCTGATTGTCTTCATCTGAGTTCACACGTTAGCTACTGTGTACAAGTAGACCTATTTTTTCAGCTCAAAAATATGTAGTTTTGTATATATTCACAGTATAAGTCATTCCTTATTCCCACAGAACTGAATTCAGCATATGCAAAATGAAGAACATCAAGACCCGCCCAACACTGTTTCTGATTGTCTGCTGTTTATATTCAAGAAATGCAAACATGGATCAATGGTGAATGCAGCAACTATGATTTTTATTTATTACCAAGAAAAAAAAAGAGCCGTGAAAGCTGTAAAGCTGAAACGGATATTTCTCTCAACCCCCCCCCTGCACAAAAACATTCTGATTAAGATCAAACAGCAGGAGGACGCGTCCACACACACAACCTTTGGAATGGCCTGATGGAATGGCTTCTTTTCATTTGGCACATCGCCATAAATCACCACCTGCAGCTCACTGAACTGTCAAGTTGCACCCTTCCTCCTTCACTTTAACTATAATAGAAATTGTAAAAAAAAAAAAAAATGCTCCCCAATTTTCGACAAAATTAAATTACCAAATTTACGTCATGATGTTGCAATTTACTAAAAATAAAAACGTATGTTTGTAATTCAAATAGAGTCCATATCATCACAGAAAAAAATTAAGGATCACTCTGTTTAAATAAACCATGGCATCTAAAAAAAATAATTCACTTGCTTTTCCTGTAATTTATAATTACTGTTTCTTTTTTTCAATCCGATTATGCAACGGATTTTTTTTTTTTTTTTTTTGCGTCTGCTAAAGTTCCTAACGGAATTTGGCGAAATTTGCACTAGAACTTTATTGTGATGTATCTTAACTACTGTAAAAATTTTACTGTGTTATTTTCAAAATTCGGAAAAATGGATTTCTGAAAATATTCTCCTAGTCCTTTTGAGCTGTGGAAGTGATAAACAGGTGTTTGCTTTCTTCCCAACCAAAGGCTTCAGATCAGCGCTCCCAGCTGTCAATCAACCGTTGCTATGGTAACACCCTTTCTGCTGGAGGCTCACTCTGTCCAAAGAGGCACACATAATAAAAATTACCAATGCTAACTTTTAAAGTTTTAAACCGATTCAATTGGAATTTTGGAAGTGAGCTTCTGTAATCCAATTACAGTGAATGTAAAAATTTCAGCTACTTTCGTGAAAAATTCGCAAAGATAGTTTTCTTATTTTTTATCATAAGTAGCGGAAGTCTCTTGAGGGGAGGGAGGGTGGCATGCACATAAACAAGAAGCAGATGAATGTGTTGTTCAGGCATACTCCTCACTGGTGGATGCCAGCTGACTTGGTACATACGCGACCCCCTGCAAATGCTAAATGCCTCTTCTTTCCCCTTCCGTTCTCAGTTGTCGGACGGACATCAAGCTCCCTTCGACCTACTAGTAATCATCCAATTTTATTGCACTGGAAGTAGTGCCTTTTTTTTCTTTTTTTTCCCCAGCCAAATTAGGATTTGGTGCACGTCGGAAACCGCTGCCGGTGGTTTCTTTGAGAACAGAGAAAAGGAACTTTAAAAAATGAAGGGGTAACAGTAACACGATTTCCTAAAAGGGCATTTTTTTAAGTACTAATTTCAAATTTCAAGGCTTTTCAAGACAGCATTAAAAAAACACCGTTTTTCCAGGATATTCCAGGCCTTGAAAACGTAATCATGATTTTCCAGGACTTTCAAGGTTTTCAAGCACGCGTGCGCACCCTGTAAAACTGCTTTTCTTCATAATTTTTAAGTATTTAAAATGCACTCATAAACTGATTTTAGCACCATTTTTTCTTCTTGATTTCTGAAATACCTTTTGGATGTTTTTAAGCAGGTTTTTTAGATTTTTGCTAAAATTAGTTGGCAGGTATGTAATTTAGGAAATTCACTTCCTTCATCAACTGTTATTCTTTTAAGCACCCAGACTTATGCTAAAGAAGCAAGATCTTTGAAGCTGAATAGTCGTTTCTTTTGTGTGTGTATGTGTGTATGTAAAACACTGTCGTAACACAATAGAAGGAACAAGCGATTGAGAGTGTCATCCCCCTCCCCATCACAGGTGCGCCATCTTTTGTCCCACTGGACTTCGGATGCCAATACCCATGACTGTGACAGTCACAGGTGTGCTAACTTTGTCCCACTGAACTTCGGCTTTAATGCTGCTTACGAAGGAGAAACACATGTTACTTGGCTGTTCAGATGCTTTGGAAGGATTCTGGCTATGTTAATAAAAATAATCAGCTTCATGCGACTTAAAAAATATTTGGTGCTATTTGCTTCAAATTAAAAGTGCCTGACTTCCCCAACTCACTTCGAGGTACAGTTCTTTCATGCTTAAGTTGTTTTTCTAATGGAACAAGAATCTACTTTCATTCTTTCAGTAGCAACCACCATATGGAACTCTGCAAAATTATGACAAAGGCCAAATTGAACAAGTGCCTCAGAAAAACAAATTTGGATTGCCTCAAAAGACTACAAGTAAAAATAAGAAGAAAGATGGCAACAGAAAATAAAAAAAAAATGGTGTGAAGAATTTCCATTTTTAGTGTTTGAAAACGATAAAGCTTCATGCAAAATATGCTCACAATATCCCAATATTTCAGATAAAAATTCAAGATTTTTTTTTTTGTGGTTCCCAGGGGCCTTTCAAAATTGAGACTTTCAAAATGTACCAACTATAAAAAATGCACAGAAACTGCATTGAACATGATCTTGCTATAGAAAAACCAGAGTGTACACCATTGGCAGTATGTCACAAAAAGATGGATGAAAAAATGTTTAACCATCTTGAAAAGCTCTTCAACACTGCATATTATGTGGCAAAACATAATAAACCACTTAAAGATTTTTCAAATCTGATTGTTATTAAAATTTGATTTAAATGTGAGTCTTGAACAATATCAGAATGATATGAGGTGTAAAGAGTTCATATCACATATTGCAGATGAGGTTAGGCAAGAACTAATTGCAGAAGTTAAACAGTGTAACCATGCAACTATCCTTCTTGATGCATTAACTGATAAGTCCACAGTAGACAAGTTACTTATTTATATTTGGTATGTCAAACACAAGAAAGTGAAAGAAGTGTTCCTGTCAGTTGTACCTCTTCAGTCATCTACTGCTGAAGGGTACTACAAAGTCTTGGATGAAGAAATGAGAAATTTGAGAATTGGTTGGCTAGAAAGACAGTGGTTGGTCAGACTTGGTACTGATGGCATGCTATTATGATTGGGAAAGAAAATTGACTCAATACAAAAATAAAGTGAAATGTCACAGATATTGATTCTCAACACTGTGTTGCTCACAAATTAAATTTGAGTATTCTGAGCTTAATAAAAAATGTAAAATAACTAGATGAATTAGATACTGTTCTCAAAAAGCTATATAAGTTTTACCGAAATTCACCAAAACGAATGGGACAATTAAACAGTGTTGCTAAAATTCTGGAGTCAAAGCTTCTGAAATTTCAGTATCTACATACGGTTCAATGGGTTTCAAGTAAAGTTGGTGCTTTTACTGCATTAGTAAAGAATTGTAATGTAGTTATCTCATTTATAAGATGCATCAAATGAGAAGGGGGATCTGCTGCCGTAGCCAGAGAAATTGTAAAAAAAAAAAAAAAAAAAAAAAGGAAAGTTTCAGATTTGTTACAATCTGCACTTTTTACTGAATTTTTTTTTGTTGATATTTAAAGAAGTTTCATTGATTTTTCAAAAAGAGCAGTTACTTTTGCCAAGTTGAGCTACACATTAAAAGATCACTGAATGAACCTAAGAACTTGGAATCTAGCCCTGCCTCATATGAAAGCCAGTTCATAAATGTGACAAGTATCAGTGAAAACTACATAGGCATTCAACTTACAAACACTGACAGTAAAAGCTTTGAGTCGGACAAGAACAAAATGATCAGCTATGGGACAAGGTACCTTCAGGAACGATTTTTAAGAGTCTGAGACTACATTACAAAAAGCTTCTTCAGTGTCTGATACCTTTGTCTGGTCAGAAGAAAACCTGGATAATTTGGGGAAAAGTGAAATTAAAGTACTTGCCAAGCACTTTCAAAGGCATCTTTCCTCCCGTAATAAAACCTCGTGGGAAACTAAAATGAAGTCTCTGATGAGTGAGTGGTATGAATTTAAAGTTTTAGAGCAATGTTTGCAGATTTACTCCATTTGATAAAAACAAATAGAACATCCATGGGAGCATCAACCTTGAATGATCTCATGATGATTCACTTGAACAGCCCTCCACTTAAAGAATATATACCACAGAAAGCTATTGATAGGTGGTTCTTTGCATCCAAAAATCTAGACACACACAAGGACATATGCCACAAGTTAAGAACCAAAAATTAGGAAACACAGAATTTGAACAACTACATCAGAAATAGAATGTTAAGAGAAATTAATTTTTTCCCTAGTGGAATGTCCTTTATATAAGGCATACTACTACTACTGCACAAACATTTTAGAATGTGTTAATTCAATTTTCATTTACAGTTTCTTGTGCATTGATTATAGGCCATAAATTCTTATTCAGGGTTCGTACTCATTTTCAAAAATTGAAAATATGGAGTTTCTAAGGACTTTTTAAGGACCTTAATTCATTTTATAAGGAGTTATAAGTCAATTTTTGCGACTTTTAAGAGGGCATATTATATATTAAAAAACACCTTTGAAACATACTTTTAAAACAGCAAAGATCACTTAACACTATTTTTAATTATTTATAATAATAAATTATCACACATTCATAAACAAATACAATTTTTGCATGTGATTACTGTATTTAATTAAATTAAAAATTTGCAAGGTACAATTATTTGTCAACAAGCCTTTAATAAAAAAAGAAATACATTTTTAAGTTCTTTTTTGAGTTTTTCTATCTCTGAATCAGTGGCTTCAAGTTCAAATTTTTTCTCTTTCATTAATTTTCAAAAATTGTTGCATTTTATAAAAAGATTAACATCTCTTAAAGCTTCTGCTTGTTCAGCCATGTTATCAGCACTCTTTTCCAATTGGATTAAACCCTTTTCTACCTTAATCCTTTTAGTTTTTAACCTTTTAGGTCAATACTTTGTTGTTTTTTTCTCTTTCCTGAGATTACAGGCTCTTTTCATTTTTTTGCTCTTCCAAATGTTGCATATATCTATGGAAAGCAGAAGATACTGAAGCTCGCAACTCCTTTGTAAGCTCTACATTGTGAATTCCCCCATAGAAATAAATATCATCATAAACAATTCTTTGGCTTATGTAAGAATTTTCTTTTAAGTTTTCTACTTGTATGTGCCTATTAACAGAAAAATCCCTTTCAACTATTGCTTGGCCATGTGACAATACTAACATTTTTATCACATTCCAAAGATCATCAAAACCTTTTGATAAGTATTTAGCTAAGAAAGCATCTAATTTGGTTTCAGAGGCATTAAAATCAGAAAAATAAGTAAAATCTCTTTTTACTTCATTCATTAAGAAGCCTCTAAATTGCAATAAAATATTTTCAAATTGTTGCTCTTCCAATTTTTTAACTTCACTCAAATGGAAAAGGATTTTTTCATCTTGGCTAAACAATCACTATCATTGTTTGCCATTCTTTTGGGGTCTAAGCAAACTATATTGCGTAGAATTGAATAATTGACTGGGCATTTTTCAATAAGATTTGACAACATAGTTACAATAAATTTTTGGCAATCATGTTTAAGTGAAAGAACTTCATTTTCAGTAACCTTTTTCATTTTCTGTAGATGATTTACAATTTTGCCACCTGTGAATCCACAACTGATATCACTAATTTTAGAAAAGCCCGATTTGTTATCGAATTTTGAAGAGACTCTTCTTATCGTAGCAAAAATCTTATTCATTCTCCATCTTTATCATAGCGAATGGCATACAGTAAAAAAAGAAAATTTTCAATGGAGTTTTTAGAGGCAGAGATAGGCTGCAAACGGAAGTATATAAACACCATCTGGCGGCAGAATTGTGAACCACAAACCTCCTCAAATACAAACCTAAAGTGTTCCATAAGGTAAATTGTATATGTTGTTAAAATAATTTTTTAAATCGGACATTTAGAAGTACAAATATTAAGAAAAATAGATTAAATATTTGCGCCCCCTAGCGGCGAAATTGTGCATTAATTTGGGAAGAAAATACACACAAGGAGTTTTCATAGTTGGTAGTATCTGGTCGAAAGAGGATATTTGTCAATCGGGTTATTAGTCCCGTAGATATTGTGGTAAACAGAAACGTGAACTCAAGCCCTCTAGTGGCGCACTTGTGCATTAAGAAATATTTGAAATTATATGAGAAACATTTTTCACCAAAAATTTTCTCAAACAAAGAAATAATTTTTCAAATCGTACTCCTAGAAACAGAGAGATGGACAAAAATAAGATATACGTATTCACCCCTGGTGGGAAAATTATGCACCATTTAAGCAGGAGGTATTCTCAAAAAGTTTTTGGAGGTGAGCGGTATCGGTCCACGGAAGGAATTTTTTCAATCGAGTTTCGAACTCAAATTTTATTGCAAATACATCAGAAGCAAAAATAAACACTTACGCCCCCTGGCGGCCAAAACGTTGTTTACCAAAAAATGAGGAATTATATGCAAAACATTTCCCCTGAAGAGCTGTATCCAACGCAGGAAGAATTTTTCAAATCAGACTTTTAGAAGTAGAGATATTGAAGAAAATGCTATTTAATGTTACGCCCCCAAGCAGAAAATTATTTGTCCCGTAGATATTGATGTAAACAGAAACGTGAACTTATACCTTCTAATGGCTCACTTGTGCGTTAAGAAATATTTGAAATTATATGAGAAACATTTTTCACCAAAAATGTTCTCAAACAAAGAAATAATTTTTCAAATCGTACTTTAGAAACAGAGAGATGGACAAAAATAAGAAATATGTGTATGTCCCCTGGTGGAAATATTATGCACTGTTTAAGCAGGAGGTATTCTCAAAAGGTTTTGCAGGCGAGCAATATCGGTCCACGGAGGAATTTTTTCAATCGAGTTTCGAGCTCAGATTTTATTTTTATTGCAAATACATCACAAGCAAAAATAAACACTTATACCCTTAACGGCCAAACTATTTTTTTTACAAAAATGAGAAATTATATGCAAAACATTTCCCCTCAAGAGCTGTATCCAACACAGGAAGAATTTTTCCAATCGGACTGTTAGGAGCGGAGATATTGAGAAAATCGCGATTTACTGTTACGCCCCTGGCGGAAAATTCATGGATTATTTGAAAAAGGGACTAACTAAAATAGTCTTCGATTATAAATACCATCGAAAGGAAAAATAATTTTTTCAATTGGATATTTAGAAGCAAATGTATGAAATAAAATGCATTTTAAAATCGATAGGATCTTCATTTGCGCCCCCTAGCAGTGAAGTTATGCATCGGAATAAATCCGGAACAAATGGATTCCCAATACAAAAAGAATTTTACAAATCGAACTAATAATTGCAGAGAAATGGTCTTCCCGGTTGGACATAGTGATAACATTAGCATGACTCCAAAAGATGCTAATGACACAGCTTCAGTCCTCCTAACAGACGAGAAAACCAACACCCACCCCCCTCCCCCCACATTTTGCAGGGGTGGGGAGGAAAACTTGTTAGACATGTTATGTCAGTAGAAAAATCTTCAACTACAAAACATCGTGCAAGGACAAAAAGGCCGGAATGGATAAAATTCCAGGACATGTAACATAATTTTAGGACATTTCCAGGATTTCCAGGACACATACGAACCATGAAGATAAATAGCATTTGCTCCTGCTAGAAAATGAAAAAAACCCGCAGAAACCTGCGGATTTCAGAAAAGATTTTCACACCTGTTTTAAAGACTTTTTAAGGGCCCTTAGAAACATTTAACAAAAATAAGTAGTTTTTAAGTACTTTAAAAGGTCCCTTAAGAACATCCAACAAAAATAAGGAGTTCCTAAGGACTTTTAAGGACCGTACGCACCTTGTTATTGACATTTTTCAAAATCCCTATTAAATGTGAACAGTTGAAGTTACCAAATGCCACATCTGAATCACTGTCCATATTACCATATTAGTGATTACTCTTTCTCAATTAATACAATAAAAACTCTTATGCTTTTTTGAAAATGCAGTTAACAAAACATATCCCACAAAATTCAAGAGATGAGACCAGAACAACCACGCCAGTTTTTCTTACAGAACTGCATGCAGTTCTGATCAGTATGTAGTACTTTTTTAGTTAATGTGAGAATATGAAAAGCGTAACTCTTTGGACACAAAGATTTCAACTTATGTATATTGCTGTACAGTTTCTTATTAATATTTATTCAGCATGTAGCATGTTGGAAGCATCATTATTCTATGGTCTCTTTCTGAAATAGTATGGTCTACTTTATATGATTTCTGATTACCACAAAAATAAATGTATGTAATTTATATAAAAGTATATACAGTAATTTATACTTGTCACTAGGGGTCCACAAATGTTTTCCACTGAAAACTATGATTTCAGCAGTTTTATTAGTATATATATCTTTTCTGCCATGCAGTGAACTACATCTGAAAAAAAAATCTTGCTATTAATCTATAACGAATCCTTAGTCAGTGAAAAAAAAAATTATGTTTATGTGATTTTTTCTTCCATCACATATTTTTTCAATAATGCTTTCGAGAATCTAGGGAAAATGGTGCAGGCGTTTCATGTCTGCACCTGGGACCTGATCTTTTTGTATTTTACAAAAGGGACTGAAAATAAACAAATTCTGTAGACTATGATTTTTGTACAACTTTTCTGGATATATGTTTGTTACAGTAAAAAAAAAAAAAAAGACCTTCTGGAACTACCAATTATTTCTGGAGATATGAAAGTTAAGATTAGTCCCAGACTATTCATGGTGGAAGAAGTGCATGAACAACAATTCTGCAAGCCAAAGCACTCGATTGTTTGGGGGGGGCTCAAATATATTCTGTACTTGAAAAAATGGGAAGGGGAAGGGGGTAATTTTTGCTGGCTACCAGATTTTTTTCAATTTGTGGAGGCCTGCTTGAACCATCACTTGATCACAGAAAACTGTTATTTCTTTCACTTCACCAAAAACTGGGTTTTATGGAAAGTTTGTTAAAGCATTGGACAGTGGATGTGACTGTTTTAAATATATTTGCAAAAACCCCATCTATTACATATGAAAAGCTTAAAGAGGACATATTTGTTAGGCCTCAAATTGGGAAATTGATGATGGGCTGAGTGAGAGATTGAGAAAACAATGGATAAATGTGAGAAACAAATGTGGATACACTTCAAAAATGTAACTGAAAACTTTTATGGGAAACAAAAAAGATCCAAATTGTAAAACTGAAGTTGCAGACATTTTAAAAACCTCTAAAAACCTTGGCTATAACGCAAATTTGAAAATTCATTTTTTGAAAATGCACACGGACTACTTACCAGAAAATTTAGGTGAACTGAAGAGCAAAGAGAAAGATTCCATAAAGATTTAAGGAAATGGAAAAGAGATATCAGGGATGATGGAAGATTACTGTTGATTCAGAAGAGGGAGGGTCCAGTGACAGAAATAGCTGTGCAAGGAAATGAAAATTAATCAAAAGAAATTTTTATGCGCATAAATTTCTATGTGATAAGGAAATTTATTTGTCAGCAATAGTGATTAAAATTATCGGACAATGTGTTAAACTGCAAATATCTTCTTCCTTAATTTGTGAAAAATCTGACATGATAAAAAAAATGGATTACATATTTGAAATCAGTGTACAAAAATGTTGAATCACTATTGCTTTAGAAACATCAGAAACTGACTTGAAAAAGCACGCAGTGTTATCAAAAGATTACACCTGAAATACCACAACTGAACAAACAAGTAAATGATTAATGGAAATGCATCAACCACTGTAAGCACTGTAAAATATTAACATAGATACAATATTTATTCAATGATATATGAGACAGATCTAAACTTTAATAAATTACACAACCTTGCTTTTAGTTTGTTCGTTTTTTCATGTTATTGCTCTTTCTGACAGCAAAACCTAAATACACTGACAGGAAAAAAAAATCCCAACACCAAGAAGGGGTTGTGTTAGATAAACAACAGTTGGTAGGCGGTGAGAGTACATCTGTAAGATGTTGTCTATGCAAATTTCGCGCTCGGCGCATACGTGTGGCGCTAGTAGCGCCCCTCGGAACATGCAAAGCAGGTTTGCTGTAAATAAGCGCTGTAGCGTTTGTGAGCGTTAGTTATCATTGAGATTCGACGTAGTGTGTTGATGTTAGTCAAGAATGCCTTTAAGAAGACGAAGAAGCCATTATCAACAGCTCAGGGAGTTTGAAAGAGGTCGTGTAATAGGGCTACGAGAAGGTGGATTTTCTTTCCACAATATTGCAGAACGACTTGGCAGGAATGTAGCCACTGTGCATGATTGTTGGCAGCAGTGGTCAAGGGAAGGTACTGCCTCAAGAAGACCGGGTTCCGGCCGGCCACGTGGCACTACTGAGAGGGAAGACCGCCGTGTACGCCATATGGCCGTGGCGCATCGTACTGCGTCTGCGGCAGCAATTCGAGCTGCAGTTGCCATCACAGTGACACAACGAACTGTTACAAATCGGTTACTTGAAGGACAGCTCCGAGCCAGACGCCCTGTAGCTTGCATTCCACTTACTCCAAACCACTGCCGTTTGTGACGTCAGTGGTGTCAAGCTAGAGCTCATTGGAGGATGGAGTGGAGATTTGTTGTGTTTTCTGATGAAAGCCGGTTCTACCTGGGTGCCAGTGATGGCCGTGTGTTGGTTAGAAGGGCCAGGTGAGCGCCTGCAACCAACCTGTCTGCGGCCGAGACACACTGGACCTACACCTGGAGTTATGGTCTGGGGAGCAATTTCCTATGACAGCAGGAGCACTCTCGTGGTTATCCCACGCAGCATAACGGCACAGTTGTACGTCGGTCTGGTGATTCAACCTGTTGTGCTGCCATTCATGAATAGCATTCCAAGGGGTGTTTTCCAACAGGATAACGTTCGCCCGCATACTGCTGTTGGAACCCAACATGCCGTACAGCATGTCGACATGTTGCTGTGGCCTGCTAAATAACCAGATCTTTCACCAATCGAGCACGTATGGGACATCATTGGACGACAACTCCAGCGTCACCCCCAACCAGCATTAACCGTCCCTGTATTGACCGACCAAGTGCAACAGGCATGGAACTCCATCCCACAAACTGACATCCAGCACCTGTACGACACAATGCATGAACGTTAGCGTGCTTGCATTCAACATTCTGGCGGTTACACCGGTTATTAATGTACCAGCATTTCACATTTAAAATGGCTCTTCTCACGCTTACATTAAGCTGTGATCTTGAAACCTTAATCTATTAAATATGTTACCTACACAAATGTATTGCCGCCATTTCATTCCTCTACAACTATTTTTTCGTGGTGTTGGGATTTTTTTTTACCTCAGTGTATTATCTGTCAACAAGATCCACTTCTTTCTTCAGAAAGGTTCTTCCAGAACTCCTGATTCTTGGAGAAGTCAAATATACAGGGTGTCCAAGAATTATTGGACACATTACAAAATTATGTACCAAAAAAAAAAACTATGAGCATTGTCTGTTTTTCTATGTCACGTATTACTAACACGGTTTCAATATTTTTGTTTTGCAGAATTGTTATTCCCAGAATCCGATAGATGATGCTAGGTGTGGCCTGATGAGGAATGTATCGGAAATACACAATCAGTAGTCATGTTATCTGTACAGCAGAAGGCGATGTGTGTGTTATGGCTTGCAGAATTAAAGTCTGTCATTAAAGTTAAAAGACGGTACCGTTTAGAGTATGGTTGTAATCCCCCATCAACGAATTCAATTAAGCAGTGGATGAAACAGTTTAAAGAAACTGGCAATGTGGAACATCGGGGAGGGCGTGGTGGTCCCATTCCGTGGCATCCTCGCTCTCCAGATCTAACTTCATTGGATTATTTCATGTGGGGTTATGTGAAAGATCGTGTCTATCAGACTCCTTGTACTGATTTGCAGGAACTGAAGCAGCATATCAAAGCTGCTATTAATTCCATAACTCCTCAGGTGCTTGCCAATACATGGCATGAAATAGAGTATCGCTTGGACATACTAAGAGCAACCAAGGGATCTCACATCGAAATTTATTAACTTGTGTAGTTACATTGTAAGTTAGTACAGTCAGTTTCTTTCTATCTGTTTAATGTTTTGTTTTATATAATTTTGTAATGTGTACAATAATTCTCGGACACCCTGTATCTTAAATGTCCAAATGATACATCCACACATTATTATGTAGAAAACCTCGTCTTTTAGCAAACCGTTCTGAGTGGAGCAAAGACACGAGGGCGCGCTACTCGCAGATTGGCTGTGAGGACGGGGAGCATGCTGCGACTCACAAGGACTTGTGCACAGAAGGCGATGAGCATCCAGAGATGAAGAAAGAAACTTTCAGTTCTTTTTTCACGCGCTCGCGCCGACTCGTGAGAGATGGGTTTGCCTCCTCGGGGCGCTCCATGGGCAATCCCACACAGAAGAGCAAAAAGAGCCTCTGTGAATCTTGGAGAGGTGCCAGCTAGTTCTGTGTGACACTGGCAAAAAAAAAACCCCCACCTCACTGGGTTTTGTTTCAGAATCCTTAGGTTGAATGACCATTTGGAACCATCAGCTGTGGGCTAATCCCCCACACTGATGTACCTACCTGATTAAAAAGACAGAAAGACAGAATAAATTAAAAGACTCAAGTGTGGGATATGGTGGACCTAACACACTTGAGAAGGACGGTGCACCACGAAATAGGCCTGGAATTTCTAAAAGGCGCATGAGAAAGAGATCACGCCTGAGTGAATGTAAGATTGGTGTATGGAATATTAGAGGTATAAATGGCAAGATAAATGAGTTGATTGAAGAAATGAATAAGTATAGATTGGATGTACTGTGTGTAAGTGAAACCAAAAAGAAGGAAATTGGAATAGAAGAAGTGAATGGCATGGTAAGTGTGCGGTCTGGAGTATTGGATAATGTGAAGGGACAGGCTGGTGTAGGTGTGATTTTAAGTGAAAAGATGAAGAACAACTTGATGCATTACAGCTGCATACGTGAGAGAATTCTTTGGATTCGTTTGAAAGTGAAACTTCAGAGAATTGTAATTGTTGTAGTGTATGCTCCTTGTGACTCGGAACCATCTGATAAGAAGGAACATTTCTGGAATGAGCTAAAAGCTGTTTTGAGCCAATTTGGTGCCGAAGAGAAAGTTATAAGAGCACGGGATTTCAATGCTAGACTAGGCGTGCAGAATGTGATTTCTGACAATGTTCTGGAAGAGTTTAATGATCCTTGTGTGAATGATAATGGTGAAAGATTAATTGAACTCTCCATTGAGAATGGTTTGTGTGTATAAAATGTTTTTCAACCAAAAGTATATCCACACATATAGTTGGGAAAATCATACTCTTGGTCAAAAGAGTGTGATAGATTTTGGTGTTTACGATCAGCATCTGAAACACTTAGTTGTTGACACTCGTGTGATGAGAGGTGCACATGTTGGCTCTGATCATTACTTGGTAGTGTCACGAGTGAAACTGAATGTTGGTTGGAGAAAAAGGAATAGAAAGAGGACTAGGGTCGAAAGAATAAAGGTTGAAAGGCTTCCTGAAGATCATCCGAATTATGCTAACTTACTTAGAGAACGACTGAAGTCGTGTGAGAGGGATGCAGAAAAGAAGTGGGAATGTTTTAAGAACTGTGTTGTCATTGCTCCTGAGGATGTGTGTGGTACCACAGTAGTGGGTAACAATAGAGGTGATGTTTGGTGGAATAATGAGATTAAAAAGGCAGTAGAGAAAGAAGGATGCCTACTTGGGGATGTGGCAAGGTAGAGTTTCTGTGGATGAATACCGCTGTAAGAAGTGTGATGCAGCTAAGCTGGTTTGCCAGAGTAAGGCAAAAGATAAGATGGAGAAGGTGGAAAGGCATGAATTGGCTTTTTGGAAAGATAGAAAGACTTTCTGGAAGTACACGAGACTCAGGAATAATAGGGGAAACAAAGTTGTAAGTTGTGTGAAGAATAGGATCGGGGGAAATGATATAGGGGCCCAATGAGTTAAGTGAAAGATAGGGTGAATACTTCTGTGAGTTATTAGATCAAGAAAGCAAAGGTGATTCTGAGGCTGAAGCAGATGATGTCACAGTGAAGGATGGAAGCACAGGAGGGATCTCAAGAGAAGAGGTGTGTAAAGTTCTAAAATCTCTTCAAAATGGTAAGGCTTCAGGAGTTGATGGCATAACTGCTGAGATGTTAAAATATAGTGATGACTCTGTAATTGACTGGTTAACAGAAATTTGCCAGATGTGCTGGGAGTTAGGAATGGTCCCTCGGGATTGGAAGGATGCTATCATTATTCCCTTGCATAAGGGAAAAGGGGATCAGACTGGTTGCAAGAACTATCCTGGTATTAGCCTACTGAGTGTGCCAGGGAAAATGTTTGGTAAGGTCATTATTGAAAAAGTACAGGGTCTTACATCAGTAAAAGTGTGGGATGTTCAGAGTGGTTTCATGCCTGATAAAGGCTGCACTAACCAAATGTTTGCATAACGCATGATGATTGAAAAGTATCTGGCTGTTGGTATGGAAGTTTTTGCTGCCTTCATAGATTTAGAGAAAGCTTGTGACCGAGTAAATAGGGCACTTCTGTGGAAGGTATTGAATGAATACAGTGTTACTGGAAATCTAAATAGGGTAAAAGCCATTTATGCTAGCAGTAGAGCTTGTGTATGAGTGAATGGCGTTTTATCAAAATGGTTTTCTGTTGGTTCAGCAGTCAGGCAAGGTTGTGTAATGTCACCACGGCTGTTTAATATATTTATGGATGCATGCATGCATGATGCCAAAAGAGATAATACTGGTTTATGTCTTTATGATATTCGTGTGTGTAGATTGCTGTATGCTGGTGAGACAGTCCTGTTGGCAGAGAGCAAAAGTGAGTTGCAGAGTATGTTGTTCCGGATATACGAAGTTTGCATAAAATTCAAACTGAGTATAAATAAGGGAAAAACCAAAGTTATGGTTTTTGAGCGAGGAACTGGTAGTACATACATACATATCACTAAGCTGTTCTCTGGGATTCAGAGGTTAGCTCCACAAGGAAAACACAAACTACCAGTTAATTTTTAACAGATTATTTATTTACTGTTGCCATATCAAACTCCTCCATTACAGCAATCTTGACACACAGCTCAGGCTTCACTGACATAAATCACACTCCATACACAAGATCTTCTATACTTCATACTCATAATCTTTTTCCCATGCAGACACTCCTGAATCTGATCCTCCCATGACTTCCTTGGCCTTCCTCTGCCTTTATTCCCTGCCACTTGGGCTGAAATTTTTTTCTTAGTAAGCATCTCATCACTCATTCTTTCAACATGGCCAAACCACCAAAGCATATTCGTCTCCACCTTGCTAACAACATTTTGCTTCACATTACACAACTCCAACACATCTTCATTCCTCACACAATCAGAACATGTCTTGCCACAAACCCCCTAAGTAACACATTTTCCCAGCACACAAACAACTCCTATGTTTATTCCGTAGTACCCAGGTTTCACTGCCATACATCAGAGTAGGAACAATTACACTTTCATACACAGTCATGCGGGACTCCCTTGAGAACCCATCATTCCTGCGAAAACCTCCCAAAGCAGCCATGTCTTTCAATGAAGAATTCACTCGCCTACTAATTTCACCATCCAATTTGTTCTCTCTGTCAAACATGCTTTCTAAATACAAACTCATTCACTTGGTCAATCACTGTGCCATTTAGACTTATGTTACATTCAGTACTACCAGTTCCCCACTCTAAAACCATAACTTTGGTTTTTCCCTTATTAATACTCAGTTTGAATTTCATGCAAACTTTGTACATCCGGGACAACATACTCTGCAACTCCCTTTTGCTCTCTGCCAACAGGACAGTGTCATCAGCATACAGCAATATGTACACACGGATATCACCAAGACATTAACCTGTATTATCTATTTTGGCATCACGCATGCATGCATGCATCCATAAATATATTAAACAGCCATGGTGATGTTACACAACTTTGTCCGACTTCTGTATCAATAGAAAACAATTTTGATAAAACGCCATTCACTCGTACACAAGCTCTACTGCCAACATATATTGGGTTGTCTGAAAAGTAAAGACATATTTCGGCACCCAATGGCAGTTGGGCGGTTTTGAAAGTACTAGAGGCATGTGCAGCTCTGTTATCGCTATGGCATTCGACAGGTGCCATTTCTAGCTGCAGTCTAAAAGGAATAGTGAGTGATTTGGTTGATTTGTGGAGATTTGACATCAAGTTGAAGATGGAAGACCTAACTGTACATTTTCGCAATATTTTACTGTTTTACTTCCGTAAAGGGAAGAACGTGCATTAAGCTTGTGAACAGTTGCGTAAAGAGTACGGTGATAATGCTCTACAAGAATGTCAGTGCCAACGGTGGTTCGCAAAATTCCGTGCTGGTGATTTTGATCTCAAAGATGCTCTTCGGTCCGAGAGACCAACCGAGGTTGATGACGACCAAATCATGGCATTGATCGAGTCAAACCCAAGTTACACGACACGAGAGATTGCAGACACATTGCACATCCATCATTTAAGCATTCATGACCACCTGAAGAAGCTGGGATACGTAAGGAAGCTCGATGTGTGGGTTCCTCATGAACTCAAAGAAGCTCAATTGATGGCGCGTATAAACATCTGTGATATGCTCATTAAACGTGAGGAAAATGATCCTTTTTTGAAGCGACTGATAACTGGTGACGAAAAGTGGATTGTGTACAACAATGTGCTGTGTAAACGGTCTTGGTCCCGACGTACTGCTTTGCCTTAAACGACATCCAAAGTAGACATTCATCAGCCGAAGGTTCTGGTCTCAGTGTGGTGGGATTTTAAAGGTGTCGTGTTTTTCGAGCTCCTACCAAACCAAACAATCAATTCAAATGTGTACTGTCGGCAATTGGACAGTTTGAAAGAATCCATCATCCAGAAACGTCCTGAGCTCGTTCATTGTAAAGGTGTTGTGTTCCATCAAGACACCGCGAGACCACACACCAGTTTGATCACTCACCAAAAATTATTGGAGCTTGGGTGGGATGTGTTGCCACACCCAGCACTCGCCTGACTTTGCGCCGTCAGACTTCTACTCGTTTCGCTCTCTTCAATGGTCCTTGCATGGTATAATGTTCAATTCAGATGAGGCTGTAAATCAGCACCTTGTACAGTTTTTCGCCACAAAAGGCAGGTCCTTCTATGAACGAGGCATTCTGCAGCTCACTGAAAGATGGCAAAAGGTTATCGAACAAAACGAGCATTATATCATTGATTGATCTTTATTCTTTCTATCAATAAATTACCTTTGCAAAACATGACTAAAATACGTCATGACTTTTCCGACAATCCAATACATAGCTTTTACACTATTAAGTAGATTCCCAGTAACACCATATTCATTCAATACCTTCCACAGAAATGTCCCATTAACTCTATCATAAGCTTTCTCTAAATCTATGAAGGCAGCAAAAACTTTCTTACCAACAGCCAGATACTTTTCAATCATCATGCGTAATGCAAAAATTTGGTTAGCGCAGCCTTTAACAGGCATGAAACCACTCTGAACATCCCACACTTTCTCTGATGTAAGACCCCGTACTTTTTCAATAATGACTTACCAAACACTTTCCTTAGCACACTCAATAGGCTAATACCACGATAGTTCTTGCAGTCGGTCTGATCACCTTTTCCCTTATACAAGGGAACAATGATAGCATCCTTCCAATCCCGAGGGAACATTCCTAGCTCCCAGCACAACTGGCAAATTTCAGTTAACCAGTCAATTACAGAGTCACCGCCATATTTCAACATCTCGGCAGTTTTGCCATCAACTCCCGGAGCCTTACCATTCTGAAGAGATTGAAGAGCTTTACACACTACTTCTCTTGAGATCCCTCATGTGCTTCCATCCTTCACTGTGACATCATCTGCTTCTGCCTCAGAATCACCTTTGCTTTCCTGATCTAATAACTCACAGAAGTATTCACCCCATCTTTCACTTAACTCATTGGGCTCCCATATCATTTCCCCAATCCTGTTCTTCACACAACTTACAACTTTGTTTATCCTGTTTTTCCTGAGTCTCGTGTACTTCCAGAAAGTCTTCCTATCTTTCCAAAATGCCAATTCATGCATTTCCACCTTCTCCTTCCTATCTTTTGCCTTACTCTGGCAAACCAGCTTAGCTGCTTCACCCTTCTTACAGCGGTATTCATCCACAGAAACTCTACCTTGCAACATCCCCAAATAGACATCCTTCTTTCTCTTTACTGCCTTTTTAATATCATTATTCCACCAAGCATCACCTCTATTGTTACCCATTACTGTGGTGCCACAGACCTCTTTAGCAGCAGTGACAACACAGTTCTTAAAACATTCCCACTTCTTTTCTAAATCCCTCTCACCAGACTTCAGCTCCTTCAGCCGTTATCTGAGTAAGTCAGAATAATGCAGATGATTTTCAAGGAGCCTATCAACCTTTATTCTTTCTACCCTGGGCATCTTCCTATTTCTTTTTCTCCAACTAATATTCAGTTTCACTCGTGACACTACCAAGTAATGATCAGAGCCAACATCTGCACCGCTTATCACACGAATGTCAACAACTAAGTATTTAAGACACTGATGGTAAACAACAAAATCTATCACACTCTTTTGACCAAGAGTACCATTTTCCCAAATATATGTGTGGATATACTTGTGGTTGAAAATCGTATATATACACACAAACAGGGCAAGATTTCATCTTTTTTGCTCATTAGCAAATTTTGCTAGTGACCAAATAGTTAGCTAGCAAAACATTTGCATGACTAGCAAGTAAAACTAAATCACATCGTAACTTATTTTCTCATAAAGTTACGCAGAAATTTAAATATGTATATAAATATTTTGACTTACCTTTTTGAATAATGAATAGAATCTTAGATAAGTTTAGTGACTATCTTTATTATTAATTTCTAACAAATTCTCATACCACATGAATATATTTCACTGACATTCTAATTCAGATTTCTTCCCATATGGTTTACGCTCAGGGTGTCTGACTTTGTCATCATATCACTTTATAACTGCTGACCGTGGATTAAAAATCTCTTCTTGTAGCCCTTCTATTTCAATTGTCATCAGAGCATTTAAAGTTTCAACAGACAAATTGTTCCTCCAATCCCCTTGTATTCTTTTTAAAAAGCTGAATCCCACCTCACAACATGCAGTACTAAGTGGAAGTATCGCACAAATTTCTGCTAAACTTAATATGTTTTTATAGGCTTCATATTTTTCTTGGAACATCCTGCTCCAAAAATGCTTTGAACCTTTTTTCATGTCACTTGGATGGTTGTTTGCAGCATCCACTTTTAATTCAATAAATTCTCCACTTACCTTGAATAAATTCAACTCCACACTTTTGCAGTGGTTCCTTAAAATGCTCAACCATTGTCAATATTTCAGAATTTGCATAATTTTTTAGTTCTTGAGCATCACTTGGCCAATTTGCTACTTCAAATACTGTTGAAAGCTTTAATATTTCATCGTCTTGCAAAGATGCAAATCTAAAGTTAATTATTTTCTAAAACTGCATCAATTAAAACATTTTTTTAAATGAATGTATAGCAGCAGTTCTTTTTCTTAAAGATTGACCTTTAAATGTACAATTTCCAGAAAGATGATCCACTTTAACAGTATTTGTAAATTCATGTAAGTTAATGCCTTCTGAAACTTTCATTTCATTTAGCTTTTCCTGAACACTATGAAGTCTGTTAAGTATCTGATGTAAACTTATGTTGTGTGTTTGTATGCAGAGAGAGAGTAGAGCTATTTCACCCAGTACATCTATGAAAAGGTCTAAATGCAGTAGGAAAGTATAAGTCAGACAGTGTTTCAGAATTCCTTGTGCTACCACCTTTTCATCAGATGATCCAGAAACACAGACATCTTCCAAATGCATGACAACTGCCTTCCAGTTATTAATCAAACCTTGACACGCGCTGTAATGGTGAGGTATCCATCTTACACCATCTAATCTTTGTGGAGCTATTATATTTTCATTGCATATTGATGCAATATCTTTTAACATGGTCCTACGTTTAGGAGACCTTGAGTAAAAACTATATATTTGCTTCATTATCATTTTTAAAGTAGTCATATATGTTTTTGAAAAAGCCGATTTCATGGCCAACTCCAGGCGATGAGACATGCAGTGAATATTAACCAACCAAGAACAAGCATCTTTTATTTTAGCCCCAACTCCAGATTTTCTTCCAGTCATAACTGCAGCACCATCAGTTCCCAAACTAACAATTTTATCCATCCACTGAGGAAAGTTCAACTTGTCTGAAAACTCTGTGTTTATTGCCTTTAAAATGTCATTACCAGTAGTAGATTTTAAATCAACTAATTTAATAAAGTGTGTCAGAGGTTCTCCTTGATTGACAAACTTGGCACATAACACCAATTTACTTGTTGTGCAAATATCCGTAGATTCATCAATCATCAAAGAGAAAAACCGAGCATTTCTTAGTTTTGAACACAATGTCTCACAGTTATCATTACCAATGAAGCGAGTAAAACTACTGCAAGCTTTATCATTATGATAGGTAACACCAATATCTGATTTACCTTCAGTTATCCTTTTGTAACAGGAAATAAATTTTTCAAAGAATTTAAACTTTACCTCTGATGTGTATGTAATATGAAATAATCTGTCCATCTTTTTCAAAAGCTCTTCATTTGCTGTTCTAAATGATTTCACTATAGCAGTATCACATAATTCACCTTCCTTGGAAGCTTTTACTGATAATGCTGTCAGATGATCAGAAGATTTGCTATGTGCAGAAACAGATTCTTTTTTTACATTTTGAGTCCGATACTTTTTTATGCCATACTCACGACAAATTTCGCACCAAATTTCTTTCACATGTGAAGGAGATGTATCTATTAAACTGTAATTAATCCAATTCCATTTGTTGGTTAATCTCCAGTTCTGTACAGTAGCAACCTTCACATTTTTAACTGCAGTTGTTGTACACAATTTTCGCTTAAGGGAACTATGCTGAGACGAATTATCACCACGTGATTCACCAGCTATCGTGCTTTGATTTCCTGTTACATTGCCTGGCGCGGTGGAGCTTTCGATATCTTGCAGGAAATTTAAAGCATTGTTCTCATTTTTGAGATGAAGACTTTTGATCAGAAGTTCGCCGTCACTTGCTTACAAATGAATGCAAAGACAACTGTCAACTCATGATTCAAAAAATAATGCAAATAAAACACGAAGGTACACTTAACAATAAACGAGCCTACGTAACACGTGGTTGTTCACTCAAAGAATCCGAAGAGCGCAAAATATATTGAAACTAACCCAACAGAGACAGGGTGAACACAGGATTAACTGGAACTCTGACGCCATGAAGTCGACTGCAGCATACCATCGGTCTCTTACAAAACTAGCCGTTGATTGACAGCCCAGCAGGAATCATGTGATTTGTTCCATTTGAACTCTTGCTAAAGTGAAAGACAAATATTTGAATTCATACACACTGCATATCTGCCAACTACCACACAATGCCGTAGTTTCTACGGAATTAGTTTTCTGACTACAGAACTCACTATCAAAACTACGGATTCTACAAATTTTTCTTTTGCTATTATTTTTATGATATACACGAGATTCTTAAACGGATTCGCGGAATCCCGCTTTTTTTTTTTCTTGTCATCAGTTAGATCATTCTGAAGATCAATATTTGAGAGAGGGGGGGTCGTTTTCCATCTGGAGATGAAATTTTGTGCTTCAAAACTTTCGAACACAGTAGTGAAACGGAGTAAGAAAATTTTGCCGTAATCGCAAATTTTTCTCCCAATGTTGTCTTTGTGTCCGCTTTTCTTGTTAAATATCATTTTATTGCATAAATGTTTGCATTTTAGCTTGAAACTGTGGAGAACAATTTGCAAAAACGGAAGTTGGATGCTGCAAAATTTTCCAGTAATCTTCAGGCACGAGATTCTTCTGCGAATTCAAGGAATTCCATCTTTTTTCGTTATTATTGGAATTCCGCCTTTACGAAACTAGAAAATGAAAGTTCGACGGAAATCGGATTTTTTCCGTAATCATAATTTTTTCTCACGATGTTGCCTCTGCCAAGTATTATTGCTCAATAACATTTTACTGGATAAATATTTGTATTTCAGCTTGAAAATACGAGGAAAATTTCCAAAACCGGAAGTCAGACGAAGCAAAAGATTCTTTCGTAATCGTTTACCCCCTCCACGAACACGTTTCATAAAAAAGCGTCTATCTATGCCCCGCAATAAGGCTAGTTACTATGGATAAGACTTCTGCTAGTGTTGGCAGGCTATTTTCCAGTAACATTTTGGTTTGCTTCTTTCGGTTTGGTCTACCATCCTAATAAGTGGAATTATTCTTGCTTATTCATCACTGATCATTAGAGCGCAGTATTTGATGCATGCACGACTATCAAGACTTGTGGAAGTGGGCGATCGCTTGGCTTAGGTTACGACAGGAATTGAGGACAAAGTTCGTGGGGCAAAAGAAGGGAGGGTGGCAGAGCAGGTGGTCAAACAACCAATCCATCCCAGAGCTCCTAAACAGCCCTCTCTTTATACGCCTCACTCGACTGTTCAGGCGGCGCTGCTGGGCCAAGACATGCGCAATGACTCTGCATTTCTAATCATTTGCATGTCCTACCCTGCTCTGCATATCCTGTAAGTTTCACGTGATTACCATCATTCCTTCATGGTGTTGCAATTTTTACAAACAGTAGTTCATTTTATCAGCATGATGGCATTTGACGATTTATATACTGCACTAGCAAAATAAGTATGCTCTAGAAATAATTACATATACAAACTACAATAGGTTTATTTAATGAAAGACTAATAATAAAGAACGAATGTAATATTTAAAAAAAGTACAGTAACCCTTTGCATTTTTAACTCTCCACTGCCTGCATTTTTTTACAATCATATTAACGAATTAAATTTCCACAATGTTTCGACAAATTTGCCTGTTTTAGTTAGATTTAAATTAATTTTTACTTGTAAATTACTTATACACACACATTTCATCAAACCTTTAATTTGTTAGCAGATGTGTTTTACAGTCTAACACTGGTTAGATACCTATTTCAAACATCAATGCAATAGAAAATGGAAGCACAGAGCAACATAGCAATAAAAAGTGCAATTCTGCAGATTTTGGTTATAAATCAAAATGGCACCAGATAAATTCAAGCTATACTGTTTAATGCAAATCTGCTGTAATTTTTTAAGCTAATATTAAATTAATGATGCATTTAAAAGGCAATAAGTTTAATATCCTTACTTACCACATCTGTGAGTAATCTGGGACTGATGTGCTGGTGGTTCCTCTATATTTGGTTGTTGGGTTAGCGAAACTGACATGCTTTTTAATGTCAACATTATGAAGTTTCAATTATTTTCAACTTTGCTGTCTCATAAAAGTATAATGAGTAAAATTGGAAAGTAGATTTCTTTCCCTACATTATATAAGGGCTCTTTATGTACAACAGGGTGCTTTTGTGTGAAATCCATAATGAGTCAACAGAGTCCATGACAAGAAATTTGATTTTGTGATTGCAGTTAGTAAGAAATGTAGATTTAGGAGACCATAAAACTCCAGAGTGTCTACCAAATTTGGAAATGCAATTTCATGACCAATTAAATTAAAATTTTTGCACTTCTGCCAAAAATAGAACACATAGTGAAAAAAATGGGATAAAATTCCAGTAGTTCGCATAAAAGTTTAAAAAATATGAGGGTTGTGCCGAAAGTAATGCAAAAGTGGACATAACTGACAGAGGTCATTCAAATTGCACATGTTGGTAGAGTAACTCTTTTTCTATACAAAGGTACTACTCAACATAGTCTCCATCACAAGCGATGCATTTGCATCATCGTTGAACCCAACTCACGAATCCTCTTTGAAAAAAATTCAGGTGTGGACTGTTATACCCACTTCTTTACAGCCACTTTTATCTCATCTGTGCCATCAAATCGTTGTCCCCGGAGACTGTTCTTCATTGGACCGAACAGGTGGAAGTTGAATTAATTAAACAGACATTTGACGTGGACCAGAAACATCAAACAGAGGTCCTCGCTCTTTCCACGTTTTTAAGTGAGTCACGGAAAATTATTCATTCACCTTCTGATTGTTTGTTCAGTTTCTGCTTACCATCTTTGGTGAATCCCCAGCATCATGCGGGACTCCAAGAAGCAACCTGCCAAATTGGCTTGGCAGTTAAGTGTATGAGAGTCTGAAGGAATTCGAGGCCGCTGTGGTGCAGTGGAAGCATATCCGGCACGTAACTGGAAGACCCTGGGTTCGATTCCTGGTGGCGGCCAATGAGAATTTTTCCGTGACTCACTTAAAAACGTGGAAAGAGCGATGACCTCTGTTTGATGAGGTGGAAGTTGGACGATGCCACAGTGCCTGTGCAGTGGATGGGGGACCACTGACCAGCCTAATTTGCTGATCACCTGATTTGTTCCCAAAGATGTATGTGGTCTCGCATTGTCATGGTGAATGTGGATTTTTTTCAGATTCTTGTTCGTTTTCTTCCTTCTTATGGCTTCTCTAAGCTTCTTGAGTGTTTCAAAGTATCGCTCGCTGGTCACGGTACGGCCACATTCCAGAAAATCAAGAATGAAACCCCAGTTATTCCAAAAACAGTCACCATGACTTTCTGAGCTGATGGATGGCTCTTGAACTTCTTAGGCCTTGGTGAAGTGGTGTGACACCATTCCATGGATTGATTCTTCATTCCAATATTCCGGATCGTACAGATACACCCATGTTTCATCTCCTGTCACCAGATCGAAAAAAACCCTGTCTTCATCGGCTTCAAACGCTTCCAGCAAATCAGAGCAGCCTTCCACCCTTCTCTCCATCAAATCAGGTGTCAACCGCCGAGGTATCCACTTTCCATTAAGTTTTCCACCATCTTCTGTATGGCATTGTGACCAGTCCAATTGTGCAACAAGCTCACAGATTGCGACTCATTTCTCTGCGCGAATCAATTCATCCACTCACTGACAATTTGTGTCACTGGTCACAGATGGTCTCCCACTGCGTGGCTTGTCGTCAATGCTGGTTTCCTCTTCTTCTTTTTTTTTTTTAACTTTCTTATCCATCTGTGCACATTGCTCTTGTCAATGGTGTCATCTCTGTAAACATTCTGAAGCCTTCTGTGGATGTCGGATAGCATGCACCCTTTCTTCCTTCGTCAAGAACTCAACAACAGCATGTTGCTTCTGCTTGGAATGCATTATTTACCTGCAATGAAGAAAAAGGGTTACTATAGAGGAACAGTTTGGGTTACTATAGAGGAACAGTTTACCAACATGTGCAATTGAATAACCTCTGTCAGTTAATAAAAAAGTTATGCCCACTTTTGCATTACTTTCAGTACAACCCTCGTAATTAAAAATGTCAACTGCAAGTAAAAATATGGATGGCACTGAGAAAAATTAAGACTTCAAAATCTTCATTTTTTGGCAGCATCATTACATGTTTTTGACTGTCCATCTTTCCAATGTAATTCAAGCCAATGCTGAACCTCACAAAACACACCGCGCACGCACGCACACACACATCATCATCATCCACGATCTTGAAGGGAAAAATGGCTACCGACGATTTGGAATTTTGGAATGATTTTCTAAACAAAAGTCATACCAATGCAGAAAGACGCTGAAAACAAACTACCGTTTGCAACCACCCTATACCTGCCAACTTCCAAAGACCAAAATACAGAAGATTTTAGAAAATTTTCCCTAAAATTCATTTTTATAAGTTTAAGATTAAGAAAAACGATTCTTAAATTTAAAAATATTTTTTTTTATTTGAAAAAAACAAAAAAAAAAGATAAAAAGGTTCTTGATGTGTACTACTGTATATTGAAGTGAACCATAGTACAGTGTTAAAGTTTACTATGGTATACTATGCCATTAGCTTTAAAATATATATAATATAGAGATAATTTATTTTAAACAGAAATCTAAGAAGAATCACAAAACAAGACGATATAAAATAAAGGGTGTATCTGAAATAATTTCACTCTTCAAATATCATTTATTTTTCAAAATAAATTTTAGCAATTTTTTTTTAAAATCAAATGTGTAGAGGGTAAATTACTTTTATGCGTCTTAATAAATAACAAGAAAGATGACACGGAATTTTCGGAAGTAATAAGCATGTCTTTTGAATGCATTCTGATGCAAATTAAATTTATCAAAGCCATTCAAAATAGATGGAACCGGTTTGGAAAACAATCAACCGGTTCCAACAATTGATAAAACATCTACTTAGTTCTACCAGCGGCTAAAAAATATGTTACGAAAATTAACAAATGGTGAACAAAAAGTTTCTCATAGTACAAGGAAGGTACCAGAGATGAAGAGATTTTGAAATCAAACAGTTAAAAAGAGAAATATAGGAAGAAACATGATATAAGTATATGTCTGCTAGTGGGAAAAAAATTGCATAACAGAAAAGTTTAAAATTATTCTTAATGGAAAAAGCTATGCTAAGGGAAAAGAACTTTTCAAATACGTCTCCCAGGAGCAGACATGGCGAAAAAAAAAAAAAAGGGTTTTGACCTTTACGCAGCTTGTGGGAAATCTTTGCGTTATCTAAAGAAGATAATGCTCCACATCTCTGTTGTAGTGAATGGCATACAGTAAAGAAGAAATTTCTCAATAATATTTTTAGAAGCGGCGATACAGCTGCAAACTGAAGTACATAAACACCACCTACCAACAGAAATGTGAACTACAAAATTACACATATACTAGTCTAACGTGTTCTACAAGGTAATAGCATCCGGTGTTGAAAGAATTTTTTAAATCCGACAAGTAAAAGCAGTGATCCAAAGTAATCAAGGTAGTTGCCTTCAATGCACGATCTTATTGAAGGCAACTACCTCGATTACTTTGGACTATTTCTGAATGAATTTGAATTTTCCTAAAAGCAGTGATATATTTGCGCCCCTAGTGGCAAAATTGTGCACTAGTTTGGAAAGAAAACACACACACACATAGTTTGCATAGTTAGTAGTATCTGACCGAAGAAAGAATTTTAATTGGGTTTTTAAGTCCCACAGATATTGCTGTAAACGGAAACTTGAGCTTATGCCCTATGGCGGCAGCCTTGTGCACTAATAAAAATTTGAAATTATATGAGAAACATTTCAGCGTGGAAACGCTCGCCAACAAAGAAATAATTTTTCAAATCAAAGTCTTAGGAGCAGAAATATCAAAAAAAAAAAAAAAAAAAAAAAAAAAAAAAAAAAGATATGCGTTTACACATACTGGCGGAAAAACCATGCATTATTTTAAGAAGTATTCTCAAAAGGTTGTTCGGTATCAGTCCACGAAAGAATTTTTTCAATAGAGTTTTCAGGAGCTCAGATTTTGCTGCAAACATATCAGGTGCAGAAATTAACACTTATGCCACCTGGTGGCAAAACCATTCTTTATCAAATATTAGAAATCATATGCAAAGGATTTCCCATCAGGAGCTGTATTCAGTGCAGAAATAATTTTTCAACTCAGAGTTTTAGAAGCAGAGATATCGGGGGAAATGAAATTTACCTTTACACCACCTAGAGGAAAGTCTATGCATTACTTGAAATTTTTGAAATTATGTGAGAAACATTTTACACTGAAAACGCTATCTAACAAAGAAGGATTTTTTTTCAAATCCAACTCTTAAAAGAAGAGATATCGACAAAACTAAGATATACATCTACGCCCCTGGTGGCGAAACCATGCATTATTTTAAGAAGAAAATATTCTCAAATGTTTATCAACATGAGCGGTATAGGTCCACGAAATAATTTTTTTCAATCGAGCTTTTAGAAGCTCAGATTTTTCTGCAAATACCTACGAAACAGAAATTAACTCTTACCTACGAAACTCAGAAATTAACTCTGGTGGACAAACCATATTTGATAAAAAATTTGAAATTACAATCAAAACATTTCCCACCAGGAGTTCTATCCGGTGCAAGAAGAATTTTTTAAATCGGAGTTTTTGAAGCAGAGACATCAGGGAAAGCGGAATTTATCTTTACTTCCCCTAGTGGACAGTCAATGAATTCCTTAAAAATTTTGAAATTACATAGAAATCATGTCGCACAGGAAACTCTATCCACCAAAGGAGAATTTTTTTAAATCTTACCATTAGAAGTAGAGATATTGACAAAAATAAGATATGCATTTACGCCCCTGGAAAAACCATGTAATATTTTAAGAAGAAAATATTCTGAAAAAGGATTTATCGACATGAGTAGTATTGGTTCACGAAAGAATTTTTTCAATCGAGATTTTAGAAGCCCTGATTAGGCTGCAAATATATCAGAAGCAAAAATTAACACTTATGCCCCCTGGTGGCCAAACTATTTTGTACCAAAAATTAGAAATTACATGCAAAATATTTCCCATCAGGAGCTGTATCCGCTGCAGAAAGAATTTTTCAAATTGGAGTTTTAGAAGCAGAGATATCGGGGGAAATGCAATTTACTTTAATGCCCCCTAACAGATAATCTATGCATAACTTAAAAAAGTGACCATACTTAAAATAGTCTTCGACATAAATAGAATTGAAAGGTAAAATAATTTTTTTAATCAGCCGTTTAGAAGCAAATATATGGAATAAAATGTATTTTGAATTTGGCATCATCTGCATTTATGCTCTCTAGCAGCAAAATTGTGATTCGTGAAAAAAAACTAAATAAAGGATCATCATTCGCACATTTCAAGCTTCCCAATGCAAAAAGAACTTTTGAAATCGGGCAATTAGTTGCAGAGATATGGTGTCCACAGACGGACGGATGAACGGATGGACAGACAGACGGACGGACAAACTGATAACATAAGCACGATCTTTTTTACAAAAGATGTGCTAATGAAAGCACACACAAAATGCCTAGCTACCACTCAAAACTAGAGCATGAAAAGACTGCCGGCTTTCTTCCTTCCTTGGCTCCCAGCAACAGCGCCTCCTCGCTTTAGTTTTCCCCATGGCAGGACTAGATAAAAAAATAATAATTAAGAAAACTATTTTCCCGAATTTTTCACGTAACTGGCTGAAATTTGTACATATACTATTATTGGCTAGGAGATGACGACCCTAAAAATTTCAAGTGAATTGGCAAAAACGTTTTTAAATTAGCCTTAAAATGCCGATTACGAATTCTGGGCATGCCAGCCACATGATAAAGAGCAAATAAAAAAAATTATGGCCCGTTTAAAAAGTTTTTAATTGATTTACACAAAATTTGGAGGGCTCATTCCTATTAGCGATTTATGGCATTGGTCAAAATTTCAGAGATTTTCATGAAAAATCCACAGAGATAAACTTTTGTATTTTTAATTCCACTTGAAAAAATCCTGGAGAGAACCGGCTGGCTGCTGTGGGCAGGGTTACGGAGAGAGGTGCAGTGTGTGCGTCACTGCTCTTGCTTCGTTAGCCACGATCTTGCTGCTGCGGTGAGTCACGTTTACAACTCGTAACCCCACCCATGTGTTCGACAAGGATGGGTGTTTAACAAAACAATTCATTTTTGTTTCAGCATTTCTTTTTTCATCTGACAAAAAATCTCCTAGATATAAAAAACAACAATGCAAAACTATAGCTAAATTGAAAAAAAATACGGGCACACTTAAGAAAAAGGTGAGAATAGAAAAAGGTGAGAGTATGCATGTATGTATGTACACATTATTATGTGATGAACAACCAAAGGAGGCTGCTGTCTATGAGGCGGTATTCATTTAATAGAAGCACTTACGTACATTTACACCAATTTTTATGGCACATTTCCATCGGGAAGTACCAAAATCTGCATTTAGGCTTTTTTTTTTTTTTTTTTTCCTAGCCTAGGCCTGATTAAATACTTTGGAGATGTTGAAAAAAATTAAATAGTTCTTCGAAAGAGTGGAAGTTAACTCTGACTTACGTTCAGAAAATTATACAGATGTAATTTTAAATGCCCATACATTTCTTTATACTGTTTTGCTATAATGTGAACAAAAAAGAAAACAAGAAAGATGACGCCGAATTTTGGGTTGTAATGAGCACGTCTTGAATCTTTTCTGTTGCAAATTAAATTAATCAAAGTTATTCAAAGTCAATGCAACCGGTTAGAAAAATATCAACCAGATTTCTTCAATTGATAAAACATCCAGAAATAGAAAATAGCTACTAACTTCCACCAGCAGCTAAAAAGTATGTAATGAAAATTAACAAACTATGCATAAAAAGTTTCTCACAGCAGAAGGAAGGTATAGAAGACAGATTTTCAAATTGAACAGTTAAAAGAGAGAAATAAAGAAAGAAACATGATATAACTACACCTAATGGGAAAGTAAAAAAATATTCCTGGAAAAAATTATGCTAACAAAAAATAACTTTTCAAATATGTCTCCAGGAAGAAGAGACAGTGAGAAAAAGGTTTCACCTTTATGCACCCTAACAGGAATTATGTGCATTGTTTAAAGAGGATAATACACCACATCTATTGTGGAGAATGGCATATAGTAAAAATAAGAAATTTCTCAATAGAATTTTTAGAAGCAGAGATACAGCTGCAAGCAGAAGTACACAAACACCACCTAGTGATAGAACTGTGAACTATAAAACTCCTCAAATACTAACCTAAAATATTCCACAAGGTAAATGACATCCAGTGCTGAAAGTATTTCTTAAATCGCACATTTCATAGTAATACTTTTCCAGTTGTACAACATTTAGTAACAACTGCATGTTCTGATGTACTGTGCAAGTACAAATTGTACGAGAGCCAGAATCATCTGCAACAGCACACCATTTTATCCTGGGAAATCATAATAGCCTATTTATCTTTTATCTCTGTCTTTAAAATAAAACCAAGATCACAAAGATTACACAACCATTTCTACTTGTACTGTCATCAAGTTTATAAATTTTTTTCACTGACTTAATAGCAGTTCCAGTACACAGTGGAGAAACTACAAGCATTCACTTTTCTTTTAGAGACCTGTGACTACCAAACTAAATAGACAGATATGATAGACTAGATTAATTAATTTTGTGTCTTGGCCTTCAAGCTGGGTCAAGCTTCGGCCCTGGCCTTTAAGCTGGGTAAGTGCTAAAGCCTGCCCCCTCCAGTCTGTTTATGATTGGTAGCTTTTTTTTTTTTTATACAACATCTAAACACAGAGATGCCAAGTGCTACGGATCCTCTGTAGTTTCTACGGATATCATGTTCAAACTACGGACTTACGGACAAGGTGTGAAAAACTACGGACTTACGGAGGTGTGAAAAACTACAGATTTTTCCAGAAATCTCTGATACTTCCGGAAAACTTGTTTTAAAAAAAAAAAAAAAGGCAAGCATAGTCAAATGTAGTGATTTTTGCTGTAACGTCATGAAGCAGTCACACAGCAAGCATGTTTGGCTGGCCGACAAGCAAGCGAAAATGTTGCAGAGGAGATCGTTCTGTATGATCACGTGACTTTGTACGTGGCTTGCCGTGGGATGGCGTTCGCAACGCACGACGTCTGTTAACTTCGGGAAAACCATAACGGTTGCCTCCTGAACTAACGTAAGTTGTCGGAGGTAGACTAGAGTTGATTTCACGTTTTCTGTTCTTGTTGTTAAGTTAAAAGTTGATTAGTTGTGGTGTGACGTGAATTGCTGTAGTTATGAAGCGTGCTTCAGTGGCTTCCAGTTCCAGTGGTGTGAAAAAAATTAAAAATTCGCAGCAGTACAAAGAATGTTATTCGTTGGAATTTCCATGTTTACAGCGGTCGCGTGTTTCCGTGAATCATGTGTTTTGTGGCATGTGCAACTGTGATATTTTTCGGTGGCTCATGGCGGACGGGACGATTGCCGCAGGGATGTAACTTTGAAAAAACATGAACATATGGTTTATTTACTTGCAATAGCATCGGGTAAATGGCCACCTGCCTCTACTAATATTCTTGGATCTAAAAAGCAAAAAAGTTGTCAAAAATTCAAGGAGAGTTATTCGCAAGAATTTCTGTGTCTAAAATCATCTCGGGTATCCGAAAACCATGGGTTTTGTTCCCCGTGTGCTGTTGATTTTTCAATCGCACACAGCGGAAAAGGCGATTGCGGTCGGCATTTTCACTCTAAAAAACAGGAGGAATAACCATAAGCGTGTGGCATCACACACTTATGACATAACATATTTATTAACATAACATATTTATTAAAAGGTGGAGTTGAAATGGTATGTATTTTTTGTGTATTTACTCAAGTTTTTCTTTCCCCATTTTAAGGGGGCTTAGGTATGTTGCAAAATTTATCCAAGTATTGTCCCCGATCAAGATTAACATGTTGCTAAAAATGTAGCAGTGTACTCTGGGAAATACGCATGCTACCCTGCAAATTTTAATGTGGGAACTTGACTTGACTTCACTACAGAAAAACTCTGGGCGCTGAGCATATGGACTACTGATGACTTCCTTCAGATGTTAGCATCTCTGAAAACATATAAGACTATGATGTTCTATGAGTTTCGGAGGTTAATTCCTCAAAGCAAGATCATCTACCAATCAAAGTTACTAATGGTATTTAATTTTACTTACTAATGATGTATCAAATGTCTCCATTTAAAATGATCTTGGCACATCACTTGAGCTTCACTGACATCCATCACACATCTTACACAAGACCTTTTGTGCTTCGTGATCATTATCTTTTTTTCTTGCAGGCCTTAATCTGGTCCTCCTACGATTTCTTTGGTTATCCTCATCCTTTCTTTCCTGGCACTAAGACTGAATAAATTCCTTAGTTATTATGACCAACGGGAATCATTGGCTGTGGACTGATCCCCCACACTCATGTAATGCTTAAGACTTAAAATATTTCCTTAATACATCTGATGAGCAATCATAATAAGCAGCTTTTTACTGCATGGCTCTGTTATGTTCGATACATTTTCACCACTACTATCATTTGACCAATATATTCAGAGTACTAGATACTTTAGAAATCAGCTTATGTCTTACCTCAGACAATTTTAACCCTGCGTGCATGTAATTGTGCACATATTGGTTTATCTTAACTCTATTGGCCAGCAGTATAACACAGTGCAATTTTCACATTTCCTTCTACTACACATACTTTAGAGAAGAGAGAAAAAAAAACTTTGTTAAACACCAAAGCACATTCAGATCACATTCAGATGCATAACACACTGTTTCTGTTGACTGATTTAATTCATATTTGAGATAAACCTCATCCACATAACTAACCACTTCATAATAATGAATAACTAAGCAAAGCCCAATAATTATAGGTCAGTATTACTATGTGAACAAGCCAATGTTAAATATATTTAAAACATTGAGAAAACAAAAATCACTAACTCACCCTGTCAAATTTATCTCCAAATTTTGTGAATGCAAACAGTGGCTGTGGTGGGGTATTTTGAGGCCACTAAACAACACAAAAATGAGACAGCAAACATTACACAACTATAAAATTAATATTGACACAACAGGTGGAATTAAAAAAATTCAGTACAATTTAGAGAATTGGTTATTTTAAAAAATAAAAACTGATATTACAAAGATATTCAACCAAAATCAATATCTGCTGTATCAGCAGACTAATATATCAAAGAAAAATTAAATAAATAAATTATTTATATTCCACAATTATAATTCAACAGCTGCTTAGACTAAGCTTTCTGTATTCATGCAGCGCTCGCATCATCATAATTTTTTTCCCTTACAATTTTGCTTTCTCCCTAAATATTAAAAAAAAATTCACTTTTCCTTAATTTTTGTTGAACAGTAATATCTCTCCAGAGCCTCTTGACTAAGTGGGCCACCCTGTTCTTTCCCTTTGTTACTGACTAATCAGATCACATAAATATTATGGAGTTTTCTTTTTTAATTGGGCTTATTAATTTTGCTATTCCTAGTTTCTATTGTTGTTGTTGTTGTTTTTTTTTTTTTTATCAATGTCATCACTTGGTTTTAGTGATTTGCAACATTAATGCACAATTTCATCAAATACTTTCCTACAGACAAGTTGAGATTTTCATCCAGGTCAAACTGAAAATACTTTTGGTTCAGCTAAATAAGTAGCTTCAGCAGGGGTGATTGTGGGGTGAAACAAGAAACCCTGACCTCAGTGAGGACAGAATAATGTGAACACCAAGCTCAGAGACATGCTTTTTAATGCAGCTGCGTACATCACAATACGCAAAGGTATCCACCACTTTTTGGTTGTAATAGCTTTGTTTAGAACCTGAAGGTCCTGTTTAAGTGCATTTAAAATGTCTTGTTTCAAAATTTCTTTCAGGATGACGATGAAATGAGCAACCTAATGGACTTTGAAAGACGGCTAATTGTTGGTGCCACTGTGAAAACAGTCGCCAGAGTAGTGGAGGTATCAAGAGCTACTGTGTCATAGAGCTATTGTGTCAAGAGCTACTGGTAGTGGAGGTATCGAGAGCTACTGCGTCATGACAGCATACTGTGTTCATTTTAAAAAACCTCATCTGCAAAGCACAAGAGGTGCTGGAAAACGACCCTAACTGATAGAGACAGGAGAACAATAAAGAGGATTGTTACCCGTAATAAGAAGACCACAGTGCCAAAAATTAATGCGGAGCTTAATCTTCATCTCAAAACCCCAGTATCAACGGAATCAGTGTGCAGGGAACTGCATAAACAAGATATTCATGGCAGAGCTGTTATTGCAACCGCTGGTGACCCGGGTGAATGCACAATGGCGATGGCAGTGGTGCCAGGTATTGTGATGTACGCAGCTGCATTAAAAATCATGTCTCCGAGTTTGGTGTTCACATTATTCTGTCCTCACTGAGGTCAGGGTTTCTTGTTACACCTCACAATCAACATGGATTGCCGATTCATGCATGGAAGCATGTAACGTGGTCGGATGAACCCACATTCACATCATTCCCCACCGCAGTACATGTTATGTGTGGAGAGCACCGCCAGAAGCGTACAATTCAGAATGTATGCTTCCAACAGTGCAGCATGGTGGTGGTCCTCTCATGCTCTGGGCGGTCATATCATGGTTTTCAGCAGGTCACCTTGAAAGGATGGATAACTAGCAGGGCATATGAAACTATTTTGGCCGACCAAGTCCATTCAATGGTGCTCAGGCATTGTTACTTGCAGGGGATGCCATCTATCTACATGATAATGCTCCAGTTCACAGAGCTTGGAATGTCCAATCATAGTTTGAGGAACATGAGGATGAAACTTTCACACCTTCCTTGGCCTCCCCAATCATCAGATTTAAACATCATCGAGCCACTGTCGTCTGTGTTGGAAAACACAGTAAGACCCAGTTATCCTTCTCCTGCATCTCTCAAAGACCTGGAGCAGTTTCTGTAAGAAGAATGGTGTAACATCTCACTAACCACCATCCAGGATTTGTATGCATCCATTACAAGGAGAATTCAAGCAGTTTTGAATGTCAATGGTGCTCCACATTCTACTAGGTACGCAAAATTATTTTCCTAGGTGTTCACATTATTCTATCTAACCCTTGTACGAGGGGGTATCAAAAAGTTTGTGCAATCACCCGAAATTATTAAAGCTACAGAAACCATTTTTATTTTATTTTGTTATATATACATTCAGTATACTGTACAACATAAATAATATTTAGCAACCCCCCCCCCTCTCTTTTTCAGGAATTGAAAAGTCCATGATCATGGAGAAAGTTGAATTTCACTGTTTGATCAATTTCCTTCATCTCCAAGGAAAGGCAGCTAAAAAATTCATCAAGAAATGTTAAGTGCATATGGAAATAAGTGTCCAGCATACGAGACTGTGGCAAAGTGGAAAAGAAATTTTCATCAAAGTGGTCGTATGACCATTATTGACGAACCAAGGTCCGGACGGCCATTTTTGACAGATGACCAGACAGTTGTGACCAAAGTGGAGAATTAATCCTTGAAGATAGGCGTACAACCATTGAAATGCTTTGTCAAGAAGTTCATCTAAGCTATGGGTCAGTGTGGAAAATCATACATGACCGATTGAACATGTCCAAGGTCTCAGCGAGATGGGTACCTAGACTTCTCACCCCATTCCAAAAGGAAGTTCGGGCACAATCTGGGCAAAAAATGTTGGATCTTTGTAACGCAAATTGCGAAGATTTTTTTGACTGTTTGATTACTCTGGATGAGTGTTGGTTATACCTCTATGATCCAGAAACCAAAGAAATTAGTAAACAATGGGGACATCCCTCTTCACCACCCCCAAAAAAGGCAAAAGTGCAAAAGTCTGCCGTCAACATGATGCTTTCTGTTTTCTGGGATAAAAGAGGTATTATTTTAACAGACTACCTTCAGAAGGGTCAAACTATTACCTCTGATTACTATTGCAACCTACTGACCAAATTAAGAGAGCAAATTGAAAGCAAAAGAAGCGGAATGATCACAAAAGGGGTACATTTTTTGCACAACAATACACCAGCTCATTCAGCAGTCAGCACCATCGTCACTGTGAGTCGTCTTAAATACAATATATTGTCTCATACGCCATACTCTCCTGATATGGCACCAAGAGTTCTTTTTGTTTCCCGAGGTGAAACTTCCACTACGTGGGAGGCGATTTGATGACACTGATGACATCATTTTTGAGGTAGAACAGTGGTTTCAGGTGCAATCTGAGGTGTTCTGCACTGAGGGAATAAAGAAGGTCAAGCAAAGGTGGGAGAAACATGTGGCACTGGATGGTGCCTATGTAGAGAAGGCCCAAGTACCTGAATAAACTTTACTTTTCTAGCTTGTTTAATTCTTGGTGATTGCACAAACTTTTTGATACCCCCTCGTATATTTGGTCTAAGCAGGAGTTACCGGGGCTACACATAAAGTAAGGTAAAAGCAAAACTGATGTTTTTTTTTGTTTTTTTTTTTACTATTGAGGGTTTGGGAGATTAATCACTACCGTGAGCATCTCAATGTGCTCCTAGCAGTCGCCAGTCCCAAAATTAGGGTCACTGATTCCCGGTATGAGAAAGAGAGAACGCCAAGGAAACGACTTGGAAACAATTTCACAAAGCAGTGTATTGAGAATAGTTTCATCTCGATATGTTGCCAGAACAGACCACCGATGGACGACCGAAATTCTAGAATGGATGTAACTATGTTTTTGTTACAAGTCAGGTGCACTGTAGTCTTAGGGCCTTCCTGCTGGTATTTGGCTGATTAGGACAATATTTTATGTAAATAATTTTCCATGTACTAGCAAAACTATGTTTTACAAATTATCTTTTATTATTATGGTTGTTCAATATTATTTTAGAAGTGGTGTGCATATTCGTTAATTCTTGGGATGACCTAAGCTTAACTTCTTTGGTAATTTTTATGTGTTTTTACTTCTCAGAGTTTTGCACCTTGGGTCTATGGATTCCATCTCTCATATTACCACAGTGCTTTAATACTCATGCTCCATTAGCTAGTGTATTTTTAAAAAACATATTCTTTCATTATTTAAAAGTTTCAGAACAAATGTTACTGAATAACTGAAGCGATGAAAGATTTCCGTCTTTAGCACGATTTAATTATTAAAAGATGAGAAATATATACAATTAAAAACAATTAAAACCATGAGCACTTTCAAGGCAGCAGCTGCCTCTTCTTCAGATGTAATAAATAGATACACATTTAATCTATATATAATATAGATCATTGCATTGTGGGAAGCATGGTAAGTTAGCCAATAGTAATCTACATGCGTCAAAAATGTTGCGTATACTGTTGGCCCAATGGTCTGAAGAAGAAAACATGGAAATATATAATAGAAATAAATGGTGTAGGGTGAACATTCAATTTTAAGTTTATATTACAATTTATAATTTACATTTTTAATAAGGGATTTCCAAATGTTATGTAACTCATAGGAGGCATGTTCATTACAACATTGCTCACCGGAGGCCTCTATATACACACTTTCAGCAATTAAAAGATCACCAGGTTTACTAGGAGTATTAATTATTCTAACATTGCTCCAGTCGGGATTAAGATCATCTTGTGCAACAGATTTGGCTAGTGATGTACAATACATGCCTGTTTTAATATTGTATTTGTGTTCTTTAATTCGTAATGCAATATTGCGTTTTGTAGAACCCACAAAATTAGAAGCTGCTTGTCCTGTAGTTGCCTTAACCAGAGGGATATTGTAAATACCCCACTGTCCCATTTTGCTATTCCGTTCACGATCCTTACGAACTACTGAAAATAAGTTTCGTGTGCGTGAACCAAACTTCAAGTCATATGGTTTACATAGTTATGTTAAGGCTCTCGTTAAATGTGGATTGTATTGCATAGAGCCAACATATATGGAATTGCAGTTGGAGTTTCTTAACAGGGTAGTATGTAGGGCATATTTGACCTTGCCAAACACTTGCCAAATCAGATATTTAGGGAACTCATATTGCTCAGCCAAACCAAAAATGTAGTTAACTTCTTGCTGAAATAATTCAGTAGTTGATGAATGTGAGTGAGCTCTTCTAAACATATAGAATAATGCTGTCAACTCATGTTGTTTAGGGTGTGATGAATGATAAGGTATTAAAACAGGTGCATGACTGGGTTTTCTATATACACAAGTGGTAATGCAGTTAAGGCTATAGTCCTTACAAATAAGAAAATCAAAGTAAGGTAAGCAGTTATTAGTTTCAAATTCTATCGTGAGCCTGATAGTTGGGAACATGGATGATAGTTCGTTGGCGAATAAGTGTAAATCATCCCAGTTGTGAGGCCATGCAACCAAGATGTCGTCAACGTACCTTAAATAAAGCAACGGGCGGTGAGGGAAGGAACCAATGACCTGATTTTCAATGTGCTGTAACAAAATTTCAGCTATTTATTACATCTGAAGAAGAGGCAGCCACTGCCTCGATAGTGCTCATGGTTTTAATTGTTTTTAATTGTATATATTTCTCATCTTTTAATCATTAAATCGTGCTAAAGACGGAAATCTTTCATCGCTTCAGTGATTAATGTCGCACGAGTCTTCAATATTTGTTGCTCATTGTACCGCATAATTATAGTTATTCAACATTCAAATTCACATAAGCATGTGGAAAGCAGCAGTATCTACTTTTAGAAACCTGCGTCTCAGCTTGGCCAAGGAGGAAACACACTTATATTTTCTGCTAAATTGTAGGGACTTGGGAGTGATTCCACGATTTCTGCAAATCCATACTCAAAGATTATCATGGCATGACAACAGAATACTCAGGATTGCCGAAAATAAAAGGCTATCAAGGGTTATACGCAACAAAAGAGGTTTATTGGATCTTCTAAACCGTAAGTGCTACTTTGCTCACCTAACCTTTGTCAAAAATGAACACCCAGCTATCGTAGATCAGGGTGTTCATTTTTGACAAAGGTTCTTCTGCTAATTTAAGGAATGAAATCAAGACTCTGACTTGCACCCATATCAAGAAACTGTGTATGTTAGTCGACAAAAGTGTCGGAAAACAAACTGACTACCGTCGTACCTACCATGGTAGACCGGAACACCCAGCTCTAACAAAGTTTAAAAATCTCAGTAATATTGAAATTAACAGTCTGCAAACAAAGGCCTTAAATAAGGGAGCAAAATTCTCTTATCCACCACAGAAAGGATTCATACTGAACACTATTACCCAGGTGGAAAGCATAGTTAAATGTATTCCTGAACAGCATAAGGATTACGCCAGAGTGATAATGGCCCATACCTTACAACATGACTCTTGTTACCCTATCCCACAACCTGATCTTATTCAAGAGCAGAGACAATTGGTTGAACTCAAAAATAATAATGACTTGTCTATTGTGCTTGCAGACAAATCTAGTCAGATTGTGTTGTTGAATAATTGTGACTATGTTCAAAAAATGCATGAAGTTATTAACACTATTCCACACAAAACCATTCAAAGTGATCCTAGTCAGGTTAAATGTGTATCTATTTATTAAATCGTGCTAAAAGGCATATTCTTTTCCTGAAGGTTTTTCACATGCATTCACCCCTCCCCCGACTATTGTGTGCCTGATATGTTCGGACGGGTTAAATTGCATAAAGAGAATTTTCCCATTCGTCCTCAGGTGTCAGGCTATGTTAGCCCCACCAGACCCTTAGAAAGAGCCTTGGCACAATATTTAGCCCCTTATACTGTGGATTCACTTTATTCTATTAAAAGTTCCACAAAGGCTATAGAAAGACTGCGATCGCTTCAGCCACAATCGCAGCCTTTCATTTTGGCATCTCTTGATGTGGTCTCATTGTACCCTAATGTACCTGTTGAGGCCACACATCAGATTATTGAGGCAAAACTTGCTGATTCCCATATCCCGAGTTCAGAAATTAATGCTATTATGAACGCACTTCGTCTTGTTAAGAAATGTTCATATTTCAAATTTAAAGACAGCCTTTATCAACAGTTGGAGGGCTCCCCAATGGGTTCCCCCCTGTCTGCTGTTCTAGCTGAAATTTTGTTACAGCACATTGAAAATCAGGTCATTAGTTCCTTCCCTCACCGCCAGTTGCTTTATTTAAGGTATGTTGACGACATCCTGGTTGCATGGCCTCACAACCGGGATGATTTACACTTATTCACCAACGAACTATCATCCATGTTCCCAACTATCAGGCTCACGATAGAATTTGAAGCTAATAACTGCTTACCTTACTTGGATATTCTTATTCGTAAGGACTATAGCCTTAACTGCATTACCACTTGTGTATATAGAAAACCCAGTCATGCACCTGTTTTAATACCTTATCATTCATCACACCCTAAACAACATAAGTTGACAGCATTATTCTATATGTTTAGAATAGCTCTCTCACATTCATCAACTACTGAATTATTTCAGCAAGAAGTTAACTACATTTTTGGTTTGGCTGAACAATATGAGTTCCCTAAATATCTGATTAGGCAAGTGTTTGGCAAGGTCAAATATGCCCTACATACTACCCTGTTAAGAAACTCCAACTGTAATTCCATATATGTTGGCTCTATGCAATACAATCCACATTTAACGAGAGCCTTAACACAACTATGTAAACCATATGACTTGAAGTTTGGTTCACGCACACGAAACTTATTTTCAGTAGCTCGTAAGGATCGTGAACGGAATAGCAAAATGGGACAGTGGGGTATTTACAATATCCCTCTGGTTAAGGCAACTACAGGACAAGCAGCTTCTAATTATGTGGGTTCTACAAAACGCAATATTGCATTACGAATTAAAGAACACAAATACAATATTAAAACAGGCATATATTGTACATCACTAGCCAAATCTGTTACACAAGATGATCTTAATCCCGACTGGAGCAATGTTAGAATAATTAATACTCCTAGTAAACCTGGTGATCTTTTAATTGCTGAAAGTGCGTATATAGAGGCCTCCGGTGAGCAATGTTGTAATGAACATGCCCCCTATGAGTTACATAACGTTTGGAAATCCCTTATTAAAAATGTAAATTATAAATTGTAATATAAACTTAAAATTGAATGTTCACCCTACACCATTTATTTCTATTATATATTTCCATGTTTTCTTCTTCAGACCATTGGGCCAACAGTATACGCAACATTTTTGACGCATGTAGATTACTATTAGCTAACTTACCATGCTTCCCACAATGCAATGATCTATATTATATATAGATTAAATGTGTATCTATTTATTACATCTGAAGAAGAGGCAGCCGCTGCCTCGAAAGTGCTCATGGTTTTAATTGTTTTTAATTGTATATATTTCTCATCTTTTAATCATTAAATCGTGCTAAAGACGGAAATCTTTCATCGCTTCAGTGATTAATGTTGCACGAGTCTTCAATATTTGTTGCTCATTGTTACTGAATATGTATGCCGTTTATTTAGACAAAGCCCTTCACTTTTCATTAGTAAATTACTTTCTTCTCATGTTTTGTGTTGTAGTGGGTGTTTGTCTTCCTTCAAAATGCAGTTTTCTTGTATTCTTTTGGACTGGTTATTTCGAGTATGCGTTGGGCAATGTGATTTAATTTGCTGATATTTGGGTTATTTATCCCTTTTAACTTTTGTTGAATTTAACCTTAAATTTAATTTGTCCTTATAGCAAACTAAATTAGCAGAAACCCACATTTTTCTAGTCGCTGTAGGTACAAGAGAGATTTTCTTCATGCTTGCTCCTGACGAAGCCATAAGAGAATCAGTTATTAATCTCCAATCCCTATTTTCTTCTGATTTTCTTTAAAATTGTTTTTGTTTTTTGTTTGCTCCTGTGCTAGTTTGCTTTGGGAGTTTTGGGGGTTTTTTTTGTTTTGTTCTCAGGTTTAGTTTGTTTTTCTTTTCCTTTTTTAAAACATTTTTCTTGCTTCGTTTGTAGCATTTTTTATGTATTATGGTTTGATCTTTCTCTTATGCAGTCTTTGGCGCTTTAGAATTTCAAAGTTGTTCTTTGTTTGGTGCTTCTAGTTGGTTTTTCAGAGATATATATATATATACAGGACACAACATACATACATACATAATCATTAAGCTGTTCTCTGAGATTCAGAGGTTAGCTCCTCAAAGAAAGTTCATCTGCCAAGTAAACATTTAACTGAATGGAACTAGAATTTACTTACTGTTGGTGTATCAAATGTCTCCATTAACAACGATCTCAGCCCGTAGCTCCAGCTTCATTAACATCCATCACATGCTGCACACAAGACCTTTTGTTGTACTTCATACTCAATCTTTTTCTTAAGCAGACATTTCTGAATCTGGCCCTCCATCCTCCTATGATTTCCTTGGCCTTACCTTTCTTTCCTGCCACTTGGGCTGAGAAAATTCTCTTAGTCAGCACCTCAACATTCATTCTTTCAACAGGACCAAACCACCTAAAAATATCAGTCTCCACCATACTAACAACAATTTACCTCATATTACACATCTGCAACACATCTACTTTCCTCACATGATCAGAGAGTGCCTTACCACAAACCCTCCGTAAGTAATGCATCTCCTCAGCACACAAACAACTTCCATGGCTTTTCTGCGGCACCCTAGTTTCCCTGACGTGCATCAGAGTAGGAACAATTATACTTTCATACACAGCCACTAGAGGCTTTCTTGAGAACCGATCATTCCTGTGAAATCCTCCTAAAGCAGCTATGACTTTTAATGAAGAGTGCACTCTTTTACTAATTTTGCCATCTAATTTGTTCTCTCTGTCAAACATGCTTCCCAAATATATGAACTTGTTCACCTGGTCAATAACTGTGTCATTTAGACTTCTTTTGCATTCAGTACTAAGTGTTCCTCACTCAAAAATTATAGCTTTGGTTTTTACCTTATTTATACTCAGTATGATTTTCATACAAACATCATACATCTGGGACAACATACTCTGCAACTCACTTTTGCTCTCTGCCAACAGGACTGTGTTATCAGCATAGAGCAATCTGCACACACTGATATTACCAAGACATAAACCAGTATTGTCCATTTTGGCATCGTGTATGCATGTATCCATAAATATCAGGTAACCGAAAAAGTGTTGTTGCCTTTTCTTAAGTGTGGACCCACTTACTGAGTTTCCACGCCTTCCCAAGTTGAAGCAGAAGCAAAATGGTTTCATCACTTACGTGGAACATTTTTGAAAGTTCTTGACACGTTATGGGAAAATCATTTTCAACAGCGATTTTCAAATCTTTGTGATTAATGACAGGTCTTCCAGAGCGTGGTACATCTTCCATCATTTCTTGACCAGAAAGAAATGTTTTGTACCACCTTTGTGTCGTTGTTACAGCATTGCTTCCACATGCAGCAATACATATTTTACGACATGGCTGTATTTCTTTGTGGAGCTAACCTCTGAATATCAGAGAACAGCTTAGTGATATGTATGTATGTATGTATGTATGTATGTATGCTCTGCAGCATTTGTGTCGAGTTTAATTTCATAAAGCAAACACGATCAAATAACATTAAGTTTAACAGACATTTCGAACGCGTTGTAATTCATCAAAAACCAAATTGAACACAGTAAAACTTTCCTTAATGAAAGACTCATATTCAAACTTTACGACACACCCAAAAACACGAATTATGCACATTCATTTGCTATTAAATCAGTTACTGCAGCGATCTCTACCAAAAAGCGACAGAACTTTTTGGTTACCTGATATATTAAACAGCCAGGGTGACATTTACACAACCTTGTCTGACTCCTGCACCAATCGAAAAACCATTTGGATAAAACACCATTCACTCGTACACATGCTCTACTGGCAGCGTACATGGCTTTCACACTATTAAGCAGTTATGCCATCACACAGCAGTAGATGGCATAACTGCTGAGATGCTAAAATATGGCAGTGACTCTGTGATTGACTGGTTAACTGAAAATTGCCAGTTATGTTGGGAGTTACTGATCTGGAAATACTTTTATCACCAACAATATATTAAAAATGAATATGTATTTTCATTTTCCCTGTTTATATGCATAAGGTTTTGTGGGCATTCACTATGTGCTGTGTAAGTAGAAATTAACTGAGTAATATGACTTGTGACATCTTCAATAAAAACCCTTATAAAATTATCAGAAAAGCGGTGCATTTTCCTAGCTAAATAATTTGAAATATTTGATGATGTGAAGTTTACAGCTTCATTAAAAAAATGTAAAGACAAATAAAAAGTAATTAAAATTAATTTAAACACCAGTTTACCTTATTTTTTACTCTTTGTGCACCAGCTTCAAAAAGTACTTCTTCAAGTAGTGCATCGGACAAAACACTAAAATTAGGAATTCCATCTGACATTCTTTCCTTGATATCATCAAGAGCCATACAGTAATGTTTTTTAAGCCTTTCTCGTACAAACCTAAGAAGACCTGTTTTGCATTCAGGAGAAATTTCATTTGTAAAAGTAGGTGATACTTCAAGTGTGGCAATGCCATGCCGTAATCGTGGTCCGTTCTTGATTGGATGGCACTCCCCATGAGGGCCACCTGCTGTTCTTTTAGACAGTTTAACATTACGCCGCTTTCTCACACAGTCTACATCCATTCTTTCAATTGAACTACCTTCTGAGGCACTTTCCTCTGTGTCGTCACTGATTGATTCTCTTAAGTACTTGAGCTGCCTCCTGTATCGTGGCTTCTGAAGGGAAGGGACAGGCATTTCTTCAGATTCACCACCTGGAATAATCAATTGAGTAACTTACCCCATGTTAAGTTGTCTGACTTAATATCCAAAATGATCAAATGATAACAGAATTTGGTTAACACACACAGCAAAAAACATTTCATAAATGAACACAAATTATCAAAGCAATTGGAGGTAGATTACAAAATGGTTAAGTACATGAGTGTACAACACTGATTACACTGATTACAAATGAAGCTAGTAATAAAACTGGAAGGAGACCTACAGGTTTACCTTCAGAGATAGCATACAGAACCAGCCAGGCAAATTATCTACCCCTTTCTGCATGAGCTAGCAGATGGTGTTTATCTGTGAAATGTAATGTTACCAAAGGGAAAGAGCTGTTTCTTTCCTAGATGGTAGACAGATGTTACATTGCCTTGCATCATACCAATGCCCAAAATCATGAAGATCTAGTAGAATGCATATATAAATTTTGAAGATTACAATCTGTTTTTTGGTGTAAATATGACAAGGATGGTAAGTCAAATGATAATATCTGAAAACTTGAAAATTTCGTTGTCCTGGAGTGGGAATCGAACCCGCGTCTCCCAGATAGCGCCTGGGTATGCTAGCCACTACACCACCCAGAACGAACAAGTCTCAAGTTTCTGATTAATTTGAATATAACCATCACAGGATTCGCTAGTCGAAGCAACCAGCATTCATGTTTAGCGAATCTGGAGGTTAAGAATCCAATCCTGTGATTGCCTGGAGCAGATAAATCATGAATGAAATACGGGATTACACCATATAATACAAATTTTGAAGATGACAATCCGTTTTTTGGTGTAAATATGACAAGGATGGCAAGTCAGATAATATCCAAAAACTTTAAAATTTCGTCGTCCTGGAGCGGAAATCGAATCCGCGTCTCCCAGATCCCGCTCCAGGACGACGAAATGTGCAACCCATAATTTAGGTAAGTTGTGCTTGGTTTATTTCTTTGGTCAATGCTTTTTCAACATATATGATACCTATCCCTTTGCGCTGATCAATGCCAAGCATGGTGTTACAAATCTGTTCTGCAGGACGACATAAGAAATTTTCATAGAAGTTTTCAGAAGCCTAAAATTTGTTGCCGTTTCACTGATCTGTCCACTGGTTACCATGAATTTACTGATGTGACGCTTACCGGAATGGAAGCTTGCATTCCCTTTTCCGACATATCTAACAGTATTTGAAACAAACCTTCCTTCAATAAAGCCTGTTTTTCCAGATTGTAGCTCTAAATAAATAAATAAACAATTTACAACAAAGGCAAGTAACTGATCTATCACACAAAAGCAAATTTCATGGGAAAATACATGAAGTATGCTTGAAAAAATCTGCTTAAACAGCAATCATTCATTTTGATTACATTCCATTAATTCTCTCAATTATCTTGAAGGTTCTGTTGTTTCACTTTCATTAAGAAAGGACCTGATCACCATGATTTCTCATTTTCTATGAATTCTACTTGGAACTATACAAATAAATTCGTTCTCTCTCATAATAACAAGAGCTTTTTCCTTAAATGTAATCCACTTTCAGGTGCAAGAAATACACAAAATGACAGACTGGTAAAGCCTCCTAACCAGTGGTTAGATGCGTTCTGATCGTGTGAGGAATGAAGAAGTGTTGCAGTTGTGTAATGTGAAGCAAAATGTTGTTAGCAAGGTGGAGACAACTATGCTTTGGTGGTTTGGCCATGTTGAAAGAATGAGTGATGAGATGCTTACTAAGAAATATTTTTTAGCCTAAGTGGCAGGTAGGAAAGGCAGAGGAAGGCCAAGGAAGGCTCAGATTCAGGAGTCTCTGCAGGAGAAAAAGATTATGAGTACGAAGTACAGAAGGGCGTGTGTATGTCGTGTGGTGGATGTCAGTGAAGCCCAAGTTGTGTGTCAAGATTGCTGTAAATGGAGAAGTTTGATACAGCAACAGTAAGTAAAAAATCAGTTAAAAATTTATCTGGTAGTTTGTATTTCTTTGTGGAGCTAACCTTTGAATCTCAGAGAACAGCTTAGTGATGTGTGTGTGTGTGTGTGTGTGTGTGTGTGTGTGTGTGTGTGTGTGGAATTTCATGCAAACTTCGTACATCTGGGACAACATACTCTGCAACTCACTTTCACTCTCTGCCAACAGGACTGTGTCATGAGCATTAGAGCAATCTGCACACACGGATAATTACCAAGACATAAACCAGTATCAACTGCAATACAAATTGTCCTTATTTTGTCCCCATCATTTAAAAATCCACCCTATTCGGTACATAACAACCATAATCACGAACTTGAAACACCAAATCTGGTGACCATTTTCCTGATAATTTAAAGTCTTTTCACAAAGTAACTTTTAAATTTCTTATCTCTTTTAATAACAATTTGAAGAAACAAGGATGCATTAATTTTCTGAAAAACATTTCCATTTTGATGGGGAAGCATAATCCATCTTGATAGGTATTGCCACCAATGGTGAGTGATAATAATAATTTAAAATTTCATGATTAGTGAGAAACTATGTAAAGCGGTACATGAAAAATTGCCAACTGCACTTCAAATTGCCAAGTCTTTTCCAGAATACCTAATTTCATCTGTAATGACACCATGTTTGGCATATATTTGTTCTATCCTTATCCACAACACTATGGCTTGCCCCAGCTCATAATATTCAGCATTTTTTATGTTCTTTATACAATCGAATCCACTTACTTTTCTGATTTCAGATATGTCCAATTGCTAATACAATTTTCAAATACATTTGAACATTTGAAAGATGATTCATAATGAATTGCTGACTTGAAGAGCTTTTTTTTTCTTCCTTTTACTCACAAAATAAAAACATTTCATGGACACTCAAGACAATTTTCTCCATTGCTGCAAAAAGAATTTGGTTGAAAACAGAATTAGCAGAAATCACACTTGTAACAATTCACTGCCCATACGGTGCACGGCTTCAGAATGTAGAAGTGGAAATGCCCTGAATGGTAAAACATTGTTGTCCATTTTATGAAGGTCAATTCGTAGGACAACACTCCTTTATCCCATCACTCTCAAGGCACTAATACCTGCTGATAAACTCTCACTCACACACACACACACACACACACACACACACACACACACAGCTGTGTAACTTCAAATGCAGTAATGCACTCCTGCAGGCAAAGTGTTGAAATGAATCAATAGAGGTGTTGAAGGGAGAGGGATGGCATAATAACTGCGGACAAGTTTCATAGAAAATTCTGTGAACTAGAAATAGTAAGAATAAGAATTACACTTTGAATGGCATACAAAAGGTATGTGAACTATGCTTCCAGAATTCCTTTCTGTGCAGATGGCAGTTTAAAGAAAATGTTTATCACACTTTGTAAACATTGTGTGCTCTCAGTGTATGCGCAGTTGGCAGACAGTACAGTAGCAGTTCATCAGGAGAAATTTCAATGTGCGCACATAATCAGGAAAATTCATTCCAAGGTTACAGTAGGTAAAAAGTGATGGTGGTGATTTAAAGAGGTTTGATTATACATGTACTCTACAGTAAGGACCCACTTGGAAGGGAATTTGCAGACACATTATTTTTTCCACTAGGGAGCAAAACAGTTATATTGGGATTTGACATTATAGATGTATTGTGCCAAATCCAAATATACAGGGTGTTCCCAAATTTTTATGACAGGCAAAGAGGAGTGATAGTACACATAAAGACAAATAACTTTTGCAATGGAATGTAGGGTGGCACTCCACTCCTAGTGCCCGAAAAACGTTAAGTTCCACGTCCACGTTGATCCTCCAACAGTGGAGAAAAACACAACTTACCTACATTATGGGTTGCACACTTGTGTTGGTGAACGTAGAGGCAGGGCAGGACTCAAAGGAGGTGATCGAAGTGGCTCCCAAGGGCGTCGTAGCACAACCCACACCGACGGATGAAGGACTGTCGCACTCTCTCGTAGACTCAAGGTGTGGCATTGATCTGGTCCGCAGCAACAACGATCTTCGCGACGAGATCTTCCGGCGACTCCACAGGCATCTCGTACACCAATGTTTTCAGGTGTCCCCAGGAGAAGAAGTCCAGTAGATTCAGGTCTGGAAAGCATGGAGGCCAAGCTACTGGTCCGCCCCATCCAATCCACCTGCCGGGATACATCGCATTCAGGAAGTCCCGGACCACAGTGGAAAACTGTTCAGGGGCCTCATCATGCATGAACCACATCTCTCCGAGCATTCTGCGAAACACTCTGCATCAAACCGGGAAGTACTTGCTCCAGGAACACACATGGTACATGGCGCCAGTCGGACGTTGTGGCAAGATGTATAAGATCCATCAGCCAAACACCAAGGATACCTCTACTGGTGGTGGCGAGTGGCGGTGAAATGCGGATTATCATTAGCCCAAATGTGCTGGCTGTAACTGTTGAAAATGCAATTCCATGTAAACATCACTTCATCCCTGAATAGCACTAAGGCGGGAAAACGGTGTTCATCTGGAGCAGTCACCTGATGAACTGTACCCGCCGGGGATAGTCATCTCCGGCCAAAGCTTGGACCTTCTGCATGTGAAACAGATACCTGTGTTGCTCGTGCAGAACTTTCCACACCACACTGTGAGGAACACCCATTTCCACTGCCACTGTTCAAGTACTTGTGGATGGGGCTACTGTGAATTGTTGCAAGATGCACTCTTCCATTTCCCATGTCCGCATAAGACTGTTGACGCCGCGCATCACACCTGGAGATCATGAACGAGCCAGTCTCCCACAGGCGTCGATCAACTCTGGCGAATGTCGCATGGTGAGGCATACAACGAATCGCTCGTGATACATCCTTGCTGCCGCACTTCCATTGCAACGTGCTCGCACATACATCAGATGCATAACTGCCAATTCCTCGTATGAGTAGTCCCCATGTTATGCACAACTCTTCCACTATTTCCGGCCATCTTATGCTGCATGGTGTTAACTCTGTACTGTTGATGAATCTGTTCCCATGAACCCGCTGCAAATACCCCAGTGCATGCTGGTCGTGACACTCAATGCATCAGGCACAGTGAGCCAGGACACACCGGGAGACTAGAAGAGAGTGTGACAGTCCTTTATCCGTTGGTGTGTGCTGTGCAATGACGCCCTTCTGGTGCCACTTCAAGCACCTCCATTTAGTCCTTGTTCACCAATGCAAGTGTGCAACCCATAATTTAGGCAAGTTGTGGGGTTTTTTTCCACTGATCAATGTGGACATGGGACTTAACATTTTTTTGGAGGGGTGTGCCACCCTACGTTCTATTGCAATATTATTAGTCTTTATGTCACCCCTCTTTGTTTGTAGCATGAATTTGGAACACCCTGTATATATAATTATATTTGAATCTGACACAATACGCTACTTCAAAAATTGCCACTACTCTAAGTTGATCATAGTTTTCTTTGCAGTTATAAGTTTTCTTGCACAAAAATTTCTCGCTAGATAATGCAAAATTCAATTTTTATTTGAAAACTACTGCTGCATACTTAAAGAAACTATCATGAAATGCCTTCACCATATTAGTTTAAGACTTTTGTCAAGAGATGCTCATTGTGCCTATGAATTTAATAGCATCCTGAGATTTTAGCATTTCAATTTTGTTTGAATAAAACTTTGGTATAACTATAACTCTGAACAAAGACAAGAGCAACTCTTTTCTAATCCTGTTTGTGGTTGCATCATCAAGGGAATTTTCAATGCCATTACACATGGCTTTTGTTGATGTTGTTTTTGTTTTAATATGTGTAAATGGTAAGCAATGCTTTAACCTGAACATGATTTTGCCACACTACAGTTTAAAATGACAATACATAAAAATATTACATAGGATGATAATTATGCTTTAAGTAATAGGCAATGCTGTCTTCAAACATTTTAACCAGCATGATGTTGAGGAGACACATCTATTGCAATTACCTATTTCCCAATGTAAGAATCTGTCCAATGTAGTCAGCTTCCAGTGATTAGAGCTTGGCCCATCAATGGAATGGAAATTCACAGGATTATCTAAATGGTTTGCAACTTCATTTATTGATGAAAAGCCTACAAGTTTCTGCAGTTTAAAAAACTTATGGCTGAACTGTTTCAGCTAAATTGAAAAAATGAGAAATGACAATGTCTCCAAATGATGGAGGGAACAAGAGGGGCAAAAGTGTGGTAAAACTAGTCCACTTTTTACAAAAAGAAATCAGCTCAAATATTTTATTTACAATAACTACAGAAAAAACAGAGGCATAAGGCCATACTAATATAAGAGTTGTCAAACAACATAAAAAGTAGAGTATAAGCTGTCAGAAAATGAAAAGGGACAAAATACCAACATTCCTCATATTAATGCTAATACAGAAATATGCTATAACAAACACTAAATCAATGGCTCATTTTAAGTACACATTCAACAACAATAAGTAATAATATCACATACTTTTGAAATCTTTCTGTCCCAATTTTAGTTCTTTGATGAGCTGCTTGTAGCGAGCATCCCACAACATCTGCTGCCTCTGTACAACACCAGGATGGCTAAAATTTCAACCATAATACTGTTTTAATATGAATTATAAAGCAGACCAATGTTTGCATATATAACAAATAACCATAATATAAGACACCTTTTATCATACAAAAACATTCTATATCAGTCGTCTCTACAATCATCTGTTATATTTTCACAACTGTGTGCCCAAATGGTGTAAAGCTGGGATGGATAAACCTTAGTCATAAGAGAATATTGTGAGACTGAAATCTACATTACTAAGCATAAAATTATTTTGCTCAGTCAAGTAATTTTCCTTAGATTTGTCTGCACATGATATGAGGCATATTTGGAAAATAAGTACCATTTGGCTATCTATTACAGTTAAATGAGAAAGCAGAGCTGCCAACTTTTCAAAATCAAAAACCGGGTCATCAACGCGCATTTGGCGGTGCATGTGTTTACAATTTATAAATAATAAAATTATATATTATAGGTTTCTCTATTTTTTTATTACAGTTAATTACTTAATACAAATAAAGAAATATTTTCAAAAAATAGTATTTAAGTATAAAATGAGATTAACAAACCTTGTTAATGAGTTTCAAGTACTTCTAATATTGGATTTCTTTAGTAAAAGTCCGCTATTAAAGGTTAATTTTTTGACGTGCATTAATGCAATTGCATTTTGGACTTACCGTTAATTTGGTGAAGATTCCAAGTTGAACACTCCCAGCGCGTGGATCCTGGTTTTTTCCCGTATTTCCGTTTTGTAGATGCGGCATGGGGTTTTTTTTTATTCAGTTGCTGGTCCACTTCAGTTCTTTCACCCATTGGCTTTTACTTGGGCTCGTTACTAAATGAATTTTTTCCTTTGCTGCTTCCACATATACTTCTATACGTTTTTTTACCTGAGGGCTTTCGGTAACACTCCGTTACCGTCATCTAGGGGACGTTTGCTCCGACCAGCACGGACCGTGTCAGTAGAACTTTTGGGTGGTTCTCGCGGGCTGCATCTGTTAGCGGCTATCGCTTCCTCTAGGGCGTTGTGGCGCCATCTCTTGTTGGTCACCGATCTCATTTTTCGAAATTTTCCATTTTTTTGCTCAAATTTAATTAAATTCCTCCAACTGTTTCTTAAGATATTAAAGTCATTGTGGTTTTGTGGAATAACTCTTTTACGGGTCTTATAGAGGTTATTTTGCATGAAAGTTGTTGTCAAATTTTCGAACTAAAGCCTAGTTCATCATCAGGACTATGTCACTGTTTTCAAATTTTCGAACTAAAGCCTAGTTCGTCATCAGGACATAGTCCTGATGACGAACTAGGCTTTAGTTCGAAAATTTGACAACAACTTTCATGCAAAATAACCTCTATAAGACCCGTAAAAAGTTATTCCACAATCACTATGAATAGAGGTGCCATAAATTCATTTACAACTGTCATTATGGTTGCAAACTTTTGCTCTATTTTTTTCTATCATTACCGACTCTGCTATTCTGAGGGTGTTTTTTGGATTTACAGCTTTTTATGATTTTTATATTTTCAAATTTAGGATATTTTTGGTTAGTCAGACAATATTGAATAAGTGCAGTTTTTTCTTCTTTTTTCTGCCAATTTTTTACATGCTGTTTTAACCTGTGTTTAAGCTTACTTTTGGTACTTCCTATATATGCCATTGGAGGATTTTCTGTAATAGGAATTGAGTAAATACCTGCTTTTTCTAACATTTTTTATTTTTTCATTATTTTTTATTACTATATTTTTGATAGTATTTACTTTTCCTCCAATTTGAATGTTATGCTTTTTACAAATATTATTAATTTCATTAGTAGTACCTTTAATGTAAGGAAAACCATTCAGATATTTGATTTCTTTTTTATTTACTACAGCATTATTTTTTATTTTCTTTAGTACTTCTGTGTTCCATTTTTTTATTAAATGGTTTGGATAACCAAAACTACCTGCAATTTTTTTTATGAATTTAATTTCTTCATTAGTGAACTGAATATTTTCTGAGTGTGTATATGCTCTTTTAATTAAGGTTTTCAGACTATTGCCTTTTTGTGGATAAGGATGTGCCGAATTGTACGGGATTAGAACAGGAACAAATGAGCTTTTTCGATACACTCTGTATTGCAACTTATTTGTGGATTTTATAAACTTGTACGTCCAAAAAGGCTATTGCATTACTTTTTTCCATTTCTACCATGAGTTCTATTGTTGGGTATTAAGAGCTGTTACATTTGGTTAATTTTCTTAACTCTTCTTCGTTCAGTTTTGATAGAATGAAAATATCATCCACGTATCGACAGTACATTTCTGGTTTTTCTTCCATACGATGCAGGACATTTTCTTCAATCTCGTTCATCACAACCTCAGCATATAACATTGATAATGGTGAGCCCATTGGGCCTCCTAAACAGAGCATATACGCACGTCCAAAAGCATCAGAAAAATCATTACATTAAACATTTGAAAAAGAAATATATACATTGAAAGCAAGATGAGGCTGTTTAGAACAATTGTGTGGTTAAAGCATAAACATTAAACAAGGTTCATGACATAAAAGTTGAAGAAATGCATAACACTTTTACAATGTTAAATACAATATAACCTAGAAAGAATCAATATTAATTAATTACAATATTTAATTTCGAAGACTAATATAAGGAAGCAATCGCGTGCATCTGCTGTCGTGAGACATTTTCTTTGGCTGGTTGCCAAAGACAGAGGGAGAGATTTTCTCTTGCTCTGGGCAAAGAATATACAGCTGCCGCAAAGAACATCAACTCCTGTTGAGGCAAACATGCTTACTGTGTGACGGCTTCGTGACGTTACTGCAAAAAACTACATTTGATTATGCTTGACACTTTTTTTTTTTTTTTAAATTAAGTTTTCCAGAAATATCCAAGTTTTGGAAAAATCTGTGGTTTTTCACACCTTCTTCACAAGTCCATAGTTTGAACATGATATCCGTAGTACTTGGCATCTCTGTTAATGATGTGATGAGTGCTTGAGTCTGTGCAGAAATGCGAGGCTAAGTGTTGTCATGCAGCAAGAGAATGCCGCGAGTAAGCATGCCATGCCTTTTGTTCTGGATTATGCAACACAATTTCTCCAGGGTCTCACAATAAGCTGAAATATTTACTATTCTGTCTTTAGGCAAGAATTCAAAAAGCAAAACTTCTTGCCTGTCTCTAAAAACTGCGAACATGATCTCGTGGCTTGAAATTATCTGTTTGAATTTCTTCCTTTTCGACGATGAGGTGTGCTGCCACTCCATGGACTGCTTCTACAATTCCAGAGTCACATGGGACAACCATGCCTTGTCACTTGTGATGATATGGCTCAAGAACCAATCACCTTGCTCACTGTATTACTGTGGGAGAAAAGTCAAAGCACTGCCATCCCCCTTGAATTTGTGCTCCTCGAAAAGAATTTTCGGCACCCAGCATGAGCACAATTTCCAAAACTCCAAATGATCTGTCAAAATTTCATACAGAACAGTCCTTGAAATTTGTGGTAAATGCAAAGGAAGTGTCAAAATTGTGAAACATCTGTCTTCACGAACTTTTGCATAAACCACAGGTACAAAATCATTGTTGACTCAGGTGGCTTCCCACTCCGCTCTTTGCCATGCACGTTCTCACAACCTTCATTGAACTGTCTGATACATTCCCTCACTAATGCTTTACTCATGGTAGTTTGACTGTAGACCTCACAAATCTGACAATGAACATCGGCCAATTTCACATGTCTTGCATTCAAAAATCGAATTACAGACCTTATCTCATGGACAGAGGGCTGCTCAATCTTCTTAAACATGTTAAATGTGCAGAACAACAAACACAATATGATGTTTTTGTAATGGTGTCTGTGCATTGCCCACAAATTTGGGGAGGTCAACGCACATGAGCGATATCACAACCGCAGCAAAAATATTCCCAAACGGTATTTGCTTTCTGAATATGCCTAGTAATTAACAAGGTAAAATGAAGTCAAATGCATATCATCATTAAAAACATTTTTTAGAGAAAGGCAATTTTCTATCAGGATTTGAAACTTTCATTGCAACTTGCACTACATACAATACATAAAATGACCCTGCAATCTAATCAAAAGCTTAGATTCATAAAAACTTCAGAATAAGAAGGAATTATATGAAATAACTGTAAACTCAAAAGGCAATCTGTACATTACAAAGTATATTGGAAGCACAAAAAAGAAAGAACTCAAATACATACTGAACCAACACATAAAAAAAATGGAACAAACAAGAAAGACTGCCTTAATAAAGCTTTGTAAAGAAATAAACAATATCTCAAATTTTAAGGACATAAAATCCCTAATATGAATTGATAACAAAGACCCCCCTCATTGGCACCCTAACTTGTCATCATAGGAGAAGCTTGTGTGCCCTAAGCAGGGTGGGAAATTAGCGGTCGCCAGGAGCAAAATGCGACCACAATTTTACGTTTTGCGACCAGTATTTTAAACCTGGGAGCCAATTCGTGACTGCATAAATTTTTGATTTTTCTTTTTTAACATGCGAACGTAATAATTTTCAAATGCGGTATTTATGTTTCTTTTTTAAAAAGTTCCCAGTGGTGTGTGGTTAAAAGTATATTGGGGTAGGTAGAAATAAGTTTAACCTCGCTGCTAGCATGTGCTGAACTAGGGGAGTGTACGTAAAAGTCCCATGAGGAATGCAGGTGCGTGCTACTGTGACCTTCGATGGCACTACTGGGGGTGGGGAAGGGGAGCAAGCCTTAAGAAAGGGATGGGGGGAAATCAGCTTCAGAGGTAGAGTGTGGGGGAGGAGAGGGGGACAAGAAGAGCAGCCGTTATGGGGGAGTATCAGCATGGGAGATGAGGTGTTTGGCATTTCCTGCCATTCTAACTAAACAGCCTGTCAAAAAAACAAAAAAATATCTATGTGAATTTTCCACGTAACTGGTAGAATTTTTTACAAACACCATAAATCATTGATAAGAAAGACCCTCCAAACTGCTCCTAAATTGGTTAAATACTTTTTAAACTAGGCATGGAAATTTTTTATTAAGAATTTGTTGTGCATAAAAGTGCCGTATTTTCTGGCACATACTCCGCGGATTATCTGTTCCTAAAAGTTTAAATTCTAGACACTGCCGATTATACGACGGTGAGGATAATACAGAGCCCCCCGGTACATAAACTTCAAAATGAAGCTTTAAGAATGCCGCCACGTGTTCGCCGATAATATGCAGTGTCACTCCATCAACATATCTCCGCTTGCCCCTTGGCTTTGGCAAAAATGTCTGTGTGTATGTGTGTAGACATTTCCTCTCTGGGAAGGGATTGCTGCTTTGTAAAAGTTAAGAGGAGGAAACATTGCCTTCAGCAAAGCGCGTTGACCTTGAATAGCGAAGTGCGGTTTCCATTCCATAAAACATTGAGACGTGCCGCTCTGACCCGTGATGTCACCACACACACACACACTCTCTCTCTCTCTCTCACTCTCTCTTAACGAATTTTTAACCCCACTTGTTTATTTTCCTTTCAGCTCCAAGACTGGAGAACTTCGACACCATTACAAATTATTAACGATCTGAAAACCAGTGTTTCACAACCGTTTGAAAGTTACGGGGTATCGTAACTAATTTTTTTTAATTTTCAAAAAATTTCATGATTTTATAAGTTTTTTAAACTCATTAAATGGAAAGAAAGTATATTTATACAGTAGAACCTCAAAAATCCGGCATCGACGCGACCGGACGAGTGCCAGATTTATGAAAATTCCGGATTTCTGAAGCCATCCAAAAATTGCGTAACGGGAGCTACGATCAGGTCACTAACAAAATTTTGTGTTTTGTCTTATGGCACTGGCTCTCTTCCTTCCCTGGAACCAGTGGAGCTAAATTAGGGACGGGTGAGTGCTTATAGCCCATTGAGTTGCTTACGGTGGTCGTTAAACCTTCAATTAAAAAAAAAAAAAAAATTGTGCGCCTACGACTTATAAATATGGAGGGGTCGCGCTGCCGATCACATTCTTTGCAATTTGCGAAAAAGAAATCGTTTTGGCGATGGGGGGAAAAAAGTGTTGGTGAAAATATTGGCGATTACTTTTTTGTACTATATATTGTAAAACTCTGTTGTGGATTACATATCTGTTTTTTTTTTAACTTTTACTATGAATTTTGTCTGTGGATTATACACCGACGTTTTTCTATCACGCTGAATTTTGCCGTCTGCGGATTATATGCTGAAAAATATACTTAATAAAAATTTTCGTGGGTAATTAAGAAAGTATTTTACCGATTCACATGAAATTTTCAGGGTGGGCTTATATTATCTCCCAAGTAGCACGTGACGTTTAAAAGACGTCGCATTTCGGTTGCAAAAGTTTATATTTGGTCTTCCGTACAAAGACTACGTTTGATAAACGTTTGTTAAATGTTACATCCGTTACAGTTGCGATTTTGTCACATTCATTACGTTTGCTAAACGTTGCATTTTCGTCATGTTAGCAAGGTCACAGCTAATCTTTGGCGTGACATTACATTCAGGCAAAAAAGAACAAAATTATACTGTTGATAAAACAGTAAGCTTGTGTATAATTGATAAAGATTATTGAATTCCGCCTTTTTTTTTTTTTGCTTATACGACTAGAAGATTTTATTCCATTGGTTTTCAAGCAGCTTCTGGTCTGCGGCTGCGTCGTTCTCTAACCTGCTGTTACGTCACTTGTACTACGGACGGTGAGTTATGGCAAGGCTGAGCTCGATCGTCCCGAACTGCATGCCTAATCGATGGATTTTATCGTTCTTAAAAGGTAAGTTCTTTTCCTGTTTCAATTCATAGGCTTCGATTTCGAAAACAATTCATGTATTCGCTTCGTAACTCGTGGAGATTCCCGTAACACGTGAAGACATTCATGTATTCGTTTCGTAACACGTGGAGGTAGGCTTAACACGTGAACACATTCATGTATTTTCTTAACAGGTATATATATCATCGACTGCATTTTAAACTAGGAGTAGTAAAGAATTTGTTAGATTTTCGGATCTAAACACAGCTGATTCGTTTTTAATTTTGTATTTTCGTGAAAGAGTAACAAAAATATATTTCAAGGAAACGAAATTTTAGACCTTTTCATTTTTATGAGCTACTGAATATTTGGTTAGATTTTTAAATAACAAATGCAGCTAGTTGTAAAAGAAATTCTAATTCTTCAAATGTTTAGAGAGTATTGAATTTATACTTAATTACTCAAATGTGCTTCCGTGTAGCAAACATTGTTACAAACGCAGCTTATTGGTATGTTAGTTATAAAGGATACTCTATATTACTGTTATCATATATTAGATCAGCATTTCTTAGGGCTCATTCAGCCAGTTTTTTTGCAAGAAATATATTGTGTATAGAGTAACAAATGGAATAAGCTGTTGGAGAGATACTTATTAAATCCAGAAAGCTTCAAGGTTGAAAAAAATTCAAAACCCACCCTGTACAGAGTCCTGTGGCCAAGAAGTATATTGTCAGTCACAATTCAAAGTCTACCTAAGGCACTCAAAAATTTAACTTTTTTTTTTTTTTTTTTTGAAAATGCACGTTTTATACCAGATGTGAATTAAGCTTACTGAAATCATAATGTATCTGTATCCAAATGGAATATATACAAATATCCAATGCAACATTTTGTTAGACTGTGGGAGTACACACTTACATTCAAATGTGCCCATCTCCCCTTCCACATATCAGAGTTGTGCCTATCAAATAATGAAGCAGAGGAATGCTATTGAACCTGTCACAGGCAAGGTGGCCAGTTGCTTTGCTTTTCCAGTTACAGTTTACTAAATTTTTGTTCAAATTTCAGGAATGCAGGGGTGGGAAAAGTTGGAAGCAGAGTTGTATAAAAATAAAATGTATCTGTGAACACAACCATTGAAACAAAACTTGCTGCAAACCTGCATATCACGATGACAATATAAGATAATTTAAAGAAACAATTAAAAAATAATTATTAGGACATTACAAATTCCGATGACGGCAAAATACAATTGAATATGTGTGTGAAATTGACCTTTATGGCAAAATATTGGATTATGAACCTCATAAAAACAAGAGAATTAAAAGAAACATTTTATACCCAGAAAACAGTTCCATTAATGAACCTTTAAAAATTATAAATAGTATTTTCAACAGCTTAGTTCAAAAATTACTGTGCTGCCCCCAGTGGCGCAGTGGTCTAAGCGATGGCCTCTGATCATTCGTCCGAACGGGGTCCGGGTTCGAATCTCGGTGAGGCATGGATGTTGTGTTTGTCTTACAGCACTGGCTCCCTCCCTTCCCTGGAACCAGTGACCCTAAATTAGGGACGGGCAACTGCTTATAGCCCATTGAGTTGCTCACAGTGGTCGTTAAACCTCCATTAAAAAAAAAAAATACTGTCGACTTACAAATTACTTTAGGAAAAGATTTTAATTTAATAACTAGTTGCTGCAAGAGGAACCTGGCAATAAAATTTAAATTCCTTCTGTGTAAAGGAAACTTGATACAGTTCCTATGTACTGAGAAACAGGCCTTGATAAAAACTAGAAGCCACAAACGTCCAAATGTGCCCATATTGGCAAAATCTGCTAATAATTTGAAAACTATCGGCGTGCGCACATACTTTTACATTCTATTACTTTGGTTGGAAGTATAGTTTTATGAGAATTTTTTTTCTAATTTGAATTAATTTTCTCTCGACAATATTATTTTTGAACACATATCATTGCTCCTTTGTTTCTGTAATGCTTCAAAACCATCTTGATAGCTGTTTACTTTTGGTGCTACTGGTTTTGAATTTAATGTTCACTCTGAATTTTGTAGCTGTTTGTTCCCAAATGGCAAGAGTAATAGACCAATTTTTGTATTTGCTAGTTGAGTCTGTATCTTCAGATTTCTCTGAATGAATAATCTTTTCTAAGCAATTAAATTAGAGAGCCACAAACCAATATTTCTATTCACTGTCGGATTAATACTTTTCCGACTAGGCCAGTGCTTCCTAATTAGCCTTTCTCTGAATTATGGATCTCTTCTATTATCAGATCGTTAAGGGCAACAGATTAAAGGCTGGATCACGTAGCTACGCTGTGTAGAAAAGCCGTACAAACTGTCACAGTTTGATTGTACACATTTTTTCAGCAATGTATGTATGTATATATATATACTGGTCACAAAAAGTTAGGGATATTGCATGAAGTGAAGCCACGTAACAAACGCCAGAGTGTGTTTGCAAAAACAATTCAATGGGCAATTTCTGCTCACAACAAGTAGTACCACATTATAGACAAAAGTGTATATTCAGAGAATGTCCAAACCTCTGGATTTCAGTATCCAGTAACACTACCTATGTGTCGAAGAACGTCTTGACACCTACGAAGCATACTTGCAGTGACATTATTGATTAGTGTTTGGTGCAGTTAGTCCCATATTAGTCAACACATTACAGAGGTCTGCCAGTATACTGGGGTATGGAATGCGGTTATCTAAACGTTGCTGTATAGATTCCCAAATTTTCTTAGTAGTATTAAGGTCAGACCTGAGGTAGCTGTAAGGATTCGATCTTGTGGTTTTCCAGCCAGGGCCGGTCCAAGGGGTAGGTAGGCCAGGTGGTAAATGTGTAGATTAGCGTCCTAAATTATTTCATTGAAAAAATTTTAGTACCTGGAAAAAAGTGCGATGTACAGATTTTAGTGTATGGAAATTAATGTCAAATGGTGCAAAAATTGCATATTTTAAATGTGTTTTGAAGATATATTTTTTCGTAATATTGACCTGTGAGTCTGACGCTGTGAAGAGAAGCTGCGGTAGGCCTAATGTATTGCTACGGCAAAGAATATGAAGCTTTGGTCCTTTAAAAGGAAGGTTTCTTGCTGTACCAAAATGATGGGCGGAAGAGTACAAGAGAAAGAGGTTATGTTGTTGGCAGGAGAGCGATAAATGTAGTGATACACTACAGAAAATAGGTCCACAGCATCCACCCTTTATTTTGTTGTATCCTGTATGTTGTTGGCAGGAAAAACTGGGAAAAAAACTCTTCGATTTGCAAAAGATATGTATGAGTAAGATAGAAACTGGCCTGCGAACAAGCTATTAACACAGGAGAACCAAAGGTGCAGTGACACAGCAAATCAGCTATGAATGGAAGCTGTTCAAACCAGAACCGAAAGTTATAGTTCCCCAGTTTCCTATACAACATAGAAAAGCATGTTAGTACTTTCTAACATGCTTTTCTACGTTCTTTCGCATACCACGAGTATGCGAAAGAACGAAAAATTTCTCAACATTGCTTTAAAAACAATGACAAAACATGAACGAACTATATTGTGTAGCGTATGAGTATAACACGGCTCGCTCTCGTGGTAACAAAATACGCGCTTGGACTTGTAGTCGTCCGCGCGTGAATTAAACGCTGCAGCGAATCTTCCTTTCAATGAAGCTAAGCTTCACATCGTCGCCGTAGCGATGCACAGAGTCGCACAATATAGACGTACACGCGTACGCCATATGTGGATAGTTTGCAAATTATTAGCAGATTTTGCAGATAGTTTTTGCTTGTAGATTAAAAAAATAAAAATGTTATTACAGCAATTAAAACACTTAAGGTTTTACTAAGATTAATATATTTAATTCTATCTTAACATGAGAATGTTCAACTATTTTTCACATCTTCCGATAGTTTGTTTTTGCAGAAGTTTCTGGCCTCTTGATTTTATCAAGGCCTGTTCTCAATATATAGGAACTGTAACAAAAGTTTCATTTACACAGAAAGATTTTTTTTATTTTATTGCCAGGTTACTCTTGCAGTTGCCAGTTATTAAAATAAAATATTTTCCTTATATATTTTATAAGTACTATTTTTGAATTAAGTTGTTAAAGATGCTATATAATTTTTGAAGGTTCATTAACAGAACTGCTTTTCTTGATATAAAAATTAGTCTCTTGTTTTTATGAGGTTCATAGTCCAAAAATTTTTAAGTTTTGGCCTTAAGGTCCATTTTACACACATTTTTGCGGATTCAGTCGTAATGTCCTTTTGCCCTCTCTGGAATCTGTAATGTTCTAATAATTATTTACTGTTATATTAATTTTTCTTTAAATTATCTCGTTCCATTGTTATCGTGATTTGCGGGTTTGCAGCAAGTTTTCTGTTTCAATGGTTGTGTATGCAGTCACATTTTATTTGAATGCACCTCTGGCGATGCATTAGGCCTACCGCAGCGTCTCTTCACAGCATCACTCACAGTTCAATATTATGATAGAAAATCTTTAAAACACATTTAAAATATGAAATTTCTGCACCATTTGCCATTAATTTCCGTACTCTAAAATCTTTACGTCACACTTTTTCGAGGTACTGACATTTTTCCGACGAAATAATTTAGGACGCTAATATACATATTTACCGGCCAGGTAGGCAGCCACCAAATGGAAAGGATGCCCATAAATTTTCTTACATAGTAAAATTATCCGCTAACTTTTTTTCTTTTATGAGCTAGTCTGTATTTGCCACAAAAATGAAAGCTGAATACTCCTTTGTTGTTTCTCTGACACATGCAGAGTTCCTATATATATACCACCAACAACAAGAAGCATTGTCAATTCTTGTGCGTTTTTTTTTCTGAGAATTCTTCTCTGCTGCTTTTTTACGCATTTGGGTTTTCAGGGGGAAAAAAATGAACCTTTTTTTTTTTTTTTTTTTTTTTTTTGTTCGTTCCTGATGTTTGTTGACATTTTTATATACACTGAGTGGCCACTTTATTATGACTACCTGACAGTTTTAAGCAAATGAGCTATGGCTGCACGCTGTTGCCGCCAGAGGGTGAGGCTAGTATAAAAAGGGAAAGCTTAGTGCTTGCGACAGTAGTAGAAGTGATTTTTGGGTGACGAGATGGGTAAAAAATGCAATTTGACGGACTTTCAACGTGGGACGACTGTAAGAGCTCGGAGCCATGGAGCGAGTATCACTGAAACCGCCGCATTCATGAAATGTTCCAGAGCCACTGTTGTTAAAGTGTTTAAAGACTGGACTGTCAGCCAAAAACTGGGTCTCTACGTGCAACGTGTGGTCGTCTAGTGACTGCTCTCTCCGGGCGGACCGGAGTGTCCAGACTGGTAATAGGTAACAGTGCAGCAATTACAGACCATCTTAATCAAGGATCCCTCAAATGATCTGTGCACGCACTGTTTGCCGTACACGGCACGGATGGGATATGGCAGGAGGAGGCCTGTTCGAACACCTTTGCTGTCTGCAGTTAACAAGAGAAAATGTCTCCACTTCGCACAGGAGCATAAGGATTGGACAGTCGATAATTGGAAAAAAATTATTTGGTCCGATGAATCACGTTTTCAGTTGCACCATGCCTATGGCCGAGTGAACATTTGGCGGAAACAGCACGAAAGCATGGACCCCAAATGCATTGCTACAACCCTTCAAGCTGGTGGAGGCAACGTTATGGTTTGGGGAATGTTTTTCTGGCATGATTTGGGCCCTTTAATTCATGTTGATCAACGTCTGACTGGCACATCATATCTAAACATCGTTGCAGACCAAGTACATCCTGTCATGTGGATGGTTTATCCCAATGGCGATGGCTACTTTCAACGAGATGATGCGTCTTGCCATAGTACTCGTATTGTACAGGATTGGTTTCAGGAAAATGCCGGTTAGTTTACTTTGCTTAGCTGGCCCCCACAATCTCCAGATCTCAACCCCATTGAGAATTTGTGGGATGAAGTTGAACAAGCCATCAAACAGCTGGATACACAACCCTGCAATTTCACACTCCTGGAAAGTGCTATTCATCAAGCATGGTCTTAGATTCAAAAAACCACCTATCAACATCTCGTGGAGTCCATGCCACGAAGAATCTACATCGACGTAGTATTAAAGGCAAAAGATGGCCCAACGAAGTACTGAGGGGGTGGTAATAATAAAGTGGCAACTCAGTGTATAACAATAAGGCTTGAGTGACAAGCCTTTTTGTTATGTACATCTTGGAAATAAATCCCAAATTCCCACAGCCTAGGGTAAAGCGGGAAAAAAACACTTTTTATTATGAAAACTGCAACACAAAGCTCCTACAGATTGCGAACCATATATATATCAATGGTTTTCTATCCACTCATTGATAGCGCATTGTTTGCCATTCAGGAAAGATTTACTCAGTTGCAAAAACTTTTCAGCGCTTCGAGTTTCCTTTATAATTTGAAGAAATTGCCTGACAGGGGATTCTTTAAAAGAAAAGTGTATTCAGTTAGAAAAATTCCTTAAGGATGCTGACAGTAAAGAAAAAGATATCGATGGGGAGCAACTGTTTGAAGAGCTGAGGCATTTGCAAGCACTTATGAGCAAATGCAGCTCAGCTACTACAATAGAAGCTCTAAACTTCATATTCCAGTATGATATGGTTCATTGTTATCCCAACAGTAGGATTTGCTTTCGAATATTGCAATTCCTGTCTGTAGAAAGCGGGAAAAGAAGTTTTAATAAATTAAAGCTGATAAAGACTTATTTGAGATCTACAACGATGCAGGAACAGCTATCGGCTTTATCCATCATTTCTATTGAAAACGATATTGCACCAAAAAAATTTCTGAAGCAAAGAGGTTTTTGCAAAGTAAAGCCAGACATGAAAGTTTCATGTAAATAACACAAACAACTATGTATGATTCAGTCATTTTGTGAGTAAAATTATCATTATTATATTGGACTATTTATTTGTAGCATAGCATATAATAGTGAGTTAGTGACATATCTACTGAGCATGCGAAGTTGAGATTAGAGCTATTTGCTGTGTTTGGGTCCATACTGCAAAAAAAAAAAAAAAAAAAAAAAGATGGGGGGCGGAATCAAAGGAGTCTTTCTGGCTGTCGGAAAAAAAACAGAAAAAGTTGAATGCCATGATGACAGCACTTTCAATAGGTTTCTTCAGTGGTTTAGCTTTTTTCTCTTCCTTTTTTTTTTTTTTAATAATTTTCATTCCAGTTAATTGTAACTGCAGCTTGTGCTCATTTTGGCTTTTCACTTTACTAGTAACTTGTTTTTCAGTGTTTACTTCCCTTTTTGTTTCTTCTTGCTTGATTCTTAATATATATAAAGATAAATTAAAATTTGGGGGTATATCATAATTCATAATAAAATTTTATAAACATAATTTACCAGCACTAATGAGGGCAAACTTTTGAATGTGATTTACATTAAGAAATAATAGGGCATTCAAAACAGTTGAATTATATAAAGAAATTGCATAAATGATTTTTTTTCTTTTTAAATTTTACTCAGGTATGGTTATTCATGGCTCTAGTTAGGAAAGTTAGGGATGTTATGCAAAACACAGATGAGTGTAAATTAAGTACAACCTCCTGTAGCTTTAAAACTTGAGCTTATATCCCTCAGATCAGTATTTCCCCTCCTACCAGTAGATCTCTCTGTAGAGTACAACTGGATCACCCTGTGAAAGTAAACCAAGTTGGTGACTTCACCAAGTTGGTAAATATAATATTAGTGGAATTAAAGGATTAAACCATGTGTGAAATTATAGAATAAATAAGCAACATTTATTCACAATTAAATAATTTATTTTAAGATCTATAGTTTTGTTGAGCCTTTAGCTCGGCTTCATCAGGACAAAGGGAGCATAAACATTCATATGTGACATCATCAGGTAGTTGATGATCATGGATTTTGGTGAATTGTCTCCATGCAATTGAAAGAAATCGAGTAGGTGTCATGTTGTTGACAAGTCATAAAGAAAAGTCATGGAAACAAATTGGTGTTTTCTACCCATGTATATCGTGCAGTACATCTATGCGTTACAGAGGATTCCTTGCAGAAAAAGCTAGATTTTTGCCGCCGCAGTGGTCTAAGCACTGGCTTATGACTGTTCGGTTCTTCCAAGTGGGTTGGGTTCGAATCCCGGTGAGGCATGGATGTTGTGTTTGTCTTACGGCAGTGGGTCTCTTCCTTCTCTGGAACCAGTGACCCTAAATTAGGGACAGGCGATTGCTAATAGCCCATTGAATTGCTCACCATGGTCAGTAAACACAAAAACAAAAAAATAAAAAAAGTTATTATTTTTTTTTTAAAGAAATTGTGGCACACACAGGATATAGATTGATATAGATTGTCCTTTTGTTGTAGACAAAGCTGTCCAGAAATTTAGGAACTTTCAAATGTTTAAATTTCAAAGTTATTTTGAAATCTATAAACAAGGCAAATTTTTGTGGATCAAAAGACTACGTTGAAGACATAACTGGGGAATTTATCACATCGCTTGTGAATGTGGACTTTCATGTATAGGACAGATCCATAGAGCTTTTAAGTTTTCATGTGAAGGAACACATGACTTACGTATGGAACTGAAGAAGTCGTCTATAGCCCAACATTGTCATGAAAATAACCAGATTTTTCTTTTTAAATGCTACGCTTATTGATAAACCTGATTTGACTATCAAGCTTAATATATTAGAAGCTTTCCACATCTAGTGCAACTGCTCATGGCTTGTCAACGACATGACATCTACTAGATTTCTTTCAAACACGTGGAAACAACTTGCCAAAAGCAGTGACTGTCAGAATGCTGATGATGTCACGATGATTTGAACGTTTGCACTCCATTTGTCCTAATGAAGCCAAGCCAAATGCTCAGTGAAACTACAGTAGATTTAAAATCTTAAAATAAAATATTTAATTGTGAATAAACATTGCTTATTTAAAATATTCTATCTCTACAGCCCAACTATTGAAGTCATAAAATATATTTGGGAATTACTTGGAGCAAAAACATAACGTACAAGAGCATTAACCAGAAAAGAAATCATGTGTTTCTTTGGGAAAAAAATAAAATAACCGTTTGCAGTGGGTGTTGTTTTTGGGGGTTTTTTAAGTAACCCCCACACACACCTGTTTATTGGGGGGGGGGGGTGAAATCCTGCTTGATCTGCAGCATTTCCATTCGGTAGAAATTTTGTGTGTAGCTAGCTTGCAAAACTCCTAAAGCAGCAACTGCATCAATCTGCCGTACACCTGCATGTAACATGTCAACAGCCCTATTTCTGATGTCAATACTTAAATGTCGTCTGGACATCTTTTCAAGTTAATCCTACTCTGAAGGAAATGCATTCAGCAAACTTGTAGTCCAAGCAGTGAAATGACCTGTTTTCTACTTCTCTGAAGCTACTTTTATCGGAGCTTGCACACGCACGCACACACACACACACACACACACACACACACACACACACACCACATGATGTGTCATCATGATGCTAATTTATGCTGATAACCTATCTCCTGTAGTCACTAAATATGCATATCACCATGTTTCCCTTTTGAAACCATAATATCCCAAACTTTTTGTGAGTACTGTATATATATATATATATATTTTCTTATGATTCAGAATACATGAATTGTGTTTGAAGCCTATGAAAATAATGAAATGAATGCATGAATTGTTCATTTGTTTCATTATAACTTTTTGTGACCACCTATGAATTGAAACAGAAAAAGAACTTATACATTTTAGGAACTTGAAGTTAATGTTATGTACAGAAATAGAGAGAAGAGCACAGCACAATGTCAGAGTACAACAACAAATGGCATTAATGAACAACCAATAGAAGAAAATATTTTTTTCTGGTTGGCCAAACAATGCAAAGAGTTACCGTGAAATGAGTATATATAAGTAGCAACAGAATTTAACCCAAGACAGAACAAACTAGATTGGGTGGCTGTTTTCATATCTTATTTGCATACAAATTTTTGAAAAAGGTGTTTTAACATGCATAATCAATTGATTCTTACAATTATTTATATGCTACGTACTGTTTGTTACACAATAGAACCCTCAAGCGGAAACTAAAAATTGCCATTTCTAAGCACAAGATATAAACTAGGGACATTACACTAAACAAACTTCCTGAAATACTAAGACATAACCAAAAATTAAGTCTAAATTCGCAAACTAGTGAAAAAAAGATTAAGAACCAAATACACATGGGTTGAAAAAATACAAAGCAACTAACATACCAAAATAAAAGGCTCCTCTGTAAAAATACAGAAAAAATGATAAAGAAACGTAAACTGAGATATAAATACACAGATCTGCAGCAGAAACACAGATAGCCTTTAGCTACACTTAAAAGAAAAAATTAAAAACAAAGCTGTGAAAGTACTACTTGATTTATCTCCCAGCATTATTTCACCTCACATTTCTAATAATCTATCAGCTAAATTTCAGATGTGTCCGAAAAACTCTTAAATGAACAACACAACTGACTCAGTTTTATGTTGCAATAACTTAGATGTTAGTGGTATTAAAATGTCTACTTTATGTTCAGTTAAATATGAGCAACTGAATTTTCAAGAAAATTGCAACAGCCACAACGAAGCCAGTGAAATGGACTTGAGTCAAAACATAGTTTGTGAAGTCGTATACCTTGTGAACAATAAATATACAGGGTGTCCGAGAATTATTGGACACAGTACAAAATTATGTAAAACAAAACATTAAACAGATAGAAAGAAACTGACTGTACTAACTTACAATGTAACTACACATGTTAATAAATTTCGATGTAAGATCCCTTGGTTGCTCGTAGTACGTCCAAGCGATACTCGATTTCATGCCATGTATTGCCAAGCATCTGAAAAGATATGGAATTAATAGCAGCTGTGATATGCTGCTTCAGTTCCTGCAAATCAGTACAAGGTGTCTGATAGGCACGATCCTTCACATAACCCCACATGAAATAATCCAATGGAGTTAGATCTGGGGAGTGAGGAGCTACGGAATGGGACCACCACGCCCAATCCATCTGTTGGGGAAATGCTCATTTAGGCACTTACGTACACACATTGACCAATGCGAAGGCATGCAGTCTTGTTGGAAAACGTCATATCTTTTGATCTGGGGTATAGGGAAATTTTCTAACATATCCAAGTAAATGTCACCATTTATGGTTTTTTCACAGAAGAAAGGGCCAATCACTTCTCTTTTTTATAGGGCGCACCACACATTAACTTTTGGAGAATCACGTTCCAGTTCAATAGCAGCATGAGGCGGTTCAATGCCCCATATCCAAACAAAACATAGTTTACGAAGTGAAACAATACCTCATACATGAAATGTGGATTAATCACTAAAAATTACAGTACTTAGAAAGTTTTTATAGTTTTCCACTTGATTCAGCATATCCACAGCAAAATCGTATTGCAGAGTGTGATTATTTGCATGCATCTTTTGCACTATTTGAATTTTATAAGCATGAAACTAATTTCTTGTGCAAGATATCATGAACTGTCTATTTTGGAATGCACAGTTCTCTGCTTGCTTTATGAACGGATTTCCTGGGGCTTCGTCGGAAACTTTCATAGCTTGGTCAACCATCTCACCTCTGACGCTAGGCCTACCGGTTCCTCCGCGATGTTCCACATTGCCAGTTTCTTTAAACTGTTTCATTCACCGCTTAGTTGAATTTGTTGACGGAGGATTACAACCATACTCTAAACGGTACCGTCTTTTAACTTTAATGACAGACTTTAATTCCGCAAACCATAACACACACATCGCCTTCTGCTGTATGGATGACATGACTACTGATTGCGCATTTCTCATAAATTCCTCATCAGGCCACACCTAGCGCCATCTATTGGATTCTGGGAGTAACAATTCTGCAATACAAAAATATAGGAACCGTGTTAGTAATATGTGACATAGAAAAACAGACAATGCTCATAGTTTTTTTTTTTTGTACATAATTTTGTAATGTGTTTAATAATTCTTGGACACTCTGTATAATGGTGAGAGATTGTGTTGCACTAGTAACTGTGATAGAAATGCTTTCTTTTTTATAACATTACTTTCCTGACAAAGTCATCCCTTATAAAGCTTCAACAAAAATAAGTGATAGTAAAATAACTATTAGGAACAAGAAAAGTTTTGTGAAGGGGCATTCATATGATGAAAATGATATTTTATGATATGATGAAAATGATTTTTTAGGTTAGCTAAGAACTTCATTTATTTACCCCCAAATTTTTGTAGACTAGGTAACAAGACTGTATACAACAGATTATCATGGCAGCTTTAAGATAAGCATTACCGTACGTCCCTCTTACAGAGCACAAACGTTACTAAACGGTTTTGCTACGTTATGGAAACGTCGTTTAAACGGTTTTGCTACATTATGGAAAAGTTTGTTTTCAATGTAATATGCAAAGTAAAAGATTTGAAGAGTGATTCCGTATCAACTCAACACAATTTGAAGGCATTTTTTATCTCACCATCTCAGATTTTAATGAAATTTGGTACATAGGTGGCCTCTGTATAGATTAAGAAAAATATCAAATTTCATCGTCATATAGCCACCGGTTTTGAAAATACAGCTATATAAAATGTCCAAAAACACCCCAAAATCATAAGATTGATATGTTTTTAAATTATGATTGCAGCTCCCCTAATTAAGATAGAGATGGGAAAGGTATCTTTTTGTAGTATTTTTTATGCTCTTTTATTTGATGTACAACAAACACCATAGGGGTTAAGATTTAAAAAAATTAAAATTTAAAATTAAAATTTTGAATTTTTCAAAATGCGACACCAAAAAATTTGAAATTTTTTAAAAACAATCTATGTGTTTGGTATTTGATTATGTGAGTTGTAACTTGGGATGATAATGGGCTTACTTAAAAAGCTATATTCAAATTTAGCCTAACACAAGAGTTTAATGAAAAAAAAAATGAAAAAAACATGTAAACTGAAAATAAATTTGGGCTAAATCTCAAAAAAGTTTCATTAATAACAATAGATATAGTATTTTTGTTATTTAAAACTATTTATTTAATCAATGTTTTATTTTTAATTGATTTGTTTAAAATCTGAGACTACATGGGTTTAAAAATTTTATTAATTTCATTATTCAGAATTTGTAATAATTCACAATTCAATACAAAAAATAAACAGACTTTAAAAAGTAATTTCAATTACTGCTTTTATAGCTGTATTTTCAAAACCGGTGGATATATGACGATGAAATTTGGTATTTTTCTTAATCTATATAGAGGCCACCTATGTACCAAATTTCATTAAAATCTGAGATGGTCAAGTCGTTGTGTTGAGTCTATACGGAATGACCCAAGAACGAAATAGAAACGTTCTAACGTTTTGCAACGGCACACGTAAAGCCAAAAAACAAAAATAAAAAAGTCTTGAAACTGGAATATAACCTTCGATAAAAGGTTGTGGTAACATTTTTTGCGACGTTTGACGTAATACACAAAGGACAGCAACGTTTAATAGAGGAAATTTAGACGTTGATTAACCGTTGCTGTTACATTTACTAAACGTAATACAGAAAGGAAAAATACGTTGTAAAATCGAAAATAAAACGTCGCTAAACGGCTGTTAAAACCGTTTCTCAACGTAATAAAGAGGGAATATGACGTTTAAATAACGTCATTTAAACGTTGCTAAACATTCTTAAAAACGTTTCTCAGCGTCATAATGGAAGGAATATGACGTTTAAATAACGTCATTCAAACGTTGCTAAACGGTTGTTAAAACCGTTTCTCAACGTAATAAGGGAAGGAATATGACTTTTAAATAACGTCATTCAAACGTTGCTAAACGGTTGTTAAAACCGTTTCTAAACGTAATAAGGGAAGGAACATGACGGTTAAATAACGTCATTCAAACATTGCTAAACGGTTGTTAAAACCGTTTCTAAACGTCATAATGAAAGGAATATGACGTTTAAATAACGTCATCTAAACGTCTTAAAAACAGTGCTATAACGTTATAACAACGGTTGAAAAACCATTGAATCAACGAGACGTATTAGCGTTTTATAAACGTAATATTGTGACGCTTTTTCAACGTCTCGCCGAACTGGTTTTAAAACGTTTTACAAACGTTTTTGTGCTACTTGGGCTACTTATCCTGTGTATAAAAATTTCAGCCAGTTTTATTAAGAATTCGTGAAGATAGCTTTCCGATTTTTTTTTTTATCTAGTTCCATAGTTGAACAAGGTGGAGAATGTGCTATCGCAGGAGCAGGTTCCTTGCTGGGCTGGCTGGGGGAGCCCAGCAAGGAACAGCTCCTAGAATTTCAGCTATAGGAGCCATTTTGCTCCTAGGATATTTTTCTAATTTCCCACCCTGGCCCTAATGATGCTCAGACTTACGTCAGTGGCAGCTTAGCTAACAGAAGAGCCACCCAAATCAGAAAAGGACCAGAACAAGAATAATACTTGGCCCTCTAGGTAGACAGTAGGCCTAACAACCACATTTCATAAACTCTTCCTAGTTAGTTAGTTAGTTAGTTAATTGATTTTAGTGGCGCAAGGGCCAGGCTTGGCCAAAGAGCGCCAGACATAGAACTATCAGCTAATGATTTTTAAAAGCGGGGTGAAATGATTAAGAGCAGACAGGCTTTGTAAAAGTTAGAAAAGAGGATGATGAAAGATGTTGTGAAGACTAGTTAGTTAATTAGGTTTATATATAACTTTATTAATTTACTATTATATTTATTATATAACTTTTTTTTTTAAATAAGTTTTAAAACGTTAATCTGTTTTAAAAAGGAAAATACTGCGAAAGTGTCGCAGTGGTCGCCCAAAAGCTTTTGAAGCGTAGCTGCGTCCTCGTCCAGCAGATGAGACTGAAAATAGTGAAACCGATGATGACGAAAACGAACACAACTGCACAAAACATGAGAGACGGTGAGTAAACAGTTGCACGCCTCACACATTGGGGCAGCGTCGCCACACAGCAAATAGCTATGCGTGAAGCGACAATGCCCAATGCGGAGACGCGCAAGAACAACTTCTTCCCTACGGTTCCGGCGACACGATGATTTCCAGACTCCAAGGATGGGTTTAACACGGTGCAGTTTATTCTCCACCTGTTGGTCCCACAGACCCCGCCACGTTCGTCTGATATGATCGTGAACAAGAAAGCGAAAATCACGGTGGAACAGTGGCAACGGTGTGACAACCAAAGAAGAGGCAGATCTAGCAACAGCATCAGCAGACTCGTTCCCTGGGATCCCAACATGCCCAGGAATCCAGCAGAACCGAATCTGGACATCAGCCTCGAGCAAAGAACGAAGAAGTCTCCGTACGGTAAAAAGAAGTGGGTGGCCAGAGAAATCCAAAGATGACAATGATTGCACAACACTCAACGAATCAGTGTACACAATAGCACGCTGATGAGAGCTCGACTGCACGTGAACAAGTGCAAGATACACAGCATGCATCTCCGCCGAAAACACCGTGGCCTCGGCAGGAATGCGGGCAACAGAAACTTCGTCAATGCAGACGGCGGCGCATCCAACGACACCAGCCGCCTTAGATCCATCGGTGAAAACAGGAATAAAGTCTGCATTGACGTAACGGTGTTCGGCGAAGAGCTGCTGGTACACTGACGCAGGGGTTGAGGACTTGCCAAAAGATGTAAAGCTGGTATCAACCATGACACCAAGAGGGTGCCATGGGGGATCCTCAAAGCCCCTGGTCTCTCCAACGAGTGACAAGTCGAGCCCTGCATCACGAGCTACGGCCGCCAAACGAAGACCGAAGGTTCGAATGCACGAGGGACGGATCTCGAACAAACGAGCATGCTGGGGATGAAAAACTGCATCGTGTAAAGTATGTTCTGAGAGAGATCTAAGTTTCAGGTAAAATTGAAGAGACAGCTGCAGACGGCGTAAATGAAGCGACGGTTCGTTCGTGTCGGCATAAAGGCTGGGAATGGGTGACGTGCGAAATGCTCCCGTACAAAGACGCAGCGCTTGATGGTGGATGGTATCCAACGGCCGGAGAACGGAAGGACGCGCAGAGCCATACACCATACAGCCATAATCCAGTTTAGACCGAATGAGAGAATGGTAAATACGGAACAAGGAAGTCCTGTCTGCACCCCAGGAGACTGAGGCGAGGATCTTGAGGATTGACAAAGCTCTCAGACAGGAAGTGCGGAGTCGTCGAACGTGCGAGCGAAAGGTGAGCGCACGGTCGACGGTCAAACCAAGGAACTTGGTTTCCGGCAAAAATGGAATGGCTGCATGGTCCAAATAGAGTTCTGGATCGGGGTGGAGGCCACGCCTCCGGCAGAAATGGACACACGCTGTCTTTTCAGCAGAAAGAACGAAACCATTGTTGTTAGCCGCTTTAACTATCTGGTTAATTGCAGACTGCAGCTGCCTTTCAATGAAATGCATGCTTGATGACGAGCAGAAGATGTGAAGGTCGTCAACATAAATGGTAGTCGAAACCGTAGGAGGAAGATTTTTAAGCAAACAATTAATGCGGAGGATGAACAGAGTCACCGAAAGAATGCTGCCTTGAGGAACACCTTGTTCTTGATGGAAGAAGGCAGAGAGCGTTGTACCCAGGCGCACCTGGAACACACGGTTACGAAGAAAGTTGGCAATGAAGGTTGGCAGGTTTCCCCACAACCCACTCTCGTGGAGGTCACGGAGGATACCGTGACGCCACGCTCTATCATAAGCTTTGTTGATGTCAAAAAAGACAGACACCAGGTGCTGCCTACGCACGAATGCCTCTCGAACAGACGTCTCAAGGAGCAGGAGATGGTCAGGAGCTAAACGATGACGACAGAAGCCGCTTTGTGATGGCGACAGAATTTGATGTTCTTCTAGGAAGTAAATTAGCCTAGAATTAACCATGCGTTCAAGGATTTTGCACAGACAGCTAGTGAGGGCAATTGGCAGATAACTAGAGGGAGACTTGGGGTCTTTGCCAGGCTTGGGAAAAGGTAAAACAAAAGCTTTTCGCCAGGAGTCCGGGAAACCGTGCTCCAACCAAATGCGGTTGAAAAGCACTAACAGATTCTCGAGAGACGACTGCGAGAGATGACGGATCATGTCATAGTGGATGCCATCAGGACCTACAGATGTTGCACCGGACCGATGCAGAGCCACTCGGAGTTCAACCATGCTGAAGGGGGAGTTATACTCGGTGTTATGAAAAGGCGCAAAGGAGAGTCTCTGGCGCTCAGCAGCTGGTCTAGTCCTCTGAAAGGAGAGAGGGTACGCCTCAGAACTGGAAACAGAGGCAAACACCCTACCCAAACAATCCACTATCTCCCCGACTTCAGCATACGTGCAGCCGTTACTCTCAAGAATAGAGATCTGATGGGAACCACAGTTTCCCCGAATCCTACGAATTTTTTCCCAAACAGTTTTTGAACTGGCACGTGAATTGATCGATGAAACGTACTTCATCCAAGACTCCCTCTTGCTTCGTCGACGCACCAACCGAGCGTAAGATTTTGCTCTTTTAAATTCAACGAGATTAGCATTGGTTTGATAACGCCGAAATGTACACCAGGCCTTATGTTGAGCTCTCCTAGCCGCTGTGCAATCAGAGGTCCACCAAGGTTTCGGACGTCTTGGGAGCGTCGTTGAGGTCTTTGGGATAGAGAGATCCGCTGCCTGAATGATACACGTGGTGACATCAGTAACAGTTGCATCGATTGACACTCGGGTCACCATGACAGAAGGTATCACTGCGAACGATGTGAAGACCTCCCACTTGGCACGATCCATCCTCCATCGAGGAGGGCGGGAAGCAGAAGATGGCACGCTCTCATTATAGCCAAGCACAATTGGAAAGTGGTCGCTCCCATGGAGGTCGTTGCACACCGTCCACGACCAGTCAGCAATAACTGATGGTGAACCCAAAGATAAATCGATCGCACTGAAACTTCGTGTAGGCTCGTGGAAATAAGTGTCAGCACCGGTGTTAAAAAGGCACAGGGAGGTCGAGGACAGAAGAGATTCGATCCTACGGCCTCGTGTGTCTGTTCTGACACTACTCCACAATGGATTATGAGCGTTGAAGTCACCCAGAAGAAGAGCAGGTGACAGCAGCTGCTCAACTAAGCTCTCAAGAACGGACACGCTAACGTCCTCATCTGGCGGCAGATAGACGCTGCAAACAGTTAGAGGCACAGGCATGGAGATACGCACCGCAACGGCTTGTAAAGATGTTGAGACCGCAACGGGAGAAACTGGAACACTGTGGGGAACACTGTGGGGGACACTCCCCCGCAAGCTATATCTCCTGAAACATTATCTTTCCGAAATGCACTGTAGCCTCGAACTGAGAGCAATTCTGATGGTTTAAGTTTTGTCTCCTGGAGGCAAAGGCACACCGGAAAGTACGACGAAAGCAGATGTTTGACGTCGTCATATTTTGTCCATGGAACAAGCACATGTAAGCCCCATTATATGACAGTCATAAGGTAACAATGCAGGCCTCAGAATAGTGACATGAAATAAACACATATGCAGGGTGATTCATAAGTCCAGAACCACCCAAATATTTTCTAGACATTTAATAGCAAATGAAAGTAACCATGTGTAATATACATTGTACCAGGTATTGCACCTCTGACACATGTTACACCACCCATCTGCCATATTGGATTCAACTTCAATTTTTCAAATGGCAGTAAGGTCATGTAACCACTCAATTTTATGTAAAATTTTCTCAGAAAAACAGAGGTACCATTATGAATGGAATACAGATAATAAAGATATTATCTGACTTACCATCCTTGTCCTATTTACACCGAAAAACGGATTCTCATCTTCAAAATTTGTAGAGGTACTATTATTTTTTACAAATTATTAGTTTTCAAGTTATTGTATGTTACTAATCGATGTTTGGTGTTTTTCTTGCATGTTATGCATGAAAGTTTCGACTTTGTTTTGCAGCGAAACATGATGGAATTGACCAAAGAGGGGTGTATTGACATAACCCTGCATTGTGGTGGACGGAGTTCAAGGAAGGTTGCAGCTGACTTACCACAGACACCCAGAAAGAAGGCCAATGGCGCACAACGCAGTGGTGAAGCTAATCCAGAAAATTAGGCAAACAGGCAGTGTGTGTGAGAAGCCAAAAAGCGGTCGGCCCAACAACCATGATTTTGGCAGTGCTTGCCAAAAGCCCAAAGAAGAGCATGCAACATTCAGCAGACAAATGTGGCACCAGGCAGAGCTCCATTGTGCATGTCCTTTCAAAAAATAAATGGCATCCTTATAAACTGCAACTGTTACACCATTTGAGTGAGGATGAAGCTGATCGCAGTCTTCAATTTTGCGAGTGGGCCATGCAGCAACTTCAGTCTGACCCAACATTGGCATCAAAGATTCTCTTCAGTGACGAGGCCAATTTCAATCTTAATGGAGAGGTTAATCAACATAACACCTGGTTTGGTAGGACACCAGTCCACATTGGATGAACCCATCTAAGATGCACAAAGAGCTATGGTGTGGAATATGGAAGACATGCATTGTTGGTACACTGTTTATTGATGGCAATTTGACTGGTGACAGGTACCTCCACATGCTGCAAGAGTCCAGCAACAACTTTGTCCTCCCAAAGTTGTTAGATGAAAATGGTGATTTCCCCTGCTTCTTCCAACAGGATGGTGCTCCTCTTCATTACACTGCAGCCGTTCATGCACATTTGGATGAGAAATTCCCTAATTTTTGGATTGTGTGGCATGGGCCTGTCGAGTGGCCAGCACGCTCCACCAGTTTAAGTCAGTTGGACTTCTTTCTGTGGGGGCGTGAAAGGTGTGGTGTATGCCCCCAACATCAGAGATCTGCAACATTTACAACAGTTAAAGGCCCGCATTACTGATGCATGTAACAGCATTATACCAGACATGCTGAACCATATTTATTTGGAATGGGAACAACGTTTGCACGTGTGTGTAGCTGGACAAGGACAACATATTGAGCATCAGTTGTGAGGTTTGAACGTGTGAGTAGCTGGACAAGGACAGCATACTGAGCACCTGTTGTAATGTTTGTATGTGTGTGTATCTGGACAAGGACAGAACTTTTTGTGATTCGATATGTACCTCAAGTAAACATGTAACATACAATTATTTGAAAACTAATAAAGATATGTAAAAAATAATGGTACCACTGTTTTTCTAAGAAAATTCTATATAAATTTGAGTGGTCACATAACCTTATTGCCATTTGAAAAACTGAAGTTGAATCCAATATGGCAGATGACAAGATGGCAGGTAGATGGGGTAATGTGTCAGAGGTGCAATACTTGGTCGAATGTATATTGCACATGATTACTTTCATGTGCTGTTAAACGTCTAGAAAATATTTGGTTGGTTCCAGACTTACGGATCAGCCTGTATGAGAAAAGGTGTTTTCAATTAATGGCCATTAATTGAAAACACCTTTTCTCCTGCAGTCAATCTTGAAAGGCAATTGGTCAAATGTTGCAAAGTTCTGACAAGAAATCATCCTTATTCTGTTGTATCAACCAAGGACTTTATCCAGAAACTCCCTTCTTCCATCAATCGTCAAGATTTCCTTTACACCTTTGACGTGGATTCATTGTTTCCTTCTGTTCCTTTCTTTGATGCCTACATGCTCATGGTCAAAAAACTAATGGAGCACCAAGAACTTCCTGGAGAACTCATCAAAGATCTTTATGACTGTTTTGATTCATTGGAAAAGTATTCCTGTTTTGTATACAATGGTATCTATTACCAACAAAAACAAGGTGTACCTATGGGCTCCCCTCTTTCCCCCTTACTTGCTGAAATTTATTTGCAGAATATTGAAACATTAATTGTTGCCCCATCCATCTTAAAACTCACCATTTGGTTAAGGTATGTGTATGACATCTTCATTATTTGGCCACACCAAAAACATTCTCTGTTTGAACTCATGTCCTCCATAACTTAAAAATTCCCGCATATAAAATTTTTCTTTCAAGAACAGATTGACAATAATATTAGTTTTCGGGATATCAACATCAACCCAGACTTTTCACTTGGCCTCTCTGTTTACAGGAAAACTTTTGCCACCCATAATATCATCCCTTACCATTCTCGCACTTTTGGAAAATACAAACTGTCTGCTCTAAAGTCATAGATTCACCGGGCCAACCTTATTTGCAACAGCCATTCTGCTCTTCAACTAGAATATCAGAACATCATCAACATTGGCAAATTGCATGGCTTTCCACCCCTCCTATTACATAGACTAATCAAGAGTTTTGAATCACAGAATAGATCTAGTTTACTGCCTGAACCTTCCACCACTCATCAGTTTGTTGGCACTTTGCCCTTTAGCCTGTCCTTCACTTATAAAGTTTGCTCTATTTTCAAGTCTTTTGGCTACATGACTGCAGTCAAACCACCTCCACATCTTCTCAAACTCATTCTTAAGGACAGAGATCTCAATAAACCCCTAGATTTACAAGGTGTCTACTCTATCCCTATCAACACTTCCACAGGAGTTACCTACTACATTGGTAGTACTTACCGTAGCATAAACCGGCGTTTGATGGAGCATATTGCTGATGTTAAGAAAGGTAGCTCTTCCAAATTCCTTTCAATTTTAACCATCAGCGATACGTTTACGGTTCCCGATTGGCACAATGTTAAACGAATCGCCCCGTTCAGCAATCGGCATGCCCTCAGATACCGCGAAAGCATTGAAATCTACCTTACTCCTAACACCTGCAATACTGATGCACCTTTTAACATCCCTATTATTTGGGAAACGATTTTGAAATCTGGCAACAACTGACGCTTTTATCATGTGTCTCATTCCATGGCTGATGAAGGTAGAAGTCACTATCGAAACGTTCCGCTCTTAATTTTTCAAGGTAACTTATGCTTGTGATTACAATTTCAAGAATTCTTTTAAAGCCAGATACTTTTCAATCATTATACGTAATGCAAAAATTTGGTTAGTGCAGCTTTTACCAGGCATAAAAAAACACTCTAAACATCCCATACTTCCTCTGATGCAAGACCCCATATTTTTTCAATAACAACCTTACCAAACACTTTTCCTGGCACATTCAATAGGCTAATACCACTACATAGTTCAGTCCCTGGCCATAAGACCCATCAGAATTTTTAGGTGGACGAGGTTTCTCTTCAGATCCTGTTAGGGCATGCCCAAAGGAAGGATAAAATCTTGTGTAGATATCTGGCAACCTGGGCATAAATTTTGTAGGACGCCATTTTGCTTTGGGCATATACGCGCAGTAGTTAGTATTGAATTTCATAATTTTCTGTTCTTTCCAGTATAACTATGCAAAATACAACATGTTTGGATTCCTCATAAAATTTCCTATAAGATAAGACTATTTAACCATTAATAAACCAAGTTTATGAAAATCTAACAATTTTTTTTTTATTTAGTTATTTCTTGAAAGGATACTTATATTTAGCTAGACAAAACATTTAACTGATGTGAATTTTGTTTGTTTCAGACTGAATTAATGAAATGGAGGATAACAAGCAACTTGTTGGCCTACATGTGTGCCAAGCGAGTGGAACTTCAATAGATGTGGACATATCAAAATGCATTTTATGCCAAAAACACAACAAAGAGAAGACAACAACTACAACAGAAGGAAGACAAATAATCTTGGCTGCAGCTAAAATATGACAAGGTGCTGTTTTTAAACATATCAGTCTCCTTGTACATGATTCTGAGTTCATAAACCATTGTTCAAGTGCATGTTATAAATCCTGCACACTAAAGAAAACTTTGCTTCAGAAAAAAAAAAGAAAAAATGAAGCCACATAACCAGAGGAATAAAGTAAGACCCAATCCAAGATTCAGCAATATCGCCACACAAAAAAAAATGAGAACTGATGTCGTTTGTCGTAACCAGCCATCGTCTAATAAGGTGTAGCCTGCAAAACTTCCGTGTATTATTTGCAGAAAACAGAAACGCAGGAACATCAAAGAAAAATATAGAATTTGTGAAACCAATCGGGCTAAAACATTTCTTGCAGCCACTCTGTTCTTCGAGGACGATGAATACATCAGAACTTGTGATCTTGAAGATCAATGGGCTTTGTTTGGAGCAGATTTATACTACCACAAACTCTGTCTTGAAGCGTACCTCGAAAGATATAGAAAGCAAAATCAGCCAAATAATAAACAACAAATGCAAACCAAAGGCCAAAGGATATTGGACCACTTCTTCTAGACATTCTGGATTGTGGTTATGGTCTAACACTTAGTGAGATTTGTGATTATGCCAACAAACAGCCTGGAGAACAGTCAATTACAAATACAGAGGTAAAATTGTACATGATGAAAACATTTGGGGATAGCATTCAGTTCTGCAAACCACCACAAAAAGAAAAACAAAATAAGAAACAGTCCCAGCCTGTTTATTCGCCAAAGCTTACTGCCGATCAAGTAGCGGAGAACCTACGACCTGTACACTGTGTTAGGGAGGCAGGCAACATTATTAGACAATGTCTCCTGGAAACAGATTTCAGCCTTGACGACGAGTTTGGGGATGCAAACCAGCTAGAAAAATCTTGGGTAAAAACGCCAATTCCACATCCACTAATTGATTTCTTGTCTCGCGTAATTATTGTCGATAAACTAACAATCCTTTCCCACATTAATGACAACAGTCGACCATATACGACTTCAGGTGAAGTAGAAGAAGCAGAAACAGACAATGATGAAATTGGAGAGGTCAGTGAGAAAACAGAGACCGCTGTAACAAGCAGAATCAAAGCCTTTTTTCATATATTGTTATACAATGCTCATAAAGGAAGAAAGAAGACTCCTCTGCATCTGATGACTGGCCATTCAATTCATGAGGTGTAAGAGCAAGCAGCTTATCACTTTATTCAACAAAATAGGATTGTGAGTCAGCTACAACGAGATTATGGAATTTCGTTTAAACTTTGCACAGTACACAATGAAGTCATGTTCGGTGAGCCCTGAACTTCCATTATACTGTTATGGTCTTATTTCAAAAAGCTCGGAGCATAATTCCCAGGAAACCAAAGTTGTCAGCAGTGGCCCATATGAAGTTGTCAGCAGTGGCCCATAATGAAGTTGTCAGCAGTGGCCCATATGAAGTTGTCAGCAGTGGCCCATAATGAACTTGTCAGCAGTGGCCCATATGAAGTTGTCAGCAGTGGCCCATAATGAACTTGGAAAAAAGGTCTGTTGCTCTACTTCCATCAAACCCAGGAAGGCTCAATTCATATCTGAGTTGACCAAAAAATTAGATACTCCTAACAGAAATTTCCAAAAACAGCACACTCTGAAAACCAGTGTGGTTGTTGATGTCATGATACAGTTTCGAAGGCTGCCAGTTAAGGGAAATGTCACATTTGAAGATATGTTTACAATCTTTCACAGTAATGTTAATCAAATGTTTGTAAATTCAGTCGTGTGGAATATGTTTTTGACGGCTACCTTCTATCGTCCATCAAAAACGCCGAGAGAGAGAGAAGATCTTCTGTGCAACCACTGCCGTTGACATCCATTGCTACCACTACGAAACTTCCTATATAAATGGAAAGATTTTGGGCATTAGCTGACAACAAAATTCGGATTCAAGATGCCCCGAGCGAGTTTCTGAACACGGCACGAGCTAATCGACAATGGGAAACCATCCTCGGCGGCGAGTTGCTTGAAAGTGGACCTCATTCCGCCTTCGATGAAAGCTTCGCACAAATCAAGGATACTCTTCTAGTAACTGTTGAGGACGACGACGTATCATTCCTCCCGTTTTTCACGCTGTTAAAGAAGGTTTACACCATATCTTTGTGCATTCAATTGACACAAATGTTTTTGTGATACTCCTTTGTACAAGTTTCTTAATGAATACGGACTCTCTGAACTATGGATGCGAAAGTCGGCATCATATCATACCAATTCATACTCTCCTAGAGAAGATAGATACTACCACAGACGTCCTCCTTGCTACTCATTTTCTTACAGGTTCCGATATGACCAGTAAGATAGGCACCAAATTGTCATCGCTCATGGCAGAACCAGAAAAATATCTCCACAATTTTGATAGCCGTTATCATCCAAGTACTCAATCCTTTAAGCTAGCCGAGTGGTACTCGGTGAAGGTTTCAAAACCACATTCTGTTTTAAAACAAGACATTTGATGCACTTCGATTTGAAATAATGACCAAAGCTAGCATTTTTAACTTACAAGGCTTCCCTTGCACAAGCTCTTTATTACAAGGTCACCTGAAATAATCATTTTACATGGTATACTCATGCTCTACAGTGTTATTGATGGGCAACATATTAGTCTCAGCTGATTTTGGATGGACAATCAATGCTGATGACTCGTCATTCTCGCCAGACCCCTGCATTAGTGAACTACCTGAAGATGTCATTCTTACCTGTACTTGCAAAAGCTGTCGTACAAAACGATGCAGGTGCCATAGAAACAATGTTTTTTGTACATCATTTTGCAAATGCAACATGTCTTGTAACATTCAGAAAAATGTAAAATACTTAAAATGATCATTTAACACTATGAATAATTTGTGATTATTTATGTATCATAATTTAGTAGTGATACTTCAACACATTATTACCTATTCTTGACTTGTATGGTCTTTTATTTTTATTTTCTGTTTTCTCCTTCAATATTCACAGCCAAGGGTCCCAGAGGGGTACAAATAGTCCTATCTTATAGGAAATTTTATGAGGAATCCCAAAAACATGTCGTATTTCGTATAGGTATACTGGAAAGAACAGAAAATTACGATATTCAATAAACCTACTGCGCGTATATGCCCAAAACAAAATGGCGTCTTATAAAATTTATGCCCAGGTTGCCAGATGTCTACCCAAGATTTTATCCTTCCTTTGGGCGTGCCCTAACAGGATCTGAAGAGAAACCTCGTCCACCTCAAAATTTTGACGGGTCTTATGGCCAAGGACTGTATTAATAGTTCTTGCAGTCAGTCTGATCACCTTACCCTTATACAAGGAAACAATGATAGCATTATTCCAATCCCGAGGGACCATTCCTAACTCCCAGCACAACTGGCAAATTTCAGTTAACCAGTCAATTACAGGGTCACCACCATATTTCAACATCTCGGCACTTATGCCATCAACTCCTGGGGCCTTACCATTCTGAAGAGAATTTAGAGCTTTACACATCCCTTCTCTCGAGATCCCTCTTGTACTACCATCCTTCACTGTGACATCATCTGCTTCTGAATCACCTTTGCTTTCCTGATCTAATAACTCACAGAAGTATTCACCCAATCTTTCACTTAACTCATTGGGCTCCCACATCATTTCCCCGATCCTATTCTTTACACAGCTTACAACTTTGTTTCCCCTATTTTTCTTGATTCTCATGTACTTTCAGAAAGTCTTCCTATCTTTCCAAAAGCCAATTCATGCCTTTCCACCTTCTCCTTCCTATCCTTTGTCTTACTCTGGGGAACCAGCTTAGGGGCTTCACGCTTCTTACAGCGATATTCATCCACAAAAACTTTACCTTGCAACATCCCCAAATAGGCTTCCTTCTTTCTCTTTACTGCCTCTTCAATCTCACTATTCCACCAAGCATCACCTCTATTGTTACCCACTATTGTGGTGCCACAGACCTCTTCAGCAGCAGTGACAACACAGTTCTTAAAACATTCCCACTGTTTTTCTACATCCCTCTTACAAGCCTTCAGCTTCTTCATTCGTTCTCTGAGTACATCAGAATAACGTTGATGATATTCAGGGAGCCTTTCAACCTTTACTCTTTCCATCCTGGGCCTTTTCCTATTCCTTTAACCAACATTCAGTTTCACTCATGACATTACCAAGTAATGATCAGAACCAACATTCGCACCTCTCATCACACGAGTGTCAACAATTGAGTGCTTCAGACGCTGATCATAGACAACAAAATGTATCACACTCTTTTGACCAAAAGTATAATTTTCAAAAGCATATGGACACCAATAGCAATGGGGGAAAATTAACAAATTAGCAACTTTCAAACACTTAATAAGCAGCACTACATTCAGTAGAATATTCATAAGCATATATGGAAATCTCTGGCTGGTCAAACATTAGTGAAATGCATTCCACCCAAGCAACCCAAGCAAAGCTTGAGCAATGAGCAAGCGAAATTAAGGATAAATAAAAACCTTTAATTCTTTAAATTTCTGTTTTTGACACAGATATAAATCACCACAAAGTTATAAATCGATTCTTATACTTCAGAAGTTTTTAAGTTTTATAACCACACGCACACCGGCAACAACAAGGCAGGAGAAATAAATTATGCTGCACTCTGATTGGTCACTGCTGCCAAACGCAGGCAACACCTGTCTCCTGTCACTGCCACTGAAGGGATGTTGCTACAGCAACCTGACGGCACTAGTCTGCTAACCAATGAGAAATGCCCCCTAGAAATGACCGTCTTAGCGTTTAGCAGCACTTAGCCAAGCAGTCCACTGATTGCTTGGGTTATGGTAGCTGAACTGTGGATGCATTGTTTGAACATCAAATAGAAGTCATCGCTCTTTCCATGTTTGTAAGTGAGTCACGGGAAAATTCTCATCGGCCGCCACTGGGAATCGAACCCAGGGTCTTCCAGTTATGCTCCGGACATGCTTCCACTGCACCACAGTGGCCTTGAAATTCTCCAGATTCACATACACACAAACTGCCAAACCACCTGGCAGGTTATTTCTTTGGAGCCCAGCAGAATGCTGGGGATTCATCAAAGGTAAACAGCAGCAACTGAACAAAAAACTAGAAGGCGAATGAATAATAAATACACAGTTGACGTGGATTAGGAACATCAAATAGAAGTCATTGCTCTTTCCACGTTTAAAAGTGAGTCACATAAAAAGTCTCATTGGCCGCCACCAGGAATTAAACCCAGGGTCTTCGAGTTATGCGCCGGACATGCTACCATTGCACCACAGCGGCCTCTAACTTCTCCAGACGCACATACGAGTCTGGAGAATTTCGAGGCCGCTGTGGCGCAGTGGAAGCATATCCGGCACGTAACTGGAAGACCCCGGGTTCGATTCCTGGTGGCGGCCAATGAGAATTTTTCCGTGACTCACTTTTAAACGTGGAAAGAGCAATGACTTCTATTTGATTTTCCTAATCCACGTCAACTGTGTATTTATTAGCATTGTTTAAAGTTCTTTTTACATGGTGTGCTGTGAATTACTGAACATATCATGTATGTGTATTGAAAAAGATTCTAAACATCCATGTCCAATTCCATAAACAAAGACATTATAGCTAATTTGTTAGAAACTCCGTTTTCTCACCAAACGCTTGAAGAAAAGAAAAATGTGATTTCAAAAAGAAGACTGATGCCTGCATTGCCAAGTTTAACGCAGCAACAAAAGAATATTACTCAACATTTTCAAAACGCCAATTATGAAAGATGCGAATGGTTTGCTGGATGTGTTAAGGCCAAACAAACTGTTTTGTTCGAACTGTTTGCTGTTTAGCTGTAACAGAAGCTCCACTTGGACAACAGGATACAGCAAGCTAAGTAATTTAACTAAAGAAATACGGGATTATTATATTGCTGTTACGCATATTCGTGCATCCATTGCACTCGCAACTTTTGGAATTGTTCGTATTGAAACTGAGGTCAGAGACCAGATATAACAAAATATCAGTCAACATAATGAAAAGGTAAAACACAATAGAGATATTTTGAAATGGCTTATAAATGCTGCTTGCTTCCTTGCAAAGCTAGAAATTTCATTTTAAGGAGACAATGGGTCAAAAACTTCGAACAACCGTAGAAATTATTTTGAACTTTTGGATTACACTGCCCAGTATGATCCTGTACTAAAAAATCATTTGGAGACTTCAACAGTATTCCAAAAAGTATCAAATCATATTCAAAATGATTTAATTGATTCTGTCACCAATGCACTGAATAATGAAATTAAACACCAGTTAAAGCAGTCTGATTTTGTTGCCATATTAGCAGATAAAACTACCAAAGTCGCGAATAGGTCTCACTTTTTCTGTTTATCGGTATGCAAATGAAGGGAGGGTGATAGAAAGATTTGTGTGCTTCCAAGAAGTTAGTGAGGACAAACAGCGGCAGCACTTTCTGGTCTTATTTTGTCGCATATTAAGGACTTTTCAGATTGCGGTGGAAAACTCGTCGCGCAGAGCTACAACGGACCTGCAGTGATGGGCCTCTTCCTTGCATGGTGTACAGTCGAATATTAAAGCATCCTTTCCACAATCCCTCTTTGTTCACTGTATGTGCATTGTTTGAATTTAGTACTTTCCCAAAGTGCCTCAAGTATTCCTGAATCATTGTATCTTTTTGCATAATCTTCATATAATTTTTGCTACTCTTAGTGAGTTTGCAGCATTTTTCTCAAGATCACCAAAGCGCGCAAAATTTATTGATCTTTTTTGGGACACCGACTACCCAATGTTTGCCTAACAAGATGGAATTACTCGTCACGACTTGTCAATACTGTCCATGAAGAAAAAAAAAAAGAAGAGCTTCGCCAGACTTTTGCTGCCATGTCGGAACATCAATCACAAGTAGAAAAGGATATTCTTGCAGGTGTTCAGGAATATTTGTCCAATTCAGAAAACTTTGAATTTTGCTTTCTTCTTGCAACCTTTCATAGTATATTTCCTCCTACCTATGTTTTGTTCAGAATGCTTCATTAGACATTCTTTACTGCAGAAGTAAGATAACGGAAACGCAAAATACTGTGAAATCTCCAAGAAGCCGTTTTCAGGAGGTGTACAACAGGACCATCGCTGATGTTTGACTCCCAGGAAACCTAAACCTTTCTGAAGACATTACGATTACCACTGAATACGGAAGATTATATTTTGAAAATTTTGATAATGTCGAACCACACATTAATACAAGATTTCAGGATTATGGAAAGCTTACATTTTTGTGCGTACTGGATTCTTCGAAATACAGCTCTTACGTTCGCACTTTCCCAACCAATGGTTTGAAAAGCTTACTTGAAAATTATGGTCGCTACTTTGATGAAGTACGTCTGAAAAACAAATTAATCGTAGCATACAGTTCACACGAATTTTCTGACAAGGCACCTATACAGCTAATGAAGATGTTTGCAACTTCAACACTTGGAAAAACCATGCAGCAACTTTACCTATTGGCTTCATTTTAAGTGTGATACCTGTGTCCACCTCAACAGTTGAAAGATCATTTTCTGCATTAAAGTGAATTAAGACATACGCACGAAACAGAACTGGAGTGGACAGAAAATGGCTCTCGCATCTTGGACTGATATCAATTGAAAATAATCTGTTAAATATTCTGAAAGAAATACTTTTTCGATTCTGTAATAGAACATTTTGCTGCAAGTGATCGAAGAATGGAGTTTACTTTTAAATAGATAGGTATGTTAAGTGACTTCAGTCAATTCGGAAAACAGAAGTCTTCTGTTTTAGATTTTGCTGTGTTGTGTAAAAGAACAGATATAAAAAAGTAGCTTATGGTACCATTCACATCAAAGAAAGGTGGCTTGATCACGCTAGTTACGTTAACTAAAACTTTTACAAAAAGTTCGTAAGTTGGAAGCTTTCGTTGAAAATAATTTATTTTCAACTCAATGACTTGCAACTCCGAATCTCCTCTCTACATTCCGTTAATCTGGAGATCAATTCTAAGTTTTGGCAACAAAAATAGGAAAAATTCAAATGTAGAATCTGGCAACAATCTTAGTCCTCCATTGGCGTGATGAAGACCTAAGATAAGGTCGAAAGCTTCCAACTTACGAACTTTTTGTAAAAGTTTTAGTTAACGTAACTAGCGTGATCAAGCCACCTTTCTTTGTTAATATTGTTACGTGTTTTGCCCATAATCGTCACCATTCACATCTAATGTTTTTTTCATTTTTGTTATTTCAAAAATCTAAACCTAATGTCAATTGTAAAAAGGTGAAAAATAATTGACTTTGTGACTGCTTGGGTAGTCTGTTGGGTCACCGCATGTCACTGTTAAATGTTCAGTTAAACTGACCATGTTGATATCAATAAAAAACACAGAAATTGCATCCATAGTATAGAAGTTGTCAAGGACCACAGTGTGATACAAATCAATTTTTGGTAGAACTGTGTGTTCAGAATTAAATTAAATGATAATATTTCTGATTCAGTAATAAACCACTAGAAACCAACTTTACAAACTTGAAAAATGAAGCCAAGAGAAAATGTGAAAATTTTGTCAAAAGTAAGTTAGTGGATCAAGTAAAACAAAACAACATAAAAGAATTATGGAATCACATTACAATAACACATATTTACATATAACACATTTATTTCCTTGTTTTTTATTTTGTGTAACAAAGCAAAACATCGCTTTGTTACACAAAATAGAAAACAAGGAAATAAATGCTTTAATTTTAATGGTTCATGTGAACATACAAAGATGGCAAAAAAACCCAGCTAGGCTCAGTTCTAATTGAGTCATCAGTTTGGTACATGGACTAACTTGCAGATCGGAGAGTTGAAATGAGCTAGATTTTGAAATGATTCTCGAAACTCTCTAGTTCGTTGGGCTGCAGTTTTCTTGGGTTTCTTACATTCCTCATCACTCGCACTTGCCTCTCATTTCGATTTCCTCCACTTTTGCTTGCGTTCATTCTGCGATTTCCGCGGGTTTGTCAAAATGATAACCAGTTCACACAAAAACAATTTTTAAAATTTTTAGTTTAAACCACTACGATATGTTCTTTATATATTTGAATAGATCTCGTCGAGAGCTTTAAAACGATACCACGCACAGTCCTGTAGCGCTCACGGTTGCCGAGATAGACTGAGTCAAATGCAGTGGCACACCCAGAAATACTGCATTATCTCTCCACGCACAGAAAGAGTCCTGTGCACGATGTATTGCGCAGTACATGAATTGGGCTCCATGCTGTTTACGAATACTAACACAATTAGTGTGCGGCACATATTTTTAACGCTACAATGATTTCAATTGGGATCTATTTTTGTCAAGGTTGTCGACCGTAAGTTTCCCCATACTATCCGCAGAGTTAGACGTTGTCCTAAGAAAATAAAAAGAAAATGGTGTGAAGTTGCTGCAAAATTCTGGAGAGATTTTTAAGTTTTCTGAGGAGAAGGCTACATGGAAAATATTGAAATGATGGTGCTCCTGTACCAAAAATACTATGCTTATAGGCCTGCCATGTACTTAAAAATGATTTGTTCTTCATTCATTTTTATGATTATACCTGAAAAACTGGGAATTTATTACCTGGATCTGTTCCCAGATTGGAGTGGTCATCAACACTATGAGAAAGCATTGAATACTTCAACTGGCAAAAAACTGGAGTTCAGATCTTTAGGTTACAGCTGTTTGAAAATTTACTGTCCTTGATGTCGCCATGGTTGCATGTCCTAATGGAAATCGGGAGATGTTTTAATTCCTACTTATGAGCAATGCAATTTTCAAGTTTTCTGAAAAGAAAACTATGTGGAATATGGAAAATATTATGCCTGTAGGTCTGCTGTGTACTTGAGAAGGATTTCTTCATTAATTTGCGAGATTGTTCCATAGTCATTCACATCACCAGAGGACACCACATAACTGCCGTAATAAGGAAAGCCATCCAGTAATTCCTCTTAAGAATACTGTAGGTTGATGTAAGATGCAGCTAAGCTCACACAAAGCTCTTTTTACTGCAGAATTTCACTTGTGTCAGGGTTAGTTTTCTATTAAAAACATTGGCAAACAACTAGATTTTATTCACTCTCTCTCTCTCTCTCTCTCTCTATATATATATATATATAATAATAAATATATATATACCAGCTAAATAATCGTTCTTCAAACGTGATGATATTAAAATACAGATGATATATATCATATACAGTTGAAATGGCCATACACTGCATATTTCTTTGCTCTTTTGGGAAACACATGTCTGCCTGACTTATTCTGCCACAAGACACATAGCAATTTTGTTCATAACTGTAAATTTAAAACTTCAAGCATACATGAAACAAATCAAAATATGCCGTTACTCTTCACTTTCATCGTTAAAATATTAATAAACAACAAAACAAAATAATAATACAAAACAGAATAAAATACGTTGTTACTTTCAGTACAAATGTAAAAAGAACCTTGCTTATAAACAATTTAGTTTGAAACTGTACATTTAAAAGCTAGCAAGTCAGATGTTTTTGGAAGCATGAGCAAAATTGTGTTGCCATCGCTGATATCTCGAGGGGGAAACTTTTTTTTTTTTTAATTTCAATACTATGAAAATCTATCCGCATATTTATATTTATTGCAGTCACCTTACCACTTATATGACGCCACCGTTGCTTCGGTGAAAACGAATGTTGGTAATTTGATTTTGACTCAAAAAACCTTGATATTCGATATGTCAAATGATAATATAAATGTTTAAATGCAAAGCATATTATGAAACAGCACTTTTTAAAGGGTTTTTTTTTTTTTATAAATTTTGAACAAATCAAAAAACCTTGACATTCGATATGTCAAATGATAATATAAATGTTTAAATGCAAAGCATATTATGATATAGCGCTTTTTACATAATATTTTTAAAAGTTTTTTTTTTTGTAAAATAAATTCAGAATAAATGAAAAAAACCCTCTACATTCAATATGTCAAATGATAATAAATGTTTAAATGCAAAGCATATTATGATATAGCACTTTTAACGTGATTTTTAAGGTTTTTTGTTAAATAAATTCAGAACAAATAAATTTAGAACAAAATATATACTGAGCAGGCCAACTCAAGTCATTCAAAACTTAGGGTGGGGCTTCAGTTGCTGGGCAACAATGGCTCGATCATTGCAAAACGTCCTAGCGTTATCAAAGCTGGGTTATTTAAAAAACTCATTTCAACCCACTTAAAGTTATTGTAAGAAAAAATCCTTTCTTGGTGCGCCTCTATGTTGTAAAAGGAACATTCCTGCCAAATATGAAAGTTCTAAGTTCAGTAGTTTCTGAGATACGGTGATGAGTCAGTGAGGGCCTTCAGTTTTATATGTACAGATCAGCATACAACTAGATTTTATTCACCCAGCTCTCCTTTTAAACAAGCTTGGTTGGCAGCAGAAAACTTACTTTGGTAAAATGAAGATTAAACAACAAGGCATACAGAAAAATTAAAGAATTGATAATTTTATCTATCACTTTACTGTTTGCCAATATTTCTGCAGTGTTTAAAAACCCATACCTGTTTTTGCAACTGAAGTAAAAAACAAGATATGCTACAATCATCATTGTTTGAATCTAATAAAGGGACTTAAAAATTTAATAAAATTCTCTTGCTCTGTGATGCATCTTAAATGATGTAAAGAAACCTAAAGATATTTTGCTATGCAAAAATAAAAATGAAATTTTGGATTAAACAGCATAAATATTAAGTGGCCTAAAACTTGAATATTTTCCTTCTTTTAATTTTATGAACATTTTCAGTCAGTATATACTTCTAAACATGCTATTTACAAGTCAATCACCAGATACTAAAGGTTAGTCAAAAGCCTTCTGACCTTTAAGTGTTTGCCAAAATCAAGTAACAATTTCTCCTGAATTTTCAAAAGTGCACAAAGACTGTCATGAAACGTGTATCCTGCATTCACCAAAATCATATGAATTAATAGTGAAGTGTGTGAGAACCAACAATAAGGTTTTAGTCCAATTTAGGTATGATTAAATTAATATTAAAAAGAAAAATTAGAATTTAAATAACTTAATGTCATTTTTGATACAGATATCAATTGGCCTGAAGCTACACTTTGGTAACTTGAATAAAATAACTGAAAATTTAGTCACATTTCATCCCTGAACTCTGAAAATAACCACAAAATATCAATGAAATATAATATCTTCCTTCAATGATAGCCTTTATCATTCTATAATAAATAAAAAAACAGAAGATTTCTATTCAACGAAAGTGAATCATATTACTTTAGTAGAGTGGTTCCTTTTGAGATTAGTTACAATAGAAAACTGTCTGAGAGGTACAGTGTCTGAAAAAATATTATTGATTACCAGGACTTGCAAAAAAATAAAAAATAAACGAAACAGTACCTAAAAATTAATCACATGCATATAATTTTTCTTGGATAGAAATATTGTATTTCAAAATTCCTTCTTCATTACCTTCTAAACAATTTTTAAAGAGGTTATGTTATATACAGAAGTTCCACAGAGGCACATAAGCAAGTATATCACCAGAGCCCAAATTCACGTGCTATAAAATAACAATGCTATGGCAGAGAAAATATGGTCTTAAATTTAATTCCTCTAACGGATTTCACTGTTTATCCTTGTTGAAGGGACAAACAATGAAATTCAAGCATATATGAGTTATCTGAAGGGGATAATTAGGACCAACCCAGAGTTGAAAAAAGAAAAAAAGTGCAGCTAACTTGTTGTTGAACTAGAAAGGCATTACATATAATTTAAGACTACACACTTGTGATGTTGAAATACAATAAATTATCAATGTTTATCCACAATTAAATGGTTTATTAACATCAACTACAGTTTCGCAGAACATTTGGCTCGGCATCATCAGGACGAATGGAGCATAAACATTCAAACCACAGGGCTTTAAGTTTCCGTGTGAATTAACACAAGACTTATGTACGGAACTATGAACTCAAGAAATCATCAATAGCCCAATATTGTCACGAAAATAACCATAAATTTTTATTTAAAAATGCTACGCTTATTGATAAACCTGATTCAACTATCAAGCTTAATATATCAGAAGCTTTCCAAATATACTGGAACTCTTCATGGCTTGTCAATGACACAACGTCCTACTCCATTTCTTTCAAGCGCATGGAAACAACTCATCAAAATTCGTAACTGTCAGAGCTCTGATGATGTCACAATGATTTGAATGTTTATGCTCCATTCATCCTGATGATGCCAAGCCAAACGCTTTGCAAAAATTTAATCAATGTTATTAATTGTGGATAAACGTTGATAATTTATTCTATTTCAACATCACAAGTGTGTAGTCTTAAATTATATATGATTTTAGGTGTCAACTGGACCTCTGACTACATTTGGTGCATAAGTATATTGATATAACCTATATCGGGAGCCATAATATAACATCTCGTTTTGCAGACTTATTTAATACTGATATAGACTTTATTCAGGAACTTAAAATCACAGTCCCTAATCTTGATTATGGCGAAATCCCTATCGGCAACAATCAACCATTTTTTGAAGCTGAGGATAAAGAAATTTAGATTACTGAACCACTTGAACTTCTTACTTTGATGCAAGAGATGTCACATATTACCAAATTTTATGTCAGTGAAATGCAACTTAAGACTTTCCCATAACGTCAACAAAGCGATATCTAATGCTTCATTTGCACTATTAAGAAATATTATTAAAGATACGAGAAAGAATATGACAAACGTTGAAATTGAACTGTATGACCTACACCTATTGCTGGCTAAACTGTTACCAGAATTTTCTGACCTGGACGGCAAAGCTTGTGATCTGGTGCTGTTTTCCAATCTCTAAATTAATGGTCCCAAAAATATTTTTTGATCGAAAAACCCATTACCAGATCCATGCACTCTCAATGAGAGTGAATTCTTTTTTCTCTGTGTGTTACCCCAAAAGGCCCCTTTTGGCAAAGAGGGGCTAGAAAATATAGAAGTCAAGAAAAATCAGGTAATTATTTCATTCTTTTTCCTCTCTCTCAACTTTATTATCTCTCTGTAAATTTACTTCTATTGTATGAGTGTGGTGATATTTTTGCTTTTGGTGATTTGTCAAGGTAAGCTAGCCCTCAGGTTTTGATGGCTATGTAGAGGCAGTGGTTGGTTTAGTTAAGCAAGTGTTTGATGAATATTGCCTTGGTATCTTGTTGTGCTTTTCTTTGCACTTTATTTTGAGTGCTGATTGTCATTGAATTGTGTAACTGTTGGAAAGTGTGCAGAAATTTAGTAGAGTATCTTTAAATCTAGTATTTAGTGTAGCATAAATGAATTTAGTTAATGCCTAAGTAGTAATTTTGCATAGTATATGTAGTGGTAAAGTATACGTATTTTTGTCGCCAACTCCGACAATCGAAATGTCGGGTTGACGGGGAGGGGGGTCGTAAGTGGTATGCATAATCAATTTCGTAATTACCGTCGTGTAATTGCTATTTCTTTGTTTATATTAACCTGTAAACTATAATTAGGTTAAAGTATTCATAAATTAGTGAAGTAATCATTTAATCATATTGTAACTGGTTCGTAACGAAGAACGAACCCGTGGGTCGTGTCTTGTTTCCGTGGCCTATAACTAACCGTTATTTAGTTGTGTATCTATTTTTATTTTGTAACTGTTTGTGATTAGAAATATATGTAATGTCAGCACTTAGCTCTCTAAGAGGACTATTTAGGAAGAGTAATTCCGTATCTTTGGGGAAGAAAGAAAAAGCTAGGACATCTTTACAAAGTTATTTTTATGTAATCGCGAACTCGATTGAAACTCGAAACGGGACGGAAAATAAATTATTAATGAAGTGCAGGAAAAAAAGAGTTCTTATTCATTTGATTAAAAATTTGGCAGGCAGTCAAGTTTTTTTTTTTTATGTTCTTCGTAATTCCAATCGCAGAAAGGGAAAGATATTGTCCTTACCGTCGGCGAGGCACGAATTTGATCTTTAGCGTTACATACTAATTTAGCGAAATGTAATTGTATAAAAGATGTTAGTTAATTTTTCTGAATTTGTAAAGGTGGTCACCATTTTTGCCCGGGTTTTTAGGACTTTCTTTGTTCAAAACGAACTCAAAGGAGGTCCATCGTGAGCTTGGCTTCCTCCAAAACACGATCATAAATCGTAACCTGGCGCTGTCACGATGTCGGACATTTCGCATTCTTTCTCACCAGCTCTGCAATGGTTTTTACCAAGCATTTATGTGTAAAATGCCAGGAGAATGCTTAAAATCTGTTACCAACTGCTAATCCATGTGCACCGAGAGAAATTCCTTCGCCGGCTATCTTTTCTTTTGGGAGGTCAGGTCAAAGTTCAACCCTGGCTCCGAGAAAATGCGAGCGAACGATTTTCTGGGAATTGCGTCTCTCTCTCCACCTTCCGTCTTAACTTCGGGCCAATTGCCTTCCTCCATTTCGGGCGCGTGTGCAAAGGGTTCGACGAGGAGCGGAGAATTTTGCGTGTTGCTCACACACTGCAGTCTTAGATTTCGTAAGGGAGAGTCCCTCAAAGTCCTCACGACTGACGTCCGGATGGAAATCTCGCCGTAGCTTTCCAGCACCGGGGACGTGTTGTCGCGTTGGCCCAAGAATGGTAGGACCTTTCTTTGTTTTTCGTTTTTCCCATGGCTCGAAATTACTCTTCTGAGCCCTAGATTGTAAAGTCGAGATGGCGCACAAAAGTGCTTGACGTCGTTCCGACGCCGCATCCGAGGCACCAGCGGGCATTACGCCTCGTAACCTGCTCGGTAACATTGTTGCCGTCTTTCGCCATGAGAGAGAGAGTCTCCTCAAAGGCTGGCTTCGGGAGTAAGTTAAAAAAACAAAAGAAAAAAAGAAAGGAAGGAGAAGAGGGAAATACCTACCATGGCATCGTAAGTACATCAGGCCCTGTTTCTCTGGCGTGCCGGCTCTCATAACAACAACACAAACAACCAATTCGGCATCAAAAAGAAAATTTAAGGAGGACAAACGAAGAAAAAATGAGGACCACTTAATTGGAAAAATATGTCTGGATCAAAAATGGAATGATGTAAAAATTTAAAATTCAGGGGTAAGAAAAAAATGGGGGAAAGTGAAAATTAAAATGGGAGGAAAATAAAGAAATGTAAATGCATGTGTGGAATTAATGGTCTGGCCAGAACCAACAAATGTATTCTTGTATAAGTGTCTAGTTAATGCCAGTGATAGCCTTAAGAAAACAAAGAAATGGATTGAAGTGTATTAATTTTGGTTTCTGTTAGAACAGGGTTTTTCATTAGCTCAAATGAGAGGAATGTGACATCAGAGTAGGGTATTGTAATGGCATGCCTTCCTTAGGACAAAATGTGGGGAACTTGATTTTTGGCTCAGGTAAGGGAGCATACTTATTCCAATAGCCTATTCTATTCTACTTCTTTTTTTTTTTTTTTGTTTGTCGTTTCACCAGTAGGAGTAGCAACTTAACTTATGCATTAGATTTTTGTCATAATTAATGTGGGGAGTCCTGGCAGTAACTTGTCATTTTTGTTTTGTTTTGTTTTCTGTTGTTGTAAAGTAAGAAAATGATTTTTCCGGGTAACTGACCAGAATCAGTGTATTGTGAAAAAAAGAAAAATTTAAAATGTCACTCTTAACCATCTAAATTAAATTGTAAAGAGCATCTAGCTCAAGGTTAAACATGTAACAAATATGCACATCGAGCATTAAGCTCTTAACACTCTTTGAGTGAATGGTCACATCCTTTGATGATTTTGTAAAGCAGGCCGGTAACTAAATCGTGCCACTTACCTCCCTCATCCTGTAAACCACACAGGTGTAAACTACTTGGTTTGCAGACCAAGATTTCTGAGAGGGATTATTTAGGACTGTTAACATACTTTGGACTCTAAAATAAAAAAATAAAAAAATCATAGCTTAATTCTTTTTTTTTTATTCGGCTTAGCCACCAAAAATTCCATTGTATTGAGTTGTTTCCCAACATGTGCCTGGGAGCACAAAATAAACCTTTAGTTAACCTGGAAGATATGTTTGAGCAAGTTATTTTGTGTATCTTGTGAATTTCTCTTGTCCGTGGTAGTGGAATCACCTTCCATTTACTGGGAGTTTTTTTTTTTTTTGATCGTACCTTGGGTGTTAGTCGTTAATAAAAAAAATTCTTAATTGGGGTCCCTAGATAGATCACCGGCCTTTTTCTTTTTAAAAATAAAATTGTTGCAATATTTGCATTTTAAGAAGTAAGTTCATCATCATAATAGAAAATATCTCTTAACACCAAATCCCCATGTATCACTTGGTCTAGGAGTTTCAACATGTCGTTTACACATAAAATGACATTAGAGCAAAAAAATTTAAAATTATCAAATATTAGCAACAATAAAAAAAAATTCTACTTCTCAAAGTGAGGATATCTTTACAGACAACTAAGTAATATCTAACTTTTCTTGTTTTAACCCGGGTGAAATTCAAAAACGAATTTTACGTTACAATTCAAATTTCACAATTTCAAAAATGTTACCAATACCAATATAGTCGCATCAGTTGAAGAGTCCCTGAAAAAAGGCAATCTAGCATTGATGAAAAAGAAATTATTAGGCATTGTGTCAGCCGGATAATAACGTCAAATTCCTTTCTATCATTAAAAACCATTCTCAACAAGGAAGAATATAATGATCTAAATGAATTACAGTCAAATCATGATATCTTCATTACTAAAAGCCAATAAAGAAGGACAAGTTGTTATTCTGCATAAAAAACATTATGAGGCAGAGGTCGAAAAACTTATTTTCGAGAGGCCATATAAAGAAATATAAAATAATTCAATGAAGAAACACTTAAAAGAGGTTCGGAAAGTGGTAACAAGTTGTGTTACTCTTGACCTAAGCTCAAAAAGTTACCCGAAACTCGCATATGCCTGTTGTCCACGTTTCTATGCACTTCCGAAGACACACAAGATTGGTGTCCCTTTCTGTTCCATAGTTTGCAATATCAGCTCAGTTACACATAAGTTGGTCAAGTACTGTATCTTCGAAACTATAAACCTTATCTACTTCTTTGAACAAAACTGCTGTAAAAAATTCCATTGAGTTTGTCAATCTGCTAAAACGACATCCACACAACAATCAGTTCATGCTATCCTTCAATGTGAAATACATGTTCACAAGTATCCCAGTGAATGGAGCCCTCGAATCATTAAAAGCAAGTCTCATTGAACATCATTTCAGCCAACCAGAAGTTGGAAGAAATTTTGAAACTGGTGGAAATTTGTATCAAGCAAAACAGTTTCTTTTTGGTGGAAGATTTTTCCAACAGAAAAAAGGCCTTGCAATGGGTAGCTCACTGTTGCCTGTTTTATGCAAAGTCTACATGTGTCACTTTGAGGACAAACTCTTTCAGCTTGTTACACTCGACCTGTGAAGTCGATATATAGATGACACTTTTGTCCTCTGGAATGGCATGAATTCGGAAATACCTAAATTACTTATCAATTCAATTGATCACCATATACAGTTCACATGTGAGACTGAAAATAATGGCTGCTTACTATTCCTGGATGTCCTTCTGCCACGCTCTGAAGGATTCTTTAGAACAACAGTTTATCGAAAATCATTTGCTGTTTCCTTACCCCCACATGCAAAATCAACTCACCCATGGAAACAAAAAATTTCTGCTTTCTACATATACATATATCGTGCAACACATACACTCACGGACAATGAAATTTGCACACCTAGAAGAAAACATGCTACAACCACGAAACTTTGCAAATAGCTAGAGTGCATGCTGGTATGCAAATGATCCACATTTGGTGCGAGTGCGCATGACCGCACACCCTGTGATGGTGCTGCAAGCACGAACCGGCAGTCTTATAAACTCACATGTAGTCGATGCCCCATAAAAGCGAAAAGCACCGGCCAAAGCAAGCAAGAGTACACAGTGACAAGAATGCTGGGTAAATGCCAGAGACATCGATTTATGCAACTTACAGACTTTGAGAGCGGACGAATCATCAGGTTAAAAACCAGAGGGTGATCAGCGCGCCGTGTAGCCCGCCACGTGGATCTTTCTGACCATACCATCCGAATGTGTTGGGAGCAGTGGACACGTGACGGCACTGCCACATGGCGGAGCGGCTCCGTACGGACCAGGAGGACCACCACTAGAAAGAAGTGACAGATCGTGCACCAGGAATGAACGGATCCCACGGGGACCTGGTCCACTATACAGGCAGATGTAGCAGCTCCTGTGTTCCCACGAACCATTTCCCGATGCCTCACGGAAGCAAATCTGCGATCCCAGCGCTCCTTATGTGTGCTGTCATTAATACTGGAACATCACTGGCTCCGTGTGCAGTGGTGCCAGGCTAGAGCAACATGGAACACCACAGGCTGGCAATGTGTGGTGTCTAGCAATGAGTGCCACTTCGTTTTGGGGAGAGATGATCGTGTCTGGGTGTCCCTGGGTCAATGGCATAATCCCAACCTCGCTATCGAGCACCACACCTCCTCCACTGCAGGCATTATGGTCTGGGGAGCCATTGCCTACGATAGCCGATCAGCTCTAGTAGTGGTACATGGATCATTGGTGGGCCAGTTGTATGTGGATGAGATCCTACGGCCCCATGTGCTCCCATTACTGGCCGGAATTCCAGGTGCACTATACCAGCAGGATAATGCATGCCCGCATGCATCTCGGGTTGCCCAGGACTACCTACGTCATGTCCAGACACTTCTATGGCCTGCTCGCTCCCCGGACACGTCCCCTATCGAGCATGTGTGGAACCAATTGAAACGCCGGCTGCCACCATGCTGCACTATCCGGGATTTGGAGCACACTGTCCAACACATGTGCGCCAGTATGCCGCAAGACGACATTAGACGTACGTTTACCTCCATGACGGACCGTATTGCAGCATGTATCGCCGCATGAGGCGGTGTGACATGCTATTAAAGAAGACCGGACTGCGTGCCACAGATCCCTCTGTAATTGTCCTGGAGCTCTGTTTTTGCTGTCATGTGTATCATTCATCTGTATCATTACATCCATAAAATTTCAGTTCAATCCGATGCTTCCTTCTTGGTGCCCAAATTTCATTGTCCACGAGTGTATATATGCTCAAGTAAGGATCCTTACAGAAAGACCTCTATTTTCTTAAATGAATTGCAGTACACAAAGGATATAGCACTTCTGTTAAAGACAAAGCTGTCCAAAAATTTAGGAAACTGAAGCCTCTCCACTAGCTCATGCCAATGGACATTCCAGTATGAACAAATTGGGTGGTAATAACATATGCTCCTCAGATTTACTTCGGAATTTCAAAAATTCTCAAAAGTTTGAATTTCAAAGTTATTTTCAAACCCATCCACAAGGTGAATTTTTGCAGATCAAAAGATTACATTGAAGACATAAATTCTTGGGGTATTTATCAGATACCTTGTAAATGTAGATTTTCATATGTAGAACAGACCAGCAGGCTTTAAGTTTCTGTGTGAAGGAACACAAGACTTATGTACAAAACAACTGAAGACGGCATCAGTAGCCCAACATTGTCACAAAAATAACCATAAATTTTCATTTCGAAATGCTACACTTATTGATAAACCTGATTAGACTATCAAGCTTAATATATTTCCACATATACCAGAACTCTTCACGGCTTGTTAACAACATGACATGTACTCCATTTCTTTCAAGCGCGTGGAAAAAACTCATCAAAATCTGTGACCATCAGAACTCTGATGATGTCACAATGATTTGAATGTTTATGCTCTGTTCCTCCTGATGATGTCGAGCCAAACGCTCTGCGAAACTATAGTCGATGTTAATAAACCATTTAATTCTGGATAAATGTAGATAATGTATTCTATAGAAAGATATTCTTGGCAATTTGATGTCAAGTCTGTCACAGATCATTAAGTTTAGTGACTAATTTTCTGGATGAACAAGCAAACAAAGCGTCTCTAGTTCCAAACTACAGTACTTTTGGTTTTATTAATTTTTTTTTTTTTTATCATTCAAGAGTGATCAAACATATTTTTGACAGTAAATGGGCTATTACTTATAAATACATTTTAAAGATGTTTTTGTGATGCAATTGAAAGAAATTTGTTATAAAAATCAATAAAGTTAAATTCTTTAAAACAGGTAATTTTTCAATAACCATGCTTATATCTTTAAACAGAGCTAAAATAATTCTTAGATAAGAATATAAACTGATGCTAATGAAATGTATTGCATCTTTTACTATCTCTTTAACTGAAGTTCAAATTTAATTCTGTGGCTGCTGTTTTCAATTAATTTCTGTAATTTTTGCTTGAAAAGCTCAGAACACAGTTATGATTCATTTAATTCCATCATGGAGAAGATTCATTCAGAGAAGACTGTATTCCCATACAAGGGCCCTATTTTTACTAATGCATGCCTTATAAACTCATGTTTCATGTCCTGAAGTTTGTAAAAATTGAGTAGTTCTGTGTTGGTTTTTCACTGTAATCTGACCCTAAAAGTCTGGAACGAATTTGAATTTTGAACTGAGTATTTAGCTGAATTTTATGATACATCCCCAGTAAAGAATTTTTGAAACAATTACCCATCTACTTGCATACATACATGCATATCACTAAGCTGTTCTCTGAGATTCAGAGGTTAGCTCCACAAAAAAAATATAAACTACCAGATAAATTTTGAACTCATTATTTACTTGCAGTTGCTGTATCAAACATCTCCATTTACAGCGATCTTTACACACAACTCGGGCTTCACTGACATCCATCCATCACACAACATACACAAGACCTTCTGTATTTCAAACTCAATCTTTTTCTCATGCAGACACTTCTCAATCTGATCCTCCCGTGACTTTCTTGGTCTTCCTCTGCCTTTCCTTCCTGCCACTTGGGCTAAAAGATTTTCTTAGTAAGCATCTCATCACTCATTCTTTCAACATGGCCAAACCGCAGAAGAATATTAGTCTCCACCTTGCTAACAACATTTTGCTTCACATTACACAACTGCAACACTTCTTCATTCCTCACACAATCAGAACTTGTCTTGCCATCCCCACCCCACCCCCATAAGTAATGCATTTCGCCAGCACACAAATTGACTCCTATGTTTCTTCTGTAGTACCCAGTTTTTACTGCCATGTATCAGAGTAGGAACAATTACACTTTCATACACAGCCATGCGGGCCTTTCTTGAGAACCCATCATTCCTGTGAAAACCTCTCAGAGAAGCTATGACTTTCAATAAAGAATTCACTCGCCTACTAATTTCACCATCCAATTTGTTCTCTCTGTCAAACATGCTTCCTAAATACACAAACTCATTCCCCTGGTCAATCACTGTGCCATTCAGACTTATATTACATTCAGTGCAAACAGTTCCTCACTCAAAAACCATAACTTTGGTTTTTCCCCTTATTTATACTCAGTTTGAATTTCATGCAAACTTTGTACATCTGGGACAACATACTCTGCAACTCACTTTTGCTCTCTGTCAACAGGACAGTATCATCAGCATACAGCAATCTGCACACATGGATATCACCAAAAAATAAACCAGCATTACCTATTTTGGCATCAGGCATGCACGCATCCATAAATATATTAAACAGTCATGTGACATTACACAACCTTGTCTGATTCCTGCACCAACAAAAAAATTCATTCGTACACAAGCTCTACTGCCAGCATACATGGCTTTTACACTATTAAGTAGACTCCCAGTAATACCATATTCATTCAATACCTTCCACAAAAGCATCTTATTTACTTGGTCGTAAGCTTTCTCTAAATTTATGAAGGCAGCAAAAACTTTCTTACCAACAGCCAGATACTTTTCAATCATCATGCGTAATGCAAAAATTTGGTTAGTGCTGCCTTTATCAGGCATAAAACCACTCTGAACATCTCACACTTTCTCTGATGTAAGGGCTCGTACTTTTTCAATAATGACCTTACCAATCACTTTCTCTTGCACACTCAGTAGGCTAATACCACGATAGTTCTTGCCGTTAGTCTGATCACCTTTTCCCTTATACAAGGAAACAGTGATAGCATCCTTCCAATCCCGAGAGACCATTCCTAACTCCCAGCACAACTGGTAAATTTCAGTTAACCAGTCAATTATACAGTTGCCACTATAATTCAACATCTCAGCAGTTATGTCATCAACTCCCAGAGTCTTACCATTCTGAAGAGCCATCAGCTCCCAGAGCCTTACCCGACTCAAAAGTTGCTCTTGCAATTGCAACACACTCTAGTGGTCAAAACTACAAAAACAATTTGTTACTTTTATTCAAAGGGCTGACCCATAAAAAATCAGTCTCACTACTTCATGGACACACTGTGTAGGGTAAGAAATGATTCATTTAAAATTTTGATAAAATACCAAAATTCAAAGTTCCCCAGTAAATGTTTTAATGCAGATAAATACAGAACTAACAATTTGACAATTATCGTGGCTGCAATGAGCTAAGCTAAAATCGCAGCCACACGTCTTACAAAGCGTGATTCGGCAAAATTTTAGATGCTTCAGAAAAAGGAGAGTTTTATCTGACTTCGTTCTTTTTGTTGTCATAGCTGTTTCATTGCTGCATTTCATTTTGTTTTAATCTAAATTAACCTTTTCCATTCGAATAACTTTTCACCCATACTCACCCAGCACTCGGATTTTTGGATTGTTTTATTTTCTGCAGCACAACTTAGCAGTGAAAGCTCAGCTTTGGCTTGCCAGCCTTGACATACGAACTATAGAGGCATCATCGGCGTGGCGGGTGACACCTGATTCGCGAACTATTCAGCAAAAAAAGAAATGTCTCGCAAGCGTCGATGTGCAAGTTATAGAGGTGTCATCGGCATGGAGGGTAACACGCGATACGCGTTATATTCAGCGAAAAAGAAATGTCTCGTAAGCCACGACACACGAGCTATAGAGATGTCATAGGCGTGGCAGATGACACCCGGCATGCAAGCTATTTGGCGAAAAAGAAATGTCTCTCGAGCACCAACATGCGAGCTATAGAGACATCATCAGCATGGAGGGTAACACCCGACATATTCAGCGAAAAAGAAATGTCTTGTAAGCCTCGACATACGAGCTATAAGGGCGTCATAGGCGTGACAGATGACACCCGAGCTATTCGACGAAAAAGAAATTCCTTGTGAGCGCCGACATGCGAGCTATAGAGGAGTCATTGGCATGGCGGGTGACACCTGACACACCGATGGAGTTTCTTTTTCTCTATTCGGTGAAAAAGAAATGTCTCACGAGCCCCAATGTGCAAGCTATCAGGGCGTCATCGACGTGGCGAGTGACACCCAACTTATTCGACGAAAAAAAATGTCTCGCAAGTGCAGACATGTGAGCTACAGAGGCGTCATCAGCATGTGCAAGCTATTCAGCGATTTTGTAATGTTGGGTGTCATCCGACAGTCAAGTGGAAATAGTTAAAACGTTTGCGCCGAAATTTTCACAAGCACAAAGTCACATGTAAAATAATCAATGTAAAGAGTTCGCAAAAGGCGCTGAGCTGAACTCCCTCTCTGCTTTCGCCCTCGGCACTCTCAAATGGCTGTATGGCGAATCACATGACAAAACTACGCCTCCGTTGGCGGGGAAAGTCAGAACATCAAAGGCGTACAGAGAAAGAGTAAAGCGTGAGGGGTTTTTTCACCTAAAAGAAGGTTTAAAAAAAAATTGCGTGCAGGCATCTTGCGTGGACTTTTCCGTAGTTTTTTTTTGGGGGGGGGCGACTTCCATAAAACCATAAAATGGAGTGAAAATCTATACAAACTACATAAAATCCGTAAGCGTTGGCATCTCTGAATACCTAAGAATCCTTTAGAAACAGAAACATTGTATCCTGCCATGGGAGTTATTTTCAGTCGTCCTCCGCATCAACGAAATAGACCTTACGCTGTATTTACGTAATCGCGCACCTCGCCCGGAACGAAATAACTGCGCCATCTCAAAGAGCAGGGAATTACATATAAACAATCTCAATTGCACAACACTCCGAAAGAATACCAAACTATCTGTAAACAATCTTCATCAGGATTTCATAACATACAGCATCGTTTCTCCTACATACCATGTGATTACAACAAAACTCCTCCTCCATTAGCTCCAACTACATCGTGAAACATATTAGTCACTTATGCCGAAAAACAACGAATTAGAAGGTAGGTGAAAAACATTCCGAAATGTTGGAATTGGTGGTACATGTTGATTAAGCATCGTTATACGTTTAATCAAACTATGCGTAGACCTTAAAAAAATGTAATTCGAATCACCGTTTAAAACAGCATTTTTTGCTGTGAAAACATTTTTTCGCTCGGCAGTTTTTGCTGTGGATTGCCATTTCGGTGCAGTTGGGTGCAAATATGAAATTTTTTCATAATTTGTAGCAGTTTGGCGCAAGATAATGAAATTGGCACAGTTCGGCACAAGATAATGAAATTGGCGTAGTTCGGCGCAAACTTTCCATCACTGCAAATAAGCAAAAAAGGAGCTAGCTGCATCTAGAATCTGGTAGATCACAGGTTGGAGGCATGTGTGCTTACAGCTTGGCAGAGCAGAATGTCTTTCTAATGACAAAACCTAGTTAAAACAACAATCTTTATACTCAAAATAGTATGACTATATACTAAAAATCCGAAAATTTCTTGGCGTATAATAAAAATCAAAATTTCCAAGCTTTCGCACATCAACCAGATGGCTTTCTCAAGGAAGGTTGACAGCTAACTGCAAACTGGATAATAGAACGTTTCAACACTTTAAACGTGGTGACTTGACTAGACAATAAATTATTAGGAGCAAACGTGATATTTTGAAGAAACGAGGTCACGTTGGTTGGGCACGTGGTAGTATGGTAGAAAACTCAGCATTATTTGAAGAATTGATTCCAAATACATGGCAACTCCAGAGAGACGCTATCGTTGCAAGCCTCGCAGCTGGTCAAGATTTCCAAGGTTTCGCGAATGGCGGTAGATTTGGATGTGGAGTATGAAGTTAATTTCTTTACATCACTCCTTATAGGATTGGCGGACTTGAACTTGACTTCTCTTGATAGGGCAGTGGTTATTTTCTAGTCTCTTGTATCCCTTTTATGTTCGCTGATTCTAATTCCAAACGAACGTCAAGATTTCCAAGGTTTCGCGGAAATCTTGACCAGCTGTGAGGCTTGCAATGATAGCGTCTCTCTGGAGTTGCCACGTATTTGGAATCAATTCTTTAAATAATGCTGAGTTTTCTACCATAGCACTGCGTGCCCAACCAACATGACCTCATTTCTTCGAAATATAACGTTTGCTCCTAATCATTTATTGTCTAGTCAAGTCACCGCGTTTAAAGTGTTGAAACGTTCTATTATTCAGTTTGCAGTTAGCTGTCTACCTTCCATGAGAAAGCCATCTGGTTGATGTGCAAAAGCTTTGGAAATTTTGATTTTTATTCTACGCCAAGAAAGTTTCGGATTTTTAGTATATAGTTATACTATTTTGAGTATAATTTGGTGTACAGTTCCTACTTTTTGAACAGTCTTTATGTTGAGCAGTGTTATTTTGCAAGAACACACACAGCTAGATCAACATCATATGATCTGATTGAAAACTTCTGTTGCAGTAGCCATTTGGAGGTCATACTGGAAGTGATTGCCATGGCAAAAGATTTGTCTTTTCTTGGAGATGATCTGTCCTGCATCGTGGTTCAATGTTATAGCAAAAACCCTCGTGACATAATGTTTGGTTTTCTCTGTCCTATTGTAACAAGAAATTTTGCACTGCCCTTACATCACAGCACACTCATGCTGCAACTTCACTCAGTTCCACAGTCTGCCCCCATTTTGTCTCCTTCTGATACCTACTGTATATGATTCACATTACTACGTTCAGAGAACGTTGTCAACGTGCCCTATCTAGAAACAGCACAAAATTTGATTAAACTCTGTCAGAAGCCAGCTGTATCCCTCTTTGCTGTCACTCATAATATGTCTGTTACAGAATTTCAATCATTTCCATATTATATGCAGCCTTTTGCATGCCATGATAAGCATAGCTTTGTGCCTACCCATTTCCAGTGCTGCAATTTCAACTCTATGCAGTGTATTTACACATTGATACTATTAGTAATAAAGTAAATACTTACTCTTCAACAAAATCTTTATCAAAAGGATATTTAAATTCCCATCCAGAACTTCTAACCTTTCTTGCTACCTGACTTAAGATATCAGTGATATCCTCATTAGGAACCTAACAAAAGAAAAACCCTTATTTATTACTAAAGCAAAGACTGAAGACACATACTACTTCAAAAGAACTAACAAAGAATGATAGTACTTCTAAACTGAGTATGAAAGAAGAAAACTACTTTAGAAAGAGATTAAGTAAAGGAAACCACATCACACACAACAGTGATCACTTTTCTCTGGTTTTCTGTCATTCAAATGAACTGAAGTACACCCACACACACACGCACATGCACGCACGCACGTCTTACAGATAATTTCATGTCAAATTACACAATAAAAATATAGTTTGCAACAATGATCTATGAATTTCATTTAAGCAAGGTATATTATACTATATATATATACCACATATATAGTATGTCACACCACAGAGTCATATGTTATATTATACAAGATGTGGCAAGATGTCACACACTAGCTGCTTTTTCGGCCATCCTGTTGACATTTTGAAAAATTATAAATATGGGCAGACGGGCCAACCTTCAAAATCTAAAAATCAGGAGATTTTTTACAGCTCATAAAATCACACGAGTGCTATTTTTTATCGACATTTTCCAGATGTAGGAACAATTTTCCAGAAGTAGTATTATTGGTACGTAGTATTTTTAATGTTTAAACAGTTATTCTAAATGCAGACTGTATGTTTATATGCAAAAGAAAAAGCATAGTGAAAATAGCTGTCAACCAGATATAATTAATAACACATTAATAATTAATACAAGATATGTACTTAATTTTTGATACATTATTTAATCATAATTAATCTTTATCCTTATTTAGTGAATGTACCAATTTAGTTCTCTTTAACAAAGATTTACAAAAGTTTTGTTCAAAGCATTTTTCTTTCATTCTGGACTTAACTGTCAGCAGTTTTTCCAGTGTTGGAATAGAGAGTGTTGATCTAAAGTGTGTGTGTGTCTTTGTAACTAAGCTAAACACTCTCTCACATTCAGCATTGCTATGGGGCAGTGTTAATATAGCAAGCATGACTTTTGATAACAATGCATACTTGCTACTGCCAACTGAATTTTTCAACCTGCCAACCAGACTCCACTGAATATCAATTCTCTCTTCACATTTAATGTTCTCCGGTATATTTTCCCGTTGCAACGCACAAAATTGGACCTGCAAAGTGTCCAAGGCTGTATCAGAATCCGTGTTAGAAAATAAACCAAGAAGTGCCGGAAACTTATCCACAAAGTATTTTAAATCTGCAAATGAAGCTTCCTCAATACATGCCAGTGATGCAACTTCATATTTTATGAGAACTTCATTTTTGAAAGGGAACTTGCACATCATATAATCGCATACTATGATAAAGTACGTCCTTATTGTACTAAAGAGAATGGTCTTTTCATTTGATTTTAAATTCTCCACAATACGAGAAGCAGATTGTCCTATAACTAAGTCAGAGTCAGCTTTTTTATTTTCTTTCTTGTGAAAGTCAACAGCAAGTAGTGTTGCAGATGACTTTACTGCTGATGGCAAGACAAATCTCAACAGTAAGTCTTTCAACATATCAAGTAGCACTGATCATAACATATGGATATGAGGAACTCTTGACTGCAGCTTAACATTTGGTTCTTCAAATACAGGAATGACATTCAGAAGAAAGAGGCACAATGCTTTATTGAAATCTGATGAGAGAAATAGTAAAAGCCTTTCTTCACGGCTGATCACTTTATTTGAAGATATTTTAGAGCAGTCTTCTGTGGGGTTTAACTTCTTTGAATTAGATGAGCTTGGATCAGAGCCTCTTTTCTTAGCTAAGGCTGTATTTATAGCCTTAAACTCAGAACAAATAGATGATTGGTTAGAAAGTTTTTGCTTTTTTGGAATATGATAATCTTTCAATGAACCAACAGGATCATTGTTGTTCTTAACCTCTTCCCTGAACAGAGAAGTTAATGGGATCCCATTGCTGCAATAATCTTTTTAGACATCGACCCAAACAGAGCCAACGAGTAGAGACATGTTTCAGAATCTTCCTTACTTTTGTGCCATGCATTGATTGAAAATGTTTGAGTTTAATTTTCCGTTCAGAACTTCTTTCCCAGTAATATTATATGTCGATCAAATATTCATCAACTTTATCAGGAAATCATTCTGCACCTTTCTCTGCAGCCAAATTTATCAAATGGCAAGCGCACCTGATGACAACCAAATGCTCCATCTGGCCTTTCAAAGTACCTGCAACGCCTGTTTTCATGCCCACCATGACAGGAGCATTATCTGCCCCAAGGCCTAAACAATTTTGTAATGGAATACCATGCTTGTTTAGAGTATCCAAAATGAGATGTGCAATATTATAGCCAGTAGCATCCCCATCCAATACCGGTACTGACAACAAAGTACTTTAAATTTCCAAGTTCTGCTCATTGTAATAAGAAACCAGGATTGGAAATAACTTACTATCCTTGTTGCTTCCATCTGTTGCAATAAAGAATGACCCTTTCTTCAATATGGCAACAACAGATTCTTTTTCCATCTCGCCCATTTCACCAATAATCGACGTTGTCTTGGTTCGTGCAGCACCATATTTTTTGTAATATCGTTGTCAGGGAACATTTTTCGAAATAATGGTGCTGTATGATCTGCACAGGTAATTGGAAGATTGTGCTCCACAAGAAATGCCATAAAATATGCCTCTGCATGTATAACACTGTCATCTTCAGCATGAAATTCAATCTTTTTATACTGTTCAATCATGTGGGCAAAATCCTTATGTTTTTGTTCCTTCAAGTGTTTCACAATATCACTCTTTCCACCATGAAGAATAGAAATGTCGGAGCGGCAATCTGTACAAAACGCATATGCGCTTCCCTTTCTAGATGCAATAATAGATGGAAAATCTTGAGTGTAGGTAGGACTTGTTAAAACTAGTCGCATATTTTCTTTCCGACATTGCAATCTATCGTGAGAGTACATCAGTAGCGCAATCATGAAACAAAAACAAATCAGCCAGAGCGCTGTTGTTGCCAATAACTAAAAGTTCTGGAGTTAAAAAAAAAAAAAAGCGCGCGAAAATCAAACACACGCGTCCGCACTGAAATTCGTTTTCAGGTACGTCGATTCCGCAAGATAATGAAAACGTAAAATGGCCCACATGTTATTTTTACAAATAAAATAGCAGCCAACTGTTTTTCATTTCTTCTTTAGGTTGTGCACGAAGGCAACAAAAAGCATCGTACTAACATCCCTTTCGCCAACTGTAACTACTCCTTTTTGTCGTTAAGTGCAACTCAAGTGTTTATCATCACTTAGAATGCGCGCGGCTTTGTTGAGGTGAGGGGTTGAAAGAAAGAACTGCAAGGAGAATGCAGGGCAGTTCCCATCTGTCAATCAATTACTGACCTTCCCCGGCATTCTAGAGCCAGAGAGGGTGAACTTTTTGCTGAATGCGGCAATCGGACTGGGAGAAAAAATTTTAAAGCAAATTTTTTCCCGTTTTTAATATAAGTGAGTGAAATTTTTGCAGTGAATGAGATGTTACAACATAACGTTCAGTTTCAATTTTCACCAGAATCCATCGAAAACTTTAGAAGTTATGCATTAATTTTTTCCCCAATTTTTATTACTATACATCAATTAACTACTATTTTTTTTTAAATATAACTCTGCAGTTTTTCCTTTAAAGCTTTTCTTTCTTTTCAAACCACAGTTTGAAGAAGCATTTATTTACTATTTTGGAGGAACATGGAGTTTATTATTATTATTTTAACTTCAGAAAAATATTTATATATATAGCGTTTGATATCGACACACTTTTAACCTCATTCCCAACATCATTACCGCAAAATGGAATTAACGAAGACAAAGGTATTTATTTGTCAAAACAAATGTGGAAGTGTCAAGCTTTCTTCTTGGTTGGAGGTTTAACGACCACAGTGAGCACCTCAGTGGGCTATAAGCAGTTGCCCATCCCTAATTTAAGGCCATTGGTTCCAGGGAAGGGAGAGAGCCAGTGCCGTAAGACAAATTCAACATCCATGCCCCACTGCGATTTGAACCCAGACCTAACTCTGACAGTTTGTCGAAAGCAGGCGCTTAGTTTCACAACTTTATTATGCAGCAAAGACAATAACAGCTAATATGTAAAGAAGAAACAAATTGCAAAAGATATGACATAAAAAAAAACACATTAAAAACCACGAAAGTGGCGTAATGCAAAAGGGAAAATCTTCCACAAAAAGTAAGCGAAAGAAAAGAGAGAAAAAAAAATTCACAAACTAAGTGTACACAAAATGCTACAATACAAGATAAAACAATTAAAGCTGACAATAACAGATTCGCAATTAGAGATAAACAAAGGAGCACATTAATCTTCTTCTACAAAATGCGACGAAGAAGGGAAAAGAGACAAACATGGTGCAAAACAAGAAATAAAAATCTCCACACTAAAGCAAAACTGAAAAGCACTCGGCGAAACTCTGAAGAAAACATAAACAGAGCCTCCCAGCTAAGAGCGGGGAGACGTGAAAAGATAAGAAGGTCACAGCTGGCACGCGAGTGTGTTTGTAACCAGCGGAAGGAAGAAACCATCGGGAGCAAGCACAGATGTTCACAAAAGCATTGTTTTGAAGCAACATAAAATAGACCACTGCGCCACTGGGGGTGGCTTTCCTTTTGCAGATATGAGGAGAGGAGAAGTACGATACTGATGACTGTAAATGCCGTCTTGCATCGACGCAGAAAGAAAAGATTTCACAGGCGGTTCGAAATCTTTTTCCTCTGCGTCGATCCAAGGCGGTGGTTAATGAAATATCTTCTGTGTCAATACAAGGCGGTGGTTGATGGAATTTCGGCCATCGTAACGGGTAATTATTGGTGAAAATCGGGAGAATTTGACATTTATCCAGATGGCAGGAGGAATGGCTGAAAATCCGGAGTCTCCCGCCTAAATCCGGGGAGTTGGCACGTCTGTATGGGTATTGCTATTAGAGGAAGGGGCTATCTGCTCACATGTTTTATTTCTTTCTACAGGTTACAGTTACTGTAATAAAATTTCAAAGTTTTATTTTTTCCTATGTACTTGCTCTTTTGTCAATGAGAAAGTTGTTCTTAACATAAAATAAGCATTAGCAGCATTGGAAAAATTTTGCTATCTGCAGAAATGGGAGAGAGATCAGCAATCAGATATCAACGCCTAATTGTGGTTTTTCCTGCTGCAATTTGCTTGGTCACCTGTTTGACTACCACTTGACTTTCTAAAGTTTATGTTTTAAAATGATAATTTGGTGGGAGGAGGAGCGAACATCTCTGTGCCAAAAATCAACTGTACGAAAAACAGTTAGAAATTTTAATGCTGTGATTGTAACTGACACAGGTGGTCAATGCAAATAACTATTTTCTTTAAAAACATTACTTATTTTGAGGATGGCTTAGTTGAACACACAATCCCTGCATAAAGGGCAAAACATTTTTGACTTACATCAGTTTGTGGTTATACTTTGAAATACTCAAAATCTTTGGTTTCCAATATTTTTGAATTGCTTTCAATTCAAAGTTCCCTCCAATTAGGGGCAACCAAGAACGTTTTCTGTCATTGTAAGTACAATAAAAAGAAAAAAAGAAAAGAAAAAAAAAAAAAAAAAAAAAAAAGCTTTTGACTTTCATCAGTTTGTGATTATACTTTTAAATTATTTTATCTGATTTACTTGTGTATATTTATTTTGAAACAAATTAAATATGATATATGCAAATAGAAAGCTAACTTATGTGGCTTGATTCATGCAAATAACTCAATTAAGATAGATTAGAGTTACTTGGATAAATACAATAAAAGTAATGTAAATACTTGAATCTGAACATAAAACAATCTGATTCTTTGCAAATACTTGTAGTGATAATCGTCAGAAGTAATATGCAAATAGTGTGCAAATTTGCATAGTTTGTTCACTTCACCATCAATACTTCCAATGCAAACTCTTAGAGAAAAGTGCCATTTTATATTTCCACATATAATTGCAGCATGAGAATGTGTATTGAAGCACATCGTATTCCCATACTCGGAATATGTTGTGTTTTAATACATTATAGCAGCAACATTGGCATTCACCATAAATTAGTATCATCTAGAACTGTTGTTGAAAGTGCAGAGATGCTGGCACATGATTATTCACAATATTAGGACCAAGTTGGTGTCCCACATTAAGCATACAGTAGTGGCCAAAATTTGGAAACCTTTTGGAAAAAGTGTATTTTTGAGGTTTGATGGCTCATAACACCACTTTTTTGTTTAGTAATATCATAAAATTATTATATATCAATGGAAAGATAATTTCATCAAGAATGTAATGCAATAAAGTTTGTTCAATTATCTGTATTCTATGAAAAGTCATAGTCAAATAACCAGAAAAAGGAAGTACTACTTGCTCAGGTTGATATGAAGTAGCTTTCCTTCACTTGAATGTAGCCAATGAGCATGAGTGTTTAGAGAGACAATTAGGTGTCATCTTGTTTTGGCAATGAACCAATCAGGTCACAGTAGGATTTAGTTATTGATGTGATGTATTGGAGCTGAGAAGAGGCCATTTGTCAGTGTGTTATGTGATTTCTATCAAGTTGGTTTGAGTTTTTTTGTGTTCTTTCATTTAGTGAGCTTGTAAAACGTAATAAAATTAAAGAAATGGCGCAAAGAGTTGACTGGTCACCCAGAAAGTGATGTAAAATAGTACTATTAAGTGAACAAGGCTTCAGTTATGAAGAAATTAGAAGAAAAATTGGTGGAAACTTAACCAAAGGTGGCATTTCTAAATTTTTGAAGAGGTATAAAGAAACTCAGTCACTACAAAACCAGACTGGTAAAGGCAGGAAAAGGTGCACAACAGCAAGTGATGATAGAAGAATTAAGAGACTGTGCCTAGGTGACAGAAGAAAATCATCTGGGTGTATACAAGATGAAATGGTGCAATGCAATGTGAAGTTGGGTGCAAGGACTGTTTGGCGCAGACTGCAGGAATTTGGTCTAAAAGCTAGAATTCCACAAAAAAAAAAAGCCATTTTTATCTCTCAAACAAAGGTTGAAAAGATTAAACTGGGCTAAACTCATGTTAACTGGACAGCGGAACAATGGGACAGTGTTATTTGGAGTGATGAGACCGAAATCTCCCTGTTAGGTAGTGATGGCATAAAATATGTAAGGAGAAGAATTGGAGAAGATTTGCATCCTGATTGCATTACATGTTATGTACCGTGAAACACCCAGTTAGTGTTATGGATCTGGGGTCGTATGACATCAAAAGGTATGGGCAGAATTTGCGTGATTAATGGGAATATAAATGGCCAAAATCACATTAATGAAATGCTTGAGCCCAAACTGAAGCCTTCCGTACTTGATCTTTTCCAAGATAATGAAGCATTTATATTTCAACAGGATTCAGCTCCATGCCATGTTGCTGCTGGTGCATATTAAACTGCTGGAATGGCCTGGGAATAGCTCAGACCTTAACCCCATCGAAAATCTATGGAGCCGACTAAAGAAACTTGTTAGTCAGAAGCAACCCAGCAACAAAACCCAATTAATAGAGCAATAATTCAATCTTGGTTTCACATTATAACAGCTGCAGAACTAAAAAACTTGGTTCACTCCATGGGAAGGCGTTGTAAGGCCATAATTAACGCTAAAGGTTACCCAACTAAGTATTAACTGACATGGTGAGAATTTTTGTAAATCTCATTTTTTTCTGTGTGTTTCACTTTTCTTCTTTATAACTGCTGTTCTAATACAAAACCCTTCATAAAAGTTATTGAATTACATTCTTGATGAAATCATCTTTCCATTGATATATAATTTTATGGTATTACTCCAAAAAAAAAAAAAATATGGTGTTATGAGCCATCAAACCTCAAAAATACACTATTTCCAAAAGGTTTCCACAATTTTGACCACTACTGTAAGTGGTATATTCACCCTGCTTCCCTTAGGCAAACATGGGCCTAAGACTCCAGTTGCTTGTATCCCTAGCAAAGAAACCCAAACAGAATCTAAAGAATTCTCTCACTTATGCAGCTATAGTGAATCAATTTTTTCATCTTTTCACTTAAAAGCATGCCTAACCAGTTTTTCAACTTACATCATCCAACACTTGAGACCACACACTATTTCATTCACTTCTTCTATCCCAATTGTTCACCTTTTAGTTTCACTTGCACATTGCAAATCCAATGAATAATTCTTCAATCACCTTATTCATCTTCCCACTTATTCCTCTAGTATTTCATACACCAACCACTCTTTCCTGCATGTGCATGTATGAAAGATTAGGAGGGAATGCCATCTCCTGTGCAGGACTACCTTTTAGAAGGACAGAGACAACAGATCATAAATGAAACTAACATTAGATGACAATGCCATGTGAAGGGGAAGCAGCAATGGAAACCAAACCTAAGACTAAAATTACTGACTTACTGACCATTTTGATTACAAAAACTGACTTTACTGATTTGGACATAAAAAAAACAAAAAACAGACTAAATACTGACTCAAATTTCTCATTAGGAAAAAAGGGTCAAAAGCATTTTTTTTTTTTTTAATCTGGCCTCCACCATCCCCACAGCCAGCCAACTCACACCTATTTATTGTTTTAATTGTAATCAACATATAAAACTATTACAAAATTACATATAATAATAATAATAAATAATCAGGAAAATCATTGCACTTTATTATAATAATACTGACATGATCCTATTCAGCACAAATATACCTAAAAATAGAAAAAGCTTTAAAGTGCAGCTGTACAGTACCATTTTCAGAATAATAGAAACAAAATGTTTACAACTTTGAATTTTTAAATGTAATGTGGAAAATCATCTAGCTTTCTTTACAAAATTAGGTCATTAAGTCTCACTTTGTTTTTGCTTCTTTGAAAAAAATGTTGTTATAACACTGCTTTTTTGCTTATCAACTGCTTTCTGTACCTTTTCTATGTCTTTAATTTTCTTCACTTTTTGTTCCCTAACTTTCGTAGCACTCTCCAACATTGCTTGGGCCACACTAATTCCCACCAAGTCCTTTTTATTTATTGCTTCTTTTAAGCACTTGTTTGCATCATCCAGTAATCTGTCAACAGTCAATCTTTTCTCCTTTTCTTCCTCTTTCATTTTCTTCAGTGCCTGTTCACCGTGTTCAATATTTACTTTTTCTTTTTCAAACTTACTCTTCATACTTGCTTGCAACAATTTTTCTTTTTCCTGTTCTTCTTGTTTACTCAGTTTTTCCTCAGCCACTCTCTTCTCATCTTCACAGTACTGCTTGTATCTGACATGAGCTGTGCGTGCCAATTGAAGAAGTTCCTGAGTGATAATTACAAAGTCAGCCTTCCCCTCAAACACATTCACCACAGCATCTCTTACAGTCAAATGAGCATCCAATGTTCTTTCACACATATTTGCGGTCTTCATTCATGATGTTCCTTGACAATGAGAATCCCCTTTCTACATCCGCATTGCCATGCGAAAGGGCAAGTGCAGCCTTCACAATTTTCGTAACAGTAGGGTATTTCTTTTCTCCAGAGGTATATGTCTTCTCAAAAAACTGCCTCCAGTAAATGTCCACTGGGTTCTTGTCACTACCTGATTTTTCTTCTTCTAACGTCAATAGTTTCCATTCATCAACTAGTGCATGTTCACTGTACTCAACTGGAAGAACTGCAGCTAATTTCACTATGTTTTTGTATGATCCTTCTTTCACCCTCTTTGCAGGATGAAAACATTGAAGATACCACAACACAGGTTTATCCAAAGAAGACTTTTCCAAAATATGTGTACAAGCAGACACATAGTGCTTTCTAGCTTTCCTGGAAATATAGCATCTTTCTTGTGTGCTTAGCTTCTTGAGATATTCACTTTCTCTGGTGTCGAACACTATGTTTTTCAATGGCAAGTAATACTTATCACAAAATGCTTCCAGACTCAATGGAGCAGCACTAACACAAAATCGATTCATGAGTGTTCTGACGAAGTTTGTGAGCTCATTATAGATTAGATGCATTAAAGGATCTCTCTTCTGAAAGAAACCAGTGAATCTTGAACATGTATGAGCACTTCACAAGCAAACATAATTTCTGCTTTGGTAGTTTTGTCTTTTAATAGTTTAACAATATTCTTGTATTTCAAAGAACTCATCAACTTGCTTTTGTGCTGGGGTATGAACTGAAGAAAGTATTTTTCAACAGCTGACCATTGTTCTAAAAGTCTGCCTCAAGCTGGTTCTAATGTCAGCCATCTAGAGGAAACATGTTTCATAAACCGATGACCCGGAAGTTTCATATCTGATTGTATTTTTTCAAAATCTTCCCAGTGAGATGTTTGGCCATCAAAAAAATTATAGAGAAACAAGATCATGTCCAAAGCATTTTCACCAAAATCTTGTAATCCTTTTTGGAACGCATTATGGATGATGTGTACGTTACATGTGCCAACATCAATCAACTGTTTTCTTCCTGACAGGATCAGAGAATCATTCATAAGACGATTCACAGTTTTGTTAACATTGGGTCCATCACAACCTAGCATCAATAGCTTTGAACGAGAAAGCTGGGCATTATCCAAGGCTTCATTTAACTTGGAGAAAGTCTGTAGAATTCATTTACCAATGAAGAAAGTCTGTAGATGTCGTGTCATAATCATTTGTTTGGAATCAGACCAGTATTTAACTACAGTTTGAAGCTACATTCACAGTTTCATCAAAACAAAGAGAGAAACTTGCTCCTCCAATATCATCCACCAACTGCTTTTTAAAATATGGAGCTAAAGCATCACATACTAAACATCTTGCCTTTGTCCTTGAAAGGGTGAACTCAGAAGGAACACTTCCAGGAAACATTGCCTCAAAGGTTTCTTTGACATCTTCACAAGCTGGCTGAACAGCAAAGTTCCCTCCAATCATTTTCAAACACCAGATTAACTCTGCCCTTGAAGCAGCTTGTCTAGCAGAATAAAGCTGAATTGATGGTGTAACTCTGGGAGATGAATTTACACCATCACTGCAACATCCAGAACGGGCTGAAGACAAATGTAGTTGTGAAGAACTCAGTTTCACTTTACATTGTTCTCTGTGCTTCCGAGTAGAAGCATGCTGCTCTATAGCACTAAAGCCCCAAGAAACTGAAAATGTTTGTGCGCACAACATACAAAAAACACTTCACTGTCACTTTTTTTCTGTCATGCACACACAACTATTGAGAGAGAGAGAGAGAGAGAGAGAGAGAGAGAGAGAGAGAGAGAGAGAGAGAGAGAGAGAGAGAGAGAGAGAGAGAGAGAGAGAGAGAGAGAGAGAGAGAGAGAGAGAGAGAGAGAGAGAGAGAGAGAGAGAGAGAGAGAGAGAGAGAGAGAGAGAGAGAGAGAGAGAGAGAGAGAGAGAGAGAGAGACAAAAAATTAGTGAAAGAGTGGATGTTTTACACTTTTGCCAACCTCTTTAATGTCTGACTTAATAAAATACAGCAGGATTATCATATCTGCTTCTGAATTCAATCTGTTTCAATATGTTGAAGTACAAGCTTGTATAAGAAAAAAATCCAACCTCACACAGATTCGTAGTTGGAAAAGGGAGCAGTATTTTAATAACCTTTTCAGGTGATTGGGATAATCTTGTTTGACCAACACTGGACAAGCGGCAGTTTCTTAAAAGTTAGTTGCAATGTGATATCTGAAACCATACCAATGAACTTTTCATACTCTGTTACATTAAAATCCATAGGTCTCTCTTGCACCAGTAAGAGCACAGTAGAAGAACCGAGAATAAACTCTGTTAACCGCTGACTGAAAGTGCACACATACCCGAAACCTACTAAAACACAAAAATACACAAGCATACATTCCATTAGTCATCAATGTGATGACATCATCACACATCATGTAGCCTGTAGAAAACTCCACTCTATACTCATAAGAGAATAAGTATGAAAATGCAAATAGCATCGTATTATTGTGAAAATAATTTTGACCTCAAGGATACCCTGAAAGGATCTCGGGGACCCTCCAGAGGTCAGCAGATGACACTTTGAGAACCCTGGTGTAGATAAACAACTTTCTCAGAAGCCAACTTTCTCAGAAGCAACAGCTGAACACTAAAAATGCACAGTTTCTTTCAGTCCACAAATGTTATTGATAACATTAAATACACTATATTGACAAGTCACCTGACACCCCTTCAAAAGCAAATGAACGGATCTGCTGCATTGTTAAGATGTGTGGTACAGCTGCTAATGGTATAAAAACAAGCCTGCAGCTGACCGCGATCATATTGCACTATGAGGTTGAATGAAAATGTCGCGGGAGAGAATTGACTTTGAGAAAGGAAAGATTGTTGGGTGTTATATTAGTGGGTTGTCCACAAGAGAAACCGAGAGGCATTTAAACAACCAAAGTCAACTGTTTTGGATGTAGTGAATAAGTGGAAGACACATGGCGTGCCTGAAGCAGCAAAACGTACTGGCAGACCAAAGAAAATCAGTGATAGGACGTCAAACCCTCAGGAGAGTTGTTACAGCTAATCCACGGAGTACTGCACAAGACCTCAGTGTACAGGTGAGTAAAAATGCTGGAACCTCGGTATGTACACGTACCATTCACAGAGAACTTCATTCCACGGGTTACCATGGTCATGCGGCTGCTCATACGCCTTTCATCTCCACTCGGAATGCTACTCGTCATTTAGCATGGTGTAAAGAACATTTATCGTGGACCGTAGATCAATGGAAAAGGGTCTTGTGGACTGATGAATCCAGATACACGATCCATCAGTCTGATGGCTGTGTGCGGGTATGGCGGCAGCCGGGGGAACGCTATTTTCCACAATGTACTGTTACTACGGTTAAGTTGGGAGCTGGCAATGTACTCCTGTGGGGGTGTTTTTCGTAATGTGGTCCAAGCCCATCGGTTATCGTGGACAAACCTGTTAACCAGCAAGTCTACCTCGATATTCTGAACAATTATGCCCTACCAACTCCGTGGCAATACTATGGAACTGAGCCTTGTTGGTACCAGCAGTATAATGCACCGAGCCGTAAAGCAAGGACTGTTACGGCATGGTTTGATGATAATTCCGTATCGTGTGTGGACTGGCCAGCACAGAGTCCTGATCTTAATCCCATAGAGCACCTATGGGACGAATTAGAGTGCTGCATAAGAAGTTTGGAACCAAGGCCTACGACTAAGCAACAATTAGCAGCAGCATTATGTACTGAATGGAAGGGCATACCTATCACTGTGTTCCAAAACCTTGTTGAAAGCATGTCTCGAAGGGTCAGTGCATGCATTAAGGCCAAAGGTGGACTGACACCATACTAATGTATGTCAATAAATGCTATGTTGAGTTTCTCTTCTAGGTATCCAGTGACTTTTGTCAATATAGTACATGGAAACCAAAATAATAACTGAATGGGCAGACGAAATGTTTACCTGTAAAGATTTTTTAACATTTAACAATCGTAATTATTGACTCCTTACAAAATGTTAAATTAGGATTTTGTTACAAATGATAAATAATTAGAAGGGTATTTCACAAAATTAAAAAAAAAATGTGTATTAGAATAAACTGTTAGGGACTCATACTCTGATGTCTATACAAAGTTAACAAAGCTCAGGCAGCATATTTGACATTGATGATTATCTCCAATGATGCCGTATTTGTGTAAAATATAAAATGTGCATGAAAGATAGTTATATAAAACCATATACTGATGAAAACAGTACACTTATTGTTAACTGTGCATGAAACATTGTTATATCAAAATATGCACTGATAAAAACAATATGCTTCACTAGCATTTATTATCTGTTTACAATGTTGAATAGATAAAAAAAAATGCTGTCATCTGAAATGCCTGGAGACAAAAAAAAGGGGGGGGTGCTGAAAATGCACAAAAGAAGTTTGTATGAACTTACTATTCACATCTTTGTAATAAAAGGGGGAAGGGAGTATTATGAAGAATTTTACCTTGATAACATTCAATACCTCACTTCTAGTGATGCATCTGGATTTTGTGTAGCACCAAAGCTGAAATGCAAATAACAGAAAATGAAGTTCAATGTATAAAATCAATCATTCATTATTCATGAATGTAAAAATACATGGTTGCAACAAATTTAATTACACCTAACAAACAGGAAAACAAGGTGCATTCACAGGAATAAATTATGTCTATACTTCACACACACATGAATATGAGTTTATGTACAGATGAATGTTCTATACTTTATAGACATTACAGAGTATAATATCCAAAATGAATGTTCTATACTTTACAGTCACTACAGAGTATAGTGTCAAATACGAATGTTCTATGTTCTGTACTTTATAGTCATTGCAGAATATAGTATCTCCAGAATGAATGAAGCATGTATAAAGTCCAAAGTGGTATAAATATGAGAAAACTCAAAGGCATGGTTTTTGATTGAGGAACTGTTAGTACTGAATGCAAGATCAGTCTAAATGGAACAGAGTTAGACCAGGCCAATGAGTTTGTGTGGTAAGGAAGCATGTCTGACAAAGAAAACAGACTAGACAGTTAAATCAGTAGGCAAATGAATTCAGCTGTGTAAGTCATGTTACGGCAGCTTCAGGAAGATTACACAGGATTGATGGGCTGTCCAAAAAGGTCCCAAATAGCTGTGTATGAAAGGGCTATTGTTCATACTTTGATGAATGGTAGTAAGAATTGGGTAAGGCAGAACAGACACAACAGTAACTTGTGATAAAAAAATATGAGAAATACAGAGATGCATTTCTTATAAGAAATTTAAAGTAAGTTTAACTCTTCCTGGTCATGTAAAGAATGAAGATGTATCACAGATGTGTGAGCTGGTTGGTTTCTGTTGAAAGAATGAGAAATCAGGTGCTAACTAAAATATTTTTATTCATTAGAAGGGCAGGAAAGAATGGTAGAGGAAGAACCATACAGAAAGAGCTTAAAAGCTACTAATGCATACTGTACTACCAAAAAGTTGGAGTTAGCAAAACTTCCAGGACAAGTTCAGTAATTCAAATTACATGGCAAGAAAGGCAAAACTATTTGTACAGGAAAAGACAATTTTATCCACTCCAAACCTAAAGCCAAGCAACACCTTAAAACAGGAGACATGATCTGGTGTAAGATTTGGTTAAGTGGTTACACTGTGTAACTGAAAAAGAAGAAGTAAAGGAAAATTTAACTGTTAGTTTTCTGCACGCAAGTGGTCCATCTGTGCCATTTGCATATCCTGAAAGATCAGACACGCAAATTGTATATAAAACACAGGTGTCAACTGTAGTCAGCTCACATACACCAACTGGGTGCATTTATGCACTATCACAAGAAGAGATGCTGAATGCATCCAGAAACAATGCACATTAGAAATGTATTGTACTGAGTCATAAAGTTCAAAAATTCTTTTATCAAACATCTAAACCATTAATATTATAAACCATTAATGTATCAATTTTTTTACAAACTTAATACATGATTAATATAATACTGGTGAAGAACTGCTTTTATTTATTTATTTTTGTTTGCAAGATGCAGTGAGCTTAAATAATTTGAAACTTATGTTTATTGTTACCTTTATTTCAGAAAAAAAAAATGACTCATTTATTCTTAAGGCTTTAAAATTAACATGGATACTTTTCACAATTTTTTGGGTGTAGAAACTGCCGAGAAATAACTTTATTTTCCATTTGGTTGCATATTTAAAGAACTTTAGTTTTACATCTGCATTATGTTACAGTAATTTTAACCACCGAAAATGATTGCTATCAAAGTTTTCCTGCTTACCATTGGATAGAGACACCTTTGCTTGATGAATCCTCCCAATTTAAATTTGTTATTTAAACCAAAAACATTTTCATGTTTCATTTCATTAAGTCACGTTTGAGATCATTTTTGGTGAGAGTTCATTTCATTTCAATATTTTATAAATAATGATCACATTGCTGTCCCAACTTAAAAGTTGGCATACTAGTACTCAAAACTTTAAGATGCCACATTTATTTATTTTTTTTTTTTTTTTTTTTTAATGTGAGTGATTTTTTAGTGAGTTTGAAAAGTTCAATAATTTTCTTGGTGGATGATACAAAAGCTCATATAAAATGATATAAAAAGACAAACTTCAACCTTCTAGCACAATTAGGAAACAAGGTTCAACTACTCAAAGATTGTCTGAAGGCCACGATTTTCTAATTTTCATGGTCATGTAATTTGGAACCCAGTGGGTGGACAGAGCTAAAATTTAGGATTTATGTGCAAGTCTACGTGCCTAACAATCACACCCAATTTCAAGGAAATCAGAAAAGGTCAGGTTGTGATCTTTGTTAATTTGACATGGAACAGAATGACCCATAAGTAAAATCTAAAACACTTTCAGCAACTTCAATTTGGTAGATGATATTTCTTTCAAGAACTAACCTCTGAATCTCAAAGAACAGCCTGGTGATATGTATGCATTAATGTGATTCCTGTACAGTTTCAGACTCTTTGTATTTCTTTCCATATAGCTTTCTAAGCAAACATAATTTAGTTAATAATCCAAAGCAACTTATGGGAATTTACTAGGAAATTTTTTCATTTATAGCAAATTTTCGGAGAAAACTCTTCTCCTTCTTCAGGCTCTCTAGTTGTTGTCACTTTTTGCTTGTCACTATCATGGTTACGGTTTACCTTGACGGTTACGGTTAACCTTGACGGTTTAGGTTATTTTTTTTTCCTTTTTTTCAACAAATCCTGCCAGATGTTAGGCAGGGAAAATCCTTTGCAGTCATTGATGATGGAATTTTGATTTTTCTCAATCTCTATTCCTTCTTTCAGTTTTCTTTTTTGGAAATTGCTTTGGAAACTGATTACTTTAAGGGAATTCCAATCCATGCTGTGCCCATTTTTTCACATATCTGTTGTATCCTCCTAGTGTTGAAGGTGTCAACAGTGGTAGTGATTGTCTAGGTAATGCAATTTTCTAACAGAGTTTCATTTCGTGGGGAAAGAGAGTTTATTCACTTATGAACTTTCTAGGAAGTGGGGCAACGTAGAACTGACTATTAATTTAGAATTAACAGACCACTCACCCTATCTGTATTTTCCACTCAAGAGTTTAAGCTGGCTCAAAAAATGCTGTAGTAAAAATGCTAAAATGGGGGAAAAAGTTGTAGCAAAATGCTAAAGAAAGTTAGCTACTTTTGTCACTCAGAAAATCGTAACACCAACTGAATCAGGGTTCATACTCTTTTTGAAAATGGAAATTCAGGAGTTCTTAAGGACCTTCATTCAGGCTATTTTTAAGGACCTTTAAATATTTTTTAAGGACTTCATAATCGCTGCATGCAAATATACACAATATACAAAATGTGAGTTAACTATTACAACATAAGTCATTTTAACACAATAAATCAATTTTGTTGAAACTAATGAATATTCCATTGCACAATTATATGAATTAAAATTAGTTCTACTAAAATAAACCTAAATACTCCAACAGAAAAACCAACTAACTTAAAAGTTCCTTATATACATTACTTACTGGTAATGCTGGATCCATTTATTTGTCCTGAAGCATATCTTTGCATCTACAGAACTAACACTCTGCTTCTTCGTATTGTGATGTGAAGCATAAAATTTATTTACTTTGGAATTTCAATTTTCAACAAATTTCCGCCCATTAATTGTGATTATAGGCCCATCTTTGTGGTTTCGGAAACTTTTTAAATTTGCATTTGTTTTTCCCTCAAAGTTTATACGAATTTATATTTTTTTATTAATTTACAAATTCATTTTAACAAAAACAGTATTACAAATACAGCTTAGAATTTCATATGGCTGTGATTGTCAGTCTTTAAAATTTTTGCTATCTTTACCTTTCCATTCAATAACTTAATTCCTTCCATTAGAATTACTTTTACAAATATGTACGGACACAGGCTAAGAAACTAAATGCATTAATTTTGTGGGTGGCATCACTACAAGTGCCGCAGCTCAAAAAATAACACTTTTATAAAAATGCAGCACAGCTTGTTAGACCTGTTTTAGGTTAATGAAGCAAATAAACACACTATCTAAATCAAATTGAAACACACAAGTTTATCGTAACTTAAATCATATCATCGGAATTGAAAGCCCTAAGTTCAATAAAAATGCTTGCATAAATTTCAAAACTACACTGGCAGAATTCAAAGAATCAAAACTGAACAGTGAAGCATCACTTTCTTTTAAGTATTGATTTATTTATTTTTTTTATTTACTACACAGCTCCCGAATTCCCAAATCTGTAGAAAAATTTGGTTTTCGTAGATTTGGATGAATAACACATTTTTGCTTGTGTAACTGTTGCATTTTTATTTTTATTTTATTTTTAATTCTACAGCTGTAGCACTTGTAGTAACTTCTTCCATACACTTAATGCAGGTTGATTTTAAACATTTGGCAATAGTGTATAGGTGTAAAAGCTGAAACAAACTGCAGTAACAACAAGACACCTATGAAATTTCCTTCAGAATTTTTACTTCTATTATACATTTTTATTTGCTCTTAAACTTAAACAAGAAAGATGACACTGAATTTTCAGGTGTAATAAGCACGTCTTTTCAATCCGTTCTGATGCAAATTAAATTTATCACAGCTATTCAAAGTCAATGGAACCGGTATGGAAAACAATAGTATCTGACGGAAGAAAGAAGTTTTTCAATCGGGTTTTTAATCCCTCAGATATTGCTGTAAATGGAATCATGAGCTTACGAACTCTTAGAAACAGAGATATCAACAAAAATAAGATGTGACTTTACGTCCCCTGGTGGGAAAACCATGCATTATTTTAAGAAGAAAGTACTCTCAAAAGGTTTATCCATATGAGCGGTATCAGTCCAAGAAAAAAAAAAAAAAAAATTAGTCGAGTTTTCAGGAGCCCAGATTTTAATTCAAATACATCAGAAGCAGAAATTAACACTTGTGACCCCTGGTGGTCAAACCATTCTTTACCAAACATTAGAAATTATGTAAAAAATAGTTTCCATCAGGTCTTGTATGCGATACAGGAAGAATTTTTCAAATCGGAGTTTTAGAGCAGAAATAACGCATAAAACGCAATTTATCTTTGTGCACCCTAGCGGAAAAGTCTATGATTTACTTGAAAATTTTGAATTTATAGGGAAAACATTTTGCATCGGAAACACTATCCAACAAAGAAGGAATTTTTCAAATCGGTCGTCTAGAAGTAGAGATATTGACAAAAATAAGATATACATATACGCCCCCTGGCGTAGAAACCATGCATTATTTTAAGAAGAAAATGTTCCTAAAAGGTTTGTCGACATGAGTAGCATCGGTCAACAAACTACTTTTTTGCAATCGAGATTTTAGAAGCTCATATTTTGCTGCAAATACATCAGAAGTGGAAATTAAGACTTACTCCACCTGGTGGCCAAACCATTTTTTACAAAAATTAGAAATTATGTGCAAAGGATTTTCCATTAAGAGCTGTATTCAGTGCAGAAAGAATTTTTCAAATCGGAGATTTAGAAGCAGAGATATAGGGGGAAAGCAATTTACCTTTACGCCCCTAGCAGAAAGCCTATGAATTACTTGAAAATTTTTAAATTATATGAACAACATGCCACACTGAAAACATTATTCAACAAAGAAGGAATTTTTCAAATAGGGCTCCTAAAGTAGAGATATTCACAAAAATAAGATATACATCTACACCCCTGGCGGAGAAACTGTGCAATATTTTAAAAAGAAAATGTTCCGAAAAGGTTTATCGATGTGAGTGGCATCAGTCCATGAAATAATTTTTTCAAACGATATTTCAGAAGCTCAGATTTTATGATAAACACATCAGAAGCAAAAATTAACCATTATGCCTCCTAGTGGCCAAAGTATACTTTACCAAAAATTAGGAATTATATACAAAAGATTTTCCATCCGGAGGTGCATCCGCTGAAGAAAAAAAATTTCAAATCAGAGTTTTGGAAGAAGAATTATCGAGAAAAATGTAATTTACTTTTATGCCCCCTAGCGGGAAATCTATGCGTAATTTAAAAATGTAACTATATCTAAAATACTCTTCGACATAAATAGAATCTAAAGATAAAATAATTTTTTCAATCGGATTAGAAGAAAATATGTGGAATAAAACGCAATTTTGAATTCGACATCATCTGCATTTATGCCCTCTAGCGGCGAAATTGCACATCGTAAAAAACGAAATAAAGGATCACCATTCGCATACTTCAAGCTTCCCAATGCAAAAAGAATGTTTCAAATCGGACTAATAGTTGCAGAGATTTCGTGGGTACACATGGATGGACTGACGGACGGACAAACTGATAACATAAGCACGATTTTTTTTACAAAAGACGTGCTAAAAACAGTAATGCAATTTAACAATGACTGCAAAGAAATTATATTATGTACATATTCACTTTTTTGAGGTCAAACAAAGGATGTAGGCCTACAATGAAATCAATTTTTCAGCTCCTTTTTTGCAACTACTGACATGGTAATTTCTGCCAATTCTTCATTTTTTTCCTTATTAATTTTTGAAAACTATTTGATTGAAGGAAGCAGTTCATATCTCTTATCAATTCCCCTTGGGCGGCAAGGTCATCTGCACGTTTCCTCTAATTCGGCAATATTTTTTTCTACTTTCAGTTTTTTCGTACTAAGCATTTGCAATTCCTCCTCAATCAATTTAAGTTTCCTCCCAGATGTTGCTCGGCACATTTTTTTTTTTTTTTTTTCGGCATCTAAATATTGAACATATTTCTGTCTAGCTGAAAAGACAGAAACTCTAAGCTGTTTAACTTAGTACAGTACAATTCCGAAAATCCGCACAACTTGGTTCCAGAGGTTGTGCAGATTTTAGAATTTTGCGGATTTTAGAGATCCTGTGTGTGTTTACTAGTACATATGTACTGTAAACACACACAGGTTCTCTTAAACTATATAATACTAATTCAAATAGGATGGTATGTATGTATTATAGGCTTTCATTTGTTTAATAATTAGTAAAATTAATTAGTAATATGTATTTAATACTGTAATTAGTAGTATTTGGAATTTATGTAGATATATGTACAGTATTTTATACGTAAAATGTAGGGAACAAATTCATAATACAGTACTATATTAATTAATTGAATTTTTATTTACGAAATACTGTATATGTCAATCAAACATTCTGGCTGGCAAACATTCCATCAAAAAAAAAAAAAAACTAATGCTAAGTAAGCTTGAAGTGATGGACACAATTGCACAATGAAAGTGCTGATCGCTTGTTAAATCTAGCAGACGGCCCATTTCTCTGTAGTTGAATTAATTTTATCATTGTTTTGACATTACAGTAAAGTAATTGCATCGCAGTAAACATTATACGTACATATATAACCCCCCCCCTTTTAATTTCACCAGCGTGCGGCACTGGGGTTTGAAGTGCGGGAATTATTTGACATTAATCAACCAGCACCCTGACCCTGCATGACATTCTGTCCATTGTTCACACGCCGTACATTTTTCTTTTGAACTATCGCAATTCCTGTACTACTGTAAATGACAAAATACTGTATCATACTCAAATGTTTCACATTAAAAAAGCATATTTTTATTTATACAGTATTCAACAAATATCCATAGTGTAGCATACAAAGGAAAGAGCAGCTTATCAACTTTGAAACAAAACTTGTTGTTGTCTGCTAAATTCAAAAAGTGGGATGGTGGGGAAAGCAGGAGGGTTCCCCATCTCCCATAACTGCATTACGTAAGAGCAGGGTTCTCTGTTTGCTACATAGGTTTTGCCAGTAGACTGGATAAAATAATAAGAAAACTCATCATTGTCAATTCTTTATGAAACTGACTGAAATTTTTACACACTCCATAATCAGCCAAGAGTAGTCAACTCTCAAAACTTTGCTTTAATTGGTTAAAAACTTTAATTAGCCATGAACATTTTTATTAAGAGATTTACGAGGGACAGGCACACAGGAATGTTTAATTAAAATTTTCATGGCTAGTTTAAAAAGTTATTAAACAATTCAGGTGAAATTTTGCAGATCCATTCGTAACAAGGATTTATGGTGCTTATAGAAATTTCAGACAGCTGTCTGAAAAATTCGCGAAAATGCGTTTTTCATTTAAGGTCAGCAATCATGTGAGCTGAAGAAGAAGTTTTTCCCTCTTGCTCTTGTCGCATTCTGCTGGCCCCACCCAATATCACCCTCCCCTTTTCTGCCATCTAACTCCCCCAGTTCACTAAAACACTTGAAAGATACACACACACACGCACACCCTCCCCTTATGTCGAACTCCTAGCAGTTAACAGAACTAAGTCATGGATTCTCAGTACGGAGACTGCGCGCGCGCGGATGTAAGATTAAACGTTTGATTTTTATCCACATAAAAATAAAAATGAGCAAATTTCTTAATGGTAACAAGGATTAAAAAACAAACAAAACACAATTTTTAGCATTCGTTTTTTGATGATTCAGGTGAACTTTTTTTTTGGCGTATTGTGCTTGTTGCGATTTGGTGAAAAAGTGATAGGCAGCTTAAGCACTGTCAGCTGGGCAGGCGCCCACCAAACAGTCTCTAGGAAGAACACTATTACGTATATCATTAGTAATATTTTTCAAATAGAGAAAACACATAAAATATTTTAAAAACCTTTAAAAATATCTTAAACAGTTTTTTTTTTTTTTTTGTCAGCTGAAAAATAAAAAATTTTGATTTCTGAAACCTTTTTTTTTTTACCCGTCTGTTAACTGCAACTGTGACTGGTGTTCGAATCCACGTGGATTTTGGGCAATTGCGGATTTTCGGAATTGTACCACATTCTTTAATAAATAACAGAAGATAACGATCTGAACTGCACTGACCCCGCGCAAAGAAATCAAGAAGCCAGCAATAAATCTAATCTAAACCAAAGGGATTTGAAGGTAGCTGGTTGGCAAACTGCCAAAAGCAATACAGAACATGGGTAAACTTTTGCGACATGCGATCTAGTGACGTAAAACCATCATCAGTACGCTAATCAATGCAACCAGCTGGCCTGAGTAACGCGCGCATTTCTTTGGTTAAAAAAAAAAAATGTACGACCTTTTTTTCCGACCGAATATAATATAATTACGGTGTTTTCAAGGACTTTTTAAGAGCCCTTAAAAACAGAACAGAAATTAAGGAGTACTTAAGGGCCCTTAAAAAAGGTAAATGGAAATTAAGGAGTTCTTAAGGACTTTTAAGGACCGTACAAACCCTGTGAATCATTCACACCAACAGCACTTTGGACATCAGTGGGAAACTAATGTTTATGGCCTTGGCGAAATGTCATAGACACAGTTGACGCAAGCTTAAACTTGAACTTTGAATGGGGGAAGGGGCCCAATCCTTCCAGCCTCTATAATCTTACCCGACCCTTTATGGAGTGTTCTAGAATGTATGGAGGGGAGGAGGGGGTGATTGAGCCAACAGATGCTGTCGGAACATTCCTTAAGAATTAAGAAAATAACATTAGTGGAGTGTGAATCGTGGCCAGAATCGGAAACTAGTTTTCACAGAAATAGAAAAGACCGAGCAGAATCTGATGTTGAAGGGCTTGAAAAATACACTGGCGTGCAAAAATTAAGGACGAGACGATTTTTCAAATGTAACGTCGTGCAGAAGTGCCTCCACATTGACTCAAATCATACCATAAAATCCTCAAGATGTAAGAATATGGGACAAGTGAGCAAAACCGTCCAAACAAGGAATCCAAAGGATACAAAGGCACTTTATTGAAAATGTAGCTTCGAGCACAACTGGACAGAAGACAAACGTCCATGTGACAGGCGGTTGCCAAGAAAAATCCAGTCTTTAGTAGGGGGTATGATCACCCCTGACTGTGTTGCAGGATTTACAACGTCTGTCCATGCTGAGGATGAGGTTGTCAAGGAGCTGTTGAGGCATCGCAGCCCATTCCTCTAGTAGCGCCAATCACAGCTGCAGAATCGTTGCTGGCAGCTAGTGACGTACTTCCAAGCGTCTCCCAAGAAGGTCTCACGCGTGTTCGATTGGATTTAGGTCCGGGGACCTTGCGGGCCAATCCCTGCGTTGAATATCTTCACTCTCCAACAGCTCTGCGACAGCCACTGTACGATGAGATGTAGCGTTGTCGTCAATGAAGAGGAACTCAGGACCCATAGCACCTCTAAACAGACGTACGTGAGACAGGAGAACCTCAGTACAATAGCGGACACCAGTGACTGAACCTCCTTGGGAGACGTGGAGGTCAGTACGGCTACCAAGCATGATACCGCCCCAAACGAGAACTCCGCCACCTCCAAACCGGCCCCTTTCGATGATGCTGGAGGTGTGATTCCGTGTTCCCTGCTCTCTCCAGATGTCTATACGTCCACAATCGCTTGTCAGACTAAATCAGCTCTCATCCGTAAAGAGAACTCTACCCCATTGCTGTGTCCAGTTCTTGTGTTCCTGGCACCACAGAAACCGCCGTCTCCGATAAGCAAGCGTTAATGGCACACACCGCACTGGTCGTCATGCAAATAGACCACCTTTGTGCAACCTCCTGGCCACGGTAAAATGCGATAACGGATGTCCAGTTGTCTGTTGCATGTGCCTTGCGATTTCTCCCGCTGTCTGCCTTCTGTTTCTTCTCGCCTGTAGGACAATATACCGGTCGTCCGCCGCCGTGGTTGCTCGTGGACGACCACTGCTAAACTCTCCGACAGCTGTTCCTGTCATTTGAAATGCTCTCCAAGCTTGTGAAACGATGCTGTGAGCGATCCCGAACTCCTCGGCCACACTAGTCACACTTCGACCTTCTTCCAACTTCCCAATGACGCGACCTCGGGTAAAGTCATCCAGATGTCGTCTACTGGATTGCCTGTTGGCCATATCACACGGTGGCAGCAACTCGACGTCGTTCAAACCGATGTACACTGTGCAATAGCTTTCACCGAATTGCTGAGAGTACGCCGCCCGTGTGCTTTATGCGCTTAGACACATAAAGCACACGGGCGGCGTCCCACGTCATTCTGCATATATGCGTATGCCCTACTGTACCGGACCCTAGTCTATCTCCTGAGTAGTCTTTCGGTTCGTTCTGCCTGCTCATTCTGCTGTTATGCTAATTTCTCCTCTTCGTCTTTAATTTTTGCACACTAGTGTACCTGAAAAGTTACATGCCCAGTCGGGCATGTGCAAAACTTATTTACCTGCCCAGGTAGTAAAAGCTAGATGCTCAGGAAAATTTATCTTTTAAGATAATAAATCAGAACACTAATTTTTTTAAGTTAAAAACTATGATGAATGTTTTTTACATGCTTTGCATTTCCATTATAAAGGTCTTTATTCAAAATGTTTAATGCATAGCAGCGTGTATCTCAAGTTTTAAAACTTTCCAGGAAGTTGATATGAAACGGTATATGCTGATGAAATTGTTGATATTTGAGAAATTTAGTGATTCTGCAATGTTCTCTTCATTGAAGTTTTCACACTTTGTCACTAAACACCGGAGGATAGTTCCATCAGAGGACCATAAACAACATTTAGAGCACAATTACATATGGTTCCATTATCTTGACCTAGAGCATAATATATTTAAAGAAGTGATATTCTTCTGTCCTTGGCACTCCACAACAATAATACAACTTCCGGTGATTAGCGATGAAATGAAACACAACATGCGACAACTATCTTTTTTTTTGTAGTACGAAATTCTATTCCAAACTTTTTCAAGCCCAATGATGGGTTGATATTAAAATGGCTGGTGCCATTTTAAAATGGTCACTAATTTTTCTCTTGCATTTTGGATTAAGTCATTGCATTTCATGAAAATAGCGACTGTAGCTTAATCTCGGCTTCCACTGATTATTGCATCACTGCTATATGCTTTAGGATCCTCATGAGTCCTCTATCACGGTGAGCTTCTGCTTACTCTGGGGAGCCTGAAGGCAATGGGACAGCATTATGGCAGAGAGAGAGAGAAAGACCTGAGGAATGTCTGGGCCCTTTTTTTTTTTTTTTTGTGGGGGACTTAGTGCCTTCTACCTTAATTTTAACTTGCCAGTTAATTTAGGGCTCTCACTATATTTCTAAATTTGGGGCCCCAACATTCGGCGAGTATCGGATGCTCTTTGGTGGAACCTGATAAAAAGAGTAAAACAATTTAACAGAAGCTGGAGTGCTTCCCCCCCCATTTCCACTTTTCCTGCATGGATTTAGGGTTTGCAGGGAAAACTACCCTTTCAATGTTATGGAATTTTCACCCATCCAAATACCATATCTCTCTCAGCATATGCCACATATCTTTAGTAAATGTTTCATTTTATGCTCAATCTCCAAATCCTGAATCAGAAGTAAAATTATGGCTTCTCCCTATGATTTTTTATGATTTTCTTTTTGCTCATGTATCAGACTTTCATTTGAAATTTCTACCAAAATTGCATTTCTAATAAATCATTCAATACATACATTTGGACTTAACAAAACTTCCACGAATCATAGTTCTCACAGTCTGATGAACTACAATAAACAATATATTGGCCAATACATTGTTTACAGTAGGAGATAAAACAACAATGGATGCTCATGTGCTGTGCATAGCAGTTGTAACACGGAGAAAAACTGCAAGGCTTGGTGAATACAGTGAATAGAACGCAGGTTTTCAGCCAAAGTCCCTTGATATTTATTTTTTTTAGCGGTCTTTTTTGCTGTATTGACAATGAACATTATCCTGGCAAAGCATAATGGTGCTACTATGTAGGGCAACAGGAATGAATATGCACCAAAGCTGTCTTCAAATGATCAAATTGATGACAACAAAACTCAGCAGCAACTGATTGGTTGGTCATAGAAACTCAAAGATAGCAATTCCTCTGTTACTCCAGCCAACACTTGACACTTCTATATGGATACAGACCCTTTGGTTTATATGAATGGAGAACTGCTTTACTTAGTTCACTTTTATGGATAACCCTCAGAGTAGTATAATGGACCCACTTTTTGAACCCTGATAAATGTGGTCTAAAAATGGCTCATTACATTGATGGCATTGTAATTCACTTACAGCATGCAATTTTGCAAGAAAAATTCATGTGGAACTCACTAACTGAACCTAAGCACTCTTACTATGCTAAAAATGGCAATGGAATGGTTAAATGAGTTGAAAAACAAAATATCACCTAATAACTATTTCCAACTTACAATGTAATCACGAACAGACATCAAAAGGTCTCCTCCTATCCCTGTTAAGCGACTAGTAGAATTCTTAGGATACAATATTTCACTACAACAACAAAACGAAAATTAAGAAAGTATATAACAGCATATTTTATTTTACTGCACTACAAAATGGCGATTAAAAGCTCAACATCAAATTAAACACAACAGGCACACAAGACATCTGGTAAACAGAAACCAACTTAATTTGCTTCACCAGTACACAGTCAGTACTTTTGGTCTCATCTTACCTCCTTCCCCCTTTTTAAAATACATTTCCTCAGTATTTCCCCTGCAATTCATACCACAAACTACATTTTTTTCACCTAAATCAATGAGAGACATAAATTTTCACGATTTCACACATAATTACTTTCATATAATTAATGTTCTTTTTTATATAACAAGTACTACGCATTTCTTTCCATCTGTCTACTGAACAAAATTGTTATCTTTCTATCATTTGAATTCTAAAAATAAATTCTTGCATATGATTAGCAGATCACATATATTATTAAAGGAGAACAAATTGGGTACTGTGAATACATGCAAAGTCCCTACCTCCACATGCACACAAGTTAAACTGCCGAAAACCCAGCAATAAAGCCATTCGTGAAAAGTGCCACATAGTATGGTGCACACGCACAGACCAGAACTGAAAGAAATTGTCCTATAGGCATCAGATAGTCACTGCCCTTGGCTTGGTAGAGTAGGAAGTCCATACTTCAGCTAATTTCAAATTTAACAACCATGAGAAAAGTCGAAAAGGTTAGCAATCATGGTGGGGAAAATATTTGAGATGGAAGAAAGCACAATAGTGGGGTCTTTGGTGTGGGGTGAGAGATGAAAATTCATTTCCATGATCTACCAGCCAGCTTGGTCCCATCTCTGAAAAAATTCACTACAGATGGATTGCTGCTCAAAGAAAAGCTAGTCCGCAAATTTCAAATTGTGAGATTTGCACTGAGGCATAAACAACGATTTGATACATAGGACTGCAAAGTTTTCAAAATTGGTCCATATGAATTTACGGTTTCATGTTAGCAAAAAATTTAAGGACAGTAAAACAATGACAGGTTTACTGGCATATTAGAAAGAAAGGATATGATTTCTTAAACAGAAAATATTTACAAAAATTGTTAGTTACTGATGATTCCAATAGAGTTAAAGTTTTCAAAGAAGATACAGTATTTATTTTAGTGGTACAGAATCACTTCTGATACAGTGTTATGGAAAAGGTTAACTTCAATACTTTTGCTATACCAGAGAGATTTGCAATTAATGAATGGTACAAGACATCTCATGTCTTCCCAATCAAGCACAGCTTGATAACCATCAGTGAAACCTCACCTGCATGTGATTGGGAAAACAAGAAATGTCTTGCACCTTTCATTAATTGAAAATTTCTCGTGTAGTGTATATTGAAGTTATTGAAATTTACCTTTCCCGTAACAGTTGAAACACAGCCTCTCCATGTCATATTCCTATCACTTGGAAATCCATTCAACAATCTGGAAATATTTGAAACAACGTATGTTACCACTTCATGTTCCCGTATGTTTCATGGCTGTAAAGGTAGCAGCCACTACTAAAACATCCCATCTAAAAAAATTATTTTATGTAACTTAAAAGTGCAAAGTTCATTTTTAAATCTATATTAGCAAAACTCCATGAACTTGATTATAATCTTGTTATGTGCATTCCTGTCATTCTTGCTGGTTTAAGGGTCTCATAAGGACACCAATATTTTACTTACCCATATTTACTTCTTACCTTCACACAGAAAGTTAAGTACAAGGCTCATTGATGAGCTGAGAGACTAGTCAATGAAACACCTGCAAGTGCCATGTTTACATGAAGGTGAGCAGGAGAATATCAGCGTCAGATTATACAGTCACTTAAAAACCACAAGTGGGTCCAAATTTCATCCTTCTAACTTTCACAGGGTGAAGCCCTATACCAAATCAAGGAAAAAGATCTCACTAGTATTATCCTTATGGCTAGGCATGTCACTTGTTTTACAGCAGTGAGTAGTATTACATGTATGTACGTAAACTAGAAAACATGGAAAAGCAGTGTTTTCCTAATCATCATGTGTTTCAGCGTTAGAATTAGAAATAAATCTTCTACAGGCCCAGCGGACCACTGGAATTTACAAATGACTGGTCTGTGGAATTTGCAAAATGCCCACTGGTCCGTGAAAGAAAAACCTTACACATTTACAGTATGTGTTAAAAATCACGCATCATTCCATTGAAGCTGTATATCACAAATTCAGAGCAACACAATGTGTACATGTACGCATGAAAATAATACTAATAAATAAAAACAAAGCACAGTAAACAGTCGTAGAAATTTGAAAAAAAAAAAAAAACTTCACTGGTCGGGAGGACCATGCTTATACCAAAATGTGGTGGTCCACTCATTTTTTTACTGGTCCAGAAATGGCACAAATACTAATACATTTAGCATACACATGGTATTAGTATCAAGGACAGTACACTAAAGCATAATATATAGTTAATTTCAAAATAAAGTTTATAGCACAAATACTATGATTGTCATTAACAAATGCAAAAGTGACCTGAGTTGCTGGTTTTTAAAATTTCAAAATAAAGTTTATAGCACAAATACTATGATTGTCATTAACAAATGCAAAAGTGACCTGAGTTGCTGGTTTTTAAACTGACACTTCTCAGTCTGCCACTGCAACAACACACGCTTCCCTTCCCATGATTTTTTCACATTTTAGTCCCACAGGGAATGCTAACATTGAATGCAAAGTGATGTTTTACATAAATGACTTACATGCATCCATTTGACCTCTCCTATCAGTGTCTCTCCCTGGACAGAAACAAAAGCTGGTTTGCATATAGTGTCAGGGGAGAAGATGCAGAACCAACCCCTTTGTCCATGTGGCTTTCCTATTACATTTTTGAATATTTGCAGTTTTGCCTATGCTATGCAGCAGGAACAAGAGGAGTTGCAACAGTAGTTTTTATTCTACTGTGTATTTCTGCATTTAGAATTTATCAAATTCTGATATTTGGATATTTTCATTTTCTAATAGCAAAATATATGGAGTAAAAGTTGATTGGAAAAAATAAAATTTATTTTAAGTCATGAAATTGAATGCATGCATACACAGTGGGTATGTATGGCACACGAAGTTGTATGGAAGAAAATAAGGAAGGGAAACCATACAGTGCACTGATTATGAAGCACTTTGCAACATATCAAAAGCCACCTTCATGGAATACCTTGCTTCACTCTGAAAGGCAGGAAGTTCTCCTACGTAGGCAGAAAAATAGATGGGCAAGAGCAGAGCATTTGCAAATGGTTCTTCAACCTGCAGTTGGAAAGCATTATAAAAGATTCTACTCTGGAGTAACTACTTCGGCAAAACAGTGGTGCTGTCTTAACCCAAATATTTTGATTCAGACCAGTTTCCTACAATCCAAAATTTTCATAAAACTGATATATGGTTTGAAATGTCGATATTCAATTTTTGAGTAGTAAATCTGAATCTCAAAAAATCCAAAAACTGCCGTAGCCAAACCTGGATATTTTGAAATCATGTTCAGTTTTTTTTAAACTTGCAAATTACAAAAAAAATGAAAAAATAAAATAAAAAATACTGGCCACCTAAAGTAAAGTAAATAGTTCACCGCCCTGATAGAACTTTTACTAGTCAATAGCCAGCGGACCACTGGGTAATTCGAACGCTGTGTTTAATTGCAAAAATCTTGTAAATGCTAATATTCATTACCTGATTATGCCTGTGTACCTGTACAACAGAAGGGTAATAATAGCAATAATGTGATTTCGTATAAAAGTACTTTTGAAACAAATCACATCTGATCAAGGCTCACTGATTTCTTACAGTTTTGATGTGTGACACTGACATTTCATAATAGTGACCACCCTTGTAATAAAGACTCTGCAGATAGTATACCACCGTCATTCTGAAGTTTTGTACACTTCAACTAATACCTATTTTGTGTTATCTATTTCAGTTCTGTTGTTCAACGCAAATCCTTCTAAAAGGCTAAAACTTGCTTGTATTGTCATTTAAAAAAATCTGTGACACCCATTTTGTTCCTTAAATTATTACTACTAATTACTGTTATTATCATTAAAAGGTAATGTATCTTTTGCACTATCTGAAGTCACCAAGCTCATTAATGACAGCCATTGTAGGTTCGTTTTAAATCAGTAATGATAATAATTTTCTATAAAAGTACATGTTGAAAGAAAAAGTATATATTCTGGCTGTATCGTATGTGTATTGTTGACAGGATGTTGTGAAGAAAAGGACAGTTTACTTAAACACCAAACCAAAAGTCACTGATTGCCTTCATTTCCTTTTCCACAGAAGCACAGTGGAAACTGTATATTTTTCACTCACATTATCATGGACATAGCTAATGAGAGATGTCAGTCCTTATTCAATCACCTGCAATTTCAATTCATGCTACAAGGAGCACAGTCACCAAAATTCATTCTGTGCCTAGTTGATAAAGTGCTACACGAATTTCTTTACTAACCCATGAACTTAAATTGTCAGAGCTTTGGAACTCTCTTTCCAGTAACAATTTTCCAGAAAATTAACACGTCTCCAAGCTAATTAATGACAGCCTTAATATATTAATGGAAACATTAATACTAATAATGAAAAAATGGAATATAATAATACTAATTAATGGAAACATCAATACTACAATATTGGAAGCCCAAACCAGAATTCACCAAGAATGATCTGATTCTGACCAAAATCAGTGACAATGTGGAAAGTGGTTTCAGATATCTTAAAATTTACAACATAGTGTGATACGAATGAAAAATGTTTACATTAATGAAAATGATCATGGGTGTGACCCATGCGTGCATTCAGCCAAAGAAGTATCACACAGCATCTTGTGGTGTGCGGTCCCAACCCCTGTCCCACTTCTGCTATCAGCTGAGAAACTGAAAGGGAAAGTATGAAACTGGAAGTTGGGAACCATCCAGTCATACTGTGCAAAAACAATCGGGTAATTTTGGCATTATGTGGATGTGCGTAATTCTGTTGCAATGCTGCACAACTCATATTTTGCCAAAAACAGATGCAATAAAAGGCTGTCATAGTTGACCTTCACAGGCAAACAGTTTCTTGTTGAATCAGATCTTTCTTCACTAAGTATGTTATATGTATCTCTCAGTATACAACTTCCATCATCCTTCCCTCCCTCCAAAGTGTCTTCCAACCCTCATTTGTCTATAACTCCCCCAAGACAGAAACAGCTTTCATCACTAAACTACAGAACACCATTCCAACTCTAAGTCTACTTGTATCATTAAAGATATGCATGATAAAAGGAGTGAAAAGCAAACAGGAAATTCAGTGTAACTCAGCCCTGTTTCTTGCAAATGTCTGGTGTGGTCATATGGGGAACAACACTTCAAAGCAGGCTAAAAATGCCAAATCTGTTCACCGAGTAATATGCTGAACACACCAGACATGTATTTTAGCAGTGCTTCTAAGTAGCCCACACATGCCTTGACTGAACATGCATATCATCCTGTTTTCATAATTTACAACATTCATGAACTGTAGAACTGTACAAATGAACTTTTTGTCAGCAATATTGTACACCAACATTTTGCCCTCTTGTAAGCCAACTATTTCTGTCATCTCTCAAAATCTGTAAGTTAGATACAAGGGAGAAATTTATTTTCTTGACTTTAGTCTATGAACCAATTTGCTTAAAATTTAAAAATTCCGATTTTTTTTTTAATTCTAGAACAAAATAATAACTTGAACCCAAGGTCTTGTTCACAAACATATGATCTCTTTTAATATAGCATTTGATTTTCCTTATCACCAAATTTCATCAAAATCAAACCACTCTGTTGCTGTTCCAGCTTCTATTTCAATAAATTACTGTATTTAAATCAAAGACAAATAAGTAAATTTTTGAGCAGTGCCAGATGGTAAATAAAACAGGGTAACAAAAAATGGGTCACAAAACTCTTGATTTCTACTGGGAGCAAGGTGCTTTCTGCTACAATAACCAATCCAAAATCCACTTAGTGAATTTAATGTTCGCACAGTTCTGTGGACTCCTTCCTCCTACAATAGGCCATACATAGGTGGGAAATATCTGTGTGAACAAAAGGATTATTTGATATACTATGCATTCACTGTGGAAGTAGGAAGCAACAGCTTTAATGTCATAAGTTTGGAAATAAACAGCACACGTTCTAAAACAAAAAATGAATCTAGATTCTCAAAATCACTATGAATATTATTTCATTTCAAAATATTTTATTATGCTTACATTTTCTGAATGGTGTTGAATAGCTATATTTAAAGAAAGAGTTTTGCTTGAAATTTTGTTTATATGCTTCACTGGCATGATTATTGGTTCTTAAAAATAAGCTGTACAGTTTGGAGGATAGACATACTACATTATAATTTAAAAGTACATGAATCTTTTTCCTTTACTGATCATAATAATAATAATAATAATATGTTCCTAAATGAACCTGGCAGGCATTGATTAATCATCATTATGGGTATTCCAAGTCAATCCTACAGCTTTTGAATCTTGGTCTTAAGGATTTACCACTCACTCCCTTCAGGATTTACTTGAACTTAAGATTTAAGTGCAGGCAAATCCTCAAGGGAGTAAATATTACTTAATGTGCTAGTAATGTGTGTGTTAAAACTTTCTGGGAGCTGTCACTGGACTTCCACCTTTAGAGGTTTTCCATTCATGTAACATCTGAGACAAATGCAGGACTTCAGACAGTTCTTTCGGTTTTCAGATGGGACATCATGACAGTTATTGTTTGATTCCTTGTGATTTTAATCTCTTTCTATGATGCCATTTTGTGATAAGTTACAGAAGTTTTCACTAATAACTTTTGCTCGTGCTTTTACTTTGATTGTATATTATTTGTTTTTTTCATTTTACATAAGCAATTCCCATTCACAAAATCACTGTTACATATTTTGTTCTTATTTTTCTCAATGAGGCTACTGTGCATTGATCTATCTTTCATAATGAGTTTTGAGATTACTGTCAACACAAAGGTGCCATACTCATACTGTTTCCCATGTAGCCATCTCTCTTCAGAAAACTTGAAAATTACATCACCCTGGAGAGGGAATCAAACCTGCATCTTCCAATTTCCATTTTGGCGCTCTCTTTATTACACCACGCAGGATAATTAAGTTCCAAGAAACTGAAGCTAAACAGATGTAGTTTAGAAATCTAAGTACACTTTAAATTTGAGCTAAATAAAGCAATCCGATGCTTCCTCGTAGTGTCAACAAGACTTATTCTCACATCCAGGGAGAGATGTAGGTCACAAGTTCTAGTGATTCAAAGAACATCTTACATATCACTGGGAAATTAATCTCCCTGAAGAAATAATTGTTCATATATTATGGAAGGCAATACAAATGGCATTGTCAGCATAAAGGTACAGTATTTTCCACATAGCCACCTGATCAGAAAACTTGAAAATTACATTGCCCTGGAGCGGACACTGAATCCACATCTTCCAATTCTGTTATACACATTTTTTTACGAGGAAAAATAAAACTACATTTGCTGCACCTTTGTAACAGTAACTATGACAGAAATCTTCAGGGTTCATACTCATTTTTGAAAGTCCATTTAAGGAGTTTTACAGAAGCCTTTAAGGAGTGTAAATAGTATTTTCCAGGAGTCAATTATGACATACGGGAATGAGAGAAAACTAAACTTTGTTATATGTTTTTTTCATACCTAGCTAACTGAAGTTACTGTTGCCATAGCTACAGGTGATTTAAGCATTTTGCTTTTTTCTTTCAAATTCCAATGACATCTGGGAATAACTTTAAATAAATTATTTTATACCCAACGTTAACTAAAATTACTACCAGAGCAACTATATGTAATTTTATATAAGTATGGTATCTATTTTTATCCTTGAAATACAACATGACATTCGACATGATAATTAGGATATCATGACGAATAACAATTCAGTGCAACACAGATAAAACAAATACAAACAATGAAAGAAAAGAAAAAACAAGAAAGATGACACCAAATTTTCGGGTGTAATGAGCACGTCTTTAGAATCCATTCTGATGTGAATTAAATTTATCAAAGCTATTCAAAGTCAATGAAACCGATATGGAAAACCCCATTCCCATCAGGAGCTGTATCTGACCAAAGAAAGAAGTTTTTCAATTGAGTGTTTAATCCTGCAGATATTGCTATAAACGGAATTGTGAACTTGCGCACTCTGGTTGCAGACTTGTGCATTAAGAAAATTTTGAAATTATATGTGAAACATTTCGTAGCGGAACTGCTCTCTAACAAAGAAAGAATTTTTCAAATCGGACTCTCAGAAGCAGAGATACCGACAAATATAAAGATATGCATCTAGCCCTGGCAGGGAAAAAATGCATTATTTTAAGAAGAAAGTATTTTCAAAAGGTTTTTCGATGTGAGCGGTATCAGTCCAGGAAAGAATGTTTTCAGTCGAGTTTTCAGGAGCTAATTAGATTTTGCTGCAAATACATCACAAGCCGAAATGAACACTTATGCCCTCTGTTGGCCAAACCATTCTTTACCAAATATTAGAAATTATACGTAAAACATTTCCCATCAGGAGCTGTATGCAATACAGGAAGAATTTTTCAAATACGAGTTTTAGAAGCAGAAATATCAGGGGGAAACGCAATTTACCTTTACGCCCCTAGCAGAAAGTCTATGAATTACTTGAAAATTTTGAAATTATGTGAAAACCGTTTCTCACTGGAAACACTATCCAACAAAGAAGGAAGTTTTCAAATCGGACTCACAGAAGTAGATATTGATAAAAAAGATATACATCTATGCCCACTGGCAGAGAAACCATGCATTATTTTAAGAAGAAAATATTCCAAAAAGGTTTATCGACGCGAGTGTCATCGGTCCACGAACGAATTTTTTCAATCCAGATTTTAGATGTTTAGATTTTGTGGCAAATACATCAGAAGCAGAAATTAACACTTACGCCCCCTGGTGGCTAAACCATTCTTTACCAAAGATTTGAAATTATATGAGCTGTATCTGCTGAAGAAAAAAAAATTTTAAATTGGATTTTTAGAGGTAGAGATATTGGGGAAAACATCATTTACTTTTATGCCCCCTAGTGGAAAATGTATGCATAACTTGGAGAAGTTACTAAACCTAAAATACTCTTTGACATAAATGTAATCGAAAGGTAAAAGAATTTCTTTCAATCGGATGTTTAGAAGCAAACATAATGGAATCAAATGTATCTTGATATCATCTGCATTTACACCCCTAGTGGCCAAATTGTACATCGTAAAAAAACGAAATAAAGGATCATCGTTCGCATATTTCAAGCTTCCCAAAGCAAAAAGAATTTTTCAAATCGGACTAATAGGTGCAGAGATATGGTGTCCACAAACAGACAGATGAACAGACAAACCGATAACATAAGCACAATCTTTTTTTTTTTTTTCAAAAGACGCGGTAAAAAAAAAAAAAATCACAAAACTTATAATTTTAAGTTCCAACATCAAAATAGTAATAATTTAAGGAGTCAAAACATTTTCTTTTTTTCCTGGAGTCGGTTTAAATTTAAGGAGTTTTCCAGGGCCCTTATGGACAAAAAGTTCATCTAAGGAGTATATCTTTAAATTCCAGGAAAAGTACGAACCCTGAATCTTTCATCCAAGAAAAATAATATGAAAGAGAAGCAAATAGACAAAAGGAACTTTAATTTCCAAAACTCACCACAATACAGCAAGATGAAAATTAGAAGAAACCAATCAGCAACTATCATGAGCATGTTCCACTGGGCAACCAAAAAGAGCTCTATGAAACTCAGCACTCATTACAAAAGTTATGAACAGACAGCTTTCAATAACAGAACTGTAACAACAGTTTTTTTAATCTTAAATGAATAGAACACTAGCATATAAAATAATTTGTACCTTCTCTAGGAATGTTATGCAAAAGCTGCATACAGATTTAAATACAATTAAGATCAACAAGGTTGACTAAGCAATATCTGCCACCTCCATCAAGAAATATGATATCAATATGACAATTACAAGGAAAAGAAGGCATCTTACACTTTTGAATTATAACACAGCCCGCAAAGATGTCTGTTTTCTGTTATCAGAAATACACAATGTATTTTTTTAAGATCAATAACCATGTCAATTAACCATACAAACAAAATTTTAGATGAAATTATTTTCAGAGTAGTTTCAAAAATCTTGACATTATCACACTTTATTCACTGCATAAAATGAATGCACATTATGTAGAGTTATATTATTAAGAAACTGATTTTTGTTCTTGTAATGTATTCTAAAGATCATTAACATGAAATCCTGGGTAGTAATACACAACAGTAATACAAAGTGCATGCAAGTAGATGAAATGATTGCTGGAATGTTGAAAAAACTTGCGGCACCCACATATGATTGCTGTGGAAACACGTCGATTCTCTCTCTGATAAGATACCTATTCATCAAAACATGCATATCAGGCAGAGGGGTCTAACATTCCAGATGCTTGCCTTTGTAACAGAGTTTATCACAGAAAACTGTGTGGGTGTGTGCTTGTGTGCATGAATCAATTGCTTTAATATACTTTACAGTGGTTAAAAATAATACAGAGCAAAATTACTATACACCAACTATACTTAAAACAGTAAAACTATATTAGTAATCTAAATTTATTGGTGTGAAACAGAAATAAAAGTTTCCAAGCGTTTGCACATCAACTAGCTGGGTGTTTCAAGCAAGGTAAGCATTGATGAGCATCTGCCTGCACCATACACACGCAGATTCCGCAGGGATAGATGGAACTCACAAGGCATGTTTACTGCCGTAAACGTTAGGTAGTACTCCCGTTCAAGGAACCAAAGATTCGGACTCTCGTACAGGTGGTGCGAACTGGGAGTTGCACGTGATGAACCGTGAAAGCCATTGAGTGCCTCTGGGAGATTGGTTCATCACGAACAACCTTTTATATAGGCACTAGGCCTTTAATCCATTACATTACATTTACATGGCACAACACAGTTACAGTCACATTAATACACAGTTCACATTGACATTCATTTACACAGACAGAAGTGTTCAAGCAAACGTTGCATGGTTTCTGTGGGAACACAGTCCCTTTGTTCTTCGGTGGGAACACAGTCCAATCTCCAACTGTAGCTGATGGATTCCAACTGTAGCTCTACTCAAGCTCGTTGATCAGGCAATTCTCACCTGAGGCCCGAGTCCAGGTCCAGACTCGAATGTGCGATATGCAGTCTCAACTTGAACTTTTCATTGGCCCTGCTGCAATTAGGGCAATTGGCATTGTTCTGACATGGCCGCAGCAGGCACAGCTCTCAAAAACGGCGAGCCACTTAGCCTTATAGTGTCCAAACTCATTGCATTTAAAGCAATGGGTCTCTCGGAGGAATTCACAGGCGGAGTGAACCCTCCAGGCAAGATTCACTTTTCAGAATAGGTTTTAAAGTCCATTGGGACCAGCTCTATTAATACCCAGTAAACTTTCTTCTCTTTTCCCCTGATGGGGAAGAGAACCTTGCATTGATCGGGCACTTTTAATTGGTTTTGCCAGGGGAAGTCGTACTGAACAAATCTTTTCTCCGAATCTTTTTGGTACCATAGACGATCAAGCAGGGCAGTTTTCTTCGAGGTCTCTTTACCTCATAGGCTTCCATTAAGTCTTCTCTCTCACTGTATACTTCCTCTAGCTTCTGCACACTCTCAGCTTGTGTGCACTCAATTGCTATGCTTCCATTATTCACTTTTCACACACCTTTAACTCCGATCCCAAGCGCACCAGGGTCAAGCCCCACGGTGATCGCATCCTTGACCTCTGATGAAGTTTTCTCCTGGTTCTTTGAGAAGACCAGGAGGGTGTGCCGGGGTTGGAATTTTTTTCCTTGAATCTGGTTTAGGCTTTTCTTTGACAGCTTTGGCATAAGATCACTGTTGCTGCGGTTCAACCGCCACAATCTTCTCCATTTCTTCAATTTTTCCTTTTAAGAAACCGATTTCAATCAGTTGAACAATTTGAGCCTGTTGTACTCAATCGAAGATTGGGCAAATGAGGCCTCTGGCACTGTGAGACACTCTGCTGTTAGGATTGCAGGAGTTGATTATGCTCCATGAACAATCTGTTAAGCACTTCTATCTCTATGCTCACACCAAACTCTGTATCCCTCTCCTCCATCTCTGGGTTTGAGGGATCCGAGCACGATGGTCTGTGCTTGATGGGTGACCCCACACTTGGCCCTCTCACTGGAACAGGGAGACCGGCGCGATGTCGATGTGGTGCGGTCAGATAGGCTGGGGAGCAGTTAGCTCTCAAAAGAGCTTTTATGTCCAAACACGGACTGTACCTAACAGATGTGCCTTGTGCAGGAACCTGACCACCACTTGCACTTTCGCTTAACAAACTCAATCAAATTATCACCTGTCAGCTCCCGATCATCCTGGCTGGATAAACCTATCCACCGGCATACCTGCCAACATTGGGTAGAGCCTTGTCAGTAGTAATTGGTATTATTGTGCGGCATACATGGACTTTTTTATGAAACAATTCATCTCTTTGTGAAAAAGAAATACGCACCACAACAAAACGTTACAACAAACAAGGACTCTAATGAAACAAACTTAACTCATGTGAAACACAAAGTTGATTCCCCTGCTGGCAAGGGCATGATAGGTAACACTGCAAGATTTAAGTTTGAAACTTGCACCAATAAAAATCAGTCAGATGCGTTAAGAATTCCACAACACTTGACAGATGGGAAATCCAAGCAAGTGATTGTGCAGCGTGCGAACCTTCACTCACCATATAATCATACTGCCTCTAAAATTGCAGTTTATGACAAGATAAACCAAAGAAGAAAACAAAAAGGCTGGATGCTTTAACTGGGTGAAAAATCAAAACACACAGCAAGACTGCAGACCACTGTTAGTTTGTTTCTTATTGACCCTGCAGCTGTGCAGCATCCATTGCTTATTTTTTTTTTCTGCTGATATATTTCTCTCCCTATTTCTTTATTGTTGATTTTCTTTCTTTTCTTTTTTTATTTCTTCTGATAACAATAATTTCTTCTAGCATGCTGAAAAAACTTTCAGCCTGAGGACCATGAGCGCATGATATCGAAGCTTCAACTATTTTAGATAAATGGTGTAACTTTGTGGATAACACTTTTGAACACTATGCATCAATTTTTTCAAATTTTCCAACTTTGTCACTTCCGTTCTCCGTAACATTGCGCGGGGGGGGGGATGATTGCGGCGAAAATCTGTCCTCCGTACGACTACTTCCAGTTTTGGAAATTTTCAAGCTGAAATACAAATAGGCAACATCGAGAGAGAAAAAAATGCGATTACGGCAAAAATGTTCACTACATTTAACTACCGTTTCAGAAAATTTTAAAATACTAAATACCGCTTTCGAGGACGATCTACCTGACGATCTTAAAAAAAAAAAAGAAAAAAAAAAAGCGGAATGCTGCGAATCCGCTTACGAATCACATGTATATCATGAAATACTAGAAAAATGAAAAAAAATCTAAACAAAATAAAAATTCGTAGAATCCGTAGTTTTGACAGCGATGTTCGTAGTCACATAGTCAGACAACTAATTCCGTAGTAGTTGGCAGGTATGCACCAGTCTTCAAAGAAGGTGGACAGCAAACTGAATAATAATAATAATAATAATAATAATAATAACAATATTAAAAATAATAATAATAATCCCCACCGAAGGTGCCACCTTGTCGCGGTGGTGGGGCTTGTGTGTCCCGATGAGGTTGAGAGCTATGCTGGCGGTAGCATAGCTACCAGCAGGGCCACCCAAGCCAGACAGGTCTTGACTGAGGAGCCAGACTAAGAATACCCAATAACCATCAATCATGATGAGACGAAAGAAAAAGAATTCCATACAGGATCGGTCATAGCCCGGGTCAACAAGAACTGCGTCAGGTGCTTTGGTTCCTGGACACCTGTCGACAAATGGGCTTCAGGGCTCAGCAGATCCTGCTGAGGAACCAGGACAGGCTGCTGCAATGCTACTTGAACAAAAGAAAAGGAAAACTTGGACAATTGCTGAAAATCGAGAAATCATGAAATGCTTTTACCAGGCAAATCCATCAGCCCGCGGTTTTCAAAAAAGAATGATGCAAATTTGGAAAGGAAAACATCCTGACAGTGGAATAACAGAACAAAGAGTAGTGAATCAAAGAAGGTTTATCATCAGGAACAAGGTATTTACAGAACTGGGATTGCAAAAGATGGAGAAATTGGCAAAAGAAGGACCAACACAAAATAAGGACCAAGTCGTGGAAAACTTTGTGTTGGTAAATCCTGAAGACCAAGTAGCAGAAAATATTTTACCTGAAGAACAATCTGTGAAACAACATGACAACCATGAATTGACACAACAGCAAAATCTCCTGAAAGAGAAAATTTTAATCCATATGATGCAAGGTGAGGAACGACAAAGACTTCCTGTAATTCGCCAAATACGAAGCAAACAAGTGAAACATTTGTTAAAAACTGCAAATGATGTCGTAGACAAAATTCCAACTCATACTTTAAAGGAAACAAACCAGCTCATGTACAGTACAGCTGCCATAGTAACCATGGAACTTGGTTACAAGATGCCAAAGAAGAAAATGTCTGGCACTCCTAAGTGAAAAATTCGGCTAGAAAATAAAATAAATAAACTCCGTAGTGACCTTAGTAACTTAAAATGCCTGAAAGATGGGAAGCTTAAAAATAGAAAAATAAAAGATGGACTCTGCAAGAAATACGACCTGGAAAGAAAAAGAATTGTTGAAATTGTGGAAGAATTAAAACAACGAGTAACAGCTACTGCAAAGAAAATTGAAAAATATGACGAACGCATAAAACAGTACAAAGAAAATGCGCAATTTCGGAATCAGCAACAAGTATTTTATAAATCATTGAGACAAAAGGCAATCCAAATAAACATCAGCCCATGCAAGAAAGATGCCTTGACATTTTGGAAAGGAATTTGGGAAAGCCCAGTTGAACATAATAAAAATGCCTTGTGGATCAGCGATGTTCGTAAAGATTTGAAAGGAATACACATGGATAATCTGATGATAACTGATATGATTACACAGCAAGTAAAGAATGTGAAAGCCTGGAGCACTCCTGGGCCAGATGAATTGCATGGATTTTGGTTGAAGTATCTTACAAGTCTTCATCAACGAATAGCTATGCAATTCAATATAATGCTACAGACTTCTGCCACAGAAGATTGGATGACAACAGGTATCCAATCTTATAATGAAAGATCAAGAAAAAGGCAATGAACCTACTAACTATCGTCCAATTACATGCCTCCCAACAACATTCAAGCTTTTCACAAGACTACTAGCAAGATCAATATATGACTACTTATGGGGAAACAATTTGTACCCAATAGAACAGAAGGGGAACTTCAAAAGGTCAAGAGGCACAAAAGACCAGCTGCTAATTGACAAAATGGTGCTAAAATACTAAAAAAGAAGAAAAACGAATTTGAATATGGCATGGATAGATTATAAAGAGGCCTTTGACTCATTGCCCCACAGCTGGATTAACACTTGTTTGGAACTATTTGGAGTTAGCAAAAACATCTGCCGATTCCTCAAAGAAAGTATGAAAAACTGGAAAACAGTGTTACATGCATATGGTGAAGAACTCGGAGAAGTTAATATCAAGAGAGGCATATTTCAAGGGGATTCTTTGTTGCCTTTATTGTTTAATATCTCTTTAATTCCATTGTCAATGATTTTGAACAAAACAAAAATGGGCTACCACATTTCGGACCAACATGGAAAAATAAACCATCTGCTGTACATGGATGACCTTAAATTGTATGAAAAAAGTTCCGCCGAACTTGAAACATTGCTGCATACAGTGCAAATATTTAGTGATGATATACAGATGGAATTTGGACTGGAAAAATGTGCAGTACTATCCATGCGCCGGGGAAAAGTCCAGAATATAGATGGAATAAAATTAGAAAATGGTAATATAATGAAATCATTGTCAGATAATGAAAATTATAAATACCTTGGAATTCTTGAATCAGATAACATCTTACATACAAAAGTCAAAGGTCTGACTCAGAGTGAGTAATCAAGAGAGTAAGAAAAATATTGAAATTAAAACTAAATGGTGGAAATACAATCAAAGCCATAAATACATGGGCCATTCCAGTAATTAGATACCCAGCTGGAATAATTGATTGGACCCAAAGTGAATTAGAAATACTGGATTGGAAAACTCGAAAGTTATTGAACATGCATCATGCACTCCATCCAAAAAGTGATGTTGACAGATTGTATTTACCTCGGAAGATTGGAGGCAGAGGGCTACTACAAGTACAACAGGTAGTAGAGGAAGAAAAAAAAAGCCTGAATGATTATGTCAACAGAAGCAGAGAAAAGCTACTTCAGGCAGTGAATAATGAAAATATCTTTAAAACAACAGAAAACAAGGCTGAATACAAGAGGAAACAGTTTGAAAGCAGATTAGATGGCTGGAAGAACAAGCCACTGCATGGACAATTTCTAAAGAATATTGATGGGAAAAGTGACAACAACTTGACTTGGGCATGGCTGAAATCGGGGTCCACCAAGAAAGAAACAGAAGGTCTGATTTTTGCTGCACAAGAACAGGCATTGCAAACAAATGTTATGAAAGCTAAAATCCAGAAAGTCTGTGATAATCCAAAGTGTTGACTTTGTCAAGAAAAAGATGAAACTGTGTCTCATCTAATATGTGAATGTAGCAAAATTGCACAGACAGATTACAAAGTTAGACATGACAGGGTTGCACAATTAATTCACTGGTCATTATGCAGAAGGCACAATCTGCCAGCATCGAAAAACTCATGGGAACACAAGGCTGAGAAAGTCATAGAAAATAATGAAGTCAAGATCTTGTGGGAAGAATTCAAACCGATCAACACATAGAACATAATACACCAGACATAACAGTTATAGAAAATCGGAAAGTCGGGCTAATTGATATAGCGATCCCTGGAGATGCCAGAGTCAATGAAAAAGAATTGGAAAAAATGACTAAATATAGAGACCTGGCCATAGAAGTTACCCGGTTATGGACTAAACACACAACGGTAGTCCCCATTGTCACCGGGGCACTAGGAACAATGTCAAAAAATTTTATGAATCATTTTGAAAAATTACAGCTTTCTGATGTGCCACCTACAGAACTGCAGAAGACAGCTTTACTTGGGACATCATATATTTTACGCCGATTCTTGACTGATACCTAGGTCTCCGGTGGAAACTCTTATCAGTTCAACAATACCAGTCAATGATAATTTGCTGTTTATTTTGTTTGTCAGAGGCTGTGATTCGTATATTTCGAATAAAGAAAATAATAATAATAATAATAATAATAATAATAATAATAATAATAATAATAATAATAATGCCCCTAAATCAACTGCCATTTAAGAAACCTTAGAGATCATTACCAACAGTTAGGCTTGCAATGATAGCATCTCTCTTGAGTTGCCATGAATTTGGAACCAGTTCTTCAAACAATGTTTTTTTCTTCTTTCCAAGCCACCGTGTGCCCAACCAACATGATCTCTGAATGATTAATTACATTTACATCTACTTGTTTATTCTCTAGACAAGTCACCACATTCAAATTGTTGAAGTATTTTATTATCCAGCTGTCTACCTTCCTTGAAAAAACCATCTTGTTGATGTGCGAAAGCTCTGAAATTTTTATCTCTATTTTACGCCAATAAATTCAGATTACCAAGATAGTTTTACTATTTAAATTTTAAAAAATTCAAAATTTGCAACATTCTACTAAAGTAACAAGATACCTCTTTACAACCCAACAACCTTGAACTAGAATGGCATTTTGTTGAAGAACACGTTCCAGGTTTGTTGAATCTGTACCACGAGGAAGAAGTTCAATCAGCTGTCGGAAACGAAGGACCTTAGCTATTGAAGAAAAAAACATAAGTATATCTTATATATCAAAACTAGAAAATATGGATATTGTCATACTAAAACTCAAATATTAGTTTTTACATTAATATCTTTAAAATTGTGTTAAGTTTTTGCATTTATTGCTATTGCTAAAAATTTCTCATTAAAAATAATGAGTTTAATAATTAAAGCAATTAAAGAACTATGAAAGAGGAGAAAAATAATGGATATGAGATGTTGCTGTAAAACTGGTTGTATTAACTCTTCTCTAAACAACGTGCTTTCATCACGAGGCAGCTTTATATGTTACACTATAAAATTACAGTGATACTTTAATGATCTTTCCTTATATGACAGTATAATAATGCTAACACATAAGGAATGATCACCCATTGTGTCTGTACTTTTATTATCACTGGTGGACACCCAAAAATATAATGTAATAATAGAACAAAATTGCAATTTGTCATAACAATCACTTAAGGTTACAAATTTTTGTTCAGCAACAAATTTTTAAAAAGCAACATATTACTGATTCATGAACAAGATAAAATTATAAAAATCTTCATATATATGCCAGTATAATGCTGACCTTGGCTACGTATAATAGACGCTCCCTATCTTCTGATTTAAGGCTTCTTGAATTGGAAGAGGAACTACAAAGGATCAAGTGGGACATTGTCGGGCTAAGTGAGGTAAGAAGAAAAGGAGAAGATCTCATTGAACTGAAAAGTGGACATCCCTTCTACTATCGTGGGACTGATACTGGCAGAACTAGTGGTGTTGGATTTATAATAAACAAGAAACAGAAGGATAAAGTTGTAGAAATTGAAAGTTCCTCTGACAAAGCTGCACGACTCGTTATCCAACTCTCGAGAAGATACAAGGCTCAGATTATTCAAACTTATGCACCCACCACAAGTCATCCTGAAGAAGAAATTGAAGAATTTTATGAGGAAATTCGTCATCTAAATAATAAAGGTAAGCAGCACTTGAAGATATATCTATGGGAGATTTCAATGGAAAAATAGGGCAACGGCAACAGAATGAAACTTCAGTAGGTAAATTCGGTCACGGCAGCAGGAACCAGCGTGGATATACTCGCGTTGAGTTTGCAGAGGCAGAAGGGTTTTTCATCTTGAACTCCTTTTTCAAGAAAAAACCACACAGGAAATGAACATGGAGACATCCAAATGGGACGACAAGTGAAATTGATTTTATTATGTGTAACAAAAAATTCGTCATAGAAGACTCCAGTCTGCTAAACAAGTTCAACACAGGTAGTGACCATAGATTGGTGAGATGTAAGATGCACCTCAACACTAAACTCGAACGTGGCAAGCTCATAAGACAACAAGATGTATTGACATAACCAACCTTAAAAAACACCATAATACCTTCAAGTTGGAACTCAAGAACAGATTCTCTGCTTTAGAAGGCCTAACATCGGAAGAAGTGGATATTTCTGAAGTTAACAGAAGAGTAACCAAAGCTCTTATGGAAACAGCAACAAAATTAGCTGTCTAAGAACAAGTTGCATGTGAACAAATTATCAGGAAAAACCAAAATGTTGATGCAAAAAAGAAGAGAGATGAGGACAACTAAAGAAGATGTGACTTCCAAAGTGGAATATATAGAGCTATGCAAGACAGTACGAAAAAGTATCACTGAAGACGCAAGGAAATTCAACTGTGAACTAGTGAGGAAAGCAATTGAAAACAACCAAAGCCTAAAGATAGCATAGGGACATCTCAGTAAGGGAAGAAAACAGATTATGGAACTGAGAAAAGAAGATGGTTCTGTAACAAGAAATAGAGGCGAAATTTTGACAAGAGTGAAAGATTTCTACTCCAAATTATATGGAAGGGATGATACATGTTCTCTAGACATCATGAAAGGTATCAGTACCAGAGTTCTTCCAGTCCTCCCAGCAGAAGTTGCACATGCAATCAAGAACATGAAGCGGGGGGGGGGAGGGGCAGCTTCAGGAGAAGATGGAATTATTGTAGACATCATACATGAAGCAAGTGGAGAAATTGAAACAGTACTTGCCCAAATTTTCACTCGATGCCTTAATGAAGGGAAGATTCCTGAGGATTGGAACAATGCTACAATGATCCTGCTACATAAAAAAGGTGACATTGAGGATCTCAGGAACTACAGACCTATCAGCCACCTATCAGCGGTTTATAAAATCTTCACTAAAGTTCTTTCACACCGCTTGAAGGTTAACCCTGGACATGGCTCAACCGAGAGAACAAGCTGGATTCAGGAGTGGCTACAGCATAATAGATCATATCCACGTTCTGAGAGAACTATTGAAAGAGCGAGGAAATATGAACTTCCATTGTGCGTGGCTTTTATTGATTATGAAAAAGCCTTTGATTTGGTGAAACCATCAGCAGTTACAATGGCTCTGAAATCCTGCGGTATTGAAGATGCATACATTAATATTATTAATAACATCTATGAAAATGCAAGTGCAAAGATTCGGCTGTTTGAAAATACAACACACATAAAAATTGGAAAGGGAGTGAGACAAGGTGACACCATATCTCCCAAGCTCTTTAATGCCACATTGGAAAATGTCTTTCAATCACTGAACTGGGAAAACAAAGGGATAAAGATTAATGGAGATTATCTAACCCACCTTCGTTTTGCTGATGACGTAGTCATTTTTGCAACTACCCCATCAGAGCTGCAGAGTATTATCCAGGAACTTGCTGACAAGAGTAAAGAAGTGGGATTAAAAATGAACTTTCAGAAGGCAAAAGTGATGTTCAATGCTTTTACAAGAAATGAAGATTTATCGATTGATGGAGGAAAGCTGGAGATAACAGACACGTACGTTTATCTTGGACAGCAGATATCGAGTGAGGGTCACATTGATGAAGAAATTAATTGGCGTACAAAACTTGCCTGGAGAGCTTTTGGAAGAAACAGTAATTTTCATGAGCAATATGCCATTATGTCTTAAAAGAAAAGTGTTGGATCAGTGCATCCTTCCAGTGCTTACGTATGGTGCAGAGACGTGGACCTTAACTAAAAGAGACATGCAAAGGCTGCAGGCAACTCAAAGAAGCATGGAGAGGTGCATGCTTGGTGTAACCAGGAGAGATAAGAAGAGGAACTCGTGGATCAGAAAAATGACAAGAGTGGAAGACATCATGATCAGAGTTAAATCCCTCAAATGGCAATGGGCTGGACATACTGCCAGAAGGACAGACCATCGATGGACAGCCGAAATTTTAGATTGGATTCTAAGGGACAGGAAAAGACCCAGAAGAAGACCACATAGGAGATGGGTGGATGAAATTCGAAAGTATGCGGGAGTGACATAGAGGAGACTGGCACAAGACAGACCGTTGTGGAGGAAACTTGGGGAGACCTTCATCCAGCAGTGGATTGATAATGGTTGATGATGATGATAAAAAATCTGCCCTTATTATTTGTCGCTGGTGATTACAGAAGCTGTCCTAACTGAACACTTTCATTCCTTTGGCATGAATTGTAGCACCATGGTATCATTCAATGAATTGTAGCATCATGGTATATGTTAAACAGCAACATATTACTGATTCATGAACAGGATAAAATTATACAAATCTTTATATATATGCCAGTATAATAAAAAATCTGCCCTTATTATTTGTCGCTGGTGATTACAGAAGCTGTCCTAACTGAACACTCATTCCTTTGGCATGAATTGTAACACTATGGTATCATTCAATGATAAGTCAAAGAGAAGAACTTTCTTGCTGAATAATTCCACTCAGAATAAACAGTTAAGAAAATGAAAGTTTGTGATTTCAGGCAACTGAATGTGCTCCAATACACAAACCAGATTCAGAGGAGTTTTTGAGTAGCACCACAGTCATTCTAATTTTGATTCTCAACTGATGTGGTAGTATGCAGTATAGAGTTTAAGTGTCTAAAACTTTTGCTGGATAGTTACAAGCACTAACAAGATCACACTTATGAGAACTAATACTGGTGTATACACTGAATATTCCCCTCCTGATGATCAAGCAAAGATGTCCTTAATAAATTAAAGTGTTTTTTGTTTTGTTTTTTCACTGTTACACTCGCAAAATTTTATATAACAATATCACTGTCAGTGTGTTTTGTAGCAAATGGAGCACCTAATGGGTCTGTATACAAGCATCTCTGAAAATTTTTAGCAAACTGTTTTCAAAATTTTGCCAAGACAACAGTAATGTGCAATTCATTAATATCAAAATATATCCACTAACTCTCAGGTGTAGCTGCTTGAAAAAAAAAATTGGTATATATCATATATTCACTCACTGATACATATATAAATTCATATCACTAAGCTAATCTCTAACTTTTCAGAAATTGGCTCCTCAAAGTAAGATCATCTGCTACATTCAAGTTTTTAATGGTGCTAGAATTTGCTTACTGTTGATGTAGTAAATGACTCCATTTACAACAATTTTGACACATATCACACAAGACCTCTTGTAGTCCATTGTCTTTTTCTCATGCAGACATGCCTGAACCTGGTCATCTCACGATCTCCTTGATCTTCCTCTAACCTCTCTTTCTAGAACTTGGGCTCAAAAAATTCTTAGTTATCACTTCGTCACACATTCTTTTAAAAAAAGGCCAAACTAACTCTAAATATTGGGTTGGAGAGAAAGCAATGTCAGATGACGAGATACCCAAAGTCCAGGCCACAGCCACGGTGCACATTGGCCAATGAGATTGCGCAGCACACTGCCATGGCATCAGCAGGTGGCTTAAGTCAGTGGCATTTATCCGACAGAAGGCAAAGAAGTGTGTAAGCGCCAGCCAACATGGAAGTGGACAAGGGGCACATTGGTCATTGCATGCTGTATGAGTTTTGTCATGGTAGCACCCCCACAAGTGCTGTAAAAAGCATTACCCGTGTGTAGCACAATCAGTGTTTCTTTAAGGACTTTTTGGCCGGGGGGCAAATGGAACAAGTTGCATGTGAACAAATTATCAGGAAAAACCAAATGTTGATACAAAAAAGAAGAGAGATGAGGACAACTAAAGAAGATGTGACTTCCAAAGTGGAATATATAGAGCTATGCAAGACAGTACGAAAAAGTATCGCTGAAGACGTAAGGAAATTCAACTGTGAATTAGTGAGGAAAGCAATTGAAAACAACCAAAGCCTAAAGATAGCAAAGGGACATCTCAGTAAGGGAAGAAACAGATTATGGCACTGAGAAAAGAAGATGGTTCTGTAACAAGAAATAGAGGCAAAATTTTGACAAGAATGAAAGATTTCTACTCCAAATTACATGAAAGGGATGATACATGTACTCTAGACATCATGAAAGGTATCAGTACCAGAGTTCTTCCAGTCCTCCCAGCAGAAGTTGCACATGCAATCAAGAACATGAAGCGGGCAGCTCCAGGAGAAGATGGAATTATTGTAGACATCATACAAGAAGCAAGTGGAGAAATTGAAATGGTACTCGTCCAAGTTTTCACTCGATGCCTTAATGAAGGGAAGATTCCTGAGGATTGGAACAACGCTACAATGATCCTGCTACATAAAAAAGGTGACATTAAGGATCTCGGGAATTACAGACCTATCAGCCTCCTATCAGTGGTTTATAAAATCTTCACTAAACTTTCATACCACTTGAAGGTAACACAGGATATGGCTAAACCCAGAGGACAACCTGGATTCAAGAGTGGCTACAGCACTATAGATCATATCCATGTACTGAGACAACTAATTGAAAGAGCGAGGATATATGAACTTCCATTGTGCGTGGCTTTTATCGATTATGAAAAGGCTTTTGATTCAGTTAAACCATCAGCAGTTATAATGGCTTTGAAATCCTGTGGTGTTGAAAATGCATACATTAATATTATTAATAACATCTATGAAAATGCAAGTGCAAAGATTCGGCTGTTTGAAAATACAACACACATAAAAATTGGAAAGGGAGTGAGACAAGGTGACACCATATCTCCCAAGCTCTTCAATGCCACATTGGAAAATGTCTTTCAATCATTGAACTGGGAAAACAAAGGGATAAAGATTAATGGAGATTATCTAACTCACCTTCATTTTGCTGACGACATAGTCATTTTTGCAGCTACCCCATCAGAGCTGCAGAGTATGATCCAGGAACTTGCTGACAAGAGTAAAGAAGTGGGATTAAAAATGAACTTTCAGAAGACAAAAGTGATGTACAATGCTTTTACAAGAAATCAAGATGTATCAATTGATAGAGAAAAGCTGGAGATAACAGATACGTACGTTTATCTTAAACAGCAGATATCAAGTGAGGGTCACATTGATGAAGAAATTAACTGGCATATAAAACTTGCCTGGAGAGCTTCTGGAAGAAACAGCATAATTTTCAAGAGCAATATGCCATTATGTCTTAAAAGGAAAGTGTTTGATCAATGCATCCTTCCAGTGCTTACGTATGGAGCAGAGTCGTGGACCTTAACTAAAAGAGATATACAAAGGCTGTAGGCAACTCAAAGAAGCATGGAGAGGTGCATGCTTGGTGTAACCAGGAGAGATAAGAAGAGGAACTCGTGGATCCGAAAAATTACAAGAGTGAAAGACATCATGATCAGAGTTAAATCCCTGAAATGGCAATGGGCTGGACATACTGCCAGAAGGACAGACCATCGATGGACAGTCGAAATTTTAGATTGGATTCCAAGAGACAGGAAAAGATACAGAAGACCACATGGAAGATGGGTGGGTGAAATTCGTAACATGGAGGAGACTGGCACAAGACAGACCGTTGTGGAAGAGGCTTGGAGAGACCTTCGTCCAGCACTGGATTGATAATGGTTGACGATGATGATGATGATATATACAGTATATACACTTAAGTGCCAGAAAAACTGGTACAGACGAGCTTATGCAAAATACATAACAACGTCACCTATGCGCGTGCTCGGTTGCGTCCGCCAGTGCATATATAAAGCGATAGAAATCCTTGCCAGCTGTCAGAGCTGTTTTCGGCATGAGAATGGCAAGTAATAACGATTTAAGCGATTTTCAACGCGGTGTCACAGTTGGCGCTCGTGAGATGGGCCATAGTATTTCGGAGGTAGAAACGAAGTTTGGATTTTCATGGACGACTATTGCAAGGGTGTACCGTGACTACAAGAATTCCGGCAAAACCTCCAACCTACGATACCAGTGTGGCCGTAAAAAGACATTGGGTGAATGTGACCATCGTCGGCTGTCAAGAATTGTTTCACGCGATAGGCGTGCAACACTCCCACAGGTATCATCAGAATTCAATTGCTGGAGCCTCAACCATGGGTGCAAGTTCTGAGATGTGGCCAAGACTGAAAATATTTTGAATATCCCCCCCCCCCCCACCATGCACACTCAGACATAAACACAATATACATTAAATATTATATGTGGTTAAAATTCATTATTAAATCAAAAGAGCATAAAACGACCGAACATTAATGCATATACATGTAAACAAAATTTGATTATTAGGTAGGAACTACCAGTTGAAATTTAACAAATCTCCAAAATTCCTTATCTTGCAAAAGAAAAAAAAAAAAAAGATCTTGCATAATATTCAAATCCAATCTACCTATTTGCTGCTTATATAGCATTTTAAGCCCATAATAGAACTATGTTAACCAAATTATTGAAATTGTAATAATTAATACATAACATACCATGGAAGATGTTTCAAATAATCTTTAGTAAATTCTGTTGAATCAAATAAGTGTTGCAGACTTTTAAAAGAGTCATTTAAATTGTAAAATTACATAAGGATAAAAAAAAAATTATGATCAAGATTATGCATGTCCAACTGTTGTTGTGTACACAGAGAGCTCGTTTCATTAATTCACTTCACCATGATCACAGTTTTATAGTAACCATCACAAATTTTCATAAGTGAATTATTTCTTTGAACAGGAGCGACTCCAGGTAATGCTTGTGTATGTTGCTGTGATCGTACACACTTTTGATCGTCAGCATCCTTACTGTGTCTGAGCAGCACTTTTTTACCATTGCTTCCATAGTTTAACTTTCTGCTGCAGAAAACACAAAAGCTAAATCCTGGTTCCTTAATTTTCCGGCACCAAGAACCAAATTTGACGTCATGGGCAGAGATCATGCTAGGATTTATTTCAAAAGAGTAAAAATACTCCTTCACAATTTTTGAAGGAGTATTTTTCTTTTCAAAGGAGTAATTTTAGAGAACGAATAATTATCGCATTAAATTTTTAGCTAAATAATATTTTATATTAAAACAACTAATTATATCTATATATAAATATGTAAACATGAATTAGCATGTAATTGATTTTCTTTTATATAAAATAAGTCATAATTTATCAAAATCTTACCTACTTGTCTTGTTTTATCCATGAGGCTGCAAAAATTTTTGTTTTGCTTTCGAAAGACTGTACCAAAACTTGTGTGTGTGTTGCTTCACAGATTCAGATTCTACACATTCAAACTTCAAAAAGAGTTCTATTGTGGAGGAAGGAAATCTACAGTCTATCTCAATCACAAAAGATAAAATAAACCTTCATTGGACATTGTGATGTGCAAGTTTAGTATTGCAAAGGTCAACTAATTTATTATTTTTGAACATGTTTTCCTTCAGCTCTGAAAAAAAAATATCTTGAATACTATGTATGAGATGTTTACAGTTAACATAATTGAGAGTTGGTTGATTCAACCATTCTTCTGATATGAGGAATGTCCAGTTTCTCCCTTTGCAACTATTTATAGAGGAAAAATAACATTTCACAATAATTCAGGACAGTGGAAACATCGCGAAAAAAAAAAAAAAAATTATGATTACGAAAAAATCTTCGCTTCGTCCGACTTCCGTTTTCGGAAATTTTCCCTCCGTTTTCAAGGTGAAACACAATCGGTTATCAAACAAAGTTATATTTTACAAAAAAATGAGCAGAGGAAATATTGCGATTACAGAATAAATCTGCAGTTCGTCTAACTTCCGTTTTTCGAAAGTTTTGAAAGACGAAATTCCGTCCCCAGCCGGACCCCCCCCCCACACACACACACACACACCAAATTATCTTCAGTTTTGATGACAACAAACAGTTACTCTTCGAATCCGCGAAAGAAACTCGTGCCTAAAGTTTACAAGGAAATTTTTGCTCCGTCGAACTTCCGTTATCGGAAACTATTGTCTACACTTTCAAGCTGAAATGCAAACATTTATGCAATAAATTGATATTTAATAACAATACTGGACAGAGGAAACTTCGCGAGAAAAAGAAATTACGTTCGCGGGAAAACATTTCACTCCGTTTAGCTTTCGTTAGCTCTGAAAAACGGAATACCGTTCCCCAGGCTGAAAACGAGCCCCGCCTGATTTTATCTTTATATATATATTTTCTTAAATCGTAAGGCAGGAGAATTCCGCCCTGAAATGGCAATTAAACGAACTTCAAAACACGTCGCTTTTCACTTCCTCCACGCCAAGGTTTAACGGCACCACGCTGCACCGATACACTAGCGTCTCAATCCTGATGCGGCTGAAATGCGCATGCCCATCGGTTGAGCTGCTCTTTCCCACACTGCCTGAAGGTTCTTCCGAATGATTGCCGAAAGCAGATCCCTAGCTGAACAGCTCGGCAATGGCAACCAAATCATGATTTTTTCATAAACTCAGACATAAAAGTTAAGATATAATTTCTTGATAAAAAAAAAAAAAAGTCATTTTTAGGCCATAATCGCGGTGTAACACCGATTATAAAAGGAAATTTCATATGGAAAAACAGTGCGTAAAAATACGTATTTCTAAATTTTAAAGCATATTCGGCGTTTTTAAGGCGTGAAATACGCGTGTAGAGGCGTTATCGCGATCTCTGGTCATGGGAATCAGTCTCATCTAACCATTCCCATCACCACTTATTTTTAACACTGCTATCGTTCAAAGCCGACATAATTTTCGAATCTATGAATTCGATAGCTGACTGACTGCATGTTGAAAAAAAGGAATCACAAATTTACCAATACTTGGTTAATTTCGCATACATAAATTAATATAGAAATGCGTACGCATACACGCGTAAATTACGGAAAGATCGACTGGTACTACTCACTCCAAAGATTAGCTGTGACCTACGGCGACAGAGCCAGTGGTCGATAGGTGAACTGGTTATGGTGCGTGACGTACCCGTAGCTGGGGGGTTATGACGTAGGCGAGGATCGGCGTAGAACCTCAAAGGTAACTGCTCCTCGATTCCGCTTCAACCAGAATGCCCCTCTTACCCAGAATGCATTAGGCGCCGCTGCTACTCCGAGTTTACGATAAACAAGGTACTACGGTACGAGCGTGGATGCCGATGGCGTACTTACTTTCCGGAGTAGAGCGTATGGATAGAAAGGGAAAAAATAAAAATATATATTTGGAAATTTTATTTTTACTGATATTTTCTTCCGTCCCGCTTCCGTCTTCGGATATTTTCAAAAGACGGAATTCCGTCCTCTGGACGGAAAACTTGCACCCATGGCCTCAACAAGCATCAGCGTCCGGACTGTGCAACGTACCCTGCACGGTTTGGGCTTTGGGAGCCAACCCCCAACTCTAGTCCCCTTGATGGGTGCACGACACAGAGCTATGCGCCTCGCTTGGGCACGGCAACATCACCACTGGACACTTGATGACTGGAAACAAGTAGCCTGGTCTGACTAGTCACGTTTCCAACTATATCAGGCAGATGGAAAGAATCGTGTGTAGCGCAAACCCCACGAAGCCATGGATTCTGCCTGTCAACAGGGAACTGTACCGGCTGGTGGGGGGTCTGTAATGGTATGGGGTGTGTTTAGCTGGACTTCACTGGGACCCCTGGTACCTCTACAAACGTCTGTGACCAGCCAACGCTATGTGCGCATGCTTTCTGATGAGGTACACCTGTTCATGTCCTGCATTCATGCTGATGGGTTGGGCCTGTCCCAACAGGACATTGCACCTCCACACAAGTGTCGAGAAGCCACATTATGGTTAGAGGAGCATTCATCTGACATGGTGAAGTACCCTTAACCAGAAAAAAATTCAAGGACTATTCAAGGACTTTTCAAGGGAAAATTTTTCTTTTTCAAGGGCAGTATCGGCAATATTTTATTTGGCTAAAAATAGTGTTCGAATTCCCCAGTGAGTTACTAGCTTTGGCAAGTTAGGTCTGAACTATTTATTTTATTAGTGCGTTTGGCCAGAAAGAGTTCTAATTAATAATTGAATAAAGACAAACTTCTTGTATTGTTCGTAAATATACTAAAGGAACAAGCAAAGAAAAATTGCAAAAAAGTGAAATGAACTTTGCTATAATACCCAGGAAACTGTGTTGTGTGATTAGATATTAAAAAAACTAGGGGCAGGGATTAGTATGTGCATAGTCTGTTAAAAGATGTTATTTTATGTACAGTAAATATAGAATCAGTTACACCACTACTGCATTGACTTAAAGGATTAGAAACACAATACCAATAACACTGAACTGTTAGCACATCTACACAAAATTTTGACAGTCTGAAAGATGGCAAACCTACGCACCTTTGAAAAACTGTTGCTTTGAAGCTTTAACTAAAACATTTTTGTTCAGCATTGGGAGCGTGGCATTATCATAAATGCATACTTTGCATATAATGCCATGTTACCCAGCTTTAAACACCCAAATGTAAAATAAAACACAAAATGATTATTTAAGCAAGTAACTTACCCTGCAGAATCCACACTTCACTTCTATTGACTATGGAACTAGTGCCAGCTTGTTAATTACTTCTAAGTGCAAGACTGCACTCCTGTATAATATAAACTTAAAAGTATCTGTGATACATAGTCATACTCATAAATATTCTTTGCAAGTTGCAAAGCATTAATTGTCTTGTAGCATAACGGAAAAAAAGCATCATGCCCTTATAATGATTATTTGGCACAATGATGATATACTGAAGAATATTCTGGATTATATGAAATTTGGTAGCAGAAAAATAAAGAAAAACAGCTCTGAAATAAGCAAAATTTGTACGAGAAGTTAATCTAAATGAAATTCTTATAATCAGCCTTTTTTTTTACATAACCTTTAAAAGCTTGTGTTTTTAACTACTCAAGCCTTTTAAAGTCCTCTCAATTTCAAACAACCTTTGCTGCTTATCCTTGGCTGAACGCCTAAGACTGTTCGATTTGGCAATCATTGTTACATCACTAGTATCTTCTGCTTGCTCAGCATAACTGCCAGCAGATTTCAATAGTTCTTGTATGTCTTTTTCAAGACATATTTTCTTTTTCTTTTTAGTTCATCTGCCTTTCCAGAATCAACAGCTCTCTTCTGACCTCATACCAAAGATGCCATCTTTTGGTCTTCCAAATATGTTAGGTATTTTTTCCGTGCATTAGCTACACAACTTCGTAATTCTTTGGTGATCGTAATGTTGTGCACATCACCACCTGAAAGTTTTATATAGTCACATATCAGCCTGTGTGCTATGTATGTATGTATGCTCTTTTATATTTTCTATCTCAATTTTTTTTGTTGACACTAAAGCCACGTTCAACAGTTGCCTGACCATGACTGAGCAAAAGCATTTGTCCAACAACTTTCCACAAAGTGGAATACTTCTTAATATTTATTTTAGCACATAAAAATGTGCCCACACGAGAATTTTCTGGGTCAAAATCACTGAAGAGTGAATGTTCAGTAGCCACCTCAGTGTCTAGAAAAATGGAAAACTGTCTAATTACATCATCACATTCACTCTCTTGCAACTGATTAGTTTCAGTCAGGTAATTCAACACTAGATGCAATTTTTTCACACAACTATGCTTGTTATTTGCCATGTGTCTTGGGTCAAAGCACAACAGGTATCTCACTAGACTGTATGTCACAGGTGATTTTTTCAGTCAGTTTAGCCACAACTGTAACAAGAAAACTTTTGCATTCCATTCTAATGTTGAATACATCACAACTGCTGACTTTTTTCACAGCAAGAAGCGTCCTCAGTTTTTTTCAGCAATAAATCCAATGTCAATGTTCTCCAGTTAGCAATGTAATTTTGGATCTTTGAAATCTAATTTGATCAACTTGAATAGGATATTTGCTTCTTTCATGGTGTGGTTGAATGAACCTCTGCAGCAGTGATATCAGAAGTTGTTTGAAATCATCAGACAAGAAGAAAATCATACGCTTATCAGTTTGATATTTCAGAAGAAATGGATATAGAACTTCTGCAACTGACAAAAAGATATGCAATTTTACTTCAAGAAGATTATCCTCTACACTATGTTGGACAACTGAAATAGACTTGCACTGAGGAGTGGGAAGAGATTTCTTTTTAATGGCATTTACATACCTTAGAACATCAGGTAATAACTCCAATGCACATTCAGTTGCCAAAATGTTTTCAAGCCATCTATGTTAGACAAATTTTTTTGGAAAATTTACATGTTTTACAAGCTTTGAAAAATCTTCACGTCTTGCTGGAGAATCTTTAAACAAAAAATGCAAACTTTGTAAAAAACTGCTTATTTTCCAGTTTGTTGATTGACAACCACATTGGAAAGCATTGTGAACTATGTGTAGTCCACAACTTCCAATGTTAAGCAGCTGCTTATTAAATTCTTTGACAGCTTTATCTTGAAGCATACTGAAAATTTTCCAATTTACATTGGGCTCATCCATGGACAATTGTAGAACTTTAGATAGCTTCAGAGGCAAAATGGCAGTTTTAAATGATTCAAACAGATCTTCTGCCGTAGCATGCCCCATAAATACAGAAGTAAAGAACCTCGTTATGACTGTGTCATTTGACCAAAATCATACATGAATATCCATTTGCTTCTTTTGTCTCATTTCATTCAAACTTTCATCAAATAATAATACATAATTCTGCTTTTGGGCCAACTCTTGTAATATCAAATCTTTCACAAATGGAGCAATACCAAAAACAGCATAATAACTAGTTTTTTTGGCACCTCATGAAAATTTTGAAGCAACAACACTGTCAGAAAACATTTGTCTGAAAACTCTTCCAATGTCATCATTTGATCTGTAGGAATTGTGACTTTTAATGGTTTTCATGGTCCATATGATTTCTGCATCCATAATGTCATTTTTTGCCACATGAATACCAATTCCAGTTGTTTGTGTAACCACTGCATCACTTTTTTTTCTTCCATTATCACTGCTTCTGAAGTTTTGGGTTTCAGCAGGGATGAAATATTTGATGACATTTTGATGGACAATAACTGGGTGTGCTTAGCCCCTTTCATATGGCTTTTTAGTGCAGATTCACCCATTTATGCTATGCTGAAAGACTTACAGCACAATGCACATTTTGCTTGATGTCTGTCTGTTGGATGGCACTGAAGCCAATCCTTATCATTTCTATTTTCCAACCAGTTTTGAATAAACAAACACTTGCCTGCCATTATGAATAAATTTGGCAATTTTCCACAATTACAATTACTGTCATAAAATCTGCTTTCAATGTTGGCTAAGAATTACTACTGAAGAAAAGTAACTTTTTACTATCCAGAATTAAAAAATATATATAAGTCCTTTTTTTTTCTTTAGCTGTAAGCACACAAGAAAAATAATCAAAATTACATGCTAAAACAGAAATTATAGCAACTAAAATAAATCTCACTGAAACTAGAACCAAAAATTCCCGACCTTCTGATCTACAAACACAACGAAACTACAACCAAACTCTGAGCTCCGCTATGCGCAAGTTCTTTTCCCAACGTTAAAGTAATGCGAACCCATCATTGTCTGGAGGCAAAGTAAAAATTCCGAAGTTTCCAGAAGATCAAGCTTTGTGGCTTGATGAGCCACAGGTAATTAAAATTGCTTCCGATCTCTCACGGATAGGAAGCATCCCTTCTCCAAAAAAAAAAAAAAAAAAAAAAAACGAAAACATTTGGATTTTCGACCTTTCCTGCTGGCTCCAAGAGCAATCTCCACCCTCCTTCCACCCTGCGCCTTGGCGAACAAAGTCCACTCATCACATCTCTGCCGTCAAATCTGAAGCAGAAGTTTGAAGCTCTGATTTCTGTTCCTGAGCACTGAATATCCCACACACAGGGTGCCCACTCTTTTTCAGGGAAAAAATTCAAGGACATTCAAGGACCTACAGGAAGAAATTCAAGGATGAATTTTTCAATGTCCTAAACTGCAATGAATATATTATATATCAAGAATTATGTGTGTTGTATTATGATACTCATTAACAGTATTTGTAATTGGTAGCCAATTATAAAAAAAAATCTTAGCAACAATGCATCTCCGAATTTGGCAAAAAGTTCTTTACTGAATGACAAACTTTCTTCAGGTGAAAATATTTAAACAAATGAAAATACTGTAATCAATTTTTAAATAATTATATTTTTTTCTACTCAAATGTCAGTACTTTTAACACAACATTAAATTTATCGTTGTTAAAATATAATTAACAAGTATATTAAAAAAATATTAAGCAAATGGGTGAATAATTTATTTATAATTATTCACTAAATCCATTTTTTTTCTTGTTTAAAATCTATTTTTTTTATCAATGATTGTTTGTCTTGAGCTGTCTTTCTAAAGCTATTTGATTTAACAATGCAGTTAAAATTATGAGTATCTTTTGCTTTTGTTGCCAAGTCATCAGCTGATTTTAATAAATCTAATACTTCATTTTCTACACATGTTTTTTTTTTTTTTTTTTTTCATACTTTCTATTTCATTCAGTATTTTTTTCTCTTTTGGGCTACAGCAGAATTAGCCTTGTCCCAAGCTTTTTCTTTTAAATTTATTACATATCTTTGCCTAGCACATCTGACATTACTCAGAAGCAATTTTAAAAACTCTACCTTTTCCATGCCACCAATGTTACTTAGATGGTCATATATTATTCTTTGTGAAACAATAGTTTTCTTTCATATTGCCAATTATTAGTTCCTTATTGATGGAGAATCCTCTCTCTACTGATGCCTGTCCATTTGAGAGCAACAGCAGCTTTTTAGTTACTTCCCACAACAGATCATAGTTTTTACTTGAGGATAAATGTTCATAAAATAACATCTATTCTCAATTCCTCATAATTGTTATCAAAAAGTTTAAAATCTGAAGTTACTGCGGCAACACTACTTATACAATTCTTTAACTGCAGCATAATAGTGTCAACAACGCCAGGTTTCAGATTATTTGTATCCACGAGAATTTCTAGAATAATCTTGAAACCTTTTAAGCAAGATTCCTTCTCAGCACTCATTAATTTAGGATCTAAATACTTCATGTGCCGCACAAGAGCATACTGCAGTCAGCATTTAGTGAGCAATTTTTTGAGAAGGTTTGGCAAAATTGATCTGTATTTCATACGAAATTCCATTATCTGCTTTTCACTTTTGGTAAAGTTTTCACCTCCTTTACGGCCTTGAATCCAATATCAATCATCCTAAAAGTGGAACAATTTTTATTATCAGTTGGATCAATTTTTAGAAGTGCCATAATGGTCTTTGTTTGTTCTAATACATCCATTTTAACAAAGCGACTCATCAAATTCCTTAACATTTTCTCTAAGTCTTTAGCCATGAATGGCAGCATTGGCTTATCTGCCAGATACTTTTTTAAAAAGGGACTCAGTTGCTTTGCAATAGAATTAAAAAAATATAATTTAGCAAGTGCCAATGGATCCTTCAGCCATTTTTGGACAATATTAAAGGAAATTGTGCAAGGATTATTTACAATTTTCTGGGCTACCAAGTTTCATACTTCAAATTAAAGGGCCAATTTCTATAGCACGTTCACACACAGGAGAATTTTCAACCCACCTGTGTGAACATAATTTTTAGTGACATTTTTATAGCATTGTCCACATTTAAATAATCCTCACGCCGTGCCGGTGAATCTTTAAATAACCTGTATAGGCTTGAGAGAAAGTTTTCTATTTCCCAATCACTCACAGTAGTAGCATGTCTCAATGCATTATGCACTATGTGCAATCCACAGGTACCGGTGTTTAAGAGAGATGCATTTGAATTGGCCGATAAATCATCTTGAAATAAAGAAAAAAGCTTTAAATTCACATTCATCCCATTCATAGAAAACTGAACTGTATTTTTTAAAGGCAAATCCTTCAAAGATTGCTTAAGTTTGTCTAATAAAATTTCTGCACTTGCGTGACCTAAAAACACAGAAGTCAGATACTGTGATGTTACTCTGTTCTTGTCCCAAAATCTTATATGGATGTCCATTTGTTTTTGTTGAGAGTATTTATTTAAACTCTCATTAAACAAAACAACAAAATCTTTGCTTTCCTTAATCTGTTGCAACAAAAGTGATTTGAAATGGGGTGCCAAGCCAAAGCAGCAAATATATGAACATTTTGTTTGCCCACAAGAAAAAGTTGAAAGACGTTTCACCGTCTGGAACCATCAATCAAAACAACTTATGAATTCCAGCACATGATCTGTACGATTAATGGCTTTCTACCACTTTTAAAGCCCATAATATTTCAGCTTTTGTAGGATCTTTTCTGGGTAAACAACCTGCTTATGATGATGAAGATGGCTCTGGTGATGATGGTGTTTGTGATGCTGGTGCCAGTACTTTTTCAAACAGTCCATCTAAGGTGGAATTTTGACTTTTGTTTTCGGAACGGGTCACATGCTTTTGCTTTTCATGTGGCTTCGCAATGCAGACTCTCCCACGGACGAAATATCGATGTTCTTTAAGCATAACAAACATCTCGCAACATGATTATTGCTGCAATCTTTACCAACCCACGTGGAATACTTGGGATTTTGCAACCAAAGATCACCGAAATTGCACTTACGACTCATATTTATTAAACACAAAAACAAGAAAATGCCAATATCCAACAATTAGATGACAACTAGAGACATCTCAAAGCAAAACACTAAGCCAACAAAAATCAAAGATTTTTTTTTCAGTCACTACACGCACATTGCAAAGAACTTTCCGGAAAAGCAATGTAAGGAATTCCTACTCAGTAATGCCATGAGCATTGTGTGTAATCCTATGCTATTGCCAGATACATAAGAGTAATACACTGGCGTGCAAAAATTAAGGATGAGACGGTTTTTCGAATGTAACGTCATGCCGAAGTGCTCCACATCGACTCAAATCATACCATAAGATCCCCAAGATGTAAGAATATGGGACAAGTGAGCAAAACCATCCAAACAAGGAATCTAAAGGATACAAAGGAACTTTATTGAAAAGGTAGCTTCGAGCACAACTGGACAGAAGATAGAAACGTTCATGTGACAGGCAGCTGCCAAGAAAAATCCAGTCTTTAGTAGGGGATATGATCACCCCTGACTGCGTTGCAGGATTTACAATGTCTGTCCATGCTGAGGATGAGGTTGTCAAGGAGCTGTTGAGGCATCGCGGCCCATTTCTCTTGTAGCGCCAATCGCAGCTGCGGAATCGTTGCTGGTGGCTGGTGACGTGCTGCCAAGCGTTTCCCGAGAAGGTCCCACACATGTTCGATTGGATTTAGGTCCGGGGACCTTGCAGGCTAATCCATGCGTTGAATATCTTCACCCTCCAACAGCTCTGCGACAGCCACTGTACGATGAGGTGCAGTATTGTCATCCATGAAGAGGAACTCAAGACCCAAAGCACCTCTAAACAGACGCACGTGAGGCAGGAGAACCTCGGTACAATAGCGGACACCAGTGACTGGACCTCCTTGGAAGAAGTGGAGGTCAGTACGGCTACCAAGCATGATACCACCCCAAACGAGAACTCCGCCACCTTCAAACCGGTCCCTTTCGATGATGTTGGAGGTGTGATTGCGTGTTCCCTGCTCTCTCCAGAAGTGTATATGTCCAGAATCGCTCGTCAGACTAAATCGGCTCTCATCCATAAAGAGAACTCGACCCCATTGCTGATGTGTCCAGTTCTTGTGTTCCTGGCACCAAAGAAATCGCCCTCTCCGATGAGCAAGCGTTAATGGCACACACCGTACTGGTCGTCGTGCAAATAGACCACCTTTGTGCAGCCTCTTCTCACCTGTAGGACAATATACCAGTTGTCCGCCGCCGTGGTTGCTCGTCGACGACCACTGCTAAACTCTCCGACAGCTGTTCCAGTCGTTTGAAATGCTCTCCAAGCTTGTGAAACGATGCTGTGGGCGATCCCGAACTCCTCGGCCACACTAGTCACACTTCGACCTTCTTCCAACTTCCCAATGACGCAACCTTTGGTAAAGTCATCCAGATGTCGTCTATTGGATTGCCTGTTATCACACGGTGGCAGCAACTCGACGTCGTTCAAACCGATGTACACCGTGCAATAGCTTTCACCAAATTGCTGAGCGTACACCGCCCGTGTGCTTTATACCCTACCGACCCCCCTACGTCATGCTGCATATATGCACATGCCCTACTGTACCGGACCCTGGTCTATCTCCTGAGTGGTCTTTCGGTCCATTCTGCCTGCTCGTTCCGCTGTTATGCTAATTTCTCCTTTTCGTCCTTAAATTTTGCAAAAAAATTAAACTTTTTGTTTTCATGGAACAACAGCAGCAAGCAGTACCTGTTAGCATGCACAATTTGTCAATCACGTCTACCATTTCATTTGCAGTCCCATGGGCCACCTGTTGAACTGCCTCCTTCCCTAACTAACGATAAAAATGCAAAAAAAATATTTTTCCAAATTTTCATTTAACAGAGCTGAATTTTTGACAGATACCATAACTTGGTCTTACAAGGTTACCCTGCAAATTTCGCTTGGATCCAATGAAAAGTTTTTAAATTACGCTTTTTTTTTTTTATTAACCCTCCGAGCGGTTTGAACGTGCTGTGCGCATTCAAGGTTACCCCTTTCTAAAACTGCTCGACCATGGTGGGAGGCTGGTAAAATGCACCTATCAACAGCATAGAATGAACCCACTTTCAAGCAGATAAAGAAAAATCAAGAAGGGGAAATCCCCGCCTTGTGTCGTAAGGAAAATGAAAGAAACGATACGATAGCTTTCCCCCTCGCAGAACAAGTGCTCTGGGGTAGCAAATGCTCAACTCCTCTCGCAGTAGATGGGGGGGGGTCCAATCTTGATCTACTTAACTCCCCGTTAGACCACAGTGCACCCTTTCTTCCAGTGACGCAGCTGCTTTGAAGTTTACTCTTTTTGACTTCCGATGTCAATGGGGGATTGCAGAAAATAAGTGAAAAATAACAAAAGGAAAAAGATCAGAAATTTCGATCGAAGATTTTCAGCTGTGGAATTTTAAAATTCAAGGACTTTCCAGGCTAGTTAAGGAAATTCAAGGACATTCCAGGCTTTGAATATATATTTTTTTTTTTAGATTCAAGGATTTTCCAGATTTTTAAGGACGCGTGGGCACCCTGCACACAATTCTTGCTAACTGAGGTTTGTTTCCAACCAAGGCTGTTTTGATATGGGTACGGAGAACTGGACACATTGGAATTTCAGTGCCATAAAATTGCATGCATAAACAAATTTTGTGTGGCTATATTCCCCAGTACTTGAACAACTATTGTTCAAAAATTTTTTTTTTAATATTTCATTTTCAGTAAGAAATTTAGACATTATCATGATTTTCGGGCCTAAGACTAAGCGGAGAACTGACCACCGGAGAACTGGCCACAAAAAATTTTAAGGGGCCATATAAAGATTGTGTCCTGGGCTGCTCCGTGGCTACGTCTCCCGAGATTGGTTATCTGATGCACATAAAATTTCCGTAATTTCGTATTTTCTTATGATATTTTTCTATAAACTACAGCTAAACAAATTCTCTGCGAGTATGTGCAAACCCAGAAACTGGGGGGGGGGGGGTGCTTAATACCTAAAATATGAAATATAAAGAATTTCTGGTCCGAACGGGAAATTTTCAGCGTTTAGCAGCTACAACTCACCGAATTATCTGAGGGCATGTTCCTGCCCTGGAAACCTGGGGGGGGGGGACACCAAAACTATTAATGATAATGAATTTCTCGTCCAATCGGGAGATTTTCAGCATTTACAAGCTATAACTCAAGACATTATCTCAGGGCTTGAACCTTCTCAGCAAAAATGTCGAGAGGGGGGATCCCAAAAGTGTAAAGTACGAAGAGTCCGATCGGAAGATTTTCAGCCTTTACAAGCTATAACTCGAGACATTATCTCTGGGCTTGAACCATCTCAGCAAACCTGTCGGGGGAGGGGGGTCCCAAAAGTGTAAAGTACGAAGAATATTTTGTCCGATCGGGAGATTTTCAGCCTTTACAAGCTAAAACTCGACGCACTATCTCTGAGGGCATGTGCGTACTCAGCAAAACTGTTGGGGGGGGTGCCAAAATTATAAAATATGAATTTCTCATCCGATTGGAAGATTTTCAGCATTTAAAAACTACAACTCGAGACATTACAACATTATCTGAGGGCATGAACCTACTCAGCAAACCTGTCGGGGGAGGGGAGGTGTACTCGTAGTATAAATAATCAAGTATTTCTGAACTATACATAATATCTAAGGTATTTTACCTGATATTGTCAAAGTATTTCTCACGTTGTTTGCTCTGTGAGGCGCGTGCACCCGGCCCCGAGAGGTCTCTTACGTTGCGTAACGTAGAGACCGCTCGGGGCCGGGTGCACGCGCCTCACAGAGCAAACAACGTGAGAAATACTTTGACAATATCAGGTAAAATACCTTAGATATTATGTATAGTTTAATTAAAAGCACGTTTATAACATAAGACAACCTATAAGGTTGTCTCATGAATTGCATTTTTCATAAAGTTATTTCTGGTCCGATACGGAGATTTTCAGCATTTACAACCAGAAATACTTTGTTTTATAATTTGGATATTAAACACACACACACTCCACACACACACACACACACACACACACACACACACACACAGGTTTCCTGAGTAGGCACATGCCCTCAGATAATGTGTCGAGTTGTAGCTTGTAAATGCTGAAAATTTCCCCATCGGACCAGAAATTCATTACATTTTATTTTACACTTTTGGAATCCCCCCTCCCCTTTACAAATAAAACTCCCTTCCTCCTTCAATCCTTTTTTTTTTTTCATGGAACTCAATATTTATACTTCATTATGATATTTTAAAGTGATTTTCACCCATGGATGTAAAGTTTCACACAATTTTGATAAGTTTTGATAAACTTAAATGTATCATAGCAAAACATCAACTTGCAATACTCAAATTTTTGAAGGGGAAATCAAATCAAATCAGAAATAAATGTCAGAAGTATGCACCTGCTCTGAATTTTTTTCCACACCTAGAAATAAATCCAGAACACGCTTTATACTATTGTAATAACTTCAGTTATCTTAGTAGTCCTAATTACTCAGGGACCACATTGTTCAAGTACATTTTTCCTTAGCATATATACTTGTTGAAGGCTGAAATCGGTAGCCCACTGGAGCATACTTCTTATTCGGAGGTCGGCCTCTCACAGGAAAGAATTATCATCATGCTTCTATCTTCTATGACACCAAATAACATAATTAAAGTTTAGTTTGTTGATATCAATCATAAATATATTATGACAGTATATCAATACAAAATGGTTATAGAGAAAATATCTGCGATTCTTCTCATGTTTGAGATTTATGTCTTTTCATTGTGCTATCTGTTTAAGCTTCTTTTTTTGCAATGCAGGGTCCTAATTGTTCTGTTGGCCAATGAACACCTGCGAGTGTTCTCTATATATAATACATCTCCACTGTCTTGACTGGGCGCTAAGTTGCTTTATTTCGCACTCCAAGCCTCTTTGGAGATTGGAGAGTACTTGTTTATGTTTCCACCTAAAGTTTCGTGAAGTGCTTTTTCCTATTTTTGCTGCCGTTTAGAAGGAAGCTTAGTTGTTTGACACACACTAAAGCCGATTGTTTGTTACAAACACGGTGGAGAAGGGGGATGAAATTCGGGAGTAGATATACGACCTCACTGTCAGTCACACACTCGTCCAGCTTAGCAGTTGACTGACAGCTGTTACGCTGCACAGGGTAGTGGGAGAAAATTTTATAGAACAAATTTTCTTCAATTTTTTAAATAGTTGCATGCAAATTTTACAGTGTCCACAATACATCAAAATAAAGATTCATTTTAAATTTTGAAGAGATCCATTGAAAACTTCAAAAGTTACACATTTATTTTTTGTGGCGTACATATTCTTCATGGGATGAAAAAAACTATCAGGTTGATATCAAGACCTATTTACGCTTTCCAAATATGTTTCAGGAAGATTTTTTTTTCTTTTTAAATAATGATGTGCCTTACAACGTTTGGTAAATGCATCACGATTCGTTTGCTGCGGGAGCAAATGCTTTACTCTCCATGAATGATGTAACTGCAGAAAATGCTCGCAAAAAGTGGGAGAGGGGGGGGGGGAATGTGCAAAAGTGGGTTCATATATTGTTAAAGTGTGTAACCTTCCCCTGCAAATTCTCTAACCAGGGTGGTAAGACCTATCATCTTCCCAGAATTGTGCCTCAATTCCACCCACATTTTGTGGGAAACTGCCACAGGCAACATTGCGAGAGCCAGCTACAACAATAAATAGTAGGTTCACATTTCCGCATGCGGGCACATCCTCAGAATTTTTTTTTTTTTTTTTAATTTATGCACAAGATAGGTAGGTATACAAAAAATGCAGATATTCACATAAAAATTGTGGGGTCGACTTATGCACGGGATGTACAAAAACTGCAAATATTCAGTAAAAGAGGGGGGGTCAACCTATACACGAGTATATATGGTACTGAAATTTCAATTTCATAGAATGCGAGCCACGCAATAAGGGTATCAATGCTTCTGCAACTTATATTCAGAATATGTTTAAGAATGCCTCAATGCCCCTAGAACTGAAAAAAAAAAAAATCCCGGAATAAAAAAAAACATCGAATTTATTACAATCATCAAGACCCTCCAACATAAAATTTTCTTTTACATTTTGCTAAAATAAATCTATTTAGTGATTTCAAAATAATTAAAACTCAAATAAATTATCACGTATGAGTGGAACAAGTCGGAAAAAGAAAATGCGTTCACAAGCGTAACTTCTAAAGTTTTTGGCGGATTTTGAAGAAATTCAAAACGAAACTTTTGTTGTGTGTGTCTTGGTCATTGTAAAAATTGCTCTCATTAATTTTAAATATTGGGAAATTTAAATGTTTGTATATATATTTTCTCCCAATCTCATTGTCCGGATTGACAGAGAGAACCAACTGCTATCCTCTCCCGCTGAATGTATCTGCCAAACAACCTTCACCGAAGATGGGGTCAGCTGAACAATGAAAAGCAAGCCAAGTGCGGGGGAGAGGTTGCTGTTCCCGCCCTCTCGCAAGCTCCCCTCCTCCTGTCTCACTGTAATCGTAATGTAATTTATCTTTCTGTGGGACCTCTTTGCTTCAGGTCATTTTAGCTGTCTTAAAAGAGTGGTCCCCAGCAAGTTTATGGGATAGGTACCTTCTAACATTTAGGGGGAGGGAGGAAAGCTGTCAATGGCAAAGAAGAAAAAAAAAGAAGAAGTAAACGAAAATGGCGGGAAAGGGACAGAAAGAATATTGGAATTACAAATATAAGATTCTGAAAAGTCAAGGACTTTTCATGGATCCTAAAGGTTTTCAAGGACTTTTAAGGCCTTGAAAATGGTCCATTAATTTTCAAGGACTTTTCAAGGATTTCAAGGAGCGTATGCACCATGTGGAAAAATTGACATTACACAGACAACCAATCTCACAAACCTTCACCATAAAATGAACATTTATTAGCACTAAAATAGTCACAAACTACTAATTTTCTGGTTTCACAAAACACCACAGCTAACAAAGCAAGACAGAACAAACATGGAACTGAAATTCGTTCAGGAATGGTGACCCCCGCCACTATGACGGTGCTGAGCATGTGCACTGAGCACAGTGGCGGTTCTAGACGAAAAAAATTAAAAATAAATGAGGTGGGGCACAATTCCTACATGTGCCCATAATTAATGAAAATTAATATATAATTCCCCAAAACACACTTATATTTGGAGGGGGGGGGCTCAGCCTAGAACCACCACTGACTAAGCATATTATAATGTGGGGCATGTGCAAGCTTCGTGATAATGAACAAATCACAGATGTAAGTGAAGCTACCAGCTTTGTGTTAATCATGCATGACCTTGAGAGAGATAACTTTATAGCACTTTGTCTAATCTGCTACAATCATCTTGCATTATTGAGATAAAAATTGTAGGGGACGGGGAAACATGGCGGAGATAGGGGTTGAACTATTCAATGCAAAAGGGGGGGGGGACTTTTTTTAAGAGTTTTGAAGGACTTTATTATAGAATTTTTCAAGGACTTTCATTTATGTCAAAAACATTTCAAGGCCTTTCAAGGACTTGAAAATGATTTTTTTCAAGGACCTTTCAAGGATTTAAAGGACTGTATGAACCATGAAATATGTTCCAGATCTAGGAGCCAGCTCCCAAAATTTACAGGCTAAGTGAAACAAAGTCAATAATACATAAACAAAAACATGTTCTAGTTATGACGCTGGAACAAAAAGTGGTAAACCATATTTGTTGTCAATTTTTTTTTTCTTTTTTACCCAAACCACTTATTGCAAAATAAAGTCCCAATTTGCTTCATAATTCTCTTTTTCTATTCTTTCAGTAGATGATCTCAAAAAAATTAAAATTTCAGATTTTGATTTTATTAAAATACTATTTGCGGATGTCATATTTTGTACATATTAATTCGAAGTACCATATTTTTTTTTATCTTCGCATAATCTGTAGACCATAAAATCCAGGAAAAAAAATTCCTTCGTGAGATCCACAGTAGGGTATAATCCAAAGGACATGAAAAAAAATCCCACATATTATCCACAGTGGCATATGATCAGTAGATTGTGAAATTCTGAGAAAAACAATTTTTCCCTTCGCATAATCCGTGGCAGCATGTTTCAGACCATTATATTTGAAGGAAAAAAAAAATGGATAGTCCATACCGGCCAACATTGGCAAGAGCCTTGTTAGTAGTAACTAGTATTATTGTGTGGCACACATAGACATTTTTCTCTGAAATGATCCACTCTTTGTAAAAGATAAATATGTGCCCCAACAAAACATAACACATGCAAAACACAAAGTTGATTCCCCGATGAGGGCATGATTGCGAGATTTAAGTTCAAAACTTCCACCAGTAAAAATCAGTAAGATGCGTTCAGAATTCCACAATGCTTGACAGACAGGAAATCCAAGCAAGTGAACAAGCAGTGTGCGAACCTCCACTTACCATATGATCATACTGCCTCTAAAATTGCAGTTTAAGACAAGATTAGACCAAATGTGGTAAAAAAAAAAATAAAAGCTGAACATTTTAACTGGTGAAAATTCAAAACAGACAGCAAGAATGCAGACTACTGTCAGTTTGTCTTTTGTTGACTCTGCCGCTGCAAAGCATTCATTCCTTAATTTTTCTTTCTGCTATCATTCTCTCCCTATTTCTTCATTGTTGCTTTTCTTTCTTCTTTTTTTTATGCCCTCTGATAACAACCATCAGCTTGAGGACCATGAGCGCATGATATCAAAGCTTCAGCTATTTTAGACAAATGGTGTAGCTTTGGGAATATAATACTTTTGAACACCATGGATCAACAATTTTTACAAATTTTTGAACTTTGTCACTTCCGTTTTCAGGAATTTTGCCCCTCCCTTATCACACTTAAATGCAAAAACTTATGAGACAGGGGATATTTAACAGCACAGGAGAGTGGGAACATCACGCAGAGGGGGGGGGTAGCAATTACGGGGGAAATCTTTGCTCTGTCTGACTTTCGGTTTTGAAATTTTTTCTCGTATTATCAAGCTGAAGAACAAAAATTTATGCAGTAAAATGATACTTAACAATACTGGACAGAGGCAACATCGCGAGAAAAAAGAAATTACAATTCCGGAAAAATCTGAACTCCGTCAACTTTCCATTTTCGAAAGTTTCGTAAAGATGGAATTCCATCCTCTGACGAACATCTCCCCATGCCCGTCACCAACAACCCAAAATTCAGTTCACATGTGCATCGGTCACTTGAACGGCCAAAATAATAACATAAAAGGTGGAATTTCTCAAATTCGCAGAAGAATCTCATGCCTGAAGATTAGGGGAAACTTTTGCGGCATCTAACTTCTGTTTCCACAAATTGTTGCCTACAGATTTAAGCCAAAATACCAACATATATACTATAAAATAATATTTAACAAGAATACTGGACACAAAGGCAACATTGGGAGAAAAAGATTAGGACAAATACTTTTTACTCCATTTAACTACTGTTTTCGAAAGCTTTGAAACACGAAATACTGTCCCAAGACGGAAAATTACCCACGCACCAAATTTTTTTCAGTTATGAATCAATTTTGAGAACAATCTAAGTTACAATAAAAAAAAAAAAAAAAGCGGAATTCCATGAATGCCCTTTAGAATTTCATGTATATCATAAAATAATATGAAAATTAAAAAAAAAAAAAAATGAAAATTCGTAGAATCCATAGTTTTGAGAGTGAGTTCCATAGTCAAACAACTAAATGCATAGAAACTGTGGACATTCTCCAATAATTGGCATGTATGACAGTCATAGAATTAGCACCTATCATGTTAATCGTGAATTGTAATTTCTGACAGAAAACTGCGATTCACAGGACCGACTCAGAAATACAAAGATGTAAGAAAGAAATGATAGTCTTATTGAAAAAGTAATTTGAAGTACTTCTGCGTTACTTTTAAGAAAATTAAGAACTAAAATCACTAGTTGTTGCAGCATTACTGTAGTTCATTAGTTAGACTAAAAAATCCGTTGAAACTGTGGACAATCCATAGCAGTCTTTTCTGAATACGTTTACACAGAAAAAAAAATCCTTAACTAATACAATTAGCGTACCAAAACTAAGTAATGCGATTCGCAGAATGGTTACGTGCTATGGAATAGCTCTGCGGGATTCCTGAGAGTCACGGATTCTCACACTACGTAGGCTTCTGCATGCGCAAATAGTAATGCCTTCCTTGAGTCATATTTTCTGTCAGAATGCTTCTAAATAAGAAAAATATATATATATTATTACAATATCTTTGTGGTCTTCTATCTTGCTGTTATGTTACATTTTTTCTGTTACTGCATTTTTGGTGCTTTTCCAATAGCACCACCTCTCCTGATAATTAACTCACAGATTTTTTAAAATACTGCATTAGCGCCTTGTGCGTTTTTTTTTTTACCAGTATTCTCAGTACCTAAATTTATAACTTTTTTATAGATAATTTATGGATTACACAACAGAAATTACAGTATTTACTGCAAATTACGAAATCTCAAGTAAAAAGAAAATTGGGTGCCACGGCCCAAATTTTAGGCACCTGGGCGACTTGGCACCCAGGATTTGTTGAGCTCTGCCTGCACAAATAGAAAACCATTTTGATAACACCCCATTCACTCGTACACAAGCTTTACTGCCAGCATACATGGCTTTTACACTATTAAATAGATTCCTGGTAACACCATATTTATTCAATACCTTCCACAAAAGTAGCCTATTTACTTGGTCATAAGCTTTCCCTGAATCTATGAAGACAGCAAAACCTTTCTTACCAACAGCCAGATACTTTTCAATCATCATGCATGATGCAAAAATTTGGTTAGTGCAGCCTTTACTAGGCATAAAACCCCTCTGAACATCCCAAACTTTCTCTGATGTAAGATCTCATACTTTTTCAATAATGACCTTACCAAATACTTTCCCTGGAACACTCAGTAGGCCTTGCAGTCTAGAGATGAGCTCGGGCCCAGGTTCGCCTTCGGAGCCCAGGCTCGGACAGGCTCAGAATTCATTAACTACCAAAAAACCTAGGCCCGGGCTTGGAATTACAAGTCTCGAATTTCATTACTGTAATTAATTCAACACGTGTAATTCCGAGCCCGGTTGAATTACACGTGTTGAATTTCATTGTGGATTTGTTACCATGGTGGAAGGATTTTCAATTTCCTAAGCTAGCTGCCATTGCAAGACAAATTTTGCTTAGTAAGACTTGCATTATGCATTGTCTAAAGCTATGGCCCAAGCAAGGATTAGTTTAAGGAGGTCTGGTATCGAAAAACTGGGTAAAAATCACATTCCCATTTTTTGTATTTTATTAAAAATCAAGAATCTTATCTTTAAAATGATGTATTAATTTCCAAAATTGTGCAGTTAGAAGTATTGTTATTAATTTTTTTAATTTCCTCACTCCCGCGATTTTTGGGGGGATGTTGGTTTTTAGTGCAGCAGGTAGAGTTTTAGAGAAAAGAAGATCAAGTTGAAGCGCTGAGGCATTAGATGCAATTTCTCTCTCTCTCTCTCTCTCTCTCTCTCTCTCTCTCTCTCTCTCTTTTCATGATGAATTTGATCTGGAAACTGTACACACATATGATAATATTGTGATTATTATACTATTAAGTGCAGAGCTTTGTTAATGTTACAAAATGCAGAATAATCTGGTCTGGAATGCTTTTATGTTCTTTTCTTTTTTTTTAATTTTGGAAATTTCCCTACATGCTTTTTTTTTTATATTCTACTACATCACTCTAAACTACCTTTACCAATTAGCATACATGTAAATTATATTGCAAAGATTAGTTTTCTAGAGTCAAATTTTAAACACTTGCAACTGTCTGTACAGCATTGTATGTTTTATAATGCAATTTATTCAAAATAAAAGTAAATTTAGAAATCAAAAAGAAATAACGAATGGAATTTTTTGTTTCTAAAAGATTTTCTTTTCTTCAGCTTTTACCAAAATTACTAATTCCCCAGATACGGTCGAAGGGCACGTTAATTATTTATTTATTTTCAAATCCACATTTTAGAACATTTGGCTTTATGCGTAGTATTTCTAAAAACATATCAATATTGTGAAGTGGATTAACTGAACTAAACTTTTTAAAATAATCCTTGCTTGGGCCATATCTTTGGCCAGTGTATAATGCATAAATGCAAGCCCTGATAAGCAAAATTTTCCAAGAATCTGGGCCCGGGCTCAGCAAACACATGTAATCAAAGAAAGCGGGCCAGGCCCGGGCTCTAGGCCTTTGGACCCGGGTGGGCTCAGGCTCCTAAAATTGAGCCCAAACTCATCTCTATTGCAATCAATCTGATCACCTTTTACCTTACATATTCGAGGCCAAAAGTCCTTCACTATTAGACCGAAAGTCATTTTTTGATGTTTGAAGTCAACTTACATAGCATAATGGTAAAGTCAGGAATACATATTATACATCATCTTAAAGGAAATTTTATGCTTAATTCAAATATTTTAACAGAATGTTACTACCAATAATAGAAGTGAAATTACAAGCAAAAATGTGCAAGTGAGGAAACACAAATCCAGTTCTGAAAAAGCATTCACGCCCCTCTAATCCACTATAGCTTTCTCCAACGTCTTACTAGTGAAATATAAAAGGATATAGAATTGTCTGCTGACTTAGAACACAGCTGCTTGTAGTAAGTTGACGGAAGTTTATGCAGAATTCCTGATGATATTTGAATTTTGGAATGTCAAAGACCCGAAAAATTGGTCCTGCCTCTTCAAATCAGGGCAAAAAGTATTACTTTGCATGAACTTGGATTCAGTAGTCATAAAATTGCTGTTAAATATGGCTGTGATCATTCCACTGCCTTGCGCACCATTAAAAGAGATGCAGAAACTGGATGTGTGGGAAACAGAAAAAGAACAGGTCGACCAAGGCTGTGGGAAACAGAAAAAGAACAGGTCGACCAAGGCTATGTACTGAACGTGATGATCACACATTCATTCATCGTTTCTTAAAATCAAGGTTTAAAACAGCCACTGATTTAAGAAATGAGTGGGAGAATGAAGTAGGCATTATTGCATCTGCACGTACAGTTTGTCGTAGGCTACAAGAAAATGGACTGACTGCACGAAAACCTTTCCTTACTGAACAACAGCTCAAAAGAATTGCTTGTGCCAAGGCACACAAGAATTGGACTGTTGATGAAATGTAAAAATGCTATTTTCAGTGATGAAACAACTGTTACTATTTCTGCTAATAATGGAAATAATTATGTACGTCGTCGGGCTGGTGAAAGATATAATTGAGCCCAAACTCATCTCTATTGCAATCAATCTGATCACCTTTTACCTTACATATTCAAGGCCAAAAGTCCTTCACTATTAGACCGAAAGTCATTTTTTTGATGTTTGAAGTCAACTTACATAGCATAATGGTAAAGTCAGGAATACATATTATACATCATCATGTAGTAAGTTGACGGAAGTTTATGCAGAATTCCTGATGATATTTGAATTTTGGAATGTCAAAGACCCGAAAAATTGGTCCTGCCTCTTCAAATCAGGGCAAAAAGTATTACTTTGCATGAACTTGGATTCAGTAGTCATAAAATTGCTGTTAAATATGGCTGTGATCATTCCACTGCCTTGCGCACCATTAAAAGAGATGCAGAAACTGGATGTGTGGGAAACAGAAAAAGAACAGGTCGACCAAGGCTGTGGGAAACAGAAAAAGAACAGGTCGACCAAGGCTATGTACTGAACATGATGATCACACATTCATTCATCGTTTCTTAAAATCAAGGTTTAAAACAGCCACTGATTTAAGAAATGAGTGGGAGAATGAAGTAGGCATTATTGCATCTGCACGTACAGTTTGTCGTAGGCTACAAGAAAATGGACTGACTGCACGAAAACCTTTCCTTACTGAACAACAGCTCAAAAGAATTGCTTGTGCCAAGGCACACAAGAATTGGACTGTTGATGAAATGTAAAAATGCTATTTTCAGTGATGAAACAACTGTTACTATTTCTGCTAATAATGGAAATAATTATGTACGTCGTCGGGCTGGTGAAAGATATAAGGCATGCTACACCCAGTCAACAATCAAGCACCCACATTCGGTGATGTTATGGTCCTGTATTTCAGCCAGTGGTGTTGGCCGTCTGCACATTGTTGATGGCAGATTGAATGGATCGAAATATGTGGATATTTTGGAGTCCAAACTGCTACCATGTGCACAAGACATGGGTTTGCTGAATTTTATCTTTCAGGATGATAATGCGCCATGTCAGTGTTCAAAGTTGGTTGATGAGTGGTTTAATCGAAAATTTATAAGAAAACTTCAGTGGCTGGCACAGGCACTGGATCTTAATCCCATAGAGAATCTGTGAGTGAGATTGAAGCAAAAGAACCGTCAATAAGGACTCACATCTAAAACAGCATTAATTGAGTCCTTAAAGGCCGTATGGCACCATGTTATCACCAATGGACAAGTTGAGAAGCTCATTAGTTCCATGCAAGAAGGTGCACTTTGTTACTAAGAAACCGTGGTTATCCAATTAAATATTAAAGCGTATTTTGCTTTTTGGTATGTTATTTCAAGTGTCCTGCAAGTTTCAATAATGTACTGTACAGTAATTTTACTTTAAATGCATTGTACACTAATTTCACAAATTCCACTATTTTTCGCTTTTTATGACTACATCCTGTACTTTTGCTTGTAACTTCACTTCTATTACTGGTAATAACATTCTGTAAAAATATTTGAATTTAACATACAATTTCCTTTAAAATGATGTATAATATGTATTCCTGACTTTATCATTACGCTATACACTGAGTGGCCACTTTATTATGATCACCCCCTCAGTACTTCATTGGGCCACCTTTTGCCTTTAATACTGCGTCGATTCTTCGTGGCATGGACTCCACGAGATGTTGATAGGTGGTTTGTGGAATCTGAGACCATGCTTGATGAATAGCACTTTCCAGGAGTGTGAGATTGGAGGGTTGTGGATCCAGCTGTCTGATGGCTCGTTCAACTTCATCCCACAAATTCTCAATGGGGTTGAGATCTGGAGATTGTGGGGGCCACCTAAGCAAAGTAAACTCACCGGCATGTTCCTGAAACCAATCCTGTACAATACGAGCACTATGGCAGGATGCATTATCTTGTTGAAAGTAGCCATCTCCATTGGGATAAACCATCCACATGACAGGATGCACTTGGTCTGCAATGATGTTTAGATATGATGTGCCAGTCAGATGTTGATCAACACATATTAAAGGGACCAAAGTATGCCAGGAAAACATTCCCCAAACCATAACGTTGCCTCCACCAGCTTGATGGGTTGTAGCAATGCATTTGGGGCCCATGCTTTCGTGCTGTTTCCACCAAATTCTCACTCGGCCATAGGCATGGTGCAACTGAAAACGTGATAAATCGGACCACATAATTTGTTTCCAATTATCGACTGTCTGATCCATGCGCTCCTGTGCGAACTGGAGACGTTTTCTCTTGTTAACTGCAGACATCCGATGCAGAGTACGGCGAACAGTGCGTGCAGAGATCATTTGAGGGGAGACTTGATTAAGATGGTCTGTAATTTGCTGCACTGTTGCCCTTCTGTTGTCTGTATAAGTTGACTTCAAACATCAAAAATTGACTTTCGGTCTTCTGGTGCAGGAATTTTGGCCACAATTGTACAAGGGAACAATGATATAAATAAACTGTCATAATGAACAAATAAGAAAAATGAAGACAATTTGAAAAGATAAATCGATGTTGTATGATATTTGAAAGATTAATTGATGCTGTACCTTATTTGGCTAACCAAGTTTCTTTTGTGATGTCAGAAAAAAATCTGGAGATTTAGCTAATCAAGGGTATTATACAGAATTTTAAAATGTATGTTCCTCTTTTAGGCAGTACTTTAAAGGTGTAGATTGTATTTTGAAGAACTTTTTCCACTGTACAAAATGATATCACTAACACATACCTGGAAATAATCCTATGTAATTTTTTTAGCCATATTTGTGGCAATTCTTCTGGATGAAATTTCTGACATCATATCAAAATTGCTGCTATCAGCTGTTTTCTGTTTTGTTCATAATGGGCTAATTCCTGAAAGATTTGTCAGATTTACAGAGATAAGTGATGACAGATTGTCTAGTGAATTTTTCATACATGTTGCAGACACATCTGAGAAATTTAAGGACAAGTTAGTTGGGAAAACTTATGATGGTACTTATGTACTGGGTGGACATATCAATGGGTTGCACAGAAAAGTTATTGAGGCATATTTTTAAGTAATACTTACACATTACTATGCCACGTTTTGGACTTAGTTCTGAAGCAAAGACTCAAATAACAACAGATGTAGGTTGTTTTTGAAACATTCACTGGGTTTGGAGCATATTTTTCTAAATCACCGTCACCAAAAAAAAAAAAAAAAAAAATGCTTTGCAGAATTTTGTTGCTAAAAAATTACTGTCCATCACATTAACTAGATGGAACTTTACTTCCTTTTCAACAAACACAATAAAACCTCACAGCAGTCAATTCGTTGGTTTTTTTTTAACACACTGTGGAGAATTTTGGGAAATGGACTACAAATACTGTCCTCATAACGCATGGATTTTTGCATTTTTTTTTTTTTTTTTTCTGAGGTTTTCAAATCAGTTTGTTGCTAGAATTTTTTTAGAAAACTGTTCAGTTATACTGATGTTTTGAATAATATGTGCTTTCACTTAATCTTGTGTGTCATGAAGTAATGTTAAACATCACCAGACAAAGTGTAATAAAAGAACCTTTGTACTTGTGCCTTATTGATCTTTTGATTTTTTACACAGGAAAAATGTGAGACAGACAGTTGTGGCCAACACGACAATGGCGAAAGAAATATAGAAAAATAAATTCAGTGGTATGATAGGGTTAGTGACAGTGATATTAAATGAGTTGGGTATTTGTTCTGTTGAAGCCATCAATAGGTAGATTGAGCATGTGTGGCATCAATCAGGGAGATGGAAAATTGTTGTAAAAGAGGTTATTTTCTAAAGTATCTCATTGCAGACCAAGAGGATGACTCTAATGTAATGAAACAATAGTGTAAACTGGGTCAGCAGTGATACCAATAAATATTTGTCAGAGACAGGACATACTGCAGTTAACTTAAAAAGATGGAGAAAATTTGTTGGAAAAAAGGATTTTTTTTCCTTTTAATTTCATTATATTGTTACACTTGCTAACATCTTGAGGTAAGCAGGTGTGATAATGTAATGAATGAATGACTTCATCTGTCTTCTCTGTCACACAAAAAACATGTCTCTAATTCTCTGTACAACCAAAGGGTGGTTAAAAATGTTTCTTAAAACAATAATGGAAAGTCAAGTATAAGAACACCACCATTAACCAGACTAAAAGATGCATTTAATGTTTTACTGAACACAAGAGTTTGAAGACTAAACAGCAGCAGCTGAGAGAGTTTGGCATACAAGATAGATTTTTCCAGATCTATGTTACAATAGAGCAGAATGGTCTTTTCAATATCAATAGCTAGGTGCAGTTATCTGTTCCTAATTTGCAGTGCCTAGTTAGAAATAAAGAAGAGAACCAGAACTGACAAAGAAACATAGCACCCATATCTTAAAGAGAACTTGAACCAAGACTGCCATTGCAAGAAGCTGACATTCAAACTTAGTCACTGAATAACAAATGTCTGGCATTCTAAAATATAGGGCATATATGGGGAAATAAGCCTAACATGTGAGCTTACAAGAATCAATAAATTACAAGGTGATAAAATTTCAAAGAAAAGAAGCAGAATCACTGTATGCTTGAATACACAAACATGATCCTGGATGTGCAAACTCTAAAAAAAAAAAAATTGAGAAGAAAGACAATCACACATACCTACTTACATAAAAGAGAAAAAATTATACATACCAATTGACATATATGCTTTCACTTGCTCGGGTGGAGAGAAAGCACTAATGCTTCTGATTGACTGCAAAGTCTCCTTAATTGGTTTTACTCCAGATCTGTCAAGTAATGCAAAAATATGAAAATTAACTCTTATAATGCAAAATATATAAAACAATATTAAAATATATTTATCAAAAAAGCTATGTTTAGCTATAACTTAATGGAACTCCCAGCTGTTCACCTCCTGAAGTGATTGAACCATCCTTTTATTGCATTTAATGCCCCATTCTTTTGCTGTTCCACCATGCTACTTGTTATTAATTTCATAGAAACAGCATTGTGGAAATTATTTCTTGGTTCTGAGGCACACAAACAACTTGTGTCTTGTGATTTAATCCATGCGATTATAACTTTTTAACTTCAGAAAATAGGCCTTCTCTTTTTGTTACTGTCAGTGATTGAACTGGGATAGACTTTCTTGATCCAGTTATTTTCTTGTCCTTCGAAATTGTGCTTACCATCAAGTGAAACATTTGAAACTTCATTGCCAAGACACTGTTGAAGGCAAGAAAAATTATCAAAATTGAAGAATATTGAACAAAAAAGTTAACATTAATTATTATGAAAAAAACTGTTATCACACTGGACTTGTACTGCAAAACGGTTGACTTCATTGTCTGGGCTGATACCTTGATACTGTGTTGCCATTCAACTTGCTTGTAACCCAGACACATCTACAAAACATATTCAAGCTAAGTATTAGGTGTACAAATAAGTTTTAACGAGTTTTTTTTTTTTGTAACAAGTACCGCTAATTTACATATCCAACATTCCCCCGCATTGTTGCCATGTGACTAACTGGTCCAGAGTATAAAATGTGACACAGAAGTTTGGCCAACAGTCAAACGCACTTGAACATCAGTAGGTGAAAGATGGCAAACAATACTGCATTTATTTGACACTGCATTCGTTACAAATTTCATCAAGGAAAAAGTGCTGCAAAAGCATGTGCATCGATCTGTTCTGTTCTGTTCTGGAGGAAAATATTGTATTGAAAAGCACGTGTGAGTTTTGGTTTAGATGGTTTAAAGCAGGTGATTTTTAAGTTGGCGATCAAGAACATAGCAGCGCCCCGAAGAAGGTTGCACATGAAGAACTGCAAGCATTGCTGGATGAAGATTCATCTCAAATGCAAAAAGAAAACTAGCTGAACAACTGGGGGTAACTCAACAAGCCATTTCCAATCGTTTACATGCAATGGGAAAGATTCAAATGGAAGGGAAATGGGTGTCACATGACCTGAGCCAGAGGAACATGGATGAGTGTGTCATGAAGTGTTTGAATCTGTTGAATAAACAACACAGAAAGTCTTTCCTGTGGAAAATTGTTACAGGTGATGAAAAGTGGATATGGTATGACAATCCCAAATGCAAAAAATACTGGGTAGACCCCGGTGAAGCAAACAAGCAACAATTACTACGATTAAACCAGGAAATCTGTCAGAAACGTCTATTCACAGGCAAAGGATTGCGTCCCATGAAATTACTGCACAACAACGCTAGGCCGCATGACGCGAAATCAGTCAAGGAAACGTTATTGATGCTTGGCTGGGAAGTTTTGGAACACCCGCCGTATAGTCCCAACATAGCCACTTCAGCCTATTACATGTTCCGATCAATGCAACATGGTTTGTCTGTTGTACAGTTCTGGACATGTGGTGAAGTGCAAAATGGGTTGACGACTTCATCGCGTCACATGACGAAGTTTTCTTCCTGGCTGGAATCGGTTAGCTTCCCGACTGATGACGGAAGGTGATAGATAATGACGACACATATTTTGATTCATAAAAGTATCGTTGTTTTCTCTCAAATTACATGCTGTGTTGTCTTAAAATGCTTTAAAACTTATTTGTACACCTAATACGTGCTGAATAAACACATCAAGTGTGTACGTTAAAAATAACTTCAATTCCATGCTTATACTTGTAGTACCTACACTTTTAGCATGATTGCCCAAGTGAGTTCATTCATAAGAGATGAAGTATTTATAACATGTAGAGTGGTAGCATAAATGTGGGGAAGGGGAAGTAAATTAAAAGTCTAATCCTTTTCCATTTACATTTGCCACATAGCTTCTCAAATACTGATCCATGGTATTCTATCCTTTTTTTTTTTCTCTCTGTTTTTCAAGGTTTAATAACCAGTGTGAGCTACTGAAGCTATAAATAATCACCTGTCCCTGATTTACAGCCATTGATTAACCAGCACTATAAGACAAACACCATACATGAGACTGACCAAGGAACAAAAAGCTTAACTTTTTAATCAGGCAAAAAAATCGGAACATGGGACAAGGAAGTGTGAATATGAAGCAACATGAACTAGAAAGATGGAATTGTTCACTGCATTCACAATATAAAATTACTGAATTCAAAACAAAATAAAGTGATTTTAAAAGACACTGCTTGAAACACATTTTTTTTTTTTTTTTTTTTTTTTTTACTTGCTAGAACATCAGCTCAATTTTCCTCTTGTGTTAGTTTCTTCTCAGCAAGTTCCATGGCCATATTTGTCTTCTGTTGACTCTGCAGCTGCACAGTAATTTTTGCTTAGTTTTTCTTTCTGTTGACATCATTCCCTTCCTATTTCTTCAGCACTTTTCTTTCCTCCTTCCCTTTTATTCCCTCAAGATATATGGTGTGACTTTCAGAATATGAATACTTTTGAACCAAATGCATCAATTCTAACAAATTTTCAAACTCTGTCACTTCCGTTTTTAAAAAATTCCTCCTCCCTTATCAAAAAACTTAAGTGCAGACATTTATATGTGAACGAAACACTGAACAATACAGGATAATGAGAATGTCACAGGAAGGGGAAAAAAAGTTATTTCGGGAGAAATCTTCACTCCGACCGACTTTCGCTTTGGGAAACTTCCTCCATTTTTAGGTTGAAATGTAGTATTTGTGGAATAAAAGGATATTTAAGAACCATACTGGGCAAAAGGAACATTGTGAGGGGGGAAAAAAAAAGATTACGAGAGAAATCTTCGCTGCATCTAACTTCCGTTTTTGAAAGACAGAATCCCGTTGTCAAACAAAAATCAAATCCCCCTCCACCACCATTCTCGCCCCAAATTTCTGTTCAGTTGTGCATTGATCTCGAGAATGCCCAAAATGATAAAGGAAATGGCAGAATTCTTCGAATCCACAGAAGAATCTCATGCCTGAAGACTGCAAGGAAATCTTTACGTTGTCTTAACTTCCATTTTTGGAAATCATTGCCCACAGTTGTGTGCAGAAATACAAACATTTATGCTATAAAATGATGTTTAATAACAATACTGGGAACAGGCAACATTGATAGAAAAAGAAATTGTGATTATGGGAAAAATCATCACTCCGTTTAACTTCAGTTTTTGAAAGACCAAATACCATCCCCAAACGGAAAAAGACCCCTCCCTACACACACATGGCCATTTCTCCTCAGTTCTGCATCTATCTCGAGCATGACCGATGTGATGACGATAAAAGCAGAATTCCGCTAATCCGCGGAAAAATCTCATGTATGAAACACACCACCCAGGTCTTGAATCGCTGTTATAAAATTCAAATAACTTTTAATCAATGACTACAGATTTTTGCACTTATCGGCACATTTATATCAATTAAATTAAAATCTATACATAATCGCTCATTATTATAATATCATTAAGATCTATTAAGATAAAAATTCATTTTTATGTAAGTTTGCATCTAAAAAGGAAGAATGTACTACCCTTTGACCCCAAATTCCAATAGAGTTGTATCCCACGCCGTCATCTAACGTACTAAGATATTTTCAAAAACGGACCATTTTCATGCTAATTTTCTCACACAAGCTAGAAGAACGGAGTCCATGAGTTACCAGATGAATATAGATAGTGAAAAAATGCTTTTTATATCTATTAACATTGGAAGATTCTAAAAACGTATTGCTTACCTATGCATTACGCTTCTAGAGATGAATCACATTTCATACACATTCTTAGGTCCTCGTTGACGTCTTTGTCCTTTAGTTCGTTGTAGATAAAGCAACACTCACTAACTACACTCACTTCCTTTTGGGTAGAAATTGTAGATCTTAACCTTTGGACTTCAAAAACACCAACTAATAACCGTTATTGATGCTCTAAATTTTTCGCCCAGCCCTTGGGCATCTTCAGGGGCGTGGCGATGTCCCCACCAATGTTCGTGGTTCTTTTATCACCCATGGAGTGTGATACTCTGATGTTGCCATTCGTCGGAGACTCAGTCTTATATACGGTACTTGAAACCATGCTGGGGCCCATCTATGTTTCACTTTTTTTTTCTTTAATATTCTGTTACCAATCGCCGATGTTTTCTTTATCATCTTTTCTTTTTTCTTGTGCTATTCCCTCACCTTTTTTGCCGTTTTTTTTTTTTTTTTTGTTCTGTTTTTTGCCTGATTAAATCTTTCCAGTGACTGGATAATATATTGGGGTCATTTTGGTTGTATACCCTCGTCTTATTTTTATAGATTAAAATTGACTCCTCCATTCTCACCTGTCTCTCTGATCTGTTATTTCTTTTTAACATTTTTGTCTCTTCAAATTTTGGATAAGTTTGGTTGTCCATACAGAATTGTACTAAGGCTGTTTTGGCTTCTTTCTTTTGCCAATTTGAGATATGTATGTTGTTTTAGCCTTTTTTTTTCTTTTTTTTTCACGTTGTTTATTAATTTTTTTACTTATATCTTCAATGTATGAGAATGCTCCAATATATTTAAATTTTTTCTTCTCTTTTCTTTGACCTCGAGATTTGTTATTGTTCTGGCCATTATTTCCCCTAGTCTTATGTCTTTTAATCTCATACATCCATTTTTTTTACCAGCTTACCAGGGTAACTGTAATCCAGTGCTATTTTCATTATATACACAAGTTCTTGTTTCTTTAGCTTGTTATTTGATGTATGCATATATGCTCTTCTAATCAAGTTTACTATACTATTTTTTTTTTTTTATGTATGACAGGATGGTGTGAAGAATATGGGATAAGTACTGGAATATGCGTATCCTTCCTGAATACTGTGTAGTCAAAATTTCTTTTATTCTTCATAAGCAGTACATCTACAAATGACAGTCTTCTATTTTCCTCAAATTCCATAGTCAATTCTATGGTGGGTCATTCCACGCCAAATCATCAGATGCTATCCACCACACCATCTCCGATTCTTACGATTTTTTTTTCATGAACAGATCACCCCAAGATATGAAAATCCTGAAAGTTTCATTTTTTTTATTTCCCGTAGATTAGAAGATATTAATTTTCGAATTCTGGTGCATGGCGGGCCTTAAGCGCGTAAAAACGTAAATATCTCCATTGTTTGGATAAAAAAAAGTACCAAAACCACCACTCCTTCGTAATTTCCCCCAAGGAATCGATTGGTGCATTGCACAAATTTCTATCTCCTTTAGTTTTTGAGTTACGTGCAACGGGAGAGCCTTTTTTTCAAAATGTAAAAAAGCAATGTAGTACAGCACTTAGAAGATCGCAATTGTTTTTCGTTTTTTAAAGAAAAGTTTAGTCTAACAAATGAAGAAAAAAAAACCTTGGGCTCTCGCGTGCGCGCTGAGAAAAGAATTTTTAAATATGGTGCAGGGCTCGTATTTTGCCACTGTGAAACAGCGCACGGCGAATAGCGTTGGCAACCAGCCAACGGCAGCGGGAGTGGATGTTTGCCTTCGAACAGGCTGGAGATCAAGATACTATTGCACGCATTGGTCAGATCGCACAATAATTTGATGTGATGCTTGAAGGAGGAAGGATAGTGAATTAATGTTATGTTTAAATGCATTTCAAATAAAACAACTGTAAAATATTACTGAAGGGTCATTTCACGCCAAATCGTCAGATTCTTAGCCATTCGACGACAAGGAAAACTAATAAAAAACATTTTCTCCGTACAGCTTACCAATATGAGCTATACCGTGAAAAAGGTTACACACAAATAACGCATAAAAATTATGCAACAGACGTCGGAAATATATTGGTGTTCTTACCAATCAAAGACGAGAAGAACTAATATATTTCTTTTTTCTCCCCATATAGCTAAATGATATACAGTACTGATGCTTATAAATTATGCAATTGACGTTGAAAACAGTTTTTGGAATATTGATTAATGATTTCTACAGCTCACGCAATATCAGACAGAATTTTTAGACATGAAATAATTCTATTTCAGGAATTAATAAATTGTCTAGTTGTCCATGCCTGCCGTAAGAGAAAATGATCAAGGAATGACAGCTGGAGAAATAAAGTAATTGGGGATATATATCTCAGTGCCTATTCTTGCGAGGTAGAGGAGATATATACTGCGTTTTAGTTAACGTCAGATACTTGACAATCACAGATGATGTCGTTAGCAAGGCTCAGCTTCGGGTTAGAAAAAATGTTATAGATTATTTTCTGGTAGATCTGGTATTTAAATGAACGAGTATATCACGCAGTTGTCATCTTGCCTGTCTTTTATTTATTTATTTTTTATTTCAGTTGCTTATTTAAAGATTACGCATCAGGTGGGAGCTCACGAAACTCTCAAAAGCTCATATGAAACAAAACACACCACAGCACCCTAAAATGAGAAAAACACAGTTTAACTGTTCGTGGTGTAGCCCAAAAACAGGAAAATACAGTTTGACGGTTACACTGAACGAAAAATGTTATACCTCCTATAATCACATCCCGGTGTCAGAGTGGTAGCAATTGGATTTATTTCAGTTATTATTTTTTTTTTATTAATCATGCCAATAAATTTAGAAATAATGAGAAACATTAACAGACCTCGAACGTATGAGTACGTTTTCGTTAATGTAATACCCAATGTATCACAATTATTGATTACGAATTTATGAAAAACAAGTATGGAACTCCTGTTACTATTTAGCGATCGTAATTTGTCCGCTCTGTTTTATGAGCTTCCTTTTCTCTTTATCAGTAGCAACGCAGTTACCGTTCTCATATTGAGGAGTTACTTTAACTGTCTCTTGAATTAAGAATTAGTTTTTTTTTTTTTTTTTTTTTTTAGTTTAACGTATTACGCCACAATAACAATGCACAAAGACGCTGAAAAACTAGGCAGCAACTTTCAAATCACAAGAGAATAAAAGAGATCTGAGAAAATACACTACGGAGCTTTTCCACTTGCGGTGCTCTATTAGAAATTTGTTCTCTGTTTGCCAGAGGTCGTAAATTAGGATCTGAGGGATTCAAGGTCTGGGGCTATCCTGTCTTTAAAAGAGAGAGAAAACTAGAAGCAAGCGTGTCGGCCATAGCACGGATAAAAAGAGTAAATAGTCTCTAAGAAAAATAAACAGTTCTACATCTGTGGCAAACAGAAAATGTCATACCATAATGGCAAATAAGTTAACAAACGCAGTTGCAGTGGCGATGCTAGCTGCTCAGAACTGGGTGGGCCATTAAGGAAGGGGAAGGGGGATAAACATGATGGGAGAGGAGGCACACACTTTGAAGTGTTTGGCAGAAATTTTGGCAAAAATTCCGTTCATGTGCATTTTACTCGACACTGATAATGTTATCCCTAGTCAAAAAAAGTTTTCAAGTGTACATAGTATGGGAACCATGGATTCGAATCTCTATGGCAAGTTACTATTCGCAATTTTAGCTTACTTAGGTCTCTCTCTCTCTCTTTTATAAGGCTATTTATGAAGTACAGTTTGTAACCTGACAAGGAATCTCTGATCGTTTTCAACTATAATTCCAAAACGCATGTTTCTGCTGCTCTCTTAGAAATTCGTTCAGATGACTCTCCCTCCCATAAGTACAAAAACTAACAGTCATGTGGAATGCCATTTTGCTTTTCTATTTAAGAGGCTACAATTCCTGAACTTCCAAAAGCCAAAAGTTTAGAACTGATTGGTTTACATCGGTCACACGAACATTTAAATTTTCTCGCGGGTCATATTTAGTTTTCACGCTACAGAAAAAGTATCATATTACCCTCACAAAAAATAATCGGAGATTTTGTGTGCGCATATAAAATCTTCCTAACACTTTTTGGTGAACATCATTTTTCATTCTGCGAAGAATGGCGAATTAACACTTTTTTTTTATTATTATTATTGGAGGTTTAACGACCACCGTGAGCAACTCAGTGGGCTATAAGCAGTCGCCCGTCTCTAATTTGGGGCCACTGGTTCCAGGGAACGGAGAGAGCCTGCGCCGTAAGACAAACACAACATCCATGCCTCACCGGGATTCGAATCCGGACCCAATTTGGACAAATGATCATATTCATAAGTCATCGCTTAGACCACTGCGCCACCGGGGCGGCAAGTTTATACTTAAGGATATCTTTACGAGGAGCAATAAATTTGTGGGATGTTGATCAGACAAAGTGCGCAAAAGGTCTGGAGCGTCAGGTCATTTGCAGTAACCCTCTGCAAATAACATCTAAAAAGGAGAGAGGCTTCATTTCATCGCAGGCATGATAAATCTGAAAACTAAGCACGACAGAACTTTTTATCCATGTATACATACTCGCCAGAATAATAATAAAAAAAGCCGATTAAAAAAAAAATACAAGACGATTCCCAAAATTAGCCGAAGAAATTTCACCACGATCTCTCGTCTAGAGCGAAAGCATTGGCAGCAATCCCCCCACCCCCATAATTTTGGTTTTGCATTGATTTCAAGAAATGATTCAGATGATGACACAAAATGCGGGAAATCTTGTGAACACTGTAAAACCTGTAGATATGATAATCGCCAAATCCGTTATCGTAAAAAAAATGTGTTCCATGGAAGCTCAACTTCCTCTTGTCCGATTTGATTAAATATAATCAAAAACTGACATGGGAGTTAATCACAGCGTTGTGAGACATCGAAATATAAACACTGTTCATGAACTAATCATGCTTTTTTAAAATAAAGAATTCCTTTCCTTCAAAACGTGAGTTCAACAATACATGCATCCGCGCGATGGGGGGTGATGGGTGGGATCGCTTCTTGCGTGCAGGAAGAATGCCGTTCTTCTTCCGGTACCAAGTCTCCGCACAGCCGTGGCCATGACGCCGATTGCGCTGTCACCGTGCAATGCACTGGCCATGCACCATGTTTAAAAATTCTTTTCTCGGCACTCAGGCAAAAGCCCAAGGGGTTTTTTCTTCATTTGATAGATTAAACCTTTCTTTACAAAGAATAATAACTGCAGCTTTCTAAGTGCTGTACTACATTGCCTTTTTAAGCATTGAAGAAAGGCTCTCTCATTGCTCATAACTCAAAAACTAAAGCAAATAGAAATGTGTGCATTGCACGAATGGATTCCTTGGTAAAAATTAAGAAAGAATGATGATTTATGTATTTCTTTTTATTCTAAATAATGGAGATATTTGCGTTTTTACGCAAAATATGTCCGCCATGCACCAAAATTCAAAAAATTATATCTTCTAACCTATTGGAAATAAAAAATTGAAACTTTCAGGGTTTCTATAAGTTGGGAGTAGCTACCCATTAAAAAAAAATCGTAAGAATCGTAGATGTGTTGGTGGAAAATTAATTCAAAATCTGACGATTTCGCATGGAATGACCCTGGTGTTACAAATTTCCGAGAAATGTTTTGCCAGACCTTGCAAATCAGTTTTATTGAGTTTTGATATTTTAAAAATGTCATCGACATATCTAGCATATAGCAGGGGTTTCTCGGGTAACGTTTCAATTACTTTTTCTTCTATGTATGCAATTATCACTTCAGCATACAGTGCTGATAATGGTGACCCCATTGGGCCTCCTTGCATTTCTTTATAGATATCAAGAAGTGTATATAAGACTGAGTCTCTGACGAATGGCAACATCGGAATATCACACTCCATGGGTGATAAAAGAACCATGAATATCGGTGGGGACATCGCCATGCTCCTGAAGTTGCCCAAAAGCTGGGCGAAAAATTTAGAGCATCAATAACGGTTATTAGTTGGTGTTTTTGAAGTCCAAAGGTTAAGATCTACAATTTCTACCCAAAAGGAAGTGAGTGTTGCTTTATCTACAACGAACTAAAGGACAAAGACATCGACGAGGACCTAACAATGTGTATGAAATGTAATTCATCTCTAGAAGCGGAATGCATAGGTAAGCAATAAGTTTCTAGAATCTTCCAATTTTTATTGAACTATCGCACATAAAATGAAATAGTAGCGATATCAGGACTATTTCTAGATCTCGATATGAACTGCTAATGTGAATCTATTATAACACGTAGTGACAAAAAAAAAACTGAGAAAACGAGTGATTCAGGATAGGGTGATGTGAATATTTGTTTTGAATTGGACACTGAGGTCTCATAGTAATGGATGATGAGAGTCAAAATTAAAATAAAATGAAATAAATAAGAGTGACTGATAGACGCTAATTGGTAAATTATGTTCAACTAAAAGCAAAGTGAACAAACGTTCTGTACGAATCGCATCCAGTTCATTATAACTTTTAACAAAGGAAGTTAATTATGTATTTTTTCCATGCAAACATTAGATTTATGCTTGGCACTAGAAATATCATTCATTACACCATACAAAAGGCTGAAATTGCATCGACACATAGCGCAAAATGCATATTTTCCATTTTTTGAAGATTTCACAATACACAGGAATTCCACAGAATATGTATCCCGGAATGTTTGACAGTACTGTTTTTCCCCCTTTATATTGCTGCACATGGCAAATCATTAATACTGAATTTATTAAAGCTTGAAAAAATAACAAGAAAAGCTTCTATATTAATGTAACAGCTTAAGGAGTTGCAGTTCGTAGGGGAAAAAACAATACCCATTACAAAGCAATCAGATCGAGCTAGTCAGCTAGGAAAGACTTGGCAACAATGAGATCAACTGAAAGGCTGTTTCAACTAGAAACAAATGTTTAGGTTTCAGTTACAAATGTAATTCTCTAGGGCTCCCCATCTCCCGCCTCATTCCTCCCCAGTCGATACCTTGTAGCAGCGTTATACTAAATCAGACACCTTTGACGGCATCCATTACACTTCCAAATGAATACAAGATACAAGTGGTTGTTCATACAGCAAAGTATAATAGTTTCACAAATGCTGTCTGTGCATGATAAGTAAAATCATTAAAATTTGCAGAATAAAATAAAATGTATTTACAAATTAAAATAATTTAAAAGCAAGAACTTTCGGGGCACTCATGGAACCATCTTCAGGCTAAGTGTCGCAAGAATACAGAGTCAATCGTTATAAAGTACATGTAATTACCCACAATACATCTCATCATTCCTTTCGAGAAGATGCTGGTTACAAAAGTTAAAGTTCAAAAAAGAGAAATAAACTACATAGGATCTTCATCAACAGCTGGTTGTCCGGAGGGGGCCACCAGTCTTCTCCACTGACTCGGAACATAAGCCGGGAGGTCAAAGTTACAGCAAGAGTCCCCAAATTTAATAATATCAAGGCTTTCAAGTGAAAAAGGCAGATCACTTGTTTATAGTTGAGTTCAAGATTTTAGCATTCTTCCAATCAGGTACATATTTTAATTTGTAAATAAATTTGGTTTTATTCTGTAAATTTTTAATGATTTTACTTATCATACGCAGACAACATTTGTGAAACTATTACACTTCCAAATAGCACTGATTTTACAGCTCTGTCACTACTACCTCCCAACCTTACCGAATAGAGCTTCTCTAATTATTCCTTTACAAAAACAATCTGGGCCTATTACCCTCTGAACTCCCCCTCCTCCAATAAACTAAAACAATGTGTTATGCTGGGAAAAACCAATGCAGTCTTTTTACACCAGGTATCATGGGAAATGGTACCGCCACTTCGTCAGGGATTTCCTCTCATCTCGTCGCCTCCCTTTGTGCACAGCTACAGCACAAAAGTTGAAACTGAGATTTTATTTCCAATCTGGGGCCTATCACCCTCTGACCCCATCCCCCTTCTCCAATAAACTAAAACAATGTGTTATGCTGGGAAAAAGCAATGCAGTCTTTTTACACTAGGTATCACGGGAAATGATGCAGCCACTTCGTCAGAGATTTCCTCTCATCTTGTCCCCTCTTTTTGTGCACAGCTACAGCCCTAAAATTGAAACTGAGGATTTATTTCCAATTTGGGCCTATCACCCTCTGACACCCCCCCCCTCCTCTTCCAATAAACTAAAACAATGTGTTATGCTGGGAAAAACCAATGCAGACTTTTTACTCCAGGTATCATGGGGGAAATGATGCAGCCACTTCGTCAGGGATTTCCTCTCATCTCGTCCCCTCTTTTTGTACACAGCTACAGCAGAAAAGTTGAAACTAAGGTTTTATTTCCAATCTGGGCCTATCACCCTCTGCCCCCCCCCCCCTCCTCTTCCAATAAACTAAAGCAATGTGTTATGCAGGGAAAACCAATGCAGACTTTTTACACCAGGTATCATGGAAAATGATGCCACCACTTCGTCAGGAATTTCCTCTCATCTCGTCCCCTCCCTTTGTGCACAGCTACAGCACAAAAGTTGAAACTGAGGTTTTATTTCCAATCTGGGCTTATCACCCTCTGCCCCCCCCCCCTCCTCCTCCTCCAATAAACTAAAACAATGTGTTACGCTGGGGAAAACCAATGCAGTCTTTTTACACCAGGTATCATGGGGAATGATGCAGCCAATTTGTCAGGGATTTCCTCTCATCCCATCCCTCCCTTCGTGCACAGCTACAGCACAAAAATTGAAACTGAGGTTTTATTTCCAATCTGGGCCTATCACCCACTGACCCATCCCCCTTCTCCAATAAACTAAAACATCGTGTTATGCTGGGAAAAACCAATGCAGTCTTTTTACACCAGGTATCATGGGAAATGATGCAGCCACTTCGTCAGGGATTTCCTCTCATCCCGTCCCCTTCCTTTGTGCCCAGCTACAGCACAAAAGTGGAAACTGAGGTTTTATTTCCAATCTGGGCCTATCACCTTGAGAAATGATGCAGCAACTTCGTCTGGGATTTCCTATCATCCCGTCCCCTCCCTTTGTGCACAGCTACAGCCCTAAAATTGAAACTGAGGTTTTATTTCCAATCTGGGCCTATCACCCTCTGACCCCTCCTCCCTCCTCCAATAAACTAAAACAATGTGTTATCCTGGGAAAAACCAATGCAGTCTTTTTACACCAGGTATCATGGGAAATGATGCCACCACTTCGTCAGGGATTTCTTCTCATCTCGTCCCCACTCTTTGTGCACAGCTACAGCACAAAAGTTGAAACTGAGGTTTTATTTCCAATCTGGGCCTATTACCCTCTGACCCCCCCCCCCCACACACACACACACACACACACACTCCAATCCTCCTCTTCCAATAAACTAAAACAATGTGTTACGCTGGGGAAAACCAATGCAGTCTTTTTACACCAGGTATCATGGGGAATGATGCAGCCACTTTGTCAGGGATTTCCTCTCATCCCATCCCCTCCCTTCATGCACAGCTACAGCACAAAAATTGAAACTGAGGTTTTATTTCCAATCTGGGCCTATCACCCACTGACCCATCCCTCTTCTCCAATAAACTAAAACATCATGTTATGCTGGGAAAAACCAATGCAGTCTTTTTACACCAGGTATCATGGGAAATGATGCAGCCACTTCGTCAGGGATTTCCTCTCATCTCGTCCCCTGTTTTTGTGCACAGCTACAGCCCTAAAATTGAAACTGAGGTTTTATTTCCAAACTGGGCCTATCACCGTCTGACACACACCCCTCCTCCTCCTCCAATAAACTAAAACAATGTGTTACGCTGGGGAAAACCAATGCACAGGGATCATAGCATACTTCTGGAAAATTTTAGGTAGGAATTTTAGGAATTTTTAGAAAAATTTTAGGAAAATTTTAGGAGTGTATTTCAATAAAAACTAGATGTATATTTGTATACATCTAGTAAAACAACTTTGTATACATTGTAAAGAGTTTGCTTCACACCCTTCAACCATATATACTGATAGACTGCGCATGACATCAAAATTTCTGGCTCCAACATAAAATCACATGACAACAGTCAAAAAGATGGGTTACACCTGCTGTGCTTATGGTTGCTCTGAGCGATATAGTAAAGAAAGTTCTATGATTTTTCATGGGTAAGAAACGAATTAAATACCTAAGTCAATAAAGTTCAATTACTTAACCAGAAACTTGCAGCTATTGATATAAAAATATAGTAACTTAAGAAAAAAAAATGGAATGCATGTTCCAAATTCTTCGCAAATGTTCATCACATTATAAATCACAAAATGTAAACAACCTGATCATGCATGTATATAGCTCATAAGTAAACTTACCTGAAGAGTTTTCATTATATATGAGGCGCATTCACATAATACACCGAAAACACTGAAGTTCTGCAGCGTAAATTAGTAATCATAACAGCATTTTTACACGAAATTTGGAGTCTGATGATGACGTGCCCAATGTTTGAGCCAGCTATTGCCAATGTGCAGTCCATTAGTATATATGGTCGAAGTTAACACCCAAATTTTTTGCATAACGTCTAATGTCTAAAGTTTAAGTATGATTTACTTCTAATGTTCAGTTCTTATCTTTTCACGTGTTATTATCATATTCAAGTATATTTACCACATTCAAGTTTCACTTTGAACATTAATATGCTGTTGAACCAGAAGCAATTCACGATTTTCACAGTAAAGTTTTCAGGTTTCACATTAAATTATAATATCCTAAAAAGGTAATTGAAAACCAAGAACTATGTACAATTGTTCACTGAATTACTTTTTTCATATTATTGTTTTAACCTTTTCCTGATTAGCCTATCTTTTTCTGCTTCTACCACAACTAATTTACTTTCAGTTTTCTTTATTTCAGCTGAACCTTGTATGATCAAGTTAGAGGCAACTGCTATTTCAACAGTATTTTGTTTTTCTACAGCTTTTCTCATTCTTTCTGTTCCCTCTTGAATTATTGCTAGGGAGGCTTCTTTATCGTTTTTAAGTCTATTTATTTCTGCATCATTTTCTTTTATTTTGTCATCAAACTCAGCTTTTCTGTTTTTCTCTAGCTGCTTTTCCTTATTTTCCCTCTCTTTCTGCTTCCTTTCTTTTACCTTTTTTGATTCTTCTTCCTTCAGCTTATCAACATACTCTTTATAAAATTTATGTGAATCACAAACACTATTTAACAAATTTCTTGTTATGGGAACTTTACTTACACATCCATAGTGTTTAATGGCCCCTTTAACTATTCTTAATGATGTTATAGTTGAGTCTTTTAAGTTAGCCTTGTCCTTCCTTAACAGAGCAGTGTTAACCGAAAATCCCCTTTCTGCATCAGCATTACCATCAGGTAAAACTAAAATTGACTTTATGAGTTTAGCAAGATTTGAGTATTTTTCTTTTCCGCTAGAGTCTTTAATACTAAATATATTACGCCAGTAATGATCAATCCGCACTGGAATATGCCCTTCCTCTGAAAATTTCACTAGTTCATCTAGAGTTGGCTTATCGCAACTTAAAAGTTTCCACTCTTCTCTTACTCTATCAATTTGTTCCTCAGAAAGATGCAAAACACTTGAAATTCTGGTTATTTCCGAAAGTCCTTCAGTGACTGAAAGTTGAGTTGACTCTTTCTTTGGTTCTTTTACCTTTAAAACTTCTATGTCTCTTAGCTTTTGATTGCAGAATGGCAAATTTGACTTTAAATATTTTGTGGTTGCAATTAGTGATGATCTTACATCTAAGAGAAATAATTTCTGCCTGGTCTCCTGAACATTCCTGAGGAGATTTTTTGTCTTCATACCAACTTCTAACTCCCCTAGTTTTTTCCATGAATTTTTGTTTTCAAAATCTACATTCTTTAGGTCTTCTCCAAATTTCCCTGCTATAACATCATCTTGGATAAACTGAGCCATAACATTCCTCATTAAAGTATTTAAATCAGAATATAACTGGTGTATTTTTGGTTCTTCACTCTGATAACATAATGAAAACTTTTCAAAATTTTGGTGTGAAAATGAAATTAATGCTAAATAGCAAGGAGTAAGCTCATTTTTCAGGAAACAGTGAATTCTTTTATACCTTGCCGAATTGCGTAGTTGTTTTTCAAATGTTTTTTGAGATGGCAAGAAGTTTAAAAAATATTCTGTAATATTTAGCCATTGATCCAAGAGCCTCTGGGCTACAGAACCAACGGTTAACCATCTGTTGCTGACATGACGCAAAAGAAATTTGGCTGTGACCAATGTTATATCCTCGACAGATTTATAATCCTCTCGTCTTGCAGCACTACTCTTTAAAAAGTAATGCATATCAGTAGCAAATTCGTCAAAATCTATATTTAAGCTTGTCAAAAAAATTTTAAATGCATTACTAACAACATGCAGGTTGCAAAAACCTAGTTCCAAAGATTTCTGGCCTGTTTCTTGTTTTACAACTTCATTGAATTTGCGTAAAAGCACTTATTTACATTTGGGCTGTCCATGGATACACAAATAATTCTGTTCAACGAAATATTGAAGGATGATAACACATCAAGAATTTCTTTTAGCAAAATATCTGCTGTTGCATGACCCAGAAAAACGCTTGTTAGGTATCGGCAAGAAACTGAATTTATTTCTGAAGACCAGTACCTGAGATACACATCCAACTGCCGTTTCACTTGTGTATTTGTAGTTTCATCAAATGCTATAGTAACCTTTCCTGGGCTACTAGATGCAATGTCTTTTTTCAAATCCTCTTCAAAATATTTTGACAATCCATGTGATATCACATAAGCAACTTTTTTCTTTAAGTTGCACTTTGGCTGCAATAGCAGAATCAGGAAACATTTCTTTGAAAAGTTCAACTGTTTCAGTGCATGAAACAAAAGACATATTGTCCTTAGCAACTTTCATGGCCCATAATGCTTCGGCTTTAGCCAACTGTAAATCATGACTCAGTACTTCACTAATATTTGTTTTGGGCTGAAGATCCCGTCCTCCAAAGGCTTTCAGGATGGACTTATTTTGAAATTTACTTTGAAATTTCTGCAAATGTTTTTTTCCTTTATGATGCGCTTTTACTTGTGAAAAGCCACTATTAGAAATGTTGAAAATTTCTGAACACAATATACACTTAGCAGAAAATATTGTTTCAGTTGCAGAACACCATTCTTTCAACTTCACTCCGTCCAATTCTTTGGCGAGCCACGCATCTTGAAATTTCGTTTTGGATTTAGGCATCTTAAACACTTGTATTACTAACCAGAAAATGAAAGGGAAGTACAAAAACACGTTCCAATATTGCAAAACCAGACAACTTCCCGAAATTTGGCTGCGAGGATGTCAGAAGATATGAAAAAAAAAAAAAAAGCAGGTCACCACTAGAGAACTGAACCTGCACACAGCACAGAGAACACCATAAAAGACATAAAACCAGAAACTATCATACGCATCTCACGCAAGTTCAGTCAAAGCGAGTCGGAGCCGAGATATATTGCGCATCGAAGGTCGCTGTCGCCGACGCATGATCGAAGGTCAATGATCACGTGCTCTACTGCCTGCCAAGATAATACTCAGCTACCATCCCATCGTCATTACCGGAGGTTACGGAAGGAGACCACATGTTTCCTCTTTGCTTCCACCCACCTGCGGTTTACAATAACAAAACATCAGCAGAAAGAGGAGGTTCCACAAGGCATGTACAAAAATAAAGTACGATCTTCTGCGTGCCACGGAGTTCGTCTGCAAAGCGCAAACCAGGGGTGAAAATGACCCCTCCCCTTTTCCCTTAGATCTCTTGTTACTCTCGAAAACTGTTCGAAGGCAAAAAAATGGAACGCCCGCCCCGAAGCAAGTGCATCTCGATGGCGTCATTTTTCCCTCCCTTCAGCAGCACAGCATATAGGCTGTGTTTCTACAATAACAGGTCTTTTTACCTTACCGTAATGGTAAATTTATTGGCGTTAATAACGGTTGTGTTTTTAATAAAAATAAGCTTACGAAAATTTTAGGATGAATAGCAAATTGTAGGTCTAATTTTAGGAATTTAAGGAGGGTCACAAAATATTAGGAATTTTAGGAATTTTAGGAGGAATGCGATCCCTGAATGCAGTCTTTTTACACCAGGTATCATGGGGAATGATGCAGCCACTTTGTCACGGATTTCCTCTCATCCCGTCCCCTCCCTTTGTGCACAGCTACCGCACAAAAGTGGAAACTGAGGTTTTATTTCCAGTCTAGGCCTATCACCCTGGGAAATGATGCCGCCACTTCGTCAGGGATTTTCTCTCATCTCGGCCCCTCCCTTTGTGCACAGCTACAGCACAAAAGTTGAAACTGGGGTTTTATTTCCAATTGGGCCTGTCACCCTCTGCCCCCCCCCACCTCCTCTTCCAATAAACTAAAACAATGTGTTATATTGGGAAAAACCAATGCAGACTTTTTACACCAGGTATCATGGGGAATGATGCAGCCACTTCGTCAGGGATTTCCTCTCATCCCGTCCAATCTCTTTGTGCCCAGCTACAGCACAAAAGTGGAAACTGAAATTTTATTTCCAATCTAGGCTTATCACCCTGGGAAATGATGCCGCCACTTCGTCAGGGATTTCCTCTCATCTTCGTCCCCGTGCTTTGTGCACAGCTACAGCAGAAAAGTTGAAACTGAGGTTTTATTTCCAATCTGGGCCTATCACCTCCTGACCCCCCCTCCTCCTTTTCCAATAAACTAAAACAATGTGTTATGTTGGGAAAAACCAATACAGTCTTTTTACACCAGGTATCATGGGAAATGATGCAGCCACTTTGTCTGGGATTTCCTCTCATCTCGTCCCCTCCCTTTGTGCACAGCTACAGCAGAAAAGTTGAAACTGAGGTTATATTTCCAATCTGGGCCTATCACCCCCCACCCCCAATTTTTCCAATAAACTAAAACAATGTGTTATGCTGGGAAAAACCAATGCTGACTTTTTACACCAGGTATCATGGGAAATGATGCCACCACTTCGTCAGGGATTTCCTCTCATCTCGTCCCCTCCCTTTGTGCACAGCTACAGCAGAAAAGTTGAAACTGAGGTTTTATTTCCAATCATATATCTTTGCAAAAAAAAATGGCCTAGTATGACAAAATTTAAAATATATGTATTTTGTTATTACAAAATAAAAATCTCTAAATATCACGCAATTCAGTTTGAGAGAGTAGAAGTTACGAAACCAATAGTGTATTTTTTAAAGTTATTATACAGATAAAGAAAAAAGAAAAAACAGACAACTCTCTCCCTAGATTAAACTCATACTGTCAAAATCGTCAACATGTGGATATTTTAAAATCCAGAGTTGTTTTCTAAAAGCCCAAAATTCCATACATCCGAAAAAAAGTGTGTTTACAAAAACAACAGTGTTCTCTGCAAAACTTTGCTTTATTTATGAATCCTTAGTATGTATTAATTGATAGGCTGTATATTTTGCGTATTTACGCTATGTTTGCCGACCCGTTTTATAAAACAGGGGTTGGCAAACATGTTTTGTAAGGGGGTGAAATAGTAAAATATTTTAGGCTCTACAGGCCATGAGGCAAACGAGAATATTTATGTAAGTATTTATTTAATTTTTTCTTGTTATTTAAGTAGTATTCAACTGTTCTCGCTGAAAGGCTGATAAATTTAAATAAATCCATTTTCCCTGGACACATTTCTTCTGTTGCTACAATCAAACATGATTTAATTAACTCACCATCAGTAAATGGCTTTCCTTCCTTGGCTAACAAATGAGCTACTAGTAAACTGACTTTAGCTGCAGCCTCATTTTCATTTTCGTGAATAAATCGTGTTGTGATGAAATATTCCATTTTAAAGTTTCCAATTTTTCAGATCATTGCTTTCCTGCGAGTTGTGAATATTGTGTTGAGTGCTTAGTCTGGTAATGACAAAGTATATTGTACTCTTTTAGTACTGCTATAGTGTCATTGCACAATAAACACAATGCTTTGTCCCGTAATTCGGTAACAAAATAATTCACACTCCACTCTGCCTTAAAAGCACTACATCTGAAGTCCACTCTTTTGTTCTTTTCTGGTTTTGACAGTGACATGCTGGATATGCAAGGGTAATCAAACGAGAACAAAATGTCGCAGAACAGCGAGATACACGTGGCACTGGAAACACTACCGAATTATAATGGTGTGGCATCACAGCAAACGCCACCAAAAGTGGAGTTATAGAAGCGCCACATACGGTCGTATCTCACAACTCCTCAACTCGGCGGTCGACCATTACGTTACAGTGAGTACTTTTGACATTTTAAAGACTTTAAAATTTTAAAGAAAATGTAAAATCCATTCTTAGCGCTCCCGGGCCGTACAAAAAGAGGCGGTGGGCCGGATTTGGGCAGCAGGCAGTAGTAGTTTGCAAACCAAGAACATTTTATTTTCATTTTTTTTTTCTGCTATAGAACATTATTTTTGTGCCCATTAATTTCTAAAATAAAAAGCTACCATACATGTGCCGTTCTATAATTAAGAATTCTGCACAAATCAGTCAATTTCCATGGAAGTTATTTGTGCAAAAATTCTGATGAACAAATCTTGCGCATGTGCCATACATGAGACCGGCCGATGACAAAAAAAGCTGAACTTTTTAACTGGGTGGAAAATTGGGACACGCAAACGCGCGGTGAGCAAATTCAAATACAGCATATATATACAATATTTAAGAGTACGCTAGCCATATGGAATTATTTTCTATAAATTATGTAAGTAAATATTAAAGTGAGGCACATTATATTCACAATAGAAAAGTAGGGATTTAAGAACAAAATAAAATGAAATATTTTAAAAAATCAGATTTAAAACTTACATGTGAATCTTTACTAGCTAAATCCTGAGGTGAAAAGTATTTGTCTAGGAAAGTTTGTGAATTTAGTCAAGCAATTAGAAACTTGCAAGAATTAGAAACATATATCCACAGATTAGTTTTTAGTCATTGAAGAAGTCAATAAAGTATTTCTCAATGTAACCTTATAAAATGACTTGCAACATTTTTTGCTTGCATTGTGAATATGGTGACATGAATCTCCATCAATGTCAAGCAAGTGGGGAGATTTTCTCTACCGAATTCTGGTTTTTAACCCTGTTTTTGAGCCTCTCATGACACATTCTTTCCACTTAGCTTTCAAACAAGCAAAACAAATTCCTTCTTAGAAAGAATGAAAAAAACGGAAAGCTGTGTCACGAACATTTTAGAGGCTTCGGCCCGACGTAATACTGGCCCGAAGCCGTGCTCCCCTCCCCCCCAACTTAGCTTTCAAACATGCAAAACACATTCTTCCTTAGAAAAAAAGAAAGGAAAGAAACAGAGTTGCGTCACGAACTTTGTTCAGCGGCTTCGGGCCGACGTTATCCTAGCCGGGCGCCGTGCTTTCTTTCCACTAAGTTTTCAAACAAGCAGAACACATTTCTCCTCCTTAGAAAAAAAAACAAAAAGGTTCGTCACGAACATGGTTCAGAGGCATCGGGCAGACGCAATTCGGGTAACAGCGAAATCACGTCCGAACCAACGTAATTCCGGATCACGGCAAAAGAAGCACACCCGAACCAACGTAATTCCGGATCACTGCAAAAGAAGCCCGCTAGGCCTACATAATCACGGCGCAGTCCCATGCTTCCTTTCCACTTAGCTTTCAAACATGCAAAACAAATTCCTTCTCTTGGGGGGAGGGGAGGTATAACGAATTTAAGAAAAGAAAGCTGCGTCACGAACTTTATTTAGATGCATCAGGTCGACGTAATCCCGGGCCACGGCGAAAGAAGCACGACGGGCATTTTTTTTTGGTTCACACTTTGAAACAAGCAAAACAAATTCCACCACCTGAGAAGAAAAAAAAAGACAAAGGGCTGTGTTACGAACTTTGTTCAGAGGCTTTTACGTCGATTATTTACAAAATTGGTAAAACTTTCTTAATAACAGCGAAAATCTGAATATCCATAATTTTTTTGTTAGTCACCCGTAATCCCGGGGAAATCCGTAATAATTACGGAGATTCCGTATTTTTAGCATCCTCCGTAGGAAGAGGATTCACGAGAGCTTCGATTCTCGAGCGATCTCAGAAAAGCGGGAACGCATTCGGGTACATTTGCAAATTACAAGAGAGTTTCTAGCGATGACGTCACGGATAGAATCAAGCAGATAGTTTGGCCCTGATAGAATGCAGAGCGGCGATTTCCCGCAAGACACGGAAAGGGCTGCGGGAGTTTCCCTAACGCACGAAGTAGGCGGAGCTTCCACCCTTTGCGCTGCGAGGCTCAAGTGACTGACATCCCATCCATTGTTGACAGCAGTAAACGAATTGAGCTCCTGCTCCACCCTCCAACATTTCTTCTTGCCCCCCGCATCTGTTCCAAAAACAACGCTTTCAGCTAGAAAGCGCTTAGTTCTTTTACTCCACAAAAAAGCGGAATCGCGGAATTCCGCTTTTTTTTTATTTTTCTATTGAACGACGACCCCCCCCCCTAAAAAATCCTGAAAAATTTCTCTTCATTTTTGCAATGACCTCGAGAATGACCAAAATGATGCCGAAAAAAGCGGAATTCCGCGAATTCGCGGAAGAATCTCATGTATGATGTGCACTCCGACAATAACCATTTTCAATAGGATTGGTCCACTACGCGTCCTGAACAGCATACCAAAATTTCATAGCAATCATGCTTTGATTTTACACAAAGACATCAAAGCAAAAGGGCGGAAGAATGAACCCTACTCCTATATCCTGATCTTTGACCACATTTCAATGATTTTCAACCAATTATCATTCTGGAATGATATACTAAAATTTCATCGCAATTGACACCTTTTTTACGCTCAGCAAGTAATTATGCAGAAAGGCAGTAGAATGAATCTTGCTCCTATGTCCTCCTGACATTTGATAATTTTCAATAGTGTTCATCCCCAGGCTATATACCCAACACACTGATTTTGTCAAATCAACCCGAGCCATTTTTATGTATGGATGAAGCTGAAGCATACACATTTCCCCAAAATACAGCTGGAAAGCATAGAAAACTGACTGACAGACCAGAAAATAAAAAAATATGCTGGAGAAGCACCGGGTCAAATTAACATTGGACTTTTTTTTTTTTTAACTTCCTGTAATACCTCATTCTTTCGTTAGATCAAATCTATTGCCAGAGAAAAAGTTACAAAACTATGTCCAAATGCATTTTAATTTCACAAAACTAGCAGTTTTTGTTGTTGTTGTTGTTGTTGTTTAATTTTGTCAAGTTGGGTATCGATTTAGGCTCAAAATTCAGCAGATTTAAAATCCATTTGAATTTTTTTTTCTTTCTATGATAACTACATTCTGAGATAGCATTTGGAACTGGGAGTAATAAAGACAGGTGCTCCAATGCCAGACACCACACATCGGCCTACTGAGAAGTTGCGATCCAGGGAACGAACAATGCATTATCTGAAAAGGGGAGAGGCAGTAAACATAGCGAGACAGACAAGCCCAGCTGGGTGGGGTAGTTCAGTTTACGAGCTCCGCACGCTTTACTCTTTAAAAAATGCAAAACCATAAACCTAACGCATGTGGGTAAACTACAAACAAATATTTTCCATATAATCACATTAACTGAAAAATTCATTCGTAACTTACATCAGCGCTTTATTTTAAATTGATTAAGTTAAATGAAAAAAGTTCTAACGTGGGTGCAAAATCAGGAAAAAAACAAAAACTGGGAGAATCACTAAATCCATAAAATTAACATTTTGCCCACAAAACCATAAATCAAGTCACATTTTCATATATTTTACAGGTAAATCGCAAAACCTGGCAGGTCTGCATTACCATCCCAACAAAATTTTAACATATACACAAAAGAAAGGAGTTTCAAATAAGTAATTTTTCCAAATAAGTAACATAAATAACAGCGTTCCCACTCAAAGGTAATAAAAAAATTCTGACTTTTCCAGGTTCTCCAGGTGGTTTTTAAAGTTTTCCAGAGTGGCATGTTGCAAAGAATTGTTACATTTCATTCCATTCCATTCATTTTTCTCACCAAAACACACACTTGTAAATTCTTTACATAATTTGTCTTTATAAAATTACCTGCTTTTCATTAATAACAACTAACTGTGCACATTATTTTCTGTACCAAAGTTTCGTGAACTTTTGTGAATACTACCCACACAAAATTTGTAGAAACAGGTCATATGTAAAAAAAAAATCTGTTAGTTGAATAGTTTCAGTTTTTCTATAACACAATGCAGCTAAGCTTAATGATGGAATGGCTCTGTTCAAAGAAACATGTTTCAAGAGAACCAACAGAGAAAGGACTTTGATCCATCATTTGGTTTGTTCTCTTGTGAAGTGCTTCTTCAAGCAGGAGCCATTGTGCCTAATTGTTCCATGTTATAACAACTGCCTACAGAAATTGAACAAAAGCTTAATAACTTACAATTTTAAAAATTCAATTTTGCATCTTTTTTTAGAGAATAAAGGAAATACTTAATATAACTGAAAGTAAGATCTACCAAATTCTAGGCAGGCAGTAATTGCAAGCAAAAATTTGAAATCTTGAAAAAATAGTTTTTTTGGCAAAATCCATTGATTTTTACAAAAAAAAAGGGAGGGGTAATTTTCCCAGAGTTTTCCCTGATTTTTGGAACCATTTTCAAATTCCCTGAGAATTCCAGGTTTTCCCTGTTTTCCAGGTTGAGTAGGAACCCTGAATAATTTTTATCCAAATAAGTAATCTCACTGAAATCAGAAGAATTTTATACAACTAACCTGGAAAAAAAGGGCTGATAGAAAATAACTGCAACTACAGCTAATATATACAAGGATGATATTTTTATATTTTATGACTCAAGACCTCAAAACTCATAATACATAGAAGATTTTGGACAAGTTCAGAGTACCAACTTTACTCCAGAAAAATGGACAATCTTATTCAGTTATGGTGTAAATATGAAACTACATGGATTTTGTTCACACTTTCAACTCAAAAAGTCAAATATAATAAATGCTAAATTACATATCTTACCATACAAGGTTAGTTAGAATTAATATGGCAAAAAAATTAACAACGGGAGCTGTCTTTGAGACTAAAATCTTTATCATCCTAAAATGTGAAACAGAATCAGCAAAATGCACCTACAGAAATGGACAAATCTTTGATTGATACTAATTTTTCCAAAAGAATTATCATTTGGAATTTTTTTTTTTAAATCTTACTTGCAGCAAAAGAAGGAAAAGGTACAACAATGTAACTCTACATCTACAATGAAAATAAAGTGGTAAAATACATACCAGTAGCAAATTATGTAAAATTGAATTGTAGAATAAGCAAGCATTTTCAAAATGTCCCAAATGAAGCTAACAAATCGTAGCACAAATTAAAACAGGAAAATTAACCAATGGAAATGGGGCATGGCCTATAAAGAACACCATATTAATGTGGAATCTAGAAAGAAACATATTAGACTATATAGCTTTCACTTCAGTATCAAGAAAGAACAGGCCTTAAAATTACCAAAAGACCACAAAAATTGGGGGGAGGGGGGCAGTACTCAAAGACGAAGGAGAATTAAGTGAATATTTCAACTGAATTATAATTGCTATAACTGAAATCTTCTGGTAAAACCAGAAGTAAGTGCTTTCTTAATATTGATGATGCATAAACATTTCTTCGAAAGGGAAGTCATATATTCAATCACAAGCTCTGGTATACTTACACCTCTCAGGAAATGAAAAGTTACTTGTTGTTATAATGACAAACACTGCTCACATAAACATTCCTTTAAAAAAGAAAGTTACATATGCCAAATACCATTAATAGCACAAAGGTGCTGTATTTTCATTGTTTCCCATGTAGCCACCTCTTCAAAAATTCTAAAATTACATTGCCCTGGAGCAGGAATCAAAATTGCATTTCCCCAATTTCTGTTCGAGCATACTATCTGTTACACCACCATACCTGCCAACTTTCAGAAACCGGAATCCATAAAAAAAATTAATCGAGATATTCCTAATAATGAAACGCATATAGCGTATTAAATCCATTTATTTCTGTGGTGTAGTCAGCACAAAGATTTGCCAAGCTTTCGCACTCCACTGGGAGGCTTTTTCAAGGCAATGGTAGACACAAAAATGCAGAGAATTGGAATTTTTATAAAAAGAAAGTGACAGGCAGATTAAGAAAGCATAGATGCCAACCTCTAAAAGTAGTTTTCAGTAACCAACATATTCATTTTTCAGTAATTTTCAGTAACTTTTTTTCTTTTTTCAGTAATTTTCAGTAATCCAGTCTACAGCGGCAAATTTGGGTATTTAACACTGCAACAAATTTTAATCTGCCAGAACTATTAACAAAATAATAATAATAATAATAATAATAATAATAATAATAATAATACAATAAAAAATAATTTGCTAGTGGGAAAATTTAAAATACTGTCTACGAGAAAAATATAATAAATTACCTCCAGACATGAAGAAAAATTATTCCTTGGAATGTTGGCCAAATTATTATGATAAACTGGCTGCAGTTGCCATTTTGGCCTTCCTTAGTTCAATTTGCAAAAACTTCTTCTGATAGCATAGTTCACTGTGTGCAATGCTGTTTATTTTTTCTACTAATAAAGAAGACAGCACATGAGACTTAAATTAGGTCTGAATTCATTCATGTTTTTTTTTTCACAATACTGAAAATTCTTTCTGTACTTGCATTGCTATGAGAGACTATTAAAATCATTTTCATAATTTTGCTTAATGATTCATACTTCAACTGGCCACTTTCATTTTTCATTAAAGAAATTCTGTGCTACACTTCATCCATTCTCCCAGAAGTAACAGTACAGTTAAAATTTTCAAACTGGTAGTGAGCAAATTCAGATTCCATCTTATCAGATTTTTCTGGTTGCAAAACTGGAAACAGGGAAAACATATACTGGACTGATACAAAAGAAACACTTTGCCTTAATGCTACATCTGCAATTTCGGCATGACTCAGAAATTCATCATTAAGTGGAAATTTTCTTAAAATGTAATTGCAGCCTGCCTTGTAAAATTCCCTTACCTCAGAATAAAAAGTAGCCACTATGTCTTCACTCAGATCTGCAGTTGTGCCTATATAAGATCTCGCTTTTGACCCAATTACGAGATCACAGTTTTCTTTTTGATTTCTCCTTCTTTCAAAATTTTCATCTGCAAGAGATGTTGCTGTCACATCAAATGTCGATGGCTTTATAAATCGTTCAAGCAATTCAGATAACAGACTATGAAGTTTTCTTTTTAATACATGCACAAGCGGAGCTTCCTGCTGCAAGAACACGTTAACAGATGTAAACAAAGGAAGAGTAGGAGATAAAAAAAGACAATAAAGTTTAGATGAAGGATTTCCAATCATACTTCCAAGGTTCTTATACTGTGAATTAGCTTCTTCATTGTCACTGAAATAATGTTCTAGAGCCTCCCACTGTTCTAAAATTCTGTCAATGGATACCAAAAGTGATAACCAGCGAGTATCGACATGCTTTAGAATTTTGTTTGGTTTAGTGCCACAAACAGCTTGACTCAGTTTTAGATTTTGTTTCCTCTTTGAACTTTTCTCCAAAAAAAAAGTACAACTTATCAGAAACTGCTCAACATTTAAATACTTTCAGTTGAGTAGCAGATTTCTGTGCAGCTAAATTTACTAAATGGCATGAACATCGCTGCACTATGACTGCAGGCTGAAACTTCTTTATGTGAGAAACAACACCTTTTACTTGACCTATCATAGTGTTAGCATTGTCACAGGAAAATGACACACAGTTGCTCCACGAACAGTTGCTCCACGAGATATTTTTTTTTTCAACAAACTCATTGTTCAAAACGTTGATATTCTTTCACCTGTATTATTACTTAATTCAGCCAATGATAACAAAACAGTTGAATTTTTCCCTATTTTTTCGTCAAAATATGTTATTGTAACGGGATACAGTTTATTTGCTTGAGCATCATTACTTCCGTCCGTAGATAGAGAAAAAGGATTTTTTTAAACTTCAGATACGATATTACTTGTAGAAACACTGGCCATGTGCTGAATTAGTGCAGTAGCCTTGGTTCTTCCACAAGAAATATTTTTTTGCGATCGCTGAATCGGGAAACATGGCTTGAAATAACGGATTATCAAGCCTTCAGTTTTCGTAAATTTATCCAACATTTTCAAGCTGAATTGACTTCAGTTTTCGGAAATTTATCCAACATTTTCAAGCTGAAATACAAATATTTATAGAATAAAATGATATCTAACAATACTGGGTAGAGGAAACATCACGAGAAAAAAAAAATTACGATTACCCGAGAAATCTTACCTTTGTCTACTTTCCGTTTTCGAAGGATAAAATTCCGAAATTCCGTCCTCTGACGGAGAAAACGACCCCCCCCCCCCCCCTGCCGCCGCCACCAATCCCCCCAAAATTTAAGTTCAGTTATGCATCGATATTGTACATGGTCCAAATGATAACAAAAAAAGACGGAATTCCTCAAATCAGCGTGAGAATCTCGTCGCCGAAGATTACGGGGAAATTTTCGGGCGGCCTAACTTCCGTTTTCGGAATTCGTTGCCTACAATTTCAAGCTGAAATTATATTTATACTGAACAGAAGCAACATCGCGAGAGAAAAAAATACGATTACAGGAAAAATCTGCACTTCGTTTAACTTCCGTTTCCGAACATTTAAAAAGACAAAACAACGTCCCCAGACGGAATACGACCCCACCCCTACCCCCTCCAACTAATATCCCGAAAATTTCTTCACTTTTGCATCGATCTCGACGAAAATAACAAAAAAAAACAAAAAAAAAACGGAGGGGACTCCGCGGAAGGATCTCATGTACGAATTAACCGCTGAATCGATTTCGAATATCGTAAGACAAGGGTAAAATATCGATGACCGGTAAATTTTAACTTTTGGCGCAAAATTGGCGCAGATTTCGTCGAAATGGCGATTTTTTAGCAGAATGGCGCAAGAACAACGTTTTGGCGCGGGCTGGCAGCCCTGAATTAGCATTTAATTTTTTTTCCCCAGAAAAACTTGAACCAACAAAAATTTTTAAGTTGATGAAAATTTGCTTTCTATCTCAGAAAATTAAATCAAATGACGATTTTCCATAATTTCAGCGGTGCTTCCGTACTTCCTTAACAGCAACCAAAAATCCGTAAAATTACGGAAAATCTGTACTAGTTGGCATCTATGAGAAAGTTTTAGAGAATCTACGCAATGACCCTAGAATATCGATTACCCTCACCGACAAGTCGAATCAGATTGCCATTATGAACAGGTCTGATTATATCAGAAAACTTAAAGAATTTGCTGATCAATCGGACTTAATCCTGCAGTTGACGAATCCTCTAAACAGCATAATACAGAAAGTTCAAGCTCTGGCCAGGGACAAAGATCTACCGGAAATTATTAGAATGTCAGCGAAGCTTCCACCGGGCCCTACAATTCCACCAATCTTTGGACGACTAAAGAATCATAAACCTGGATCTACCCTTAGACCTATATATAGTTGCAAAAAACAAAGCTCCTACGTACATATTAGAAAAATCCATAGCTAAATTCTTCTCTGAACGTTTAAAAAACTCCAATTACGTAATCAAGTCAACAAAAGAATTTGTGGAGGCGCACAAGAAGGTTAAATATATTTGATAATGATATTTTTTTTTTTTTTTTTTTTGATTGGAGGTTTAACGACCACCGTGAGCAACTCAATGGGCTATAAGCAGTCGCCCGTCCCTAATTTAGGGTCACTGGTTCCAGGGAAGGGAGAGAGCCAGTGCCGTAAGACAAACACAACATCCATGCCTGACCGGGATTCGAACCCGGACCCCTTACGGACGAATGATCAAAGGCCAACGCCTTAGACCACTGCGCCACCGGGGCGGCGATAATGATATAATGGCAAGTTTCGACATAGTGTCTTTATATCTGTCTATACCTATACCAGAAGCTGTCGCAAACCTTAAAGAAATAATCGTCACTTCCCGTGAATTCTCACCAACCCAAACAAAGAAAATTATCGGTGCCTTAAATCTGGTTACTAACCACAACTATTTCAAGTTGGATGGAAACATCTACAAACAAACTAAAGGAGCACCGACTTGTTCACCTCTATCATCAGTCCTTGCGGAAGCAGTACTTAGACCGCTAAAAGATCCCATCCTTTTAAATTGTGTCAAGAAACCCTCGAGTGTGGATCCGCTATGCTGATGGCATATTCTTCATATGGGAACATGGTGTAGACGAATTAAATGATTTCATGCACAAGTTAAACAGCCTACACAATACAATAAAGTTCACCATGGAACTTGAAAAAGACGGGACGATGAATTATCTTGACGTCGCACTCAGAAGAAATAGAACATTCAGCTTCGATTTTAACGTTTATTATAAGCCGACCAGTACCGAATCTTGTCCCTCCTGATTCACAGTGCCCAAAAGAGTACAAACTTTCCGCATTTAGAGCATGGTTCTACAGAGCAAACAACGTATGCAAACCCGACTACCTAAATAATAAAAAAAATTGATAATATTTATAGCAAAGGTCTGAAGGCTGGATATAAGATGGATGATATAGACAAAATACATAGGACTGTAAGAAATCGCATAATATCAGCAATATCAAAATCAACTAGTAGGACGATGAGATACGCAGAATCCATCACCTATATCCCAGGCTTTACGTATTGGTTAAATAATTTATTACGCAAATACAACATATTAATAGCAATGAAGTCCCCAACCCCGTTATCACATATAATATCAAGTTGCAAGGAGAGACAGTGTGAGAAAGAAAAGGCAGGTGTGTACACTATACCATTGGTATATCCTGACAACACGGAAAAGATATATATCGGAATGACAAAGCGATCTTTGGATACTAGATGTAAAGAACACATACGCAGTGTAAACCAGGATATGCAGAAAACAGCCCTCGCCAGATAAGTCATGCATTGTTCGGCTGCTCCTGTGTGGAATAATATTAGAAGAATTGTCCCTTATACGAATTTTAAAGAGACTGTCATCAGGGAAACGGTGGAAATCCTGTCCAGCAAAGTGGCATGCAAGGATATAGTCTCTACTGAACTACCAATGGTTTGGCATGCGTTATTGAAAGATGGAAACACATCACGGCGCACCATATAATTATGTGATAAATATTCATGCAATATGCTCATGATGTCACCCACGTTATTTTCAAAAATCATCTTCGTTCTTTACATGTTCTAATTATCTGCATTTTTATGTCTACCATTGCCTTGAAAAAGCCTCCCAGTGGAGTGCAAAAGCTTGGCGAATCTTTGTGCTGACTACACCTCAGAAATAAATGGATTTAATACGCTATATACATTTCATTATTATTCATATCTGGTGTATTTAAAATAAAGTTTCTGAGATATTCCATTAAATTACTTGTCACACATATTGATTAAATGTACCGAAATTATAGATTAAAAAACGATATGTTACCCAAATCTAGTATCAACTTTTAATTGATACGACTACAGATGTTTGAATTTATCGGCAAATTTATATCGATTAAAATAGAATCTACAGATGATTTCTCATTACTGTGTTATAATTATGATCTATAAAGATATTGAAATTTATTTTTATGGAAGTTTGCACCTAAAGGAAAGGACGCTCAAACCCAATAGGATCGTATCCAGCACTGTCATGGAACATACAATGTTTTCAAAAGCAAACCATTTGCATGCTAGGTTTATCTTACAGAGAGACAGACGATGGGACAGCCAAATAAAAAAAAATGAAATATATAAATAAGAGTGACTGAGGGACACCAATTGGTAAATTATGCTCAACTAAAAACGAAGTGAACAAACATTTTGCACGAATCGCATCCAGTTCATTATAACTTTTAACAAAGGAAGTTAATTTGGTATTTTTTTTCCACGCAGTCAACATTAGATTTATGCTTGGCACTAGAAATATGATTAGTGATATCATTTCTTCCACCATGCGAAATTACATCGACACGAAGAGCAAAATGCACAATTTTAATTTTTTGAAGATTTTGCAATACATGAGAACACTGCAGAATACGCATCACAGAATGTTTGATAGTACTGTTTTACCCCTTCATATTGCTTGCTGCTCATAGCGAATCACTAATACATAACTTACTGACACTTGAAAAAAAAAAGCGCAAGTAAAACTGCTATAGTAAAACAGTCACAGCTTAAAGAGATGTACTTCGCATAGGAAAAAATAACGATTATAGAGTTATCCGATCGAGCTGGTCAGCTAGGAAAGCAGAGATCAACTAAAAGGCTCTTTCATCTAAAAATAAGGTTTAGGTTTTAGTTACGAACGTCATCCTCTGGGGGTCCCCTCCCTCCCACCACATCATTCCTTACAGGCCGATCTATGCCTTGCAGCAGCATTAAAAGTTTTTACCAAATCCAACCCCTTTAGCGGCATCCTTTGTACTTCCAAGTGGCACTGATTTTATAGTTCCATCTTCCCTTCCTGTCCTCCCCCTCCCATTTTACCAAATACAGCTTCTCTAGTTATTCCTTTACAAAAAACAATCTGAGCCTATCACCCTCTGAACCTCCCCCTCTCTCCTGCAGTAAACTAACACAATGTGTTTTGCCGGAACAAAACCAACGCTGTCTTTTACACCAGGCATCATGGAAAAAGATACAGCCACTTTGTCACCAATTTCCTCCACATCTCGTTCCCTCCTCCCTTTGAGGTATAGCCATGGCACTAAACGTTGGAACTGGGGTTTTAATTCAATCTTATATCTCTGCAAAGAAAAAAAAATGGCCTAACATGACAAAATTTAGAATGAACATATTTTGTTTTAGAAAATGAAAATCTCTGCAATTCGGTTTGATAGAAGTTACAAAACCAATCAATGGTGTATTTTTTTTTCAAACAGATAAAGTAAAAAAAAAAAAATGTCTACTTCCTTCCAAAATTAAACTCATGCCATCAAAATCAAGATATTTTAAAATTCAGAGTTGTTTTCTAAAAGCCCATAATTTCATACCTACAAAAAGTGTGGGTTTGCAAAAGCAACAAACAGTGATACTTTGTTTTCTTTACGAATGATTCCCTTAGTATGAATTAATTGACAGGCTATATATTTTGCATGTTTTTGCTTTACTATAGAACATCATTTTTTTCTTTTGTGCCAGTTAATTTTCAAAATAAAAAGCTACCACACACGTTATTGTGCAAAAATTATGACGAACAAATCTTGCGCATATAAACACTGTCTAGTGAATGCTGATAATAGCCATTTTCAATAGGATAGGTCCACTATGGGTGCTGAACAGCGTACCAAAACTTGATCGCAATCGTGCTTTGATTTTGCGTAAGTCATCGTGCAAAAGGGGGAAGAATGAATCCTGCTCCTATGTCCTAACCTTTGACCATTTTCAATAGGGATTTGATGAATTAGTGCAGACCCCAACATATTAATTTCGTCGAATCAAGCCAAGACATTTTCATGTGTTACTGTGCAGATGGGCAAAAAGAATGGTTGGAAAGCATAGAAAACTTACTGACTAACAGATCAGCAAAATAAATCACTGCTGAAGAAGCACTGAGTCGAATAAACATTGGACTTTTTTTTTCTTCTTAACTTCCTATTATACTGCATTCTTTCATTAGGTCAAATTTATTGCTAGAAAAGAGAAGTTACAAAACCATGCCCCAAATGCATTTTTAATTTCACAAAACTGGCAGCTATCGTTTAATTTCGTCATGTTGAGTATCAATCTCGGCTTTAAAATTCCATAGATTTAAAAGCAGTTTGAATTTTTTTTCTATGATAACTACGTTCTGAGATAGCATTTCTAACTGGGAGTAATAAAGACATGTGCTCCATGCTCCAATGCAGGACAACCCCACGCTGGCCTGCTGAGAAGGGGAAGGGGGAAAACTTGCAGATAAACATGCCCAGCTGGGCAGGTTCAGTTTATGCGAGGCGCAAGCTTTAGCGTTTGAAATAATGCAAAGCAATAAACCTAAAATGTGGGAAAACTGTGGACAAATGTTCCCACATAAACACATGTGACTCATGTAACTGAAAAGTTCGTTCCTGACTTACATCGGCGCTTCATTTTAAATGGATTAAGTAAAATAAATAGTTTTAATGTTGGGTGCAAAATCATCAGAAAAAAAAATCTGGGAGAATCAACAAATCCGTAAAATTAACATTTTGACCGTAAAACAAGTCTGATTTCCGTATGCAGCTTAAAAATCTCAATACCATTTGGATCTGCACTAGTCGACGCAATCCAATGCTTCCTCATAGCATCACCACACAACCATTTCTCATATCCAGGTATTACATGTCACAAGTTTCACTGCTTTAGAGTACATTTTACATATCCATGGGAAATGAATCCCATTTCTTCAGGGGGATTTGTTTCCCACTAATGTCTAGGAAAGTAGCATGTTAACAGCTGCAAGCTATGTTTACATGAATATTTCTTGAAAAGGATATGTTTAGCTGCAATTTCCAATTTCATAGCACAAACATTTCTCAGGAAAGAAAAATTATAGCAGCAAACTAGTTGTCGTACTTCCCAGGGAAAAAAAAAAGTCATATGTTAAAAACATCTTTTGGGTGAGCCATGCTCTTGTTACAAACTGTGTTCACATATTTCTTGGTAAAGGAAAGTTGCACATTGTAATACATGCTAAGGCCTTGATTAACACAAACATCAAAAGTTAATGAACTTTACACGGATAGTGTAAAAATCCATAGCAGTTTCTTACCAAAACATGAATATCTAAAATATAAAAAAAAAAAAAAATCTACATTTTCTTAACAATTTAGAAGTTATGAAATAACAGCATGTGTGCCTAGATATTTTCCATGGAGTGGTTAATCAAATCATGAAAACACAGCCCAAACCAAATGCTACTACTACCACAGTTCAATATTAACAAGTATCATACATTATTGTATATTGCAAATAATTCTTGCTTACGAAATAAGTGTTTCCGGAACCAAGATCTTCAGATATTCCAGGGATGTAATTGACAAATTGCTTGCATCTCTGTCCATCTGAGAACAAATCAACATCGCATGTTCCACATTGGACCTATTTGACTGTACAAAATAAACAGAAGGTATAAAAATTAACTGCTTACGTACTTCATTGAAAAAACAAACAAACTGTGAATGAACTTCAATTTGCACATAACTATAAAAAAAATCTAGAAATTATTACTTAATGATTTACATCTCTGAATGACCTGCAAACAGTTGAATTTTATTTTAACACCACCAGCAAGCTCACTTTTCATATTTCTTGTGTGTGTGTGTGTGTGTAAATAGAAGATACTTAATAAATGTTTTATAATTATCCTTTACAGCAAGTAATAATGCATTAACAGTGTTAGAATTAGAAATAAATCTACTGACCCAGCAGACCACAAGAATTTGCAAACCACTGGTTCACCAAAATGACCACTGGTCCATTAAAAAAAAAAAAAAAAACTAAACAAAACTTAGACATATATATACATACTTTTTTTTCTTCTTTGGATTGGGAGTTTAACGACAACCGTGAGCAACTCACTGGGCTATAAGCAGTGCCCGTCCCTAATTCAGGGCCACGCCAGTGCCGTAAGGTGAACACAATATCCATCCCTAATTCAGGGAGAAAGCCAGTGCCGTAAGGTGAACACAATATCCATGCCTCAACAGGATTCTAACCCAGACCCATCTTGCATGAATGATCAGAAGCCACTGCTTAGACCAGTGGTTCCCAAAGTGTGCGCCGCTGCGCCTGGTGAGCCGCGGCTTCCTCACAGGGGCGCCGCGAAATATTACAAAATGTTCATGATTTATTTCCTTTTCAATTCAATGTGATAGGATGCGACATTTAGTGGACCTGCTGCAAACCAGGAACTCATTTAGTAATAACTGTTTGCATAAGCCTCTACAAATGCTGCTTGATGGCGCTCTGCAATAATGTTATAAGCGTGAGCTTTGCCCCCGCACGGTTGCACACAGAGCACACCGGAAGTAACTTGAGCTTTCATGCCAGCTTCCGTGCTTCTGACAAACATTACTCCCTCGTTCTTCAAGCGTCTAGAAATGAGACTCTCAGTCCAGATTTTTCGAGAAGGTCACCAGACCCTTTAAATATGCTCATCCGTTGTCATTTGTGACTCATTTGGCACTTAGCAGTCTGTTATGTTGATGCTCTGTTGCTGAGTTTCGGCGTTTGTAAGCTTTCAGCGTATCAACTGAATATTGTTGTGATTAAGTGAAGTTTTTCTTCTCATATGTATTTTAAAAAGTGGATCGGTTTTTACTAAACTAAACAGTAAAAAGCGTACTTACTAAACAGTAAAACAGTTTACTTACTAAACAGTAAAAAGCGTTGTAAATGTGAAAATAAAGAGAGCACACCAAAAATAGTGGCAAGAGTGTGAAGAAGTGCAAATATCGAAAATATGATGAGAGTTATTTGGACTTTGGTTTTACGTCGACAGAAGTCAATGGTGAGGAGAGGCCACAGTGTGTACTGTGTATGAAAGTTTTGGCGCTAGAGTGCATGCTACCAAGTAAGTTGAAACGCCACTTAGAAACCAATTATCCCAGCATGCTTAGTAAATATTGTAATTGCTTTACGAGAAAGTTACAAGAGTTAAATCAACAAAAAGGGTAGTTTTTATAAGCAGGCATTAATACCAAGCAATGCTTTGCTAGCATCTTACAAGGTGACACATACAATCGCAAAATATAAGAAGCCTCATACCATCGCAGAAGAACTCATTCTACCAGCTACTGTAGATATGGTGAACATTATGATCGGTGAGTCTGCTGCGAAGCTGCTTTCAAATACGCCTTTGTCCAATAACACCATTAGTTGCAGAATACAGCACATAGCGGAGGATCTCAATGATCAATTAATTGAAAAAATGAAAGGTAAGGAATTTGGGTTGCAGCTGGATGAGGCCACAGATAATAATAATGATGCTCACTTGATTTGCTATGTACAGTTTATAGATGGTAATACCATTGTATAAGACCTTCTCTTTCGTAAAAGTATCACTGCTAGTGCTAAGGCTCAAGACTTGTTCAAGATCCTTGATAATTTTATATCCGAAAATAATTTGGAGGGGACTAAGTGTGTTGGTGTCTGTACTGATGGTGCTCGTTCTATGTCCGGCTGTTATGCAGGATTGCAGACACTTATTCGAAGCAAAGCCCCTGGTGCACAGTGGACCCATTGTGTTATTCACAGGGAAGCACTCGCGTCAAAATATGAGAGTCCTACATTGAACCAGGTTATAGAATACGTAGTGAATGTTGTAAACTTTATAAAAACTCAACCGTTGAAGGCAAGGTTTTTCAAAAAATTATGTGAGGATATGGGATCTGAGCACACATCTTTGTTGTACTACAGCACTTCACAATGGCTCTCTCGTGATAATGTTTTGTCTCAAACGTTTGAACTGCGACAGGAAATTTATATTTTTCTTAAAGGGGAAGACCACAAGTATACCGAAAATTTTGTAAATGAAGATTTTTTGGTGAAACTAGCGTACTTATGTGATATTTTTGAAAATATGAATGCTCTGAATTTCTCCCTGCAGGAAAGCAACATGCACCTTTTAAAGTCGATTGAGAAAATTTCCGCTTTTATAAAAAAAACTAAAACTATGGAAAAGAAAAATGAATGAAGACTGAGGTAAAGAATATTTCCTCTTGTTGCAACAGTTTTTGACCTCCAATGGAGATGATTTCTCTTCAGGCATGAAATCAATTTTTGAAGAACACTTATCACAGCTTATCTGGTTTGAGAAATATTTTCAAAATGATAATATGGATAAATTTGTATGGATTCAAGATCCATTTCATGCCACTGCTCCATCTGAATTTACTGCTGCAGAAGAAGAGAATCTTATTGAGTTGTCTTGCGACAATACGTTGAAAACAAAATTTAGCAATCTGGAGTTCCCTGAATTTTGGATATCAGTAAAAGATGAATATCCCCTTCCGAGTGGTAAAGCTCAAAGAATTTTAATTCCATTTGTGACTTCTTATTTGTGCGAAGCTGGGTTTTCGGCGGTCGCTGTAATAAAAAATAAGTATCGCGTGAAAATCAATGTGCAGAAGGAAATGAGGGTGGCTGTGTCAAGTTTGATTTCAAGATTTGAGAAAATGTATGGTGATCAACAGGCTCATCCATCCCACTAATTAGTTGAATTTTTTTTATTACATTTTTTTGTGTACTTTAATACCTGTTTTATTTATTTTTACCTAAGTGTACTTGTTAGAATTTGACATAGGGCACCTTGGGAAAACCTGGATTCAGCAAGGGTACCGAGTATCGGAAAAGTTTTGAAACCTCTGGCTTAGACAACTGTGCCACTGGGGTGGTGCTTAGACATTCACAATATATGTATAAAATAACGCATCTCTTCGACAGAATTACCTCTAATATTTTTTTAAACATCTAATTTGAAAGTGTAATTCAGAGGCAAATTTTTTTTTTCAGAATATGAATATCGTTCGATGGATTAGCGATATAGCAGAATAAGAGTGCATTTCCAATCTGTTTTTAAGTATGAACGGAACAAGGAGACTCCAAGGGTACAAAAATTCACATACATTAGCAGACTTTTTTATATGTTTTATTGCTTAGGGTATTGCAACTTCCTCCTTATTTTAGTCTTATTGCTCCATCCCTCCTACTTTCCCATGAAGTTAGTTTCAGTCCCCCACTGAACACAATTTCAAGTGAATTGCTCTTTTGCAAAAATTACCTTCACATATCCAATTGACTTCCTCCACTAGTGTTTTCTTGGGCAGAAACAAAAGTTAGGTTGTGTCTGGTGTCAGTATCTGCTGCATTCACTAGGGTGGGTGAATCCGAGGAAGATCAGGAAATTTATTTTACTTACTTATGCTCATTACGAATGATGCGGACGGAAGTAACAAAAAACGGCTGTTGCCGTTACCAGACAAGACAAGAACTAGGGAATCTTTTTGTGTATTTGTTGTTTCTTCTGCTCTTTACAAATCATAAAGGATAAAAAAAAACTGTTATCCAACAGCATTTCCTGAACCTATCACTATTTTTCTGTCTAAAAAGAAAACCGTACAGCAAGGTAAAATAAACAGAAAGTCATTTTTTAACTTGTATCAAATTAGAAAAAAGAATTTTTTTTACTGCCCATTCGGGCCAGTAAAATCAGTAGTTCAGTGGTCCGGTGTAAGTTTTACTGGCCAATGGCCAGAGGACCACTGGGTAATTTGAATGCTGCATTAAGGAATATTTGCAAAATTGAAATAAGTTAAAACTTTAGCAGTGGCCACTAAGTTAAGTAAATGATAATGCATAACTTAATTTTTCAATGAAAATAGATTCATTATTGTTTGTAGGATCTACTCTAAAAGAACTTGTCTAGATGTTTTTAACACTAATTAGCCAAAGCCTAAATGATTACCCTGCCATTTCACGATTTCTCTGCCAGTCCCAGCAAAATTGTTTCCACACATCTCCCTTGAATTTCAGTTGCAAGTCTTTTTTCAGGTTGAGTACATTTCATTCACCCAACTTATTGAATACATTGCAGATATTAGAGGTGTCTTCTTTTACAGGTGATAAGTAAGAATTATATTAGAAGATCAGAAGTAATTTATAAAAGATTGGTGACAAAAATACTATCGTAAAATACAGGTCTTTATAAGCATGACAGGATATATCTTTCATGATTCATACACTTTTTCAATCACCGATTTTCAGGACTTTCGGATTGTTTTCCAGGACATGCGATCCAAATGCTCCTACTTAAAATATAGCGAAACCATAGGTCTGCTGAACCTGTAACCTATAACCTCCCTACATGCTTCAGCAAATTTAATGCAGAACATCGAAAACGATGTCCGCTGCAGCTAATAACAAATTTAGAATCACAGTAAAATACTGAAATACCAAAACTGTCACCGAAAATGTAACCAGGTTTAATTTCTACAAAATCTATTTTGGCTTCAGTTCAATTATTGAAGCTAATTACAGAATAAAAAAACAAAAAAACATAAAACTCAAAAATATATAGTTAGAACATAAATGAGGCATTAGTCTTGAAATGCTTTCATATACCACACAATCAATATATAAAACACTATTTATATTTAATTATTTTGAAATGTTTACATTGGAAATTTAAGAATAAGAAAAGGTGAAATATTTGAAAATTTTTCAAAGGGATTATTATTTCTTAAACAAATATTCATGGGAGCAACGATTTGTGTAACATTTTACCTTGGTCAAAACATTATACAAATTAAAACAGCATAATACATGTTTTATAACCTTATAATGATGATAGGTGACATTTATCCACGGCTCACTGGCACTTTTTTGTTGAATATAATGATAAGACCTCTCTTTGGCCAATTTTACTTTCTCAGCATCAGATCCAGCAAGCCTACAAGTAACAGCAGTGGTCTCCTCTTCAGCAATATCATCACCTATTCAAAAGAACAATTATGAATTAAAAAAAATCACAGCATCTGCTTCATTTGTGATTCACATGCTGGCTCACATGAAAAAGCACTTTAAAATTATTGTAACAATATATGAATCAAAATACACAGAAAGCACAATTTATTTTACACACTGCACCCATCTACAAATGTGCTCTACCCCAACACAATAATGAAGCCAGCCAAAAGCCCCTGTAAGCTATAAATAGGTTAGACACCTACCTGGTGACAATGTGACAATGGGTAGATACAGCAACTTGAGTTCGTTCATTCCTGGGCAGACGGTGCACAGAAGATGGGGCACTCTATCTCCACAACTGCATAAGTAAAATGTGGCCATAAAAGAGCAACTGATGTTTGAGGTAAGCGCTGCCTCACCCATGCCATAATGTCGGAATGGAAGCCCACAGTGGGAAGATAACACCAGCATTAAACGACAGGGTGCCAATGAAGATTTGTGCAAAGACGATTTGAAGTACAATGGCATGACTGGGACACAGCAGCACATCAAGTAACCCTTAATATGCAAACAACATGTCACTGGGCTACGAGGCTAAAGTGGATGGAGGAACATCTCCACTGGATTATGGAAGACTGGAAATGGCTACCGTGATGAAACAAATCAAGGTTTGAATTACAACACAGTGGCAGGGATCACATCTAGCCAAGAACCCCAACTGTCAAGTAGTCTGTGGCATGTTTATGTGGACCACCATGGGGCTCCTGTTATTTATAGTTATGGAGAGCTCTGTTGTTACTAAAATTTCACTGTCTTTTAATTTTTTTTTTTATGTTTACCATATAAATCAAATTTTGTATTTGCTCTGTATTAACTTATAACATTAAATGCTTGATCTTCTAATTTATTCATCACTGATGTTGTTAAAATTTGCCCTTATCAGTGAAAGTATGCAATTGTTTGTTGCTTATTAAATTTTAAATTAGTGTAGCCATATAGTTATGATTGACAGTTCCCTTGTGACAATTTAATGGAACTTGTGACAATTTATCCCTCATGAAGCAAAAGAGGAAAACATTCTCCATGTACAGCTAATACCCAAGGAATACGCAAAACAGGAATGGGATACCAACCACACTGTGAACATGGAGCACCAGCAGTCAACAAGGAAATAAATTAGTTTTCCACCGTAGTCATGAACCTAAGCAAGGCAGCACAAAGACAATAAGGAAAAGAAAACAAAGAGAACTGTGGATACACAAAAGGGTGTTGGGGCAGTGTAACAGAAGTTACTGCCCTACACACTTGCAAAAAAGATAGTGCTTGGAGTTTGGACAAAAAGCATCTATCAACTTGACAGGAGCATTGCACACTAACGGGGAAACCACACCGGCAGGAGGGGGGGGGTCATTCGGGGGAGTAACATTTGAATGAGCTGAAATTCACAATGGGGAATAAATATGATGTTTTGGGGGAGGGGCGGATTGAGTTTCAAAAATGGCAATGATTGCTAACATAATTTTAGTAGTTTTGTGATTTTCAAAACATAATTTACCATACAATTTTGTGTTACATAATTTAACAAAATATAATTCCTATCTATTGGAGTTGTAAACACTAGCTACTAGTGTCTGGAAGAAGTGAAAATTTTGTTACCATATCCTCATAATCAAAAGGTAAGTCTCTTTCAATTGCCAAGACAACTAAAGATGAAAGTCTTTCTTCTCCCATTGTACTTCAAAGATAATTTTTCATTCTTCTGAGACATGAAAACGATCGTTCACAGTTGGCCGAACTCATTGGCATAGTAAAAAAAATCTAAACAGTAATGCTGTTACAGGAAATATATCTTTTAGATTTTTCTCTCTAAAAAATTAAAGTGACTTTTTTAAAATTAGAATTTTCCATGTTTGCAGATTTCACCATTGAATAACTAAATTTGTTATTATTGCACAAAAATGCACCCCCTTTCTGCTGCCTATGTGCACTGGTAATGGGAATAGATAGAAACTGGTCAACACTATTTTTGAAGTTATGAGGGATTCAACTCAGCCCTTAAACACTTAATGCCGTCCCATGGAGCATGAATTCATGTATTTGGCACTTGAGATTTTTGAGCTTCAGAGCAGCTAGTACTCCCCCCCCCCTTCCCTGCTTCTTTCTTCTGGGAGCACCAGAGCTTGCTGTCAATGCACAGAGGATGTCCATCCTTCAGCAAACAGGATGCTGTGATCTGCCCCAGTGTTCTACAGTGAAAAATGTTACGTCTTCCAAAAGTTGGATACTGGTTTGCAAGCTAAGTGATGAGGGTGTGAAATAGTTTGAATGAACTAGGAAAGTCACCAACCACTAACAGGTGTCACTCAAATGCTGAAATTGCATTACAGAACTTTCCCCATTATGAAGAATCATATTGTGGCCTCCAACATATAATTTCTTTTTTGCTTTTAGTTTAGTGGTCACTTATCCCAGAGCTCACCCAATACATTGGACTCTGACCTCTGCGAGTCTATTAAATTTACATGCGTATACACTGATGAACCATTACATTATTACCACCCCCAGCCTACAGAAATGAGTGTGCCTGGAGACCGAACGGTGGCGCAGGTGAAGTTCACAGAGCAATATACACTGAAGAGCAATTGAATTAGAGACAGCTGGCGTTATGCAAATGTGGCGCTGTGAGCGGCCCTGTAAACGGAAACGACATGACATATGAAGCGATCCGACAATATAAGGAGTGATGCAATGGGAATCAGTAAGAGTCGGACGCAGTATGGGTAAGACGAAGGATCTAAGCGCATTTGATCATGGGCAAATTGTCGGGGCCCGACAAATGGGTCACTCCATCTCGGAAGTTGTGAAGGCACTGGGATTTTCATGATCCACTGTGTCATGGGTGCACTGTGAGTACATCGAATCCGGTAAAACCATCCCTGCAAGGGCCAACTGTCGTGGACAACAGCGTGCGGATGAGTGGGGTCATCGTCGGCTAGCTCGCGTTGTAACAGCGGACAGACGGGCCACAGTGCAAGAAATCACTCGGCAATTTAACGCTGGTGCACAAAAACGTGTAAGCAGCCACACCATCCAGAACCATCTCCTTGCTATGGGGTACAGAAGCCATCATCCCACGAGGGTACCGCTGCTGACCGCACATCACAGGGTACAAAGATTAGCATGGGCGCGGAAACATCGCCACTAGACCCTAGACATGTGGGAAAATGTTGCCTGGACTGATGAGTCAAGATTCACGTTGGTACATGCGGATGGCAGGATACGAGTACGGCACAAACCACATGAAGCGATGGATCCTTCTTGCCAGCAGGGTACTCTTCAAGCTGGTGGGGTGGCATTCTCGTCTGGGGATTGTTTACGTGGACTGAAATGGGACCCCTGGTATGTGTGACATTGTCCCTCACAGGTCAACGTTACCGGGATATCCTGGACGACCATTTGCTCCCGTTTGTGCGTCTTCAACATCCCACTGGGTACCTCATCCTGCAACAAGACAATGCACCGTGCTATCGCTCCCGAATTGTATCCGAATGGTTGGATGAACACTCCATCGACGTGACCTTGCTTCCTTGGCCAGCTAGGTCACCTGATCTCAATCCCATCAAGCACATCTGGGATGCCATCGAGAGAGATGTTTGAGGCCATAACTTCAGTGTGAAACACAGTATTCCTTTGGTTATATGATGTCAATGTGTGTAAATAAGCTGTTGCTAACACAACCAGCTACAGTTACATTTGAGTGAATTAATTATTACCTAAATCTCAGGATGTAATTTGCGATGTAAATATTGCTTGCATTAAATGTTCATGCACACGTTTAAGAGAGTATCTGAGTTATTTCCGTGTGTGTACATTGCTGTGACTTTTTGATAAATTGGGACATGCTGGACTTAAATTCAGATGACCACACCCGATATATGGTATTGCGGACAGCCTTCATCATTTTTGTTTTATTTGGTGTGGATATCAGACATCCTATTGCACACGATACTACACCGAGTACAGCGGCCTAACCACATATATTTAAGAATTTAAGATACAACATTATTAAGACCTCCATCACTGCACAAGGCTATGTTGACATTGGTGGAGTACCTTGGGTCCGAGACCTGGGCTATCTCAACCCCCCCCACACCCCCCACACCCCAGTATACTGTTTGTTTTTTTTAAATTGCGAAGTTCATTTTATAATTGTTAAGTAATAGTAGAAGTAACATTTTTTCTACATTTTAGGTACATGCTATTGCTAACATGATACCAAATAATTATGAGGATGAGGATTTGAACACTTATTTGTACATGAACTCCATTCTTCTTTCCTTTTGTGTGAACTTAAGGGTTACGTTTTCACAAAAATGTTTCTTCCGAGTACTTTTTCATATTTAAAAATAATGTTTTTCTCTGTGGCTCTAAGATATATCTGGATTCTTTTTAATACGGAAAAACTTCTTTCGGCAGCTGCAGTTGTTGATGAACAGTTTAATATTAGATCTGCTAATTTGTACACCTCAATAAACACTATGTCCAATTACTCCACTTTATGTAACAAGTTATGTCCCTTACTGATTTGTTTTGTATTCATCAAGGGAATTAAACATCTTCAGCATTTTTTAATCGAGCTGTATCAAAATTTGAAGCATAGAGTTCTTTAAGCTCTGATAGTAGATGTTCAGAGAAGCTTTCACAAAATTTATCAAAACAGTTTGAATCCAACAAAGCCACAAATTTAAAATATAATATCACTGATTTTAATTCACTGACACTTCACACAAACTGAAACAACTCTCACGAAACACGAGCTGGAAGCATGTAGGGACTGAGGTAGTCCAAAGTCTTCGTTTTTCCGGAGCGAACCATTGGCCAAAGCAATGGCCACTCATGAGCTCCGTAGCTCATTCATGTTATCATGGAAACGCTAGCAGGAGATAGTATTGAAGCTCTTCACATCAGAACAGCGAAGTCTCTTGAAGACCTACTTGCATTATGCCATTGATGCCGTTGATCATCGCTCGCCAGACTGATTCTCATAATTGAAAGAAGCGCGTGTTTTTTTTGCACCAAAAGCATCAACATATATTAATACCGTTGATAATTGACTTTTATTTGTGCATATTTAATTAACTTTTATTTGTGCATATTTAATTAACTTTTATTTGTGCATATTTAATTAACTTTTATTTGTGCATATTTAATTAACTTTTATTTGTGCATATTTAATTAACTTTTATTTGTGCATTCTCTGGGCTTCGCAGCTAGCCTAAAAAAAATACACGCCACTGGTTAACATACTGACCACCTACATTTGTTCATGGATTTTCATTTCCCACAGCAGAATGACTTCTTTCAAAAAGACAATGCCCTGCTTCATCAGTCATACTAACAAAGGACTGTTTAGTGGAGTATTCCAGTGTGTTTGCAACCCTCACATGGCCTTCTCACTCTCTGAATTAGAACCCAATTATGCGGCTGTGGGACAAAGTGGAGTGATAACGAAACCCAGCACTTGCAACTCTCAGTACTTTACCAACACAGCTGTCCTGGAAATCACAGGCAACAATAACAACCAAAATTTTCCAACACCTGGTAGAGTACATGCCCTTTGTTGGTGCTGTCGTGTTGGTGAAATGTGGGAGAGATTTATATAGCACCATATATTATGTAAGTACCCATATACATCAACAATATAAATATCATCATCAACAAACACAGCTGGATGAAGGTCTCCCCAAGTCTCTTCTTCATCTTTCTATCTTGAGCCAGTCTTCTTTATGTCACTTCAGCAGACTTTTGAATTTCATCCACCCATTTCTCACATTGTCTACCTACTTCTGGGTCATTTTCTTTCCTTTAGTGTACAGTCTAATATCTAACTTGTCCAACAATGGTAAGTTCTTCTAGCAGTATGTTCAGCCTCTTGCCACTTCAGGGTTTTCACTTTGATCAAGATGTCATCCACTTTTGTCATCTCCCTGACCCAGGAGTTCTTCTTGCTACCTTTTTCGGTTGTACCAAGCTTGCAGTTGTCTTTCACGATTCTTTGAATTCTCTAGAATCCCTGTATGTATTTATTAGTTAAGGGTCCATAAATAAGAATTGAAAGGATGCATTGATTGAACTATTTTTAAGATGTGACAACAAATTGCTTTTGAAAATTGTTTCTTTCAAATGCTCTCCAGTTAATATGCATTATTTCTTCTTTGATATGGCCCTCATTTGACATCTGTTATTCAAGTTAAATGTAGGCATACAGAAAGTTACTTCTAGATTTGCCCCATCCACTACTAAATCTAAAGCTCTTGTATTGTACATCAATTGTGTTTTCTGTAAGTCCCACTTTTTTACACCTGTCAACAAATTCCTGGATCATACTCTGCAGCTCTGGGGGATACTAGCAAAAATGACTATGTGATCAGCAAAATAAAGGTGGGTTAAATAATTTTCATAAATCCTCATTCCCTTGTCTTCACAGTTCAATTATTGAAAGACATTCTGCAATATAGCATTGAAAAGCTTGGGAGATATGGTATCACCTTGTCACACTCCCTTACCAATTTTCATATGTGCTGCTTCCTCGAACAGTTAAACCTTTGCACTCGCATTTTCAAAAATGTTCTGAATAATATTAATATACACATGTTCGGTACCACAGGACTTCAAGGATATTATAACTGCTGGTGGTTTCACAGAATCAAAAGCCTTTTCAGAATCAATAAAAACCATATACATAGTGGAAGTTCATATTCATTTGCTCTTTCAATTAGTTCTCTCAATACATCGATATGATCAATAGCAGTGTAGCCACTCCTGAATCCAATTTGTTCTCTTGGTTTTGACATTCAATATTTTTTCCACACCCTTGTTCCTCCGGAGATGGGGTAACAAGGGTGTGGAGAAAAGTGGCTAATCTCAGTACATTATCTCATATCTTTGTCCACTTTTAACATTTCTACACTAAAATTGTACAAGGTAAACTGAACTTTTATTAGGGGTTTGGGTCCACCAACCCCACTCTTGTTTCCCTTTAAGTGGCTAACTGACAACACGCTTTTCACTCTTTTGAAGACAAGCATTTTCTAGGGATACCAACGTTTTGTTTTTGTTTTTTTTTGTTTTGTTTTGTTTTTTTTCTTTCTTTCTTTCTTTTTGACATTACTGCTTGTTTCATCTCAAGTCAACTATCACTTAGGGGCTGCAATTTTCACTGCTTTTTACATAAGTGAGGTAATCAATGAAGGTCCATATTCAGATACAAAAAATGATAATACAATATTCTGTTGGGTTTTTTATGCCATATATAGTCCTTAACCTATGTAGTGGTGACCCAAAGTATGGTAAGATTAGCAAGATTATGATTACTAATATTCTTGTTACATGTGGTAGTGAGGTGCAAGTATCGACAAACTTGAGTACAGAGCCATGATCTGTTTCCTGTATCTCCAAAGCAAAAGAACATAGCATATGGAGCTGAGTGTCCATCATATGGTGTTGTAGCAGAGTGGCACCAACAATTCCAGTGTGGATGAATGACAATCCACATCAAGGAAAGTCCTGGCCGACCAACAACTGCAGTGACAGTAGAGACAGTGATGCAAGTCCAGATGCTAATCATGGAACATTGGTACATTAGAATTTGCTAATGAGGTCAAAATTACTGTTGGCACTATGGAAAACATCATTCACAACCACTTGCATATGTAACAGCCAGATAGATTCCACACCTTCGCAGAAGAGACACAGAGTAGAGTGTTCACAGCAACTTCTGGTTATGCCCATGATGACCCAGATGACTTCTCTTCCCAATTACACAGGTAGTGATGACAGAGAAATGCTGGATTCATCATTCTAGCCAAGAAGCAAAGGGAAGCCCCAAACATTTATTGCAAAGGTGATGCTCAGCATTTTCTGTGATTAGCAAGGTGTTTGCAAAGGGTTCCAGCATCACTGGAACATATTATGCTAATCTTGGCAAATTACATGAAAATGTGAAGCACAGAAGTGGAATAAAAATGAAAGGTGTTTTGCTACTTCAGTAAAATGCACCAGTATATGCCATCCTTGCTACCACAAGAAAAAACCATGAAATACGGCTTTGATATTTTGCTCCATTTGCCCAACTCGCCTGACCTTGCATGTTCTTATTTCATCCTCTTACCATCAATCCAATTCTACAGGGCAAGCACTTTCCTGATGATGATATCATCATTCCCACAACAAAGCAAATGGTTCAAAGCACAATTCGAGATAGTCTACAAAAAAAGGCATTTGCAAACATTGATGGGAAAAGTGTGTTTCTTTGGGTGGTGGCAACCTACTGAGTTTCAGCTTTCCAGAACCATTGTATGTGAGTTAATAATAAGGATTTTTATTGAATGTCCCTCCTAATTTCAGACTGGTAAAAAACACAATAATCAATTAGTTAAAAATACTTTTTTTTTTTCTGTATGACTAAAAATCAGCCCAGACAATACTCATGTTACTAGCACTTGTAAAAACCACAATTTTTTAAATAACTGTGAAAGTCACATGTATCTTTCGAATTGCCCAAGCCTAAGATTACACTGGATTTATGATTAAAGTAAAAAAAAGGGGGAGGAAAGAAAATTGCACAATTGGGCATTTCTATTCCATTTCTTGCACAATTTTCAAGACAACAATTTGAAACACAAAGTAAACAACAGCCTCGATAATTTTCATGTTTTAAAAATGTCAGCACCAAATACTGAACTAACCTTTCAATAGGTATCAATTCAGAACAAATCCTTCCGCTAGCAAAACTGAATTAATATATTTTAAGCAAAAACTGCCCATAACTTTAAACCTAAACCTTTTATTTTCCCTAAATAAGAAAATCAAAATATCATCCCCACTTTAAAAAATGTGATGTGAGATATAGTTGGAAAAAGTCTATGGAATGAGTATGCAATGCATACTCATTCCACTGGAACTGAATAGCCAGTATTCAAATTACACTGATTCCTGGTAAAAAAAAAATAATAATAATAATAACCAAAATCCCTTCAAACAGATTAAAATCTCCAAACCATACATAAATCAAAATCCATACACTTTATTATTCTGACCTAGCAGGTATATTAATTACACAAAGCCTCAGAGGCTGATCTGATCACAGATTGTTTTTATTTCAGGCCAATGAGAATTTCATGCATAATAACATTCCGACTGGAATATCTAGCTCAAAAGAATCATTTACAGTTTGTGGAAACAAAACAATGCACAAGTGAGTCCAATGGGAGGTCTGCCAGTTAGTTGATGAATACATGTACAATGAATGTCAGTGGGAAGGACTTCATGTCACACAACATATGGAAAGGGTTGCACATGAAATTTGTCTTGAGTCTCACAGAACTATAATTGCACTCTGAACAGCACCACTCTTTTTCATTAGCTTACCACTTACTTGCTGTGTCTCCAGAAGGCCAAAACTCACAAATATTGATAAAGTAACATGCAGAATTAAAAAAAAAATAATAATAATAATAATAATAATAATATTTGGATTATTGTGAAAGTTTTCATTCAATTCAATACCTAAAATAGTTCAAGGACTTAATTTCTGTTATCCCTAACACAGTCTAGCTTTTACACAAGTCCCAAAGCTCCACGCTATTCTATGAATCACTAAGCTGTTCTCTGAGATTTAGAGGTTAGTTCCTTAAAGAAAGCCCATCTGCCAGATAAAAGAATAAAACTAATGATGCTAGATTTTATTACTGTTGATGTATCAAATGCCTCCATTTACAATGATCTTGGCACACAATTACCAGCTTCACTGACATCCATCATACTCACACAAGATCCTTTGTACTTCATCCATGGGTGCCACCAAGCCAAGACTGAAAATCAAGTCACACTTAGGGTGGCCTTGGGACTTATTGTTCAATGCGGCAAGGAATATACAGTGGGCAAAAAGAGTATTTGCACACACATTACTTTGCATAAATAAACATGAAAGCCAAATAAAATAGGATGAAATATTTTTAACCATTGGATTAATTTTACAATAACCACCCCCCCCCCCCCCTCACACACACACACACACACACACACACACACGTTTTCAATTATTTTACTTTTTTTACTATTCCCAAGAATATACATATATACAATATATTGACAAAAGTCACCACACACCTAGAAGAGAAACACAACATAGCAATTATTGACATACATTAGTATGTTGTCAGTCCACCTTTGGATTTAATGCATGCACTGACCCTTCGAGACATGCTTTCAACAAGGTTTTGGAACACAGTGATAGGTATGCGCTTCCATTCAGTACATAATGCTGCTGCTAACTGTTGCTTAGTCGTAGGCCTTGGTTCCAAACTTCTTGTGCAGCACTCTAATTCATCCCATAGATGTTCTATGGGATTAAAATCAGAAATCTGTACTGGTGAGTACACACACGATACAGAACTATCATCAAACCATGCCATAGCACTCCTTGCCTTATGGTTCGGTGCATTATCCTGCTGCTATCAAGACTCGGTTCCATAGTATTGCCACAGAGTTGGTAGGGCATAATTGTCCAGAATATCGTGGTAGACGTACTGGTTAACAGGTTTGTCCCCGATAACCAATGGGCCGGGACTATACCATGAAAAACACCCCCACAAGAGTACACTGCCAGCTCCAAACTTGACTGTAGGAACAGTACACTGCAGTAAATAGCGTTCTCCGGCTGCAGCCAAACCCACACACGGCCGTCAAACTGATGGATCGTGTATCTGGATTCATCAGTCCATAGGACCCGTTTCCATTGATCTACGGTCCATGATAAATGTTCTTTACACCGTGCTAAATTATGAGTAGCATTCCGAGTGGAGATGAAAGGCTTAAGAGCAGCCACACGACTACAGTAACCCATGGAATGAAGTTCTCTGTGAATGGTACATGTATATACCGAGGTTCCAGCATTTTTACTCACCTATACAGTGAGGTCTTGTGCAGTTCTCTGTTGATTAGCAGTAACGACTCTCCTGAAATCAACAACATTTATTTTTTCAAGCTGACCATGGTTTTGCTGAATATTGTCCTAGCTTCATCCAGACGAATGGCACGTCCTGATGAAACTAGGTCAATACCCAGCGAAACCATGGTCAGCTTGAAAAATAAATATTTGTGACAAACTACATTGTATTATCTTAAAAAATATATATTCGTCACAAGACTGTAGTCTTTGAGATCAAAACTCTTCTGAGGGTTCGACGACCTCTAACACTGATTTTCTTTGGTCTGCCGGTACGTTTTGCTCCTTCAGGCACACCATGTGTCTTCCACTTATTCAGTACATCAAAACAGTTGACTTGGGTATGTTTAAATGCCTCTCGGTTTCTCTTATGGACAATCCACTAATATAACACTTAATAATTTTTTTCTTTTTCAAAGTCAGTTCTCTCCTGCCGTGACATTTTCACTCAACCTCACAGTGTGATATGATTGCGGTCAGCTGCAGGCTTGTTTTTATACCATATGGAGCTGTACCGTGCATCTTAACAACACAGCAGATCTGTTCATTTGCTTTTCAAGGGGTGTCCGGTGACTTTTTTCAATATAGTGTATGTGTATTTATAACAAAATGAAAGTCTTATTTTTTTTTGCCCCAGAACAGTATCTGCACATTACTAAAATTAAACAAAACAAGAAACTTTCGAAATTAAGAAATGTTACTGCTGGCACTTAGTATGCATGCCTTTTGCTTCGATTACAGTTTATAATCACCTGGGCATTGATTCTGCTAATTTTCTAGTTGTTTCTACACTGATTTTCAGCCACACTATCCTGCCCAAGTTCTGTTTTGGCGGAAATTTTTCTTTTTTCACTTGCAAATCCTACAAATACCACAAATTATCAATAGGGTTGAGGTCTGGTGAATAAAGGGGGCGTTTTCAGTTGATTTTTCACTTTATAAAGCAACCACGACCTTGTTACTTTGGCTGTTTGTTTAGGATCGTTGTCCTGTTGTAAATAGAATGGCTGGTTGGTTAGTGAATTTTTATGGCGATGTTTGGCCAAAGAGCACCAGACACAACACAATCAAACAAACAGTATTAAAAACATGGTATAATGTTTAAAATTAGACTGATTTGGTAAACGTGAAAAATGAGAATGAAGAAAAGTGTAAAACCTAGATACGTTTAAAAAGTGAATTTATTTTGAAAATGAAAATACAGCAAATGTATCGCAGAGTGGTCATCCAGGAGTGCCTGCAGCATAGCTGTGTCGTCGTTCAACAAATGAAAATGAAAAAAATTTAAATGAACAACACGAAAACGAACACATTTGCTTTTCAAGGGGTGTCCGGTGACTTTTTCAATATAGTGTATGTGTATATATAACAAAATGAAAGTCTTATTTTTTTGTCCCAGAACAGTATCTGCACATTACTAAAATTAAACAAAACAAGAAACTTTCGAAATTAAGAAATGTTACTGCTGGCACTTAGTATGCATGCCTTTTGCTTCGATTACAGTTTATAATCACCTGGGCATTGATTCTGCTAATTTTCTAGTTGTTTCTACACTGATTTTCAGCCACACTATCCTGCCCAAGTTCTGTTTTGGCGGAAATTTTTCTTTTTTCACTTGCAAATCCAACAAATACCACAAATTATCAATAGGGTTGAGGTCTGGTGAATAAAGGGGCGTTTTCAGTTGATTTTTCACTTTATAAAGCAACCACGACCTTGTTACTTTGGCTGTTTGTTTAGGATCGTTGTCCTGTTGTAAATAGAATGGCTGGTTGGTTAGTGAATTTTTATGGCGATGTTTGGCCAAAGAGCACCAGACACAACACAATCAAACAAACAGTATTAAAAACATGGTATAATGTTTAAAATTAGACTGATTTGGTAAACGTGAAAAATGAGAATGAAGAAAAGTGTAAAACCTAGATACGTTTAAAAAGTGAATTTATTTTGAAAATGAAAATACAGCAAATGTATCGCAGAGTGGTCATCCAGGAGTGCCTGCAGCATAGCTGTGTCGTCGTTCAACAAATGAAAATGAAAAAAATTTAAATGAACAACACGAAAACGAACACAATTACATAAAAGATGAGTGACAATGAGTCAGCAATTGCACGCCTCACACATCAGTGCAGTGTCGCCACACAGCAAGAAGCGGTGTGTGAAATAACAATGCCCAATGCGGAGATGTGCAAGGACAACTTCCTCACGACGATTCCTCTGCAAACTGGATTACCATAGTCCGATTTGTGGTTTGATGGAGATAAGTTTGTTCCTGCCCTGCTGAGACTAGAGGTGTCTTCTAATGCCACTCAGCCATGATGAATGCACGGATGCCAGGACGAAAATCTCGAAAAAACAACAACAGTCGAGGGATCGGCATAGAGGTGATGGACCAGGCAGGGGCATCTGCCAGCTTGTTACTCCAAATCCCAACATGGCCAGGAACCCAACAGAATTGGACCAGGAATCTGGCACCAGCCAAAGTCTGCAGGAGAAGACAAACATCCCTGGTGACTGGAGAATCAATGCACTCAGGAGAAGATAAAACTTGGATGACAGACTGGGAGTCAGTGCAAAGTATGGCGTGATGATGAGAACAAGTTTCAGAATCAATTTTCGTGCACCACTCAAATAATCCAACAATAATCGACACTGTCACTGCATGATTTAAATCTAATAAAACAAGATCACATTAAAATATATTATTTACAAGTTAAATCTACAAGATCTTTCGGGCTGTCAAACATGCCCATCTTCAGGTAAAATGCAAGGGAGGTATATAGACAGCAGGGACTTATATACAGTTGGCTGTTGGTTGGTGACGTAAAATAGCCATCCAGGTGCATGCTCAAAGAGTTAAGAGTCTTAAAGGATTGAGGTGAGCAACTCCGCTTCCTATGGCAATGTTGGGATGTCCTTGTCGTCAATTATGGTGTCTTCTAATGCTCCCTCAATGAGGGATTTCCACGGTTGTGGCACTAAATAAGGTGAATCCTCATTATATTTATCACCAAAGGCAGAGATGTACAAACTCTCGGCAAAAGGGGTTGCGGCCTTGGTTTTTTGACTACCCAATATTGAAGCTTCATTTCATATTGGTGTATATGACCTTCTCTTGTAAGTCGAGAGAGGGAAGTAGTTGTTGAATGGTTTATAACGTTATATTTATGTTCATTTATTCTTACGCCCAAAGTATGTAAAGTTGATCCAATGTAAATTTGGGCATTATCTGCTGGGTCGAAGCTTTCCAATGGTATACAATATATATACCAGATTTATTGATATCGTCAATCGAGTCCCAATCCTTTTTAACCATCAAAAACAGATTTGAAGTGATTTCACCGAAATCCAAGTCATATTTTCTACAAGCATTCCTTATAACTGGTGTGACGGTTGGTAAATAGTTCATAGTGCCAACATATTTGATGGGTCATCTCTCACGTTCCAGTGTTGTGAATTCCGAGCATCTTACATTTTTAATTATCTTATATACGCACTCTGCGGGGTACCCGTGCATCGTTGCGATGTTTAATATTGTTTTGAACTCCAACCGTCATAATCGTACCGTGGATGAGTGTGAATATGCCCGATGAATCATGTGCTGAATGGCTGCCAATTTAGGTTTCATTGGTTGTGCGGACCACATTGGAATAATAGGGGAGAATACGTTGGTTTTCGGTATACAGAGAAGCTGATTTCTTGTGTTGTGGGGTTTCGTTGAAACAGTATATCTAAGAATGGTAGTTTGCAGTCCTGTTCGATTTCCACAGAAAATTGGATGGATAGGTATCTTGAAGACACGATGTCTACGAATTCTGTTAGACGTTCTTTTGAGTGAGTCCAAAGCATTAAAAGGTCATCAATGTATCTCATGTACAGGGCAGGTTTAAACAGGTAATTAGCAAGAATGCTGTCTTATAGGTTCTGCATTACAAGCTCAGCCAGGGTTGCAGAGAGCCCATAGGCGCTCTACCCTCCTGGCGGTATGTAATATCATCAAAACGAAAGTACGTTCGTTCAGCTACAAGTCATAGCACGGACAATATGGCCCCAATCTCTGTAGGTGGACAGAAATCCAATGTCCTTAGTTTGCTCTCAATTATATATTTGATCTTGTTTTATTAGGTTTAAATCTCAGTAGGTGAACAGAAATCCAATGTCCTCAGTTGGCTCTCATAGTACATGTGATCTTGTTTAATTAGGTTTAAATCGTGCAGTGACAATGTCGATTATTGTTGGATGAGAACAGGACTGCATGTGACCCATGGCATGGTGAACTGCATGCATTTCCGCAGTAAAGATGGTCACTGCTGGGGGAATCCGCTCAGCGTACGTCTCATCAGTACACACAAAGACTGAACCCACAACATCGTCGGATTTTGAGCCATCATTGAAGACAGGCACGAAATCGGGGTGGAGCGAGAGGTGCTCGTCAAAAGCTGCTGGTAAATAGGCACAGGTGTAGAGGACTCAGGCCACACAGAAAGAGACACATCAGCCATCCCCTGAGCTGCCTGCCAAGGAGGATCATGAAAAGCCTTGGTCACACCAATCATCGATAAAAATAGAATGAATACGTAATTCCCAATTTCGATGCACTGGCCAATAAATTACCTTGCACTATATCAATATATTGTCTAGCATTCATATTACCTTCAATAAAACCCATATCGCCAACTCCATTAAAAGTTGTGCATCCCCAAAACATTACACGACCACCGCCATGTTTCATAGGTCTTATGAAATGCATACATACATATCACTAAGCTGTTCTCTGTTTTTTGTTTCAAGGGAACTGTTTGGCTTATGCCACACATATTTCTTTCCAACCAAACCAAAAAGATTAAACTTGCTTCTGTCAGAAAATATTGCATTTTGCCAAAATTCTGCTGGTTTGCTGACATAGGCTTTGGAAAACTCAAATCTTTTTTGCCTATTTGTTTCACGGATATGTTTTGTTTTCTTTTTTTTTTCCTGGGTGTCCTGCCTCAAATATGTGCATCATGAAGAATATTACACTGCTGGACAATTACTAAGGATGGATCATAAACGGCTATATAGCGCATAAAAAAGTAAGTGTGGTTGGATGCCAAGTGAAATAAAATAATGTCAGAATGCCAGGACATTACAAGAAAGACAATTTATTGTGCTCTGAAATCCAGAAGGCTTTGGAACGTGTTCAAGGGACAAATAGGCCATTTTGTGCAAAATATCTAAACGTGAAAAAAATGCAATTACCGTCCGCAGGCGTTCCGGCGTAAGATGTCAATATGGGATATGGCCACCATGGAGGGTGATGCAAGATTCCACACGCCGTGTCATGCTTTGCACATTATCAAGCAGCTGTTGGGGTAATTTATCCCATTCCTCTGTCAGTGCACGGATGAGGGTGTCCTTGTTTATTGGATGGCATTGGCGACCAGCAAGGCTCCTCTCCAAAGCATCCCACACATTTTCAATGAGATTCAGATCTGGAGAACGTGCTGGCCATATGAGGTGTTGAATATCCTCGCTCTCAAGACACTCCTGGACAGCGACTGTTCGATGACATGTTGCGTTGTCGTCCATGAAAATGAATCTATCACCGACAGCACCACGGAACATGCGAACATGAGGTAGCAGAACATCATTAATGTATCGTTGGCCAGTCATAGTCCCAGTTGGAAGCGCATAGAGGGACGTACGGCCATTTATCATGATGCCAGCCCATACCATTACACTACATGTCGGATATCGGTCCCTTTCCTGTATGTTTGCTGGACAATATGCAGTACCACTATCGCGCCAGATCAGTTGTTGTCGACAATCAGACGATAGACTGTATCTACTCTCATCTGAGAAGAGGACAGCAGACCAGTCGTTATCAGTCCAATTGCGATGTTGATGGCACCATTGCAAACGGGCGGTACGGTGACGTCTGGACAATGGGATGCACACAACAGGACGGCGGGCGTATAGTCCTCCTTCATGCAAACGTCTGGCGACAGTTTTTCGAGAGATCCGCTTGCCAGTAGCAGCCATAAACTGATTTGCTACCTCACTAGCTGTGCTGCGCCGGTGTCTTTTTGTTGATAGCACTATGTACCGATCTTCTGCAGGTGTTGTACTGCGAACACGACCTCCCCGTGACGTTTGCTACACTCTCCATTTGTTTGAAATGATCTGCAAAGCCTTGAAACAACACTGTGGCTGACGTCGAACTCCCTGGCAACATCTGTTATTTTTCGCCCTTCTTCAATCTTGCCAATAATATGGCCACGTGTAAAATCATCTAGGTGATGTCGGGAAGACATACTGAAAATTGCAAGTTCGTAAATTGATTCTTTCCCTTTCAACTTTGCGTTTGAACAACAACGGTCAATACGCATCAAATCCTTTATATCTCTTATCAGTGCTATGACGTCACGAACAAGTTCGGCAATCCAAAATTTGCATACGCACAACACGTCTTACTGTATCCCGCACTTATGCTAATTTCCACATTTTCGTGCCTTCCATTTTATGGTTTCTATCATTGCATTTGTCATCCGTCCTTAGCAATTGTCCGGCAGTGTATAAGTGTATTAAGCACTGCCTATTACCTTAACTACTTACTGCTAAATGAAATTGAAATTTGGTCTAAAAATCTCAGGGTTATATAGTTTTGATAAAAAAATAAACATAAAAAAGAATAATCTAAAGCAACTTATGGGAATTTTACTAGGAAATATTTTCATTAATAGCAAATTTTCGGAGAAAACTCTTCTCCTTCTTCAGGCTGTCTTGTTGTTGTCACTTTTTACTTGTCACTATCACGGTTACGGTTTACCTTGACGGTTACCGTTAACCTTGACGGTTTAGGTTATTTTTTAACAAATGCTGCCAGATGTTAGGCAGGGAAAATCCTTTGCAGTCATTGATGATGGAATTTTGATTTTTCTCAATCTCTATTCCTTCTTTCAGTTTTCTTTTTTGGAAATTGCTTTGGAAACTGATTACTTTAAGGGAATTCCAATCCATGCTGTGCCCAGTTTCTCTAACATGCCTATCTAATCCAGTCTTGTTGGAGCAATTTTTTATAGCTGCTTTATGCTCAGCTATACGAGTTTCTAGTCTGCGACTTGTTTCACCTATGTAAGATAGTCCACAACTACAATTTACTTCATAAACTACTCCTTGCATTTTTTAAAATATCTTCTTCTCTTTGAACTATTTTAGGGAAAAAATTTTTAACTTTGTTCTCTAAACTTGGAGCTAGCCTAATATTGTATTTTTTACTAATTCTCTTTAAAGCCTCAAATAAACCTTTGTGATAAGAAATGTTTCTAGTGAATTTTACTTGTTGCTTTTGTGGGTTCTTCGTACCATTAAAATTCAGAAGCTTCTCAATTTCTTCTTTAGGATAGTTATTCTCTGCAAGTATGACTTTAAGCTCTTCTTTTTGGGCTTCTTTTTTATCTGCAGTAGAAACTATTTTATTAATTTTTTCTAAAAACTGACTTGCTACATTTTTCTTAATAGAAACTGGATGATACGAATTGAAATCCAGTAGTCTTTTAGTATTCATTGGTTTTTTATACCAACTAGTGAGGAATTTTTCATCTTCATAATAGATAGTAATATCTAAGAAGTTTATTCTTCTTTCTTTTTGAAGTTCAATAGTGAACTTAAGGGAATCATCTAATTCATTGAATGAGTCTAGAATTCTTTCTGGAACAATTTCTGAGCTATCTATTATAAATAAGATGTCATCCATGTATCTGATATATAAGCAGAAGTATGTGGGTTGTACTAGTATCTTTTCTTCTAGTTTTCCCACATAATAGTTAGCTAAGATTGGGGAGAGTGGGGAGCCCATTGCTAGCCCCGATTTTTGAATGAAAAAAAGTTTTCCCAAATTGAAAGTAGTTGTTTTGCAAAGAGAAAGTAAGCATTTCAAAAATTCCTACTAATATGTTTTTTTCCTTGTTGTGAAAAACTATTAGGTCTGCCAAGTCTTCCGCTATAAAGTCTATAAGTTGATCTATATTAATGTGAGTATACATAGACACTATATCTAAACTACCCATAATAGGAGAATCTAATTTAGGAAGAAGTTCTAGTTTTTCTTTTAGCTGCATTGAGTTTTTAATCAAGTTAGGTGGCTCTTTTAAAAGATTCTGAAGGTGTGACTTTAAAAAATAGTTTAGATTTGAAAGAATAGAGTTTTTTTAGTCTATTATTGGTCTAATTGGTTGGTGTTCTTTATGCAGTTTGACTATTCCATATATTTGAGGTAATCTGAACTGTAATTTTGAGAATTGTTTATAGTTTTCTGGAAGCTGGTTTTTCTTTTTTTGAAGTGAAATAAGCTTAGAGACTTTTTTAATCAAATCTGGTAGTGGGTTTTCTTTTACTTCTTCATACATAGGGTTTTTTTAGTTCTTCTTCCATCTTTTCTAGATAATCTTTCTTATCCATAATAGTAATCAACTTACTTTTGTCTGTTTTCACAGCAACTACACTTTCATTTTTTCTGAAATCTTTAAGAGCTTTTAATTGACTATTATCAAAATTTTTTTGAGGTTTCCTTACTTGCTTCTGGAATTTTGTAAGGCTATTGTAGTAATCTTTTCTGAGGAGGTCTGCTTTAATTTGGTCCTCTTTTTCTAAAGAGCTGCAAATGCTTTCCAATTCAATTACCAATTTTTCTGGATTTATTTTTTTCTTTGGATAGATTGAAATTACTTCCTTTATTTATCACTTGTAATAATTCTTGGCTAACTCCAGTAGCAGTGTTGTCCTTTACATGACTAAGAACTGCAGTTTTTTTGTTTTTACTGGAATAGTTTTTCTTCAAAAATTTCTCTTCTTTAAGGTTCAGCTTTTTAACAAATTTCTTATTTTTGTTTCTTACTCCAATTTTTAGCCAGTCATCCAATTCTGCTTTTACTGTATCCCTTAAGATTCCAGAAATTTTCTTTTCATTTTCTACTTTTACTTTTTTATAATAAGCAACATTTTTATATTTTGCTTCAATACTTCTTTTTAACGTTTTTTGCTCTATTTTTCTTACAAAGTTGGCTGAAAGTAAATCTTTAAATGGTTTTCTAAGTCTAAATGAATTTGGAATAAAGTTAATTACCTTGCAATTTTTCAGGAACTTGATTTGAGCTATGGATCTTTCCATCTTCAATGTAGCATGTTGAACTTTCTTGATTGTTTGCCAAGTATCTGACCCATACTCTGTTCTAATTCTTTGAATAAAGCTCATGTTGAGAAATGGCTTCCTAGTTTAATTGAATTAATAATCTAAAGCAACTTATGGGAATTTTACTAAGAAATTTTTTCATTAATAGCAAATTTTCGGAGAAAACTCTTCTCCTTCTTCAGGCTGTCTTGTTGTTGTCACTTTTTACTTGTCACTATCACGGTTACGGTTTACCTTGACGTTTACCGTTAACCTTGACGGTTTAGGTTATTTTTCAACAAATGCTGCCAGATGTTAGGCAGGGAAAATCCTTTGCAGTCATTGATGATGGAATTTTGATATTTTTCAATCTCTATTCCTTCTTTCAGTTTTCTTTTTTGGAAATTGCTTTGGAAACTGATTACTTTAAGGGAATTCCAATCCATGCTGTGCCCAGTTTCTCTAACATGCCTATCTAATCCAGTCTTGTTGGAGCAATTTTTTATAGCTGCTTTATGCTCAGCTATACGAGTTTCTAGTCTGCGACCTGTTTCACCTATGTAAGATAGTCCACAACTACAATTTACTTCATAAACTACTCCTTGCATTTTTAAAATATCTTCTTCTCTTTGAACTATTTTAGGGAAAAAAATTTTAACTTGTGAAAAAGAAAAACCTTTAACCTCATCAATTGAGATGAAATGAAGAAAATAATAGCTAAAAAAAATTTGGAATAAAATAATAGCTAAAAAAAATTGCGACCGTCAGCTTCCGCCTGGAGTACCGCGTAATACGGCTTTGGAAACGAAGCAGGGGGCATTAAAATATACGTAAAGATGTGGTATTAGAAAAAAAAATTGAGATAATGCCATCTAGAAGTAAAAAAGATAAATAAAATAAAATGAAATGTGACCGTCGACTTCCGAAATGTTGCAGAAACGGAAGAAAATGTTGCAAACGCTTCACAAATATGGATTTTGTAAAAAAAAACAAATTTTTTTAAAAAGCAATTTAACTGAAATGAAGCTATCTGAAGCCAAAACACACAAAAACTGCGATCAATTTCTGGAACATATCGTAATGCGACCATGAAAAAACGGAAGACTGACGATAAAAATGTGTAAAAATATGGTTTAAAAAAATAATAAAGAGGAAGAACAAAAAAAGGCACCTTATCAATCTAACTGAATACTGAAGTGAAGCTATCTGGAAGCAAAAGGGGAAAAAAGTTGCGACATCAACTTACGGAAAGCCGATGGCATCGGAAACAGAGAAAACGCTTTAAAAATATGGTATGGCTTGGGAAGGGGGGGTCGTCTTAATTTAACTTTCAGTTAGATTAAAATTCAGGCCTCCATGCCCCCTCCCCTCAAAAGTGCGCCCATTATCTTCCGAAATGTTTATATGCCCTTTTAATGCACATCAAACTCGCATGGTGTGTTAAAAGGGCAAAAAATATCACTTCACAGATTCAAAGCTCAAGAAAAGCAATTATACCTCATCAAGTTGAAGTTATCTGTTTGAAAAATATGGAAGAATGAAAGCTAAGATAAAATGATGGGGAATCTATAGATTATAGTTGTCTGCGTGATCTATCGATTACAGCTTAACATCTTAAACAGGAGCCAACATTAAAAATGTGTAAAAACTTCCCTTACTTTGTTTTAAAATTTAAAGAAATCTTAAAAAACAATTAATGCTAAGAAAATAGAAAAACAGTCTGCAAACCTTTTCGAGAATCTGCAACAGGTGTCGCTGCGTCTCGCTGTTTCTACTCCCGGGCCGACAGCTTAAACCAAATAGTGTAATCTTCGATGCTTCTGCAATCTGACAGGTTAGTCATGTGACTCAGAGGATTTCATCATGTTTCTCTGCTTGAAACACACAGTTCAGGATAAAAGCTGACAGAATTTATAAATGTGATCAAAGCAGAAAATTTCAGAGTTTGCTTTTATTAAATTACAATTTGTTTTGATGAACTCAAAGTAATGACTGCAAATTACGAAATTTGAAGTAAAAAAAAAGCTGGGCGCCAAGATCAAATTTCTAGCCGCTCAGTAATTTTCCAGTCCTGGGATAAAGTTTTTGATGAACATAGATAGTTAGAAGTGGAATTCACTGATCACTGTAGTTTGCATTAAGTGCATTTTGTGAGAGCAGTTAAAAAAAATGAATGACTGCAGCAAAAAATGCAGAGAAGATTTTCAATCAGTAAAAAAATGGACATTTTGTCGCAGCTTGATACGGAACCAGAGATGCCAACATCTGAAGGAAGTCATAGTAGTCCATACATGCTGCGCCCGTAGTTCTTCCGTAGTCAAGTCAAGTTCCCACATTAAAATTTGCAGGGTAGCATGCATATTTCCCAGAATACACTGCTACATTTTTAGCAACATGTTAGTCTCGATCGGGGACAATACTTGGATAAATTTTGCAACATATTTAAGTCCCCTTAAAATGGGGAAAAAAACTTGAGTAAATACACAAAAAATACATACCATTTCAACTCCACCTTTTAATAAATATGTTATGTCATAAGTGTGATGCCACACACTTATGGTTATTCCTCCTGTTTTTTAGAGTGAAAATGCCGACCGCAATCGTCTTTTCCGCTGTGTGAGATTGAAAAATCAACAGCACACGGGAAACAAAACACCATGGGTTTTGGATACCCGAGATGATTTTAGACACCGAAATTCTTGCGAATAACTCTATTTGAATTTTTGACTTTTTTGCTTTTTAGATCCAAGAATATTAGTAGAGACAGGTGGCCATTTACCCAACGCTATTGCAAGTAAATTCGTACACGACAATCACAATGGGAGCAAAGACAGATAAATTAGCTTTGAAAGGATACACACACACACACACACACACACACACATCACTAAGCTGTTCTCTGAGATTCAGAGGTTAGCTCCAAAAAGAAATACAAACTTTCAGATATTTTTATTTATTGTTGTCGTATCAAACTTCTCCATTTACGGCGATCTTGACATACAACTCGTGCTTCACTGATATCCATTACATGCTGTACACAAGATCTTTTATACTTCGTATTCATAATCGTTTTCTCATGCAGACACTCCTGAATCCGATCCACCCATGTCTTCCTTGTACTTTCCTCTGCCTTTCCTTCCTGCCACTTGGGCTGAAAAGATTTTCTTAGTAAGCATTTTATCATTCATTCTTTCAACATGGCCAAACCACCGAAGCATATTGGTCTCCACATTGCTAACAACATTTTGCTTCATATCACACAACTGCAACACATCTTCATTCCTCACACAATCAGATCGTGTCTTGCCACAAACCCCACATAAGTAACGCATTTCTTCAGCACACAAACAACTCCTATGTTTCTTCTGCAGTACCCAGGTTTCACTGCCATACATCAGAGTAGGAGCAATTACAGGTTCATGCACAGCCATGCAGGACTCTCTAGAGAATACATCATTCCTTTGAAAACCTCCCAGAGCAGCTATGACTTTCAAAGAAGAATTCACTCGCCTACTGATTTCACCATCCAACTTGTTCTCTCTGTCAAACATGCTTCCTAAATACACAAACTCACTCACCTGGTCAATCACAGTGCCATTTATACTTACATTACATTCAGTGCTACCCGCTCCTCTTCTCTCGAATACCATAACTTTGGTTTTTCCCTTATTTATACTCAGTTTGAATTTCATGCAAACTTCGTGCATCCGAGTCAACATACTCAGCAAATCACTTTTGCTCTCTGACAACAGGACAGTGTCATCAGCATGCAGCAATCTGCACACACGGATATCACCAAGACATAAACCACTATTATCTATTTTGGCATCACGCATGCATGCGTCCATAAATATATTAAACAGCCATGGTGACATTACACAACCTTGTCTAACTCCTACACCAATGGAAAACCATTTTGATAAAACACCATTCACTCGTACAGAAGCTCTACTACCAGCATACATGGCTTTTACACTATTAAGTAGATTCCCAGTAACACCATATTCATTCAATACCTTCCACAAAACTGTCCTATTCACTCGGTCGTAAGCTTTCTCTAAATCTATGAAGGCAGTAAAAACTTTACTTTTCCATCATCGTGCGTAATGCAAAAATCTGGTTAGTGCAGCCTTTACCAGGCATAAAACCACTCTGAACATGAACATCCTACACTTTCAATGATGTAAGACCTCGTACTTTTTCAATAACAACCTTACCAAACACTTTACTTTCCCTGGCACACTCAGTAGGCTAATACCACGATAGTTCTTGCATTCAGTTTAATCACCTTTTCCCTTATACAAGGGAACAATAATAGCATCCTTCCAATCCAGAGGGATCATTCCTAACTCCCAGCACAACTGGCAAATTTCAGTTAACCAGTCAATTATAGAGTCACCACCATGTTTCAACATCTCTGCAGTTATGCCATCAACTCCCGGAGCCTTACCATTCTGAAGAGATTTTAGAGCTTTACACACTTCTTCTCTTGAGATCCCTCCTGTGCTTTCATCCCTCATTGTGACATCATCTGCGTCTGTCTCAGAATCATCTTTGCTTTCCTGATCTAATAACTCACAGAAGTATTCACCCCATCTGTCACTTAACTCATTGGGCTCCCATATAATTTCCCCAATCTCATTCTTCACACAACTTACAACTTTGTTTCCCCTATTTTTCCTGAGTCTCATGTACTTCCAGGACTTTCTATCTTTCCAAAAGCCAGTTCATGCCTTTCCACTTTCTCCCTCCTATCTTTTGACTTACTGTGGCGAACCAGCTTAGCAGGCAGCTTTACACTTCTTACAGAGATATTCATCCACAGAGACTCTACCTTGCAACATCCCCAAATAGGCTTCCTTCTTTCTCTTTACTGCCTCTTCAATCTCACTATTCCACCAAGCATCACCTCTATTGTTACCCACTATTGCGGTGCCACAGACCTCTTTAGCAGCAGTGACAACACAGTTCTTAAAACATTCCCACTTCTTTTCTACATCCCTCTCACCAGACTTCAGATCCTTCAGTCATTCTCTAAGTAAGTCAGAATACCGCTGATGATCTTCAAGGAGCCTATCAACCTTTATTCTTTCTATCCTGGGTCTCTTCCTATTCCCTTTCCTCCAACCAACATTAAGTTTCACTCGTGACACTACCAAGTAATGATCAGAACCAACATCCGCAACGCTGATCGAACAACATCCGCAACGCTGATCGAACAACAATGTTTCAAACGCTGATCGTAGACAACAAAATCTATCACACTCTTTTGACCAAGAGTACGATTTTTCCAAGTATGTGTGTGGATCTACTTGTGGTTGAAAAATGTATTAGATACACACAAACCATTCTCAATGCAGAGTTCAATTAATCTTTCACCATTATCATTCACACAAGGATCATTAAACTTACCCAGAACATTGTCAGAAATCGCATTCTGCACACCTACTGTAGCATTGAAATCCCTGCTATTATAACTTTTTCTTTAGCACCAAACTGGCTCAAAACAGCTTTTAGCTCATTCCATAAATCTTCTTTCTTATCAGAAGGTTCCGAGTCACAAGGAGCATACACTACAACAATTACTCTTCTCTGAAGTTTCACTTTCAAACGAATCCAGAGAATTCTCTCACTTACACAACTATAGTGAATCAAGTTGTTCTTCATCTTTTCACTTAAAATCACACCTACACCAGGCTGTCCTCTCATATTATCCAATACTCCAGACCACACACTCACCGTGCCATTCACTTCTTTTACCCCAATTTCCTTCTTTTTGGTTTCACTTACACACAGCACATCCAGTCTATATTTATTCATCTCCTCAATCACCTCACTCATCTTGCCATTTATACCTCTAGTATTCCATACACCAATCTTACATTCACTCAGCCGAGATCTCTTTCTCATATGCCGTTTAGAAAGCCCAGGTCGATTCCGTGGTGGACTGTCCTTCTCAAGTGTGGTAGGTCCACCATATCCCACACTTGAGTCATTCTTAATATTTCTTTTTGTCTTTTTAATCAGGTAAGTACATCAGTGTGGGGGATTAGCCCACAGCTGAGGGTTCCAGTTGGTCATTCAACCTAAGGATTCTGTAACAAAACCCAGCGAGTTGGGGTCTTTTTGCCAATGTCACACAGAACTAGCTTGCACCTCTCCAAGATTCACAGAGGCCCTAGTTGCTGTTGTGTGTGCCATTGTTACCACGGAGCGCCCCGAGGAGGCAAACCCATCGCTCACTATGACCGCCCGTAGTGAGCGATGGGTTTGCCTCTTCGGGGCGCTCCTAGCTTTATTATGTGGATATAGAAAATTAGCATTAAATGCTTATGATACGAATAAAACTAATCAAAAAGGTATTTTAAATTGAATAAATAAATCAATTCTGGAAAAAAAGGATAAAATAAAAAGGCAATGCAAATAAAATAAATTACAATAAAAATCCATGCAACGTTTCATTAACACAATAGAAGTTTTCTACTATGATGCGGGAAGTAAAATGTCACAACTTAAAACACAAATGAGTAATGAAGCAAATCCATCAAAAAGAAAAAAAAAAAAGAAAAAAGAATTAAAACTGAAATTAAAAGATTCCAAACGAAGAATTATCTGGGGAAAACAATCTTTAAAACAAACTATTAAGCAAGAAAGAAAGTTCTTGTGAATCTCACAAGATAAAATAAAACATCTCTTTGTTCAGCAGAACATTTTTACAAGAGAAAAAAAAAGAACTGCACTTCGCAAATCTGTCAAAGTAACGTAAACAATTAAGCTCTCTGCCGACATCGAGGAGCGTGGGAAAATAGGTCACAACTGGCGCACACACCCAGCAGCTAAAAAACGTCTCATCACAGCAGCAGTGAGCAGCTACTGCTGCTAGAAGTTTTCTTTGGCTTGTTGCCAAAGACACATGGAGAGATTTTCTCTTGCTCTGGGCAGAATATACTGCGCGCGAAGAACAAACTCCCGTGGAGGTAACATAAAACAAGCAATAACAGCGTCCACACATCGTGGTATCTTAGTTATGTGCTCTGCCGGAAAAAACAAGCATTCAGGATTTCTTTGATTCACAATTTTTTTTCTTCGATCTGATGACTATTTGCTCAGAGCAGTTTGTTTTGTTTTTTTTTCTTTTTTTCCCTGATATCCCGACCGCACCTTATTTAGGCGAAACAAATATGCAATAGCAATTAATATTACTATTTAAATTATATTTCAGCAAAAAAAAAAATGATTCACTGAAACACGCGACCGCTGTAAACATGGAAATTCCAACGAATAATATTCCTTGTACTGCTGCGAATTTTTTTTTTCTTTTTCACACCACTGGAACTGGAAGCCACTGAAGCACGCTTCATAACTACAGCAATTCACATCACACCACAACTAATCAACTTTCAACTTAACAACAAGAACAGAAAATGTGGAATCGACTCCAGTCTACCCCCGTCCTCCAACAACTTACGTTAGTGGGCCGCGGGTGGCCTAGTGGGCAGCATTCATGACTGTCATGGAAAGGACCTCAGGTTCGATCCCAGCAGGTACAAACGCTCAATCTACTAAATATCTGCCGGGCGTCGGATGGGCACGTTAAGCCATCGGACCCCGGGTACTGCCCCCCCCCCCCCCAGTAATAAGTATGGGCGTCTTCCTCCCCCTTTCTACTTCGCTTCCATGCCACTTTCCTATCGGGCACTCTAGCCCAAATCTCCTAGCTTCCTATTTCTAAGGGTTGTTTAAGACCTGGGGTCAGACACTCCCTTCCTAAAATCCTCTACATAAAAAAAAAAAAAAAAAATTACGTTAGTTCAGGACGCGGTTAATGTTTTCCCGAAGTTAACAGACGTCGTGCATTACGAACGCCATCCCACGGCAAGCCAGGTACAAAGTCACGTGATCATACAGAATGATCTCCGCTGCAACATTTCCGCTTGCTTGTCGGCCAGCCAAACATGCTTGCTGTGTGATGGCTTTGTGACATTACCGCAAGAATCACTACATTTGACTATGCTAGACTTTTTTTTTTTTCAAATAATTTAAAAAAAAAGTTTTCCGGAAATATCCGAGATTTTTGGAAAAATCCGTAGTTTTTCACACCTTCTCCGTAAGTCCGTAGTTTGAACATGATATCCGTAGAAACTACGGAGGATCCGTAGTACTTGGCATCTCTGCGGAACCAGGATCACAGGCTGCTGTAGCAGAGAAACTCTGAATTTCCAAGTCAACCTTGTATACCATAGTGAAAAATAGAAAAGAAATTGAAAGCTGTGCATCAAAGTGTGGGAAATTTTGGAGTAAGAGGAAATCTATGAAAGCATTGCCCCTGAGTGAGTTGGAAAACGCTCTTGTCACTTGGTTCCAATAAACGTGGGCTAGTAATTTGTCTATTAGTGGATCACTTCTAAAGGAAAGCAGTTTACTTTGCCCAGAAACTTCAAATAAAGGAATTAAACGCATCAAATGGATGGATTGATTATTTTAAGCAAAGGCATAACATAGTGTACAGAGCTCTTATCAGAAGAAAGCAAGTGTTGATCCAGTGAAGGCACAAACGTGGAAAAAGTAACAGCTGCTGCAAATTATTGAAGGATACAGGCTGTTGACATTTTTAATGCTGATGAAACTGGACTGTTTTATAACCTGCAGCCAGATAAAACACTGCGAAATCAAAAGACAGAATCACTGTTCTTCTAGCTGCCAATGCAGATGGGTCAAAAAATTGCATTCATTAGTTATAGACAAATCTGCTAAATCATGTTGCTTCAAAAATGTGAAATCTTTGCCCACCAAATATGAAGCAAATAAAAAGTTGTGGGTTACCACAGCTTTATTCAAAAATTATGTAGAAACCTTGGATACTCAGATGCAGGCAAAAAAGGGAGTCCTTTCATTCATGATCAGTGTGCTGCACATCATCAGGTAAACAATCTGAAAAATGTTCAAATTATTTTTCCCCAGCAAAGTGTACTAGTGAATTGCAACAACTGAATTTGGGTGTCATTAGGTCTTTTAAAGCCCATTATCAAAAGCTTCTCATACAAAAAGTACTTTCTGTTATTGATGCAAAGGACGATGCATCTAAAGTTAAAGTAAACATTCTTGATGCAATTTACTTCGTGCAACAGTCGTAGAATGCAGTTACGGCAGATACCATTAAAAACTGCTTTAACAAAGCAGGATTCTCAGGTTGTGAAGAAGAAAGTGGGTCCAATACCGAAAATCCTGCTGATAATTTTGTGGATACGATCTTGCAGAATGGAATGAAATTGCCTCATCAGGTATTGTTTTCTGATTATGTTGATTGTGATTCAAATGTGCATACTTGTCAAATTCAATCCCTTGATGATGTTTTGGATAAACAGATCAGACTAAATGCATCAGATTCTGATCAAGAAGATGAAGCAGAACTGAAAGTTAGCTGCTTTAGTGAGGCTGCTAATGCAGTGATGGAAAGTTGCAAAACCATTTTTGGAGCAGCAAAATGCATTTTTGGAGCAGCAAAATGCATTTTTGGAGCAGGTAAAATACGTTTTTGGAGCAGCAAAATGCGTTTTTGGAGCTCAGGTGAAATACATTTTTGGAGCAACAAAATGCATTTTTGGAGCAGGTAAAATATATTTTTAAAGCAGATAAAATACATTTTTGGAGCAGCAAAATGTATTTTAGGAGCAACAAAATGCATTTTTAGAGCAGATAAAATACATTTCTGGTGTAAGAAAACATTTTTTAGAGCAGGTAAAATATTAGTAGATAAAACAAGCTCTTAAGCAAGAAATGTTTTGGATACAGATGTACTCTACTCAAATTTAAAACATCTTGCATTGAAATACACACACACATATATATGCAAACATTTTAGTTTTCAAATAGATCAAAAAATTTGTAACCATAGCAGGATTCTATTATTAATCATTTATTTTACAAAAAAATTTTAATTTTTTGCTGCTTTCCTCAATATTTAATTTAAGATAGTTAGCAATGTTTTGTTTTGCTTCTTTTAATAGTATCTGTCCACTTTCTATTGCACTCATGTGTTTTTTTTTTTTTTGTTTTGTTTTTTATGCCACATTCAATGTTCATCTCAGCATTGTTTAACATTTTATGAGGGAATCCAACTGCTGCAAATGTTCAGCTTCTTCCCATTTCAAATCACCTTGCAAACATTCAATTTCTTCTCTTTTTTTGCTTGTTTTGATGCATTTTTCCAGCACTAATCTGCTCTTGATATTTTTTTCAGGATTCTTTATAAGCCGTCAGAAGTTTTTTGGTTACATTAATTTTACTCACATCTCCACTTAATCTTTTGACATGATCTTTGTGCTTCTTGCTCTCCGCATGACACCTACAATCATCGCGGCCGCCTTGCGACAGGCTAAAATCGCAGCCACGTGGCTTATAAAATGTGATTCAGCAAAACTTTAGATGCTTCATGAAAAGGCCATTCTTTACTATACATACCGCGATACACTTGATGATAAGTTTTATCTGATTTCGTTCTTTTTGTTGCCATAGCTGTTTCACTGCTACGTTTTGTTTCATTACGTTTTAATATAAATTAACCCTTTCCACTCAAACAACTTTTCACCCATACTCACACAGAACTCGCATTTTTTTTTTCTTTTCTGCAGTAGAAGCCACAACTAGCAGTGAAAGCTCAGCTTTAGCTCGCCAGCCCCGACATACGAGCTATAGAGGCATCATCAACGTGGCGGCTGACACCCGACCTATTCGGCAAAAGAAATGTCTCGCGAGCATCGACATGCAAGCTATAGAGGCGTCATCAGCATGGAGGGTGCCACCCGACACGGGCGATATTCGGCGAAAAAGAAATGTCTTGCTAGCCCCGACCCACGAGCTATATAGGCGTAATGAGCACAAAGGATGACAGCCGACATGCAAGCTATTGGGCGAAAGAGAAATGTCTCGCGAGCGCCAACATGCGAGATTTAGAAGCATCATTGGTATGGAGGGTGACACCCCACATGGGCAATATTCCGCGAAAAAGAAATGTCTTCCTGGCCGACCCATAGAGGCGTAATGAGCACAAAGGATGACACCCAACACACAAGCTATTCGGCGAGAAGAAATTACTCGCGAGCACCAACATGCAAGTATAGAGGCATCATTGGCATGGAGGGTGACATCCGACACACGAGATATTTGGTGAAAAAAATGTCCTGCAGGCCACGACATACGAGCTATAGAGGCGTCATAGATATGGCGGATGACACCCGACCTATTTGGCGAAAAAGAAATTCCTCGCGAACGCCGACATCCGAGCTACAGGGGCGTCGTAGGCGTGGCAGATAACACCACGACATGCAAGCTATTCGGTGAAAACGAAATTCCTCTCGAGCGCCGACATGCGAGCCATAGAGGCGCCATCGGCAGGAGCGGGTGACACCCGACACGCAGATGACGTTTCTTTCTTTATCCGGTGAAAAGAAACGTCTCGCGAGCCCCGACATGCAAGCTATAGGGGCGTCATCAGCGTGGCAAGTGACACCCGACCTATTCGACGAAAAAGAAATGTCTCGCAAGCACCGAAATGCGATATATAGAGGCGTCATCGGCATGGCGGTTGCCACCCGACACGTGCGATAATCAGTGAAAAATAAATGTCTCGCAAGCCCCGACCCACGAGATAAAAAGGCGTAATGAGCGCGGCGGATGACACCCGACATGCAAGCTATTCGGCGAAAAAGAAGTGTCTTGCGAGCGCCAACATGCGAGATATATAGGCATCATTGGCATGGAGGGTGACACCCGACATATTCAGCGAAAAAGAAATGTCTCGCAAGCCTTGACATACGAGTATAGAGGCGTCATAGACATGGCGGATGACACCCGACCTATTAGGCCAAAAAGAAATTCCTCACTAGTGCGGACATCCGAGCTATAGAGGCGTCGCGGATAATACCCGACACGCAAGCTATTCGGTGAAAACGAAATTCCTTGCGAGCCCCGACATGCAAGCTATAGGGGCGTCATCGGCGTGGCGAGTGACACCAGACACGTGCGATGTTCGGCGAAAAAGAAATGTCTCGCAAGCCTTGACCCACGAGCTATAGAGGTGTAATTAGCGCGGCGGATGACACCGACACAAAAGCTATTCGGCAAAAAAGAAATGTCTCCCGAGCGCTAACATGCGGGATATAGAGGCATCATTGGCATGGAGGGTGACACCCGACATATTCGGCGAAAAAGAAATGTCTCGCAAGCCTCGCATACAAGCTATAGAGGCGTCATAGACGTGGTGGATGACACCCGACCTATTCGGCGAAAAAGAAATTCCTCGCGAGCGCTGACATCCGAGCTACAGAGGCGTCACGGATAACACCCGACACACAAGCTATTCGGTGAAAACTAAATTCTTTGCGAGCGCCAACATGCGAGCCATAGAGGCGCCATCGGCATGGCAGGTGACACCCAACACATAGATGATGTTTCTTTTTCTTTATCCGGTGAAAAAGAAACGTTTCGCAAGCCCTGACATGCGAGCTATAGGGGCGTCATCGGTGTGGCGAGTGACACCCGACCTGTTGGAGGAAAAAGAAATGTCTCGCGACCAACGACATGCAAGCTATAGGGGCATTATCGGAGTGGCGGGTGAGCTATTCAGTGATTTCGTAATGTCGGATGTCACCCGATCTTCGAGTGGAATGGGTTAAAACGTTTGCACCGAAATTTTCACAAGCACAAATCCACATGCAATCAATGTAAAGATTTAGTTGGCAAAAGACACTAAGCTGAGTTCCCTCTCGACTTTTGCACACGGTACTCTCAAACGGCTGTATGGGGAATCATGTTACAAACTCCACCTCCATTGGCGGGGGAAGTCATAACATCGAAGGCGCATAAGGGACTACCTGTAAAGTGCGGGTTTTTTTCGACTAAAAGACGGTGAAATAATAGAAATTGCGTGCAGGGATCTTGTGAGGGCTTTTCCGTAGTTTTTTCAGGTGACTTCCATAAAACCGGAAGATGCAGCAATGGAGTGAAAATCCGTAAAAGTCTGAATACCTATGAATCCTTTAGAAACAGAACCATTGGCATCCTGCCATGGGAGAGCCATTTTCAGTCGTCCTCTGCGTCAACGAAATAGCTAATGACTGACCTTAAGCTGTATTTATGTAATCGCGCACCTTGCCCGGAATGAAATAACTGCGCTATCCCAAAGAGCAGGGAGCAACATATAAACAATCTCAATTGCACAGCACTCTGAAAGACCGTCAAAAACTATCAGTAAACAATCTTCATCAGGATTTCATAACGTACAGCATCATTTCTCCTACATACCACGTGATTACAACGAAACTTTTCCTCCATAAGCAAAAACAATTTAATTTCCTACATCGCGAAAATTGTTGTTTTTTCGTCACTTTTGTCGAAAAAACAACGAATTAGAAGGTAGGTGAAAAACATTCCGAAATTTTGGAATTGGCGGTACAGTACGTGTTGATTAAGCGTCGTTTTCACCAAGTTATGTGTAGACCTTAAAAAATCGTCATTCGATTCGACGTTTAAAACGGCATTTTTTGCCGTGAAGTTTTTTTTTTGCTTGGCAATTTTTGCTGTGGATTGCCATTTTGGTGCAGTTGGGCACAAATATTAAAATTTTTCGTAATTTGTAGCAGTTTGGCGCAAGATAATGAAATTGGCGCAGTTCGGCGCAAACTTTCCATCACTGCAAATGGTTATAGAATGTGCTAAAAACTACTTGATGTGCTTTGATATTAATAATGACATTTTTCATGCACTTCATAAAACTGAAGCTGTAATTTATAAGGCTAAACATTCAGAAAAAAATAAGCAATCTTCTCTAAAGCATTTCTGTTCTACGGTGTAAAAAGTTAATCAACACACATTCTCTCACGAGTAAAAGCCGTCTTTGTGCGGATAATTAAAAGTAAAATAAAACTCGGCTTAGCTTAAATCAAATTAACTCATATTATGAGACATCAATTTAATAAAACCTTATGATATTTTAAAAACATTAAATTGATGTCTCATAATATGAGTTAATTTGATTTAACCTAAGCCAAGTTTTATTTTACTTTTAATTATCCGCACAAAGACGGACGGCTTTTACTCGTGAGACATAGTTTGTGCGACTCATCAGTATTGGAACACACATTCTGTTTTTACAAGTTAATTAGTACTAACTGATGTCCTGTTTCATGCAGTTTATAATCAGGGCTCGACAAAACCCGGGCCCCAGGTCGCCATGGCGCCTAAAAATTTCATGCGGGCGACAAGAATTTTTTGCGTTTAATTTATGTATTTAACAGATGTGGTTTTCCTATTCTGAAGTGGGAAAATCTACTTTGTCAATGTTTTTACTGTAATTAAATTGATGAAAATGGCAAACAGCTTTTGCGTGAAGAGGGAAGTCCCGGAATTTACCAGTGACTAACTATATCAGTGCGTCTGTATCTGTCACATACAAAAACTGCTCTGTAGTTAGAGCGCTGAAGCGTTCAAGGCACCAGCTGTTATCAAGGTCTCCTCTGTGGGTCAGGTCGTGACCTTCGGTTGAGGTGATCTGCTAAAGTAGGAAGAGCTTGCTCGCCGCAGAGTTAGTGGCGTCTGCCACTGCAAGCACTTACAGAGCATGTATTCTGGTATGATTGTGATCAAAATTATTAGAATGTCAGGAAGGTACTTTATGACAACTACACAGGGTCAGAATAAAAATAATTATCCTTTTCCTTTGTAGTACACTCCTATAACTAAAATTATAATTTTTCTCTTTAAAAACACTTCAATCAGGACTCGCATGTAGCTTCTAATATATTTAATTCTTCAGACTTATACAACTGCATGTGAAATAATTTATATACCTACTGGATTATTTTATTTTAATCTTTTTAGCATGTATAAGGCTGTGTGAAAGAGAAATTAATTCACCAGTGGTAATAACTTTACTTTTCCCCAATTGCTCTGTAATGGTTTAGCGGAGAGGGACTGTGTTATTTCCTTCAATGCTATTTTCGATGCTGGCTCAATTATTATTAATTACTAGTCATGAATCCCATATTCATAACGAGATTCTTCCACGTATTCGTGGAATTCCGCTTTTTTGCCATCATTTGGGTCATTTTCCAGACCGATGCAAAACTGAAGAGAATTTCTTGGGGGAGAGGGGCGTCTTTCCCATTTGGGGACGGTATATTCGTGTTTCGAAAGCGTAAGTTAACGGAGTTAAACAATTCTCCCCCACACACACAATAGTGGGGTTTTTTTCTCGCGATGTTTCTTATACCCAGTATTGTTGTCAAATATCATTTAATTCCATAAATATTTGTTTTTCAGCTTGAAAATTTTGCCAAAAACGGAAGTCAGGCGGAGTAAAGTTATCTCCCGTAATCATGATTCCACCACACAATGTTTCCCCTCTCCTGAGTTGTTAAATGTTATTCCCCTTGTGTTGTATTTAAGCTTCATAAGCGAGGGGGAATTTCCTAAAATGAAACTGAACAAGTTGGAAAATTTGTAAGAAATGATGCATGGTGTTCAAAAGCATTCATGTTCTCAAAGTTGCACCATTTATATGATGTATTTGTTAAGCTTTGATATCATGCAGTCGTGCAGGAAAGTTTTCAGCATGACAAATGAAATTGTCATCGGAGGAAAACAGAAAGAAAAGCGACAATGAAGAAATCGGGAAAGAATGATAGCAGAAAAAAATTAAAAATTACAGAATGAATGCTCTGCAGCTGCAGTCAACAAAAGAAATGGAAAGTAGTTCGCATTCTTGCTGCGAAATTTGATTTTTCACCCTGTTAAAAAGTTCCGCTTTCTTTTTTTTTTTTTTTTTTCATCTTTCGTTGGTCTCGTATGCATATTATTTCCCAAATTGCACAGTACAAATACTTGCCTTTATACCGTATTATTCCTCCATTTGCTCCTTATAAATTCATTACTCAGGTGGCTTTTATTAGTCTTCTATTATTTCCACATTTCCAAAAACAGCTGTTTAAATGCACTTTTATAACTTGCTATGATTTTTATAATTGTTACCTCTGCTTTATTTATGAGTAATAGTTGTGATAATATTTTCAGTACTTCTGAAATTGCTTCGTATTAAAGCATGCGGAGTGGCTTGTATTAGAAACTAGATGCCTTCAATGTAGCCTAGTGAAAGGTTGAAGTGGAGTACGTTCCTCATTATAAATGTAAAATAATAAACCACAGAAGTTATTACCATACTTCTGTGGTTTATTATTTTACATGAAACTGATTTCTTGTCAGATTGTACTTTGATGTAATCATTCCGCAGGCCTTTTCTTGGAAGTTAATATTTAAAAGTGCAACTGCAGATGGCTTTCCATTTTTCTGCTAGGAACTGCCTTTAATTTTTTCTGTTAAATGTTTTAAGGCCATCCAAAAATAAAGGAAAGCTGCTTTTCCCGCGCCACTTGATCCTACAGGTGGAACGCACGCATCAATAATAGCAAGTGTGCGTGCTCAAAGCAATTCCTCCTTTAGTGGAGAAGCACACTCTGCGCTTGGAAGTGGGAACTCGTAACTTATCGGGAGCAAATGGGCTGATGGCTGAAGCTTCGGCAATTACGCTTGTCGACAACTACTACCTTTGTTCAGCGGATTGAATTTTACATCATTTTTTTTTCTTCGGATTTAGTATGTTGCAACATAACTTTTAAGCGTCAAAGTTAGCTGAAATTCAGTTATGCAGGAAGAGTTTTGACCAGGCCCGTAGCCAGGCATAGAAATTACGGGGGGGGGGGGGCAGTAGGTCATTGAGGTCGGGCGGCTATCCTCTGGCTACGACCCTGGTTTTGACCTTTGTCCGTCTGGTTTCTTTTGCACCCTTCCTCTCCCGTGTGCCGCAAATCGGCAAAACAAAGCATGTGACTAACCATTGACCTGGGGAGAGTTGCAGCAGAAAACATTCCATTTATTTCTCTGTCTTCACTTTCATTGTTCCCCTTCTACCTTACTCTCCCTGCAGGCAGATAGCGTCACGAAAGGTCGCGTACCTGCAAACTGGTTGTCATTAACAGAGAACCCTTCTGTGGTGATAGTTCAACTTTAGTCACATTCTTACGCATTTTATTTTATTTTGGTTTCAAGATTCTGTTGTGTTTTTTAATCTCAGCTTTGTGTGTTTTATTCATTTCAAAAAATGAAACGAGCAGCTGCAAGCAGAGATTTGGAAAATGGGAAGCAATCCCGTTTAACAAGTTTTGTGATTCCACAAAAAAGGAAAGATCCTGAGCCTTCCATTTCATTAGAAGAAACTGAGGTGGAAGTTAGTACAGAAGATCTGAACCTCCATTCCCCTTCACTGAGTCAGGCATACAGTGGAAAAAGGAGGAAATTTCAAACAGCATGGTTAAAGGATTTACTGTGGCTTACTTTTAATGAAAGAACAGGTATAGCACAATGTGAAATATGTGCTGCATTTCCTGGGATAGCAGATGTCAGTTCTAAAGTGGTAAAGAGTTTTGTTGGACCTTTCAAACTGGAAACATTTAAAAAACATGAGAAGTCATATCAGCATCAGAAATGCATGGTAGTACAAAATGCAGAATTACATCCAGAAACTACCCCTATTGCAGTGTGTGTAAAAAAAATGAATCAAAAAATGTTTGAGCACATGAAATCTGTTTTTAATATTGCCTATTTCATTGCTAAAAATAATAAACCTTTTAGCGACTTGGAAGGGCAATTGTTATTGGCAGAAAAATTAGGTATTGAAGTCAGAAAAGAATATAACAATGACAAAAGATGTAAAGAATTTGTGTCTTATATTGCAGCAGGGATAAGAAATGAGCTGATTTGTGAACTGAAAGATCAGCATTTTGTAAGTTTATTGCTGGATGGATCAACAAACAAAGGAGGTGTAAAAGAACTTATATTATATGCAAGATATCTGAAAGACAAAGGAATAAAAGAAGTATATTTTATCTATCATTCCACTTGAAAGTGCAACTGCAGATGGATACATGAAAGCAATTTATAGTGAACTTGAAAGACTAGAGCTGTCAGAATGGTTAAGTTCCAATCATCTGATTGGTATTGGGACTGATGGAGCAGCCAGTATGATTGCTGAGAATGGTGTAGTCAGAAGATTCGTCAAACATTGAGCCATGTGGTGGGTGTTCACTGTATTGCACACCGATTAAACTTAAGTGTGTTGGGTGCTGTAAAAACTGTAAAATTCATTGATGACATTGATACAGTTCTTAAGAAACTGTACAAATTTTATCGGTCATCACCAAAGAGAATGCGTCAAATGAAGCAGGTATCTGAAATTTTGCAGGGCCAACTTTTAAAATTTCAATTTCTCTACAAAGTAAGATGGGTTGCCAGTAAAGTTGGTGCACTTGCTGCTCTGGTAAAAGATTGGAAGTGTGTGGTGGTACATCTTGAAGATATTTCTAATGAGAAAGGTGATGCTTCTGCAGTTGCAAGGGGTCTGTTGAAGAAACTGAAGGATTTCAGGTTTGCCCATATGCTACACTTTCTGTTAGATTATCTTATTGTATTTAAGAACCTGTCTCTCATATTTCAAAGGCAAGAACTTTTCATGAGTGCTGTTGAACTGCACATAAAAAGTACTGTAACAACACTCACTGCATTGATCGATGTTCCTGGTCATTATGAAGACATGTTCATCAGTATGCTACACTTTCTGTTAGATTATCTTATTGTATTTAAGAACCTGTCTCTCATATTTCAAAGGCAAGAACTTTTCATGAGTGCTGTTGAACTGCACATAAAAAGTACTGTAACAACACTCACTGCATTGATCGATGTTCCTGGTCATTATGAAGACATGTTCATCAGTAGCACAACACTGAAAGGCATTTATCAAGAAGTGCAACTGCATGGACTGAATGCCAGTTCAAGTACTTCCTTTGAAGTTGACAGAAAAAACCTGGTACAATGCAGAGCACAATATTTACAGGAAAGATTTCTGAACAATCATAATATCATTCAACATTGCAGGGTTTTTTATACCTTCACGTGACCAACAGGAAAAGATCTGGAGAAGTTTGGAGTTGATGAGATAAGAGTCCTAGCTCAACATTTCAAAAAACAACTATCATCTCCAGATATGAATAGCAAAACATGCATAAATCTTCTCCAGAACGAATGGTATGAGTTTAAGGTGCTTGGACAAGGGATGAAGCTCAGCGAATTGTTGAACAAAGTGATGTCTAACAGTGACAGATTTCCAGTTTTAGGGAAACTCATCAATAGTGTCAGTATTGCCTGTTTCCACTGTAAGTTGTGAAAGAGGTTTCAGCTTGATGAACCTTATTAAAAACAAATTTCGATCATCAATGGAAGCGGAGAGCTTAAATGATTTAATGATGATCAACTTTAATGGCCCCTCCTTATCTGAATTTGACCCTTCAAAGGCTATTGACAGGTGGTATTTTGGTGCTAAAAACCACAAGACATATTCATGGCCATAATAGGACATCTGGGATTTAGTTTTCTTACAATGCTCTTTTCTTTTCTTTTTTTCTTTTTTTCTTTTGGCTTTTACTCAGTAATTTAATTCTATCTCATTTGTTTAAAAAAAGTTTCCACATTTCAATCCTTCAATTGCTGCACAATACCAGCTAATATTAATATAATTTAATTGAAAGCAATATCATAAACAGTCTCCATATTATAGAAATTGTGAAAAATCACCTGCTTTATTGTCATAAGTAAATTGAAAGACAAATATAAATTCAAAGACATAATTCTAAAGAAATTATGAGTCATGCAGCAAACTTACTGCACGTTGTGGTTCCAGAACTAAAATATCTTTGTGATTTCAACAAGCACCTAGACGTCAGGTATATTTCTTATCGATATGTTTCATGTTATTTGTCAATGGTATGTAAAATACATTCTACTCGATTATATATTTTTATGCTGCCCAGATTTCTTAAAATTGAGAGTAAATAAGAGGTAAAAAACAATAAACGTTAAGTCTTCCCCTTTCTGTTTATTGATATTTTATCAACTTTAAAGACCCCCCCCCCACTACACAACCCTGGCTCCTAAATCTGAATCATATTTGTCAAGGCCTGTTTATAATACTGAAATCGTTATTTAAGAAGCTAAATGCTTGGAAAAAAATCAACTATCGTATGTTTCTGGCAATTTTAAAGTACACTTGAAGTTTGATGCTACATATTGAAGTCTAATACCTACGAATCATGTATTTAATATGCCAAGTAAAAGTGTAGGCCTACGTATTTTAACATTTTTGATAATAAATTTCATAATTAAAAGTACTACACATAATTTAAATTTCACTGAAAGAAAGAGAACCTAGCTGTTTATGTATTCTGTTATGAACACTAGCTTGATTAGAATGTTTCATTAGAAAAGCTTCCTTGATTTAGCAAATTCTATGATTTTGTGTACAAGACTGTTGGTCCTTGAAGTTCGTTAAATCGAGGTTTGACTATACGTATCACTACCCCCTCCCCACACAAACTTTACTGCTAGTGCTTTATACCCAAAACACTGAAATTTAGGGACAACCCCACACACACACACACACACACACACACACACACACCAACATGAAATAAACTTATCATTTTAAAAAAATTACTAAATAAAAAATAGACATACAGCATTTATATACATTTGAATTGATGTATTCTAATGATTAAATAAACACTGACATAGAATTATCACAGAAACACAGTTCTGCATAATTTTTGAAAGGAAAAAAAAGGCAATTTTTTTTTTTTTTTATGAGTGGAGGTTTAACGACCACCGTAAGCAACTAAATGGGCTATAAGCAGTCGCCCGTCCCTAATTTAGGGTCACTGGTTCCAGGGAAGGGAGAGAGTCAGTGCCGTAAGACAAACACAACATCCATGCCTCACCGGGATTCGAACCCGGACCCCGTTCGGACGAATGATCAGAGGCCATCGCTTAGACCACTGCGGCACCGGGCGGCAAAAAAAAAAAAAAAAAAAAAAAAAAGGCAATAGGGGGGATTGAATTTTAAAATAATCTGACAATCATGACAGGTTTCCAAACTTTTCAAAAGATGGAAATCTGTCCCCGGGACAGGAAAATGACAGCCATGTCATACTCATTATGTTTTTCTCATGCAGACATTCCCAAATCTGCTCCTCCCATTATCAGATAACCTTCCCTCCACCTTTCTTTCTTGCCACTTGGGCAGAATACGTTTTCTTAGTATGCATCTTGCCACACCCATTCTTTCAGCATGGCCAAACCTCTTCAGAATATTTGTATCCATCATACTAACATTTTGCTTCACATTCAGTGCTACACATCAGAGTAGGAACAATTACACAATGGTAGGATTCATGAAGCAAGTTGCTTCATGAATCCTACCCACCAGCCATACACAATGCTACAACCATTGTTGGATTTACAAATTCCAACCCATTACCTTTCACCAGTACAGAGTTTAAAGGTGAATAATTGTTCATATCCCTGAGAGTCCATTTTTTCCCCATTCCAGCACATACCTTTTACACTCTTTTGCAGTTATGAAAAGAAAGTCGATAAGCCTCTTGAAACCTTTTCTGTTCTTTGCATAAGTTCCAATGTGATTTATTTTTGGATCAATCTCAAACTTGCTGCTATCACAGAAGCAGGAATCAGGAGCAATACAATTGCTACTACCTTCTGCATACTTCGCTACTTTTTATTAAAATTTTGCCTTATATATATATATATATATATATATATATCCTCTTTCCTTTTCTACATTTACCACTCATTTGAACGTAACTTGCAATGTATCAAGGTATTGAAAAAGTGCAGCTATATCAGGGATGGCCAAACTTTTGGGGTCCTGGAACTACTTTCAATTTTAGTACACATTGGCAGCCGACTAATAAATTAACTGACAAAATTCGTGGGGGGGGGCGAGGACATCGTAATAAACACCACAAAATAAAAATTACTTATATTTGAAGCGTAGAAAATGCATTTAAAACAATGCCGAAAAGAATAATTAAAAGAAAGAAATAATGAAACTCCTCTTCCATCAACCTGAAAAAGGAAATACATTAAAAATAAAAACAGAGAAATTGCGGCAACTGTAACGGAGTAAAAAAGTTTAAAAAATTTAGGTGCAAGTTCCCTTACATTACTATTTTCCAGGAATACCTCTTTTAAAAAAAATTAATACTCCAATAACGCACAAGCTTCTTTTAATGAAACTTGAAATCAAACAAAGCAATTAAAATATTAACAGAATAATGGTTTTTAATTTTTTGAAATAACATTAAAAAATATTAAATTTGTCTTTCAGATGTAGGCAAACTTACCTTATTTTTTTGCAGACACATGACAGTGAAGTCCATCAAGTTGATCATGTTGCAACTCATATGATATTACTGCAGTCCTCAAAGAGCAAAGCAAATGGTCATCAGTATGCAATTCCTATCTTTTGTTTTTATCGCTTTCATTGTAGAAAATAAAGATTCACACAAGTGGGTGGATCCAAAAAAGCTGTCATATAAAACGCCAAATTTCGAATGTTTGAATATGCTTCGTCATATAGCAGCTGCCAGAATTCTGTACCACCACTATCATTAGCTCTTACTTTCAAGAACAGGTTGCAATGCAGCTTCACTATTTCTTCTTCACTTTTAATTGGATCTCAATTGACTGGCTCTGCTATCTTCAAATTCAGCTCAGCCACATCATCCGTCTTTATTTCCTTGAATAGAAATACCATAAATGCCACAACGTCCTCTAGCTTTGAAAACTCAGAGAACCACCTTCTTTCTAATTCTCCGTGCAAATTGTCCAATTCCTTTGCAAAGCACTTGAAGTCAGGGGATGTACTACACTCAGACTCTTTTTCCATGTACTTAAAAAAAGCTTCTTAAGTCGCCGCTTCTCAGCTGAGTTCCGAATAGTTTTATTATTTCCTTGAAACTTTTGATCAAGCTCAACTTCTATCAGGGATTTATTTTTTCCTTATAACCTGAGATTTAATTCATTTCATTTTTTAGTTATATCGCAAAGAAATGATAGCTTCATTAACCACTGTTTACCTTCCAACTGATCGTAATTCTCTCCCCATGATTTTAGAAACTCTTTGATTTCTGGAAGGAGGCTTCTAAATCTCTTTAAAAATGAAGCGCGACTGATCCAGCCAACATCGGTGTAGAAGGAGATTGGCATGCTCGGCTCCCCATTCTTCAAGTAAAGCTTGAAACTTGTTTTTTTGAAGGCTTCTGGATCGAACTGAGTTCACAATTTTAAAGGCTGGAGTCATAACATCATTTGAACTCAAAATTTTAAAGCACAAAACTTGCTGATGGATATACAGTGATAGAACATGAAGGAGGGTATATCTTCATCATCTGTGCGCAATGTAATGAAACCTACTTTATTTCCTACTATAGCTGGTGCGCCATCGGTTGTCATGGACACTAACTTATGGATCGGAAACTGCGTGTCGGTAATAAACGATTTAAAACCATTGTAGATATCTTTACCTCTAGTCTGTTCCTTTAGCAGGATAATTGTTAAAAGTTCTTCTGACAGAAAAGTACACTTACGTAAATCTTCCATTAAATGGTCTTCTAAGTTCTTAATCATAATTTCCGTCCTTCTCATCACGGTGTTTAGTGATAGAAATACTGTACATCTTTAATTGTTGAAAGTATTTCTGATTTATTTTTAAAACCATTGAAAAGAACTTCTCTCGCTTTACAGAAAGCCTCTTTGATGAGTTCTCCATCTTCAAATGGTTTGTTTCGTTTCATAAGTATTTCAGTAATCTTGAATGACGCTAATATCACCGCTTTTGACTTGCTGTTAGTCTTTGTGAATACAGACTGCGGAGTGCTCAAATTCAACTTAAGTTCACGAACTTTAGTCTTTCGAAGTTCACTACCACTTGGGAAACTCATAGGAAATGTTTTGTGAATGGTTTTAAAATATCTACATTTGCTTTCTTAGGCAACACAACACTGAAGTTACAAATAAGACAAACACAATTATCTTTAAACATAATAAATAAAAACTCTGCCTCCCATTCACTGTGATAGTGATAAGTTTTTGCTTTCTTACTACTACCACCTGTTGCACTCATATCGGTCAGAGTGTACCGAATAACGAGGAACTCGGAGTACCACACACAAACAGCAACAATACACTCCACTGAACAGTGAGTCGACTGCAACGCTGTCTCTCTGCATCGAATATCCAACGCACATGCACAGTGCAAGAGCACAGCAGTCAGGGGAAGGAGGAAAGATTTGGCACTACCACCGCCGAGTTGTAAAGAATTTTTAGAGCACTGGAAACCAAGAAAATCTATTGTGTTTCCAAAGGCCTGGATCACACATTTTAGTTGCCTTCAGAAATGTGACCATACTAAAATTCCGTAAACAATATGATTTTTCGCCCTGTGGTCGACGCTTTGGCTATCCCTGAGCTATATTAAAACACTTTGTATCTGCATTTCTGCAATCCACACAGGGGATATCAAACAAAGACATGATTATGCTATATGAAAACAATGGAGGAGTCTGATTTACTGCACTAAAAACAATGAAGTGATTTATCTGGTGACTCACTGTATCCTTCACTGAAAGAGGGATCTTGTGCTCAAATTCAGGTTGAATGAAAGTACTCATTCATTGGCTTGAAGTTAATTCTCTTGTCTCTCCACTGAAACAAGATTAGGTTTCAGACTTACCAAATTAATAAAATCATTCCCATATGACTGGATAGATAAAAGTGCCAAGAGTTACCAAAAAAGTAAAAAGACCCCTTCCCCTTCACACATAAAAAAAAAAAAGAAAAAAAAATGCTGCTCCTTTTACAAATGGATTGTGGAGAGGTACTTCATTTCTTGGAAACATGTGCTAGCTGCAAATATAACTGGCATGATATATAAGCCAACCTCTTTTTTGTAATAAATTTATTTCAAATTTGTACCTTTCTGTTTTAAATCAAAAGATAACATTTGTGGTTCATGCCTTTTTTTTTTTTTTTTTTTTTTTTTTTAAGATTTTGGTTATTTTGCTGCTTACAAATACAATCTGGTTTAAATGGAAGTTCTTTGATTTCAGAATTACAAGTTAGAAGATATCTTACTGCATTTTTAAGATTTTGGTTGCTTTGCTGCTTACAAATACAATCTGGTTTAAAGGGAGTTCTTTGATTTTAGAATTACAAGTTAGAAGATATCTTACTGCAATTTATTAAAATCAACATTTTAAAAAGCTATCTTAGTCAAACATTTTTCAAGGAATCTGATTAGCATCTCCCACTCAATGGATATTGGGTAATAAAAATAATAAAAACATATTTTTAATCTAGCAACTTTTAAATGTTGGTAACAGAATTGCCTCTGGTGGACAATTAAAAAAAGTGACATCTGGTTAAAGAAGTTTTCCTGTGAAATTATGAACTTACCTAGACTATAACTATGGCAGACATATTTGTAATGTTTCAGTCTTCTACAAAAGGCTGCTTTCACTTACAAAAAAAAGTCTGATCAGCTTAATATTAAATAAAATTATGGTAATGGAATTACCTACAGTGGTAATGGAATTAAATCTGCCAACGAGACTTTTAATAAAACTTTTTACTTGTGTGACTTTAATAATGAAGAAAGAAGAAAAATTATAAGAAAATGTAAAATATTCCCTGCAGCTAGTCTTTCTTTTCTGGCCATAAGAATTTCTCACTGTATTTCCTTAAAATTTTAACTTCAAATTCATTTTCCTCCTGCTGTAAAACAATAATCTGACCAGCAAAATAAATCTCATCCGCTTTCTTGGTAGTGGAAGAGTATTGCATTAAAACCCACTTTCCACTAGAAATAACACCATTCAACTTTGGTAGAGGTGCTATAGTGAAGCTGTGTGCATAACTTTGCTGTTTAGCCAATAACGGGGTCATTTTGAAGCTGAGTACACAAACTTCTTTAGAATCAGCTAGCTTTTTTTTTTTTTTTTTTTTTTTTATGCAACAAATAAAAATTTTCTTTTATAACATTTTCAGCAACTACTTTTACACACTGAATTTGTTATGCATTAGGAATGAGTACAAGAATCATCCCACAATTTGGAAATGTTCTTAATAATCTCTCCTGAAGAACACTGCAAATTTTTTATTTTGTTGCATTTTTCATTTGCTACTTTTGCAAACTGAATAGAATTTTTCACTTCTTCCTGTTTCATAGTATGCTTCTTGTTACAATGCACTTTTACTATCTCACCAATATATCATCAACAGCAGCTTTGCCATAACTGGTAGCAAAAAACTGCCCCCTTTCCCAAATGGGTAAAGCATAGGCATCAAATATTTTTGTTTAAACTGCCTTGTTATTCCATATGAAATTTAGGCAATTCCCTCAAATTCCCAGCAGTTTTCTCTCAGTTGTTTTAATGTTAACTCCAAAAGTGCATACACAGCATACTTATCATGTGACAAGTAATCTGACACTATGACTTGTGGATGGTTGTTGAATTTTATGGCACAAAGGCCATGTTTGGCCAAAGAGCACCAAACACAAGACAATTAAACAAACAGTATTAAAAACATAGTATAATGATTAAAATTTGGCTGATTCAGTAAAAGTGAAAAATGAGAATGATGGGTGGGCTAAAATTTAGATACGTTTAAAAAAGTCAATTTGTTTTAAAAATGAGAAGACAGCGACAGTATCGCAGTGGTCATCTAGGAGCCGCTGCAGCGTCCTCGGTCAACAAATGAAAATGAAAGAAGTGAAAATGTACATCACGAACACAGCTACACAGAAGATGAGTGACTGAGTCGGCAATTGCACATCTCACACATCGGCATAGTGTCGCCACACAGCAAAAAGCAGTGAGTGAAACGACAATGCCCAACTCGGAGACGCGCAAGCACCACTTTCCTACCTACGGTTCCGACGATATGAGGATTTCCAGATTCCAAGAATAGGTTTAATATGATGCAGTTTATTTTCCACCTGTTGGTCCCACAGACTCTGCTACGTTCGCTTGATATGATCCTGAACAGGAAAGCGGAAATCCCAGTGAAACAGTGGCAAGGGTGTGATAACCAAAGAGGAAGCAGATCTAGCAGCCGCATCAGCAGACTCATTACCCGAGTTTCAAACATGCCCAGGAATCCAGGAAAACAACCTGAAAACTGACCTCGGGCAAACGACGAAGCAACCGTCTCACATCCAAGAGAAAAGGATGGTCACAGCAATCCACAGATGACAAAGACTGCAAGACACTTAAGGAATCCGTATAGACCATAGCACAATGATGAGAACTCGACTGAACATGTAGAAGGGCGAGATAGACAGCATGCTGCATCTCCGCCGAAAACCCTGTGGCCTCAACTGGGATTGGCGCTACAGAGATGTCATCAGCACAAACAGACGCAAACCCAACGACTCCATGCATCTTGGAGCCATCAGTGAAAATGGGAGTGTATTCTGACTTGAGGGAATGGTGCTCAGCGAAGAGCTGCTGGTACACTGACGCAGGGGTTGAGGATTTATCGAGAGATGTAAAGGTGGTATCAACCATGACACCAAGTGGGTGCCATGGAGGATTCCCAAAGTCCCTGGTCTCTCCAACAAGTGACAAGTCGAGCCCTGCATCATGAGCTACGGCCGCTATGCGAAGACCGAAGGTTGGAATGCACAAGGGCCGGTTCTCAAATAAACGAGCATGCTGGGGATGGAAAACTGCATTGTACAAAGGATCGTCTGGAAGAGATCGAAGTTTCAAGTAAAATTGAACAGACAGCTGCAGACGACGAAATTCAAGAGATGGTTCGTTAGTGTCTGCGTAAAGGCTGGGAATCGGAGATTTTCGAAATGCTCCTGTACAAAGACGCAGCGCTTGATGGTGAACAGTATCTAAAGGCCGGAGAACGGAAAGACGTGCAGAGCCATACACGATACAATCATAATCCAGTTTCGACCGTATTAAAGAATGGTAAATGCAAAACAAAGAGATCCTGTCTGCACCCCACGAAACGCTCGAAAGGATCTTTAGAATAGACAGAGCACGCAGACAGGAAATCTTGAGCCACCAAACATGCGTACTGAATGTAAGCGCATAGTCGATGACCAGTCCAAAGAACTTGGTCTCCGGTAAAACTGGTATGGCTGCACGGTCTAAATAGAGCTCTAGGTCAGGATGGAGGCCACGCTTCCGGCAGAAATGGACACATGTTGTCTTGTCGGGAGATAGAACGAAGCCATTGCTATTCACCGCTTTAAAAGATCTGATTAATCGCAGACTGCAACTGCCTTTTAATAAAATTCATGCTTGATGACCAGCAGAAGATCTGCAAGTCATCGACATAAACAGTAGCCAAAATCGCAGGAGGAAGATTTGTGAGAAGACAATTAATGCGAAAGATGAACAATCTGACAGATAAAATGCAACCTTGAGGAACACCTTGTTCTTGATGGAATGATGCCGAGAGCGCCGTACCCAAGCGCACCTGGAACACCCGATTGCGAAGAAAATTAATGATGAATATCAGAAGATTTCCTCGCAATCCGCATGAGTGGAGGTCACGGATAATACCGTGCCGCCACGCTCGATCATAGGCTTCTTCAATATCAAAGAAAACTGAAACCAGGTGCTGCCTACGCACAAACGCTTCGCGCACAGATGTCTCAAGGTGCAGAAGATGATCGTGAGGAGAACGATGATGGCGAAAGCTGCTTTTTGACGGTGAAAGTACGCGATTTTCTTCTAAAAAATTAATTAACTGGGAATTAACCATGCACTCGAGAACTTTACACAGACAGCTAAAAAATTAATTAACTGGGTATTAACCATGCACTCGAGAACTTTACACAGACAGCTAGTGAGAGCAATTGGACGATAACTAGAGGGAGACTTAGGATCCTTGTCAGGTTTGGGAAAAGGCAGAACAAAAGCTCTCTGCCAAGATTCCGGGGAAACTGTGCTCCAACCAAATGCGATTGTACAGGATTAAAAGGTTCTCGAGAGACGACTGCGAGAGATGGCGGAGCATGTCATAGTGGATGTCATCGGGACCGACAGATGTAGCGCCGGACCGATGCAGAGCCACCCATAGTTCAACCATGCTGAAGGGGAGTTATAGTCGGTGTTACGAAAAGACGCAAAGGAGACTCTCTGGCATACTGCAATGGATTTAATCCTCTGAAAGGAGGAAGAATATGCCAGATCACTCGACACAGAAGGCATTTGCCTCTGTGTCGAGTGATCTCCCAACTTCAGCATACATGCAGCCGTTACTCTCGAGAATGGAGATCTGGTGAGAGCTGTAGTTACCCCGGATCATACGAATCTTGTCCCACATACTTTTTGAACTGGCACGTGAAGTGAGAGATGAAACATACTGGATCCAAGACTCCCTCTTGCTACGTCGACGCACTAATGGAGCATAGGATTTGCTCGTTTAAATGAAACGAGATTGGCATCAGTTGGATAACGCCAAAACGTAGACCAGGCTTTATGTTGAGCTCTCCTAGCAGCTGTGCATTCAGGGGTCCACCAAGGCTTTGGACTTCTGGGGAGCTTTGTAGATGTTTTTGGTATAGAAAGATCTGCCACCTGAAGAATGCAAGTTGTGACATCAAGAACAGCTGCGTCGATTGACTCTTGGGTCACCATGGTAGAAGATATCACTGCGGACAATGTGAAGACCTCCCATCTGGCACGATCCATCCTCCATCAAGGTGGGCGCGAGGCAGAAGATGAAGATGAAATGTTCACAGTATGTGAAAGCACAATTGGGAAATGGTTGCTCCCGTGGAGGTCGTTACATGCCATTCACGACCAATCAGCAATAATCGATGGTGATCCCAAGGTCAGATCGATCACACTGAAGGATCTTGTCGGCTCATAGAAGTACGTGTCAGCACCGGTGTTAAAAAGGCACAAAGAGGCCGAGGACAGAAGAGACTATGCGATGACCTCTCATGCTGATGCTGACACTACCCCACAAAGGATGATGGGCATTGAAGTCACCCAGTAGAAGGGTGAAGGCAGCTGATCAACCAAGCTCTCCAGAACAGAGATACTCACATTCTCGTCCAGCGGCAGATAGACACTGCAGACAGTAAGAGGCACAGATATTCAAACCGCCACGGCCTGCAAAGCTGTGGGTATCGCAACAGAAGACTCTGGAACACTGCGAGGGACAAGAATAGCTACTCCCCCACAGCCAATGTCTCCCGATACATTATCTGTCCGATATGCACTGTAGTCTTGAACTGAAAGCACGTCTGATGGTTTAAGTTTTGTCTCCTGTAGACAAAGGCACACCGGAGAGTACAACGAAAGCAGATGTTTCACATCATCAAAACTCGTCCGAAAACCTCGACAGTTCCACTGAACGATTGAAGCCATGGTTAAAAGTGAGACGAAAAAAGAAATGCTTAAACGAGGTCAGCCTCCATCTCCTCTGACGAGTGGTCTCCCAGCTCTGGGGACGTGTTACCAGAGGCCAAGATGGGAGCCTGCTTTGTCCCAAGTGTCTTAATGGGATGTGCTCGCCGTTGAGTAGTTTGCTGAGATTTTTGAGAAGAAACGGTCTTGTTATCCTTGGATTTGGTGTTTTTGCCAGAAAAAGTGGCCTGAGTTCCCTTGCTGGTGGTGGGGTGAGTATGCTTCGGCAAAGTGGTGGGTGCAGTTTTCAGACCCCTAGCTCGAGACTGGAGTGCCTCCAGCCTAGCTGTGATGATATTGTCCAACTTGTATGGACATTTAGGGGGATCTGAATGTCGGTTTGAATGCCAACCGTCGATTTGGCAACCACCACTGATGCATTTGACCGCCGATCAGATGAAACAGAACTACTCTCCTTCTGGCCTCAGGATAGGAAATATTCTCCACAGTTTTCAGCCTTTGGATTTCTTTCTCTTCCTTCCACTTGGGACAATCTTTAGCTGATGCCGAGTGTGAACCCTTACAATTCACACAAAACTCGGCCTCGGCCACACATTCTGGTAAATGATGGTCTGCGGCACCACAGCGTCCACACCTAGGATTGCTCCTGCAAGACTGCTGAGAATGGCCGTACGACTGACACCTAAAACATCAACGGGTTAGGGATATACGGACGCACCTCAAGGTGAAGATACCCTGCCTTGATAGACGTAGGCAGGGAAGTGCTGTCAAATGTAAAAATTATGTTGCAGGATGGGACGGACTGCCCATTCCGCCTGAAAAGAATACGACGCACACCCATGACGTGTTGACTCCTCAGTTCTTCAAGTAGTTCATCCTCGGTACATTAAACGAGGTTCCGAGAGGAGACAACACCTCGAGATGAATTTAGGTATCCATGTGGTGTTATTTTGAACGTAGTCTCAAGCAGCGTGGTAGTGTTAAGAAGTTTGGAACAGTAGGCCACAGTGGACATCTCTACAAGATCTCCAAACTGGAGCTTTTTTAGGCTCTTTGGAGAGCTTATAATGGATTGAAGAGCTTTATTAATCCAAAATGGACTTTTTGAACTCAAAGGCTTTGAAGGGTTCAATGAGTGCACAAAGAAGAAACGAGCATTCGACGAATCAGAGACATGCTTTTTGGCGGAAGGATCCGAGCCTTCCTCTATAGGTCGTTTAACTGTTGGATCTTGGGAAACATTATTTAGAGCCATGAAGAAAAATAAAGAATTTGTTCGCCGACTTTCCCACCCACAATCGAGCCCAACGAGGGAGAGCCGGAGGTCCGCAAGCCCAGGTGGACACAGGACACAGCTCTAGGGATAGGAAACGGATATAGCAAGTTGATAGGGCAGGCATGCGCTTGGCACGCACCCAGACTTTCCTATGCCTGGGGAACGCCTTTTTGGCATGCCCACCCTATCCCCAGACTCACCTTGTCATACGACATGACAAGCCGTTAGAGGTCTGGACTCCACTCGGCCACAGACCTCATTGACAAGGAGTGGGTTAGTTCCTAGCATCCCATTTAGGGTGAAGCAGGGGGCAAAGAGGAGTGTTGGCAACTGGCGACAACAACACCCTGGCCTCCAGAAACCTCAGCCTCCAGCATCCCCTTTTCCACCTTACGGGTCACCACACACGGCAAACGTGCAGGTAGGTCTAGCTAACCAGCTCGGAAAACCAAAGAAGGGAACATAAAACGGAGACGACAGGAAAGAAAAAGAGAAACTAAAATCCAGAGCTGGCGCATAATCACAACCTCAGCAACCTACAACTGAGGCGGGTGTGTGTCAAGAGCAACAACGAAAAACATAAAAATGGAAAAATCATCATAAAGTACATGTCAGCTCGGGCCGTGGGGTAGCCATCCCTCAGCAGCTGGATGAACAGCTGTCCCTTCGGTGATGTTATCGTACAAGACGAAAAAGCAAGATGTTCCGTCACAAGGTCAGTTCGGGCCGTGGGGCGCCACTCCCCAAATAACTGGAAAACCAGTTATCCCCTAGCGGGGACTTGTGGATACGAGAATACGACGTGCTTGTCATGTCGTATTCTCACAAGCACACGAATGTCATGTTTCTCACAAGCACATACAATGAAAAGCTATGATTATTTAACCAATATGCAGACTGAATCTCAATCTGTTAGTATTGTCTAGTTTTCTGCGAAATCAACCTGAATTACCACTTTCAATTTATTTGCCTGAATACTATGCTTCTCCTCCTTGAAAGACTTTGTTTTCCCTTGAAATAAGTATGTTGCAGAAAATACTTCAGTTGTTCATCAAACTGCTTAAAACCTTCTTCAGCAATTCCATGTTTACAACCTTCCAGGATTCCCACTCTTTTTCAAGTACAAAAAATAAGCACTTTTTAAGGACTTGCAAGCACTGTGCAAAATAAATTTTTGGTTTCCCACTGAGGCCATTTTATAGCAACACATTACATAACTTAATAGTTCTCAGTCAATCTAAAAGTTGGAACCTCCAGCCAGGACAAATTCCACAAACTGTACATTAAGGACTTACAGTCTTGGTTGCACACCACCTTTAAGCAGAATTCATGAAAACTTGCGGGAGTAAAATAATTTGTGTTGTTTGTTCAGAGAAAACAAAAGCAGTTACATGTTTTCATGATATTTGCACAGATATGTAGTGAGGAGAACATTTTGTTGAAGCAGTACTTGTACCGGATGAGGATCAGAACTTGGAATAATTCATTTTCAGTTCAGGGTTTTCGTCCATAAAGGCTCCATGATATTGGAAAAATAGGAGTAAACTTGCAGCCTGAAGGCAAATTCTGTTGTAAGGAATGGATTTAAAAAGCCACTAAATTCAAAATGCAAATAATTTCATGGAAAAGAAAAAAGAAAAAAAAGCTTTTATGTCATTGAATGTTCAGGAAAATTTAAATCAGTTTGATAAATTTAATCTTTTTTTATTCTAAATTGCAATACATATTTGGTGTAATTTTTATTGGCCCTGTTTTACTAATCACTCAATTATATTAACTAATATTATAATTACATTCTGTAATGCCATTACCCAATTTGTAAAATTCTGTGACCATTAATTATTTTGGTAAAGATAAGCCAGTTAAAAAGTCCAAGTGCTTATCCTTACAGCCTTGTACCCTATTTAAAAAATCATCAGTTATTATGATTTCAGAAATAAGAAACTGTTAAAAAAATTAACTTTAATAAGTTTCTGGTGATAGAATTACATTGCCTAATTTGGAATCAATTGCAGTTGATTAATTTCTGTCAACTAACACTGAGCTTGGGCAGCTATTCATTGTAAGTACTATATTATAAGCGAATATAAATTAGTTTCCCTTCATTTGTCAAGAAATTTACTATGCCAAAATATTAAATAACATTAATAATCTAAAACTTTTACTTGAATTTGAAATAATTCTACTTTCATTTTATTTGTCTAAAATGTTGCACAAGTATTCAAAACAAAGTTAAAATATATAATTCAGAAAATATGAATATGAATATAAATATGAAATATTTATATTCATATTCTTCAAAGTGTTTCCTGTAAACTTCCAAAAAATGTATTATGTTTAGAGCTCATTTCATTTTTGGTACATATGTCCTCATTTCTGGAGAATTGCCCTAAATGTTTCACTCACTCATCAAGAAGATCAATCTTTAAGTTTTCAAAAACAATCAGGTAAAAAGTAACGCTCAAACTAAAGGTAAACAAGCACCATGGGTCAGCCATTTTGCTGGACAATGAGTGGATAAAAAACCTAGAATGGCATAAACATAAATCTTACTTGTATCTTGGTTTTCCAATTTGCCTTGGCTATCAGATCGATCAAGGTATAAAAAACTTGGTTGCAACTGGAGGATGGAGTGCACAGGTGTGATATGTAGCTCACCTATAAATACAGAAATGCTACAAATTCTTATGCAGTTCTTTCAAATATGTTCATAAAAATCACAGCAAATGAAAAATATCTATAAATCAATACCGCACCATCAGAAGCTACTATTTCAAGCTTCATGGTATGATATATGTAGCTTATAAAGTGTAAATTTATCTACTAGTCATGCACTGCTATATAACTGTGGAATGAGATGTTAGCTGTTGAAAGACTAGTTCAACAGAAAGCACTGTGGTGCACAGTTAAATTGGGAAGATTTGAAATATTGAACTGAGAACCAAAATCTGAGGCATCTGCTTTTGTTTCTTCAGATGATTTCATTCAAATCAATTTTACAATGCTGCTAGCATTGGCACCCATCTTTTTCATACATAATAGCCCCTAAAATTACTGATTAAAAAGCTGGAATATAAAACTGCTTTTTTAGGTTTTACACAATAGCTCACCTGAAGGTCATATAAAGTCTGAAAACAACAAGTACACCTACAGGACAGTTTTGCACCCCATAACTCCTATTAGATGATTAGCTTCACTTTTTATTTCTTTAGACAGACTTCTATGATTTTCGGAAAATGCCAATTTTCTTAAGATTGAGTATGCAGGTTTTTGTTGATGACTTTTACATGTAGTTCTGTAGCTGCAGTTTTCATTTTTCTGTACATTCATTTTTTTATTTTTATTTTTTTTCATGTAGAGGAGAAAAATGGGTGCAAGAATTATTAATTTAAATAATCCCTGGGTTTCAAGGATTTCGATGTTTCAGATTAAAATAAATATTTCTAGACCCTTTTTTCCACTGATTTCAGAAATGTATTCTGCTGATTTTTTTGTTTGTTTTTTGTCAGTTAGGATTCTATATCATTACAGTACTTAATTCAACAAAGTTGGTAAAAATCTATTCATGATAGATGTTCTGGCAACAATTTTCAAATTTAGTCAACAGATGGCACAGTGTTTAATCACATGACCTGTTAACTTTGCATTCTCTTTCCAGTAACTCAACAGCTCAGCTTTTTTATTAAAGCAGTAGTGTTAGCAAGTTAGTTTCTGTGTTAAAGTTGTTCTGTAAAACTTTCAGCTTCTTCATTAAAACTGCTGTGTAAACAAGTGAAATGCTGAGCATTAAGTGACTGATTATCTGCAGAAATGCCTTCTTATGGGTGTTTAAACAATCCTGACATATTCAGTCACATACATGGAAGCTATGTTGTAGTTAAATAAAAGCAGTATTCAGTCACATATGTGGAACAGGGCAGTAGCTTGGGGGCCACCATGAGCCTCCCCTGAAAAGTTTGAGTCTCCTCTACGAAAGACTCAACGAACATAAAAATATAATTAGCACATGCCATATCAGTTATAAAAATTAAAGAAAAATTTTTAGTGTCATGCTTAAGGACAATATGTTGATCTGACTGAGATGAGAAGCCCATAAATCAGCTGACTGAAGATCATGTTCATCGAGCCATCAGTATGAAAATTGGAAATTTGGAAGCATTGAAATGTTTTTACAGAAGGACACAAGAATACAGTGCGTAGATAAATTTTTAGATCTTACCTCTATGATAAACTATTACAATCATACACTGTATGCCTGTCCATTTCCCAGTACTCATTATGATTACTCATTTTCGAAATGTTTTGCATTCAGTGACATCTGTCGCAAAAGTTTAAGCACAAAGAAGTATCAACGATACAATGTAAAAATACTAAGCAAAGGAGTTTGGAATTTGTGTTCTGTTGCTTCATAAAAAGAAGAAGCAAAGGAAGACAAACATTGAAAAGTAAGTGAAATACTTGAAACTACATCACACTATGCTATGGGAAACTAATACATGCAATGGATATAAAAATTATACATATTATTTCGTGAAACAAGGAGACAATGTGTTTTCAAAAGTTTAGACACAACAGAAAAAAAAATACCGTTATTAGACATGAATGGTATTTGCAGATACCTATATCAGTTCAAAAACACATTTCTTGGTGGAATAAATTAAATTCTGTAGTTTCCCATTAACAAATATCTAATTAATAGTTTATTAACTATTCATTGTGTAAAAAATAATTAGTATGTTGGCTTAAGGTCTGTCTTGAATGATTTTCCTTTGGAGTTCTTAAAAACATTTTGTCAGTATTTTTTTTTCCCCCAATCTTCTAGCCTAGAGGAAACAATGATATTGCATTATATAAAAGATAGATTTGTCTTTATTCAACCAAACCAACAATAAACTTTTTTAAAATAAAGCTTGGAAATAACAAATTTCATCTTGATCGGTTAAACAGCTTTTGAGCCATAAAAACATCCTGAAGGTGCCTCTTCTTTCTTTTGATGTGTTACTTAATGGCACCAAAAGAGGAGATATATATATAAAACTAAAATTTTGATATATATAAAACTAAAATTTTTCTAGCATAGCCTCGTCTAGATTTTATCACTAGCTATGGCCTTTAGTGGAAGCTATGTTGCAGTTAAACGAAAGCAAAATGTCACAAAATTTTTAAAAAAAATACTAATATTAATAAATAAATACATAAATAAAAAGCTTTTGCCTATTTTAAAATTAAATTAGAATATCAAGACAAACTATGGGTGCTGGACCAGTATGCTGCGTGCCTTGCTACATGCATCAATACTTCTGAAATAGAAGATCTAAAACATACAGTTTGCTTTCAATAAAATGTACAGAGAAAACAACATAGGAAAACTTCAATTTCTTAAGCATCCCAGAATATTTTTTATACTGTTTGTCTGTTGGGAATAATCTCACAGATCTTGAAGAAAGAATTTTTTTGGTTTCATGAAAACAATTTTTAAAAATCTGGAAGATTATGGGAGTAAGGCATAAACATTAAGTCGCAAACAAAACTAGAGTATGAAAACCAAGAAGTTCAGTGGTACAATCAGAAAGAAAAGAGAAAATAATAGCTTTTTATACCATGAGTATTTCCCCCTTGACATTTGAATGTGTACAAACTTTTCAATAGAGAATGTTTATCAGTATTATGAGCAATATAAAGCATGAAACACTAGAAAAATATGAATTCCCACACACAAATTAAGTTTGTTTATGTTCACAGAAACGAAAAGTGACTATTCTTCAGCCCTCTCATCAGCATAGGTATTTTATATGCATGAGAAACCCATGGTGGAAAAAATTCCATTTCGTGTTTCAATATATCAAAAGAGAATTTTTCACTTACAGTGGAAGATTGTTATAACGCGGGTATACAGGGACAAAGCAATAACCACATTAGATGCCCACGGCACATCCGAATCTGAATGCTTTGATTTTCTGTGTATGTATTTTGTTTGGGGGACACAATCGGACCCGTGTTATATCCAATTTCACATTTATCCGGCTTTCACTGTATTTGGAAATCAACTAACACAAATAATAAGTTTCATTACAATTATGTGTCAATTCAAATGAATAAATAGGTAAAGATGTTTAAAAAAACAGAAAACAAAACCAATTTTGACACACAGTTAATAAAAAGCAAATGAAACAAACTGAGTTTTTTTAATAAGCTTTCATGAACATCAAACAGTTGCAGATAACTTGTCAAAAGAGCCTCGCTCATTGTTCAAAACATAAATACAAATAACACGAATTAACTTAATGCTGAATAAATCGTGGGTAGTCAACACCAAAGCAATAATGAATAAATATAACTCCGTGTTTATTGGTGTAGGAGAAACAATATAATGTTCCGCAAGCTTTCCCCGTCAACGGACGACTTCATCAGGCGGTTACAGAGGAAACAGAATCAAACTAAAATAGACGAGTTCGCATACACAAAATTAAACATGATATGAAGAACACACTCGCACATGCTAAACACGCGGTAACAAATGAGATGTAGCAGTATATGATATATGATCAAAACCTAATAAGACATTATTGTATACAAATTATTGCATCCTACTTATGCCAAGCAGATGCCTCCAAGCTACAGGGAGCTCAATAGAAACTTCTGTATTGCACACATCATGGTGTGTCAATATCTCAATAGTCTCCCTGATAGCCGCCATTCTGGGACCTCCGTAACGAGCAATCTTGCTGATGTTCTTCCATTGCGGCCATGCTCCTTGTACAGCCGCAATGGCAGAATGGACGAACGCTCGTTACGGAGGTCCCAGAACGGCGGCTATCAGGGAGACTATTGAGATATTGACACGCCATAATGTGTGCAATACAGAAGTTTCTATTGAGCTCCCTGTAGCTTGGAGGCATCTGCTTGGCATAAGTAAGATGCAATAATTTGTATACATTAATGTCTTATTAGGTTTTGATCATACATCATATACTGCAACATCTCATTTGTTACCGCGTGTTTAGCATGCGCGAGTGTGTTCTACATATCATGTTTAATTTTGTGTATGCGAATTCGTCTATTTTAGTTTGATTCTGTTTCCTTTGTAACCGCCTGATGAAGCCGTCCGTTGACGGGGAAAGCTTGTGGAACATTATATTGTTTCTCCTACACCAATAAACACGGAATTACATTTATTCGTCATAACTTAATGCTATTATTGGTATATTTTCACTGTATTCCATGTAACCATTTCCTTCAGAAAACTTGAAAATTACATCGTCCTGGGGCAGGAATCGAACTCAAACCTCCCGATTTCCGGTCGAGCATGCTAGTCATTACACTACCCGGGACAAGGAAATTCCAAGCAACTGAACATAGATATCTGAGAACCTTCAGCTTTGTGCTAGTCGAAGTTATTCCTGCCCCATCGCAGCGTCTTACGATTTTTTCTCACATCCAGGGTCGGATATTACCATGTATTTATGAACAACTATTTCTTCAGGAAAATTCGTTTCCCCAATCGTATATGACAAATTAACTTGTTAAAAAATTTGGTAAACGTTACAGTTGCAAAGTGAAAACAAACAGATCACTGTCAAAACACAGAAAGAAAGCATAAAAAATCAAAAGAAAATGATAAAACACTTACATGTTAATAAAAACAGATGTGTACAAAAACATGGAAAAAGTACATAAAAATAACAGTCAATATTCAAAAGCAAATGATAAAAACATCACTTTCAGAAACATCAATAAGCAGGGCTCCAAAAATGTGGTCACCCACTCGCCATTGGCAACCACAATTTAAGTACTTTATTCTGTTTTGCTGTACTAAGCAGATTTTTTTTTAATATATATCAAGAAAAAATACTAGATAATCTTGCTGGCTACCAGATTTTTAGAAATTGTTGGAACCCTGTCAATAAGAAACTCCAAAGGAGAAAAAAAGTCATAAAAACAGCAAGAATTCTGTGAAGTTGAAACCAAAGAAAAAAAAAGGGGGGTCCAATATTGTATTGTAAACAATAGTTACCCTATGTCAGCATTGACTAGAGGTAATGCCGGAAATATGAACTCTTTGCATGTTTGTTTCATGAGCCAATTCGTTCTCTCGTACTCGATACCCATATTTACAAAAGAAAAAGAAAAAAAAACATCATGAAATAAACACGGGATAACACCGTATAATACAAATTTTGAAGATGGCAATCCAATTTTTGGTGTAAATGTGATAAGGATGGTAAGTCAGATAATATCCGAAAACGTGAAAATTTCATTGTCCTGGAGTGGGACTAGCATACCCGGGCACTATCTGGGAGATGTGGGTTCAGGTCCCGCTTCAGGACGATGAAATTTTCACGTTTTCGTATATTGTCTGACTTACCATCCTTATCACATTTACACCAAAAATCGGATTGCCATCTTCAAAATTTGTATTATATGGTGTAATCCCGTATTTATTTCATGATTTATCTGCTCCTCCGGCCAATCACGGGATATGATTCTTAACCTCCAGATTCGCTAAACATGAATGCCGGTTGCTTCGACTAGCGAATCCTGTGATGGTTATATTCAAATTAATCGGGGACTTGAGACTTGGTCGTTCTGGGTAGTGTAGTGGGTAGCATACCCGGGAGCTATCTGGGAGACGCGAGTTCAAGTCCCGCTCCAGGACGATGAAATTTTCAAGTTTTTGGATATTATCTGACTTACCATTCTTGTCACATTTTCACCAAAAATCGGATTGTCATCTTCAAAATTTTAAAAAACACATGTTTGCAATAAAATTGAATCAGTAATACAAAGGCAGAATCAATAATAGTAAAGAAGATACCTACACAAATTTGAAATTACAACAATCTAACCAACGTCACACTCACAGAACATCTAAATAGAGGAAGAGAAAGAATTTCCAACAAAGAAAGGAAGAATGACTACTATTAACACAAAAACAGAAGCAATAGATCTGCATTGGAACTATCAGGACAGAGATGGGGACACACATACAATATAATGAATGGCATGTGGGAATGGTCAAAATTGGCAGCACCTGGACTGAGTTGCAGACAGTCCCCAACCATGGGAGGAAAAGGGGAACAGATTCTCAGGGCCAAGGTTCCCAGAGGGCCTGCAGCCTGGTAAGGCAGGGAAAATGACAGCTTAAATTATAAATAGAAAAAATGTGAATGAAACTGAAAAAAAAACATGTTAGAGTGTACCATGAAATTTGTGTGAAACAGTGCAAACAAAATTTTTACCTGGAAATAAATACAAAAAATATCCACTAAAAAAAAAAAAAAGAGAGAGAGACCAATTATCATTTTTTTTCATTTATTTATTTTTTTTTGAAAAAGATAAAATTTTTATCTAGTCGCACCTATGAACATCCACTCTATTTATGGAATGTATGTTTCAGGGAAATTTAAAGCACTGCAAAAAGGTTTAGGTCAATAAGGTTTGCAAAACAATATTCATACACTGTCACCCCAACTCCTGAAATAAAATTATGATTTCACCACTGCAAATCAATTTTATCTGCAACAATTAATTTGAGTAACCTAGAATAACAACGCAGCTCTCCTGTAACTTTTTATTATTTTGATGTCATAATATGGTACTCTATTTCCAATTGTTCTGTAGGGTATGGTACATGCACACATTTGAAAACTTCTTAAATGCATAAGAATTTAAGATTCTCTTATACAAATGTTCAACCTGTTACCATGAGTTACTCATTTCTCAGAATGCTCATCATATATTGCAATATATTTTTAACAAATACAATTATTGTGAAGGAAACAACAGAAACCATATAAGTGATATACAGCCCAAAACTGAAGCTACATTGCACCTAGTGAGCCAGGAGAAAAATCAAAGCCAAGCAATATTTATGTATTTATGTACAAATGCTGTGGGAACTTTTGCATATTTTCCAGATTTGGGCGATTTTTCCGTGGATGTTTCCTTTTAATAGGCATTTTTTCAGAGATACCCAAAAAGTTTGGCAAAGAACCAATAAACAGATATTTGTTACAGGTGCCAATATGTTCTCGAAATTCTGCAGCTTACGTGAAATTGAATTTTCTGTTGTGCAAAAATCTAGCTAAGTGGAGATTGCCTGATGTAGAGGGTGAAGAGGATAACTGTCATTTATTGCAGAGGTTCTCAATATTTTCTCAGGAAAAGGCATTTTTATTATTTTTGAACTTTTTCTTTGCTTTTATACTGCTGAAGAGTTTTTAAACTAATCTTCTACCATCACAGGAAGGATGAAGGAGTGCAGCTGAGCAATAAATATTGGTGAAAAACTAAAAGATTTTGTGTAACATGGATCTTTAGGGATTTGATGATCCAACAGTTCTCTCCCCTCCCCAACTTTTTGCTATGTGAACTTGTTTTCAAGGTATTAATTCCATGATAGTGTTAAAGAATAAGGATGAAAATAATATCAACCCTCGTGGAAAGAAAGAAGATAAACCAGAAGACTAAAATGTTTGCTTAAAGGACTTAGAAAATTTAATTAGTGACCCCACCCCCATAAAAGAGGCACTATCAGTTTATCAATTTAATATTCTGGCAGTCTCTTGATTACTTTCAACATTCTGACTCTTTCCAAGTTCTACAATTCTGGTGTTTAAGGATTGGTAAATGGAGAAACATGTCAAGTAAATCATCTATTTAAAATATCTTCCCACAATTCTAACACAGGGATAAACAACTGTCAGTCACGCTGGGGGGAAGGAACATACATTTAAGCATGAACAAAAGTGGAAGTGCAGATACCTTAACCAGTAGATGGCAGGGGTTTGAACATCATTTATTTGTTGAATCCAGTTCCAAGCAATACAAAGAAGAATGTCATCAGTAGACCACAAGGTTTTTTTAAACTGCAACCTCCAACTACAGTCAAAGATTTGCAAAGCTCAGTAATGTAATTCGTTGTTTGAAAAGTCAAAGTGTTACTATAAACATTCAACAGTTTACGTGCCTACAATTACTTTAATGAGAGTAATAAGAATCTTACCTTTGCTAGAAGGTCTGTTCTCATTTGAAAATATATACATTTCTCTGCACGTTTTCCCCCTTTTTTGAGTTCTACAGTTGGTTTGGGCTTCTGGTGCAGCAGTTTTATGTTGTCTTCAGCTCCTTCTTTATTTGACAGAATGAGTACTTCTTTTATCCATGGATAAAAGAAGTACTCATTCTGTCAAATAAAGAAGGAGCTGAAGACAACATAAAACTGCTGCACCAGAAGCCCAAACCAACTGTAGAACTCAAAAGGGGGGGACGTACAGAGAAATGTATATACACAGTGCGTCAAATAATTTTTAGGACTGGCGCTAGATTTCAGCCTACGGTGGCGCCCCCAGTGTAATTGCGAATGCGTTATAAACCGTGACCATCTGCTTGCTTTCTGCCAAAAGTACTGCGCAGTTGTTAAAGTAACTCAAACGAAACGGCCGTTCATTAGAGAAGTAAAATGTCTTTCATGTTGAATTATTAAGATGAAACAAAGGGCTGTTATTAAATTTAACGCAAAACTTGGTAAAAGTGCCTTGGAAACGTACCAAATGATGAAACAAGTTTATGTTGAGTTTTGTTTAAGTAAATCAAATGTTTTCCTGTGGCACAAATGTTTTTTGGACGGAAGAGATGCGCTAGAAGATGATAAGCATACCGGAAGACCAAGTTCAACGAGGACACCTGAGATTATTGAAAAATGTGCGATTTCGTGGCAAACAATCGATGTGCGTCACTAAGAATGATAGAAGAGTCTTTAAACATCAACAAAGAAATGATTCGAACCATCCTGGATGAAGATTTGGGCAAGGAGAAGTGCACATTGCAGAGACATTATTTCAGCCGCTGAAAATGATCCAAACTTCGTAAAATCAATTGTTACAGATGATGAAACATGGTGTTTTCAATATGATCTTAAAACAAAGCGACAAAGTGCGGAATGGAAGTCAAAAAACTCACCACAAGCCAAAAAACAAGAAAAGTTCCATCGAAAATCAAAGCAATGCTCATTACATTCTTCCATAGTAAGGGTATTATCCACAAAGAATTTGTTCCAAGTGGACAAACAATTACTGGTGAGTTTTATTTAAATGTTTTGAGGCGTTTGATGGGCAGAATTTGTCGCATTCGTCCAGAATATCGGGATGAAAACAGTTGGTGTTTGTTGCACGATAATGCACCCAGTCACACCTCACTTCTTGTTCGTAGATTTTTGGCGAAAAATAACGTCTGTGTTGAATCTCCACCGTATTCACCTGATTTAGCACCCTGCGACTTTTCTTTATTCCCAAAACTTAAAATGACGTTGAAAGGGTGTTATTTTGACGATATTTTGACCATACAAACAGCTTCGACGCGTGCTTTGGAAGCAATTCCGCAAAGTGAACTGGAACAGGTATTCGAATCATTATTAAATCGCTGTAAGAAGTGTATTGAAGCCGGGACTTATTTTGAATAAGAAACCAAAACAAATTATAATTTCTTGTTTCTATTGCATTTTACAGACCCAGTCTTAAAAATTCTTTGACGCACTGTGTATTTTCAAATGAGAACAGACCTTCTAGCAAAGGTAAGATTCTTATTACTCTCATTAAAGCTCAGTAATGGTTAGACAATCTTCTTTGGTGCAATAATTTATTCACTTGTGCCATTTTCCTATCCAATAGTGCAATTGTGTCGGATACTAATTGCAAGGACATTGATATGTGTTGTACTAATTTTACAATGATGTTCTCTTCAGCATCCTAGCAAACCAGCTCCTCCACCCGCTTCACTTCACACATGTAGATTTTCTTGAAAATTGGGAAATAAAATATGTGCTCAAAATTTTGCAGTGACCATCATCCATATATCATGACAAGTATCACAGCATTGTTTTCAGACAATATAAGTTGCATGTGTGAGTTAACTCACTGTAGGGCTTAAGTCGTACTGTTTCAGTCAACAAGATTTAAAGATCAAGTTTCTGGGCTGGTGCATTACACAAAACAAGAAAAATCTTGAATGCCATATTGTGATATTCTTATCTTGGTTATACTTTTTCATGGTATTCAAGAACTGTCAATCTACAAATCCCTGAATGGTTGGTTGGTGGTGGATTTTAACAGCGCAAGGGCCATATTTGGTCAAACAGTGCCAAACACAAGACCATTTTTAAAAAATAGTAACAAACAACAGATCATCAATACATGTGCATCCAAGAGTTAAAAAATAGTAACAAACAACAGATCATCAATACATGTGCATCCAAGAGGGGTACGCAGTAACCTGCATGGGACAAAGTAAAATAGATACATCAACGGAGAAAACAAATACAGGTAAATATATACAAACATGAATGTGTAGCAAGAACTATGTGGAGAGCGCCACAGCAAATAAGATAACAAAGTCTTGTAGCTCATGTGAAAATGTGGTAATAACTATGCCAGGAGCACCACAGCAAAATGATATGACAAAAGTCTATGAGCTAAGGGATTGTCTATAGTAGAGGAAAAGAACGTGCACAATACTTGCGATGAAAAGACTTGCATACAACAAACACGACTGATAAATGAGCACACTAAGAGCATTCTATGAGTGAAGTCGACGGAATGTAAACAGAAAGTTTGTGCAAGCAGAAACATGATCATTGTCCTCAATGGTGAAATATTCAGGATCATTATCATCTAGATAGAAAACAGTATTACAGCCGTCAAGAAGACATCATCAGAATATCAAAGCGCAAAGTCAGGAAGTTCAGGGTGTTGAGGTCAAGAGCACTGACGTGTCAGCAATTATAGTCATGTAGAGTAGTGAGCCCAAATATTAACATGGTTCTCAGGGTCATCATAATAGTCTAGGCCACTAAGAAGATCCCCCCCCCATTCAAGCAGAATACAGCACAGAATAAAAGGACAAAGTCAGCAAAAGTGAGGTCTGCTGCAAGTGGCAGTAAGGAATTAGATATACAGTTCAAAAATTATATATTACTTACTTGAACAATATTTTTAAGTGGTATAATGATTATTATCATTACTACATTAACCGTAGTTATTCTACTGTTACACATGTTCATAATGTTGACGTAGTGGTCGCCTGAAGAGGACACTTTAGGGTTAAGTATCTAAGTATATATCACAGTAGTACTCACCCATTTTTGGTTGATAAGCTCGACAAACACTCTGGATGCGTAGACGGTAAAATGCAGCACTATGTATAGGTAAATCAGTTCACCTCCTCCTCACCATGACAGTTGGAAATATTACCAGAAAACAGAAATTTCTTTACAAGGTATAATATGTACAAAGTGAAAATGAAGTGTGAAGTTATAGATAAATACTTAAAATTTTGTAAAAATGAAACAAGAGAACCTTAATAGGATGAAATGAACAAACTATGCCATGTAAAAGCTCATGATATCATTTAAAATTGAAATCCAGAATATTTGAACACAATTGAAGAATCCTCACCACCGGAACCACTACCTTCCATACATGTTTCAACACTTGTTCATGTCTTTATCAATAGAATGTCATGGAGTTCTAACTACTTGGTCTCTGTAGTCCAAATGAGACTGTGCTTGTGCATGCATTCTGCCCATCATGGCCCTTGTCACATACGTCATCGTCGCTGTTGTGCTCGCTTCGGTCCTCCTTGCGTTGATCTGTGTCGCCCACCATCTATTGCTATGATATCAATTCTATTGTTGTTGTAATTACGTTTATTTCTTTTAGTTTTATCTTTTTTATTTTCAATATCAAGTAAGTATCTCCATGCAAAAGGCATTTCAACTGGTGGATTAATATTACAGCATTCATCTTTAAATTTTTCGATGGATAAAGCTTCTGCAATTAAAATTTGTTTATGTGTTTTATAAGATGAAATAATTTCAGCATTTTCCCAGTCTGGCTGCAAATTGTTATCTAAGCAATGCTGTATCAAAGATGTTTTATTATCTTTCATTTTCCAGTTAAATAAATGTTCATTCAGTCTTGAATGGAAGCGCCTCCTGGTACTTCCTATGTATATTTTTTCTTGAATATTGTCATTATTTGTAGTTGGTATTATATTAACACCAGATCTATCTAAAATGGAAACATTATTGTTGCAAGTTAATATCTTCCCTATATCTATAACTGTTTCTGCAATATGTATATTGTTGTTTTTGCGTTATCTTCTAAGTACATGACTTAAAGGAGGCATAAAAGGGAATGGTTTATATGTATTTAGTTCTTTACTTTTCATACTGGATTTTTCTTGCTGATTTTTTAAAATAAGGCTTGCTAATGTTTGTCTGCTAAACTTAATTTCCCTTGGGCAATATTTTCATGAAGAGGAGAAGGTTCGTTGCTTCGTGCAGTAAACACAATGTAGTAAATAATATTTGCAGCTGCAGGAGTGCTATTTTACCAGCAGACACGCTAAGTCATCAAAGCAACTGTAATTCAAAGCTCTCCAGAGGGCGCTACAGGTCATGTGTTTATTTCCTTGTGGATTCAACGCAGAGGTTTAAATTCCCAGGGGTTGCACACTTAAAAAAGCACCACTGGTCATACTTGTTTGTATTTGGAATAGCGTGGAGTCATAAGCACATTTCAACGTTCTGCTACGAGTTAATGTTTTTCTGTCTTTTCGTAGCTGTATGAATCGGTGTGTTTATGAGCACAGATTTAGATATACAATTTAAGTTTTGACATCCATTTAGGTTGACGATGTACTAAGTGTCCCATTTTCTGCCAGAGACTTTGCAGATTGTATAAAACGGGTTAAAGAAAGTAAGCCTTGTGCTGTATTTAAAACTTATATATATAAAGATACCGAAAATTCGTTCATCACCCTAGTATTTGCACAAGAAATTCAGATTTCTCTTACAACGGAGTGTATGTAAAGATCTTTACCAGATACATAACAAAAATTTCGCATGTTTTTACCCATAAGGGCGCACACCCAATCTAAATGGGCACACGACGCCACTGACTGGCACATACTAATAAAGTAAATATGGTATATGTAAATAAAACTCAAAATGAGTCATTATAAAAGCAAAATTTAGCTTACCACGAAATAAAGCTTTTAAATCGCAAGTCCCCTGTTTCTGATGTATAGTTGTAAGATATTTCACTAAGTCTCAAAGTACTAACTTGACAGAAATGAATAACACCAAAAAACTTGGCAGAAATGAACAACACCAAATTCAGGATACCACCAACAAGTAACCGAATCAAACACTAAATTTATAACACTGTCTATGTAAAAAATCATTCTTGGGCTTACAGAATTACCCTGGTAGCAGTCATACTGAACACACAAGGAATTCAGAGTTAGGAAGGGCAGGTCAAAGAATTTCCAGACCCCTCCTTGGAAGTTAATTCCAGGAACCAGATATGAAGTGTGGGGCAGAAGGGTCAGTACAGTAAGCTGTAACACCTATTGTGAACTTCAATCCAGATCTTTGCTTGCTAATATATTTATATATTTGGGGGCTGCAAGACTGCAAGAACAATATATATATATATATATATATATACTTAAGAGCAGAGCCGAAAACATAAGAAAAACACTTAAGAATTTAAAATGAAAGTTGCAAAATAACCTGAAGATCAAAACGTGCAACGCAGCAGTTATGAAAATTCAGAATTCACATTCTATCAAGAAGAGACCGAAGCAAAAAAAATTTTTGACTCATACCAAGTACAACATAGAAAAGGTTGTATATTGACCGGTGTGAGTAAAAAGAGAAAAAAATAATAAATAAACAGAATGTAGAAAGTGTCGAGAATACTGAGCCTTGGCTTTATCAAGGACCAGCAAAACTCTGCATTTTCTCACTTCCACAAAGATCTATTTGGAAATGGGTTTCTGCAAAGTCATAGATGCAAGTAATAAGCCCACCAAAAAAATTTTTAAATATATATATATGTCATAACCCCCACAGAGTTGTATGACGAAGCTTTAGTTAACATTTTAGCATGCATCCATAACTTTCTTGGCCCAACCCATGCTCTTCATCTGTTACTAACAAACAGAAAGAAGATGACCATAGAAAACTCAAGTTGTAAGAGTGACATAATGAATCAGAAATAATGTTCAGCAATAACACATTGCCAAATTACCTAGTCGCCTAAGAGAGAATTTAAACCTGAATAGCAATAGTAAAGTACTACAAATTCTTAAACATTGCAATAAAAAAAGGAAATATTAATTTTTTTCTAAAGCACAGATTCTTGAAAGAAAACTGGATTACAAAAACCCCCTACTCCACAACTTCTGACAACACAAACACGAGAATAAAATAAAGACAATAATATACTAAAGAAATGCTTTGTGTAGGTTATATGACAAAAACAATTAGTTGCAATATGTACAAAGTATTTCAGAAGTGCTTTAAGTGCATAATTAAGTAGTTATTAAGATCTTTACGACATTGAAAACACATCGTTGACTACAAGAACAAAAAAATGGCTAGCTGCTTAGAATAAGTGCGCTAAAAAACGCGCAAAGTTACCAAGAAAAGAGAGAGTTAAAATCCGCAAAAAAGTTAATAGACTTGCTAGTGCCTAAATGCTTAAAACAGAAATTAGAAAAAATGTTCAAAAAGTTCAAACATTGAACTTGGAAAACCCAAAACCTAAAGACAATAAAGAGAGCTTAACTCTTATGCAACTTAACTTCTTCCACTCTTGAAGAAAACATGGCCGACCTTTTACCCCAAACTTTCATTCACCCCTGCCACTCCCTAGTCGCTGGGGGGCAGTGTGGGTGGGGCTGAAGGCCTCCACACACTGAAAAAAATCCTACTCGCAGAGATTTTAACTAGAGAAAATTATAATTAAGATTGTGGACCTGTTTGATCAGAAAGAGCAGAAATAATAACAACCTTTGCATGTATTTAATCACCTTGGTGAGCTTCTATAGACTATTCAGAATCCTATTAATTTTAATGTTAGTTTTACTATTTTTAGTATAGCTATTCTAGTGAGTGAATAACTAGTTTTCTTTTATATTTATTTTCTTTTATAAACAGATTTTTAAGTTTTTTTTTGTGATTTTGTCTATATTATTTATTTTTTTATTTTTAATAGGACCTTCTTATCCATAGCACTAAGGTTCCTTTTTGTAGTTAATATGCATCCTGTAGACCAACTTCCAAAAAAAGGCTTTCATTGGTCAGAATCATATTATTAACTGTGTAGAAAATTAAAGCAGATCTGCCAACCTTACTCTATTATTCAGAATAATTTTTCTTAAAGTTCTTTTGATGAAAGAAGTAGGAATTTTGTTCTCTAGAAAAATTTCTAATAGTATATTAATGTGGTAATTGAAGTCCAAATTGTTGCTGCAAATTCTTGAAATTCTAAGCACCTGAGAAATTAGTACATTCTCAATTACTTTGGTTGATATGTTATTAATCCAGTGTATATATTTAATTACTTTGAAAGGAAAATTAACTCTTTTATCAAAGAGGCTAATGGATGGGTTACCTCTGTTAAGTTTAATGCTTAAGTCTAGGAACTCTAGTTCCTGATTACAGTGGTTGGTTTTACATAAGTTAAGAGAGCTAGGATAGATATTATCAAAATCACTCTCTATAACTTCTGAATTATTTATACACAGCAGATCGTCAATATATCTAAAGGTTTAAAGGTAGTTATCGGAGCAGGTGGAGTGATTTTTAATGAATTTATATTCCTTAAAGAACATGAATAGATTTGCAATACTTGTGGATGTTGACGTTCCCATAGGGATACCGTTTACTTGCTTATAGAGAGTATTATTATATAAGATATGGTTATTTTTTATGCAGCAATTGAGATAAGAGTTCCAGGCTCCTACATTAACCAATTGGTTAAGTTTAAATTCTGCATACAGCTCTTTAAAGGTAGTGATTATATCTGATAGAGGCAGATTAGTATATAGGTTCTCAAAATCATAACTATTAATATCTAAGGGATTTACTTCGAGTATAGTGGAAATTACTTCTGCACTATTATTAATTATCGAAAAATATCTGTACTTCAAATTAGTACAGTTAATAATGTGTTTCAAGACCTTCTTCAAGATGTCTTCAAAAGCTAGATCAATTTTCTTTTTATGACTCCTAACTCCACTAGCTATGAATCTGAACTTCACTGGATCTTTATGAAACTTAACAGTTGCAAAAAGAAAGGGAAATTCAGGCTCATGTCTTCTCATTTGTGGAATTTTAAGTTTCTTGAAGAATGCCTTAAAACGATTTTCTAACTGCTTGGTAGAATAACTTACGGGCTCGTAGGTTACTCTATTATTGAGTTCCATAGTTAACAATTCAAAATAGAATTTCTTACAGATAATTGCAAAATTATTGCTAGCTTTATCCGTAGTGGTAAAAATAAATAGGTCTTGTAGTTTGGAGAGTGACCTTTTAGCATCTCCAGAGAAAAATAGATTTCTATCAAAACAAAAATCAAGACCTGCCAACTCATTAGTGAAGCTATTGATTACATTATATTTCCATTCTGTGAAGGCCTCAATAGGCTGATTGTATGTTAAACTGGTTTTTATAATGTACCTATTAACATCTTGAGTGAAGCTCTCAAGAATCCCCTCTTTGGAGATTTGGAAGGAAGGTCTAAATTTAGAACCATACTCTAATAAATTCCTAAGCTTGTCATTTTCAACAAAACTCAAGTTACCAGTGATAATATGCTTGTAATTCTTATCATAGTGAACTGTGTCTTTATGTTCATCACAAGAACATGTAGTAACTACAGGTATGGAACTCGAAGAATTAAGTTTGTAGTTTTTAACTATTGACCCTAAGGTCTTAACATATTTAAAACTTACAATAGACTGGTGCCTGTGGATGGGAAAAAATAGTGCATTATTGTAGAACAGCTTCCTAACATTGAGATGATCATAGGTTTTATTTTGAAACCTGATGGTCACAAAATTACTGGAAATTTCTTTAAGAGAAATTTTATCTTTAAGAATATGCTTAAGAATGTCTAGAACCAAAGCAAAAACATGCTTATCAACATGGTTAGCTGTTTCTTTCCAGAATTTGAAAAAACTTTTTAAGGACAGAGTGCTTGAAGGACTTAAGTATTTTGTAAGTATTTTTAACAAAACTAGTATTTTTAAAACTTTCCAGAGTTATTTGCAAGTTAGCAAAATCAAGGGACTGCTTAGGGAGGGTCTGAAGGCTTCTGCTCACTGAATAAGATCTTTCGCGCGGAGTTTTAGTCAAGATAATTATACAACTAAGAATGGAGCCCTGTTTGTTCAGAGTATAGAATACTCTCCAGAATACATGAAAAATATTATCAAATACACATGTAGTGTATTTAATAATCTTTATATGTATTTAATTACCTTAGTGAAATCCTACAGACAATCATAATCCTATTTTATTTTAACGTTAGTTTTGCAATTTTTAGTTTAGGGATTCAAGCATGTGAATACCTAGTTTTCTATTTTATTTATTTTTATTTTATTTTTTAATCATATTTTTAAAAAAATTTGCGTAATTTTTTCTGTATTATTTTATTTTTTATTGGACTGTCCTGTCCATAGCACTAAGGTTCTGAACAAACAGGGCTTCATTCTTAGTTGTATAATTCTCTCGACTAAAACTCCGCGCGAAAGATCTTATTCAGTGAGCAGAAGCCTTCAGACCCTCCCCTAAGCCGCCCCAAAGCGTCTAGGGAGTGGCCTGAGTTGAAAGTTCGAGGAGAAAGTTTTCGGCCATTTTTTTAGGAAGTAGAGGCAGAAAAGAAGTGTTAGAGGTAAGCTCTCTTCTTTATTCTTTTAGTTAAGAGGTTCCAAGTTCAAATTATGAACTTTTGAGCAGTTATTTTCTTTTTTTCGCATCAAGCAATTAGATGCAAGCAAGTCTTAACTTTTAGTGTTTTTTTCTCTTTCACTTTTATTGGAAACTTAGCTTGTTTTTTAGGGCTCTTGGGCAAAGTAGCTGGCCGATTTATTGTTCTTGCAGTCAACGATGTGTTCTCAATGTCGGTTAGAACATTTTAACTACATTATTATGCACTTAAAACACTCCTGGAATACTTTGTATATATTGCAACCAATTGTTAAACATCATATAATCTTCACAAAACATTTTTGTTATTTATTATCAGTTTTTTTTTTTATTTTTGTACTAGTAATGTCAGTTGTTGATGAGTAGGAAGTTCAATATTCCAGTTTCCTTCAGGAATCTATTTTTTCAAAAAAATTTTATCAACTTTTATATGGCATTTTGCATAAAACGGTTTTTCATTGCACAGCACAAGAATCTGTGGTACTTTTGTATTGCTATTCTGGTTTGAATTCTTTCTTAGGCAGCTAGGTAACTTAGCTAAGTGTTATTGCTGAATAATTCTTTTTGATTCATTCAGTGACTCTCACAACTTGTGTTTTTTTGTAATCGTTTTTCTGTTTTTTAAAAGCAGATGACGAGCATGGGTTGGGCCAGGAAAGCTATAGATGCATGCAAAAATAATGTTAACTTAATTTTCGTCAAGCAACTTCTTAAAAGGTTATAATATAGTTTTAAAAAAAAATTTTTGGTGGGCTTATTACTTGCATCTATGGCTTTGCAGAAACCCATTTTCAACTAGGTCTTTGTGGAAGTGAGAAAATGCAGAGTCTTCCTAGTCCTTGATAAAGCCGAAGGCTCGGCATTATCGACACTTTCTGCATTCAGGTTGCTATTATTTAATCCTCTTTTTGCTCACCTGTCAGTATATGAATTTTTCCTGTTGTTTTTTAGTATGAGTTGAAAAATTGTTTTTGCTTCCGTCTCTTCTTAATAGTCTGTGAATTCTGAATTTTCATAACTGCTGCGTTGCGCGTCATGATCTTCAGGTACTTTAGAAAATTTTGTTTCAAAATTTTTAGGTAATGTCTTTTGTTTTGGACTTTGCTCTTATGTATATATCATCATCATCATCATTGTCAACCATTATCAATCCACTGCTGGACGAAGGTCTCCCCAAGTTTCCTCCACAACGGTCTGTCTTGTGCCAGTCTCCTCCATGTCACTCCCGCATACCTTCGAATTTCATCCACCCATCTTCCATGTGGTCTTCTTCTGGGTCTTTTCCTGTCTCTTGGAATCCAATCTAAAATTTCGGCTGTCCATCGATGGTCTGTCCTTCTGGTGGTATGTCCAGCCCATTGCAATTTCAGGGATTTAACTCTGATCATGATGTCTTCCACTCCTGTCATTTTTCGGATCCACGAGTTCCTCTTCTCATCTCTCCTGGTTACACCAAGCATGCACCTCTCGATGCTGCCTTGAGTTGTCTGCAGCCTTTGTATGTCTCTTTTAGTTAAGGTCCACGTCTCTGCACCATACGTAAGCACTGGAAGGATGCATTGATCAAACACTTTTCTTTTAAGACATAATGGCATTTTGCTCTTGAAAATTATGCTGTTTCTTCCAAAAGCTCTCCAGGCAAGTTTTGTATGCCGATTAATTTCATCAATGTGACCCTCACTTGATATCTGCTGTCCAAGATAAACGTACGTGTCTGTTATCTCCAGCTATTCTCTATCAATCGATAAATCTTCATTTCTTGTAAAAGCATTGAACATCACTTTTGTCTTCTGAAAGTTCATTTTTAATCCCACTTCTTTACTCTTGTCAGCAAGTTCCTGGATCATACTCTGCAGCTCTGATGGGGTAGTTGCAAAAATGACTATGTCATCAGCAAAACGAAGGTGTGTTAGATAATCTCCATTAATCTTTATCCCTTTGTTTTCCCAGTTCAGTGATTGAAAGACATTTTTCAATGTGGCGTTAAAGAGCTTCGGAGATATGGTGTCACCTTGTCTCACTCCTTTTCCAATTTTTATGTGTGTTGTATTTTCAAACAGCCGAATCTTTGCACTTGCATTTTCACAGATGTTATTAATGATATTAATGTATGCATCTTCAATACCGCAGGATTTCAGGGACATTGTAACTGCTGATGGTTTCACCAAATCAAAGGCTTTTTCATAATCGATAAAAGCCATGCACAATGGAAGTTCATATTCCCTCGCTCTTTCAATTAGTTCTCTCAGTACGTGGATATGATCTATTGTGCTGTAGCCACTCCTGAATCCAGCTTGTTCTCTCGGTTGAGCCATGTCCAGTGTCACCTTTAAGCGGTGTGAAAGAACTTTAGTGAAGATTTTATAAACCACTGATAGGAGGCTGATAGGTCTGTAATTCCTGAGATCCTCAATGTCACCTTTTTTATGTAGCAAGATCATTGTAGTGTTGTTCCAATCCTCAGGAATCTTCCCTTCATTAAGGCATCGAGTGAAAATTTGGGCGAGTACTGTTTCGATTTCTCCACTTGCTTCTTGTATGATGCCTACAGTAATACCATCTTCTCCTGGAGCATTTCCCCGCTTCATGTTCTTGATTGCATGTGCAACTTCTGCTGGGAGGACTGGAAGAACTCTGGTACTGGTACCTTTCATGATGTCTGGAGTACATGTATCATCCCTTTCATATAATTTGGAGTAGAAATCTTTCACTCTTGTCAAAATTTCACCTCTATTTCTTGTTACAGAACCATCTTCTTTTCTCAGTGCCATAATCTGTTTTCTTCCCTTACTGAGATGTCAATTTGCTATCTTTAGGCTTTGGTTGTTTTCAATTGCTTTCCTCACTAGTTCACAGTTGAATTTCCTTACGTCTTCAGTGATACTTTTCCGTACTGTCTTGCATAGCTCTATATATTCCACTTTGGAAGTCACATCTTCTTTAGTTGTCCTCATCTCTCTTCTTTTTGCATCAACATTTTGGTTTTTCCTGATAATTTGTTAACATGCAACTTGTTCTTAGACCCAGCTAATTTTGTTGCTGTTTCCATAAGAGCTTTGGTTACTTTTCTGTTAACTTCAGAAATATCCACTTCTTCCAATGTTAGGCCTTCTAAAGCAGAGAATCTGTTCTTCAGTTCCAACTTGAAGGTATTATGGTGTTTTTTAAAGTTGGTTATGTCAATACATTTTGTTTGTCTTATGAGCTTGCTACGTTCGAGTTTAGTGTTGAGGTGCATCTTATATCTCACCAATCTATGGTCACTACCTGTGTTGAACTTGTTTAGCAGACTGGAGTCTTCTATGACGATTTTTTTGTTACACATAATAAAATCAATTTCACTTGTCGTCCCATTTGGATGTCTCTATGTCCATTTCCTGTGTGACTTTTTCTTGAAAAAGGAGTTCATGATGAAAAACCCTTCTGCCTCTGCAAACTCTATGAGAATATTTCCACACTGGTTTCTGTTGCCATGACCGAATATACCTACTGAAGTTTCATTCTGTTGCCATTGCCCTATTTTTGCATTGAAATCTCCCATAATTATCTTTAAGTGCTGCTTACCATTATTATTTAGATGACGAATTTCCTCATAAAATTCTTCAATTTCTTCTTCAGGATGACTTGTGGTGGGTGCATAAGTTTGAATAATCTGAGCCTGGTATCTTCTCGAGAGTTGGACAACGAGTCGTGCAGCTCTGTCAGAGGAACTTTCAACTTCTACAACTTTATCCTTCAATTTCTTGTTTATTATAAATCCAACACCACTAGTTCTGCCAGTATCAGTCCCACGATAGTAGAAGAGATGTCCAATTTTCAGTTCAATGAGATCTTCTCCTTTTCTCCTTACCTCACTTAGCCCGACGATGTCCCACTTGATCCTTTGTAGTTCCTCTTCCAATTCAAGAAGCCTTGAATCAGAACATAGGGAGCGTCCATTATACGTAGTATATATATATATATATATATATATATATATATATATATATATATATATATATATATATATATATATATACTTAAGAGCAAAACTGAAGACTAAGGAAAAACTTTAGAATTTAAAACGAAGGTTGCAAAATAACCTGAAAATCAAAACGCGCAACGCAGCAGTTTTGAAAATTCAGAATTCACATTCTATAAAGAAGATACCTAAGCAAAAAAATACATATATAATTTTGACTCACACCTAGTACAACATAGAAAAGGTTATGCATCTACCTGTGTGAGTAAAAGGAGAAAGGATAAAAAATAAAACAACTGAATGTAGAAGGTGTCGAGAATACTGAGCCTTGGCTTTATCAAGGACCAGCAAAAACTCTGCATTTTCTCACTTCCACAAAGACCTAGTTGGAAATGGGTTTCTGCAAGGCCATAGATGCAAGTAACATTCCCACCTAAAATAGTTTAAAAAATATATATAAGTCATGTCCTCCGTAGAGTTGCATGACCTAGCACTAGTTAACAATTTCGCTTGCATCCAATAAACCTTCCTGGCCCGACCCATGCTCTTCATCTGTTACTATTAAACAGAGAGAAGAAGATTAAAGAGAACTCAAGCTGTGAGAGTGACATAATAATTAGAAATGATTGCAATTAAAAAAGGAAATGTTAATTTTTAACGAACAGATTTTTGAAAGAAAACTTGAGTCTAAAACCCCCTACTCTACAGCTTATGACAGCACGAAAACGAGAATAAGTTAAAGATAATAATTAACTAAAGAAAACTTTGTGAAAGTTATATACCTTAAACAGTTAGTTGCAATATGTACAAAGTATTTCAGCAGTGCTTTAAGTGCATAATTAATTAGTTATTAAGAACTTAACTACTTTGAAAAAACAGCGCATAGACAGCGCATAGCAAAGGAACAAGCTTAGCCATCTTCTGTTCCTAGGTACCCCAAAAGACGCTCAAAGTTACAAAGAAAAGAAAGAGTTAAAACCCGCAAAAATGTTAACAGACAAACCAATGCCTACAAGCTGAAAAGCTAAAAAACGACAGAGAAAAAGTACATGAAGTACAAACATTGAACTTATAAAACCTAGAACCCAAAAACGAGGAAGAGAGCTTACCTCTTGTGTGACAGAAACTTTTCTCCTCACAAGAGAAGAACATGGCTGACCTCTTCCGCCACTCCCTAGACGCTGGGGGGCAGTGAGGGTGGGGCTGATGGCCTCCTCCTACAGCAAGAAACCAACGCGCGGAGATTTTAACCAGAGAAAAAAATATATAAACTTAAGACTGTGGATCTGTATGATCAGAAAGAGCAGAATTAACTCTCCAGAATACATGAGAAATATTATGAAATACACGAGCAGTTTATTTAATAATCTTTGCATGTATTAAATCACCTTAGTGAGCTTCTATAGATTAATCAGAATCTTATTAATTTTAATGTTGGTTTTACTATTTTTAGTATAGCTATCCTAGTGATGAATAACTAGTTTTCTTTTTTATTTGTTTTTATTTTGTTTTATAAACAGATTTTTAAGCTTTTTTGTGATTTTGTTTATATTATTTAATTTTTTGTTTTAATAGGACCGTCATATCCATAGCACTAAGGTTCCTTTAGGTAGTTAATAGGCATCCTCTAGCCAACTTCCTTACGGCTTTGATTGGTCAGAATCATATTATTAACTGTGTAGAAAATTAAAGCAGATCTGCTAACCTTACTCTATTATTCAGAATAATTTTTAATGCAGACACTACAAGCACAATAGAACTTTATTAAATATGTGACTACCATAAATAATATAAGGTCAGCCACCGGGTGCCAATCTTCAGGGGAGGATGCACCCGATGGCTGAGTTTCTGACAGGTTTCATGCGGACGTCCTAATTTAGCAACCCCGACCGAATAAAAATAAACTGGACATCCCATCCTCCCTACCTGTCAGGAAATATACTTTAAAATCAACTTAAATAATAAATTTAAACATTCAAAATAGACCTACATTAAGCCTGACTGATGCCCACAACCGGTAAACACAATTTACTGTGGCCATCCACCTTTAGAGTTCAAAATTAGGTTAATGCGTAGGCAAAGGGTACATTCAGAATTATATAGAAGAGTGTAGTTGTCCTTCCCCACTGTAAAATATACCATGTATGCTAGGAAAGAATGGTTAAATGCTCCGGGGCAACTCGGAAGAAAACACAGTTTTTTCATGTAGCCCTGAAAGTTAGTAAGGATGGGCTTCTGGTTTATTGATCTTACAAAATCTTAATCGTAATGAAGTAAGTAGGTCATGTGTTTCCAATAGTTTACTGAAATGGTAGTTACAGAAGGCCTCTGGATATTCATTATTTAAACATCTCCAATATAATCTTCTTAGTTGTTTAATAATATTATGCTTTTTATTACATATTCGCGTAATTCGCAAGATTTGTGAAATAATCAAATTATGGAAAATACTTCTTGAAAGGTTGGAGGTCCAATATGACTGTATATTTTTGCTTTAAAATTAAACAGCTCTTTTTTATCATAAATATCTAGTTCTGGTTTACCTCCCTTGAACTCTATCCGCAAATCAAGAAAATTAATGCTGTTTATATCTGTATTTGTCTTAACTAAACTTAGACTACTGGGGTAGATATCTTCAGGTCTAAAGTCTGCAGTATTGGTTTTAAAATAAATCAAATCATCAACATATTGAAAACAAATGACTTCTAAGTGGTGGTATTTTTCTTCATAAGCATGTAGGTACAAGTTGGCCAATAAACTTGAAAAATTAGTGCCCATAGGGACACCCATAATTTGTACTAGAATATTCTTCTGATCATATATATAGTTGTTATATATACACAGGCTACAAAGAACATCCCAATATTTTTTATCATAATTAATAGATTTGTCAAAACGCATATAAATAATGGTCGAGAACAGTACGGAGATCTTCCAAATAAATTGTAATGAATAAATTAGTAAAATCAAAAGTTTCAACATTTTTCAAAGTGTCATTGACTTTAATGAAGTTGAGAATTTTTCTATATTCATTAATTATCCATGTTGAATCTTTATATTGTTGAAAATGATTTGTAGCTTACCTTGAAATATTTTTCCAGCTTTTTTATTAAAACTACTGCTTCCACAAGTGATAAATCGGAATTTCATAGGTTTATGGTAGTCACATATTTAATAAAGTTCTATTGTGTTTGTAGTGTCTGCATTATTTATGTATTTTATTTCAGGTGACATTGACCCCTGCAGCAGAGCGCGAGGTCATGGCACTATATTTGTGCAATTTTATGTTTACTATGTTTTTGTATACATATATATATACACTGAAGTGCTAGAAAAACTGGTACACCATTCTACAACTTGGTAGGTCTCTCACGGGAGTGCAGAACTGCAGAAATATGACCGGGCATGGACTCCACTAGCTTTTGGAAATATGCTGTAGGCAATGCACACCATACTTCCTGCAGAGCATTCCACAATTCGGGTGTTGTGTGGAGTCATTTTGGAGGGGTTTGGCCATAACTCACCACGCTGGCCAAGCGGGTTGGTGAGTGTGGGATAGCATTTCCTCTAATCCCGATGGTATAGTTATACCGCTATTGGCGGTCGTCAGAGCCCCTTTAGTGGGAACAGGATGTACCACGAGAAGGCGGGGTTGACATTTGTCAAGGAGAGGCTGTGATGTTACGCATCACGATAGCGCGTTGCATGACATCCCAAATGTGTTCTATCACGTTCGGATCTGAGGACTTGGGTGGGAATGGCAACACCCCAAACTCAGATGAATGCTCCTCTAACCATAATGTGGCATCCCGACACTTGTGTGGAAGTGTATTGTCCTGTTGGAAAAGGCCCAACCCATCAGCATGAATGCAGGACATGAACAGGTGTACCTCGTCAGAAAGGATGCGCACATAGCATTGGCTGATCACAGACGTTTGTAGACGTATCAGGGGTCTCAGTGAAGTCCAGCTAAACACACCCCATACCATTACGGACCCCTCACCAGCCGGTGCAGTTCCCTGTTGACAGGCGGAATCCATGGCTTAATGGGGTTTGAGCCACACACGAATCCTTCCATCTGCCCGATACAGTTGGAAACGCGACTCGTCAGACCAGGCTACTTGTTTCCAATCATCAAGTGTCCAGTGGCGGTGTTGCAGTGCCCAAGCGAGGCGCATAGCTCTGTGCAAGTTGCAACTTTTATGATTAAACTTTTTTAGTATTATTTATCTTTTTAGAACAGCGAACAGAAAAAAATGACCAGCAGCTGTTTGAGAACACAAATATCAACAAGCTCACAACAGCAAACTACGGAGCATGAACACCGCGCCGAGAAACAGAACTGTGATTTTTGTTTTGTTGCTGTTGGTAATCAGCACAAAGATACGAACTGCTCATGTGCACACCCAGCAGAGCTGAAGTACATTTGCTGCGTCATTACTGGTTTGGTAGGTTTACCACTGCCTTCAAGAACTAACAGGGAAACACAGGCCAGTTATAATGCAAAGATCACGTGCTGCACCGCCTATTGTAATGTCTTGACGAGTTTGGGCGGGGTTGTTCCCGCCACTCCCAAGTAATCTTAGTTGATGTCACGTGCTCCACGAAAATGACTCATCGCGAGTTTACGGGCAAATGTGTACAGACAAAATTTGACGCTTTTTTTTTTTAAATAAAAAAAAAGATGTCTGAACGAAAAATAAGCACCTTTAAGCACTTTTTGCTCTTTTTGGGAAAATATAAAGACTTTTAAGCACCTAAAAAAATATAAGTACTTTTTAAGAACTTTTAAGGATTTATAAGCACTGTGGGAACCCTGCTGGAATATCCTGAGATTCAGTAGCAACAGGAGCAGTTTGCTCCAGTGGAGTAATGTCCAAAGAAGAAGGCACAGCTTGCAAAGGTGAAGAAACAGACATTTGAGCGCTACTAGATGCAGGAACAACGGATTAAGAAAGAGAGGCAGTAATAGAAGAAGACCTACATGCTGAAAGCTGGCAACTGGAGGATTAGGTTCCAGAGGTAAGAACGGAAGAGGCTGAGAGCGATCAGAACGCAAAGTAGAAGATGAGGCAGCTTGATGTTGCTGAGGTTTGGAAGTGACAGAGAGATGAGGGCATCGAGACCTCGTGTGTCCAAAGCCTTTGCACTGAATGGACTGTAGAGCCATGAGCACCTCAACACAAAAGCGCTGACCATTAATGACAAACAAAAAGAGAAGGGCATGCAGCAGCAGCTTCTTCTGAAGAGAAGAACAGACAAGCTTGTCGGCGAAGACCCAAAATGTGCTTGTCCTCGGGGTCTGTAGGAGCAGCACAGAGGAAAATGATATGTCCAACAACACAGCCACATTGCAAGAGGGCTTGTATCAGTAAAGTGCCAGATATTTTTGCAGCCACAGGATAGAGGGGTAATGAGCACAGGATTCTGAGTAAGCAGCACTCAAAACAGTGCGATCACAGACAACAATGCCAGTGGATTGAAAGCAAGCAACATATTCTGATATGGCAAGATACACAACAACAGAGTGCGGCTTCCAAGCCGTGTGTGTTACAGTTCCTACAGGAAGGACACGTTTCAACGCTGAAGAAGAAAGTTTAAGGGGAGTGTCTGGTAAAGCTTCAAATACTAGCCTGAGACGTTGATGACGCAAAAGAAAACTATTTAAGAAGAATATAAACGATTCTTCTTAAATAGCCACACTAGGATGGAGCAAAAAACACTTTTTTTTTTATTTGAAATGTCACCATGTGCAATAGTTGCGATTTTATTACTGAAATGACCCACCGAAATATGGATGACATTATTCGATATCTTAGGTTTCCCCAAGAACCTTGAAGTTTAAAAGTTATAGGTAAAAATGGTTTAAAAACACCCACTTTCTCCATTTTGTAAATATAAAAAAATACTGTATCACCATGTTATTTAGTATCACCTTTGAGTGTATATAATCATTGCGCTGTAAATTCAGCTTAGGAATCCGAAACTTCTTAATGGTAGTTGTTTGTTCGGAAGATTTCCTGGCCTTCATGATGCGTCGAACGCCAAGCTCATGGACATTAGGGTGGGTCGAAAAAGCGAATTTTCGAGTATCGAATTCTAATAGTGTGGAAAAGTTGTGTATTCGCATCTAATAAACGGAAAAATATTGAAAAAATTCCTATGTTTAATCCTTAGTTCGCGCAAAAAGCCTAAAGTTTGAAAAAAATGACAAAAAACACCAAATATTACATTAACGCTCAAATTTTACAGATTAAGTTTTTCGACTCCTAACAGCGTGAAAGTACTTCATTTTAGTTGCCTGATAATACAAAAAATATTTTTTAAAATTGTGCGCTACATTTTGAGTTGGTACATAAGGCCTATAAAGTTTGCGAAATTTGTTCAAAAATTGATATTTCTACAGTTTTACAAACAGACGCACTGTTGAACTAAGTACAAGATATGAGATAATCATTGCGTGTTATTTGTATTGGTAATCTTAAATCGCAATGAAGCATGCTTATTCAAGTTATTCTGACCATGCTGTGATATACTCAGCGAGCTTTACATCAAACAGACCTGGCGCGACACGTGCAAGTCCGAGTCACCCCCTCTCCTGGCTGTAAAAGATCATGGACCTCTCAGTCATTCCTGATGGTTGACATGTGCAAACCGGGTCTTACGATTGTTCATTTCCCAAATGAGTCCTACGAACGAACTGAAGATACTTGCCAGTTACATTGTGAAGACGTATGCTTCTGTCTGGTTCGAAGTTAAGAGACATCACTCAGTAAAATACGGTCCTAAGCATATCTTTAAGGTCGTACAAACGAGACATTTGCCGGACAACATTAAAAAAATCATCGATCCTGTGATTCAGAGAAATGCCTTCTTCTGTCATCCAGAGAACATGTTATTGGCTATGATAGTGGATGACAGACAACACATAAGAGAGCTGGGTTACAGGAGGAGACTGAAAGCAAGAAATCAACAGCCAAAGGGGAAGTCTGTTAGAACTTTTATGCCTCCCTCAATAAATGTTAGTGCCACGGACTACAGTGAGCCGATTGAGTGGATGAAATGTAAGCTGTCGCCCCCTCCAATGATGGAAAGCTTGACAACAGAGAATATTTCATCATTTCTTCAAAATAAAACTCTGCCTGAGTTTGAATTTTTAAACTTTCCCTGCCATACCCAAGCAGTTGAAAGATGTGTAAAACTTGTGACAGAGTCCGCCGGAAAAGTGTGCGGACAAGATAACAGAGATGGCTACATTAGAGCAACTTTGCACTCATGATCTCCGATGCCTAAATTCGACCAAAAATCTGATTCCAAGATAACGCCCTTGACTGATAGTGGCGAACCAACATAATTTACCTCGCCCTGAATGGTTGGATGATTGGGTAGGGCGTGGGTGGAACTCGAATTGCAGCCACCTCCACATGGTGAGTTCTGGATCATTTCAGCATAAATAATTTTGCGAAATGGGCGAAGAGCTGCAAGGTGATGTATTCGGATCAAAGTTGAATATATAAAATCCCTCATAGGAACAAATTAATAAAAAAAAATGGCCTTGTATATATTTTTAATACAACAGTGCATCTGTTTGTAAAAGACCAAATTTCGCTAACTTATGACCAAAATTCGACCGAATTTCGCAAATTTCGCGAACTCAAAATGTAGTGCACGATTTTTTTTAATATTTTTTTTATTATCAGGCAACTAAAATGAAGTACTTTCACGCTATTAGAAGTTAAAAAACTTAAATCTGTAAAATCTGAGCGTTAATGCAATATTTGGTGTTTTTTGTCATTTTTTTCAAACTTTAGGTCCTTTGCACGAACTAAAGATTAAACATAGGAATTTTTTCAATATTTTTCCGTTTATTAGCATGCGAATACGCAACTTTTCCGCACTATTAATTAGAATTTCATACTCTAAAATTCGCCTTTTTTGACCCACCCTAATGGGCATACCTTCTGTCATCAACCAACATTGCAGCGAGCAAGTTTTCTGCATGGGCAAAATACGCGTTGTCTTGGACGACTCTTTTTACAATATCCTTTAAATTATCTGGAAAATAATGGAAACGAGATATAAACAACTACAAATTTCTTGTACCAAAACAGTACCATATTTACAGGTACCGTTACATTTGATCGTGAACCACGATGGTGCATATACGTACTTTAATTATGAAGGTGGCTAATGAGACAAGTTTTGGAGTTGAATCATTAGTTCCAACATACAAACGCAGAATGTAATTTGCGAGGGTCAGCCAACAGGAATGTGCAAGTGTTCCAGGATCCCTATTTGCCAGATCTCATGGGCAATTACCTGCAGAGACTGCCTTACAAATTTCCCACAAATAAAGTTGATCTGAGCTAAGATCTCCATAGCTAATATCGGACTGAAGTGAAAATTCAATTTTCTGGAAATTAACAATAGGAAGGTTTGCGCACGCCTTCAGGCGCTTTTGATTGGAAAAATCTATCTACTACACTGCTGGCCACCCAAAAAGCAACACCAAGAAGGACACGAGATAGCAAAGCCAGATTTACTGGACACATAACAACAGATGCAAAGATGAAACGATTGAGCTTACAGGCCCGTGCAACTTGCGGAACACGCAGACATCAATAGTTCGTGTGGCCCCCATGGCTGGCAATAATGGCCGCTACACGCTGCGGCGCCGAACGAAAGAAGCTTTGGATGTGGGCTTGGGGTATGTCGGTCCAGGCTGCTTCCACACGTTGCCACAGTTCATCAGGCGTAGCCACGGGTGGTACTTGCCGGGTCACTCGGTTGCCGATCAGCGATCAGACGTGTTCAATGGGAGACATATTAGGAGAACAGGTGGGCCGTGAAGAATTGTTGCACAATGCATGCCACGTGCGGGCGCACATTGTCCTGTTGAAACGTGGCCACTGGCACGTCCTGCAGGTAAGGGAGGACTACAGGCTCCAAAACGTCGGAGATGTAGTGGTGGCTGTTGAGTGTACCAGCGATGCATACCAGAGGGGTGTGGGTGTCATATCCAATTGCGCCCCAAACCATAACACCAGGCGATGCACCGGATGGCCATGCATAATGCAAGTGTCATACAGTCTCTCGCTGCTGTGCCGCCACACGCAGATCAGACCATCGTGGTGTTGGAAGCAGAAGCGGGATTCGTCAGAGTAGACAATGTCGTGCTGTTCCATAGTCCAGGTGTGGTGTTCAATGGCCCACTGTCGCCGCACTCGCCGGTGGTGTAACGTCAATGGTAATCGGAGCAAAGGGCACCGTGCAACAAGACCCCGCTCCTGCAGACGACGTCGAACGGTACAAGCTGACACAGGTTATTGCGCAACACACCCTAATTCCTGCGCTAACATTCGTGATATGGCGGTGCGAGCCGTCAATGCCCGCCGCACAACATGCTGGTCCTCTCGTTCGGTGGTGTGCCGCGGCAATCGCTCACGTCGGTACTTTCGTCCCTCCTGCACCCACCAAATCCATACTCGCCTCACTGTGGCTGGATGTCGTCCCACACGGGCGGCGATGTCTCAGTACGATAAACGTGCTGGAATGACTGCCATGTTCTGCGACGAGGCATCAGGAAGCTTCCCACGCACAGGTCCAGCAGCACAACACACTTCCACCCCGCCTTCTGTGCACCCTTCGTATAATGCTTCTCGGTGGCGTGCCAGGCGCACATGATTTGCATATGCCCTGCAATGCTAATCGTTTGCATGTCCTCTCACGGGCGACGCATGCTGCGAATTTCAGGCCAATTGGATGCTTCCTTCTTGGTGTTGCATTTTGGGTGGCCAGCAGTGTAAATCCTCTTGCACCTGATGTTTTCCCATCGAGTGCTTCAGTGAGGTGGCGTAAACGCAGTTCATTAAAATGAAGTTGACATATAATCTAGTGCACGGGAGAATTGAGCTTCTCTTCAAGGCGCCTAATTATACCTGCATTTGTGCGGGTATTAGTCACTTCCAATAAAGACTAACTCCGACAAGTCAAAGGCTTTCTGGTCCAATAAGCTGAAGATACCGTCGGAAATGTCCTTTGCACTCTTGCTCTTCGGTGCAAAATGTCCCAAATAGACCGAACCCGGTTCTTCAACAAGGGTAACATGCTCTTCCCATTCGCTTGTGCCACTTGCCATCATCTGTCTGTGTATTCTTAATAGTTTCATCCCTTTTTTCCTTCCAAAAATAGAGGTACAATCTTGAGGCCAGTCAAGTTTCCCTCATCTTGAATTGTTTGACGGGTCTTTTTTCTTTCTAGTCGTACTTCATGCTGGTCAATAACAGATACATTACATTCTTTCGACTGAACCGGTTCACTTACAACATGAAGCAACGCCGACGCAAGATCAGCTGCCGCTTGATCGCTGATGCCTCACCTATCGCACTTTCTAGAAAATGCAGACAGTGTCATTTGACGCCTACGTTTTGAAGAGCGATGTGGAGTGAAATCATAATCTTTCTCTGAGGCCAACAAATGACTAGGACCCGGCTCGTCTGGTTTTCCTGCAGAATTAGTATTTGTATCCTCTTCTGAAGGATCATCCTCGACTCGCAGGGCCGATTTCAGTGATGCAGTTTTCTGTAATTTCCTATGGACATGCTCTTCCCTATCACTCTTTCGAGCTGATCTTTTCTTCAGTACACTGGTGGTTTTTGTGTCAAGCCCACCTACTATCATTCTTCTGTTTGTTTTATGTTCCATTAGAAAGTCTCGCTCTTTCACGGGTACCTTTTTTGCAGAGCTGCATTTGCAGGTTCTAAAACATATGCACTTGCATGAGGATAGGGCAATCAGCTTTATTTCTTGTTTCGGCCATCTTAAGTAGTTGAACGACAAAACGAAAATGCCAGTAAGCTCCAATCCACGTCACTAGGAGTAAAAAAAACTGTTGCATCATTTTGAAGCAAATCTGCCAACACACTCCCCCAAAAGGATCTGTGCGACTGTGATGAGATGACTCGGCGAGTTCGCAAAGAGAGCTCCACTGTGAGGGAGGGGGTGGGGTGAGGTGAAGAAGGTAACAAAACAAAGAGCGCAAAACAGCCAGCTATGCTTCTGAAAATCAACGCGAGGTTTCCAGAAAGTGGGGGGGAGATTGTTAATGTTAAGCCCAATTGGTAACAATAAGACTGCTGTTGAACTTAATGCTTACGCAACTTATGCCATTTTTGGCGAAAAATTACATACTTTAAGGGATCTGGGGAAGCCTAAGAAATTAACTCATGTCTGCTGAATTTTTACCAGTGTTTATACACTCAAAAGTGATATTAAATAACATGGTGATACAGTATTTTTTATATTTACAAAATGGAGAAAGCAGGGTTTTTTAAACCATTTTTCCCTATAACTTTCAAACTTTGAGGTTCTTGGGGAAGCCTAAGATATCAAAAAATGTCATAAATATTTTGGGGGTCATTTTAATAATAAAATAGCAACTATTGCACATGGTGACATTTCAAATTAAAAAAAAAGACTCCAGGGTCCATGTCAGAGCTGGGACTCGACGTAAAAGCAGAGGGATGCGTCCAGAAGTGACTGAAGCGTAATCACTAGGAGCACTTGACGTAGGCAAAGGAGAAGGCACCGACACATCGCCAGGCAACTCGGGGTCAAAGTAGAGGACGTGAGTTTAGCACCGCTCAGAAAAAAAAACTCGGGAGCTGAAAAAGTATCCATGGGCACGATCGGTGAATCCACACAGGAAGCAGTTGAGCAACGAGGAGAAGGTACCGGGGGCAGGCTGTCCATTGGGAGCAGAAGCTAAGTGATAACCCACTAACTTGGCAGAAAACGAAGCATCAGCAGCCATGGGGAAGAAATAGGCCTTGTGAAAAAGGTAAACAAACCTTTGAGGCAAATACTGCATCCCTGAGTAGAAATACACAGTCACAGAAGGGAATTGTTGAGTCATTCGGCAAGGGGAATGTATCATACCACAAGTGCAATTAATGCTGGTAAAAGCACTGGAAGAGGCACTTTGAAGAAAAAGTCAGACACAGCAGTTCGTCTACGAGCGGTAGAACTACAACGAAAAATAAAACAATTCGTATGAACAAATTAAAGGCTTACCGGGTGACTTGCCTGGATAAACTGAAGCTCACAATATTCATGAACACTACAGTAATAAATTCAAATATACAGAAGCTTGAAATATCACCAGGGGAACACAAATAGAAGGGGCTTTCGAGAACCAAACCGGTGTGTTCAGCCCACCCAGGACAATTATCCCTGAATGGAAGCATAGCTGTTAATGCTTTTGGATTTGACTTGCACATTATGGGAAACAACCTTTACCACTAGCTTTGAATGATGTGGATTCCAGTTATTGCATCCGATCTTGGCTCAGCTTGTAAACATAGATGCTAACTGCTGATGCAATACTTAGTTAATAGTACTGATGCTGGTATGAGATGCAAGGCACAGTGTCTAGCAAACGGAAAGCTGGAAATACAACTGCTTACAGTAAATGCAAATCCAGAATACTTTCACATTTCATCATTTTTTATCAGGAACAACTCTAAATAAATATTCCACAGCTAATTTATTTTTGTAATCATTAGCAAAGCATTAAGTTAAGAAATATCAGAGTACAATAAATGAAGCTGCCCTGTAATTTCACATTACCTTGCTTTAAAAGTCCTACTGCATAGTATGAAGTTGATGACACCGATTTCACAGATGACAGCAGTATCTTGTCCATGTATGAACTAAAGATTAAGAGAGAGAAAACAAAATAGCAAGAGATTAAATTTATGTGGAATAACAGTGAAAAAGAAATTTAAAAAATACAAAGCAGTACATTCAGCTAGATTGTACCATGCAAGCATTTGAATGAAATACAAAAAAATCATAATTTAATTATTCCACATTTAGAACTTTCTTGGGTTCTATACACTTTTTCTCAAGTCCTAAACTTTCAGCAGTCCATGAAACAAATATATAATTTATGACTACTAAGCTTGTAGTGTTAAGATAGAATAATAATAACGTTTCGCAAAATAAAATGTTTGTTACACATCGACTATAGTTTCACAGAGCTTTTCGATCGGCTTCCTCAGGACGAATCATTCGTCCTGAGGATGACGAGCCAAAAGCTCTGTGAAACTATAGTAAATGTATAATAAACATTTTATTGTGCGAAACGTTGTTATTATTATTCTAACATAAAACAAATGTTTAAATTTGCTACCTTTAACATTATTTGATATTATGTTTTCCACATTCCACACTTCATCAGGAATTGATATCATATTTTCCAAGAATTATGCCGCAGTTCTGTTTATTTCCTTGGTTGTCAGGAATAATGCCTCGCCGAATTTAAAGCTGCAAGTAAGTGAACCACTAGGTTTTTTTAGGGGATTTTTTTAACCATACCCGGTCCCATGCTGATAATTAAATATAGTTAGCTTTTATTATAAAGAACTTCAGGAGACCAAAATATACATTTTGTTGAGATTAAATCTCAATTTTTGACAATGGTGGCGGAGAGTTCATAGCATATCTTTCATTGGTGATCAAGCACACAAAGGAATAGTATTGCAGACAACGTTACAGGGGTGTTAGCGCCCCTTACCATGTTTCGGAGCAATTCTTGGAGTGGGAAAATTTGCAATTTGGAGCAGAAACGTTGGGTTTTGGAGTGAGAAAATTTGCATTTTGGAGCAGAACTCAGGTTTTGGAGCAGCTAATGATAGCATTTTTAATTGTTATAAGTCCATGTTATGCATTAAGTTGTTTATATATCGAGTTACCATTGTTTTATGAACTATGAAAAAGTGTTATATTTCAGGTTTGTTGATATTTTACTGCTTCTCTTACAACTGTTAATTTGCATTTCTGTCATTCCTACAGTGAGATAAATGGGAAAACAATTATACTACCAGCAGTTGGTTGAAAACTACATGCAATATTTTAAGTGTAACACATTAATATCAGGGATTTTCTTCTGAATGCATTTGTTTCGCTGTAATGCAAATAGGATGCTGCCGCATCCAAGAACTGTTGCTATCGTTACTGAAAGCTTGCGAATATACACTTAGCAAGAATAAATAACATGTAATTACTAGTTAACTTTTTATATGGGATTTATCTAGGTAAAGTCTCATATTTCTGCAAATTTTCGGAGAGAACTCCTCTCCGTCATGCAGTCATTCATCCAATCTCCGTCACTGTCTTCAGTTAAGTTTAACCTTGACAGTTATGGTGATTCTGCAAAATATCTTGCCAAATGTTAGGCAGCAAAAATCCTTCACAGTCATTAATGACGAAGTTCTTGTATTTTCCAATTTCAAGTCTCTCTTTCAATTTACGCTTCAGGAAGTTGGATTAATGTACAATGGCAGTTAAAGAGTCCCAGTCCATGCAGTGTCCTGTTTCTCTAATGTGCATGTCTGGTTCAGCCCTCATACTTTTGCCTTTATCACAGATATATGGATGATATCTTATTCATTATAGATAGCAAGGATAAAGATCTTCCAGAAAAATTCTATGGTGCTTTAATGAATTAGATGATTCCCTTAAGTTCACTTTAGAGATTCAAACTGAAGGAAAATTAAACTTCTTGGATTTCACTATCTACGTCCAGGAAATTAAGTTCCTCACAAAAATGTACAGAAAATCTTTGGATACAAATAAAATGCTGGATTTTAACTCCTCTCATCCATACTCAATGAAGAGAAATGTTGCAAACCAATTTTTAGAAAAAATAAATAATTTAGTCTCCTCAGAAGAGCCCACATAGATGAACTGAAAGTAATGCTAACAGAAAATAACTACAGAGTCATTCCACATCAGTTCGTCCAATGTTTTGGGGAAATGTAACCCCCATCTCAGATTATGATGAAATTTGGCATGGAGGTATACTTCACCAAGATATAGAAAATGACCAGATTTTAACTTCCTACACCACATAGTTTCTGAGATACAGTGCTCCAAAGTTCCACTGAACACCAATAGCATACGTAGAGTGACAGAGTACCACTTTTCACAAAATGCTACATAACTGTAGTGCTATTTAGTTTAGAAGAAAGAAATTTTGTACCCTTATGCAAAAGAGCTTCCAGAATAAGAAATCACTTTAAATTTCATTGAAAGCACTGAATAAATAAATTAAATATAGTGGTAAAGTGAAAATTTAAGAAAAAAACTAGCTATTCTATATTAGGCTCTACAGCAAATAGCAGAGGTATGAGGGGGCTCTTTTTTAATGTATATTGGTCTTTGACATATACTGTCACATAACAAGAAGACAAAATAGTGGCTTTCAGCTTGCTTTTGAAGATATGTACAAATATCTGAAATGCGTGTGGAGTTCCACTTCGTCAATTCAACCACTTCTTTTTATTAATTATAATTCATCTCTGTCATTCAAGAAATTTCACAAGGAGATAAAACTAACAAGGACACAAACATACAAAAAATTATGTTTTCTTATACCATATAGTTTCAGAGATATCATATTAACAAATTTGACAATATGGCTAGTTCAGCTGCACTGCACAACAAGTGTGGTGAGGTTTTAAAGTTTTTCAGTCATTTTAAAATATCTGTTCTCTTATTGCCGATTGCAAAAATTCCTGAAAAAAAGAATTACTCTGACAAATCCCCCTAAAACAGAATTTTGGAAATTTACCCCCCCCCTTCAATGTAAACATTTCCACGAAAGATATAAACAGTTTTTTTAATTTGATTGATACTAAATGTCCGTAATTACTGTTCCACAAGTTATGCAAGTTCAGCAATCGGGAGATTGTTAAATGATGTTAACATAGTATTGGCAATTGAAATCAAGAAAAATAATAAGTATCTGTACTTACAATATTCGTAGTGGCTGTCGGGGCTTTATATGTACATCTTCAAAGAATGTGAACTTTTTTCAATTGTGAAGTTTAGATTAAAATTCATGATGTTGTAAAATCTGCACCAGATAAAATTGAACAAGATGAATTTTTACAATGCAGGTAAAAAAAATGTCTTAACAACAACGAAATATGAAACTGAATTAAAACCTTCTTGAATTTTTTTAAAAACGAACTATAATCCCGAAGAGGAAATAATCTTGACTGCGAAGCACCTCGAAAACAACGAAATATGAAGACGAATTATAATTTTGCTGAAATTTCAAAAACGAACAGTCTTGAAAAAGAAATAATCATCCTGATTGCAAAGGATCCAAACAATAAATCTCCCGACTGCGAAGCACCAAACTAGTTTCTGCTAACAGTCATATCCATCATCAGAGGTAGGTGCACGGACATTGAAATTACCGTACTCACTCGCTCAGGTATGCTGCTGCTTAACCCTAATGTATGTTCAGCCCTGTCACGTAGATATTTGCGCATCATGATTTGGGTTCTACTGCGCACATCAATGGTGTCGCCATTTGTAGTTAAACAAAAATAAACAAGTAGCATTTATGGAGTAGAAATATGCACCTGTATTTTTAAGTAATATTTGATGCCACTTGTTTTTTTGTTAATGTTTTTCTTCTTGAAATGTTTTCTCTCCTGTTTAATAAGGTACCTCCATGCAAACTGAAGCTCTACTGGACTATTAACGTTACAGTTGTATCTTTTGGTTTTCTCAATGACAACAGCCTCAGAGGTTAGAATCTGGGCATGTGATATATTCATCTTGTTCAATTTTATCTGGTGCAGATTTTAAAATATCATGAATTTTAATCTAAACTTCACAATCGAAAAAAGTTCACATTCTTTGAAGGCGTACATATGAAGCCCGACAGCCACTACGAATATTGTAAGTACAGATACTTATTATTTTTCTTGATTTCAATTGCCAATACTATGTTAACATCATTTAACAATCTCCCGATTGCTGAACTTGCATAACGGGTGAAACAGTAATTACGGACATTTAATGTCAATCAAATTAAAATATCGTAGCCATGTAAAAAGTATATTCATCGCAAATTGGCGAAAATTGAACAACGATATATTTTAGATATAAACAGTTTTTATATGTGCATGACTGGATAATAAATACACTAAAGTAAGCTTGCAATAGATTGGCACTAGGAAACAATTGCAACTTGTCAGAGAGCACTTTTTAAAAGAAAATGATGTGGCATGGGGCAAAAAGATACAGCGTGATTCCTAAGGTCATGAGGATTTGTTTTGACTTCATCCCAGATCCTGTGCTCAACTGACTACCAGTTCAAATGGGGTAAGTTTTATGATATTGTAAAACTCTCCAAGAGCTGAGATGAGGGTGGGGGTCAAAAAGATTTCTCTTTTTTCACCTCACCTTCCTAGGGATGTCCTCCAGCTAAAGAGAAGTAAGGTTTCAGTCCCTCAATCCCAGTTAAGGAAACAATGGTTCAGATGCTCATGCTGATTTCACTATGGGCAGGCTTTCCGGAAGTCTCTTAAACTTTGCTGTGAAATATATTGCTTCCAATATTTTCTTTTGTGAATTGGCTGCTCTGTGTTAATCTGACATTGGGACAAGTTTGTCAACCTCAATCATGGAAAAAGATAATGGACCAGTGTGGTGTTGGATCACTTGCTAATACAGAATGCAATAAATCAAGTTATGTAAAGACAAAAGAGTTTCTCAGTAGTGAAAAACTTTCTGTTGCTGACAAGGAACTTATTTCTTTAAGACCTAATATTCCACATAAATCATAATGATATAATCTCAGTATGTTTACATCACAAATGTTATTATCTGAAGAAATATGAAAGCTACCAAGTAACTTGTTGCAACCCTATTGGTGACCATGATGTGAGAAAACCTGTTCAGAGGTCCCTGCATCAAGTCAGTATACAAATAGCCCAACAGCTGCAATCTAAAAATATTAGTGTATGCCCAGGTCAAAAATTAAGTCTTCAGTGTTGTGGAAAAGCATCTAAATTGGGACAACCTGTAGAAAATGAAGTTTTAAGTGAGACTGATGATAGTGAAATGGTCCCTGATGATTTTATTATAAAAGAATGTGCTGCTAAAGAAGTTTTGAAAGTTTATCTGATTTAGGATTGTCCCCATTAAAATTACATTCCTTGCCATCCGATAGTAAACCAGCATATGGGAAAATTAAACTTTTTCAAGCAAAGTTAGCTATGCAGAGTAAAATATCTTGTGTTCTGGAGTATGGCTTTACAGCTTAGTCTTCTACTAGGGACAGTGATGATGAACACTCCATAGATGAATTAAAACTAAAAGCTCATGATTTGGATAAACTTGTTGCTTTCATGAAAGAAAAGGTACCTACTGTTAGTTGTCAAAAAAAAAAAAAATCAGATATTAACAATGGCTTCCCCATCATGGTCCAGAAAAAAGTAGCACAACAGTTTGCTGTTTCAGAATACACAGTACATCAGGCAAGAAAATTAGCAAAAGATAAAGGCATTATATCAGTTCCCGAACCCAGCCATGGTTAAGAAACTTTCACAAGATACCATAAAACAGATTATAGGATTTTATGAAGATGATAACTATTCTAGGCGAATGCCAAGAATGAAGGACAAAGTAAGTGTCGCTAGAAACATCCATGCTCAGAAAAGACTTATTCTGTGCAATTTGAAAGAGTTATATCAACAATTTAAGCAAAAATATACTAATGAAAAAGTAGGATTTTCTAAGTTCTTGCAGGCTTCTCTGGAACCCATTCTGTATGTGTGTGCACTATGCATCAAAATTTCTAACTTTTGATTAGTACAGCACACTTTGAAGAATCACATCAGGACTTTTTCAAAAGTCTTGTCTGCAGCAGTAAAGATTCAAAGTGCATGCTTTGGTGTTGTTCAGTGTCCAAAAAATACAAATCTGAATCAGTTATAGTTGCGTAAATTTAAAGATTGTGATCCCACTGATGAAATCGAATATCACCAGTGGGTGTCTACAGACAGAATGGAGCTTCAAAAGTTATCTTAGTTGAAGAATTCATTGAATTATTTGTGCCAAAAATTGAGAAGCTCATTCCGCATTCATACATTACCAAAGCACAGTCTTCATTTTTCAGTAAGTTGAAAGGAACAATTGGTCCAGAGTCTGCCATTATACTGATGGACTTCAGTGAAAATTATGCATTTGTAGTTCAGGAAGAAGCACAAGGGTATCATTGGACTCGCCATGCATGCACAGTTCACCCTGTTGTTACTTACTGTAAAAGAAATTCTGAATTTTTGAACTCTGCATCAAGTCACTCTTTCATTTCTGATGATTTTGATCATGATGTTGCAATGGTGTACAAGATTCAGAGTGAAATAATAACTTTCTTACAAAAGAAGTACATTATTTTACTGATGGTTGTGCTGCTCAGTACAAAAACTATAAAAACTTCATAAATCTATGTCATCACATTAATGATTTTGCAGTGACAGCTTCATGGTCTTTCTTTGACACCAGCAACGGGAAGTCTCCTTGTGATGGCATAGGTGGGACTGTCAAACAAATCACTGCAAAAACAAGTCTCCAACGTCTACTGAAAGAGCAAATAACCACTCCACAGGAGATGTTCAACTTCTGTCATAAGAATATCATGAAAATAAGAGTTCCTTTTCATTTCGAAAAATAATATGAATGCTGTGCGCAATGAGTGTCAAATAAGATTTTCTAATGCTCAAACAATACCTGGTACATGGAGTTTCCACAGCTTGGATGAAAATTACTCTTTGATTTTGGCTGTCCAAATCTAGGAATACAAAGGCAGTTATATGCACATTGTTATGTAGCATATTTATATGATTCTAACTGGTTTCTAGGAATAATAGAAACAATCAATTATGAAGAAAGTGATGCATCTGTAAAATTTATGCACCCAAATGGCCCTACAGTTTCTTTTTACTGGCCTTCGTTTAAAGATGAGTGCAATGTTCTATTTGGACACATTTTATGTTTAATTGGCACTCCCATGACAACAAGTTCTCAAAGAACAAATGTGTTTTCCAAGTTGGACATGAAAACCTGTCAAACTAAGTGGCTGGATTATAAATCCTCAGGAGTTGATCATGGCATATTAAGAACATCAATGTAAATATTTGTGAACAGTGCAAAACTACTTGCTTGTGTTTCTTTTTTTCAAGTCAAAACTAATAAGAAAACAGATCTATGTACCGTAGGTGAGTATAACTAAGTAGTTTGTTGCATATGCTAACCTAACTTCTTGTCGGGTACAGCTGAACTAGCCATTTTGTCAAACTTGTTAATATGGTATTTCTGAAACTATATGGTGTAAGAAAACATAATTTTTTATATTTTCGTGTCCTTGTTAGTTTTATCTCCTCGTGAAATTTCTTGAATATCAGAGATGAGTTATAATTAATAAAAAAAAAGCGGTTGAATTGACGAAGTGGAACTCCACATGCATTTCAGATATTTGCACATATCTTCAAAAGCAAGCTGAAAGCCACTATTTTTTCTTATTGTTATACGACAGTATATGTCAAAGACCAATATACATTAAAAAAGAGCTCCCTCATACCTCTGCTATTTGCTGTAGAGCCTAATATAGAATAGCAAGTTTTTTTTCGTAAATTTTCACTTTACCACTATATTTATTCAGTGTTTTCAATGAAATTTAAAATGATTTCTTATTCTGGAAGCTCTGGGTACAAAATTTCTTTCTTCTAAACTAAATAGCACTACAGTTATGCAGCATTTTGTGAAAAGTAGTACTCCGTCGCTCTACGTGTGCAATTGGTGTTCAGTGAAACTTTGGAGCACTGTATCTCAGAAACTACGAGGTGTAGGAAGTTAAAATTTGGTCATTTACTATATCTTGGTGAAGTATGCCTCCATGCCAAATTTCATCAAAATCTGACCCAAAAAAGGAAATAGATAAATTACCCACACAAGATAAACAAAAAATACAAGCAAGCAGGAATTTAGGTTCACAAGAAAAATTAAGTATCAAAAGAGTTTCTTTGAATCTTTAAAAGAGAATAAGCAGTAAATATGATACTAGATTCGCTCCCAGTTTAGAAAACAAACTTAAAAGATTTTGCCCTAGCTTGATTCAAAAAGAAGAAAACTTGTTTAAAATGCAAGGAGTAATTTATAAAGTAACTTACAGCTGTGGAAAATTCTACATAGGTGAAACAGGTCATAGGCTGGAAACTCGCATTGCGGAGCACAAGGCAGCAATAAAAAATTGTTCGAACAAGACAGGATCAGATAGGCATATTAGAGAAACAGGACACCGCATGGACTGGAACTCTTTAACTGTCATTGGACATCAATCCAATTTCCTGAAGTGTAAATTGAAAGAGGGACTTGAAATTCGAAAATGCCAGAACTTTATCAATGACTGTAAGGGATTTTCGCTGCCTAACATCTGGCAAGATATTTTGCAGAATCATCGTAACCGTCAAGGTTAACCATAACCGAAGACAGTAACCGAGATTAAACGAATGACTGCCTGATGAAGGAGAGGAGTTCTCTCCGAAAATTTGCAGAAATTTTAGACTTTACCTAGACAAATCCCATAAAAAAAGTTAACTAGATTGAATGTAGTAATCTAGGAAGCCACATAACAAAGATGAGTTTGATTTACAGATGTAATTGCTGTTTGGTGGGTTTTTAGCAGCATATTTTTTGAGATAAATGGCATTCAGATGAAAATACATTATTTCTGAAACCAACCAACCGGCAAGCCACATATGCGTGGTTTGCGTGTGCATCACAAACTCCTATTGTTTTCTGAAGGGAAGCGTACCTTCGATATGAAAGGAAAACCAATGTAACATTTAATAATCAAATTGTGAAATCACCTTTCACAGCAATTGTGCCATGATACTTTTCATACAATGTTTTTCATCCAATAAGTATCAACATCAAACTTTCATTACTGCTGGGAACAATTACAACTGGAACCAAAACTAACAGTGAGATTTAAAGTTGATTAGATAAAAGCTGCTTCCATCCCTTAATGCTTGCACAGTGACATTTTGGCGTGGTATTGCCCCCCCCTTCAGTAGTAGTAGAATCAGTTTATGACTTCTTTTTTTGTTGTTGTTATTGCTGTCTGAAAGAGGCCACTGCTCTTTGCATGCCTGTGGTTTCGCATGTATGGACATTGACATTAAGCAGACGATTGCGAATTAGTAAGTGGCTCCACACACCTTCCGTCTGGAATGCAAGGGCGAAGATGTTACCCAAGGTAAGTCAAAATGAGAAGAAAACCTCCTGAAAAATCTGCTCCCTGAACGTACGGGGCAGAATTCAGACTTTAAGTAAGAACCAAAATATCGATATTCCTGATAATTGATTACAAGTTATGTGATATAAACAATCCCTTTATTTATCCATAGCGCTCGTGAGCAATTTTAATTAACGTACATGAGACTGACAAAGAAAAAAAAAAAGTTGTACCAGGGTTGCCATTCATATTGGCTTTAAAAATTCCCCGAGTTTTCCAGGTTTTCCAAAGGATAATTTCACGAGGAATTTCAGGTAAAATTTGCAGATTATGATTTTCAGGAGCTTCAGTACATTCCAGAACTTCCTTTTTGACAAATTTTTTCATTAACTGGGAAATCAGGTCGTACAAGGCTTCATACAAGAAAGTTACCATCAGTTTCGGAATCTGGAACTTTTTAAGAAACGGTTCTAACATTGATGCAACAAATAAAAAAAATGCCAAATTTTCTAATATAAGTTTATCCATGCAAGCTTTTTCAACTTGATCACAAGTAAAGGTATTAGGTGGCGATCGAATACTATCTATGTACTTTTTAATGTCTGGGAAAACCTGAACAGCTCGCTGAGAAACAGCTGCATTTTCCACCCATCTGACCTGGCAAAACTTCAAAGGAAATGTAGAACTTCCAGTAATGGCAAAATAATCAGCACGCCTATGCATTAAAATGATACTTAATAGAAATACAGAAATACTGGGCAGAAGAAATTAGGATTACAGGGAAAATCTTCACTCCATTTAACTTCTGTTTTTGAAAGATGAAATATCGTCCCCAGATGGAAAAGCCCCCCCCCCCCTCCCACCAATTTTTTTTTTTTTTTTTTTTTCAGTTTTGCATTGATCTTGAGAATAACCCAAATGATGACAGAAAAAGCGGAATTCCGCTCGCAAATCCACGAAATAATATCATATCAGTAAGAAGTTACTAAGAAATGTCAAAACACGAATTTTATGAAAAATTAAAGTGAAAAATATAGATACTGTGTTGCTCATTTTGCAGTGAAACAATTTACAATTTTACGGGGCACAGAAACAGCGCGGATTCCACCACAGACAGATTAAGTACCAATCTAAAAATTAAATTTCATTTAATAAAAGGGAAAGGGGGGAAATGATTGCTCTCTATTGATTAGTTTTGAAGAAGTATGTATTAGAAATAGGGAAACGTGCATTTCATTAGAAAAAAATCTTCAAAAATACGAGGTCGCTCCTTTTCACTATTACCAAAAATATTAAAAATGAGGAACATGATCAGAAAACATCAAAAATAAAAATATAATCAGGCACAGAAAGAAAAAAGAAAAAGGGAAACTTGGATGGAAAAATTTATTATACTGAAACAGAAAATGACATGACATTTTCAACACCCAAGAAATATTCCTGAAAAGGTTTAACAAGTGTTAGAATCTTGAAAATAAACTTTTCACAGATGTTCAATAACGTTATTTCACTGAGATTTTCAATTTCCATAGCATACTCAATGTTTTTTGTTGTCTGTAGCGGACCGACGATTTTCACAGCATAATCGATGTTTTCCGTCATCTGTAGTGGACCGATGATTTCCATAGTAACCACATAAAACCGTTAGTACTTGGAATCTCTGAATCTTTATTCCCACAGCATGGTCTTACTCAGCGTCAAGAGGAACAGTGCGCATGGAGAATGTAGTGTGCCAAAGTATCAACAATGACGATGGGGCATGGCGGTTCTGGCGCATGTTGGCGCAAACTCTGCCTTTTGTAGCAAGATGGAGTAAAATTTTTGTTTTGGTGCACTCTGGCGCAATTACCGCAGAATTTCCATCTCTGGTAAATGCATACGTATTACACAAAAAATTATGTCTAATTTTCCCGGTCTTTTCCAGGTTTTTGCTAAAAAATTGATTTCTCCCTGAGCTTCCCCTGATTTTTAGCCTTATTTTCGGATTCCCTGATTTTTACCGGTCGGCTGCCAACCCTGTGTACTTTTTAATTTGGTGAAAAATCAGACTGTGCAATTAGAAAGTGTGAATATTACGCAGCATGAACAAAACTGAATCATTCACGGTAATTTATTTATGTAAATATTTAACTAGATCACACCACTGTAATCACAATTATAAAATTGCTGAATTCCAAACAAAATAGGGTGGTTTTAAAAGATATACCTTCAGTTGTTGTTGTTTTTTTTCCTGGTTTTGTTCTTGTACTTGCTAGAACATTAGTTCCGGCTTCCTCTTACGAGCAAGCCCAACTTTCTTCTCAGCAAGTTCCACAGAAATATTGGTCTGTTGTTGACTCTGCCACTGCACAGCATCCATTGTTTACTTTTTTTGCTGCAGATAGTCTTTACCATTTCTTTGTTCATTCAAATGACAATAATTATATCCATCATGCTGAAAGAACTTTCAGCCTGAGAACCATGAATTCTGATATCAGAGCTTTCACTATTTTAGATAAATGCTGTAATTTTCAGAGAATGAATCCCTTTTTTTTTAATTTAATTTTTTTTTTTTTTTTTTTTAACATCATGCACCAATTCTTACAAATTTCCAAACTTCGTCACTTCAGTTTTTCGGAAATTTCCCACACCCTTATCAAGTTAAAATGCACACATATTTATGAAGGTGATGACATTTAACAACTACTAGGAGTGGGAACATCACGGGGGGGGGGGGGATACAATTATGGGAGAAATCTTCGATCCGTCTGACTTCCATTTTTGGAAATTTATCCAATATTTCCAAGCTGAAATACAAATATTCATGGAATAAAATTATATCTAACAGTACTCAGTAGAAGAAACATTGCAAGAAAAAAAAAATTACGATTACGAGAAAAATCTTACTTTCATCTGCTTTCCATTTTCGAATGTTTCAAAGGATGAAATTCCGTCATCCGATGGAGAAAACGACACCTCCCCCACTCCTCTCAAAATTTTAGTTCAGTTGTGCATCGATCTCATGCATGGCCCGAATGATAACAAAAAAAATGGAATTCCTCGATTCGGCATAAGAATCTCATGCCCAAAGATTACAGGGAAATTTTTGTGCAGGCTAACATAACTTCCGTTTTCGGAAATTGTTGCCTACAATTTCAAGCTGAAATTATGCAATAAAATTATATTTAACAACAATACTAGACAACAGCAACACCGCAAGAAAGAAAAATACAATTACAGGAAAAATGTGCAATTTGCTTAACTTTCATTTCTGAACGTTCAAAAAGACAAAGCCACCCCAGATGGAATACGACACCGACACACACACACACACACACACACACACACACACACACACACACACACACACGCACGCACGCACGCACGCACGCACGCACGCACACCCTGCCCCAACCCGCCCCGCCCCACTAATACCTCAAAAAATTATCTTCAGTTTTGCATCAATCTCAAGAATGACCCCAAAATGACAGGGGGGGGGCTTGCGAATTCACGGAAGAATCTCACGGTACGAATTAACCGCTGAACATATTTCAAATGTCGTAAGATTACACAAAATACAAAATATCAATGACCAGTAAATTTCAACTTTGGTGCAAAATTGGCACAGATTTCATCAAAATCGCAATTTTTTAGCAGGATGGTGCGAGAACAACGTTTTGGCGTGGACTGGTGCAATTGGCGCAGATCTGGCAGCCCTGATGTTGGGAAACTGTTCACCTATTTTTAATACATTTCAACTTGCCTGCATGATTCACATCTAATGACAGAAACAAAAGTACTGTAGATGTGTGACAGTGATACACTCAATACAAGTCATCAACACTGTTTCCTCACTGTAATTGCAAAACTACCTCTTACAGGGTAAAGAACTTCTCACCATGCTTATGGAAGAGAGGAGAGAGAAAGACAGTGTTTCATAGTGGGTAATTTGTTATCAGTCCTGCTGCACTAGGGTAGCTAAAGGGGTCAGTTGGAAAATGCTTTACTTAGCCTAGGATTGACACCTGCAGAATAGTTTATGTGCTGAGAAAGACTGAGACGGCTCTCTCATTTTACATGTAAAGAAGTGTGCAATAGCAGAAGCAAGTACAACTTTATGGTTCGTCCTGTTGCATGCTCATGGACTGCACTATGAGTATGCCAAAAAAAAGAAGTCCATGTTTTTCTGTTCCAGAAGAACAAAGCAAATTGGCTATCAGTGATACCATAATGTTACAACCCATTATGTAGTGTAAGTGTTGCAAAATTCAGACAGAGGATTTTTTTCTTTCCGGTGGGGTTGCTATAGTGTAAGAAAAAGCAGGGATTTTTTATAAGCTCTTTAATTTCAAAAGTTTGCTCTTACAAAGTTGATATTTATAGCTATGTTCTTTTTATCAATCTCAAATGTTTCGTTACCAGATAAGTTTATAAAAGTGGCAATGTCTCCCGCCCGCCATAAATGAAGAAAAATTGCAGCTAGTGCCAGTCTACATTTTTCACAAAAGAAAATTGCTCATGATAAAAACAAAACTGGGTATCCCCAAATTACTGAAATCACATACATATACATGTCCAGGTTTTGAGGCTTTATTTCATTTGCTGGACCTCAAAGGCTCTCATGCAAAAAATCAATGAAGAGTCAGCACTCCACCTTCTTTACAGCTCAGTGTTTATCACAAATGACTTAAAAAGTGTTTCATATATATATTGTGAAAAACAGTTCGAATTTAAAGTATTCCTGAAAATGGTTATAAGCCGCACCTAGTTAAGCACCACATTTCAGATTTACATGTTTGTTTGTAAAATCGAGTTTAGCATTGTGGCATAATAATTGGAAAATACAATACTACCACAATAAAATGTTGACCTTTAAGAAATTAAATTCCTGAACTTTAAATTTATTTATTTATTTCAATTATTTTATTTAAAGCTACTTATTTAAATCCTTTTGAATCATTAAGGTGGGATACTAATACAGAGGCACATCTAGATGTTCATCAGAGTTGTAGAATGTAGACGTACATGCATACGCTGTATGTGGATAGTTTCCAAATTATTAGCAGAGAGTTTTTGCTTATAGATTAAAAAAAATAAAAATGATATTTACAGCAATGAAAACACTTACTCAAAGCTTTACTCAGATTAATATACTTAATTATACACTCACAGACAATGAAATTTGTGCACCAAGAAGGAAGCATCAGATTGAACTGAAATTTTATGGACGTAATGATGGCAAAAACAGAGCTGCAGAACAAATACACAGGAATCTGTGGCATGCAGTCCGGTTATCTTTAATAGTGTGTCACACAGCCTCGTGCAGCAATACATTCTGCAATACGGTCCGACATGGAGGCTAACAGATGCCTGATGTTGTCCTGCAGCAGAATGGCCCACATGTGTTGGACGGTATGCTCCAAATCCCGGATAGTGTGGCACGGTGGCAGCCGGTGTTTCAACTGGTACTACACATGCTCAATAGGGGACATGTTCGCGGAGCGGGCAGGCCATAGAAATGTCTGGATATGATGTCAGCAGTCCTGGGCAACCTGAGCCGTGTGCGGGCGGGCATTATCCTTCTGGTATAGCACACCTGGAATCCCGGCCAGGGATTAGAGTACATGGGGCCGTAGGATCTCATCCACATACTGCTGGCTCATCAATGATCCCCGTACCACTACTAGAGCTGATCTGCTATCGTAGACTATGGCTCCCCAGACCGTAACGCCTACAGTGGGGGAAGTGTGGCGCTCGATAGCGAGGTTGGGATTGTGCCGTTGACCAGGGACCTCCACACCTGGACACGATGATCATCTGTCCCAACCCTGCAGTTTTCAAATGAAGCGGCACTCATCGCTAAGGACCACATGTTGCCAGTCTGTGGTGTTCCACGTTGCTCTGGCCTGGCACCACTGCAAACGAAGCCGGCGATGTTCTGGTGTTAATGGCAGCACACATAAACGGCACTGGGATTGCAGATTTGCTTCTGTGATGCATCAGGAAATGGTTTGTGAGCACACAGGAGCCGCTACAACTGCCTGTATAGTGGACTGGGTCCCCATGGGATCTGTTTGTGCCTGGCGCACGATCCATCGATCCTCTCTACCGGTGGTCCTCCTGGTCCGTCCGGCGCTGCTCTGCCGTGTGGCAGTGCCGTCACATGTCCACTGTTCCCAACACATAAGCAATAAATGTTTCTGTGCTGTGAATAACTAAAAGTCGATGAAAAGATTACGAAGAACTGAACTTCAAACCGCGAACCAGAATGGGTACAGTAGGAACTTTGTGGATACTCTGATTTTTCAACACAATAAAAAGGTCTCCACAACTTTAACCAGTAATAAGACTATTAAGCATGTTGGCACTATAGAATACCACCAGCTGCAAATCTCACACATTTTGTACAACATCTGCAAGAAACATGGACTTTCATTTGGCGAGTCCTCCAGTAATCTTTTCCAGCTGATACGCAGGGATCGGGACGATAAGCCTGAGAATGAAAAATGTGGTGTGTATTGCATACCATTAAAGGGTCTGAACTCGGATTTCAACGATAGCTGGTATATAGGCTCGATCCTTTGGAGCCTAGGAATTCGTACAGACTAACACCGATATTCAACCCAAATAGGTGCCTCTAACACTGTTTTGGCCCGCACAGTCCAAGAGGGAACCTACACTCCCTCATGGAATGATGCTTATATTCTACTATGAACAAAAGAAAAAAGATCTACTTTATTTGCAGAAGCACTGTTTATCCAGCACTATCGTAAACAATGCTGTAACGATGACACTCCCACTACTTTGCCATATGTTGGAAACAACTATTTAATACAGTTTGTATTAAAGAAAAAATTCAAGACTTAAAACCACCACTACACACTCAGTTAACTTAACCTAATACCACCTTTCAAAGATGGAACTACGTAGCACTCAGAAATTAGATGGGAGAGGGGAGAGACCAATAATCATCAACTAATGAACATCATTGTACATCATGACGTCAAGACACTGACAATATATAACTTTGCACTAAGTATGTTTAAATGTAGTCTTTCACCTGATGATGCAAGGGTCACCCCCTTGTAAAAGATCTTGTGTTCGTATTTTTTAACTTGTAAATATTTTATTCACTAAAGATTTCAATTATTGTGCTTCAGACAGCAAATTATACTCTACTTTCAGTTATTCTCAGCATGAAAACATTTATCACTTACGTGTGACAGCTGCAAGTATCCTGAAAAATGGTATGTAATTTCTACCATTTCTTTTGTAATTGGACTACTCTAATGAAATCAGTGTCTACCTTCCTAAGCTCCAACATAAGCTCTTACTTGAGGGTGCTCACCTGGAATTCTTGCTAAATTGCAGGGACTAGGAGTCACACCTCATTACTTGTCACTACAAGGCCTCACCATTTTAATATGGGATTCACTACTTTTTCGTCATTCTGAACATAGGCGTCTGACCACAGACATCCACCAGAGGCGTGGTCTTCTAAACACTTTGAATCGCCGAACTTTAAGTAGCCGATGGTCACCTGTCTTACTACTCACACCCTTATGCATTGGATTGACTATTCATCGTTCGTGTTACTTCTTTGGATACTGAACTACGAAATGTCCATCAGAAGCACATTCATAAACTGCATATACTCATGGCAAAAACATATGATGCCTGTCACTGCTGCTAAAGAGGTCTGTGGCACCACAATAGTGGGTAACAACAGAGGTGATGCTTGGTGAAATAGTGAGATTGAAGAGGCAGTAAAGAGAAAGAAGGAAGCCTATTTGGGGATGTTGCAAGGTAGAGTTTCTGTAGATGAATATCTCTGTAAGAAGCGTGAAACTGCTAAGCTGGTTTGCCAGAGTAAGGCAAAAGATAGGAAGGAGAAAGTGGAAAGGCATGAATTGGCTTTTTGGAAAGATAGTAAGACTTTCTGGAAGTACATGAAAATCAGGAAAAATAGGGGAAACAAAGATATAAGTTGTGTGAAGAATAGGATCAGGGAAATGATATGGGAGCCCAATGAGTTAAGTGAAAGATGGGGTGAATACTTCTGTGAGCTATTAGGTCAGGAAAGCAAAGGTGATTCAGAGGCAGAAGCAGATGATATCACAGTGAAGAATGGAAGCACAAGAGGGATCTCAAGAGAAGAGGTGTGTAAAGCTCTAAAATCTCTTCAGAATGGTAAAGCTCTGAGAGATGATGGCATAACTGCTCAGATGTTGAATTATGGTGGCAACTGTATAATTGACTGGTTAACTGAAATTTCCAGTTGTGCTGGGAGTTAGGAATGGTTTCTCGGGATTGGAAGGATGCTATCATTGTTCCCTAGTATAAGGGAAAAGGTGATCAGACTGACTGCAAGAACTATTGTGGTATTAGCCTACTGAGTGTGCCAGGGAAAGTGTTTGGTAAGGTCGTTACTGAAAAAGTACGAGGTCTTACATCAGAGAAAGAGTGGGATGTTCAAAGGAGTTTTATGACTGGTAAAGGCTGCACTAACCAAATTTTGCTTCTCACATGATGATTGAAAAGTATCTGGCTGTTGGTAAGAAACGTTTTGCTACCTTCATAGATTTAGAGAAAGCTTATGACAAAATAAATAGAACACTTTTGTGGAAGGCACTGAATGACTATGGTGTTACTGGGAATCTACTTAACAGTGTAAAAGCCATGTATGCTGGCTGCAGTAGAGCTTGTGTACGACTGAATGGTGTTTTTTTTATCAAAATGGTTTTCTATTGGTGCAGGAGTCAGACAAGGGTGTGTAATATCACCATGGCTGTTTAATATATTTATGAATGTGTGCATGCGTGATTCCAAAATAGATAATACTGGTGATATCAGTGTATGCAGATTGCCGTATGCTGATGACACTGTCCTGTTGGCAGAGAGCAAAAGTGAGTTGCAGAGTATGTTGTCCCACATGTACGAAGTTTGCGTGAAATTCAAACAGTATAAATAAGGGAAAAACCAAAGTCGTGGTTTTTGAGGGAGGAACTGGTAGTACTGGATATAATATAAGTCTAAATGGCACAGTGATTGACCAGGTGAATGAGTTTGTCTAGTTGGGAAGCATGTTTGACAGAGAGAACAATTGGATGGTGAAATTAGTAGGTGAGTGAATTCTTCATTGAAAGTCATAGCTGCTTTGGGGTTTTCACAGGAATGGTGGGTTCTCAAGAGAGTCCTGCATGGCTGTGTATGAAAGTGTAATTGTTCCTACTCTGATGTGTGGCGGTGAAACCTGGGTACTACAGAAGAAACATAGGAGTTATTTGTGTGCTGGAGAAATGCGTTACTTACAGGGGTTTGTGGCAAGACGCGTTCTGATTGTGTGAGGAATGAAGATGTGTTGCAGTTGTGTGATATGAAGAAAATGTTGTTAGCAAAGTGGAGACTAATATCAGGGTTGCCACTCATATTGGCTTTAAAAATTCCCTGAGTTTTCCAGAAGATAATTTTGTGGGGAATTTCAGGTAAAATTTACAGATTATGTGTAACCATGATAATGTACATACTAAATGCCACATCTATAATGCAATATATTCAATGCAAGAAAAACAAGAAAGATGACACCGAATTTTCAGGTGTAATAAGCACATCTTTTGTATCCATTCTGATGCAAATTAAATTTATCAAAGCTATTCAAAGTCAGTGGAACCGGTATGGAAAACAATAGCATCTGACCGAAGAAAGAAGTTTTTCAATCGGGTTTTTAATCCCGCAGATATTGCTGTAAACAGAATCCTGAACTTACGTCCTCTGGTGGTTGTTGTATTTTTTATTGGAGGTTTAACGACCACCTTCAGCAACTCATTGGACTAAGGGCAGTCGCCCATCCCTAATTTATGGCCACTGACACCAGGGAACGGAGAGAGCCAGTTCCATAAGCCAAACACAACATCCGTGCCTCACCGGGATTCGAACCTGGACCCATCTTGGACGAATGACCAGAAGCCATCGCTTAGACCACTGGGCCACCAGGGCGCCGTCCTCTGGTTGCAGATTTGTGCATTAAGAAAAGTTTGAATTTATATGTGAAACATTTTGTAGCAGAAAAGTTCTCCAACAAAGAAGGTATTTTTCAAATCAGACTCTTAGAAGCAGAGATATGGACAAATATAAGATATGCATCTACGCCCCTGGTGGGAAAAACATGTATTTTAGGAAGAAAGTATTCTCAAAAGGTTTTTTGATGTGAGCAGTATCTGTCCAAGAAAAATAAAATTGTAGTTGAGTTTTAAGGAGCTCAGATTTTGCTGCAAATACGTCAGAAGCAGAAATTAAAACTTATGCCCCCTGGTGGGCAAACCATTCTTTAAAAAATATTATAAATTATATGAAAAATATTTTCCATCAGGAGCTGTATGCGATACAGGAAAAGGTTTTCAAATTGGAGTTTTAGAAACAAAAATATTGGGGAAAACGCAATTTACCTTTGCGTCCCTTAGCGGAAAGTCTATGAATTTCTTGAAAATTTTAAAACTATTTAAAAAGCATGTCACACCAGAAACTCTATTCAACGAAGAAAGAGTTTTCCAAATCGGACCATTAGAAGCAGAGATACTGACAAAGATAAGACATACATGTATGCCCCCGAGCGGTGAAACTATGCAATATTTTAAATAGAGAATATTACGAAAAGGTTTATCGATGTGAGTAGCATCGATCCATGACCGAATTTTTTCAATTCAAGATTTTAGAAGCTCAGATTTTATGGCAAATACATCACAAGCAAAAATTAACACTTACGTCCTGGTGGCCAAAGTATTCTTTACCAAAAATTAGAAATTATATGCAAAAGATTTCCCATTAGGAGCTGTATCTGCTGAAGAAAAGATTTTTCAAATCAGAGTTTTAGAAGAAGAGATAACGGGCAAAACAAAATTTACTTTTATGCCCTCTAGTGGGAAATGTATGCGTTAACTTGAGAAAGTACATACATACATACATATCACTAAGCTGTTCTCTGAGATTCAGAGGTAAGCTCCAAAAAGAAATACAAACTACCAGGTATTTTTACTTGCTGTTGTCGTATCAAACTTCTCCATTTACAGCGATCTTGACATATAACTCGGGCTTCACCCATATCCATTACACGCCGTACACAAGATCTTTTATACTTCATACTCATAATCTTTTTCTCGTGCAGACACTCCTGAATCTGATCCACCCATGTCTTCCTTGGCCTTCCTCTGCCTTTCCTTCCTGCCACTTGGGCTGAAAAGATTTTCTTAGTAAGCATTTCATCACTCATTCTTTCAACATGGCCAAACCACTGATGCATATTGGTCTCCACCTTGCTAACAACATTTTGCTTCACATCACACAACTGCAATACATCTTCATTCTTCACACAATCAGACCGTGTCTTGCCACAAACCCCCCGTAAGTAACTCATTTCTCCAGCACACAAACGACTCCTATGTTTCTTCTGCAGTACCCAGGTTTCACTGCCATACATCAGCGTAGGAACAATTACACTTTCATACACAGTCATGAGGGACTCTCTAGAGAACCTATCATTCCTGTGAAAACCTCACAGAGCAGCTGACTTTCAATGAAGAATTCACTCGCCTACTAATTTCACCATCCAATTTGTTCTCTCTGTCAAACATGCTTCCTAAATAAACAAACTCACTCACCTGGTCAATCACAGTGCCATTTAGACTTAGATTACATTCAGTGCTACCCGTTCCTCTCTCAGAAACCATAACTTTCATTTTTCCCTTATTTATACTGTTTGAATTTCAATTCCACTTAGTAGTTCTAATTCTGACTATTATATAGCTCTAATTATTGTACTATTCTCTTTTTATCGGGCCTGTGGAAAGAACTAATAAGACAAGAAAAACAACAACAAAAGAAAAACAGGCAAAAAAAGACAAGAAAACCAGGATAAGAGAAGAAAATTTAAAAAAAAAAAAAAAAAAAAATTAAAAAAAAAATACGGAAAAAAAAAAAGTGTTCTTAACGAAACATAGATGGCGCCAGCCGGGTTTGATAACGAAATATATCCAGGAAAGTCTTTCCGACGAATGGCAACAAGGAGTATCGGACTCCATTAGCGCGAAGTTAACCACGAACATCGGTGGTCAAGTCGCCACGCTCCTAAAGATGCCCAGAGTATGGGCGAAAATTTCGAGTATAAAGAACGGTAAAAATTGATGTTTGAATCCTAAGGCAAAGATCCAATGAGTATACCCAGCGAAAAGTGTGAGAAGTAAAGCCAGTCATCGCATACAACGGACTTTAGGACAATGACATCAACAAAGGACCGGAAAACACGTGCGTGAAATGTTCCCGTCGCTAGAAAGGAATGCCAAGGTAAGCATTATCTGCTAGTTTTTTGTACAAGTTGTTTGAATTTCATGCAAACTTCGCACATCCGAGACAACATACTCTGCAAATCACTTTTGCTCTCTGCCAACAGGACAGTGTCATCAGCATATAGCAATCTGCACACATGGATATCACCAAGACATAAACCACTATCATCTATTTTGGCATCACACATGCACGCATCCATAAATATATTAAACAGCCATGGTGACACTGCACAAGATTGCCTAACTCCTGCACCAATAGAAAACCATTTTGATAACACACCATTCACTCGTACACAAGCTTTACTACCAGCATACATGGCTTTTACACTATTAAGTAGATTCCCAGTAACACCATATTCATTCAATACCTTCCACAAAAGTGTCCTATTCACTCGGTCATAAACTTTCTCTAAATCTATGAAGGCAGCAAAAACTTTCTTACCAACAGCCAGATACTTTTCAATCATCATGCGTAGTGCAAAAATCTGGTTAGTGCAGCCTTTACCAGGCATAAAACCACTTTGAACATCCAACACTTTCTCTGATGTAAGACCTCGTACTTTTTTAGTAACGACCTCACCAAACACTTTCCCTGGCACACACAGTAGGCTAATACCACAATAGCTCTTGCAGTCAGTCTGATCACCTTTTCCCTTATACTAGGGAACAATGATAGCATCCTTCCAATTCCGGGAAACCATTCCTAACTCCCAGCACAACTGGCAAATTTCAGTTAACCAGTCAATTATACAGTTGCCACCATAATTCAACATCTCAGCAGTTATGCCATCAACTCTCAGAGCTTTACCATTCTGAAGAGATTTTAGAGCTTTACACACCTCTTCTCTTGAGATCCCTCTTGTGCTTCCATTCTTCACTGTGATATCATCTGCTTCTGCCTCTGAATCACCTTTGCTTTCCTGACCTAATAGCTCACAGAAGTATTCACCCCATCTTTCACTTAACTCATTGGGCTCCCATATCATTTACCTGATCCTATTCTTCACACAACTTATATCTTTGTTCTCCCTATTTTTCCTGATTTTCATGTACTTCCAGAAAGTCTTACTATTTTTCCAAAAAGTCAATTCATGCCTTTCCACTTTCTCCTTCGTATCTTTTGCCTTACTCTGGCGAACCAGCTTAGCAGTTTCACACTTCTTAGAGCGATATTCATCTACAGAAACTCTACCTTGCAACATCCCCAAATAGGCTTCCTTCCTTCTCTTTACTGCCTCTTCAATCTCACTATTCCACCAAGCATCACCTCTATTGTTACCCACTTTTGTGGTGCCACAGACCTCTTTAACAACAGTGACAACACATTTCTTAAAACATTTCCACTTCTTTTCTACATCCCTCTAACCAGACTTTAGCTCCTTCAGTCGTTCTCTGAGTAAGTCAGAATACCGCTGATGATCTTCAAGGAGCCTATCAACCTTTATTCTTTCTATCCTGGGTCTCTTCCTATTCCTTTTCCTCCAACCAACATTAAGTTTCACTCGTGACACTACCAAGTAATGATCAGAACCAACATCCGCACCTCTCATCACACGGGTGTCAACAACTAAGTGTTTCAGACGCTGATCGTAGACAACAAAATCTATTACACTCTTTTGACCAAGAGTACGATTTTCCCAAGTATATGTATGGATATACTTGTGGTTGAAAAATGTATTAGATGCACATAAACCATTTTCAATGCAGAGTTCAATTAATCTTTCACCATTATCATTCACACAAGGTTCATTAAACTTACCCAGAACATTGTCAGAAATTGCATTCTGCACACCTACTCTAGCATTGAAATCCCCTGATATTATAACTTTTTCTTTAGCACCTAACTGGCTCAAAACAGCTTTTAGCTCATCGCAGAAATCTTCCTTCTTATCAGAAGGTTCAGAGTCACAAGGAGCATACACTACAACAATTAAAATTCTCTGAAGTTTCACTTTGAAACGAATCCAAAGAATTCTCTCACTTACACAACTATAGTGAATCAAGTTGTTCTTCATCTTTTCACTTAAAATCACACCTACACCAGCCTGTCCTCTCACATTATCCAATACTTCAGACCACACACTCACTGTGCCATTCACTTCTTCTACTCCAGTTTCCTTCTTTTTGGTTTCACTTACACACAGCACATCCAGTCTATACTTATTTATCTCCTCAATCACCTCATTCATCTTGCCATTTATACCTCTAGTATATTCCATACACCAATCATACATTCACTCAGCCGAGATCTCTTTCTCCTACGCCATTTAGAAAGTTCAGGTCGATTCCGTGGTGCATCGTCCTTCTCAAGTGTGGTAGGTCCACCATATCCCACACTTGAGTCCGGATATTGATTTCTTTTTGTCTCTTTAATCAGGTAAGTGCATCAGTGTGGGGGATTAGCCCACAGCTGAGGGTTCCAGTTGGTCATTCAACTTAAGGATTCTGGAACAAAACCCAGTGAGTTGGGGTCTTTTAGCCAATGTCACACAGAACTAGCTGGCACCTCTCCAAGATTCACAGAAGCCCTAGTTGCTGTTGTGTGTCCCATTGTTACCTCGGAGCGCCCCGAGGAGGCAAACCCATCGCTCACTACGACAAATACTTTTCGACATAAATGGAATCGAAAGATAAAAGAATTTTTCAATCGGACGTTTAGAAGCAAATATATGAAATATATGCCGCAGAATTCGCATCCCTGGTAACTGCATACACACTGTGCAAAAAATCATCAGTTTAATTTTCCCAGACTTTCCCAGGTTTTTACAAAAAAAATTATTTCTCCCTGAGTTTTACCTGATTTTTAGCCTTATTTTCAGATTCCCTGATTTTTCCCGGTTTCCTGGTCGCCTGGCAACCCTGTAATATGCTTTGGTGGTTTGAACATGTTGAAAGAATGAATGATGAGATGCTTACTAAGAAAATCTTTTTAGCCCAGGTGGCAAAAAGGAAAAGTAGGGGAAGGCCAAGGAAGTCATGGGAGGTTCAGATTCAGGAGTGTTTGCATGAGAAAAAGATTATGAGTATGAAGTATAGAAAATCTTGTGTACAGCATGTGATGGATGTCAGTGAAGCCCGAGCTGTATATCAAGATCGCTGTAAATGGAGAAGTTTGATACGGCAACAGTAAGTAAAAATTATTCGGTAGTTTGTATTTCTTTGTGGAGCTAACCTCTGAATCTCAGAGAACAGCTTAGTGATATGTATGTATGAATGAAAAATTAGGCTGAATATCACCATCAGTTACTACAGTAGGCTTCACAAACCTAACCAAAAGATCCATAAAGAACTGCACAATGGTTCTTAACTTATGAATATATGGAGCATATTGCTGGAGCAAAAGATTAATTTCTGTGAATAATGGTAAAACACTATGAAGGAATAACAGATTTAATTTTGTGCTAGATTTTTTTCAAAGATGATCTTATATGTTGGAAATGTTTATTTTGAAAATTGTGACTAGCGAATTGTATTGGCCACTCCAGGATATGGTCAATACAATTCGCTAGTGACAACCATCTCATATTGGCATATTTCAAAATTTGATGAGGCTTCATATCTCCTGGCTACAAAGCTGGTATTGCAATTTAAGGCTGCTTTTACACTTGGAGCTTTTATCAAGAAAGTAAAAGATGTCAATTAAGAGTAATTATATTTTCATCAAATACTGATGTAGCTTTTTTCACAGCAATGTGTATCAAGTGGCAAGGACAACCTCGAATTATCATTGATTGATTTTCTTTTAATAGAAATGATGCAACTCCTTTCTTTTTTCCCATCATTGTATTTGCATTATCTGCTGAAAAGCTAACACACTTCTCCAACTTTAATTCTTTCTTCTGAAATTCAATATTTATAACCTGAAATATGCCTTCACCTGTGTTATCAGAAGATTCTAATAACATTAATTTTGTTGTGATGTATCCAATAGTCTCATCAAAATATGTTATATGTAGTGGATAAAGTTTTACATCTTGACAGTCATTACTGCCATCAGTGCTTAAAGAGAATGGCAGACATTTATTTAATGTTGAAACCACCTCTGAAACATTACTTTTTGCCATATTTTTCACAATTGCCATAGTTTTCATGAGACTGCTAGTGAAGTGTTTGGCTATATTTGAATTCGAGAACATTGCCGAAAATAAATGCTTCCGTGGTCTGCTGCAGAAATTGGAATATTATGTTCCTATTAGAAATTGAACAAATAAGCTCTAAGCTTTGATTACATTTGCAGTATCATCTTTAGTAAAATAACTTGTAACAATCTTCGTTTTTGCAGCTGTCGAATACTCCGTATATTTTTTGGAACACATGTGACGACGACAGTCATTCACACTGCCATGTGCTATGTTGAAATCCTTTGAGCACAATGCACAAAATGCCATATCTTCCAATAATTTTTATTGTTGAAGGCAAGGAAACTCCATAGCAAACGATGCTTTAAACTTCTGGCAGTTCTTAGGTTTTTTCACTACTGCCTGTGTTGTTGCTTCATTTGATAACATTCGCTTCCTAGAATCCATATTTTTTATTTTCAGGAACAAAAACTAAACAGAATTAAATAGTTTTCATAAAACAATGTTATGCAGCACCGAGTCAATGGCTTATACAGTCAGTCCACATAAGAACAAAATCCAAGCACACTTTTCTACAACGCAAGAAAAAAACTTCAAAATATTAATTACTGACATGAATGGCCGACGCACACATTAAAAAAAAAAAAAAAAACTGATGCCAGACAATGACACTCACTTTCAGCACCAAATGATTTTCAGGAGCTCAGCGCTACGCTGCGCAATCACATTCAGGAGATCACTGTGTTCTGGCCCAAACTTCACCCACGTCCACCAATGCGAGCTGCACTCAACGTCCCCAGAATGTTACATGCTGGGGAGGGAGGGTTTTCACTTAGAATGACTCAGCGCAAGGCCAAAGTCATCGAGCGCTGGTTGCACTAAGATCTGAACAGCTTTGAGAGGCAGAACTGGAGGTGCAGGCAGCATCACAAGCAGGATGAATGAAGGATCATCAATTGCCCACCCGGGGCGGGGGGGGGTATGGAAGCAAAATAAAAATTTATAACTTCCGTTGATCTTTTGTAGAAAAATCACGATTATCCGCATTCCATAATACAAGAGCTATTTCCACAGGAACTATGGGGAGATTCCGTAGCAGTTGGCATCTCTGCAGCTCTCTCCATGCCAAATTATATTTGCTCTCTCAATTTTTCCACTGTAGTAAGCACTCTACACAGGTTTTACAAACCTTATCTTGGTCTCCAAGCTTCATTCCAAAATAAGCAAGATATGCTTGTCTTACAAAATCAATGATGCTTTTTTTTTTTTTTATTGGAGGTTTAACGACCACCGTGAGCAACTCAATGGGCTATAAGCAGTTGCCCGTCCCTAATTTAGGGTCACTGGTTCCAGGGAAGGGAGAGAGCCAGTGCCGTAAGACAAACACAACATCCATGCCTCACCGGGATTCGAACCCGGACCCCTTCGGACGAATGATCAGAGGCCAACGCCTTAGACCACTGCGCCACTGGGGCGGCAAATGATGTTTTGCTTTTGTAGAGTGCATTTCTTCACCAAAAATGTAGCAGAATGCATTAGGACTGTTTATGCAGCTTCTTCATTAAGAACTCGTATTTCTATGCTAAAGCAGAAAAAAAAAAAATTTTAGATATGATATTATATGCAAGGGATAATCTTTCAAAACAATATTAAAGATAAAATCAAAGATTGCAGTAGATAAAAACATTTCTAAAGAAAAAAAGCCAGATCAAAAGCTGCTTCATATGTCAGCAGCCACAGGTAGTATTGGGGTACAATCAAAATTTTAGGGATATGCATTATATCAAAAACTAGAGCCAATTCAGCTAAACTAATGTCATTTTTGGATTCAGCACACCTCAAATACCCCAAATATGTTGAATAATCCTCGGCAAAATATATATATATATATATATATATATCATCATCATTGTCAACCATTATCAATCCACTGCTGGACGAAGGTCTCCCCAAGTTTCCTCCACAACGGTCTGTCTTGTGCCAGTCTCCTCCATGTCACTCCCGCATACTTTCGAATTTCATCCACCCATTTCCCATGTGGTCTTTTTCTGGGTCTTTTCCTGTCCCTTGGAATACAATCTAAAATTCCGGCTGTCCATCGATGGTCTGTTCTTCTGGTGGTATGTCTAGCCCATTGCCCTTTCAGGGATTTAACTCTGATCATGATGTCTTCCACTCTTGTCATTTTTCGGATCCACGAGTTTCTCTTCTTATCTCTCCTGGATACACCAAGCATGCACCTCTCCATGCTTCTTTGAGTTGTCTGCAGCCTTTGTATGTCTCTTTTAGTTAAGGTCCACTTCTCTGCACCATACGTAAGCACTGGAAGGATGCATTGATCAAACACTTTTCTTTTAAGACATAATGGCATATTGCTCTTGAAAATTATGCTGTTTCTTCCAAAAGCTCTCCAGACAAGTTTTATACACCGATTAATTTCTTCATCAATGTGACTCTCACTTGATATATGTTGTCCAAGATAAATGTATGTGTCTGTTATTTCCAGCTTTTCTACATCAATCGATAAATCTTCATTTCGTGTAAAAGCATTGAACATCACTTTTGTCTTCTGAAAGTTCATTTTTAATCCCACTTCTTTACTCTTGCCAGCAAGTTCTTAGATCATACTCTGCAGCTCTGATGGGGTAGTTGCAAAAATGACTATGTCATCAGCAAAACGAAGGTGTGTTAGATAATCTCCATTAATCTTTATCCCTTTGTTTTCCCAGTTTAGTGATTGAAAGACATTTTCCAATGTGGCGTTAAAGAGCTTCGGAGATATGGTGTCACCTTGTCTCACTCCCTTTCCAATTGTTATGTGTGTTGTATTTTCAAACAGCCGAATCTTTGCACTTGCATTTTCATAGATGTTATTAATAATATAAATGTATGCATCTTCAATACCGCAGGATTTCAGAGCCATTGTAACTGCTGATGGTTTCACCGAATCAAAGGCTTTTTCATAATCGATAAAAGCCATGCATAATTGGAAGTTCATATTCCCTCGCTCTTTCAATTAGTTCTCTCAGTACGTGGATATGATCTATTGTGCTGTAGCCACTCATGACTCCAGCTTGTTCTCTCGGTTGAGCTATGTCCAGTGTTACCTTGAAACGGTATGAAAGAACTTTGGTGAAGATTTTATAAACCACTGATAGGAGGCTGATAGGTCTGTAGTTCCTGAGATCTTCAATGCCACCTTTTTTATGTAGCAAGATCATTATAGCGTTGTTCCAGTCCTCAGGAATCTTCCCTTCATTAAGGCATCGAGTGAAAATTTGTGCAAGTACTGTTTTGATTTCTCCACTTGCTTCTTGTATGATGTCTACAGCAATTCCATCTTCTCCTGGAGCTTTTCCCCACTTCATGTTCTTGATTGCATGTGCAACTTCTGCTGGGAGGACTGACTGGAAGAACTCTGGTACTGGTACCTTCCATGATGTCTGGAGTACATGCATTATTCCTTTCATATAACTTGGAGTAGAAGTCTTTCACTCTTGTCAAAATTTCGCCTCTATTTCTTGTTACAGAACCATCTTCTTTTCTCAGTGCCATAATCTGTTTTCTTCACCTACTGAGATGTCCCTTTGCTATCTTTAGGCTTTGGTTGTTTTCAATTGCTTTCCTCACTAGTTCACAGTTGAATTTCCTTACGTTTTCAGTGATACTTTTTCGTACTGTCTTGCATAGCTCTATGTATTCCACTTTGGAAGTCACATCTTCTTTAGTTGTCATCTTCTCTCTTCTTTTTTGCATCAACATTTTGGTTTTTCCTGATAATTTGTTCACATGCAACTTGTTCTTAGACCCAGCTAATTTTGTTGCTGTTTCTATAAGAGCTTTGGTTACTTTTCTGTTAACTTCAGAAATATCCACTTCTTCTGATATTAGGCCTTCTAAAGCAGAGAATCTGTTCTTCAGTTCCAACTTGAAAGTATTATGGTGTTTTTTAAGGTTGGTTATGTCAATACATTTTGTTTGTCTTATGAGCTTGTCACGTTCGAGTTTAGTGTTGAGGTGCATCTTACATCTCACCAATCTATGGTCACTACCTGTGTTGAACTTGTTTAGCACACTGCAGTCTTCTATGACGAATTTTTTGTTACACATGATAAAATCAATTTCACTTGTCGTCCCATTTGGATGTCTCCATGTCCATTTCCTGTGCGGCTTTTTCTTGAAAAAGGAGTTCAAGATGAAAAACCCTTATGCCTCTGCAAACTCAACGAGAGTATTTCCACGCTGGTTTCTGTAGCCGTGACCGAATTTACCTACTGAAGTTTCATTCTGTTGCCATTGCCCTATTTTTGCATTGAAATCTCCCATAATTATCTTCAAGTGCTGCTTACCTTTATTATTTAGATGACGAATTTCCTCATAAAATTCTTCAATTTCTTCTTCAGGATGACTTGTGGTGGGTGCATAAGTTTGAATAATCTGAGCCTGGTATCTTCTAGAGAGTTGGATAACGAGTCGTGCAACTCTGTCAGAGGAACTTTCAACTTCTACAACTTTATCCTTCAGTTTCTTGTTTATTATAAATCCAACACCACTAGTTCTGCCAGTATCTGTCCCACGATAGTAAAAGAGATGTCCACTTTTCAGTTCAATGAGATCTTCTCCTTTTCTCCTTACCTCACTTAGCCCGACAATGTCCCACTTGATCCTTTGTAGTTCCTCTTCCAATTCAAGAAGCCTTGAATCAGAAGATAGAGAGCGTCCATTATACGTAGCCAAGGTCAACATCAGATGGCAGCCTAATCCAGTCCTCCGGGTATTCTTAGCACCCTCTGCTTTCTTGTAGCACTGGCCGCTGCCTTGGCCAGGTACATTCCAGCTGCCGGAGACTGAGGGCCAAAATTTAAGTTGTGGAGTCATTTTAGGGGGTTTGGCCATAACTCACCACGCTGGCCAAGCGGGTTGGTGAGTGTGGGATAGCATTTCCTCTAATCCCGATGGTATAGTTATACCGCTATTGGCGGTCGTCAGAGCCCCTTTAGTGGGAACAGGATGCACCACGAGAAGGCGGGGTTGACATTTGTCTAGGAGAGGCTGTGATGTTACGCATCACCTGACCTTACATCCCATATATATATATATATATATATATACACATTATATATATATTTTTTTTGAACGGTGTAATGGCATCCAAGCATAGTGAAATTGTATTGCCAGGTGTACCTAACCACAAGAAGGCTGTGATAAGCCTCAGTGATAAAAGTATGTGTTAGGCAAACTTCATTCTTGGATGTCTGTGGCATCTGTCAACCACAAGTTGTGTGTGAATGAATCCACCATGTGGTCAATCTGCCATAAGGAAGAAAAGGTACATAGAGCTGTGCTTGAATTGGCACCAGAGAGTGCAAAGATTCAATCTATGATTTCTGATGTGGCAATGGAAAAATGTTTAATTTTGTGGATTAATAAAATGATGAGTGATAAAAAAAAGTGTTGTGGACACCACTACTATCTGCCAAGCAGATCTGCGAACAACATGACATGAAGGGCCAAGAAATGCAAAGGCCTTCTCGCTTAGTACTGAGTAGTGACTTGAGTGAATGGAGGAGTAAGTGAATATTGGTACACGAAAAGGTGGTACATACTGTACTATTACAAAGAAAATGGTGTATAAAATACATCTATAACATGCACAGTGTAATAAAAAAGTTGTTTTTTTTGTTTTTTTTATAAAATGAGTACACAAAATGATGAATTTATGGTTATCGGTAGCAACTAGTGTATGGGGTCCCACAGCAAGAAACCTAACCCTGCCAGTAGCGAGCATTGAGTTGTGTGTGCTTAACAGGTAAACAAAAATGTTGTCACATTACTCTGGCATAGTTGGCAGAAGGTGTGGCAGTGAATTCTGGGCCGCCCCGGTGGCGCAGTGGTCTAAGCGATGGCCTCTAATCATTCGTCTGAACGGGGTCCAGGTTCGAATCCCAGTGAGGCATGGATGTTGTGTTTGTCTTAAGGCACTGGCTCTCTCCCTTCCCTGGAACCAGTGACCCTAAATTAGGGACGGGCGACTGCTTATAGCCCATTGAGTTGCTCACGGTGGTCATTAAACCTCCAATCAAAAGGGGGAAAAAAAAAAAAAAAAAAAAAAGAATTCTGGATCAAATTGAAATACAGAACCAAAAAGCAGATCAAGAAAAAAATATTGGGAGTGCACTTATTCTAATACACCTTAGGTTACACAAAATGTGAAAAAATCTACGATATTATACTGTAGACACAAGCTTAAATGTGAACCATGATGTTTCATACAAGTTTCACATGTGAAATGAAACCTGTATGACAGTGTAAGTATATGTGAAATGAAACCTGTATGTTTCGTACACATATTACGTGTGAAATGAAACCTGTTTGCAAAGTGTTCTCTTCATTCATCTAAGTGGTAGAGAGTTCAGTGCATGTGGGATATTGGTCTTAACTTAATCTTTGTCAAAGGGCACAATGTTGTAATACAATAGTATTCTCTCTCTGTCTGAAGGATTTCCCACACATAAGCAAGCATCAGTAAGGTCAAGTCTGATGAAAGAAATGAAGAATCTATACCCTACCCACCTGAGATTGCATGAACAGAAAGTGGTGCTCAAGGACCTGCAACTTATTTCTAAACATGCAACTGCAGCTTTTACCAGCTTGACTGGGTACCCTCATGCAGATAGCAGAAGTGTTTCAGCTCTTAAACGACGAATGGGGTAATTATTATGTACACCTACCTAATAATGTGTTGCTCCATCTTTTGTTCTCTTAACAAGAGCAAGGTGTCTTGGTAAAGATTCACTGAGGTGTTAAAAACATGGAGGTGGTATTACTGCCTATGAAGCTAGCATCACCTGTCATAGAGCATCCACAGTTGCCAGTGGGTGGTGGACTCAAGCAGATCTTTCCAATTTGTCCCACAAATTCTCAATGGGGGCCATTAAAGTGTAGTAAACTCACCTGTGAATGCTCCGGGAGCAAATTGGTTGCCTTTCAGGAAGTATGTGGTTTGGCATCCTGTTGAAAGATGGCATCATGATGCAGAAAGGGAGTCATTACAAATGGGTGTAGATGGTTGGTGAGGATGTTCACATACCTTGTGCCAGTAACAAAAGTCTTGATGAATATGATGGGAAAACCCATGTAAATGCACCCAAATTGTTACACCGCCTTTACCCAACTTTACCAAACTGTATAAACCCAACTTGGCAAGCTGGGGTCTACTGCTTTGTGGGATTTACACTACATATGCATCTATCGGCATGATAGAGTGGAAACTGTGATTCATCAGAGCAGATGATGTGTTTCCAGTCCTCTGTGCTCCAGTTGTGATAGGCCCTTGCAAATTGTAGCCTAATCTTTAAGTGCCTTGCAATCAACAATAGGACATAGTGTGGACGTTGACTGCCATAACCTGTTTTTTCCATGGTATGATGGATAGTCTTTGCGTGCTGATGATTTCATGTGTAAAAAAGTGTGTGATAGTGGAAGCAAGTTAAACTTTATGGTTCTTCCTGTTGCATGCTCATGAATTGTACTATGAAAAAAAAAGTCCATGTTTGTTTCTGGAGAATGCTTGTGGACACACCCTCATTAAATTCTGATGTTATCTGCTCCATGGTAGCCATGCAATTTCTTGTAATTATGTGGGATGGTCTGCATTTACATTGAGTCAACTGCACATTTACAGTCACATTTTTTCTGTTGGTTAGAAGGTTTGCCTTAATTTATAATACATTGTCTTGGCTTCATTTCAGACTTTTTTTTTTTTTTTTTCTGAAACCTTGGTGGTGCTTTAAACAACACTGAGGTATTAAATGGTTTACTTCAGGTTTTTCAAAAACCAGGTGAGACCTTGAAAAGACAACAGGAAAAATCACCATCTGGGGTATCATTTCCAGTGATTATGTTATCAGACCTTATTACATTGATGATAACATGGACAAATGTGTTATGGTGAATCAAACATGTTACCTACAGCAGTTTATCACACTTCTTGAGCATTCACAGGTGAGTTTACTACACTTTAATGGCCCCCTTGATCACCAGACCTCAACCCCATTGAGAATTTGTGGGACGAATTGGAAAGATCTGCTTGAGTCCACCACCCACTGGCAACTGTGGATGCTCTATGACAGGTGATGCTAGTTTCATAGGCAGTAATACCACTTCCATGTTTTTAACACCTCAGTGAGTCTTTACCAAGATACCTTGCTCTTGCTATGAGAGCAAAAGGTGGAGCAACACATTATTAGGTAGGTGTACATAATAATAACCCCATTCATCATTTAAGAGCTGAAACACTTCTGCTATCTGCATGAGGGTACCCAGTCAAGCAGGACAAAGCTGCAGTTGCATGTTTAGAGATAAGTTGCAGGTCCTTGAGTGCCACTTTCTGTTCATGCAATCTCCAGATGGATAGGGGATAGATTCTTCATTTCTTTCTAATTCACCAGACTTCACCTGACTGATGCTTGCTTATGTGTGAGAAATTCTTTAGACAGAAAGAGAATACTGTTGTATTACAACATTGTGCCCTTTGACAAAGATCAAATTAAGACCAATATTCCACATGCACTGAACTCTCTACCGCTTCAATGAATTCAGAGAACATTTTACAAACAGGTTTCATTTCACATATGAAACATCATGGTTCACGTTTAAGCTTGTGTCTATATAATATCGTAGATTTTTTTACATTTTGTTTAACCTAAGGTGTATTAGAATAAGTACACTCCCATTTTTTTTATTTTTTTTTATTGTTCTGCTTTGTGGTTCTGTATTTCATTCTGGTCCAGAATTCACTGCCACAACTTCTACCAACTATACCAGAGTGATGTAACAACATTTTTGTTTACCTGTTAAGCATATACATTCAAACCTCGCTACTGGCGGGGTTAGGTTTTTTGAAAACCTTGTGAATATGAGACCATTGATCTTATGGGGAAAAAAGGGGTTAGGTTGCTGTGGGACTCCATTCAAAATACACTTGTTGCCACCGATCACCATAAACTCACCATTTCGTGTACTCTTCTTATAAAAAAACAACTTTTTTATTACACTGTGCATTTTATAGATATATTTTATACACTGTTCTTTTGTAATAATACAGTACGTACAATCTTTTGGTGTACCAATATTCCCTTATTCTTTCATTCACTCAAGTCACTACTCAGTACTAACTGAGAAGGCCTCTGCATTATTTGGCGTTCACGATATGTTTGCGGATCTGCTTGTGTATACCACTTACAATTTTATTAATCCACAAACTTAAACATTTTTTTATTGCCACATCATAAATCATAGATTTAATCTTTGCACTCTCTGGTACCAATTCAAGCACAGCTCTATGTACCTTTCTTCCTAATGGCAGATTGACCACATGGTGGATTCATTCACACCCAATTTGTGGTTGAAGGATGCTACAGATATCCAAGAATGAAGTTTGCCTAACACATACTTTTATCACTGAGGCTCATCACAGCCTTCTTGTGCTTAGGTACACCTGGCAATACAATTGCACTATGCTTGGATGCCACTGCAGCAGTCAAAAAATATATATATAATCATCATCATCATCATTGTCAACCATTATCAATCCACTGCTGGACGAAGGTCTCCCCAAGTTTCCTCCACAACGGTCTGTCTTGTGCCAGTCTCCTCCATGTCACCCCTGCATACTTTCGAATTTCATCCACCCATCTCCTATGTGGTCTTCTTCTGGGTCTTTTCCTGTCCCTTGGAATCCAATCTAAAATTTCGGCTGTCCATCGATGATCTGTCCTTCTGGCAGTATGTCCAGCCCATTGCCATTTCAGGGATTTAACTCTGATCATGATGTCTTCCACTCTTGTCATTTTTCGGATCCACGAGTTCCTCTTTTTATCTCTCCTGGTTACACCAAGCATGCACCTCTCCATGCTTCTTTGAGTTGTCTGCAGCCTTTGTATGTCTCTTTTAGTTAAGGTCCACGTCTCTGCACCATACGTAAGCACTGGAAGGATGCATTGATCAAACACTTTTCTTTTAAGACATAATGGCATATTGCTCTTGAAAATTATGCTGTTTCTTCCAAAAGCTCTCCAGGCAAGTTTTGTACGCCGATTAATTTCTTCATCAATGTGACCCTCACTTGATATCTGCTGTCCAAGATAAACGTACGTGTCTGTTATCTCCAGCTTTTCTCCATCAATCGATAAATCTTCATTTCTTGTAAAAGCATTGAACATCACTTTTGTCTTCTGAAAGTTCATTTTTAATCCCACTTCTTTACTCTTGTCAGCAAGTTCCTGGATCATACTCTGCAGCTCTGATGGGGTAGTTGCAAAAATGACTACGTCATCAGCAAAACGAAGATGGGTTAGATAATCTCCATTAATCTTTATCCCCTTGTTTTCCCAGCTCAGTGACTGAAAAACACCCTCCAATGTGGCATTAAAGAGCTTCGGAGATATGGTGTCACCTTGTCTCACTCCCTTTCCAATTTTTACGTGTGTTGTATTTTCAAACAGCCTAATCTTTGCACTTGCATTTTCATAGATGTTATTAATAATATTAATGTATGCATCTTCAATACCGCAGGTTTTCAGAGCCATTGTAACTGCTGATGGTTTCACCGAATCAAAGGCTTTTTCATAATCGATAAAAGCCATGCACAATGGAAGTTCATATTCCCTCGCTCTTTCAATTAGTTCTCTCAGCACGTGGATATGATCTATTGTGCTGTAGCCACTCCTGAATCCAGCTTGTTCTCTCGGTTGAGCCATGTCTAGTGCTACCTTCAAGCGGTGTGAAAGAACTTTAGTGAAGATTTTATAAACTACTGATAGGAGGCTGATAGGTCTGTAGTTTCCGAGATCCTCAATGTCACCTTTCTTATGTAGCAGGATCATTGTAGCGGTGTTCCAATCCTCAGGAATCTTTCCTTCATTAAGGCATCGAGTGAAAATTTGGGCGAGTACTGTTTCGATTTCTCCACTTGCTTCTTTTATGATGTCTACAGTAATTCCATCTTCTCCTGGAGCTTTTCCTCGCTTCATGTTCTTGATTGCATGTGCAACTTCTGCTGGAAGGACTGGAGGAACTCTGGTACTGGTATCTTTCATGATGTCTGGAGTGCATATATCATCCCTTTCATATAATTTGGAGTAGAAATATTTCACTCTTGTCAAAATTTCGCCTCTATTTCTTGTTACAGAACCATCTTCTTTTCTCAGTGCCATAATCTGTTTTCTTCCCTTACTGAGATGTCCCTTTGCTATCTTTAGGCTTTGGTTGTTTTCAATTGCTTTCCTCACTAGTTCACAGTTGAATTTCCTTACGTCTTCAGTGATACTTTTTCTTACTGTCTTGCATAGCTCTATATATTCCACTTTGGAAGTCACATCTTCTTTTGTTGTCCTCATCTCTCTTCTTTTGCATCAACATTTTGGTTTTTCCTGATAATTTGTTCACATGCAACTTGTTCTTAGACCCAGCTAATTTTGTTGCTGTTTCCATAAGAGCTTTGGTTACTTTTCTGTTAACTTCAGAGATGTCCACTTCTTCCGATGTTAGGCCTTTTAAAGCAGAGAACCTGTTCTTCAGTTCTAACTTGAAGGTATTATGGTGTTTTTTAAGGTTGGTTATGTCAATAGATTTTGTTTGTCTTATGAGCTTGCCACGTTCAAGTTTAGTGTTGAGGTGCATCTTACATCTCACCAATCTATGGTCACTACCTGTGTTGAACTTGTTTAGCACACTGCAGTCTTCTATGACGAATTTTTTGTTACACATAATAAAATCAATTTCACTTGTCGTCCCATTTGGATGTCTCCATGTCCATTTCCTGTGTGGCTTTTTCTTGAAGAAGGAGTTCAAGATGAAAAACCCTTCTGCCTCTGCAAACTCAACGAGAGTATTTCCACGCTGGTTTCTGTTGCCATGACCGAATTTACCTACTGAAGTTTCATTCTGTTGCCGTTGCCCTATTTTTGCATTGAAATCTCCCATAATTATTTTCAAGTGCTGCTTACCTTTATTATTTAGATGACAAATTTCCTCATAAAATTCTTCAATTTCTTCTTCAGGATGACTTGTGGTGGGTGCATAAGTTTGAATAATCTGAGCCTGGTATCTTTTCGAGAGTTGGATAACAAGTCGTGCAGCTCTGTCAGAGGAACTTTCAACTTCTACAACTTTATCCTTCAGTTTCTTGTTTATTATAAATCCAACACCACTAGTTCTGCCAGTATCTGTCCCACGATAGTAGAAGAGATGTCCACTTTTCAGTTCGATGAGATCTTCTCCTTTTCTCCTTACCTCACTTAGCCCCACGATGTCCCACTTGATCCTTTGTAGTTCCTCTTCCAATTCAAGAAGCCTTGAATCAGAAGATAGGGAGCGTCCATTGTAAGTAGCCAAGGTCAGCATCAGATGGCAGCCTAGTCCGGTCCTCCGGGGATTCTTAGCACCCTCTGCCTTCATGTCGCACTGGCCGCTGCCTTGGCCAGGTACATTCCAGCTGCCGGAGACTGAGGGCCAAGATTTAAGTTGTGGAATCATTTTGGAGGGGTTTGGCCATAACTCACCACGCTGGCCAAGCGGGTTGGTGAGTGTGGGATAGAATTTCCTCTGATCCCGATGGTATAGTTATACCGCTATGGGCGGTCGTCAGAGCCCCTTTAGTGGGAACAGGATGCACCACGAGAAGGCGGGGTTGACATTTGTCAAGGAGAGGCTGTGATGTTACGCATCACCTGACCTTGCATCCCATATATATAATAAATATATATATATATATATATTGCCGAGGATTTGAGGTGTGCAGAATCCAAAAATGACAGTTTAGCCAAATTGGCTCTAGTTTTTGATATAATGCATATCCCTGAAATTTTTGGTACCCCAATACTGCCTGTGGTTGCTGACATATGAAACAGCTTTTGATCTAGCTCTTTACTCTTTAGCAGTGTTTTTATCAAATGCAATCTTTGATGCTATCTTTAATATTGTTTTGAAAGATTATCCCTTACATGTAATATATTTTTTATTATTTTTTTATTTAGCATAGAAATAAGAGTTCTTCACAAAGAAGCTGCGTAAACAGTCCTGATGCCTTCTGCTACATTTGTGGTGAAGGAATACACTCTGCAAAAACAAAAGCAAAACATCATTGACTTTGTAAGACAAGCATATCTTGCTGATTTTGGAAAGAAGTTTGGAGACCAAGATAAGTCTTGGGCTCCCCATAAGGTTTGTAAAACCTGTGTAGAGTGCTTACTACAGTGGAAAAATTAAGAAAGAAAATGTTTACATTCTGGTGTCCCTATGGTGTGGAGAGAGCAGAAAAACCACCAAGATGATCGTTATTTTTGTGCTGTGAATGTGATAAACTTCAATCGCTACAAGAAACATAAGTGGGAGTATCCTGATTTGGAATCAGCAAGGTGAGCTGTGCCACACTGCGAAGAAATTCCCATACCAATGTTTACCTCATTGCATGACCTTCCATTCAGATGCTGAAGAAATGCAGGACTTTGAATGTACCACAGGTGGTATCAGTGGAAGTGAACATAAAGGAGGCTTTTTAACACCTCAGCAGTTCTCCCAAAAACAACTCAATGATCTAATACGAGAACTCAATCTGTCAAAGCAAGCATCTCAACTTTACGCATGCAGGCTAAAAGAACTGTCTAAAGCAGGAAGTTAAAATAACAGGTTATTGGACAAGAAAGGGGAAATTCTTCCTTACTTCAGCCAAGATGAAGAACGTGTATACTGCAATAACATTCCTGGACTTATTCTCCAAATGGGACTACAGGAATATCGAACAGAAGATTGGTGGATTTTTATAGACAGCTCCACCAGAAGCTTAAAATGTGTTTTATTGCACAATAGTAACTGCCATGCATCTCTTCCAATTGCTCACTCAAGAAAACTTAAAGAATATGAAAATATCAAAAAGGTCTTGTAGAAGCTCTGCTATCATGAGCACCAGTGGTTTATTTGTGTTGATCTAAAGATGGTTAACTTCTTGCTCGAGCAGCAAAATTGATACACAAAGTACCCTTGTTTCATTTGCTTGTGGGATTGTAGGGCAAAGCAAGATCATTGGAAAAAAGTGGTGTGGTCTTCAAGGGAAAACATGACCATAGGTGCAGCTAACATCATTAACGAGCCATTGGTTGACAGAGAAAAAAATCATTCTCCCACCACTCCATATCAAGCTTGGACTGATGAGGCAATTTGTTAAGGCCTTGGACAAAGATAGAGTTTGCTTCAAATACTTTTGTAGATCGTTCCTGGAACTGAGTTCTGAAAAACTTAAAGCAGAGATGTTTGATGGTCCTCAAATTCTTAAACTCATCAATGATTCAAATTTCACCAAATTTATGAATGATGTTGAAACATCTGCCTGACGCAGTTATGTCTTAGTTGTCAAGAACTTCTTGGGCAACCACAAAACAGGCAATTATGAAGAATTGGTGCAAAACATGCTCGCTAACTTTAACATGTTGTCGCTAACTTTAATTTGTTGACAACTTTAACAATTTAGGTACTAATATGAACATAAAGGTACACTTTCTTCATAGCCACTTAGACAGATTTCCAAATGATCTTGGTGATTTCAGTGAGGAACAAAAAAAGAAGTTCCATCAGGATATAAAGGTAACGTAAAAAAGGTATCATGGCAGATGGGACAGACACATGATGGCAGACTACTGCTGGAGCCTCCAACACGGTTGTCCTGATGACCAACATAAGAGAAAATCGTACAAAAAGCATTTTTCCACACATTTCTTGTGAATATCTGAATCATCTTACTTTTTTCAAGTGTTACTGTACTGAAGACAATGCCATTAGGTATTTCATATGTTTACTTCTGTATGATTTGAGACAGTTTCAATCTGATTTGTGGGTAGGTTACACCTCACCATTACATTTTTTGCATATCTTATGTTTTTCAATGGGGTCTCCATTATCTCAAAGAGAAGAGCCAACCCAATCTAACAAAACCAATGCAGTATTCGTAATCAGTGCCACAAAGTCAGCCTAAAACAGATGAAATCATGTGGGTAATAAAATCACTGTTGACCAGTGTAATCACAAAAATAATCAAAAACATGGATGAAAAGATGCTCAACAAAGATAAGTGTAAACACAACGAAAGCAAAGAGAACAAGCAGGTAGCCTCTCTTTGCTCGACACCATCAGTGACGCTGTGGGGTAAGTGTCTCGGAATTTTCTTGCCTACTGTGCATGGCTGCAAATACCCACGAGGTGCCCACAAATGGCAAAAAAATGGGTTACACTTTATCTCGTAGGAATGAGTGAATACAGAACACTTAAGTAGCTGGGATAAACTATATATGAAAAGTGATGCAATTTTATTGAAAACCTTTTTCCTTTTACAAAAATAAAGGTTAACTTATTTAGGCCAAATAATTGGTGCAAGTGTCATGAATAACATACTATTGATAGTTACATGTATAATTATTGTGAGTTAGGTCAAATGAAACTCATGCAACTCTGTACAGATTTAGCTAAAACGTATAAGCATACATATTCAACTCCAGTGGTCTTACAGGCAATACAATTTTCACATTCTTAAATATGTATAACTTTACAGTAATTTAAAAATAATTTCCACAATAAAAATGTTAAGTGTTAAAGGCCTTTAAAATTAAAAATTAAAAACCCAATGTTATGAATCACAAAGAATTAAAATACTACACGAAAATACAAACACAATACAGCCTGAAATTCCATCAGTAACCTTAATGTCTGTTTAGACTTTTATCCTTGATTAGGACATCATTGGATCACTTATCTATCTTTGAAAAGGGTACCATCAGAAATGGAAGTTATTAAGGGTACCTTTCTGTCTCATAAAAACAGAACTTGCAGCACAAATCCTACCATGTGATAATCATCATCATTTTGTGGCCTGATGCTTTTCTTGCAGATTGAAATGTTTCTCCATATAGAAAGAGATGTTTCCTCATACATAGTTCATTAATTCTTCCAAGTTCCAGCATCTGAAGACTCAACACTCTTCTACATGCCAAACTGACTCAAAACAACCCTTATCACATCCCAGAAATTATTATTCTTGTTGGAAGGTTCAGAATCACAAGGAGCATACATTTCTGAAAGTACTACTCTCTGAAGTTTCACTTTCAAATATAACAACTGAATTCTCTCACACAACTATAGGGTCATTTCCATGTCAAATCAACAAATAAACAAATATTTTTGGACCTTGATGTCTCAGATTTCAGTGATTTTTGGTCTATAGTTTGTACCTATAGAGTATATGAAAAATCTAAATATTTATATTTTTTTGGTCAGCGGCTTTTTTGTTTCTGATTTTCAAAAATGGCAAAAAATGCCATTCATAAAAAAAAAAAAAAAAAAAAAGTCTGCAGGTAGTGATCATCTATAGCTCTCTGTAAAGCTCCTTTTATGGGTTTTAATTTGATATGCAACACAACCCACTTTGGAACAAAAAAGATTTGACAAATTTTCAAAAAAATTATTTTGAAAATCTCAGAACCATCCTTTTTTGAATTTTTTTCAAAAACACACATGTTTATCTTACACATGTTGGCTAGAGGTATACAAAGTCTGAAGATGGAGAAATGATGGGTTTTTTGAGAAACAGATTTTTGAATTTAAGAAGGTTACATGTAGTTATTCTTCTAGCCAACATGTGTAAGATTAACATGTGTGTTTTTGAAAAAATTCAAAAAAGGATGGTTTTGAGATTTTCAAAATAATTTTTTTGAAAATTTGTCAAATCTTTTTGTTCCAAAGTGGGTTGTGTTGCATATCAAATTAAAAACCCAGGTGGATGAAATTCGAAAGTATGCGGGAGTGACATGGAGGAGACTGGCACAAGACAGACCGTTGTGGAGGAAACTTGGGGAGACCTTCGTCCAGCAGTGGATTGATAATGGTTGATGATGATGATGACATGTAGTTATGATAAAGAGCAGTGAAAGTTCTGATATGCCACAACTTGCAAAAACAACATCCAACAGAAAGGAACAGGAAATAAATATGAAGTAATGCTGATATTATTCAAGACACAACATGCAGAATAATCCTATACCTGCTTCCTATTTACACTTGTTATGTTGTTTCCTGTTGGATATTGCTATTGCAAAGATTATATTAAGACCACATAATGACTCAACAGCTTCATGATGTTGCAAAAGAAAACATACCAGGCATAAGTTTCATGTACTGCACAAATGAAGAGCACTGTGAAATTGAGAAAAGACTGTCTTCACATTTTGATAAGTCACAAGCAGTATACGGAACACAGAAGATTCATGCAGTCATCCCACTGTCCAACTCACAAATGGTGGCAAAACCATATTCTTTCAGTACTGGAGAACACACAGACGCACCTGTAACTTCAGAAAGCACAACTGAGTTTCAAGAAGTTGAGTCTGGATTCATCACAGTTTTTTTTTTTTTTATGGTTCTTGGTGGCTTGCTTGTATTCTTGCTAAAAAATGAATCAAATGATTACAAAGTTAGCTTTCTTCACCTTAAAGAACCAGCACCATATTTTACTATCCCAAACCTCGACCTGATATTCTGGATGTTTCGGTTTGATACTCTCTTGAGAAAAGTAGCTCCCTGCACAGCAACAGGAAGAATGTATGCACTTACACAGGAAGAATTGTCAGCTTCAACAATTTTTTAAGAGAAAAAATTACAAGCAAAGTAGATTCACATCAACTTATTTAAAAGAAAGAACATAGAATTTGAAAATCTGTAACTTGTGAAATAGGAGTCTTATTAGCTAATAATTATTTACTGTAAATATTTTTGCTATTGGACTGCATGACCATAAATGATATGAACTGTGTAAATAGTACAATATAAGAGCAAATGAAAACTGAAACACGTTTTAAGTTTTAAAATGTTTAACTGCCACTCTGCTTCATTTTCAACAACTTCACCCAGATGATTTATCCTATCAGGTAACAAATTTTTATTTTAAATTACTACAGTTACTATATGTATCTGCCCGTTATTACAATAGCTGCCATATAGTGATGAGAAACTGTCCATAACCAATATGAATACTTTAATAACTAGTTCAGTAACTATCAATAATTACCTATATATTATAGATATATACTACTTTTCAAAATTCGGTTTCTCAAAAACACATCATTTCTCAATCTTCAAATTTTGCATAGCTCTAGCCAACATGAGTAAGAATAACATGTTTTTTGTTGTTGTTGTTTTGTTTTTGAAAAATTCAAAAGGGGTGTTTTTGAGATTTTCAAAATCAAAAATTTTAAAAATTTGCCAAAAAACATTTATGCTCCAAAGTGGTTGTGTTGCATATCAAATTAAAGCCCATAAACGGCACTTTAAAGAAAGCTATAGATGAGCCCTCTAGCATCACTACCCGCACTTTTTGTTGTTGTTGTGAATAACACTCTTGCAAAATTTGGCATTTTTTGCACTTTTTGAAAATCAGAAATAAAAAAAATGCTGACCCAAAAAATCTGAAAATTTCTATTTTTCATATACTCCATAGGTACAGACTATAAACCAAAAATAATTGAAATCTGAGAAATCAAGTTCCAGACCCCTCGTTGATTTCACATGGAATGACCCAATCATCATGTTCTTCACCTTTTTGTTTAAAATCATGCCAACACCATTTTGTTTTCTCTCTCATCATTCAACAATCTAAATGCCACATTCACCAATCACAACTATAAAATAACATCACACCAGAATTATGCCCAATATTTGAATTTTTGTTAATTTTATTAATGCCTGAAGAAACATGGTTTTGTTATGCACAGCACGGACTACCCTGTAATTTGGACCTAAAATGCAGTTTTCGCATATTCCCATACATCCTATACAAAATTATCATGAGCAAAGCAAAGGTTTCTAACTACTCTGAGCAATGATTTTGAGCTTTATTGACGCTTACAGTGGAAATCCCAGCTATCCACATTTTTGTAGTAAGAAGCATTTTATAGCATAAAAACTGCATACCTGCCAATTACTACAGAATGTCCATAGTTTCTACGGATTTTATGAATTTTCCTTTTGTTTTTCAAGATTAGTGTTTTTGCTATTATTTCATGATATATATAAATGCTCTTTATTGTCATAAACTGCAATTTCGGTGGCTGCCCCTGTAATGTATGACCATGTGGTAAGGTCATACCCACATGGTTATAGTCTTACCCATAACTTAACTCCACTTCTTTTTGGTGCATTTTTGTTTCATAATGCACGTTTCTTTTCACAAAGAGATTGATCGTTTCTTAAGAAAGCATCAAAACGAGGAAGCAGCTTCAGTGCCACACATACATACACACAAAAACAAAACAAAAAATGAAGGATTGCCAGAAATTTAAGGAAGATTCTTCTGAACAGTGGCCCTGCGTTATTGTGTAGTAGGAAAAGGGATATACTTATTACCCCAACATCAAAATTTACCGGATATACCTGTTACCACTAGGTAAAGACAAAAGAGTTGCACTGAGCCATTTCAGAAGTAAACATTATAAATTCCATGAAATAAGAACCTTCACTCAAATGAAACAGCAGAAGTAAATTAAATTGTAGCTATACAGTTTCAATAAGAACCTTCACTCAGATGAAAAAGCAGCAATAAATAGAATTGTAGAAATAAAATTTTACTGAGTTTGTGAGTGTGTGTGTGACAAAGCCAATTACTTTATCGGGATCGCGGAAGCAGCTGCTATGTATGCCAACATTCTGCGTAATAATACTTAGAACTACAGACAGTCCTGCGGCTATTGTTGGCAGGTATGAAACTGTGTAGAAAGATTATATTTTATTACATAGCAATACCACAGCTCCAGTCAAGTAGTTAAAAAACACTTCCAACAAAATAGCTAGCAAGTTTGAATTCCACAAGCAAACATCCATCTACAATATTTTCAGGGCAGTTTTCTATAATTATACTTACAGAATACTCTCAAACATGCACATCTGCATAAGTAATTCTCATTCTATTGATAGCCTCTCAGACCACAGTCAGGATCAGAATACACAACAGCACTAGTATAAACGCACGTTTTTCTGGGAATACAACAAAAATGTTCTCGGCTCACTTAAATCAATACTTTGTCCCAGCAAAATAAAAATGAAATGCAATATAAGCATTCTTACCTGTCAAAATAATTTTCATTGCTACTGCGTCCATCAACGTTGAGTGCAATTTGCTCCCCCTTGCTCCGGTCATAACAACTCCGAGTGTCAATAGCAAGTTCTAACTCAACCTAGACAGCACAGAAGGGTAATAATTAAAATTGGGGTGGTTCACTTTTTCAAAACTTGCAATGGCAAAATAAAAGCCTTACAGTACAATAAAGCAAAACTTAAATTTTCTACCAATAAAAGCAAAATCAAATTTCATAACAAAACTGAAATTACGAACGGGTCATTCATAAAATATCACGACTTCAATTTAATTGGTTGCTGACATATTTTAGAAAAATTTTATATTTTTACCATGGAATAGCCATTATATGTACATTTCAGAAATGCATTTATAAATTTTTTATAGGCCACCATGTTGAAGAAAAAAATCAAAATGGCCACCTCCGACAAGCAAAATGAAGTCCTGCAGTTGTGTTTGCTTTTTATAATATCTCCCAAACTATTAAAGATAACAGTTTCAAATAAAATCAAGTAACTTAAGCATAGTCTGAGCTATAAAATGAAGTATTAACATTGCATTTAATATTTTATTCAGTACCAGAAAATCTGACATGCGTTTTCAGCGCAGAATTGAATATTTCACTAACTTTTTAGATTTTTTAACTTATGAAAGAATTACATAGACAAAATGAAACTCTACAATTAAATAAAGTGCATGTAGTTAGACAATTTCAAAATGTTAAACTCAATATTAACATCCTCCTCCTTATTAAAAAAGTTTTTTTAAAAACTACATTTTGCAAATTTTAGCCATATTTGACAAGCCGTATCTAAAAAGAAGTGCACGAAAAAAATCTGAAAATTTTATAGAATATACTTCTAGCAGAGGTGTTGGCATTATGTAAGTCTCATATTGTGTTTTTGATCTGTATGGCTGCTGTAAAATATTGAAGATCATAAAACATGGCAAATTACAGAATATCAATTTTGCACATCATAATACATTATTTTAGGTATTTATACTCTTATTTGTATCCTATTAAATTTTAGGGTATTTTCATGTGAAATAATATTATTTATGGGCATATTTCAGCTACCTGCATCTATTCCTCCACTTCCACAGAAAATGGAGCACGGAATTATGATACTATTCCGTGAGTAAATAATTGAGGGCTGATTTCGGAAGAAATATCCCACCAATTTTAAAAATTTTCAATAAGACTGATGGCAAGGTGTAGCTTAGAAACATGCTAAACTTTCATAGAAATCAAAGTAATTTTACGCAAGTTACCCTGTTCAATGAAAATTTCCTTGGGGTCCGATTTCTACTTAAAGTGCAGTCTGATTTTAACAATTTTCAATAGGGTCTAGATCCCCAGGCATTGCTTAACAACAAACTAAAATTTCATTGAAATCAAAGCATTTTTACATGAGTTATCATGAAGATGGACAGAGAGTCGGACAGAGACAGAGCAAGAAAAAAGCTTTAAAGGAAAAAACTGCAGAGTTATATTTTAAAAAATAGTTAACGGATGCATAGTAATAAAACAATTTAAAATATTAGTGTGCAACTTCTAAAGTTTTCAGTGGATTCTGGCGAAAATTAAAACTGAGGTTTATGCTGTAACATCTCATTCACTGCAAAAATTTCACTCATTTATATTAAAAATTGAAAAAAAATTGCTTTAAAAAACGTTCTCCCAGTCCAATTGTCATACGATGCTGCTTTCAGCAAAGAGTTCACCCACTCTGGCACTAAAATGCTATGGAGAATTTGTAATTGATTGATAGATTTTGGGAATTGCCCTGTCTTCTCCTTGCAGTTCTTTGTTTCAATCCCTTGTCTCAACAAAGCCGCACGCACTTGATGGTAAACAGTTGGCTGCTGTTTTATTCATAAAAAACAACATGCGGGCCATTTTATGTTTTCGTTATCTTGCGGAATCGATGTATCTGAAAACGAATTTCAGTAGGAGGTCGGGGGTGTTGATTTTGATTTTCGGGGGGGGAGGGGGTCCAGAACTTTTAGTAGGCCAATAATACTACTATTGGAAAATTGTTCCTACATTTTTTGTTTTCTTTTAATAGAGGTTTAACGGCCACCTTGAGCAACTCAATGGGCTGTAAGCAGTAGCCCGTTTCTAATTTAGGGTCACTGGTTCCAGGTAAGGGAGAGAGCCAGTGCCGTAAGACAAACACAACATCCATGCCTCACTGGGATTCGAACCCAGACCATTTCAGACGAATGATGAGAGGCCATCGCTTAGACCACTGCACCACCGGGGCGGCCATTCTTATGTCTGAAAAATGTCGATAAAAAATAGAGCATGCAATTTTAAAAGCTGTAGAAATCTCCGAATTTTCAGATTTTGAAGGTTGGCATGTCTACCTATGGTTGGAAAGCATTAAAAAAGACAAATACTTGTGAATCTGCTTTTAGGTCCTCCTAAATCCAGCAACTGCAGCAACAACGTTCACAAATGTGGTGCCGGGCAAGCGAGCATCGGAAAAATTTTCACACTACTCTTTGAGTACCACGTGATTTAACGTCCGTAACCTCCAGGATGAACAAAGCGCTTCTTATCGCTCCCTTTCCCAATGTTCCTTCATCCATCATTGGACATCAGTAAGAAACAATCATAACACAAATATTTAATATTCACGTCCCAATCTATTGTACATTGCACACTTGAGACTAGCGAGTCCTGAAGTCCATTTTTTACCTCGAGTGGTGATGTAAAGTTGTTATAAAGCCATGTACCATATTTTAAGAATTGAGTGTTTAGTTACTTGTATTTCTAGTGTCTACTTCTTTTCATAGCAAAAAATGGAGTTTGGCAATAGTAGTGTTGTGAGTTGTAGTGTGGGAAAAGCGTTGAGTGAAGACTGTAATAACTTACGCTATAGCAACTTCACTGAGATTAAATCTTTTTCCTCTTACGATAAAAAGGAACAATTTCTTCTTAATATAAGGACAAGTAGGGATATTGCAACTATTTGTATGTATCTTTTCAGTCATAAAAAGAGAGTGTCTGCTTGCTTGAAAGAAATAACTGTAGATTTGTATGAAAAGTTAGGCCACAGATTCCAAATAATTCCTGGTAAATCATTATATTCTAACTGTTGGAATAAAGTTGTCAAGTTTCGAAGTGTTGAAGAAAGTGAATATGCTGAATATATTCCTCCAGGAGAAATTTTGGAACCTGTAGATTTGGTATGTACATCTTTAGGAATTTCTCCTATAAAAAGAATTAAGCACTTGAGTTCAGAAAAAAGAAATAAAGCTGTAAATGTAAAAATGAATAAAGTAAAAACTGATATGAAAAGAAAATTAGAATTAGGTCTATCCTTAGAACATGATTCTGATGATTCAAATATACAGTCCATTAAAAGTGATGTAATGGCAGATTTAAGTTTTGACGATATCATTCTTGATTTTGCAGAAACAAAAGGTAGAAAAAAGCCATTTTTTAATGTCCTGCTGCCAATTCAACAGTTAAAAATTATCAAGTATTTTTTAAATATTTTTATTCAAACATTTTTAATGGTTTGTTTAAAAATGGGGTGTGACTTATAATCATGCTCCTGTAATAACATGTAGTTATGGTTTGTTTTTCCTTGAGATCTCACATCATGGATTAAGCCTATATTCGGAGCAATACGATATATTATATATGAAAAGCATTTCAGCAAAACATGTAGAATTTACTAAAAATATTTTTATTAATATTAGTTTTGTCAGAACATGATTTGTGAATAAATATTCATAATTATGTAGGGTTTATGAGTTTCACATAAATGAAAACACGAAAAAGTTCAAATGACACTACTTTATTTAAAGACTATTGTAATAATTTACATGGGCTGTTTCAATAATTTATCCCACAATGTGTGGTCACTTGTCAGCTGTAACATTTTGTGAGGGATTACTTCTTACCAGCTTAAACTACCATCGGTTCATCATTTCCATTAAATTTATGGTACACTAGAGGTTTTAAATTATATCTTTGGGAGGATAGTTATTTGTTTTGTAAATGATACTATAAAACAAAAAAGAATTACAGAGTAATTAATGTTACAGCTGTAAGCTCTGTGGATGCAGAGAAGTCCAAGTGGTGTGAATGCTCGTCTATTACGAGCCACATTGGCTATAAAGTTGACTAGCATGTGGGATGTATTTTTTAATGTTTTACTACTAGAAAAACTGCTTGCAAAAAAAAAAAAATGACCAGCAAATATTCTTTTCAACTGTTGGCAGAAAATTCTAATCGAGGGGGGCCCAGGCATAGGATGTGCATAGGGCTTCCGCAGACCTAAATCTGGGCCCTGGTAAAGGTACCTATGGAGACAGAGATCCAAATGTGGCTTACCCTCTTTTAATTTTGTGGTTCAATAGTTAAAAAAACAGCGCCTTCAAGCACACAGAAGAGTATGCTATAAACAAAGCTCTACTTTGAGTGAAGCTTCAACAGTATCCGTTTATGATGGTGAGTCAAACATTTCTGTTGCTGTTGATGACCCTCCAGCTCAACAAAACAGCAGTGTGTACGATATGAGCACTTCACAGAATTCAGCCTCAACTTCATCTGCACCCATAATTGAAGACTTTGAAACAGCAATTCCTCAAAAACATGATCGTCTGGTTTCATTGAGTTCATCTATGTCAACAAATTCCAATATGAGTATGACTGCATTTATCGACAAGATGGATATTTGTATGAAAAAAGTATTGATCATGCTGTTGCCAAGTTCTTCTCTGGCTGTAACATTACATTTTGTGTGGTGGATTCTGTTCATTTTGAGGATCTTTCTAAAGTTATGCACCCTGCATAAAAAGCTCTTAGTTGAAAGACCATTGGAGACAAACTCTTGGATGAAGTCTATAGCAAATTAATAAGAGAACCATGCAAGATCACGTCGAAGTCAGTCCTTCTCCTTGATGGGTGGAAAAATTATTCCAATAATGCCAAAAATGTCATGACTTCACTACATAGTGCAAATGACAATGGTCCATTGGTCCATTGGTAAATCTGATAAAAGCATCTTTCTATAAGCCTTTGTTATATCTGGGATCGCAGAAATGACGGGGGTGGGGGGGCAAACTCGTACAAGAAGCAAAGAAGATAGCAATTAAAGAGAAGTAGAACATTGATATATATTGCCCAGTGTCGGATAGCGCAAGCAATATGATCAAATTGAGCAATGTTCATGGAATATGGCATTTTGCTTGCAATTCACATACGGGCAATCTTCTTGCAAAGGACGTAATGCCCAGTGGCATTTCATCTCGTGTAAACAGTGTGCCAAAAGTGTTCAAGCATCCTGACAACCAACATGAGTTGTTGGAATGTGGCGGTAGTAAAGTTCAGTTAGCTGCAGACACACATTGGTGCTCCCAGAGACGCATGCTTATCCTTAAGAAATAATATCACTGTAATGAAAAAGGTGTCAGCTAATGATGAAAAGATAAGATACCACTGTAAAGACACGATTTACGACAACGATTTCCTTGACCAGGTTAATGATATTGTTCAACTACTAAATCAATGTGACCAAACTGTTAAACTATTGCAAAAAAGAAGATTGCAACATTGCCGATGCAGTGGAGTTGTGGTTGGAGATGAAGCTTCCTGAAAGCCATGACAATTTGCTACCTTGCCTCAATAAAAGAAAAGAACACTCCCAAAATAAATACAGCCTCACTGCCAACATGTTGCATCCTAAATATCAGGGAAAGAAACTTAAAGAAGAACATCTTGAGATGGTAGAAAATTTTGTACTGCAGAATTTGGAAGCAGCTAGAATCACAGGCTACCAACAACATAGAGATTGTGTGGGAATATTTGGTAAACTACTTGAAAAAGAAGTTCAAACTTGAGCAACATTTTGGCATTTTGCTAAAAGACATCCCAAAGAGCTCGCGAAATTGGCCATTAGACCACTCAACATAACAACATCATCAGCACAGCTTGAAAGGTTGTTCTCCAACTGGTTGCACAATCATAACCCAACAAGAAACTGACTAAAAATTTGAAAATTCTAAGAAACTGGTGCATATATGTTACACTGTAAAAATGAAAGATAAAAAATGTGATGATTATTAAAAAGTGCTAAGAAAAATAAGAATGAATGAAACTGTTGGGCAAATGTTATACAAATTATATGTAGACCATATGTGATAATGTGATGCCAAATGTTATTTTAGTTTGAATTTAGTTTTGATAAAAGCATTAACAATGTGACATTATTAAAGTAAAACACAAATTAAAACAACAATGGCACGTGGATATGGTGAAGAATTTATTAACAAATGCTATGAATCATTAAAAAGGGTATGAACAATTCACAGGTTAGTAATCTTTCAATTTTAAAAAATGACAGTGAAAAGTGTTAAATTTTTTTGTCATAACATTTTATTCTTTGTTTGTTCTCCTCTCAACAAGCTGGATTCAGGAGTGGCTACAGCACAATAGATCATATCCACGTACTGAGAGAACTAATTGAAAGAGCGAGGGAATATGAACTTCCATTGTGCATGGCTTTTATCGATTATGAAAAAGCCTTTGATTCGGTGAAACCATCAGCAGTTACAATGGCTCTGAAAACCTGCGGTATTGAAGATGCATACATTAATATTATTAATAACATCTATGAAAATGCAAGTGCAAAGATTCGGCTGTTTGAAAATACAACACACATAAAAATTGGAAAGGGAGTGAGACAAGGTGACACCATATCTCCAAAGCTCTTTAATGCCACATTGGAGGGTGTTTTTCAGTCGCTGACCTGGGAAAACAAAGGGATAAAGATTAATGGAGATTATCTAACCCCTTCATTTTGCTGATGACGTAGTCATTTTTGCAACTACCCCATCAGAGCTGCAGAGTATGATCCAAGAACTTGCTGACAAGAGTAAAGAAGTGGGATTAAAAATAAACTTTCAGAAGACAAAAGTGATGTTCAATGATTTTACAAGAAATGAAGATTTATCGATTGATGGAGAAAAGCTGGAGATAACAGACACGTACGTTTATCTTGGACAGCAGATATCAAGTGAGGGTTACATTGATGAAGAAATTAATCGGCGTACAAAACTTGCCTGGAGAGCTTTTGGAAGAAACAGCATAATTTTCAAGAGCAATATGCCATTATGTCTTAAAAGAAAAGTGTTTGATCAATGCATCCTTCCAGTGCTTACGTATGGTGCAGAGACGTGGACCTTAACTAAAAGAGACATACAAAGGCTGCAGACAACTAAAGAAACATGGAGAGGTACATGCTTGGTGTAAACAGGAGAGATAAGAAGAGGCGCGGGTGGATCCGAAAAATGACAGGAGTGGAAGACATCATGATCAGAGTTAAATCCCTGAAATGGCAATGGGCTGGACATACTGCCAGAAGGACAGATCATCGATGGACAGCCGAAATTTTAGATTGGATTCCAAGGGACAGGAAAAGACCCAGAAGAAGACCACATGGGAGATGGGTGGATGAAATTCGAAAGTATGCAGGGGTGACATGGAGGAGACTGGCACAAGACAGACCGTTGTGGAGGAAACTTGGGAGACCTTCGTCCAGCAGTGGATTGATAATGGTTGACAATGATGATGATGATGATAACATATTTAGGGTTAAAAAAAGTGTGATACTGGTTTAACTACAAGAGGCATTTAAGTTTTCTGGTTACTTTGAATAAAATGCATGGCAAGTAAAGTTGTTAAGAGTGATATTTATTTAGGTGGGTAAACATGAACATTAACAACTGCAAAATTAAAAGAAACGTTAATCTTTTTGAAAACAAATGTTCTATCATTTGCTGCATTACCTATGTGTTTTTGATCTTTTACCACTGTAATTATTTTCATTACTGTTGTTATAAACTAAACAATTTGAAATCAATGCTTACTTCGAGTTGTGTTAACATGGCTATTTATTAATTTATTTTCATGTAAATAAACACACCGTGTAGAAAATTGTGTAATAAATTAGTTCCGTACACAACGTAAAATATGTATAAATTATGCGTAATTTATGTAAAATACGTATCGTGTAACTTACACATTCAACCCTGTATATATCATCATCGTCAACCATTATCAATCCACTGCTGGACGAAGGTCTCCCCAAGTTTCCTCCACAATGGTCTGTCTTGTGCTCGTCTCCTCCATGTTACTCCCGCATACTTTTGAATTTCATCCACCCATCTCCCATGTGGTCTTCTTCTGGGTCTTTTCCTGTCCCTTGGAATCCAATCTAAAATTTCGGCTGTCCATCGATGGTCTGTCCTTCTGGCAGTATGTTCAGCCCATTGCCATTTCAGGGATTTAACTCTGGCCATGATGTCTTCCACTCTTGTCATTTTTTGGATCTACGAGTTCCTCTTCTTATCTCTCCTGGTTACACCAAGCATGCACCTCTCCAGGCTTCTTTGAGTTGAGTGCAGCCTTTATGTCTCTTTTAGTTAAGGCACTATACATAAGCACTGGAAGGATGCATTGATCAAACACTTTTCTTTTAAGACATAATGGCATATTGCTCTTGAAAATTATGCTGTTTCTTCCAAAAGCTCTCCAGGCAAGTTTTGTACGCCGATTAATTTCTTCATCAATGTGACCCTCACTTGATATCTGCTGTCCGAGATAAACGTACGTGTCTGTTATCTCCAGCTTTTCTCCATCAATCGATAAATCTTCATTTCTTGTAAAAGCATTGAACATCACTTTTGTCTTCTGAAAGTTCACTTTTAATCCCACTTCTCTACTCTTATCAGCAAGTTCCTGGATCATACTCTGCAGCTCTGATGGGGTAGTTGCAAAAATGACTATGTCATCAGCAAAACGAAGGTGGGTTAGATAATCTCCATTAATCTTTATCCCTTTGTTTTCCCAGTTCAGTGATTGAAAGACATTTTCCAATGTGGCATTAAAGACCTTCAGAGATATGGTGTCACCTTGTCTCACTCCCTTTCCAATTTTTATGTGTGTTGTATTTTCAAACAGCCGAATCTTTGCACTTGCATTTTCATAGATGTTATTAATAATATTAAAGTATGCATCTTCAATACCACAGGATTTCAGAGCCATTGTAACTGCTGATGGTTTTCACCGAATCAAAGGCTTTTTCATAATCGATAAAAGCCATGCACAATGGAAGTTCGTATTCCCTCGCTCTTTTAATTAGTTCTCTCAGTACATGGGTATGATCTATTGTGCAGTAGCCACTCCTGAATCCAGCTTGTTCTTTCGGTTGAGCCATGTCCAATGTTACCTTCAAGCCGTGTGAAAGAACTTTAGTGAAGATTTTATAAACCACTGATAGGAGGCTGATAGGTCTGTAATTCCCGAGATCCTCAATGTCACCTTTTTTATGTAGCAGGATCATTGTAGCATTGTTCCGCTCCTCAGGAATCTTCCCTTCATTAAGGCATCGAGTGAAAATTTGGGCGAGTACTGTTTCGATTTCTCCACTTGCTTCTTGTATGATATCTACAGTAATTCCATCTTCTCCTGGAGCATTTCCCCGCTTCATGTTCTTGATTGCATGTGCAACATCTGCTGGGAGGACTGAAAGAACTCTGGTACTGTACCTTTCATGATGTCTGGAGTACATGTATCATCCCTTTCATATAATTTAGAGTAGAAATCTTTCACTCTTGTCAAAATTTCGCCTCTATTTCTTGTTACAGAACCATCTTCTTTTCTCAGTGCCATAATCTGTTTTCTTCCCTTACTGAGATGTCCCTTTGCTATCTTTAGGCTTTGGTTGTTTTCAATTGCTTTCCTCACTAGTTCACAGTTGAATTTCCTTACGTCTTCAGTGATACTTTTTCGTACTGTATTGCATAGCTCTATATATTCCACTTTGGAAGTCACATCTTCTTTAGTTGTCCTCATCTCTCGTCTTTTTTGCATCAACATTTTGGTTTTTCCTGATAATTTGTTCACATGCAACTTGTTCTTAGACCCAGCTAATTTTGTTGCTGTTTCCATAAGAGCTTTGGTTACTTTTCTGTTAACTTCAGAAATATCCACTTCTTCCGATGTTAGGCCTTCTAAAGCAGAGAATCTGTTCTTCAGTTCCAACTTGAAGGTATTATGGTATTTTTTAAGGTTGGTTATGTCAATACATTTTATTTGTCTTATGAGTTTGCCACGTTCGAGTTTAGTGTTGAGGTGCATCTTACATCTCACCAATCTATGGTCACTACCTGTGTTGAACTTGTTTAGCAAACTGCAGTCTTCTATGACGAATTTTTTGTTACACATAATAAAATCAATTTCACTTGTCGTCCCATTTGGATGTCTCCATGTCCATTTCATGTGTGGCTTTTTCTTGAAAAAGGAGTTCAAGATGAAAAACCCTTCTGCCTCTGCAAACTCTACGAGAGTATTTCCACGCTGGTTTCTGTTGCAGTGACCGAATTTACCTACTGAAGTTTCATTCTGTTGTCGTTGCACTATTTTTGCATTGAACTTTCCCATAATTATCTTCAAGTGCTGCTTACCTTTATTATTTAGATGACGAATTTCCTCATAAAATTCTTCAATTTGTTCTTCAGGATGACTTGTGGTGGGTGCATAAGTTTGAATAATCTGAGCCTGGTATCTTCTCGAGAGTTGGATAACGAGTCGTGCAGCTCTGTCAGAGGAACTTTTAACTTCTACAACTTTATCCTTCAGTTTCTTGTTTATTATAAATCCAACACCACTAGTTCTGCCAGTATCTGCCCCACGATAGTAGAAGAGATGTCCACTTTTCAGTTCAATGAGATCTTCTCCTTTTCTCCTTACCTCACTTAGCTCGACGATGTCTCACTTGATCCTTTGTAGTTCCTCTTCCAATCCAAGAAGCCTTGAATCAGAAGATAGGGAGCGTCCATTATACGTAGCCATATATACAGTACCTTTAAATTGCAAGAGGAAGTCAGAAAGTAAGATTCCCTACCTTATTTTTGCCAAAGTGAGTCTCACATTATGATGGCAGCTTGGCTGTTAGTACATGAACTCTCAACCAAATGGAAAGCATGGTCTTTATCGCGAAGCATAGCAGATGTGCAAAAAATCAGTGTAGCAACTGCAAGCATACTGAATGAATAGATACAAGAAGAAGTGGATCAGTAATTTGTTTTTTAATGGGATAAGGGAATACAGCCTGTCTTAATCCATTGTGAGCTGGTTGTAGTCTATGAACGACAGTGCAACATGGGCAGAAGTGGTGCCAGGTATTCTGGCAATGTCAGGTTAAGGGTAGTGGGTGAACAATGGAGTGGGAGACCATCCGTATCTACTGAACATGTTGATGATGTTGAAACACCATTGCAAAAAGACAGACTTGCATGTCTGTCAACTTTGGAAGTGATTAAACCTTTCACATGGCACAATGTGGGACATTGTTCACGAATGTCAAGGATACTGAAAGGTCTTCAGTAGATGGGTACCTAGACAACTGACAGATAGCCACAAAAAAATACACATGACAACATTACTGAAACTTCTTCAGCAATACATGGAAGAAGAGGACTTATTCAGAATCATGGATGCAGATGTCCAACTATTGTACAAACAATAAAGCTCAAATAATGACATGGAAGCATTAAGGTTCAGATGCTGCCGCAGTCTGGGAAAGGTTGTAACAATGATGTTTTGAAACATGTGAGGTGCTCTCTTGGTGCAATAAGCGATGCATCTGCGGCAAAAACCCTGGATTGTTGTCACAGGAAGTACTGCTATTTAGAAAATAGTAAAATTATACTAGTGATCCAATTTATTGGCATAGGAATATATAAACAAGCATTTCCAAGCTTCTGCACATCAGCCAGATGGCATTTTCAAGGAAGTTGGACAGAAACTGCAATCTGAATAATAGAACACTTTAACAATTTGAACAATGACTTGACTTGACAATAAATAGATATCACGTCATATTCATTTAAAGATACAAGGTATCACGTTGGTTGTGCACGCAGTATCTTGGAAGGGAGAAGGCATTGCTTGAAGAATTGGTTCCAAATTCGTAGCAACTTGAGTGAGACGCTATCATTGCAAGTGCATATCACTGTTGGTAATGATCTCCAAGGTTTCCCAAATGGCTGTGCATTTAGGGGTAGAGTAGGTAGCTAATTTCTTTATATCATCCCACATACACTGCTATTGCACGTTAATGCCAGGCTGCACATGCCAAGACCACTGTGGAAGTCTTGAACACACACTACATTAGAAAATTCTTTTGCATTCTTCCCTATAGCCCAGATCTGACCCCACTGAACTCCCACCTTTTCCTGAAATTGAAGAAGTGTCTTTCAGGTTAGTGCTTCCAATCTGATGATATATCTGAGCAGAGGTCAAGCAATGGCTACATACGCAGAATGCATCTTTTTAGTACCCAGGCTTTGACTTCTCGATCTCCAGCTATTAAATGTGACTCAACAGACTTGACAACTATGTCAAAAAATAAACTGCAGATGTGTCCATGTGTAACCCATGTGATACCCCCTCCCCCATTGTACTTTATTTCCAAAATAAAAACATAGGTAGCTTAGCTTTCTGACTGTCTCTCACACATGGAAACTAAAAGACAGTACAACATTAAATGTAAGAGCTGAGGAATGGCAGATGAACAGCAGTGTAAGAGCTGAGGAATGACAGATGAACAGCAGTGTAAGCGCTGAGGAATAACAGATGAACAGCAGTGTAAGAGCTGAGGAATGACAGATGAACAGCAGTGTAAGAGCTGAGGAATGACAGATGAACAGCAGTGTAAGAGCTGAGGAATAACAGATGAACAGCAGTGTAGGAGCTGAGGAATGGCAGATGAACAGCAGTGTAAGAGCTGAGAAATGGCAGATGAACAGCAGTGTAAGAGCTGAAGAATGACAGATGAACAGCAGTGTAGGAGCTGAGGAATGACAGATGAACAGCAGTGTAAGAGCTGAGGAATGACAGATGAACAGCAGTGTAGGAGCTGAGGAATGGCAGATGAACAGCAGTGTAAGAGCTGAGAAATGGCAGATGAACAGCAGTGTAAGAGCTGAGGAATGACAGATGAACAGCAGTGTAGGAGCTGAGGAATGACAGATGAACAGCAGTGTAAGAGCTGAGGAATGACAGATGAACAGCAGTGTAGGAGCTGAGGAATGACAGATGAACAGCAGTGTAATAGATGAGGAATGACAGATGAACAACAGTGTAAGAGCTGAGGAATGGCAGATGAACAGCAGTGTAACATTATGAGTACAGGACAGGGTAGCCTGCGGCCAAATGAATGACACTGTAAAATAACAGACAAGCTGCAATTTATCACTATAAATACCAGGAAGTCCCAATTAAATAATGAACATACAGTGGCACTTGTATTTTAGGTTTCTTTCAAAAATACAAGCACAGCATAACAGTAATAAGAAAGCCTTACTTTTTGTTGCTTGGGCTTGACTCTTGATGCTAAGTTTACAACATCACCACCATCGTCTTTCAAAAGCCATGGATGAGTTGGATATTGAAAGAGGTACAAGTTGTCAACAAGACCTTTAGAAAGATATACATCAATCTGTGAAAAAGAAAGGGGAAGGGGAGAAATCTCAATTTTCTAGTCACACTTATGCAAGTTTATTTATAAGCAACAGATCATCTGAATGCCAAAAAAAAAAAAGGTGAGGTTATCACCTTGACTACTAAATTACTAAGTGATGGGGGAAAATAAGATGTAAAATTGTAATAACCACGTATTATTTCTGTTTGTGATGTCCAAATGTGAAAGTATGTTTCATGAACATTACAAAATATCATCATCATCATCATCATTGTCAACCATTATCAATCCACTGCTGGACGAAGGTCTCCCCAAGTTTCCTCCACAACGGTCTGTCTTGTGCCAGTCTCCTCCATGTCACTCCCACATATTTACGAATTTCATCCACCCATCTCCCATGTGGTCTTTTTCTGGGTCTTTTCCTGTCCCTTGGAATCCAATCTAAAATTTCGGCTGTCCATCTATGGTCTGTCCTTCTGGCAGTATGTCCAGCCCATTGCCATTTCAGGGATTTAACTCTGATCATGATGTCTTCCACTCTCGTCATTTTTCGGATCCACGAGTTCCTCTTCTTATCTCTCCTGGTTATACCAAGCATGCACCTCTCCATGCCTCTTTGAGTTGTCTGCAGCCTTTGTATGTCTCTTTTAGTTAAGGTCCACGTCTCTGCACCATACGTAAGCACTGGAAGGATGCATTGATCAAACACTTTTCTTTTAAGACATAATGGCATATTGCTCTTGAAAATTATGCTGTTTCTTCCAAAAGCTCTCCAGGCAAGTTTTGTACGCCGATTAATTTCTTCATCAATGTGACCCTCACTTGATATCTGCTGTCCAAGATAAACATACGTATCTGTTATCTCCAGTTTTTCTCCATCAATCGATAAATCTTCATTTCTTGTAAAAGCATTGAACATCACTTTTGTCTTCTGAAAGTTCATTTTTAATCCCACTTCTTCACTCTTGTCAGCAAGTTCCTGGATCATACTCTGCAGCTCTGATGGGGTAGTTGCAAAAATGACTACGTCATCAGCAAAACGAAGGTGGGTTAGATAATCTCCATTAATCTTTATCCCTTTGTTTTCCCAGTTCAGTGATTGAAAGACATTTTCCAATGTGGCATTAAAGAGCTTCGGAGATATGGTGTCACCTTGTCTCACTCCCTTTCCAATTTTTATGTGTGTTGCATTTTCAAACAGCCGAATCTTTGCACTTGCATTTTCATAGATGTTATTAATAATATTAATGTATGCATCTTCAATACCGCAGGATTTCAGAGCCGTGGTAACTGCTGATGGTTTCACCGAATCAAAGGCTTTTTCATAATCGATAAAAGCCATGCACAATGGAAGTTCATATTCCCTCGCTCTTTCAATTAGTTCTCTCAGTACGTGGATATGATCTATTGTGCTGTAGCCACTCCTGAATCCAGCTTGTTCTCTCGGTTGAGCCATGTCCAGTGTTACCTTCAAGCGGTGTGAAAGAACTTTAGTGAAGATTTTATAAACCACTGATAGGAGGCTGATAGGTCTGTAGTTCCTGAGATCCTCAATGTCACCTTTTTTATGTAGCAGGATCATTGTAGCATTGTTCCAATCCTCAGGAATCTTCCCTTCATTAAGGCATCGAGTGAAAATTTGGGCGAGTACTGTTTCAATTTCTCCACTTGCTTCTTGTATGATGTCTATAGTAATTCCATCTTCTCCTGGAGCTTTCCCCCGCTTCATGTTCTTGATTGCATGAGCAACTTCTGCTGGGAGGACTGGAAGAACTCTGGTACCTTTCATGATGTCTGGAGTACGTGTATCATCCCTTTCATATAATTTGGAGTAGAAATCTTTCACTCTTGTCAAAATTTCGCCTCTATTTCTTGTTATAGAACCATCTTCTTTTCTCAGAGCCATAATCTGTTTTCTTCCCTTACTGAGATGTCCCTTTGCTATCTTCAGGCTTTGGTTGTTTTCAATTGCTTTCCTCACTAGCTCACAGTTGAATTTCCTTACGTCTTCAGTGATACTTTTTCGTGTTGTCTTGCATAGCTCCATATATTCCACTTTGGAAGTCACATCTTCTTTAGTTGTCCTCATCTCTCTTCTTTTTTGCATCAACATTTTGGTTTTTCCTGATAATTTGTTCACATGCAACTTGTTCTTAGACCCAGCTAATTTTGTTGCTGTTTCCATTAGAGCTTTGGTTACTTTTCTGTTAACTTCAGAAATATCCACTTCTTCCGATGTTAGGCCTTCTAAAGCAGAGAATCTGTTCTTCAGTTCCAACTTGAAAGTATTATGGTGTTTTTTAAGGTTGGTTATGTCAATACATTTTGTTTGTCTTATGAGCTTGCCACGTTCCAGTTTAGTGTTGAGGTGCATCTTACATCTCACCAATCTATGGTCACTACCTGTGTTGAACTTGTTCAGCACACTGCAGTCTTCGATGACGAATTTTTTGTTACACATAATAAAATCAATTTCACTTGTCGTCCCAATTGGATGTCTCCATGTCCATTTCCTGTGTGGCTTTTTCTTGAAAAAGGAGTTCAAGATGAAAAATCCTTCTGCCTCTGCAAACTCAACGAGAGTATTTCCACGCTGGTTTCTATTGCCGTGACCGAATTTACCTACTGAAGTTTCATTCTGTTGCCGTTGCCCTATTTTTGCATTGAAATCTCCCATAATTATCTTCAAGTGCTGCTTACCTTTATTATTTAGATGACGAATTTCCTCATAAAATTCTTCAATTTCTTCTTCAGGATGACTTGTGGTGGGTGCATAAGTTTGAATAATCTGAGCCTGGTATCTTCTCGATAGTTGGATAACGAGTCGTGCAGCTCTGTCAGAGGAACTTTCAACTTCTACCACTTTATCCTTCAGTTTCTTGTTTATTATAAATCCAACACCACTAGTTCTGCCAGTATCTGTCCCACGATAATAGAAGAGATGTCCACTTTTCAGTTCAATGAGATCTTCTCCTTTTCTCCTTACCTCACTTAGCCCGACGATGTATACAAAATATATATATATATATATATATATTGGTTGAGGTAGGGATTCAACAACATAGATGCCAACTAGTACGGATTTTCCGTAATTTTACGGATTTTTGGTTACTGTTACGGAAGTACGGAAACACCGCTAATGACGGAAAATCGCCATTTGATTTAATTTTCTGAGATAGAAAGCAAATTTTCATCAACTTAAAAATTTTTGTTGGTTCTTCAAGTTTTTCTGGGGGAAAAAAATTAAATGCTACATTCAGGGCTGCCAGACCTGCGCCAATTGCGCCAACCGCACCAAAACGTTGTTCTTGCGCCATTCTGCTAAAAAATCGCCATTTCGACGAAATCAGCGCCAATTTTGCGCCAAAAGTTAAAATTTACCGGTCATCGATATTTTAGCGTTATCTTACGACATTCGAAATCGATTCAGCGGTGAATTCGTACGTGAGATTCTTCCGCGGATTCGCGGAGTCCCCTCCGGTTTTTTTTCCCCCGAGATCGATGCTGCAAAAGTGAAGAAATTTTCGGGATATTAGTTGGTGGGGGGGGGGGGTCGTATTTCGTCTGGGGACGTTGTTTTGTCTTTTTAAACGTTCGGAAACGGAAGTTAAACGAAGTGCAGATTTTTCCCGTAATCGTATTTTTTTTTTCTCTCGCGATGTTGCTTCTGTTCAGTACTGTTAAATATAATTTCATTGCATAATTTCAGCTTGAAATTGTAGGCAACGATTTCCGAAAACGGAAGTTAGGCCGACCGAAAATTTCCCCGTAATCATCGGCGACGAGATTCTCACGCTGATTCGAGGAATTCCGTCTTTTTTTGTTATCATTTGGACCATGTACGAAATCGATGCATAACTGAACTTAAATTTTGGGAGGATTGGTGGCGGCAGCGGGGGGGAATCGTTTTCTCCATTGGAGGACGGAATTTCATCCTTTGAAAATGGAAAGTAGACGGAGATAAGATTTCTCTAGTAATCGTAATTTTTTTTTCTCGCGACGTTTCCTCCACCCAGTATTGTTAGATATCATTTTATTCCATAAATATTTGTATTTCAGCTTGAAAATGTTGGATAAATTTCCGAAAACTGAAGGCTTGAAAAACCATTATTTCAAGCCATGTTTCCCGATTCAGCGATCGCAAAAAAATATTCGTGGGGAAGAACCAAGGCTACTGCATTAATTTAGCACATGGCCAGTGTTTCTACAAGTAATATCGTATCTGAAGTTAAAAAAATCCTTTTTCTATATCTACGAACGGAAGTAATGATGCTCAAGCAAATAAACTGTATCCCATTACAATAACATATTTTGACGAAAAAATAGGGAAAAATTCAACTGTTTTGTTATCATTGGTTGAATCAAGTAATAATACAGGTGAAGGGATATTCAACGTTTTGAACAATGAGTTTGTTAAAAAAAATATCTCGTGGAGCAACTGTGTGTCATTTTCCTGTGATAATGCTAACACTATCATAGGTCAAGTAAAAGGTGTTGTTTCTCACATAAAGAAGGTTCAGCCTGCAATCATAGTGCAGCGATGTTCATGCCATTTGATAAATTTAGCTGCACAGAAATCTGCTACTCAACTGAAAGGATTTAATGTTGAGCAGTTTCTGATACAGTTATATTTTTTTTTTTTTTTTTTTGGAGAAAAGTTCAAAGAGGAAACACAATCTAAAACTGAGTCAAGCTGTTTGTGGTACTAAACCACACAAAATTCTAAAGCATGTCAATACTTGCTGGTTATTACTTTTGGAATCCATTGACAGAGTTTTAGAACAGTGAGAGGCTCTAGAACATTATTTTAGTGACAATGAAGAAGCTAATTCACAGTATAAGAACCTTGCAAGTATGATTGGAAATCCTTCATCTAAACTTTATTGTCTTTTTTTATCTGCTACTCTTCCTTTGTTTACATCTGTTAACGTGTTCTTGCAGCAGGAAGCTCCGCTTGTGCATGTATTAAAAAGAAAACTTCATAGTCTGTTATCTGAATTGCTTGTACGATTTATCAAGCCATCGGCATTTGATGTGACAGCAACATCTCTTGCAGATGAAAATTTTGAAAGAAGGAGAAATCAAAAAGAAAACTGTGATCTCGTAATTGGGTCAAAAGCGAGATCTTATATAGGCACAACTGCAGATCTGAGTAAAGACACGGTGGCTACTTTTTATTCTGAGGTAAGGGAATTTTACAAGGCAGACTGCAATTACATTTTAAGAAAATTTCCACTTAATGATGAATTTCTGAGTCATGCTGAAATTGCAGATGTAGCATTAAGGCAAAGTGTTTCTTTTGCATCAGTCCAATATATGTGTTCCCTGTTTCCAGTTTTGAAACCAGAAGAATCTGACAAGGTGGAATCTGAATTTACTCACTACCAGTTTGAAAATTTTAACTGTGCTGTTACTTCTGGCAGAATGGATGAAGTGTGACACAGACTTTCTTTAATGAAAAATGAAAGTGGCCAGTTAAAGTATGAATCATTAAGCAAAGTTATGAAAATGATTTTAATAGTCTCTCATAGCAATGCAAGTACAGAAAGAATTTTCAGTATTGTGAAAAAAACAAAACATTAATGATTCAGACCTAATTTAGGTAGTCATGTGCTGTCTTCTTTATTAGTAGAAAAAATAAACAGCATTGCACACAGTGAACTATGCTATCAGAAGAAGTTTTTGCAAATTGAACTAAGGAAGGCCAAAATGGCAACTACAGCCAGTTTATCATAATAATTTGGCAACATTCCAAGGAATAATTTTTCTTCATGTCTGGAGGTAATTTATGATATTTTCCTGGTAGACAGTATTTTAAATTTTCCCACTAGCAAATTATTTTTTATTGTATTATTATTATTTTGTTAACAGTTCTGACAGATTAAAATTTGTTGCAGTGTTCAATACCCAAATTTGCCGCTGTAGACTGGATTACTGAAAATTACTGAAAAAAAAAAAATTGTTACTGAAAATTACTAAAAAATGAACATGTTGGTTACTGAAAACTACTTTTAGAGGTTGGAATCTATGCAACAATTAAAACAGGCAAGTGCTCTTTCCACTGTGCCACCAAAGTGGGACAAATGTTCAAACATTTAGACAAAGGAAATTATATTGTTTGTGATGATACCTTCAGATATTACTGAGGCACCATCTTTTCACCTTTTTTAACTTTACTTAAATATTTCACTTTCATCTTTTTTAACTTCATTAAATATTTCACTTATTTTAGTGTTCTACAATAAGTAAAAGGTAAAACAAAATTCAACACTGAGCATATTATTTCAAACAGTAATAACACTTAATATTAATAAATACATTACAATAATGGAACTTACACCTTAGTATTATACAACTTGAAATATTTAATCCGTATTGAATGGTGTAAAAATTTATTAAACATACAACGACTAAGTGCTGAGCTTTCACACTCCTAACGGAGTGTGAAAGCTCGGCACTTAGTTGTTGTATGTTTAATAAATTTTTACATCATTCAATACGGATTAAATATTTCAAGTTGTATTAATAAATACTTCTAGGTAAATTTTGTTTGGCCTACATTAATTTTCTAATAATAAATTCACAGTAAACTCTTATAGCTATGTTAATTATTTATTGGAATTTAGAGTGCTATGGTGATCCATCCGTTTTAGATTAGTTTTTATCCCACACTTTCACAGTTTTGCTGTTACTGAAAAACTAAAAGAAAAAAGTATACTATGAAGGCTCTTAAATAGGTACACTCAGTTCTTTTTTTCTTCTTTCTGGGGAAAAAGGTGCCAGAATTCTCAATAACAGGTTGTAAAATGAGGGGAACTGACCTAATAGAAAAAACTAACTTTCTTGAACATTGTTCTTTAAGCCTTAATACAGTTACACAGTACAAAATGCAAAAACATAATTTTCATGCTCATATTAAATTATTAAATTTAAAAAACTAGAATTTCATATCAGTATTAAAATATATAACAAATGCTGAAATTAAAATTTGTCAAGCTTACCCCCAAATGAAGAGTTAAATTTGCACCAATGATTGCATTACACTGAGGAACAGACAAGAACTGCATTTGAGAACTGCATTTTGGTATTAAAATGCAGTCCAATTTTTTCAACTCTAGATTTTTTTTTACCAGTCTCATCCGTTACTTGCTTTTCATATCCACTGACAATGGTGTAACTCAAAGAAGCCACAACCAGACATATTTTGTGGAATCAAACTGGGTTAGCAGATGCCCAACTATTCTTATGAATAATAATAAGGTAATTGGTGTGATTGAAAGAGAAAACTTAACTGGGATTATAACAGGGCTAGAAAATTACTGTTGCCTGATTTTTTTTACCTCCAAGTTTTAATAATTTGCAGTAAATACTGTAATTTTCATCATATAACCTGCAGGTTATGTTAGAAAAAAAAAGTTATAAGTACAGGTTCTGCTGATAATACACAGCTTAAGAAAAAAGTTTTGCACCACTTTAATTTTCTAAAAATGTGTGATGTCAGGATAGCTGGTGGCCAAAGAGCAGAATCTTTATCGGAAGTCTGCAATACAGAAAAGAAAACCAAAAAACCGGTCTGCTATATAAAGGGATGCCTAAATATTAATTCTGCCATAAAATTTATTGTTTTGCACTGCGACAAAGCGAAGTTTTAAAAATGAGTCAAATTGAGATTTTGATCTAAAATTTAGTGCAATAGTCAAACTAGCTTTTTCCTGATAAAAATGCAGAAGAAATGAACTATTTTATTTCATTCAGAACTTAAAACATCATTCCTGAAATGATTTTGGATTAATTAACAAATGATGGCCAGAAAGTATAAGCAATAATAAATAATTTGAAATCCAGGTTTTTAATTGATTAAGCTTCAACTCCTTCTCTTCGAAGGATGTTTCGCCTGATAAACATTCTGCTCTTACTATTTCCTGCAGCAATTATGTTATACTAAGGAGCTCATCAGGTGATTATTTAGGTCTGTGTTGGGGGAGGGGGGGCAGGAATCATGTCAACTTCGGAAACAGTAATTTTGTCTGTCACATTCAACTTGATTTGCAAAACAGGGGACCATGTAAGATTTTTGTTTGAAACCCAATTTCTGAATTGACCAGTTTTAAGAAAAATTTAGTGAATTTGTGAAAAATGTGATGGGAGTATTTTCATTGATATAATTAAACCCATAAAATTAAAGTGAGAAAAGCAAAAATGGTTCTTGTAAAGAAAAAACTTTTCACCTCATCAATCTGAGATGAAACAACCTGGAAGAAAATAATAATTTTTTAAAAAATGCGACCATTCACTTCTGGAATACAGCGTAATACGGCCTTGGAAACGAAGCCTGGGGATTTAGAAATGTGTAAAGATATGGATTTAGTAAAAAATAATCTGAGATGAAGCTATCTGTAAGTAAGAAATAAGTAAATAAATAAAATAAAATTTGACTGTCAACTTTTGAAAAGCCGCATGGTTGTGGAAATGGAAGGGAATGTTGCATGCAAGCGCTTAACAAATGTGGATTTTGTAAAAAAAGGGGGGGAGGAAGAAAAAAAACATTTTGTCAATCTAACGGAAGTGAAGCTATCTGGAAGCAAAAAGAAAAAAACAAGTTGCGACGCTTCGACTAACAAGGAATGTCGACAAAATCCATAAGTTGAAGCGTTTCTCTATTTCTGCGGCCGTTGGAAGCATTTTTTCAGTTCCTAACTGAAGGCCGCAGAAACTGAGAAACCGCTTTAAAAATATAGCTCTTGTACGAAAAAAATCACCTTAATCTAACTTTCAGTTAGATGAAAGTTTAGACCTCCATGCAATAAAAAAAATGAAAAATTGCAACCATTAGCTTCCGAAATGCCACACCAAACATGAGTGGTGCGTTAAAAGTGTACAAAAATATCGCTTTTAGATTCAAGCCTGAAAAAAAATATCTCATCAAGTTGAAGTTATCTGTTTGAAAAATATGGAAGAATGAAACTTAAAATAAAACGGGAAGGGGGGGGGACAGTTGTCTGTGTGATCTATCGATTACAGCTTTACATCTGGAATGGGAGCCACGGTTTGTATGCAGTTCGGAGAGTACGGTGTACTTCTCCAAACAGCATATATTAATGATGTATGCCATTTTAGAAAAGTACCTGGCACAGGCGAACAGAAAGCACGCTCTCCTACAGTAGAATGACATTCGGCCTCGTACCACAAGAACGACCCAGGCAAAACTCCATGAACTTGAGGGCATTGAACTGATGCCACACCCAACGTATAATCCGAACCTTGCTCCGTCGTATTATCACCTGTTCCACTCCATGGATCACTTCCTTCGAGGGTGACACTTGAACAACTACAGGATATGGTAGCTGAGGTGATGGAGTTCTTCACCTCAAAAGACAAGAACTGGTACCATCGCGGAATCGAAGAACTGGCAGACAGATGGCTAAAGATGGTGTAACACGATGGCCTATACTTTGAATGCTGGTCAGCTTTCATAGTAAAGGTACGCATGAAGACTAAGTGATCCAAATATTACAAAACTTTCGACTCACCCTCTGTACTTGCGCTCACAGAAGGCTACGTGAGAAGCCCGCGGAGCTATTCCACAGTGAGTAGGCCTAATCGCTACCTCCTCGGTAAAATAATCACTTGTGGAGCGGATTTGTCAGATTTGCTGAACTAAATCTGTTACTTAAGGCATTTTGTTCACAGAAACATTTTCATAAATGCCAAATATTACAGATTGGCTGCAGTTTCCACAGATTGTTTATTTTATTTAGTTTTATTTTTTTTACTGGAAGTTTAACAACCACATGCCGTAAGACAAACACAACCTCCATGCCTCACCGGGATTTGAACCTGGACCCCTTTCGGACGAATGATCAGAAGACATCACTTAGACCACTGCACCACTGTGGCGGCCCACAGATTTTTAGGTCTAACTAATGAACAACAGCAATGCTGAAAAGCCTATGGATTTTTGTTCCTTCATTCACTTGAAATTGTTGTGAATTCTACACCTGTTGGTTTATCCAGAACTGTAATTTCTGACAGAAAAGTGGCTATTCACAGCGTGATCCAAAAGTCCAATGCAGTAAAAAAGAGAGGGGGAAAAGCTCGTGGTTTCTAAATTAATTCAAAATGCTACGAAAAAACCAGTTGTTGCTCTTCAGCCTGTTTCACCAAAAAAGGAACTAACGTTTGCTGGCTCAATCCCTTTCCACGAACCTTCTGCCTACAAACTCATCAGTATCTTCAAAAGAGAAGGATATAGACTTGCCATTCGTTCTTCCCCTTCAATTTCTGTTATACTCCGTAATGACAGAGACCCAAGACCTCCGCTTTCTTCGCCTGGAGTGTATAAAATTCCGATCAAGACTAACATTGGATTAACCGCGTACATAGGAAGTTCATTTCGGAAAATTCTCTCAAGACTTCAAGAACACAAATCTGATGTGAAATTTGGAAAGCCTTCATCTGCTTTATCTCTTCTTACCATGGCTGACACTTCCGCTATTCCACTTTGGTCCGATATTAAAAAATTTGGCTTCCTTCCAAAAATCGGTATGCTCTGAGGTTTAGAGAAAGTTTGGAAATTTTATTTTCCAAAAATTGCAACTCTGAGCTTCCCATTTTCGTTCCTTACATCTGGAAATCCCTCATTGCATCACGTCACCAGAAGTTACCATTACAAAACTTACCTTTCCAATCTGGCAACGTAAACCAATCGTAGTCGCACTGATGAAGGCCATAGTAATGGCTGAAATATATTTGCATTAAACTTTTATATGTAACTTAGCGTGTTCTACACTACCTTCTTATTTGTTTGTTAGTTATGTGTATTGTCTACCACTCATTTAGGCTCTTCTAAAAAGAAAATTGATAGCAGAAATTTTTTGTGGAGTTGGATGTGAAGAGTTAAACGGGATAAGGCTGTTACAATCGGTAGGCTTTCGATAGACACAAAAGGACAGTGAGTTAGTATTTGAATCACGAAATAAACGAAAATCCAAAAAAGGCAGAGAGAAATTAGATTCAAGTTCTATCGTGAGCCCGATAGCAGGAAATACTGGCGATAGTGCATCAGCGAATTGTTTTAAATCATCCTTTGAGTGAGGCCAGAACACAAAGATGTCGTCGACGTACCTATGGTATAAACTGGGAACTAAAGGGAATTCATTGAAAACTTTGTTCTCAATGTATCAGGTGGAACAGTGGAAAAACATTAGGCTACTGAACACTCCAGCATATATACATTCGCTGCATTTTGTTGAAAGTATGTACATCGAAACTTTAGGGGACAAATGCTGTAATGACTACTTGCCTGTGGACATATCAAGAATTTGGAAAGAGCATATTACTAACCTGAACTTTAAATTATAGTAATATATATTTACAATTCCTACAATATATAAAATTGATCATAACTTTGTATTTGTAACGAATCCTTGTACTGATATATTAAACTAATAACTTGTGAAATTACACTCTTTACGCTGATACAATGGCAACGGTCACAGCCCATGCTACGTTTGATGACTTATACCCATAATGCAACGTTGCACTACTATATAAAGGAGTACTACATTGCCTCTGTTCCACCTGATGATGGGGTAAATGTTACCCCGAAAGTGCTAGTGGGGTATTTTAACTGTAAATATCTTTCGTATTTTATTAAATATCGTACATAGACGGTGAGTTTCTCATTTCATTTGAACAAAATTATATATTACATTAATACTGAACAGAGGGAATTACGAGGAAAGAAAATTACAATTAAGGGAGAAATCATTACTCCATCTAGTTTCTGTTTTCCAAAGTTTTGAAAGATGGAATTCTGTTTCCAGCCGAAAAATGCCCACCCACACCCCTCTCTTCCCTCTTGAGAATGACGCAACAAAGGCAAAATTCCCCGAATCCGCGGGAGAAACTCATGCCTGAAGATTAGAGGGAAATTTTTGCTCAGTTGAATTTAGGTTTTTGGAAATTGTTGCCTGCAGTTTCATGCTGAAATACAAACATTTATGCTATAGAATTATATTAAGCAACAATATTGGACAGAAGCAACTTCGCGAGAAGAAGTAACAATTACGGAAAAACATCTAGGTTTTGAAAAATGGAATACTGTTCCCAGATGGAAAACGACCCCCCCCCACACACACACACACACACTAATCCCCTCCAACCCCCAAATTTTCTTCAGTTTTGTATTGAACCCAAATGATGAAAAACACGGAATTTCGGGAAAGAATCTCATGCCCGATTTGTAAGTGTTGTATGCAAAAATTATACAGATTAATTTTGCAAAATGTGCACGTAGTGTAATTTTGAACCCTGAAACAAAGGAAAATTCCTTCGTCGAGGTATCCCCTCCATGTGGTGTACTTTTTGGAACCTTGCAACAAATGAAATTTCTTTGCCGAAATGGCATGGGTTGTTCACAGAACCATTCAGATTATCTTCAAACGCAGGCACAATGCTTCCTGTTATTAAGAAGCCACACCTAGCAGGTTCCCAGCAGAACGAGAATTGAAAAGTTGCATATCCCAGGTGCAGGCATAATAGAGCCCACGCATCCTCACCATTAAAGAGTTAATCCCTTGGTGGGGCATAGTCAGGCTATTGTCTGGGGACTAGCTAGAAGCCTGTCTAGCGTTGTTGTTGCCTTACTCCTTTGAGCGAAATGCTACAAGGTCACCCACATCCCAGAGCTACGCCCGAGCAGATTCTTGGGATAGGAGTGCGCCGTTTTCCGAGAAGCGGGTAGCAAACCCAAGGACTAGTGTTGTTTAACCTCTGGGAACCAATCAAGCAGAAAAGAAAATTTTAGACCCTCCCCCAAAGTTGAGGAAAGGGTCGAATTAGTCCGTCTACTGTAAGAATCCGACCTGAGCAGTTCACCGGAGTCTTAGATGAGCCTGTGAATTAGTCATGTTCCAAAGAAAGCTTGTGTTACTTAAGAAATGTGCAGTCTCCAAAGAAATTTCCCCAAATGGAAGGATTACTCCCCCAGATGGTTCGCAAGTTGCCAAAAAATTGAGTACTCCGCAATAGACAAGTCACTTTTTTCTTCCCTTGTTATAATGTATGTGCCTGCCTTATAATCTTGTTGCCCTTAACGGAACACGTGGAGAGTGATTTTTGTCTTGCTCAAACATTGGCAAATCCCAGTTGGTTAGGTGAATATATATCGTCAGCCGAGATTAGCTATGGCAACAAAAATTACAAAAATCTATTGTAACACCCATATTTTGGAATGAATGTAGTATAAAGGTATTTTAGAAAGAAAGAAAAAAGGAAATACTAAAAATAATACAGGTTTTATGTAGGGATGTAGGTTTTTATGTAGAGTCTTCCTATGAAAGATTTCTGGTTCACATATGGATTGTTTTTTTAGGAAGATTTCCTGGAGACCACCACCACACTTTACAGTTTCTTGGAAAACACTTAAAGTATACAGTAACTTAAAAAATTGATTTTTCATAAATGTGTTGAACAGTTGGGTTTTTCTCAGCATTGTGTTTTTCTCTTTAAAAAGGTCATTAAACAGTTCTTTAAATTACTTAAAAGTGATAACCAGAGCAGTATTTTCCCCCTCCCTCTCTGTGTGTGTTTTCTTTTCTTTTCTTTTTTCCAAGTGTGAATGTGTCATACTCAAGATCAAAAAACCCAAGGCATCTGCCAAATAAATAACTGAGCAAGAAATAACTCGAACTCATATTAAGCGATAAGTATACTATTGTTAGTTGTGCACAGGCCTTTCTTGGAGATTCGACATATAGAAGATACACAAGCCTGGACAAATGTGTGTGTTTTTGCTGTGAAAACAACTATTGTCGAAATGAGGAAAAGGAAATCATGGATCACGAAAATGACAAGAGTTCATGACATCATGATTCAAGTGAAGACCCTCGAGTAGCAATGCGCTGGACATATTGACCACTGTTGAATAACTGATTTTTAGTTTGGATACCAAGAGGAAGGAAAGGACCCAGAAGAAGACCACATGGGAGATGGGTGGATGGCATTCGAAAGAATGCTGAAATGACATGCTCCAGACAGAAAGGGGTTTTTTTGTTTTGTTTTTTTATTGAAGGTTTAAAGACCAATATGAGCAACTCAATGGGCTATAAAGCAGTCACCCGTCCCTAATTTAGGGCTACTGGTTCCAGGGAAGCAAAACAGCCAGTGCCATAAGACAAACAACATACATGCCTCACCGGGATTTGAACCTGGACTCTTCACGAACGAATGGTCACAAGCCAGTGCTTACGCCACTGCACCACCGGGTCAGTGACAGAAAGTTGTGAAAGACACTTGAGGCGGCCATCCAGTAGTGGATTGGCAATTAATGATGATATGCACGATTATATTCTACATCTCTCTCTCTCTCTCTCTCTCTCTCTCTCTCTCTCTCTCTCCGTAGGTCCCTTTTTTTTTTTTTTGTTTAAGCTCCTGAAAAAGTTCTCCCTCTTAAATTATTAGGCTCCACCATCTGCGCAGTTGACAATATACAAAATGAATTGTTAAGGCCGCTACGTATGGAAGCCGATTCACGTGTCCATAAATTGATTATATTTCTGACATGAACGATGTATAGAACAGCAATTTTCGGAACTCTACGAAAGATTCCTTTTTAAAGCACATAATTTTTAAGAAAGTTACATTTTTAAAGCTTGAATTTTGTGAGTGGTCAAAATATAGACCCAGATTATATATCATCATCATCATCATCATTGTCAACCATTATTATCAATCCACTGCTAGACAAAGGTCTCCCAAAGTTACCTCCACAACGGTCTGTCTTGTGCCAGTCTCCTCCATGTCACCCCCGCATACTTTCAAATTTCATCCACCCATCTTCCATGTGGTCTTCTTCTGGGTCTTTTCCTGTCCCTTGGAATTCAATCTAAAATTTGCGGCTCTCCATCGATGGTCTGTCCTTCGGGCAGTATGTCCAGCCCATTGCCATTTCAGGGATTTAACTCTGATCATGATGTCTTATACTCCTGTCAATTTTCGGATCCACCCGCTCCTCTTCTTATCTCTCCTGTTTACACCAAGCATGTACCTCTCCATGTTTCTTTAGTTGTCTGCAGCCTTTGTATGTTTCTTTTAGTTAAGATCCACGTCTCTGCACCATACGTAAGCACTGGAAGGATGCATTGATCAAACACTTTTCTTTTAAGACATAATGGCATATTGCTCTTGAAAATTATGCTGTTTCTTCCAAGAGCTCTCTAGGCAAGTTTTGTACGTCGATTAATTTCTTCATCAATGTGACCCTCACTTGATATCTGCTATCCGAGATAAACGTACGTGTCTGATATCTCCAGCTTTTCTCCATCAATCGATAAATCTTCATTTATTGAAAAACCATTGAACATCACTTTTGTCTTATGAAAGTTCATTTTTAACCCCACTTCTTTACTCTTGTCAGCAAGTTCCTGGATCATACTCTGCAGCTCTGATGGGGTAGTTGCAAAAATGACTATGTCATCAGCAAAACGAAGGTGGGTTAGATAATCTCCATTAATCTTTATCCCTTTGTTTTCCCAGTTCAGGGATTGAAAGACATTTTCCAATGTGGCATTAAAGAGCTTCGGAGATATGGTGTCACCTTGTCTCACTCCTTTTTCAATTTTTATGTGTGTTGTATTTGCAAACAGCCGAATCTTTGCACTTGCATTTTCATAGATGTTATTAATAATATTAATGTATGCATCTTCAATACCGCAGGATTTCAGAGCCATTGTAACTGCTGATGGTTTCACCAAATCAAAGGCTTTTTCATAATCGATAAAAGCCATGCACAATGGAGTTCATATTCCCTCACTCTTTCAATTAGTTCTCTCAGTACGTGGATATGATCTATTGTGCTGTAGCCACTCCTGAATCCAGCTTGTTCTCTCGGTTAAGCCATGTCCAGTGTCACCTTCAAGCGGTGTGAAAGAACTTCAGTGAAGATTTTATAAACCACTGATAGGAGGCTGATAGGTCGGTAGTTCCTGAGATCCTCAATGTCACCTTTTTTATGTAGTAAGATCATTGTAGCGTTGTTCCAATCCTCAGGAATCTTCCTTTCATTAAGGCATCGAGTGAAAATTTGGGCGAGTACTGTTTCGATTTCCCCACTTGCTTCTTGTATGATGTCTACAGTAATTCCATCTTCTCCTGGAGCTTTTCCCCGCTTCATGTTCTTGATTGCATGTGCAACTTCTGCTGGGAGGACTGGAAGAACCCTGGTACCTTTCATGATGTCTGGAGTACATGTATCATCCCTTTCATATAATTTGGAGTAGAAATCTTTCACTCTTGTCAAAATTTTGCCTCTATTTCTTGTTACAGAATCACCTTCTTTTCTCAGTGCCGTAATCTGTTTTCTTCCCTTACTGAAATGTCCCTTTGCAATCTTTAGGCTTTGGTTTTTTTCAATTGCTTTCCTTACTAGTTCACAGTTGAATTTCCTTACGTTTTCAGTGATACTTTTTCGTACTGTCTTGCATAGCTCTATATATATATATCACTTTGGAAGTCACATCTTCTTTAGTTGTCCTCATCTCTCTTCTATTTTGCATCAACATTTTGGTTTTTCCTGATAATTTGTTCACATGCAACTTGTTCTTAGATCCAGCTAATTTTGTTGCTGTTTCCACAAGAGCTTTGGTTACTTTTCTGTTAACTTCAGAAATATCCACTTCTTCTGATGTTAAGCCTTCTAAAGCAAAGAATCTGTTCTTCAGTTCCAACTTGAAGGTATTATGGTGTTTTTTAAGGTTGGTTATGTCAATACATTTTTTGTTTGTCTTATGAGCTTGCCACGTTCGAGTTTAGTGTTGAGGTTCATCTTACATCTCACCAATCTATGGTCACTACCTGTGTTGAACTTGTTTAGCACACTGCAGTCTTCTATGACAAATTTTTTGTTACACATAATAAAATCAATTTCACTTGTCGTCCCATTTGGATGTCTCCATGTCCATTTCCTGTGTGGCTTTTTCTTGAAAAAGGAGTTCAAGATGAAAAACCCTTCCGCCTCTGCAAACTCTACGAGAGTATTTCCACGCTGGTTTCTGTTGCCGTGACCGAATTTACCTACTGAAGTTTCATTCTGTTGCCGTTGCCCTAATTTTGCATTGAAATCTCCCATAATTATCTTTAAGTGCTGCTTACCTTCATTATTTAGATGACGAATTTCCTCATAAAATTCTTCAATTTCTTCTTCAGGATGACTTGTGGTGGGTGCATAAGTTTGAATAATCTGAGCCTGGCATCTACTCGAGAGTTGGATAACGAGTCGTGCAGCTCTGTCAGAGGAACTTTCAACTTCTACAACTTTATCCTTCAGTTTCTTGTTTATTATAAATCCAACACCACTAGTTCTGCCAGTATCAGTCCCATGATAGTAGAAGAGATGTCCACTTTTCAGTTCAATGAGATCTCCTCCTTTTCTCCTTACCTCACTTAGCCCAACGATGTCCCACTTGATCCTTTGTAGTTCCTCTTCCAATTCAAGAAGCCTTGAATCAGAAGATAGGGAGCGTCCATTATACGTCGCCAAGGTCAGCATCAGATGGCAGCCTAGTCCGGTCCTCCGGGGATTCTTAGCACCCTCTGCCTTCATGTCGCACTGGCCGCTGCCTTGGCCAGGTACATTCCAGCTGCTTGTTTTAGCTCCTGAAAAAGTTCTCCCTCTGAAATTATTAGGCTCCACCGTCCGTGCAGTTGACAATATACAAAATGAATTGTTAAGGCCGCTATGTATGGAAGCCGATTCACGTGTCCATAAATTGATTATATTTCTGACATGAACGATGTATCGGACAGCAATTTTCGGAACTCTACAAAGGATTCGTTTTTAAAGCACATAATTTTTATGACAGATACATTTTTAAAGCTTGAATTTTGTGAGTGGTCAAAATACAGACCCAGATTATATATATGCCCCAGTTAGGACAGGTAGTGACCATATATTGTTGAGATGTAAGAAGTACCTCAACACTAAACTCGAACGTAGCAAGCTCATAAGACAAACAAAATGTATTGACATAACTAACCTTAAAAAACACCATAATACCTTCAAGTTGGAACTGAAGAACAGATTCTCTGCTTTAGAAGGCCTAACATCGAATGAAGTGGATATTTCTGAAGCTAACAGAAAAGTAACCAAAGCTCTTATGGAAACAGCAACAAAATTAGCTGGGTCTAAAAACAAGTTGCATGTGAACAAATTATCAGGAAAAACCAAAATGTTGATGCAAAAAAGAAGAGAGATGAGGACAACTAAAGAAGATGCGACTTCCAAAGTGGAATATATAGAGCTATGCAAGGCAGTACGAAAAAGTATCACTGAAGATGTAAGGAAATTCAACTGTGAACTAGTGAGGAAAGCAATTGAAAACAACCAAAGTCTAAAGATAGCAAAGGGACATCTCAATAAGGGAAGAAAACAGATTATGGCACTGAGAAAAGAAGATGGTTCTGTAACAAGAAATAGAGGCGAAATTTTGACAAGAGTGAAAGATTTCTACTCCAAATTATATGAAAGGGATGATACATGTACTCCAGACATCATGAAAGGTACCAGAGTTCTTCCAGTCCTCCCAGCAGAAGTTGCACATGCAATCAAGAACATGAAGCGGGGAAAAGCTCCAGGAGAAGATGGAATTACTGTAGACATCATACAAGAAGCAAGTGGAGAAATTGAAACAGTACTCGCCCAAATTTTCACTCGATGCCTTAATGAAGGGAAGATTCCTCAGGATTGGAACAATGCTACAATGATCTTGCTACATAAAAAAGGTGACATTGAGGATCTCAGGAACTACCGACCTATCAGCCTCCTATCAGTGGTTTATAAAATCTTCACTAAAGTTCTTTCACACTGCTTGAAAGTAACACTGGACATGGCTCAACCGAGAGAACAAGCTGGATTTAGGAGTGGCTACAGCACAATAGATCATATCCACGTACTGAGAGAACTAATTGAAAGAGCGTGGGAATATGAACTTCCATTGTGCATGGCTTTTATAGATTATGAAAAAGCCTTTGATTCGGTGAAACCATCAGCAGTTACAACGGCTCTGAAATCCTGTGGTATTGAAGATGCATACATTAATATTATTAATAACATCTATGAAAATGCAAGTGCAAAGATTCGGCTGTTTGAGAATACAGCACACATAAAAGTTGGAAAGGGAGTGAGACAAGGTGACACCATAACTCCGAAGCTCTTTAATGCTACATTGGAGGGTGTCTTTCAGTCGCTGAGCTGGGAAAACAAAGGGATAAAGATTAATGGAGATTATCTAACTCACCTTCGTTTTGCTGATGACATAGTCATTTTTGCAACTACCCCATCAGAGCTGCAGAGTATGATCCAGGAACTTGCTGGCAAAAGTAAAGAAGTGGGATTAAAAATGAACTTTCAGAAGACAAAAGTGATGTTCAATGCTTTTTCAAGAAATGAAGATTTATCGATTGATGGAGAAAAGCTGGAGATAACAGACACGTACATTTATCTTGGACAGCAGATATCAAGTGAGGGTCACATTGATGAAGAAATTAATCGGCGTACAAAACTTGCCTGGAGAGCTTTTGGAAGAAACAGCATAATTTTCAAGAGCAATATGCAATTATGTCTTAAAAGAAAAGTGTTTGATCAATGCATCCTTCCAGTGCTTACATATGGTGCAGAGACGTGGATCTTAACTAAAAGAGACATACAAAGGCTGCAGACAACTCAAAGCAGCATGGAGAGGTGCATGCTTGGTGTAACCAGGAGAGATAAGAAAAGGAACTCGTGGATCCGAAAAATGACAAGAGTGGAAGACATCGTGATCAGAGTTAAATCCCTGAAATGGCAATGGGCTGGACATACTGCCCGAAGGACAGACCATCGATGGACAACCGAAATTTTAGATTGGATTCCAAGGGACAGGAAAAGACCCAAAAGAAGACCACATGGGAGATGGGTGGATGAAATTCGAAAGTATGCAGGAGTGACATGGAGGAGACTGGCACAATACAGACCGTTGTGGAGGAAACTTGGGGAGACCTTCATCCAGCAGTGGATTGATAATGGTTGATGATGATATATATATATATTTGTTTTTTTTTTTTGTTTTTTGTTTTTTTTTTTTTTTTGAGTTAGCCCACAGCCAAGAAGAGTGGCACAGCCACACCTAGAGGAGTAAAGATCCGGACTTAATTTTGCTGGTAGACATTGGCCACCAAGACCAAACTTGTTAGTGGCCATAAAAAAAAAAATCAGTGGCCAAACTTTGAAAAAAATCAAATTGTATATTTCACACTATTATTTCTACAAAATTGCTAACTGTAATATCAGTGTGCTTTATTTTGTGCATTTCAATTATAGTATGCTTAAAAGTTGAAACTGAAGTAATAAAATACATAAATTAATCTTTGTAGTTTGGTCGGTGAGATTTCACGCTATCCTCCCACCAGTTTCATTGCATCTTCAGGGTCAAAATTATTCATTTCTATTCCTGATGTTTTGATCCTAATGCGACTTTCAAGAGTGTTCTTTTTCATTAGAAGGTTTCTTTCACCTAATGTGTTTTTAACTGCTGACCAAAGACATTCCACATGAGCATTCAACTGCGGTACCGTTAAAAGTGCAGTTACTAGATCTCTTATGATTTCAAAAGGCTTTTTAGATTATCTGAATTCTTTAATTTGTGTAACAAATCATTTGAAATAGACGAAATTTGGTTAGGATTCACACTAATGAGAATCTTCTTGAGTTGAAGCCACTATTCCAAAGCACAATCAAGGTTAAACCTTAAAACTTTGCATATTTCGGTTATTGCATCATTACCATGATTGTTTAGGATTTCAGAAGATTTGAGAAATAGCACCTTATCTAAAGTGCGGACACATATTTGCAGAAAACAGATGTTTGAACATTAAATATTTTTTTCAAAGTTTTCGTGCAACTCATTTTTCAATAAATCAATGCTATCTTCATCAATCTGCAACACATCTTCGTTGATCATATGTGGTGCTGATTTGGTGACCTTGAGATGTTAATGGTATGTCATCGTTTTGAGACAAAGATTCCTTAAAAAAGGACCAATTTGCCCCTTCATCTGTAGATTTTAAAACAGCCAACTCTAGTTCAGTAACACAGCGCAAAACACTACTGATGTCCACATTAGTTTTTTCCAGCTTCCTGGAACATTCAGCATCACATGAAATTCTGTCAAAAAATCTGTTGATCCTCTCAATGGGATATATGTATAACCAAAAGTTGATTTAAGAAATTGAGCTAGAAATTGAAATTTCCAAAAATGATCATATAAGAAATTTTATGGGGTTCATTCATGGTTTTTCTTAATGTGCTGCTGCCTGTTTTGTGGTTTAGGAGATTTTAACCACGTCTAAGAAACAATCAGATTCAATTATTTTTACCACAAGTATGTATTTTGGTAAAAAACCTATGTTAACTTATTTAAATGTGAATCCATTTCACATTTTTCAAAAAGGAGTTTGAAAAATGTGAAGAATGTTAAAAAAGTGAATATTGGCATTATGTTCCAACATAAAAACTTTATTTTTCACGGAAATTAGGAAGTGGGATGTTTTTCTTGAGGTACTATTAGCACACTGATTACAGTAAAAAGTACTTTGGAAGGCAGATAATATGAAAAAAGGTCTTTGCTTTTTGCTGACCGTGATAAGTCATAGATATAAATCAGGAAAAACATCCAGATTATTGGTTATTTGGGTTTACCACTCATTTTGTCAAATTAAATTCCTTGAGTTTTCCCATCTGCAGACAATAGAACTTTTAAAAGCCACACAAACTGTATTTGAACTGGATGAACAGTATTACAGAAACAACACTAACAGACAAAACTTGAATTGAATCATCTGCTGACGGTAAGGTGAAAAAAATCAGTAACACAAAAAAGAAAAATCTTTGCTGATCTTGTGAGCATCAGAACTGGCGTAAAAAAAAAAAAGTACTTATGCACAGGAATACCATACCTGCCAACATTGGCAAGAGCCTTTTCAGTGGTAACCAGTATTATTGTGTGGTCTCAACTTGACATAAACTATAACATAGACGCTTTTTTACAAAACTATGCATCTTTTTTGTGAAAAAGAAATATGCGCCACAACAAAACATTACAACAAACAAGGACACTAATGACACATGCGAAACACAAAGTTGATTCCCCTGGCAAGGGCATGATAGGTAACATTGTGAGATTTAATTTCAAAACTTTCAGCAAAAATCAGTTAGATGCATTCTAAATCACACAACACTTGACAGACAGGAAATCCAAGCAAGTGAACCTGCAGTGCATGAACCTCTGCTTACCACATGATCACACTGCCTCCAAAATTGTAGTTTATGTCAAGTTGAGACCAAAGAGGGAAAAAAAGGCTGAACATTTAAACTGGGTGAAAAATCAAAACACACAGCAAGAATGCGGACTACTGTCAGTTTGTCTTTTGTTAACTCTGCAGCTGCACAGCATCCATTGCTTAATTTTTCTTTCTGCTGAAATCTCTCTTCCAATTTCTTCATTGAGACTTTTCTTTCCTTTCTTTCTTATGCCCTCTGATAACAATAACTTCATCCATCATGCTGAAAGAACTTTCAGTCTGAGGGCCATGAGTGCATGATGTCAAAGCTTTAACTATTTTAGATAAATGGTGTAACTTTGAGAATATCAGTACTTTTGAGCACCATGCATCAATTTTTACAAATTTTTCGACTTTGTCACTTCCATTTTTCGGGAATTTCCCGCCTTCCTTATCAAGATTAAATGCAAAAACTTATGGGACGGGAAGACATCGCGCGGGGTGCCATCACAGGAGAAATTTTTGCATTGTCCGACTTCCGGTTTTGGAAATTTCCCAGCTATTTTCAAGCTGAAATACAAATATTTATGCAGTAAAATGTTATTTAACAATAATACTGGGCAAAGGCAACATCGCGAGAAAAAAAGGAATAACGATTGCGAAAAAAACTGAACCGTCGACCCTCCATTTTCGAAATTTTCATAAAGATGGAATTCCGTTCTCTCCGACAACCCCCCCTCAAATTATGTTAAATTGTGCATTGATCTAATGAATGATCAAAGTAATAACGAAAATGGCGAAATTCCTCGATTTTGTGAAAAAATCTGACACCTAAAGATTCCGGCGAAATTTTTGCGGCGTCTACCACCGTTTTCGCAAATTGTTACCTACAATTTCAAGCTGAAATACAAAAATTTATATAATAACTCATATTTAACAAGAAAACTGGACACAAAGGCAACATCGGGAGAAAAAAATTACGATTGCGGCAAAATTTTTTACTCCCACACTACCATTTTCTGAAGTTTTGAAACACGAAATACTGTCTCCAGATGGAAAATGCCCCTTCCCCCACAAATTGTCTTCAGTTTTACATTGATCCTGAGAACGATCTAAATGATAACAAAAAAATGCGGTATTTTGCGAATCCGCTTAAGAATCTCATGTAACATCATAAAACAATAGCAAAATTAAAACAAAAAAATTTTAAATGAAAATTCGTAGAATCCGTAGTTTCGACAGCGAGGTCCATAGTCAGACAACTAAATCCGTAGAAACTACGGACATTCCGTAGTAGTTCGCAGGTACGGGAATATTATTACAGTACAGCCTCAAAAATCTGGAGCTCCGGACTTTGCCACTTCCGGATTTTAGAATTTTCCGGATTATAGAGTTTGGATAAAATTCAAACTTAGTATTAACTAAATAACACTTTATAACACTATTTTTGGGTAAAAATAATGACAAAAAGTCAAGTTAACTAATTTTTTTTTTTTTTTTTTTTTTTAAGTGAACACGGAAAGCGGATGGAAAACTCGGCCAGGATTAATTCATAAAATAAATTGTTTCCTTTTAGCCGCCCTCAACGATGCTCAAAAGCCCGCAGGTGCACTCTGCGACACAGGAGACTGCAGCAAGAATGTATGGACTATGCATAAGGTGACTTGGGACACCGATTTGAGGACAAAAGGGCGTGGCATCCCTAAATCGGTAACTTTCATTTGGGGACACATACGTACTCAAAATAAATATGCAAATATTTTTGTCACAAAACTGCATTGCTTCAATAAGTGTGATATTACACATTAAAATCTGTGTCTTAAAAGGATATATCTTGTAGAATGTTGGTAATTTGAATTGACAAAGCAGAACTATGATGGCGAGAACATATAAGCAAAAGTGAAATGCTTTACCTTAGGTACATGCGCTGAATTAAAATTAGGCTGCACACCATAGTAATTGCATGGCGAATTTTTCATTTTGCCAAAGTTTTTGGAGAAACTCAGAACAAGTACAGTCAAAATTTGACAGCGCCAGTGGTGCGTTGACCTATACTGACCATTCGCACAAGTGGGTACGGGTTCGAGTCCCGTATGAGGCATGGGTGGTGTGTGTGTTTTACAGCACTTGCTCTCCCTATCTTCCCTAGAACAAATGTCTCCAAATTAGAAACAGGTGACTGCTTATAGTCCTTAGAGTTGCTCGTAGTGGTAGCTAAACCCAGAAAGAAGAAAAAAAAAAAAAAAAAAAGCCAAAATTAGTTTTTACAAGAAGCATGTTAGAAAATTAGTACAACGGAAACTACTTTTAAGAACATTTTTCATTGGAAATCTAAAGGGTTAATGAGGAAATGTAAATTCGAGGACATTTTGTGACAAACATTAAAATTTGAGGACAATTTGCGTCCCCAAAGGTTTCAGATATTTTTGGGGACAGTAAACTAAATTCGAGGACTGTCCTCAAGAATTGGGGACATCTGGTCAGCTTAACTATGCAGGCTTTCAGCGAACATTCATTAAAAATAAAAATAAAAATGCCTGTCTTCTAAAGGTTTTTATCAGATTTTGACGAAATTTCACATGGGAGTTTATTTTGACGTGTCTTGGTTACTCTAAAATTTACTTTCGGTTATTTAAAAATTGGAGAAATTTTTTTTGAGAAAAATTTCTTCCAGTAGGATTTCTTCAACGCAGGCCGGCAAGGAAGCAATTCATTGTCAAAGGGAAGAAACTTTCATCCTCCCACAAACTTGCGAACCTCGTTCCCCCACAATGACCATATCACCCTTGGCGCATTCTTTGTGACTAAAAACCGACGCGACGCCCTCGCCTTTTTTATAACTTTTTTCTCCTTTTCTGCTGTTCAAGCAGAACTGCTTCCGTACAACTCAAATTTTGTTCCATTTCGTGCGATTACCGTACATTTGGAGTAAAATTTTTCAGAAACGATGCAAGTTCCGTACATGTTAAAAAAAAAAAATTTGGTACAGCACAAGTTAAATAATAAAATAAATATTTTTTTTTCTTGTACAGGTCGCCAGAATTGGCGATTTTATCAAATATTTTTAGTCGCCACGATGATGAAGTTTATCGCCTGTGGCTACTTGGCGACCGTGAGTCTGGATCTTTATCGAGGAGGCAAAAATGCTTGCTCTACTGTTTGCTTCTGAAGAAAGATATTAAACACAAGGAACACGAGCCCATAAAATATAACAACTGAAAATATAATCAGGAAGAGAAATGGAGGAAAACAAAAAAACACAGGTTGATCAGAAAAATTTGAAATTCAAAAAATCTCAGAACATTCTCATCCCTGCTCGAATTATCACTTTCAAAACATGTTTGGGGCAGTGGATGACATGAAGACATACAAAACATACTAAAGAAATGTCACAATATCTAAAACATCCAATAAAAAATCCCAAAAATTTTCAATAACATTACTTCACTCAGATTTTGACTTCTGTAGTACATTCAATGTTTCCTGTACTTCATAGCAGACTAACAATTCCTGTAGTGACTATGGAAAATCTATAGTATTTGGAATGCAAAATACAAAGATAAAAAAGATATACTAGATAGAATGGTGGTAAACATTGCAGCAAAAGAATGAAAAAAGAAAAGCTAAATAACTAAAATTCCACAAAAACTGAGTATTTTCTCAAAAAAAAAAAAAATTAATTTCCAGATATTGGGTTCTAAAGCCAGACACAATCTGATTAAATCAGCACCCTTGGCAGATATATGCGTAAAAAAAAAAATCCTCAACATGAAAGCATCGCACATGAGCAGAAAACAGGAATGGATAAAATTCCAGGACATTTAGCAAAATTTTAGGACATTTCCAGAACCAGAACGTGGAATTCCAGGACAAGTACACACCATGTTATTAGAACTACTGAGAAGAGATTTGACAAGAACAGCACAGAGAGCATAACATAAAGACAATATGTTACTAATGACAGAACAACTCTGGAAGTAACTATGAAATAGTGTGGCAACTTTCTTAATTGTTTTGCTGAAAAGTTGAAAATTTTACCTCATTGTTCTTTTATAGCAGGACAGAAGTCAAAACACTACTTTATGAAAGTTAATTTTATTTTATTGTCCGCAATTTATGACTTTTATGAAAATTACTTTCATTTTAGAGGATAAAGCACTCGATTTTTACTGGGACACTGTCCAGGCAATCCCTTATCCATGTGTGGCTTACTATCACAATGAACTGCAGAGCACATCTGTTATATTGCCATATCAGACAGTTTACAGTAGCTATTTATTTGCTTCAAAGTTCTATACCTTTGTTTCTGATCATTTGTAACATATAATGCAAATTTACTTCTGATAGTGCTGCATCTCATTAATAAGAACAGGAAAAGCTTGAAATTTGAATTTGTTTCATCCGGTTTCAACATCCAGAACATATCTGTCCAGCACTGTATACAAATATATTGTAGTGTAATGAATTGAATGATTGAACAGAAATTGGGGAGTTTAATTCCCACTACAGGGGATGCAACTTTCAAGTTTTCAGATGAAATGGCAACCAGTAAAGTACAAGTAATTCAGTGCACAATTCTGATTGCCATGAATATTATCTTGCATATAAAAATAAATTATTTATATAATTTACCTTGGTATTTAGCTCTGAATGCCATATATAAGAATGTACATAAAGATATATAAGATTTATACTTTTATATTATGTCTCAATATACAAAAGTAGCCAAAAGGTAGAAAAAGTAGTTGTAGCTGTAGGAAGGTATTTCTTCAAGAATGTGGTTGTAGCAGTAGCTAAAAGTGGCTTTCCAATCACTTAATTAGAGGCTTCTTTTTTTTTTTTTTTTTTTTCTGATTGGAGGTTTAACGACCATTGTGAGCAACTCAATGGGCTATAAGCAGTCGCCCGTCCCTAATTTAGGGTCACTGGTTCCAGGGAAGGGAGAGAGCCAGTGCCGTAAGACAAACACAACATCCATGCCTAACCGGGATTCGAACCCGGACCCCTTACGGACAAATGATCAGAGGCCAGCGCCTTAGACCACTGCACCACCGGGGCGGCTCATTAGAGGCTTCATAACTTGAGAATATAATGTCAAGTGGTGACTTGCTTGTGTGTTACCAAGTTCAACTAATATTTTTGTGTCCCTTTGGCCCTAGAACATCTTTGTACCCTCACATCAGGCATTTTGTGAGTTCCTACTTCAAAGGTACTAACAAAAAAGAACTACAACAGGTTGAACATATATCAAGAGTGAAGAAGAGTTGTGCTACTAAGAAACTACAAGGATTTATTTGTAAATCATTACTGATTTAGTCAAGTGTTTACTTCTACCAAAGATTTTTTTTTTTTTTTTTTTTTTTTGTAAATACAGGATTGTGCTGCCAGGTTTCTATTTGGACTTTTTAAAATACATACATTAACTTTGAATAAGATGCTACGGCATGATGGGAAAAATTTTACACGGATACCATTGTTGAAGAGTTTAAACGAATGATTGTAGGTAGAACTCCAAAAATTGTAAATTTTGCATTTACAGGAGAAGAATCGGAAATAGATCGCAGAACTTAAATATTTGGCCACGATTAATAATGACCCAACAAGGAGCTACACAGCAGACTTGGTCTCTTATCAGCTATGTAGGAATAGCTACAAAATTTGGTCATATACATAAATTAGTATTTAAACCACTCTCCCAGCAAGAGTGTGGTACAGAGTAATGGGCTTTGCAAGAGATCAGTGGCTGCAGACCTGAAAGTGCTCATGGTGGCTGAGTGTTTCTGAGGCAGGCATGGGCTTCAAACTAGGGATGGGCTTAACAGTGACTTTTTGGTAACTTCCCAACCGTGACGTTCCAAAAAAGTAACGGTGACAAAGTCACCATTTGTGACAAGAACGAACACCTATACATGTATGCTCAAATCAGACACGTGGCGAAATCACAATCCATAGGAACCTTTCATTAATCGTTACTCGGCAGTCCGCACTTCACTTCGCAGTTCTCGTTCTCAGTTCTCAAGAGGATTCGTGTTCGTGCTGTTTCCGAGATTTCCACTGACAGACTTATTACAGGCACTTTTATTCTAGTTACTTTTCATAGACATTTTAGAATTAGTTTTCATAGGTAAATAACAGAGAAACATTAAATATGAAATATTTTAACTCCTGAAGAATCAAACTAATCAAGCTCATATGTGAAATTTTTTCAAGTGGAAGATAAATGAATTATTATTTATAATTCATTTATTTAGTCTGCTGGTCTGTAGACAGAACTAAACACAAAACAGACTTTTATTTGGGTATATTTTTAGCCAATAATTGCATTTTCTGAATTTTTGTGCTCCAGCCCTAAAAATAAATATTGATGCTCTAGAACTTCATTGAATGGTGGTTTGGGTGCAAAATAGCATATATAAATATAACTTAAAATAAAAAAATAAAAATAAAAAACGCAGTCAGAAAATTAGCTTTAAAAGTGAGATTATGGAGTGAAAAAGCTTGGAAATATATATATTTAATATCCAGTGATTTGGGAACGGTTAGCGAAAGTAACTTGATTTGGGAACGCTTGATTTTAAATGTACCTGTCGCATCATGAAAGTAGCGTGAATTTGGAACATTTCAGGAACCTAAGTGTTCTCGTGATTTTGGAACGGTGATTTTTGCAGCTGATCACAAACAGTGACATTTTAGTAAAGTTACAAATAAACTGTGACGGGATTTTGTACCAACCTCTACTTCAAACCAGTTGTCCAAGAAAGGCCCAGGTTCTTTTTACCAACCTCTACTTCAAACCAGTTGTCCAAGATAGGCCCAGGTTCTTTTTTTTTTTTTTTTTTTTTTTTTTTGATTGGAGGTTTAAAGACCACCGTGAGCAACTCAATGGGCAATAAGCAGTCGCCCGTCCCTAATTTAGGGTCACTGGTTCCAGGGAAGGGAGAGAGCCAGTGCCGTAAGACAGACACAACATCCATGCCTCACCGGGATTCGAACCCGGACCCCGTTCGGACGAATGATCAGAGGCCATCGCTTAGACCACTGCGCCACCGGGGCGGCTAGGCCCAGGTTCAAGTGCCTAAACAAGGCATGGGTAGCATAAGGCGAATTGCTGACGTTAGAACCAGCTCTGGTCTATTTCAACATTTTACACTAAGTTACTTTACTTTAGCAGTTTATCTATATTGACTACAACAATCCCTGTCATGCTGCACAGTTAATTTCAAACCACTTACAAGCATTTCTGTCCATTTTAACTGTTGCAAGTCTTGGTATACATATTTGTGATCGATTTCAACTATCTGCCTATTATTCCATAACTTAACCGCAAACTGAATAATTTGTTCCTACTCAGTCAAAGGCCTTTTTAAAATTAATTAACACCTTACACAAATCTTCATTCACTTCACGAAACTTTTCAGAAACCTCTCAGAAAATAAAAAAATAAATGTATTATCTAGACATCCCCCTGCACTGCCCGATTCCAGACTGTCCTTCATTTAGCTAATTTTGTTACCTTTCTAAAGCTTTTACTCAAAACACTGCAGGAACTCTAATTAAGATGACCTAAAAGTTCTTACAATTGTTCCTGTTTCCTTTTCTTATATATTGGCACAATGAATTTCTTTTCTAAATTTCATGAAATACTAAGAAAATTAAAACTAGCGATTCACGAATTAAGTAACTTTGCATTACCTATTTATGAGTGTTCTGTCAGCTAGTGTATACAGTACCTAAGGTACATAGCAGTGCAGTAACTCATTTAGCTGGAAATGGCTATCCATGGCGGAAATATCCTCAGGTACTGTAGTAGTATGAACAAGTACCGTACATTGCACGAGTTACAACTAGACCCTTCAGCGTAATTTAGTGAACCACGAAGTTGGTTGATCCACTGTTAAGTTTTGATGAACCTGGGCTCACCAAGGATACGGGGCAACAACACGTGCTTCTTATCAACTACTACATATCAAAGAAACCGATCGGATTAATTATACCTCCAAAATAGCTGCTAAAATATATGTACACACGTTACTTCAACTGGACTTTTACGTGCAATGTGCTGAAACTTCAATATAAGAAGTTAAAAAAAAAAAAACCTGACTACTGAGCAGCCGATCATCAGTAAACCAACAAAATAAAAACAATATAAGCTCAGTAAACACTGTAAAAGTTTTCAATACCTCTTTTTCAACTTCCTCGTCTCCAAACATAACGCAAACACGTTCAACAAACAGCTGCGGTTCGAAGTTTAAAACAAAAACCTACACACACAGCAAAAGAAATTAGCGCCACTGTTCAGTGTTCAACCCTTCAGCCTTAACAGCTACATAATCCAACGCAATCTATCGAGAGATGGCACTGGCAGCAAAGAATATAAACGATGGCAGGCAGTGGTAGACTAATCGAGCTTATATTAGATGGAGACACGACTCATGTCCACGCAGCATTAGCCGACATAAGTCCCCGCTCGCGCTGCGTGAAACGTCACATGCAGGCAGAAAGCTGCTTTGAAACTATGGAAACTATTAAATTTAAGCTATGAAGCGTTTAGACCAAGGCAGATAAGATGAGGGATTTAATAATTATCAATTATACAACCTTACTGTTCAATCAACTGTGTCAATAATAATGTTTTTTCCTTCTTAATTTCACAAGATTTCTAAAAAGAGAAAAAAAGAAAGAATGAAAAAACCAGCATTTCGGGAATCTAACCTCGGAGATCTTAGGAAACAAAAATCGGAATGCGATTTTTTCACAGAATGTTAGGTGCTGAAAGAATAGAATTACTTGCCTGTAATGTGCATATAATTTAATATTTTCAGTAATCTCACTAATTCAAGTTTTTGAAGTTGAAAATATTTCCTTACTTCAAATTTTACGGTAAGTGATCGAAGGGTCGCTATTAAGATGTCATATTTTTGAAACCTCGCTGCTGTATTAAATCATTCAAACTTTATTCAACCAGAATAAGGAGAAAATAAAGAAATACAAAATAAATAATAAACATGCATGCACATATATTCTCCGTACAAAGCTTTCACATCAACTTTCGAAGATATTATACCTTCTAACATAAAATACACAGGTGTAATAGCAGGTCACTTATTTTTCATTACATTTAAAATTACATTCAGTATCTACGAACATAGAATCAAATCTGTTTATGTCCACTGCTATACTTACAACAAATGATAAATATAAATAAGGAAAACAGCTTTAAAAAATACGATTCAACACTTTTGTGTATACATAGGTGACATAAATATAAACTCCACGTTTTCACAAAATAAAAAAACATCCAAAACACAGCTCCTAATATAAAAAAAATTATACATATCACTCCAAAGTGGACCCACAATATGTAATGATCATATATGTACACATACAGAATATAGTTATTATACATCCAAAAAACATAACATTAAATTCCACCACAGTTCAACTACAATAAAAAAAATAACATAGCCAGAATTACCCTTTACAAGAAAGCCAAATAATAATAATTATTTGATAAAAGTATGTTCAATAGTTGGGTCAAACTATTGAACCTGTAAGAGTTAAATTCAATATAATTGTCCACAAGGTAAATCTTTACACATCTCAATCAGTGGCGGCTCGTGGTGTAAAATGCTGGTGAGGCGAACGGTCTTGATGTAAATGTAAAACAGTAAAACATATGTTATTGAAAAATATATAAATTCGTATAACGTTATACGAATATATATATATATATATATAAATTCGTGTATAACGTTATACGAATATATATATATATATATATATATATATATATCAGTGGCGTAGCAGGGGGGGGGTCGTGGTTTGCACCCCCCTTATTAGGCGAGACAGTTAGCTTTTTCTAAGTACGTTTTATAGATAATTTCCCTATTTAAATTCTTTGATTTTTATATAACTCGGAAAGCAATGTAATTTCTTGATAATAGAAGAGAAAGTAAAGCAAAGCTGCCAAAGAAGTTGCTTTATTAAATTTTTATTAAAACAACTATAATTTATTGTATTTTCTTCATTTTATTAAATTAGCTTCATTTTGTATTAATATTCAAGATGTGGGTACGTACCAATAGGAAAACATTTGTCGAAGCGCCCCCCCCCCCCCAAATTTTTTTTTATATGTACTTATACACAGTTATACAGCAGAAGTGCAGAAACCCCCCCCCTTCAAAAAGTTTCATGTCAAAGGCAGTATCCCCCATTGGATATCTTTGAAGTCTGGGTTCGAGTCGGCTGAATCATTAAAATCCGCTGAGATTCGGAAGTCTCGTTAAGCCATTGGTCCAGGGTAGGCGGCGCCTTGTTATTAACAGCTGTAAACCCCATCCCTTAGGGCTCCATCCCATGCCATTTAGCCCTTATATACAAATATTATTCAACAGTAATGGAATAAATTTATAGAAATATATGAAACACGGCGTGGGGAGTCTTTCTTCACGAAAAAATCCAAAAATTTTAGAGGAAAAATGTACATATACCTCTCTATATATGTGTGTGTGTAATATACGCTACTTTTGCAACAATATTTTTATGAAAACAATTATTCGATAATTTTACAACAAAGAAAGAAATATTTCACCAGTATTCTTTTATGTAATACACTTGAGCGAAAATACGCAATTTGCGCGGTTTCTTTAGCTAGTCAATGCGTCACTCACATCCCAACGCCAATCGGAGATCCACTTCTTAAAAAATTCAAAGTAAATCATTTGAATAGAATTTGTTTTCTCACGAAGTGTTTCTTGAGCTTGAATAAAAGTCACAGTTCGATTGGCATATTGGTGAAGGTGCATTTAGCACGGGTCACAAACTGAAGTCCAGGCTCGTGATAACTATGTACAGGAGAAGTCAAGCTAAGGAAGCACATTTCTATATAAAAAAAGTATAAAATAATTTAAACCTGGAATTAAAAACAGAGGAATACGATATTAATTTGCTTTGGTCTCGAACAGAATGCTTTCAGTTTATTTTTATAAAATAAGTTCAATTCTGCGATCCTTTTTGGCTGCAAATTTGTCTATGATCAGATCATAAAATATTTGAGTGGACATTAGATGGTTCAGCAATTATTTCTCGTTTGAAATTTTAGCGAGTGAAGACAAACGATCTTGTGCCGTTGTATTACGGAGGTAAGTCTTAATTCTCTTCAAAGAAGAAAAAATTCCTTTCAGCAGAAGAACTTGTTGACGCTAGTGTCAATACAAGAGAAAATAATTTGTAGGCTTCTGGCAACACATCTTTCAGCTCGTTTTCTTTCATTGTTTTCAAGGTTTTCTGAAAACTGAGTTCCCTGAAGTTGTGATCATTATATAAAAAATCTAATTCGTTTTTTAGTAGTTGTGTGTCCGTAAAAATGTTTGGATAAATTTTTTTGAGAGTGTTAAGGGCACTGGATGGAAATGACTCTGAATAACTATGGTATTTTGAGCTGTCAACTAGCTGCAGAAACTCGAGCTTTCCCTTATCTTCAAATCTGGTATTTATTTGGACTTTTATATATTCATGAATACACTCCATTAAATCATTCTGTATCGTTTTAGATTGTCCAGAAAATAAGCTTCGTATTCAAAATGTGCTTTTAATTCTGGGGTGCTCCTACGAAATAACATTTGGAACATTTCCTTGAAATTACCTTTATTTAATGAGGAAACAGATTCATCATGTCCTCGAAAAGGCAGTTCTTGCTTGCTTAGAACGACAACTAAATCGATTATATGTTCCATAAAAAGCCTATTTAGTCTGACCTTTTCATTAAACTTGACTTTAGGAAGAGCAGCATTTTCTTTGAGCATATCAGAAATAGTGTTTGTTTTTTTCCATTCGTTTTAGACCTACGTGGTTAGTTCTATGCTCTTTAGAGCTTTCGTGCAATTTTGCACTACGAGAAAAGTTTTAGATCAAAATAACCCGTTGTATTCCACACATTTTTCTTATTGCTCAAAAGTAAACATGGCCAGCAAAAGAGAGTTTGCTTGTAATAGCTACCAGAAAGCCAGGGGAAAATCTCGTACCATGATTTATTGAAAGACCTAAAAAACCATTTACCGCACTTCTTATCTTTAGATATTGAACTTATTATAGGTGTCGGTCTTCCAGATATGAGAACATAATTGTTATCATAATCTTTCCAGTGTTTAAAAGGAATTTCTTCCAGAACACAAATCACGTCGTTTGTTGGGCCATTCATATTTTCCAACCAAAATCAAAATATGCTGTTTAGTAACAATAACAAAATAAAAAAAGAAAAACTCAACATTACTATGAACTAGCAAACACCCGCAGAAGAGAGGATTGAAAACACACTACAAAAAGTTAGATTCAAATACACTCTGACGAATAGTTAAAGCTACGCAGAAATCTTCGTATTCCAAAGCGTATAGAGGCGAACGGCGTCATCGCCTGTGAAACCACTTTTCACAAGGGTCATCTGCTCATTTTCCCGCGCCCATTGGATACACAATCCTTGGGTTCTCCAATAACAGCGGAGATGCGATTCCAGTTTAAGCGAAATGGAGGGTCGCCTCAGAAATTTCCTTTCTCTTACTGGAAGTCCGGCACCTCTTTAGGTAGACCTCGGACCGTGGGGTGGGGGGTGGGGGGGGGGTTCAGTCTGTAGGGCTCTTCTCTGATCCCCAGTTCCCAAAACCGGCTTCTCATCGAGACGATTCAGCCGGTCGCCTCTGAGCGCTTAAAACATGCAGCTGCTTTGCAAAAATAATGATTCATTCCTCTTCTCGAAAGCCTTTCTTTAACCTAATTCATGAATCACAATGTGAATTTCAGTGTTTCATTTATCCTGCAAAGTTCTTATATCTTTGTTACTGACAGAAGGTTTTTTTTTTCTTTCACTTCTCATTCTGCGGAATTTCAGGTGAGGCGGCGCCTCACTTGCCTCATCAGACGGGCCGCCACTGATCTCAATCAAGATAACATTAACGGCATTCTTTTCCCAAGTAACTTCTATTATAATTACATACAGTTGTAACAGCACTTTGTGTTACTTTAACAATTAAAATAAAACAACAGAAGGTTAATACTGTAAACTATAAAACCTTGCCAAACATATTATTCTCATATAAACAGCGATACATCCCCCTGCGTGTTGCACAACTACTAAATAAAATACTCAATAAATATACAATAATTAATTTACTCATAAATATAAACTACATGTTTCCACAAGAAAAAAAGCATCCACAAAACACAGCTCCTAATATAAAAAAAAAACATTTCACATATACAGGTATAGCCAGGGCCCGATTTACACAGAATTGGGACCTAGGCACAACCCAAAACGAGGGCCCCTTCACTCGACATTTACTTTACGGAGTCGAGTAGGTAGTGTGACCATTTTAGGCTACTGCATTACAATCCAGCGTAATAATTTAATAAACACAATACATTTATAAGACTGACATTAAATTACGGTAGTATCTGATAAAAATATTGTTTTCTCCTATATTTTTATGCTGTCCTACTGATTTGCATCTGAAAAGACTTGAACCTTCATCGATGAAACAGTTGTGTGTGACAAAACCATATGACGGGTAAAATTCAATTGGACATTGGATTTTTTGCCATGTGTGTCTAAACTATATTACCATATTAACCAGGGGTGTATTTAAGAGAGAGGTTTGGGGGATTCAAACCCTGCCCGAATTAAGTCCAAAGATTTTTCAAATATAACTTTTGGGAGCTAAAATGTTGAAATGTTTAAAAATTGCTTCAGAACATGCAGTATTTGAAATTGAAGTATATAGCTGATCTTAGTAAGCCATAATTACAAACATACACATACTGCTAGTTTTTATTACACAACACGACAATTTTTTCTTTAATCTCACACAAAAACCCTTCCCAAATTATCTGGAAAATGTTACTGATATTAACTAGAAATCATCATCATCATCATTGTCAACCATTATCAATCCACTGCTGGACGAAGGTCTCCCCAAGTTTCCTCCACAACGGTCTGTCTTGTGCCAGTCTCCTCCATGTCACCCCTGCATACTTTCGAATTTCATCCACCCATCTCCCATGTGGTCTTCTTCTGGGTCTTTTCCTGTCCCTTGGAATCCAATCTAAAATTTCGGCTGTCCATCGATGATCTGTCCTTCTGGCAGTATGTCCAGCCCATTGCCATTTCAGGGATTTGACTCTGATCATGATGTCTTCCACTCTTGTCATTTTTCGGATCCACGAGTTCCTCTTCTTATCTCTCCTGATTACACCAAGCATGCACCTCTCCATGCTGCTTTGAGTTGTCTGCAGCCTTTGTATGTCTCTTTTAGTTAAGATCCACGTCTCTGCACCATATGTAAGCACTGGAAGGATGCATTGATCAAACACTTTTCTTTTAAGACATAATGGCATATTGCTCTTGAAAATTATGCTGTTTCTTCCAAAAGCTCTCCAGGCAAGTTTTGTACGCCGATTAATTTCTTCATCAATGTGACCCTCACTTGATATCTGCTGTCCAAGATAAACGTACGTGTCTGTTATCTCCAGCTTTTCTCCATCAATCGATAAATCTTCATTTCTTGTAAAAGCATTGAACATCACTTTTGTCTTCTGAAAGTTCATTTTTAATCCCACTTCTTTACTCTTGTCAGCAAGTTCCTGGATCATACTCTGAAGCTCTGATGGGCTAGGTGCAAAAATGACTACGTCATCAGCAAAACGAAGGTGGGTTAGATAATCTCCATTAATCTTTATCCCCTTGTTTTCCCAGCTCAGTGACTGAAAAACACCCTCCAATGTGGCATTAAAGAGCTTCGGAGATATGGTGTCACCTTGTCTCACTCCCTTTCCAATTTTTATGTGTGTTGTATTTTCAAACAGCCTAATCTTTGCACTTGCATTTTCATAGATGTTATTAATAATATTAATGTATGCATCTTCAATACCGCAGGTTTTCAGAGCCATTGTAACTGCTGATGGTTTCACCGAATCAAAGGCTTTTTCATAATCGATAAAAGCCATGCACAATGGAAGTTCATATTCCCTCGCTCTTTCAATTAGTTCTCTCGGTACATGGATATGATCTATTGTGCTGTAGCCACTCCTGAATCCAGCTTGTTCTCTCGGTTGAGCCATGTCCAGTGTTACCTTCAAGCGGTGTGAAAGAACTTTTGTGAAGATTTTATAAACTATTGATAGGAGGCTGATAGGTCTCTAGTTTCCAAGATCCTCAATGTCACCTTTCTTATGTAGCAGGATCATTGTAGCGGTGTTCCAATCCTCAGGAATCTTTCCTTCATTAAGGCATCGAGTGAAAATTTGGGCGAGTACTGTTTCGATTTCTCCACTTGCTTCTTGTATGATGTCTACAGTAATTCCATCTTCTCCTGGAGCTTTTCCCCGCTTCATGTTCTTGATTGCATGTGCAACTTCTGCTGGGAGGACTGGAGGAACTCTGGTACTGGTATCTTTCATGATGTCTGGAGTGCATGTATCATCCCTTTCATATAATTTGGAGTAGAAATCTTTCACTCTTGTCAAAATTTCGCCTCTATTTCTTGTTACAGAACCATCTTCTTTTCTCAGTGCCATAATCTGTTTTCTTCCCTTACTGAGATGTCCCTTTGCTATCTTTAGGCTTTGGTTGTTTTCAATTGCTTTCCTCACTAGTTCACAGTTGAATTTTCTTACGTCTTCAGTGATACTTTTTCTTACTGTCTTGCATAGCTCTATATATTCCACTTTGGAAGTCACATCTTCTTTAGTTGTCCTCGTCTCTTTTCTTTTTTGCATCAACATTTTGGTTTTTCCTGATAATTTGTTCACATGCAACTTGTTCTTAGACCCAGCTAATTTTGTTGCTGTTTCCATAAGAGCTTTGGTTACTTTTCTGTTAACTTCAGAGATGTCCACTTCTTCCGATGTTAGGCCTTCTAAAGTAGAGAACCTGTTCTTCAGTTCCAACTTGAAGGTATTATGGTGTTTTTTAAGGTTGGTTATGTCAATAGATTTTGTTTGTCTTATGAGCTTGCCACGTTCAAGTTTAGTGTTGAGGTGCATCTTACATCTCACCAATCTATGGTCACTACCTGTGTTGAACTTGTTTAGCACACTGCAGTCTTCTATGACGAATTTTTTGTTACACATAATAAAATCAATTTCACTTGTCGTCCCATTTGGATGTCTCCATGTCCATTTCCTGTGTGGCTTTTTCTTGAAGAAGGAGTTCAAGATGAAAAACCCTTCTGCCTCTGCAAACTCAACGAGAGTATTTCCACGCTGGTTTCTGTTGCCATGACCGAATTTACCTACTGAAGTTTCATTCTGTTGCCGTTGCCCTATTTTTGCATTGAAATCTCCCATAATTATTTTCAAGTGCTGCTTACCTTTATTATTTAGATGACAAATTTCCTCATAAAATTCTTCAATTTCTTCTTCAGGATGACTTGTGGTGGGTGCATAAGTTTGAATAATCTGAGCCTGGTATCTTCTCGATAGTTGGATAACGAGTCGTGCAGCTCTGTCAGAGGAACTTTCAACTTCTACCACTTTATCCTTCAGTTTCTTCTTTATTATAAATCCAACACCACTAGTTCTGCCAGTATCTGTCCCACGATAGTAGAAGAGATTTCCACTTTTCAGTTCGATGAGATCTTCTCCTTTTCTCCTTACCTCACTTAGCCCCACGATGTCCCACTTGATCCTTTGTAGTTCCTCTTCCAATTCAAGAAGCCTTGAATCAGAAATATCACATATTATATTGCCAGTTCTTGCTTGTGTTTTGCCAGCAATTTATATATAGTTACTCCACATCACATCTACCCACGTATAAATATTTTGAAAAAGGGAAAGTTTTTTTTAACCAAGATTTTGGGGCCCTTTCAATTTGAGGGCCCTATGCATGTGCCTTGCGTGCCTAGGCGTAAATCAGGCCCTGGATATAGCGTCTAACCATACAGGTACAGCTTCTAAAAGGAGAAGTGTGCCGTGCGAACTCAAAAACTGCGTTCGAAATATGGCTCATGCTGCATCGCGGCGCTGCAGACAGCGTCTGTGTCAAAGAATGTGTGTAGTCAGTAGTGTTGTGCAAAGTGAAGTGTTGTGAACCAAACAACAGGGGTTGGATTAGGATGTAAGTGTGTGCGATTATGGAAACACATTTTACGGTAATCATAAAACTCGCTGAAATGTCTTAAGTTTACCGCAGAGTGCAGCATCGGCAAATTTAGTTTAAAATTGGATTCTACGTGATTTAAATTGATATGCTACCTCCTCGAAGAATGCCTACCAAAACGCTGGCAAATGGCGTGGATGTGCCAAGTAAAGACGTTCTGTTTGGGAAATTTAAATGTATGTCACTCAGTAGCGGCTATAGTGGTAAGCTGAGATGGAGGGGCTGCATTTAAATTTTGTAAATATTACTTCGAAACCTAAGTTACTGAGCCTTCTGATGCTGTCCGTTTAATAATAATTTATATATATACTCGTATGTTGATCGAAAGTGCTTTTTTTTTTTTTTTTTTTTGCAAAAAATGAATACTTAGATTTTATATTTAGCAACTGATAAGGAAAATCTAGAGGTAACCGATACCTGAATTAGGCAACAGATATCAAGCGATGGCCACATTTATGAAGAAAATAATCGGTGTATAAAACTTGGTTTGATGCATTATTTCTTTAAAGAAAACTGTTTAGCATATTTTGTATTCGCAAATCATTTTAATGTGAACTTCCGAATCGTAGTGCTATCCAGTATTTTCTTGTATATTTCCTCATTGTTTACCTTGTGGAGAGGTACCCACGCATACACCATTGCAAGATTTTGCACAGCAAAGAAATTAGTTCCACATACATTCCATGCAAGACACTTATTCTAACGATCCTATTCAGATGCTAACGATCCTATTTAGATTCTAACGATCCTATTTAGATGCTAACGATCCTATTTAGATGCTAATGATCCTGACATGACGCTCATTAATCAGTGCATCCTTCCAGTTGTTACACATGGAGCAGAGACATGGACCTCAACTAAAACAGATGTACCGATGTTGCAGACAACGTAAAAAAGCATTGAGAGGTGCATGCTCTTTTTTATTTTAATTCGAAAAGCCTTTCAACACGATAAGATATATTTATTAATACAGTCTGTACTAAAAAATATACATTTATAAGGCACAACAACTTACAAGATCTTTCAAAGAACCAAGTGCTCCATCGTCAGGTATTTCAATATACATAAACAAAACAACGGATAAAAGCAAGAAGCATTTTCAAATTACGCGAGCACGTGATAACAATAACGAGGTTTACATTAAATATAGTAGAAGTTTTGTCATGCGTTAAAGGGTTTCAACAAATGATACAATGAATTGCTATTACATATGCGAAGAAAATATATACACAGAGGATAATTAATAAGTTGACATTATTCGTCAAACTGTAAGTGAATTATTAGGAGTTAAGTGTTGCTGGATAGGAGTATGCTGTTCTGGCCGCATTAACATGGTCCAAGGCACTGGAACGAAACGTGGAGTTTCTTCATTACAGCAGTCAGAGTTGTGCGATAATATACATAAACTTTCAGCGAATCGAAGAGATCGCTTTGTACGATTTGAGCTCAGCACACTGGCATTGGTCCAGTCTGGTCGGTAGATACCTCTATTAACTAATCGTGCAAGAGAGGTAGCATCAGAGTTATTAGTAATTGAAATCTTGTGCTCATATATTCTTGTTCGCAATGGGCGAGCAGTGGATCCTATATATGCAATTGCTGGATCTTCTGGGTCAATAGGAATTAAGGGTATTTTGTAAACCCCATGTCTGTTTAGTGTGGAAACTTGGTCACGGTCTTTTTGCACGATATCTCGAATACTTTTCGTACTTTCACCAAACGCAATGTGGTGTTTTTTGCATATGTTCTTTAGTATTGTAGTGACTTCAGGTATATAGTCCACAGTGTCAACATATTTTGTAATTCTGGTTTCCCTTTGTAAGGTACTTTTGTCTAGACATTTCACTCATCGAGCAATTTTTTCAACGATCGTTTTATGGTAGCCATGCGCCATCGTAATCATCTGGATATGATTTAACTCATTTCTTCTAGCCTGGATATTGGAGGAGTGGGTTAAGGCTCTTCGGACCATGTACTCTATAGCTCCTAGTTTTTGTTTTCTTGGGTGCGATGAATTATGCGGAATAATAGCAGATTGTGTTGCAGGCTTTCTGTACACTGAATAGGATAAACAATTGGTATCGGGGTGTCTTTTTAGTAATATGTCCACGAATGGAAGAGTATTATCATTTTCATGCTCAATGGTAAAATTTATGGAACTGTAATGTTTTGAGAGCTCTTTAGCAAACTCTTCAATTTTGTTTTTATGATGCGGCCAGAACACAAGTATCTCGTCTACACATCTAATGTAGAGATCAGGCTTGAGTTGGAAATATTGTAAAGCATTGTTTTCTAGGTCTTGCATTAACAATTCAGCGAGCACCCCTGAAAGTGGGGAACCCATCAGCGCACCTCCAGTCTGGCGGTAAATGGTTCCTTCATACCGGAAGAATGTGTGTTTCTGTACAAAACGTAGAGCATTTATAATTTCTTGAATTTCATTAATAGTACAAGAATTCAAAGCCAATAGACGGTTCTCAATAATGGAGTGTACATCTCCAATCGGCCTCGTTATTGTTATCACGTGTTCGCGTAATTTGAAAATGCTTCTTGCTTTTATCCGTTGTGTTGTTTATGTATATTAAAATACCTGACGATGGAGCACTTGGTGCTTTGAAAGATCTTGTAAGTTGTTTTGCCTTATAAATATCAATTTTTAGTACAGACTGTATTAATAAATATATCTTATCGTGCTGAAAGGATATTCGAATTAAAATATTGTTTAGCGCACGAAGAATCCTTATTAAAGTCAACGCCTTGTAAAACTTCTATTTACATTTGCTTCGTTTTCGAACTATTTGTAATGACGGATGAGAAAGCAAAAATTTTCTTCAAATGTAAGCGACGCCTGGTACAGAAGAAGCCCATCTTGCTTTTCTAATAAATTGCCGAGACCTTCAAATTATTCCTAAGTACTTATGGATAAGATGCCATACAGTTTCTATACGCGATAGAACTGTTATTCAAAAAGCAGAATATAAACGACTAACGGCCGAAATAAGAAGAAAGCGGTCTTATATAAATATTCTGCAACGTAACACGTATTCTGCCTACAAACCTTTTATGGCTTGCACTCACCCTATTATTCAAGATTGAACTATGGTTTTATTTACGTCTAAACTTCTTCAGAGAGTTGCAACAATGCAAGAAAGACACATTAGAAAACTGAGAAATCTCATTGCTGACAAGGTTAAATCTCAACGAGAACCATCAAATATGAGCAAAATTGCAAATGGTCTATATCAGACACAATTCTTAAACCTGAGTAACCTAGTCCTTAACCCCACACAGTCTGAGGCTCTAAAACGAGGACTAAAGTTTGCTTACCCGACAAACAAAGTTAATAAATGTCATCTTATTACGCAGATGAAAAATATCGTTGAAACCATTCCTCAAACTGAAAGAGAACACGTAAGATATAAACTAGCAAAATCCGTACAAAAGTTGGCCAATAAGCCAAGAACTCCGGATGACCGTAAATTTTGTAATGAGATTAAACAGCTGAAGTTATTGAAGTCTGATAAAACTATCATCTTATGATCCCTGGTGGCCAACCATTCTTTACCAAACATTAGAAATTACGTGAAAAGTATTTTCCATCAGGTCTTGTATGCGATACAGGAAGAATTTTTCATATCGGAGCTTTAGCAGCAGAAATAACGTAGAAACGCAATTTCCCCTAGCGGAAAGTCTATGATTTACTTGAAAATTTTGAATTTATGGGAAACACATTTCGCATCGGAAACACTAAGAAGGAATTTTGCAAATCGGACTCCTACAAGAACAGATATTGACAAAAATAAGATATACATCTACGCACCGTGGCGTAGAAACCATGCAATATTTCAAGAAGTAAATGTTCCTAAAAGGTTTGTCGACATGAATAGTATCGGTCAACAAACGACGTTTTTTTGCAATCGAGATTTTAGAAGCTCATATTTTGCTGCAAATACATCGGAAGTGCAAATTAAGGCTTACGCCACCTGGTGGCCAAAACATTTTTTACAAAAATTAGAAATTATGTGGAAAGGATTTCCCGTCAGGAGCTTTTTTCTTTTATTTCTTTCTTTTATTGGAGGTTTAACGACCACCGTGAGCAACTCAATGGGCTATAAGCAGTCGCCCGTCCCTAATTTAGGGTCACTGGCTCCAGGGAAGGGAGGGAGCCAGTGCCGTAAGACAAACACAACATCCATGCCTCACCGGGATTCGAACCCGGACCCCGTTCGGACGAATGATCAGAGGCCATCGCTTAGACCACTGCGCCACCGGGGCGGCCGTCAGGAGCTGTATCGGGTGCAGAAAGAATTTTTCAAAGCGGAGATTTAGAAGCAGAAATATAGGGAAAAAAGCAATTTACCTTTACGCCTCCTAGCGGAGAGTCCACGAATTACTTGAAAATTTTGAAATTATATGAAAAACATGTAACACTGGAAACACTATCCAACAAAAAAGTAATTTTTCAAATCGGACTCCTAGAAGTAGAGATATTGACAAAAATAAGATATATACATCCACGCCCCCTGGCAGAGAAACTGTGGAATATTTTAAGAAGAAAATATTCGGAAAAGGTTTATTTATGTGAGTGGCATCAGTCCACGAAAGAATTTTGTCAATTGATATTTTAGAAGCTCAGATTTTATGGCAAATCAAGGAAGTTATATTACTGGAGACACCACTGACTCTGCCGCCATAGGTCACAGCTAATCTGTGGTGTGACGTCACAAACAGGCAAAAACCGAACTAAATTATACCGTTGATGAAACAGTTAGCTTGTGTATCATTGATAAAGATTATTGAATTACTTATTTTATCTGTTTATACGCTTAGAAGCTTTTGTTCCATTGGTTTCAAAGAAGTTCTTTACTGCGGCTGCGTCGTGCCTCCTCTCGACGTCATTTGCAGCACGGACGGTGACTTATGGCGACTAATGCTGCTTGGATAAGAGTGGTGTTTCCAGTAATATAACCTCCTTGTGGCAAATACATCAGAAGCAAAAATTAACACTCATACCCCTGATGGCCAAAGTAATCTTTACCAAAAATTTGAAATTATATGCAAACGATTTTACATCAGGAGGTGTATCCACTAAAGAAAAAAAAAATTCAAATCGGAGTTTTAGAAGAAGAGTTATTGGGGAAAACGTAATTTACTTTTACGCACCCTAGCGGCAAATCTATGCGTAATTTGAAAAAGTAACTATATCTAAAATACTCTTCGACATAAATGGAATGGAAAGATAAAAGAGTTTTTTCAATCAGATGCAAATATGTGGAATAAAATGTAATTTTGAATTCGACATCATCTGCATTAACGTCCTCTAGCGGCGAAATTGTACATTGTAAAAAAAAACGAAATGAAGGATCATCATTCGCATAGTTCAAGCTTCCCAATGCAAAAATAATTTTTCAAATCGGACTAATAGTTGTAGAGATATCGTGGACACAGACTGACGGACGGACAAACCGGTATCATAAGCACGATCTTTTTTTTACAAAAGACGTGCTAAAAATAACATAGCCGGAATTACCTTTTACAAGAAAACCAAATAATGATAATTATATTATTTTACAAATATATTTTCTATAGCTGGGTCAAACTATTGAACCTGTTAGCATTTGATTCAGTATAATTGTTCCCAGGGCCCCATTTAGGTCAGCGGAGGCCCTGGGCACGTCCTATATCTGGGGCCCCCTCGATTAAAATTTTCAGCCAACAGTTGAAAAGAATATTTGCTGGTAAATATTTTTTAGCAAGCAATTTTTCTAGTAGTAAAACGTTAAAATACATCCCACATGCTAATCAATTTTATAGGCAATGTGCTTTGTAATAGACGAGCATTCACACCACTTGTACTTCCCCGCATCCGCAGAGCTTACAGCTGTAACATTAGTTACTCTGGAATTATTATTTTGTTTTATAGTATCATTTACAAAACAAATAATTATCCTCCCAGAGATATAATTTAAAGCCTCTAGTCTACCATAAATTTAATGGAAATGATTAACTGATGGTTGTTTAAGCTGTAAGAACTAATCCCTCATAAAATGTTACAGCTGACAACACACATTGTGGGATAAATTATTGCAACAATCCATGTAAATTATTACAACAGTCTTTAAATAAAGTAGTGTCATTTGAACTTTTCCCGTATTTTCATCAGTGGCGAATCCTGGTATAGAACGGAAGTCATGCGGGCCGGAAATATGCAAAATTGTGCGTAATTCTCTACCTAATACCAAACGAACCATATAACAACTCTTGTGAGTTTTAATAACAATAACGCTACATTGTATGCAATTTAGTTCCTCCGTAATCAATCACACTATAATAACTCTCTAACTCTCATGGATTTTAACAATAATCATGTAGAAGAATGGTCAATATAACAATAATCATGTAGAAGAATGGTCAGGATAGAAGTTTGTGGAAGACTTGAAACCTTCATCCAGCAGTGGATTGAAAATTATGATGAATAACAATAATGTCATGGTAATTGTATTACGTAACCCATCGTACAATTCTTTCAAGAGGCGCAAATGCATACAATTACCGAGTTGCACAAAAATACATATTGAAATTCTTACCTGGTATTTATTCATTACTTGAATTGGAACTCGGCTCTCCTATCAACTGTTGTAAATTTATCAATGACTAGGTCATAAAAATTTCGCTTTTTCTTCAAATAAGCTGTTAAGGCTTTCTCTATTGATAACAGAGAAAAGTAACTTAATCTTTCCTGACCTTGAGTAGAGTGAAGGAAAGTTTTAATTCTCTTGAGGACTGAAAAACTTCGTTCAACCGAAGCGGTTGTAGCAGGGATGGTGGACACTAAATTAGTTAGTTTATAAGCTTGTTCAAAAGTCTTACACATGTCGCTGTCATGAAACCACTGTAGTATCTCCTAAGGAGATTTTCCTCTGAAATCATCTGTTCCATAAAAATCACTCAATTCGTTTTTGAGCAAGGTACAATCGAAGATGCCATCATAAACGTGAGCCAGTTTTTTGAGAAGCTGGTCAGGAAATGTTGCCTTGGATTTGTACGTGTCAAATTTCTTGCAATTCAGTAAGCTGAAAAACCCCAGTTTTTCAATGCTTGAGAAACGAGTAGAGATATTACTTATGAGGTTGTCAATGATTTCATAGAAAATAATTCTGTACTTTGCCTCACAGAACTTTCTCCACCAGACTTCAACCTCTTCGTTTCTTTGGGTTGCGTTACAGCATTTGACATCTTCCACAGAAGTGGAAACCATTATTCACTTTCATTTTGTAGGTGTCTCTGAAATTCTTTTATTTTAGTGGAGCAAAAAAGGATATCCAGACCATTCATTTGCAGTATATTAAATAAAACGTCCGAATATGCAAACACAGAAGTAAAAAGTTTAAGTAGGAAAACAGTTTCGAATTTATTTAGAAATTTCTTGTATCCAATTGCGGCCATCTTGTCGTTTGCACTCCACCTCTCCTAGTGTTCAATGCTTTCGAAATACTGTATGATCAAGATTCTGTGCTCTTCAATTACGTTTGCCAAACGGGAACTGAAGGACCATCTTGTTGCAGCTAGAGAAGGTATTTTTTATTTCAGATGTTATTTTAAGGCACAAGTTCCCTTGGTTGAATGTGATGCAAAGGTAGAAATCGTATTTAAGGTACAAAAAATATGCTGCATTCTTTAATTTTCCTCAAGCTTTGCCACAGAACAAGGTTTAATACATGCGCATAACAATGCACATGAAGTGCGTGTGGATATGCTTCCAATACTTTTTGCTGCAGTCCACTCATAACTGAAGCCCCATCACATGCTTGAGCTACAAGCTTAGATTTTAAATTGAACATTGAAACTATATTTTGCACATGATTAAACAGACCACCAGAGCTTGTGTCAGTACTGACGTCTGTAAAACCAACGAATCTTTCCACAATTTTGCCATCATTAATGTACCTCAAAACTGTGAATAACTGTGAAGCCATCTGAATATCAGAAGTCTCATCCAACATGATAGCAACATAAGGAGCTTCTTGGATTTGATTAAAAATTTCATCCAGCGCCACTTGATGAATAGATTTGATTAAATCGTTTTGAATGGCAGATGATGTACTTTTGAAAACAGTGGCTGTTTCTAAATGGTCATTCAGGAGAGGGTCGTATTCTCTTAATAGTTGTAAAAATTCGATACAGTTGCCTTTGTTAAGAGACGAATCAGATTCGTTATGAGCTCTGAAAGGCAATTCCTGATATGCCAATAGGCAAGTGAAATCGATTAATCGTTTCAAAATTTCTCGATTTTTACGAACTCTTTTGATGTGTTTTGAGTTATTTAATTTAAGTTGTTTGTCAAGTGTTTCATCAATTCTTTGGCGACCAAAATGTAGTATGTCCAGCGTGCACTGCAAATGTGATGCAGAAGATTTGTGTTTTTTCTGCGAAGTATGCAAGCTGTTGAGGTTGTCAAATCCACCCGAGCTCCAAGAACTGTCGCATTTAGAAAACAACAAACGCGGCCAGCAAAATAGTTTATTTAAATTTCTGCAGCCTGCCAACCATGGATACAAATCATACTGAAAAACATGAAAATTCCGAGTATAAGTATCTTTTTTATCCTTATGTATACTCTTAAGGTTAGGTAAAGGTGGGCATGGTCTCCCGTCCTTTATTATTTTCATCTTTTCCATTGTAGTCCTCCTTGAAAAAGGTATTTCTAACAAATCTTGAATAATACTTTTATCGACATTGCCTAAACTCATTGTTCAGGGAGAAAGTTTTAAAATTCTAGAAACACTGTTCAGGGTTTAAAGAAATAAACTACACAATTTGTAATAAACACAAGGAGCATCACTGCACTAGTTACTAACACCATTTACTGCATAACACACAATTCAAAATCTACAATCTTCAATCTCACTCTCACCCAAAGAAGAAAAATCCTGGTTTCTTGCTGCTCGCACTCAACGAGAACACGCTTTCGAGAAAATGTATGGCTTGCTTGCTGTAGCATGACCTGACAAGCTAACAGAACCTGCTTTCCCGGTCAGTTTCTCGTTCGGCCGTTGAAACCCACGCATGCGCTAAAGCATAATTTTGAACCGCAGTAAGGCTGTGAACTTCAGCATCCCTCATTTTTTCCGGGATTTCCATTGGCTTTCCAATGACAACCAGGGCTGAGTTTTTTACTAAATGGAATATTTTAGCGTGAGCCATGTCGTAATGCAGCTAAGCACGTACTCTGGAGTAATGCAGCTGATTTCAGCATTCCAGTTTTTTACTGAATGGAATTTTTTTTTTTCATTTACTTAAGATGTAACTGCAAATATTCCAGCTTTTATTAAATGGATTTTTTTAAATTTCGACAGTTTTAGTGGGCTTGCGGCGCACTACTAGCCATACCGCAGCATTCACCACTGATTTTCATTTATGTGAAAATAAACCTTTTATAATTATCAATATTGATTCACAAATCTAGTTCTTACAAAACTAATATAAATAAAAATATTTTCAGTAAATTCTACATGTTTTGCTGAGATTCTTTTCATGTATAATATACTGTATTGCTCCAAATATAGGCTTCACCCGTGATATGAGATCTGAAAGAAAAACAAACCATATCTACATGCTATTACAGGAGCGTGATTATAAGTCACACACCATTTTTAAACAAATCATTAAAAATGTATGAATAAAAATATTTAAAAAATACTAGATAACTTTTAACTTTTTGAATTGGCAGCAGGACATAAAAGAATTACTTTTTCTAACTTTTGTGGGTGCAAAATCATTAATTATATCGTCAAAACGTAAATCTGCAGTTACATCACTTTTAATGGACAGTTTATGAAGAGCATCAATTGACTCTTCTTTTAAACTTTAATGCTTTGTTCTTTTCAGAACCGCAAACGAGCGTTCGTTTGAACAGTTGGAAATGGGAAAAATATGAACTAAATTCAAGTTCCTTAACTTCCCAAGGCAAGTGAGGGGTCTGGCTCTTAGTGAATGAATTGTTTAATCGGAATTCGAAACTGAAGGGACACTTCAGCAAAGTCTTTTTCAAGTTCATTTCAATACTGCTTTTGCAACAATTCAGCTGCTTCCATCACATCACTTAGGTCATTTTTGTAGACAAATCCAAATCTAGAGTTCAATTCGTCATATTACTTCTTTCTGGTTTGCAACTGTGAAACAAGATTGTCACATATTACCTAAATAGTTTGAATGATGAAGGAATCTCGATTATTAAAAACAACGTCTGGAGTTGATGAATCATCTAGAAGTCGGTTCTTGGGTATTTTCTTCTTTCTTGGGGATTCATAATCTATTTCTCTTCCCAACAACTGGTTGGATTCTTTCTCGAACAGTTCGACATGTTTTCTCACGAAATTCAGGATGGAGTCAATAATTGACTCGTGCAATGGTAAAACCAACGACAAATTGCCAATGGAAGATTGAAAGGGAAGCACTCACTTTGTTTATTCGTTGCAATATTGTACCAGATAGTCGTAAAAAAAGCAACCTATTTTTTCATTAATTTGGCATGAAGAGACTTAAAAATATATTTGGTTTTTGGTGTTAGTTTGGAGGCCCCCACTAATTCTGAGGCCCTGTGCACGTGCACCGCGTGCACGTGCAGAAATCAGGCACTTATTATTTCTATCAGTGGCGGCTCGTGGTAAGCTGAGATGGAGGGGCTGCATCTCAATTTTGTAGATATCACGATACCACTTCAAAAGTTAAGTTACTGCGCCTGTGCTGAACGCTGTCCGTTTAATAATAGTAATAATAACAATAACAATAATATATATATATATATACTGATCGAAAGTGCTTTTTTTACAAGAAATTAACATTTATATTTTACATTTAGCGATTGATGGGGAAAATGTAAAGGTACCGATGCCTAAATTAGGCAACAGATATTAAGCGATGGCCACATTGTCACATTTATGAAGAAAATAATCGACCTATAAAACTTCGTCGGATACATTATTTCTTAAAATGAAACTGATTCAACAGTGCATCCTTCCAGTTCTTACGCATGGAGCACAGACATGGACCTCAACTAAAATAGACAGACAGACGTTGCAGACAACTGAAAGAAGCATGTACAGATGCATGTTTGTTGTTACCTGGAATGATACAAATAGGAACTCGTGGATCGGGAAATGACAAGAGCGGAAGACATGGTCAAAATTCCTGAAATTGCAATGGGATGGACATATTGCTAGAAGAAAGAACCACCGACGGAGAGTTGAAATATTGAACTGGATAGCAAGGGAAAAAACAATATCCAGAAGATGACAAGAGGGAGATGGGTACATGAAATTCGAAAGCATGAAAAAACTGACTCAAGGCAGACTGTTGTGGAAGAAGAAACTTGGAGACTTTCATCCAGCAGTGGATTGATGGTGGTTGCAAATTATATATACATGCATATACTGTATATATATATATATAAGGACAAAAAAATTAAAAAAATTAATGCGTGTGCCAGTGGTATAGCGGAGACACACTCAAGGTGATGTACGCGTTACGCATTCTCAAGTGTCTCATTGTGACCCTAGAAATATGACAATATATATTTTTTCTTCTGATACACTCCCTTTGAAACTTCGACTTGATACCGACCACTGCAACTTGGACGGCGATGAAAAACATTTTGTGGAATTTTGAAGGGTCTTCCAGAATTTCGCAACGAGTTGTTATTGCGATACTCACACACCGACATTCTCTTTAATAAAAACGGATTGCAAACATATTCAGTCCAGTTTTAATTCTGAAGCCATCATGATAACAATTTAGTGTAGAAAAATTTGTTTTCCAAAATTTACCAACTTCGTAAATTTTCTAAACAATGATATCTGATTAAATGTTCTTTTCAAAGTAATTAAGTACACTAACTCAATTGAAATGCACAGCGGATTTTGGGGAGGGAGGGGGGATGCAGCAGAAAAATAAAATGTATCGAGTGGTGTGACTTCAATGATTTTTGGTGAATAAAAATTTACGTGAGTTTAAAAGCGAAAATTTCGCTGTGCTTGGTAAGTGAAGAAATCAATTTTGTGCAAGTATTTCGCTGCAGAAATTAGTATATATCTCTCTCTCTTTTTTTTTCAATTTATCCAATACTGAATTCTATTTTTAATCGCAATTTGTTCACATGCCCATTTTGACCAGAAGAGAAAATATAAGTAAAACTTCTTTTGCAAAATTCCCGGCATTCCGGCAACCGAGTATTTGTTATTAGATGGGAGCAACATTGTTGTTAGAATTATTACGTTGAATAAAAGCAGGAACAAACCAAAAATTGGAAGAAAAAAAACCAGGTTGAGTAATACATTCAAACATACTTCATTTAATATTTTATTTCAACATTCGTCATTATTTTTAATTCATTCACCTATTTTATGTCTTATTCGGAAGCACAAGAACCGTATTAATCAACAAAGCACACTGGCCCAGCGATGCATTCTCACCCAACGAAAGACTGCATTCGCGAGCAACCCTGCTAGCGAGAGCTGCCATGAATGCAGTCCCCGGGGAAGTTTTATTCAAAGGAAACGAACTGATGTGGGAATAGGTAGAGTTTCTCATATGAGTTGGTTTCAGTAGCCGCCAGGGCTGCAAGAAGCACAGTCCGTGACGATCTTCCCGCTCCTAGTGGTGTTATGCAGGGAAAACTTCCAGTTGAGTTCAGAAAACTGCAGTCGTGGCATTATGCTGGGAAAACTTACTGTTCACAAAACTTCTCTTTCTTGGTACGGCATGAAAAAACTGCCTTGGGTAGGGGGGCTGCAGCCCCACAGCCCCATAGCAGGAGCCGCCCCTGGTTCCTATGGTGAATCTTCTTATTCAAGATAGCATTTAGGACATTCTTTGCCCAAGTAACTGCCATTATAATGGCATACAGTTGTAACAGCACTTTCTGTTAATTCAACAATTAGAATACAATGACCAAAGATTAACAATGTTAAATCATAAAACCTTGCCAACCATATTATTTTCACATGAACAGCAATATATCCTCCTGCATATTTTGCAACCACTAAATAAAATAATCAATAAAATGTACAATAATAAATTAATGATGTCATTTGACATGAAGTTCACAGTTAGTTCACTTAGCATTTGGAAGTTTTTGACAAAGACCTTTAAGATACATAGACTGGAAAACCGTAAGTTAACCGGGCGACATTTGAAGTTCAGTGTTGTACGTCAATAATCTGTCACATTTCGTCTAGGCTTCTCACCACCTTTTCTAATGTTTCCCTTAAAATAATAGAGATGCTTTAGTATTTTAAGTGCAAGATAATTAGCTAGTAACCTTTTGCACTTACTTTATCTTTAAATATTAAGTTGAGAGAAAGAGTTCTTACTAGAATCTTGTCACATTTACCGTGACTTGCAGTTTCAATCTAGGCTTCTCACAGAGACGGATTTAAGGCTTTGCCGCCCCTAGGCCCAGACAAATATGCCGCCCCTTCTCATCTTTAAAATAAAGAATCTGATGTCTACATTTATATGTAACTCTTATGGATCTATTCCACCACAACCAAAAGGAAATTTAGAAGCCCATAAAAAAAGAATGAACAAAGCTCGGTTAAAAAGCGTAGAAAACTTACTGACTAACGGACCAGCAAAATAAATCATTGTTGGAGCATGGCTTTATCGCAGAAAGCCATGGATGGAGCAGCACCGGCTCGAATGAACATTGGACTTACTTTTTTTTATCTTCCTTTTACGGTACTGTAGCATTCTTTCGTTAGGTCACATTTATTGCCAGAGAAGTTACGAAACCATGCCCCAATGCATTTTAAATTTCCCCCAACTGGCAGTTTTTGCTTAATTTCGTCATGTTGGGTATCGATCAGGGCTTAAAAATTCCACAGATTTAAAATCCGTTTGAATTTTTTTCTACGATAACTACGTTCTGAGATAGCATTTCAAACTGGGAGTAATAAAGACACCTGTTCCAATGCAAGACCCTCCCCCCACTTCGCTGGACTGTTGAGAAGTTGCGACCCGGGAGACAAACAATACATTATCTGAAAAGAAGGGGGATGGGGAGGGAAAGCGCGCACGAGAGAGAAGGAGAAAACCAAGCCCAAGGTTAAATAAGCCCAGCTGGTTGGTGTTCTAGCGTTTGAAAAAAGGCAAAACAATAGCCTAAAATGTGGGAAAACTGCAGCAAAATGTTCCCAACTAAACACATGTAACTGAAAACTTATTCGTAACTTGTATCGGCACTTTACTTTGAATGGATAACGTTAAAAAAAAAGTTTTCATAGTGGGTGCAAAATCATCAGAAAAAGAGAAAAAATCTCGGAGAATCACCAAATCCGTAAAATTAACATTGTGCCCGAAAAACAAGTCACATTTCCGCAAATTTTACTTGTAGACCGTAAAACCTGGCAGGTATGATAGAAAAAGAAGCTTGATGCTGTGAATCCATTTTTCACCAAAGCACTGTGTGGAACAAAAAAACAAAAAACAAAAAAAGGCTACTACCTATGTAATATTAGATTCATTATTCTGGTTTGCACTCTGATTTTCTAAGGAAATATTCAACCATGATTCGCACAAATATTTCATTTGGTTATGCATTTTTTAGATGAAGAAGTTATCCCTTGGCACACTAACACTGAGGCTTAGGAATTCAAATGTAAAGCACAGTGTAGGGATATACACTGACGGAAAAAAATCCCAAAACCACGAAAAAATAGTTGTAGAGGAATGAAATGGCGGCAATACATTTGTATAGGTAACATATTTAATCGATTAAGGTTTCAATATCACAGCTTAATGTAAGCATGAGAAGAGCCATTTTAAATGCGAAATGCTGGTACATTAATAACAAATGCAACCGCCAGAATGTTGAATGCAAGCACGCAAACGTTCATGCATTGCGTAGTGCAGGTGCTGGATGTCAGTTTGTGGGATGGAATTCCATGCCTGTTGCATTTGGTCGGACAATACAGGGACGGTTAATGCTGGTTGGGGGTGACGCTGGAGTTGTCGTCCAATGACGTCCCATACGTGCACGATTGATGAAAGATCTGGTGATCTAGCAGGCCACGGCAACATGTCGACACTCTGTAGAGCATGTTGGGTTACAACAGCGGTATGCGGGCGAGCGTTATCCTGTTGGAAAACACCCCCAAGAATGCTGTTCATAAATGGCAGCACAACAGGTTGAATCACCAGACCGACGTACAACTGTGCCGTCAGGGTACGTGGGATAACCACGACAGCGCTCCTGCTGTCCTAGGAAATTGCTCCCCAGACCATAATTCCAAGTGTAAGTCCAGTGTGTCTCGGCCGCAGACAGGTTGGTTGCAGGCGCTCACCTGGCCTCCTTCTAACCAACACACGGCCATCACTGGCACCCAGGCAGAACTGGCTTTCATCAGAAAACACAACAGATCTCCACTCCGTCCTCCAATGAGCTCTAGCTTGACACCACTGACGTCGCAAACGGCAGTGGTTTGGAATAAGTGGAAAAGTGGAATGCACGCTACAGAGCGTCTGGCTCGGAGCTGTCCTTCAAGTAACCGATTTTTAACAGTTCGTTGTGTCACTGTGGTGGCAACTGCAGCTCGAATTGCTGTCTCAGACGCGGTACGATGCGCCACGGCCATACGCCGTACACGGCGGTCTTCCCTCTCAGTAGTGCCACGTGGCCGTCCGGAACCCGGTCTTCTCGAGGCAGTACCTTCCCTTGACCACCGCTGCCGACAATCATGCACAGTGGCTACATTCCTGCCAAGTCGTTCTGCAATATTGCGGAAAGAAAATCCACCTTCTCGTAGCCCTATTAGACGACCTCGTTCAAATCCATGAGCTGTTGATAATGGCTTCTTCGTCTTCTTAAAGGCATTCTTGACTAACATCAACACACTACGTCGAATCTCAACGATAACTAACGCTCACGATGGTTACAGCGCGTATTTACAGCAAACCTGCTTTACATGTTCCAAGGGGCGCTACTAGCGCCACACGTATGCGCCGAACGCGAAAGTTGCATAGACGTCATCTTACAGATGTACTCTCACCGCCTACCAACTGTCGTTTATCTGACACAACCCCTTCTTGGTGTTGAGATTTTTTTTTCCGTCAGTGTAACTTCACCCACTGAAACTGCTTGATGTGTGTGAATTGGTTGGCCAACATTCAGAAGACCTATAATTTTAAAATTGTTCATGTAAGACGGTGAAAATATTTAACAGAAGACAAACTATACATTCATCTTTTTTAAATAACATTTTATCAACATTAGGGAAATATTGAGTTCATGTATATTACTCATCAATGGACATAACAACTGGTTCTAAATGACTCAGCTGCTGTTATGGAAAATTTATAATAAATGTACAATAACAAAAGATAGATATGATTTGCAACATACTAAAAATGTTCCCTTCACAATGAAACAACATAAGCAATTAAAATTCTAAATTACTCTGATTCAGAACTTATCCCTTGGCCAATGAACACAAAGGAAAATCTAGTTATATCTGCATAACATAAAAAAATTCAACTATGCAGCACATTTTAAGCATGTCATAATTGATAGTATGCAAAAATTAAATGTATAATTTTTATCCTGTGAACACACCTCTGTACCTATAGTCATGTATGAAAAACATTCTTCTGTGTTTGGTAGCTGTAAAAATTACTTTTACATGTGTTACAAATAATACCAAGCTCATTCAAATTACTATTTCAATATGGAAAAATATCCACAAAACTGTGTCAAAATGAAAAAATAAAAAATATACCAAAACTACAAATCTTAGTTTATTATCAAAGTGCTAAATGTGATTTGTTATGTGTATGCATAAGTGCTCAGAAAAGAACACTGATGATAAGAATTTGAAAAAGAAAATACACTTTCTGCACCTCATTTTATCTATTTAACACTAATAATTACATTACTCAACCAAAAACCATTCAAAATAATAACAATATTATGCTAGTATTCCGTCAATTATTTATACAAAGCTGCATGTACGAAATATTATTATCTATTATTTGATGTTTCAACTTCGTAGTATTTATGACTAGTGTAAACATCATGCTCAATTAACATACAATTCACTCTAGAATGTCAAATTACTATTTCTAGTTCATGTCAATCAAAAAATAGCGGACAAAAAGAGTTGATGCTAAACATGTTTTGCACGGCATAACATAAAATCCTGTAAGCAATCATCAAGAAGCTTTGAACAGCATTTCACAAAAAAAAAAAAAGGAAAGAAAGAAATAAAAGGCATAAAAATACAATGAACTGTAACATTCTGTACAACCTGTTGAGAAAATTTGTATTAACTGGAGTACCTAAACTTATTACTTTTTAACAGATAATCCACTAATTATAAAAAAAGAAATTACATTTACTTCAAATACCAAATTTGAAGTTAAAAAAAAAAAAAAAAAGAAAGAAACTGGCACCAGTTCCAATTTTCTAGATTTCTTCCAGCCTTGTTTTAGTGAATTTTAAGTACAGACAATTTTCGTTTTTTTAACTTGTTTTGTAAAGTGCATTATTTTTAAGCTTACAATAATTGTTAATGAATATGTTGCTGAAAATGTTTGCACACGTAACAGACAAATTTTGAAGGGGTACACCACATGAACAGTTTTCGTCTAGGTTGTAACATTGATTTGCTAATTTCTGTAGAGCTAATACCTGCAAAATGTCTCTGTGATTATGTGATTGCAAGAACTGTTATCCAAATGTTTCTGAAATAAGTGTCTGAAAGATTTTAAAAACTATAGTACTCAAAGTAACAAGGACGTCAGTAGGCCACCGTAAGGCTCCTGTAGTGCTCTGAGCTAAATAGTGTTAAATATTTTTACCAGTGCATTGAATTCCCATTGGTTCTTCACGCATTAGATATTGCATACATGTCTAACAGCTCACTAATTTATTTAAGCAGTATGTGACATAACCACTTAAGTACACTAACACCATCATAATTTCTTCAGTTATATCAACTCTGCTGGACTGCTCCAAAACATCCTCTTCATATTCAAAGCTTGAAATTGCATGTGTGTTATCAGTTTAGTTTGTTTTCAGTGATTTTATTTCAAATTCTCCACACTTGGCAGAATGCAGTTTCAATAAACTTATGAGCTTTAATTTTTTTTTCCACTCTCTAACACCTGTGTTACAGATACCTTAAAATTGACACCATTCATTTAGCGGTATTGTGCAAATCGAAGCATCTAAATTGTCAGTTTGAAACTTCCCCAATAGAATATACTTTGGATTACGCACAGTAAAGAGATATCTACATAGAAAAATTAAGGTTTTCGTCGTGTGAAGGAGAGCTACATATTTTCTCTTGTTAATTTATCATGTTGCTTCGAAGAAGAGCTACCAGAAACTTGAATATTATCCCACTTCTGAAGCCAACATATGAAATCAGCCAGGAACGTTATGTTTGCATCATTTTCAGTGCGAATAGGATGACAAAATGGATCACGTAAGTTTCTACCCTTATGAGGATGCTTCACATTCACAATTTTCCACCATTTTATAATGATGTCAAGGAATGCTACAGTTCCTGAGTAAGAGAGTTATGTTTAACCATATAATTTTTAAAGCAATAACATTCGCTTCACGAAAGATATATATATATATATATATATACAGTGACAGAAAAAAATCCCAACACCACGAAAAAATAGTTGTAGAGGAATGAAATGGCGGGAATACATTTGTATAGGTAACATATTTAATCGATTAAAGTTTCAAGATCACAGCTTAATGTAAGCGCGAGAAGAGCCATTTTAAATGTAAAATGCTGGTACGTTAAAAACCGGTGTAACCGCCAGAATGTTGAATGCAAGCACGCAAACGTTCATGCATTGTGTCGTACAGGTGCTGGATGTCAGTTTGTGGTAAGAAGTTCCATGCCTGTTTCACTTGGTCGGTCAATACAGGGACGGTTGATACTGGTTGGCGGTGACGCTGGAGTTGTCGTCCAACGATGTCCCATACGTTCTCGATTGATGAAAGATCTGGTGATCTGGCAGGCCACGGCAACATGTCGACACTTTGTAGAGCATGTTGGGTTACAACAGCGGTATGCGGGCGAGCGTTATCCTGTTGGAAAACACCCCCAAGAATGCTGTTCATAAATGGCAGCACAACAGGTTGAATCACCAGACCGACGTACAATTGTGCCGTCAGGGTACGTGGGATAACCACGACAGTGCTCCTGCTGTCATAGGAAATTGCTCCCCAGACCATAATTCCAGGTGTAGGTCCAGTGTGTCTCGGCCGCAGACAGGTTGGTTGCAGGCGTTCACCTGGCCTCCTTCTAACCAACACACGGCCATCACTGGCACCCAGGCAGAACTGGCTTTCATCAGAAAACACAACAGATCTCCACTCCGTCCTCCAATGAGCTCTAGCTTGACACCACTGACGTCGCAAACGGCAGTGGTTTGGAGTAAGTGGAATGCATGCTACAGAGCGTCTGGCTCGGTGCTGTCCTTCAAGTAACCGATTTGTAACAGTTCGTTGTGTCACTGTGGTGGCAACTGCAGCTCGAATTGCTGCCGCAGACGCGGTACGATGCGTCACGGCCATACGCCGTACACGGCGGTCTTCCCTCTCAGTAGTGCCACGTGGCCGTCCGGAACCCGGTCTTCTCGAGGCAGTACCTTCCCTTGACCACCGCTGCTGACAATCATGCACAGTGGCTACATTCCTGCCAAGTCATTCTGCAATATTGCGGAAAGAAAATCCACCTTCTCGTAGCCCTATTACACGACCTCGTTCAAATCCATGAGCTGTTGATAATGGCTTCTTCGTCTTCTTAAAGGCATTCTTGACTAACATCAACACACTACGTCGAATCATAACGATAACTAACGCTCACGAACGTTACAGCGCGTATTTACAGCAAACCTGCTTTGCATGTTCCAAGGGGCGCTACTAGCGCCACACGTATGTGCCGAACGCGAAATTTGCATAGACGTAATCTTACAGATGTACTCTCACCGCCTACCAACTGTCGTTTATCTGACACAACCCCTTCTTGGTGTTGAGATTTTTCTTTCCGTCAGGGTAATTTCACACACTGAAACTGCTTGATGTGTGTGAATTGGTTGGCCAACATTCAGAAGACCTATAATTTTAAAATTGTTCATGTAAGATGGTGAAAATATTTAACAGAAGACAAACTATACATTCATCTTTTTTAAATAACATTTTATTAACATTAGGGAAATATTGAGTTCATGTATATTACTCATCAATGGACAAAACAACTGGTTCTAAATGACTCAGCTGCTGTTATGGAAAATTTACAATAAATGTACAATAACAAAAGATAGATATGATTTGCAACATACTAAAAATGTTCCCTTCACAATGAAACAACATAAGCAATTAAAATTCTAAATTACTCTGATTCAGAACTTATCCCTTGGCCAATGAACACAAAGGAAAATCTAGTTATATCTGCATAACATAAAAAAATTCAACTATGCAGCACATTTTAAGCATGTCATAATTGATAGTATGCAAAAATTAAATGTATAATTTTTATCCTGTGAACACACCTCTGTACCTATAGTCATGTATGAAAAACATTCTTCTGTGTTTGGTAGCTGTAAAAATTACTTTTACATGTGTTACAAATAATACCAAGCTCATTCAAATTAATATTTCAATATGGAAAAATATCCACAAAACTGTGTCAAAATGAAAAAATAAAAAATATACCAAAAGTACAAATCTTAGTTTATTATCAAAGTGCTAAATGTGATTTGTTATGTGTATGCATAAGTGCTCAGAAAAGAACACTGATGATAAGAATTTGAAAAAGAAAATACACTTTCTGCACCTCATTTTATCTATTTAACACTAATAATTACATTACCTAACCAAAAACCATTCAAAATAATAACAAAATTATGCTAGTATTCCGTCAATTATTTATACAAAGCTGCATGTACGAAATATTATTATCTATTATTTGATGTTTCAATTTCGTAGTATTTATGACTAGTGTAAACATCATGCTCAATTAACATACAATTCACTCTGGAATGTCAAATTACTATTTCTAGTTCATGTTAATCAAAAAATAGCGGACAAAAAGAGTTGATGCTAAACATGTTTTGCACGGCATAACATCAAAACCTGTAAGCAATCATCAAGAAGCTTTGAACAGCATTTCACAAAAAAAAAAAAAAAAAGGAAAGAAAGAAATAAAAGGCATAAAAATCAATGAACTGTAACATTCTGTACAAATTGTTGAGAAAATTTGTATTATCTGGAGTACCTAAACTTATTACTTTTTAACAGATAATCCACTAATTATAAAAAAAGAAATTACATTTACTTCAAATACCAAATTTGAAGTTAAAAAAAAAAAAAGAAAGAAACTGGCACCAGTTCCAATTTTCTAGATTTCTTCCAGCCTTGTTTTAGTGAATTTTAAGTACAGACAATTTTCGTTTTTTTAACTTGTTTTGTAAAGTGCATTATTTTTAAGCTTACAATAATTGTTAATGAATATGTTGCTGAAAATGTTTGCACACGTAACAGACAAATTTTGAAGGGGTACACCACATGAACAGTTTTCGTCTAGGTTGTAACATTGATTTGCTAATTTCTGTAGAGCTAATACCTGCAAAATGTCTCTGTGATTATGTGATTGCAAGAACTGTTATCCATTGGTTTCTGAAATAAGTGTCTGAAAGATTTTAAAAACTATAGTACTCAAAGTAACAAGGACGTCAGTAGGCCACCGTAAGGCTCCTGTAGTGCTCTGAGCTAAATAGTGTTAAATATTTTTACCAGTGCATTGAATTCCCATTGGTTCTTCACGCATTAGATATTGCATACATGTCTAACAGCTCACTAATTTATTTAAGCAGTATGTGACATAACCACTTAAGTACACTAACACCATCATAATTTCTTCAGTTATATCAACTCTGCTGGACTGCTCCAAAACATCCTCTTCATATTCAAAGCTTGAAATTGCATGTGTGTTATCAGTTTAGTTTGTTTTCAGTGATTTTATTTCAAATTCTCCACACTTGGCAGAATGCAGTTTCAATAAACTTATGAGCTTTAATTTTTTTCCACTCTCTAACACCTGTGTTACAGATACCTTAAAATTGCCACCATTCATTTAGCGGTATTGTGCAAATCGAGCATCTAAATTGTCAGTTTGAAACTTCCCCAAAAGAATATACTTTGGATTACGCACAGTAAAGAGATATCTACATAGAAAAATTAAGGTTTTCGTCGTGTGAAGGAGAGCTACATATTTTCTCTTGTTAATTTATCATGTTGCTTCGAAGAAAAGCTACCAGAAACTTGAATATTATCCCACTTCTGAAGCCAACATATGAAATCAGCCAGGAACTTTATGTTTGCATCATTTTCAGTGCGAATAGGATGACAAAATGGATCACGTAAGTTTCTACCCTTATGAGGATGCTTCACATTCACAATTTTCCACCATTTTATAATGATGTCAAGGAATGCTGCAGTTCCTGAGTAAGAGAGTTATGTTTAACCATATAATTTTTAAAGCAATAACATTCGCTTCATGAAAGATATATATATATATATATATATATATATATATATATATATATATATATATATACAGTGACAGAAAAAAATCCCAACACCACGAAAAAATAGTTGTAGAGGAATGAAATGGCGGCAATACATTTGTATAGGTAACATATTTAATCGATTAAAGTTTGAAGATCACAGCTTAATGTAAGTGCAAGAAGAACCATTTTAAATGTAAAATGCTGGTACATTAAAAACCGGTGTAACCGCCAGAATGTTGATTGCAAGCACGCAAACGTTCATGCATTGTGTCGTACAGGTGCTGGATGTCAGTTTGTGGTATGAAGTTCCATGCCTGTTTCACTTGGTCCGTCAATACAAGGACGGTTGATGCTGGTTGGGGGTGACGCTGGAGTTGTCGTCCAATGACGTCAAATACGTTCTCGATTGATAAAAGATATGGTGATCTGGCAGGCCATGACAACATGTCGACACTTTGTAGAGCATGTTGGGTTACAGCAGCGGTATGCGGGCGAGCGTTATCCTATTGGAAAACACCCCCAAGAATGCTGTTCATAAATGGCAGCACAACAGGTTGAATCACCAGACCGACGTACAACTGTGCCGTCAGGGTACGTGGGATAACCACGACAGTGCTCCTGCTGTCATAGGAAATTGCTCCCCAGACCATAATTCCAGGTGTAGGTCCAGTGTGTCTCGGCCGCAGACAGGTTGGTTGCAGGCGCTCACCTGGCCTTCTTCTAACCAACACACGGCCATCACTGGCACCCAGGCAGAACTGGCTTTCATCAGAAAACACAACAGATCTCCACTCCGTCCTCCAATGAGCTCTAGCTTGACACCACTGACGTCGCAAACGGCAGTGGTTTAGAGTAAGTGGAATGCATGCTACAGAGCGTCTGGCTCGGTGCTGTCCTTCAAGTAACCGATTTGTAACAGTTCGTTGTGTCACTGTGGTGGCAACTGCAGCTCGAATTGCTGCCGCAGACGCGGTACGATGCGACACGGACATACGCCGTACACTGCGGTCTTCCCTCTCAGTAGTGCCAAGTGGCCGTCCGGAACCCGGTCTTCTCGAGGCAGTACCTTCCCTTGACCACCGCTGCCGACAATCATGCACAGTGGCTACATTCCTGCCAAGTCGTTCTGCAATATTGCGGAAAGAAAATCCACCTTCTCGTAGCCCTATTACACGACATCGTTCAAATCCATGAGCTGTTGATAATGGCTTCTTCGTCTTCTTAAAGGCATTCTTGACTAACATCAACACACTACGTCGAATCATAACGATAACTAACGCTCACGAACGTTACAGCGCGTATTTACAGCAAACCTGCTTTGCATGTTCCAAGGGGCGCTACTAGCGCCACACGTATGCGCCGAACGCGAAATTTGCATAGACGTAATCTTACAGATGTACTCTCACCGCCTACCAACTGTCGTTTATCTGACACAACCCCTTCTTGGTGTTGAGATTTTTTTCCGTCAGTGTAATTTCACCCACTGAAACTGCTTGATGTGTGTGAATTGGTTGGCCAACATTCAGAAGACCTATAATTTTAAAATTGTTCATGTAAGATGGTGAAAATATTTAACAGAAGACAAACTATACATTCATCTTTTTTAAATAACATTTTATTAACATTAGGGAAATATTGAGTTCATGTATATTACTCATCAATGGACATAACAACTGGTTCTAAATGACTCAGCTGCTGTTATGGAAAATTTACAATAAATGTACAATAACAAAAGATAGATATGATTTGCAACATACTAAAAATGTTCCCTTCACAATGAAACAACATAAGCAATTAAAATTCTAAATTACTCTGATTCAGAACTTATCCCTTGGCCAATGAACACAAAGGAAAATCTAGTTATATCTGCATAACATAAAAAAATTCAACTATGCAGCACATTTTAAGCATGTCATAATTGATAGTATGCAAAAATGAAATGTATAATTTTTATCCTGTGAACACACCTCTGTACCTATAGTCATGTATGAAAAACATTCTTCTGTGTTTGGTAGCTGTAAAAATTACTTTTACATGTGTTACAAATAATACCAAGCTCATTCAAATTACTATTTCAATATGGAAAAATATCCACAAAACTGTGTCAAAATGAAAAAATAAAAAATATACCAAAACTACAAATCTTAGTTTATTATCAAAGTGCTAAATGTGATTTGTTATGTGTATGCATAAGTGCTCAGAAAAGAACACTGATGATAAGAATTTGAAAAAGAAAATACACTTTCTGCACCTCATTTTATCTATTTAACACTAATAATTACATTACTCAACCAAAAACCATTCAAAATAATAACAATATTATGCTAGTATTCCGTCAATTATTTATACAAAGCTGCATGTACGAAATATTATTATCTATTATTTGATGTTTCAACTTCGTAGTATTTATGACTAGTGTAAACATCATGCTCAATTAACATACAATTCACTCTAGAATGTCAAATTACTATTTCTAGTTCATGTCAATCAAAAAATAGCGGACAAAAAGAGTTGATGCTAAACATGTTTTGCACGGCATAACATAAAATCCTGTAAGCAATCATCAAGAAGCTTTGAACAGCATTTCACAAAAAAAAAAGGAAAGAAAGAAATAAAAGGCATAAAAATACAATGAACTGTAACATTCTGTACAACCTGTTGAGAAAATTTGTATTAACTGGAGTACCTAAACTTATTACTTTTTAACAGATAATCCACTAATTATAAAAAAAGAAATTACATTTACTTCAAATACCAAATTTGAAGTTAAAAAAAAAAAAAAAGAAAGAAACTGGCACCAGTTCCAATTTTCTAGATTTCTTCCAGCCTTGTTTTAGTGAATTTTAAGTACAGACAATTTTCGTTTTTTTAACTTGTTTTGTAAAGTGCATTATTTTTAAGCTTACAATAATTGTTAATGAATATGTTGCTGAAAATGTTTGCACACGTAACAGACAAATTTTGAAGGGGTACACCACATGAACAGTTTTCGTCTAGGTTGTAACATTGATTTGCTAATTTCTGTAGAGCTAATACCTGCAAAATGTCTCTGTGATTATGTGATTGCAAGAACTGTTATCCAAATGTTTCTGAAATAAGTGTCTGAAAGATTTTAAAAACTATAGTACTCAAAGTAACAAGGACGTCAGTAGGCCACCGTAAGGCTCCTGTAGTGCTCTGAGCTAAATAGTGTTAAATATTTTTACCAGTGCATTGAATTCCCATTGGTTCTTCACGCATTAGATATTGCATACATGTCTAACAGCTCACTAATTTATTTAAGCAGTATGTGACATAACCACTTAAGTACACTAACACCATCATAATTTCTTCAGTTATATCAACTCTGCTGGACTGCTCCAAAACATCCTCTTCATATTCAAAGCTTGAAATTGCATGTGTGTTATCAGTTTAGTTTGTTTTCAGTGATTTTATTTCAAATTCTCCACACTTGGCAGAATGCAGTTTCAATAAACTTATGAGCTTTAATTTTTTTTCCACTCTCTAACACCTGTGTTACAGATACCTTAAAATTGACACCATTCATTTAGCGGTATTGTGCAAATCGAAGCATCTAAATTGTCAGTTTGAAACTTCCCCAATAGAATATACTTTGGATTACGCACAGTAAAGAGATATCTACATAGAAAAATTAAGGTTTTCGTCGTGTGAAGGAGAGCTACATATTTTCTCTTGTTAATTTATCATGTTGCTTCGAAGAAGAGCTACCAGAAACTTGAATATTATCCCACTTCTGAAGCCAACATATGAAATCAGCCAGGAACGTTATGTTTGCATCATTTTCAGTGCGAATAGGATGACAAAATGGATCACGTAAGTTTCTACCCTTATGAGGATGCTTCACATTCACAATTTTCCACCATTTTATAATGATGTCAAGGAATGCTACAGTTCCTGAGTAAGAGAGTTATGTTTAACCATATAATTTTTAAAGCAATAACATTCGCTTCACGAAAGATATATATATATATATATATATATATACAGTGACAGAAAAAAATCCCAACACCACGAAAAAATAGTTGTAGAGGAATGAAATGGCGGGAATACATTTGTATAGGTAACATATTTAATCGATTAAAGTTTCAAGATCACAGCTTAATGTAAGCGCGAGAAGAGCCATTTTAAATGTAAAATGCTGGTACGTTAAAAACCGGTGTAACCGCCAGAATGTTGAATGCAAGCACGCAAACGTTCATGCATTGTGTCGTACAGGTGCTGGATGTCAGTTTGTGGTAAGAAGTTCCATGCCTGTTTCACTTGGTCGGTCAATACAGGGACGGTTGATACTGGTTGGCGGTGACGCTGGAGTTGTCGTCCAACGATGTCCCATACGTTCTCGATTGATGAAAGATCTGGTGATCTGGCAGGCCACGGCAACATGTCGACACTTTGTAGAGCATGTTGGGTTACAACAGCGGTATGCGGGCGAGCGTTATCCTGTTGGAAAACACCCCCAAGAATGCTGTTCATAAATGGCAGCACAACAGGTTGAATCACCAGACCGACGTACAATTGTGCCGTCAGGGTACGTGGGATAACCACGACAGTGCTCCTGCTGTCATAGGAAATTGCTCCCCAGACCATAATTCCAGGTGTAGGTCCAGTGTGTCTCGGCCGCAGACAGGTTGGTTGCAGGCGTTCACCTGGCCTCCTTCTAACCAACACACGGCCATCACTGGCACCCAGGCAGAACTGGCTTTCATCAGAAAACACAACAGATCTCCACTCCGTCCTCCAATGAGCTCTAGCTTGACACCACTGACGTCGCAAACGGCAGTGGTTTGGAGTAAGTGGAATGCATGCTACAGAGCGTCTGGCTCGGTGCTGTCCTTCAAGTAACCGATTTGTAACAGTTCGTTGTGTCACTGTGGTGGCAACTGCAGCTCGAATTGCTGCCGCAGACGCGGTACGATGCGTCACGGCCATACGCCGTACACGGCGGTCTTCCCTCTCAGTAGTGCCACGTGGCCGTCCGGAACCCGGTCTTCTCGAGGCAGTACCTTCCCTTGACCACCGCTGCTGACAATCATGCACAGTGGCTACATTCCTGCCAAGTCATTCTGCAATATTGCGGAAAGAAAATCCACCTTCTCGTAGCCCTATTACACGACCTCGTTCAAATCCATGAGCTGTTGATAATGGCTTCTTCGTCTTCTTAAAGGCATTCTTGACTAACATCAACACACTACGTCGAATCATAACGATAACTAACGCTCACGAACGTTACAGCGCGTATTTACAGCAAACCTGCTTTGCATGTTCCAAGGGGCGCTACTAGCGCCACACGTATGTGCCGAACGCGAAATTTGCATAGACGTAATCTTACAGATGTACTCTCACCGCCTACCAACTGTCGTTTATCTGACACAACCCCTTCTTGGTGTTGAGATTTTTCTTTCCGTCAGGGTAATTTCACACACTGAAACTGCTTGATGTGTGTGAATTGGTTGGCCAACATTCAGAAGACCTATAATTTTAAAATTGTTCATGTAAGATGGTGAAAATATTTAACAGAAGACAAACTATACATTCATCTTTTTTAAATAACATTTTATTAACATTAGGGAAATATTGAGTTCATGTATATTACTCATCAATGGACAAAACAACTGGTTCTAAATGACTCAGCTGCTGTTATGGAAAATTTACAATAAATGTACAATAACAAAAGATAGATATGATTTGCAACATACTAAAAATGTTCCCTTCACAATGAAACAACATAAGCAATTAAAATTCTAAATTACTCTGATTCAGAACTTATCCCTTGGCCAATGAACACAAAGGAAAATCTAGTTATATCTGCATAACATAAAAAAATTCAACTATGCAGCACATTTTAAGCATGTCATAATTGATAGTATGCAAAAATTAAATGTATAATTTTTATCCTGTGAACACACCTCTGTACCTATAGTCATGTATGAAAAACATTCTTCTGTGTTTGGTAGCTGTAAAAATTACTTTTACATGTGTTACAAATAATACCAAGCTCATTCAAATTAATATTTCAATATGGAAAAATATCCACAAAACTGTGTGAAAATGAAAAAATAAAAAATATACCAAAAGTACAAATCTTAGTTTATTATCAAAGTGCTAAATGTGATTTGTTATGTGTATGCATAAGTGCTCAGAAAAGAACACTGATGATAAGAATTTGAAAAAGAAAATACACTTTCTGCACCTCATTTTATCTATTTAACACTAATAATTACATTACCTAACCAAAAACCATTCAAAATAATAACAAAATTATGCTAGTATTCCGTCAATTATTTATACAAAGCTGCATGTACGAAATATTATTATCTATTATTTGATGTTTCAATTTCGTAGTATTTATGACTAGTGTAAACATCATGCTCAATTAACATACAATTCACTCTGGAATGTCAAATTACTATTTCTAGTTCATGTTAATCAAAAAATAGCGGACAAAAAGAGTTGATGCTAAACATGTTTTGCACGGCATAACATCAAAACCTGTAAGCAATCATCAAGAAGCTTTGAACAGCATTTCACAAAAAAAAAAAAAAAAAAAAGGAAAGAAAGAAATAAAAGGCATAAAAATCAATGAACTGTAACATTCTGTACAAATTGTTGAGAAAATTTGTATTATCTGGAGTACCTAAACTTATTACTTTTTAACAGATAATCCACTAATTATAAAAAAAGAAATTACATTTACTTCAAATACCAAATTTGAAGTTAAAAAAAAAAAAAGAAAGAAACTGGCACCAGTTCCAATTTTCTAGATTTCTTCCAGCCTTGTTTTAGTGAATTTTAAGTACAGACAATTTTCGTTTTTTTAACTTGTTTTGTAAAGTGCATTATTTTTAAGCTTACAATAATTGTTAATGAATATGTTGCTGAAAATGTTTGCACACGTAACAGACAAATTTTGAAGGGGTACACCACATGAACAGTTTTCGTCTAGGTTGTAACATTGATTTGCTAATTTCTGTAGAGCTAATACCTGCAAAATGTCTCTGTGATTATGTGATTGCAAGAACTGTTATCCATTGGTTTCTGAAATAAGTGTCTGAAAGATTTTAAAAACTATAGTACTCAAAGTAACAAGGACGTCAGTAGGCCACCGTAAGGCTCCTGTAGTGCTCTGAGCTAAATAGTGTTAAATATTTTTACCAGTGCATTGAATTCCCATTGGTTCTTCACGCATTAGATATTGCATACATGTCTAACAGCTCACTAATTTATTTAAGCAGTATGTGACATAACCACTTAAGTACACTAACACCATCATAATTTCTTCAGTTATATCAACTCTGCTGGACTGCTCCAAAACATCCTCTTCATATTCAAAGCTTGAAATTGCATGTGTGTTATCAGTTTAGTTTGTTTTCAGTGATTTTATTTCAAATTCTCCACACTTGGCAGAATGCAGTTTCAATAAACTTATGAGCTTTAATTTTTTTCCACTCTCTAACACCTGTGTTACAGATACCTTAAAATTGCCACCATTCATTTAGCGGTATTGTGCAAATCGAGCATCTAAATTGTCAGTTTGAAACTTCCCCAAAAGAATATACTTTGGATTACGCACAGTAAAGAGATATCTACATAGAAAAATTAAGGTTTTCGTCGTGTGAAGGAGAGCTACATATTTTCTCTTGTTAATTTATCATGTTGCTTCGAAGAAAAGCTACCAGAAACTTGAATATTATCCCACTTCTGAAGCCAACATATGAAATCAGCCAGGAACTTTATGTTTGCATCATTTTCAGTGCGAATAGGATGACAAAATGGATCACGTAAGTTTCTACCTTTATGAGGATGCTTCACATTCACAATTTTCCACCATTTTATAATGATGTCAAGGAATGCTGCAGTTCCTGAGTAAGAGAGTTATGTTTAACCATATAATTTTTAAAGCAATAACATTCGCTTCATGAAAGATATATATATATATATATATATATATATATATATATATATATATACAGTGACAGAAAAAAATCCCAACACCACGAAAAAATAGTTGTAGAGGAATGAAATGGCGGCAATACATTTGTATAGGTAACATATTTAATCGATTAAAGTTTGAAGATCACAGCTTAATGTAAGTGCAAGAAGAACCATTTTAAATGTAAAATGCTGGTACATTAAAAACCGGTGTAACCGCCAGAATGTTGATTGCAAGCACGCAAACGTTCATGCATTGTGTCGTACAGGTGCTGGATGTCAGTTTGTGGTATGAAGTTCCATGCCTGTTTCACTTGGTCCGTCAATACAAGGACGGTTGATGCTGGTTGGGGGTGACGCTGGAGTTGTCGTCCAATGACGTCAAATACGTTCTCGATTGATAAAAGATATGGTGATCTGGCAGGCCATGACAACATGTCGACACTTTGTAGAGCATGTTGGGTTACAGCAGCGGTATGCGGGCGAGCGTTATCCTATTGGAAAACACCCCCAAGAATGCTGTTCATAAATGGCAGCACAACAGGTTGAATCACCAGACCGACGTACAACTGTGCCGTCAGGGTACGTGGGATAACCACGACAGTGCTCCTGCTGTCATAGGAAATTGCTCCCCAGACCATAATTCCAGGTGTAGGTCCAGTGTGTCTCGGCCGCAGACAGGTTGGTTGCAGGCGCTCACCTGGCCTTCTTCTAACCAACACACGGCCATCACTGGCACCCAGGCAGAACTGGCTTTCATCAGAAAACACAACAGATCTCCACTCCGTCCTCCAATGAGCTCTAGCTTGACACCACTGACGTCGCAAACGGCAGTGGTTTAGAGTAAGTGGAATGCATGCTACAGAGCGTCTGGCTCGGTGCTGTCCTTCAAGTAACCGATTTGTAACAGTTCGTTGTGTCACTGTGGTGGCAACTGCAGCTCGAATTGCTGCCGCAGACGCGGTACGATGCGACACGGACATACGCCGTACACGGCGGTCTTCCCTCTCAGTAGTGCCAAGTGGCCGTCCGGAACCCGGTCTTCTCGAGGCAGTACCTTCCCTTGACCACCGCTGCCGACAATCATGCACAGTGGCTACATTCCTGCCAAGTCGTTCTGCAATATTGCGGAAAGAAAATCCACCTTCTCGTAGCCCTATTACACGACATCGTTCAAATCCATGAGCTGTTGATAATGGCTTCTTCGTCTTCTTAAAGGCATTCTTGACTAACATCAACACACTACGTCGAATCATAACGATAACTAACGCTCACGAACGTTACAGCGCGTATTTACAGCAAACCTGCTTTGCATGTTCCAAGGGGCGCTACTAGCGCCACACGTATGCGCCGAACGCGAAATTTGCATAGACGTAATCTTACAGATGTACTCTCACCGCCTACCAACTGTCGTTTATCTGACACAACCCCTTCTTGGTGTTGAGATTTTTTTTCCGTCAGTGTAATTTCACCCACTGAAACTGCTTGATGTGTGTGAATTGGTTGGCCAACATTCAGAAGACCTATAATTTTAAAATTGTTCATGTAAGATGGTGAAAATATTTAACAGAAGACAAACTATACATTCATCTTTTTTAAATAACATTTTATTAACATTAGGGAAATATTGAGTTCATGTATATTACTCATCAATGGACATAACAACTGGTTCTAAATGACTCAGCTGCTGTTATGGAAAATTTACAATAAGTGTACAATAACAAAAGATAGATATGATTTGCAACATACTAAAAATGTTCCCTTCACAATGAAACAACATAAGCAATTAAAATTCTAAATTACTCTGATTCAGAACTTATCCCTTGGCCAATGAACGCAAAGGAAAATCTAGTTATATCTGCATAACATAAAAAAATTCAACTATGCAGCACATTTTAAGCAAGTCATAATTGATAGTATGCAAAAATTAAATGTATAATTTTTATCCTGTGAACACACCTCTGTACCTATAGTCATGTATGAAAAACATTCTTCTGTGTTTGGTAGCTGTAAAAATTACTTTTACATGTGTTACAAATAATACCAAGCTCATTCAAATTACTATTTTAATATGGAAAAATATCCACAAAACTGTGTCAAAATGAAAAAATAAAAAATATACCAAAAGTACAAATCTTAGTTTATTATCAAAGTGCTAAATGTGATTTGTTATGTGTATGCATAAGTGCTCAGAAAAGAACACTGATGATAAGAATTTGAAAAAGAAAATACACTTTCTGCACCTCATTTTATCTATTTAACACTAATAATTACATTACTCAACCAAAAACCATTCAAAATAATAACAAAATTATGCTAGTATTCCGTCAATTATTTATACAAAGCTGCATGTACGAAATATTATTATCTATTATTTGATGTTTCAACTTCGTAGTACTTATGACTAGTGTAAGCATCATGCTCAATTAACATACAATTCACTCTGGAATGTCAAATTACTATTTCTAGTTCATGTTAATCAAAAAATAGCGGACAAAAAGAGTTGATGCTAAACATGTTTTGCACGGCATAACATCAAAACCTGTAAGCAATCATCAAGAAGCTTTGAACAGCATTTCACAAAAAAAAAAAAAAAAAAAAAAGGAAAGAAAGAAATAAAAGGCATAAAAATACAATGAACTGTAACATTCTGTACAAATTGTTGAGAAAATTTGTATTAACTGGAGTACCTAAACTTATTACTTTTTAACAGATAATCCACTAATTATAAAAAAAGAAATTACATTTACTTCAAATACCAAATTTGAAGTTAAAAAAAAAAGAAAGAAACTGGCACCAGTTCCAATTTTCTAGATTTCTTCCAGCCTTGTTTTAGTGAATTTTAAGTACAGACAATTTTCGTTTTTTTAACTTGTTTTGTAAAGTGCATTATTTTTAAGCTTACAATAATTGTTAATGAATATGTTGCTGAAAATGTTTGCACACGTAACAGACAAATTTTGAAGGGGTACACCACATGAACAGTTTTCGTCTAGGTTGTAACATTGATTTGCTAATTTCTGTAGAGCTAATACCTGCAAAATGTCTCTGTGATTATGTGATTGCAAGAACTGTTATCCATTGGTTTCTGAAATAAGTGTCTGAAAGATTTTAAAAACTATAGTACTCAAAGTAACAAGGACGTCAGTAGGCCACCGTAAGGCTCCTGTAGTGCTCTGAGCTAAATAGTGTTAAATATTTTTACCAGTGCATTGAATTCCCATTGGTTCTTCACGCATTAGATATTGCATACATGTCTAACAGCTCACTAATTTATTTAAGCAGTATGTGACATAACCACTTAAGTACACTAACACCATCATAATTTCTTCAGTTATATCAACTATGCTAGACTGCTCCAAAACATCCTCTTCATATTCAAAGCTTGAAATTGCATGTGTGTTATCAGTTTAGTTTGTTTTCAGTGATTTTATTTCAAATTCTCCACACTTGGCAGAATGCAGTTTCAATAAACTTATGAGCTTTAATTTTTTTCCACTCTCTAACACCTGTGTTACAGATACCTTAAAATTGCCACCATTCATTTAGCGGTATTGTGCAAATCGAGCATCTAAATTGTCAGTTTGAAACTTCCCCAAAAGAATATACTTTGGATTACGCACAGTAAAGAGATATCTACATAGAAAAATTAAGGTTTTCGTCGTGTGAAGGAGAGCTACATATTTTCTCTTGTTAATTTATCATGTTGCTTCGAAGAAAAGCTACCAGAAACTTGAATATTATCCCACTTCTGAAGCCAACATATGAAATCAGCCAGGAACTTTATGTTTGCATCATTTTCAGTGCGAATAGGATGACAAAATGGATCACGTAAGTTTCTACCCTTATGAGGATGCTTCACATTCACAATTTTCCACCATTTTATAATGATGTCAAGGAATGCTGCAGTTCCTGAGTAAGAGAGTTATGTTTAACCATATAATTTTTAAAGCAATAACATTCGCTTCATGAAAGATATATATATATATATATATATATATATATATATATATATATATATATATACAGTGACAGAAAAAAAAATCCCAACACCACGAAAAAATAGTTGTAGAGGAATGAAACGGCGGCAATACATTTGTATAGGTAACATATTTAATCGATTAAAGTTTCAAGATCACAGCTTAATGTAAGTGCGAGAAGAGCCATTTTAAATGTAAACTGCTGGTACATTAAAAACCGGTGTAACCGCCAGAATGTTGATTGCAAGCACGCAAACGTTCATGCATTGTGTCGTACAGGTGCTGGATGTCAGTTTGTGGTATGAAGTTCCATGCCTGTTTCACTTGGTCGGTCAATACAAGGACGGTTGATGCTGGTTGGGGGTGACGCTGGAGTTGTCGTCCATTGACGTCCCATACGTTCTCGATTGATGAAAGATATGGTGATCTGGCAGGCCATGGCAACATGTCGACACTTTGTAGAGCATGTTGGGTTACAGCAGCGGTATGCGGGCGAGCGTTATCCTATTGGAAAACACCCCCAAGAATGCTGTTCATAAATGGCAGCACAACAGGTTGAATCACCAGACCGACGTACAACTGTGCCGTCAGGGTACGTGGGATAACCACGACAGTGCTCCTGCTGTCATAGGAAATTGCTCCCCAGACCATAATTCCAGGTGTAGGTCCAGTGTGTCTCGGCCGCAGACAGGTTGGTTGCAGGCGCTCACCTGGCCTCCTTCTAACCAACACACGGCCATCACTGGCACCCAGGCAGAACTGGCTTTCATCAGAAAACACAACAGATCTCCACTCCGTCCTCCAATGAGCTCTAGCTTGACACCACTGACGTCGCAAACGGCAGTGGTTTGGAGTAAGTGGAATGCATGCTACAGAGCGTCTGGCTCGGTGCTGTCCTTCAAGTAACCGATTTGTAACAGTTCGTTGTGTCACTGTGGTGGCAACTGCAGCTCGAATTGCTGCCGCAGACGCGGTACGATGCGACACGGACATACGCCGTACACGGCGGTCTTCCCTCTCAGTAGTGCCAAGTGGCCGTCCGGAACCCGGTCTTCTCGAGGCAGTACTTTCCCTTGACCACCGCTGCCGACAATCATGCACAGTGGCTACATTCCTGCCAAGTCGTTCTGCAATATTGCGGAAAGAAAATCCACCTTCTCGTAGCCCTATTACACGACATCGTTCAAATCCATGAGCTGTTGATAATGGCTTCTTCGTCTTCTTAAAGGCATTCTTGACTAACATCAACACACTACGTCGAATCTCAACGATAACTAACGCTCACGAACGTTACAGCGCGTATTTACAGCAAACCTGCTTTGCATGTTCCAAGGGGCGCTACTAGCGCCACACGTATGCGCCGAGCGCGAAATTTGCATAGACGTCATCTTACAGATGTACTCTCACCGCCTACCAACTGTCGTTTATCTGACACAACCCCTTCTTGGTGTTGAGATTTTTTTTCCGTCAGTGTAATTTCACCCACTGAAACTGCTTGATGTGTGTGAATTGGTTGGCCAACATTCAGAAGACCTATAATTTTAAAATTGTTCATGTAAGATGGTGAAAATATTTAACAGAAGACAAACTATACATTCATCTTTTTTAAATAACATTTTATTAACATTAGGGAAATATTGAGTTCATGTATATTACTCATCAATGGACATAACAACTGGTTCTAAATGACTCAGCTGCTGTTATGGAAAATTTACAATAAATGTACAATAACAAAAGATAGATATGATTTGCAACATACTAAAAATGTTCCCTTCACAATGAAACAACATAAGCAATTAAAATTCTAAATTACTCTGATTCAGAACTTATCCCTTGGCCAATGAACGCAAAGGAAAATCTAGTTATATCTGCATAACATAAAAAAATTCAACTATGCAGCACATTTTAAGCAAGTCATAATTGATAGTATGCAAAAATTAAATGTATAATTTTTATCCTGTGAACACACCTCTGTACCTATAGTCATGTATGAAAAACATTCTTCTGTGTTTGGTAGCTGTAAAAATTACTTTTACATGTGTTACAAATAATACCAAGCTCATTCAAATTACTATTTCAATATGGAAAAATATCCACAAAACTGTGTCAAAATGAAAAAATAAAAAATATACCAAAAGTACAAATCTTAGTTTATTATCAAAGTGCTAAATGTGATTTGTTATGTGTATGCATAAGTGCTCAGAAAAGAACACTGATGATAAGAATTTGAAAAAGAAAATACACTTTCTGCACCTCATTTTATCTATTTAACACTAATAATTACATTACTCAACCAAAAACCATTCAAAATAATAACAAAATTATGCTAGTATTCCGTCAATTATTTATACAAAGCTGCATGTACGAAATATTATTATCTATTATTTGATGTTTCAACTTCGTAGTATTTATGACTAGTGTAAGCATCATGCTCAATTAACATACAATTCAATCTGGAATGTCAAATTACTATTTCTAGTTCATGTTAATCAAAAAATAGCGGACAAAAAGAGTTGATGCTAAACATGTTTTGCACGGCATAACATCAAAACCTGTAAGCAATCATCAAGAAGCTTTGAACAGCATTTCACAAAAAAAAAAAAAAAAAAGGAAAGAAAGAAATAAAAGGCATAAAAATACAATGAACTGTAACATTCTGTACAAATTGTTGAGAAAATTTGTATTAACTGGAGTACCTAAACTTATTACTTTTTAACAGATAACCCACTAATTATAAAAAAAGAAATTACATTTACTTCAAATACCAAATTTGAAGTTAAAAAAAAAAAAGAAAGAAACTGGCACCAGTTCCAATTTTCTAGATTTCTTCCAGCCTTGTTTTAGTGAATTTTAAGTACAGACAATTTTCGTTTTTTTAACTTGTTTTGTAAAGTGCATTATTTTTAAGCTTACAATAATTGTTAATGAATATGTTGCCGAAAATGTTTGCACACGTAACAGACAAATTTTGAAGGGGTACACCACATGAACAGTTTTCGTCTAGGTTGTAACATTGATTTGCTAATTTCTGTAGAGCTAATACCTGCAAAATGTATCTGTGATTATGTGATTGCAAGAACTGTTATCCATTGGTTTCTGAAATAAGTGTCTGAAAGATTTTAAAAACTATAGTACTCAAAGTAACAAGGACGTCAGTAGGCCACCGTAAGGCTCCTGTAGTGCTCTGAGCTAAATAGTGTTAAATATTTTTACCAGTGCATTGAATTCCCATTGGTTCTTCACGCATTAGATATTTCATACATGTCTAACAGCTCACTAATTTATTTAAGCAGTATGTGACATAACCACTTAAGTACACTAACACCATCATAATTTCTTCAGTTATATCAACTCTGCTGGACTGCTCCAAAACATCCTCTTCATATTCAAAGCTTGAAATTGCATGTGTGTTATCAGTTTAGTTTGTTTTCAGTGATTTTATTTCAAATTCTCCACACTTGGCAGAATGCAGTTTCAATAAACTTATGAGCTTTAATTTTTTTTCCACTCTCTAACACCTGTGTTACAGATACCTTAAATTTGCCACCATTCATTTAGCGGTATTGTGCAAATCGAGCATCTAAATTGTCAGTTTGAAACTTCCCCAAAAGAATATACTTTGGATTACGCACAGTAAAGAGATATCTACATGGAAAAATTAAGGTTTTTGTCGTGTGAAGGAGAGCTACATATTTTCTCTTGTTAATTTATCATGTTGCTTCGAAGAAAAGCTACCAGAAACTTGAATATTATCCCACTTCTGAAGCCAACATATGAAATCAGCCAGGAACTTTATGTTTGCATCATTTTCAGTGCGAATAGGATGACAAAATGGATCACGTAAGTTTCTACCCTTATGAGGATGCTTCACATTCACAATTTTCCACCATTTCATAATGATGTCAAGGAATGCTACAGTTCCTGAGTAAGAGAGTTTGTAACGTATACTCTATATTCACTTTCCTTTTGATTTTACTATCTCTGGTTATTTTATTTTACTATGTAAATTATCTTCCTACTGAACGAAATATTATTTCACCGGCTGAATGAGATCTGGCAATGAGTGTAAGTCATGACGTGGTGGTAGCTAGTATATAGGCGCGTTCATCGAGACTTGTGTGTTGCGTGGGTTGGTTGGTGTGTTGGCGTTGCGAGGTGTTGTTATGAGAGAGTGTGTACAATAAGAGGAAAGTTTATTTATTATTATGTACAAGATATATGAGTGCCTTAGTTGACCAAGAGTCTTGGAAATAAACAAGTTTTCAGTAAGTTCAGTCTTTCTCAATTCATAGTTTTTGTCAGACCTCTGTCTGGCTGTTAGGTTTATGACTTTTATTACGTAATATAAATAACCAGCGTTGAGACTTTGTTTAAGTTCGTAATAAACTAGTAACAACACCCTTTCGGGAATTCATTATTTTGAAGCTTAGTGCAAGTATATCATTAGCTAGCTGGTAAGAAGAGAATCATTCATAATAATTAGCTTAGCGGAAAGCAAATAAAGCTAATTCATTATAAGTTATGTTTAACCATATAATTTTAAAAGCAATAACATTCGCTTCACGAAAGATATATATATATATATATATATATATATACAGTGACAGAAAAAAATCCCAACACCACGAAAAAATAGTTGTAGAGGAATGAAACGGCGGCAATACATTTGTATAGGTAACATATTTAATCGATTAAAGTTTCAAGATCACAGCTTAATGTAAGTGCGAGAAGAGCCATTTTAAATGTAAAATGCTGGTACATTAAAAACCGGTGTAACCGCCAGAATGTTGATTGCAAGCACGCAAACGTTCATGCATTGTGTCGTACAGGTGCTGGATGTCAGTTTGTGGTATGAAGTTCCATGCCTGTTTCACTTGGTCGGTCAATACAGGGACGGTTGATGCTGGTTGGGGGTGACGCTGGAGTTGTCGTCCAATGACGTCCCATACGTTCTCGATTGATGAAAGATATGGTGATCTGGCAGGCCACGGCAACATGTCGACACTTTGTAGAGCATGTTGGGTTACAGCAGCGGTATGCGGGCGAGCGTTATCCTATTGGAAAACACCCCCAAGAATGCTGTTCATAAATGGCAGCACAACAGGTTGAATCACCAGACTGACGTACAACTGTGCCGTCAGGGTACGTGGGATAACCACGACAGTGCTCCTGCTGTCATAGGAAATTGCTCCCCAGACCATAATTCCAGGTGTAGGTCCAGTGTGTCTCGGCCGCAGACAGGTTGGTTGCAGGCGCTCACCTGGCCTCCTTCTAACCAACACACGGCCATCACTGGCACCCAGGCAGAACTGGCTTTCATCAGAAAACACAACAGATCTCCACTCCGTCCTCCAATGAGCTCTAGCTTGACACCACTGACGTCGCAAACGGCAGTGGTTTGGAGTAAGTGGAATGCACGCTACAGAGCGTCTGGCTCGGAGCTGTCCTTCAAGTAACCGATTTTTAACAGTTCGTTGTGTCACTGTGGTGGCAACTGCAGCTCGAATTGCTGCCGCAGACGCGGTACGATGCGACACGGACATACGCCGTACACGGCGGTCTTCCCTCTCAGTAGTGCCACGTGGCCGTCCGGAACCCGGTCTTCTCGAGGCAGTACCTTCCCTTGACCACCGCTGCCGACAATCATGCACAGTGGCTACATTCCTGCCAAGTCGTTCTGCAATATTGCGGAAAGAAAATCCACCTTCTCGTAGCCCTATTAGACGACCTCGTTCAAATCCATGAGCTGTTGATAATGGCTTCTTCGTCTTCTTAAAGGCATTCTTGACTAACATCAACACACTACGTCGAATCTCAACGATAACTAACGCTCACGAACGTTACAGCGCGTATTTACAGCAAACCTGCTTTGCATGTTCCAAGGGGCGCTACTAGCGCCACACGTATGCGCCGAGCGCGAAATTTGCATAGACGTCATCTTACAGATGTACTCTCACCGCCTACCAACTGTCGTTTATCTGACACAACCCCTTCTTGGTGTTGAGATTTTTTCCGTCAGTGTAATTTCACCCACTGAAACTGCTTGATGTGTGTGAATTGGTTGGCCAACATTCAGAAGACCTATAATTTTAAAATTGTTCACGTAAGATGGTGAAAATATTTAACAGAAGACAAACTATACATTCATCTTTTTTAAATAACATTTTATTAACATTAGGGAAATATTGAGTTCATGTATATTACTCATCAATGGACATAACAACTGGTTCTAAATGACTCAGCTGCTGTTATGGAAAATTTACAATAAATGTACAATAACAAAAGATAGATATGATTTGCAACATACTAAAAATGTTCCCTTCACAATGAAACAACATAAGCAATTAAAATTCTAAATTACTCTGATTCAGAACTTATCCCTTGGCCAATGAACACAAAGGAAAATCTAGTTATATCTGCATAACATAGAAAAATTCAACTATGCAGCACATTTTAAGCATGTCATAATTGATAGTATGCAAAAATTAAATGTATAATTTTTATCCTGTGAACACACCTCTGTACCTATAGTCATGTATGAAAAACATTCTTCTGTGTTTGGTAGCTGTAAAAATTACTTTTACATGTGTTACAAATAATACCAAGCTCATTCAAATTACTATTTCAATATGGAAAAATATCCACAAAACTGTGTCAAAATGAAAAAATAAAAAATATACCAAAAGTACAAATCTTAGTTTATTATCAAAGTGCTAAATGTGATTTGTTATGTGTATGCATAAGTGCTCAGAAAAGAACACTGATGATAAGAATTTGAAAAAGAAAATACACTTTCTGCACCTCATTTTATCTATTTAACACTAATAATTACATTACTCAACCAAAAACCATTCAAAATAATAACAAAATTATGCTAGTATTCCGTCAATTATTTATACAAAGCTGCATGTACGAAATATTATTATCTATTATTTGATGTTTCAACTTCGTAGTACTTATGACTAGTGTAAACATCATGCTCAATTAACATACAATTCACTCTGGAATGTCAAATTACTATTTCTAGTTCATGTTAATCAAAAAATAGCGGACAAAAAGAGTTGATGCTAAACATGTTTTGCACGGCATAACATCAAAACCTGTAAGCAATCATCAAGAAGCTTTGAACAGCATTTCACAAAAAAAAAAAAAAAAAGGAAAGAAAGAAATAAAAGGCATAAAAATACAATGAACTGTAACATTCTGTACAAATTGTTGAGAAAATTTGTATTAACTGGAGTACCTTAACTTATTACTTTTAAACAGATAATCCACTAATTATAAAAAAAGAAATTACATTTACTTCAAATACCAAATTTGAAGTTAAAAAAAAAAAAAGAAAGAAACTGGCACCAGTTCCAATTTTCTAGATTTCTTCCAGCCTTGTTTTAGTGAATTTTAAGTACAGACAATTTTCGTTTTTTTAACTTGTTTTGTAAAGTGCATTATTTTTAAGCTTACAATAATTGTTAATGAATATGTTGCTGAAAATGTTTGCACACGTAACAGACAAATTTTGAAGGGGTACACCACATGAACAGTTTTCGTCTAGGTTGTAACATTGATTTGCTAATTTCTGTAGAGCTAATACCTGCAAAATGTCTCTGTGATTATGTGATTGCAAGAACTGTTATCCAAATGTTTCTGAAATAAGTGTCTGAAAGATTTTAAAAACTATAGTACTCAAAGTAACAAGGACGTCAGTAGGCCACCGTAAGGCTCCTGTAGTGCTCTGAGCTAAATAGTGTTAAATATTTTTACCAGTGCATTGAATTCCCATTGGTTCTTCACGCATTAGATATTGCATACATGTCTAACAGCTCACTAATTTATTTAATCAGTATGTGACATAACAACTTAAGTACACTAACACCATCATAATTTCTTCAGTTATATCAACTCTGCTGGACTGCTCCAAAACATCCTCTTCATATTCAAAGCTTGAAATTGCATGTGTGTTATCAGTTTAGTTTGTTTTCAGTGATTTTATTTCAAATTCTCCACACTTGGCAGAATGCAGTTTCAATAAACTTATGAGCTTTAATTTTTTTCCACTCTCTAACACCTGTGTTACAGATACCTTAAAATTGCCACCATTCATTTAGCGGTATTGTGCAAATCGAGCATCTAAATTGTCAGTTTGAAACTTCCCCAAAAGAATATACTTTGGATTACGCACAATAAAGAGATATCTACATAGAAAAATTAAGGTTTTCGTCGTGTGAAGGAGAGCTACATATTTTCTCTTGTTAATTTATCATGTTGCTTCGAAGAAAAGCTACCAGAAACTTGAATATTATCCCACTTCTGAAGCCAACATATGAAATCAGCCAGGAACTTTATGTTTGCATCATTTTCAGTGCGAATAGGATGACAAAATGGATCACGTAAGTTTCTACCCTTATGAGGATGCTTCACATTCACAATTTTCCACCATTTTATAATGATGTCAAGGAATGCTGCAGTTCCTGAGTAAGAGAGTTATGTTTAACCATATAATTTTTAAAGCAATAACATTCGCTTCATGAAAGATATAATATATATATATATATATATATATATATACAGTGACAGAAAAAAAATCCCAACACCACGAAAAAATAGTTGTAGAGGAATGAAACGGCGGCAATACATTTGTATAGGTAACATATTTAATCGATTAAAGTTTCAAGATCACAGCTTAATGTAAGTGCGAGAAGAGCCATTTTAAATGTAAAATGCTGGTACATTAAAAACCGGTGTAACCACCAGAATGTTGATTGCAAGCACGCAAACGTTCATGCATTGTGTCGTACAGGTGCTGGATGTCAGTTTGTGGTAAGAAGTTCCATGCCTGTTTCACTTGGTCGGTCAATACAGGGACGGTTGATGCTGGTTGGGGGTGACGCTGGAGTTGTCCGCCAACGACGTCCCATACGTTCTCGATTGATGAAAGATATGGTGATCTGGCAGGCCACGGCAACATGTCGACACTTTGTAGAGCATGTTGGGTTACAACAGCGGTATGCGGGCGAGCGTTATCCTGTTGGAAAACACCCCCAAGAATGCTGTTCATAAATGGCAGCACAACAGGTTGAATCACCAGACCGACGTACAACTGTGCCGTCAGGGTACGTGGGATAACCACGACAGTGCTCCTGCTGTCATAGGAAATTGCTCCCCAGACCATAATTCCAGGTGTAGGTCCAGTGTGTCTCGGCCGCAGACAGGTTGGTTGCAGGCGCTCACCTGGCCTCCTTCTAACCAACACACGGCCATCACTGGCACCCAGGCAGAACTGGCTTTCATCAGAAAACACAACAGATCTCCACTCCGTCCTCCAATGAGCTCTAGCTTGACACCACTGACGTCGCAAACGGCAGTGGTTTGGAGTAAGTGGAATGCATGCTACAGAGCGTCTGGCTCGGTGCTGTCCTTCAAGTAACCGATTTGTAACAGTTCGTTGTGTCACTGTGGTGGCAACTGCAGCTCTAATTGCTGCCGCAGACGCGGTACGATGCGACACGGACATACGCCGTACACGGCGGTCTTCCCTCTCAGTAGTGCCAAGTGGCCGTCCGGAACCCGGTCTTCTCGAGGCAGTACTTTCCCTTGACCACCGCTGCCGACAATCATGCACAGTGGCTACATTCCTGCCAAGTCGTTCTGCAATATTGCGGAAAGAAAATCCACCTTCTCGTAGCCCTATTACACGACATCGTTCAAATCCATGAGCTGTTGATAATGGCTTCTTCGTCTTCTTAAAGGCATTCTTGACTAACATCAACACACTACGTCGAATCTCAACGATAACTAACGCTCACGAACGTTACAGCGCGTATTTACAGCAAACCTGCTTTGCATGTTCCAAGGGGCGCTACTAGCGCCACACGTATGCGCCGAGCGCGAAATTTGCATAGACGTCATCTTACAGATGTACTCTCACCGCCTACCAACTGTCGTTTATCTGACACAACCCCTTCTTGGTGTTGAGATTTTTTTCCGTCAGTGTAATTTCACCCACTGAAACTGCTTGATGTGTGTGAATTGGTTGGCCAACATTCAGAAGACCTATAATTTTAAAATTGTTCATGTAAGATGGTGAAAATATTTAACAGAAGACAAACTATACATTCATCTTTTTTAAATAACATTTTATTAACATTAGGGAAATATTGAGTTCATGTATATTACTCATCAATGGACATAACAACTGGTTCTAAATGACTCAGCTGCTGTTATGGAAAATTTACAATAAATGTACAATAACAAAAGATAGATATGATTTGCAACATACTAAAAATGTTCCCTTCACAATGAAACAACATAAGCAATTAAAATTCTAAATTACTCTGATTCAGAACTTATCCCTTGGCCAATGAACACAAAGGAAAATCTAGTTATATCTGCATAACATAAAAAAATTCAACTATGCAGCACATTTTAAGCAAGTCATAATTGATAGTATGCAAAAATTAAATGTATAATTTTTATCCTGTGAACACACCTCTGTACCTATAGTCATGTATGAAAAACATTCTTCTGTGTTTGGTAGCTGTATAAATTACTTTTACATGTGTTACAAATAATACCAAGCTCATTCAAATTACTATTTCAATATGGAAAAATATCCACAAAACTGTGTCAAAATGAAAAAATAAAAAATATACCAAAACTACAAATCTTAGTTTATTATCAAAGTGCTAAATGTGATTTGTTATGTGTATGCATAAGTGCTCAGAAAAGAACACTGATGATAAGAATTTGAAAAAGAAAATACACTTTCTGCACCTCATTTTATCTATTTAACACTAATAATTACATTACTCAACCAAAAACCATTCAAAATAATAACAAAATTATGCTAGTATTCCGTCAATTATTTATACAAAGCTGCATGTACGAAATATTATTATCTATTATTTGATGTTTCAACTTCGTAGTATTTATGACTAGTGTAAACATCATGCTCAATTAACATACAATTCACTCGGGAATGTCAAATTACTATTTCTAGTTCATGTCAATCAAAAAACAGCGGACAAAAAGAGTTGATGCTAAACATGTTTTGCACGGCATAACATCAAAACCTGTGCGCAATCATCAAGAAGCTTTGAACAGCATTTCACAAAAAAAAAAAAAAAAAAAAAAAGGAAAGAAAGAAATAAAAGGCATAAAAATACAATGAACTGTAACATTCTGTGCAATCTGTTGCGAAAATTTGTATTAACTGGAGTACCTAAACTTATTACTTTTTAACAGATAATCCACAAATTATAAAAAAAGAAATTACATTTACTTCAAATACCAAATTTGAAGTCAAAAAAAAAAAAAAAAAAAAGAAAGAAACTGGCACCAGTTCCAATTTTCTAGATTTCTTCCAGCCTTGTTTTAGTGAATTTTAAGTACAGACAATTTTCGTTTTTTTAACTTGTTTTGTAAAGTGCATTATTTTTAAGCTTACAATAATTGTTAATGAATATGTTGCTGAAAATGTTTGCACACGTAACAGACAAATTTTGAAGGGGTACACCACATGAACAGTTTTCGTCTAGGTTGTAACATTGATTTGCTAATTTCTGTAGAGCTAATACCTGCAAAATGTATCTGTGATTATGTGATTGCAAGAACTGTTATCCATTGGTTTCTGAAATAAGTGTCTGAAAGATTTTAAAAACTATAGTACTCAAAGTAACAAGGACGTCAGTAGGCCACCGTAAGGCTCCTGTAGTGCTCTGAGCTAAATAGTGTTAAATATTTTTACCAGTGCATTGAATTCAGATTGGTTCTTCACGCATTAGATATTGCATACATGTCTAACAGCTCACTAATTTATTTAAGCAGTATGTGACATAACCACTTAAGTACACTAACACCATCATAATTTCTTCAGTTATATCAACTCTGCTGGACTGCTCCAAAACATCCTCTTCATATTCAAAGCTTGAAATTGCATGTGTGTTATCAGTTTAGTTTGTTTTCAGTGATTTTATTTCAAATTCTCCGCACTTGGCAGAATGCAGTTTCAATAAACTTATGAGCTTTAATTTTTTTCCGCTCTCTAACACCTGTCTGTGTTACAGATACCTTAAAATTGCCACCATTCATTTAGCGGTATTGTGCAAATCGAGCATCTAAATTGTCAGTTTGAAACTTCCCCAAAAGAATATACTTTGGATTACGCACAGTAAAGAGATATCTACATAGAAAAATTAAGGTTTTTGTCGTGTGAAGGAGAGCTACATATTTTCTCTTGTTAATTTATCATGTTGCTTCGAAGAAAAGCTACCAGAAACTTGAATATTATCCCACTTCTGAAGCCAACATATGAAATCAGCCAGGAACGTTATGTTTTCATCATTTTCAGTGCGAATAGGATGACAAAATGGATCACGTAAGTTTCTACCCTTATGAGGATGCTTCACATTCACAATTTTCCACCATTTCATAATGATGTCAAGGAATGCTGCAGTTCCTGAGTAAGAGAGTTATGTTTAACCATATAATTTTTAAAGCAATAACATTCGCTTCATGAAAGATATATATATATATATATATATATATATACAGTGACAGAAAAAAATCCCAACACCACGAAAAAATAGTTGTAGAGGAATGAAATGGCGGCAATACATTTGTATAGGTAACATATTTAATCGATTAAAGTTTCAAGATCACAGCTTAATGTAAGTGCGAGAAGAGCCATTTTAAATGTAAAATGCTGGTACATTTAAAACCGGTGTAACCGCCAGAATGTTGATTGCAAGCACGCAAACGTTCATGCATTGTGTCGTACAGGTGCTGGATGTCAGTTTGTGGTATGAAGTTCCATGCCTGTTTCACTTGGTCGGTCAATACAAGGACGGTTGATGCTGGTTGGGGGTGACGCTGGAGTTGTCGTCCAACGACGTCCCATACGTTCTCGATTGATGAAAGATCTGGTGATCTGGCAGGCCACGGCAACATGTCGACACTTTGTAGAGCATGTTGTGTTACAGCAGCGGTATGCGGGCGAGCGTTATCCTGTTGGAAAACACCCCCAAGAATGCTGTTCATAAATGGCAGCACAACAGGTTGAATCACCAGACCGACGTACAACTGTGCCGTCAGGGTACGTGGGATAACCACGACAGTGCTCCTGCTGTCATAGGAAATTGCTTCCCAGACCATAATTCCAGGTGTAGGTCCAGTGTGTCTCGGCCGCAGACAGGTTGGTTGCAGGCGTTCACCTGGCCTCCTTCTAACCAACACACGGCCATCACTGGCACCCAGGCAGAACTGGCATTCACCAGAAAACACAACAGATCTCCACTCAGTCCTCCAATGAGCTCTAGCTTGACACCACGGACGTCGCAAACGGCAGTGGTTTGGAGTAAGTGGAATGCATGCTACAGAGCGTCTGGCTCGGTGCTGTCCTTCAAGTAACCGATTTGTAACAGTTCGTTGTGTCACTGTGGTGGCAACTGCAGCTCGAATCGCTGCCGCAGACGCGGTACGATGCGTCACGGCCATACGCCGTACACGGCGGTCTTCCCTCTCAGTAGTGCCAAGTGGCCGTCCGGAACCCGGTCTTCTCGAGGCAGTACCTTCCCTTGACCACCGCTGCCGACAATCATGCACAGTGGCTACATTCCTGCCAAGTCGTTCTGCAATATTGCGGAAAGAAAATCCACCTTCTCGTAGCCCTATTACACGACCTCGTTCAAATCCATGAGCTGTTGATAATGGCTTCTTCGTCTTCTTAAAGGCATTCTTGACTAACATCAACACACTACGTCGAATCTCAACGATAACTAACGCTCACGAACGTTACAGCGCGTATTTACAGGAAACCTGCTTTGCATGTTCCAAGGGGCGCTACTAGCGCCACACGTATGCGCCGAACGCGAAATTTGCATAGACGTCATCTTACAGATGTACTCTCACCGCCTACCAACTGTCGTTTATCTGACACAGCCCCTTCTTGGTGTTGAGATTTTTTTCCGTGAGTGTAATTTCACCCACTGAAACTGCTTGATGTGTGTGAATTGGTTGGCCAACATTCAGAAGACCTATAATTTTAAAATTGTTCATGTAAGATGGTGAAAATATTTAACAGAAGACAAACTATACATTCATCTTTTTTAAATAACATTTTATTAATATTAGGGAAATATTGAGTTCATGTATATTACTCATCAATGGACATAACAACTGGTTCTAAATGACTCAGCTGCTGTTATGGAAAATTTACAATAAATGTACAATAACAAAAGATAGATATGATTTGCAACATACTAAAAATGTTCCCTTCACAATGAAACAACATAAGCAATTAAAATTCTAAATTACTCTGATTCAGAACTTATCCCTTGGCCAATGAACACAAAGGAAAATCTAGTTATATCTGCATAACATAAAAAAATTCAACTATGCAGCACATTTTAAGCAAGTCATAATTGATAGTATGCAAAAATTAAATGTATAATTTTTATCCTGTGAACACACCTCTGTACCTATAGTCATGTATGAAAAACATTCTTCTGTGTTTGGTAGCTGTAAAAATTACTTTTACATGTGTTACAAATAATACCAAGCTCATTCAAATTACTATTTCAATATGGAAAAATATCCACAAAACTGTGTCAAAATGAAAAAATAAAAAATATACCAAAAGTACAAATCTTAGTTTATTATCAAAGTGCTAAATGTGATTTGTTATGTGTATGCATAAGTGCTCAGAAAAGAACACTGATGATAAGAATTTGAAAAAGAAAATACACTTTCTGCACCTCATTTTATCTATTTAACACTAATAATTACATTACTCAACCAAAAACCATTCAAAATAATAACAAAATTATGCTAGTATTCCGTCAATTATTTATACAAAGCTGCATGTACGAAATATTATTATCTATTATTTGATGTTTCAACTTCGTAGTATTTGTGACTAGTGTAAACATCATGCTCAATTAACATACAATTCACTCTGGAATGTCAAATTACTATTTCTAGTTCATGTCAATCAAAAAATAGCGGACAAAAAGAGTTGATGCTAAACATGTTTTGCACGGCATAACATCAAAACCTGTAAGCAATCATCAAGAAGCTTTGAACAGCATTTCACAAAAAAAAAAAAAAAGGAAAGAAATAAATAAAAGGCATAAAAATACAATGAACTGTAACATTCTGCACAAATTGTTGAGAAAATTTGTATTAACTGGAGTACCTAAACTTATTACTTTTTAACAGATAATCCACAAATTATGAAAAAAGAAATTACATTTACTTCAAATACCAAATTTGAAGTTAAAAAAAAAAAGAAAGAAACTGGCACCAGTTCCAATTTTCTAGATTTCTTCCAGCCTTGTTTTAGTGAATTTTAAGTACAGACAATTTTCGTTTTTTTAACTTGTTTTGTAAAGTGCATTATTTTTAAGCTTACAATAATTGTTAATGAATATGTTGCTGAAAATGTTTGCACACGTAACAGACAAATTTTGAAGGGGTACACCACATGAACAGTTTTCGTCTAGGTTGTAACATTGATTTGCTAATTTCTGTAGAGCTAATACCTGCAAAATGTCTCTGTGATTATGTGATTGCAAGAACTGTTATCCAAATGTTTCTGAAATAAGTGTCTGAAAGATTTTAAAAACTATAGTACTCAAAGTAACAAGGACGTCAGTAGGCCACCGTAAGGCTCCTGTAGTGCTCTGAGCTAAATAGTGTTAAATATTTTTACCAGTGCATTGAATTCCCATTGGTTCTTCACGCATTAGATATTGCATACATGTCTAACAGCTCACTAATTTATTTAAGCAGTATGTGACATAACCACTTAAGTACACTAACACCATCATAATTTCTTCAGTTATATCAACTCTGCTGGACTGCTCCAAAACATCCTCTTCATATTCAAAGCTTGAAATTGCATGTGTGTTATCAGTTTAGTTTGTTTTCAGTGATTTTATTTCAAATTCTCCACACTTGGCAGAATGCAGTTTCAATAAACTTATGAGCTTTAATTTTTTTCCGCTCTCTAACACCTGTCTGTGTTACAGATACCTTAAAATTGCCACCATTCATTTAGCGGTATTGTGCAAATCGAGCATCTAAATTGTCAGTTTGAAACTTCCCCAAAAGAATATACTTTGGATTACGCACAGTAAAGAGATATCTACATAGAAAAATTAAGGTTTTCGTCGTGTGAAGGAGAGCTACATATTTTCTCTTGTTAATTTATCATGTTGCTTCGAAGAAAAGCTACCAGAAACTTGAATATTATCCCACTTCTGAAGCCAACATATGAAATCAGCCAGGAACTTTATGTTTGCATCATTTTCAGTGCGAATAGGATGACAAAATATATCACGTAAGTTTCTACCCTTATGAGGATGCTTCACATTCACAATTTTCCACCATTTTATAATGATGTCAAGGAATGCTGCAGTTCCTGAGTAAGAGAGTTATGTTTAACCATATAATTTTTAAAGCAATAACATTCGCTTCATGAAAGATATATATATATATATATATATATACAGTGACAGAAAAAAATCCCAACACCACGAAAAAATAGTTGTAGAGGAATGAAATGGCGGCAATACATTTGTATAGGTAACATATTTAATCGATTAAAGTTTCAAGATCACAGCTTAATGTAAGTGCGAGAAGAGCCATTTTAAATGTAAAATGCTGGTACATTAAAAACCGGTGTAACCGCCAGAATGTTGATTGCAAGCACGCAAACGTTCATGCATTGTGTCGTACAGGTGCTGGATGTCAGTTTGTGGTAAGAAGTTCCATGCCTGTTTCACTTGGTCGGTCAATACAGGGACGGTTGATGCTGGTTGGGGGTGACGCTGGAGTTGTCGTCTAACGACGTTCCATACGTTCTCGATTGATGAAAGATCTGGTGATCTGGCAGGCCACGGCAACATGTCGACACTTTGTAGAGCATGTTGGGTTACAACAGCGGTATGCGGGCGAGCGTTATCCTGTTGGAAAACACCCCCAAGAATGCTGTTCATAAATGGCAGCACAACAGGTTGAATCACCAGACCGACGTACAATTGTACCGTCAGGGTAGGTGGGATAACCACGACAGTGCTCCTGCTGTCATAGGAATTTGCTCCCCAGACCATAATTCCAGGTGTAGGTCCAGTGTGTCTCGGCCGCAGACAGGTTGGTTGCAGGCGTTCACCTGGCCTCCTTCTAACCAACACACGGCCATCACTGGCACCCAGGCAGAACTGGCTTTCATCAGAAAACACAACAGATCTCCACTCCGTCCTCCAATGAGCTCTAGCTTGACACCACGGACGTCGCAAACGGCAGTGGTTTGGAGTAAGTGGAATGCATGCTACAGAGCGTCTGGCTCGGTGCTGTCCTTCAAGTAACCGATTTGTAACAGTTCGTTGTGTCACTGTGGTGGCAACTGCAGCTCGAATCGCTGCCGCAGACGCGGTACGATGCGTCACGGCCATACGCCGTACACGGCGGTCTTCCCTCTCAGTAGTGCCACGTGGCCTTCCGGAACCCGGTCTTCTCGAGGCAGTACCTTCCCTTGACCACCGCTGCCGACAATCATGCACAGTGGCTACATTCCTGCCAAGTCGTTCTGCAATATTGCGGAAAGAAAATCCACCTTCTCGTAGCCCTATTAGACGACCTCGTTCAAATCCATGAGCTGTTGATAATGGCTTCTTCGTCTTCTTAAAGGCATTCTTGACTAACATCAACACACTACGTCGAATCTCAACGATAACTAACGCTCACGAACGTTACAGCGCGTATTTACAGCAAACCTGCTTTGCATGTTCCAAGGGGCGCTACTAGCGCCACACGTATGCGCCGAACGCGAAATTTGCATAGACGTCATCTTACAGATGTACTCTCACCGCCTACCAACTGTCGTTTATCTGACACAGCCCCTTCTTGGTGTTGAGATTTTTTTCCGTGAGTGTAATTTCACACACTAAAACTGCTTGATGTGTGTGAATTGGTTGGCCAACATTCAGAAGACCTATAATTTTAAAATTGTTCATGTAAGATGGTGAAAATATTTAACAGAAGACAAACTATACATTCATCTTTTTTAAATAACATTTTATTAATATTAGGGAAATATTGAGTTCATGTATATTACTCATCAATGGACATAACAACTGGTTCTAAATGACTCAGCTGCTGTTATGGAAAATTTACAATAAATGTACAATAACAAAAGATAGATATGATTTGCAACATACTAAAAATGTTCCCTTCACAATGAAACAACATAAGCAATTAAAATTCTAAATTACTCTGATTCAGAACTTATCCCTTGGCCAATGAACACAAAGGAAAATCTAGTTATATCTGCATAACATAAAAAAATTCAACTATGCAGCACATTTTAAGCAAGTCATAATTGATAGTATGCAAAAATTAAATGTATAATTTTTATCCTGTGAACACACCTCTGTACCTATAGTCATGTATGAAAAACATTCTTCTGTGTTTGGTAGCTGTAAAAATTACTTTTACATGTGTTACAAATAATACCAAGCTCATTCAAATTACTATTTCAATATGGAAAAATATCCACAAAACTGTGTCAAAATGAAAAAATAAAAAATATACCAAAAGTACAAATCTTAGTTTATTATCAAAGTGCTAAATGTGATTTGTTATGTGTATGCATAAGTGCTCAGAAAAGAACACTGATGATAAGAATTTGAAAAAGAAAATACACTTTCTGCACCTCATTTTATCTATTTAACACTAATAATTACATTACTCAACCAAAAACCATTCAAAATAATAACAAAATTATGCTAGTATTCCGTCAATTATTTATACAAAGCTGCATGTACGAAATATTATTATCTATTATTTGATGTTTCAACTTCGTAGTATTTGTGACTAGTGTAAACATCATGCTCAATTAACATACAATTCACTCTGGAATGTCAAATTACTATTTCTAGTTCATGTCAATCAAAAAATAGCGGACAAAAAGAGTTGATGCTAAACATGTTTTGCACGGCATAACATCAAAACCTGTAAGCAATCATCAAGAAGCTTTGAACAGCATTTCACAAAAAAAAAAAAAAAAAAAAGGAAAGAAATAAATAAAAGGCATAAAAATACAATGAACTGTAACATTCTGCACAAATTGTTGAGAAAATTTGTATTAACTGGAGTACCTAAACTTATTACTTTTTAACAGATAATCCACAAATTATGAAAAAAGAAATTACATTTACTTCAAATACCAAATTTGAAGTAAAAAAAAAAAAGAAAGAAACTGGCACCAGTTCCAATTTTCTAGATTTCTTCCAGCCTTGTTTTAGTGAATTTTAAGTACAGACAATTTTCGTTTTTTTAACTTGTTTTGTAAAGTGCATTATTTTTAAGCTTACAATAATTGTTAATGAATATGTTGCTGAAAATGTTTGCACACGTAACAGACAAATTTTGAAGGGGTACACCACATGAACAGTTTTCGTCTAGGTTGTAACATTGATTTGCTAATTTCTGTAGAGCTAATACCTGCAAAATGTCTCTGTGATTATGTGATTGCAAGAACTGTTATCCAAATGTTTCTGAAATAAGTGTCTGAAAGATTTTAAAAACTATAGTACTCAAAGTAACAAGGACGTCAGTAGGCCACCGTAAGGCTCCTGTAGTGCTCTGAGCTAAATAGTGTTAAATATTTTTACCAGTGCATTGAATTCCCATTGGTTCTTCACGCATTAGATATTGCATACATGTCTAACAGCTCACTAATTTATTTAAGCAGTATGTGACATAACCACTTAAGTACACTAACACCATCATAATTTCTTCAGTTATATCAACTCTGCTGGACTGCTCCAAAACATCCTCTTCATATTCAAAGCTTGAAATTGCATGTGTGTTATCAGTTTAGTTTGTTTTCAGTGATTTTATTTCAAATTCTCCACACTTGGCAGAATGCAGTTTCAATAAACTTATGAGCTTTAATTTTTTTCCGCTCTCTAACACCTGTCTGTGTTACAGATACCTTAAAATTGCCACCATTCATTTAGCGGTATTGTGCAAATCGAGCATCTAAATTGTCAGTTTGAAACTTCCCCAAAAGAATATACTTTGGATTACGCACAGTAAAGAGATATCTACATAGAAAAATTAAGGTTTTCGTCGTGTGAAGGAGAGCTACATATTTTCTCTTGTTAATTTATCATGTTGCTTCGAAGAAAAGCTACCAGAAACTTGAATATTATCCCACTTCTGAAGCCAACATATGAAATCAGCCAGGAACTTTATGTTTGCATCATTTTCAGTGCGAATAGGATGACAAAATATATCACGTAAGTTTCTACCCTTATGAGGATGCTTCACATTCACAATTTTCCACCATTTTATAATGATGTCAAGGAATGCTGCAGTTCCTGAGTAAGAGAGTTATGTTTAACCATATAATTTTTAAAGCAATAACATTCGCTTCATGAAAGATATATATATATATATATATATATACAGTGACAGAAAAAAATCCCAACACCACGAAAAAATAGTTGTAGAGGAATGAAATGGCGGCAATACATTTGTATAGGTAACATATTTAATCGATTAAAGTTTCAAGATCACAGCTTAATGTAAGTGCGAGAAGAGCCATTTTAAATGTAAAATGCTGGTACATTAAAAACCGGTGTAACCGCCAGAATGTTGATTGCAAGCACGCAAACGTTCATGCATTGTGTCGTACAGGTGCTGGATGTCAGTTTGTGGTAAGAAGTTCCATGCCTGTTTCACTTGGTCGGTCAATACAGGGACGGTTGATGCTGGTTGGGGGTGACGCTGGAGTTGTCGTCTAACGACGTTCCATACGTTCTCGATTGATGAAAGATCTGGTGATCTGGCAGGCCACGGCAACATGTCGACACTTTGTAGAGCATGTTGGGTTACAACAGCGGTATGCGGGCGAGCGTTATCCTGTTGGAAAACACCCCCAAGAATGCTGTTCATAAATGGCAGCACAACAGGTTGAATCACCAGACCGACGTACAATTGTACCGTCAGGGTAGGTGGGATAACCACGACAGTGCTCCTGCTGTCATAGGAATTTGCTCCCCAGACCATAATTCCAGGTGTAGGTCCAGTGTGTCTCGGCCGCAGACAGGTTGGTTGCAGGCGTTCACCTGGCCTCCTTCTAACCAACACACGGCCATCACTGGCACCCAGGCAGAACTGGCTTTCATCAGAAAACACAACAGATCTCCACTCCGTCCTCCAATGAGCTCTAGCTTGACACCACGGACGTCGCAAACGGCAGTGGTTTGGAGTAAGTGGAATGCATGCTACAGAGCGTCTGGCTCGGTGCTGTCCTTCAAGTAACCGATTTGTAACAGTTCGTTGTGTCACTGTGGTGGCAACTGCAGCTCGAATCGCTGCCGCAGACGCGGTACGATGCGTCACGGCCATACGCCGTACACGGCGGTCTTCCCTCTCAGTAGTGCCACGTGGCCTTCCGGAACCCGGTCTTCTCGAGGCAGTACCTTCCCTTGACCACCGCTGCCGACAATCATGCACAGTGGCTACATTCCTGCCAAGTCGTTCTGCAATATTGCGGAAAGAAAATCCACCTTCTCGTAGCCCTATTAGACGACCTCGTTCAAATCCATGAGCTGTTGATAATGGCTTCTTCGTCTTCTTAAAGGCATTCTTGACTAACATCAACACACTACGTCGAATCTCAACGATAACTAACGCTCACGAACGTTACAGCGCGTATTTACAGCAAACCTGCTTTGCATGTTCCAAGGGGCGCTACTAGCGCCACACGTATGCGCCGAACGCGAAATTTGCATAGACGTCATCTTACAGATGTACTCTCACCGCCTACCAACTGTCGTTTATCTGACACAGCCCCTTCTTGGTGTTGAGATTTTTTTTTCCGTGAGTGTAATTTCACACACTAAAACTGCTTGATGTGTGTGAATTGGTTGGCCAACATTCAGAAGACCTATAATTTTAAAATTGTTCATGTAAGATGGTGAAAATATTTAACAGAAGACAAACTATACATTCATCTTTTTTAAATAACATTTTATTAATATTAGGGAAATATTGAGTTCATGTATATTACTCATCAATGGACATAACAACTGGTTCTAAATGACTCAGCTGCTGTTATGGAAAATTTACAATAAATGTACAATAACAAAAGATAGATATGATTTGCAACATACTAAAAATGTTCCCTTCACAATGAAACAACATAAGCAATTAAAATTCTAAATTACTCTGATTCAGAACTTATCCCTTGGCCAATGAACACAAAGGAAAATCTAGTTATATCTGCATAACATAAAAAAATTCAACTATGCAGCACATTTTAAGCAAGTCATAATTGATAGTATGCAAAAATTAAATGTATAATTTTTATCCTGTGAACACACCTCTGTACCTATAGTCATGTATGAAAAACATTCTTCTGTGTTTGGTAGCTGTAAAAATTACTTTTACATGTGTTACAAATAATACCAAGCTCATTCAAATTACTATTTCAATATGGAAAAATATCCACAAAACTGTGTCAAAATGAAAAAATAAAAAATATACCAAAAGTACAAATCTTAGTTTATTATCAAAGTGCTAAATGTGATTTGTTATGTGTATGCATAAGTGCTCAGAAAAGAACACTGATGATAAGAATTTGAAAAAGAAAATACACTTTCTGCACCTCATTTTATCTATTTAACACTAATAATTACATTACTCAACCAAAAACCATTCAAAATAATAACAAAATTATGCTAGTATTCCGTCAATTATTTATACAAAGCTGCATGTACGAAATATTATTATCTATTATTTGATGTTTCAACTTCGTAGTATTTGTGACTAGTGTAAACATCATGCTCAATTAACATACAATTCACTCTGGAATGTCAAATTACTATTTCTAGTTCATGTCAATCAAAAAATAGCGGACAAAAAGAGTTGATGCTAAACATGTTTTGCACGGCATAACATCAAAACCTGTAAGCAATCATCAAGAAGCTTTGAACAGCATTTCACAAAAAAAAAAAAAAGGAAAGAAATAAATAAAAGGCATAAAAATACAATGAACTGTAACATTCTGCACAAATTGTTGAGAAAATTTGTATTAACTGGAGTACCTAAACTTATTACTTTTTAACAGATAATCCACAAATTATGAAAAAAGAAATTACATTTACTTCAAATACCAAATTTGAAGTTAAAAAAAAAAAAAGAAAGAAACTGGCACCAGTTCCAATTTTCTAGATTTCTTCCAGCCTTGTTTTAGTGAATTTTAAGTACAGACAATTTTCGTTTTTTAACTTGTTTTGTAAAGTGCATTATTTTTAAGCTTACAATAATTGTTAATGAATATGTTGCTGAAAATGTTTGCACACGTAACAGACAAATTTTGAAGGGGTACACCACATGAACAGTTTTCGTCTAGGTTGTAACATTGATTTGCTAATTTCTGTAGAGCTAATACCTGCAAAATGTCTCTGTGATTATGTGATTGCAAGAACTGTTATCCAAATGTTTCTGAAATAAGTGTCTGAAAGATTTTAAAAACTATAGTACTCAAAGTAACAAGGACGTCAGTAGGCCACCGTAAGGCTCCTGTAGTGCTCTGAGCTAAATAGTGTTAAATATTTTTACCAGTGCATTGAATTCCCATTGGTTCTTCACGCATTAGATATTGCATACATGTCTAACAGCTCACTAATTTATTTAAGCAGTATGTGACATAACCACTTAAGTACACTAACACCATCATAATTTCTTCAGTTATATCAACTCTGCTGGACTGCTCCAAAACATCCTCTTCATATTCAAAGCTTGAAATTGCATGTGTGTTATCAGTTTAGTTTGTTTTCAGTGATTTTATTTCAAATTCTCCACACTTGGCAGAATGCAGTTTCAATAAACTTATGAGCTTTAATTTTTTTCCGCTCTCTAACACCTGTCTGTGTTACAGATACCTTAAAATTGCCACCATTCATTTAGCGGTATTGTGCAAATCGAGCATCTAAATTGTCAGTTTGAAACTTCCCCAAAAGAATATACTTTGGATTACGCACAGTAAAGAGATATCTACATAGAAAAATTAAGGTTTTCGTCGTGTGAAGGAGAGCTACATATTTTCTCTTGTTAATTTATCATGTTGCTTCGAAGAAAAGCTACCAGAAACTTGAATATTATCCCACTTCTGAAGCCAACATATGAAATCAGCCAGGAACTTTATGTTTGCATCATTTTCAGTGCGAATAGGATGACAAAATGGATCACGTAAGTTTCTACCCTTATGAGGATGCTTCACATTCACAATTTTCCACCATTTTATAATGATGTCAAGGAATGCTGCAGTTCCTGAGTAAGAGAGTTATGTTTAACCATATAATTTTTAAAGCAATAACATTCGCTTCATGAAAGATATATATATATATATATATATATACAGTGACAGAAAAAAAAATCCCAACACCACGAAAAAATAGTTGTAGAGGAATGAAATGGCGGCAATACATTTGTATAGGTAACATATTTAATCGATTAAAGTTTCAAGATCACAGCTTAATGTAAGTGCGAGAAGAGCCATTTTAAATGTAAAATGCTGGTACATTAAAAACCGGTGTAACCGCCAGAATGTTGATTGCAAGCACGCAAACGTTCATGCATTGTGTCGTACAGGTGCTGGATGTCAGTTTGTGGTAAGAAGTTCCATGCCTGTTTCACTTGGTCGGTCAATACAGGGACGGTTGATGCTGGTTGGGGGTGACGCTGGAGTTGTCGTCTAACGACGTTCCATACGTTCTCGATTGATGAAAGATCTGGTGATCTGGCAGGCCACGGCAACATGTCGACACTTTGTAGAGCATGTTGGGTTACAACAGCGGTATGCGGGCGAGCGTTATCCTGTTGGAAAACACCCCCAAGAATGCTGTTCATAAATGGCAGCACAACAGGTTGAATCACCAGACCGACGTACAATTGTACCGTCAGGGTAGGTGGGATAACCACGACAGTGCTCCTGCTGTCATAGGAATTTGCTCCCCAGACCATAATTCCAGGTGTAGGTCCAGTGTGTCTCGGCCGCAGACAGGTTGGTTGCAGGCGTTCACCTGGCCTCCTTCTAACCAACACACGGCCATCACTGGCACCCAGGCAGAACTGGCTTTCATCAGAAAACACAACAGATCTCCACTCCGTCCTCCAATGAGCTCTAGCTTGACACCACGGACGTCGCAAACGGCAGTGGTTTGGAGTAAGTGGAATGCATGCTACAGAGCGTCTGGCTCGGTGCTGTCCTTCAAGTAACCGATTTGTAACAGTTCGTTGTGTCACTGTGGTGGCAACTGCAGCTCGAATCGCTGCCGCAGACGCGGTACGATGCGTCACGGCCATACGCCGTACACGGCGGTCTTCCCTCTCAGTAGTGCCACGTGGCCTTCCGGAACCCGGTCTTCTCGAGGCAGTACCTTCCCTTGACCACCGCTGCCGACAATCATGCACAGTGGCTACATTCCTGCCAAGTCGTTCTGCAATATTGCGGAAAGAAAATCCACCTTCTCGTAGCCCTATTAGACGACCTCGTTCAAATCCATGAGCTGTTGATAATGGCTTCTTCGTCTTCTTAAAGGCATTCTTGACTAACATCAACACACTACGTCGAATCTCAACGATAACTAACGCTCACGAACGTTACAGCGCGTATTTACAGCAAACCTGCTTTGCATGTTCCAAGGGGCGCTACTAGCGCCACACGTATGCGCCGAACGCGAAATTTGCATAGACGTCATCTTACAGATGTACTCTCACCGCCTACCAACTGTCGTTTATCTGACACAGCCCCTTCTTGGTGTTGAGATTTTTTTCCGTGAGTGTAATTTCACACACTAAAACTGCTTGATGTGTGTGAATTGGTTGGCCAACATTCAGAAGACCTATAATTTTAAAATTGTTCATGTAAGATGGTGAAAATATTTAACAGAAGACAAACTATACATTCATCTTTTTTAAATAACATTTTATTAATATTAGGGAAATATTGAGTTCATGTATATTACTCATCAATGGACATAACAACTGGTTCTAAATGACTCAGCTGCTGTTATGGAAAATTTACAATAAATGTACAATAACAAAAGATAGATATGATTTGCAACATACTAAAAATGTTCCCTTCACAATGAAACAACATAAGCAATTAAAATTCTAAATTACTCTGATTCAGAACTTATCCCTTGGCCAATGAACACAAAGGAAAATCTAGTTATATCTGCATAACATAAAAAAATTCAACTATGCAGCACATTTTAAGCAAGTCATAATTGATAGTATGCAAAAATTAAATGTATAATTTTTATCCTGTGAACACACCTCTGTACCTATAGTCATGTATGAAAAACATTCTTCTGTGTTTGGTAGCTGTAAAAATTACTTTTACATGTGTTACAAATAATACCAAGCTCATTCAAATTACTATTTCAATATGGAAAAATATCCACAAAACTGTGTCAAAATGAAAAAATAAAAAATATACCAAAAGTACAAATCTTAGTTTATTATCAAAGTGCTAAATGTGATTTGTTATGTGTATGCATAAGTGCTCAGAAAAGAACACTGATGATAAGAATTTGAAAAAGAAAATACACTTTCTGCACCTCATTTTATCTATTTAACACTAATAATTACATTACTCAACCAAAAACCATTCAAAATAATAACAAAATTATGCTAGTATTCCGTCAATTATTTATACAAAGCTGCATGTACGAAATATTATTATCTATTATTTGATGTTTCAACTTCGTAGTATTTGTGACTAGTGTAAACATCATGCTCAATTAACATACAATTCACTCTGGAATGTCAAATTACTATTTCTAGTTCATGTCAATCAAAAAATAGCGGACAAAAAGAGTTGATGCTAAACATGTTTTGCACGGCATAACATCAAAACCTGTAAGCAATCATCAAGAAGCTTTGAACAGCATTTCACAAAAAAAAAAAAAAAAAAGGAAAGAAATAAATAAAAGGCATAAAAATACAATGAACTGTAACATTCTGCACAAATTGTTGAGAAAATTTGTATTAACTGGAGTACCTAAACTTATTACTTTTTAACAGATAATCCACAAATTATGAAAAAAGAAATTACATTTACTTCAAATACCAAATTTGAAGTTAAAAAAAAAAAAAAGAAAGAAACTGGCACCAGTTCCAATTTTCTAGATTTCTTCCAGCCTTGTTTTAGTGAATTTTAAGTACAGACAATTTTCGTTTTTTTAACTTGTTTTGTAAAGTGCATTATTTTTAAGCTTACAATAATTGTTAATGAATATGTTGCTGAAAATGTTTGCACACGTAACAGACAAATTTTGAAGGGGTACACCACATGAACAGTTTTCGTCTAGGTTGTAACATTGATTTGCTAATTTCTGTAGAGCTAATACCTGCAAAATGTCTCTGTTATTATGTGATTGCAAGAACTGTTATCCAAATGTTTCTGAAATAAGTGTCTGAAAGATTTTAAAAACTATAGTACTCAAAGTAACAAGGACGTCAGTAGGCCACCGTAAGGCTCCTGTAGTGCTCTGAGCTAAATAGTGTTAAATATTTTTACCAGTGCATTGAATTCCCATTGGTTCTTCACGCATTAGATATTGCATACATGTCTAACAGCTCACTAATTTATTTAAGCAGTATGTGATATAACCACTAAAGTACACTAACACCATCATAATTTCTTCAGTTATATCAACTCTGCTGGACTGCTCCAAAACATCCTCTTCATATTCAAAGCTTGAAATTGCATGTGTGTTATCAGTTTAGTTTGTTTTCAGTGATTTTATTTCAAATTCTCCACACTTGGCAGAATGCAGTTTCAATAAACTTATGAGCTTTAATTTTTTTCCACTCTCTAACACCTGTCTTACAGATACGTTAAAATTGCCACCATTCATTTAGCGGTATTGTGCAAATCGAGCCTCTAAATTGTCAGTTTGAAACTTCCCCAAAAGAATATACTTTGGATTACGCACAGTAAAGAGATATCTACATAGAAAAATTAAGGTTTTTGTCGTGTGAAGGAGAGCTGCATATTTTCTCTTGTTAATTTATCATGTTGCTTCGAAGAAAAGCTACCAGAAACTTGAATATTATCCCACTTCTGAAGCCAACATATGAAATCAGCCAGGAACTTTATGTTTGCATCATTTTCAGTGCGAATAGGATGACAAAATGGATCACGTAAGTTTCTACCCTTATGATGATGCTTCACATTCACAATTTTCCAGCATTTCATAATGATGTCAAGGAATGCTACAGTTCCTGAGTAAGAGAGTTATGTTTAACCATATAATTTTTAAAGCAATAACATTCGCTTCATGAAAGATATATATATATATATATATATATACAGTGGAAAATTGGAAAGGGAGTGAGACAAGGTGACACCATATCTCCGAAGCTCTTTAATGCCACATTGGAGGGTGTTTTTCAGTCGCTGAGCTGGGAAAACAAGGGGATAAAGATTAATGGAGATTATCTAACCCACCTTCGTTTTGCTGATGACGTAGTCATTTTTGCAACTAGCCCATCAGAGCTGCAGAGTATGCTCCAGGAACTTGCTGACAAGAGTAAAGAAGTGGGATTAAAAATGAACTTTCAGAAGACAAAAGTGATGTTCAATGCTTTTACAAGAAATGAAGATTTATCGATTGATGGAGAAAAGCTGGAGATAACAGACACGTACGTTTTATCTTGGACAGCAGATATCAAGTGAGGGTCACATTGATGAAGAAATTAATCGGCGTACAAAACTTGCCTGGAGAGCTTTTGGAAGAAACAGCATAATTTTCAAGAGCAATATGCCATTATGTCTTAAAAGAAAAGTGTTTGATCAATGCATCCTTCCAGTGCTTACGTATGGTGCAGAGACGTGGACCTTAACTAAAAGAGACATACAAAGGCTGCAGACAACTCAAAGCAGCATGGAGAGGTGCATACTTGGTGTAACAAGGAGAGATAAGAAGAGGAACTCGTGGATCCGAAAAATGACAAGAGTGGAAGACATCATGATCAGAGTTAAATCCCTGAAATGGCAATGGGCTGGACATACTGCCAGAAGGACAGATCATCGATGGACAGCCGAGATTTTAGATTGGATTCCAAGGGACAGGAAAAGACCCAGAAGAGGACCACATGGGAGATGGGTGGATGAAATTCGAAAGTATGCAGGGGTGACATGGAGGAGACTGGCACAAGACAGACCGTTGTGGAGGAAACTTGGGGAGACCTTCGTCCAGCAGTGGATTGATAATGGTTGACAATGATGATGATGATGATATACAGTGACAGAAAAAAATCCCAACACCACGAAAAAATAGTTGTAGAGGAATGAAATGGCGGCAATACATTTGTATAGGTAACATATTTAATCGATTAAAGTTTCAAGATCACAGCTTAATGTAAGCGCGAGAAGAGCCATTTTAAATGTAAAATGCTGGTACATTAAAAACCGGTGTAACCGCCAGAATGTTGAATGCAAGCACGCAAACGTTCATGCATTGTGTCGTACAGGTGCTGGATGTCATTTTGTGGTATGAAGTTCCATGCCTGTTTCACTTGGTCGGTCAATACAAGGACGGTTGATGCTGGTTGCGGGTGACGCTGGAGTTGTCGTCCAATGACGTCCCATACGTTCTCGATTGATGAAAGATCTGGTGATCTGGCAGGCCACGGCAACATGTCGACACTCTGTAGAGCATGTTGGGTTACAACAGCGGTATGCGGGCGAGCGTTATCCTGTTGGAAAAAACCCCTAGAATGCTGTTCATGAATGGCATCACAACAGGTTGAATCACGAGACCGACGTACAACTGTGCCGTCAGGGTACGTGGGATAACCACGACAGTGCTCCTGCTGTCATAGGAAATTGCTCCCCAGACCATAATTCCAGGTGTAGGTCCAATGTGTCTCGGCCGCATCAGAAAACACAACAGATATCCTCTCCGTCCTCCAATGAGCTCTAGCTTGACACCACTGACGTCGCATACGGCAGTGGTTTGGAGTAAGTGGAATGCACGCTACAGGGCGTCTGGCTCGGAGCTGTCCTTCAAGTAACCGATTTGTAACAGTTCCTTGTGTCACTGTGGTGGCAACTGCAGCTCGAATTGCTGCCGAAGACGCGGTACGATGCGCCAGGGCCATACGCCGTACACGGCGGTCTTCCCTCTCAGTAGTGCCACGTGGTCGGCCGGAACCCGGTCTTCTTGAGGCAGTACCTTCCCTTCTCCACCGCTGCCAACAATCATGCACAGTGGCTATATTCCTGCCAAGTCGTTCTGCAATATTGCGGAAAGAAAACCACCTTCTCGTAGCCCTATTACACGACATCGTTCAAACTCCGTGAGCTGTTGATAATGGCTTCTTCGTCTTCTTAAAGGCATTCTTGACTAACATCAACACACTACGTCGAATCTCAACGATAACTAACGCTCACGAACGTTACAGCGCGTATTTACAGCAAACCTGCTTTGCATGTTCCGAGGGGCGCTACTAGCGCCACACGTATGCACCGAACGCGAAATTTGCATAGACGTCATCTCACAGATGTACTCTCACCACCTACCAACTGTCGTTTATCTAACACAACCCGTTCTTCGTGTTGGGATTTTTTTCGTCAGTGTTTATGAAGAAAGTAATCGGCGTATGAAACATGGTTTGATGCATTATTTCTTAAAAGAAAAGTGTTAAATCAGTACATCCTTCCAGTTGTTACGCAGAGCACCTTTTTTTGGACCTTAACCAAAAAAAGGTATACCGAGGTTGCATACAACTGAAAGAATCATGTTTGATTTAACCAGGAACAGGGAAAATACAAAGAGGAACCCGTGGATCGGGAAAAAATTACAAGTGTAGAAGTCATCAATGTCAGTATCCCTGAAATTGCAACGAGATGGACATATTGCCAGAAGAAAGAGCTAGCGATGGAGAATTGAAATATTAAGGTGGATAGCAAGGGGAGAACCCCCCCCAAAGATGACATGTGGGAGATGGGTGGATGAAATTTGGAAGCAAGAAGGAAACTAGCTCAAGGCAGACTGTTGTGGAAGAAACTTGGAAACTCATCCAGCAGTGGATTGAGATAGTGGCTGTAAATGACATAAATGTATATACTGTAAGAGCAACACACACTCAATTAAGGGAACCAGTTTTAAAGGTATAAAAAAATAATGCGTGTGACAGCGGACACACACTTAACGTCATATACGCGTTTTCAGGTGTCAATTGTGACACCCAGAAATATAATACATATTCCTTTTTGGAATTTTGACTTGACACCAACCACTGCAACTCAGACAGTGATGAAAAACATTTTGCGGAATTTTGAAAGGTGTGCCACAATTTCGCAATGAGTTGTTACTGCGATACTCGCACACAGGCATTCTCTTTAATAAATACGAATTGCAAACATGTTCAATCCTGTTTTAATTTTTAATCCATGATTACAATTTAGTGTAGAACAATTTGTTTTCAAAATTTACCAACTTCATAAATTTTTTAAACAATTGTATTTGATTAAATGTTGTGTTCAAAGTAAATAAGTATAAAGCACTAAATCAACTGAAATGTGCAGCTTATATTGAGGGCGGGGAGGTATGCAGCAGAAAAGTAAAATGTAGCCAATGAAGCAACTTCAATGTTTTTTTATGAATAAAAATTTATACGAGTTTAAAAGTGAAATTTTCGCTGTGCCTGGTAAGTGAAAATATTAATTTTGTGCAAGTATTTTTTGCTGCAGAAGTTAGTCTTTTTTTTTTCAATTTATCCATTACTGAATTTCATTCGTATTCGCAATTTGTTCACATGCCCATTTTGATCAGAAGAGAAAACATAAGTGAAACTTTTTTGCAAAAATCTCGGCAACTGAGTTATTAGGAAACATGAATCTTCTCCAGTTGTTAGAATTATCATGTTGAATAAAAGCAGGAACAAACTAAAAATTTAATGCATTGCCGCGGTAAGGCCCTGCGATGCATTCGCAGCCAACTAGAGACTGTATTGTAGCTACGTCACTGGCGAACAACTCCGAGGACCATTCATATCTGCTGTACGAGCGAGAGCTCCAATCAAAGCAGCCCCCAGGAACGTTTTATTCAAAGAAAACGATTTGATGTGGAAATAGGCAGAGTTTTCCACATGAGTTGGTTTTAATAGTAGTCAGAGCAGCCCGCCAGCGTTCCTTTCGTTCCCAGTGGCGTTATGTAGGAAAAACTTCCAGCTGAGTTAATAAAACTCTCTCTCTCTCGGCGTGGTATGAAAAAAAACTGCTTTGGGTAGGTGGGGTGGGGTCTGCAGCCCCACAGTTCCCTATTGCAGGAGCCACCCCTGCTGTATATACAGAAATTGCAAGGCTTTTTTTGTATGGGACATTCTATTGAATGTGCTTATTTTGAATTGAATGCTTAAGTGTCAGCAGCGGCTATGTTCGCCAGTGACCATCAGGTACAGTGGCGTAACCATGTTTCAAAATCTGGAGGGGGTCTGATCACACATTATGTACATATATATATGCCACGATGCTGGTAACCATGCTTAATCGACATTGCTGTTTTATTAAGAACACGCTATACATGTGTTTGCATTCTACGAAGAATTACAGTCTTATATTATTAAATAATTTAGTTGGTTCACATAAGAAATGCATATCATTATATTCCCGAAACATTGGGGGGGGTCATTTACATCGGGGATTCATGACTCGGAAAATCTGGGGGTTCTGACACCCCTTCCCGTTAGGCTTATGACCAGGTATAAGTAATGCCGTGGTTCAACAAATTTAATGCTGCCAGTCAGAGACAGAGCTCTCCTTAAAAACAATTTAGGGATAGTGGACAAAATTTACTGTTCGAAGTAAATATGTGGGGGCATGTATATATAAAGTTGTGCGTCCATGTGTCTACTCTTCAAGCGATACAGAAACGGCTGTGTCAAAAATAGTGTCAAAAAGGGGAAGTGTGCTGAGCTCCCAGCGTACGTAATGATTGGTGTGGATATAGCTGATATATATAAATGTTGTGTAAGTTTTTCGTATTATTAAGAGGCTTAACAAAAAATATTTTTGCCTGTTACTGACTGGTTTAAAAAACGGTGTGTACCACCTTATTTAAGCTGTGTCACACGCATTTACAATGACATTCCTCACTGACTGAAGCATAGTTTCGGTCATAATGCATGCATGAGAAAACATTTACCAGTAATTGTTAAAAAAAACGCAAAAAAAAAGGAAAGTGGCTGATTTGGAGGGATATTTTTTATACTGTCAGATAAATTTTACTATTAAATGAAGAAATAATTGTGGGGGAGCAAATAATTTACAAAGACTTATTTGTTCTTAATTTCTGAAATTGCAACTATTTCAGTCTCATACTGATATCTCCTCAATAAATCCAGAAAGCTTTATCGTCCCACTAAGGTACGCGTAGTGACACATGGTGTACAATGTAAACGTGTAACAACGTTGTTTAATGCTGCTAGTAGTTGGGAATTGGTCAGTGGCGGCTTTTTAACTAAGTAGGTGAAGTGCCTCTTCACCTATTTTATTTTAAATAAGATTTTATTTAATAGTTTCGTATAATATATTCTTTTTTTGCCTTTATTGAGTGTCAAAACACCAAAAATTTTGATTAGATATCACTTCACAATGCGCGTTCAATACGGAAAACAAGTCCTTATACGCAAAACAGTTCAAGTGAAGAGCTGAAATGAGAATGCTTGGAAGTCTGCACTTTTCGTCCGAGTTGCCATGGTAACTGTGACGTCACCCTCCCCTATCTGCCGGGCAAGTGAAGTGTTTTATCATGAGACGTCAAGGCTCTGCACCTGGAGTCGTGACCTTACGAAGAGATCGCAGTGGAACGGTACGAATTGTCAAGGGTTCTTTGCAATCCACTAGCGATTTTTTCTTGCGGTGTTTTGGTACATACTTTCTGAAAGAGATAGGTTTTTTCGTGTTTTGTGATTGTTTGTTAAAAACTTCATTAGTTACTTTAGTTTCGTGTACAGTTTAACTGATAGTGATAGTTTTAGTTTTCAGTATGCATCCTGTGAACAAACAACATTGTCTGTAATTTATTGCAAACTCCTTTCAATCGGTGGAAAGTTGAAAATAAAAGAGACATTTTACTTCAAGGACGACCGACGGATTCACTGACAATTGTCGCCAAGAAATAAATGAAAAAGAGCGGTAAATCTTACAACATTAATTTTAAAAATTGTTTGTTTACTGAATATAAATGACTTTGTAGCCCTTCTGTGTTACAAAAATTATTTTGTTGGCCCTTATATTTTAGTAATAAAATTTGGCGTGGAATAAAGACAATTTTCAGATTTCCTAAATATAAAACGGTCACTTTACAAACGTGGTGATTCTAACGAACACCTGAAATGCGAATAAATGCTAAATAAGTTTGAAAAGAATCAGAACACCATTGCCGATGCCCTGAGGGAGGATGCTAGACTTTTGAAAATGCATTTCAACGAAAGCGTTCGTTTAAATATACTTTTCCTGCAGACAATCATTGATGTAGTACTGTATGTGAGTAAACAAGAACTAGCATTCCGTGACCATGACGAAGGCATTGACTCGATAAATAGTAGAAATTCAAGGAATTGCTTTCACTGTTGATATCAAGAAGTCCTTTAAAATTCAAAATCAATACGAAACGATAAAAAATGTCTTCACAGGTGACTCAAAAACTATTCAAAATGAATTAATTGAATGTATTTCTGAATATATGAACGAGCACGTCAAAAATTAAATAAATGAAATTCAATGCTTTTGTATTCAATTAGATGGGAAAACATAACCAGACTTCCGAGTGCTCTTTAATAATAAGTTCTGTTGATTCGGAAGGTGTATTGGTTTGAGCGATATTTGGGTTTCCATGGTGTGAGTGAAGATAGAACGTCAGAATCTTTATACAAAATGCTAGACAAAATTTTGGAACAGTTTGATTTTCAACACAAGTCAATAGGACAATATTACGATGGGGCAAGCGTAATGTCTGGACACTTGACTGGGCTCCAGAAAAAATTAAGCACAAAGCTTCTCAATCTGTTTTTGTTATTGCTTAGTGCATCGTTTGAACCTTGAATTGCAGCAGAGTTTTTCTAAAAATTTTATGCAAGCCTCGGTGTAATTCCTTTGTTTTTTTCACCACTCAGCGAAGCGATCGCTTCACGATGGCCTCTGATCATTCGTCCGAACGGGGTCCGGGGTCAAATCCCGGTGAGGCATGGACGTTGTGTTTGTCTTACGGCACTGGCTCTCTCCTTTCCCTGGAACCAGTAACCCTAAATTAGGGACGGGCGACTGCTTATAGCCATTGAGTTGCTCACGGTGGTCGTTAAACCTCCAATGAAAAAAAAAGCTAGCAAAATCACAGAAATAAGCAGATCTAAACGGGAATATGCTGCTCTTACACAAGAAACAATTTTTAAAAATTATAAACAATTGTATTTTGAAATTTTGTACCACATTTTTATGGAAATGGATATAATATTTCAAGACAGTGGGAAACTTAAACTTCAATTTCCCTGTCTTGCTGACACAACCAAATTCGACCAATTTAATTCATGCTTTCCCTCTCACGCTTTTGAAAATCTACAGCATTTTTACGGATTTACGGAAATGTATTTACTAAACACCAGAGCCTTAAAAATGAACTGAGTCTTGTGTATGCTGATAAAAAATTAATGAATATATCGACTCATGAACTTTTTCGAGTGCTTCATGGAGATAAAGGCATTTTTACAGAAGCTTATAAGCCGCCCCGGTGGCGCTGGCCTATGATCATTCGTCCGTAAGGGGTCCGGGTTCGAATCCCGTCAGGCATGAATGTTGTGTTTGACTTACGGCACTGGCTCTCTCCCTGCCCTGGAACCAGTGACCCTAAATTAGGGACGGGCGACTGCTTATAGCCCATCGAGTTGCTCACGGTGGTCCTTAAACCTCCAATCAAAAAAAAAAAAAGCTTATAAATTGGTTTCCCGGATTTTAACAAGTGTTTCATTGGAAAGAAGTTTTTCTTGCCTTAAAAGAATGCAAACTGACTCAAGAAACACTATTTCTCCAGATAAACTTGTTTCTTTGGCAAATATTTCTATTCAGAAAGACATTTTCTTGATGTCATGTCACGAAGAAACAGCCATTTTATGACGACATAATCGACAAATTTCCAGATTTAAAGGGAAGAAGAATTTATCTAATATATAAAAAAATATAGGTAAGTTCTCATTAACTGATTTTCATTGAAGACAGTAGATATCTTTTCATATTGCTCTTGTAGCTCTTCACCTATTTTTCCTACCACGAGCCGCCACTGGAATAGGCAATACAGATATAATTTACACCAACTGAAACAAATGTTGAAGCACATGTGAAAAAACTGACCCCTGACATGGACCGGTTTTGAGTATTGAACTCTCATCAGCACGGGGACCAAAGGTGTGCTGATGAGAGTTCATTATAAATGGCTTTAGGCATTTCCATACAGGAGCCACGTGCATTTTGTAATAAAGCAATGCTTTAATCTTGCATTGCTTGCATGTACCAAGCATTATTTTTTTACAATATTGCCCCATCTCAGCACATTGGTTAAGCTTTATTCAATTTATACAGTGAGGCAAAAGGAAGCATCACATTTTAAATTTTTATTTTTTATAAAGTAGAAGTTTGATTAATTCATTGCAGGCTGCTATATGTAAAAGGCTAGTGCAGCAGTTGTTGAAATTTTTTATCAAAAACCATTTCTCAATTGTACAGGGACAGAGAAATTTATCAGCAACAGAACTTGGGAGAGGAATTTAAAAAGTAACATTACACAAAAAATAAATAACACACAACCTGATTTTTAAGCATCTTAGAAAATGTAATTGAAAGAGCAAGAATTTGTGAATGCATCTATTAGATGTTTTCACACATAATTAATTTTCCAGGAATAAATTTAATACCTGTTTAGTTTCCTTTTTTATTACTTTTACACCACCTTGTAAAGAGTAAATTAGTCACAATCACTTATGGCATTTTGCAAGTTTTCTCCAAAATACTGAATTTTGTAATATATAATTCCATCATGGAAGCCCTAGTTAGCAATGCTGAAAATGCTAAAGCTAAATGTAGATTGAAAAAAAAAGTGCATTAATAGATTGCCACCAGTAATTTTGGGATTTGAACATAAAAAAAAGATGAAGGGATGGTGCGGTTTGCTAAATGAATCACACAGTTCTAAACATTTTTAACGAAAAATAGTAACTCTGCAATATTATTACCTATTGCTACCACACATGTTCCCTAAAATCTTTTTGTATATTAATATCTGCTGAACCGTTTATTACCAGTGAAGTAAATATATTCTGTAATAATTCCACATAATGGAATTACTTCAGAACACATTTCTGACCCCAGCACAGTTGATAGCAACCATTGTAATTTTTGAACGTCTTTTATCTTTCACCATTGATGCAGTTACTTGGGGGTGGAGAGAGCAAGAAATATATTTTTTGCTTAAATAAATACATTTACATAAATGAATTTTGAATCTTTAAATAACTTACCAGTTTTTGTAACTTTCTTTTCTAAGTTTGTTAACAACCTGAACATTTCTTAATCTCATTTTAGGCTGGAAAATATTTTAATAAGTTTGAGAAAAATTTCTAGGATCACTTATTTGCATATGCATTAGGCTTACTGTCTGCTATGTGCATACATATCATATTTAATGAAGGAAAAGTTAACTAGCCACTGCTACATACTCCCAAAGTTATCCATTCTTTTTAATATGGTCATATGCATACATATGGTAATATATAGTAGATCAGTAAACACAGCAGTGGCTGCTCTGCTTGCTCAGAGTTGAACATTGGTAACGTGACTAAGTTCAAACCCCTGGGTTTGAGTGACTGAACCTGTTCTGTGGCAAAGTTCTTATTAACTGTTAAGGTGCATGGTTTTGAGGAACTCTCGGGGTGAGGGTTTGACCTGTAGCATTACTGTGGAGTCCGTATATATCTACCGACTCCACAGTAATTATAAGTGAGAGCTATTGACTGACTTCACAGTAAGTATAAAGCTGTCTCTCACTTGCTTCATCATAAAAAGAACCTCAACACCCAGATCCAGGGACTTCATTTGCAGCGTCTCAGCTTAAGGTACTTCATTTTTTCTCTATTATCATTGTGAATCTTATTAGGTTCCTTTATATAGAAATGCAACCGTGTCAGTAAATAAAATTTTACAATCTTACATGTCACATCTTTACTGTGTTCTGCACAACCAATGAATTTAATTTTCTTTATCATCAAGATAGCTAGAATATCAACGATACTATCTCTGTGTAGTTTTTCGGTGCTGAAATAATGTGTAACAACACCTTTCAGTTGACTGACAAGAACTAGGAGTTCCTTTGATAGATATAATAAGCCACCTTTATCAAATTCTCGTATCAATGTTCCCGAAAATCTGGCTTTCAATACTGCATGTTAAACACATTTTGGTGCAATCTTTGCATTTAGTTATTGCAACACATTTCCTAGCTACATAAACTAGCAACTGGTTATGGGAATTATGTGGGAAAAGGGAACCACAATTAGAATATGCAGCACTATTCAAGGTATCTTTCACATTGTCTAGCATTCCATCACTTAAAAGTTCATTTAAATTTAACAAAACATTAGGTTTGTAACTGATGGTGTCACTTGACTCAATAAGGGAATTGATTATTTCTATTGTGCAGCTAGTACCACGCTTTACAGGCTTAGCCAGATTATAAAAACTTAAACACTGAATGGTCACTAAAAATTATGCTGCAGTGGGATAGTCATTGCAGCCTGACAGTTGCCGAATAATACCAAAAAGGTTTTCTATTGAGCCTTGACTCAAGCGCGATGTCATTACATACTTGTAGTTCAAGGTTTCTGTTAGATATTTGAGTAGAGAGATAAACACTGAATGGTCACTAAAAATTATGTTGCATTGCAGCCTGACAGTTGCCGAATAATACCAAAAAGGTTTTCTATTGAGCCATGACTCAAGCGCGATGTCATTACATACTTGTAGTTCAAGGTTTCTGTTAGATATTTGAGTAGAGAGATAAACACTGAATGGTCACTAAAAATTATGTTGCATTGCAGCCTGACAGTTGCCGAATAATACCAAAAAGGTTTTCTATTGAGCCATGACTCAAGCGCGATGTCATTACATACTTGTAGTTCAAGGTTTCTGTTAGATATTTTAGTAGAGAGATGGTACTGCTTATAGTGACTCGTAATCCTCTAGCACTAAAAAACCCAATCTTCTTATCTCCTGCAAAAGCTTCCCATTTATCTAAATATAACAGAAAATCATTAAGTACTTTGCATCCCTCAGAATCTACACGGAGACTACTTGATGGACTCCTAGAGATCATTACAGTTATTAACTCCATCATCAACTTTATGAAAAATGCAGTTGCATTAGTATTTCCAATTTGTATTTCAATATGATGCTTAAAGAGAAAAAGGCCTTTTAATACTTTGTTGCTAAAAAGCTGCAAAGCATAGCTTGCCCTCATTTTCTCAAAGTTATTCTGGTGAATATGAACACGTGTAATTTTTGGCATGGCTTTTAGAGTAGTTATGTCAGAGTCCTTCCTCCATACTGCTTCAACATGCTCTGGTCTTGCTTCCCCTTCGAGCAGAAGAAAACCTCTGGTAACAAATGCGTTCCGTACACATTTTATTAAGTGAGGAAAATCTGATATGTAATCAAATGTAAACCTCTAGAACAATCTGTAGGATGCATAATGCTGTATTTAGTTCCAGAACAATCTGCTGATATACCAAATGTCTTCCACATATTCCTGTTCCAACGCGTAATGAAATCAACAAACAGACCTGCATTTTCAGTGAGAATAACAGCTTCAATAATAATAAATTTTGCAAGCAAAGTTCCACTTATATTGTTACTTGTGGGAAAAACACCAATTATTTGGGTCCAATCTCCATTTAATGACTGGAACACCATTACCAGTCTGTGATTACATGGGGTATGCTTAACAGTTTCTGAAGTGTTTGGCCCAATATCAACAAACCCTATTATTTCACCAGATGATTTTGCTTGCAGTTTTTCTGTAAGCTTCACTTCATCTATTCATATACCACCATGTCTTGCAAACGGCTCCATTTTACTTGTTTTCTTTTAAATTGTTTCAAATGTCTGTGCATTGAATCCAAAACCACTCTTGTAATTTGAAAATACTTTCTAATAGTTGTTCTATTAGGTAGGATCATGATTTCGTGTTTCCGTATGTGCTCGTACAATTTTGGACTTTTTATGTTCATTAGTAAGCATTCAAGTAACCATTCCTTGGTATATGAACATACCTCTTGCAGATTTCTGTTGCTGCCTTATAACAATGAATAACAATTTGCCACTGCTTAATGGGTAATTCTGCTATTTTTTCATTAATGGAAAGTTCTGTAAAATTCTTATTTTTGTTTTGGATTTTTTTATGTAATCAGAGAGCGAAAAAACCCATTTCTTCAGCCTGTTGATTTTCCGAACTTTATTCTGATACTTATTTTTAAATGTAGCCTTTCTTCTATGATAAGCTATTTTGTGCAAAAGTAAGTGCCGCAGATACTTACATTCGAGGCGAGTCTCTGTTGTTCTTTTCCTTACACAATTTTTGCTGTATAAATTATTCTCAAAAATAACTCCACTTTCAAGCTACTTCCTGTTATTTTCAAATTCTGAAATGGAGCCTGCGCCATGACATACGTTACCCTATCAGTGTCTCGAATAATTGATTCTAATTCATCTTTAGAAGTAATATTAGAAACTGTGTTAATTTTTAATTCACGTAAATACACTTCACAGATAACCTCCGGTTCACTTTCGGTTACAACAACCAGTTATTCGGTTGTCAATTAATTTGACAATTCACATTTGAATGAATGAACATGGAAAATTATGCACTTTGCATTATTAGCAAGAATTTGCTTACCCCAGAATTCTGAAGGAAGGTTGATTTTCAGAAGGCAGTTCAGTGTAACTCTTTTGGAAATAAATCCCAAGCTGTTTAAATTACCACCAGGTTTATCATCGGGTTCCCTAACTTTCCTCATTTTTGCCAGAGGTTTTGACAAATAATGGGGAAGGTTTGGAAATATTGTTGGAATTGCATCTGGTGTCAAGATGGGCCGATCTATGGGTATTAATAGTCTCCTCGTTTATTTTGTGCACAAAATTTCGAACCACAAATCTCTCATCAGAGTGCAGTTCACATACAGTGCTAAATTTGTCAGAGTTTTTATCTGCACGGGGAATCAATCTTTGTCATTGCTGTATAAGTTTATCATTTTTGGGTATTCCAAAGAGTGACAGCTTACTGTTTTTGTACTGAGTATTGCAACATGGCACAAAACAATGGTTATTTATCTTCCGCATATTGAGCTAACTATAACTTATATACAATATTTAGGTAATCCACATTCTTTCTAAAACCTAAAAAATAACACGTCTTCGTCTAAATTGCCGCTCTTTTCACAGTAAGCAGCACGAATTTAGTTTCCCGCTCCCCTCACAGTAAGAAAGAGGGAAGGGAAGGCGATCGGAGCGCCATCTACGAAGGGGACAAATTTCGGTATCCACGCCAATCATTACGTAAGCTAGGTGCTCGGCACACTTTCCCTTCTAGACGCTATAACTAAACTGAAAATAGGAAACTGGATATTAGTCCCATTTCCAGGCCAAAGAATCGTGAAATATTTTGCCGGACAAATCATTTCAAACGATGCATCATCAATGAAAGTAAAATTTAAAGGAAACAATTATCTTTGGCGAACAAAAGAAGATTCCGCGGATGTCGAAATCGATCAAAACGTAAAAAAATGCCTGAGCCAAATTTTGATCGCCGCTTACATTTGACATTTCCCAATTTCAATTTCTCAAGATATGTTACGGGTTAATTTTGTTTTGTTTCATATTATACTGGATATACACTATCTACCAACAAGTAATTGGACACCTGTGATAACAAAGGAAAATTAAGTTTATTCACCTTCAATAGTTGGTTGATCCTCCACAAGTGGTGATTACAGCTGCGACCCTCCGGGGCATACTCTCAACCAGGCGTTGTACGACGGCTAGCGGTATTTTCTTCCACTCGGCTTGGAGAAGACAGGTCAGTTCCTTCACCGATCTCGGACGGTGGAGGCACCTCTTAAGTCGACGCTCCAACTCGTCCCAGAGGTGCTCGATAGGGTTAAGGTTCGGGCTCTACGCAGACCAGTCCATTCGATTAACCCCATTGTCACCATACAAAACCATGGTGGACCTCGCAACATGACAGGTGGCATTGTCATCCTGAAAGTAACATGGGTCCACCCCGTAAAACTGCCACAACGTAGGAAGCGCATGGTAATCCAAAATGGTGCAGTAGGTCTCGGCGTTTAGTCTACCAGGAATCGCGACCAAGGGTCCCGTGCCATACCAGGAGAAACAGCCCCATAGCATAATTCCACCGCCGCCGAACTTCACAGTTGGCACAATACATTCCGGCAGGAGGCGTTCTCCAGGCAGACGCCAAACCCAGACCCTGCCATCCGAACGGTAGAGGGTGAACCTTTATTCGTCGCTCCAGAGAACCTGTTTCCACTGTTCAACGGTCCACTGTCGACGTTCTTTGCACCACGTTAGCCGAGCAGCACTATTGGACTTGGTGATCAAAGGCTTGTGGGCGGCAGCACGTCCATGATAACCGCGCAGATGGGCTTCCTTACGGATGGTATTCATCGAAAGAACACTCCCGGATGCCTGTTGAAACTCTTCGCGGATGTGGCCAATCGATTTGGTGCGGTTCTTCCGAATTTTTCTGGCCAGCACCTGTCGGTCTCTAACTCCCAGTTTTATGGGTCTGCCGGGTCGGGGTAGATTCCGACAGTCACCTCTCATCTTCCACTTGCCAATCACGTAGGCCACTGTCGACTTTGGGTACTTCAACTCTCTGGATATGTCACGTATAGATCGGCCATTTCCGTGATACCCGACGATTACACCTTTCTCGAAATCAGAGAGCTCCGAACTGCGTATCATCTTGCATACGACTGGTTGCGTTGTTGTTTCCCACACGATATTTAACGGCGACGGCCGTGACATGAATCAGGACCGCAGATATCGTCGGTTGCAGGGTGTCCAATTCTTGTTGGTAGATAGTGTATATTGTGACGGTAGTGTAAGTCACAATTCAGCTGTAGTGCAAGTCACACAAAGTAATTTCAATAAAAAGAGTTTGAAAACATCTTGAATTATTTTCTGTTTACAGGTTGAACTTCAAAGCCTGTATGACATAAGTGTGCCAACATTTTCTTTTTTGAAAAAGCACGAGGAAGAAAACTCATATTAAAATGTTGTCCAAATAATGGCTTCCTTTCATGTAGTGTAAGTCACATTGTAATATTTTTAATTTTCAAAAATTTAGGAAAAACAAATTGACAAATTTCACACTGCCAAAAATTGCATATGATTCAAGTATGCCATTGGCTTACAATGTTCTTTTTAAAGTACTAAATGCTTTTTATTTTATAGGTTACAATGTACTTAAAATTATCAAATGTAGTGTAAGTCACGCATGGAATTACCCTGTGTTTAACTAATGTGTGGATATTTGTTTTCCGGTCTGATCATATGCAAGGGCGCCCATAAGGGAAGCAGGAAGGGTAGCCAAATTTTTGATAAATTTAAAACCCTAAAATAGACGAAACCTTTTTTTAAAGCATATTTTAAAATAATTAGATATTAATAATTGATTGTAATTATCGAACTTCTTTCTTTCTGTTGTATTTTAGTATCTTGAAAATTTACTAAAATGTTTGCCAGCCTTGAAGAAGGTAAAGATTTTTCTTACCCCCCCCCCCCATCTAAAAGTGCTCATATGGGTGCCGCTGATCGTATGAAGAGTACTTTAGGAAGGAAGGGATTGTCTAACCCCAGATCTTAAACAAACCTTAGGAACAGGAAGCTATGAGATTTGGGCTAGAGTGCCTGATAGGAAAGTGACACGGAAGCGAGGTAGAAAGGGGGAGGAAGACACCCCTATTTATTACCGGGGGGCTAGTACCCGGGGTCCGACAAGTTAACCTGCTCATCCGACGCATGGCGGATATTTAGTGGGTCGAGAGTTCGCACCTGCCTGGGATCGAACCTGAGATTCCTCCGTGGCAGTCACGAACGCTGACCACTAGGCCACCCGCGGCCTGTGGGGTTTTTTTGCGTTAGTACTGTATTTAGTAAAACTGTCTCTGACAAATGCCTATCAATCACTGCCTCATCACTACCGGCGGTGGCTATGTTGCGTGCAATTGAGGCAATGCTCGCTGAAAGGAACCGCAAAGCAATAATGCTTTGCGGTTCCTTTCAGCGAGCATTGCCTCAGTTGATATGAGAGTATTTTTCCCCTCTGACAGCCTCACTGCGCATGCATTTCCCAGGGTTAACTCAGAACTAGGGATGGACACATCGGTGAATACCCATTCCCAAAACATCGATGCATCGGTATTACCGGATAATGAAATTTTCGCGGCATCAGTGAAAACGTCGATGTTTCGCTAAAAAGCCAAAGAACTTGCATCTTTTCCATCTGCAGCAGTAATGGGCACATTGATTGGTAAATCGCTGTTCAATATATCGGTGGTTACTCACCAATTCACCATCAAGTTTTTCGCTGCATTATATTTGTTAAAAAGCTTGATGTATCAGTGGAAATCTCGATGTTTCTTCGATGTTACGTCCTGTAACATCAAGGATAAAAATTATTTTCAGCGGCGAAACATGGGGGAAAAAATAGCGAAAAATTCGCTAATTCATGACATAGGAATATTATATTCCTTTCCTCTTCAAAAGAATGCAACAAAAAAATCCATTTACTTCACGCAGAAAATATTCTTTTGAAGTTTCCAACATTGATTATTACTTGTAAAACAACGATGCTCAAAAACACCAATGTGTTTATTTATTTTTTATCTTTGCGTATCCCTATTCAGATTATTCTTTGCCGTATTGGCCGGGATTCCAGGGGAAATTTACAATTATGTGGAAAAGTGCAGCCGTTTGCAATGGGGACGTGCAGACCGTAGTTTAATACAACCTGGAGTGTTATTTTCCCCCTAGATCTCAGCTGAAGAAGAACCACAGAGTTGTATAAAAAAACTGTATCTGTGTACACAGTCATCAGAACAGAAGACTTGTTGCTAATCAGCAAAGCGTGATCCAGAATTAGCAATATAATAATAACAAATTAAAATAAAAAAGAACTGAAAACATAATAAAACAATAATTACTGTCAGAATTATAATTACAGACGATTAAAATGGCTCTAAACTCAAACATAAGGAAAATTCACAAAAATAAGATAAATTTCACAAAAATAGGCAGAATTCGAGAAAAACAGGTATCATTTTTAAAAATCTGGATTGACCCCAGCACTTAATCTATAAAACAAAATCCCTGAATCTAGGTTACTGAAAAACTAATAATCTTTGTCAGTATTTGGTAAATATGGTACTTTTTAAAAAGAGAATATTCAAACTAATATCTATTTGACAGATGAATACATTCCAGGCACATTGTGGACACAAGAAAAACGTTAAAACTGGCAAGATAGCCTTTATTACTCCCTACAAAATAAGTTTCAAAAAGTCTAATGTTACATGTGAGCGAACACAGTTTCCACTGTAAGTTGCATACGGTACCAGCATCCACCGATCTCGAGGGACTACAGTGGACTAGGCAGTATTTGTTCTTGGTGACAATGAATTCGCTCTCGGCTTGACATAATTAAGATTGTTGAGAATAAAAAAACTAGATGGCCTAGCTTTTACTTGAACCGTTTCACGAAAGTCGGCTCACTAACATTAATTTAAAAAAAATCGTTTGAATTGAAAAACGAAGAAATGTAACGTATACTCTATATTCACTTTCCTTTTGATTTTACTATCTCTGGTTATTTTATTTTACTATGTAAATTATCTTCCTACTGAACGAAATATTATTTCACCCCGCTGAATGAGATCTGGCAATGAGTGTAAGTCATGACGTGGTGGTAGCTCGTATATAGGCGCGTTCATCGAGAAGTGTTTTGGTGTTGTTGCGTTGTTGTTGTGTTGTTGCGTTGGAGTTGAGGGTGGTTGGTGTTGCGTTGCAGTGTGTTGTTGTGTAGTAGTGATATATGAGTGCCTTAGTTGACCAGGAGTCATCATAATAAACAAGTTGTTCTGTAAGTTCAGTCTTTTTCAATTCTTAGTTTTGTCAGACCTCTGTCTGGCTGTTAGGTTTATGACTTTGATTACTTAATATAAATAACCAGCGTTGAGACTTTGTTTAAGTTCATAATTAACGAGTAACAACACCCTTTTGGGAATTCATCATTTTGAAGCTTAGAGCATTATTCATTCATAATAATTAGCTGAGCAAAAAGATAAGCAAAGCAAATTCATTATAATTGGCGCCCGAACTTTTCTCGAACACGAGATCCTGACTATTATTACCCATGGCTTCCTTACCTGAGACAACTGCAAATTTCCACCTTCCGGCAAGTCTCGAGGGTAATGGTGTTTGTTTGGACAATTTGTACGAAGCCTGTGGCTCTGACTTGGATATGAATAATCTACACATACCCAAGCATTCTTCACCATCTCGTAATGCACCAGCTTCTTATTACTCTGAGTCGCGGGTCGTACCTGAGGGAGTTCAATCCTCTCAGCGAAGCAGAATGCTTGCTCATTTCGTGCCGCATGCAGGAACAATTTATTTCAATGGTTTGGAGGGGTCTTTAAAGTTCCTCGAAGATCTGGAAGACCATTTTGATTTATATAATATTCCGGAAGACTGCAAGGTCCAAATTGCCGGAACTTGCTTGAGAGATACCGCCAAGACCTGGTATCGGCAGTGGCGAGGGTCGAACCCGGATTCTCATTATGAGAATTTCCGTGCAGAATTCTTGGAGGTCTTTCCTTTCGGCCTCAGTCGAGCTAGCCTTGCCCAACAGCTGTTTTCTCGTCAGCAGGGTCCCAATGATAGCCCTGTTGCATTTGCGTTGGAAACTACACGCCTATATAATCTATGGGATCCACATGCCAGTCATGTTGACATGTTGGATACCCTCGTACAGCAGCTCGACCCATTCTTGCAAGATTTTCTTGAGGTTCGACACCCTACCACTATTCATGAATGCCTTCGCCTCATACGCACGTATGAAGAGCGACATGGCAAACATGGTTCAACTCACCATGCTCGGGCACCCCGCGAGGCTTATTCCGAAAACCCTCAGCGGCATAATAGACAAAACTTTCAGCGCGAGCATACACACGTGCCCACCCAAGCTTCATACGTTCCACCACACAGAAGAGTGGCGAACCAGCAACGAGTTTCGGAGCAAGCTACGGGGTATCGTCATAATGCACAGTATGCTCGACCCCGTTCCACTCAGCAGCATTCGGAACGTTATCATGCTCAGGGCAATAATAATTTTTCTGCCCGTGCTGAGGGCAGACGTAACGAAAATGAAAATCTCAACAGACACGCGGAGTTCCCGACGCAGGGTGCACGCAATTTTCCTTATCGTGAAAATTTTCCCGATACCCGGCAGGGTCGAGGTTTCCGACCACATGATAACACCGCCAGAATTCCTTTAAACTTCCACAGGAAGTAGACGAAGGGTCGGTCCTGCTTCCTGATACCAAACATCCTGACCCTAAAACAGTATTAGTGACTGTTCAAACTCCTCAGTTGCCTGATGTATTCTTGACACTTGAAGACATTATTGTCGAGACAAAGTTCGACACTGGGTCTGAGATATCAGCCCTAAATACAAAGTTTTGCAATGATGTTTTTTCTGCAATACATGTTCAGCCTGCAACGCAGTATTTGCGAGGTGCAAATAACGAAATCTTCAGTATCGCAGGAACTGTCACATTATCTTTAGGGCTGGGAAAAGCTCGTTTTACACATTCTTTCCTGCTTATAGACGAGCTACCCGTGAAATGTCTCATGGGTATGGACTTTATTAACAAGTTTCAAATAACTTTGAATTTTGTACAACATGTGATTTCCTTTCCGGAACCTGTCGAAATGATTCCGACGGTTCCTGTAGATATTACGAGTTTATTGTTGAGTGACCAATTGAATGAGGGGCAACGAGACCAGCTTTCTCTCCTTTTGCAGGAAAGCCCTGGTTTGTTTTCGGATCAACCTGGTTTCACACAGGTGGTTTATCATGTTATTGACACTGATGGTTCGAAACCCATTGCGACGAAACCTTACCCTTGTGCTCCACATAAAAAACAGGAAATGCAACGTCAAATTGCGGAAATGATTAAGCAGGGCATAATCAGGGAATCAACAAGCGCCTGGGCGGCTCCTGCCTTCTTGGTTCCAAAGAAACAACCAAATGAATTTCGTTTCGTGACAGATTTTCGCAAACTCAACCAAGTCACAAAAACAATCAATTATCCCCTACCTGTCATGTCACATATTCTAAATGACTTGTCGTCAACCAAATGAATGTCAACTTTGGATTTGGCGAGTGGATATTGGCAGGTGGCAGTACATCCGGACTCGGTCGATAAAACAGGCTTTGTGACTCCTTTTGGGGCCTATGAATATTTACGTATGCCTTTTGGTTTAGCTTCTGCACCTGCTACTTTCCAAAAGCTTATGGACACGGTTCTCAGACCTGTCCTGGGTCCCCATGTGCATGTCTATTTGGATGATATTATTATCACATCAGAGACTTTTGACGAGCACCTTTCTCTGCTCAAACAGGTGTTCCAACTTATATACAATGCTGGCTTAACGTTAAAACCTAGTAAATGCCAGATAGCGCGGGACGAGATTGTATATCTGGGGTTGAAAATCACTCCCCACGGCTTATTCACTGATAATGAAAAAATTAGGCCTATTGCTGACTTTCCTCGGCCTAAAACAGCAAAAGAACTATCCCGCTTTCTGGGAATGACCGGATGGTATCAGCAGTTCGTCCCCGCTTATGCTACAATATGTGAGCCATTGTATGCCTTAAAGCGTAAATACAAGAAGTTTATTTGGACACCTGAAGCTAACGCTGCATTCGAAACACTGAAGTCTGCATTGACTCAGCCTCCGGTGTTGGCTTTCCCGGATCATTCTAAAGAATTTGATATTTATACTGATGCATCCGGAGTTGGTCTTGGTTGCGTTTTGTCACAAGCTGGGCATCCAATAGCTTTTGCGTCTCGTACTTTAGCCAAAGCTGAACGCAATTATTCAGCTACGGAACGTGAATGTCTTGCTGTTGTGTATGCACTGAATAAATTTCAATGTTATCTTAACGAATTGACAGTTAACATAATTACGGATCATTCTGCCCTTCAGTATTTGAATTCTGCTAAGCACCTATCTCAAAGACTTATGAAGTGGGCTCTGAAGTTACAAGAGAGCAATATCAAAATTTCGTATCAGCCAGGTAATAAGAATCAATTACCGGACGCATTATCTCGCGTTCCGATTAGTGGGGTCCCCACCGAAACTACTCCTGGATGTCAGCCTTTACTTCTGATAGCTGATATCACATCCAGAGAGCAGATAATGGCAGAATTAATAAATGATCCAGATTTTGGGGATATTTACAATTTTTTGCTTGCGGGTTCGCCCCTACCAAGTGATCCTTCTCTGGATGGAAGGTCACAACATTTTGAAGTAATAGAGGGTCTTCTTTATTATACAAAGTCTCGGACTACTAGGGCAGAGTTTCGCCCATGTATTCCGCGAACCCTTAGAATGGCTCTTTTAAATGAATTTCATGACAAACCTCTTGCAGGCCATTTAGGTATTCGCAAGACCCGTTGTAAATTGCGGGATGTTGCCTATTGGCCTGGCATGTACCAAAGTGTGCTCGCATACGTTCAATCATGTCACTTGTGTCAGATTAATAATTATCGTAATGTAAGACCGGCCGGTCACTTGAAATCTAGTTCAAGTTCTCATGTATTTGATATTATTTCCATAGATTTATTGGGACCTTATCCATTATCTGTTAAAAATAAAGCTCGTTATGTTTTAGTACTAACTGATAATTTTTCTAAATGGGTTGAAGTTTTTCCCATTAAAGCCGCTACGGCTGAGATTATTTGTAATGTCTTAGTTAATGAAGTATTTTCTAGATATGGTGCACCTAATAAAGTAGTTTCGGATAATGGTCCTCAATTTATTTCTGACATTTTTGAAAGAATGTGTGCGAGATTACACATTAAACATAAATTCATTTCCCCATATCATCCCCAGAGTAATCCTGCAGAACGCGTTAACCGAACGCTAGTGAAAATGATTGCGACTTTCGTAATGGACCACCATGAAAGATGGGATGAACATTTAGAACTTTTGCGTTCGCCCTCCGCTCGTCTGTCCACGAGTCTACTAAAATTACTCCTGCAGAACTTTTTCTGGGTCGCAAAATTAAAACCCCTTTTGAAAATTTAACGGGGATTATCGACGAATTAAACCAGCGACCAACTCCGCAATCAGTACACATTATGGCAGAAAAAGCTCGTGTTGCAATGCTAGGAGCACAAGCGGCTCAAGCACGATATTATAATTCTAGGCGTAGGGAACCAGATCTTGTCGTTGGAGATCTCACTCTCGTGGAAACGCACTTCCAGTCTTCTGTTTCGCATACTTTAGTGAAGAAATTTGCACCCAGCTACGAAGGTCCATATCGGGTGGCAAATGTCTTTGAAAATAATATTGTTCTGGAGAAACCGAACAACAATTTTCATTATGTACATGTTGATCAATGTCGCAAGTATCACGAACGGGATATCGAGTTCATTATCAATCCTACTCAACCTTCTGTTCCACAGACTCAAGAATCTATATCTCATGTTCAACCGCCAGAAATTGTGGACGACCCACCGAACATTTTTGACGAATCACCAGTGATTTTTCCTTCACCCTCCCCCCTCCAGACGAGTTTCTACAACCGCAACCTGATTCTCCCGTGAGACCAAGGCTCGATTCGCGTTCGTCGAATACTAGTATCGTTCCTTTCCCTCCAACCATTGCCAAGACTATTGCTGCGCCGTTTCCGGCTAACTCTGCACCAACGCGGGATACTTCTTCTTTGAATACCTCATCGGAAAGTATTCCTATAGGCAAATCCAAACATCGCCCTGCACGACTGCTGAATTACAGCAGCGACTCAGAGGCGTCGGACATTTCGGATTTGTCAGTTATGAATCCAACATTTAATATTCCACACCGTCCAGCACCACCAAAAGCTGGGCGCAAACGTCACTTGTCTCCCCAATCTGCTTCGCCGCAACAGCGACGAAGGCAGAAATCTTTGCATCCGCCCGGGTTTCGCCCCTGGAACCTCCGTTCAGGGCAAACAGGGCCGATGCCTGCTACTACTATCATGCCCCGTGGGCGTAAACGAAAACAAGCGATGTGGCCGGAGACACGTCCCTCCAAAAAGATACTGGAAGGACACAACGGGCCCCAGCATCAAGGGACTTCATATCCATAGCCTGGGGGAGCCCGTTCCTATCAGCCGCAGCAGGGATTTCCGGACCGCCAGACTTCTGACGTTCCTGACCGTTCTTCTCAGCCGCAGGGATTTCCAGACCGCCAGACTCCTGACCGTTCCTATCAGCCGCAGCAGGGATTTCCAGACCGCCAGACTCCTGACCGTTCCTATCAGCCGCAGCAGGGATTTCCAGACCGCCAGACTCCTGACCGTTCCTATCAGCCGCAGCAGGGATTTCCGGACCGCCAGACTTCTGACGTTCCTGACCGTTCTTCTCAGCCGCAGGGATTTCCAGACCGCCAGATTCCTGACCGACAACAGACCGATGTTCCATTACCGTCCCGGAAGAGATCCAAGCCACCTGATTTCCCCAGTCCCATTAGGCCTGGAAAACGTTTTCGCACTAGAATTTTTTATGCGTCCTCGAGATAAGTAAGTTCTCGTGGACAGGTTCTTTTCTCAGTTTATTGTTTTTCCTGCTCGACCAGTTGGCGTGTCAGAATTTCTTTTTTTCGTGTGGGCCTATGCATTCTTTTTGTGTATATATGTGTGTTTTTTTTTTTATATTTCTTCTATGTCCATCTACTAATCCACTTTTTTTGTATATATCTATGTGCTTAGGGGTAAAATAATAAAATTGTTACTGTTAGGCAGCTCCAGGTAAATTTCGCTGCTGATACAGTTGTTCTGTATTTCCACGCATGAGGCAAACGTAATTTGAAATGAAAATAATAAAATTGTTACTGTTAGGCAGCTTCAGGCAATCTTCGCTGCTGATACAGTTGTTCTGTATTACAACGAATGAGGCACGTAATTTGAAATTAAAAAAGTGATTCCTGCTAGGCAGAATAAAAGGAAAGTATGCCGATGCAGGTTTGGTTTGTTCTACACTACAAATTTCACAGTCGAATACAGATTCGTAAATTGTTATGCCAAGTTGATAATGTAAATACGGCTACCACCAAACAACAAATCAAAAAAAAGATCGAGAAACGTCAATCATCGAAATGTAAGACTTACACTCCAAAATTGATAGATTTTTCGGAAACCAAAAAAAAAAAAAAAAAAAAGAAAAAAAAAGAAGAAAAATTAAGGGGGAGATGATGTAACGTATACTCTATATTCACTTTCCTTTTGATTTTACTATCTCTGGTTATTTTATTTTACTATGTAAATTATCTTCCTACTGAACGAAATATTATTTCACCCCGCTGAATGAGATCTGGCAATGAGTGTAAGTCATGACGTGGTGGTAGCTCGTATATAGGCGCGTTCATCGAGAAGTGTTTTGGTGTTGTTGCGTTGTTGTTGTGTTGTTGCGTTGGAGTTGAGGGTGGTTGGTGTTGCGTTGCAGTGTGTTGTTGTGTAGTAGTGATATATGAGTGCCTTAGTTGACCAGGAGTCATCATAATAAACAAGTTGTTCTGTAAGTTCAGTCTTTTTCAATTCTTAGTTTTGTCAGACCTCTGTCTGGCTGTTAGGTTTATGACTTTGATTACTTAATATAAATAACCAGCGTTGAGACTTTGTTTAAGTTCATAATTAACGAGTAACAACACCCTTTTGGGAATTCATCATTTTGAAGCTTAGAGCATTATTCATTCATAATAATTAGCTGAGCAAAAAGATAAGCAAAGCAAATTCATTATAGAAATTGAAAGACTTCGTCTGTTAGCTCAACACTTGCTTAGCCTATAATAATATAAGTTAGTAGAATCATGCAATGTATTGATTATGATACACTTTCCAACATACCAGAAATTATTACTAAAGTTATGAAGGTAATGGCTGTGGAATAAATCTCCCTCCTGTGCCCTGACCTTTAACCCCATTTCGATGATATTCAAAAGAACCGGTTCAGTGTAGCTCCGGAACAACATGATAAAATTTTGTCGGAATGAAGCATTTTTAGTCAAGTTATGAGGATAATGTCTGTGGAATAAATCTCGCTCCTGTACCCTGACCTTTGGCCCCATTTGGATGATATTCAACAGAACCGGTTCAGTATACCTCCGGAACAACATACTAAAGTTTTGTCGCAATCGAAGCATTTTTACCATAAGGGTGGTGGAATGAATACCGCTCCTATGTTTTGGCCTTTGACTCCATTTCGCCCATTTTTAATAGGATTCGTCCCCAAGTGGTCCCTAACCACGTACTAAAATTTCATCGGAATCGAACCATTTTTACGCAAGTTATGACACATAAAGTCTATAGAATGGATCCCGCACCTACGTCCTGATCTTTGACCCCATTTCACCCATTTTGAATAGAGTTCCTCCCCAGGTGGTACCTTATCACATACTAAAATTTCATTGAAATTGAACCATTTTTACGCAAGTTATGACGCATATGACGAATGGATCCCGATCCTATGTCCTGACCTTTGACCCCATTTCGCTCATTTTCAATAGGGTTCGTCCCCAGTTGGTCCCTTACTGCATACTAAAATTTCATCGAACTCGAACCATTTTTACGCAAGTTATGATGCATAAGGGTGGTGGAATGAATCCCGCTCCTCTGTCGTAACCTTTGACCCCATTTCACCCATTTTTAATAGGATTCGTCCCCAGTAGTCCCCTACCACATACTAAAATTTCATCGAAATTGAACCATTTTGCGCGAGTTATCGTGCGAACGGACGGACGGACAAAGCTGGATGCTACGCTTCTTCAACCTACTGTTGGAAAGAGTAAAAAAGGAAGTTTGTGTATGTATGTCTTTCGCGATACAAAATGAAACACGTGGTTCCCGATCTGAGTGTGTCTTTCCGCTTTGTTTACATGTAACCTGATCACAACAAACGTAAAGACGTGAAGGAAAGTAGTTCATGATAAATTGTAGGCATTTGATTTTTAGAATGCTTCGTACTTTTGTTTTGGAAGTCATACATTTTATGCGTTCATTTTTTAGAACTTGTTATGATAAACGCCTTAATGAGCTTAGATTTTGCAATAGCTTAGCTCAAAATTTGACAACTGTACCCCAGTTATTGGTTACCGTTGGCGGCTTGTCCTAGTCACATAAATGCGCTTTCGCAGTTCTCGGAGGGAAAAGAAATATAAAAGAGGAGGAAATTAGTTTTTTAATAACTTGACAATCATAACAAGTCTTCAAAATTTTCAGAAGACGAAAATCCATCCACGATAAGCCCCAGGACTTAAAAACGAAAGCTATGTGTGTAGGATTAAATACAGAATTACTGGTAGCATGCAATAGAAAATACGTTTTGAAATTCTAAGTTATCAGTTTTACATTAATTAAGCAACCACTAAGGCATGCTATTTAAAAGGAACATTTCGTAATTTTTCGTAATGCGAACATTATTCACAACGAATTTTTACAGAATAAAGAAATGCTTTTTCATGACTTCAGAATCACGCACCTATTTCTAAGATCACTTTAACAACGGAATTACTTTCGCTTGTACCATTTCCAGCATGCACATAATACGCATAACAAAATGTATAAAATTACATCCCTGAAATGTATTAATTACATCGCAGCAATAAGAACATTTATGAAACGTAAAACCCGCACTTCGCCGCCCCGGTGGCGCAGTGGTCTAAGGCGTTGGCCTCTGATCATTCGTACGTAAGGGGTCCGGGTTCAAATCCCGGTCAGGCATGGAAGTTGTGTTTGTCTTACGGCACTGGCTCTCTCCCTTCCCTGGAACCAGTGACCCTAAATTAGGAACGGGCGACTGCTTATAGCCCATTGAGTTGCTCACGGTGGTCGTTAAACCTCAATAAAAAAAAACAAAAAAACCCGCACTTCATGAACAATTACATGACGTTCAGTCAACAGCTCGGATTTATAAAATTTTACTACTGAATACTAATAAAAGAAAAGAAACAGACCTTACCACTGAAAATATCTTCTTTGGTAATGGAGCAGGTTCTTTACAAAACACTTAAAACCCGCATTTAAAATCTAAACAACAGCACAACTAGCCAACAAGAATAATAACAACTACGAAATTTGGAGTCAAATCCGTAGCCCTACAATTGTGACGTCACGGGCAAGTCATGTGACCTTGTTGCAGGCCTGGTGAGGTATTCAGATGGCCTTGTTGCAAACCTACACTTTTTTGTAGGTATGAAATTTTGGGCTTTTAGAAACCAACTCTGAATTTCAAAATATCCGGATTTCGACAGCACGAGTTTAATCTAGGGAGTAGACCTTTTTTCTTTTTATCTGTTTGAAAAAAAAAACGCCATTGGCTTTGTAACTTCTATCAAACCGAATTGTGTCATATTTAGAGACTTTAACTTCTTAAAACAAAATACGAGTATTCCGCATTTTGTCATGTTAAGCCATATTTTTTTATTTTTTTTATTTTTTTTTTTTGCAGATATATAACGTCGGAATTAAAATCCTGGTTCAAACGTTTTGTGCCGTTGCTACGCCGTAAAGAGAGCAGGGGATGAGATAGGGATTATGTCACCGACGAAGTGGCTGTATCATTTCTCGTGACGCCTGATGTAAAAGACTGTTGGTTTTGTTCCGGCAAAACACATTGTGTTAGTTTTACTGCAGGAGAGGGGGTAGTTCAGACGTTGATGGGCCCAGATTGTTTTTGTAAAGGAATAACTAGACTAGAGAAGCTCTATTCAGTAAGATGAGGGGGAGGATAGGAAGGGAAGACAGAACTATAAAATCAGTGCCATTTGGAAATATAAAGGATGCCGCTAAAGGGGTCGGATTTGGTAAAAGACAAGGCATCGATCCGCCTGTTAGGAATGATGGGGGGGGGGGGACCCCACAGGATGACATTCGTAACTAAAACCTAAACCTTTGTTTCTAGATGAAAGAACCTTTCAGTGGCTCTCTGCTTTCCTAGCTGACCAGCTCGAATCGGATAACTCTGCAATCGGTATTTTTTCCCTCTTGAAATTGCAACTCTTTAAGCTGCTACTATTTTACTGTAGCAGTTTTTACTTGCATTTTTTTCCGAGTGGTAATAAATTTGGTATTAGGGATTCGCTATGAGCAGCAATATAAAAGGAAAAAAAGTACAATCAAACATTCCGCAATGCGTGTTCTGCGGAATTCCCGTGTATTGCGAAATCTTCAAAAATAGAAAATATGCGTTTAGTGCTACGTGTCGATACAATTTCAACATTTCGCATGGTGGAACGAATGATATTATAAATCATATTTCTAGTGACAAGCATAAATATAACATTGACTGCGCGGAAAAAAATAACGAAATTGACTTCTTTTGTTAAAAGTTATAATGAACTGGATGCGATTCGTACAAAATGTTTGTTCACTTCATTTTTAGTTGAACATAATTTACCAGTTAGTGTCTCTCAGTCACTCTTATTTATTTCATTTTTTTATTTGACTGTCACATCGTTCGTGTCTCCGTAAGATAAACATGAAAATGGTTCGTTTTTGAAAGCATTTTATGGTTTCATAACGGCGTGGGACATTGAAAGAACATCCTTCTCTTTAGATGCAAACTTCTGTAAAAGTAAATTTTTATCACTTTATAGATCATAATGATAGCATAGTAATGATAAATTATGTATAGAACCTATTTTAATCGATATAAATATGCCAATAAATTCAAACATCTGTAGTCCCTTCAATACTTGATTTCGGTAACATCGTTTTTAAATCGATATGTTCGGTACATTAAATCAAAATGCGCGACAAGTAATCTAATCGAATATATCGATTATTATTTTTTACGGATTTTGTTTCTGAAAGTTGGCAGGTATGCTCTTGTTTTTCATTTTTCCAACGCTATCTCCATAATTCAATTTTTTCTTGCAGTTCTTACTCGGAAGAGCCTGGTAGATGACACTTAAAAAAAGAAGCTACTGAGGTCATCTCATCAACATAAACATTTTCTGCTAAAAATGATGGTATTAGCGTTTGCAATTTATATATGTTCGTGTTTTCTAATGCAAATCTGTTAGTCAGTTCGCTGATTAAATGATCCAGAAAAGGGATTTACATTGAAACTCTGTAAAATGTTTCCGGATCATCGCATCGATAATTGGCTCTATGTTTTTGATGGAGAACATTGCGAGGAAGCTTCACATCAACTCCCAAACTTTTCGATAATTGGGATCCACTCTCGAACATCGTCGTAAAACTAGCTGCGCTGTTTTTTTTTTTATTGGAGGTTTAACGACCACCGTGAGCAACTCAATGGGCTATAAGCAGTCGCCCGTCCCTAATTTAGGGTCACTGGTTCCAGGGAAGGGAGAGAGCCAGTGCCGTAAGACAAACACAACATCCATGCCTCACCGGGATTCGAACCCGGACCCCTTCGGACGAATGATCAGAGGCCAACGCCTTAGACCACTGCGCCACCGGGGCGGCGCGCTGTTTTCGCGCCGTTCTTTTAAAGTGAACTACACCGTAGGCTTGTGTTATGTCAATTTTGGGGGTCCTGGAGATGACGAGACACTGAATGAGTTAACGAAAAGAGTTGGGCAGAAATTTCGACAGCGATTATAAATTCAAACCTACAAATTGAGTGGATTAGCCCATTTGCTTTCGAGAGAATTTGGCACTGAGAGCTCTCTGCAATTACTTCCAGAGCTTCAATAATTGTCTGCAGAAGTTCTCTGAATTGAGGAACTGCATCACGTTTTTCGACCCATCTGGTCTCGCACAGTTTCTTTAATTTAGTTCTCTTGACGTCAGGATGAGACAGCTTTATTTTTTGAGAGATATCATTAATTCTCTTTTGTGAATCCCGAATAAAATTTGTTACGTCATTGATCATTTCTTATGGCTGATAATGTGCAAGCTTTAGCGAGGGACAAATTAAGACAATGCGAAGCACAGTGAACATAGGAAGCTAAAGGGTATTCTTTTAAAATACGGGACTGCATACCTCTTAAATGGCCAGCTATATTAGCTCCATCATATCCTTGACCTTTTAACATTTTCATATCTAATCCGAAGCTGCTCAATGATTGTAGCAGACAGTCCTTCTCCTGTACGATCATTTACTTGAAGGAATCTAACAAAATCTTCGTGGATTTATTTATCTTCATCGTCTACATAACGAAGAGCCAAGGACATTTGTTCTTTACCGCTTACGTCAGCAGTTTCATCTACTAGAATAGAGAAAATGCCACTTCGCTTAACGGTGACATCACCACAGATATTTATTATTTCATTTTGTGTGGTTTTGCTAATCCACATGCCATTTTTTGGACAACCTTGCAAATGCTCTTTTAGTGCTTCGTCTCCTGCACCAACTCTGAATTTTAATAGAGCTCGGAAATTTCCTTCATTCGTCTCATCCTTTCCGTCAAAATTTAATTCCCCATCATCGCGATGTCCTCGCAAAGCTATATTTTGCCTTCCACAAAATTTTTTTATCATAATAGGAAGTAATCGATTCCTATTTTCACTGACAATGTCTCTGATATTAGAATTAATTGCTAATGCGATGCTGTCTTTCTTTGCAGACCGTACTAAGCTAAAATTCTCAGCTTTAATTAGTGCGGTTTTGTGATATTCGTTCTCTGCGTGTGCAGTGAAATACTGAAGCGCCTTCTTGTATTTTTTTAATGGTTCTTTGACCAAACATCCTAACTTTTGTTTGCTTCGACCTCCATCGTTCGGTCCGAAAAGTACCCACATCCGACAATCAGCACCTTGATCTTTCTCACTGTAGGATAACCAAGGATAGTCAGTTAACCACCTTCTCTGAAATTTGCGATTTTGTCCTGTTTCAACGTTGGTTGAGAAAATAAAATTAGCTGGAGGAACCCATACATTTGTCAAAAATTCATACCTCTTCTCTGCTGAAATATCCGTTTGGCATACCACCACTCCAATATCATTGTTGCTGAAAAGTCTTACACTCGCCGTTTGAACAGGATCTACGGAAATAAGCTTCTCAGATGAAATGTCCGAGCGACTTGTCTTTTGCTTTTCGACATTTTCAGAAAAAATGCTTACATTCGCCTTTTTAAAAAACATATCGATATTTTGCTAGCCACTCTTTCTTTTAGACATCTTGTTATTACAAACTCAGTAAAAAGAAACAAGCAGAAAAGTTTGTTAAAAACGAAGCACGTAGTCAGGAAATTCCAGGTTCAGACAGAGAATGCCGACACGGGAGGGAGTGAGAGACTCATTGGTACCGGACGCCGAAATGTCAACCAGATATGAGATGTCTATCGCTCTCCTCTACCACCGCCACTATTCCATCCCAGCACCCAGGCATGAGGGATGGGACGAGGGCAGTCGCCAGCAATAACCCTGAGTCATACTGTACTACTGTATGTAGAGGATTTTAGTAAGGGAGTGTCTGATCCCAGGTCTTAAACAACCCTTAGAAATAGGAAACTAGGAGATTTAGGCTAGAGCGCCCGATAGGAAAGTGACACGGAAGCGAAGTAGAAAGGGGAGGAAGACGCCCTTATTTATTACCAGGGGGCCAGTACCCGGGAATAACCCTGAGTCGCCAGTCTGTGTTTGTATTTACAAACCGGCGCGCCAGGTTGCAATGCGATTGTGCTTCCTTGCCTGTATTTTTACTCTGTCTGAATAGAAATCAAATGCAGTGCAAAATGTTTTTATTTTTTGTGTGCGGCCATTTTTGTTATACTATAATCCAAGTTTCAATTTTAGAATCCCATTTCGGAGAAGACGACAGGGGGACCTGCCAGAGGCCGTTACAAACCTAGAGGAAATAATCGACACCTCCCGTGAATTCACACCAACTCGAGCAAAGAAAATTGTCGACGCCTTAAATCTGGTTACTAACCTCAGCTATTTCAAGTTGGATGGAGGCATCTACAAACAAACAAAAGGAGCACCGATGCGTTAACCTCTATCTTCAGTCCTTGCGGAAACAGTACTTAGACCGCTAGACTAAGTACTGCTTCCACTGAATTGTATCAAGAAACCCCCGATTGTGGATCCGCTACGCTGACAACATATTCTTCATATGGGAACACGGAGCAGATTAATTAAACGATTTCATGCACAAGATAAACAAACTACACAATACGATCAAGTTCACCATGGAGCTTGAAGTAGATGGGGCGTCGAATTATTTTGACGTCAAGCTCAGAAGAAACAGAACATCCAGCTTCGATTTTGACGTTTATTATAAACCGACCGCAATAACGAACCTTGTTCCTCCTGATTCGCGCTGTTCAAGAGTACAAACTTTCTGCGTTTAGAGCATTTTTCTATAGAGCACATAACGTCTGCCAACCCGACTACATAAATAAAAGGAAATTGATAATATTTACAGCAAAGGTCTAAAGGCTGGATTGGATTTTTAACGACCACCGTGAGCAACTCAATGGGCTATAAGCAGTCGCCCGTCCCTAATTTAGGGTCACTGGTTCCAGGGAAGGGAGAGAGCCAGTGCTGTAAGACAAACACAACATCCATGCCTCACGGGATTCGAACCCGGACCCCGTTCGGACGAATGATTTTTTTTTTTTTGATTGGAGGTTTAACGACCACCGTGAGCAACTCAATGGGCTATAAGCAGTCGCCCGTCCCTAATTTAGGGTCACTGGTTCCAGGGAAGGGAGAGGGCCAGTGCCGTAAGACGAACACAACATCCATGCCTCACCGGGATTCGAACCCGGACCCCTTCGGACAAATGATCAGAGGCCAACGCCTTAGACCACTGCGCCACCGGGGCGGCGACGAATGATCAGAGGCCATCGCTTAGACCACTGCGCCACCGGAGCGGCGTCTAAAGGCTGGATATAAGAAAGATGACATAGACAGAATACATAGAACTGTAAGAAACCGTATAATGTCAACAATAATGAAACCACTTAGTAAGATTCGCAGGATCCATAACGTATGTTCCAGGCTTTACATATTGGTTAAAGAATTTATTACGTAAATACAACACATTAATAGCACTGATGACTCCGTTATCACATTAATCAAGTTGCAAGGAGAGACAGTGCGAAAAAGAAAAGGCAGGTGTGTACGCTATACCCTAACAACACGGAAAAGTTATATCGGAATGACAAAGCGATTCTTGGACACTATATGTCAAGAGCATATGCGAAGTCTCAAACAGGACATGCAGAAGACAGTCCTCGCCACAGAGGTCATGCATTCATCGGCCGCTCTTCTACGGAATGGTATTAGAATTGCCCCATACACGAACTTTAAAGAGACTGCCATCAGGGAAACAGTCTAAATCCTATATAGTAAACTAGCGTGCAATGATATAGTTTCTACTGAACTACCAAGAGCTTGGCATGCATTATTAAAAGATGGAAACACATCGCGACAAACCGTATAATTTCGTGATAAAAATTCGTGTAATACGCTTGTGATGTCACCGCGTTATTTTTAAAAAATCATCTTTGTTCCTTACGTGTTCCAATTCTCGGCATTTTTATGTCTACCATTGCCTTGAGAAAGCCTCCCAGTGGAGTGCAAAAGCTTGGCGAATCTTTGTACTTGCTACGCCGCAAAAAAATAAAATAAACGGATTTAATACGCTATTTGCGTCTCTTGAGTATTCACAGTGTGGTGTATTTATAATTACGTTATGTTGTTAACATGATATCCATGTTACAAAAGTCTGAAGTAGATACCTGCTATGCCTAATTTTTTTTAGTATTCCTTAAATTTTTTTTTGATTGGAGGTTTAACAACCACCATGAGCAACTCAATGGGCTATAAGCAGTCGCCCGTCCCTAATTTAGGGTCACTGGTTCCAGGGAAGGGAGAGAGCCAGTGCCGTAAGACAAACACAACATCCATGCCTCACCGGGATTCGAACCCGGACCCCTTTTGGACGAATGATCAGAGGCCATCGCTTAGACCACTGCGCCTGATTGAAGGTTTAACGACCACCGTAACTCAATGGGCTATAAGCAGTCGCCCGTCCCTAATTTAGGGTCACTGGTTCCAGGGAAGGGAGAGAACCAGTGCCAAAAGACAAACAACATCCATGCCTCACCGGGATTCGAACCCGGACCCCGTTCGGACGAATGATCAGAGGCCATCGCTTAGACCACTGCGCCACCGGGGCAGCTTAAAAATTTCAATTATATAATTTATCACAGCATAGCTCATAGCAGGTTTGGGAATTCAAAATCGCAGTATCCAAGGTATCTGGATATTTATTTCTCCATTTTGAAGATGCTTTTTCTCCATTGTAGAATTTCATTTGTGGGCAATGTCTTGCACGCAATTAAAAAATGCTGGGCCTCTAGTGGTCCACTGGACTTTGGTTGAAGACCGATGCTTTAGAAGAAACCTTGCATTACTTGAAGTGGTGGAGAATGCATGATGAAAGTCTGAGACAGGTCTGCCTGTAAACTGAGAATTCTGAGCTGGGCAGACCTCTGGACTATGCAACAATTTCTTTGAGCACTGTGCTAATCGTTGCCATTCATTTCATTCAAATACATTTAAGAGAATCAAACACCACGTTCGACATAAAATTTGGGATCTAACGTAAATTTCTGTGTACAAATGTATCTTCATTACACAACAGGGTTTAATGGATAAATGTATTGTCAGTATATGGAAATTAATTTTCCGGACCACTTTTTTTAGGAACACAACCTTTCCATAAATTAAGGACTTCCTCAGTTTTTCATACTATTGCCTTGTGCTGGTTTTCTTGTCAGATGAACTGCTGACATACTGATCTTAGCTATGCAGGACAAGTTGTTGCCTGATGCACATACACCTCACCTAAAATTGCCACGAAGTCTGAGTTTCTGGTTTTTGCTTGCATTGTGTAATTAATCTTTTCATCCAGCTTTACCAACTTCATAGAAAAAATGCATCATGCACGATGTCATTATTTCACTTAGTAGCACTGAATATGCATGGTAATTCCATATATTCAATGCAGAATTTTAGTCACTTCTGCAGTGGCAGACAGTATCTTTTCAGCTGAGAGTAAATGCAGATAGACACCCATGTACATACATACATATAACTAAGCTGTTCTCCGAGATTCAAAGGTTAGCTCCAAAAAGAAATACAAACTACCAGATATTTTTACTTACTGTTGCCATATCAAACTTTTCCATTTACAGCGATCTTGACATACAGCTCGGGCTTCACTGACATTCATTACATGCCGTACACAAGATCTTCAATACTTCATACTCATAATTTGCTTCTCATCTAGACACTCCTGAATCTGATCCTCCCACAACTTCCTTGGCCTTCCTCTGCCTTTCCTTCCTGCCACTTGGGCTAAAAAGATTTTCTTAATAAGCATCTCATCACTCATTCTTTCAACATGGCCAAACCACCGAAGCGTATTAGTCTCCACCTTGCTAACAACATTTTGCTTCACATTACACAACTGCAACACATCTTCATTCCTTACACAAACAGAACGTGTCATGCCAGAAACTTCCCGTATGTAACACATTTCTCCAGCACACAAATGACTCCTATGTTTCTTCTGCAGTACCCAGGTTTCTTTTTTTTTTTATTGGAGGTTTAACGACCACCGTGAGCAACTCAATGGGCTATAAGCAGTCGCCTGTCCCTAATTTAGGGTCACTGGTTCCAGGGAAGGGAGAGAGCCAGTGCCGTAAGACAAACACAACATCCATGCCTCACCGGGATTCGAACCCGGACCCCGTTCAGACGAATGATCACAGGTCATCGCTTAGACCACTGCGCCACCGGGGCGGCTACCCAGGTTTCACTGCCATACATCAGAATAATTATGCTCATGCACAGCCATGTGCAGCTCTTGAGAACCCATCATTATGCCCAGAACCTTCTTTTGGTGTCATACGCTCTTCTTTGTTCTGTTTCTTGCACACTCTTGCCATGATGGACACATGATCGTCAATCTCCTGGAGGGAAAGCATTGCAGTCTCTCATGCTGATAATGCAACCTATGTCAAACTCACCAATGTAACTGTGCAACTGCCTTACACAATGACGAGGCATTCTTACCCACTGTTGACTAAGAACCGACATGCTGACCAAGCCACACAGTACTTATAACAGAAAAACGGCCCATTTCTGGTCTATGACATTGCACGATCTGATTTACATAGAGGTACACATGCACCTATGATGCCTAAATGCTAATCATTTCTGAAAAACTGCCTGATTAGTGTTTCCTTTAAGAATAAAAGTTGTAGCTTGACTCCTTTCAGTTGTTCTATTTTTTTATAAACATGAATGTATATTGTTTCCCTGATCTGAAAATGGCAGTGGAGCTATGATCTTTCTGAACATCATCACATTCCGTAACATGCGTTATAAAGGGACTCTTGGTGAAGCCAACATAATAAGAGTCACTAATGGTAATGCCAACCATAACCGGTCTGGTATTTCCATGACTAAGTTTTTTTGTTTTAATTTTACTTAGTGATTTGATGTTTACAACTTGTAATTCCAGTACCAAAGCAGACAGTGATAATTTCAGTTAAGATGAACTATTACCAGGTGACAATTCATCTTCCGATGAAAATAATGCAAGAAAGAAATGAGAAACAGCAAATAATTGACCACAGCAGCTGAAAATGCATAAGGTTTTTTGAAAGCACTTTCAGTTAATTTCAACTCTTAACACAAACGGTTATGACACAGATGTGAAACAATGTTTATTAACATGAATGGTTAAAAAATTACTGCTTATTACTCAAAAAAGAGCAGTTAATTACATAGCATGGCAAAATTATGTTATATATATATATATATATATATAGGGATGTAAGGTCAGGTGATGCGTAACATCACAGCCTCTCCTTGACAAATGTCAACCCCGCCTTCTCGTGGTGCATCCTGTTCCCACTAAAGGGGCTCTGACGACCGCCCATAGCGGTATAACTATACCATCGGGATTAGAGGAAATTCTATCCCACACTCACCAACCCGCTTGGCCAGCGTAGTGAGTTATGACCAAACCCCTCCAAAATGATTCCACAACTTAAATCTTGGCCCTCAGTCTCCGGCAGCTGGAATGTACCTGGCCAAGGCAGCGGCCAGTGCGACATGAAGGCAGAGGGTGCTAAGAATCCCCGGAGGACCGGACTAGGCTGCCATCTGATGCTGACCTTGGCTACTTACAATGGACGCTCCCTATCTTCTGATTCAAGGCTTCTTGAATTGGAAGAGGAACTACAAAGGATCAAGTGGGACATCGTGGGGCTAAGTGAGGTAAGGAGAAAAGAAGAAGATCTCATCGAACTGAAAAGTGGACATCTCTTTTACTATCGTGGGACAGATACTGGCAGAACTAGTGGTGTTGGATTTATAATAAACAAGAAACTGAAGGACAAAGTTGTAGAAGTTGAAAGTTCCTCTGACAGAGCTGCACGACTTGTTATCCAACTCTCGAAAAGATACCAGGCTCAGATTATTCAAACTTATGCACCCACCACAAGTCATCCTGAAGAAGAAATTGAAGAATTTTATGAGGAAATTTGTCATCTAAATAATAAAGGTAAGCAGCACTTGAAAATAATTATGGGAGATTTCAATGCAAAAATAGGGCAACGGCAACAGAATGAAACTTCAATAGGTAAATTCGGTCATGGCAACAGAAACCAGCGTGGAAATACTCTCGTTGAGTTTGCAGAGGCAGAAGGGTTTTTCATCTTGAACTCCTTCTTCAAGAAAAAGCCACACAGGAAATGGACATGGAGACATCCAAATGGGACGACAAGTGAAATTGATTTTATTATGTGTAACAAAAAATTCGTCATAGAAGACTGCAGTGTGCTAAACAAGTTCAACACAGGTAGTGACCATAGATTGGTGAGATGTAAGATGCACCTCAACACTAAACTTGAACGTGGCAAGCTCATAAGACAAACAAAATGTATTGACATAACCAACCTTAAAAAACACCATAATACCTTCAAGTTAGAACTGAAGCACAGGTTCTCTGCTTTAGAAGGCCTAACATCGGAAGAAGTGGACATCTCTGAAGTTAACAGAAAAGTAACCAAAGCTCTTATGGAAACAGCAACAAAATTAGCTGGGTCTAAGAACAAGTTGCATGTGAACAAATTATCAGGAAAAACCAAAATGTTGATGCAAAAAAGAAGAGAGATGAGGACAACTAAAGAAGATGTTACTTCCAAAGTGGAATATATAGAGCTATGCAAGACAGTAAGAAAAAGTATCACTGAAGACGTAAGGAAATTCAACTGTGAACTAGTGAGGAAAGCAACTGAAAACAACCAAAGCCTAAAGATAGCAAAGGGACATCTCAGTAAGGGAAGAAAACAGATTATGGCACTGAGAAAAGAAGATGGTTCTGTAACAAGAAATAGAGGCGAAATTTTGACAAGAGTGAAAGATTTCTACTCCAAATTATATGAAAGGGATGATATATGCACTCCAGACATCATGAAAGATACCAGTACGAGAGTTCCTCCAGTCCTTCCAGCAGAAGTTGCACATGCAATCAAGAACATGAAGCGAGGAAAAGCTCCAGGAGAAGATGGAATTACTGTAGACATCATACAAGAAGCAAGTGGAGAAATCGAAACAGTACTCGCCCAAATTTTCACTCGATGCCTTAATGATGGAAAGATTCCTGAGGATTGGAACACCGCTACAATGATCCTGCTACATAAGAAAGGTGACATTGAGGATCTCGGAAACTACAGACCTATCAGCCTCCTATCAGTAGTTTATAAAATCTTCACTAAAGTTCTTTCACACCGCTTGAAGGTAACACTGGACATGGCTCAACCGAGAGAACAAGCTGGATTCAGGAGTGGCTACAGCACAATAGATCATATCCACGTGCTGAGAGAACTAATTGAAAGAGCGAGGGAATATGAACTTCCATTGTGCATGGCTTTTATCGATTATGAAAAAGCCTTTGATTCGGTGAAACCATCAGCAGTTACAATGGCTCTGAAAACCTGCGGTATTGAAGATGCATACATTAATATTATTAATAACATCTATGAAAATGCAAGTGCAAAGATTAGGCTGTTTGAAAATACAACACACGTAAAAATTGGAAAGGGAGTGAGACAAGGTGACACCATATCTCCGAAGCTCTTTAATGCCACATTGGAGGGTGTTTTTCAGTCGCTGAGCTGGGAAAACAAGGGGATAAAGATTAATGGAGATTATCTAACCCACCTTCGTTTTGCTGATGACGTAGTCATTTTTGCAACTACCCCATCAGAGCTGCAGAGTATGATCCAGGAACTTGCTGACAAGAGTAAAGAAGTGGGATTAAAAATGAACTTTCAGAAGACAAAAGTGATGTTCAATGCTTTTACAAGAAATGAAGATTTATCGATTGATGGAGAAAAGCTGGAGATAACAGACACGTACGTTTATCTTGGACAGCAGATATCAAGTGAGGGTCACATTGATGAAGAAATTAATCGGCGTACAAAACTTGCCTGGAGAGCTTTTGGAAGAAACAGCATAATTTTCAAGAGCAATATGCCATTATGTCTTAAAAGAAAAGTGTTTGATCAATGCATCCTTCCAGTGCTTACGTATGGTGCAGAGACGTGGACCTTAACTAAAAGAGACATACAAAGGCTGCAGACAACTCAAAGTAGCATGGAGAGGTGCATGCTTGGTGTAATCAGGAGAGATAAGAAGAGGAACTCGTGGATCCGAAAAATGACAAGAGTGGAAGACATCATGATCAGAGTTAAATCCCTGAAATGGCAATGGGCTGGACATACTGCCAGAAGGACAGATCATCGACGGACAGCCGAAATTTTAGATTGGATTCCAAGGGACAGGAAAAGACCCAGAAGAAGACCACATGGGAGATGGGTGGATGAAATTCGAAAGTATGCAGGGGTGACATGGAGGAGACTGGCACAAGACAGACCGTTGTGGAGGAAACTTGGGGAGACCTTCGTCCAGCAGTGGATTGATAATGGTTGACAATGATGATGATGATGATGATGATATATATATATATATTTTTTTTTCAAAAATTTAACAAAACCCCAAACATCTTTTAAGGCTGCAATGAGTTATTCATCCACAGTTTAACATAAATGGCCTCAGAGGCATTAAGAATTATTGGGTATATCAAATAAACACGATATCTGTAACTCACTCACTTATGGAACTGGACCTCAGCTGCAAAGCACATGAAGTTAGGTCATTTTTTTTTTTTTAATAACATGATCACTGAGCAGCAAGTTAATTTTAAATGGCCAATTGGCATGAAAGCAAATCCCTAATAAATGCTTAATAAGTATTAAAAAAATAAAAAACAAGATGCTGTATTTTTAAAAGAAAAGAAACATGATATAAAAATAAGTTTATTGCAAAAAATAGTTACAAAATTCTTTGCAGTACAATCTAATTTTCAAGATTTTTTTGTCATTTTGTTTAAAGAAAAAGGGATCCTCAGTTAAACATCCTGCAGCAAGACTGTTGAAACTAATTTGTGAATCACAGAAATATCTTGGTTATGTACACAATTTTTTATTGAATTTCAGTGACAATAGAATGTTTTTATTAATTTAAAAAAAAAGCACTGACAACAATTTTAAAATCTATAATGTTTTTACCAATACAAACAAAATAGATGTAATTTAGATGACCTCAAGTCATTCTTTTGCTAGTATGTACTCCATCATTTGGAACAAACAAGTTTAGAACTTAAGAGAAAAAGTCAGTATCTGTCAAGCCATAAGAAGTGTTCAGAAATGATACTTTGAAATTACATACTTTTTCAACATTGTCCATACATAAAACATGTGATGATGACATGGGTATATTGAAACTTTTCTATCCAAATATGATGCTGCAAAATTTGTGAAAATCCATAATTGTAATATCAAAGCAAATTATACTTATTTTTATGATACAATCTTTATTTGAAACACAGTGATCTTGAAAATGTATAATCTAAAAAGAAAAAAAAATTGCTGCTCCATATACCTTGTTTTTTCAAAATGCTGTGTAGAATTGATTACCTACAATTTAATTTTTGGATGAAATTTTTTACTAAGGTCTTTGGCATGATCCATGAGCAACTGGCATGGTGTGAACTGTGGTCCATACAGTTCCCTAAACTGTTCCATCCACTGAACAATTTTATCAGCACCATAAGTATCTGTGTAGCGGAAAGGCCCCCAAGGAACGGAGGGAAACCAAGACCAAAAACTGCACCAACATCGCCTTCGAGCTATGGCGGAAAAAAGAAAAAAAAAAAAATTATGTATATCCAGTCTGTAGGCAAAGTAACATATTAATGCAACATGCTTTCCAACATGAAAGGAAATAATATTTACACACAACTATCACTTTCTCCTTGTTTTAATTCTCAGTTAGTCTTTCTTAAAATACAACCTTAAACTGACACTGAAACTTCTGCATATTAATTATTTAACAAAATATCAAATTTATTTGCCATGCTGCTTTACCATACTTATCCTAGATGCCATAAATAAAAAGCAGTTCACTTCATTAAAAACACTTCACTCACCAACTCATTTCAAATTCTTTCCCCACAAGCAAGCAGCTGCAATGGAATATTTCTTATCAGTACTATGATAGGTACTGTTGTCAAGGGCTATCAACCCCTGCCCTACCTCCTGAAAGTTTCCATCATTAGCCTATATTCTGGGTGATCTAAGCTAGCTGCAGGGATGGAGACTTTGGTTGAATTTCAGTGACAATAGAATTAGTTTTTATTAATAAAAAAAACAACTCCTTTTTCAAGAAAAAGCCACACAGGAAATGGACATGGAGACATCCGAATGGGACGACAAGTTAAATTGATTTTATTATGTGTAACAAAAAATTCCTTATCAAAGACTGCAGTATGCTAAACAAGTTCAACACAGGTAGTGACCATAGATTGGCAAGATGTAAGATGCACCTCAACACTAAACTTGAACGCGGCAAGCTCATAAGACAAACAAAATTTATCGACATAACCAACCTTAAAAAACACCATAATATCTTCAAGTTGGAACTGAAGAACAGATTCTCTGCTTTAGAAGGCCTATCATCGGAAGAAGTGGATATTTCTGAAGTTAACAGAGAACTCACCAAGGTTCTTATGGAAAAAAAAAAAAAAAAAAAAAAAATGTTGGTACTAAGAACAAGTTACGTATGAAGAAAATTTCAGGGAAAACAAAAATGTTGATGCAAAAGAGAAGGGAGACGAGGACAAATAAAGACGTAACTTCGAATGTGGAATATATAGAGCTATGCAAGACAGTGCGAAAAAGTATCACTGAAGACATAAGAAGGAAATTTAATTGTGAACTAGTGAGGAAAGCAATTGAAAACAACCAGAGCCTGAAGAAAGCAAAAGGACATCTCAGTAAGGGAAGAAAACAGATTATGGCTCCGAGAAAAGAAGATGGTACTGTAACAAGAAATAGAAGCGAAATTTTGACAAGGGTGAAAGATTTCTATTCAAAACTATATGAAAGGGATGCTACATGTCCCACCAATCCTCCCTGCAGAAGTTACATATGCAATTAAGAACATGAAACGGGAAAGAGCTCTAAGAGAAGATGGAATTACTGTGGACATTATACAAGAAGAAATGGAGGAATTGAAACTACACTCGCCCAAGTTTTCACCAGATGTCTTAATGAAGGGAAGATTCCTGAGGACTGGAACAATGCTACAATGATCTTGCTCCATAAAAAAGGTGACATTGACGATCTCAGGAACTACAGGCCCATCAGCCTCCTGTTAGTGGTTTATAAAATCTTCACTAAGGTTCTTTCACATCACTTGAAAGCAACATTAGACATGGCCCAACCAAGAGAACAAGCTGGATTCAGGAATGGCTACAGCACTATAGATCATATCCATGTACTGAGACAGCTAATTGAAAGAACAAGAGAATAAGAACTCCCATTATGCATGGCTTTTATTGACTATGAAAAGGACTTCGATTCTGCGAAACCATCAGCAGTAACAATGGCTTTGAAATCCTGCGGTATTGAAGATGCATATATTAGCATTATTAATAACATCTATGAAAATGCAAGTGCAAAGGTTCGGATATTTGAGGATACAGCACAAATAAGAATTGGAAAGGGAGTGAGACAAGGTGGCACCATATCCCCCAAGCTCTTTAATGCCACATTGCAAAATGTCTTTTAATCATTGAACTGGGAAAACAAGAGGATAAAGATTAATGGAGATTACTTAACTCATCTTTGTTTTGCTGATGACATAGTCATATTTGCAACTACCCTTTTAGAGCTGCAGAGTATGATCCAAGAACTTGCTGACAAGAGTAAAAAGTGGGATTAAAAATTAACTTTCAGAAGACAAAAGTGATGTACAATGCTTTTACAAGAAACAAAGATGTATTGATTGATGAAGAAAAGCTTGAGACAACCGATTCCTACATTTATCTTGGGCAGCAGATATCAAGTGAGGGTCACATTGATGAAGAAATTAATCGGCGTATAAAACTTGAATGGAGAGCGTTTGGAAGAAACGGTACAATTTTAAAGAGCAGTATGCCATTATGTCTCAAAAGAAAAGTGTTTAAGCAATGCATCTTGCCAGTGCTTACGTATGGAGCAGAGACATGGACCTTAACTAAAAAAGAAATACAAAGACTGCAGACAACTCAAAGCAGCATGGAGAGATGCAGGCTTGGTATAACCAGGAAAGATAAGAAGAGGAACTTGTGGATAAGAAAAATGACAGGAGTGGACAACATCATGACCAGAGTGAAATCACTGAAATGGCAATGGGCTAGACATGTTGCCAGAAAAACGGACCACCGATGGACAACCGAAATTTTAGACTGGATTCTGAGGGACAGGAAAAGACCCAGAAGAAGACCCCATGGGGGATGGATGGATGAAATTCGTAAGTTTGCTGGAGTGACATGGAGGAGACAGGCCCAAGACAGACAATTGTGGAAATTTAGGGAGACCTTCATCCAGCAGTGGATTGATAATGGATCATGATATAGGATGTAAGGTCAGGTGATGCGCAACATACTACAGCCTCTCCTTGACAAATGTCAACCCCGCCTTCTCGTGGTGCATCCTGTTCCCACTAAAGGGGCTTTGACGACCACCAATAGCGGTATAACTTATACCATCAGGATTAGAGGAAATGCTATCCCCCACTCACCAACCCGCTTGGCCAGCGTGGTGAGTTATGACCAAACCCTTTCAAAATGACTCCACAACTTGAATCTTGGCCCCCAGTCTCCGGCAGCTGGAATGTACCTGGCCAAGGCAGCGGCCAGTGCAACATGAAGGCAGAGGGTGCTAAGAATCACCGGAGGACTGGACTAGGCTGCTATCTGATGCTCACCTTGGCTACGTATAATGGACGCTTCCTATCTTCTGATTCAAGGCTCCTGGAATTGGAAGAACTACAAAGGATCAAGTGAGATATCGTCGGACTAAGTGGAAAAGGAGAAGATCTCATTGAACTGAAAAGCGGACATCTCTTCTATTATTGTGGGACAGATACTAGCAGAACTAGTGGTGTTGGATTTATGATAAACAAGAAATTGAAGGATAAAGTTGTAGAAGTTGAAAGTTCCTCTGACAGAGCTGCACGACTAGTTATCCAACTCTCGAGAAGATACCAGGCTCAGATTATTCAAGCTTATGCACACACTACAAGTCATCCTGAAGAAGAGATTGAAATAATACAGGCAGCAGCACTTGAACATTATGGGAGATTTCAATGTGAAAATAGGGCAACAGCAACAGAACGAAACTTCAGTAGATAAATTCGGTCACAGCAACAGAAACCAGTGTAGAAATACTCTAGCAGAATTTGCACAGGCAGAAGGGTTTTTCACCGTGAACTCCTTTTTCAAGAAAAAGTCGCAAAGGAAATGGACATGGAGGCATCCCAATGGATTGACAAGTGAAATTGATTTTATTACGTGTACAAAAATTTCGTCATAGAAGACTGCAGTGTGCTAAACAAGTTCAACACAGGTAGTGACCATAGAATGGTAAGATGAACTTCAATGCTAAACTCGAGCGTGGCAAGCTCATGAAACAAACAAAGTGTATTGACATGACCAACCTAAAAAAAACATCATTATACCTTCAAATTGGAACTGAGGAACAGATTCTCTGCTCTAGAAGGTCTAACGTTGGAAGAAGTGAACATCTCTGAAGTTAACAAAAACTAACCAAGGCTCTTATAGAAACAGCAACAAAAATAGCTGGTACTAAGAACAAGTTGCATAAGAATAAATTAAAGTTGAGCCCGCTTTTAACGAGGAGCTCGGGACTGGCGAAAATGCTCGCTAAATCCGTTTCAGTGCGAAACCCACCCAATGTGGAAAAATAAGCCTAAATGATAATGACAAGGTACATACTACATGTAGTATGTATTTTCTTGCGTACAGTTCGCGGACTAGGACTGGCGAAAATGCTCGCTAAATCCGTTTCAGTACGAAACCCACCCAATGTGGAAAAATAAGCCTAAATGATAATGACAAGGTACATACTACATGTAGTATGTATTTTCTTGCGTACAGTTCGCGGACTATCTGTGTTTTTTGTCTGCGAAAGTGTTGGGTGTGGACAATCTGTCAATAGTACCACATATCTTTTTTTTTTTTTTAATTGTTGCACTCAAATACAGTAACATACATACTGTATGTATGTACCTCAATTTCCGTGCCTACCGCACCTTAAAAATTAGCATTTTAAAAACAATAGTTTTGCATTTGTAGACTGAAGTGTACCAGGGCGAGCTCAGAAGAAAATTAAAACTTCACTGTCTGCATCTTTTTTCATACATGTAGAACGGCAGTAGCAAAGTCTGGGAGAGAGGGTGGGGGGATCCCTCTTCAAAGCAGCTGTCGGTCTTTGGCTGGGCAGTGTTTGATTGACGGAGGTCTTTTATCTACCCCCTGTTTCATACCCCCTCCCGTCTCCCCTACTTGTTTATGATCAAGGCTCTGTCTCTTCTGAGTCACTGTTGTTTATTTGAGTTGGGGTAATAAAGAATTAGGTAGTTATACTGCTGGATTCACACACAAGAAAAAGTATGACGCCATTTGTAGAGAAAAAAAAACCCAAACAATTCTGCGGCAATTAAGGAATTTAAAGTGAACGAAAAAACATTTGGGATCTGCACAGTTAAAGAAGTCATTTCTTTAGAACTTCCAGAGGCCGATTTGTTTTAAAGCTTTTTTTCAATCTGTTTGCAGGTTCTTCTAAGCGATTTACAAACTGGGTCAAGGTTGCATCCGGATCCATAAAAGTCTTTAAAGACATCAGTCACAATTAAAGGTTTTCTATCAGTGAAAAAAAAGTCACTGCTTCGGTATAAATGCAATAGTCATCACCCCCGTGCCGCTTTTTAACGAAGTACGGACTATCTGGTAATTTTTTCTTTTTCGAAGGCGGAAATGGTTGTGTTCTGAATCTACGCGGGGGCAGACTAAATGCAGGAACATACAGTATACAATTGCATACTGTACTATCCATAATGATTGCATATACAAATTAAATAAGATTTTTAATTAAAGAGAAACTTACATGAATTCTAAAGTACAGTAGCAACAAAACCTGAAGTGAATGTAACAGTAGCAGCAAATCCACTAATTGGAAACATTTTTGAAGAAATAGTCTACAGTTTTTTTTTTGTTTTTTTTTTTTTTAATTGGTGTACTTCTGTTCCCTTAATTTTCTGCGAATAACACTCAGTGCAGTAAACACCTCGTCATCGCAGTGATCTGTTGCCTCGAAGAAATGGAGATTTTCTGCACAATCAATGGCTGATGCATATGACGGTGGTCGAGTACTTTCTTCTTCACTTTCCTGTGCAATTGTTGATGCCTTAATTTCCTCTACAATGTCATCTCCAGAAACGATGCCCGATGTAGCGACAGCATCATCAGCGGTAACAAAGTCATCCATTTCAGGGACATCATTAAAACGAGTAATGTTCTGTAGTTTTAACCACTCAGAAAGGGGGATATCGCCCATTTCGTCATCACTGCGACTTGTATTATCCAACCCTGATTTTCTGAAGCAGTTCTGAATACAAGATTCTGATACTCGTCCCCAAGTATCAGCCGGCATTCTAATTGTATCAAGAATGGAAATTTTCACTTCAACCTTTTTTCCCATCCTTTCTAACATCAGTAGGATTAATTCCCGTCTGTAGTGGCATTTAAGACTTCGAATAACTCCTTGGTCCATTGGTTGTAGCACGGCTGTGGAGTTTGGAGGCAAAAAGATAAGCTGGATGTTAGTCAGGTTTTGAACATGAGGATGTGCTAGGCAGTTATCTATAACGAGAATAATTTTACGATTTTTTTTTTCCGGAGTTCTTTGTCCCACTCCCTAAGATAAGCTGTAAAAATGTCCGATGTCATCCATGCTTTCGTATTGGACCTGTAAGAAAAGGGGAGGCATTTCACGTTTTTAAAACATCTTGGTTTTTCAGATTTTCCAATCACTAACAATTTCCTCTTGTCCTTGCCGGACATATTAGCACACACTAACGCAGTCAGGCGATTCTTTTGAAGTTTCCCCCATGTACTTCTCACCTTTGAACTTCATTGTTTGATTGGGAGTTAAGATTATAAAACATACCTGCATCATCCACATTATAAATGTCATCATCACTGTAGTTCTTCTGAAGATCTGGCCACACTGTTTTCAATCATGATGAAGTTTCTTTTGTATCCACTGATGATGCTTCCCCGCTACTTTTTCCAGAACAAATGTTGTGTTGTGTTATAAAGCCACCCATTAGAACACGAAACATTTTCGTAACCAAGTTGAACTGCAAATTTTTCAGCTTGAATTTTCATTATTGGGCCATTTATTGGTAAGCCTGTGTTTCGTTGAACAGTGAACCATTTTAATAAGGCTTTGTCTATGTCAGTTTTCTGGCATTTTTTCAGTCTTTTGCTAGACGTAACATTGTATTCAAAAGCCTGCAACAATGTTTCCTTATTTTTAAAAAGGGTTGAAACGGTGGAACATGACAGTCTGTATGTTTTGCATATCACAACTTTTTTTCGCCATTTTCCAACTTCCTAATGATGGAGACCATCGTTCACGGATAAAACTTTTCTCTTAGACTTTTTTTAACTTCCTATGTGATTCTTGTTTATACAGTAACTAACATCGCACGCAGCACAGGGTAAGAATATATAGTACAAGAAATGCCAGATGTGAGAAGGTGACATGTGAGAAAAAATTTCAGGAAGTTAACTCTTGTTTATCCTAAGGCGCAAGTTTCACATTCGCTCACTCCCCCACATACCCTTGTTCTCCAAACCCAAAAGCTGCATGGTGCGACCTTGTAGCCTTGGAACCTCCCCACCACACCCATCCTCTTTCTACCCCATCCGAGGGAGAAGAGGATTTGGTTTTCAACTTTAACTTTGGGACCCACTATTCTCCCACTCGCTCGCATTAAGGGGGGGGGGGATTGGGCTAAGTGTTTGTTATATCCTCCACATTCTTTTCTCGTTACTGAGCTTTCACTAGTAAAAAGAAAAGATATTACTCAGCGCCTTTCCCCCTTCCCTCTAGAACCCTGAGCGTCAGATTTTAAATGTGATTTCCTTAAATTCTGTTATTTTTTGTTCTTTTCCCTTGTTAAATCCGGGGTTTTCATTAAACTTTGTTCGCTAAAAACGATTACATTTGCCTTGAATTAGCATTGTACCAAACAAAAGTTGTGTTTAGTTCGTTAATTCCGGAATCTCGCTAAATACGGGCTCGCTATAAGCGGGCTGGACTGTATCTTCTTTCTGAAGTCGGTAAAATTTTTTTATCAACAATGCTTCCTGCCTACATGCTGCTGTAGCGTGTTAAGCCCCCTTCACATCACTTGAAAGTTGCCTTCTGGGATCAGGGGTATTTGAGTTAGCGAACGGTGCATCACTTGGAAATTGCAATATCCTAGTTAACCCTCTAAAACAGAACACCTACTAGGCTTAACATATTTTATTTTTCCTTTTCTGAAAGGAAAGTTGGGCAAATATATGTGAACTGGGATACTTCAGGATTTTCATTGGGACTGGTGGATGGGCTCTATGGATTTTCCAGTGCATATGGAATTGCAGTTTACATGGTCAGTTATAATATTCTTTTACTTGTTGTTTGCATTGAAGAAACAATATACTTTGCTATTATCACAAATTATAATGAGCTAATGCTGCCACCTATTGAGCATTTCACTCAATATTTCCCAGAGATTGCTGATACATGTTTCCGCATGATATATATGGTTCGTGTTTCTTGAAATGAGTTTTTTTGGTGTTACAGTTATGCAGATATATCATTGTTATATCTTGTGAAATAATTCGGCATAGGATGCATTGCGGTGTCAGCCGGTAATTATCGGCTCTGATATTCAGCCACAGCCTAGGGGGCTGCTGTGTCAGCTTATTGCACATATACTTTGCAATAACCTTCTGTTGTGGTGCACACAGCCAATTGACTAAGAGATTAAATATTTTGGCCTGAATAATAGCTGCAAAAAATGAAACATAAGTTGTGTAACCAGGGCCAGCTGGATGCACCCAGGGCACCTAGATGTAGAACATGTACTTCATATTTTCACATTTGTATTGGCATGACTGCAAAAAAACATTTGTCATTATCAGCAGACTTGAAAAATAAGATACAATGCCAGGGATGTGTTTTGAATGCTGAGCAGTTATCTACTACTTTAAGACCCATGAATTCTGATATTGCAGATTCAGATAATTTAAAAATTGCTTTTCCAGTCCAGTTTGAACATAATCAACTAGATTTGTACTTCCTTAGTTCCTTAGACAGTCAGTGCTTTGGATAGAGGAAAAACTTGATTGCATATTGGACTCAAGAGAAGAAGAAAAAAAAAAAAAGATTCAGGACATTCAATAATCCTTGCAAGTTCTTCAGTGATGAATATGATGACAATTCAGAAATGTACTAAGCTAGAACAGTCTAATGACACACTCACACAAAGAATTGCCAAATATGAGAGGGTTGATCTTGACAGTGCTGCAAAATTAAGTGTTTTAAAGTCAGAATTGTGAGAGTTGAATCAGTATCACAGAAGAAAAAATTTGGAAATACATGGTCATCAGGTTGATGATAGAATGGATACAGCTGCTTTGAGAAACATAATTGATCTTATGGTGGCTAAATTACAAATATAGAAAACTACAAACCAGAAGATATTGATGTAATTCATGCTGTACCTTCTCCTCAAAGAAAAAATTCAACTGTACCTATCATTATCCAATTTACTACCAGATCACAGGCAGAAATAGATGGTTGGAGGAAAAAAATAATCTATTTTAAACTCAGATTTGGACCCTAACAGACAAAAAATTAGAATTTACATTAATGAAAATTTTATCACCATACTATAAAAAGATGCACTGGCATGCCAGACAGTCAATCAGGGTATGATCAAATATGCATGGATTAATAATGGCAACTTCTATATAAAACAGAACTGGTTATCAAAGAAAAAAATTGTTTGCATTGAGAATCTGCAGTACTATGGGCTGAATATTTAACTTATGTTACTATTTTGTTGTCGTTGTTGAACCTTTATATCGCAGAGTCAATATTATACCATTCATAACCTTAACCATTTACTAACACTAACTTTACTCTTAAACTGATACAGCTTAATGCTAGATCTTTGATTATCAAAATTGTTCAATAGGAGACACTAATGCAGATAATGAACTCCACTTTAGATATACATGGTTCATATACTTTTGTAAAAAAAAAAAAAAAAAAAAAAATTGAGGACTTGAAGGACTTTTCAAGGATGAATTTTTTTTTTCAAGGATGATCTTGGTATGGGAGATACACAAATAATAAAATACTATTATTCTGAAATATAGGACATCCTGCATCCCTGATATGCAGAAATTATTTTTGCAAATCTATATGCATGAAATGCTTTTGAAAAACACGAATTTGCAACCAGATAAAATGCACATTCATGTAAAAATTCAGAGAAATTAAGTTGTTTAATTTCATATGGTGTTTCTAGGTGCAATATTTGCTGTAAATTGTTTGAAGTTTGATAAGGAAGAGGTGCTTCACTTCTGTTTTACAAAACATTTTTAACCCTGATCTATCATAGTATTAGTCAATTTGGTCTATCTACACTTATAATATTGCATTGGTATTGGTATAAAATTTTTGGGAAATGAAGATCAAACAAATCTTTAATTAAAAAAAAAAAAAAAAAATAGTCCCATGTTCGAAAAACAAACTTCAGGATTTAAAAGTATGGGTACAGGGTGAGCTGGGCACAGTGGCACAGATGAGGGTAGTGGGACCAGTTCCTTTCCCTCGGCTGTCTTTCCTTCCCAGAAAATGCAGTACCCATTTCAGCAGCCTGGATAGGCTGGCGATGCTCGGAAAACGCAACTCCTGTCCGTAGCTGGAAATTAACCTGGGACCTCAGGCATTGCAGCTTAGTGCCCTAATCACTATACTATTGTGCCAAACAAATCTTAGAGGAAGCACATCAGAAAAAAGTGAACCAAAAAATTTTGATCAAAGTAATAACTTCAGAAATATTGCCACCTAAGGGCCTTGTGGCTGACTGGCAGCAACTGGAACTGGAAAACATAGTAACACTAAGAAAATTGGGTTACCGAGTCCTCTCTAAAGCAAAAACTAAGCATCTCCTCAAAATGAAACTTTCAGCAATTTGGTTTAAAAAAAAAAAAAATCCTCCAAAGTCACCTACGAAGTTAAGTTCAATGGTAAGAGTACTACCAAACCTGAGCTTAGGCAGAATTTCAGTGCATTTCAGCTGACTAAGTCCAACTATTCAGAATTAAGAACCATTTTGAGACCTTCAAAATAAAACCAAATCAAAACTAAATATACAGTTAATAACTCACCAAATATCCTATGAAAGCAGTCATCTGAAGTTCTAGTGAAATCATAAAAAAATCATACTGGATGTTCCCTATTTTTTTCTTTTTTCATGTTTTGCTATCATTAAAGAGGGTTGTTACACATTTAGGTAAAACATGAAAAGTATATTAATAACGAACTACATTTTGTTATACCAAGCGTCAAATGCTATCCTTCAATTTTCATACACAGAACCAACATCCTTATCGAATGTCAAATGCCAGTCACCTTGTTTTTATATACTCAGATCATAATGCTACAGGTCCACTATGGGTGATGAACATCGTACCAAAACTTCATCGCAATCTTGCTTTAATTTTATGCAAGTCATCACGCAAAAGGGTGAAAGAATGAATTCCGCTCTTATTTCCTGAACTTTGACCATTTTCAATATGGATTCGACGAATTAGTATGTACCCCAACATATTAATTTCGTTGAATCAAGCCAAGACATTTTTATGCAAGTTATTGTACTTGCATAAAAATATCAGGACAAAGCACGGTTGAAAAGCGTAGAAAACTGTCTAATGGACCAGCAAAATAAATCATTGCTGGAGGAGCACTGGGTTGAATGAACAATGAACTTATTTTTTAACTTCGTTATAGTAGTATTCTTTTGTTAGGTCAAATTTATTGCCAGAGAAGAAGTTACAAAACCATGGCCCAAATGCATTTTTCATTTCACAAAAGTGGCAGCTTTTGTTTAATTTCGTCATGCTAGGTATCAATCTGGGCTTAAAAATTCCACAGATTTAAAATCAGTTTGAATTTTTTTCTACGATAACCACGTTCTGAGATAGCATTTCAAACTGGAAGTAATAAAAGCCAAGAGAGGTGCTCCAATGCCGGCCAACTTGAGAAGTTGCTACTTGGGGGACGGACAATGCATTAAGTGGGAGGGGGAAACACAGCGAAAGATAAATAAATAAGCCCAGCTGAGGCAGTTCAGTTTACATGTGGCGCAAGCTCTTTAGCGTTTGAAACAACGAAAAACGATAAACCTAAAACATGTGGGAAAACTGCGGACAAATGTTCCCACATAAACACATGTAAGGGACAAGTTGATTCATAACTTACCTCGGCGCTTTATTTTAAATGGACTAAGTTAAATAAAAAAGTTTAATGGTGGGTGCAAAAATCATCAGAATTTTTTTCTTTCAGAGAATCACCAAATCTGTAAAATTAGCATTTTGCCCGTAAAACAAGTCGCATTTCTGTAAATTTTACAGGTAAACCGTAAAACCTGGTAGGTATGAAGTCATGGCCTGAATCTTACCTTTGCGAAATTCAGGGCTTGACAAATATGTTCTAGATTTAGGAGCTAGCTGCAAAATTTAGGCACCAGGTGAAATGAAGTAAACAACGCATGAACAAAAATATGCTTGACGCTGGAACGAAAAGTGTAAACCATATTTGTTGTCAATTTTTTTTTCTTTTTACCCAAACCAGGTATTGCAAAATAAAGTTCCAATTTGCTTCATAATTTTCTTTTTTCCATTTTTTCAGTAGATTATCTCAAAAAAATAATTTAAGATTTCGATTTTATTAAAATACTATTGCGGATGTCATATTTTGTACATATTAATTCAAAGTACCATATTTTTTTCTTCGTATAATCTGTAAACCATAAAATTCAGAAAAAAATTTCCTTCGTGAGATCCGCCAGGGCATATAAACCTAAAGGCTGAGAGAAAAAAATAAAAAAATAAAATCCCACGTATAATCAGTGGCGGCATATAATCTGTAGATCGTGAGATTCTGAGAAAAACAATTTTTTCCTTCGTATAATTCGCAGCATGTCTCAGACCACGATATTTAAAAAACAAAACAAAAAACATCAGTCCATACCTGCCAACAGCCTTCTTACTAATAACTAGTATTGTGTGGCATACATAGATTATTTTATGAAATGATCCTCTCTTTGTAAAAAACAAATATGTGCCGCAACAAAACGTTCTTCACAGCACCACTGCTTAATTTTTCTTTCTGTTGATATCATTCTCTCCCTACTCCTTCATTGTCGCTTTTTTTTCTTTGTTGCTCTCTGACAAAAATCGCCAGCCTGAAAACCATGAGTGCATGATATCAAAGCTTCAACTATTTTAGATAAATGGTGTAACTTTGAAAATACTAATATTTTTGAACAACATAACATCAATTTTTACAAATTTTCATCACTCCTGATTTCGTGAATTTCCTTCTTCCTTTATCAAGATTAAATGCAAAAACATATGGGGTGGGGGACATTTAACAGCGCTGGAGATTGGGAACATCGTGTCGGGAGGGGGGAGGGGGTTATTACAGGAAATCTGTCCGACTTGCGGTTTTGGAATTTTTGTCCTATTTTCAAGCTGAAATACAAAAATAAAAAAAAATCTGAACTCCGTCAACTTTCCGTTTTCGAAAGTTTTGTAAAGATGGAATTCCGTCCTCAGGTGCCCCCCCTCACAAATTCTTTTTACTTGTGCATAAATCTCCTAAGTGGCCAAAATAACGAAAAAGGCGGAATTTCTCAAATTTGATGAAGAATCCCATGCCTTAATTAAGATTAGGAGAAAATTTTCACGACGTCTAACTTCCGTTTCCGCAAATTCTTGCTTACAGTTTCAAGCTGAAATATGAACATATATGCCATAAAATGATTTTTAACAAGAATACTAGACACAAATGCAACATCGGGAGAGAAAAATTACGATTAGGGCAAATTCTTTTACTCCATTTAACTACTGTTTTCGAAAGCCTTGAAACACGAAATACAGTCCCCAGGAGGAAAATGACCCCCAACCCCCAAATCTCACGACAAAAAAAACACCGGAGAATTCAGCGGAAACGCTTAAAATCTTATGTATATCATAAATACTAGCAAAATAATTTTTTTCAAAACAAAATGAAAATTCATAGAATTCGTAGTTTCAAGAGAGTGTTCCGTAGTCAGACAACAAAATCCGTAGAAACTATGAACGTTCTGTAGCAATTGGCATGTATGACAGTCGTATAATCCGCATCTATCATGTTAATCGTGAATCGTAATTTCTGACAGAAAACTTCGATTCACAGGACCGACTCAGAAATAAAAAGATATAAGAAAGAAATGATCGTCTTATTGAAAAAGTAACTAGCATTTTGAAGTACTTCGGTGTTACTTTTAAGTAAATAAAGAAATAAAATCGCTAGCTGTTGCAGCATTACCGTAGTTCATTAGTTACACTAAGAAATCAGTTGAAATTGCTGACAGTCCATAGCATTGTCTTATTTCTGAATACTTTTCAACTCAATACCGAAAGTAAAAACTTTAGCCAATACAATTAGCGTACCAAAACTAGGCAATGCGATTCGCAAAATGGCTACATGCTACGGAATAGCTTTGCGGGATTCCCGCACCACGTAGGCTTCCACGCGCGCAAATAGTAACAACTTCCTTGCGTCATATTTTCTGTCAAAAAGCTTTTAAGTAGTAGTAATAATAATATATATATATATATATATATGGGATGTAAGGTCAGGTGATGCATAACATCACAGCCTCTCGACAAATGTCAACCCCGCCTTCTCGTGGTGCATCCTGTTCCCACTAAAGGGGCTCTGACGACCGCCAATAGCGGTATAACTATACCATCGGGATTAGAGGAAATGCTATCTCACACTCACCAACCCGCTTGGTCAGCGTGGTGAGTTAACGCCAAACCCCTCCAAAATGACTCCACAACTTAAATCTTGGCCCTCAGTCTCCGGCAGCTGGAATGTACCTGGCCAAGGCAGCGGCCAGTGCGACATGAAGGCAGAGGGTGCTAAGAATCCCGGGAAGACCGGACTAGGCTGCCATCTGATGCTGACCTTGGCTACGTATAATGGACGCTCCCTATCTTCTGATTCAAGGTTTCTTGAATTGGAAGAGGAACTACAAAGGATCAAGTGGGACATCGTCGGACTAAGTGAGGTAAGGAGAAAAGGAGAAGATCTCATTGAACTGAAAAGTGGACATCTCTTCTACTATCGTGGGACAGATACTGGTAGAACTAGCGGTGTTGGATTTATAATAAACAAGAAACTGAAGGATAAAGTTATAGAAGTTGAAAGTTCCTCTGACAGAGCTGCACGACTCGTTATCCAACTCTCGAGAAGATACCAGGCTCAGATTATTCAAACTTATGCACCCACCACACGTCATCCTGAAGAAGAAATTGAAGAATTTTATGAGGAAATTCGTCATCTAAATAATAAGGGTAAGTCAATGCAAAAATAGGGCAACAGCAACAGAACGAAACTTCAGTAGGTAAATTCGGTCAGGGCAACGGCAACAGAGATTATGGGAGATTTCAATGCAAAAATAGGGCAACAGCAACAGAATGAAACTTCAGTAGGTAAATTCGGTCACGGCAACAGAAACCAGCGCGGAAATACTCTCGTTGAGTTTGCAGAGGCAGAAGGGTTTTTCATCTTGAACTCCTTTTTCAAGAAAAAGCCACACAGGAAATGGACACATCCAAGTGGGACGACAAGTGAAATTGATTTTATTATGTGTATCAAAAAATTCGTCATAGAAGACTGCAGTGTGCTAAACAAGTTCAACACAGGCAGTGACCATAAATTGGCGAGATACAAGATGCACCTCAACACTAAACTCGAACGTGGCAAGCTCATAAGACAAACAAAATGTATTGACATAACCAACCTTAAAAAACACCATAATACCTTCAAGTTGGAACTGAAGAACAGATTCTCTTCTTTAGAAGGCTTAACATCGGAATAAGTGGATATTTCTGAAGTTAACAGAAAAGTAACCAAAGCTCTTATGGAAACAGCAACAAAATTAGCTGGGTCTAAGAACAAGTTGCATGTGAACAAATTATCAGGAAAAACCAAAATGTTGATGCAAAAAGAAAGAGAGATGAGGACAACTAAAGAAGATGTGACTTCCAAAGTGGAATATATAGAGCTGTGCAAGACAGTACGAAAAAGTATCACTGAAGACGTAAGGAAATTCAACTGTGAACTAGTGAGGAAAGCAATTGAAAACAACCAAAGCCTAAAGACAGCAAAAGGACATCTCATTAAGGGAAGAAAACAGATTATGGCACTGAGAAAAAAAAGATGGTTCTGTAACAAGAAATAGAGGCGAAATTTTGACAAGAGTGAAAGATTTCTACTCCAAGTTATATGAAAGGGATGATGCATTTACTCCAGACATCATGGAAGGTACCAGTACCAGAGTTCTTCTAGTTCTCCCAGCAGAAGTTGCTCATGCAATCAAGAACATGAAGCAGGGAAAAGCTCCAGGAGAAGATGGAATTACTGCAGACATCATACAAGAAGCAAGTGGAGAAATCGAAACAGTACTCGCCCAAATTTTCACTCTATGCCTTAATGAAGGGAAGATTCCTGAGGATTGGAACAACGCTATAATGATCCTGCTACATAAAAAAGGTGACATTGAGGATCTCAGGAACTACAGACCTATCAGCCTCCTATCAGTGGTATATAAAATCTTCACTAAAGTTCTTTCACACCGTTTGAAGGTAACACTGGACATGGCTCAACCGAGAGAACAAGCTGGATTCAGGAGTGGCTACAGCACAATAGATCATATTCACGTACTGAGAGAACTAATTGAAAAAGCGAGGGAATATAAACTTCCTTTGTGCATGGTTTTTATCGATTATGAAAAAGCCTTTGATTCGGTGAAACCATCAGCAGTTACAGTGGCTCTGAAATCCTGCGGTATTGAAGATGCATACATTAATATTATTAATAACATCTATGAAAATGCAAGTGCAAAGATTCGGCTGTTTGAAAATACAACACACATAAAAATTGGAAAGGGAGTGAGACAAGGTGACACCATATCTCCGAAGCTCTTTAACGCCACATTGGAAAATGTCTTTCAATCACTGAACTGGGAAAACAAAGGGATAAAGATTAATGGAGATTATCTAACCCACCTTCGTTTTGCTGATGACATAGTCATTTTTGCAACTACCCCATCAGAGCTGCAGAATATGATCCAGGAACTTGCTGATAAGAGTAAAGAAGTGGGATTAAAAATGAACTTTCAGAAGACAAAAGTGATGTTCAATGCTTTTAACGAGAGAGGTGCATGCTTGGTGTAACCAGGAGAGATAAGAAGAGGAACTCGTGGATCCGAAAAATGACAAGAGTGGAAGACATCATGATCAGAGTTAAATCCCTGAAATGGCAATGGGCTGGACATACTGCCAGAAGGACAGACCATCGATGGACAGCCGAAATTTTAGATTGGATTCCAAGGGACAGGAAAAGACCCAGAAGAAGACCGCATGGGAGATGGGTGGATGAAATTCGAAAGTATGTGGGAGTGACATGGAGACTGGCACAAGACAGACCGTTGTGGAGGAGACTTGGGGAGACCTTCGTCCAGCAGTGGATTGATAATGGTTGACGATGATGATGATATATATATATTCTTACAATCTCTTTGCGGTCTTCTATTTCGCTCTTATGTTACATTTTTTGCTACTGCATTTTTGGTACTTTTCCAATAACACCCCCTTCTCCTGACAATTACTTCACGGACTTTTTTAAACAGAGCATCGTTTTTTTTTTGTTTTTTTTACCGGTGTCCGCAGTACCTAAATTTATAACTTTTTATTAGATAATCTATGGATTATACAACAGAAATTATGGTATTTACTGAAAATTACGAAATCTCAAGTGAGAAGAAAATTAGACGCCACTGCCCGAATTTTAGGCGCCCGAGCGACCTGGCGGATTTGTCGAGCCCTGGACTGAAGTTACTCCGAATACTAAAGGTCAACATTTATTCCTTTATAGACGAATACACAAATATCCTCAAAGATACACCAGCACAGAAGCATTACAAATCACGAACATTTTGCCCACTTCGCATCTAGTGGCTAATCTTGTCTATTCTTCCTTATTTCGCACTTCGTTCCTTTTTACGCGAGTCAAAATCAGAACCAAAACCACTGGCGTACCGTAGTCGCAGTTTATGATTAATTCATACAAACAGTAGCCAGTGGCTGCTAAGTCCAAGTTCCAACAGCATGCGCGGAATGAATCCCTCGGCCAAGGCTATTGGTGCTGCTCCGTCATTCACTCCCATTCGTAGGGTCATGCAAACATACATGGCACAATCAAGTACACTTTAAAAATGAAGCAGGAAACTGTATTTACATATGATCATAAAAAAAAAAACAACAACAGAGGGGCATAAAAATTTAGGACTTTTCAAGGATCAGCATCTTTTTAAAGGACTTTTAAGGCCTTGAAAATCGCTGAAAAAAATTAAGTACTTTTTAAGGACTTTCAAGGGCCGTGCGAACTATGGATACAATATGTATTTGGAAACATGGTTTCCAGAGGATTTCACAATATCAATAGATAATTACCAGGTCTTCAACTTGAATAGATTAAATTCTAGGGGTGGGGGTGTAGCTATTTATATTAATAATTTACATTTATATCTACCCTTAACGGAATTTACAATAATGAGAACAGATTTTGAGCTACTTACCTTTCAAAACCAATCTCACATTATTTCGGTATGTTATAGACCTTCATCTTCAGATATAAATAATTTTTTTATGGTTCTAGATGATCTTTCCAATATGATTAATTTTACAAAAAAAAAAAAAAAAAAAAAAAAGCATTCCTTGTTGGTGACACATTGACATTGCTCCAGATAACTGCACAACTAGACAGTTTCATCAGTTGTTATTATCTGGTTTTTGGAATGCAATTACGTCTCCAACTGGAATTACCCCACTAACACAAACTACATTAGATATGGCTGTTACAAATGTAGAGTCTGAAATTATAATATCAGGGATTCTTGAATTTGATATAAGTGATCATTTACCAACTTTTGTTTTTATGGAGACAGCTGTAAACTACAACGAGAAACCCACAATAATATCATGTAAAATAAATAAATAAAATGTTGACAAAATTAAACAATTATTAATTCAAATAAGATGGGATGGCTTACAACCGGATGACTCTCCAAATACATCATTTGATAAATTCTCTTCTGAGTATTTAAGGAAAACTATGACCATGCTTTTCCGATTATTTCAAGCTCTCTCTCTCTCTCTCTCTCTCTCTCTGTCACTCACACACACACACACAAAATCATCATAAATCATGAATTACATCACACCTCATAAATCAAATAAATAAGAAAAATAGATTGTTTTCTAAATTCTTAAAAAGTAAACAAACTGATTATGATTCTTTTAAATTGCACAGAAGTTCCTTAAATTCAAAAATTTGTAAAATTAAGAGAGATTATTATGATATTTTTAGCCAGAATAACACAGTTGACTTGGAAGCACCTAAATAATTTATTAGGTAATCAGCATAAAAGTATCTTTCCAGAACATTTAGTAAATTCTGATGGTAGCAAAATTACAAATATTCAACACATAACTAATTATTTAAATAACTATTTTAGTTCAGTACCCCAAAATTTAAAATTAAACCAGTGGTCTTTTAATAAAACTTGTTTACAATATTTCAATAACTTACATAAACTAACAGTTTTTATTTACTGCCAATTTCAAAATCTGAATTGTTGACAGAATTATATCACATTAAGACAAACTGCAGTCCAGGTTATGATGAAATTCATCCATCTGTTTTAAAGGATGTGGCTGATTTATATAGTCATAGACCCTTTACTAATAATCTATAACTATTTTTTCCTCATGTACATATCCCAGTTCTTTAAAAATCACAAAATTAACTTGTACTTTTAAATCTGGCTTTTAGATATTATGACATGAACTGTCAAATTTTCTGTTCATCACGTTTTATTTGATCTTCGTCGGAGGAACCACACAGGTTTTTTTGTTAGTTCTTATTGCTCATGTTATTGTTTTAAATAAAGAAATGCATTTACCTTGCTTCTTGCTGTTTTTAGTTTCTTCCATGTGTCATCAATTCGTCGAGATGTTATACATTTTTATTGAAGGGAACATCTTTTGTATGTACGTTATTAATTACATGAAAAAATAGAATATTTATAAAGGAAAGTGTTTCGTCATATTCACTTCGTGAAAAAAGATCCAGTTTAAAGTTAAAAAGTTCTTGTTGTAGTTAAAAACACTTCATAGTTACACAGCTTTGTCTGTCGACGTTAACGAAAAGGTGTAGTCTGTCTCCTCTAAAAAAAAAAAAAACTTCACAAAAACTTACGTTTAGTCGTCATTAAGAGTTTTTTTAAAGTTAAAAAGTTTGACATTAAAATTTGCGCTATGAGAAAAATGTAATGACTCGTAAAAATTTTTTTTACTTTATAGTTGCTATCGTCAGTTGTATGTACATGCATGTTGCTGTTGAGTAGGTATTCGTGGTTATTGCATATGATTGGAGCTAGGTAGTCTTCTAATAATTCATTTTTTCTTATTATACTCAAGTTTAGCTGCCATTAAAAGTTTTATAGTTAAGAAGAGGAAGTTAAAATGCCAGTTATTTACCTTGAAACATGCACTATATGAAAAAACAAATGACTTGGAATACTATTATGTACATCTTAGTTTAAAACCTTAGGTGTATGTACATATGTGTTGTAATTGAGACGATATTTCGCAGCTATCTATGTACAAACTAAAATTCTGTAAGTGTTGAACTTCGTCTCAAATGTCCTTCATAAACTTCATGACACAATGAAACTTTCCATTTCAATATATGATACACAGACTCATACATTTTCTCATCTCAACACAACCGCTGTATATTAGCTCTCGCCAACTTAGGCCTACGCATTGGACGCATTTTGCCATGTGGTAACCACGGCATCTTCAGCTAAACTGATGTCATCTCATACCGGTTGAACACAAGCTCGACAGATGTATTCCTGCACTGGGAGTTCAGTCTGTTCCCCTGCCTTGTGCTTTCATCTGTTGCTGGTTTTCTCAAGTAGATTCCATATTATGCTTCTGTTTGATATTATGTTTATTTTTAGTTTTATGAATTAATTTCTTCTTTATTACTATTATATTTTTCCATGGGTCCGGTAATATTGGGTTATTGCAATTTTCAGTCTTTTCAACAGGCATGTGATTGCCTAAGCATCCAATTAACTGAAAACACTTAAAGCAGCTGTTTCGAGATACACATAAAACAGAAAACCGAACGTGACAATCACAAAAATTATCGCCAATTTCATTATATATACACTGAAAAGCAATTGAATTAGAGACAGCTGGCGTTATGCAAATGTGGCGCTGTGGGTGGCCCTGTAAACGGAAACGACATGACACATGCAGCGATCGGACAATATAAGGAGTGATGCGACGATAATCAGTAAGAGTCTGACGCAGTACGGGTAAGACAAAGGATCTAAGCTCATTTGATCGTGGGCAAATTGTCAGGGCCCGACGAATGGGTCACTATCTCGGAAGTCGGGCAGGCACTGGGATTTTCATGAGCCACTGTGTCACGGGTGCACCGTGAGTACATCGAATCTGGTAAAACCATCCCTGGAAGGGCCAACTGCTGAGGACAACAGCGTGTGGATGAGCGGGGTCATCGTCGGCTAGCTCGCATTGTAACAGCGGATAGACGGGCCACAGTGCAAGAAATCACTCGGTAATTTAACGCTGGTGCACAAAACGTGTAAGCAGCCACACCATCCAGAACCATCTTCTCGCTATGGGGTACAGAAGCCACCATCCCACGAGGATACTGCTGCTCACCGCACATCACAGGGTGCAAAGATCAGCATGGGTGCGGAGACATCACCACTGGACCCTAGACATGTGGGAAAATGTTGCCTGGACTGATGAGTCGAGATTTACGTTGGTACAAGCGGATGGCAGGATACGAGTACGGCGCAAACCACATGAAGCGATGGATCCTTCTTGCCAGCAGGGTACTCTTCAAGCTGGTGGAGATGGCATTCTCGTCTGGGGACTGTTTACGTGGACTGAAATGGGACCCCTGGTACGTGTTGTGACATCGTCCCTCACAGGTCAACGTTACCGGGATATCCTGGACGACATTTGCTCCCGTTTGTGCGTCTTCAACATCCCACTGGGGACCTCATCCTGCAACAAGACAATGAACCGTGCCATCGCTCCCGAATTGTATCTGAATGGTTGGATGAACACTCCACCGACGTGACCTTGCTTCCTTGGCCAGCTAGTCACCTGACCTCAATCCCATCGAGCATATCTGGGATGCCATTGAGAGAGATGTTAGAGGCTCTGACCCCCTCCATCAAATTGTCGTTAACTGTGGGAGCTTGTTCAGGGATCGTGGATCTTATGGCTTCCCAACGCTTTCGGTGTCTTGTCGAGTCCATGCCGAGACGAATCGCCGCCATCATCAGGGCGAAAGGTGGTGCTACATGTTACTAGACAGGTATCTCTAATTCAATTGCTCTTCAGTGTATGTATAATATATATATATATATATATATATATATATATATATATATATATATATATGCAAAAATAGCAATACTGAACTTTTAAAGTGTTTTACTTACCTGTCTATATTTTTAAGTGCAGATTTCCTTGCTAACATTAAGATTTAATAAAAGTATATGTCATTTCCTATTTTTCCCTGCACAATATTCCATTTATTAAATCAACTTTAAAATTAATTGATAATATTTAGTAGCGACAAATGTACTTACTCTTTCAAGAATGTGGATGGGTGGGGGCACATCTTGTGCTGCGCCTAAGGCCTGATTCTGGGTAAATCAGGCCCTGATCCTGGCCCTGTACCGTGCATTCTTTTTTCCACTTAGCTTTCAAACAAGCAAAACAAATTCCTCCTGGGGAGGGGGGGGGGATAAAACAAATTCTAGCTCCTGGGGGGAGGGGGTGGGGGTGGAGAAAATAAACAAAGAGCTGCATTATAAACTTTGTTCTTTGTTCAGAGGCTTTGGGCCGATGTAATCGCGGGCCACGGCGAAAGAAGCACGCCAGGCCTTTCAAAAAGCAAAACAAATTCCCCCTCAAAAAAAAAAAAAAAAAAAAAACATGTTTCATACTCTTTCAAGGAAAATAAATTCATAAATTCAAGCACTTTTCAAGGACTTCTTAAAACCAAATATGAGAGTGCGGTTGGTCGTTCAAACCATTGAACTTAGCTGGAACAGGCACACCTTCAATCACCTGCCTGTTACTCCCCTGTTGGTTTACTTTATCATTGAATTGTCCCTCTGTTTTGTTGTTTTTCGAAATCATTTTATTTAACAAAGAGCTGCGTCACAAACTTTGTTCAGAGACTTTCGGTCGACGAAATCCTGACCCGGCGCCGTGCATTTTTTCTACTTAGCTTTCAAACAAGTAAAACAAATTCCAGCTCCTGGGGGGAAAGAGGGGGAATAAACAAAGAGTTGCATCATAAACTTTGTTCAGAGGCTTTGGGCTGATGTAACCTCGGGCCACGGCGAAAGAAGCACGCCAGGCCTTTAAAAAAAGCAAAACAAATTCCCCCTCCTCAGAAGAAAAAAAGAGAACATGTTTCATACTCTTTCAAAGAAAATAAATTCAAGCACTTTTCAAGGACTTCTTAAAACCAAATAATATGAGCGTGCGGTCGGTCGGTCGTTCAAACCATTGAACTTAGATGGAACAGGCACACCTTCAATCACCTGCCTGTTACTCCCTACTCCCCTGTTGGTTTACTTTAACATTGAATTGTCCCTCTGTTTTGTTGTTTTTAGAAATCATTTTATTTTGAAAGGATACATTATTTTCATATTTATCTACTGGTATGAAAATTTCTTGTTAGTTTTAACTTTTTATGTTTGACTTCTAACACTTTAGCTGCTCACTCCTATTTTTAATTCATTTTAGGGCTGTTTTTTAAATGTATTTCTACAATTTTTTTCCCCTATGATAAACTGTCTCAGTGTTTTGTGATTCAGTTAGTGTTACTTTGAATTTTGGCCTGTCTTTTTCTTATCTTTGAGGGGGGGGGGGGTAATATGTCTACACAATGATATCAACACACAGTTAGTTACCTGTCCTTTTGTACTACAAAAGTTGGACAATTATTTTTTAAATCATCGCACACATACACTACCTAATTTTGAAAATTAGGCCAGAAACTCTTCAAAAGTATTTGATTTGGTCAATATTAAACTTTGGTGAATAAACTACACTAAAGCAACTTACCAATGTACGCAGACTTTCCTCTGAAACTGGGCAATGAGAGATGAATTACTGACTGGTTGTCACGATTTTCTTGCAAACTGTTTATCAGCAATGAGTTTCTAATTAAAACAGTTGGCAATTGCTTACCATCAGCAAATTTATGACAAATTGTTCCATCAGTGAAGTTTTAAATACTACCATAGAAGTCCATAACTTGTCTCCAATACGTTTATCAAAATGTGATGTCGGAAGTAGAATGATACTTTGTTGTCAATATTAATTTCCTACAAATTGGTAAAATGTCAGTTAGTAGAAAAAGTTTCTACCACTAGAGAAAGCAGTGGTCAATTTGTTGTAGCCATTGTTGTAACCAGGAAATAGTTCTCAAACTGATTATGAGTACCGTATATACTCGCGTATAAGTCGACCCCCACTTTTAGAGGAAAAAATCGTAAGAAATCGGAAACTAGCGTATAAGTTGATCCCCCCACTTTTAGAGGAAAAAATCGTAAGAAATCGGAAACTCGCGTATAAGTCGATCCCGGAATGAGAAAACAAAAAATTCAATGAATTTATTCAAAAACATTTGAAAACGAAAAAAATTATATATATAATACTAAATTTAATTTGCGTACCCAAAAACTTCATTGGAACCCTTCAAAATCTGATTCCGAGTCAGACTCGCCAAACAGTTCAAAAAAAGTCTTTCTCCGTCATCGGCGCGTCATCATAAACATCAGTATTCCCATCTATGCCAGTGTCATCAGAATCACTGTCATCATCACTCATAAAAATCTCATCATCCTCTGTGCCATCAAGTTTGTTACTAATGCAACATTTCTTGAATGATTTCACGACCATTTCCGCAGGTATCACATCCCAAGCATCGCACAATCAAAACGATATCCGGCTTCTTTAGATTTCCGCCCTTGGTTTCAGTCGGCAAATCGGAACTTATCCAATCTTCCCAATACCTCCGCACATTGTCCTTGAAGGGCTTATTAAGACAGACATCTAAAGGTTCAAGAACAGATGTCAACCCACCTGGGATGACAGCAAGAGTTGTTTTTGAATTTTCTGCAGTTTTTTTCACTTCTGCACAATGGCGTGCAACAAACATATCCCACACCAAAAGAGAAGGTTTCCTCAAAAGTGCACCTGGCCTTTTGTTCCACACATTCTTTAAACAGTCAATTGTTCCGGATTCGTTCATCCATCCATGGGCACGAACGAGCACACCAGACGGAAAGACAACGCTTTTAGGCAGAGTTTTGCGTTTGAAAATAATTACCGGAGGTAGCTTACTGCCGTCGGCTAAACAGGAAAGAACAACCGTAAAACTGCATTTTTCGTGGCCAGTCGTTTTGATCAAGATATTTTTTTTGCCTTTTGGTTCACCGTCTTATTTCCAGGAAGGTCGAAACACATGGCAGTTTCATTCATGTTCCCTATTTGGGAAAGTCCAAAAGCAGTCTCTTTTCTCTTTTGAATTACATACTTTTGAAATTCCATTATCTTTGCTTCGAGGTCACGAGGTAACTTTTGTGCAATTTTGGTGCGCTGGCGTAGACACAACCCATAGCGGTTCATGAACCTTGTGCACCAACCTGGTGAGGCACGAAAAGTGTTATTTGCGGCTGCAAACTTTTCATCTTTTGCGAGCTTCATTGCTCGCAAACGTATACCAGTTCGCGTTACAATGTAACCATTTTGTCTGCAGCCCACAATCCAATCATTCAAGACACTTTCCAGCTCTGGGAAAGATGTCGTTCCACTGCGCAGCACCTTTTGCGATTTTCACCAAGTCCGTTTTTTTTACTCCAATCTCGAATCAGTTTTTCGTTAATACCAAATCGACGTGAAGCAGCACAGTTAGTATTTTCTGCAAAAGAAACCACTTTCAACTTGAATCCTGCGTTATAGGACATACGTTTCTTTACACAATCCGTGTCACCCATAATAGGAGAAGCGAGACACGTGCGATTAAGAACAAGAAAAACACGTGCGATTAAGAACAAGCAACACCTAACACTGGCTGTCGCATGGCTCCGTTACGTCGAAGGTCAGCGCAATCAACTGGTAGTCGGAAGGGCGAAGCTTTCTATGCGCGGCTGTGACTGCTCTGTGGATACGCAAAGCCAGGAGAGAGGAGACTTTTTAAAGCGCGGAGAAATTCGGAGGGTCGCGATTTCGTAATTCTACCACATCAGTGTTTTTTCTTTCTTTCTTTTTTTCTTTCTTTCAGAGGGTTGCGATTTTGTAATTAATACCGCATCGGCATTTTTATTTCTTTTGGGATGGATTGCCTTTTGCCTCATGGGAAGAACTTTTGGACTTACGATTTTTTTTGGACCCCGTGTATAAGTCGACCCCATTACTTTGAAGCTCTCATTTTGTCCCAAATTTCTCGACTTATACGCGAGTATATACGGTAGATATAGAATACAATATTACAAAAATAGATGCTTTGTACAGGTAATTAAAGTTCAGTCACTGTTCTTGAATCAATTTATTTAGTTCAAACAATTTCTCTTGTTTTTCTTTTGCTGTACGACGTAAACTGTTGGACTTGGTTACATAAGTAATATCATTATGATCCTCTGCTTTCTGAGCAAGTCATCAGCAGATCTTAGTAATTCTTTGATGTCTATTTCCAAACCTTTTCTTTTGTTTTTCAGCCTTTCCACTTTGGTGGAGTCAATCTCTGTTTTCCTTTTTTTGCCCACAGCTGACTGCAACTGTTTCTGTTCATCTAAATAAACTAAGTATTTTTGTCTAGCATTAGAAACATAGGTTCACATCATGTTTGTTATCTCTATGCTCTGGATACCACCTTCTTTTGAATTAATAAAGTCACACATCAGCCTCTGCGATATATATGACCTTTCCTTCAAGCTCTCTACTTCAATTTTTTTATTAATGCTAAACCCCCTTTCAACGGTTGCTTGCCCGTGACTCAACAGGAGCAACATTTCGGTAACTTTCCATAGATTTGAATACTGCTTCAAATTCATTGTTTCCAAAAACAGCTCATCCAGCCTAGATACTCTAGGATCAAACTCCAAAAATTTGGAATGATTAGGAGACACCACATCTAGGTATGAGGAAAATTAAATGAGAATAAAATTGCATTCAGCTTCCTCAAGTTCATTAATTTCTGTTAAGGAATGTAACACTGATCTGATTTTTTGTAGACAGAACTGTTTTACTTCTAGCCATTTTTCGTGGATCCAAACAACTTAGATTCCTGACAATGCTGTACTGGAGATTTTTCCATAATTTTTACAGCAAGGTTAATTAAAATTTTTTTGCAATTGATGCGAATCTCTAACACTTGGTGATCAGCGATTTTTTTAGATGTGAGTAATACCTTTACAGACCTTTCTGCCATGAAACCGAGATCAATGACTTTTTGCGGCGACATGGTTTTTTGCATCATTGACATTAAATTAATTCAGCTATTTCTGCACAGTATTTGAAAATGCTAAAACACTGGGCTTAATAAACCGTTGTAAAATATGGTTCAAGATTTCTTCAGCAACAAAAAAAAAAAAAAAAAAAAAAATCATGGGAGATAAGCATCTGTTCATATCAAACAGATAAGCATCTGTTTGATAATCCAGCAAAAAAGGCAGCAAAATTTTAGCAATGGATATGAATATCTGGAGCTTCACTGATAAAAGGTTATCTTCAATATGCTTCCTAACAACAGCATATGACCTGCAAGTAGGCTTAGTAAACTCCCTCTTCTCTACAGCATCTACATATTTCTGAACGTCAGACAATATTTTAAGGGCACATTCACTTGCTGGAACATTTTTCAGCCACCTGTGTTGGACAAATTTTTTGGGCAAGCAATCATGTTCAGAATATTTTATGAAATCGTCTCTTCTAGCTGGCAAATCTTTAAAAAGGTAGAACAGACTAACCAAAAATTCTTCAATTTCTCATTCACTGCCTTTGTACCCAAATTTAAAAGCATTGTGCAGAACATGTAGCCCACAACTCCCAATATTTAGCATATTTTTTTGCAGTCCTTTTTTTGAATAGTCTTGCAGCATTCTATAGAATTTCCAATTAACACTTGGATCATCCACTGAAACTTGCAATACTTTACAGAGTTTTAAGGGTGAAAAAGCACTTAAGAATGCTTCAACTAAATCTTCAGCGGTGCTATTATGACCCATAAATACTGAAGTCAGAAATTTTGTTTGTACATTATTTCCATTCCAAAATCTTACATGGATATTCAGTTGTTTTTTCTGGCACATTTCATTTAAACTTTCATCAAATAGAAGGACATAATGATTTTTTTGGGCTAGAACTTCCAACAACATATCAGTTAAATATGGAGAGATTCCAAAAACTGCATAATATGCACCCTTTTTTCACCACATGTAAATTTTGCAGCAATGGGACTGTCGGGGAAACATTCTTTGACAAAGTTTTCCAATGTTCTCATTACATTTATAAGAATGATGATTTTTAATTGTATTAAGCACCCACAGAATTTCAGCATCCAAAACATCATTCTTCACAATGTGGGAATCTAAAGGTGGTATAATAACTTTGGGATTTTCAGAAGTCAAGATAATTTCAGAATTTTTGTTTGGTTTAAAAAAATTGCTTGAAGATTTCCTTATATGAATCAATCCATTGTGCTTTTTGCTTTTCATGTAACTTTTCAGAGCAGACTCTCCCATAGAGCAAATCTGTCAAGTGGCATTGAAATGAAGCCAGTTGTAGACAGGGTTTTCTAACCACTGATTTTTAAAAATGTGCTTACCTGCCATTTTTTACTGTCAATCCTTGTTATTAATTTCAATAGCAGCAGCAAATATAAAAAAGAAATCAAATGCATAGTTTTCCAAACTCCACTTGTCTTATTCAGTCATAAGAAAATGGAAACATTAAAAAAAAAAAACTTTTCTGCAAACTTAAAGAAAATTATGAGGACATTGAGCCACTTATTTTGCAGAGCAAATAAACACTTTTCCTATGCGGATACGCACAATATTTCCTACTGAAGTACACAGGATAGCATTCGTTAATACAAAAAAGGAATAAAGCACAGAACAGAGAAGTCTTAGTTTTAGAAGTTAAAAGAATAATAAGGAAACTTACCTCTATACACAATTTCTTCCCACATTTTACAGGGTTCACGTGATCAACCCCCATCTTCCGAAAGCAGAACAGGATGTTAAAAAAAAACATGGCACGATAAACATTTAGAAGGTAAGATGTAATTATAGCAGCAGGGATTCCATGCCAGATGGATGTCATTATAAAAGCAGACAACATTCGATGGTCAAAAGTTGAGAGGGAGGAAGTAATGTCACACAAAAACCATTGATCACAACATACAGCTCTACTGTGATAGAGATATCGCCCAACGCAAACAGAAACCAAAGAATATGCAGAGACGGAGGCCCGAATCCAAATGTCTGAAACTTCCACAAAGTACATCGCCCACAGCATTATTTTTCTGAATGCACAGATGCTTTCAATTGTATTTAAAACACAAAAGCAGTATGGGTTAACGAGTATGGAGATAAAGCGGGAAGGGAGGGGAGTAGCATAACTTGATTCCTGCGCGCGCAAATCGAATCTCAGGGGCATTCGCATCACTGCAAACAGAGACAAAGGCGTCACACAACGCACGGTCACAGCATGGATGGAATCACCCCCCCCCCCAAAAAAAAAAAAAAACGAGCTGCGTTCCGAACTTTGTTCAAAGGCTTTTTACATTGATTAATTACAAAACCAGTAAAAAATTCTTAGTAACGGAGAAAATCTGAATTTATGTAATTTTTCGTTAGTCACCCGTAATTCTGTAGTAATCGGGGTGGGGGGGTGGGGAGATGATGATCTGCAATGGATCGCATCTCTGGATGCATATGACCCTTTCACCCGTCAGTGAGAGAGAAGGTTTGTAACGTAAATGTCCAATCTCATGAGAACAGAACTTTTCTTTCTCGTTGATCTCTTGGCTATTGCGTACCACGGCTCAAAGCTCTGCCTAGTCTTTCAATGGATTTTGCCCCCCACATATAAATAAAACAAATAAGCAGTAGAAAGGAAAGAGATTAACTGAAACAGCAGTGTTCCCCGAAGAAAACCGGTTTCGAGCACACCAAGATGATGTTTGCAGTGATGTTACCCGCAGCAGAAGCGTTACCTCGGAGCTGCCAATCAGCAATGCAGCAGCAGAAAGAGTAGGCCTTACGACTGAAATATCACCACCTACCTAACGAATATTTCTCTCTTGACCCAATTTTTCCCCCCAACATGTCAACAATCAAACTTTTGTCAAAAGCCTGAGATCACAAATAAATGACAAGTTTAGCGGATTTCAGTTTTTTTCTAAAAAGTAAATTAACGGAATTCCGCTAATTAGCGGAAGAATCGCATGCCCCTGTTTCGATGAGTATAGCTTCTGCCGTTAATATGGATTTCCATGTTTTTTGTTGAGCCAAAAGATGTATATTTTCCCAAAGCGGTATAGCTTGATTTTCTATACAAAATTCTATTAATGCAGTTTTTATTTCTTTTTATTCCAATTTGAAAGATGCTCCATCATTCACAATTTAATATTCCTTTTTGTACTTCCAATGTATTGTGATAGTTTTATTATTTTGATCAACTATTGGAATGGAGTAAACTCCGGCTTTCTTCAAAATTGAGCAATTTTTTCCCTTCGCTGTTAATAAAGCTGTAATATATTGTACATGGGTGCCAAAGTTCAGATTATATTTTAAACATGTTTTTTTTTTTTTTACAAAATATTATTGACTTTGGTATATATGGCAGTGATTCACAATGTTTTTTATTTTTTGTTCGGAAATTGATAGTCTTTTGTGATATGTTCTTAAATTATCAATAATTTTTATTGAGTATCCAAAATCTGTAGCCAAATTTTTTATCCAGTTGAGTTCATCTTGAATGTATTCAGAATTGGAAGAATGTGAAAATGCTCCATTAATATAGGCTCGGAATGCTGACAATTTCTAATTCATCGGGTGTGCTGAAACTTCGGGAATTATATTCGCTGTGAAGTTAGGTTTCCTGTAGACTTGATAAGATAATTCCAAATTATTATTTTTTGATATCAAGATGCCTAAAAAAGGAAGCTTGTTATTTTGTACTAAATCTATTGTAACTTTTATCTGCTCTTAAATATTATTATATCTATCAACAAAGGTTTTTAGTTTTTCTTGATCTTCATCCCAGATTATAAAAATACCATCGACATATCTTCTGAAGAGAATAGATTTTATTATATTTGGATTGTTCATTTATAAAAATTATAGTTTCAATATTTTGTAATATGATTTCGGCTAGGAGTCCCAAAAAGTCTAAGGTAGTCTTCTAATAATTTGTTTTCCTTATTAGACTCGAGTCTAATAAGAAAAACGAATTATTAGAAGACTACAGAGCTCCAACCATATGCAATAACCATGAATACCGACTCAATAGCAACATGCAGGTAAGGTACATACAACTGACGATAGCAACTATAAAGTAAAAAAAAATGTACGAGTCATTATGTTTTTCTCATAGTGCAAATTTTAATGTAAAACTTTTTAACTTTTTTTTAACTTTAAAAAAGCTCTTAATGACGACTAAACGTAAGTTTTTGTGAAGTTTTTCTAGAGGAGGCAGACACCTTTTCATTAACGTCGACAGAAGAAGCTGTGTATCTATGAAGTGTTTTTAGCTACAACAAGTTTTTAACTTTAGACTGGATCTTTTTTTATGAAGTAATATGACAAAACTTTCCTTTACAAATATTCTGCTATTTTTTCATGTAATTAATAACGTACGTATGAAAGATGTGCCCTTCAACGAAAATGTACAACATCTCGACGAACTGATGACATATGGAAGAAACTAAAAACAATAAGAAGCAAGACTCAAGGTAAATGCATTTCTTTATTTAAAACAATAACACAAGAGCAAGAAGAACTAACAAAAAAAAAAAACTGTGCGGCTCCTCCGACGAAGGCCAAATAAAACGTGATGAACAGAAAATTTGACAGTTCATGTCATAATATCTAAAATCTATGTACCACAAAATAGAAATACTTGACGAGTTTAATGAATGAGTAACTCTCATATGGCTATATACACTTTAAATCTGGCTCTCGAAATGATCCTAATAATTACTGACCAATTGCCAAGATTTCAATATTTGCAAAAGTGAAAGGTTTGTTATACAGGAAATTGATTTCATACTTTCTAAAATATAATATCATAAATGGAAATCAGTTTGGATTCCAACCTAATAAATCTACTGAATCTGCACTCTTATATTTGCAAACTCTTATTCAAAAAAATTTAGAACATGGAGAAATAACTTTTGCTATTTTTTTGGACTTATGCCTTTGATCAGTGGCGGCTTTTCAGGTGAAGTAGGTGAAGTGCCTCTTCACCTATTTTATTTGAAATAAGATTTTATTTAATAGTTTCGTATAATATATTATTTTTTTGCCTTTATTGAGTGCCAAAATACCAAAATTTTTGATTAGATATCACTTCACAATGCGCGTTCAATACGGAAAACAAGTCCTTATACGCAAAACAGTTCAAGTGAAGAGCTGAAATGAGAATGCTTGGAAGTCTGCACTTTTCGTTCGAGTTGTCATGGTAACTGTGACGTCACCCTCTCCTATCTGCCGGGCAAGTGAAGTGTTTTATCATGAGACGTCAAGGCTCTGCACCTGGAGTTGTGACCTTACGAAGAGATCGCAGTGGGACGGGTTGCAAGGGTTCTTTGCAATCCCCTAGGGATTTTTTCTTGTGGTGTTTTGGTACATACTTTCTGAAAGAGATGTTTTTTCATGTTTTGTGATTGTTTGTTAAAAACTTCATTAGTTACTTTAGTTTCGTGTACAGTTTAACTGATAGTGATAGTTTTAGTTTTCAGTATGCATCCTGTGAACAAACAACATTGTCTGTAATTTATTGCAAACTCCTTTCAATCGGTGGAAAGTTGAAAATAAAAGAGATATTTTACTTTAAGGACGACCGACAGATTCACTGACAATTGTCGCCAAAAAAGAAATCAAGAAGAGCTGTAAATCTTACAATATTAATTTTAAAATTTTTTGGTTTACTGAATATAAATGGCTTTGTAGCCCTTCTGTGTTACAAAAATTATTTTGTTGGCCCTGCTTATATTTTAGTAATAAAATTCGGCATGGAATAAAAACAATTTTCAGATTTCTTAAATATAAAACGGTCACTTTACAAACGTGGTGATTCTAGCGAACACCTGAAATGCGAATTAATGCTAAATAATTTTGAAAAGAATCAGAACACCATTGCCGATGCCCTGAGGGAGAATGCTAGGCTTTTGAAAATGCATTTCAACGAAAGCGTTCGTTTAAATAGACTTTTCCTGCTGACAATGATTGATGCAGTACTGTATTTGAGTAAACAAGAACTAGCATTCCGTGACCACGACGAAGGCATTGACTCGATAAATCGTAGAAATTCAAGGAATTGCTTTCACTGTTGATATCAAGAAGTCCTTTAAAATTCAAAATCAATACGAAACGATAAAAAATGTCTTCACAGGTGACTCAAAAACTATTCAAAACGAATTAATTGAATGTATTTCTGAATATATAAACGATCACGTCAAAAATGAAATAAATGAAGTTCAATGCTTTAAGATTCAAGTAGATGGGAAGACATAACCAGACTTCCGAGTGCTCTTTAATAATAAGTTCTGTTGATACGGAAGGTGTATTCGTTGAGCGATTTTTGGGTTTCCATGGTGTGAGTGAAGATAGAACATCAGAAGCTTTATACAAAATGCTAGACAAAATTTTGAAACAGTTTGATTATCAACACAAGTCAATAGGGCAATGTTACGATGGGGCAAGCGCAATGTCTGGACACTTGACTGGGCTCCAGAAAAAAAATTAAGCATAAAGCTGCTCAATCTGTTTTTGTTATTGCTTAGTACATCATTTGAACCTTGTATTACAGAAGAGTTTTTCTAAAATTTCTAAGTGTCGAATATTTTTTGCAAGCCTCAGTGTAATTCCTTTGTTTTTTTCACCACTCAGCGAAGCGATCGCTTCACTGAGTGGTGAAAAAACAATAATACACTCACATCAACAACCGCAAGAGGCATGCCAACCATAACAGAAACTCGATGGTCCTCCACTTCGAAGTTAGAAGTGTAATAGTTGAAGATTGGGATAAATTGAAGGAAGTATTCGAATTTCTCACAAATTGTGACCAATCAGACAAAAACTGAATTCAACTTGCCCAAGGGTTTTTAAATGATATGAACACTTTTGAATTTACATTTTTGGGAATAGTATTTAATGAAATATTTGGTTCACTGATCTATTATTCGAAATTTTGCAGAAAAAATCACTAGACATATACTGCGTTACTCAAATAAAAAAAAACTTATGACATTTTGAGCCATAAAAGGAACGATGAGGTATTTGAAACACTGTTTGGAAAAGCTAGCAAAATCACAGAAATAAGCAGATCTAAACGGGAATATGCTGCTCTTACACAAGAAACAATTTAAAAAAATTATAAACGATTGTATTTTGAAATTTTGTACCACATTCTTATGGAAATGGATATAATATTTCAAGACAGTGAGAAACTTAAACTTCAATTTCCCTGTCTTGCTGACACAACCAAATTCGACCAATTTAATTCATGCTTTCCCTCTCACGCTTTTGAAAATCTACAACATTTTTACGGAAAAACATTTACTAAACACCAGAGCCTTAAAAATGAACTGAGTCTTGTATATGCTGATGAAAAATTAAGGAATATATCGACTCATGAACTTCTTGGAGAGCTTCATGGAGATAAAGGCATTTTTACAGGAGCTTATAAATTGGTTTCCCGGATTTTAACAATTGTATCTGCAAGTGTTTCAGTGGAAAGAAGTTTTTCTTGCCTTAAAATAATACAAACTTACTCAAGAAACACTATTTCTTCAGATAAACTTGCTTCTTTGGCAAAGATTTCTATTCAAAAAGACATTTTCTTGATGTCACGAAGAAACAGCCATTTTATGACGACATAATCGACAAATTTCCAGCTTTAAAGGGAAGAAGAATTGATCTAATATATAAAAAAATAGGTAAGTTCTCATTAACTGATTTTCATTAAAAACAGTAGATATCTTTTCATATTGCTCTTGTAGCTCTTCACCTATTTTTCCTACCACGAGCCGCCACTGCCTTTGATACTTAAACCACAATTTCCTATTAACTAAATTACATAATTTGGGGATCAGGAATGTTTCCCACATTCTGCTAAATAATTATCTAGTAGATAGATTCGTATTCACTTCTACTGATCAGTTTACTTCACCTTTGTTGAGAGTGACCTGTGGTGTTCCACAGGGCTCTATTCTTGGCCCCTTACTATTTAACTTATACATAAATGATATTTTGCATGTTCAGTTTTGTAATGAGTTAATGCTGTATGCAGATGACATAACTACTTTTCTGGAGAACAAATATTAATGATCTCTTTTATGCAGGTTAATACACAATTACAAATTTATTCCGAATGGTTGACATATAATGATTTAATAGTCAATATTACTAAATATTTAATCTTCACTAGACAAATAATTTCTTTGATGTACCACCATCATTTAACTTTGAATAATCAAACTACTGAATGTGTGCAAACATTTTAAGTTTTTTGGGAATTATTCTAAACTCTACTTTAAAATGGAATAATAATGTAATATACATTGAAAGTAAAATTGCAAAACATATTGGTATAGTCTCCAGAGTTATATCATGTTTGACAGTCAAAATTCTTAAAATGTTGTACTGTTAATCGATTCATTCACATATTAATTATGGCATTGCCTCTTGGGGACAGACTACCCAAACTAATATAAATAGGTTGCAAATTTTACAGAATAAGTTTATAAGATTATTGGATTTAAAGATCTCTCCCTCTTCTCTTAACAACTTACAATTATTCCACTATCACCATAATTGTGTTGACCCAAATAGGTATGGAATTCTGTCGATTAAACAACTATTTCATTTTCACATTGGTAAATTGATGTTTAAAAGCATAAAAAAATAATTTGTTTTCTGATGTAATAGATTCAAATTTCATTGCTTATAATTTATAAAACAAGGAAAAAGGCATTGCTGCGACCTACTTTACCAAAGACACAGATGTGAAGGCAAGGTATTAACTACATTTATCTTGAGTACTGGAATGGTTTGCCTATGGAGTTAATTGATATTAATAATCAAATATTTTTAAAACAATCAAAAATGTACTTACTTAATAGCTAATAAAAATCATAATAACTAATATACATCTTTCTCTTACTGTGCTGACATGGCCGGTGCTTGACTCATTTGTTCTGTGGAATTAACTTTTTTATGGGTCTTATAGAGATTATTATTCAAAAAAATTGGTGGTCAAATTTTCGAACTAGAGCCTAGTTTGTCATCAGGACTACGCCACTGGAGTAGTTGCTGCCACTCAATTCGAAGTGTCCAACCGCAATTATCGTTAATTGTGGTACTTCTTGTTCTTGCTATTTTGATCCCTTCTTTTAGTTTCCTCTTTACTAAGTTTGACTGGTGGGCAATTATTCTTACTGAGTCCCAATTTATGGATTGTTTACTTGCTTGTATATGTCTGTCTAGCCCTGTTTTGTTACTAATGTTCCTAATAGCTGCTTGGTGTTCTTTCATTCGGACTTTAATACTTCTCCCTGTTTCTCCTATATAGCTAAGTCTTCAGTTACAGTCGATGCAATATATTACCCGTTCTTGCAATTGGATGTCCACTTCTTTCTGCTTTAAAGCTGGCAGGAATTTCTTTAATTTGTTATTTAGATATGGAGCAAGCCTGATATTATATTTTGCTCCGATCCTCTTCAGTTTTTCAAAAAGTGCCTTGTGGTACGTAATTTTGCTGGTGAATTTGAAGTTGTTTATTTCCTGCTTCTATTTTGGCACTTGCCAAAATAATTTCTCAACATATGGGGAGGGGTAATTGTTTTCTGCCAATATTTCTTTTAATTCTTCTATGTGAAGATCTTTTTGAGTATCTGAAGAGACCAGGATTTCCAATTTTTTCCAACAATTGTCTCGCCATATTCGATTTAATATAGTCAGGGTGGAATGAGCAGAAGTGTAACATCTTCCCTGTGTTAGTGGGTTTTCCAAAAAGCTGAGTGAATATTCTCCCCTCTCTTGAGGTCAAGGTTAAATCAAGGAAATTGATGCCATGGTCTTTTTTCCAGTTCCGGGGTGTACTGCAAGGTATTTTCTAGTGAGTTAAATTCTGCCAGAATCAGAGAGGGTAGAGATTGGTCCAAATTATCTACAATAAATAGGACATCATCCATGTATCTTACATAGAGAGCAATTTCTTTCATTTGTTCTGTTTTGGGGATTTAGGGCAAGTCAGGTCTCTGCAAGGCCTTTTCCCTGTTTCCCTTTGCTGCTATTAATTTTTAATTGCACATAAATATCTCTGATTTATGATGTCATAATGTAACAGAGGGATGTAAGGTCAGGTGATGCGTAACATCACAGCCTCTCCTTGACAAATGTCAACCCCGCCTACTCGTGGTACATCCTGTTCCCACTAAAGGGGCTCTGACGACCGCCAATAGCGGTATAACTATACCATCGGGATTAGAGGAAATGCTATCCCACACTCACCAACCCGCTTGGCCAGCGTGGTGAGTTATGGCCAAACCCCTCCAAAATGACTCCACAACTTAAATCTTGGCCCTCAGTCTCCGGCAGCTGGAATGTACCTGGCCAAGGCAGCGGCCAGTGCGACATGAAGGCAGAGGGTGCTAAGAATCCCCGGAGGACCGGACTAGGCTGCCATCTGATGCTGACCTTGGCGACGTATAACGGACGCTCCCTATCTTCTGATTCAAGGCTTCTTGAATTGGAAGAGGAACTACAAAGGATCAAGTGGGACATCGTCGGGCTAAGTGAGGTAAGGAGAAAAGGAGAAGATCTCATTGAACTGAAAAGTGGACATCTCTTCTACTATCGTGGAACAGATACTGGCAGAACTAGTGGTGTTGGATTTATAATAAACAAGAAACTGAAGGATAAAGTTGTAGAAGTTGAAAGTTCCTCTGACAGAGCTGCACGACTCGTTATCCAACTCTCGAGAAGATACCAGGCTCAGATTATTCAAACTTATGCACCCACCACAAGTCATGCTGAAGAAGAAATTGAAGAATTTTATGAGGAAATTCGTGATCTAAATAATAAAGGTAAGCAGCACTTGAAGATAATTATGGGAGATTTCAATGCAAAAATAGGGCAACGGCAACAGAATGAAACTTCAGTAGGTATATTCGGTCACGGCAACAGAAACCAGCGTGGAAATACTCTCGTAGAGTTTGCAGAGGCAGAAGGGTTTTTCATCTTGAACTCCTTTTTCAAGAAAAAGCCACACAGGAAATGGACATGGAGACATCCAAATGGGACGACAAGTGAAATTGATTTTATTATGTGTAACAAGAAATTCGTCATAGAAGACTACAGTGTGCTAAACAAGTTCAACACAGGCAGTGACCATAGATTGGTGAGATGTAAGATGCACCTCAACACTAAACTCGAACGTAGCAAGCTCATAAGACAAACAAAATGTATTGACATAACCAACCTTAAAAAACACCATAATACCTTCAAATTGGAACTGAAGAACAGATTCTCTGCTTTAGAAGGCCTAACATCGGAAGAAGTGGATATTTCTGAAGTTAACAGAAAGGTAACCAAAGCTCTTATGGAAACAGCAACAAAATTAGCTGGGTCTAAGAACAAATTGCATGTGAACAAATTATCAAGAAAAACCAAAATGTTGATGCAAAAAAGAAGAGTGACGAGGACAACTAAAGAAGATGTGACTTCCAAAGTGGAATATATAGAGCTATGCAAGACAGTACGAAAAAGTATCACTGAAGACGTAAGGAAATTCAACTGTGAACTAGTAAGGAAAGCAATTGAAAACAACGAAAGCCTAAAGATAGCAAAGGGACATCTCAGTAAGGGGAAAAAACAGATTATGGCACTGAGAAAAGAAGATGGTTCTGTAACAAGAAATAGAGGCGAAATTTTGACAAGAGTGAAAGATTTCTACTCCAAATTATATGAAAGGGATGATACATGTACTCCAGACATCATGAAAGGTACCAGTACCAGAGTTCTTCCAGTCCTTCCAGCAGAAGTTGCACATGCAATCAAGAACATGAAGCGGGGAAAAGCTCCAGGAGAAGATGGAATTACTGTAGACATCATACAAGAAGCAAGTGGAGAAATCGAAACAGTACTCGCCCAAATTTTCACTCGATGCCTTAATGAAGGGAAAATTCCTGAGGATTGGAACAACGCTACAATGATCTTGCTACATAAAAAAGGTGACATTGAGGATCTCAGGAACTACAGACCTATCAGCCTCCTATCAGTGGTTTATAAAATCTTCACTAAAGTTCTTTCACACCGCTTGAAGGTGACACTGGACATGGCTCAACCGAGAGAACAAGCTGGATTCAGGAGTGGCTACAGTACAATAGATCATATCCACGTACTGAGAGAACTAATTGAAAGAGCGAGGGAATATGAACTTCCATAGTGCATGGCTTTTATCGATTATGAAAAAGCCTTTGATTCGGTGAAACCATCAGCAGTTGCAATGGCTCCGAAATCCTGCGGTATTGAAGATGCATACATTAATAACATCTATGAAAATGCAAGTGCAAAGATTCGGCTGTTTGAAAATACAACACACACAAAAATTGGAAAAGGAGTGAGACAAGGTGACACCATATCTCCGAAGCTCTTTAATGCCACATTGGAAAATGTCTTTCAATCACTGAACTGGGAAAACAAAGGGATAAAGATTAATGGAGATTATCTAACCCACCTTCGTTTTGCTGATGACAGTCATTTTTGCAACTACCCCATCAGAGCTACAGAGTATGATCCAGGAACTTGATGAAAAGAGTAAAAAAGTGGGATTAAAAATGAACTTTCAGAAGACAAAAGTGATGTACAATGCTTTTACAAGAAATGAAGATTTATCGATTGATGGAGAAAAGCTGGAGATAACAGACACATACGTTTATCTTGGACAGCAGATATCAAGTGAGGGTCACTTTGGTGAAGAAATTAATCGGCGTACAAAACTTGCCTGGAGAGCTTTTGGAAGAAACAGCATAATTTTCAAGAGCAATATGCCATTATGTCTTAAAAGAAAAGTGTTTGATCAATGCATCCTTCCAGTGCTTACGTATGGTGCAGAGACGTGGACCTTAGCTAAAAGAGACATACAAAGGCTGCAGACAACTCAAAGCAGCATGGAGAGGTGCATGCTTGGTGTAACCAGGAGAGATAAGAAGAGGAACTCGTGGATCCGAAAAATGACAAGAGTGGAAGACATCATGGCCAGAGTTAAATCCCTGAAATGGCAATGGGCTGGACATACTGCCAGAAGAACAGACCATCGATGGACAGCCGAAATTTTAGATTGGATTCCAAGGGACAGGAAAAGACCCAGAAGAAGACCACATGGAAGATGGGTGGATGAAATTCGAAAGTATGCGGGAGTGACATGGAGGAGACTGGCACAAGACAGACCGTTGAGGAGGAAACTTGGGGAGACCTTCGTCCAGCAGTGGATTGATAATGGTTGACAATGATGATGATGAATGTAACAGAATAAATATTGAAACAAAAATAAAATCGAACATATGGAAAACAACCAATCATATACTAGAAGCTTTAATGTATTAACAAAAATACACACATATGTATCAAGCTGTTCTCTGAAACACACAGGTTAGCTTCTTAAAATAAGATCATCTGCCGAAGTAACTGATGGTGTATCAAACATCTCTGTTTACAATGATCTTGGCTCACAACTCAAGTTTTACTGCTGTCATGCAATACTTTTTGTACTTCATACTCTTCACCCTCTCTTTTCTCTTGCTAACATTTCTGAATCTGGTCCTCCCATAATTTCCTTGGCCATCTTCTACTTTTCTTTCCTGCTACATGGGCTGAAAAAATTTCTCTTTGTTGGCACTTCATCACCAGCCTGGCTAAACCAAGTCAAAATACATGTCCCTACCCTACAAACAATATTTTGATCCACCTAGCACATTTGCAATGCATCTTTATTCCACACAATTCAAATGTGCCTTGACATAAATCCCCATAAGCAATACATATATCTTTTCAGTACACAAATGACTGCTGTATCTGTTTTGCAGTACCAAGGTTTGACAAACATACATCAAAGCAGGAACAATTACACTTTCACATACACAACCACATTTGGGATGTTTCTGACAACCATTCACTCCTGTAAAATTCTCCTAAAGCTGCTATAACTTTCAAAGATGAATTTACTCACCTACTGATTTCACCATCATGCAATCAGTTTAAACTTGTATCATTTAAACTGATCTGGTATTCATGACTAACAGTTTATCACTCAAAAAATTATTACCATGCTTTCATCATTTCAATGATAGTAATTTCAGCAATGCATCCAGAATAATTAGCTATGTCAAATGACAGAAAAGTCATCAGAATGCAGTGAAAATGACACTATATTATTTTAAAATGAAATCTTAAACAGAAAAAAAAAAAAAAAACATGTTACGCGACTAAATCGTGATCTTTAGAAATTAGCACTAGCCTCTCACAATCATGCAGAGTACTGGTATTGCCAGGAAACACACCTTCCCACACAAAGAAAATACTGACACTATTTCCTTTTATTCCATTTATTACTACCTCAACACTGTTTCTTATCACTGTTTCTACTCTTCACATGAAGGTTAACTTTAGATAAACTATCATTTTATCAACTGGTAGTTAGTCTTATTAATCAAAATTATTAGAATAAAAAAATTGGTAACCAGGAGTCTTATCAATAATTTTAAAGTGATAAATTTATGTTTTATTACTAATGTTTTAATTGACGAAGTTTAAATTCACATTTTCACATGAAAACTAGTGAGAAAACTACAAACATTCTTTATTTAGCATTTTTACTTTTCTTAAATTTGTGTCACTAACAAACAAAAATTGCAAAATACAAACAAAAATAATGATCTTGTGAAATTTTATTAGATGTACATAATTTCTTCAGGAATTATCATTCCCCAAAATTTTCTAGTTACTGTAAATTAAACATTAGTATTAGTTTATCTGTAGACCTGCCAACTTTCAAGAATTGAAATCTGTAAAAATAATAATAATAATAAAAAAAATCAGTGAATGTTTAATCAATATGTTTGATTGACTGATGTATCTGTTAAATGTTTTGAACATATCGATTAAAAGTTGATGTATTATGCTGATGTTTGTCTATTTTAATTCCTTTCATGTTATAATAAAGATATTTGGCACTACTTCACGCTCACAACGATTAAAATGAAATCAATACATAATCATTTCGGTACATTATCACTAGGCTACATACACAGGTAAAAGTTTAATATGTAACAGCGAAATTACTGTGAGTAAATTAACTTTTTACTTTAATTTAATTGAGATTTTGACCTTAAATTTTTGTGCCAACACGAAACTGAAATTTTAAGATTTTGACCTTATTAATTGAGACTGACCTTAAATTTTTGTGCCTTCAGAAACTGAAATTTTAAGCGTTATGTGAGGCTGATATTTTTCATTTCTCTTTCCCTTTTTAGAAGTTATCTCCTAATCCTACAGCGCTTTTATCGAACCTTTCCCGCTAGGCTGCTGTCATAAAGGGCTGGGGACTCTTAAGTGGGTGAAAATGTGATGAAGTAAATCAGATTTTACAGGTACAATGGTCCTTGCAGCCACTTATTCTCCCCTCAAAACATGTACTAATTAATCTGGAAAACAGCAAATTAAAAAATCTGCCCTGAAAATTTGTAAAACCTGTCATCTGTAAAACAAGTACAATTGCCATAAATTTTGCATGTAAACCATAAAACTTGGCAGGTATGTATCTGCTTTTTGTTTTTCAATTTTTTTCAGAATATAAAAAGGGGGTGGACACAAAGAAGAACCACACATGAAGTTCATCCTGAAAAAAATGTGACCATGAACCAATACAGGAAAGGAACATATCAAACAAAAATAATGAGAAAAAGACAAGCAGAGGCAATAACAAAAGGGAGCAAAACAGAAAAAAAAATTAATAACACCTTGACTAATTGCTTAGTACTTCAGAAAAAGTAAAGTACCTGTAAGTACCTCAAAAGTATCTGCTAAAGGAGAACAAAACCTCAAAGCATTGCATAAGCTGTCAGAACTAGAAAAAAATACATCAATATAACACTACCAAAAAAAAAAAAAAAAAAAAAAAAAAAAGAAGAAAAAAAGGCAGGATTTAAAGAGGGGGGGGGGGGGGCTTAGAATAGCACCTACAGAAAAAAAAAGCCCAAGGAATGTTAAGATGAAAGATCTTTATCACTTAAAAAAAAGGGATGGGGCATCACACACAAAAAAATAACCCAAACATATAGAAACTCAATAAAAAAAATTAAAAAAATGGAATGACAGATACACAACTAAATTTACAGTAATATAAGGATAAGAAGTGGAAAACAGACTACTACTATAAATAAAAAAAGAGCAGAAATTGTTCACAAAGGAATAACTAATGGCAACTTTAAAAAATCAACTCAAGAAACTACAAATGAAAAATTGGAAGAGTGGCTATAAAAAAATAGGAAATCAAAAACTGGAAGAATGGAGATATAAAATATAACTCCAGAAATGTCACATAGTTATACAAATAATTGGCATAAGACAAAAAAGATGGGGGGGGGGGCGATGATTATTACAGCAAGACAAAAAAAATGTACTGAAGGTAAGAATGAAAGATAACAAAAACTGTGGTCTTAAAACGCAATTTATAAAATGCAGAATATGTAGAAAATACAGAAAAGGTTTCAAAAACACAGAGATTCTGATACAAAAGACACTTTGATCAACCATAAAAGTAAAGATTATGTAAAGGGACACAAATTTCCATAGGAAGTAAGGAAGTGGCTACTCTTTGGTGTAGCTTTTACAGTCCCAATGAAAAGTTAAAGCCAGGCATCTATTACAAAATAAACAAGCATAATAATCGTATAATAAAAGCACACACGAGTTAACTTAAAAAGACTTATTTGATTACAAAGGTAAGTGATGAATATCCCTTCCTACAGCACAACAAGAAATTTGCACATTCCAAATATGTTATAACATATGACTGGAAAACTAAAGAAGTGAGAAATGAATGAAAAAAAATAATGTGTGGGTAAAAGGGATTTTAATAAAAGCAATTTTTCTGAATTCAATAAACAAGTGGCATAGGAAATTTGCAAAAGATACTGAAACACAAGTTTTATATACATATTTCTAAGAGAAAAAAATTATTCTGGAAAGAAAATCCCAGAGCAAAATATTGGTAAATTTATTTATGTATTACATTCATGATGCCAAAGTGAATTCTGTGAAAGTAATGAAACTAGGAAAACACAACCTTGTAAAACTTCTGTTTGTCATGATGTAAAAGCAGTTCATGAAACTAACAATATTTCCTATTTATAAATTTCTATATATTAGTGGTTTCAATATGGCGCTAGTTTTTTTTAGATAAATTTAAAAGACGATTGTAACCCTCTTTGGTGTGTGTGTGTGCAAATTTCAAAATCTGAAATATTACTCACTATAGGGTCACTAAAATGACAGGATTAAATGAATCAAGATCACATATTGGTGTACATTTTCAGAAACATTTGAGATTTAAGAAAAAAAAAATCAGTTTAACTTAACCAGGTCAACATCATCTGTTGGTGTAATCTACTGTGATAGTCTATGCTCAATAACCCTACAGAACTACCTCGTTTAGCAACTGACAGCTTGACAAATTTTGAAATAATGTCTGTAAACAAATCACACAGCACTGACCTTAAGACATGTATGTGAGGAGCTTGGGACTGTAGCAGTATGTTTACTTCTTTGAAGGTTGAAATTACAATCAACAGAAATAAACAAAAAGCTTTTATTTATGCTGTCTGTAAAAAAGAAAAAACCTCTTCACGTAAAGTAATAGCTGAAGGTTCTGTTTCAGTCTTCTGTATACTATTCACAGCTTTCATAACCTTTCTACTCTTTTCAGGGAGATAAGCTTCCACTGCACACATCTTTTTACAGGCTTTTGACCACAGGCCCTATTACTGATGCACTGCCTTTTGGCTTCTGGAATTGTGCTTTGGAATTCGGTAGGAATTCAAGCTGCTCTATTTTCTGTTCGTGATTTCATCCTTAAAAAGGCTGACTAATGAAGCCCATTGCTCAACCAGTCTTCCCAGGCATTTCCCCAATGAAAGCCAGCAAGTGCACACACGCTTCAAATTTTTTATCTATTAGGACCTCATCAACTTTTACTGGAAGAACTAAAGCCCCTTTCTCAGCTACTAAATTTAACACACACACACATATCACTAAGATGTTCTCTGAGATTCAGAGGTTAGCACCACAAAGAAATACAAACTTCCAGATAATTTTTAACTGATTATTTGCTTATTGTTGCCGTATCAAACTTCATTTACAGCGATCTTGACACACAACTCGGGCTTCACTGATATCCATCACTCGACGTACACAAGACCTTCTTACTTCATACCCAACCTTTTTCTCATGTAGACACTCCTTAATCTGATCCTCCCATGACTTCCTTGGCCTTCCTCTGCCTTTCCTTCATGCCACTTGGGATAAAAATATTTTTTTAGTAAGCATCTCATCACTCATTCTTCCAACATGGCCAAACCACTGAAGCATATTAGAGTCCATCTTGCTAACAACATTTTGCTTCACATTACAAAGTTGTAACACATCTTCATTCCTCACACAATCAGAATGTGTCTTTCCACAAACCCATGAACATCCTACTACTATTAAATCTTCTTGTTCTTTTAGAACAGCTGCAACTCCAGACTTCCGTCTAATCATAACTGGTGCATTGTCTGATGCCAAAGCAATACAGTTCGACGATGGAACATTATGTTGCCTTAGATTACTGATCAAAAGGTTAGAAATATTATAATCTTGTGGAATCACCACTCAGCAATGGAGCTGACAACAAATCACTTTCAATTTTTCCCGTATCAATGTTAAAATATGTAACTACAATTGGATATAATTTTCTGTCACCATCATCACACACACACACACGTTCCAAACGTAAACAGCCACAGCAAACTTGCAGCCACTAACCCCAACACCAAAACTACTTGCTCCGCTTGGTAACATCGCACTTCCAGTTAGCTTCGCGCAGCCGTCCGGTCCTTGCCACACTGAGAGTGGAATCATGGGTATTAGTCAAGCACCAATGACGCAGCACGTAGGCACAGTGTACACACCAATGCATTTCGGATTCCGGTGAAATCGGAACCTGGGCTACAACGCACTCAATTCCATACGACAAAATTACTACACCTTTCCACTGTGGGGTGATTTTTCTTTTCGAAACATTACAGAATATAAATACATATAATACAAATAAGTAGACATCATACAAGAAGCAAGTGGAGAAATTGAAATAGTACTTGCCCAAGTTTTCACTCTGTGTCTTAATGAAGGGAAGATTCCTGAGGATTGGAACAATGCTACAAGGATCCTGCTACATAAAAAAGGTGACATTGAGGATCTCAGGAACTACAGACCTACCAGCCTCCTATCAGTGGTTTATAAAATCTTCACTAAAGTTCTTTCACACTGCTTGAAGGTGACAATGGACATGGCTCAACCGAAATAACAAGCTGGATTCAGGAGTGGCTACAGCACTATAGATCATATCCATGTACTGAGAGAACTAATTGAAAGGGCGAGGGAATATGAACTTCCATTATGCATGGCTTTTATTGACTATGAAAAGGCCTTTGATTCGGTGAAACCATCAGCAGTTACAATGACTTTGAAATCCTGCAGTATTGAAGATGCATACATTGATATTATTTATAACATCTATGAAAATGCAAGTGCAAAGATTCGGCTATTTGAGAATACAGCACCCATAAAAATTGGAAAAGGAGCGAGACAAGGCGACACAATATCTCCTAAACTCTTTAATGCCACTTTGGAAAATGTCTTTCAATCACTGAACTGGGAAAACAAAGGGATAAAGATTAATGGAGATTATTTAACTCACCTTTGTTCTGCTGATGACGTAGTCATTTTTGCAACTACCCCATCAGAGCTGCAGAGTATGATCCAGGAACTTGCTGACAAGAGTAGAGAAGTGGGATTAAAAATGAACTTTTTCAGAAGACAAAAGTGATGTACAAGTGATGTACTTTTACAAGAAATGAAGATTTATCGATTGATGGAGAAAAGCTGGAGATAACAGACACGTACGTTTATTTTGGACAGCAGATATCAAGTGAGGATCACATTGATGAAGAAATTAGTTGGCGTATAAAACTTGCCTGGAGAGCTTTTGGAAGAAACAGTATAATTTTCAAGAGCAATATGCAATTTTGTCTTAAAAGAAAAGTGTTTGATCAATGCATCCTTCCAGTGCTTACGTATGGTGCAGAGACGTGGACCTTAACTAAAAGACATACAAAGACTGCAGACAACTCAAAGCAGCATGGAGAGGTGCATGCTTGGTGTAACCATGAGAGATAAGAAGAGGAACTCGTGGATCAGAAAAATGACAAAAGTGGAAGACATCATGATCAGAGTAAAATCCCTGAAATGGCAATGGGCTAGAGATATTGCCAGAAGGACAGACCATCGACGGACAGCCGAAATTTTAGACTGGATTCCAAGGAAAAGACTCAGAAGAAGACCACATGGGTGATGGGTGGATGAAATTTGAAAGTATGCAGGAGTAACATGGAGGAGACTGGCACAAGACAGACCGATATGGAAGAAACTTGGGGAGACCTTCAGCCAGCAGTGGATTGATAATGGTTGACAATGATGATCAATACCAATAAAACCAATTGAGGGAAATTCAGGAAAAACCAGGAGATTATGATATAAAATCGGGAGGCAGGGAGATAGCATTAAAAACAGAGTCTCCTGGGGGAAAACAGTAGAGCTGATGCCAGCTATGCAGATAATATCCGAAAACTTCAAAATTTCGTCGTCCTGGAGCAGGAATCGAACCAGCATCTCCTGGATAGCACCTGAGTATGCTAACCACCACACCACCCAGAATGACCAAGTCCCCCCCCCTAAACAAAAACTGCCACACTGTTTATCGTATCTACTGCATATTAATTTTAGATATAAATACCGCCAGAGGTACAGCCACTAGGGAGTCTCTGGAGATTTTGTTTAGCAATGTCTGCAACGATGACTTGTCAATGGAGCTGCCTTTGATATGGCGCATGTTCCTGCGTGCTTCTCGTGAAAGTACCCCATTCTTCTCATTTTCAACTGTTTACGCACTTGTAGTGCTGTCTTGTTTTTATACATTTTATACATTTCACATGCATATTTAAATTTTCTGTTCATTCATTTAGGTTTCTAACGTTGTTCTAAACCACGTCTAAGCCTGAAGAAGGCACCCGTAGGTGCTGAAAGCTTGCAGCCAGTTGTTTACTGTTTTATGCCAATAAACGGATATTATCGTTCTTTACCTATAAATACAATTTTCACTTAAACGGAAACTTGGTCGTTCTAAGAGGTGTAGTGGTTAGCATATTCGGGCGTTATCTGGGAGACACAGGTTCGACTCCTGCTTCAAGATGACGAAATTTTAAAGTTTTCAGATATTATCTGACATCACGTCATATTTACACCAATAAACAAATTCACATCTTCCAAATTTGTATTGTACAATGGTGTAATCCTGTATTTCATTCATCAATGTTATTTTTATCTGATTCACCATACCTTAAACTACTTTTCTACATAGGTTCTGCCATTATTGAGGCATTTATCACAATGAGGCACCAATTTTTGCATCCCCTCGTCCTATAATGAGGCCACCTGTGAAGACAGCCATTTCTACTCTGCTGACTTCATTATTGTCAAAGAAATGCCAACCACAAAGGCACTTCTTCAGATGCAAGAACAGGTGATAGTCACTTGATTCTGGGCTGGGCTGGGCTGGGGGTCTTTTTGTTTCCAGCCTAATGATGTGATGAATGCTTGAGACTATGCAGAAATGCGAGGCTGAGCATTGTCATGAAGCAATACACTGCCGCAAGCAAGAATGCAAAGACTTCCGTCCTAAACCGAGCAATACAATTTCTTCAGTCTCACAATAAGCTGATGAGTTTACTGCTCTGCCTTCAGGCAAGAATTTAACAAGCAAAACTCTTTGCCTGTCCCAAAAAACTGTGCACATGATATTGCAGCAAGAAATTATCTGTTTGAATTTCTTCTTTTTCAGCGATGAGGTGTGCTGCCATTCCACGGACTGCTTCTTCCATTCCAGTTACGTGGGACACCCATGTCTTGTCACCTGTGATGTTATGGCCTAAGAATCCATCACCTTGTTCACTGTATTGTGTGAAAAAGGTCAAAGCACTGCCAGCTTGCTTGCTTTTGTGCTCCTTGGAGAACATCTTTGAAACCCAGCGTGAGCACAATTTCTGAAACTCCAAATGAACTGTCACAATTTTGTGGAGAACAGCCCTTGGAATTTGTGGGAAATGCAAAGAAAGCACCAAAATCGTGAAAATCCTGTCCTTGCAAACTTTTGTGTTGACTGCACACACCAAATCCTCGTTGATCACAGATGGCCAGCTCAAGGTACTTAGAAAGAGGAGAGGTAGGTCCAGTAAGCTTTGTTTTCGTTCTGCCCGCGAGCTGTCACCCTACGAGCTGGAGTGTGAAGTCACAGTGGCCATAAACGATCTCTTGAGCATTTGGAGCTGGTGCTGTAGTGTCAATTACTCGCTGCATTTCTTTGTCAATTTTAGACCTGCTTTGTCGTTTCATTCATTTTTTTCTGTGTACAACTATCTCAAAAATACCTGGATACGCATTTGCACTTTGTCATAATAACAGTTCAAAGGAAAGGAAGTTAGATGTTACATACCATGTTTTCCCATCAGATAGAGATTTCTTGAAGTAATGGGTAGCAAAAAGCTGTTGAAAGGATATATTCGATGCAAAGAAAGCTCGAATGTGTCCAGAACACTTTGATGTCTCAAAGAAAGAGCGAGATTTTAGAAATGAATTGATGAACTTGCCTCCCAGAAAAAAACTGAGAAAAGATGCTGTGCCTACAAAAAAATATGCCTTAGCAGATGGAGGAGCAAACTTCTGTTCGAAGTGAACGGTTTAAGATCGGAGAGGTCAGAAAAAAAAATAATGCATTAAATCGAATTGAAAGTATCTCCAATTAAACGTCAAATCACAGGTCACGATGAAAGTGACATCATTCCTGACCAACATTTATCATACTGTCAATGTTATGTGAGAAGTGTGAATGTCTGAACAAAAATATAATGCAACTGAAGAGTGAAAATAATTCATTACGGAAAGAATTATCAAACGTAAGAAAACAGTTGGTAGTGGAAAAAGAATGCTGTTGCCTCGAGAAAAGAAGCCTGAAAACGGAAATTAATATTATGAAACGCAAATGCAAGAATAGAAATTTTCTGAGCAACAGTGAAAGGTGGCCAGCTATCATAAATTTGCTTGGCCATTGTTTCACTGAAGTGCAAATTCAAACTCTTGTGTCAAAAAAGAGACCAGCAAAATGAAATGTAGAAGATATAAGTCAAGCACTTGTTTTGCAGGCTATTTCTTGAAAAGCATATCTTTTCATCAAAAATAAAATGCACATACTGCTGCCAAGCATTTCTTCTCTGAAACGGTGGTGTGGTAAATTTGTGTTACCGATGGTTTAATTGAGCCCATTTCAAAGGTGATTAAAATGAATGCTATACACCTAACTGAATTTGACAAAGTTTCAGTTTCATCTATCGGTGAAATGAGCATTGATTGCCAATATTATGATGCTGCTGCAGATAAAATTTTAGGACTGCATAGTTACGTTTTAGTAGTTATGCTGAGAGGCTTCTGGAAAGCTTGGAAACAACCATTACTGCATTATTCCTTTGATAAGCAGATGGATCAAAAGCTGTTAACTGACATAATTCGAGCCATTGAGCAATCAGGGTTTTTTTTTATTTTTTTTTTATTTGATTGGAGGTTTAACGACCACCGTGAGCAACTCAATGGGCTATAAGCAGTCGCCCGTCCCTAATTTAGGGTCACTGGTTCCAGGGAAGGGAGAGAGCCAGTGCCGTAAGACAAACACAACATCCATGCCTGACCGGGATTCGAACCCGGACCCCTTACGGACGAATGATCATAGGCCAGCGCCTTAGACCACTGCGCCACCGGGGCGGCCAATCGGGTTATTTACTGCATGGAGCAATGATGTTATTTAGTGCTCATCTGGGGGGGGGGGGGGGTCAAGATTTGGAGGCAGCTTAGAATAACCCCAATATTGTCTTCTTTTCCAAATCCAGTAAATGAAAATCGAAAAATATGGATGTCTGCCGATGTGCCCCATCTAATTAAACTTCTCCGAAATCATATATTTGATTGCACCACACACTGCAGTGTGGAACCATCACTTGCCAGATATTTGACCTTTTCCTGGAACGTAATAACTCAGAATTAAAGGCGTTTCATAAAATAAAATGGATCCACACAAATGTAAGAGGCCCCATGAGACAGATAATTAGTTTTAGCACCCCAAATGCAATCTAACAACATAAGCAAAGCTGTAGAGTATTGTTTTTCCTGAAAGAAAACAAATTGCTAATTTTATAATATTGGCAAATGACTGATTCGACATAATGAAATGCAGATTTCCCAGCTCCAAAGAGCCATAGCAGTGTGCTTTTGGAAAAGAAAAAAGAAAAGATATTCAGCAAAAAAGCATCGAACAGTATCATGTCATATTCCCGTTTTTTCCCCAGTATATATACATATATTGGATGTAAGGTCAGGTGATGCGTAACATCACAGCCTCTCCTTGACAAATGTCAACCCCGCCTTCTCGTGGTGCATCCTGTTCCCACTAAAGGGGCTCTGACGACCGCCAATAGCGGTATAACTATACCATCGGGATTAGAGGAAATGCTATCCCCACTCACCAACCCGCTTGGCCAGCGTGGTGAGTTATGGCCAAACCCCTCCAAAATGATTCCACAACTTAAATCTTGGCCCTCAGTCTCCGGCAGCTGGAATGTACCTGGCCAAGGCAGCGGCCAGTGCGACATGAAGGCAGAGGGTGCTAAGAATCCCAGGAGGACCGGACTAGGCTGCCATCTGTTGCTGACCTTGGCTACGTATAATGGACGCTCCCTATCTTCTGATTCAAGGCTTCTTGAATTGGAAGAAGAACTGCAAAGGATCAAGTGGGACATCGTCGGGCTAAGTGAGGTAAGGAGAAGATCTCATTGAACTGAAAAGTGGACATCTCTTCTACTATCGTGGGACAGATGCTGGCAGAACTACTGGTGTTGGATTTATAATAAACAAGAAACTGAAGGATAAAGTTGTAGAAGTTGAAAGTTCCTCTGACAGAGCTGCACGACTCGTTATCCAACTCTCGAGAAGATACCAGGCTCAGATTATTCAAACTTATGCACCCACCACAAGTCATCCTGAAGAAGAAATTGAAGAATTTTATGAGGAAATTCGTCATCTAAATAATAAAGGTAAGCAGCACTTGAAGATAATTATGGGAGATTTCAATGCAAAAATAGGGCAACGACAACAGAATGAAACTTCAGTAGGTAAATTCGGTCACGGCAACAGAAACCAGCGTGGAAATACTCTCATTGAGTTTGCAGAGGCAGAAGGGTTTTTCATCTTGAACTCCTTCTTCAAGAAAAAGCCACACAGGAAATGGACATGGAGACATCCAAATGGGACGACAAGTGAAATTGATTTTATTATGTGTAACAAGAAATTCGTCATAGAAGACTACAGTGTGCTAAACAAGTTCAACACAGGCAGTGACCATAGATTGGTGAGATGTAAGATGCACCTCAACACTAAACTCGAACGTAGCAAGCTCATAAGACAAACAAAATGTATTGACATAACCAACCTTAAAAAACACCATAATACCTTCAAATTGGAACTGAAGAACAGATTCTCTGCTTTAGAAGGCCTAACATCGGAAGAAGTGGATATTTCTGAAGTTAACAGAAAGGTAACCAAAGCTCTTATGGAAACAGCAACAAAATTAGCTGGGTCTAAGAACAAATTGCATGTGAACAAATTATCAAGAAAAACCAAAATGTTGATGCAAAAAAGAAGAGTGACGAGGACAACTAAAGAAGATGTGACTTCCAAAGTGGAATATATAGAGCTATGCAAGACAGTACGAAAAAGTATCACTGAAGACGTAAGGAAATTCAACTGTGAACTAGTAAGGAAAGCAATTGAAAACAACGAAAGCCTAAAGATAGCAAAGGGACATCTCAGTAAGGGGAAAAAACAGATTATGGCACTGAGAAAAGAAGATGGTTCTGTAACAAGAAATAGAGGCGAAATTTTGACAAGAGTGAAAGATTTCTACTCCAAATTATATGAAAGGGATGATACATGTACTCCAGACATCATGAAAGGTACCAGTACCAGAGTTCTTCCAGTCCTTCCAGCAGAAGTTGCACATGCAATCAAGAACATGAAGCGGGGAAAAGCTCCAGGAGAAGATGGAATTACTGTAGACATCATACAAGAAGCAAGTGGAGAAATCGAAACAGTACTCGCCCAAATTTTCACTCGATGCCTTAATGAAGGGAAAATTCCTGAGGATTGGAACAACGCTACAATGATCTTGCTACATAAAAAAGGTGACATTGAGGATCTCAGGAACTACAGACCTATCAGCCTCCTATCAGTGGTTTATAAAATCTTCACTAAAGTTCTTTCACACCGCTTGAAGGTGACACTGGACATGGCTCAACCGAGAGAACAAGCTGGATTCAGGAGTGGCTACAGTACAATAGATCATATCCACGTACTGAGAGAACTAATTGAAAGAGCGAGGGAATATGAACTTCCATAGTGCATGGCTTTTATCGATTATGAAAAAGCCTTTGATTCGGTGAAACCATCAGCAGTTGCAATGGCTCCGAAATCCTGCGGTATTGAAGATGCATACATTAATAACATCTATGAAAATGCAAGTGCAAAGATTCGGCTGTTTGAAAATACAACACACACAAAAATTGGAAAAGGAGTGAGACAAGGTGACACCATATCTCCGAAGCTCTTTAATGCCACATTGGAAAATGTCTTTCAATCACTGAACTGGGAAAACAAAGGGATAAAGATTAATGGAGATTATCTAACCCACCTTCGTTTTGCTGATGACAGTCATTTTTGCAACTACCCCATCAGAGCTACAGAGTATGATCCAGGAACTTGATGAAAAGAGTAAAAAAGTGGGATTAAAAATGAACTTTCAGAAGACAAAAGTGATGTACAATGCTTTTACAAGAAATGAAGATTTATCGATTGATGGAGAAAAGCTGGAGATAACAGACACATACGTTTATCTTGGACAGCAGATATCAAGTGAGGGTCACTTTGGTGAAGAAATTAATCGGCGTACAAAACTTGCCTGGAGAGCTTTTGGAAGAAACAGCATAATTTTCAAGAGCAATATGCCATTATGTCTTAAAAGAAAAGTGTTTGATCAATGCATCCTTCCAGTGCTTACGTATGGTGCAGAGACGTGGACCTTAGCTAAAAGAGACATACAAAGGCTGCAGACAACTCAAAGCAGCATGGAGAGGTGCATGCTTGGTGTAACCAGGAGAGATAAGAAGAGGAACTCGTGGATCCGAAAAATGACAAGAGTGGAAGACATCATGGCCAGAGTTAAATCCCTGAAATGGCAATGGGCTGGACATACTGCCAGAAGAACAGACCATCGATGGACAGCCGAAATTTTAGATTGGATTCCAAGGGACAGGAAAAGACCCAGAAGAAGACCACATGGAAGATGGGTGGATGAAATTCGAAAGTATGCGGGAGTGACATGGAGGAGACTGGCACAAGACAGACCGTTGAGGAGGAAACTTGGGGAGACCTTCGTCCAGCAGTGGATTGATAATGGTTGACAATGATGATGATGAATGTAACAGAATAAATATTGAAACAAAAATAAAATCGAACATATGGAAAACAACCAATCATATACTAGAAGCTTTAATGTATTAACAAAAATACACACATATGTATCAAGCTGTTCTCTGAAACACACAGGTTAGCTTCTTAAAATAAGATCATCTGCCGAAGTAACTGATGGTGTATCAAACATCTCTGTTTACAATGATCTTGGCTCACAACTCAAGTTTTACTGCTGTCATGCAATACTTTTTGTACTTCATACTCTTCACCCTCTCTTTTCTCTTGCTAACATTTCTGAATCTGGTCCTCCCATAATTTCCTTGGCCATCTTCTACTTTTCTTTCCTGCTACATGGGCTGAAAAATTTCTCTTTGTTGGCACTTCATCACCAGCCTGGCTAAACCAAGTCAAAATACATGTCCCTACCCTACAAACAATATTTTGATCCACCTAGCACATTTGCAATGCATCTTTATTCCACACAATTCAAATGTGCCTTGACATAAATCCCCATAAGCAATACATATATCTTTTCAGTACACAAATGACTGCTGTATCTGTTTTGCAGTACCAAGGTTTGACAAACATACATCAAAGCAGGAACAATTACACTTTCACATACACAACCACATTTGGGATGTTTCTGACAACCATTCACTCCTGTAAAATTCTCCTAAAGCTGCTATAACTTTCAAAGATGAATTTACTCACCTACTGATTTCACCATCATGCAATCAGTTTAAACTTGTATCATTTAAACTGATCTGGTATTCATGACTAACAGTTTATCACTCAAAAAATTATTACCATGCTTTCATCATTTCAATGATAGTAATTTCAGCAATGCATCCAGAATAATTAGCTATGTCAAATGACAGAAAAGTCATCAGAATGCAGTGAAAATGACACTATATTATTTTAAAATGAAATCTTAAACAGAAAAAAAAAAAAAAAACATGTTACGCGACTAAATCGTGATCTTTAGAAATTAGCACTAGCCTCTCACAATCATGCAGAGTACTGGTATTGCCAGGAAACACACCTTCCCACACAAAGAAAATACTGACACTATTTCCTTTTATTCCATTTATTACTACCTCAACACTGTTTCTTATCACTGTTTCTACTCTTCACATGAAGGTTAACTTTAGATAAACTATCATTTTATCAACTGGTAGTTAGTCTTATTAATCAAAATTATTAGAATAAAAAAATTGGTAACCAGGAGTCTTATCAATAATTTTAAAGTGATAAATTTATGTTTTATTACTAATGTTTTAATTGACGAAGTTTAAATTCACATTTTCACATGAAAACTAGTGAGAAAACTACAAACATTCTTTATTTAGCATTTTTACTTTTCTTAAATTTGTGTCACTAACAAACAAAAATTGCAAAATACAAACAAAAATAATGATCTTGTGAAATTTTATTAGATGTACATAATTTCTTCAGGAATTATCATTCCCCAAAATTTTCTAGTTACTGTAAATTAAACATTAGTATTAGTTTATCTGTAGACCTGCCAACTTTCAAGAATTGAAATCTGTAAAAATAATAATAATAATAAAAAATCAGTGAATGTTTAATCAATATGTTTGATTGACTGATGTATCTGTTAAATGTTTTGAACATATCGATTAAAAGTTGATGTATTATGCTGATGTTTGTCTATTTTAATTCCTTTCATGTTATAATAAAGATATTTGGCACTACTTCACGCTCACAACGATTAAAATGAAATCAATACATAATCATTTCGGTACATTATCACTAGGCTACATACACAGGTAAAAGTTTAATATGTAACAGCGAAATTACTGTGAGTAAATTAACTTTTTACTTTAATTTAATTGAGATTTTGACCTTAAATTTTTGTGCCAACACGAAACTGAAATTTTAAGATTTTGACCTTATTAATTGAGACTGACCTTAAATTTTTGTGCCTTCAGAAACTGAAATTTTAAGCGTTATGTGAGGCTGATATTTTTCATTTCTCTTTCCCTTTTTAGAAGTTATCTCCTAATCCTACAGCGCTTTTATCGAACCTTTCCCGCTAGGCTGCTGTCATAAAGGGCTGGGGACTCTTAAGTGGGTGAAAATGTGATGAAGTAAATCAGATTTTACAGGTACAATGGTCCTTGCAGCCACTTATTCTCCCCTCAAAACATGTACTAATTAATCTGGAAAACAGCAAATTAAAAAATCTGCCCTGAAAATTTGTAAAACCTGTCATCTGTAAAACAAGTACAATTGCCATAAATTTTGCATGTAAACCATAAAACTTGGCAGGTATGTATCTGCTTTTTGTTTTTCAATTTTTTTTCAGAATATAAAAAGGGGGTGGACACAAAGAAGAACCACACATGAAGTTCATCCTGAAAAAAAATGTGACCATGAACCAATACAGGAAAGGAACATATCAAACAAAAATAATGAGAAAAAGACAAGCAGAGGCAATAACAAAAGGGAGCAAAACAGAAAAAAAATTAATAACACCTTGACTAATTGCTTAGTACTTCAGAAAAAGTAAAGTACCTGTAAGTACCTCAAAAGTATCTGCTAAAGGAGAACAAAACCTCAAAGCATTGCATAAGCTGTCAGAACTAGAAAAAAATACATCAATATAACACTACCAAAAAAAAAAAAAAAAAAAAAAAAGAAGAAAAAAAGGCAGGATTTAAAGAGGGGGGGGGGGGCTTAGAATAGCACCTACAGAAAAAAAAAGCCCAAGGAATGTTAAGATGAAAGATCTTTATCACTTAAAAAAAAGGGATGGGGCATCACACACAAAAAAATAACCCAAACATATAGAAACTCAATAAAAAAAAATTAAAAAAATGGAATGACAGATACACAACTAAATTTACAGTAATATAAGGATAAGAAGTGGAAAACAGACTACTACTATAAATAAAAAAAAGAGCAGAAATTGTTCACAAAGGAATAACTAATGGCAACTTTAAAAAATCAACTCAAGAAACTACAAATGAAAAATTGGAAGAGTGGCTATAAAAAAAATAGGAAATCAAAAACTGGAAGAATGGAGATATAAAATATAACTCCAGAAATGTCACATAGTTATACAAATAATTGGCATAAGACAAAAAAGATGGGGGGGGGCGATGATTATTACAGCAAGACAAAAAAAATGTACTGAAGGTAAGAATGAAAGATAACAAAAACTGTGGTCTTAAAACGCAATTTATAAAATGCAGAATATGTAGAAAATACAGAAAAGGTTTCAAAAACACAGAGATTCTGATACAAAAGACACTTTGATCAACCATAAAAGTAAAGATTATGTAAAGGGACACAAATTTCCATAGGAAGTAAGGAAGTGGCTACTCTTTGGTGTAGCTTTTACAGTCCCAATGAAAAGTTAAAGCCAGGCATCTATTACAAAATAAACAAGCATAATAATCGTATAATAAAAGCACACACGAGTTAACTTAAAAAGACTTATTTGATTACAAAGGTAAGTGATGAATATCCCTTCCTACAGCACAACAAGAAATTTGCACATTCCAAATATGTTATAACATATGACTGGAAAACTAAAGAAGTGAGAAATGAATGAAAAAAATAATGTGTGGGTAAAAGGGATTTTAATAAAAGCAATTTTTCTGAATTCAATAAACAAGTGGCATAGGAAATTTGCAAAAGATACTGAAACACAAGTTTTATATACATATTTCTAAGAGAAAAAAATTATTCTGGAAAGAAAATCCCAGAGCAAAATATTGGTAAATTTATTTATGTATTACATTCATGATGCCAAAGTGAATTCTGTGAAAGTAATGAAACTAGGAAAACACAACCTTGTAAAACTTCTGTTTGTCATGATGTAAAAGCAGTTCATGAAACTAACAATATTTCCTATTTATAAATTTCTATATATTAGTGGTTTCAATATGGCGCTAGTTTTTTTTAGATAAATTTAAAAGACGATTGTAACCCTCTTTGGTGTGTGTGTGTGCAAATTTCAAAATCTGAAATATTACTCACTATAGGGTCACTAAAATGACAGGATTAAATGAATCAAGATCACATATTGGTGTACATTTTCAGAAACATTTGAGATTTAAGAAAAAAAAAATCAGTTTAACTTAACCAGGTCAACATCATCTGTTGGTGTAATCTACTGTGATAGTCTATGCTCAATAACCCTACAGAACTACCTCGTTTAGCAACTGACAGCTTGACAAATTTTGAAATAATGTCTGTAAACAAATCACACAGCACTGACCTTAAGACATGTATGTGAGGAGCTTGGGACTGTAGCAGTATGTTTACTTCTTTGAAGGTTGAAATTACAATCAACAGAAATAAACAAAAAGCTTTTATTTATGCTGTCTGTAAAAAAAAGAAAAAACCTCTTCACGTAAAGTAATAGCTGAAGGTTCTGTTTCAGTCTTCTGTATACTATTCACAGCTTTCATAACCTTTCTACTCTTTTCAGGGAGATAAGCTTCCACTGCACACATCTTTTTACAGGCTTTTGACCACAGGCCCTATTACTGATGCACTGCCTTTTGGCTTCTGGAATTGTGCTTTGGAATTCGGTAGGAATTCAAGCTGCTCTATTTTCTGTTCGTGATTTCATCCTTAAAAAGGCTGACTAATGAAGCCCATTGCTCAACCAGTCTTCCCAGGCATTTCCCCAATGAAAGCCAGCAAGTGCACACACGCTTCAAATTTTTTTTATCTATTAGGACCTCATCAACTTTTACTGGAAGAACTAAAGCCCCTTTCTCAGCTACTAAATTTAACACACACACACATATCACTAAGATGTTCTCTGAGATTCAGAGGTTAGCACCACAAAGAAATACAAACTTCCAGATAATTTTTAACTGATTATTTGCTTATTGTTGCCGTATCAAACTTCATTTACAGCGATCTTGACACACAACTCGGGCTTCACTGATATCCATCACTCGACGTACACAAGACCTTCTTACTTCATACCCAACCTTTTTCTCATGTAGACACTCCTTAATCTGATCCTCCCATGACTTCCTTGGCCTTCCTCTGCCTTTCCTTCATGCCACTTGGGATAAAAATATTTTTTTAGTAAGCATCTCATCACTCATTCTTCCAACATGGCCAAACCACTGAAGCATATTAGAGTCCATCTTGCTAACAACATTTTGCTTCACATTACAAAGTTGTAACACATCTTCATTCCTCACACAATCAGAATGTGTCTTTCCACAAACCCATGAACATCCTACTACTATTAAATCTTCTTGTTCTTTTAGAACAGCTGCAACTCCAGACTTCCGTCTAATCATAACTGGTGCATTGTCTGATGCCAAAGCAATACAGTTCGACGATGGAACATTATGTTGCCTTAGATTACTGATCAAAAGGTTAGAAATATTATAATCTTGTGGAATCACCACTCAGCAATGGAGCTGACAACAAATCACTTTCAATTTTTCCCGTATCAATGTTAAAATATGTAACTACAATTGGATATAATTTTCTGTCACCATCATCACACACACACACACGTTCCAAACGTAAACAGCCACAGCAAACTTGCAGCCACTAACCCCAACACCAAAACTACTTGCTCCGCTTGGTAACATCGCACTTCCAGTTAGCTTCGCGCAGCCGTCCGGTCCTTGCCACACTGAGAGTGGAATCATGGGTATTAGTCAAGCACCAATGACGCAGCACGTAGGCACAGTGTACACACCAATGCATTTCGGATTCCGGTGAAATCGGAACCTGGGCTACAACGCACTCAATTCCATACGACAAAATTACTACACCTTTCCACTGTGGGGTGATTTTTCTTTTCGAAACATTACAGAATATAAATACATATAATACAAATAAGTAGACATCATACAAGAAGCAAGTGGAGAAATTGAAATAGTACTTGCCCAAGTTTTCACTCTGTGTCTTAATGAAGGGAAGATTCCTGAGGATTGGAACAATGCTACAAGGATCCTGCTACATAAAAAAGGTGACATTGAGGATCTCAGGAACTACAGACCTACCAGCCTCCTATCAGTGGTTTATAAAATCTTCACTAAAGTTCTTTCACACTGCTTGAAGGTGACAATGGACATGGCTCAACCGAAATAACAAGCTGGATTCAGGAGTGGCTACAGCACTATAGATCATATCCATGTACTGAGAGAACTAATTGAAAGGGCGAGGGAATATGAACTTCCATTATGCATGGCTTTTATTGACTATGAAAAGGCCTTTGATTCGGTGAAACCATCAGCAGTTACAATGACTTTGAAATCCTGCAGTATTGAAGATGCATACATTGATATTATTTATAACATCTATGAAAATGCAAGTGCAAAGATTCGGCTATTTGAGAATACAGCACCCATAAAAATTGGAAAAGGAGCGAGACAAGGCGACACAATATCTCCTAAACTCTTTAATGCCACTTTGGAAAATGTCTTTCAATCACTGAACTGGGAAAACAAAGGGATAAAGATTAATGGAGATTATTTAACTCACCTTTGTTCTGCTGATGACGTAGTCATTTTTGCAACTACCCCATCAGAGCTGCAGAGTATGATCCAGGAACTTGCTGACAAGAGTAGAGAAGTGGGATTAAAAATGAACTTTTTCAGAAGACAAAAGTGATGTACAAGTGATGTACTTTTACAAGAAATGAAGATTTATCGATTGATGGAGAAAAGCTGGAGATAACAGACACGTACGTTTATTTTGGACAGCAGATATCAAGTGAGGATCACATTGATGAAGAAATTAGTTGGCGTATAAAACTTGCCTGGAGAGCTTTTGGAAGAAACAGTATAATTTTCAAGAGCAATATGCAATTTTGTCTTAAAAGAAAAGTGTTTGATCAATGCATCCTTCCAGTGCTTACGTATGGTGCAGAGACGTGGACCTTAACTAAAAGACATACAAAGACTGCAGACAACTCAAAGCAGCATGGAGAGGTGCATGCTTGGTGTAACCATGAGAGATAAGAAGAGGAACTCGTGGATCAGAAAAATGACAAAAGTGGAAGACATCATGATCAGAGTAAAATCCCTGAAATGGCAATGGGCTAGAGATATTGCCAGAAGGACAGACCATCGACGGACAGCCGAAATTTTAGACTGGATTCCAAGGAAAAGACTCAGAAGAAGACCACATGGGTGATGGGTGGATGAAATTTGAAAGTATGCAGGAGTAACATGGAGGAGACTGGCACAAGACAGACCGATATGGAAGAAACTTGGGGAGACCTTCAGCCAGCAGTGGATTGATAATGGTTGACAATGATGATCAATACCAATAAAACCAATTGAGGGAAATTCAGGAAAAACCAGGAGATTATGATATAAAATCGGGAGGCAGGGAGATAGCATTAAAAACAGAGTCTCCTGGGGGAAAACAGTAGAGCTGATGCCAGCTATGCAGATAATATCCGAAAACTTCAAAATTTCGTCGTCCTGGAGCAGGAATCGAACCAGCATCTCCTGGATAGCACCTGAGTATGCTAACCACCACACCACCCAGAATGACCAAGTCCCCCCCCTAAACAAAAACTGCCACACTGTTTATCGTATCTACTGCATATTAATTTTAGATATAAATACCGCCAGAGGTACAGCCACTAGGGAGTCTCTGGAGATTTTGTTTAGCAATGTCTGCAACGATGACTTGTCAATGGAGCTGCCTTTGATATGGCGCATGTTCCTGCGTGCTTCTCGTGAAAGTACCCCATTCTTCTCATTTTCAACTGTTTACGCACTTGTAGTGCTGTCTTGTTTTTATACATTTTATACATTTCACATGCATATTTAAATTTTCTGTTCATTCATTTAGGTTTCTAACGTTGTTCTAAACCACGTCTAAGCCTGAAGAAGGCACCCGTAGGTGCTGAAAGCTTGCAGCCAGTTGTTTACTGTTTTATGCCAATAAACGGATATTATCGTTCTTTACCTATAAATACAATTTTCACTTAAACGGAAACTTGGTCGTTCTAAGAGGTGTAGTGGTTAGCATATTCGGGCGTTATCTGGGAGACACAGGTTCGACTCCTGCTTCAAGATGACGAAATTTTAAAGTTTTCAGATATTATCTGACATCACGTCATATTTACACCAATAAACAAATTCACATCTTCCAAATTTGTATTGTACAATGGTGTAATCCTGTATTTCATTCATCAATGTTATTTTTATCTGATTCACCATACCTTAAACTACTTTTCTACATAGGTTCTGCCATTATTGAGGCATTTATCACAATGAGGCACCAATTTTTGCATCCCCTCGTCCTATAATGAGGCCACCTGTGAAGACAGCCATTTCTACTCTGCTGACTTCATTATTGTCAAAGAAATGCCAACCACAAAGGCACTTCTTCAGATGCAAGAACAGGTGATAGTCACTTGATTCTGGGCTGGGCTGGGCTGGGGGTCTTTTTGTTTCCAGCCTAATGATGTGATGAATGCTTGAGACTATGCAGAAATGCGAGGCTGAGCATTGTCATGAAGCAATACACTGCCGCAAGCAAGAATGCAAAGACTTCCGTCCTAAACCGAGCAATACAATTTCTTCAGTCTCACAATAAGCTGATGAGTTTACTGCTCTGCCTTCAGGCAAGAATTTAACAAGCAAAACTCTTTGCCTGTCCCAAAAAACTGTGCACATGATATTGCAGCAAGAAATTATCTGTTTGAATTTCTTCTTTTTCAGCGATGAGGTGTGCTGCCATTCCACGGACTGCTTCTTCCATTCCAGTTACGTGGGACACCCATGTCTTGTCACCTGTGATGTTATGGCCTAAGAATCCATCACCTTGTTCACTGTATTGTGTGAAAAAGGTCAAAGCACTGCCAGCTTGCTTGCTTTTGTGCTCCTTGGAGAACATCTTTGAAACCCAGCGTGAGCACAATTTCTGAAACTCCAAATGAACTGTCACAATTTTGTGGAGAACAGCCCTTGGAATTTGTGGGAAATGCAAAGAAAGCACCAAAATCGTGAAAATCCTGTCCTTGCAAACTTTTGTGTTGACTGCACACACCAAATCCTCGTTGATCACAGATGGCCAGCTCAAGGTACTTAGAAAGAGGAGAGGTAGGTCCAGTAAGCTTTGTTTTCGTTCTGCCCGCGAGCTGTCACCCTACGAGCTGGAGTGTGAAGTCACAGTGGCCATAAACGATCTCTTGAGCATTTGGAGCTGGTGCTGTAGTGTCAATTACTCGCTGCATTTCTTTGTCAATTTTAGACCTGCTTTGTCGTTTCATTCATTTTTTTTTCTGTGTACAACTATCTCAAAAATACCTGGATACGCATTTGCACTTTGTCATAATAACAGTTCAAAGGAAAGGAAGTTAGATGTTACATACCATGTTTTCCCATCAGATAGAGATTTCTTGAAGTAATGGGTAGCAAAAAGCTGTTGAAAGGATATATTCGATGCAAAGAAAGCTCGAATGTGTCCAGAACACTTTGATGTCTCAAAGAAAGAGCGAGATTTTAGAAATGAATTGATGAACTTGCCTCCCAGAAAAAAACTGAGAAAAGATGCTGTGCCTACAAAAAAATATGCCTTAGCAGATGGAGGAGCAAACTTCTGTTCGAAGTGAACGGTTTAAGATCGGAGAGGTCAGAAAAAAAAATAATGCATTAAATCGAATTGAAAGTATCTCCAATTAAACGTCAAATCACAGGTCACGATGAAAGTGACATCATTCCTGACCAACATTTATCATACTGTCAATGTTATGTGAGAAGTGTGAATGTCTGAACAAAAATATAATGCAACTGAAGAGTGAAAATAATTCATTACGGAAAGAATTATCAAACGTAAGAAAACAGTTGGTAGTGGAAAAAGAATGCTGTTGCCTCGAGAAAAGAAGCCTGAAAACGGAAATTAATATTATGAAACGCAAATGCAAGAATAGAAATTTTCTGAGCAACAGTGAAAGGTGGCCAGCTATCATAAATTTGCTTGGCCATTGTTTCACTGAAGTGCAAATTCAAACTCTTGTGTCAAAAAAGAGACCAGCAAAATGAAATGTAGAAGATATAAGTCAAGCACTTGTTTTGCAGGCTATTTCTTGAAAAGCATATCTTTTCATCAAAAATAAAATGCACATACTGCTGCCAAGCATTTCTTCTCTGAAACGGTGGTGTGGTAAATTTGTGTTACCGATGGTTTAATTGAGCCCATTTCAAAGGTGATTAAAATGAATGCTATACACCTAACTGAATTTGACAAAGTTTCAGTTTCATCTATCGGTGAAATGAGCATTGATTGCCAATATTATGATGCTGCTGCAGATAAAATTTTAGGACTGCATAGTTACGTTTTAGTAGTTATGCTGAGAGGCTTCTGGAAAGCTTGGAAACAACCATTACTGCATTATTCCTTTGATAAGCAGATGGATCAAAAGCTGTTAACTGACATAATTCGAGCCATTGAGCAATCAGGGTTTTTTTTTTATTTTTTTTTATTTGATTGGAGGTTTAACGACCACCGTGAGCAACTCAATGGGCTATAAGCAGTCGCCCGTCCCTAATTTAGGGTCACTGGTTCCAGGGAAGGGAGAGAGCCAGTGCCGTAAGACAAACACAACATCCATGCCTGACCGGGATTCGAACCCGGACCCCTTACGGACGAATGATCATAGGCCAGCGCCTTAGACCACTGCGCCACCGGGGCGGCCAATCGGGTTATTTACTGCATGGAGCAATGATGTTATTTAGTGCTCATCTGGGGGGGGGGGGGGTCAAGATTTGGAGGCAGCTTAGAATAACCCCAATATTGTCTTCTTTTCCAAATCCAGTAAATGAAAATCGAAAAATATGGATGTCTGCCGATGTGCCCCATCTAATTAAACTTCTCCGAAATCATATATTTGATTGCACCACACACTGCAGTGTGGAACCATCACTTGCCAGATATTTGACCTTTTCCTGGAACGTAATAACTCAGAATTAAAGGCGTTTCATAAAATAAAATGGATCCACACAAATGTAAGAGGCCCCATGAGACAGATAATTAGTTTTAGCACCCCAAATGCAATCTAACAACATAAGCAAAGCTGTAGAGTATTGTTTTTCCTGAAAGAAAACAAATTGCTAATTTTATAATATTGGCAAATGACTGATTCGACATAATGAAATGCAGATTTCCCAGCTCCAAAGAGCCATAGCAGTGTGCTTTTGGAAAAGAAAAAAGAAAAGATATTCAGCAAAAAAGCATCGAACAGTATCATGTCATATTCCCGTTTTTCCCCAGTATATATACATATATTGGATGTAAGGTCAGGTGATGCGTAACATCACAGCCTCTCCTTGACAAATGTCAACCCCGCCTTCTCGTGGTGCATCCTGTTCCCACTAAAGGGGCTCTGACGACCGCCAATAGCGGTATAACTATACCATCGGGATTAGAGGAAATGCTATCCCCCACTCACCAACCCGCTTGGCCAGCGTGGTGAGTTATGGCCAAACCCCTCCAAAATGATTCCACAACTTAAATCTTGGCCCTCAGTCTCCGGCAGCTGGAATGTACCTGGCCAAGGCAGCGGCCAGTGCGACATGAAGGCAGAGGGTGCTAAGAATCCCAGGAGGACCGGACTAGGCTGCCATCTGTTGCTGACCTTGGCTACGTATAATGGACGCTCCCTATCTTCTGATTCAAGGCTTCTTGAATTGGAAGAAGAACTGCAAAGGATCAAGTGGGACATCGTCGGGCTAAGTGAGGTAAGGAGAAGATCTCATTGAACTGAAAAGTGGACATCTCTTCTACTATCGTGGGACAGATGCTGGCAGAACTACTGGTGTTGGATTTATAATAAACAAGAAACTGAAGGATAAAGTTGTAGAAGTTGAAAGTTCCTCTGACAGAGCTGCACGACTCGTTATCCAACTCTCGAGAAGATACCAGGCTCAGATTATTCAAACTTATGCACCCACCACAAGTCATCCTGAAGAAGAAATTGAAGAATTTTATGAGGAAATTCGTCATCTAAATAATAAAGGTAAGCAGCACTTGAAGATAATTATGGGAGATTTCAATGCAAAAATAGGGCAACGACAACAGAATGAAACTTCAGTAGGTAAATTCGGTCACGGCAACAGAAACCAGCGTGGAAATACTCTCGTTGAGTTTGCAGAGGCAGAAGGGTTTTTCATCTTGAACTCCTGTTTCAAGAAAAAGCCACACAGGAAATGGACATGGGGACATCCAAATAGGATGACAAGTGAAATTGTTATTATGTGTAACAAAAAATTCATCATAGAAGACTGCAGTGTGCTAAACAAGTTCAACACAGGTAGTGACCATAGATTGGTGAGATGCAAGATGCACCTCAACACTAAACTCGAATAAGACAAACAAAATGTATTGACATAACCAACCTTAAAAAACACCATAATACCTTCAAGTTGGAACTAATAAACAGATTCTCTGTGTTAGAAGGCCTAACATCGGAAAAAGTGGATATTTCTGAAGTTAACAGAAAAGTAACCAAAGCTCTTATGGAAACAGCAACAAAATTAGCTGGGTCTAAGAACAAGTTGCATGTGAACAAATTATCAGGAAAAACCAAAATGTTGATGCAAAAAAGAAGAGATGAGGACAACTAAAGAAGATGTAACTTCCAAAGTGGAATATATAGAGCTATGCAAGACAGTACGAAAAAGTATCACTGAAGACGTAAGGAAATTCAACTGTGAACTAGTGAGGAAAGCAATTGAAAACAACGAAAGCCTAAAGATAGCAAAGGGACATCTCAGTAAGGGAAGAAAACAGATTATGGCACTGAGAAAAGAAGATGGTTCTGTAACAAGAAATAGATGCAAAATTTTGACAAGAGTGAAAGATTTCTACTCCAAATTATACGAAAGGGATGATACATGTACTCCAGACATCATGAAAGGTACCAGCACCAGAGTTCTTCCAGTCCTCCCAGCAGAAGTTGCACATGTAATCAAGAACATGAAGCGGGGAAAAGCTCCAGAAGATTGAATTACTGTAGACATCATACAAGAAGCAAGTGGAGAAATCGAAACAGTACTCGCCCAAATTTTCACTCGATGCCTTAATGAAGGGAAGATTCCTGAGGATTGGAACAACGCTACAATGATCCTGCTACATAAAAAAGGTGACATTGAGGATCTCAGGAACTACAGACCTATCAGCCTCCTATCAGTGGTTTATAAAATCTTCACTAAAGTTCTTTCACACCGCTTGAAGGTGACACTGGACATGGCTCAACCGAGAGAACAAGCTGGATTCAGGAGTGGCTACAGTACAATAGATCATATCCACGTACTGAGAGAACTAATTGAAAGAGCGAGGGAATATGAACTTCCATAGTGCATGGCTTTTATCGATTATGAAAAAGCCTTTGATTCGGTGAAATCATCAGCAGTTACAATGGCTCTGAAATCCTGCAGTATTGAAGATGCATACATTAATATTATTAATAACATCTATGAAAATGCAAGTGCAAAGATTCAGCGGTTTGAAAATACAACACACATAAAAATTGGAAAGGGAGTGAGACAAGGTGACATGTCTTTCAATCACTGAACTGGGAAAACAAAGGGATAAAGATTAATGGAGATTATCTAACCCACCTTCGTTTTGCTGATGACGTAGTCATTTTTGCAACTACCCTATCAGAGCTGCAGAGTATGATCCAGGAACTTGCTGACAAGAGTAAAGAAATGGGATTAAAAATGAACTTTCGGAAGACAAAAGTGATGTTCAATGCTTTTACAAGAAATGAAGATTTATCGATTGGAGAAAAGCTGGAGATAACAGACACGCACGTTTATCTTGGACAACAGATATCAAGTGAGGGTCACATTGATGAAGAAATTAATCGGCGTACAAAACTTGCCTGGAGAGCTTTTGGAAGAAACAGCATAATTTTCAAGAGCAATATGCCATTATGTCTTAAAAGAAAAGTGTTTGATCAATGCATCCTTCCAGTGCTTACGTATGGTGCAGAGACGTGGACCTTAACTAAAAGAGACATACAAAGGCTGCAGACAACTCAAAGCAGCATGGAGAGGTGCATGTTTGGTGTAACCAGGAGAGATAAGAAGAGGAACTCGTGTATCTGAAAAATGACAAAAGTGGATGACATCATGGTCAGAGTTAAATCCCTGAAATGGCAATGGGCTGGACATACTGCCAGAAGGACAGACCATCGATGGACAGCCGAAATTTTAGATTGGATTCCAAGGGACAGGAAAAGACCCAGAAGAAGACCACATGAGCGATGGGTGGATGAAATTCGAAAGTATGTGGGAGTGACGTGGAGGAGACTGGCACAAGACAGACTGTTGTGGAAGAAACTTGGGGAGACCTTCGTCCAGCAGTGGATCGATAATGGTTGACGATGATGATGATGATCATATATATATATATATATATATATATATTTATTCTATTTTAAAAAATAGTTGGATGTTTGTACAATTTTTACTTAAAAAATATTTACTCAAAACTAGCTCTGTTATTTTGATTGAAAATTCAGAGAGCACACGACACTTTCTCGGTACGACTCAGTCCACGTTAGAGCTTCGCTTATGGCCACCGTGACCTCACAGCGCAGCGAAGAGAAGCGGGAAGACGACAGGGTTACGATGGACCCACCTCTCCTCCTTCTAAGTACCTTGGGCCAGCTGTTCTGCTTCTCGTTAAGCATGTTCTAAGGACCTTCATTGAACTGTTTGGTCTATTACCTCACCATTCCATCACTCATGGCATTTTGAATGTAGACCTCACAAATCTGATGAAGTCAAAAAGTTTTACATTTCTTGCATTAAAAAAAAAATTGAGTTAGAGACCTTACTCACAGTCGGCAGGCAGCTCGATTTTCTTAAACATGTTAAATGCACAGAACATGCAAACACAATCTGTCAACGTAATGACATCTGTTCGTAAAGTTCTGGTCCTTCCAGCGTTACCCGCAATAGCTGGTTCAAAGCATCAGAATTCATCAGATTACGAAAATCTGACTTTATTCTTTTCATAGCAGAAAATGCTCTTTCAACCTTAGCATTGGATACGGGCAATAATTTCATGATATTTATCACGTGGTTTAGCTTTGGGAATTCATTTGCATACTTTTCTTTCAAACATTTTCACAACTGTTGCTTTGTCAAGTGTTGTAGATTTCTTAACCAAAAGGTTTTGAAATAATCCCAGTCCTCTTGAATTTTATTGTTGTCAATGTTGTTGGCAGTCAACAATTCACTGAAATGTTCAGTTAATACAGTAATTCGAAAATCACCAAAATTTTAAAAGTAGATTTGTCTGTTGGCCAAAGCTTATTCTTAGTGTTTGATGTGGAAATTACTCTTTTAATCCCTTGTGAATATCTTTTAAATCATATTGGTCAGTATTTAAACACTGACCAATATGATTTAAAAGATATTCACAATTTTCATAGAATGCATCTACTGTCAAATTACAGCTCAGTTCAATGCCACAAAATTCTACAGTTTTCACTGAATCACAGTCAATGTAATCACAAGCTGATACGTTTGGTTAAATCTTGTAAAACTTTGGACAGTTCGGCCGAAAACTTTTTCTTCATAATTTCGATAGAATCATCCAACTGGAGAGACAGAGATAATTTTGACAAAGAATATAAAATGTTGCAAAGCAACAGCAGCCAAATTACAAATTTGATGAACTTAAGTTTTCTCAAAATACCTGTAATCCTGCTTTTTCTCGTAGTTGTACAATAACAAAACAATTTTTAATCAGCGTGTCATTGGCTCTTTGCATATGTGAAATCCATCGGGTATCATGGACTCGCAAAGCTGGTGTATCTGATACATTTTCATCGAGTATTGTTGAGAGCTCACGAAAGTCTCCAATTTGTTTGGCACTTTTTTCATAAAAAAAAAGTGCCCATACCTCTTGAAAATATGTTGACAGCATAAAATCTTTTAGAGTATGCAAATCTTCAAATTGATGACTTAAACAATGCACTTATACTAAACAAGGGCAGTTTTCTTCAAAAGAGCTGCAGCACCTTTTCTCTGTCCCATGTTAATATTTGCTCCATCAGCTAAAAATCCAATTCATTTATTTTCAAAATTGGCTACTCCAAATCCTGAAATGTACTCTGCAATTGCATTTTTGATACTATTAGCATCAGAATTTTTCAGTTCTTTTAATGCCAGGAATGGGATTTTGGTATCTCCTACTTCACTGACATGCATGATACAAATAATGTCAATTTCAGATACACTAACATATGTACTGCTATCAATAAATAAGGTAAAATAGTCTGTCTTTCTTAAGTCATTGTGCAAATCAGTTTCGAAAACATTAGCAATGCACTCCGTGAACTGAGCACTCATCACGGATGAATGGTAAGTTTGCTCTACATCAACACCATGGCTTTTCTCTAACTCAATAATTTTAAGAAATTTCAAAAATGGAATTTCCCCTTTGGCAATCATATATGCTATATCAATTAATTTTTCAATTCGAGCTTCAGATGCACTGGAATCGACTTACCAATAGATGTTCTTTGATAAAAATCAGCAAGCAATTTTTCTTTATGTTCTGCCTTGGAGACACTGGCATGGTGAATTTCTGATCTGGTGTGCTTTACCAATTGTTCTTTTTAATAATAAATCCCGAAACGCCATCAATAAAAGAATTGAAATTTTGAAAAAATTTTACGCTCTCAACATTCTTCCGACAAATTTTGCAACAGGTTGATAGGATGGAGATTTTATCGCCATCAACATCATAGTGTAACCAACTAACTACCTTTTGGATCTAATTCCTCCATCCACCTTTTCATGGTTGATATTTTCACTGTGGTAGCCATGATTTTAAATAACAAAAAATAAAACAACAAAACACACATTCCCCTAAAATTAAGTGGCGGCCAAACCAAAACAAAAACAGCGATAAGAGCATCTGTCCTTAATTGACTCGTGGTGCAGACAGGTGGGAACGTGAAACCAATCATAGACGCTGTTCGGTCGGACGATGACCACCTCAAAACTGCACAGCTAAAGCTACACGAGAAAGCTTTTTCCAACTGAAAGCAAACATAAAATATTCGTGAAGTTGTGAATATGATAATTTTATTTTTCTTCATGCACAAGCAAAATTGTATTTTCGATAAATAACAAATTGCTTTATGGATTGAACATTTTAACGGAAATTTCATTTTTAAACTTTGAGTAGTGGTTTTGCGATTTAAATATGTTTGCATCGCAAACTGTGATGCGATACTGCTTATTTTTTTCCGTCATGACCTCAGCAAAAATATTCGCAAACTGTACTTACTTTCTGAATATGCCTCGTATAAGAGAATTCAGCACCATGCTGAACTTTGTCTTGACTTTAAAAAAGATTTCAGAACAAAAGTGAATATAATAAAAATATGTTCCATAAATATAAAACAAAAGCAGAAATCTGATATTTACTGGATTTGCCAGCACTCCTTCTTGAAAACATAAGATTGCTTCATTAATAAACCTGGTAACTAATCTCATCTGTTTTTCTTCATCTGTGCACCTGGAAAGAAGAAGGAATTAAATTAATTGAACTGAAATGTCTAACAGAATAAATTATTAGCATATGGACCATTTTTCTAAGTGTACTGTGCTGGAAATGTGCACCACGAGACTGAAAAGAATGTGCTCAGAAATGTATCAGCACACAAGTAAGCACTGATGTATCACACAGAGTAAGCACTGATTTTGAAGGGTAATAAATATTGAAGTACAGTATATTCTAGTGAATTGGGACTAGAACACTTTGGCCCAATTAGGTGGCTGCCCCTAATAATGTAAAACTTTATCCCAAAGAGCTAATTTGGGATGTTCTTCAAGAACTGTTCCCAATACATGACTTTCCCAATTAACTTATGGCCCAGTTAACTAGAATCTACTGTATTACATATGTTTAGTAAAATAATGGAGTGATGTAAATTAACTATAACCAAAACAAAACATTTTAAATAAATGTTAACTACCTCAATTACAAATTGAATTTGCAGTGTTTTTAAAGAATGTATCAAACACAGCTGTTGTTTTGAATTGAACCCCATTACTTTACAAAGCCGACAGCAGGAACCTGTAGCATGATTTACATTTTTAGATGCTTCACAGCTGTATATTCTATAAGTCACTCTCATCAGGGTTGTGCAATTAAGTGTAAAAAAGTTTTCCTGCGTGACGCGTAAATGACGTATAAAATACGTAGAAAACGTAAAACACATAAAAAACCCCCATGGATTTGTGCTGTTAATTAACTTGCTATGTACGAATATGACAAAAAACAGATCTTTTAAAAAACCAACATACCGTCCGGTATTTTTATATGATCTTATTGGAACAGTGCAAACTGCCACGTTTATGTGACATACCACCAGGGTAGCACATATGTATCAGTATCACGTCATATTGTTGTTGTTTTTTCCTAGCCTTCATATTCACACAGAAAAATCCCTTTCTTTATATGATAATGTGTGTGGCACACTTTAAAATATTATGTTCGGAAAAGGAAGTCAGAAGCCAAAAGATTTCCAGTATGGACATTCTGCCTGCAATGCACATACTGGAAATCTTTTAGCAAGGATCTTCTCTCGAAAAGCATTGTATCTCGTGTGAACATGGTGTTGAGGTCTTTCAAGCACCCTGATCGAGAACATGACATACATACATATCACTAAGCTGTTCTCTGGTATTCAGAGGTTAGCTCCACAAAGAAATACAAACTACCACATAATTTTTACTTACTGTTGCCGTATCACACTTCTCCATTTACAGCGATCTTGACATACAACTCTGGCTCCATCACACGCCGTACACAAGATCTTCTATACTTCATACTCATAATCTTTTTCTCATGCAGACACTCCTGAATCTGATCCTCCGATGGCTTCCTTGGCCTTCCTCTACCTTTCCTTCCTGCCACTTGGGCTAAAAATATTTTCTTAGTAAGCATTTTATCATTCATTCTTTCAAAATGACCAAACCACCGAAGCATATTAGTCTCCACTTTGCTAACAACATTTTGCTTCACATCACATAACTGCAAAACATCTTCATTCCTCACACAATCAAAATGTGTCTTGCCCCCCCTGAGTAACACATGGTCATTTTCCATGTGAAATCAACCAGCAAAAATAGCATTTTCAACCTGACCATTTTTGATTTTTATGAAACTTGGTATATTTGTAGAATTCATCAATATAAACACATGAATTTTTTCAGAATTTTTAATACCTGCATTTTTGAAATTTAAAAAAAAAAAAAAACCCCTGAAATTTCATCATCTGAGCAAACTTTAACCGCCAATTACTCGGGTTCTAGTAGCGCTAGGGTCACGAATTATGGCTCATTTTAAAGATCTTGAATTGGGCTTTCATTTGATATGCCACATGACACTATTAAAAAAATTAATGTCAATTTTAAAATTGAAATATTAAAAAACATGTTTTTTAAAAAATCTGAAAAAAATATGTTTAACAAACATTTTTCTACATATCCTGAAAGTTTCATAATGGGATCGCTATGGGATTACTATAAAAAAATAAATAACATAGAAGGACGTTACTAAACACACCATCAGTGACTGAGGAATTGTTTATTTTGTCTGTCTAAAATGTTATCCCTGGTCTTACAAACACTGCAAATGTTAATGAATTAATTATAATTAGTTAAAAAGTTAATATATATCCACAAGGGCAACAAATTGTGTTTCTTTCCTAGGTTTTAAAGTAAAAGCAAAGTAACAGATGGATGCCAGCAGACCATCCACATCAAAAGTTTCAAGTGTGGTTTACTGTTGCAACCCCCTTGGGAAACCAAACCATAAATATAACAAAAAATCTGCGACCAGTTTCCAAGAATCTATTGCTACAGAACAAGTTGCTCAAAACTGGAGACAAGATCTGTGACAGTTGTCGTAAATCAATCCAGAAATTTCACTCTGAAGCTGCTGAACATTCCTCTTTACCTTCTGACAGCTATAATGAACAAGAAGCCAAAGGCCATGGCTGTTCCATCTGAAAACATTGAAGTATCAACTCCTAAAAGAGCATGCTATAGAAGCATTTAACAGAAGTTTACAATGTCTGGATGAAACACCAATCAAGAAAAAACGCCTGCAAGAAAAAAATACCCTGAAGAGAAATATAAAAAAGCCCGAGAAGCATTTCGAGCAAAATTATTAAAGTCAAGTCCTGCGTCAGAACCAAAGGATATTTCATCTCCTGAACCAGAAATTATAAGACAGTTAAAAGAAAAATTCCATCCCACAGAAAATAAAAGCAGAAGAACGCAGATATTGAGTACACTGCCTAAATCTTGGTCACTAAAATGAATTGAAACAGAATTTAGAGTTTCAAATTTTATGGCCATAAAGACTAAAAAGCTAGTAGAAAAAGGTATCATGTCTTCTCCTGATCCAAAGCCAGGAAAGACTTTAGACAAAGACAGCAAATTGTATACAAGAATTTTATGAGAGTGACGATGTAAGCCACCAAATGCCAGGAAAAAAAAAGACTTTCCATTAAAATAGATAATAAGCGTCAACAGGTTAAAAAAAAAAAATGCTTCTGAGTAATTTGCGTGAATTGTATACTCTTTAAAAAAAAAAAAGATTTCAAGAGAAAAAGGTGGGGTTCTCCAAGTTCTGTGAACTTCGCCTTAAGCACTGCGTTCTTGCAGGAGCAAGTGGCACACATTCTGTTTGTGTTTGTACAATGCATCAGAATGTTACACTGATGATGACACAATGCAAGTTACCTGAATTAACAGGAGACAATGTTCAGCCAATAAACTCCTATAAAGATGTCCTTGCAAACATAATTTGTGGAAACCCTACACCTGCATGTTACTTCAGTCAGCGCAACAACTGTCCAGGATTAGAACAGCTCAAACAACGATTTGAAGATTGTTTTGATCTAAATAGTATAGAAAATGTGACATTCAAGCAATGGATGCAATTAGAGAAGAGGACAGTACTTGAAACATTATCAAAATCCACACAGGAGTTTTTGGACCTGTTGTTTGGAAAACTTCCAGCCCTGCTTCACCATTCTTTTATAGCAACTCAAAAGTCAAGTTACTTAAGACATCTTAAAGACACAATAACAGAAAATCAATACATAGTAATTTATGACTTTGCTGAAAATGATTCTTTTGTATTGCAAGATGCAGCTCAGGGTTTTCACTGGAACAATGCCCAAGCAACCCTGCATCCTATAGTTATATACTATCGAGATGAGAAAACTCAGAACCTAGGACATGTAAGTTTTGTGATTATATCAGACTGCTTAATTCACGACAGTATAGCTGTACATCTGTTTCAGCGTTACCTAATTAATTTCATGCAGTCACATTTTTCTCAAAAACCTGAAAAGATATTTTATTTTTCGGATGGAGCAGCTTCACAATACAAAAACAAGTCAAACTTCCTCAGCTTGTGCTACCACGAGACTGACTTTAATATAAAAGCAGAATGGAATTTTTTTTGCAACAGCACATGGCAAAAATGCATGTGATGGGATAGGGGGTACTGTGAAGCGATTAGCTGCAAAGGCAAGTTTACAACTTGTTTATAATAATCAAATTATGACCCCATGCCAACTCTTTGAATGGGCCACTGCTAATATTGCCTCCATTCACTTTCAGTTTGCAACAACAGAAAATTACAAAGAGGAGGAAATTATCCTTAAAAGTAGAATAGCTTCTGCTAAGACAATAAGTGGTACTCAGAAACTCCATTGTTTCATTCCTGCAGGAAAACACAAATTACTAGTCAAAACTTACTCACTTTCTGAGCATTTTAAAGAAGAGATATGTGCAACAGATGAAGGGGAAGAGAACATTAGTTTTGAAAATATGGTAGGTTTTGTGATTAGTAAGTACTCAGAGCACTGGTGGTTGGGATGTGTACTTGGTGTGAATGAGGACACAGAAGAGGTAAAAGTGAGCTTCCTGGAGCCGCATGGTCCATCTCCATCATATAAGTATCCTCAATCACCGGATATACTGTTGGTTCATAAATCTGATGTTTTGTTAAAAGTTGACCCGGCAACAGCTACTGAAAGAGTATATAATTTAACAATGACTGAGACAAAGAAGGAAAATCAAGCACTGGCATACAAGTGCGGCAAAATTTAAAAGAAACAAAAAAAGCAGGATACATATCGAAGATAAAATAATTTTGTAAGTGTAAATATGCACACAGAACCTTATACTGAATTATGAAATGAATTACTTTGGGACACAGTTTCAAATTACTAAGATGTTTATTTTCATTCTTTAACATTCACAATGTTTAAAAGAACAAGTATGACATTTTACACAAACCACATAAAGAATACCCTTTCAGTCATGGGTGGAACCGGTAAGAACATCTGGCACATTTCAGTTGCACTGTTCTACGTTATTTTTTTTTTATAGTGATCCCATAGCGATTCCATTATGAAACTTTCAGGATATGTAGAAAAAAGTTTGTTAAACATATATTTTTTTCAGATTTTTTAAAAAACACATGTTTTTTAATATTTCAATTTTAGAATTTTAAAATTGACATTAATTTTTTTAATAGTACCATGTGGCATACATATCAAATGAAAGCCCAATTCAAGATCTTTAAAATGAGCCATAATTAATGACCCTAGCTCTACTAGACCCCGAGTAATAGGCAGTTAAAGTTTGCTGAGATCATGAAATTTCAGGTTTTTTTTTAAATTTCAAAGAGCAATAACTCAAAAACGGATGCATTAAAAATTCTGAAAAAAAAATCACGTTTGTTTATATTGATGGATACTACAATTATACCAAGTTTCATAAAAATAAAAAAAAATGTCGGGTTGTGAGCCTTGTTGATTTGACATGGAATGACCCACATTTCTCCAGCACACAAACGACTTCTATGTTTCTTTTGTAGTACCCAGGTTTCACTGCCATACATCAGAGTAGGAACAATTACACTTTCACATACAGCCATGTGGGACTCTCTTGAGAACCCATCATTCCTGTGAAACCCTCCCACAGCAGCCATGACTTTCAATGAAGAATTCACTCTCCTACTAATTTCACCATCCAATTTGTTCTCTCTGTCAAACATGCTTCCTAAATACACAAACTCATTCACCTGGTCAATCACTGTGCCATTTAGACACATATTATTCAGTACTACCAGTTCCTCTCTCAAAAACAATAACTTTGGTTTTCCTCTTATTTATACTCAGTTTGAATTACATGCAAACTTTGTACATCTGAGACAACATACTCTGCAACTCACTTTTGCTCTCTGCCAACAGGACAGTGTCATCAGCAGACAGCATTCTGCACACATGGATATCACCAAGACATAAGCCACTATTATCTATTTTGGCATCATTGCATGCACGCATCCATAAATACAGTATGTTAAACAGCCATGGTGACATTACACAACCTTGTCTGACTCCTGCACCAATAGAAAACCATTTTGATAAAACACCATTCACAAGCTCTACTGCCAGCATTTTACACTGTTAAGTAGATTCCCAGTAACACATATTCATTCAATACCTTCCACAAAAGTGTCATTTACTCAGTCATAAGCTTTCTCTAAATCTATGAAGGCAGCAAAAACTTTCTTACCAACAGCCAGATACTTTTCAAGTCATTAAGCGTAATGCAAAAATTATGGTTAGTGCATTCTTTACTAGGCATAAAACCACGCTGAACATTTTACACTTTCTCTGATGTAAGACCCCGTACTTTTTCAACAACGATCTTACCAAACACTTTCCCTGGCACACTAATACCACGATAGTTCTTGCAGTCAGTATGATCACTTCTTCCCTTATACAAGGGAACAATGATAGCATTCTTCCAATCCCGAGGGACCATTCCTAACTCCCAGCACAACTGGCAAATTTCTGATACATGGGGATTTGGTGTTAAGAAGATTTTACTCATATGTTGATGAATTTGAACTTCTTATTAAAATGCAAATATTACAACAATTATATTTTTTAAAAAAAGAAAAAGGCCAGTGATCTATCTAGGGACCCCTTTAAGAATTGTTTTTATTAATGAATAACATCCAAGGTACGATCCTAAAAACTCCCAGTAAATGAAAGGTGATTCCACCACCACCGACAAGAGAAATTCACATGAGACACAAAATGACTTGTTCAAACATATCTTCCAGGTTAACTAGAGGTTTATTGTGTGCTCCCAGGCACATTTTGGAAAACAACTCAATATACAATGGAATCTTTTGGTGGCTAGGCCGAATAAAAAAAATTAAGGCTATGATGTTTAGAGTCCAAAGTATGTTTCAACAGTCCTAAATAATCCCTCTCAGAAATCTTGGTCTGCAAACCAAGTAGTTTTCTTTCACCTGTGTGTTTTAGAGGATGAGGGAGGTAAGTGGCACAATTTAGTTACCGGCCTGCTTTACAAAATTATCAAAGGATGTGACCCTTCACTCAAAGAGTGTTAAGAGCTTAATACTCGATGTGCATATTTGTTACATGTTTAACCTTGAGCTAGATGCTCTTTACAATTTAATTTAGATGGTTAAGAGTGACATTTGAATTTTTTTTTTTTTTTTTTTTTTTCACAATACACCAATTCTGGTCAGATACCTGGAAAAATCGTTTTCTTACTTTAAAACAACAGAAAACAAAAGAACAAAAATGACAAGTTACTGCCAGGACTCCCCACATTAATTATGACAAAAATCTATGCATAAGTTAAGTTGCTACTCCTACTGGTGAAACGAACACAACAACAACAAAAAAAGAGAATAGAATAGGCAATTGGAAGAAGTATGCTCCCCTACCTGAGCCAAAAATCAAATTCCCCACATTTTATCCTAAGGAAGGCATGCCATTACAATACCCTACTCTGATGTCACATTCCTCTCAGATAAGCTAATGAAAAACCCTGTTCTAACAGAAACCAAAATTAATACACTTCAATCCATTTCTTTGTTTTCTTAAGGCTATCACTGGCATTAACTAGACACTTATACAAGAATACACAATGACATTATACTACATTTGTTTGTTCTGGCCAGACCATTAACTCCACACATACATTTGCCTTTCTTTATTTTCCTCCCATTTTAATCCCCCCCCTTTTTTTTCTCTTACCCCTGAATTAATTTTTTTTTACATCATTCCTTTTTTTAAATCCAGACACATTTTCCCATCCAATTAGGTGGTCCTCATTTTTTTTTTTTCTCTTTGTTTCTCCTCCTCAATTTTCTTTTGAAGCCGAGATGGTTGTTGTTACGAGAGCTGCAATGCCGGGGAAACGGGGCCTGATGTGCTTATGATGCCATGGTACGTATTTCCTTCTTCTCCTTCCTTTTTTTTTTTCTTTCTTTTGGTTTTAACTTACTCCCAAAGCCCAGCCTTTGAGGAGTCTCTCTCTCTCTCTCTCATGGCGACAGACGGCAGAGATGTTACCGGGCGGGTTAAGAGGTAATTGCCCACTCGTGCCTCCGATGATGCGTCTCGGACGACGTCAAGCTCTTTTGCGCACCATCTCAACTTTTTCAATTTAGGGCTCAGCAGAGTAATTTAGTGCCATGGAAAAAGCGAAAAAGAAAGAAAGATCCTACCATTTTTGGACCATCGCTGAAAAAGTCCCCGGTGCTGGAATGCTACAGTAAGATCTTCATCCGGACATCCTTCGTGCGGACGCCCCTTTACTTTATTTTTTTGAGGGACTCTCTCTTCCGAAGAATATGACTGGAGTGTGTGAGCGACACGCAAATTCTCAGTTCCTCGCTGAACCCTCTGCGCACGTGCCCGAAATGGCGGTAGGCAATTGGCCCAAAGTTAAGATGGAAGGCGGGGAGAGAGACTCAATTCCCAGAAAATAGCAGCCATGCATTTTTCGGAGTCAAGGTTGAACTTTGACCTGACCTCCCAAAAGAAAAGATGGCCGACGACGGAATTTTCTCTCGGTGCACATGAATTAGCAGTTGGTAACAGATTTTAAGGCATTCTCCTGGCATTTTACGCATAAATATTTGGCAAACCATTGCAGAGCTGGTGAGAAAGAACGCGAAGCGTCCGACTCGGAAGGCGCCGGGTTACGATTTATGATCGTGTTTTGGAGGAAGTCAAACTCACAGTAGACCTCCTTTGAGTTAGCTTTGAACAAAGAAACTCCTAAAAACCCGGGCAAAAATGGTGATCACCTTTACAAAAATTCATTAAATAAATTAACATTAACAAACATCGTTACAATGAACTTCGTAACGCATAAAAATCGAATTCTCTCTAGCTACAGGTATGACGATCAGAATTACGAAAAAATTGCGTAAAGCAACGATTTGTTATTTTACCCTGATGCATTAAGCCACAATTTTATTCTTTTATTAAATGACTATTAAATATCCTTGATGATAAATAGCGTACGCGCAATTAATTTACGAAAGTCACTTCGTTACGGAACGATCGCCGACCCGCTTTTTCTAACAGTCACTGCATTATACTAACTAAGATTCACACTAAAACTAACTAAATATTAATATTAAGCAAGATTTTAATTACAAAAAGTTACTGAATTACGATCGACACACAACGATTTTAATACACGCTACTGACATATGGCATAAACACGTCTTTTGTAAAAAAAGATCGTGCTTCTGTTATCGGTTTGTCTGTCCGTCCGTCCGTACCCACGATATCTCTGCAACTATTATAGTCCGATTTGAAAAATTCTTTTTGCGTTCGGAAGCTTGAAATATGCAAATGATGATCCTTTATTTCGTTTTTTTATGATGTACAATTTCGCCGCTAGAGGGCGTAAATGCAGATGATGTTGAATTCAAAAATACGTTTTATTTCACATAATTGCTTCTAAGCATCCGATTGAAATTTTTTTTTTATCTTTCGATTCCATTTATGTCGGAGAGTATTTTAGATACAGTTACTTTTTCAAATTACGCATAGATTTTCCGCTAGGGGCGTAAAAGTATATTACATTTTCCCCGATAACTCTTCTTCTAAAACTTCGATTTGAAATTTTTTTCTTCAGCGGATACATCTCCCGATGGAAAATCTTTTGCATACAATTTCAAATTTTTGGTAAATAATACTTTGGCCACCAGGGGGCATAAGTGTTAATTTTTGCCATAAAATCCGAGCTTCTAAAATATAGATTGAAAAAATTCTTTCGTGGATTGATGCCACTCGCATCGATAAACCTTTTCGGAATATCTTCTTAAAATATTGCACAGTTTCTCCGCCAGGGGGCGTAGATGTACATCTTATTTCTGTCAATATCTTTACTTCTAGGAGTCCGATTTGAAAAATTTCTTCTTTGTTAGATAGTGTTTTCCATGTGACATGTTTTTCATATAATTTCAAAATTTTCAAGTAATTCATAGACTTTCCGCTAGGGGGCATAAATGTAAATTGAGTTTCCTCCTATATCTCTGCTTCTGAATCTCCGATTTGAAACATTCTTTCTGCACCGCATACAGCTCCTGATGGGAAATCGTTTGCACATAATTTCTAATTTTTGTAAGAAATGGTTTAGCCACCAGGTGGCGTAAGTCTTAATTTTCGCTTCTGTTGTATTTGCAGCCAAATATGAGCCTCTAAAATCTCGAATGAAAAAAAAAGTCGTTTGTTGACCGATACTACTCATGTCGACAAACCTTTTAGGAAAATTTTCTTTAAAAATGCATGGTTTCTACGCCAGGGGGCGTAGATGTATATCTTATTTTTGTCAATATCTCTACTTCTAAGAGTACGATTTGAAAAATTCCTTCTTTGTTGGATAGTGTTTCCGATGCGAAATGTTTTCCCTATAAATTAAAAATTTTCAAGTAAATCATATACTTTCCGCTAGGGGGCACAATGTAAATTGCGTTTTCTTCGTTATTACTGCTCCTAAAGCTCTGATTTGAAAAATGCTTCCTGTATCGCATACAAGACCTGATGGAAAATATTTTTCACATAATTTCTAATGTTTGGTAAAGAACGGTTTAGCCACCAGGGGTTATAAGTGTTAATTTCTGCTTCTGAAGTATTTGTTGCAAAATCTGGGCTCCTGAAAACTAGACTAATTTTTTTTTCTCGGACCGATACCGCTTATATGGATAAACCTTTTGAGAATACTTTCTTCCTAAAATAATGCATGGTTTTCCCCACCCGGGAACGTAAAATCACATCTTATTTTTGTTGATATCTCTGTTTCTAAGAGTTCGTAAGCTCACCATTCTGTTTACAGCAATATCTGAGGGATTAAAAACCCGATTGAAAATCTTCTTTCTTTCGTCAGTTCTATTGTTTTCCATACCGGTTCCATTGACTTTGAATAGCTTTGATAAATTTAATTTGTGTCAGAACGGATTCAAAAGATGTGCTTATTACACCCGAAAATTCGTTGTCATCTTTCTTGTTCTCATTAGATACCACTACAATAAGATAAAATACTTCAAACACTACATGTTTACAAATTATCTTTCCATTATAAAGCTTACACGATAATATAATAAAATAAACAACGATAACGACGATAAATACGGAACTACAACCTTTACAGGTTTTTTTTTTTCATCGCTACGTTATCCCTACGGTCAAGAACGCCGATCGCCTCGGCATCGCCAATAATTTTAAACTCATACATGTAACACCATACATATATAAACTGCAAGATACACTTAAGAAACCAAGACAAATTAATTCATATTCACTACATCATATACTGCATTAAAATAAACTTTCATATCTCTTCCCTGAAAGTAAACAGTGCACTAAAAAATGCAATGGAAGGAAGAACAAAGAAAAAACTACAATATAGCATGATGTCAAACTTCCTTAAATCTACTTCCCAGCTAGTTACACATTCCTTCACTAGCAACAGACATCACAAGGCTAACTTACCTAGACCTATTCACATAAATTTAACTACATACACAGATCAGCACTTCACAGAAAACTCAGAGAGGAAAGAAAGAAATTCACTTGGCTTTTCTTGACTCTTAAATCTATTTTTTTATCTAACTCACTCCTTGCCAAAGGAATTTGAGATCATCTCATGAAAAAAATCTCACTCTCATTGAGAGTGCGTGGATCTGGTGATAGGTTTTCCGATCCAAAAATATTGGCCCATTAATTTAGCGATCGGAAAAGCGTCAACAGATCATTTCAGTTAAACAGTCAATTACAGGGTCACCACCATATTTCAACATCTCAGCACTTATGCCATCAACTCCTCGAGCCTTACCATTTTGAAGAGATTTTAGAGCTTTACACACCTCTTCTCTTGAGATCCCTCCTGTGCTTCCATCCTTCACTGTGACATCATCTGCTTCTGCCTCATCTTTGCTTTCTTGATCTAATAACTCACAGAAGTATTCACCCCATCTTTCACTTAACTCATTGGGCTCCCATATCATTTCCCAGATCCTATTCTTTACACAGCTTACAACTTTGTTTCCCCTACTTTTCTTGATTCTCATGTATTTCCAGAAAGTCTTCCTCTATCTTTCCAAAAAGCCAATTCATGCCTTTCCACTTTCTTCTTCCTATCTTTTGCCTTACTCTGGCGAACCAGCTTAGCGGCATCACAATTCTTGCAGCAATATTCATCCACAGATACTCTACTTTGCAGCATCCCCAAATAGGCTTCCTTCTTTCTCTTTACTGCCTTTTCAATCTCACTATTCCACCAAGCATCACCTCTATTGTAATCCACTTTTGTGGTGCCAGACCTCTTCAGTAGCAGTGACAACACAGTTCTTAAAACATTCCCACTTCTTTTCTACATCCCTCTCAACCAGACTTCAGATCCTTCAGTCGTTCTCTGAGTAAGTCAGAATACCGCTGATGATATTCAGGGAGCCTTTCAACCTTTATTCTTTCTATCCTGGGCCCCTTTGTATTCCTTTTCCTCCAACCAACATTCAGTTTCACTTGTGACACTACCAAGTAATGATCAGAACCAACATCCACACCTCTCATCACATGGGTGTCAACAACTAAGTGTTTCAGAAGCTGATCATAGACAACAAAATCTATCACACTCTTTTGACCAAGAGCACGATTTTCCCAAGCATACGTGCGGATATACTTGTGGTTGAAAAATCTATTAGATACACACAACCCATTCTCAATGCAGAGTTCAATTAATCTTTCACCATTATCATTCACACAAGGTCATTAAACTTACCCAGAACATTGTCAGAAATTGCATTCTGCACACCTACTCCAGCATTGAAGTCCCTTAAGTTGTTCTTCATCTTTTCACTTAAAATCACACCTACACCAGTCTGTCCTCTCACATTATCCAATACTCCAGACCACACACTCACCGTTCCATTCATTTCTTCTATTCCAATTTTCTTCTTTTTGGTTTCACTTACACACAGCACATCCAGTCTATACTTATTCATCTCTTTAATCACCTCATTCATCTTGCCATTAATACCTCTAGTATTCCATACACCCATCTTACACTCACTCAGCCAAGATTTTTTTCTCATACGCTGTTTAGAAAGTCTAAGTCGATTCCGTGGTGGACCGTCCTTCTCAAGTGTGGTAGGTCCACCATATCCCACACTTGAGTCATTTTTAATATTTCTTTGTGTCTTTTTAATCAGGTAAGAACATCAGTGTGGGGGATTAATCCACAGCTGACAGTTCCAGTTGGTCATTCAACCTAAGGGTTCTGGAACAAAACCCAGTGAGTTGGGGTGACTGACAGAAAATGGTGGCTCTAAAATATGCATCGCTGCAGACATTTGCTGGTGCTCCCAGAGGGATGCCTGTTTGTCCTTGACTAAAAATCTAAGTTCAATGAGGAAAGTTGCTGCCACTGATGAAGCTGAGAAACTATCATCTCAAATTAAGTCCCGCCTCTATGATAGTGCCTCTCTTAAAGAATTGCCAATACAATCACAGTGCTTAATCCAGTAAGTCAGCTAATAAATATATGCCAGAAAAAGGAGCAACTGCTGCAGATGCAGTTGAATTGTGGGTGGACTTACGTCTACTTGAGGACTATAAGGATCTCATGTCACATTTAGAAAAAAGAAGAAACCACTCAAGAGATGCATATAGCGTATTAAATCTGTTTATTTTTGTGGCGTAATAAGTACAAAGATTTGCCAAGCTTTCGCACTCCACTGGGAGGCTTTTTCAAGGCAATGGTAGATATAAAAATGCAGGGAATTGGAACACGTAAGGAACAAAGACGATTTTTGAAAATAACGTGGGTGACATCACAAGCATATTACACGAATTTTTATCATGCAATTGTATGGTGTGTCGCAATGTGTTTCCATCTTTTAATAATGCATGCCAAGCTCTTGGTAGTTCAGTAGAAACTATATCATTGCACACTAGTTTGCTGGATAGGATTTCTACTGTTTCCCTGATGGCAGTCTCTTTATTTAAAGTTCGTGTATGGAGCAATTCTTCTAATACTATTCCATAGAGGAGCAGCCAATGAATACTTCTCTGGGGAGGGCTGTATTCTTCATGTCCTGGTTGGCACTTCACACATGCTCTTTACATTTAGTGTCCAAGGATCACTTTGTCATTCTGATATATATCTTTTCCGCTTTGTCAGGATATACCAACGGTATAGTGTAGACACCTGTCTTATCTTTCTCATACTGTCTCTCCTTGCAACTTGATATTATATGTGATAAATTTATACATATACACATATATATTTCATTTCATTTATTTAGTTGTCACATCAAGAGACATACCATATATATTAACGTAACAATTAATGATTGTTGACAACTTGGAAGAAAGAGGGAAAAGGCCATTAGGCCTGACAAAGCCCTATTCTCCCTGAAAGAAATAGTTACAAACACTAAGACAAACCAGTATGCGACAACATTTAGTTACATAAAGAGAAATAGTCTCCCCTCCCCCTCTCCACAGTCCGCCTCCCCACCATTAACATCCCCTCTATATTTCTCAGTGTCAAAACCAGTCCAATTGATGGTAGTTTACAGTGTTATAATATGAGAAAGTGAAACACACATATAAGATCCCATCTAATTCCAGTATTACACCAAGTTGATTCCCGAGTTAATTTCGATTCAGGATCAAACACTCCCAGATTCAGACACTCATCCACAGACCATAGATTATAATGTCAATACATTTCATTTGGCATTTTCTATGATTCCGTCCAAAATTATTATTTACTTAAATTTTCCCCATAAGATATAAGTTTATTTTTTTCTTAAATAGGTCAATGTTATTTACAGATATTAGGTCAATAGGCAATGCATTCCACAATTTAGGACCAGAGTAGTTTATATTCATTTTAGCCAATTCCACCTGGGGAAACATTGGAACAAGTTTTGTCCTGTTTCTAGTTTCATGTTGATGTGTACAGATATTTAGTGATATTAAATCGTCATAGAGGTTATTTTTTATTCTTTTGAACATCATTTTACCCAAGTGTAATCATATAGTTGTTTTACGGTAAGAATATTGTAATCGCTTGGATTTACTTTAGTCCATTTAAATATGTAGGATTGATAGTTATTATGTAATTTTAAATCTATTAATCTGATATATTTGTTTTGCAGAACTTGAAGTTTGTTAATATTGTATTTCATCATTTAGCCCCATGTTAAGATGCAACAGTTGATGTGCATTTGAATTAGTGTAAAGTATAAAAGTATCATTATTTTTGGGGATAAATTTTCGAGAGTATTACTGACAACCCCAAGATTTCTGGATATATTATTAGATATATTTTTTCAGTATGTTTATTCCATTTTAAGCCTTGTTGCATTATCATACCTAGGTAGGTGTTTTTAAGTAGCCTCTAACAATGATCCCATTTAGCAGTACCGTTTGTTTCAATAAATTAGGGGTCGTTCTTTTAGAAAAAAAAAATCCTTAATTTAGTTTTATTTGTGTTAACTTACCAAAATCGTTTGCATAAGCTAGTTAGTTGTTAACGAAAATCGTAAGCTAGTTAGTTGTTAATGAAAATTGATTATCCATGCGGATAATCAATTTATGTTAACAACTAACTTATGTGATAAACAATCTCTAAACGTATACAGCCTTGCAGCCAATGTTCTCTATCCTGTGTACCAGGGGCAGAAAATAAATGAGAAACACCACGAACAAGTAGAGGAGTTCATTTTAGAGAACCTCAACCCCTCGGGGATAACCAGTTTTCAGCAGTATTGAGAAAAATCTGGAAATTTTGGGGCGCTTATGAAGAAGGGTGTTAAATCGCCACGAACATTCTGGGTCAGTAAAACCTCCTTAATGGATGCTCCCGAATAGCAGATACCTCCACTTAACAGACAGTTTTATAATCCCCAGTTCCAAAATATAGGCAGTTCTGTGTTTTTACCTCTGAATAACGGACACTCCAAATAGCGGACAGGGATTTCAGTTGAAAAAGCTGAAAATGCGTTCACTGAAGGAAGGCAGACGAAAAAGGTATGCAGAATTTTATCGCAATGCCAAGCCCACTGCACTGAAAACATCCCCAGATATTGTATGCCATTTCTTTCGCGTTCGTGCTCTCCATGCCGTCACTTGGGTAACCTCCGCAATCAAAGACTTTAAACCGCAGTCCGTTAGTCGTTATTTCCGAAAGCAGGGTTTATCTCGGAAGCCAGAGAGTATGCAGTACGTACTTTCCACGCAGAAGATGATCTGTGCTCGATTTCTGAACTGATGACTTGTTTAAACTGTGAGAGAAATGCAAATGATTTTATAGCAGTTGATGATGAACTGTGTTTTGAACAGATGACAGATGATTTGCAAAATTTCATTTCTTTACACACACACCCAACAAGAACGACATGATCGAAGAGACAGCAAAGTTGCTGAAGAAGAGGCAGTGGACAGAATTGCAGAAAAGGTGTGCGACATTCAGAACTTCACAGCCACGGCAAAATATACTGAAACACTTTATAAATTTCTTATTAGCAAAGGTGATTGTTAGGGACTAGCACTTTTGATAGATTTGAAAATTCATTTTGAAAAAGAGACAAAACAGCAAAAGAAAAAAATCAAACGTCTTTGCCAGTTTTTTTGTTCTTTTTTGAAAGAAGGATGCTAACAGATAAATTAATGAATTAGCTGTAAGTACTATGTAAGTTTTAAAACATTTGTTCATCAGAAACATGCATTAAATTATGTATATACATATGTACGCAAATTGCATTTTCCCTCATGTTTGAAAAACTCAAAAATATTTAAGTTACTATAAATACGTACATATTTTCAATTTCATGTACAGTATTACTAATGCGGTTTTGGAATTTATTACTGCATAAATATGTACATATAAAGTACATATATTTATAGATGTAACTTTATTTTTAACAGCAAAAGAAGAAAAAAATACCGGCCACGAAGTTCGCATTTTGCGATGGCTTTGGTAGACAGGCATGTACCTCCCAATAGTGGACAGATTATCCGATCCGGAGGTATCCGCTATTCAGAGGTTTCACTATACTTCACCAGTCTGCATCATAAGCAGTGGCGGCTTTTCAGGTGAAGTAGGTGAAGTGCCTCTTCACCTATTTTATTTGAAATAAGATTTTATTTAATAGTTTTGTATAATATATTATTTTTTTGCCTTTATTGAGTGCTAAAATACTCAAAATTTTGATTAGATATCACTTCACAATGCGCATTCAATACGGAATACAAGTCCTTATACGCAAAGCAGTTCAAGTGAAGAGCTGAAATGAGAATGCTTGGAAGTCTGCAGTTTTCGTCCGAGTTGCCATGGTAACTGTGACGTCACCCTCCCCTATCTTCCGGGCAAGTGAAGTATTTTATCATGAGACGTCAAGGCTCTGCACCTGGAGTCGTGACCTTACGAAGAGATCGCAGTGGAACGGGATGGATTGCCAAGGGTTCTTTGCAATCTACTAGGGATTTTGTCTTGTATGGTATTTTGGTACATACTTTCTGAAAGATATGTTTTTTCGTGTTTTGCGATTGTTTGTTAAAAACATCATTAGTTACTTTAGTTTCGTGTACAGTTTAAGTGATAGTGATAGTTTTAGTTTTCAGTATGTATCCTGTGAACAAACAACATTGTCTGTAATTTATTGCAAACTCCTTTCAATCGGTGGAAAGTTGAAAATAAAAGAGACATTTTACTTCAAGGACGACCGACGGATTCACTGACAATTGTCGCCAAGAAAGAAATCAAGAAGAGCAGTAAATCTTACAATATTAATTTTAAAAATTGTTGGTTTACTGAATATAAATGGCTTTGTAGCCCTTCTGTGTTACAAAAATTATTTTGTTGGCCCTGCTTATATTTTAGTAATAAAATTTGGCATGGAATAAAGACAATTTTCAGATTTCTTAAATATAAAACGGTTACTTTACAAACGTGGTGATTCTAGCGAACACTTGAAATGCGAATTAATGCTAGATAATTTTGAAAAGAATCAGAACACCATTGCCGATGCCCTGAGGGAGAATGCTAGGCTTTTGAAAATGCATTTCAACGAAAGCGTTCGTTTAAATAGACTTTTCCTGCAGACAATGATTGATGCAGTACTGTATTTGAGTAAACAAGAACTAGCATTCCGTGACCATGACGAAGGCATTGACTCGATAAATCATAGAAATTCGAGGAATTGCTTTCACTGTTGATATCAAGAAGCCCTTTAAAATTCAAAATCAATATGAAACGATAAAAAATGTCTTTCACAGGTGACTACTCCAAAACTATTCAAAACGAATTAATTGAAGTTCAATGCTTTTATATTCAAGTAATGGGAAGGCATAACCAGACTTTCGAGTGCCCTTTAATAATGACATCTGTTGATTCGGAAGGTGTATTGGTTGAGCGATTTTTGGGTTATTCCATGGTGTGAGTGAAGATAGAACGTCAGAAGCTTTATACAAAATACTAGACAAAATTTTGGAACAGTTTGATTATCAACACAAGTCAATACGACAATGTTACGACGGGGCAGGCGTAATGTCTGGACACTTGACTGGGCTCCAGAAAAAATTAAGCATAAAGCTTCTCAATCTGTTTTTGTTATTGCTTAGTACATCGTTTGAACCTTGTATTACAGCAGAGTTTTCCTAAAATTTCTAAGTGTCGAATATGTTTTGCAAGCCTCAGTGTAATTCCTTTGTTTTTTTCACCACTCAGTGAAGCGATCGCTTCACTGAGTGGTGAAAAAACAATACACTCACATCAACAACCGCAAGAGGCATGCCAACCATAACGAAACTCGATGGCCCTCCACTTCGAAGTTAGTAAGTGTAACAGTTGAAGATTGAGATAAATTGAAGGAAGTATTCGAATTTCTCACAAATAGTGACCAATCAGACAAAAAATCAATTCAACTTGCCCAAGGGTTTTTAAATGATATGAACACTTTTAAATTTACATTTTTGGGAATAGTATTTAATGAAATATTTGGTTCACCGATCTATTATTCGAAATTTTGCAGAAAAAAATCACTAGACATATACTGCGTTACTCAAATTAAAAAAAAACTTATGAAATTTTGAGCCATAAAAGGAATGATGAGGTATTTGAAACACTGTTTGGAAAAGTTAGCAAAATCACAGAAATAAGCAGATCTAAACGGGAATATGCTGCTCTTACACAAGAAACAATTTTTAAAAATTATAAACAATTGTATTTTGAAATTTTGTACCACATTCTTATGGAAATGGATATAATATTTCAAGACAGTGAGAAACTTAAACTTCAATTTCCCTGTCTTGCTGACACAACCAAATTTGACCAATTTAATTCATGCTTTCCCTCTCACGCTTTTGAAAATCTACAACATTTTTACGGAAAAATATTTACTAAACACTAAAGCCTTAAAAATGAACTGAGTCTTGTATATGCTGATGAAAAATTAAGGAATATATTGACTCAGGAACCTTTTCGAGTGCTTCATGGAGATAAAGGCATTTTTACAGAAGCTTATAAATTGGTTTCCCAGATTTTAACAATTGCACCTGCAAGTGTTTCAATGGAAAGAAGTTTTTCTTGCCTTAAAAGAATGCAAACTTACTCAAGAAACACTATTTCTCCAGATAAACTTGCTTCTTTGGCAAATATTTCTATTCAGAAAGACATTTTCTTGATGTCACGTAGAAACAGCCATTTTATGACGACATAATCGACAAATTTCCAGCTTTAAAGGGAAGAAGAATTGATCTAATATATAAAAAAATAGGTAAGGTAAGTTCTCATTAACTGATTTTCATTGAAGACAGTAGATATCTTTTCATATTGCTCTTGTAGCTCTTCACCTATTTTTCCTACCACGAGCCGCCACTGATCATAAGGAGTTGTCAGCAGTTGCTTTGAAGTTAATCAACATCCCAGCATCTTCAGCCTAACTTTAAAGACTTTTCTTTAATCAATATTTTGTCCACAATACTACAAGAAACCGGCTCAACTTCGAACATTCGAAGAAATTGGTTCAAATATATTATAGGCCCTACTCTTAAGTTACAAGATCATAACAGTGAGGATTATTAATGTGATTAAAGGGTGTGTGAGAATTGAGAGTGACAATTATAAACATTTAAAGAGCATAAGAACATTCCCTTTAGTGAAAATTAAAATAATGACAAAGTGTTAACAGACAGTGATATTTTCAGTGTTAGAAGTAAAAATCAGTTACATTTAAAACAAGTAGTTTAGCATTTTTTCCCTTTTAGAGTATAAGTATAGCTGAATCAATATAAAAAACGTTTAAAGTTTTCAAAGGGTAAAATTATGATTTTGAAGTGAACACCTGGATAACATGTCAAACACAAATATTATCAAATGAAAATGTACCACATTTTGCATTATAGACAAGCCATAAATAAACTTTCATGTTAAAATATTATCTTTGGTGAAAAAACTGAACATAAAATTATTTATTTTCTACAATTGCATACATATGAAAGTACACTAGACTAATTTGAAGCTGTTAATAAAATCATGAATTCTATTCTGTATGCATTGCGATTTTTTATCGATGCTAGTGCAAGAGGTAGATTGTTTTCTCCATTTTTTTTAATATACAAGAAGGAACTGATATAATTTCTAAAAAAATCTGTTAATAGGTGGCTGAGCTACATGAACAATCTTAAGAAAATAATGATTTCATAGTAAAATATACAAGAACATTTGAGTTTAAAATGTAATATAACTAAAATGGTTTTTATATTATATTATTTATACATGAAAGGAAATTAGTTTTTTACGTCTGCGTAAAAAACTGGTTTTCTATGCCAAGTAAATTACTTTTACATTACGTGTAATTAATGTAAAATATGTAATTAGTAAATTACCTTGCCAACCCTGACTCTCAACAAAGATGTTAGTGCTTCAGACAAAGTAATTCTGAAATTTTAAAATAAATATGACAGCAAAATTCATTTGTCAGAATCAGTTTTAACTGAAACAATAATAAATTTGTGAAAAAAACACAGCTATTTGCCTTCCCATGGCATTTGCTGGTTAGAGAGGAGAAAGTTGAGCCACAGATGGCACCACTATACAGACAAATCAGTTTTTTTTTTGCAGATGAAAAAAAAAAAGCCATTGTTTTAAAACCACAATAAACTTATTCCCCTTTCCTGTGAAAACACACGCACGGGCGGGTTCTCTCTCTCTCTCTCTCTCTCTCTCTCACACACACTCACACACACTCACACACACACACACACACACACACACACACACGAAAAAAAAATCTGAGTTGTATTGGTGGAAGCCCTCGCTGAAGTCCTCATTCTTTTACAGAAGTCCTCATTATGCATTTTAATGAGGACTTCTACTTAAAAGAAAAGAAGACTACAGTGAAACCTATCTATCAAGATCATCCACGGTTCTGAGAAAAATGACCATCTTGGCAGATGACCACCAAATACAGAATGGTTCAAGTTCATATTTCCAAAATATCTCCCATCACAACTTGGAAAAAACAAAAACAAAAAAAGCATTTTTTAATGCAGCTTGCTTCCTTTCTTTTTTTCTCAAAATCTCTCACTGAGAGCTAGAAGTTAAGACCGAGGAATGGGGTAAGTTGTTTGGAACAGAAATACACTGTTGCAAATTGGGTGCTCCTGCCCCATATTCAGCTCAAGGAAATGGAAGGTAAGGAAATGCCAAGCATAATAGCAACATTACTGCAACTGAGGTTTGAAGCCACTCCCACAATCCCTCTCCTTTCTGTTCCTTAAAGTCAGCTATCTGGAGGGAATCAATAAGCCTGCTTAAACAATATTGGCCATTCTGTGAGAAGACTAGTTTTGTTGAGATGAGGGGAATGAACTCCTCTATGGGCTTCACTTTCATTAAGAACAATTACAGATCGTACGAGCACACCCTAGTTAACAGAAAACCATACTGTCTGCAAACAAAATTCTAAGAAGTCACCAAGAGCCACCCACCATTTACAATCTCATGAATGGTGGTGACACAGAGAGAAAAACAAACAGGTGCTTCATGTTTTTAAACTTGCAGACATTTTGTTATCTTTCTAGAACTTCATAGCCTCCTAATGAAAGAAAACGGCAGCAAACATTAATCGTTCTTCTAAAGGTGCTTCCACACCTCCTAAACAAGATTTTGCTTAAGTTACTACAAAATGCAGGTATATTCTCTTATGCATTTCAAAAATAGCTGCCCATGGCAGCCAAATAAGGGTCTCTTATGCATTGTTTCTATTGGTGATAACACCAGTGACTGACAAAACTGCTCACTTTGGCAGGTGACCGCAAACACAGGCTTTACCGTATGCTGAAATTTCCATCATGAACGAAGTTTAAGTCTAGGACAGACTTTTGGAAATAAATAGTATTACTGCAAAATGGAATCTACATTGGTTAGCGATATTGAAGATGAGAATATTAGGGAATTCCTTTTAAGTTTGGAAGCTATCACAGATGCTTGCCACCAATTATTAGTTAACAATGCTTTGGAACCAAATATGAAAAGTACGATGTTTTTCTGATTTTTAAGATCTTTCAAGAATCTGTTTTGAGAGGATGACACCAACTAACAAGAAGTTGTAAATATGGTGAATGTTAAATGACAAAAGAGGAAGGAGGCTATTAAAAAATTTTCAAAATAGAAATTTTAAATTGGAGAATTTCTGACTTCTCTAGGTCAGAGGCTACAATGCTTTCACAATGTGCAAGCAAAAAGATTAATGAAGAACAACCATGGTTAGTTACTGTAGGTCACAAGTCAAAATCATGTGATGCCAATTTTTTCTAACTCATCATAAAAAGATAAACTTCTAATGCATCACATCACAATTATGTTTTTTTTATTTTATTTTAAAATGTGGAACTTCTAAAAAGAAATTAATTTGTTTTTGATTTAAATAGCTAAAAGTTGAAATTTTCTCAGAAGATCTAACCAGATAGGAGACTTTCAAATTTCCAGTGTAGATTAAATGAATGAGATAAAGTGATAAGTGTGATACTTAATCAACTACACACAACATCAGAGGGGACAGCACTTCCTGAGGTTTAAAAATTTATGCAACCAGATAAGTGATCAAAACTCTTTTTTTGTAAAGTACAGAAATTTATTATTAAACTACATTTCTTATTTCTTATCATCAACAATAATTCATGCCTGTGTACCAGTATGGTTTGTACTCAGGCCTATTTTTAGCACAAGCTGTTTAAAAACAAATTCTAGTTTGCAAATAAAACTTTCTCCACCATTTCTGTTCAATGCAAAATTTTGTATATCCTCTACTTTCCTGATTTCCTAAACACCAATAGATGAATTTACACCTTCAATCCACATTAATCTAAATGTTTCTCTTTGTCTGAAACCTGATACAGCAGAATCTCTCATATGCCACACATGATGATACTGCCTCACTATGTTCTCATTAACATCTTCTACCAAAGAAGTATCCTGTTGTTCAGTACTAATATCTGCATTCACTAAAGACTTGACTTTTGAACTAAAAAAAATTGATTGTCCTGATGCTCTCATTTTTTTTTATTGCTTGTTCTACTTTTAATTGCCAAAGAATTAAACGAAACATCTGCTCATGATTAGAATAAAATAGCAGAAAAGAAAAATACATACTGTTTTTGAGGAGAAATGTGATGTTTTCTTAATATTGCTTCAGCATCAGCATTCACATCTCGATCTTTCACACCAGGTAAATATAAGTAGCAACCTTTTCCAGTCTTACGACCTGCAAGGAAATATATTTCATGATGTAGTCACTCTGGTTATTAAATGAATGTGATCATGGCAATTATAAATCTGATTATCATGGCAATTTCAATCTGATTATTGTGCATATGATAACTTTCAAACAATTAATAGAACTCAAATACAATGTCAGTAGGATACAAAAGGAATCATTTTTGTCTAATACTGCTGTATGATGAAGTAAATATGATTATTATGGAAGATTTCTAAGCAGCAACAGAGCACAGTGTGAACCACCACTGGGAAGATCTGGTCACTGTACAAAAAAGACATGGGGAAAGGAAAACATTCCAGTTGAATTTGCAGACTGAGAATATATCATTAAAGATGGAAGAAATGAAAATGATATGAATTCCAATTTAATTTAACTAATTGATTGATTGATCATTAACTGGTGTGGTCCAGACCAGCAGCAAGATCAGTGAAAAATCTAGGTTTGCTAACTATTGCTGAGATTCAAGTGGGAAAGCAGCTGGCAATGCTACATTTATTCCATTCTTTTGGAAACTGCCCTAAATGCATGTATATAGTACCTAAATGGTAACCAAAAGGAGTTTTAATTTGAAATTCCTTGTGGCATTACCACCCAGCAATAAAATCAGATAATTTTCTGCCCTTTGAAGTTTGACACAGTGTTTTTTCCTTTCAATACAAAATGTTTGCTTCAGCATTCATTTCTACAAAAGTTTTTTTCCATCTATGTTAAAGACTAGATGAGCAGTATAACTGCTTTTGATATTTCTTGTTTTTGAAGTTTACAGATCCTTCTTAATATGTGCTTAAAAGCTTCTCCCTGGATTGATATGTTGTGGAAGTTAGACTACTAAGATCTATCAAACCACTCTTACTAGCATTATATGGTTCTGCATTTCTCTCATGTTGAGCTATTTTGAGATCTTCACATAGCTAATCACCTTATTTTGAATGATAAATGAACTTACAGAATTTTACATTGGGTATTTTCTTGATCTGGTGCAGTTTTCCGATCTCAAAATTAATGGGCCCAAAATTATGTTTAGATCAAAAAACCCATTACCAGATTCATGCACTCTAAATGAGAGTGAATTCTTTTTCTCTGTGGTTGCCCCAAAAGGCCCCTTTTGGCAAAGAGGGGGGGCTAGAAAATATAGAAGTCAAGAAAAATCAGGTAAATTCTTTCATTCTTTTTTTTTTCCTTTTCCTCTCTGTAAATTTACTTCTATTGTATGAGTGTGGTGATGTTTTTGCTTTTGGTGATCTGTCAAGGTAAGCTAGCCCTCAGGTTTTGATGGCTATGTAGAGGCAGAAGTACTGGTTAGTTTAGTTAAGCAAGTGTTAAAGTGTTTGATGAATATTGCCTTGGTATCTTGTTGTGCTTCTCTTTGCACTTTATTTTGAGAGCTGATTTTCATGAAATTGTGTAAGTGTTGGAAAGTGTGCGGAAAGTTCTAGTATTTAGTGTAGCATAAATGAATTTAGTTAATGCCTAAGTAATTTTGCATGGTATATGTAGTGGTAAAGTATATGTAATTCTGTCGCCAACTCCGACGATCGAAACGTCGGGTTGACGGAAAAAATAAAATAAAAATCGTAAGTGGTATGCATAATCAATTTCGTAATTACCGTTGTGTATTTGCTATTTCTTTGTTTATATTAACCTGTAAACTATAATTATGTAAAGTATTCATAAATTAGTAAATTAATCGTATTGTAACGGGTTCGTAACGAAGAACGAACACGGGAGTAGTGTCTTGTTGCCGTGGCCTATAACTAACAGTTATTAAATTGTGTATCTATTTTTATTTTGTAACTGGTTGTGATTGGACCTATGTAAGGTCAGCACTTAACTCTCTAAGAGGACTATTTAGGAAGGGTAATTCCGTATTTTTGGGGGAAGAAAGAAAAAGCTAGGACATCTTCACGAAGCTATTTTTATGTAATCACGAACTCGAATGAAACTCGAAACGGGACGGAAAGGAAATTAATAATGAAGCGCCGGAAAAATAGTTCTTATTCATTTGATTAAGAAAATGGCAGGCAGTAAAGTTTTTTTTTCTTCGTAATTCCGATCGTAGAAAGGGAAAGATATTATCCTTACTGTCGGCGAGGCACGAATCTGATCGTACTAATTTAGCGAAATGTAATTGTGTAAAAGATATTAATTTTTCTGAATTTGTAAAGGTGGTCACCATTTTTGCCCGGGTTTTTAGGAGTTTCTTTGTTCAAAACGAACTCAAAGGGAGGTCCACCGTGAGCTTGGCTTCCCCCAAAACACGATCATAAATCGTAACCAGGCGCCATCGCGATGTCGGACGTTACGCATTCTTTCTCACAAGCTCTGCAATGGCTTTCGCCAAGTATTTATGCGCAAAATGCCAGGAGAATGCTTAAAATCTGTTACCAACTGCAAATCCCTGTGAGCCGAGAGAAAATTCCGTCGTCGGCCATCTTTTCTTTTCGGAGGTCAGGTCAAAGTTCAAGCCTGACTCCGAAAAGATGCGAGCAAGCGATTTCTGGGAATTGCGTCTTTCTCTCCGCCTTCTGACTTAACTTCGGGCCAATTGCCTTCCGCCATTTCGGGCGCATGCGCAAGGGATTCGGCAAGGAGCTGAGAATTTTTGCGTGCTGCTCGACACTTCGATACCAGACTTCGTAAGGGAGAGTCCCACAATAAAAAATTGAGTAAAGGAGGGAAGTCCGCACGACGGACGTCCGGATGCCGAACCTGCCGTAACCTTCCAGCACCGGGAACGTGCGGCCGCGATGGCCCAAGAACGGTAGGAACGATCCTTTTCTTTTCAAATTTTTTCCATGGCTCAAAATTTACTCTGCTGCTGAGATGGCACGAAAAAGTGCTTGACATCGTCCCGAGGCACTAGCGGGCATTACGCCTCGCAACCCGCTCTGTAACATCGCTGCCGCCTGTCGCCGTGTGAGAGAGAGAAAGTCTCCTCAAAGGCCGGCATCGGCAGTAAGTAGGAAAAAAAAAAAAGGAAAGGAAGGAGAAGAGGGAAAATTCTACCATGTCATCATAAGCGCATCAGGCCCCGTTTCCACGGCGTGCCGGCTCTCGTAGCGACAGCACAAACACCAATTCCAATTCGGCATCAAAAGGAAAATTTAAGGAGGAGGAGAAACGAAGAGAAGAGAGAAAAAAAAAAAAAAAAAATGAGGACCACCTAAAATTGAAAAAAAAAAAATGTCTTGATCAGAAATGGAATGGTGTAAAAGGTTAAAATTCAGGGGTGAGAAAAAAATGGGAGGAAAATAGAGAAATGCAAATGTATGTTTGGAATTAATGGTCTGGCCAGAACCAACAAATGTAATATAATGTCATTGTGTATTTTTTTTTTTTGTAAAAATGTCTAGTTAATGCTAGTGACCAAAGAAATGGATTGAAGTATATTAATTTTGGTTTTCTGTTAGAACAGGGTTTTTCGTTAGCTCAAATGAGAGGAAAGTGACAGCAGAGTAGGATATTGAAATGGCATGCCTTCCTTAGGAAAATTGTGGGGAAATTTGATTTTTGGCTCAGGTAGGGGAGCATATCTCTTCCAATAGCCTATTCTATTCTTTTTTTGTTGGTGTTTCACCAGTAGGAGTAGCAACTGTACTTATGCATAGATTTTTTTTTTTTGTCATAATTAATGTGGGGAGTCATGGCAGTGACTTGACATTTTTGTTTGTTTGGTTTTCTGTTACTGTAAAGTAAGAAAAAGATTTTTCCAGGTAACTGACCAAAATCAGTGTGTTGTGAAAAAAAAAAAAAAAAAAAAAGAAAAATTTAAAATGTCACTCTTAACCATCTAAATCTAAATTGTAAAGAGCATCTAGCTCAAGGTTCAACAGGTAACATGCACATCGAGCATTAAGCTCTTAACACTCTTTGAGTGAATGATCACATCCTTTGATGATTTTGTAAGGCAGGCTGGTAACCAAATTGCGCCTGGATTGATATGTTGTGGAAGTTAGACTACTAAGATCTATCAAACTGCTCTTACTAGCATTAAATGGTTCTGCATTTCTCTCATGCTGAGCTATCTTGAGATCTTCACATAGGCTAATCACCCTATTTTGAATGATAAATGAACTTGCAGAATTTTACATTGGGTATTTTCTTCAATAAAATTAATTACAAATCTCTCCATTTCAATCATAATAGTTGGCCTAATATGTTTTTTTTTACCTGCAGAGGAACAGCAGACTTTCCTGCTGCTAAAACTGGTTATTTTTTTAGAATTATTCTTAAAGTTGAACTTGCGAGCCTTAAAATAACGAACACATATCCAGTTGTTGTTGATGAAAATAAATTCTCTTCAAAATGTCTAATTTAGTTTCCAAACTCAAAACTTATACCAGCTCCACATGTTGCCTATTTATTTTTATCCACCATTATTAAACAAAGTCCAAAGCTACAGCTTACAGCAGTGTCCAGACAAGAGACGTAACAGTTGTGACTAGTAATACAGTTTACTGACAAACGATGCAAAACATTTCATGTTAGCAGATTTTCCTTTGTGTTGACATCAGCAAGGCAGCATTGCTGACTCGTGGTCATGCGCAAAGCACATAAGCGAACACCTTACATATAATGGGAAACACATTTTCCTGAAGAAGTAATTCTTCAAATATACATGGAAGGCAATGCAAATGGCATTGTTGAAACAAATGTGCCGCATTTTCACTGTTTTCATGTAGTCAGCTCTTCAGAAAACTTGAAAATTACATCGCCCTGGAGCACGAATTGAACCTGCATCTCCCGATTTCCGTTCAAGCATGCTATCAGTTACACCACCCACGATAATGAAGTTCAAACCAACTGAAGCAGATTTGTACCCAGATTTTTAAGCTACATATATCTACTTAGCTTTAGTTGCTTGGAACTTCATTGTCCTGGGTGGTGTAACAGATAGTATGCTCTAACAGAAATCAGGAGATGCAAGTTTAAATTCCTGCTCAATCTTTATTAAGCAAGCACACTCAAGTTCTGTCACTAATACTAAGTTAACCTCAAAGCTCTTGAAAATTAAACAGTTCCTAAAAGCTAATAATTTAGCTGTATGTATGGCTGATAAAGTCAGCCTTCCAGTCATTATCGAAAAGGATACCCTTAATCAAAAAGTCAATGATTTCCCCCTTTCCACGAATTGCAAACTTCTTTCTAAAAATCCTGTGGAAGCTTTGAAATAATCTGTGGATCGCTTCAATTAGTCATTAAAGGTTTTCTTAGGAGATTTTTCTGCTTCTTCTTTCTACAATTCTCCTAGATTATCTGCCCGAATTAAATTACACAAAGCTAATGCTCCAATTAGACCTCTTGTGGAAAATACTCACTCTCCTGCTTGTAAACCTGGAAAAATGTCTGGCCAAAAAATTCAAGATTATCACTAATAACCACCCCTTCAATATCTCATCCACTGCTGAATTCATCTCTAGACTTCCAAACTCCATTGATGGTCATGCAAATATGTTTACCCTGGATGCTTAATCACTTTTTCCTTCTGTGCCTCAATTTGAAGCACACATGCTACTCATTTATAAATTCAAAGAACAATTCCCCATGGACGGCACTTTAACCAAGGATTTGTATGATTGCCTGTATACTCTTCATCAACACAGTTTTTTTGTTTATAATAATAATCAATGCTATCAACAAAACCAAGGTGTATCGATGGGGTCACCTCTTTCCCCACTTTTGGCTGAAGTATACCTGCAAAATATTGAGCAATCAATAGTGATGCAACATGACCAACAACCTACCTTATGGCTCCGTTATGTCAACAATACTTTTTGTCATCTGGCCTAATCCTAAAAAGATCTATTGCAACTCACAAATTTAATCACTGAAAAATTCCCATCCATTAGATTCACTATTAATGAAGAAATTGATGGCAAGATACATTTCTTAGATGTCAGCATCTCAAAATGTAATAATCTTCTAACCACTGCTGTCTACCGAAAACCAGTTTCTACCAATAGCATTCTTTTCAATTCACATACCTTCCACCAATATAAACTGTCAGCCCTCAAGTCTCTCATTCATCGAGCTCATTTGGTTTGTACATACATACATACATACATACATACATACATACATACATACATACATACATACATATCACTAAGCTGTTCTCTGAGATTCAGAGGTTAGCTCCAAAAAGAAATACAAACTTCCAGATATTTTTACTTATTGTTGTCGTATCAAACTTCTCCATTTACAGCGATCTTGACATACAACTTGTGCTTCATTGATATCCATTACACGCTGTACACAAGATCGTTTATACTTCATACTCATAATCTTTTTCTCATGCAGACACTCCTGAATCTGATACACCCATGTCTTACTCGGCCTTCCTCTGCCTTTCCTTCCTGCCACTTGGGCTGAAAAGATTTTTTTAGTAAGCATTTCATCACTCATTCTTTCAACATGGCGAAACCACCTAAGCATATTGGTCTCCACCATGCTAACAACATTTTGCTTTACATCACACAACTGCAATACATCTTCATTCCTCACACAATCAGTTCGTGTCTTGCCACAAACCCCACGTAAGTAACGCATTTCTCCAGCACACAAACAAATCCTATGTTTCTTCTGCAGCACCCAGGTTTCACTGTCATACATCAGAGTAGGAACAATTACTGTTTCATACACAGCCATGCTGGACTCTCTAGAGAACCCATCATTCCTGTGAAAACCTCCCAGAGCAGCTATGACTTTCAAAGAATTCACTTGCCCACTGATTTCGCCATCCAACTTGTTCTCTCTGTCAAACATGCTTCCTAAATACACAAACTCACTCACCTGGTCAATCACAGTGCCATTTATACTTAAATTACATTCAGTGCTACCCGTTCCTCTCTCAAACACCATAACTTTGGTTTTTCCCTTATTTATACTCAGTTTGAATTTCATGCAAACTACGTGCATTCGAGTCAACATACTCGGCAACTCACTTTTGCTCTCTGCCAACAGGACAGTGTCATCAGCATATAGCAATCTGCACACACGGATGTCACCAAGACATAAACCACTATTATCTATTCTGGCCTCACGCATGCATGCATCCATCCATCCATAAATATGTTAAACAGCCATGGTGACATTACACAACCTTGTCTAACTCCTGCACTAATGGAAAACCATTTTGATAAAACACCATTCATTTGTACACAAGCTCTACTACCAGCATACATGGCTTTTACACTATTAAGTAGATTCCCAGTAACACCATATTCATTCAATACCTTCCACAAAAGTGTCCTATTCACTCGGTCGTAAGCTTTCTCTAAATCTATGAAGGCAGTAACAACTTTCTTCCCAACAGCCAGATACTTTTCAATCATCATGCGTAATGCAAAAATCTGGTTAGTGCAGCCTTTACCAGGCATAAAACCACTCTGAACATCCCACACTTTCTGCGATGTACGATCCTGTACTTTTTCAATAACAACCTTACCAAACACTTTCCCTAGCACACTCAGTAGGCTAATACCACGATAGTTCCTACATTCAGTCTGATCACCTTTTCCCTTATACAAGGGAACAATAATAACATCCTTCCAATCCCAAGGGACCATTCCTAACTCCCAGCACAACTGGCAAATTTCAGTTAACCAGTCAATTATAGAGTCACCACCATATTTCAACATCTCTGCAGTTATGCCGTCAACTCCTGGAGCCTTACCATTCTGAAGAGATTTTAGAGCTTTACACACTTCTTCTCTTGAGATCCCTCCTGTGCTTTCATTCCTCATTGTGACATCATCTGCATCTGTCTCAGAATCATTTTTGCTCTCCTGATCTAATAACTCACAGAAGTATTCACCCCATCTGTCACTTAACTCATTGGGCTCCCATATCATTTCCCCAATCTCATTCTTCACACAACTTACAACTTTGTTTCCCCTATTTTTCCTGAGTCTCAAGTACTTCCAGAAGGACTTCCTATCTTTCCAAAAAGCCAGTTCATGCCTTTCCACTTTCTTCTTCCGATCTTTTGCCTTAATGTGGCGAACCAGCTTAGCAGCTTCACACTTCTTACAGCAATATTCATATACAGAGACTATCTTGCAACATCGCCAAATAGGCTTCCTTCTTTTTCTTTACTGCCTCTTCAATCTCACCATTCCACCAAGCATCACCTCTATTGTTACCCACTATTGTGGTGCCACATACCTCTTTAGCAGCAGTGACAACACAGTTCTAAAAACATTCCTACTTCTTTTCTACATCCCTCTCACCAGACTTCAGATCCTTCAGTCGTTCTCTGAGTAAGTCAGAATACCGCTGATGATCTTCAAGGAGCCTGTCAACCTTTATTCTTTCTATCCTGAGTCTCTTCCTATTCCTTTTCCTCTAACCAACATTAAGTTTCACTCGTGACACTACCAAGTAATGATCAGAACCAACATCCGCACCTCTCATCACATGGGTGTCAACAACTAAGTGTTTCAGAAGCTGATCATAGACAACAAAATCTATCACACTCTTTTGACCAAGAGTACGATTTTCCCAAGTATATGTGTGGATATGCTTGTGGTTGAAAAATGTATTAGATACACACAAACCATTCTCAATGCAGAGTTCAATTAATCTTTCACCATTATCATTCACACAAGGATCATTAAACTTACCCAGAACATTGTCAGAAATTGCATTCTGCACACCTACTCTAGCATTGAAATCCCCTGCTATTATATAACTTTTTTTTTAGCACCAAACTGGCTCAAAACAGCTTTTAGCTCATTCCAGAAATCTTCCTTCTTATCAGAAGGTTCCGAGTCACAAGGAGCATACACTGCAACAATTACAATTCTCTGAAGTATCACTTTCAAACGAATCCAGAAAATTCTCTCACTTATGCAACTATAGTGAATCAAGTTGTTCATCTTTTCACTTAAAATCACACCTACACCAGCCTGTCCTCTCATATTATCCAATACTCCAGACTACACACTCACCGTGCCATTCACTTCTTCTACCCCAATATCCTTCCTTTTGGTTTCACTTACACACAGCACATCCACTCTATACTTATTCATCTCCTCAACCACTTCACTCATCTTGCCATTTATACCTCTGGTATTCCATACACCAATCTTACATTCACTCAGCCGAGATCTCTTTCTCATACGCCGTTTATAAAGTCCAGGTCGATTCCGTGGTGGCGCCGTTATAAAGTCCAGGTCGATTCCAGCCTGTCCTCTCATATTATAACCAACATCCGCACCTCTCATCACATGGGTGTCAACAACTAAGTGTTTCAGAAGCTGATCATAGACAACAAAATCTATCACACTCTTTTGACCAAGAGTACGATTTTCCCAAGTATATGTGTGGATATGCTTGTGGTTGAAAAATGTATTAGATACACACAAACCATTCTCAATGCAGAGTTCAATTAATCTTTCACCATTATCATTCACACAAGGATCATTAAACTTACCCAGAACATTGTCAGAAATTGCATTCTGCACACCTACTCTAGCATTGAAATCCCCTGCTATTATATAACTTTTTTTTTAGCACCAAACTGGCTCAAAACAGCTTTTAGCTCATTCCAGAAATCTTCCTTCTTATCAGAAGGTTCCGAGTCACAAGGAGCATACACTGCAACAATTACAATTCTCTGAAGTATCACTTTCAAACGAATCCAGAAAATTCTCTCACTTATGCAACTATAGTGAATCAAGTTGTTCATCTTTTCACTTAAAATCACACCTACACCAGCCTGTCCTCTCATATTATCCAATACTCCAGACTACACACTCACCGTGCCATTCACTTCTTCTACCCCAATATCCTTCCTTTTGGTTTCACTTACACACAGCACATCCACTCTATACTTATTCATCTCCTCAACCACTTCACTCATCTTGCCATTTATACCTCTGGTATTCCATACACCAATCTTACATTCACTCAGCCGAGATCTCTTTCTCATACGCCGTTTATAAAGTCCAGGTCGATTCCGTGGTGGACCGTCCTTCTCAAGTGTGGTAGGTCCACTATATGCCACACTTGAGTCATTCTTAATATTTCTTTTTGTCTTTTTAATCAGGTAAGTACATCAGATAGCAAACATCCGCTTGATCGCTACCCAACATGGCTTTCCCCCTCTCCTGGTTTCTAAATTAATTCAAAATGCTAAGAAAAAAGCAGTTGTTGCTCTTCAACCTGTTTCACCAAAAAAGGAACTAAAGTTTGCTGGCTCAATCCCTTTCCACGCACTTTCTGCCTACAAACTCATCAGTATCTACAAAAGAGTAGGATATAGACTTGCCATTCATTCTTCCCCTTCAATTTCTGTTATCCTCCGTAATGACAGAGACCCAAGACCTTCGCTTTCTTCGCCTGGAGTATATAAAATTCCGATCAAGACTAACGCTGGATTAACCGCGTACATAGGAAGTTCATTCCGGAAAATTCTCTCAAGACTTCAGGAACACAAATCTGATGTGAAATTTGGAAAACCATCTTCCTTGTCTCTTCTTACCATGGCTGTCACTTCTGCTATTCCACTTTGGTCCGATACTAAAAAGTTGGCTCCCTTCTAAAATCGGTATGCTCCGAGGTTTAGAGAAAGTTTGGAAATTTTATTTTCCAAAAATTGCAACTCTGAGCTCCTCATTTTCGTTCCTTACATCTGGAAATCCCTAATTGCATCACATCACCCGGAGTTACCATTAAAAAACTTACCTTTCCAACCTGGCAACGTAAACCAATCGTAGTCGCACTGATGAAGGCCATAGTAATGGCTGAAATATATTTGCCTTAAACTTTTTTTTATATGTAACTTAGCATGTTCTACACTACCTTCTTCTTAATTTGTTTGTTAGTTATGTGCATTGCCTACCACTCATTTATTTCAAAATTGTTTCACTCATGAATGATAATACAAATCTATAAACTAAATAAAGATAACTGAAGCCATGTTAAAAAATTGTTGACAAATATGTCTAGAAAAAGCTACAACACATGGTTATTATTGGCAGCACAAATGAAACAAAGCAATTTTTCACTCAGCTTGATGGTTCTTTGGCATGTAGCATGACCACTGCAATCATGTGACCAGATGCTTAAGACAAAAAAAAAAAAAAATTGAAAAAATATCAAAGAAATGCAGCAATATTGAAAACATCCAAGAAACATTTCCAAAAATACTTCAATGATAGTATTTTGGGCAATATACTGTCATAACTATCGTTAATTTATGTGCATAAATATCATAATGATAAATATTAGCTTACCTTTTAAGGCAGCACTTCCAAAAATGTTACAAAAAAAAAGTTCCAAAAATGTTTACTAAATGTTAGAATCTTTCAAATATGAAAATAAACTTTACACAAATGTTTAATAACATTATTTTCACTGAGATTTTAATTTTCTGTAGCATATTTGATGTTTTCCATAATCTGCAGTGGACAGATGATTCCTATGCTGACTACGGCATACTTGCCAACTTTGGAAAATGTGCATCAGTAAAACTTTTGTGTGAGTGCCATTTACCACAAAACAAAACATAATTATATTAATAAATATGCAGTAAAAAACTCTGCATATGCCACAATAACTAAACTAGAATTATCTGTGTTTAAAACAACACTTTAAAGAACCATAAAGTAAAATCTTAATTTTGTTCAATGTTAGCCTTGCAAACCAGTGGTGATTCAATACCAAACTAAACATTTCCTGTAAAAAGGAAATACTCACTTTAAGAGTACCTACACATTGCATTCGAAACTGTATGTTACATACCTTCTAACCTTCATCTTGTATATCAGGATTATATAATATTAGTGTCCATAAAAGAAAATCTTCACATGTAGATGAAAGAAAAGTTCAATGTTTTATTTACAAATATTTACAAAGTTGTTCCAGCTCAGTGTTTTAACCAGAAGAGGAAGCTACAGCAGAATTCAATGAAGCTGCAGTAGCTTGTTTGGTGGCCTTTAACAATTCTTCACTGAATTTCTGCAGAAAACAAGGCTGTTTTTTTTTTGTGTGTCTTCAACACCAACAAACTTTCCAAAGTTTTGTTGGATATGAGAGAACAGTATTCAGTTTGGATCTTTCAGACCAGGCTGAAGATTCTTTCAGACTCTGCATTGGAATGGGGGATGAGCAGGATAGACAGCACTATCTTGGCTAACCTACCAAATTTCAGAAGACCATCAGCCCCTCTTATTTTACCTATTTCAGCCCACTGCACATCAATCTGCTCATGTTTTTCTATGATCACAGATAGATCTTAACACTGAAGACAAAAAAATTCCTTTTCCAACTCATCCAGTGCTTTATCTTGGCACTCTTTGTTCCCAATTTTAAATAGAAAAGGAAACAACTCCAGAAAATATCTTATGCTTGCAAACCTCAAATATTCGATTTTTCTCAAATTGGCAACTTCAACATTCTAAACAACATTCTTTACTGGAAATTTCTTGATAGTATAATCACAGGTTGTCAGAGAGTACTTCACAACAGCAGAATAAAACATCTGCCACTCATTTTGTGATAGCTTTGGAACTAGATTTGTTGTTGCACTCCCTATTACCAAATTTTGAATGTCTTTATGACAAGGAGAGTGGAAATTCACTTCTATAAGCACCCTTCCTTTAATTTCTGAAGGCTTCACAAACTTTGGAAAGCTATTTTAACAAATCTAGGAAAAGTTCTTTAAGCCTATATATTTGTGGTGATTAAGATTGCAAGAGAGTATTGGTTTTCTCAAATACAGTATTACACCCAAAAAGAATAAGCTGTATGCCTTGTTTACATCATATGATAAAAACATGAAAATATTTCTTAATTAGTTAAAACTGCACTCTGTTCTTGCTTTACCTTTCTTTGGTGGATGCATCTCAGCACATGATTTTTTTCTTTTGTTAGATACTTTAAAATCTTTCTTACTTGCTGATAAGTTGCCTGCTTTCTTCTTTATCTATTTTTCATCTTTCTTAACTTTAGTTCAGGGCTTTTTCTTCAAAACAAATAATTATCCCTTATTTTTAGTTTCCTTTTTCTTCTCAGAAATCTTGGGTATCTTGTAGAAAGACAGAGAAGCAGACAAGCTAGATGACTTTAAATTGATTGCTTCTTTAAAATAGTTTGTTAGCGGATCCCAGTGGTTCACCAAACAGGTTAAACTTCGGCCAAGGGAAAGCCAGCGTGTACACACATGCTTTAATATCTTTTGGGCCTCTGCCATACAGTTCTTGAAAACTTTTAAGTGCTTCTTTACGGTTGACACTCTTTTTGACGTAATAAAAGATGTCAATCAGAACGTCATCCATTTTGACAGGCAGAGTTGCTGCACCCTTCTCTGAAGCAAGGTTTATTAGATGGCAGCAACTTCCAATAGATATAATATTCTGTTGTTTTCTCACCAAAAATGAAATTACACCATTTTTCTTTCTTTGCATGACAGCAGCAATATATGCACTGAATGCTATGCAATGTTCTTAGGAATCTTTAACTTCTCAAACTCAGCTATAATGAGAGAACTGATATTTTTGCCTGTAGGATTTCCAACCAAATTTGGAACTGAAAGTAAAGTACTCTCAATAAGCCCTAGATTTGGGTGAAAATAACTTACAATAATCGGATACAGTTGGTAATCACTTTCTCATGACTTCGATCACATGCTGCAGAAAATGGTCCTTCTTGTAAAAGTTTCACAACAGTGGAAGTACGATCCACAGCCATTTCGTGGACAATCGCCATTGTTTTGGTCTTTTCACAGCCATAACATTTGGCAGTTTCATCTTTTGGAAACGTCTGTGGAAAAAGTAAACCAGCATGGCTCGCAGCACTGAATGGCACATTGTGTTCTATAAAAAAAAAAAAAAGATTTGAACAACAATTCAGCACAAGTTACACCTCCTTGACAATTATCCGATGTTTTAAAAACATAGTCAGTTTGGAGTTACTATCTGCACACTTTACATTACCTTTGTGTTTGGGACCATTTACACGACGAAAAATATTGTTTCTGTCTCCATGGGCAATGTTAAAATCGTTTGGGCAAATGTCGCAAAATGCAAATTTTGCACCTTTATTAGATTTCCTGATACAATGGAACTTTGCGGTGTATGCGTCCTTAAAAGTTTGAAAATAACTTTGAGATGGTTTAATCTTAGTACTCATCTTTATAGATTTGCATAAAAGCTAAACTAACAACTTGCACCTCCCGGTAATTCAACTCTACAACAAAGAAACAACATTGCACACTAAAAACAACACACATAAGAAAGTATTCTTTTGCTACTACAGCAACATTGCTTAACACTGTGCACACAGATTTTACCCTTCTCTTTCGTCGGCTGCGATTCCCCTCACGAGAGGAGACCAATCAACTGCTATGATGAACTAGTTAGTGTCTACGGGGGCCGAAATACAAAATGCAATGGCCACCGTCAAAGACTGCGCATGTGTCTAGTGTCGGCACGTCACTTAAGCACTCCTGCAGAGAGATATCTACTGCCAGACATCACGAAGCTGGAGAGTCCAAGATGATGTCATCATCGTGTGACACAGTGCTTGTAAGGTCCGGTAGAAGAGCTAAGTGGATGGTTGTGGGGGATTGAATATATTGAATGTTTTTAATGGATTTTCCAATATTTTAATTGCTCAATCGAAATATTAAAAAATCTGTAAAAAATACCTCTATCTGTAAATCAGTAAAATTAAGCGGATATCTGTAAAAGTTGGCAAGTATGCTATGGAGAATCCATAGTATTTGGAGTCTTTGTAGAAAGGGTAGCAAGAAGCAGGTTTAGGGCTCAATATCTTCCATTTCAGTCACATTAGACCCTAAGCATTTACCAAACCAGCCAGGATGCTTCCAACTGAGCCGGGTATTTTTCAAAAACCAATTTGAAGAAAATATTTTAATAAGGACAATTAGCACTAAGGAATTTTTTTTACCACCTGAACAATTAATTTGATCATGTGTATAATAAGTGTTAAAAATTTCCTTGATATTATTTCATCCTTGAATTTTCATTCCCTTGATAGCATACAAACCTCAGTGTCAGTTGACTTACAGTATGAAACCAACAGCTGGCGGTAAAAGCAGCAATTTTCAGGAGTAAGCAGTTTTTATAGTGAACTTCAGTGAAAAAGGAAAATACATAACAAGTTATGATAGTTAGTGTGTGTGTATGTGTGTGTATAAACATGCCATTGTTCTTAGCTGTGTAATGTGAGCCTAACTTGCACACTATTTGGTTCGCAGGTGTGAAATGATTAATGAATAAACCAACAATTTATTAAGTTCTAGTATAGCTACAAACGTTTTGGAATTTGAAGAAATTATTGTTAGCAACAGTAGAATTTCTCTTCTTCTTAGCACTGGTGATGAATAAATTTGTACTGATTCTTTTTCTTGAAATGGCATGTAGTTGTGCCAAAAGTGAAATGCTTATGTTATTATTACTTTGTTCATTTCCATTTCAAGAAGTCAAACTAAAACAAATTCTTGTGTACCAAAAGATGTACCCATCACAAAATTACCACACATTTGTGTTTCATTACTTGAGAAAAAATGAAATTTCTTTTTGATAAGATTAATCATTATTTGCCACATATTTTTCACTTTCCTGGTGAAAATTTCTCCTACTTTTAAGTATATATTTGCAATTGCATCTCTCCAGCACATAAGTGAGGGATGCATCACTTACAGCAGATTTGTGCCAAGATGTGTTCTGATCACATGAGGAGCAGAGATGTGTTGCAGATGTGTAATGTGAAACAAACATGTGGTGGAGACAAATATTTTGAGGTGATCTGGCCATGTTGAAAGGAAGAATGAAGAAGTGCTAACTAAGAGAATTTGTTCAGCCCAAGTGGTAGGAAAGAAAGGTAGAGGATGGCTAAGAAAATCATAGGAGAACCAACCACATTCAGGAATGCCTGCAAAAGAAAATAATGAGACTGCTGTATGAATAAGTGCAAAAGGTCTTGTGTGAGATTGGTGTCAGTAAACAGGGTTCGTACACTTTTGGGGAGAAAAATTCAAGGACTTTCTAGGCCTTTTCCAGGACATATAAAAAAAAATTCCAGGATGATTATTACACTTTACAGTATCATGTTCAAATTATTTTTTAAAAGTAATTTCAGTTTTAAGTAATAAAAATGATGAAAAATGCAAATGGATGAATGTGCCTTATGCAAATGGATCAAATTTATCAAGCACAAGATCGTAAAGAACGAATTCTGTTCTTATGCCCTGACCTTTGAATTCAAGTTGGACCATTTTCTACAAGGGTAGGTTTCTCCTCCCTGATAACATACCAAAACTTTGTTGCAATCAAACAGATTTTATGTGAGTTAACATTCTTAAGCTTGGAGAACGAATACTTCTCTTATGTCTTGGCCTTTAAATTTAATTTTGACCTTTTTCAACAGGGTAGGTTTCCAGGTTGTACCCAACAGCATACTAAAATTACTAAAATTTCGCCGAAATCCAACCGCTTTCATGCGAATTATCGTACAGATAAACCCAAAGCATAAAACGTTTCTGCAACCATAGTTCGAAAGGGTTAGTAATTACGAAAATAAAAACATAACGAACAGTGCGAAAACTAGCTCATAAATAGAATATTTGAAACTACAGCATGCACTCTCAATTATTAGGGATGGTACAGGGGAAGGGAATAGAACTGTCCAAAATTAGCATGTTTTCGTTGCGCTAGGCGCTTGAGCACAGCTGAATTCCTTCAGACCCCACCTACCCCCAATGGTTTATGGAATGAAATGGTTGATCAGCTATGATGACCGCATAAAAGTTCGAAGGGGGGGGGGGGTAAGTTTGTGCAACATTTTACATCACTCCAGTATTTATCTTGTCATCATCAACAATCACAATGCAACTACCGCTTACGATCGCGGATATCGGCAACCGAAAATCTGCCATATCACTAAGTGATACAACACATAGTATCCTGTTACAATGTATTGTAATTGAAAAAAAAAAGGATGTGGAAAAAAGAAACTTCCAGAAATTAAGATCAAGTCATGCGTTTCAAAAATCCGTTTTCCTTTATAATGTTTAAAAACATGTTTTTGCCTTTTTACCTGTAGTGTATAATAAAAAAACTATGTTGATTTTTTTTATGGAATCAAACGTCCGTACGTCTGATTGTCTTCATCTGAGTTCACACGTTAGCTACTGTGTACAAGTAGACCCATTTTTTCCAGCTCAAAAATATATAGTTTTGTATATATTCACAGTATAAGTCATTCCATATTCCCACAGAACTGAATGCAGCAGATGCAAAATGAAGAACATCAAGACCCGCCCAACACCACGTTTCTGATTGTCTGCTGTTTATATTCAAAAAATGCAAATATGGATCAATACCAAAAAAAAAAAAAAAAAAAAAGCTGTGAGCCGTGAAAGCTGTAAAGTAGAAACAGATATTTCTCTCTCCCACCCCCTTGCACAAAAACATTCCAATTAAGATCAAACAGCAGGAGGACGCGTCCACGCACAACCTTTGTTTGGATTGTCCTGATGGAACGGCTTCTTTTCATTTGGCACATCGCCATAAATCACCACCTGCAGCTCACTGAACTGTCAAGTTGCACCCATCCTCCTTCACCCTAACTATAATAGCAAATGTAAAAAAAAAAAAAATGCTCCCCAAATTTCGACAAAATTACCAAATTTACGTCATGATGTTGCAATTTACTAAAAATACGTTTATCTGCTGAATTTCGCTTAAATCCATTGAAAACTTTTTAATTATAGACGATTTTTTTATTAAAACAGTAACTCAGATCTCTGAATAAAAATGTATGTTTGTAATTCTATTAGAGTCCATATCATCACAGAATTTTTTTTTTAAGGATCACTGTTTAAATAAACCATGATATCTAAAAATAATAATTCACTTGCTTTTCTCGTAATTTATAATTACTGTTTCTTTTTTTTTCAATCCGATTACGCAACGGAAGATTTTTTTTTTTTTTCATCTGCTAAAGTTCTTAACGGAATTTGCCGAAATTTGCACTAGAACTTTATTGTGATGTATCTTAACCGCTGTAAAAAGTTTACTGTGTTATTTTCAAAATTCGGATAAATGGATTTCTGAAAATATTCTCCTAGTCCTTTTGAGCTGTGGAAGTGATAAACAGGTGTTTGCTTTCTTCCCAACAAAGGGCTTCAGATCAGTGCTCACAGCTGTCAATCAACCGTTGCTATGGTAACACCCTTTCTGCTCCAGACTCACTTTGTCCAAAGAGGCACACATACTTGTCCATAATAAAAATTACAAATGCTAACTTTTAAAGTTTTAAACGGATTCAATTGGAATTTTGGAAGTGAGCTTCTGTAATCCAATTACAGTGAATGTAAAAATTTCAAACACTTTCGTGAAAAATTCGCAAAAATAGTTTTCTTATTTTTTATCATAAGTAGGGAAGTCTCTTGAGGGGAGGGAGGGCTCGATGCACATAAACAAGAAGAAGATGAATGTGTTGTTCAGGCATACTCCTCACTGGTGGATGCCAACTGACTTGGTAGATACGCGACCCCCTGCAAATGCTAAATGCCTCTTCTTTCCCCTTCTGTTCTCAGCAGTTGTCGGACAGACATCAAGCTCCCCTTCCTAACAGACCTACTAGTAATCATCCAATTTTATTGCATTGGAAGTAGTGCTTTTTTGCTTCCCCCCCCCCCAGCCAAATTAGGATTTGGTGCACGTCCGAAACACCACAGTTGCCGGCGGTTTCTTTGAGAACAGAGGAGAGGAACTTTAAAAAATGAAGGGGTAATAGTAACACAATTTCCTAAAAGGGCATTTTTTTAAGCACTAATTTCAAATTTCAAGGCTTTTCAAGACAGCATTAAAAAAAAAACCGTTTTTCCAGGATATTCCAGGCCTTGAAAACGTAATCATGATTTTCCAAGACTTCTTCCTGGTTTTCAAGCACGCGTGCGCACCCTCAGTGAAGCTCAAGTTGTGTGCCAAGATTGCTGTAAATGGAAATATTTGATACACACATATACACAATGAGTAAAATCTTACACCATTAGTAACCTAATAATGGAAAAAAAATTCTGGTTGGGTGAGTAACTTTAGTAAACATCCAAAATTTTCAGTAATAACACACCATTACTTAGAATGGGTTACGGAAACTATAGCAATTTCCATTTTAATGATACAATTATTTCTGCCTAGTCCATTCATAAGAATAGGCAAAATTTTGATATACAATTATGCAGCATATACAATTGGGAAATGAATTTCCAAGAAGAAATAATTCTTCATAAATACACGGTAGGCATTGTGATATTGTTATTGACATATTTTCACCTTATATGCCAATAATAACATTACAGTGCGGGCGGTCATAGTGAGCGATGGGTTTGCCTTCTCAGGACGCTCCGTGGTAACAATGGCACACACAACAGCAACTAGGGCCTCTGTGAATTTTGGAGAGGTGCAAGCTAGTTCTGTGTGACATTGGCGAAAAGACCCCAAACTCCCTGGGTTTTGTTCCAGAATCCTTAGGTTGAATGACCAACTGGAACCCTCAGCTGTGGGCTAATCCCCCACACTGATGTACTTACCTGATTAAAAAGACAAAAAGAAATATTAAGAATGACTCAAGTGTGGGATATGGTGGACCTACCACACTTGAGAAGGACGGTCCACCACGGAATCGACCTGGACTTTATAAACGGCGTATGAGAAAGAGATCTCGGCTGAGTGAATGTAGGATTGGTGTATGGAATACTAGAGGTATAAATGGCAAGATGAGTGAGGTGATTGAGGAGATGAATAAGTATAGACTGGATGTGCTGTGTGTAAGTGAAACCAAAAGGAAGGAAATTGGGGTAGAAGAAGTGAACGGCACGGTGAGTGTGTGGTCTGGAGTATTGGATAATATGAGAGGACAGGCTGGTGTAGGTGTGATTTTAAGTGAAAAGATGAACAACTTGATTCACTATAGTTGCGTAAGTGAGAGAATTCTCTGGATTCGTTTGAAAGTGATACTTCAGAGAATTGTAATTGTTGCAGTGTGTCCTTGTGACTCGGAACCTTCTGATAAGAAGGAAGATTTCTGGAATGAGCTAAAAGCTGTTTTGAGCCAGTTTGGTGCTAAAGAAAAAGTTATAATAGCAGGGGATTTTTCAATGCTAGAGTAGGTGTGCAGAATGCAATTTCTGACAATGTTCTGGGTAAGTTTAATGATTCTTGTGTGAATGATAATGGTGAAAGATTAATTGAACTCTGCATTGAGAATGGTTTGTGTGTATCTAATACATTTTTCAACCTCAAGTATATCCACACATATACTTGGGAAAATCGTACTCTTGGTCAAAAGAGTGTAACAGATTTTGTTGTCTACGATCAGCATTTGAAACAGTTGTTGACACCCATGTGATGAAAGGTGCGGATGTTGGTTCTGATCATTACTTGGTAGTGTCACGAGTGAAACTTAATGTTGGTTGGAGGAAAAGGAATAGGAAGAGACCCAGGATAGAAAAAATAAAGGTTGACAGGCTCCTTGAAGATCATCAGCGGTATTCTGACTTACTCAGAGAACCACTGAAGGATCTGAAGTCCGGTGAGAGGGATGTAGAAAAGAAGTGGGAATGTTTTATGAACTGTGTTGTCACTGCTGCTAAAGAGGTCTGTGGCACCATAATGGTGGGTAACAATAGAGGTGATGCTTGGTGGAATAGTGAGATTGAAGAGGCAGTAAAGAGAAAGAAGGAAGCCTATTTGGGGATGTTGCAAGGTAGAGTCTCTGTGGATGAATATCGCTGTAAGAAGCGTGAAGCTGCTAAAACACAATAAGGCAAAAGATAGGAAGGAGAAAGTGGAAAGGTATGAACTGGCTTTTTGGAAAGATAGGAAGTCCTTCTGGAAGTACATGAGACCCAGGAAAAATAGGGGAAACAAAGTTGTAAGTTGTGTGAAGAATGAGATTGGGGAAATGATATGGGAGCCCAATGAGTTAAGTGCCAGATGGGGTGAATACTTCTATAAGTTATTAGATCAGGAAAGCAAAGATCATTCTGAGACAGATGCAGATGATGTCACAATGAGGGATGAAAGCACAGGAGGGATCTCAAGAGAAGAAGTGTGTAAAGCTCTAAAATCTCTTCAGAATGGTAAGGCTCCGGGAGTTGATGGCATAACTGCAGAGATGTTGAAATATGGTGCTGACTCTAATTGACTGGTTAACTGAAATTTGCCAGTTGTGCTGGGAGTTAGGAATGGTCCCTCGGGATTGGAAGGATGCTATCATTGTTCCCCAGTATAAGGGAAAAGGTGATCAGACTGAATGCAAGAACTATCGTGGTATTAGTCTAATGAGTGTGCCAGGGAAAGTGTTTGGTAAGGTTGTTATTGAAAAAGTACGAGGTCTCACATCATTGAAAGTGTGGGATGTTCAGAGTCGTTTTATGCCTGGTAAAGGCTGCACTAACCAGATTTTTGCATTATGTACGATGATTGAAAAGTATCTGGCTGTTGGGAAGAAAGTTTTTAATGTCTTCATAGATTTAGAGAAAACTTACGACCGAGTGAATAGGACACTTTTGTGGAAGGTATTGAATGAATATGGTGTTACTGGGAATCTACTCAATAGTGTAAAAGCCATGTATCCTGGTAGTAGAGCTTGTGTACGAGTGAATGGTGTTTTATCAAAATGGTTTTCCATTGGTGCAGGAGTTATACAAGGTTGTGTAATGTCACCATGGCTGTTTAATATATTTATGGATGCATGCATGAGTGATGCCAAAATAGATAATAGTGGTTTATGTCTTGGTGATATTCGTGTGTGCAGATTGCTGTATGTTGATGACACTGTCCTGTTGGCAGAGTGCAAAAGTGAGTTGCAGAGTATGTTGACTCAGATGCATGAAATTCAAACTGAGTATAAATAAGGGAAAAACCAAAGTTATGGTGTTTGAGAGAGGAACGGGTAGCACTGAATGTAATGTAAGTATAAATGGCACTGTGATTGACCAGGTGAGTGAGTTTGTGTATTTAGGAAGCATGTTTGACAGAGAGAACAAGTTGGATGGTGAAATCAGTAGGCGAGTGGATTCTTCTTTGAAAGTCATAGCTGCTCTGGGAGGTTTTTACAGGAATGATGGGTTCTCTAGAGAGTCCAGCATGGCTGTGTTTGAAAGTGTAATTGTTCCTACTCTGATGTATGATAGTGAAACCTGGGTACTGCAGAAGAAACATAGGAGTCGTTTGTGTGCCGAAGAAATGCGTTACTTACGTGGGGTTTGTAGCAAGACACGAACTGATTGTGTGAGAAATGAAGATGTATTGCAGTTGTGTGATGTGATGCAAAATGTTGTTAGCATGGTGGAGACCAATATGCTTCGGTGGTTTGGCCATGTTGAAAGAATGAGTGATGAAATGCTTACTAAGAAAATCTTTTCAGCCCAAGTGGCAGGAAGGAAAGGCAGAGGAAGGCCAAGTAAGACATGGGTGTATCAGATTCAGGAGTGTCTGCATGAGAAAAAGATCTTGTGTACGGCGTGTAATGGATATCAGTGAAGCACGAGTTGTATGTCAAGATTGCCGTAAATGGAGAAATTTGATACAACAATAAGTAAAAATATCTGGTAGTTTATATTTCTTTTTGGAGCTAACCTCTGAATCTCAGAGAACAGCTTAGTGATAGGTATGTATGTATACATTACAGTGCCTACCATGTATTTATGAAGAATTATTTCTTTGGGGAAATTCGTTTCCTACATTCAACCCTGGATGTGTGAAAAGGTCATGAGGCGCTACGATAGGGCAGGAATAGCTTCGACTAGTGCAAAAATCTGAAGATTCTCAGATATACATGTTCAGTTGCTTGAAATTTCCTTGTCTTGGGCTCAACCGGAAATCTAGCATGCTCAACTGGAAATAGGGAGGTGCAGGTTCGAGCCCCGCTCCGGGGACGATGAAAATTTTCAAGTTTTTTAAAGGAAGTGGTGACATGGAATAAGGTGAAAATATGCCAATAATAACAATTATGTAATATAATATAAGAAATTCAGAACAAAGAGAATTCACTATTTACCAAAAAAGCCAGCTGCCACCATGTCTTTTAAGACACCAACGTCTGATCCTCCAAACCTTTCACCAAATTCTTTTCTCAAATATTCAGCTATATGAGCTGCCACATCTAAGCCGACTTCATCAGCCAGTGTAGCTGCACCAACAGGAAAGCCATATCTCTTTGTCAGGGTGTCAAGTTCTTTTACTCCAACTCCTTCCTAAAATGCAGATAAATACCAGTTCGCAAAAGAGAAAGTCAACAGCAAATAGGTAGTTCCAGTAAATTAGAGACATGGTAGATGCATTCCTGAAAATTCTGATGTAAGGCAAAATTAAGTTGCTCACACACTCATCATTTTCCATATATATATATAAAGAATTATCACCAGAAGATTGGTGTATATTACATTGTGGTACAGCTAATTTGTGTTATTATAAGTAACATCATGATCTTTAGAATTTATTAATCCACAAACTGCTGTAAATGTGCAGATCTTATCTTATTCATTTTCCTTTACTTTTTCCAGATATTAACTTAATTTAATCAAACAATCATAATCTTGGAAAAATGACACAAATTGGATATGATTAAAAGCAGGCTATGGTAAGTAATGATATTTTTTTAAAGTTCAGCCTTATGACTCAATGACAGTTCAATAGCCATTTGTACTGAGGTTTTTATCTCTTTTTTATTTTGAAAATAAAGAGTGAATCTGATAGAATAGGTGAACTCTTGGAATAAACAGTGTCTTGAAGTTCACTGCCAGAATTACCTGCATTCTGATTATGCCAGTGTGTACTTTGGTTTCTCAACAGCATCAGATTTCTAAGGAGCAATGACAATGACTTGTACTTTAAGTTTCAGTTCATAGGGAGGTATGCCGGGGTATGACTGTTCAAGAACTCCTTTGGGAATATAAGTTTTAAGCAGTGTCACCTCTCAAAAATGACAACAAATCATAAAAATGATGACTAACTTCCATTCCACATCGCTACTTGCTTGAGGTCAGCACTAATTCACATGCTATTGAAAATACCTGGCAGTTAGTGTTAAGAAATGCAATACAGTGGATTGTGCATGCAATCTTGACTCTTAAGTTGCCAGGAAGTGGTCTGTTACATTATGAGTGATTTAAGGCTAGTACAGCAGCTGTGATGTTGGTGGTCAGCATTACCACTGATGTGATGGACACCTGTTACAAAATTAGCCAGTTCTCAATTGGTGATGGCCTTTCTCATACTGCAAGTGTATGCTGACAACTGCTCATGGCTAATCACAACTATGTCTACCAGCATTGGATGACAGTATGGTTCCTAGTAACATGTTATACTGTAAGCTGACTTGACCATTCATTTCATGGAGTCTGATAATCTGATATGTCTCTGACCATGTAAGCTGGAAATGAGGCAAACATACGCATAATCTTAGCATGTGATGCTTTTCACACTGGTTTTGTTCTGTGGTTCAATAGGCTTCAAAAGCCAGGGACATTTACTCAAGGTATCAAACATCTTGCCTCATAACATTGGCTCACTAATATTAATTTGTCTAAAAATGTAATCATTTGCATAAATTGTCATGCTGTGCCCACCTACAGATGAATATAAAAAAAAAACAAGACCACTTATAGCAAGTGATGCAATTTTGATGTAGTCCAATAATTTAAGATTACCTGGATTAAACTGGAGAGGGACCGTGTCAGGAGTCTGACCTTGCAGCAAGTCCCCTGACTGGGGCAGTTTCCTACCAGCCCGATGGATCTCCACCTTGATGTGGTGGTGGTGGTGGGGGGAGCTTTGCGTGCCCTGACAACCCTGAGAGCTATGCCAGCGGTAGCCTAGCTACCGGTAAGGCCTCCCAAGCCAGACAGATCTTCATGGGGTAGGAGCCAGACTAAGAGAGATACCATGGTAGAGGGCAGCAGCACCTGCCACTAATGGTAAGTGGCTGAAAATAAATGATATTGGGAAGGCTCTGGATCATATATCTACGGACATGGACACAATTTCAGTAATGGTCTTAGTACTGCAAAGTAGAAGGTAACGGGAACCCACCACTTTATTTTTTCAAGACCGTCTAGCATGGAAGTCAAAACAAAGGAAAATAAGCATAGGGAATCGCACTCTTCTGTTTACAGAAGAGATATCCCCGGCAGGAGAGGTAACTACCACAGGGCCTCTCAGGTCGATAACCAGTGAAATCCCTGTAAAATTGGAACTTGGAACATGAGATCACTTAAACAATGTGGGAAATTAGAAAACTTAAAGAAGGAAAAGAGACGAATGGAAATTGATGTTCTTGGAATTAGCGAAGTGAGATGGACAGTTTAGCGGAGATTTCTGGAGTGGAGACTACAGAATTATATATTCTGGATTGTCAGATATCACAGCAGGAGTGAGGTTTATCCTAAACAAAAGATTTGGACAAAATATTACAAGTATATGGAACTATAGTGATAGAATATTACTAATTAAAATAAAAACAGAAGCTAGAGACTCGACCCATATTCATATATACATGCCAACATCAAAATTCAAAGATGACCAAAATAGAAGAAAAATATGAACAACTTGAGCAAATACTAATGGAAATTAAAGATCAAGAGAACCTGGTTATATTACATGGCTGGAATGCAGTGAGGGGAGAAATAGAAGAAAACAATACAACAGGAAAATATGGACTGGGAAAGCGATTAGATTGAGGCGAACGCCTCATTGAATTTTGCAAGTCATAATTTGGTTATTACAAACACTCAATTTGAAAAACCTAAAATTACCCTGGTGCAGATGTAAACTCCTGTTACAATGACAAGTAATTTGCACCTCAAAAGAAAGCAAGCCATGGAAAAATTGGAACTTGATAAAAATTAAAACACAATTTAAAGCACAAGGAACTTCCAGGGAAATGACAGACAAAACAATGAACTTCAATAACTTATCATACAATAATGTTCAAGAAAAATGGAATACATTCCAGAAAGAAATCTACAAGGCAACAGAAATATGTTTTGGAAAAGAAAAGGGTCTATAAACCATAGATTACAGAAGAAATCTTAGACCCAATGGAAAAGAGAAGCAGGGTTTCCACTCAAAAGTAATAAAACAATTCCCTTACTTTTCCAGGTTCTCCAGGTGGTTCGAAATTTTTTTCCAGAGTGGCATGTTGCAAAGAATTGTTACATTTCATTCCATTCCATTCATTTTTCTCACCAAAGCACACACTTGTAAATTCTTTACATAACTTGTCTTTATAAAATTACCTGCTTTTCATTAATAGCAACTAACTGTGCACATTATTTTCTGTACCAAAGTTCCGTGAACTTTTGTGAATACTACCCACACAGAATTTGTAAATACATTCCCATAGAAACAGGTCATATGTAAGAAAAAAATCTGTCAGTTGAATAGTTTCAGGTTTTCTATAACACAATGCAGCTAAGCTTAATGATGGAATGGCTCTGTTCAAAGAAACATGTTTCAAGAGAACCAACAGAGAAAGGACTTTGATCCATCATTTGGTTGGTTCTCTTGTGAAGTGTTTCTTCAAGCAGGAGCCATTGTGCCTAATGAACTGTTCCTGCAGAAATTGAACAAAAGCTTAATAACTGGCAATTTTAAAAATTCAATTTTGCATTTTTTTTAGAGAATAAAGGAAATACTTAATATAACTGAAAGTAAGATCTACCAAATTCTAGGCAGGCAGTAATTGCAAGCAAAAGTTTGAAATCTTGAAAAAATAAGTTTTTTTGGCAAAATAAATTATCCATTGATTTTAACAAAAAAAAAAAAAAAAAAAAAAAAAAAAAAAAAAGGGGTAATTTCCCTGAATTTTCCATGATTTTTGGAACCATTTTCAAATTCCTGAGAATTCCGGGTTTTCCCTGTTTTCCAGGTTGAGTGGGAACCCTGAGAAGGATACACAAAATAGCCAACAACCATGATGAATATAAAAAATACAGAAACCTAATAAATAAAGAAACAAGGAAAACAAAAAATATGGACTGAGAAAGAATTTGATAGTATACATTTTGCTGCTGAAGAAGACCGTGAAAAAGACTGGTCGAAACTAGTCCGGATATTCACGTTGTGGGTGTTCGTCGTCGTGAAATTTCAGCTCGCTGATTGAAAACTTTGCTAACATAGATTGTTATCTTCACCTTCCTTTTTTAGTCAGACTTGCTGTTTTATACTTTTGATGACCACATACGACGGTAAGGTTTTAAAAATATTTTCAAGAATTTTTTTTTAGAACTTTAGGATTTCTTAGACATTCATTTAAATTCTGACGCTTTGGACTTTAATACTTTTGCTGATGAGGGTTAATCTCTCGATGTTTTTAATTCAGACTCTTGCTGACTTCCTTTGTCACATTCATTTGAACTTTTTTTGAATACCTCAGGTGTTTTTAAATAATAGCTCAACGAACTTGGTCTGCGCAACATTCAGCTAAACAACATAAACAGAATATAATAAGCAGCTGGACCTACATGTAAACTTCTGAAAGTTTATCTTTTAGGGTCAGAGCACATTACAATATCTGAAAATTTTGTTTTATTGACTGGTAAATTACAGAATTTGATAATATTATACAGGTGCGGCGATTAAACAATGAATGGGCACTCAGCACAAGAAATGTTATAACGTGTGAAACAGTTACTGAAATAGTAGTAGTGCTATTGATTTATAAAATGATACATTACCAAAAAATAAAGACAAACTTAAAATATTACAAAACAATGAAGTCTATTACACTCAAACATCAAAAAATGAAATCAAAGCTAAAACATATATAAGATGCATTAAGAATTGTCTAAACCATAGACTGTATCAAAATATTACTGACTGGAACAAAGATTATGAACCCTATACTATAATGAAAAACATATTAAGGTCTAACTTTTGAAGTAATAAAACATCACTCATAACAATAAAAGGGAAATACAATATATAAGAAAAAAAAATATTCAAAGACCACAATTTCAATAATAAAATTCTTATAAAAAAATCTCAAAGAACTTTCTTTTATGTGGTGGTTGTAAGATTCTATTGAGTTGTTTTCAACTCTTGGTGACTGTACGAACAAAAGCCTGCCATTTCGATCCCTTCTATACATACATATACACTGAAGTGCCAAAAGTCATGGGATACATACTTAGTATGGTGTAGGACCTCCTCTAGCCTGGTGAAGTGCAGCAACTGGACGTGGCATCTATTCCAAAAGTGGGCGGAAGACTTCTGGAGAGATGTTGAGCCATGCCGTCTGAATAGCCACCTACAGTTTCCCTGGTATTTGTAGGTGCAGGAATTTGGGTGTGAATGGACCTTTTCAGTGCATCCCATACGTGCTGTATTGGGTTCATGTCGGGTGAACGTGGTGGCCTCACCATCCGTTGGAACTGTCCAGAATGCTCCACAAACCAATTTTGGACAACTTGGGCCCAATGACATGGTGCATTATCTGCCTAGAAAATTCCATCATTATTGGGGTACATGAAGTCCACGAAGGGCTGTAAATGTTCACCCAGCAGAGTACAAAGCAACTACCATTTAATGACATGTTTACGAAGACCAGAGGACCCAAACCGAGCCACGTAAAGACACCCCACACATGTATGCAACCACCACCAGCTTGCACAGTGCCTTGTTGACAGTCTAGGTCTATGGCCACATCAGGTCTGCACCACACCTAAACCCTACCATCAGCTCGTAACAACTGGTAGCGTGACTCATCGGACCATGCCACATGTTGCCAGTCTTCCATAGGGTCCAATTACCACGGTCATGAGCCCAGGTGAGATGATGTGTCTGATGTTGTGGTGTTAACAGAGGCACTCTGGTAGGTCTTCTGCTCCCATGACCTGATGGATATGTCTCTGGTACCTCCTGCATTGAATATGGATGTTATTTGAACCAGTGTCACTTCTCTGTTAGCATGGACAATCCTGATCAGATGCTGCTGGTAATTCAGCACCTGGGTCATTCCGTGTCAAATCAACCAGTGGTCTGAACCTTGACATCTTAGTTTTTTGAGCTATTGACTTTAAAAAAGCAAAAAATCGTACAAATTTGACAATGTTTTGAAATATTTAAAAAGCTGTAGATCAAAAACTATTTGTCCTAGAGAGCTCAAATTGGTGCCATTCTCATCTGTTTTTGATTAGCTTTAATTTGATATGCAATATGACCATGATACTTGAATTTTGTAATTTTTTTAAAATCTCAAAAACACCCCTTTTAATTTTTTTGAAAAAAAGTATGTTTCAAAGACATTAATTGACTATTTGTGTGCCAAATTTCATAATGGGTTCCTTTGAAATTTTTTTTTTTTTGTATTATAATGTACGTGAAATTTGCTAAATTTGTTGACTTCCATGTTATTGGGTTGTCGGAAAAGTCATGACACATTTTAGCCATGTTTTGCAAAGGTCATTTATTGATAGAAAGAACAAAGATCAATCAATGATCTAATGCCCGTTTTGTTCGATAAGCTTTTGACATCTTTCAGTGAGCTGCAGAATGCCTCATTCATAGAAGGACCGGCCTTTCGTGACGAAAAACTAGGTGCTGATTTACAGCCTCATCTGAATTGAACGTTATACCATTGCAAGGACTGTTGAAGAGAGCGAAAAAAGTGGAAGTCTGATGGCGCAAGGTCAGGCGAGTATGCTGGGTGTGGCAACACATCCCACCCAAGCTCCAATAATTTTTGGCCGGTGATCAAACTTGTGTGTGGTCACGCGTTGTCGTGATTGAACACAACACCTTTACATTGAACGAGCTCTGGAAGTTTCTGGATGATGGATTTGTTCAAACTGTCCAATTGCCGACAGTACACATTCGAATTGATTGTTTGGTTCCATTGTAAAAGCACAAAAAACACAACACCTTTAAAATCCCACCACACTGAAACCAGAACCTTCTGCTGATGAATGTCTGCTTTGGATGTTGTTTGAGGCGAAGCAGCACGTCGGGACCAAGACCGTTTGCGCAGCACATTGTTGTACACAATGCACTTTTCGTCACCAGTTATCAGTCGCTTCAAAAAGGATCGTTTTCTTCATGTTTAATGAGCATATCACAGATGTTTATATGCGCCATCAACTGAGCTTCTTTGAGTTCATGAGGGACTTACACATCGAGCTTGCTTACGTATCTCAGCTTCTTCAGGTGGTCGTGAACGCTTGAATGATGGATGTGCAATGTGTCTGCAATCTCTCGTGTTGTGTAACGTGGGCTTGACTCAATCAATGCCTTGATTTGGTCGTCATCAACTTCTGTGGGCCTTCCGGACTGAGGAGCATCGTTGAGGTCAAAATCACCAGCACGGAATATTGCGAACCACCGCTGGCACCGACGTTCTTGTACAGCATTATCACCGTACACTTTACGCAACTTTTCACAAGCTTGACGTGCGTTCTTCCCTTTACGGAAGTAAAACAGTAAAATATGGCAAAAATGCACAGTTTGGTCTTCGTTGGTTGGTTGGTTGTTTGATTTTTATGGAGCAAGGGCCATGTTTGGCCAAAGAGCGCCAGACACAAGACAGACAGACAAACAAACAGTATTAAAAACATGCTATAAAGCTTAAAATATGGCTGATCAAATAAAACTGAAGAATGAGAATGATGGAAGGGCTAAAAAGACAATGAAACAAACAGTATTAAAAACATGGTACAATGGTTAAAAACTAGCTGATTAAGTAAAACTGAGGAATGAGAATGATGATAGGGCTAAAATCTAGATACGTTTAAAAAAGTCAATGTGTTTTAAAAATGAAAAGACAGCAACAGTATCGCAGTGGTCACCTAGCATCCGCTGCAGCGCAACGGCGTCCTCTGTCAACAAATGGGAATGAAAGAAATGAAAACGCACATCACGAAAACAAACACAACTACACAAAAGATGAGTGACAGTGAGTCGGCAATTGCACGCCACACACATTGCCGCAGTGTCGCCACACAGCAAAAAGCGGCGAGTGAAACGACAATGCCCAACGCGCAAGCACCACTTCCTCCCTACGGTTCCGCAGTTTGGTCTTCCATCTTCAACTTGATGTCAAATCTCCACAAATCAACCAAGTCGCTCACTATTACTTTTAGACTGCAGCTAGAACTAGCACCTGTTGAATGCCATAGCGATAACAGAGCTGCACATGCCTCTAGTACTTCCAAAACCGCCCAACCGCCATCGGGTGCCAAAATACGTCATGACTTTTCCGACAACCCAATAATACTGCAACTATAAACTGAGTGATTGAGGTGTGAAAGTCGCAAATAATCTATTTTATAATTTTTGTAATACAAATAATATAAATAGGTCTAATATTTATCAATTTTAATAATAAAGTAATATAGGTTGTACAAAAAATTTATTATGGTATATAAATACCTTATATATAAATGTATAATGTTTATATTTTGACATTATTTCAGGAATAAAGAAATGATTACTTAATACAACAGAATGAATGAGAGATGAGATATGGTGAAGTGTTTTGATCAGTTTTATGCAAGTCACAACAGAAAAGAACAAGTCTCCCTACGTTCTTGTAACCACTATTGTTTACTGCAATTTTCAGTCAGTTGTCTTATGTGCAGTGTTCTGTGAAGTCGCTCTGTTTTATACCCTAAAAAACAAAAACAAAAAAACAAATGAAATTGTCTTCACTTAGTTTGGAAAAGAACTTATCTTAAAAGTTCTTGAAGTGAGGTTTTTGAAAGTATGACTAAATTTCAATTTTGAGTGACATGTGAAAAATTAGATGTGTAGCAAATAGTTAAAATTAAAAAGAATGTATGTGTGCTGAATGTTTGAAACAACTGGGTCATGAATTATGTACAAAAAATTGTTAAATTGGATCCAGGTGATAGAAGTGTTCTTTTCTCTTGACAACTACAAGCCTGAGGTTTCAAATTAAATAGAAGCCAGCCAATACAATATTTATATCTTATGTCAAGCTACTTTACTGAACTGCTCATTACTAACACCAGATCTCCACTGAGTACAACTTGGAGTTGATAATGGTAAGCTAATTTTATACAGAGACTATAGGTTAATTTCTTTTTGCAAATATCTTCATTGTTTAGGCTAATTCCGAAATAGATCTTGTATTTGTATACACTGAAGTGCAAGAAAAACTGGTACACACGAGCTTATGCAAAATACATAGCAACATCACCTATGCGCGTACTCGGTTGTGTCCGCCAATGCGTATATAAAGCGATAGACATCCTTGCCAGCTGTCAGAGCTATTTTCGGAATGAGAATGACAAGTAATAACGATTTAAGCGATTTTCAACGCGGTGTCATAGTTGGCGCTCGTGAGATGGGCCATAGTATTTCGGAGGTAGAAACGAAGTTTGGATTTTCACGAACGACCATTGCAAGGGTGTACCGTGACTACAAGAATTCCGGCAAAACCTCCAACCTACGATACCAGTGTGGCGGTAAAAAGACATCGGGTGAAAGTGACCATCGTCTGCTGTCAAGAATTGTCTCACGCGACAGGCATGCAACACTCTCGCAGGCATAATCAGAATTCAATGTTGGAGCCTCAACAAGCATCAGTGTCCGGACTGTGCAATGTACCATGCACGATATGGGCTTTGGGAGCCGAGGCCCAACTCCAGTTCCCTTGATGGATGCACGACACAGAGCTATGCGCCTCGCTTGGACACGGCAACACCGCCACTGGACACTTGAGGACTGGAAACAAGTAACCTGGTCTGACGAGTCGCATTTCCAAACTGTATCGGGCAAATCGAAGGATTCGTGTGTGGCGCAAACCCCATGAAGCCATGGATCCCGCCTGTCAACAGGGAACGATACCGGCTGGTGGGGCGTCCGTACTGGTATGGGGTGTGTTTAGCGGGACTTCACTTGGACCCCTGGTACGTCTACAGACGTCTGTGACCGGCCAACGCCATGTAGACATCCTTTCTGACGAGGTTCACCCATTCATGCTGGTGGGTTGGGCCTGTTCCAACAGGTTAGAGGAGCATTCATCTGAGTTTGGGGTGCTGTCATTCCCACCTAAGTCCCCAGATCTGAACGTGATAAGAACACATTTGGGATGCCATGCAATGCGCCATCGAACACAGAAATCAGAGATCTCGGAATACACCCGAATTGTGGAATGCTCTGCAGGAAGTATGGTGTGCATTGCCTACAGCATATTTCCAGAGGTTAGTGGAGTTTATGCCCCGTCGTATTTCTGCAGTCCTGTGCTCCCGTGGGGGACCTACCAAGTATTAGACTGGTGTACCAGTTTTTCTGGCAAAAAATGTGATAAAAAACATGATTTTAATTTGCTATTACCTGATATGAAAAATGATAAATATTAGGCATTTTTATATTATTTGTGGTACAGAATTATAAAATAGATTATTTGCAACTTTCAAACCTCAACCACTCAGTTTACAGTTATGGTATTGACATGGAAGTCAACAAATTTAGCGAATTTCATGTACATTAAAATACAAGAATTTCATTTTTATAGGAACCCATTGGTGTCCCATTATGAAATTTGGCACGCAAATAGACAATTGTCTATTAGACATACATTTTTTCAATAAAATTGAAAGTGGTGTTTGAGATTTTTAAAAATCACAAAATTCAAATACCATAGTCATATTGCATATCAAATTAAAGCTCATTAAAAACAGAAGAGAATGCACAATTTTAGCTCTCTAGGTTAAATAGTTTTTGATCTACAGCTTTTTAGGTAGTGCAAAATGCAACTTTGAAATTAGATTATTTGAACATATTTATACATTAAAATAAGCTTGAAAATAAAACAGAGCTTGTGGATTACTGCATGAAAAATGATGTAACACCGGACTGGACGAACATAAAAATCATGGCACAACATAAAACTTGGGGAGAAATAATAACATCTGAAGCCGTATGCATTTATAAACATAGAGAAAGTGTATGTAACAATAACACCTCCATAAATCTTTCGCATGCATGGTGGAATTTAATAGATACTGAGAATGCTGTAAATAAAAAGATCTTGAAAAAAAAAAAAAAAACACGCAAAGATATAATGCGAAGACTGCCAACAGATGGCATGGCAGACGCCCACGAGACGTGACGACGGGGAAATGAGACTCGGTGGTAAGAAAATCTTTGTGCCAATGTCAGTACGAACCCGAGTGGTTTGCAGTTCGTTTCACGACTGAAGATGCCAGTGAGTGCTGGTGAAACACGTAGCGTGCTGACCCGACAGTGGCTCAGATAATGCGACACGGATTCGTTGGCTTCCACGACTGATTCAGTATGAGATTTTTATCGTACATCTTGGTTTCATTTCCTTTTAATTGAAAATTCTTGCTTCAAATCTTGTGGTTCTTTGTTTTACCCGTTGACTACCCTCACCTTTTGTATGAGGCCACTCATTTCGTTTCATTACATCTCATGTGACAGCCTACTGGACCAATTTTAATATACAAAAACCTCCAGCACAGGAGTTTGGTTATAAACAAGATGACTTGAATATAATAATAAGGTACGTTTTTAAAGGTATTTCTAGTACTTTTCACATATACTACAACTGCGATACTGTAATGGTTGTGTTATCAGCGAATATAAGTCAGCGATGTCTGGGCTACGGGTATTAGACCAAAATAATTATTAACGTGTTGAACAAAAACATATTGTGAATGTTTGAAAAATCCCTTTTTTGAGCAGACAACAATGCATATATAGCATATAAACCACATAAAACACAATGTATATATGTATATATTGATTATTATGCTTTTTAAAGATTCATAACGTTGTCAAATTTGTGCGATTTTTGCCTTTCATAAAGTCAATAGCTCAAAAACAAAGAGCCCCAAAAAATCTGAAATTTTGATTTTTTGTTCTCTTCATAGGTAAAATGAATAAGCAAAAAATCTTAAAAATCCGAATCCTAAAGGTTCAAAAATGTTATTTTATTAGATGATTTAACACGGAATGACCCACCTGTGGTCAGCCATTGCGCTGTCCAAGGTGGGTGGCAATGTTTTCCATGAGGTATTCTCGGTACACACGACACAGTGAATCGAGGAATGTTGAATGTTCACACAACTCCGGAAATTGAATGCCCCATCCATTCGGCTCCCACAACCATGCCTCATTCAAACTCCGATAATTCATGTTGGCTTGCCATAATTCTACTGGTGGTTGTTCAACCTGACTCACAAGATTACATCTCACAACTGATAAAAATCATGGCGTGTGTCAAAGCCTTTATACGACAGCAGCGCCAGTTAAAAAATTGCATACTTCTATCCCATGACTTTTGACACTCCAGTGTATATAGCAAAACACAGTTAAAAATGTAAACAAGCACGGGGAAAAAAGCAAAGAATGCAGAAGATATTGTAAACAGTGAGCAATGGAGTTTTCAAGGACCAGTACAGCTCCCCATTTACTCATTTCTACGAAGACCTTGGACCATGGGTTTCTGCTGTGCCATATATCTACTAGAGGCCAAAACAAATTAAATTAACTAAACCTGAAGCCCCCTCCCCCAATAATAAATAAACATTACAAGTTCAAGAAAAAATATACATAATAAACAGATCCCAGAACTTATGACCAAAACTAAATGACATATATGGCCCACAGGGGCCCAACCCTAGGAAGTTGTTCCACAATAATGCTAGCTGTTTTCCTATTCCTAGGCATCAATCCTTTTGTGAGTTTTAAATATGTTAAAACTTTTGGTTCCAGGGTGAAAAACTATAAATCAGGTTCTTCTACTCTTAGTTTTGACACCAGTAATTGTGAAGAAGTACAAGGAAACAGAATATTACAATAGTCACTATAAACATGTAATTACTGTTAATTTAAACATTGTTGAGGATGTAAAGCTTAGAAAGCTGTTAGGTCTTGGTACAAAGTTTAGGCCCTTAACAGTAGAGCGTCAAAAATAAGAACGAGCTCCGCCCCACTTTTTTTTTTTTTTTTTTTTGGTGGTGGGAAGTTTAAGTACAGTTTGTTCATTTTACCTTTGCATTTGATAATGGAATCGTCTAATTTTGGGGGCGACATTTCGAAGGTGGAGGTGACCTCTGATACTCAGAGACAAAAGGTGAAAACTTCCCCAGCCACTTGTTCCCTGCGGGGCTAAGATTTAATGACCCATTATCACGGCAGTACCAGCCCTTGTTTCATCCCTCAACCCCACTGCTCACCGGGAGGAAAGTTTTCCCCCTGCACTCAGCATAATGTACACCCCTTTGCAATCAGAACCAACTTGTAATTTGTACCAGCAGGCAAAGACATGAATTACTGCCGACACAAAAATGATGTTTTACATCCAAATGTATTGTAAGAGCCATACATACTCTGGTGAATGACACATGGATCTAGTAAAAACTAAGTCCATCAATTTATTATTTAGATGTCAAATAAGTGAACAAGGTTACTAGCTAACTATCTTGCACTTAAAATACTAAAACAATTCTATTATTTCCATGGAAAGATTAGAAAAGGAGGTGAGAAGCCTAGATTGAAACTGCAAGTCACGGTAAATTCGATTCATCCGGTAAGTTTTGGAATTTGTACTTCACGTTTAAAAATTTCACAGCAGTAGTAAAAATGGCAAACTTGTTTCGTATGGCATAATAACAAATATATATATATATATATATGTCTTCTTTAATTTTTTTTTTTATACAGCTGCTTATTTTTGGCACATGCATTTGGATAATAAAATGTGGAAATGTTAGTGTACTTGTATTTTTTTACATGTTCGATAAGCTGAATACATCGAAAATCCGAACTACCAGTGGTCCCAATTAGTTCAAGTTTTCAATGCTCTACTGTATCTCTAAAAGGCAGATTCATAGTAACTTCTGTCAAGATATCAATAAGTATATTGTTAAGACTAGTCTGGCATACAATCAGCCAGTTGTGGCTTTAGCAGAATGGAAACACATTATTATGGTTTGCTTCTCTGATAAATTAGAAAGTCTTAACGCATACTATGATAAAAATTTACTCTTATCAGGTCTTCTAAAAAGTCTCTTTCCAAGCTTCAAGATAAATATATTCGTATTTTTACAACTACTGATAAAGCTAGCAATAATGTTGCTATCCATAGACGTTTTTACTATGGTTTAATTAGTCGAGAACTTAACAATAGAGAAACCTATGAGCAAGTCAGTTCCAGTGGTAAGCAACTGGTAAATATATTTAAAGCTTACCACAATAAACTTAAGCTACACTTAGTTAGAGGTTATGAGCTGGAATTCCATTTCTGTTACTGCAAAATTTCATAAAAGTCCAGTGAAATTCAGACTCATAGCCTGTGGGGTTAAATTTTTGACATATTCAATTTGGATTCTGTAGAAGAAATATTCTTCACTACATAATTGCGTAGAACAACGGCATGATTTTAGCAATCAGCTATGCCCAAGTTACCAGTTTTACTGTACAGTAAAAGCTCCTTATTTGTGGGGTATATGTTCCGTAAATATGCCATGAATAAAGAAACCGTGAATATGGAATGGTAATTTGTATGGGATTATAAGGGATACGTTCCAAGGTTCCAAAATTAAAAAAAAAAATCAAAATCAAATCAATTTAATGAGAGTTTTTAACAATATCTACTAATTATTATTGTCAGGCTTAGGCAAGGGTTTAAAGAACTTAGTAATTTTTTCTTGTTTTGCCGCTTTTAAAAGGTCTTTCAATTCAGATTGATATTCAGCTGTGGCATTAACAATTTGCCTTTTAAAAATAAGACTTCTTTCTATAGATGGATCAATTTTCATGAAGAAATCACAAAGCTCATTTGCCATCCGTAAACCTTCACTCAGGTTTTTCAAGTTAAAGGTCACCTTTTCAGTGCTTGTTGAAGCCTCTTCTTCAATGGAATGCGGATTTAACATTTCCTCCAAGTCGGTTTCGGTCAAATCTTCATCTTGCGATTCAAGAAACTCTTGAATGTCACTTGATTCTATCTGTTCAAAGCCATCTCGTCCTATTCCATTCGCAACGTTTGCAGTTAAAGTTTGAATTTGCACGGATTCTTCATCATTTTCGACAGTCAGAACAGGCCACAGTTTTTTCCAACATGATTTCAATGTGTATGGTTTCAGTTCTTCCAACGATTCTTTTATGTTAACAATGCATTTTGCTATGTCAAAATTTTTCCAGCATTGCATCACATTCATATCAGGATCACATTCCATGGTGTCCAGTATGATTTTGAAGGTTCGTCTAATGTAATAGAGCTTGAACGCCTGGATTATTCCTTGGTCCATGGGTTGGAGTAAAGCCGTCGTGTTAGGAGGTAAAAATATCACCTTTATATTTGGATGCATAGTTTCAAGCTCACGAGAGTGACCTGGAGCATTGTCCAAAACTAGAATGGCCTAAAAGTCTAAATTATTTTTTTTCAAATAAGTCAACTTCAGGAACAAAACAATTCCGGAACCAGTCACAAAAAATAGCATTTGTAACCCACACTTTCTTATTTGCACGCCAAAACACTGGCAGGTTGTCCTTGTTTTGATTTTTTAAAGCACGAGGATTTGATGATCTGTAAAGCATTAGTGGCTTTATAACACAACCTCCAGATGTGTCAGAACACAGCAGCAGTGTAACTATCTTTTGCTGCCTTGAAACCAGGGGCAGACTTCTCACTTTTGGATATGAAAGTTTTGTTTGGCATTCTTTTCCAAAACAAGGCAGTTTCATCTGCATTAAACACTTGTTCCGGTTTGTATCCACCATGAGCAATTAAGTTTGAAAATTCTTCTGGATATCTTTCTGCTGCGGCGGTGTCTGCAGATGCAGCTTCTCCAACAATTTTAATGCTATGCAATGATTGTCGCACCTTGAATTTATTGAATCAACCTTCTGATGCTTGAAATCCTCCATCTGTATGTTCATCACCAGGTTCTTTAAAATGTGTGTAAAGACGCTTTGCCTTCTCGTGGATCACAAGACCATTTTGGGGCACTCTTTTCTGGTTACGATCTTCAATCCATAATGATAACGCAGCTTCCATTTTTTCAATTGCTGGATCACGAACAATTTTTGCTGATAGTGAGGTTGAAGCTATAGAATTCCTTATTTTGTCTTCGGATTTCTTGATGGATCGTACAGTTGATTCATTAACATTGAAAGAGCGTGATATGGATGCAAACGACTCATCAAGGCATAAACGGTCAAGCATTTCTATTTTTACTTTAAGCGGCAACACTATTTTTTTCCGCGTCAGAACTAATTTTTCTTTCCTTTTACTCGACATTATAAATTGGGAACAAAGCAGAAGAGACACGTATTATTCAATCAAAATTATTGCAACGACTGACAAGTTGAAGCAATAAAACACCAACCGTGACGAAGGCGGCTCTTATCAAAGGACATAGCGGAACGTGTAATACAGTGGAGGCGGCATTTGACAACGTACTTTAGGCATAGTGGCAATAAAGTTTGTTTTACTTTGATATTAGTCCATTCGGTTACACTCTCTGTAAAAGCCGCCTCGGCACGTGCCAGCAGTACTCAAAAGATGTCAATGCGTTAATAAAGGACACCGAATCCTTTTAATATACCGACTGGATCCGCGAATAAAGAAATTTTTAGTCGTGAATACAGGAACTTGGTCACAATTTTTTAACCCGCGAATAGTGAAAACGCGAATAAGGGAACCGTGAATAAGGAGCTTTAACTGTACATACATAACCAGCATCACATCAGAACAGCATGTTCCAATGAAAATCAGGAGATGCAGGTTCATTTCCTATTCTAGGACAATGTAATTCTCAAGTTTTCTGATGTGATGGTGGTAGTCTTGAACAGTAAAATTAACGATTCAGGCATATCTGGTCGCTAAAATCATGATATTTAGTTTGACTAAACCTTTAGTTTTAAATACAGCATTTCTTTAATACTGTATTTTGACACAAAATTAGAACAGTATATCACTGATTTTATCATTTATTCTAAACTGAGTACAATACCAAAAATACAACTTAGCAAGCAGCTCAATAGCCTAACAATTATAAGATATCAAGATATTAAAAATTCAAACATAAAAATGTGTCACAAACATGAACATACCTGTAGTAGTCTAATCGCTTCAGACAACATGGGAGCCAAAATACGAGTAGTGTAGAAACCTGGTCCATCTTTTACAGTTATGACAATCTTTCCTTGTTTCAAGCCCACTTGAACAGCAGTAGCTGAAGTCTCCTTGGAGGTTTTATCAGTAGTAATTACTTCTAATAATTGCATTTTATCTACAGGGGAGAAGTAATGCATTCCGACAACCTACATTAAAATAAAAATTAAAAAATGCATATAAAAGTTCTTTTTCAAGGAAAAATAAAAACAACATTATTACAAATGCTTATTTTAATTGTATATTTACATTTAAAACAAATTACTTGGCCACACAAAAAAATGTTTTTTTTTTTAATATGAAATGGCTTTTTATGGAAGTTATCACCTGTAAGAATAATAATGTCATCTATATCAGCACAATGAAATCTTAATAGTGATCATGCATTTCTTTATTTCTTTTGTTTTCAGAAAGAAATATAACACAAGTTCATAAGGTAAGTTTTCCTTCACTCTGTAATCACTGCAATTTTCAGACTAACAGCAGTTAAATAAAGTTGCCAATATAATGCATGCATATGCCAAATGTCTTTTTCATCACAAAACATTACTTCCTTTCTCTAATTTTACAAACAGCTCTTTTCAGAAGATCTCTATATTTTATTCTGACTGCAGTCAACAGATGCCAACTATATACATTAGTAGTATTGTTTTAAAACACTAATTTAGGATGTTTTTGCTAAGAAATTAAATTTTCTAAATTATCAGTTTCCAATTATTTGTGTCCTAAGATTTACTTTTACATTTTTAGCCTAGTAGCACTTGTTAGAGTTTGCATACTATAAACTGTATGATGTATATGACCTATTTAACTTTCTAATTTTGTGTTTACTGTCTCAAATGTAAATTTTTGGTTATCAATATTTTTTTGCTTTCCAAACTTAACATCACATTGGAGCTCGCAAGAGTTTTAGCTCCTTGCAGCATCGCTGGCAGACAAGTCAGGTCAAGGTGACTGAAATATAAACAAGGTATTCTATATGTTTAATGTTTTATGTGTGTTAGATGATAAGTTTGCAAAATATTTGCGAGCTTAATGGGATTCTGACATACAGCATTAAACTGTCTCTTCAAGTTAAACATTAAATAACTGTTCTTAATGTTGCCACATTTAGTTAATGTGTCCAATCACTAATGTACTTGTTAAATCATCACCTGCATACTTCATTTTGTGGTGTCTTCTGTATAAGTTCATTGTGGTGTATATGCCAAGAAGGAAAGAATAAAGACTAAAGCCTTGATTAAAACTGTATAAGTTGTTTTAATTACCATCTTTTGCTCTAAAATTTACTTGAACTTTGAGTAGCATCACAACTCACTGAGAACCAAAATTTGTATAGCATGAATGCCCACCCTCTCCAAATGCAATTTTCGTAGATCCTACAATATCACTCTTGATGATAATTCAAATTAAGAAGTTGTCATTGCAGAAGTCTGTTACAGTGGTAAATTTATTATAGTGGTATGTTTTCTGTGTCACATAATTTCACCATGTTATAATTTTCAGTCTTGTATCCGCTTAGACATCATAACTCTCCTGGCGAGATCTTTGATATGATGCTGGTGTGTTACTTTACTCATTCATATTATCAGTGTCTAGATGGCAGTAAAAATGCTGAACAAAACCTCAAATTATTTATAAAGAAGCCAGTAAAAAAAAAAAAAAACATCCTACCAAAATGAAAAAAAAATCTGTGGCCTGTTAAACAACTACTGGATGAAGTGGTCAATTGTAACAAAATACAAACATTCCAAAATCAATTTAAGGTAGCAACAAAAGAAAAAGCCTTGAACTCTCTCTCACTGGATACTTGTTACAATGAAATTTTGAATGCTGTGGTTACTGTGACACTCCAAAAATAAAGAAAATTTTACCTACAGAAAATTAAACAAAAAAATAACAGTTTAGTTCTTCCCCATAAATGGGAGGAGGTTTCACCCCACAAACCTGAAAAATGCACACTTGCCGACAAAAAGTGGTTTGCTCCAAAGTTATGAAGGATAATGAATAGTTGTTTATTTGTTAGCTTACTATTTTTCTAATGCTGGTGTCATCTAATTACAGGGAAATTGCAATAACATTTTTGCTAAGCCATGGATTTTTTAAAGCAAACAGGTTGTAAAAAGAAAGTCCTGAATTTTATTATTGCTCTTGGGAGAGTTCAAACTATGCCAATGTATAATTCTCACCTGAACGATGAATGAAGGTGGCCGGGTATTGTGTTAGTACAAAGTTATTCTTGGTCCACTACTTGTCCACAATGTTAACAAGAAATTACAAACTCAGCTTAATGGCTGTTTTGTTTCAATTCTGAGCATAAGAATACTTCAATGATCACTTAGTGAACAAGTTTTGCCCACTTTCAGGGTTAAAGAACAAGGTGCATTCTTTGATAAGAGACCAAGGTGCCATCCATGCCTCATCCAGGACTCTAACCTGGGTCCATTCATATAAACCGTATTTTTCAGCATATAATCAGCAGCAGAGTATAATTCGTAGATGGTAAAATTCAGCATGAGAGTAAACAAGTCGACGTATAATCCACAGACAAAATTCATAGTAAAAATTAAAAAGTAGATGCATAATCCACAACAGAGTTTTATAATAAATAATACAAAAAGGAAATCGCTAATATTTTCGCCTAAACTATATTTCCCCCGCAAATTGCGAAGAATGCGATCGGCAGCATGACTCCGCATCTACTCCACATTTATATGGCGTAGATGCGCAAATTTTCGTTAAAGTGACCTGTTACGTGTAAGTATGTGCTTTACGTAACACCCATTACACAATTTTTGGATAGCTTCAGAAATCCGGAATTTTCATGAATCCGGCACTCGTCCAGTCCCATCATTGCAGGATTTTCAAGGTTTTACTGTGTATATATACTTCTTTTCCATTTAATGATTTAATACAATACAAAATTGCTGAATTTTTTTGAAAATTTAGAAAAGCTACTGTTACAATACCCCACAACTTTCACACAGTTGTGATATATATTTTTAATTTATGTGGCAATCGTGCTGTAACTCTGAGTAATGCTTAAATTACATCAACAGCTGAAACACTGGATTTCAGACTGCAAATAATTTATGATGGTATCAAAGTTCTCCCCTTCAGTCTTGGAGTTGTAGTGCCAGAGGCATTCTCTTTGAAGTAGAGCAAAATAAACAAGTGAGAGTGGGGTTGGAACCTCGGAAAGAGTGAGTGTGAGTGTGTGTGGTGGGGGTGACATTACTGAGGTCACGAGTCAGAGCAATATGCAATGGAAACGGCACTCCCCTATTCAAGGTCAACGTGCTTTACCTGCCAGCAATGTTTTCTCCCTAACTTTTACAAAGCAGCAATCTACAGAGAGGTGTCTACATGTGCATACACACAGACGTTATTGTCAAATCCAAGAGGGAGGGGGAGATATGTTGATGCAGTGACACTGCGCATTATCGTTGAACAAACGGCATTCTTAAAGCTTTGAAGTGATGCAGATTTCCCTCAATATATGGCATGGTACGAAGAGCGAAACTGCTCCATTTTTTAAGTTTAGGGGGAGGGGGAGCAGCTCCGTATTACCCACTCCGTCGTATAATCTGCAGTGGTTAAAATTTAAACTTTTAGGAACAGATAATCCATGGATTACGTGCCGGAAAATATGGTAATTATATTGCTTGCTATGTGCCAAACTATGGTATCTAGTCTTATAACATCTTTAAAAAAAGCTGTTTGAAACACGTAAAACTTTGTATTTTTAAAATCTAAAGATATTGAAGTTTCTGAAAAATGTGCACAAAATTAATTATTTTGTTTTTCTATTAAAGTTATTTAGGAATACATTTGAATTCAGCTGAAAAATGTGTTGCAGAGGGAACAAATTAAAAGAATACAATTTAAAAGAGAAGTATTTTTTATGCATTTATTTTTTTCAAATGTGGCTTCAATCCCACATTTTCATAATATACTAAAACATTTTAGGTCTTTAATTGAAAAGAAAATATAAAACTAATACATTTACACAACTAGCAAATTTAAAATATATCATAGTTCAAATTTCGCCATTTTTTTGCGATGCACATACTTTTTACGTGGCTACGATAGTGTAATTTGATTGACATTAAATGCCCATCATTACTGTGTCACACGTTATGCATAGTTCTGCAATCGGGAGATTATTAAATGATGTTATATATGTATGGGGCATAGTATCAGCAATTTAAATCAAGAAACAATAAACTATATATGTACTTACAATATTCATAGTGGCTGTCGAGGCTTCAATGTACGTCTTCAAAGAATGAACTTTTTTCAATTGTGAAGTTTAGAATAAAATTCATGATATTGTAAAATCTGCACCAGATAAAATTGAACAAGATGAATTTTTACAATGAAGGTAAAAAATTTCGTTAACATCAAAGAAATATGAAACTAAATTAAAACCTTGTCGAATTTTTTAAAAACCGAACTATAATCCCGAAGAGGAAATCATCATGACTGCGAAGCACCACAATAACAACGAAACATGAAAACGAATTATAATTTTGCTGAAATTTTAAAAAACGAACAGTCTTGAAAAAGAAATAATCATCTAGATTGCAAAGCATACAGAAATAGCATGTGAAACAGTAATGACGAACAATTAATGTCAATCAAATTAGCAAATTTAAATTGTCCCCTCCAAAACGTTTTTTTTTTAATTATTTGAAAAAATGTTCAGCACCAGTACTTTTTGAAAAACATTTGATTTCAAACTTATAATGCAATAAATAAATTCTAATTTAGTATCATATTCTATAATTTAAAAATATATATAAGAAAAAGAAGATTGTTTTGGATGGAACATTTTTGTTGCAGAGGGAACAATTTTTAATAATAATTATTTTTTAATTTCATATACCCTCACTCACTGTTAAAACATTAACAAAATTCTTCTAGAATTCCTAACTCATAATTTTACCACTAGATGGCACCACTATAGTACAGGTTCCCCTTTTCTTGCATCTGTGATCCCCTATCTTAGACTGTACAAAACAATATTTTGACCACGTGCTCACCAGTTTGTTGTCACTCCTATCAGAATCAGTTTTTGTGATGAAAGAGAAGTACATAATTTTGAGTTTGATTCTAAAGTATAGCTTTCAATTTTTTCCCTTAATTGCTAGAAAAATGAAAGAAATCACCTTCAGAATCTTTTAAAAGAGCCAACTAACTTGATTAAAAATTCAATGCAGTTAAAAGAAAGATTAGAGCTTTTTCCTAAATTAGATTCTCCTATTATGGGTAGTTTAGACATAGTGTCTATGTTTACTCACATCAATATAGATCAACTTATAGACTTTATAACAAAAGACTTGGCAGACCTAATAGTTTTTCACAACAAAGATAGAAGCATATTAGTTGGAATTTTTGAAATGCTTACCTTCTCTTTGCAGAACAACTACTTTCAATTTGAGAAAAAAAAAAAAAAAAATTCATTCAAAAATTGGGGCTGGCTATGGGCTCCCCACTCTTAGCTAACTATTATGTGGGAAAACTAGAAGAAAAGATACTAGTACAACCCACATACTTCTGCTTATATAGCAGATACATGGATGACATCTTATTTATAATAGATAGCTCAGAAATTGTTCCAGAAAGAATTCTAGACTCATTCAATGAATTAGATGATTCCCTTAAGTTCACTATTGAACTTCAAAAAGAAAGAAGAATTAACTTCTTAGATATTACTATCTATTATGAAGATGAAAAATTCCTCACTAGTTGGTATAAAAAACCAATGAATACTAATAGACTACTGGATTTCAATTCCTATCATCCAGTTTCTATTAAGAATGTGGAAAGTTAGTTTTTAGAAAAAATTAATAAAATAGTTTCTACAGCAGATAAGAAAGAAGCCCATAAAGAAGAACTTAAAGTCATACTTGCAGAAAATAACTATCCTAAAGGAGAAATCGAGAAGCTTCTGAATTTTAACGGTATGAAGAACCTGCAAAAGCAACAAGTAAATATATGTCAAATGGACGATGTCATCACTCTTTCCACGTCATTTTTTTAAACAACGCATAGCGACTGAAAAATTGTATTCCGGCACAAGTAAAATTCACTAAAAAAATTCTTATCACAAAGGTTTATTTGAGTCTTTAAAGAGAATTAGTAAGAAGTACAATATTAGGCTAGCTCCAAGTTTAGAGAACAAGGTTAAAAAAATTTCCCTAAAATAGTTTAAAGAGAAGAAGATATTTTAAAAATGCAAGGAGTAGTCTATGAAGTAAAATGTAGTTGTGGACTATCTTACATAGGTGAAACAGGTCGCAGACAAGAAACTCGTATAGCAGAGCATAAAGCTGCTATAAAAAATTGCTCCAACAAGACTGGTTTAGATAGGCATGTTAGAGAAACTAGTCACAGCATGGATTGGAATTCCCTTAAAGTCATCCAGTTTCCAAAGCAATTTTCAAAAAAGAAAGCTAAAAGAAGGAATAGAGATTCAGAAAAATAAAAATTCCATCATCAATGACTGTAGAGGATTTTCCCTGCCTAACATCTGGCAGGATTTGATGAAAAATAACCGCAACCATCAAGGTTAACCGTAACTATGATAGTGATGGGAATAAGTGACAACAAAAAGACAGCCTGAAGAAGAAGTTTTTTTCCAAAAATTTGCACTTAAAAAAAAATCCTAGTAAAAATTCCCATGATAGTTTTTGATTAAGAAACCAGGAAGACAATTCCCAACATGAGCTTTATTCAATCTTTTTATTTCAACAAAGTTTCTAAGAAATATGCCAAAAACAGCCACACAAAGATCAGGATAAAATTAGATTCAGTTTTACATGCAACACAGAAAGATAAAGAAAGAGATGGAAAATAGGGACCACTAAAACGAAAACAGTAGTAAGGACTGCAGCAGATGAAAAAAAGAGGAAAGAAAGGCAAACTGGAGGGAAAGCAAAAAAAAAAAAAAAAAGTACTAATGTCATTCCAGAAAAACCATCTCCAAAATATACACTCATCATCATAAAAATAGTTGCACCCAGAAGGAAGCAACTGACAGGAATGAAATTTGGCGGGTAGGTTTTACATCGTGAGCCTTGCAAATGATTCAAGTATCATGTTCGGCTGTGCATGTGATGCAAGCAAGGAGGGGTCGTAGTGCTGTGCCTGACCGGCTACATAAGGTTGTCCCGCTGTGCACGCTTGCCATTCTGACTCTCGCTGTTGTGTTGGTTGCATCTTTTGCAAGTGAAGCATGTCTAGGAGAAAAGTTCGGAAGCAATTCGAGCAGTTGGCGGAGTTCGAGAGTCACCGCATCGTCAGGCTCCGGGAAGTGGGATGGTCTTATTACCATATTGCGTGCCATACCGGTCGTGCAGATGTCACCATAGCATGCTGTTGGAGGCATTGGATAGAACAAGGCATGCAGCAGTGACAGGAAGGGTCTGAGAGACCTAGATGAACCAAGCAGAGAGAGGGCCGACATGCATGGAGTGCCCCAACAGCCACAATTGCGAATATTCAGCGAGCAGTGGTGCCCTCCGTGCATCGTCCGATTAGTGCCAGCACCATTGGTAAATGGCTGAACGATGTAGGACTACACGCATGCAGACTGTTACAATGACTGCCCTTAACAACACTGCATCGTTGCCAAAGACTACAATGATGTCATGTCAGACTGTCATGGAGTCACGCAGCATGGCAGCGGGTGATCTTCAGTGACAAGTCCCGCTTTCGTCTTGAAGGAGACGATCACCGAATCCATGTGTGGAGGTACCGTGGTCAGCATAAAGATGAACGGTTTGTTGTTGAGTGCCACACGTCCAGAAGGCCTGGTGTCATGGTGTGGGGTGCAATTGCCTACGATGCCAGATCACCTTTGGTGTTCATTACAGGTACTTTTGACAGCCCAACATTACATTAATAAGTCCTGCAATCAGTGGCCCTACGTTTTCTGAACGCTCACTCTGGCACAGTTTTCCAACATGACAACGCTGGTCCGCATACTGCTGCTGTCTCGAGAGCTTGCTTTCAAGGCACTGATACTCTGCTATAGCCAGCCGCATCGCCAGACCCATCGCCGATTGAAAATGTGTGGGGTGCTATTAGATGTGCTATCCACACTCCATCCCTACTGCACAATTTGCAGGAACTGCATGGGATGGCTTATTGCAGGACACCATTAGGAACCTGTACAACTCCAGGCAGAGACATTTGGCCTGCTGTGTGAGCAAACATGGCGGCCCAACGCTGTACCGAGAGGAACTACTTATTGGCGTGTAGCTCAATAAATATTGCACATATCAGTCTCAATGTTTAATCATTAATTGTTCCTGGTAACCTTTACCTTCCTACCGAATAGCACTGCAATCTGACACGTCTTTCTGAGTGCAACTATTTTTAACCATGAGTGTATGAATTCTTCGGCTTTAGGAAAAGCATCTTGTAAGGCAAATAAGAATCTACCTAAGGAATCCCCTATGAAGGTATCAGTAATTGCAAAAATTTTGCAAACTTTAACTCCACTGAGGCAAGTAGACTTACTTTCACAATGCTGTATAAGACGACACAAGTTTCTTCAAGAAAGAAAGCTATGAATTGATGTTATTACTGAAAAAACTGTTGCACATGTTACAGCCTTTTTCAAACATGATGAATATATATAATATATAATATAATTTCTTTTTTGTAAAATCAAAATGCTTACCCGTTCTAATGTTGTTCATTGTACAGTGAATTTTTTTTTTTTTTTCCCCGTTTTTGGTGGGTGATTGGCACAATGGAAAATGGCTGGTTTCATTTGTTTTAACATCTGTGTTTTTGCACTTCATTAGTGTGGTAACTTCCAGTCTTTTTAACATTCATGCTTTTTATACTTCATTATAGTTGGGATTTCCATTGGTCACAATGCACAGTATTCATTACTAAAACTTTTTATTTTGAGAACTTTATTACAAGATGCGTTTTTTAACAGACTTTGACATTTTTAACTGGTATATTGTAATTTTACTTGACCAACTATCTTCCATTGTGTTTTTTTATGCTTCATCATCATAAAGATTTCCATTGGTCATAATGTACAGTATTCATACAAAAACTTCTCACTTCAAGAACTTTGTTACAATAAGATGTTTTTCAACAGACTTTGACATTTTTTAACGGATGTAAAGTGACTTTACTTGACCAGCCATTTTTCATTGTGCCCATCACCCACCAAAAACTAAATTTTTTTCAATGGACAATGAACAACATTAGAATGGGTAAGCATTTTGATTTTACAATTTCTTTAATATTTTATTTAGGTATGGTGAATGGGACATAGAGCGGCAGAGGAGCAAAAAGTTCATGACAATGAAGAACATGCACATGCATGTAACTTAACAAAAAGTATATTACTGCATTTACCATGAAAACATTGAATTAATTTTTCACGGTTTCCTAAACAAGTCTCATGTGCCACATATTCCAGGAGTGAAAGAGTTGTGTAATTCAACTTTTTGTGAATTAGGTAAACATACAGAACTCTGTATTGATCGTCAGTGCCCTAATTGTGGTGTTGAAGAAATTGAAACACATTTTAATCATTTTGATTTTGATTATAATATTAGTTATCTGTAATATTATCAATGGGCTGATTATACCACAAAAATAAACGGATTTCATATGCTATATGCGTTTCGAAATGATTATTATTGAAGATTTTACAGAAAATTATTCCATTAGGCAGCGGAAGAAAGTGACGAGTGCACACTGGCATGCGGAACAAGTAACCATTTTCACAGCAGTTATCTGCTACAAAGATGATGATGTAACTAAACATATTAGCTATGCATTGATCTTGGATGATTTGTAGCATGATAAAGGTTTCGTTTTCAGTGCAAATTTTAAAGATTTGCAAAAGAAGCTTGTTTTTCCTATACAATGTGCTCACTACTTGAGTGAAGGTGCTGGGAGTTTTAAGAACAGATATAATTTAGGAAATCTAGTTCATCACAAAGATGATTTTGGTTTTGAATCAGGTCTTTTTTGAAACAGCACATGGAAAAGGACCAGCTGATGGCATTGGCGCAGAAGTCAAGCATGGAGTTTGGATGAAAGTTCTTCAAAACAAAGCTCTTATCAATACTGCAAAGGAGTTTTTTGAGCTTTCAAAAAGCATTAATAATAAGATATCTCGTTTGTGTCTGCGGAAGAAAATGAAAAGAAAAGGCAAATTCTTAAAACACGCTGGAGAAAAATGATGAAAACAATAACTGGAAACAAAAAATTGCATTATGTAAAACCTCATTCATTATTTCAACCTAAAACTGCTGAAAATTCTCCTTTTACATTAAATAATGATGAGACTTTAAGTCTTATCATATTCATTATGTGTATGCAAATGAAATAAATCCAAAATCAGATGATACAGAGAACATAGACCAGCTGTTGGAAGTTTTGTAACTGTTGAAATTTATGCTACAAATCCCAAGATATCAAAGCAGGATTTATGTTGCTCAAATCTGCTCCATCGATCAGGTTAATGCTGAGGTTTTATTTTTATGCAAATGTGAAAAAACAAGCAAAACATTTTATTTTTCTGAAAAAGAAAAAGTTGGGTGAACTTTTTTCAATTTAAATCTTTATTACCTGAACCGTTATTTGATGAGAGAAGATTCAAATATATCTTTAGCCAAGCCATTGATCATGTATATGCTTAAAATTTCAATATTTTACTTTGCAGCTTACCCTAGAGGTCTGCACGGGCCTTAATTTGGAAAGCACGGCCCGGCTAGCCTGTATATTTCTCCTGTTTCCAAGGCCCAAACTGGCCCATAAAATTTCAATAATTACTAAAAACGAATTTAACACCTGGTGCACTCAGTCATTTGACCCCTGAAGAGTTTTTGTATTCTTAATTGCTACACATATTCTATTACAATAAACGTAAATTCGGAATATTTCTGTGACTCTGTATAAGTCACGTGACATCTGAGGGGTGAGGGGGGCAGGGGTTTGTATACTCAAAAATACTGCATGTAAGCGACAATTTCCATGCCTTTCAAATTTTCTGGGTTTTCAAATTATCATTGCCTACCGCCACACCCAGAATATCCTTCGAAAAGTATGAAATATCTAGAATTACGAGTCTGATCATTCTACTTTACATTGTCTACAAGTACATATCCTCCGGAAGCGTTTTTTCGCGAAAATCTTTCGCTTTCGTAAACTCCATAATAAGTATGGAAGAATATTTATCAGCAATATTGAACTGAGCATATGCTAGGGAAAACAACAACAGACTGCCCAGCTAACCAGAGTAACAGAAGTTTTGAAAATGGCTGGGCTGGGATACCTAAGGGTTCATTTGCCATCTACTGACTCCCCGAGAGTACAAATGGGAAAAATACGGCACAGATTTATACACAGAAGTAAGTTTCTCCCAGTCCATTTTCTCCCGTGCCATTTAAGACAACTTAAAAGCTTTTCACACAACTAGAGAACAAAGTGCCGCCGACCAAAACAATAAAAACAGGGAATAGTACTGTTGGTAAAGGAGCTACAAGATTGCTCTCCAACATTAAACGCTGCAGCTGACCGGCACAAAGTCATCTGCTTTGGATTCAAAACCTCCAACAAGATTTTCTTATGTTTCAAGCCACCAGCATGCTGTAACAATGAGTGAAACACAATTGTTCCCAATATCTATCACAGCAGTACAAAATTTACAAAAAGCCTCAGACTCACTTTGTTTAACACACCACAATGAAAGTTCGTGACCGTTACTGTCTTCTTGTTTCAACCAAAAGTCTCGAAACTTGCACTTGCCCATAATGAAATCTCAGATTTTTTCAATAAAATGTTAACAGAACTATTAAAACACCAAAATACTGCACTAGTTCCTCTTGAATTTTTACACTATCAATAGATATACTGTCATTCATAGCTTGCATGAAAATTATTCACTCAAAGCACCTGGAGCAATAAAAATGCATTTCATTAGACACATTCAAAATTAAGACCACAGATTTCACAAGTGCTCACCTCTCAAATTAAAAAGGAGAAGCACAAATGAAACCAAAACACCCCTCAGTTAACCTTCATTGGGGGTCACTATACAACATTACCTAAAGGTTAAACAAATTTGAAAAAATAAGAAATAATTCAAGAACAAATCCCTTAAAAAGAGATTTTAGGAGACTTGATTACAAAAAAAAAGATACTTTAAGAGACAAGTTGGAAAGAAAGAAAGACTTATCTAAAAAGGAGACTTGCTCCTATTCCTGTAAAAAAGATCATCTGCGAGAGGGTGTCCCGGTTTAGAAATGCTGCAGTGCCTGCCCTGAAGCATGAGAAGAGGGTGGAAGTTAGAGAGAGGAGGGACCACATTCACATTGAAAAACTAAGGGAGCTGACACACTCCAATTGTTTTGTAGGAGGGGAAGATGTCATAAAACTTTATTTTTTCCAACAGCAGAAATTATTCAATCTTATCCTGCTGCTGCTGCATGTTGTGAGATTTCCAAATGAGAAAGGCACTGTACAGCGATTGTTTTTCTCATAAAAAAAACACCCTACTCAGCCTGTGTCTGTTTTACATTAAATATTGAAGCCGTGGGCCCGGCCCGTTTTCCCAACTTAGAAATGAGCAAAGACCCGACCCGGGCTGGGCCCGTGCAGACCTCTAAGCTTACTCTATGCTTTGCATAGATTAAATTGTTTTAGTGATTACAGAAATTATTTGATGAAAATTAATAGATTATATACATTAATGACAATCATGAAATGCCTAATTGTTGAATTCTTTACTAAGAAGTTTTTCCAACAGTTGAATAATATTCAATAATGAATAAGTTCCTAATTAAAAGATGTCCCCTGAAACAGTCCCCTCTGCAACATGGTGTTAAATTTTATTTTTTGGGGGAATGAATTTCTTTTTAATTCAGTGTAATATTTTACTGAAACGAAGTAAAATAGTAACATTTTATTTCAAAAAATATTTTATTGCTATACCTTATGTAGAGGAACAATAATGTACTCAAATGAAAATTTAAAAACTAATATTTTCCCTCTGCAACATTAAAAAAATGGACTTACACTTTGTTTCCTGTCTAAATTTTGATGTATGAAAGTTTTTATCATTTCACATGCACTCATAAAAATTCAAACTTGGAGAAAAAATAATAATTTTTATTCAGTTGAAATAAACAATGAAATGTCCCCTCCGTAACAAAATGGTTTATTGTGGTTTGGTCCTTATATGCATCTTGTATTGTAATAAATAATGTTTTACAGAATAATATAAAAAAAAAAAACTTTTTCTTTATGACAGACAAACACTAATACACAACACCTTGCTCAGGGGTTACTAGCAGAATATCCTACCGATAAATGAAAAAAAAGAAGTTGATTTACATCCCTGCAAGTAACAGTGGGTGACATCAGGATCAAAGTAAAGACCTTGAAGTTGCAACGAGCTGGGCATATTACTAGAATTGACCGCCACTGGGCAACTCAAACACTAGACTGATACCAATGCACAAGAAAAGACCCAGAAGAAGACCATGTGGGAGATGGATAAAATTCAAAAGCATACCGGAGTGACACGCAAGAGAATTGCTTAAGACAGAGTCATGGAAGAGATTTAGGGAGACCTTTTCATCCAGCAGAGAGCGAACTGATTACGGTTGATGATCAATAAGTAAAGGATGGTTTTTGTTTGTTTGGGGGTTTAACGAGCACCGTGAACAGCTCTATGGGCTATAAGCAGTTGTCCATCTCCAATTTGAGACCACTGTTCCAGGTAAGGGAGAGAGCCAGTGCCATAGGACAAACACACCATCAATGCCTCAAACCAGGGCTTGCTTGGAAAAACAGTCAGAAGTTAGCACTTACACCACTCTGCCACTGTGATGACAAAGCAAAGGAAATGCATATCAGCTTGTCTACTTGCACCAAAAGTTTTCCTAACTAAATCCCTCTTAGCAGAATCGTGGCGACGGGTGACGTACGTCGCAGATTTATTTTGGTCCTGCAGACAAAAACGATATCCCCAGAACCCTATTAAAACCATCTTGCAGACTCCCTATCATAGATGCCAGTTTTTTACCTTCCAAAATTTTCGAAAACGAAAGTTAGGTTAGGTGTAGAGAGGATTTCCTTCATAACCGCAAATTTCTCTCTCTCTCTCTCTCTCTCTCTCTCTCTCTTGCGAAGGACAACATAGGTCACAGAATTATTTTGTACTCGTCCCCGTAGCAGAATCGCGGCGACGGCTGACATACATATTAGATTTCTTTTGTACTCGTCCTCGTAGAATAATCACGGCGAGGGCCGACGTATATCGCAGATTTATTTTGCACTCATCCCCTAAGAAGAATTGCGGCAACAGAGATCGCAGATTTATTTTGTGCTCGTCCTCGTAGAAGAATCGCAGCGACGTACATTGCAGATTTATTTTGTTCTCATCCCTGTAGAAGAATCCCAACGATGGGCGATGTACATTGCAGGTTTATTTTGTATTCGTTTCCGTAGCAGAATCGCAGTGACAGTCGACGTACATCGCAGATTTATTTTGTTCCTGCAGACAGAAAAAACGATATCCCCAGAACTCTATTAAACCACCTTGCAGACTCCCACGTTTTCCGCCTTTCAAAATTTTTGAAAACAGAAGTTAGGCGGAGTGAGGATTTCTCGCGTAATCGTAATTTCTTTTTCTTTGACGTTCCCTCGATGCTTGAAGAGGGAATTATCCGATATTGTTATTAAATATTATTTTATTGCATACATTTCTGTGGTTTATTTTGAAAATGGAGGCCAACAATTTCCAAAAATGTAAGTTTGACGGAACTCAGCAATCTTGAATTCTTTTTCTTGCGATATTCCCTATTGCAAGAAAAAGAATTCAAGATATTCCCTCTGCCCTATATGGTCATTAAATATCATTTTATTAGATAAATGTTTGTATTTAAAATTGAAAATGGAGAAAAAAATTCTGAAAACCAAAGTTGTATGGAGCAAAAATTTCTTCCTCTAATAATAGAAAATAGAGGAACATTTTCTGATAGGCAAAGTTGTACAGAGCAAAAATTTGTCCCTCTAATAACCCTCCACCCCCTGTGCTTCTGTATTACTGTTTAATCATTATTTAATTACATAAATGTTTGCACTTGACATGGGAAATGAAGAAAAATGTTCCGAAAACAGAAGTAGAACAGAGCGAAGATTTTTTCTCTTATGACAATTTTTTTCCTAGTGATGCCTCTGCACTTTATTGTTGTTAAACATAATTTTATTCCCTAAATCTTTGTGTTTCAGCTTGAAAATATTGGTAAAATTCCAGATACAGAAGACCAGAATGTTCTTGATTGTAATTAATGTTTCAATTGCTGTAGCACTTAGGTTAGACATTTTTTTAGGTAGAAAAATGTCTGCACAAGTTTTATTGTTTTTCACATTTAGTAGTTATCTTGCACAGTGACCACCCGCAGATTATTTTGTGGCACAATGATATCTGTCGCAGACTGACCAGGAACTTCACGCTATTGGGACTAAATTTAATTCTAAGGAATACTTGCAACCATAATATCCTACTACTATGAATGAACAATTTTTATATGGTACTTGTGAAGCTATTAATTATACATACATACTAGTACATACATATCACTAAGCTCTTCTCTGAGTTTCAGAGGTTAGCTCCAAAAAGAAATACAAACTACCCAATATTTTTACTTACTGTTGTCATATCAAACTTCTCCTTTTACAGCGATCTTGACATACAACTCGGGCTTCACTGATATCCATTACACGCCGTACACAAGATGTTCTATATACTTCATACTCATAATTTCTTTCTCATGCAGACACTCCTGAATCTTATCCTCCCATGACTTCCTTGGCCTTCCTCTGCCTTTCCTTCCTGCCACTTGTGCTAAAAAGATTCTTAGTAAGCATCTCATCACTCATTCTTTCAACATGGCCAAACCACTGATGCATATTGGTCTCCACCTTGCTAACAACATTTTGCTTCACATTACACAACTGCAAAACATCTTCATTCCTCACACAATCAGAACATGTCTTGCCACCCCCCACCCCCATAAGTAACACATTTCTCCAGCACACAAACAACTTCTTGTTTCTTCTGTAGTACCCAGGTTTCACTGCCATACATCAGAGTAGGAGCAATTACACTTTCATACACAGCCATGAGGGACTCTCTTGAGAACCCATCATTCCTGTGAAAACCTCCCAGAGCAGCTACGATTTTCAATGAAGAATTCACTAGCCTACTAATTTCGCCATCCAATTTGTTCTCTCTGTCAAACATGCTTCCTAAATACCCAAACTCACTCACCTGGTCAATCACAGTGCCACTTACATTACATTACATTTAGTGCTACCAGTTCCTCTCTCAAAGACCATAACTTTGGTTTTTCCCTTATACTCAGTTTATACTCAGTTTGAATTTCATGCAAACTTCGTACATCCGAGACAACATACTCTGCAACTCACTTTTGCTCTCTGCCAACAGGACAGTGTCATCAGCATACAGCAATCTGTACACACGGATATCACCAAGACATAAACCACTATTATCTATTTTGGCATCACTCATGCGCACATCCATAAATATATTAAACAGCCATGGTGACATTACACAAATTTGTCTGACTCCTGCAACAATAGAAAACCATTTTGATAAAATATTATTCACTCGTACACAAGCTCTACTAACCAGCATACATGACTTTTACACTATTAAGTAGATTCCCAGTAACACCATATTCATTCAATACCTTCCACAAAAGTGTCCTATTCACTCGGTCGTAAGCTTTCTCTAAATCTATGAAGGCAACAAAAACTTTCTTACCAACAGCCAGATACTTTTCAATCATCATGCGTAATGTAAAAATTTGGTTAGTGCAGCCTTCATCAGGCATAAAACCACTCTGAACATCCCCCATTTTCTCTGATGTAAGACCCCGTACTTTTTCAATAACAACCTTACCAAACACTTTCCCTGGCTCACTTAGTAGGCTAATACCACAATAGTTCTTGCATTCAGTCTGATCACCTTTTTCCTTATACAAGGGAACAATGATAGCATCCTTCCAATCCCGAGGGACCATTCCTAACTCCCAGAACAACTGGCAAATTTCAGTTAACCAGTCAATTACAGAGTCACCTACCATATTTCCACATCTCGGCAGTTATGCCATCAACTCCCGAAGCCTTGCCATTCTGAAGAGATTTTAGAGCTTCACACACTTCTCTAGATATCCCTCCTGTGCTTCCATTCCTCACTGTGACATCATCTGCATCTGTCTCAATCATTATGCACAAGCTATAATTAACAGGCTTGACAATGCTTTAAATTCAGTTTTGAAAATCTAAATCTTTGAAAACTGTTGGATAGCTAATTGTGTGCCATTTACATTGCAATGACTTTTCCATAGTTATTTAATTGTAATGTACTGGACATTAGGGACATATGCATATTCCAATGAGTATGTAAATTCATTTACTATCTGGGTAGCAATTAGCATGTCTGACAGAAAATGGTTACATATGTTGTGTAAATATAGTGTTCCAGTTTGTGCCTGTAATACAAATTTAGGCTGTCTTTTAAATATAAAAACTCTTTTCATTGAAAAAAACTTATGTCATTTGTTCCTGCAGTTTAAAAAAAATCTTAGTTAATAATGGATGCTGTGTTTCTTTTCCCTCATACAAGATCTATATATTTTCCTTGACCTGAAAAAAAAGACCTAAGTTTAAAGTTCTGCGCAGCAGACAAATTGGGACAAATCATTGTTTTTGATACAGCAGAATATAAACTAAAAATACAAGCTGCAATTACAGAACTAAATTGTGAGACAATGATAAAGTTCCACAGATAAATTGTTGACATTCCCAGCACAGGAGAAGAAAAAACAAAACAAAAAAACATGGTATTTTACTAGACAATATAAGAAAAGTCTACACACCTATGGGAGCCACAATACCAAAAATTATTAGCAAAATTAAAACACACAAGGATGGAAACTATGAGAATAATAGTGATCAAAACTAAATCATCACCAATAAATCTAGGAAAACATTATCTATAGGTTCTTGGCACCAATGTTTGTGGAAAATAAATACACTGAAGTGCCAAAAACAAAACAAAACTGGGATGCCTCTCTAATACCACGTTGGTCTTCCTGGCGATGAGATAATGGCAGCAACATGACACGTCATGGACTTGAGACTCCACAAGCTTTCTGTAGTACTGTGGAGACAGTGCACACCATGCTTTCTGAAGAGCATCCCAGAATCACGTAATATTCACCATTGGAGGATTCCTGGCATTGATGGCAAGTTGAACAGCTGAACAGCATCCCAAACGTGTTCGACAGTGTTTAAATCTGGAGAACGAGGGGGCCAAGTCAGGACACCAAACCATGGAATGTTCCTCCATCTATAATTGGATGACTGTAGACATGTGCAGTAGTGCATTGATTCCCAAGGATGGTTACATAGCCTCTACCGGTCAGATCGGTCTGCAGATGTATGAAGAGTCCTAATGTGTGCCAGCTGAAAACACCATACTGTAACAGAACCACTGCCATCCTGCACTGTCCCTAGTAGGCACGCAGGATCCATTGCCTCATGGGGTTGTCATCACACCTGGAGTCTGCCATCTGCCCGAAACAGTTGGTGCCACGATTCGTTGGATCAGACTACATGTTTCCAGTCATCTTGAGTCAAATAGCGGTATTCCCGAGTCCAGGCAAGGTGCACAGCCTTGTGTCGTCGGCTTTAGAACCTCATAAAATACAGGGGATGTTTCAATATCTGAACGCTGATGCTGCTACTGGCCCCAGCACTAAATTGCGTTGTGATTTGTGGGGATGTTTCACGCCGGGTGAATGTTACGATGTGTGCTAGACACCGCTGTCCACCACAATCGCCCAGGGATTTTCTAGAGGCACAACCAGTCTCACACTCCAGCAGAATAGCAAGAAGCCCTTTAAGATTTTTATAATTTTAGGGCATTTTATTTCCATTTCAGATTTTTAAATCAGTGTAAGTCACAGAACAGTTCTTTTCTAAGTAAAAGTTTTTCATTCATTGCTGCTGCACAGCCAAAATGTGCAGAAAAGCTGCAAAAAGAGGAATATATCAAGTAACTAATAAATGCTGTATTAATAATGTGTTGTTTTTGTGTTCTGCAATATAGTAACAGGACCAGTTTTTTTCACTTCGTATATTTTTCTCTACTTTAAAAAGATTTTCTGATGTGATATACTAAATAATGTGAAAAGAGTACCACTGGGGATCTTTATCTTGGCATATTTCAACTAGTACTAGTGAATTTGGTCATCTGTGGATGTGGTAGATATCATCAGGGAGCATTTGATGTCACATTATCTGGAGGACCACTCATGACCGAGTACACAACCAGCGCAGCCAACTGGTTTGGGAAACTCAAGCAGGGTTCCCACTCAGTTAGTGAAATCAAATTCCCTGACTTTCCCAGGTTTTCCAGGTGGTTTTGAGTAAAATTCCAGAAGTTTGCAACAGCGTTTTGAAAATATGCTTAACAACATATGAGAAAAAAAATACTGGTTAATTAGATACTTCCCCAGATTTGCATGCAAGATATTAAAATATTGTTTTAGTTAGGTGAGCAGAAACTTGTGAATAAGCAATTCCATAACATGATACTGAACTAGCTTTAACTCTTGTAATGCAGTGTTTTGACATGCAAGACAGTGATAGAGGCTTTGGTTTGATAACGAAGTATCTGACATGGGGTTCTGAGACTGCAATAAAAAATGTTGAAAATATGTTTTTGCGGATTTTTTTGCAAAACTGACTGATCCTTTAATCAACTCCATAAATCACTAACAGGAATGGGACCTTTAAATTTCAAGCGAATCAGATAAAAGCTTAAAAAAAATTATTTTAAGCTCGTCATCCTGCAGCAAGTTTCTCGCGGAGAGTAAATTCATAACTTTATTATGCGGTTATAATAAATATCAAAATAAAATTTTTTTGAAAAGGAATAGATGTAGTCATTGAAATATTTAGCACGCAAACTTAAAAGTCAAACATTGAAGCGAAATCTTTTCTTGCAGAGAAAAGAGGGGAAAAAAACAGAATATGAACACTTCATCTTCTTTCTAAGTAGCAGTAAAAAAAAAAGAATGAAAAGCATTCTTCAACATATTCAGTGAAACATAAAAATTTACTCCAAAAAGAGTCTCAGAACATTAAAGAAGGCAATAACTCAGTTGGCTCCTGTTGGCACACGCAGTCATTGCGACCGCTCAAAGCCCGTTTAGTGACCCTTCACCAGTAAGCTCTCCCAGCCTAAAACGCACTGAGGCATGGCAAAGCTCACCAGAAACCCTCAGTAAGAGCGCTACATTAAAGATTTATCCCATTAAAATTTTTAAAGGGCAATTATAAAAGTTCTTTACCAATTCACACGAAATTTTAGAGGTCAGCTTCTGTTAACCAATTATGGTGTATGTAAAAATTTCAGTCAGTTTTATGAAGAATAGAAAAAGTTAGTTTTCACCATTTTTATCCCCAGTCTGGCAGTCAAACAAAGGCATGAAGGGGGCAGGAAGTGCTTTGGTCACTCCATCGTACTCCTCCACAGGCTCCACTCTCACTCCAACACTATGCACCCTTTTCATTTCCTAGTAGCCACCGTAGGGGTTTTCTCCCCACGTGGCTGCAATGAATTCCTTTTCTAGTGCTCAATGACTGAGAACTCTGCCAAATACGTTAGTTTCACCCCCCCCCCTTCCCTTTTAACCTACAGTTCGGTCCTTGGGAGTGAACTAAACGAAATGTTAAATACGGAGAAAGATCAAACACAGAGGAAAAAGTATTTTATTTTAGAAACTCCCCAAATTCTCTGACTTACGAAATAAAATTTCAAAATTCCCTGATTTTTTTACGAAAATTCATGTTTTCTCTGACTAAAAGCCAATATTTTTCCCCCTGACAATTCCCTGATTTCCAGGTTCTCCAGGTAGCATGGGAACCCTGTCAGGTGCTGAATTATCACTTTAATATATTTTGGCCCTTAAAACCTGGATAAATACTAAATGTGATACTCTTAACATATACATAATAGTCTCAAGTAACATATATAAAAATACTACGTCACTGACCACAGGGACCAATGAGAACAGATTTAGCAAACAACACCCAAATGAAGAGAGCACAAAGGACCCCAACATCCTGTACAGCTGCAATGCTATTTTACCTTCAGATCAAAATGCATCCAGGAAATATATCAGCATCTCATTATTGAAAACTGCTGCATGCTACTATCACATTTCTGACTTTTTTCAAAGTTTCTACTTTGTCCTTTGTCTTAACAAAACAACAACAAAAAACCCCTAACATAGGTTTAGTCTCCACTGCATCCAAACCTATGGTCAGGCTGTATCAGGGTAATGCTGTAACTCTCATGGTCTGCTGACATTTATGTAGAATACTGCTCAAGTTATGTATTGAAAGGAGGGAACAAGCAGAGTACCTTGACAGGACAGAGGACAGAAAAGGGGATGAAAAATTACAGTTGAAGAAGTATACACTGAAGTGTTAAGGAAGGAAATTGTAAGCTCCTATGGAAGGGCATTGACCAGTGATCTTAAGTGCTCTATCAACCCATAATACATTATTATATGCCAAACTTCATTACAAATGATCTATGTAAGCAGTAATGATTTTGTTAATCATAAAAATCTAATTTATGAAGAATTTTAAATAATTTATAATGAATTTCATACAGGGTCTATTCTAATATAAGGTTATTTAACATGGAGTAACTGCTTCTGTGTTTTGCTAGTTTTTGTGCTATATATTACAACAAACTTAAATACAGGGTGATTCAAAAGAATGACAAACTTAAGGAGCATATAGAAGGGTCAGAATATAGCAACTTTCTAATTGTAACCTGTGCTCTCCAAAGTAATCCTGAGTCAGTAAAAGCCTTTGAATGTAAGGAACTACACCAATGAAATAATCTGAATTTGCGTAAAATTTAATAAGTAAACAAATATTACACGAACTTATTAAATGGATTACAAAAAGTGTTTGAATTGGCAACCACCACATGCGATGCAGACATTGCCTCATTGAAGGAAATTCTGGTGCGCTCTCTCAAATACCCCAGACATCTTCAGGACCATGTCCCATGCTGCAAGATTCTAGCTAAAAAGTGTTTCTGGGCTGTCCACTGGTGTCTAATAAATGAGGCTTCTCATATGGCCCCCAAAGGAAGTAAACATGAGGCATCAAGCCATGGGAGTTGGATGGACATGCAACTGGACCTCCTCTTCTGATCCAACACATGGGATATGTGCAATTCACAAAATCCAGCACATTGTGAGTAAAGTGTGCTGGTGCTCTATCATGTTGCATCCATATTTGCCGATGCACGATAAGCGGCATGTCTTTTAATAGCTCGGGAAAAGTTTCTTCTAAAAAGATTCTGCAAATTTGCCCATTCAAACATGGCAGCAGGAGGTAAGACCCAATCAAAGTTATCACTGATAATACCTGCCCATATGTTCACTGCAAACCTCTCTAGGTGGTGGTGTATGAATGTGGCATTAGGATTTGTTTCGCCCAAACATGGCTTTATGGCAACTGAAGAAGCCATTGCAGGTGAATGATTCCTCATCTGTGAACAAAACAAAATTGCCCTTAGCATGGAAAATCCTCCACAGACAATCCATGCACTTTCTGTGGGGGATAGGGGTGCAGCTAGTTAACATGCAAGACTTACCACACAGTACTTTGTTACATTCCCACGTGATGAGTGATGGCGCATGTGCTGATACATGGCTGTTCTTTCACAAACGAAAGTACATTATTTTTTATGGTGACTGTTCAGATCTGTTGTGGATGAGCTACATGATGTGCTGTACGGAGGGAATCCATTTCCGAATTGCCAGTGAATGTTTTGGAGCGTCGCATGTACTGGGTGGGTTGTGTTCGGATATTGTTCTTGGTACAGGCGTTCAAGTTTTGCATTTCCAGCAGCAGCAGCACTGTAGATGAAATGCATGTCCCGGAGTTCTGCATAAGTGTATCATTCCATATAACAGATAGCAAGAGATTATGAAAGCACCAAGACAACAGGCACCTTCAACTCAACAACACAAATAACCCACAGGCTTCTGTGCTCATGAATAACACTTGTAACCCAATGCCTCTTTACACAGTACGATTACACTCACAATGTAGTTCCTTACATTCAAAGTGCTTGTACTGACTCAATTACTTTGGAGAACATGGGTTGCTATATTCCGACCCCTCTATACACCCCTTCAGTTTGTCAGTAATCTTTTGGAACACCCTGTATGTATTGTACAGGGCTGAGCACAACCACATAGCTCCAAAATAGTTGAAAAAGTGACAATTTTTTTGAAAAAAGTAACGAAGAAGTGACAAAAATTTCACAAAATATAGCCAAAAAAGTAACTCACCCCCACAATAATAATTGCTTACCTATCAAGCAGATGTCATTATGGGTAACAGTCACCTTGGAATAGTTAATATGCAATTTTACGGTTCCCTTTTTATTTTCACATTCTGAAAAGAAAAATGCCCCCCCCCAACGTATCATTTCCTGTTCTCATAAGGTGGTGCATGGTGAACAATTTCAATTTTTTTTAAGACCACGGGTGGAAAGTGGAGCATTATCCAGCATATTATTTTTTTCTTGACTGAGAACAGGCAACCTGCAAAGATTACGCAAAAGAAAATCTGATAATTTAGACCTGATCTATATTATTTATATTAATGAAGTGGAAAATTTGACATCCTGTACTGTTGTGAAATACAATTTTTATAAAGTTCAATTTTTCCCCTTTTTGGCCAAAAAGTCATTTATAAAAGATTTCCTTTTTCAACATGACGTTGAAGCATATCAACTGCGCTTTTGTGTTCAAGTTCTTCACTTCTGACAGATTTCACTCCTTCTAGCATTGCCTGTGCTAGACGTACCTCATCCATACTGTTACTTCTCAAAGCATTTTTAAGCCTTGCATTTGCTTCATGAAATAGGCTTCACTGACATTCATTACACGCTGTACACAAGATGTTCTATACTTCATACTCATAATTAGTTTCTCAAAAAGACACTCCTGAATCTGAACCTCCCATGACTTCCTTGGCCTTCCTCTGCCTTTCCTTCCTGCCACTTGGGCTAAAAAGATTTTCTTAGTAAGCATCTCATCACTCATTCTTTCAACATGGCCAAACCACCACGCATATTAGTCTCCACCTTGCTAACAACATTTTGCTTCACATTACACAACTGCAACACATCTTCATTCCTCATACAATCAGAACGTGTCTTGCCAAAAAAAATAAAAAATAAAAAAACCCCCGTAAGTAACGCATTTCTCCAGCACACAAATGACCCCCATGTTCCTTCTGCAGTAACCAATTTTCACTGCCATACATCAGAGTAGGAACAATTACACACTCATACACAGCCATGCAGGACTCTCTTGAGAACCCATCATTCCTGTGAAAACCTCCCAGAGCAGCCATGACTTTCAATGAAGAATTCACTCACCTACTAATTTCACCATACAATTTTATCTGTGTCAAATATGCTTCCTAAATACACAAACTCACTCATTTGGTCAATCACTGTGCCATTTACACTTACATTACATTCAGTACTACCAGTTCCTCACTCAAAAACCATAACTTTGGTTTTTCTCTTATTTATACTGAGTTTGAATTGCATGCAAACTTCGTACATCCGAGACAACATACTCTGCAACTCACTTTTGCTCTCTGCCAACAGGACAGTGTCATCAGCAAACAGCATTCTGCACGCACTGATATCACCAAGACATAAACCACTATTATCTATTTTGGCATCACGCATCCATAAATATATTAAACAGCCTTGGAGACATTACACTACCTTGCTTGACTTCTGCACCAATAGAAAACCATTTTGATAAAACACCATTCACTCATACACAGGCTCTACTGCCAGCATACATTGCTTTTACACTATTAAGTAGATTCAGAGTAACACCCTATTCATTCAATACCTTCCACAAAAGTGTCCTATTTCCTGGTCGCAAGCTTTCTCTAAATCTATGAAGGCAGCAAAAACTTTCTTATCAACAGCCAGATACTTTTCAATCATCATGCATAATGCAAAGGTTTGGTTAGTGCAGCCTTTACCAGGCATAAAACCACTCTGAACATCCCACATTTTCTCTAATATAAGACCCCGTACTTTTTCAATAACGATCTTACCAAACACTTTCCCTGGCACACTTAATAGGCTAATACCACGATAGTTCTTGCAGTCAGTCTGATCACCTTTTCCCTTATACAAGGGAGCAATGATGGCATTCTTCCAATCCCGAGGGACCATTCCTAACTTCCAGCACAACTGGCAAATTTCAGTTAACCAATCAATTACAGAGTCACCACCATATTTCCACATCTCGGCAGTTATGCCATCAACTCCCGGAGCCTTACAATTCTGAAGAGATTTTAGAGATTTACACACCTCTTCTCTTGAGATAATTCCTGTGCTTTCATCCCTCATTGTGACATCATTTGCGTCTGTCTCAGAATGATCTTTGCTTTCCTGATCTAATAACTTATAGAAGTATTCATCCCATCTTTCACTTAACTCATTGGGGCTACCACACCATTTCCCAGATCCCATTCTTTACACAGCTTACAACTTTGTTTCCCCTACTTTTCTTGATTCTAATGTATTTCCAGAAAGTCTTTATTTTTCCAAAAAGCCAATTCATGCCTTTCCACCTTCTCCTCCTTATCTTTTGGCTTACTCTGGCGAACCAGTTTAGCGGCTTCACGCTTCTTACAGCGATATTCATCCACAGAAACTCTACCTTGCAACATCCCCAAATAGGCTTCCTTCTTTCTTTTTACTGCCTCTTCAATCTCACCATTCCACCAAGCATCACCAATATTGTTACCCACTATTGTAGTGCCACAGACCTCTTCAGCAGCAGTGACTACACAGTTCTTAAATCATTCCCACTTCTTTTCTACATCCCTCTCACAAGACTTCAGCTCCTCCCGTTGTTCTCCGAGTACGTCAGAATAACACTGATGATTTTCAGGGAGCCTTTCAACCTTTATTCTTTCCATCCTGGGTCTCTTCTTATTCCCATTCCTCCAACCAACATTCAGTTTCACTCGTGACACTACCAAGTAATGATAAGAGCCAACATCTACACCTATTATCACACGAGTGTGAACAACTAAGTGTTTCAGACGCTGATCACAGACAACAAAATCTATCACACTCTTTTGACCAAGAGTACGATTTTCCCAAGTATATGTGTGGATATACTTGTGGTTGAAAAATGTATTAGATACATACAAACCATTCTCAATGCACAGTTCAATTAATCTTTCACCATTATCATTCACACAAGGATCATGAAACTTACCCAGAACATTGTCAGAAATTGCATTCTGCACACCTACTCTAGCATTGAAATCCCCTGCTATTATAAACTTTCTCTTTAGCACCAAACTGGCTCAAAACAGCATTTAACTGCTCATTCTAGAAATCTTCCTTCCTATCAGAGGGTTCAGAGTCACCAGGAGCATACACTACAACAATTACCATTCTCTTAAATTTCACTTCAAACGAATCCAAAGAATTGTTTCCCTTATGCAACTATAGTGAATCAAGTTGTTCTTCACTTTTCACTTAAAATCATACCTACACCAGCCTGTCCTCTCACATTATCCAATACTCCAGACCACACACTCACCATTCCATTCACTTCTTCTATACCAATTTCCTTCCTTTTGGTTTCACTTACACACAGCACATCCAATTTATACTTAATCATCTCTGCCATTTATACCTGTAAACACACCCTGGAAACATGGCCGCAAAGGTTTTTGCAATACCGTCACATGAAGTAGATGACAAATTGCACCACACTGTTTTAATTGCCCATATGAGTTCTGCAGTTCTTGCCATATCCTTTGCCATGCACATTTGCAAGGTACGAGTAGCATTTGATGAAGATGACTGTGAAGCAGCACCATATACACACATGCACCTTTAGATTCTGTGCCATGTTTTAGATTACCTGCAAGCAACTGCAGTTGGCCTGGATGCAACCTCAAGTGAATATTTTCCTTGGGTTTGCTAGAATTGTAATGCTGGGTTACTGCTTGGAAACATTTTCCTACATTCACAGTACAAGAGCATACATTACAGAACAGTTCTGAATCACTCTGCTTTTTTGCCCATGTAAAAATTTTATATTCTGAAGAATCAGTCTTTAGCAGCCAACTTTCTTTGAAATGGCATTTTTCCCATGATGAAGCAAAATATCCTCTTCCTGGTATGAAACCTCAAATCTGGAAACTGGCTTTCTGGCAGGACATTTCAGAAGATCATCTAAAAAAAGTAAAAACTGTGTTAGAAAAAATAAAAACAAAAAGTAAAAGTAGCAAGTTTTCAGCAATCTTTTCTGAACTGTTTTGAATAATTACAAGAACATCAGAATAAAAAAAATGAAATAATAAGAAGCACAACTGAATTTTACTACAGTTTTATTTAGCACAGTGTAACCATATTTCACAAAGCAAATTTCATACAATCAACCACGCACCCTGTTGATATTTGTAACATCAATTTATATTTCCGTGAGCTAACAAAATTTTAAATGATGATAAAACAGAAATGCAAGTCCGTAAATTCCAGAAGAAAGGAATTTCTGTAATGAAGAGATTTTTTTATTTTTGCTGATAATATATATTTCAGCAGTTTTGAATTTCATATCTCACATCGATCACTATTTAATGGGAAACACCTGGCCATTCAAAAACATTGCTATAAGATACTTTCAGAAATTTAAAACACTTCCCTTCAGATAGGTTTTGAATGCTCAGGTGTTTATTGACTTTGTAAAACTGGAGGAAAATTTCTCAAAAGAAAAAAAAAAGAACTAATTCTCTGCAACTTCAACTTTGTGATTACTGTCAGCAATTTTTTAAAACTATTTTCTGCAAATCAGTGTTAAAGTGAGACCAGAAAAGCATGCATGCATTAAATAACTAAGTGGTAGGGTTGTAGAACGAAGTTTTTTTTTTTTTTTTTTTTTTTTTGAGGGGTGGGGATTGTGTTTTTCAAAAATTTCACATTAAGCCATTTGTTTTTGAAATGTGAAAAAATACCAGACATTCATTAACCCCCCTAATTTTAATGCATCAGACAGCAGAGATACCAACCTTCTGAAGTGCCTATCAGTCATCGCCATACAAAGCTTCATCATTCATGCGTAGAAATGGTATTTTGTGATAAATTTATTACAAGTGATGAGAGAACTTTAAAAAAACAAACAACGGGATCATGATTACGCAGTTTTCAAAACCATCCTCCAAGTTAGTCAAATAATGCTATTGGGACTTGTTTTCGATGTTCAAAAGTTTGATTACGCTTTGTATATTTTAATTTTCATTACATTATTTTCATTCACCAATTATGATTAGCTAATCACTGAAGTTTGCTTCTCTTCTTTGCTGAATGAGTCCCCTCCCCCTAGTCCATAAAATTTGAACTATGCGAATAATCAGTTGGTAAAATAACGAAAAACGGAAAGATCTGTTAACAAATTCGATCTATTCAATAAATTTTTCTACCATTTCGTTGATATTTATTTCCATCAATGAATGTATGGCAAAATCCACCAGAAAATATTGAGCTTCCGTTGAACGTATTACACAGCGCGATAGTAGTAATTTCGTAACACTAGGAATTCGGCTGGCAGAAATTTAAAACTGGCTAAAAGGAGGGGGGAAAAATGATTATTCGCAGATCCCAATCGGAACGCAACTTTGCGATAAAAAGAGCAGCCGAGGAGCACGTCGTGTTCGAGAACTTAATCGTCCACAACGTTTTTACCGTCGAGGATAGGTGGTCTTTTGAGCGCCGTGTCAAATCTTTTCTTATTTAGTTTTACAATTTTTCCATAAATTCATATTATTTTAACAAAAAAAAAAAAAATATACAAAATTGAGATCTGTAATTCTTTCAACCTGTCCGTAATCAGACAGCCAAATCCATAATAATTATGAAAAATCTGTAATGGCTGTTACCTTTGGGACAGTAATCAGCGTTAACTGCTGACAGTGTAAATAACCTAATTTCTCTTCGATATTTAACGAAAAATAAAGTTAGTTCTTGATAGAAAAGGCCAAGCTGCAAGTATCAAAATCCCCAAGTTTCCAAATTAGAAGGGCCCAAAAGCAAAAAAAGATACATATCTCGATGTATGGCAAAATTAGAAAAATATTAATACGTAAAAAATGACTCAAAAACCAATAGCAATCTCGAACATACATGGCCTCCAGCCATTTAACAAAAATGCCACCGAATAAACCAACTAGGAACGATACATAGTTCACAGTATCTTACCAAAATGTAACAATTAATTGCTTTATTTAAAGAAAAACAACGTGCTTCTTGAAATCCAATAATCTGACATTCAAATTTTTGCATGATTGCATGATTACAATACTTCCTCATACTAACGTATGAGAAAGTAAAAATATAATCCAAATATATAAGCATGTCAGGAAATGAGATATTTATAAACCGTTAAACTCAATATAAATAAATGCAAATTCATAAAATAGCTAACATTCAATAGCAATAAATGATTTATAAAATATAAATACATACCTCACCGAAAGTTGAACATGTGGTAACAATTCATCACCTGGAAAGCAGTAGCACAAAAAGTTGTATGTCAACCATGTGACTGACGAAGTTCAGAATTCATTTATTTGTTTTCCATGGAATGTTGAAGTATGCGAGAGAAACACGAACCACACGAAAAAATATAATAACTTTACCAACAGTCATAACATAATGAACACACAAAACAGACATGTGTACAGTTGCAGAGGAGAATGTGACCTAACAGACATTTTTTTTTCTAAACACACAGCTTGCAGTGAGCTTTTGCATTCTAGGCAACAAGGAGTACTTGGCTTTTCGCCAAAAGAGCATGCTTGCTCTCCAAGCCCACAAATGATCGTTGCAAACAACTGGGGTTGATCCCCCCCCCCATAATGTTCTTAATTTTTTTTTTCATGCTCCAAATTTACAAAAAGTGACCATTTTAGGTCAAAAAGTAACTTATAGAGACAGACATCGAAAAAAGTTGAAAAAGTAACCTGTGCGCAGCCCTGTATTATATCATCTGAAATCAAAACTAAGACATTCACATAATCTAAAATACTGCAAAAACCAAAAAAGTAACAACTGATGAGAGTTCTTGTTGCTAACATGCTTTAACAACTGTTGCTAGTTTTGGCAAAAACAAACAGTATTATTTGAAAATTCAATAAATCATATGCACTTTATATACAACTTTTCCCATTCCTTATCCATATCATAAATAAAATAATTTTCCAAACTTCAGTTGTAGTGAGGATGTTAATCCAGCTTAGCATCATTAGTTTTTTTTTTAATGTATGTTAATGCATAAGAATTTATGTATGCATTTCCTGGACATTAAAACAATGTCAGAATTTATATCTGAGAATAAAAAAGAACTACCCTTAATCCATCCAACTTCTGTCACAAGTGACATGCACATCACTGTAAATTTTACTCAGAACATACCACATTAAATCAGAGAAAATTAATCAGATGTTTTCCAAAAATACTTTGAAGAAATACTTTGTTTTATGTTTAATACATTACACATTGGACACACACACACAATAGCTGGCATTGAAGTGTGTTGATAACACACACAAGATCATTCAAATAACAAAAAAGAAATATCAGTATTAATTTTTCAAAGTTTTCTTTGATGTTTCTTATTTAAGGTACACATTATTTATGTGAGCATGGAATTGTCCCAAAATATAATCTATTAAACTGAAAACTGAAGAAGTTAAAGTTATACTTACTTTGTCAGGTCTCTTACTGGCATCAGCAATTTTTTGTATAGGCAGAGCTGATGTATTTGAAGCAAAAACACAACTTTCAGGTATGTGCTGTTCTACCTCTTTCAGAACCTTGTGCTTAACACCCAGATCTTCAAAGACTGCTTCAATAACTATGTCGACATCTTTAAGCCCATTATAATCTAAAGTAGTAACAAGCTTTGACATATAGTTGTTTCTTTCATGCCTATAAGAAGTAACAGGATAACTTTAACAAAGAATTTCCAACTAGCTACATTGTACACAAATCAAAAAGTGCAGTTTTAAAACTATCCAGCATTGCAAATACTTAAAACATAACCAATATTTTCAGGAGGATTATAACAGAACTGCATTGCCTCACAAACAATATTCAAAATTTATGAATCCCTACGAAGCCAGACATTGTCTGTTCTAATATAAGTAAACTGCTTTGTGCATGACTGGTAATATATATCATATCATCTGAGATCTCAACTAAGACATTCACATAATCTAAAATACTGCTAAAAGCAACATATGATGCCAGTTCTTGTTGCTAACATGCTTTAACAACTGTCGCTAATTTTTGTGCAAACACAAACAGTATGATTTGAGTATTCAATAAATCACATACACGGTATATACAACTTTTCCCATTCTTTTTCTCTCTTTATCATAAATAAAATAATTTTCCAAATGTCAGCTATAGTGAAGATGTTAATTATGCTTCCTACACACAAGTGAACTATAAGGATTTATGGCATACAAGATACATGGCAATACAGCACCAAATACAAGACTGGACCTATAAATTGTTCAGGTGATGGAAATATCATAACTGGTGCATTAAATAATCTCATGGATGGCCTCAAGTATAGGAACTCATTTTACTTTCACAGACACAAAGTCAAACAAAAAAAAAAAAAAAAAAAAAAACTAATGAATTTAAGACCAGCTGTTATGGGTATGCAATTACACACTGCTTAACATCTAAATTCGCCACCCAGAAAGAGGTGCCATATTGGCATGCAAATCATTCAACTGCATAGACAATTACATGATCTGTGGAAAAAGTAAGAGGGAAAACACAGATAATGGAACTTGTATCATCTGAAATGCTACAGGTGTTACCAAAGGATGTAATGGAATACTTAGGGGTGGATATAGCCTTTTGAAGGACTGCCAATGCCTTGCCAACCTTGTCATCAGTCCCATCAACAACTGGATGTGTTTCAGCAAGGTGAGATTATAGACATATGTGAAGCTGGGTGGTCAACATGCTGCATCACATACCAGGTGAACCAAGATGCTAGAACAGTAGGACATTGTTAGCAACAACTGTTGCAAGAAGGTAGGTACCAACAATCATAACAGATGGACAGGCACTGATAGGTGCACCTCAGCAATGAGTAGATCAGTGTATTTGTTGCCAAGCAGTCTAAGAGCCACTGGCAACTACAATGAGCATTCAGTGAGCTGTAGCTCCTACCAAGGACATCTCCATCATGGCCTGGAGGGTATTCAGGAGATCAACAGAGGAAGGCCAGCTTTACTAGTACCCACTCTGTCGACTGCCATTGACCCATAGTCACAGATGGGCTTAGCTGGACTGGTGTCGGAGTGGAGCCACCTGGTGACATAAATGGCACCTCCTGTTCAGTGATGAGTCCAGATTCTGCCTCAGAGCTAACAGTTGTCAAATACATGTTTGGAGATTATGTGGGCAAAGAGTAGATCCAGTGGTCATCTACAACAGCATTGCTTGCCCACATGCTATTCTTGTATGAGATGCCATTAGTTAGATAGCAGGTCACCTCTGAAGCACATTAGAACTGACAGCCCAGAAATATGTCAACAAAAACAAGCAACATCACTGTCTGTGGCCAATGATGATGCTATTTCTGACAGGAATCCTGCAGGCCATTTTCCAACATAATGCTCATTCACACAGTATAACAACATTCAGAACTTGTCTACAAAGAGTCCATATGCTATGATGGCCAGCAAGATCTCCAGAATTTTTACCTATCGAACATGCATGGGACTTTATTGCACGATGCTTGCAAGCAAGCCTCTCCTTAGCCAGCCAGAAATGCAGCTGAGTTACTGGACCAAGTGAATGTGGCGTGGGTTGCGATGTCTCAGGACACCATTAGACACTTAAATTTATCTCTGAATGCACAGTATGAAAATTATACATTCAGAGACACTATGCCATGCAGTATCTCTGACTTAATTAATATAGACAATTGATGTGTATTAGGAACATCAAATAGAAGTCATCGCTCTTTCCACGTTTAGAAGCGAGTCACTAAAAAATTATCATCGGTCGCCACCGGGAACCAAACCCAGGGCCTTCCAGTTACACGCCGGACATGCTACCACCGCACCACAGCGGCCTCGAATTCCTCTCGACTCGCATACGACTAACTGCTATGACTCACTTATAAACGTCGAAAGAGCGATGACTTTGGTGTTCCTAATCCACATCAATTGTCTATATTAATTATTCATTCGCCTCCTAGTTATTTGTTCAGTTGCTGCTTACCATCTTTGGTGAATCCCCTGCGTTGTGCGGGGCTCCAAGAAGCAACCTGCCAAGTGTCTTTACACTTAGTTGTACGCGAGTCTGGAGGAATTCGTGGCCGCTGTGGTGCAGTGGTAGCATGTCCGGTGCGTAACTGGAAGACCCTGTGTTCGATTCCCGGTAACGGCTGATGAGAATTTTTCCGTGACTCAGAGCGTTGACTTCTATTTGAAGCATCTCTGACTGCATTGTAAGCAATGGTAGCCACATCAGGAAAAAGATGTCACTCTTTCTGTATTTCAGTCAGTAAAGATAATGTATTACGTTGCAACTTAAATCATTTATGCACCTGGTATTCTATGTCTATGGTAATTTTCAGTTAACTCAAGTCTGTATGACAAATGAGGAATTTTTTATATAGAGATATACGAGGGTAAATCAAAAATTATCCGCACTTTTGTTTCTATGATACACTGGTGTACAAAAATTAAGGACGAAGAGGAGAAATTAGAATAACAGCGGAAGGAGCAGACAGAACGGACTAAAAGACCACTCAGGAGATAGACTAGGGTCCGGTACGGTAGGGCATGCCCACATATGCAGCATGACGTGGGGAGGGGGGGGGAGTATAAAGCACATGGGCGGTGTACGCTCAACAATTCGGTGAAAGCTATTGCACATCGGTTTGAACGACGTCGAGTTGCTGCCACCGTGTGATATGGCCAACAGACAATCCAGTAGACGACATCTGGATGACTTTACCCGAGGTTGCGTCATTGCGAACTTGGAAGAAGGTCGAAGTGTGACTAGTGTGGCAGAGGAGTTTGGGATCGCTCACAGCATCGTTTTACAAGCTTGGAGGTTTAAAACGACAGGAACAGCTGTCCAAGAGTTTAGCAGTGGTCGTCCACGAGCAACCATGGCGGCGGACGACCGGTATATTGTCCTACAGGTGAGAAGAAACAGACGGCAGACAGCGGGAGAAATTGCAAGGCGCATGCAATAGACAACTGGACGTCCGTTATCGCGTTTTACCGTGGCCAGGAGGCTGCACAAAGGTGGTCTATTTGCACGACCACCAGTATGGTGCGTACCATTAACACCTGCTCATCGGAGACGGCGGTTTCTGTGGTGCCAGGAACACAAGAGCTGGATACATCAGCAATGGGGTAGAGTTCTCTTTACGGATGAGAGTCGATTTAGTCTGACGAGCAATTCTGGAAGTATACACATCTGGAGAGAGCAGGGAACACGCAATCACACCTCCAACATCATCGAAAGGGACCGGTTTGGGGGTGGCAGCGTTATCGTTTGGGGCGGTATCATGCTTGCTAGACATACTGACCTCCACACCTTCCAAGGAGGTTCAGTCACTGGTGTCCGCTTTTGTACCAAGGTTCTCCTGCCTCACGTGCGTCTGTTTAGAGGTGCTGTGGGTCCTGAGTTCCTCTTCATGGACGACAACGCTACACCTCATCGTACAGTGGCTGTCGCAGAGCTGTTGGAGAGTGAAAGATATTCAACGCATGGAATGGCACGCAAGGTCCCCCGGACCTAAATCCAATCGAACACGTGTGGGACCTTTTCGGGAGACGCTTGGCAGCACGTCACCAGCAATGATTGATGCTACAAGAGCAATTGGTCGCGATGCCTCAACAGCTCCTTGACAACCTCGTCCTCAGCATGGACAGACGTTGTAAATCCCGCAACGCTGTCAGGGGAGATTATATCCCCAACTAAAGACTGGATTTTTCTTGGCAGCCGCCTGTCACATGGACGTTTCTGTCTTCTGTCCAATTGTGCTCGAAGCTACCTTTTCAATAAAGTGCCTTTGTATCCTTTGGATTCCTTGTTTGGACGGTTTTGCTCACTTGTCCCATATTCTTACATGTTGGGGATTTTATGGCATGATTTGAGTCGATGTGGAGTACTTCTGCATGACGCTACATTAAAAAAACCGTCCGGTCTTTAATTTTTGCACACCAGTGTATATCACAACAGCAGGGGTTGAGAAAGTACATTTTTCTACATAGTCTCCTTGCTTTTCGATGCACTTGTTCCAGCAGTCCACAAGCTTGTGTATTCCATTGGAGAAGAAGGTTTGTGGCTGGTCACACAGCCATTTATGCACCACGTCCTTCACTTTGTTGTCTGAAGCGAATAGATTACCTCGCAAAACATCTTTGAAGGGTCCAAAGAGGTGAAAGTCGGAAGGAGCGAGATCTGGACTGTATGGAGTGTGTTCCAGCACCTCGAAACCCAATTAGCCACGGGCTTAAACGGCGTGGGATGCCGAATAGGGGCGTGCGACAACAAGACTTGCTTTGACAATAAGACCTCAGCGTTTGGTGCGAATAGCTGGTTTCAGTTCCTTTGCCAGCATTTCACTGTAGTGTACACTGGTGACTGTAGACCCCTTGTCCAGGTAATGTTCCAGTATAGGTCCTATAGAGTCCCCAAAAAACGGTTAGCATCACTTTTCCTGCGGAAGGTTGCATCTTGAATTTCTTCTTCGCTGGCGATACTCAGGTGTTTCCACTTCAGACTCTGCCATTTGGATTCCGGCTCAAAGTGATGGATCCAGGTCTCATTTCCTGCGAAGATTCTCTCCGAAAAAGCTTCGCCATCATCATTGTAGTGGTGGAGTAAGTGTTGAGAGATCACCACACGTTTGCACTTATGCTTTTCGTTAAGCTGTCTTGGCACCCATCTTGCAGAGACTTTACGGAAACCAAGTTTCTTGTGGATGATTTCGTATGCAGAATCATAACTGATTTGCAGAGAACAGGCAACCTCATCGGTGGTCACTCGTCAGTTCACCAGAATCATCTGTCGAGCTTGTTGAATCTTCCCGTCAGTCATGGAAGTTGATAGGCATCCTGCACCCTCTTCATGATTCACGCTTGTCCGGCCATTTTTCAACTTTTCGATCCACTCATACACACTTCTGCGTGGTAGAGCGCTGTCCACATATTGTGCTGCAAGCCTGTGATTAATTTCAGCCCGTGACACACACTCAGACCAGAGGAATCTGATTACTGCTCTCTGTTCTTCCTTGGTGCACACTGCCAGCGGAGCGGCCATGTTTACTCTGTAAGAGAACAAAGAAAAATGTAGCAATTACGATCAAACTTCAGTAACATAACCACAAGAATACCACATTATAGCATGCACGCGCAGAAGGCAGTGCGTCCAACCTAAAAAAATTATGGCGCAAGTACGGATAATTTTTATTTACCCTCGTACATTAGGGACATGGGGCACCCAAAAAAGCAGCATTCAGCAAATCATTTATGCACCTGACATTCTATGTTTGTGGTAATTTTCAGTTAACTCAAGCCTGTATGACAAATGAGGAATTTTTTTATACAGATATACATACATTGGGGACATGGGGCACCCAAAAAAGCAGTGTTCTGCAAGTAATGAATGCCCTGTTATATTAAATGGAATTAAGCTAAAGTCACTACAGAAATATTGCAGTCAATGCTCAATATTTCTGTAGTGACATTTTTAATCCTATAAGCCATGTAAAATTTAATATTTGTGGTATTCATGAAAAGCATTCTGCTTCTGAAACTACTGAGTAATTGCCATCATATGGAGCATTTGAGAAACTGGAAACCTTTATCATTCAGAAAAAAATATTTGCACTTTCAAATGCGCAACTATACCACATGTAACAACTTGCAAGCTCACGAATTACTTGAAAATGAATTATCAACCCAAGTGCACTATCATATAAAATCTTCAGCTTCTTCATAGCAGTGAACCATCTGTCATGATGACTAGTGTGCAAGTAAGAGAACATTAAGCTTATCAGACAAACATTTTGCAAATTTATGAATGTTTAATTTTCAAATTAATTTCTAATCTGATTGGGAATTAGTTTCCGATACCAGTGAGCTTCATTTTAAATGTGTTCCGCAAGAGCTATAAAGAACTATTCAAGATTGAAATGAAATGAGCCCGAGAGCACAGTCATCTTACATTCCTAAAAAATGTTAAGAGTACAAGATTATCCTGTCATTCATTTTGATTCGTAATCAGAAACTTACAAAGGAATTTAAATCAATCACAGATAAATTCCAGCTAAAAGTTTTGAACATTGCAATTCAGAAGGAATTTCGTTTCTTAGAATTCCTAAACAAAAGAGTCAATGAAAATAAAACAAGGGCATAAAAAAAAAAAACAAAAAAACCTTATCAATCACATCTTATTTTCATTGAAAACCATACATCATCATATGAAGATATATTAAATATTTCCTTGAATAGATAACTAAAATGGCTTGCAAGGAAACAAGCAAAACACATTTCCCCCTACGTTATCTCGGAAGTACCATTTGTCAATTTATCTAACTACAATTTTAGCAGCTGTCAAGAATCCATCTTGAAGCTAGGTCTGAAGTTTATTTTACCTTACATTTCTAACATCAATGATTTTGTCTCGGGTGTTGAAATGGTCATAAGTGAAACCACTTTCGATTTAAATTTTTTTATTAGATTCAAACTTAGTTAACTTTTTTATGGGATTTTTCTCGGTAAAGTTACAAATTTTCTGCAAATTTTCGGAGAAAACTCTTCTCCTTCGTCAGGCAGTCTTTCAATCTAATCTCTGTCACAGTCTTCGGTTAAGGTTAACCTTGATGATTACGGTGATTCTGCAAAATATCTTGCCAGATGTTAGACAGTGTTAATCCCCAGCAATCATTTATGATGGAGTTCTGGTATTTTTCAATTTCAAGTCCCTCTTTCAATTTGCATTCCAGGAAGTTGGTTTGAAGTTCAATGACCATTAGAGAGTCCCAATCCATGTGGTGTCCTGTTGCTCTAACATGTCAGTCCAATCCTGTCTTGTTCGATATTTTTTTATTGCAGCTTTGTGCTCAGTGATGCGAGTTTCCAGCCTATGACATGTTTCACCTATGTAGAATTTTCGAAACTGCAAGATACTTTATAAATTACTCCTTGCATTTTTAACAAGTTTTCTTCTTTTTGAATTAAGCTTGGGCAAAATTTCTTAATCTTGTTGTCCAAATTGGGAGCTAATCTAATATGATTTTTACTGTTTTTACTGCTTATTCTCTTTAAAAGATTCAAACAAACCTTTTCAATATGTAATTTTTCTAGTGAATTTAAACTCCTGCTCGTTTGTATTTTTCTGCTTCTCTTTTGCGAGTAACTTATTTATTTCATTTTGAGGCTAGTTATTTTTTGCTAGCAAGACTCCCAATTCATCTATGTATGCTTTTTTCAATTCTTCTGTGGGGACCAATTTATTTATTTTTTCTAAAAATTGACTTGCAATATTCTTCTTTATTGAGTAAAGATGATAGGAGTTATAATCTAGTATTTTATTAGTATCCAAAGGTTTTTTGTACAATTTAGCTAGGAATTTATCTTCTACATAAATTGTCAAATCTATGAAGTTTAATTTTTCCTCTTTTTGAACTTCTAGAGTGAATTTTAGAAAATCATCTAACTCATTAAAGAATCCAAGATTTTTTTCAGGCAGATCTGCATCTTTGCTATCCACAATGAATAAAATATCCATATATCTGCTATATAAGCAAAAATACAAGGGTTGAATCAGAACTTTTTTTTCCAGCTTTCCTACAAAGTTATTTGCTAAAAGAGGGAAGGAGCAGGGAGCCCATAGCTAGTCCTGACTTTTGGAGGAAAAATCTTTTCTCAAATTGAAAAAAGTTGTTAAAGAGAAAATAAGCATTTCAAATATTCCCACTAAGAAATTCTTAGCCTGATCATGAAATACAATTTCGTCAGCTAGGTCATCTGCTAAAAACTCTAAAAGTTGATATAAACAGTGACAGATTAGATTGAAAGACTGCCTGATGAAAGAGAAGTTTTCTCCAAAAATTTGCAGAAAATTTGTAGCTTTACCTAGAAACATCACATAAAAAAGTGAACTACGTTTGAATATAGTGATCTAGGAAGCCACAAAACAAAGATGAGTTTAATTATGAGATTAGAATTGGATGCATTAAAAAGTTTAAACAGTTACAGTTCAAATACTCTATGCAAGATGTTAAAACAATGAGTATAAAAAACTAGCCCTAATATCACAGTCACCACTTCTGATAAGACAGGCCAAATTGCAATTCTGAATAAACAAAACTTGATTATCTATATAAAATACAAAATTTCATAGAAAAGGTTCATGCTACATGAACTGCTGTTACTTTCCCAGAAGTTGATCACATGCTTTTTGGCACAAGGCCATGTAAAAAAGAAAAATGTTAATCCTTTTTTTGAAGGTCGAACCAAACTGATACAGGCCCCTATCCCCAGATTGTAACTGCAGAGCAAGTATGTATTTCTTATTCCTCGACAAAGAAAGCTTGTCTGGTGGAAGGTCAAGCAAGCCCTGAGTGGGAGGTCAACCTAAAAAAATTGTGGACAAGGTGCAAGTTATGCACGTGACAGAAATGGAAGAGCACTTTTGGACGGTCCACAAAATGATATGTGCACAGGAACAGATTTAGGTCAATGTTATTGATGAATCTGTAAAAAAAAAAATCAAGGTAATTTAATTTGCAGATAGTTATTGGTGTTTGCACTTTTATTTCCCCAAAAGACTATACTTTTATCTTTTATAAGAGAAAACTGCGATTGTAATTTTGTGCATTAAATATCAGTTTTTGTAGTTGAAATTTTGTCTTTATTTTATGATAATTGCAATTAAATAAATTTTTTTTCATTAAGGCACTTTCTTAATAAATGGCCACAAGTGCCCAAAATCCTAGCTACGGCTCTGCGTGTTGTACACTTAAAATGATTCCAATTTGTACAGTATTCAAAAACACATTTGCTGTTCCCAAACACATTAAAAAAAAATGATTGAATCTTCCTCTCTTTTAAACAGGTTCATTTAAAAAGGAAGAGTTAGAATTTTTGTCAGAACCACTGATTCGGTCATATAATTAGATACGCTACTGTTATGACAGGCTGCTTTATCTGAAGATAACACACAAAGTGAACTAAGTCAAAAAAACTTTCATGTATGAAATAGTACAGTTCACAGACAATTATATTATTTGTGAGCTTACACTGTAATACGCTTTCTCTTTACTGCAATATCTAAGCCTTTATGAATTTGATTCCGTCCCTTTGATAAGCCGGCTGGATTCATGTCCTTCAATATAACATCAAGAGATTTATCTAAACTAACTTGGGCAATTCCAGCACCCATCAAGCCAGCACCTAAAATTGCTAATTTTCTGAAAGACAAAGAACAGTAATAACAATCAATACTTTTTGTTTTTGTAACCAATAAATGCATTACTAAATTATTATGTATGAAATTAATATGAGTTAATAATTTTTTATGAATACTGAGAGAAACTTTAAAACAGGTCACCAGAATCTCAGTTTTCCCAGCTAAAAAATGTTAATGATTGGCTGTTAAAGAAAAGTTATTATGCATATGAACATAAACATCAATTATTTGAACCAATTAGCATTCAGTGCAACTAATATCAATAATTCCAACTCACATCAAACAGAACCCCTACAAATTGTACATACATATTTCTTGTTATGTTTGAAATACAGATGTAATTGTCTCAAAATTATTTGTACATACCATGTCAACTAAAAAGAACCATATGATCTGTTGCTGTTTCTAAGATCTCAGAATTAAAGGAGGACTCCAAATTGAGATATGCATTAGAATGTGGCATATGCTGGTTCGTGCCAATGTCTCACTCCATCGCTACACTGTGGAACATCATTCTGTCTACCTGGTACAGAACACCTGAGACCACTTTCTGTTGTCTAGTGGAGTTGATGCCATGCCAGCAGATACAAACAGCTGCAAGGCAAAAGGCACCCCAAAATGCTATTAGATAGGCAGTCAGAATGTTATGGCACATGAGTGTATATCATTCATTATCTCATGGCTGTGTACCGGCACATTTTTGGTACAAACCAAAGGTGGGGGTGGGGATATTAATTCTCCTTGGCAATGTACTTTCTGTAACTCTTCCTGTTTATTACTAGATTTTCTGCCTCTAACATATTGCTTCCATGTTTGTCATTGGCTGATTTCACACGTTTAGTCTCTTTTGTTTTAAGTATACCTCTTGGTCTTTGTTCTGGTACCACATAATTTAACAGCTGCTTAACCAATCTTTCATCTCCCATTTGACACACAAGCTCATACCATCTGTGTGTTCTTATTAACCTTTTCTTCTACTAAAGAAGTACCCAGCTCAGTTCTAATGTCTGCATTACTAATTTTACTGAAAACTAAATTTAGCAGTATGGGTTTTACTGAGAAATTTTAAATTTAGATTGAAAATTTTTGGAGAAAACTTCTTCGGGCAGTTACTCGTCACTCTTTTTCCTTCGCTACTATTGTGGTTATGGCTACCCTTCATGGTTACGGTTGTTTTTCGCAATAACTTGCCAGATAATCTATATAATTAAATAGATTATCTTACCAGAAAATCTATTTAATTAAGCAGCTAGATGACATTTGCAATGCTGTATGAATATATGATCTTGCCAGATGTTAGATATTGACAAATCTTTGCAGTTATTGATGATGAAATCCTTTTTCTTCTCAATTTCAAGTCATTCTTTTAATTTTCTTTTTGGGAAGCTGTTTTGAAAGCTGATGACCTTTAGAGAATCCCAGTCCAGGCTGTGACCAGTTTCTCTAATATGCCTATCTAAATCTGTTTTGTTGGAGCAATTTTTTATTCTTGCTTTATGTTCTGCAGTTCGAGTTTCAAGTTTGTGATCTGTTTCTCCTAGTAAAACCCATACAGCTTTAAAATTTAGTTTTTAATTTAATGAACTAGGAACCCAGTATTTTGAAACAAGCTTTATTTACTAATTCTATTCTTGCCACTGGATCCACCTGTGTTTGCCAGAGATTTCTCTTAGCATGCTCACATCTGCAGCTTCTAACTTCCTACAGAACCCAACTCTCACTGTCATGGAAGAGAATATGTCTAAATACTGCATTGAACACATGTTCAATTCTCTGGCTAACCTCTTTCTTGGTAAAAATATTATTTTAAAATTTATAATGATTTCTTAATTTTAGGTATTTTACATGCAAAAATCATGATTGTCTGAACACTGACACTTTTAACATGTCCCATTTCTTATTGTAGCTAATTCATATTTACATTGGGTGAAAGTTTTAAAAACAAGTTAACTCCAAGTGTTTTTGCGCTATTTGTTTAAGGTTTAATAAGCATCTGATGCTACGAGCATCCTTAATTTAGGGATACTAGTTCCAGTGAAGAGACAGAACCAGCACTGCAAAACTAATATACTACCCATGCATGAATATGGACTCAAACCTGGAGCCTAACTTCAACAATTAGCCTGAAACCAGTGCATCTGAAAATCTGGCTACTGAGATAGCAACTTTAAAGGCACAATAGAAGTTTCATGCACACAATTTGTTTGATTACAGGCAAAAAAAAAAAAGACTGCATCTACCTTAAAAAAAAACCAACAACAATAGAATTCAACATGTGCTGATTTTATTTGTAGAATGGTGTTTTTTATCACTTATTTTGTATTTGTGTTTAACATATATGCTTTTATACACATTATTATGTTTGGAAGTTGGTCATGAAAATACACTTGACAGTACAACAAAAACACTAAAGCTCTAAATTTGTTAACAGCCACCCATCATAGCAGGATCTCACCTTACTCGGTATTGTTGCTCCATTGCACAACCTTATTCATCACTAAAAGCACCCAAATTGTCTGGAAAGAAGTCTAGATGAGAATTTATTAAGTGTATTTTGAGGGACATCAGGCACCCTGAAAGTTGATAGCTATGTGACAGTTCTACCAATTGTTGATAGTTATCTTTGTTTTAATTCCCAAGAACCCCAGAACTAACATATTAACACAATTCTATGTCGTTAATTCACTGCTTTTGCTAGTGGTATAATGCAAAGGTTTTCTAATTAGTGGACCGACAAAAGACATCTTTTTTTAAGCTTTGTGCAATTCAATTTTGAAAGTTGTCCTCTTAAGTTTGCAAAATCATCAATATTTCTGTCCCAAGTTTTTAGAAAGTTCTTCATAAGGCCAAGACTTTGAGGCAGAAGTACTGGCTTAGAATTCACTAATGGTGTAGACAGTATTTAAGATTGTGCATTCCAGGAACAAAGGCTGGCCAGTCATTTACAACACTGTGTTGCTTGACTATGACATAAGCAAAAGAAACAGCAATACTTAGAGAGTTCACTTGCAATCCAAGTAACAATGTGATTATTTTCAAATTGCCACTGCTAACAGTGCTCCTTGTAATTTACTGCATTCAATATGGCAGACTTGCAGTCATAGATTTCCTTCATATCGACTAATGAGCCAATTTACTAATGTTTTTTATTTCCACTCTGCAACAGAACAGCATTTCAACTTCAGAAGAATCTATAAAAAGCATCTATACTTCATGTTTGTGTTAAAATCATAATTCTTCCATCAATTCCATTTATGCCCAGGCACATACAGAGGAAACCCTGCATGCCACAAAAATGTGGAAATTTTTCTTTTTAAGGACAGAAATCCTAGTAACCAGCAAAATCCATTCTTGCAGCCTGGATACTCAAAGTTTTGTTTTTTGTTTTGACAGATTTAGGTCATGTACTAATCATTAAGCTCAACTTGCTGAATTAGAAGAGGTTCTTGACTATGCTGAGAAGGTTAACTTGGATTAAAAGAAGCAGATAGACCTCCTAAGCAGTATTCCTTTTTTTCACTGGGAATAATGAGATCTTCCCATTATTAGTGGTGGAACAGGGACATTTCCATGTAGCACTGGAAACAATTTATTATGATTTTTTGTTAACTTTTTATATGTCCCTCAATATTTGCAAGACAGATATAATCTTCAAGGTGACTGGTTGGTTCATATCAGATCATGGGAATGGAAAGTGACTCCTCTTTTCCTTTCATTCATTATATCAAATTAACATAGCATGGTGTGCACCATACAAGTGGTGTGCCCATCCTTTGTCCTAATTTCCCAGATGACAATAAAAATACAAATGATAGGCTTGTTTTGCTGTGTTTCTTATAGACTGGTGAGATTTTACTGTAAATGATTTATAAACATAAAAATTACCTCGTGAATACACACAATCTTGACGCTTCCCCTTTTCCATCTTTAGGCCACAAATTCACAGAAAAACAGATGATTTTCAATAAAAACAGCCAACCTCACATGCATACAGATAGTAACTGATGATTAAGGCAAGCTGCAGACCAGATGGATAGAGAGAGATATGTGACATCAAAGAGGTATAATGTAGACACCAAAGTGTTTGGAAAATCAGTTTGCCAAGGTTTGTCCCACACATCAAACAAACAGATCACAAGTGGTTTCTTTGGAGTCCTTTATCAAAACTGTCTGATAAATGCTGACTACAGCAAAGGACAAACTGTCCCTTTTTTCTGCTGACAAGGTTTATTTTGCAAGTATTTATGATAAAAGATTATTGTTATTTATTCCAACATTGGGACAGGATGTAAAATGTTTAACTCCAGACCTGGAATCAGCTGGTCAGAATTAGTGCAAAATAATAGTTTTCATTCTTGTTGCTGAGACCTTGTTGACTATTGTAACCAACAGTATGCCTTTTCAAACTGATTTATAAGTGGTATTTCAGTTTGTCTGACTCATGTTTAAAGATAATTTTGAAAATGTTTGGTGAAAATTAAGGTGTGACACTTGATATGGCAAAGGCTTAAGATAAAGTGTGGCACTATACCCCTTACATGAACTTCAGTCTTCTAGTTTTCATCCTGAATCATGCCACTAGCTCTCCAGGATCCTTTCTGCTCATACAGAGAATGTGTTTATTGTTCAACATTTCTACTATGATGCACTTTCCTCAGTAAAGGTTGGCCTCAGGAGTTGGTTGTTACCTTTAATGTTTCTTTTACTTGTCAGTAACCACATTTTCATTACACTAAATTAAATTTACCAATTTGTTGATAATAGTTAAAGATACGTAAATCTGGCAAAAAAAAAAAAAAAAAAAAAAAAATGCGTTTATTCGCAAAAACTGAAGACACAAAAAAAAATGTTTCTCAAAGTTTACTTCCTAGTAGGCTAAGTACCAAAATACTTAGTTAAAAGCTAACATTGTAGTAGTCTCTATATTATCTTCCTTTAGCCTTTGCCTTCTGTCAGTAATAACAATGTTGTACAAACCGAAATATCTCGCAGCATCCACGCTGTTAACGGAACTATGGAGGCTTTGAATAGCTGCCTTTGCATAGTTTAGGTAGCAGCATTTTGTTGCTTTTAAAATGTGTATGACATCAACAGGAGTCTCTTGGTTGACCACCATGTAAGTAGCTGTCTGTGAAAATGATTGTATCCATTGATGAGCTCATCCCATGGTATGTCTTTAAAAAATGGTATTTTAGAGAAGCTTTCCAATAATAAATTTGAGTTCAAAGATGATGTGGGTGTGGTCGAGGCTACAGATGGACAAAATAGTCTGCCAATATGCTGGTAAGCTTCATTTGTTGCATTGGATGTCATGTGGAGAGTCAATTTATTTAAACTCTTATCTGCTGCTGTCTTCAGCATAATATTGTGCTCCTGATCAATTTCACCATTCTCATTGGTGAAAATGCTTTCTGTCTTTTTGCTAAAACACCCTTGACTTTGGTGCTCAAGAGAAGACTGTAAATCTACAAATTTACTCCACAAAAAAGTGTGCGAACGGATAGTTTGATCATTCTAAATTGTCAATTAATATAATTTTCGGACAGAATTCAGAAACAAAAGTCAATTGAATGCATATTTTACGAGCTAGAATTTCTTTTTCAAAACTTTCCTTTAGGAAACTGGTACTCGAGTTATTGTTCTCATATTCATTGAGAAATGCAACAATATGCTCCATATATTCACTCAAATAAATGACAGCTTGGAACTAAGAATTCCACCTGGTAACAACAGGCGTGGGGTAGGTTTTGCTGGCAGCTGAGGTGCCTTTTCTTTCAAGTAGCTTAAATATGCACTTTTCATTTTTCTGGAGTGCAAAACAGCTGTCTTCATCTTGGCCACAATGGAATTCAATTCTTTGAACTCTTTTATAAATACGTCACCCACAAGATTCACCTTATGCACCCAACATTGGTTGTGCAGGCCTCCAAGGAGTATTTTTAATAAGTTGAAGCACACAGTCATGTAACGTGCAGTCTGATACTAAGCCCTTTACTTGAGAGTATTTAATTTCGTATTCTTTCAAGGTGTCAATTATTGCTTGAGAGCAAGTGGAAGAATTAGCAACGTTTAAAAAATATATACTTGCCAGGAAACATGACTGCTCTGGTTCTGAATTAATAGTTTTCAATAGGACTGAAAAAACACACCTCCCTTGTTTATTGGATGTTTCATTGGCCACTACAACTACTGGTTTATTTTTCAGCTGCTCTTTTATTGCCTCTTTCTCCGAAATTTCGCAAAGTGGTATGCATCTCAAAGTATCTCCAGAAGGAAGGTTACCTGAAACAGGCACATATTTTGCAAAATAATCGCGAACAGCTGGGTGATCTAGTTTATGCATGGGAATATTGGCTTTTAAACACATTCTTACCGTGCCTTCTGAAAAATCATCTCCTTCCTTTTTTGGCACGTTTCTGCGCTTAAAAACCACTAATGATTGTAGTCTGCCGTTTAGCTCCAGATGGGCCTGGCTGAGCTACGTTTTTCTTCTTTAAATGAGTAGCAGAGGTCGTATGTTTCATTAAAGTACCCCTTTTCTGACTTTCTAGACGAACATTACAAAATTTGCACACCACGATATTTGCATCACTTAAATACAATCCCTCGCGCTCAAACTCTTTCACTATCAACTAATTCCTTCTTAGGGCGGCCCATATTGATATACGTCTATCAAACGGATCGTGAGCATTGTAGTTTGTAATCTACTAGCAAAATGCAAAAACAAACGTGCTCATTCGTATTCTTTCAGTGTGACTGAGCAGCACTGGCTGACTCGCAGAGAGGGAAAGAGGTGTGGCCTGGGGTTTTCCGGGTAACGCATGGCACAAGTGCTGCGCGAAATTACGTCCTATTTTCGCTTAAAAAAATTTTAATTATCGAGATGTCACGGAAAAGTAGTTAAAATTAAATTTTCGTATTTATTCACTTATATTGGCAAATTTTGCATTTATTCGCATCTATTTCGTAAATACAAAAATTACATATCCCTAACAATAGTACACACTGCATGCATCTGACACCTTGTGTTGTTCACAGTGTTGATGAAAATCAGTGATTGAACTGTAAGATTATCTTCTCCTTGAGAGCTACAATACTATGGTTATTTTTCACTAGAGATTGGGACACCATATAGAATTTAATTCATGCAAAACCCAGCCCCTTGTAAAAGTTTGATTAATAACGAAATTTTTAAGCATCCACATCTCCGATATCGAAGACATTACATACATAGTAAAAGTTTGATTAATAACGAAATTTTTAAGCATTCACATCTCTGATATCGATGACATTAGATAAATATTATCTGAAATGTGCATTTAACATACATAAAAAAGAATGGAGATACGCATGCTTGGCATAACCAGAAAAGACAGGAAGAGAAATTCATGGATCAGAAAAATAAAAAAACAACATCATAATCAAGGTATATTCCCTAAAAAGGAAATGGGCTGGACATGGTGCTAGAAGAACTGATTAACATTGGAAAACTGAAATACTTGACTGGATTCTAAGGGACAGAAAATGACCCAGAAGACCACATGGGAGATGAGTGGATGAAATTTGAAAGCATGGGTGAAACTGGCTCATGACAGGAAGTTGCGGAAGAAACTTGGGGAGACCTTCATCCAGCAGTGGACTGGTAATGGTTGATGATACAGTGATGAGCTATTTGGCAAAGAAGAAAACCTTTCCTCTTTTATTTAGTTAATGTTTAACATGCTTTTAACTCTCTTAGGATACCAACACAAAAGAGTTAAAAAAATGTGTTGAACATTAAATGAGAAAAGGTGAGTTTTTTTTCTTTTACAAAGTAGGAATGGTGTGATTGAATCTGTGTACTTGTCATAATGATAACAGCAATTCCAAGCACAGAATTATAAATTATGATAAATTTTATTTCACAATTCTTAATTGCACGTAACATGGAGGAAATGATGGGGACTAACATCTTTCAAGCAAACTAAGGTTCAGCCTACCTCAGGAGCACATATCATTTCCAATAACACATCATATCAATAAAATGATCAGCAAAGTGAAAAACTATTGCCAGATAACCACAAAACTGATCTTATTCCACTGAGACTGAGATTTGCAAATTAGAAACTTACATATGATATTCATGCAAACAAATGAAAAAGAAAATCTTCCATTTTTATAAAAAAGAAAAAGCCAATTTTCAAAATTATCACTAAAATTCATTAATTACTAGAGAATGTCACTAGCAAGCAGCTTGGAAGCTGTCATATTTCACCCTTTGATACAAACACAGCTAAGTTTGAATCCAAAATATATAAAAATGCAACAAATTTTCAGAAAATGTAAAATTTGGGCAATAATTATGAGAAATTCCAAGTTTATCAGGTAAATGGAAGGAAACGTGAAATATGGTCTAAATATAGTTTCTTTTTAACTTTTCCCTAATGCCATGTTACAAGCAATTGCCAAGACTTGCCACTCTACCTGAAGTGGAAAGGCTGGTCGTGTCTTATAAAAATGATGACCATTAAAAAAACTAACCAATTTTAACGATAATTGAAAAAAAATCTGCTCTCTATATGGGACTCGGGACAATTAGTTGTTCGGACATAGCTACGACATGACACATTCGATCACTGATTTTTGGCATGCGATCGGACAGTGTCCATGGTCAGGTTTTGACACTTTCTGATTCCTGAAATTCAGTGTCATTGAGGAATTTCAATTAAAATTATTAAAATTGGTCCGTTTTTTAATGGTTATTATTCCTATAGGAGAGTGGAAGACATCATTATCAGAGTTAAATCACTGAAATGGCAATGGGCTGGACATATTGCCAGAAGAACAGACCATCGATAGACAGCCGAAATTTTAGATTGGATTCCAAGGGACAGGAAAAGACCCAGAAGAAGACCACATGGGAGATGGGAGGATGAAATTCGAAAGTATGTGGAAGTAACATGGAGGAGACTGGCACAAGACAGATCATTGTGGAAGAAACTTGGGGAGACCTTCGTCCAGCAGTGGACTGATAAGTTGATGAAGAGGAGGATTCCTATAGGACACAACCAAACATGTCCCTAATTATTGATTTTTTCAATTAAAAAAGCACGCGTGCACATTCCATTATATTTGTTTACATTCCATAGTCCCAATTTTTCATGACACAATTTGCTCGAGTTTTTTAGTTCTTTTGCCGTCAATTTGAAATTGTTTTTGTTCAAGCTGATAAAAAAGGGAGCGGAGCACATTGTGGACACAAGAAAAGCGTTAGTAGAAGAAAGAAAAAAAAAAAAAAAAAAGCTTACCGGGACCAATTCTAACTGTAACATCTGAAAGTCGCGGTCGAGGCCAGCAAAAGGGCATCAATGACATCACTTGTCGGTTCAGTGGGTCTTGATGAAAACGTGGTCACAACCAACGTGAAGGCGTGGAGGAAAGTAGTTCATGATAAATTTTAGGCATTTCATTTTTAGAATGTTTTGTACTTTTGTTCTGGAAGTCCATAAATTTTACGCATTAGTTTTTTTAGAATTTGCTATAATAGATGCCTTAATGAGCTTAGATTTTGCAATAGCTTCGCACAAAATTTGCCAACTGTACCCAAGTTATCGGTTAGTGTTGGCGGATTGTCCTAGTTTTACTATTTTATGCATAGCTAGCATACAGTTACTCATTACTAACTGTGAGGCTTAATACCGATAAAAGAAGAAAAAAAACTTTTTTGAAACTTACCTAGGTTCTGTCTTTGGTGCACCAAATCGGTTTTTCTTACACAATGTCTGACCATTATACAAACCAATTAAAGCTTTTGAATGAGTTGTCATGGATAAAGAACCAAAACCATCACATTCTGCAATATACCCCTCATGTATACCTTTTTCTAGACCAGTTTTTACAACCTAAAAGAAAACACCATATCATTTGGAATAGCAAACAAGTTAGTAAAATCATGCAATGCATTGATTATGATACACTTTCCAACATACCAGAAATCATAGGAAAATGCCTTGGTTTTGAGGGGGACTAAACTGTGGTATAACGTTTGTGGTTCACATATATCAAAATTAAATCTCTTTGCGCCCATGTTACCTATTTCTATTATCAAGAGCTACCACACATAAGGCGTTTTATAATTAAAAATCCCATCTAAATCGGCCAATTTTCACGGAAGTTGTCGTGCGAAAATAATGGCTAACGAATCTCACACATGCGCACTTGCCCGCAAATGCTTATAAAAAAAACATTTTTGGAGGAACTGCTTCCAAAGTCGCTATAAACAACATATTGTATTTCATTGCAATCGAAGCATTTTTACACAAGTTATCACACAGAAGGGCAGTAGAAAAATTCTTTTACATCTGTTGCGTAAAACATCTGCTGGTCTTAATGCTTTAAGAAAATGTAATGCTTCTCGTATGTTATGAGTAACCTAAGACAGTTTACAGCCATTTTAAGTAAGAATTGTTACCAAATATACCCAAACACCACAAATTGTGAGAAACAAAATTGAAAAATTGTGAGCGTCAAAATCAAAAAATTGTGTCAAAATCGAATAATTTTAAGTAAGTGGCAATGCAGGAGGACGGAAGTATATACTCCATTCCTAAATTTTAAAACAAATTGTATTGACTAATGATTCGATTTTGACGGTTTCTTTGCACTTCGCTCCGTGGTTCCCCATGAAAGCATACTGAACTGTATCGAAATCAAGCAATTTCTACATGAGTTATCCTGCACACAAACAAAACCCTCCTCCCTACCCTGACTATTGATTGGTTCACTGTACCTCCGAAACAATATACTAAAGCTCTGTTGCAATAGAAGCATTTTTACTTAAGTTATGAGGATAATGGCTGTGGAATAAATCTTGCCCCCAGGCCCTGACCTTTGACCCCATTTCAGTATACCTCCAGAACAACATGATAAAGTTTTGTCGCAATCGAAGCATTTTTACATAAGTTATGACGCATAAGGGCGATGGAATGGATCCTGCTCCTATGTGCTGACCTTTGACCCCGTTTCCAATAGGATTCGTCCCCAGGTTGTCCCCTACCACATACTAAAATTTCATCGAAATCTAACCATTTTTACGTTAGTTATCGTGCAGACAGACGGACAAAGCTGGAGCACATCCGCTTCAACCTAGAGTTGGAAAGCGTAAAAATCGAAAACTGACATTTTTTATGTAAATCCAAAAAATATAGAAAAAAAAAGCAGTACAACTAAAAAAATATCTAAAGAAAGAGCTCAATATCTTAAAATATTTAAATGATACAGGTTTCTAATAACTTAAGTTTTGAATTAATGAATAGCAAATCCCAGGGTTGTTACTAATCTTTACAACAAAAATAAAAAGTCATAATTCAAAATAAGAGTCACATTTAAATTTTAAAAATTTTGTAAAAAAGAGTATGATTTAACATTATTCAATAATTTTTTTTAAAAGATAACACTATAACAAACATAGTATACAATATGCCATTTAATTCTAGTTTTGAGACATCTGAGATTGGTGAATTCAGTGTTCACACTTTTTTCATGCACTTTACTTTGAGTATCACACCACATGAGTTACTTTTTCATTTCATTTTTTTTTTATTGGATGTGATCCTCATTTGCAAATATTGTTACCAAGCTTTAATCATAAATTGTTACAATGCAGTTTCCTCACAAAACCTTTATTTTCGCATGCCTGGGTTTCTCCTGGATTTCATGAAACACCATTTGGGAAACAACAGTAATTGTTAACATACTTCTTAGGAAACAGAGAAGTACAAAAGTTTCCATTCCAGATTGATGGAATTTTTAAGCTCTCTAAACGATTCTCCATAGGGATAGAATTTCTATGCCAAAAATCATTATAGTTTATCACGACAAAATGAAGTTAGGGAGGTGGGATTAACCAGTAGGCAGCAGGGCAAGACAAACTACTGCCAGGGGTCCCTAAGCGGCTTGCAGGTCCTTTTCTCACTGACTTTTTTTTCTTTTTACCTACCACAGAAATGATGTTAGTAGACTGAGAAATGAGTTAAGATTTACACACTGTTTTATAATTACATATTTCTATACAAAAGAGAAACCATTTTTCCAGTATGTATACCTTATAACACATTAAAACAAGAAAGATAAACATCGAGTTTTCGATTGTAATGAGCAAGTCTTTGGAATCCTTTCTGACACAAATAAAACATTTCAAAGTTATTCAGTCAGTGGAACTTATTGCAAAAAAATAAAATAAAAAAAAAATCTGCTTTTCTACAAACAATAAAATATCAAGAAACAGAAACAGTTCCTTTCCCCGCTAGTGGCTGAAAAGCATGTTATGAAAATTAAACTGCTCAAAAAATTTTTCTTAGATGAAGGAACATATCAGAGACAAAGCAAATTTTTATATCAAACAGTTAAAAGAACAAATGCAAAGGAAAACATGATCTAACTTTACACCCCCTAGTGGAAGAATTTTGAATAACAGAAAAGCGGAAAATATGTGAAAAGAAGTATTCTTCACAGCAAAAGCTATATAAAGGAAAAAGAATTATTCAAATATGTTTCCTGGAAGCAGAGGTAGCAAGAAAAAGGTTGTGACATTTCTGCCCCCTAGCAGGTAAACTATGAACTATTTTAGAAAGATAATATTCCCAATCTTTACTGTGACGAACGGCACGCAGTAAAAAAATAAAATTTTCAAAAAGGGTTTTAAGTAGCGGAGATACAGCATCAAACAAAAATAGACAATAACATCACCTAGCACCAGAACTGTGAACTACAAAACCACACAAGTAGGCACAAAGTAAATGGCATATGGCATTCACACAATTTTTCAAATTGGATTCTTAAAAGAAGAGATATTAACAAAAACCATAAGACATTTGTGCCCCTAGCGGGAAAATTACTTTGGCACTAAATGTATACAAAATGTTTTGGCACTTAGTAGTACCTGACCAAAAAAGCATTTTTTCTATTGGGAGTTTTACAAATGTATATGTTGCACTAATATGCTGTAAACAGAAATGGAAATTTATGCCCTGTTGGTGGCACACTTGTGCGTTAAGAAAAATTTCAAATTAGATATGCAAAACATTTTGCACCTGAAATATTCTGACAAAGAAAAAAAAATCAAATTGGACTATTAGAAGCTTAGATATCATACATACATATCACTATGCTGTTCTCTGATATTCAGAAGTTAGCTCCTCAAAGGAGGACAATCTGCCAAATGAATGTTTAACTGATGGAACTAGAATATATTTATGATTGCTGTGAAGCTGAGATATCGACAAAAATAAAACATATATATCTGCACCGTCCCCTGGTGGGAAAATTATAGTCTATTTTCTGCACAAGGTACTCTCAAATAGCTTGTCATGGTGAGTGGTATCTGACTGTGAAATAATTTTTTTAAATTGAGCTTTCAGAAGTGCAGATATTGCTGCAAATAAACAGAAACAAAAATATGCACACTTATGCTTCTAGTGGCTAAACCATTCTCTACAAAAATTCAGAATTATACGTTTTCTACCAGGAGCTCTACCCTACGAATTTTTTTTTTTTTTAAATGAGACTTTTAGAAGCAGGGATATCAGCAAAAACACAATTTAACTTTATGCTTCATAGCAGAAAAACTATGCACTACTTGAAAAAGAAACTGTACCCAAAATAGTTTTCATTATAAATAGTATCAAATGGAGGGAATTTTAATCTGATGTTTAGAAGCAATTATATTGAATAAAATAAATTTTGAAGTTCATAGCATCTGCATTTACACCTTCTGGTGGCAAAGTTATGCATCATAGAAAAACTGAAAAGTCAACATTCTCACGTTTCAAGCTCACTAATGCAAAAACAATTTTTCAAATCGAGCTATTAGTTGAAGAGATACGGTGTCCACGGACAAATGGACAAAGTGATAACATAAGCACGATTTCTTTTTACAAAAGACGTGCTAAAAAGAGGAAATATTCTTCCTTTAACAAATCAAATTATAATAGCTTCTTTACATAAGAGCAAAGGTAAGGAGACCAAATTCAAGAATTGTCATGAATTACTCAACTCAATGTGACAGGAAAAGTTTCTGGAAAGTGTATTAATTATAAAGTGTGAGGCCTGACATCACAGGAAGTGCAGGGTGTGCACAGTGTTTTTATACCTAGTAAGATCTGTACTAATCAAGTACAGTGAAACCTGTGTTGGTGGTCACCCACATTCGGTGGTCACATAGTTTTGCCAGGCGCAGATGTTATCATACAAACGAACATGTGGAACTTATAAAGAAACATCTTGTTTTGAAAGTTCTAAAAAGATAACAAAAAGACCACAAGTTTAAAAACCTGAAACACCTGTTTCTCTTTCTCTCTCTGTCACCATCTTTCACGAGACTGTAAATGGTGGGTAGTCCTTTGGGTCGGTCTGTCAAGTTCTTAGTATTTTGTCAGCAGACAGTGTGGTTTTCTTTTAAGTTGGGCACGTATGTTCAATCTTTAGTTGTCCTAAATGATAGCATGAAGCCCACGGAACAGTTTGTCACCCTCATCTTAATGAACAATGCTTTCTCACACAGTGACCATATTGTTTGAGTGGAGCTGATGGTCCGCTCCAGGTGGTAAAATAACACATCACTGACTTGAAGGAAAAGAATGGACGGGAAGGGGTGGCTGTTGCTTCACATCTCAACTGCAGTAGCGCTGCTATTGCGTTCAGCATCTTACTTTTCAATTCCTCTGGAGAAATGTGGTAAGAGCGTCCAATTTGCAACAACATGCTTATGGTCAGAACACTTTACCTATTCCTCAGTCTTACTTCTGGCTCTTAGCGAGATTTTGTGCATTGCATTCCTAAATTATAAAATGGAAGGGGGAGGGGGGGGGGGGAGATTGAAGTTTTATCATTATAAAAACAGATAGAAGTTATAAAAGAAATTTCCACTGGTTTATTGCACAGACAGTTGGCACAAAGTTTAATTTGGGACAAACACAAATAGCAAGTATTTTGCAAAGGAGAACTGAAATTCTGAACGATTGGAAATCAAAAACAAAGGAATGAAAAAGAAGCCCCAAGCAACTTATGAAGTGATAAACGACACAACTCTCAACTGGTTTTAAAATGCTAGTGCAAAAGGAATTCCTATAAGCGGCCCCATTCGTCAAGAAAAAGAGCATGAATTTGCCTAGCAGCTAGGAACTGCAACATCTTTCAGCGCAAACAGTGGATGGCTGGAAAAGTTTCCAAAAATGTAACATGGTTTACACAGCAATGTGTGGTGAAAGGGAAAGCAAAAGTGCCATCTATAATCAGCGATTATAACTCCTGCAGCATTTTCAATGTTGATGAAGCATTTTTTTTTCAAGCAATACCAGATAAAACTTTAACTGAGAAAGGAAAATCATGCTCAGGAGGAAAGTTAGAAGATAGACTGTCTCCTTTTGTTGCAGTGCAACTGGTGAAAAAAAAAGCACCATAAATTATTTCAAAGTCAGCATGTTCTAGATACTGCAACATTGGGCATTATCTGTCATGCAAACAAAAAAGCTGGGATGACCACTAAAATATTTATTGAATGGTTAGAAAAATTAAATGAAAAATGAAGTTTCAAAACAGAAACATTCTTTCATTATTAGGCAATGCAGCATGCAACCCTCCTAACATCACACTTTCAGACATTTGGTTTGAATTTTTCCTTTCAAACACAAGCTGTTTGCAGCCTTTAGATTAAGGTGTCAGAGCCGCCAACTTTTCAAGATCAAAAACCGAAACATCAATGCGCGTTCAGTGGTACACATATTTACAATTTATAAATAATAAAAGTATATATTATTTTGGATTCAATAAGACGCCAGAAGCAGTTGGAAGGTTTGGCTCCCCAAGCTGTGTGTAATGCAGCCTTCAATGCAGGTATGGAGGCAATTGGTGTATCCAGACGCATCATATGCCATTCCATAATGTCCCACAGGTGCTCTATGGAATTGATATCGGGAAAGTTTGGAGGACAATCAATATGGTGAAGTCTGAACTATGCTTCTCAAACCATTCCTCCACAACATTGGACCTGTGGTTTGGCGCATTGTCATCTTGGAAGTCACCATTGCCATTGGGGAAAAAGTGGAACATTGCTGGGTGTATAGTCAGCGAGAAATTCACGAAAGCGGGTATTAGTCATACATTGTTCTACATACACCAGGGGCCCAAGTTTCCATGCCCCACACCATACAACTGCCTCCACTGACTTGAACTGTGGAGACCATGCAGGATGGATGTGCCTCACGTTGTTTGTGCCTAATACATACATGACCATCCATAGAGCGAAGTAAAAAAAAATTTTTTTCATCAGACCAGCATACTTTTTTCCATTCATCCAACATCTAACTTGCAAGATCTTTGCATCATGCGAGTCTTTTGTGCTGGCAAACAGTAGTTAGGAGAGGATGTCGTCGGGGTCATCTGCTTTTATAGCCTGTATGTGCAAACGTGCAACACATGGTCACGATAGATACTGTTCCGGGTTTACCTCTGTTGAATTGGATGGTCAACTGCTTAACAGTGCTGCATCTGTTGGCTTATACAAGTTGTCGGACCCGGCACTCACAATCTGTCCTTTTTCGAAGTCCGATAAATCCTTCCATTTACCCATCATGCTCCAAATTTTATTACTTACTGTTTCATTCATTCCTTATATGTCATATATGACACGTCAGCTGACTAATCGCACCCTTTCAGAAATCATGCGGCCAACGGGCCGCATCCACTTTTGATAGTGGTGGTCAGGTCATAATTCAGTGATCACTCGGTATATATTGAAATAATGTATTACATAACAAACTCAAATTGAATACAGAAACCACCTCCTTTGGATGAACCAGAATGAGGAGTGGTGAAGTTCTATAAGCACAAGGACCACATATCACCAGTTACACATAGAAAAAATAATATGTAGAAACATTTTCCAAAAATTGTAGCTTTCTTGAAGTCAGCTTTGACTTCCAAAAACCTGTACCCCAAAGCAACTGTAAAACTCTTTTTATGTAAACTTTATTCAGCAATCACATTACTTCTTTCTGACAACAAACTTATCCAGTTGAATCACTTATAAAAACATGTTAGTTGGAAGTGAAAAATAATTTAACTATGCAGTAGTTATACTCGTATAGCACAATTTTTGGATCCATAAAATAACTTTACTGTAAGTAACTGATAGTATGGAACCAATTACTATTGAAAACTATTTAACCAATGGATTTATTGCTTCCTGTATATTTATATAAATTATGATGTTCAATTTACAGATACCAGAGAATTATCATTTTATGAAGAAAAATAAAACTTACTTCTAATATTTTTAGTGGGGCAGGATAATGTCCGCTTGTTGCTTTCATTACTTGAGCTCTTGCTTTTTTGAAGATCTGATCTCTCACAAAGCCATAACTAGATGCAGTTCTAATAAGTCCTAGAATTTTTTTAAAGTGAAAACACTAGATGTTTTACAAACACAACTGTACAGGTAACTCAAAAATTAATGCCTGAAACACACACACTACACAGCAACAAAGTTTAAACTGTTCCTACTTTTTCCACATTTATATTTGGTGACAACACTTCCAATTTTACTTCCACCAGTAATAAACAGAAATAAAATATAGTTATCACACTAATACATTTTTGATGTTTCTTTAAACGTGCTTTTCAGCCATAGAAATTCATTTTTTAGTACACTGCTCACATGCATGTGTTCATCACAAGGAACTTGCCACTGAACTGAAACTGTTTAAATTACTTCTGAGACACCACTTTGTTACCAAAAATTAGCAATACTCCACTTTCCAGCCTGTTTCAGAAAGCTGCAAGTTTTAAGATGTGATCTTTGTAAAAGTTCAATAGAAATACTGTACAAGTTGTTAACAAGGTTTATGAGACCAATAAAACTCTTTACAGGCTTTAATATTATCAGCATATAATTTTACATACCTTTTATATTTAGATTTGTACCATCATAGAAAGGAATGAATTATTCCAGTTCATCTTTCACCAAAGTTGGACATTTCACAAAAAATTTAAAATTAAAATAAAGTATTGAAACATTAAAATTTGAATATTTACATAATTAGAATCAGTGTTCTGTTTCCATGGCAGGTATCCCACATAAGTTAAACATCCCCAGGAGTGTACAGAGCTTAAAATTCAAATTTGAAATGGAAGGAAGTCTCCCCACCTGTTTGTAAAATGAGGGGTTTGAAAATTTCTGATGGGAGTTTTGAATATGTGACTATGAATACTACGTGTTAAAAGACTGGTAAAACAGTAGTACTTTTTCAAACAATTAAACATATACTCTTGTTTTTAAAACAAATAAGTGAATCAGATCAAAAATTTACTATCATTCAATATAATACAAATTAACATAATGCATTTTGCAAAATCAGAATTGTTTGTATTACAGTACACTGATATCAACAAACAGCACTTGAATTATTAGTGCCAGTCTTTCATTCCTTACCACAGTTAGAAAGCTTTGATCAGCTTGTTTTCTGAGAATTTATTTGGCCCAATTTCAGAAATTCGCATTAAGATTTTTGCTGCTCAATGAATTTATAAATTGACTTAATTTTGTTTTGTGTGCTAAAGCCATGTTCACATGGTACACTTGTTAAAAGCAACACAAGATCTACTTGCTGAACCTTTGACACTAATTGAAATGTGTGCACATGGTAGCTTATGAAACTCTTACAAAACTTTGGAAATTGGTACATATACTCATTCTTTACAGCTATGTGCCTGGATAGTGAATGTTCCACAACTGCATCTTCATAAACTTTTGGACAAAAGTGATATGCAAAGATTTTGAAAGACTGTGTACCACAATTTGTGTTACCTGTATTTTGTTTTACAGATTCAGGTTCCACACACTTAAACTTTGAAAAGAGATCCATTATGGAAGAAGAAAATCTGCAGTCCATCGCATTCACAAAAGATGAAATAAGTCTTGATTTACATTGTCAAGTGCAAGTTTTTGAGCATTACAATTACAGTAATGCTCAAAAACTTTTGAGCATTATTACTTCATTATTTTTGAAAATGTTTTCTAGCACCTCTGATATAAAAAAAAAAAATCTCTTTGTGAGCACCATGAGATATTTGCAGTTCATATAATCAAGACTGGATTGATTCAACCATTCTTCTGATATGAGAAATTTATACAATTTTACTTTGCAGATATTTATGGGGGAAAATAATATTTAAAAACAAAACAGGACAGCAGGTACATCATGAAAAACAATTACGATTACAGAAGAAATTTTTGCTCCGTCGAACTTCCGTTTTCAGAAATTTTGCCTCCATTTTCAAGTTAAAACACAATCATTTATGGAACAAAATATTTTTAGGCAATACTGGACAGATGGAACATTGTAAGAAAAAGTACAATTACAGGAGAAATCTTCACCCTGTTCTAACTTCAATTTTTGATTGAAGGACGGAATTCCTCACCCTGCCCCAACTAAAACACAAACCAATCCCTCCGCTCCCAAATTTCTCTTCAGTTTTGCATCACTTTCGAGAATGATGTAAGTGATGACTACAAAGGCAGAATTCCTCGAATCTGCGGAACTTACACATGCCTAAAAATTACAGGGAAATATTTGCTCTGTCTGACTTCCATTTTTGGAAGTTGTTGCTTACAGTTTCAAGCTGAAATATGAACTTTTTTGCAAAAAATAAAAAAACAAACAAACTATATTTACATACATGAGATCGGCTGATGACAAAAAAAAAAAAAAAAAACTGAACTTTTTAACTGAGTAGAAAATTAGGACACACGAACGTGCAGTGTGAGCAAATTCAAATGCAGCATATACAATATTTAAGATTGCACAAGCCATATGGAATTATTTTCTGTAAACTATGTAAGTAAATATCAAAGTGAAGCACATTATTATATTCACAATAGAAAAGTAGGGAATTTGGAACAAAATAAAATGAAATATGTTTAAAAATCAGATTTAAAACTTACATGTAAATCTTTACTTGCTAAATCATGAGTTGAAAAGCATTTGTCTAGGAAAGTTTGTACATTTAAGTCAAGCAATTAGAAACTTGCAAGAATTACAAAACATATATCCATAGATTAGTTTCGGTCAAACACCACAGTACAAGAGATAAGTCAGTCTTGTTGGCTTAGTAGCACTATAATGCATCAAATTGTTCAGAAATGAAATGTGTCCTAAGAGTCATAATGTGTGTGGAAATAAGTTAAATTCACAGATTCTTATTAAATGATAATTGGAATATGTATTGCAATATATATTTGAATATGTACAAATGTAAAAAAAATGACTAGAAGTGCTATGGTTTTTAAACAGGTTGCTTCAAAGACATTTTGCTCTTTTGTGTTGTAGTTGCTTGCACATCAGTTTGAGTTTCCTCTCGTGAGCAAGCCTGACTTTTTTCTCAGCAAGCTGCACAGCCATTTATTTTACATTGACTCTGCAGCTGAACAGCATCCATTGCTAACTTTTTCTTTTTGCTGATAATTCCTTTTCTTTTCCTCTCAATTTCTTTGAAGTTTTTTTTTTTTTTTTTTTTTTTATGTTCTAAGATTTTGGCAGAGGTTGGCATCAACTGCTTCTTGAAAAAAATTTCTTTACTGAAGAAATTAACTGTAGACTTACCCTGTGCTTTAAGTTTATACTTCACAGTCTGTGATCTGGTGCCGTTTTCCGATCTCAAAATTAATGGGCCCAAAAATATTTTTTGATCGAAAAACCCATTACCCACGCACTCTCAATGAGAGTGAATTTTTTTCTCTTTGGTTGCTCCAAAAGGCCCCTTTTGGCAAAGAGGAGGGCTAGAAAATATAGAAGTCAAGAAAAATCAGGTAAATTCTTTCATTCTTTTTTTTTTTTTTTCCTCTCTCTGTAAATTTACTTCTATTGTATGAGTGTGGTGATGTTTTTGCTTTTGGTGATCTGTCAAGGTAAGCTAGCCCTCAGGTTTTGATGGCTATGTAGAGGCAGAAGTACTGGTTAGTTTAGTTAAGCAAGTGTTAAAGTGTTTGATGAATATTGCCTTAGTATCTTGTTGTGCTTCTCTTTGCACTTTATTTTGAGAGCTGATTTTCATGGAATTGTGTAAGTGTTGGAAAGTGTGCGGAAAGTTCTAGTATTTAGTGTAGCATAAATGAATTTAGTTAATGCCTAAGTAATTTTGCATGGTATATGTAGTGGTAAAGTATATGCAATTTTGTCGCCAACTCCGACGATCAAAACGTCGCGTTGACAGAAAATAAAAAATAAAAACCGTAAGTGGTATGCATAATCAATTTCGTAATTACCGTCGTGCAATTGCTATTTCTTTGTTTATAATTAACCTGTAAACTATAATTATGTAAAGTATTCATAAATTAGTAAATTAATTGTATTGTAACGGGTTCGTAACGAAGAACGAACACTGGAGTCGTGTCTTGTTGCCATGGCCTATAACTAACCGTTATTAAATTGTGTATCTATTTTTATTTTGTAACTGGTTAAGATTGGACCTATGTAAGGTCAGCACTTAACTCTCTAAGAGGACTCTTTAGGAAGGGTAATTCCGTATCTTTGGGGGAAGAAAGAAAAAGCTAGGACATCTTCACGAAGCTATTTTTATGTAATCACGAACTCGACTGAAACTCGAAACGGGACGGAAAGGAAATTAATAATGAAGCACCGGAAAAAGAGTTCTTATTCATTTGATTAGGAAAATGGCAGGCAGTAAAGTTTTTTTTTTGTTCTTTGTAATTCCGATCGCAGAAAGGTAAAGATATTATCCTTACCGTCGGCGAGGCACGAATCTGATCGTACCAATTTAGCGAAATGTAATTGGGTAAAAAATGTTAATTTTTCTGAATTGGTAAAGGTGGTCACCATTTTTGCCCGGGTTTTTAGGAGTTTCTTTATTCAAAACGAACTCAAAGGGAGGTCCACCGTGAGCTTGGCTTCCTCCAAAACACGATCATAAATTGTAACAAGGCGCCGTCGCGATGTCGGACGTTTCGCATTCTTTCTCACAAGCTCTGCAATGGCTTTCGCCAAGTATTTATGCGTAAAATGCCAGGAGAATGCTTAAAATCTATTACCAACTGCAAATCCCTGTGTGCCGAGAGAAAATTCCGTCGTCGGCCATCTTTTCTTTTGGGAGGTCAAGTCAAAGTTCAAGCCTGACTCCGAGAAGATACGAGCGAGCGATTTCTGGGAATTGCGTCTTTCTCTCCGCCTTCTGACTTAACTTCGGGCCAATTGCCTTCCGCCATTTCGGGCGCGTGCGCAAGGGGTTCGGCGAGGAGCGGAGAATTTTTGCGTGCTGCTCGACACTTCGATACCAGACTTCGTAAGGGAAAGTCCCACAATAAAAAAAAAATTAAAAAATCGAGTAAAGGAGGGGAGTCCGCACGACGGACATCCGGATGCCGAACCTGCCGTAACCTTCCAGCACCGGGAACGTGCGGCCGCGATGGCCCAAGAACGGTAGGAACGATCCTTTTCTTTTCAAATTTTGCTTGACATCGTCCCGAGGCACTAGCGGGCATTACGCCTCGTAACCCGCTCGGTAAAATCGCTGCCGCCTGTCGCCGTGTGAGAGAGAGAGAAAGTCTCCCCAAAGGCCGGCATCGGGAGTAAGTAGGAAAAAAAAAAAAGGAAAGGAAGGAGAAGAGGGAAAATCCTACCATGTCATCATAAGCGCATCAGGCCCTGTTTCCACGGCGTGCCGGCTCTCGTAGCGACAGCACAAACACCAATTCCAATTCGGCATCAAAAGGAAAATTTAAGGAGGAGGAGAAACGAAGAGAAAAAAGAAAAAAGTGAGGACCACCTAAAATTGAAAAAAAAAAAAAAAAAAAAAAATGTGTCTTGATCAGAAATGGAATGATGTAAAAGGTTAAAATTCAGGGGTGAGAAAAAAATGGGGAGAAGGTGAAATTAAAATGGGAGGAAAATAGAGAAATGCAAATGTATGTTTGGAATTAATGGTCTGGCCAGAACCAACAAATGTAATATAATGTCATTGTGTATTTTTTTTTTTTTTGTAAAAATGTCTAGTTAATGCCAGTGACCAAAGAAATGGATTGAAGTATATTAATTTTGGTTTTCTGTTAGAACAGGGTTTTTTCGTTAGCTCAAATGAGAGGAAAGTGACAGCAGAGTAGGATATTGAAATGGCATGCCTTCCTTAGGAAAATTGTGGGGGCATTTGATTTTTGGCTCAGGTAGGGGAGCATACCTCTTCCAGTAGCCTATTCTATTTTTTTTTTTTTTTTGTTGGTGTTTCACCAGCAGGAGTAGCAACTGTACTTATGCATAGATTTTTTTTTTTTTTTTTTTTGTCATAATTAATGTGGGGAGTCCTGGCAGTGACTTGACATTTTTGTTTGGTTTTCTGTTACTGTAAAGTAAGAAAAAGATTTTTTCAGGTAACTGACCAAAATCAGTGTGTTGTGAAAAAAAAAGAAAAATTTAAAATGTCACTCTTAACCATCTAAATCTAAATTGTAAAGAGCATCTAGCTCAAGGTTCAACAGGTATCAGATATGCACATCAAGCATTAAGCTCTTAACACTCTCTTTGAGTGAATGATCACATCCTTTGATGATTTTTTGTAAGGCAGGCTGGTAACTAAATGGTGCCACTTACCTCCCTCATCCTCTAAACCACACAGGTGAAAACTACTTGGATTGCAGACCAGGGTTTCTGAGAGGATTATTTAGGACTGTTAACATACTCTGGACTCTAAAATTCATAGCTAAATTCTTTTTTTATTCGGCCTAGCCACCTAAAATTTCCTTGTATTGAGTTGTTTGCCAACATGTGCCTGGGAGCACAAAATAAATTTTTAGTTAACCTGGAACATATGTTTAATCAAATTATTTTGTGTCGTATGTGAATTTCTCTTGTCGGTGGTAGTGGAATCACCTTCCATTTACTGGGAGTTTTTAAGGATCGTACCTTGGGTGTTAGTCGTTAATGAAAAAAATTCTTAATTGGGGTCCCTAGATAGCTCACCGGCCATTTTCTTCTTTTTAAAAATAAAATTGTGTAATATTTGCATTTTTCAGTAGTAAGTTCATCATCGTAATAGAATAATATTTTAAACACCAAACCACATCGTATCATCTGCATAGCTGAATAGGTTTCAATGTTCATTCTTCCTGATTTTATATCTATAATTTCATCCATCATGCTGAAAGAACTTTCAACCTGTGGACCATGAAAGCATGATATCAAGGCTTTTACTATTTTAGATAACATAGTGTACTTGGAGAGGTTAAATACCTTTGCCCACAATGCATCAATTTTTACAAAGTTTACAACGTTATCAACAGGAGATGGAAGCTGTTAATCGACCTGATACTGGTGAATTTCTAGAGCATAGCTTTCCATTTCCTCTGAATTCAATATATTTGTATGGAACTGTGGAGGTTTTTTGTCTTTTTAAAGTTAGATTATGTCCCCTTGCAGAAGGATCAATAACTAATATGTACATTAAAAGATCACTACATAATGGTAGTGTCTTTTGCATGTATTTTGCACACTGAATATAAGCTGGCTTAATATTTTTTTCACCACAATGTCATTTGATTTGCTTTCCAAAATAATGGAGTCTGTTCCTGATCCAAGAAACATGCTCTTGCTTTCCAGCCTGTTTGATAGTAAGCCAACATCAATGTTCATCAAATCTTTCACAGGTTTGCCTTTCAGTATCTCTTGCTTTAAGAAACAAGCTAAGAAATCCAAGAATAGTTGCTTCTGCTCATCCAAAACCTTATGAATTAATGGCTCCTTTGTTTGAAATAAGCATACATATTATTTCAAAAGAGGTAGAGCTGCAACATAAAAATTTAATATAAATAAGTTTCCTTTAAGCTTTGTAATAATTTTGCAACAATTCTGGATTTCCACTTTCTTTCATCTTCTGCTCGGGGATGTTTCGTGGCCCAGATGCGGCAGTTGTGCGTGTTTACCGCTCCGTTTAGGGAAAAGTGTGCCTAATCAGTCCATAAAATGTTCATCAGCCAGTTCTCGTCGGCATCCATTTGTCGAAAAAACCATGCTGCAAACTCCTGATGCTGCACGTAATCGCCAGCTTGCAGTTCGTGATGATGCCGTTGCCGTTTGTATGGGTACCGGTGCAGAATCCGTTGTAGTGTTTTGCCATACAGTCCCATATGGAATGCCTGTTTGCCGAGCACTGGAGTCGCCATGTGCAGATGACATTGCAACCACATCCATTTTCTGCATAATCGTCTCTGCTACAGCAGCAAGTGTTCGTGGTCTACCGCTTCGTGGGCGTGCTGCCAAATATCCCGTTTCCTCAAATTTTTTCACCATTCGCCGCAGCGCAGCACTTTCCATCGGTCCTTTCCCACTGTGACCACCTTTCTGTGACCCGTAGGCTCTCAACACAGCACTCGCACATTCAGCATTGCAATAGAACAATTTCACCAAGAGCGCTTTGTTCGGTAATGACAGCATACTGACATGGACCACTGTGACTTGTGGTTGCTTCCAAGCTGCTGCTTTTACACCCACTATCCCAGACCTGTTCGACAATGGTGCCATCTGGCGATGAAAAATGTAAGTAAAATGAGTAAAAATTTATCTGATTTCATAAAAAAAAAAACCCCGATGTCATTCTGATCATTTCTGTGCAAACCGCGTTGCCCTACTCTCAAAACTTTGCGAGTTATTACGTTTTCAAAATGTGCAAGACTTTTGGACCACCCGGTATATTGGTCTTTCATTAGACTGCACAAATCCATAATACAGGAGCAAAAGGGCATCTTGGATATGTAAACTGTTTAATGTCACATGATAGAATGACAACCACCTGTGTTGGACCATGTTCTTAATTTCAGCGAATTTTAGCCCTATATATTTAAACAAATTTCAGCAAGGGATCTGCAGGCCATTTAAAGTCATTGAAGATGTCAGTAAAGCATTTCTCAACGTAACCTTCAAATGGTTTGCAAATTTTTTTGCTTGCATTGTGAATATGGTGACATGGATCTCCATCAATGTCAAAAGCAAATGGGGAGATTTTCCCTGCCGAATTCTTGTTTCTAACCATGTTTTTGAGCCTCTCATGATGCATTCTTTCCACTTAGTTTTCAAATAAGCAAAACATTCCTCCCCCTCCTCCTCAGAAAGAAAAAAAAGAACAGAAAGCTGCGTTACGAACTTTGTTCTGAAGCTTCGGGCCGACGTAATACTGGACCGAAGCGGTGCTTCCTCTCCACTTAGCTTTCAAACAAGCAAAACCATTCCCTTCTCCTCAGAAAAAAAAAAAGAAAAGAAGAATTTAAGAAAAGAAACAAAGAGCTGTGTCACGAACTTTATCAAGAGGCTTTGGGCAGACATAATTCCGGGTCAAATCGAAAGAAGCACGCAGGGCCGACATAATCCCGGGTCACAGCAAAAGAAGCACGCCGGGCCTACGCAATCCCGGCGCCGTGCTTTTTTTTTGCACTCTTTCAAACAAGCAAAACAAATTCCTCCTCCTCTGAAAAAAAGAAAGAGCTGTGTTATGAACTTTGTTCAGAGGCTTTTACATTGATTAATTACAAAACCAGTAACTTTCTTAATAACAGCAAAAATCTGAATATCCGTAATTTTTCGTTAGCCAACGATCTCAGAAAAGCGGAAATGCATTCATGTCATTACAAATGACAAGAGTGAGAGTTCTTGGCGATGATGTTACAATGATAGAGTGACGATTTCCCGCATGCCACGGAAAGGTTGTCGCCAGTTTTTCTAAAGGAAGAAGTAGGCGGAGCTTCCACGCTTCGCGCTGCGATGCGTAAGTGGCATCCTATCCATTGGTGATAGCAGTAAACGGACTGAGCTCCTGATTTCACACTCCAACATTTTTTCTTGCCCCCTCCCCCAAAGTGCCTGCTCCAAAAACAACACTTTTTCTCCACAAAAAGTTTCAAGGATTTTTCCATAGAACAAAGACCACCCCACCCCCTAAAAAGTCCTGAAAAATTTCTCTTCATTTTCGCAATGACCTCGAGGATGACCAAAATGATGCTGAAAAAAGCGGAATTCTGCGAATTCATGGAAGAATCTCGTGTATGTATTTAACAATACTGATAGAGGCAACTTTGCAAGAAAAAGAAATTGTAAATTGTGATTACGGAAATTTTTTCACTCCGTTTAACTTCTGTTTTTAAATGTTTTGAAAAATGGAATACCATCTGCAGACACTAACCCCCACACATATGCACTAATCCCCCCCCCACCCCCAGGTAAAAAAAAAAAAATCTCAGTTTTGCATTGATCTTGAGCAGTTCACATGTGCATGAGCTGATTATATTACTGACTGCAGCTTTCCGAACTCACTGAAGAGTCCGTTTCACTGCCCAGCCCATATCAAGCAACATGTCCAGCTTATTGCCATTTCAGGGATTTTATTTTGATCATGATGTCCAAATCTGTGAAACAATATTATTTAAAGAAGTGGGATTAAAAATGAACTTCCAGAAGACTGATGTACAATGCTTTCACAAGAAATGAAGATTTATCAATTGATGGGGAAAAGCTGCAGATAACCGATATCTACATTTACCTTGGACAGCAGATATCAATAACATTGATGAAGACATTAATCGGCACATAAAACTTGGTTGGAGAAATCTTCTATTCCTTGGAATCCAGTCTAGAATTTCAGTTGTCCATCAATGGTCCGTTCTTCTGGCAACTTGTCCAGCCCATTGCCATTTCAGGGATTTTACTCTGATCATGATATCTTCAACTCTTGTTATTTTATGAAGAATATGTTTTTAATGCTGTCCTTTGTTAAATTATTTTGTGAGCGGTCCAAAAACGGACCCAAATTACATGTATGTATGCATGTATATCATCTCCCATTATGTATGGCCTTTATTGATAATGAAAAGGCCTTTGATTCCGTGAAACCAACAGCAGTTACAATGGCTTTGAAATCCTGAGGTATTGAAGATGTATTAGTAATATCTACGAAAAGGCAAGTGCAAAGGTTTAGTTATTTGAGGATACAGCACCAATAAAAATTGAAAAGGCGGTGAGACAAGGTGACACCATATTTCCCAAACTCTTTAATGCCACATTGCAAAATGTCTTTCAATCATTGAACTGGGAAACAAAGAACTAAAGATTAATGCAGATGAGCTCAGCTTTGTTTTACTGATGATGCAATCATTTTTGCAACTACCCCTTCAGAGCTGCAGAGTATGATCCAGGAACTTGCTGACAAAAATAAAGAAGTGGGATTAAAAATGAACTTTCAGAAGACTGATGTACAATGCTTTTACAAGAAATGAAGATTTATTGATTGATGGGGGAAAGCTGCAGATAACCGATACCTACATTTACCTTGGACAGCAGATATCAAGCAAAGGTCACATTGATGAAGAAATTAATCGGTGTGTAAACTTGGTTGGAGAGCTTTTGGAAGGAACAGTACAATTTTTAAGAGCAATAGGCCATTATGTCTTAAAAGAAAAGTGTTTAATCAATACATCCTTCCACTGCTTACGTACGGAGCAGAGATGTGGACCTTAACTAAAAGACACACAAAGGCTGCAGACAACTGAAAACAGCATGGAGAGATGCATGCTTGGTGTAACCAGGAGAGATAAGAAGAGGAACTCGTGATAAGGAAAATGACAAGAGTGGAAGACATCATGATCAGAATAAAATATCTAAAATAGCAACGGACTGGACATGTTGCCAAAAGAACGGACCACAGATGGACATGCTTTCGAATTTCGTCCACCCATCTCCCATGTGGTCTTCTGTCCCTTGGAATCCACTTTAGAATTTCAGTTGTCCATCCTTCTGGCAACATGTACAGCCCATTGCGATTTCAGAGATTTTACTCTGATTGTGATGTCTTCCACTCTTGTTATTTTTCTTACGCACAAGTTCCTCTTTTTATCTTTTCCTGGTTACACCAAGCATGCATCTTTCCATGCATCTTTCAGTTGTCTGCAGCCTTTGTATGTGTTTTTTTGTTAAGGTCCATATCTCTGCTAAATATGTCAGAACTGGAAGTGTGCACTGATTAAACACTTTTCTTTTAAGACATAATGGCATATTGCTCTTGAAAATAGTAATGTTTTTCCCAAAAGCTCTCCAGCCAAGTTTTATATGGTGAGTAATTTCCTCATCAATGAGACCCTTGCTTGATATCTGTTGTACATATATTTTGATACATATACAGTGGTGGAAATGCACCGGAACGCCGATCTGGGAGCGAAACCCCGCATTCCGGCGTTCCGTTATCGACACCAAAAGAAAGGGAGCATTTAATTTTCATAAAACATTTCGTAATGCATAATACATTTCAATTAATGACACCATCTTGTATTAATTGTTCATCATTTCAATTTTTTCCCCCTCTAATAAAGCTCACTCGCTGGAGTTGTAGCTGTAGTTCTACAAAATGTTTCTCTTCGCCGTCTGGCATCCTCCCTTCACGATTTCCCACCATGGTGACGACTGCAACGCCGCTTAATTCCACGATGAGTGCGAAGTTTTTGCGTGAGAGCGAAGATTATGACAGGAGCTGATTGCTCGATGACCTTGCAACCTCTCTCTGCTCTTGGCATAAAATGACTTCGCAGTTGCTGTAACCGGGCAACGAGTTTAATTACTACAGTCTACACATGCTGTCACTTCAACTCCAGCTCCTGTTGTGGTAGGACGTGACTTTTTGACTGATATTGTAGTCGTTGTTGTAAGTTTTAATTTGTTCTTGTGTGAGAAAAGAAAACAACTGAAAATAATGAAAAGAACACTAACAGATTTCTTTAGGAAAAAAGATGAGTCAAAAGGAAAAAACAGAACTCGGGGATTTGACCCCCCCCCGTTCAAGCCTGGACTCCGTGTGAAGTATCACCAAGAAAATCCCGAAAATGCAACAGTCAAAGGAAATCACTGCACCAGGAAGTTCATTAGAAGAATCTGAATCTCGGCAAAGTTCAACAAATGGTAAACCCGAGTGTTGGACTGAGAATCAAAGTAAGTATTTTTTGAAAGAGTACTCTTGGCTTGTTTCAAAAAATGGGTGTTTAGGATGTGCCGTCTGTAAAACTGCCAGGAATATGAATGTTTAAGAATTTTTAACTGGTGAAAGGCTTTCTAAGTAATGGATAGATTGCAAAGTTAGATCTACGGCTGACGATAAGAAGAAGCAAAATACGGCTCTAAGGGGGGAAAAAAAGGAGCACAGAGAAAGTCATGCTCATAAAGAAGCTTCTAAAATGAATACAAAACATTCTGAAGGAGTCTTTGAAAATATTGTTGAAAAAATAAATAAAAATAAAGTGGACAATACGTACAAAATATTCAATACCGCATATTTCATTGCGAAGAACAACAGACCTTTTGCCGATTATTCTGGTTTGATTGATCTCCAAAAGAAAACGGCACTGAGATGGGGAGGATATTGCAGTCTAGGAAGACATGTACAGATATTTGCGATTCTATAGGAAATGATATGCGTAAAAAGCTCTGTGAAGAAATAGTGTCCCAAAATATAAAATTCGGTAGTATCTTGGTTGATGAGTGTACAACTGTAAGCCGACTTTCAGTACTCATAATCTGCATAAGAATGTCCATAGATCCGAATGATATAAATGCCCAAACTCTATTTTTTGACTTGGTTGAATTACATGATTTGAAAGCAACAGCAATAACTGAATCAATTATGAACTGCTTGGTGAAGTACTTTCTAATAGAGCTTATTAAAAATAATCTGATATCTTTCACTTCCGACGGAGCTGCAAACTTCGCAGGTTCCATATCTGGTGTGGCTCAACAGCTTAAAAAAAAAAAATTCCCGAACTTATTATATGGCACTGTGCAAATCATAAGTTAGAACTTGCTGTCCAGGATGTAATTAAAGAGGTTTATGGCATACACAGTTTTAAATCGTTTTGCGATAAATTATACTCTTTGTATCATGCTTCACCAAAGAACGCCCGCGAGTTGCATCACTGTGCTGAAGAAATTGCAGTTCTGTTTTCTTCAATCGGGAGAGTTCTTGGAAAAAGAGGGTCGCATCTAGTGAGCGAACAGTACCTGCCGAGTGGAATATGTTTCCGGCCTTGGCTTTGCATTTTAAAGCTGCATCTCCTGATGCTTCAAGGGACAGTAAAGAAAGAAGCATGTTTTCTGGCTTACTGAAAAGACTTACGAGCACATGCTTCCTGGAAAATTTTTCACAAATGAAAACCACCTTAAAGAAACTTAGTTCATTGTCACTGCGTCTTCAAGGACATTCTGTATCGTTACCAGAAGCACATTCGCTTATTTCCCTTACAGTGAAAGTTTTCCAAGGTTTAGCTGATGGTGGTTTTGACAAGTTTTATTTAGTAGCATCAGATGCCGTAAAAAATATGGTGTTCAAAGGGGTGGACTTACATTCAAGGGGATATAAATCTGATGGGGAAAATAAACAATTCAGTTTTTCGGAGTGTTGCCAACAATTTATCTCTGTCAGATTATTCAGCAGCGAGGACATTGTAAAACAACTTCAGGTTTTGTATCAGTCTTTTTGGCCGACCGACATAGATATTTTATATGGAGGAGAGGTTCTAAGTTTATGGCGAATATTCGGATTGGAGGAAGAAAGGAAAATCATTGAAGAGTTCAGACATTTCAAGGAAACCAAAAAGTTTCACATAATTTAAAAGTCTTGTTAAATTCTGTTGCTGCGGTTGCTATATCAACAGCTGAGTGTGAAAGAGGTTTTAGCACCATGGATTTGATAACTGATTTAAGAAACGTTTTAAATGTTACACACGTCAGCAACCTCATGTTCATAAAAATAAACGGACCTCCTTCAAAGATCTTCAATCCCGAGCAGTACGTATGGAAATGGTTAAGTGACGGAAGGAGAAATGCAGATTTTTTGGCTTGCAGAGAACGTGAAGAAAAGATGCAAGAACACTTGTTGAAACAAAAACTTTGGAGATTTTAAAAGATAATTTTTTTTTCAAATCGAAGTTATAATAGATATTACAGCTAAATAAATGGATATTTCCGACAAAGCCGAATTTCTTTAATTTGCCACCCATATACACTAGTTACTTACATATCTCTGCCTCAAATACGAGCTGACGTTTTTCTCCGACGTTTGTTGAGGACACCTCCAAAAAGGGCGATACCTTTAATTGCACCGGCACACATTCGCATGGTTTTTCTAATAAGAAACGTATTTCTGAATAAAGAAAACAACTCTGACTTTAGCTAAATGTGACTATTTCATTTTAAAGTTTAATAATTAAATTTCCTTATATGGTTTTATGTGTACAGCAAACGGGTTTGCGAATATTAAATTTTTAATGCATTCACTTGTACCGTTGTAGTGTCGCCAAAACCCGTCAAAACTTCGTTAAGCCTTTTTGACGAATTCTGACTATGGAGTCAGAAATAGACAAAACGTTGTGACGTCGTTTTGACGGGTTTTGGCGACAACACTACAAGTTGTGCGCTGCTTTACGACAGCGAAAAATTCCTATTTCCACCACTGTATATAAATATATATAAAATTAATTTCCCCCATATAATATTTTCATAAAGCGGAGAAGGTTCGTTCAGTATGCATATCACATTCGCGCAAAGACCTTCGGGTGTGCTGTTTACCAAGCGCAACTGTGATATAAGCGGTCCCCAGATGGCGCTGCACGTCACATTTTTATTTCCCTGTGGTTCAAACATTACAGCTGATCTCTCGGGGTGTGCTGGCCAAAAAGAGCACCACTTGCAATCCGATGATGCTCAAGCAACTGAGGTACAAGCGCTCCCTAGATGGCGCTGTAGGTCACATTTTTATTTCCCCAAGCATTACAGCTGATCTCTCAGGGTGTGCTTGCAAAAAAATAGCACCACTTGCAATCCCATGGCGTAACGCAGTTCAGCATTGCCAGTTGCTGTTATATTATTTTTGAATAACAAAACTCGCCAAAGTTTGTTCTAAAGCTTGGCGTGACAGCTAAAATTAATTCCCTTATACAGTACCCGCCGGTAATAAACTCACTGGTTAAGAAAATCAGCCGCTTTATAAACTAAAATTCCCAGGAACAGATTCAAACCAATGCAATATCATTGTAAAATCGCCGATTAATAAAATCAACACTGCTGCTTATAAAAATCAAACATTTTTAGTGATAACATCAAGCAACATAGCAACTGAGCAAAAAAATCAAGGTCAAAGGAAGGTCGTTGTGAAGAATGTGGCGGGCAGAAAACCGGTTTCACAACTAGTTCTGGGCAGCCTGCGAAAGCTTTCTTTCTGCGTGAGATCATTTGACATTCAGTTGTGGAGATAAAGTCAGCAAGTCTAAGCGAAAGGATTTAAGCATTAGGGAAAAGCAAGAAATGTTGCTGAAATACGATGACTTGCCTAAATGCAGTCAAAGAGAGGCTGCTTCAAAATTGGGGATTTCTCAATCAGCTTTATGTTACTTATTGAAACAAAGAGGAAAATTTTCTGATCAGGTGGTGACAAATGGGAATTTATGTGAAGGAAAATCAGATGAAATTGAATCTGCACTTGTAGGGTGATAAAAATGCCAGACTGATGAAGGTTCCATCTCCCGCCCTATTTTGTGTGAAAAAGCGCAACATTCTGCTAACCTCCTTGGAGTCTAAAACTTTATGCCTACAAATGGATGGCTGACACAATGGAAGGAACGTAACAACATCGTATACAGATAACTTCACAGTGAAAAGCAAGCTACAGACTGTGAATCAGCAGACATTTGGAAACAGGACATTTTGCCTAAAATGTTGAAAGACTACAAACAGCATCAAATTTTTAATGAGGATGAGACTGGCTTGTCGTACCGTGCTCTGCCTGAACATACCCTAATGTTTTAAAACGAATCGAATGGAGGAGGGGGAAATGAAACAACGAGTAACTGTGCTCCTAACATGCAACATGACTGGATCAGTGAAGAAAACGCCATTGGTCATCGGATCCAGCCAAAATACCCATTGTTTTAAAGTGGTTAAAAATAATTTTCCAGTGAATCAGTGGGACAGAGATCTGCAGAATGACAAAATTCTTCTCTTGTTGGACAACTGTTCGGCACATCCTGCTGACCTCGAATTAAGGAACATTAAATTGGTGTTTCTTTTGCCCCTAACACCACCAGCATTGTGCAACCGCGAGACCAGGGAATCATCAGATCCTTTAAGTACCACTATAGAAAACAAGTGGTTTGAAAGGTAATCAAAGAGATCAATTTCTCCTGTTCTTCCGAGTCACGTTCCGCTAATGCCATTTCAAAGTCCTTCACGCTCTTAGATGCAATGCAGTCAATCAAAAATGCTTGGGACTCTTGTACACCAAAAACGATCACCAATTTGCTTCAAAGAATGCGGTTTGAATATGCCCGAAGAAACCATCACATCAGAAGATGCAATCGACTCTACTGTTGCTAAAGAAGAATTCAATGAAGAATTTTTTAAGTATGTTTCAATTGAAGATCATCTGCAAGTGTCAGTAGGAAAAAACAACTCTGAAATTGCGGAAGAAATTCTGGATTCAAAAGAGCCGCTGTGCCAGAAAAGTGACTAGGAGTTCAAGGATGAAGAGGAAGAGACTGCCGACCCACCGCCAACCACAGCCGACGCCCGATGAGCTTTGCAATTTCTACGAAGAACGCTGGAACAAAGAGGAGGTGACGCAGATAGTTACAGTCAATTGTACTCTTTTACGAACACAATTGAAAGATTAATTACAGACTCTACCACACAAACTACAATAGGACAGTTTTTTAAGAAAGCTTGATTGAGGTATGTAAATGTATTGTTCTACATGTATGTGTAATTTTTACTGTTTTAATTAATGTACACGTACATACTTATAAATCCTTTTGAAAGTCAAACACTTTTAATCACTTTGACTTTACTTATACGTACATAGTGTCATTCCAAGCTACATACATACTTGATTTCATAAAAAGACTAAATTTTGAATCGCTGGTTATAGAAATCAGCCGCTTTATAAACTCAAATATTGTTGGTATGGATGTGATCTTAATAAACGGCGGGCACTGTACAATGCTTTCGTAAAGCGGAGAAGGTCCGCTGCTTTGTTGAGTAAACAAAAAAAAAAAAAATAGTAATATTTGCATCTGCAGGTGTGCTGTGTAATCAACGGACACCTAGGTATGTAAAGCAGCTGAGATAGAAAGCTTTCCAGATGGCATTGCAGGTCACGTTTTTTTTTTCTTGTGGTTTCAACGCACGGCTAAAAACTTCTCAAGGTGCGCACGTCTAAAAAAAACACCTCTGATCATTTTTGTTTCCATTCGGAATCACATAGAGTCATCATACAGTCCAACATAATACTGTGAGTTGTTTTTCTGTCTTTTCAGCGCAGTGTGAATCGATGTGTTGATGAGCACAGATTTAAAAATAGAATTAGAATTTTTGTTATCCGTATGCAGGCGATGTAAGTGAGAGAGGGGTTTGCCTCCTCGGGGTGGTCCGTGGTAACAATGGCGCACACAACAGCAACTAAGGCCTCTGTGAATCTTGGAGAGGTTCCAGCTAGTTCTGTGTGACATTGGCAAAAAGACTACAACTCACTGGGTTTTGTTCCAGAATTCTTAGGTTGAATGACCACCTGGAACTGTCAGCTGTGGGCAAATCCCTCACACTGATGTACTTACCTGATTAAAAAGACACAAAGATACAATTATCTGGACTCTAGTGTGGGATATGGTGGACCTACCACACTTAACAAAAGGATGGTCCACCATGGTATGGACCTGGAACTGGACAGTAGTGATCAAGGAAGCAACATGGTACATGCAGAAAACCTTACAACTGACAAAATGAGATGGGGACAGTTCATTGCCCCCCCTTAACCCCCAGTCTTGGAAAAAAGTGGTCTTTACTGAACACATTTACTAATACTGCAGTGGTACACAGGAATGAGGTGATGATTAATTTAGATGGGAAGAATTATTTTTGCACACAGGAGAGCTGTAACTGTGATTAAGATTATCCACAGATTTTCCTAATATACATTTTTTTCAGCAAGATAGTACAACTACACATTTGCAACTGGAATCCCAATCAGCTTCTAGCAGATGAACTAAGCCCCCCCCCCCCCCCATAAAAAATATAGCATAAGTTGTAATTATGACTCAGATTTTCTAGCTATTTATAATACAGTTTTCTACTACACAGTGTATATTTATGTTTCCAGATAATTGTACTTCCAGAGGATAGATTGGAAAATTTACTGTAGAAATTTGAAAGCATGTCGGAGTGACATGGAGGAGACTGGCTCAAGACAGACAATTGTGGAAGAAACTTGGGGAAAATTGGCCAGTCAACTTCGGGTAAGCGTCGGATCTGCTCACTCAATCCTAAAAAAAGACCCAGTTATTTCCTAATCAAGATTATTATTTACAATCTTCATTTTTTGTTTTGTTTTGTTTTCTGATCATTTTCCCCACTAAATGGCATATGTGTATGCTTCTATTTCCTGTTCTTAAAGGTCACACCAGAAGAAATCTGCACCTGAAGTTTCAATCAATACAAGATTCTAAAAAAATATATAAGTTTTTATACTCCACTTATTATATTATTATGTCTTACTTTTAAAACACCAGCAAGATAGTACATTTTAGACTGTCTTCATACATGCTTATCACACCAGCTGTTTTTGTAGTACCTTTCCTTTTGTTACTGTCTCCCCTCCCCCAAATTAGCACTTGTGTACTTCCCCACACACAAGAACACAAACAATTAAAATCTATTATAATCATCACCTAGATGATTTTTCGCGTGGCCGTATTATTGGCAAGATTCTAGAAGGGCGAAAAATAACAGATGTTGCCAGGGAGTTTGACGTCAGCCACAGTGTTGTTTCAAGGCTTTGGAAATCATTTCAAACAAATGGAGAGTGTAGCAAACGTCACGGGGGAGATCGCGTTCGCAGTACGACACCTGCAGAAGATCGGTACATAGTGCTATCAACAAAAAGACACCGGCGCAGCACAGCTAGTGAGGTAGCATATCAGTTTATGGCTGCTACTGGCAAGCGGATCTCTCGAAAAACTGTCGCCAGACGTTTGCATGAAGGAGGACTATACGCTCGCCGTCCTGTTGTGTGCATCCCATTGTCCAGACGTCACCGTACCGCCCGTTTGCAATGGTGCCATCAACATCGCAATTGGACTGATAACGACTGGTCTGCTGTCCTTTTCTCAGATGAGAGTAGATACAGTCTATCGTCTGATTGTCGACGACAACTGATCTGGCGCGACAGTGGTACTGCATATTGTCCAGCAAACATACAGGAAAGGGACCGATATCCGACATGTAGTGTCATGGTATGGGCTGGCATCATGATCAATGGCCGTACGTCCCTATATGTGCTTCCAACTGGGACTATGACTGGCCAACGATACATTAATGATGTTCTGCTACCTCATGTTCGCATGTTCCGTGGTGCTGTCGGTGATAGATTCATTTTCATGGACCACAACGCAACATGTCATCGAACAGTCTCTGTCCAGGAGTGTCTTGAGAGCGAGGATATTCAACGCCTCATATGGCCAGCACGTTCTCCAGATCTGAATCCCATTGAAAATGTGTGGGATGCTTTGGGGAGGAGTCTTGCTGGTCGCCAATGCCATCCAATAAAAAGGACACCCTCATCCGTGCACTGACAGAGGAATGCGATAAATTACCCCAACAGCTGCTTGATAATGTTGTGCAAAGCACGACACGACGTGTGGAATCTTGCATCGCCCTCCATGGTGGCCATATCCCGTATTGACATCTTACGCCGGAACGCCTGCAGACGGTAATTGCATATTTTTCACTTTTACCTATTCTGCACAAAATGGCCTGTTTGTCCCTTGAACACGTTCCAAAGCCTTCTGGATTTCAGAGCACAATAAATTGTCTTTCTTGTAATGTCCTGGCATTCTGACATTATTTTATTTCACTTGGCATCCAACCACACTTACTTTTTTATGCGCTATATAGCCATTTATGATCCGTCCTTAGCAATTGTCCAGCAGTGTATGTTTGAATTACATCTGATAGTATAACGAATGCGTAATGCAGAATTTTTGCACTTACTTTCAGCCAAAGGCCTTTTGCGGTCTACCTTCATCTTTTTATTTGCTAAGTCTCTGGCCACCTGCACGGCAACTTCTTCTAAGTACTCCATCGTTCGCTCCTCAGGAGGTTTCAAGCCAGGACCTGAAAAATATTTTCGTTACTTAAAAAAAACAATTGAAGGGGTTTTTTTTCTGTATGAAAAGAGATTAATAAATCTTTTATGTTAAGCTTATTTTTTAACTCTTCAATATTACCAAATATACTACAGAAGGAAATCTTGAGCATACACGAGTGGCATCGCATTTAATCATTTGTAAAAACAAAGAAGCATTCAGCAGTACTACATTTCACTAAGAGAAATTTGAAGCTACATGTCTTCACAAAATGTACTTCCTGGCATTTTCAGGAATAAATTCATTGATTTCCCAAGAAGTCATGCATGGCTGAGTTCTGTTATATCTCCACAGTTGTTCAACATACTAACCATGCATGCAAGCACGATGGCAAACTGGCTGTGTTGGTTATGTCTTGGGAATTTCCATGTCTGCAGTTATTTGTAAGTTGATGTCCTTTAATCTAAAGGTGAGATGCACTGTATGTTATCCAGGATGACTGGAGTGTGCTCATGTCTCAAAAACTGAATACAATATGGGAAAAACCAAAGTCAGTTTTTGAATAAAGTGTGTTAGTATTTAATGCATAAGGTCACCTGACTGGTACACAGTGTAACAAAATGAATGTATCTGCATATTTAGAAGAGGCATGTTTCACATGAAAAACAGATTCAGGTGTGGCAGCAGACATCTAACAAAATATAGGTCAATGTCCTATGAAAAATACAAGACATAGATATGTGCTCCATATGGAAGCAGAGTATGGTAATACCTTTTTTCATACTTATGTAATCACACAAATTGTCATTGTATCAATTACAGCAATTTCCGAGCTTTGAGTGCCAATTTTCTAATTTCGACTCCCCCCCCGATTTAGAAAAGCAAATACCTAAAACACTGTACCTGTAATAAATATCCCATTAATTGTTCCAACTGAAATACCAATGAAACCTGCACGAAAACTTTTGCTGCCATTTTAGTTACATGGATAAAATTATGATAAAATATTTGTTTTGTAAATGTAGAAATCAAGGTTAGGTCTTTATTGGCAAAAATGTATTCTTGCTGGGGCAGTGGCAAAAATTAGTAAAAATGGGAAAACCAGCAAAATAGGGAAAAAAAGTCTTCAGGCAAAAGCACTGCACATATGTACTTTGCGTATAAGCCTGTTCACATATAAGGCAACTCCTTCACTGCAACAAAAAAAAAAGTACTTCCAAAAACTTTCTGCTTATATGTGGTTTATACAGCACATGAAAAAATATTAGTACTGGAAAAAAAAAAAAAAAGGAATTATATGTGTTACCTTTTCTAATGGTTGTTTTTCAGAATGTAGAAAATATGTTACGATTCTTGTTTTGGCAGAATGACATAACAAAACAAAAATTTTATTGTAGTTTCCAGGACAAGACTATCAAACTTAGGAATGAATAAAACCAAATTTAAAGAAGTCTTTTCGATTGCAGCTTTGCAGAATAAATATCAATATTTCAACTCTAGCAAACAAAAACTTGCCAACACTAGTAGAAATTACGATTATTTCAAGTTGTTATCAAAAACTTTTAGTCTCGTACAAGAGGATGCTGATAAGTTCTCGGCCTGACCAAGAAGGAAATGGGCTGGAGCCATGAAACTTAGACTATTCCACATATTCACCCTAAAGTTCAACACACTTCTGAAGTATGATCACTTCAATACTGCTCTGCTGCTGATATCACCTCTGAATCATTCAAAAAAAAAAAAAAAAATAATAATAAATAAATAAATAAATAAAAATGCTTCCCTTTCAAACTTTTTTTAAGGTCTGGGAACAGGAAATAGTCCGATGGGGCAAGGTTTGGTGAGTAGAGTGGATGGTCCATGCACTTAAACCCTAGATCTCTCAAAACATCCATTGTCTTGCCAGCCTTGTGAGCAGGCGCATTGTCCTGCAAAAAGAGAACTTTCTGCAGTTTTCCTCGCCTTTTTTCCTTCAACACCTCCTTTAATTGGCACAACAGTTTAAAGGAGGCATTGAAGAAAAATAGTTGTTTTCACTAATAAACTTTTTTTTCCCCAGTAATTTTCAGTAATCCTGCATACAGCTGCAAATTTGGGTATCTATCGTGGCAACGAGTTCCACTCAGTCACAACACTTATTACAGAAACAAAAGAGTAAATTGAACAATAATTTGCTAGTGGTAAAATTGAACAATAATTTGCTAGTGGTAAAATTAAAAATGCTGCCTACAGGAAAAATCTAAAAGATTACCTTCAGTAAATATTTAGATCTCTCTCTCTCTCTCTCTCTCTCTCTCTTAATGCCTTCAGATTTTGGCAGAGCTGGAATCCACTGCTTCTCCTATATAACTCATTTTACTGAAAAGCTGAAATGTAGATTTATCATGTTTTAAGTTTGCGGTTCACAGTTTGAATAACCAAATAAGGATTTGATGTTCAATCTTGCCGACTTTATAACTATAATTTCATCCATTATGCTGAAAGAACTTTCCGCCTGAGGACTATAAATGCATAATAAAAAAACATTCACAATTTTAGATAAATGGTGTAACTTCACGAATATGAATATTTTTGAACACCATGCATCAATTCTTACAAGCCGGGTGGTGCAGTGGTCTAAGCGACGGCTTCTGATCATTCATCCGAGATGGGTCTGGGTTCAATTTCCAGTGAGGCATGGATGCTGTGTTTGTCTTTTGACACTGGCTCTCTCCCTTCTTTGGAGTCGGTGGCCCTAAATCAGGGATGGGTGACTGCTAATGCAGGGTTATTCAGAAAGAATAATCAGATTTCAAAAATTTATACTTTGAAAAATTAACAACACAGAATAATAAGTAATACATCAATGTAAAGGGAAAATGCCGAAGTTTTAGATTATGCACAATAGATGGCACTAGTGTGTCATTTATGAAGCTCTTTTGGCGAAGAAGTGAAAATGGCGTCTAGTCAGCAGAAACCTTTTTGTGTGCTCTCGTCCGCATGATGTCAGTCTGTAATCACCGTTCAGCATGAATTTTGTAGAAAACATCAAATTAATCCACCGAAGGTTCAAAGTATTTGCAGGTGGTATCAGTTTGAGGACACTGGATGTCTTTGTAAAGGAAAAGGTCCAGAGCAACCAGGTGTATCTGCAGAGAATGTTGAAAGAGTGAGAGAGACTTTTCTACACAGCCCGAAGAAATCGGCCATTCGCGCTAGTCGAGAACTGGTGATTCCTCAGCCTACTGTTTGGAGTGTGTTGAGGGGAAAATTGTGTTACAAGCCATACAAATTGCATAAACTTGCAAGCACTGAAGCCTTACAGAGGTTCGTCATTTTCTTAACACTGAGCTACCCAGCAGTTGGATTGGTCGGAGTGGACCAGATGACTTGGTGTTACACAGCTGGTCTCCTCGGTCACCTGATATGACGCCATGCAACTTGTTCCTTTGGGGGTATGTAAAAGATCAGGTGTTTGTGCCTCCTTTGCCCACAACTCAATGCAAACTTAAACAAGACATTTCTGCTGCTTTAGAAACAGTTACCAATAACACATCAGACCGTGTTTGGCAGGAATTTTCATATCACATTGACATTATATGCGTGACTAAAGGAAGTCATATCGAACATTTGTAAAAAAAAAAAAAACTTGGACATTTTCCCTTTACATTGATATATTACTTATCATTCTGTGTTGTTAATTTTTCGAAATATAAATTTTTGAAATTGGACGATTCTTTCTGAATAACCCTGTATAATCCATTGAGTTGCTCACAATGGTCGTTAAATCCCCAAACAAAAAAACTCATACAAATTTTCGAACTTCATCACTTCCTTTTTCAGAAAACTTTCCCTCTCCTATCAAGCTAAAATGCAAACATTTATGGGAAAAAAATATTTAACAATAATAAACAGTAGAAACATAGTGAAAAAAAAACTGCGATTACAAGAGAAATTTGCATTCTGTCCGACTTCTGTTTTCAGGACAATTTGCGAAATACAGGACAAAGCAGGATATTTTGGGGTTTTTTTTTCAAAACAATAGGATATATACAAAATATAAGGACAGCTGCGACCCCTGGAGATTAAAAAAAAAAACAAAAAAACTTACTAGCATGATGAATTTGGATTTGAAAGTCATATCTTTGAAGGATATGACATGATTAAAGAGTTGTCAAAAAGTTTCAGAATGGCTATGTAAAAAAAATGCTATAGTTGGCATATATATGGTAGTGACACAGGGTATAACAGAAAAAACACAGAAAATACACTGTGCCAGAGAGGTGCAGCACCTTTACACACACACACACACACACACACACACACACACACACACACACACACACACAGTGGTTTACGGCAAGACTCATTCTCATCTCAGGTGAAATGAAGATGTGTCACAGATACATAATGTTGTCAGTAGGATGGGGACAAATATAGTCACGCAGGGTTTTCTAAACTTAAACTAACCAATGACCATTTTTTCCAGTTGCATCCCCCCCCCCCACCTCCAAATATAATCACATACAAAAGCAATTAAAAAAACTTAAAGTTTTCTTGGAGGAAGGAATATGAGTGGAGGTACCAAGATGTCTAACCCCTGAAGCAAATTTTTCCCTCAACTTCCCAGCAACCTTGGAGTACTGGGTTTTTGGCCACACTCCCTATAAGCGCAAAAGGAATTGAATCATTACCCCCTTATAGCTTACAGGCCCGCGCACCGGATTGTGATGTCACTAGAGTAGTCCGTAGTCGGGGAGAGAGAGAGAGAGAGATGCTTGGAGCATTACGGCGATGTGCAAAATGAACGTGTCTTTACGAACACCAACTAACCAGGTTGTGCGTTCTTTCAGAGTTTATCATTTATTTAAAAGTAACACAAAACTTCTGTGTTACTTTTTAAATAGCTGCAGAGTTAACACGTTTGTTTTATAATCTTTAAAATACAGAAGAAAAAGAAATTACAGCGTAAAATTTAGCGTAGCAATAATTTCGACGTGAAAGTGTAAGCAAGACAGATTCGTCAACATAATGAAAGCATCGCTGTCATTTCACTGGGAGTGATAAACCATTCCTGTAATCGAAATTATAAAAACTGTTGTCGTAGTTTCACTTAAAGTTATAGTGTTTTCATAGTTCACCAAATCAGTCTTGTACTTGAAAGATTAATTTGAGGGTCTATTACGAAGTACCACCATCATTTCAAAAGATGTCAATTGACAAATTTAAGGAAGCAGATTTTTCATTCATTACGAGCTTACGACTACAAAATATTGAGTAATGAAATAATTCCTTTAGTGAAAATGTATTTTCATATCAGACAGTAACTAGAAATTTATTTGCGATCCAAGTTCACTAGCATATATATATTAAAAAAAAGGTTAAGAAGAAAAACTGAATTTTTTCCTGTGTGTTTTTAAATTATTACCAAAGGCTCAATAAAACACTTCAACATGCATACAGTGGATTGTTGCTTGATCCACTGATTGCATCAAATAAATTAAGATTTAAAGAAAATTACGCAATTGTTGCATTATTAAATGTGCAATAACGGCATTTTAATGACTTAACAAGTTTTCCTAATTTTAGTACCATTAGTTACATGTTTGGACAACTTCATTTTGGTACGCAAATGTAAAATTGAGAAAGTTTAAAACATCTGTATTAAGTTTAGTAGTAGCTTTAAACAAAACTATTCGGATCCAGAATATAAACATTACTTTTTATCTGGAAAAATATGAGTACTTATTAGCATACATTTCCTGAAATTTGATTTTCAAGAAGTATTCAGGACAACTACCAATGTACAAATGCATATGTTTGTGTAGTTCTTTGTGTATCACAAACACAATTTAATTATTTGTCCGTTAGCTGTTCCTCGAAGAATTTCAAAGAATAGTTGCATTCTAAGGAAATTGGGAATTTGTTCCAATAAGATTTTAATAAAGTATTTTTCCAGATAAGAATGGTATTTTTTTGAGAACCTGACAAACTCACAAACAGTTATTGTACTGGATAAATCTGAACAACTGTTTTGGTACTATAGGATGTTTGTTTTTAAAAGATATACACGTCTCTATAAATTAACTAACTTGATGTACCGTTTTATCAGAAACTATAAAAAGCAATGGCATAAAATTCTGCGCAAATGTTTTGTCATTACTAAAGCTATTGAAAAGATTGTTTCCTTATTTTATGATTTTGGGTTCAAAATAAATTTCATGAAGGATTGGAAAAGTTCATCTCTATACAAAGATTGACACCCACCCCACGTTTGGTAGCACACGTTCCAGTAGTTATCAGATAATATGAGATATATTAGTTCCAGTTATTATATCTATAACTTGTGAAGAAAAGGTGCAGGAATTCTAGAAACAGATGTGATAAGTATAGATGAATGAATAAAAAACTGATCTCTCATTTTAAGCAGATGCCCCCCCCCAAAATATATGAGTATATATTTCTACTTGTATCTTGTTTGTTTAGAACATAGTTTCCACAATATGTGGATTCATGCCCATCCAGGTACTTTTCTTTTTGACTCTTAAAAATGACAATATCCAGGGCTTGAAAACACCATGCCCTAGATGCCTGGGGCATGTAAATCATTGGTCTGGGCAGGTAAATAAAAAAATCTAGTTGTCCACGCTGGGCAACTAAATTTTAAAATAAAAAAGTTTGTAATAGAATTTTCTACTACACAAAAAAAAAGACAGCCATCTCATGTCGTGTTTCATTTCATTGTTAATTACTGGAAGTTCTATTATTGTTACGGAGTGCCAAGGAAAGAGCAATATCACATCTTTAATTATAGTATGCTCTACAACCAGAAATTGAAACCATATGTAGTTTTGCTCCAAATGCTGTTTATGTTCAGCGATGGGATGCATGCCTTAGGTCTACAAAAGATTTCCACTTACCCAGAAGTTCTTGGTCACTTTAAAATTTTCCCGCTTGATTGAAGTAATCCATATTATTAGGAGGTCCCTGTTAGTAGGGAATTTGAATATTCCAACAATTTTCAGAGAAAAATAAGCAAATAACACGTGGTGCACAATATAACATGTACAACATAATATAATACGTGGTCCATCAATATAACACGTGGTCGATCGTCATAATTACCGCAACAGTTGGGTACACTGCATCTAAACGGCATAATGAATTTTCTTCTGAAGCTGTTTGTCCTAAAGATATTGTGGAATAACTTTTTTACGGGTCTTTTAGAGGTTATTTTTAATGAAAGTTGGTTGTCAAATTTTCGAACTAAAGCCTAGTTCGTCATCAGGACTATGTCACTGGAGTAGTTGCTGCCACTCAATTGGAAGAGACCATCCGCAATTATCGTTAATTGTGGTACTTCTTCTTCTTGCTATTTCGATCCCTTCTTCTAGTTTTCTCTTTACTAAGTTTGACTGGTGGGCGATTATTTTCACTGAGTCCCAATTTATGGAGTGTCCACTTGCTTGTACATGTCTGTCTAGCCCTGTTTTGTTCCCAATGTTCCTAATAGCTGCTTGGTGTTCTTTCATTCGGACCTTAATACTTCTCCCTGTTTCTCCTATATAGCTGAGTCCGCAGTTACAGTCGATGCAGTAAATTACTCCTTCCTGCAATTGGATGTCCAATTCTTTCTGCTTTAAAGCTGGCAGGAATTTCTTTATTTTGTTATTAAGATCTGGAGCTAGCCTGATATTATATTTTGCTCCGATCCTTTTCAGTTTCTCGAAAAGTCCCTTGTGGTACGTAATTTTGCTGGTGAATTTGAAGTTGGTTTTTTCCTGCTTCTTTTTTGGCACTTGTTTAAATATTTTCTCAACATATGGGGAGGGGTAATTGTTTTCTGCCAACATTTCCTTTAATTCTTCTTTGTGAAGATCTTTTGAGAAGCTGAAGAGACCAGGATTTCAATTTTTTCCAAAAATTGTCTCGCTGTATTCGATTTAATATAATCAGGGTGGAATGAGCAGAAGTCTAACATCTTCCCTGTGTTGGTGGGTTTTCTAAAAAGCTGAGTGAATATTTTCCCTTCTCTTGAGGTCAAGGTTAACTCCAGGTAATTGATGCTATGGTCTTTTTCCTGTTCCAGGGTGTACTTCAAGGTATTCTCTAGTAAGTTAAATTCTTCCAGAATCTGAGAGGGTAGAGATTGGTCCACAGTATCTACTATAATTAGGACATCATCCATGTACCTTACATAGAGAGCAAACAAGGAGGGTTGTATAAGGATTTTTGCCTCTAGTTTACTTATATAATAATTTGCTAGCAGAGGTGCTAGTGGAGAACCCATTGCAAGTCCTGAAGTTTGCCTGTAATATTTCTTTCCAAACTGGAAGAAATTATTCTTGAAGGAAAATAGGAGCAGTTCATATATGCCAAGTAGTATTTCTCTATTGTGATTATGGAATACTATTTTTTCCGCAAGGTCATCTGCAATGAATTCCAGTAGGAGGTCCAGGTTAATGTTGGTATACATAGAGACTATATCCAGGCTTGCCATTACTGGATGAATTAATTCTGGCAAGTTGTCCAGTTTTCTTTTTAGCTGCATGGAATTTTTTAGTAGGTAGGGAGGAGAAGGGAAAATATCTCTGAGGTGACCAAGCAAATAATAATTAATGTTGGAGAGTGGCGAATTTCTAGTGTCTATTATAGGTCTTATTGGATGGCCTTCTTTGTGAACTTTTATCGTACCATAGATCTGTGGAATTCTTGACTGGATTTTGGAGAAGTTTTTGAAGAGCTCATTAAGCTGTTTTTTATTTCTTAAAGAGCTGATTAATTTCTTAAGATTTTTTACAGTTTGATCTATAGGATTACCATTGAGTTCTTCATAATAAGGCTTGCTCAATTCAGCTTCCATTTTATTGTAATACTTCTCTTTTTCTACCAATACCAAAACTTTGCTCTTATCTGCTCTCAGTGCTACTACTTTATCATTGGCTTTGAATTTTTTAAGGTCAGTAATGGCACTTCTATTAAAATTGTAATCAACTTTTACTGGCTTTTTTACAAATTTTGAGACGCAGTCTGCGAATTCTTTCCTTAAAGTAACTGCTGTATTTTCATCTTCTCTTTCTACCTTACTACAGATGCTTTCTAAATCAATCAGTATACGTTTTTATCAAGTGTTGCGGAGGAAAGGTTGTAATTATATCCCTTATTGAGGAGATTAATCAGGTTTTCATCTACTCCTTCTTCCGTCAGATCCATGACATGTTTGTTAGTGGTGGATGGTATTAACTGTGGGCCAGGTGCTGTAGACATTAACTTTGGACTTAACCATTTATTTTCTTTAATTTTCAATTTTTCCTTAAACTTTTTGTTTTTATCTCTCACTGCTTTAGCTAACCAATTATCAATATTTTTCTTTTCTGCTTCCGGAATTTCACCTAATGAAGAGGTCCAAATACGAGCTTCTATTCGTTCGCATTGCTCAATAGTTTTGAATTTATTACGAATCGCGCCATTCACCGTTTTTAGTTCTATTTTTCTAATAAAATTTCTTGACAGATTTTCCGCGATGTTTTTCGTGAGTCTCAAAGAAGGTGGAACAAAATTAGCTCTTTTACATTTCTTAAGAAAATACAGTTGTGACTTACATTTGTCGCTTTTGCACTTACTCCTTTCTATCTTTCTGATGTTTCGCCATATATCCAGCCCGTATGTGGTTTTAATCCTAGTTGTAAATGCATTTATGGCACCTCTATTCATAGTGATTGTGGAATAACTTTTTTTACGGGTCTTTTAGAGGTTATTTTTAATGAAAGTTGGTTGTCAAATTTTCGAACTAAAGCCTAGTTCGTCATCAGGACTATGTCACTGGAGTAGTTGCTGCCACTCAATTGGAAGAGACCATCCGCAATTATCGTTAATTGTGGTACTTCTTCTTCTTGCTATTTCGATCCCTTCTTCTAGTTTTCTCTTTACTAAGTTTGACTGGTGGGCGATTATTTTCACTGAGTCCCAATTTATGGAGTGTCCACTTGCTTGTACATGTCTGTCTAGCCCTGTTTTGTTCCCAATGTTCCAAATAGCTGCTTGGTGTTCTTTCATTCGGACCTTAATACTTCTCCCTGTTTCTCCTATATAGCTGAGTCCGCAGTTACAGTCGATGCAGTAAATTACTCCTTCCTGCAATTGGATGTCCAATTCTTTCTGCTTTAAAGCTGGCAGGAATTTCTTTATTTTGTTATTAAGATCTGGAGCTAGCCTGATATTATATTTTGCTCCGATCCTTTTCAGTTGTTATTAAGATCTGGAGCTAGCCTGATATTATATTTTGCTTCGATCCTCAATAAGGGATATAATTACAACCTTTCCTCCGCAACACTTGATAAAAAACGTATACTGATTGATTTAGAAAGCATCTGTAGTAAGGTAGAAAGAGAAGATGAAAATACAGCAGTTACTTTAAGGAAAGAATTCGCAGACTGCGTCTCAAAATTTGTAAAAAAGCCAGTAAAAGTTGATTACAATTTTAATAGAAGTGCCATTACTGACCTTAAAAAATTCAAAGCCAATGATAAAGTAGTAGCACTGAGAGCAGATAAGAGCAAAGTTTTGGTATTGGTAGAAAAAGAGAAGTATTACAATAAAATGGAAGCTGAATTGAGCAAGCCTTATTATGAAGAACTCAATGGTAATCCTATAGATCAAACTGTAAAAAATCTTAAGAAATTAATCAGCTCTTTAAGAAATAAAAAACAGCTTAATGAGCTCTTCAAAAACTTCTCCAAAATCCAGTCAAGAATTCCACAGATCTATGGTACGATAAAAGTTCACAAAGAAGGCCATCCAATAAGACCTATAATAGACACTAGAAATTCGCCACTCTCCAACATTAATTATTATTTGCTTGGTCACCTCAGAGATATTTTCCCTTCTCCTCCCTACCTACTAAAAAATTCCATGCAGCTAAAAAGAAAACTGGACAACTTGCCAGAATTAATTCATCCAGTAATGGCAAGCCTGGATATAGTCTCTATGTATACCAACATTAACCTGGACCTCCTACTGGAATTCATTGCAGATGACCTTGCGGAAAAAATAGTATTCCATAATCACAATAGAGAAATACTACTTGGCATATATGAACTGCTCCTATTTTCCTTCAAGAATAATTTCTTCCAGTTTGGAAAGAAATATTACAGGCAAACTTCAGGACTTGCAATGGGTTCTCCACTAGCACCTCTGCTAGCAAATTATTATATAAGTAAACTAGAGGCAAAAATCCTTATACAACCCTCCTTGTTTGCTCTCTATGTAAGGTACATGGATGATGTCCTAATTATAGTAGATACTGTGGACCAATCTCTACCCTCTCAGATTCTGGAAGAATTTAACTTACTAGAGAATACCTTGAAGTACACCCTGGAACAGGAAAAAGACCATAGCATCAATTACCTGGAGTTAACCTTGACCTCAAGAGAAGGGAAAATATTCACTCAGCTTTTTAGAAAACCCACCAACACAGGGAAGATGTTAGACTTCTGCTCATTCCACCCTGATTATATTAAATCGAATACAGCGAGACAATTTTTGGAAAAAATTGAAATCCTGGTCTCTTCAGCTTCTCAAAAAGATCTTCACAAAGAAGAATTAAAGGAAATGTTGGCAGAAAACAATTACCCCTCCCCATATGTTGAGAAAATATTTAAACAAGTGCCAAAAAAGAAGCAGGAAAAAACCAACTTCAAATTCACCAGCAAAATTACGTACCACAAGGGACTTTTCGAGAAACTGAAAAGGATCGGAGCAAAATATAATATCAGGCTAGCTCCAGATCTTAATAACAAAATAAAGAAATTCCTGCCAGCTTTAAAGCAGAAAGAATTGGACATCCAATTGCAGGAAGGAGTAATTTACTGCATCGACTGTAACTGCGGACTCAGCTATATAGGAGAAACAGGGAGAAGTATTAAGGTCCGAATGAAAGAACACCAAGCAGCTATTAGGAACATTGGGAACAAAACAGGGCTAGACAGACATGTACAAGCAAGTGGACACTCCATAAATTGGGACTCAGTGAAAATAATCGCCCACCAGTCAAACTTAGTAAAGAGAAAACTAGAAGAAGGGATCGAAATAGCAAGAAGAAGAAGTACCACAATTAACGATAATTGCGGATGGTCTCTTCCAATTGAGTGGCAGCAACTACTCCAGTGACATAGTCCTGATGACGAACTAGGCTTTAGTTCGAAAATTTGACAACCAACTTTCATTAAAAATAACCTCTAAAAGACCCGTAAAAAAAAGTTATTCCACAATCACTATGAATAGAGGTGCCATAAATGCATTTACAACTAGGATTAAAACCACATACGGGCTGGATATATGGCGAAACATCAGAAAGATAGAAAGGAGTAAGTGCAAAAGCGACAAATGTAAGTCACAACTGTATTTTCTTAAGAAATGTAAAAGAGCTAATTTTGTTCCACCTTCTTTGAGACTCACGAAAAACATCGCGGAAAATCTGTCAAGAAATTTTATTAGAAAAATAGAACTAAAAACGGTGAATGGCGCGATTCGTAATAAATTCAAAACTATTGAGCAATGCGAACGAATAGAAGCTCGTATTTGGACCTCTTCATTAGGTGAAATTCCGGAAGCAGAAAAGAAAAATATTGATAATTGGTTAGCTAAAGCAGTGAGAGATAAAAACAAAAAGTTTAAGGAAAAATTGAAAATTAAAGAAAATAAATGGTTAAGTCCAAAGTTAATGTCTACAGCACCTGGCCCACAGTTAATACCATCCACCACTAACAAACATGTCATGGATCTGACGGAAGAAGGAGTAGATGAAAACCTGATTAATCTCCTCAATAAGGGATATAATTACAACCTTTCCTCCGCAACACTTGATAAAAAACGTATACTGATTGATTTAGAAAGCATCTGTAGTAAGGTAGAAAGAGAAGATGAAAATACAGCAGTTACTTTAAGGAAAGAATTCGCAGACTGCGTCTCAAAATTTGTAAAAAAAGCCAGTAAAAGTTGATTACAATTTTAATAGAAGTGCCATTACTGACCTTAAAAAATTCAAAGCCAATGATAAAGTAGTAGCACTGAGAGCAGATAAGAGCAAAGTTTTGGTATTGGTAGAAAAAGAGAAGTATTACAATAAAATGGAAGCTGAATTGAGCAAGCCTTATTATGAAGAACTCAATGGTAATCCTATAGATCAAACTGTAAAAAATCTTAAGAAATTAATCAGCTCTTTAAGAAATAAAAAACAGCTTAATGAGCTCTTCAAAAACTTCTCCAAAATCCAGTCAAGAATTCCACAGATCTATGGTACGATAAAAGTTCACAAAGAAGGCCATCCAATAAGACCTATAATAGACACTAGAAATTCGCCACTCTCCAACATTAATTATTATTTGCTTGGTCACCTCAGAGATATTTTCCCTTCTCCTCCCTACCTACTAAAAAATTCCATGCAGCTAAAAAGAAAACTGGACAACTTGCCAGAATTAATTCATCCAGTAATGGCAAGCCTGGATATAGTCTCTATGTATACCAACATTAACCTGGACCTCCTACTGGAATTCATTGCAGATGACCTTGCGGAAAAAATAGTATTCCATAATCACAATAGAGAAATACTACTTGGCATATATGAACTGCTCCTATTTTCCTTCAAGAATAATTTCTTCCAGTTTGGAAAGAAATATTACAGGCAAACTTCAGGACTTGCAATGGGTTCTCCACTAGCACCTCTGCTAGCAAATTATTATATAAGTAAACTAGAGGCAAAAATCCTTATACAACCCTCCTTGTTTGCTCTCTATGTAAGGTACATGGATGATGTCCTAATTATAGTAGATACTGTGGACCAATCTCTACCCTCTCAGATTCTGGAAGAATTTAACTTACTAGAGAATACCTTGAAGTACACCCTGGAACAGGAAAAAGACCATAGCATCAATTACCTGGAGTTAACCTTGACCTCAAGAGAAGGGAAAATATTCACTCAGCTTTTTAGAAAACCCACCAACACAGGGAAGATGTTAGACTTCTGCTCATTCCACCCTGATTATATTAAATCGAATACAGCGAGACAATTTTTGGAAAAAATTGAAATCCTGGTCTCTTCAGCTTCTCAAAAGATCTTCACAAAGAAGAATTAAAGGAAATGTTGGCAGAAAACAATTACCCCTCCCCATATGTTGAGAAAATATTTAAACAAGTGCCAAAAAAGAAGCAGGAAAAAACCAACTTCAAATTCACCAGCAAAATTACGTACCACAAGGGACTTTTCGAGAAACTGAAAAGGATCGGAGCAAAATATAATATCAGGCTAGCTCCAGATCTTAATAACAAAATAAAGAAATTCCTGCCAGCTTTAAAGCAGAAAGAATTGGACATCCAATTGCAGGAAGGAGTAATTTACTGCATCGAATGTAACTGCGGACTCAGCTATATAGGAGAAACAGGGAGAAGTATTAAGGTCCGAATGAAAGAACACCAAGCAGCTATTAGGAACATTGGGAACAAAACAGGGCTAGACAGACATGTACAAGCAAGTGGACACTCCATAAATTGGGACTCAGTGAAAATAATCGCCCACCAGTCAAACTTAGTAAAGAGAAAACTAGAAGAAGGGATCGAAATAGCAAGAAGAAGAAGTACCACAATTAACGATAATTGCGGATGGTCTCTTCCAATTGAGTGGCAGCAACTACTCCAGTGACATAGTCCTGATGACGAACTAGGCTTTAGTTCGAAAATTTGACAACCAACTTTCATTAAAAATAACCTCTAAAAGACCCGTAAAAAAAGTTATTCCACAATCACTATGAATAGAGGTGCCATAAATGCATTTACAACTAGGACTAAAGATATTTATGAGAACAAAGAGGAAAACTTAGTTGAAAACCAACGACAGCCACGCACATTGACAGTGAGGCTTATACACTATACAGCGAGCGAGCAAGCTACCGTTCGACTACCCACTACGGATTATCAGACTACTCTCTCCTACGTCACCCAGCTTCCGGTATTTGGTGCGCGGGCCTGTAAGCTATAAGGGGGTGATGGTTGAACAGCCTTACAGGAAGCAAGTGCAAAATGTTGCTCTTTTCAAACATTTATGTACCAATTTGTATCTTTTTATTCATCTGAAGAATACCTTGTCTGTTTAACATGGCTTCATGTTCAGCGATTGGTTGCACCAACAGATCAGGAAGTTCTACAAATTTTCACAGGTGAGTGAAAATTTTGAGGTTTCTGCTACAAAATTTCTCTGTTATAAAATTTTGAAGTTTTATTTTTTCATGGGGTAGGAAACTGTTTAAAGAAAAGGTACACATATTTAATGTAAATCAAGTAAAGGAAAACACATTTGAAAAAGTATTAAGCATTTACCTGTCTTACAAATAAAACTAATTTATAAAATGTATCACTGTGTCACAGAAAAATACTTAAGAAAAACCATGTAAAAAACTAGTAAAATCATTTGAAATCATTGCAATTAATATTCTGTAATCCATTTCATCTTGAAACAACTAAAATGTTTAATAAATGGGCACTTCTTTTTTTACTTTAGCAAACTGCATGTGTGTGTACAGTTGATGTTTACACATCTAAAAGAACTCTAATAACCAGTCAATTACAGAGTCACCACCATATTTCAACATCTTAGCAATTATGCCATCAACTCCTGGAGCCTTACCATTCTAATGATATTTTAGAGCTTTACACACCACTTCTCTTGAGATTCCTCCTGTGTTTCCTTCCTTCACTGTGACATCTGCTTCTGCCTCAGAATCACCTTTGCTTTCCTTATCTAATAACTTACAGAAGTATTCACCCCATCTTTTACTTAACTCATTGGGCTCCCATATTATTGTCCCACTCCTATTCTTCACACAACTTACAACTTTGTTTCCCTTATTTTTTCCTGAGTCTCACGTACTTCCAGAAAGTCTTTCTATCTTTCCAAAAAGCCAATTCATGTCTTTCCACCTTCTCCTTCCTATCTTTTGCCTTACTCTGGCAAACCAGTTTAGCTGCTTCACGCTTCTTACAACGGTATTGTCTTACAGCAGTATCCACAGAAACTACCTTGCAACATCCCCAAATATGCTTCCTTCTTTCTCTTTACTGCCTCTTTAATCTCACTATTCCACCAAGCATCACCTCTATTGTAATCCACTTTTGTGGTGCCTCAGACCTCTTCAGCAGCAGTGACAACACAGTTCTTAAAACATTCCTACTTCTTTTCTACATCCATCTCACATGGCTTCAGTTCCTTCAGTCATTCTCTGAGTAAGTAAGTTAGCATAATGCTGATGATTTTCAGGGAGCCTTTCAACCTTTATTCTTTCCACCCTAGGCCTCTTCCTTTTCCTCCAACCAATATTCAGTTTCACTCGTGACACTACCAAGTAATGATCATAGCCAACATCTGCACCTCTCATTACATGAGTGTCAACAACTAAGTGTTTCAGACGCTTATCGTAGACAACAAAATCTATCGCACTCTTTTGACCAAGAGTACGATTTTCCCAAGTATATGTGTGGATATACTTGTGGTTGAAAAATGTATTAGATACACACAAACTTTTCTCAATGCAGAGTTCAATTAACCTTTCAACATTATCATTTACACAAAGATCATTAAACTTACCCAGAACATTGTGAGAAATTGCATTCTGCACTCCTACTCAAGCACTGAAATCCCCTGCTATTATTACTTTCTCTTTAGCACCAAACTGGCTCAAAACAGCTTTTAGCTCATCCCAGAAATTCTCCTTCCTATCAAAGTGTTCAGAGTCACAAGGAGCATACACTACAACAATTACTATTCTCTGAAGTTTCACTTTAAGATGTATCCAGATAATTATTCTTTCACTAATGCAGCTGTAATGGACCAAGTTGTTTTTCATCTTTTCACTTAAAATCACACCTACACCAGCTTGTCCCCTAACATTATCCAATACTTCAGACCACACACTCACCGTTCCATTCACTTCTTCTATCCCAATTTCCTTCTTTTTGGTTTCACTTACACACAGCACATCCAATTTATACTTATTAATTTTTTCAATCACCTCATTCATCTTGCCATTTATACCTCTAGTATTCCATACACCAATCTTACACTCACTTAACCGTGATCTCTTTCTCATGCACCTTTTAGAAATTCCACGTCTATTCCATGGTGGACCGTCCTTCTCAAGTGTGGTAGGTCCACCGTATCCCACACTTGAGTCATTTTTTTATTTCTTTGTGTCATTTTAATCAGGTAAATGCATCAGTGTGGGGGATTAGCCCACAGCTGACAGTTATAGTTGGCCATTCAACTAAGGATTCTGGAACAAAACCCAGCGAGTTGGGGTCTTTTCGCCAATGTCACACAGAACTAGCTGGCACCTCTCCAAGATTCACAGAGGCCCTTGTTGCTGTTCTGCCATTGCCCATGGAGTGCCCCCGAGGAGGCAAACCCATCTATCACTAAGACCCTCTCATCACACAAGTGTCAACAACTAAGTGTTTCAGATGCTGATCGTAGACAACAAATTCTACGACATTCTGAAACCCTCAAATCTGAATTTGGAAAATATTTTGCCCAATAATGACTGAGATACAGGCATGTGAAAAATGGTCATTTTGACCAAATAGTGGCCATCTTGGATTCAGCACCAATGTCAATAAATGTAATAACTTGACAACTAATGGTTCAAATTCAATCATTCTGGTACCAATTTGAAGCTAGTTATATCGGGAGTGTATATGTCTTATCAAAACAATTTTAAATTTACAATTTAATATGCTTATTACATGAAAAGTGCAAAAGTCACCTTCAGATTAATAGTTAACTGTAATGGGCCATAAACAAATGGCACATTTTTTTCTGAAACTTGGTAGAAACATTAACTAATATGTGTGCTTGAAGTACAAAAAAATGAGGATGGTAATATTTCCTATTACAGACATAAATGGCATTTAAACATATACACATCTATTTAAAGTTTGAAAAGCAATATTTCACTCATCTTCACAAAAACATTTTGAAAAAACACAATGTACAAAAACAAAAAAGGGAACTACTAATATTTGTAATAGTCAAAGTTGAAGCCACTGGATTTAATGTATCTTGAAGTTTTTGAATAATAGTTCAATAGAGTGATTTTCATCAGGTGCAATGTGATAAGTTCTTCCTGTGCTTCCTGTGGTAGCACAGGGAAAACTTTTAGAAGACAATTTTCATTATGTGTTCGAATGAAATCCAACATACTTACATCTAAAGGTTTTGGCCATATATATGATGAACTTGGGCCATCAGGATGCATAAACATAATTTTATAGTCATCGTTTTCCTCGAAGCATTCCAAAATCCTTCCAATCCACCAATTAATTCCATATGCACATGCAACGTATTGTTCATTGTGGAGTGTAAGTGACCTGATGGTTTTTTCGAATCCCATATTAGCAACAAATGTTGTTGAGGAACCTGATACCCTGGAAACCAATAATTGGCTTTTGTTTATAAGTACAAAGCTGTGATTGGACCCCGTCCCTGTGATCGTATCTGACATGTCATATCTCTCTGAATGTTCAACTTCAGATTTTGCTACAGAAAAAAGTTTCAATTCCCATAATGTTTCTTTTGCAAACTTATACAAATCAAATGCATTCAATATTGAATCTTTATATGGACACTGAAGGCTTGCTTTGGTGGCCATACGCTTTATGGTACCACCTATACCATCACAAGCTCCTTTGCTATAACAAGAGGCGAAAAAATGTCACTAAGCCTTCACACCATATTCTTCTTCATGATGACAGAGATCAACAAACTTTTTATAATTTTTATACTGGGCTGACGATCCATCACTGAAATACTTAATGTATTTAATTTATGACACTTGCATAATTAAATGCTTAACAATTACCTTCTGGAAAGTCCAAAATGTTGTAGTGTCATGAATCGAATGGTCACTTATTACGCACATAGAAATAGATTTCACAGTATCGCTAATAGTGTCCTTTACATAGGCTAGAAAGGGATGAACTGTCACCTGTTCCTTTTTCCAGAGAAAACTTTGGATGTATGATGCAGGTATAGTTTTCAGAAAAATCAGCCATAATAATAAGCAGTATCTTTACTCAATTCGTCCTTTGTTTTTTTTAAATACTGACTTTGAGCTTTTGTAAAAAAATGATGTGCACATAAAAAGCAGATAGTTTCGTAACTAAATTGTCAACAAATTAATCAACTGATGTAATAACTGTTTTCAATTATGCACCATCAGTGTTCACCCACGGTTTGTAAGTAATTTCATTTATCATTTCTAATTCATTGGAAAGCATTAGTTCTTCTTTTAGAATTTCTGAAAATGGATAATTAGCACGCCTGTGCACCTTACACTTTTTGATTCAGTGCAACAAACTAGCTTCTTTAACAATGATATGGATAGCATGAAGCAATCCTTTTTTCCAGGGCAATGATATGGATAGCAGATATGCCATCTTTTTTTCCAGGACATATATGACTTATCACAATAAAAATTAGTAACCTTTTCTATAGTATCAGAACTTAATTTAACACTTTTCCTTCCACTAGGCATTGATAACATCCCTTGTTTCTTTTAATTTTCATGCTTTTTTTTACTAAATGCTCTGTAGTATTGAAATAAGTCTTTGTTTGCTGGATTGTCCACGAATCTGGAACTAGTATCAGAATTTGAAACTTTTCTTTAAATGATGCATTTATAAACTTATTCAATAATTTTTCCATCATAGATATGCAGTCTGGACAAGTCATGTTTTTTGAATTGTGGCTTACTAATAGTTTCAACACCTAATACTGCAGCTGCTTTAGTAGCAACACAGTTACTTAATTTCTTAACTTTAGTGTGCATGTAACCAAGTTTTCTCTTAGAGCTAAATCTACTTGACCTTTATCGGCGATATGTCTAACACTTCACAGCTTTTATTCAATTGTTTCATCACTATTGTGGCTTCACTATAATTTTGGTCACGGGTGACTTCCATGTCAGCAGTAGGTATCTCTGACTCACTAACTGAAGAATGTAATGAAGAATAACATGAAATGCACAGTTTTCCCCCTAGAATGAGTACTTTCGGATTTGTCATGGACAAATTCAGCAAAATTGGTTTCAGTGATTTTGCTATGATTTTGCTGGGATGTTTATTAAATGGATCACAACAACCTCTCTGCCTTAAACTGTACCATTTTAGATATTCACCCTTGTGAACCTTGCAGATACTTCCACCTACATAAACATTTTTATCTGTAATTAGTCTTTGTAATTTCCTTTTTAATAATTCTAAACAATTTGAAGACAATGCAAGCACAGGAATAAACTCAGTATTCAATGAAACATTGAGTTTCTTGCATACGAAACATTCCATCTCTACTGCATAAAACCAAGCTGTACTGAAATAATCGTACAACACAACACTCTTTGTTGACTGAACATACTTCTCTGAACACTTAAGCACAAATGAGCTCTGAAAGGGATAACCAAGTTCCCCAGATAGTGAATGGTGCAATATAGTATCATAATTCAACCAATCAGAAAACAGATGATGCAACACAAGGAATCATTTCAGGATTTGCATGATAACTGCTATTACTTGTATTTAACAGAATTATCTGTGCATAGTAAATACCTTTTTTATATTTCTAATTAAGATAATAACATAAGAATGCTAAATATAAGAATGGCTTTGAAGAAGCTTTGTAATTAGCATTTTCCAGTACCAGAGATTTTTATACCTTGAATCCTATGTGTATAACAGCTATTTTTCCAGTAATTACAAAATATTACCATCCTCATTTTTTTTTTTTTTTTGTACTTCAAGCACACATATTAGTTAGTGTTTCTACCAAGTTTCAGGAAAAAACTATTACGTGCCATTTTGTTTATGGCCCATTACAGTCAACTATTAATCTGAAGGTGATTTTTGCACTTTTCATGTAATAAACATATTAAAATGTAAATTTACCATTGTTTCGATATGACATATACACTCTTGATATAAACAGCTTCAAATTGGTACTAGAATTATTGAATTGGAACCGTTAGTTGTTGAGTTATTACATTTATTGACATTGGTGCAGAATCCAAGATGGCCACCATTTGGTCAAAATGACCATTTTTCAAATGTCTGTATCTCAGCCATTATTAGGCAAAATATTTCCGAAATTCAGATTTGGGGGTTTTACTACCATATGTATCTATGGTAAAAATTAAAAAAAAAAATCTGCTACTGTGGTGCAAAAAGTTTTTCTTATTTTCACTTGGAATGACCCAACACCATTCTTGCCAAAAATCTCTCTGGCTCTGTATTTTCTTTTCAGTAGATTTCATACGATTAGAATCATTTCCATGTGCTACTGGTGAAACTGGATGGTGATCAGTAATAGAGCAGCAATCTAATTGTTCCGAAGAAATGCATGGAGAAGAATTGGGGCTATTTGGAGACCAATGATTAAAGAATTTTGAATTCTCTGAAGATGCAAAGAAACGTTTAATATCACAGTTATTTTCTGCAGACCTTGTTTTTACATGCTTCATATTTTAGATGGGCAAAATGTAATAAATATTTTCATTTACTAGAAAATCATCTGTAATGATCAGCGAAAGACTAACAAAAATTACACATGTGGTCAAACCGAAATTTAACTGACGCTGGTGAACATGTGAGAAACAAAACAAGCATGAATTTGTTTGTGGAATGCAACTTGTGTGTTGCTCCTGACTGAAATCTGATAATGTATGCGCATGGCTGAATGGTATTGGCTGCTACTAACTTTGTCTTTTTTTCCCCTGCAATCCCGAAGCAGACGGGCCTATGCAACATCACAGGAAGAAAGGGTGTACCGCTGACAGGGAGTTACGTAGGTCAGCATGGCATGTCGCGTTCCTACAATCTACAGTGGGAGGTGTGTTGGAACTTAAGTTCACCACAGTTTAAAAAGAGATTGGGAAATTGCCTTCGATATTTTTATGTGGGGGAGGGGGTATGTTTTACCCTGTTATAACTAAGGGGCACCTTTGGCATCAGGAACCTCTTGAAATGGTGCTTTCCTGGAAATTACAGTACTATGTTGTGTATGTTATGTGTGTGTTGTGTGTTAAATATATCACTTTTTTCTTTTTTTAATTTGAAAGTGATCAAAATGCCAGACACACTAGCCTGCAAACACAATCGCCAGACAAATCGACAATGTGTGGACAAGCTGTCCACACAATCGCCAGACAAATCCCCAAAGATATTAACAGTCACTATACTTTGAAAATATTCACCAACTGCAAAAAATGCGACCAACAGTGCAACCCCTAGGTTACATAAGCTTCTCTCCAAACAAGCAAACTAGGGATCAACTTGTTGCTTTGGGTGAATAAGGGGTGTGGCTCTCCCATCGAGCTTCCTCCGCATCCCAAGGACATTTAAGAAACTAACTTCAGCTTTGGTTGCAAGGGACATAGCTGATGCCATCTACATCCCTATTCTTTCCTCCAAGAAAAATTTTTTACCACATAGCAACTTAATGACAGAAGCAAAAGATGTTTTATTCCTTTCAAATCTAGTTGATCAGATCTATTTCCACACTTTTCTTTTTACAAAAAACCAAAGGTGAAATACCCATTTCACCTTTGTACATAGTGACAAAAGGCATTAACGAATTTGACAGCTGTCTCAGGTAATGGATTTTCTTTGCCTTGTAAACTTTTCAGAAACAATATAAGAAACAAGGTACTTTTACTGCATTTCATATATTCTCAAAGTTCAGAATACCAGTCTCCTTCCAGTTCTAATATAAATAACAATTCCCCAGGGCCTTATTTTTGTTTATCACACCTTAATAAACAAAACTATGAAATAGTTTTCCAAAAGTGGAGATTTTATGTAAAAGGACTCACAGTTGAAACATGGCTTCTTTTAAAGATCTGTATCACATTTTAATCTTCTGTTTGGTGCACCTTCCTTCAAACATTGCCTCTGCTTTATTATTTTATTACAATCTGCTTATCTTCAAAAACGGTAGGCTTAACCTTCTTTTAAACCACAAAATAATTTTCTTTGTTACAATCTCTGAAGATCAACTCCCATTCTAACTATACGGCCTACATATATTTATAAATGCATTCTCACTTTCAAAAACATGATAATTTCGTGTAAATAAAAAAAAAAAAAAACCTCTCTTTTACCATAGTACCTTACCACCTTATATCTAATCTTCAATGCAGATAAACACCAGTCTGATTTTCTTTTTCATCTCACGTGTAAAGCCCACCCTGCCTGTCATACCTTTCTTCTACTTGGATAAGACTATGTTCAGAAATTAAAACAAAAGGTTTTACCAATTTTACAGTTTCTGGTTCAAAAGAATTTTGAGAATTTTTTAAAATTTACAAGAAAAAAGAAAAAATAGAATATATGAAATTTGGTGAGAAATAACAGTAATGTGAGTTGTTTGAGTAAATGTGCACCACACAGATGGAAATGCAATGAAAATGCTACACAAATTTTACAAAAATTTGTGCAGCTGGAAAACAAAATTAACCATTTCCTTTTGCAGAGAATAACTACATATCCCCAAATGCTACGGATTTCAATAAACCACTGTCATATTTATGATGGGCCATAATGAAAAACATTTTGGTTTCAACAGCAGCACACCTTTCCTTTTGAGGCAAATGGCAACAAACTGTTTTTTTGGCTTGTTATTTTGTTCTGAAAAAGGCAATTTCAACTGATTGACTGTGCATGTTACATGTTATTGCTATAAAAAAAAATTACCTAATGGATCAACGACTAGATCTACTAATCCAATTTTCTTTGCCTTGTCAGCACGCAGAGATTTTCCAGTCAGCATCATGTCCAGTGCTTCAGGGAGTGATATCTAAGTATTTAAAGTCATACGTAAATTAATTTCATAGTACCTAAAAGAAAGCACATATGCTGAAGAATAATTATTATAACATATAAAAATGAATAACCTTGTGAGTTTTACAATTTTAGTCATTGATTTAGAACAACTTTTTAGAGTTGTTATTGAAGTATTTCAATGGAATACAAGAAAATAAGAACACTGCCACTTTGCATCTTTATTACAAGACACCAACAGAAACTCAACAACTATCACTGCAGCAGGGGTGATAAAAAGTAATTGATAATGCTTACTCAGACTTTATTTAGATTAAAAAAATTAAATTTTATTTTAACTTGAAAAGTTTTCCATTATTCTTCATACCTTTTGAGTTGTTTTATATTTTAAGATGTTTCTGGCCTCTAGATGTTTATCAAAGTCATAATAAAGATCTATCAAAGCCTTGATAAAAATCTATTTATAAGATCTAGAAGCCAAAAATGTCAAAGTACAGAACTCAGAAAATATGAAGAATAATGGAAAGTTCAAGTTAAAATAGAATTCTAAAAGTGATTGATATATCCAAAACATGCTCCTAAGATGAAACAATAGTGCCATGTCTTCATGAAAAAATAACTGAAGAGCAATTAACATGGGTAATTTTAATAATTTTTCACCCTAAAAAAAGAAAGAGAAGCTAAAAAAAATGTGTCCAAACATTTACGAGCTTCATGAATTTTTGGCTGAACTTCACACCAAATGTGTTCATCAGTAAATCAGTTATGCGCAGTTAAACTCAAGCTGCAAGTAATGCATCATTTATATGTTTGAGTTCCTCCTGACTCTGCAAAGAGCGAGTGGTAAAGTCATGATTTGTCTGGTTTAGAAATGACGTGGCAGAGTGCCAACTTCAGGCATCACTTTGTGCACAGGGCTACAAACTGAGCCCAAGATACAATCTATGGTTGGTCAGAAGTGCGGGCCCCACACTACTTCGTGTACTTGAAAGAGGACAGGAGGTTGGCTAGTGTTAGGAATGGACAAATCAAAACACACTACTGCCTAATGTTGCAACAACTGGAAAGATAGAACTTGTAAAAGGTTCACAGTAATAGTAGAAGGAAGGAAACAGTACAACTGTTATTTGAAGAAGATACCTCTCAAAATCTTTAGAGCTGTCTTCATAGTGCAAATCGCATGTTCAGCAAACCCACTACATTCAGGATGAACAAGTGTCTCCCTGAAGTGCAGAATGGCATTATACACCATCCATAAAGGAATAAAATTCAGCACTGGTCAAATATGTAACAGAGTTGTTGACAATGACCATGGGAATTTGAAAATAAGCAGATAGAGTGAGTCTCTTACCACTGATGTCTGGAGGACAGCTATTTCTGTACCACACTAAGGAAATTCAAATAGATCACAGTATGCCAATGAGGTTTCAACAATACATGATGAGTAGCAGCAAAATACACAGCATGCATTGCCACTGTAAACACCTCAGCATAAACATAAGTGACATAACCCACAAGTTCACCTGCTTTAAAGCAATCTGTAAATACCTGTATGAAGTCAAAGAGGAGGGACTGGTGCCCAGCATGGAGTTGCTCATACAAGTTTCAGGAGAAGTCAAAGACGTATCTAGTTGAATATCAATAGAGCACCAGGCACATAGGCACCTCAAAACCCTATGCTGGGCTACTCAACAACATAATGTTACACCTGTATCCTGCACTACAACAGACATCCAGATTCTGAAGTTGGGCACACATAAGGGCCAGTGTTTTAAAAGGCAGCATTACGTGGGTTAAAAACTGCATTGTATAACGGATGATCCACCAGGAATTTCAATTTCAAGCATGACTTAAGTGAAAGCTGAAGACAAGCCACTGAGCTCATTAGGGTGGCCCATCTTTGCATAGGAATTTTTTGTAAATTAATTATCATTTGTCTCACCCTCTAAAATTGTTCCATTGCATGAAAAAGTAATTTCTGTAAAATTTCATTGCATTCGAAAAATAAAAACACGTGCCTCCAGAGGGCCTATTAAAGCGCAAGCTTCCGTTCCCATCCACCGAGTCTCCTGCGTGTAATAGCTTCCCACGAAGGCCAATGGAACTTTCTCGGCAAGATGCCAAAAAACAAGCTGTAAGGGGTGTACTACGCATTGTTATCTCAGTTGTGTTTCGGAAATTCCAGTTGATTAAAGCTTCAATGTAAATGGTTTGTTATAGACTACGTCTTCAACGCCATATGGTCATTGCAATGCGAAAAAAGTTTCACGGTTTGAGATACATCGATACATTGTTATATTTTGCATTTACTGAGGCAAGTAAAAAATTTTATTCTTTTTCGAGACATATTGTCACCTTGCTACTTGCTAAGTTTTCTCTGCTACATAATGTTTTCAAAGCACTCCCTAAGGAAAGACACTTCGGTTTATTTGATTGGACATTACATGCCCCAGATTGTTGGAAGCAAGTTCCCATCCAACAGACAATTGCAGGGAGTAATGTTTTTTAACCTGCATGAGGTACAATTAACTCTTCGAGAAAGTGCAATGCTGACAATCCAAGAGGTGCTAATTTTCTGGAATAAAGCATGTATTCCAACACGACAACAATGTCATTGCATTCAAAAACTAGAAACTGTTTACGAGAATTAGAGAGCATTGCAGAAAAATGCAAAGAGATCTAGTAAAATTAAAAAAGGGGGGGGGAGTGATTTGTGTCAAAGTTGAATGATCTGTTAGATATTGGCCATGAAAATGCCTTAGAAATTATAACTATTGAAGAAGATAAGATGTTTTTAATAAATCAAAGGAAAAAAGTGTGGACCGGTTTTCTGTGTGGTATGTAAAATTGGCTGAACGGGAAGAAAGAGAAGGAGAAAGGCGATTCAAAGAAATTCAAAGGTTACAGCAAAGCATAGGAGAGGCTGAAACAGCAAGATAAGTTATAGAACTGCAATGTTCAAGTAGTAGCGATGAAGAATCAATCCCAGACGAAGAGCCAATTCCATCGTGCTCTGCGGATTCAATCAGGATGTCACAGCAAAAGAAAAGAAAGATGTATGGAACTTGTAATGTTATAACTTCAAAAATTGTAGCCGCTTTTGACAAATGCAAAGTTAGTGATAGGAATGCGGTTCACATTTTAATGGCCACAGCTGAAGCATTAGGTCACGATGTCCATGAACTATCAATAAGTAGATCTTCCATTTAACGATGCAGGCAACGTTTACGTCAAGCGAGAGAGCAGAAAAATTAAAGGAACGATTCAAAGAAGCTGATCTGCAAGCAGCTGTCGTTCATTGGGATGGAAAATTACTGCCAGCTGTTACTGGTTCTCAGATGGTTGAGCACCTTCCGGTCATAATTACAAGTGGAAATATAGAACAAATACTGCAGATACCACAGTTGCAAGGCTCCACTGGAAAAGAACAAGCCTTAGCAGTATATGAAACACTTACTGATTGGGAGCTTACAAACAAGGTAAAAGTGTTGTGCTGTGACACTACTGCATCCAACCTCGGCTACTTAAAATTAAAGGGAGCGGCAATTATTTTAGAGCAGATGTTGGAAAGAGATCTTTATATCTTCCCTGCAGACATCATATATTTGAAATCATATTTAAAAGTGCTTTTTGCGCGATGGATGGCAAAAGCACTTTATTGCTTAAAAATATTTCTGTTTCATGATGAATTAAAACTTACCTTTAAGGGAAAAAGGCATTTCTGACATATGCATATTTCTTGTAAGAATATATATTAAGGCTTGGTTCAGAGCACCTTTCGCCCAAGAGGCACCCAGCCATGACATACAATTTATGAAAAAGCTCGTTGAGTATGAATCTGTGGATCTAGAGGTATCTCGTATCACAGTTCACAAATTCAAAAATCATTTATGGTATTTATCCCCAGAAGCTTGTGCTTTAGCTTTTTACGATGAAGGGTTATCTGTTGAAACTAAAATGAAAATGGTACAGAATCTAGGGAAAGACTGTCCTCAAGAAAAGGGTGTCAAGCGAATCATGCTAAAAAAAATGATGATATTCAAGGACTAATAGACAAGTCTATTGAGGACTTCATTTCAGGAGAGAGCAAACAGTTTTTTGAAAGATTTAATATTCACACAGATTTCCTCAATACAGATCCAGCTTCCTGGCCTGAAAGTGAAGTGTTTAAGAAAGCCTCAGTTGTTGTGCATCAATTAAAGGTGGTCAATGATACAGCTGAAAGAGGGGTTAAGTTGATAGAGGAATACAACAAAATACTAACAAAAAAATGAAGACCAGAAACAATTTCTATTGCAAGTTGTCACTGACTACAGACGTCGATATCCTGATGCAAAGAAGGAGACTGTAGCCAAAAAAAATGGAGTGAGATTGTTATTTGTTTTCCATTTGTTGATATTTCTGCCATTATCTGTACATAATCTGTATTTTATTTCGGATTGTAATGAACAAACATTCCACAAATAACGCACGGTATCTTTTGGAATATTTAATTATTCATTAAAAGCACAGAGTTTTTCTTGCAGTAATGAATAGTACAAGTTATCAAGTATTTTAGTGTACCCTTGCATTGGTATTATGAAATTTTAACTGCTATTGCCACAAGTTAAAGTGCAGCTGTTGCAATCGAAGCTTCAGAACTTTTTTTTTTTTGCATCTTGCCAAGAAACTTGCATTACGCTAACAGTGAGATAGTTTAAGAAGGGAAAAGAGCCTAAGTGGCAGGGGAAAAAGAAAGCTGTCCCTATAAAAGCATGGCTGGAGGCACGTGTTATTATCGTTCAATTGCAATAAAATTTTACAGATATTATTTTTTCCTGAATTGGAACAATTTTGAGGGGTGAGACTTAAACATTTCAGAAGTTGAATAATTTGAGCCACCCTAGAGCTCATTCAATCTGGTACAAAAGTTGTACACAAGCAGAATGCACAAGTCACCCACCCACACAGTAACATTAATACTAGATGGTTTAAAATGACCAGGGCCTGCAACGTGGACTCACTCATTGTGCCATACACAGTGCATCTAAAAAGATCCTGGACTAATTTTTCATATGAAGTACTGGTAACATTATCCGTCAGGCATTGCTGAAACTAGTTATCATCACACACTCACTGTGTGTCACATGAGTAGTTTTGCATGTGTCTGTTTGACAGATGCTTAAGTACCAGTTCAAACCAGCTACTGTATTGGAGTGGTGTGCCATAATTTTCTGATAAAGCAAAAATGAGTAATAAAGTTTTTTTATTTTTTGTTTTTTTTTTTAAATTGGTTAAGTATGCTATGGAGATGTATGAATTGTTACAAAAAAGAATACAGCAATGCATGTTTGTTGCATTAAACATTTGAGTGTTCAAAATATTTCAGGAAGGTCCCTAATTCTTTCAAGACAGCGAACGGAGAGGACACTCAAATGTTTTTTGAGTGGCATGTAAAAACAACTGACAATAAGATGCACAGAAATACAAATCAGTACTACTTAAACTTGGATGAAAGGCACATGGTCAGAAATAATAACAATGCCCTACACACTATATGACCAGACAGGTTTTCCTCTCAAACCTTTCACTAAAAACATTACAAGGTTGAAGTTTTGTCTCTTGTAAACACACACACCTGTGAACAAGATTAAAACACTTGCTTCACTTCATCAAACTGAGGTTAATAACAGTTTCACTGAACACTGGAACCATGATGGTGAAAAAAATTAATTCGAGAAATAAGGGGGAACTGCCTCAGAGGGAAAACAAGCACTTAACAACACACAAAGTCTACCAGATCTAATAATAATTCTTTGTAGTCAGTATTTGATTCAGCAGGCAAACAGGATGTGTTTCAATCCTTAGAGAGGGCTTGGACATAACCATTCATTCTTGAGATATTTCAAGAGTGATTTTAACACCCAACTCAACTGTATATGTTAACATTTCTTTCCACTGATCACCACCAGTAGCTCAGTCACTGTCCCAGAATAGACTCTACACTGAGTAGCTACATGTATGAAATCTTTATGAACAGACTGGGAAAGGGCAGAATATGATCTCAATGATACAATTTTTTGGATGGACAACTGATAAGACAGTACAAAAATTTAGTTTTTGTGGGTACTATATTGATTTGTGACCACAGCAGAATGCTTCTAGGAAGAGGGACTTTAGAATTTTTTTTTATATAAATCTTCTCTCCCATACACTTTCAGAAATCTTTAAAGTTGCCACATCTCCTACCCACCTCCTTTTCTGCAGCTGGAGCAAAACAATTTAGCACATGGCTTTGTTGCAAATCAATTTAACACATCATGGCGAAAGACACCACAGTCACTATAAGCCAGATTATATAACAAGACTAAGTAATGCCTATACACTTGGCATTTGAAACATCTCAGTAAGTTGTAACACATTACAGTGTAGATATCTTGCTTTCAAGGACTGATGACTAAAAGCCAAAATCAAGATTCTTTGACCATTGACCTCTCAATTCCAGCAAAATCTAATATTGCTTACAGCAGTCATACCTTAAAGTCTTAGTTCCAGAAGAAGTTCATGAATTAGAACTTCAATCACCTGATATATCTCACAAGGAGTTTAAGCATTGGAGGGACTTCATCTCAACTGGTACATATATACACTGACGGAAAAAAATATCCCAACACAAAGAAGGGGTTGTGTTAGATAAACGACAGTTGGTAGGCGGTGAGAGTACATCTGTAAGATGACGTCTATGCAAATTTCGCGCTCGGCACATATGTGTGGCGCTAGTAGCGCCCTCGGAACATGCAAAGCAGGTTTGCTGTAAATACGCGCTGTAACGTTCGTGAGCGTTAGTTATCGTGGAGATTCGACGTAGGGTGTTGATGTTAGTCAAGAATGCCTTTAAGAAGACGAAGAAGCCATTATCAACAGCTCACGGAGTTTGAACGAGGTCGTGTAATAGGGATGCGAGAAGGTGGATTTTCTTTCCGCAATATTGCAGAACGACTTGGCAGGAATGTAGCCACTGTGCACGATTGTTGGCAGTGGTGGTCAAGGGAAGGTACTGCCTCAAAAAGACCGGGTTCCGGCCGGCCACGTGGCACTACTGAGAGGGAAGACCGCCGTGTACGGTGTATGGACGTGGCGCATCGTACCGCGTCTGCGGCAGCAATTCGAGTGCAGTTGCCACCACAGTGACACAACGAACTGTTACAAATCGGTTACTTGAAGGACAGCTCCGAGCCAGACGCCCTGTAGCGTGAATTCCACTTACTCCAAACCAATGCCGTTTGCGACGTCAGTGGTGTCAAGTTAGAGCTCATTGGAGGACGGAGTGGAGATCTGTTGGGTTTTCTGATGAAAGCCGGTTCTGCCTGGGTGCCAGTGATGGCTGTGTGCTGGTTAGAAGAAGGCCAGGTGAGCGCCTGCAACCAACCTGTCTGCAGCCAAGACACACTGGGCCTACACCTGGAGTTATGGTCTGGGGAGCAATTTCCTATGACAGCAGGAGCACTCTCGTGGTTATCCCACGCACCCTGACGGCACAGTTGTATGTCGGTCTGGTGATTCAACCTGTTGTGCTTCCATTCATGAACAGCATTCTAGGGGGTGTTTTCCAACAGGATAACTCTCGCCCGCATACCGCTGTTGTAACCCAACATGCTCTACAGAGTGTCGACATGTTGCCGTGGCCTGCTAGATCACCAGATCTTTCACCAATTGAGCACGTATAGGACATCATTGGACGACAACTCCAGAGTCACCCCCAACCAGCATTAACCATCCCTGTATTGACCTACCAAGTGCAACAGGCATGGAACTCCATCCCAAAAACTGACATCCAGCACCTGTACGACACAATGCATGAACGTTTGCGTGCTTGCATTCAACATTCTGGCGGTTACACCGGTTATTAATGTACCAGCATTTCACATTTAAAATGGCTCTTCGCGCGCTTACAATATGCTGCGATCTTGAAACCTTAATCGATTAAATATGTTACCTATACAAATGTATTGCCGCCATTTCATTTCTCTACAACTATTTTTTCGTGTGTTGGGATTTTTTTTCCCCCCGTCAGTGTATATATGCCCCAAGAAGGTACATTTCATCAGTATCCATGCATTCAGTATGAGTTCTGGGCTAGAAGGTCACTCAACTGCACTTTCTTGACAATATTCAGAATGCCAGCAGCTCTTTCAAGAGCTTGACTTAAAAGCTAAGTTTCTGAGCTGAATCCTGAATCTCTTAATGATCAAGGTAACACTGTCATGTGTACAACAAGCCAGACTCTTGCCAACAAACTTCTTTGGCTTGATAGTATATGAAACTTGATCACTTTCCATAAAGGAAAAGAAGTTCATCTATAAAACCAATTCACCAACTACCAAGCACAACAAGGGAGAACCATGGGTCTGCAAGCTTCAGAGAACACAAGACACAACTGCACATACAATTAACCAACAGATATAATCAGCTGATAGGGCAGGCAGGCATGCATGCCAAGCACATGCCTGCCTTCCTTGTAGCATGTATGCATTTGTCCCAGTAGAATCTCTTTGATATGACTACACTATACCCAGGCACCACTCATTCAGCTATAGACTTCATGATAGAGAATGGGTTAGTTCCTCGCCACTCATATGGGTAAAGTGGGAGAGGGATAGTTGCATTTCTCAGGGAGGAAACAACACATTAACATCCACAAACCTTTGCCTACAGCATCCTTTTTTTTTTTTACACCTAATAGGTACCTGCACATGAGAAATATGCAGGTACACCAACCTATTAAAGCTAAAAAAAACAAAAAAAAACAAAGGGGAATGAAGATAACAAATAACCAAACCCTAAGACTGGCACATGAGTACAACCTTGGCAGTCTTCAACTCAAGCAGAAGTGCACATGGTAAAAAAAAAAAAAAAAAAAAAAATCATTATGAAAATGGTCAGCTCTGAACATGGGGTTATTACTCACCAATATCAGGATGAATGCTGCTCTTGCAATGTGAAGACCAGTAAAACTTATTTCCTGCCCCCTCCCTCACACATGCTAAGTGAACATGTTTCCATCAGGGATACTTAGTTCTACTCATCCCATGCCATGCTATCACACCCCTTTCTTTTTTTTTTTTCTTTGTCATCCACAGCAGTCATGGCACCACAACTAGCTGGAAAACATGCCTTAGCACTAACATTGAAGTTTGGAACAATTATTTTTTTTCATGCACCTGAATTCATGAAAAATAAAAACAAGGGCCCTTTTTTGACAAACAGCACTCTCTGTGTTTTAAAGATGTAATACCTACTTTTAAAACAGCCCATTTAATTCATTAATTCACAAATTCTTAGCTAACCAATCTGGCAACTACTATACAAAGTCAAAGAAAGGTCACAGTAGCCTGATACTGACCCATTTTTACATTAAAAAAAATGTTAAATCTGCCCCAAGATCATGTCCTGATGCATGCCCCACACACACACACACACACACACACACTACAATCTACCATATTTAGATTGAATTTTTCTAATTCTTTGACTAGTCCTATCTCTTTTTTATTGATTTTCCCTTACACTAATACCACCAAACTTCAACTCTTCAAATTACCTGGTAATTTTTTGTATTCATTGTTGTTGACGTTCCAGTAGCTAATTTTCATCTCCTATCCTGATTTCTCAATGGAAGACGAAAAAAACTTGATTCTGGGGACCTCCCAGATCATATATTCTGGGGACCTCCCAGATCTCTTGTATTTGTTAAGTCATTGCGATTTGAGTGGCCCAAGATTTCCCGAAATCATTCATCTCGGCTCTATGGTACATACACTTACTATCAACAAAAACTCATAGACACAACGGCAGGCTTCAAATGGAGGACTCGAAAGAGTTAATGCCTCCTACACCTACAAACCACAGATAATGGAGCCATTGTACACATTCACTATTGCCCAATGAATGCCCATGACAGTCAGCTATCAACATCATTAAGACTGATGATTTTCAACTCAAATATTACGTGAAATTTTTAATTTCTGAAATCCTGGTAATGATGTTAACTTCATACTGAGACAGACTAGGCTTTCAAAAAATGTTTAATATACTTATACTGTATGGATATATATACACACAAATAAAGATTTACTGCCTTATTTGTGAGTTGTTTTATTTCAAATCCTCTAATATTTAAACAAAGTATGCTTTACCCACATGCTTTTGATTTGTCCATAATCCATTAACACGTCTATCCAAAAAAAAAAAAAAGAAGAAGAAAAAAAGGTATTTAATTAACAATGAGCACAAGCAAGTGAATAATTTCACTGTGCTATGCTTGATTTTACTCAAAAATGGACATATTATCTACAACTTAAATAACATTACTGAAAGTACTGCTACATAATCCTAAATGTAAACAACAAGTAACTGTATCAAACTACTTCCGGAAAAGACAGTTATCCAGACAACCAATGTGGTACAAGAACTGGATCAAGGGGATGTGTCAACAATATGTGCTATCAATAAACTTCATGAGCAGTGCTTGTACCAAACATACACAAAAATCACTCTAATCACAACAAATATAAAAGGCTGCAGTGATCACTTTTTTTTTCTATACCTTGGAAGTAATTAATCTTTCATTACATGTTTAATAAAAATTATACATAAATTTTGAAATCATAGTTTCATATAATAGCATCAGTTTTAGATCATAAATAATTTACACACATTGTTTTGGTCACACAGGACTACTAGTCAAATAAATCATTTATGATTTTATGATCTAGACAGAGCAAAATAAAAAAGCTGAGTTCTTAGATCTTAGAAGGAATAAAAACCAGCACTGACCTGCTGTTCAGTGGAAACAACAAGGGAACTGAAGCTACAACATGAATATTTGAAGAAAACTGTTTAGCAAATGTGAATGGGGAAAATGGTCGACTGGCTATTGTTTAGGCAATGAACTCAATAAAAAAAAAAAAACATTTTATGCATAAAAATATCTATAGATTTACTTGGTGGAATGGGAGCTAGAAACAAGAAAAGTATAACTGATTATGTCATTGAAGAGGAATGAAAGATAAATAACCAAACCCTAAGACTGGCACACTAGGGTTTAAGAGGTTTTGGGGGTTGATAATGATCACTTTTTTGGTGGCATCTACTGTTAAAGTCAATTCTATCTAAAGCACTATAATGCATTAGAGTTGAGAAATTGAAAAACAAATTTAAGTCACACAAGATTTTCAGAAGAAAATTCGAGGGCTTATGTACTTAAATCAAAACCTCACATTGTGAGAACATTGAAGGCGAGTGGGACATATTTACTATAAAAATTGCATAAATACGGTGTGATATGAAGCAAAGGTACACAAGCTAGAACATCCTGGTGGACAGTAAAGTTTAATACGGCAGTCAAAGAAAAAAACAATGGTTTATACAAAGATTTTAAGGGTTGAAGGTCACAAACTGCGAAATTTATTAAAAAGTTTGCCAAAATGTGAGACTGTATGTTTAGAATGCTAAAATTATGTTAAGTTATAGGAAGGCTTTGGATATCATGTGGAAGCTACTTCCAGAACACTATGTCTTTTATTTTAGTATTGCTAAGCATCTAATAAAAAGGAGAATACTGTACTTAAATATTTACTTTACAATGAGGGTCAGATTTCTAGTATCACATGATAAACTGAATTGAAATCAATTTTTTGAAGATTTGTTGAAAGGGAATCTAGGGACAAGTGAAAAAGATGATTTAGATTACTTGACAATAACAAAACAGCAACATATACATACTAAACCTATGGTGTGCTACTCAAGTCAAAGCAACACATTGCCAAAGTGTTTCAGGGTTCCCACTCTTCCTCCCACAAACAATTAGCACATTTTAAGGACTTTTGAGCACCCCCAAAAAATTTAAAGAACCTTACCAGTTATACATGAATAATCAACAATGACATATGTACAAATATACTTTTACATACAACTTAACTATACAAGTTGAAGTACACTGATTAAGTTTACAGTATTTATCCATATAACATAAATTTGTGGGTGAAATAAATTAGAATTTATGGAATTTAAAAGATAGTACTGCTGGTCAAAGCAGTTTTCCTATCTGAGAGAATAATCACATATGCAAATAAAGAGCATGTAAATTGTAAAACTGTAGCTAAATTTATGTGTTCAAGATTTCAATTTTGCACTTAATTTTCTCATGGTATAACTGAACAACTTATTTGCATATACAAAAAAGGGAGATATAAAAGTGAAATACCAGTACCAAGAGATGATGAGGCTTGTTGGGTGGATCAGCTAGATGTATTTAATTTATGCCATGATCCTTTATATTTTTTAGCAAACTACTTATCTCACACTGCCTGTGCATGCTCTCCCTCTTTCACCTGACATCACATGATGCCATCAACATAGCCAACCAGCAGGAAATGTTCTAAGCACATCATAATTTCTGGATTTTGAACAGCCAGTTAGGAAAAATAAATACTTTTTGATATTTTTGGCAAAAAAATAAGGACTTCTAAGCAATAAATAAGCCCTTTTTAATGACTTAAGGATTTATAATGACTGTGGGAACCCTGTGTTTGTTCCTTTCAAAAATTTTGACAATTGCCATGCAAAGTCAGAAAAGAAAATTCAAGAGTTATGTTTCCTTAAATGTTATCCTTTATTACTCCTATATAACTTTGCATACCATTAAGTTTTGTACACACGAATTAGTTTTTTACATAACTGTGAAATAATTCTTTTACAAGTGCCATTTAATTTACTATGTGTTTACAGTGATGTAATTTTTATACAGTACTGTCGTGAATTGATGGTACTTCGGTCAAATAAAATATATGCAATAACAGCATTTGTGGTGTTACCTTCTGATGTTTGTTATCCATGTAAAGATCACTTTTATATCACACTTGTTTAGTTTCCTATAGTTAGCACATGATAAAAGCATCTCTCTCTCTCTCTCTCTCATGATCCAAATTCTATGGATCTGCAATTTGTCTTGCAAACAAATTTATAACATGATTTTCATATATGTTATGGAAAAGAAGAATGTGCAAATTGGGACCACAGCTCAAGAGATGCAATAGAACTTAGCTCCAATGTTGCAAACATCTTCAGTGTTTTACATATACAGGCATACCCTGGTCATAGCACATTAGGTTCCAGACTAGCGTTGTATAGCAAATCATTGCATTTTTTTCAAACGTACAATTTTATATGCATGTAATGATTTAATAACATTTTTAACCAATCATATCTAACTGTAGTACAGCCAACCCTCGATGAACCGCCCTTCAATTTACCACCACCTTTGTGTAACGCCACCCACTGGGTCTGAACAAATGTGCTGTATGTAAAACATCCCTTGATATACCACAACACCCTTGGCATCAGCCAACCATCAATATATATATCACTGCACAAACCTGCCTTTTCCAACACAAAACATACTTTATATACTGCACACTTGCAAGCTGTGTGTGAATTGCCTTCCCATTTTTTTGGACCATGATTCAATTGTGGCAAACCTTTTGGCAGAGAAAATGGCAGGTGTTGCTTGGGGCAGAAGTAAGTTGCTCCTTCCAAAAATATGTCACAATGAGGGAGTCAATCTGGGCTGCTTATGCTTTTGTAGAGTGGAACAGGTCAAAAGAAGAGGAATAAGTCACGGACATTTATCAGTTTGGAGGGAGGGATAATCTATTCTACTTTTTGGACTTAATGGATGTCTCACGACCCTTTACCATGTCCTCCATTTGTGTATAGAGAAGCATCAATGAAGAGTGCCTGCAGTGGGCCTAGTTACCTTTGACTCAAGTGGCTATCTTGTGAGTTGGGGTGTGTCCTCTCCTCAGCACCCAGCCCTTTTTGGCAGAAGAGAAGTTCTTGCATTCTTTACCCTCAACCAACTGTCAATTAAGATGACAAATGAGTCAACTTTTTTCCAGGAACATAACGCTTCTTTTACCCCACATGATTCTTGCTGTCTTTAGTTTATCTTCTTGGCTCTGCAAATCAGTCTGCAACTGTTTACAAGCATCAAAATCAGAAATGTGAAAAAGTTTGTTTTTCTGTTGTTGTTGTTATTGTTGTTTGCTGTCTGGAAAAAAAAAATTGTCAAAAATAGCAGTTCTTACCATAAAGCAGAAGACTGAAATTTGTGAATATTGCAATGAAAATACTGAAATCTAAAACACAAATGAAAATAGGTGATTTTTTTTTAAGGAACTAAGGTATGTAAAGCAATTTTGTGTAATGCTATTAATTTTTAGTAACTTAGCATAATTTTTTTATTCATTCCTAATAATGAAAATGTGAATTTTGTCTTTCTACTATGCACAGTAATTTTCCTCATTTAATGCATACTGGAAGCTTCTGAGATCAAAACAGACACTCTGAACTACAGTGCACACTAGGTACATAACATATAACTGCAGTTTTCCTAATTAACATGTTTTTAATTTAGTGGTAATTATGATTTTCAAGGAATCATAACGAATAAAATTTGAGTTACTTAAAAATGATTGGCAAATTTGATATAAAACTACCCTTGGTACACCACAATGAAACAAATGGTGGTAGAGGATCAAGGTTTGACTGTTTTAAATGTTGTAGCACTTTTCATCTCATGAAGAACTTCATTTTTGATTTTAATTACATCAACAACAGTAGTGTAAGGTAAGTTTATAGCCTGCAGCCTATCTTACTGTTCAATACATCCTCACTAAATTTAATACTTTTAATCTTAATATCTAATAAAATAGGTTTATGTGTCTACTTTTTTTCACTGGAAGCAATAGTACCATTACTTTGATTTTTATCTGCTATTATTCACAACAATAAAATATTATTAACATAGCAGTCACAGTGAATGCATGAATTGCATGCATTCATTGTTCATCACGTAGCATTCATCACATCAGAAAACTTTAAAATTACATCTCCCTGGAGCGGGAATCTAACACGCATCTCACGATTTCCATTCGAGCATGCTGTTAGTTACACAACCCAGGACAGGGAAGTTCCAAGCAACTGAAACTAAGCAGATGTAGCTTAGAAAATCAAAGCTGTCTGATGACTGTGTTAATAATTTATAACCTATTTTCACGTATTATGGGAAGAATATTTCTTCCACAGAATTTACCCAAGATTCTGGCGATTTGCTTAAACTAAGCTACGAGGAGGCAGGGTTTGTTTCGACTGGCAAAAATCAGCTAATGTTCTGACACTCAGATGCTTGGGACTTGGTCGTCCTGGGTGGTGTAATGGCTAGCATGCTCGAACGGAAATCGGGAGATGCGGGTTCGATTCCCGCTGCAGGGCGGTGTAATTTTAAAGTTTTCTGATGTGATTAATGTTACGTGATGAACAGTGAATGCAAGCAATTCAGAGCTGTCCGATTGCTGTGTTAATAATTTTAACCTATTTGCACATATTATGGGAAGAATATTTCTTTCACAGAGTAAAATAATAGTTAAACAGTTTATAATTCACAACAAAATACATAGAGGAGTAAGAAGCAACGACATCATAAACAGAGTCCATGAACTCTGCACATCAGCTGATTCACAGTGTGATCTTCCTGCTGCTTCCTTCCTCTCTTTCTCCCAGTTTGCCATAAAACAGACAAACAGGTTTACATCCAAATGATCAAATCTTTTTCAGCAATGTCACCTCATCGAGATGCAGTAAAACACACTGTGCATACACTGCGTTATCATATGTGATGACATCATGTCACTAAAATAATTGTATGAGCGAATGCAGTGCCATACAAATGAGCACTAGTCATCAGCAAATTGTTGTATGAATGGATTGTCGCAAACCAGGACCTCACTGAATATAGCTTCTGGTGCTTCTAAATTATATAGAAATATGAGAAGTGAAACTAATCAACAGGTTTCAAAGATAAAGAAATATAGTAAAGTGTACTAATAGCTATGACTCAAACAAAGATAAAAGAAAGTGTAGTCTGACTTAAAGGTACAGACTGCTTAAAGAACAGTGGCATAGGATTTTGTGGCTAGAACAAACAAAGTTACTTACAAGCCTTGGCAATCTCTGGGTACCCCCAGCACCAGGTAAGAGTCCTAACAACACTTCCGGCTGTCCCAAAACTGTTTTTTTGTCCTTAACTGCTATACGGTAGTGGGTTGCAAGAGCAACCTACATAAAATGAATAAACAAAGCAATTAGAAAAAAGACCAAAAAGAAAAACATGTTTTCAATGCTACCACATATATGCCACATTTATGTAATTTTACAGGATTCTAATGAATACTACCTGGTTTTACAATTTTTTTAATAAAATTCTTTCTTCAAATACATCAAATTAAAAAATTAACTTATATAATTAGTAAAAGCCAATAAAAACAATATTCATTCAATGAAGTTCATGACAAAAAATACAGACATGTACACTATCTACCAACAAGTAATTGGACACCCCTGCAATAGATGATATCTGCAGTCCTGATACACGTAACGGCCGCCGCAGTTAAATATCGTGAGGGAAACAACAACCCAACCAGTTGCATGCAAGATGCCACGCAGTTCGGAGCTCTCTGATTTCGAGAAAGGTGCAATAATCGGGTATCACAGAAATGGTCGATCCATACGTGACATACATATCCAGCAAGTTGAAGTACCCAAAATTGACAGTGGCCTACATGATTGGCAAGTGGAAGATAAGAGGCAACTGTCTGAATGTGCCCTGACCCGGCAGACCCACAAAACTGGGAGTTGGAGACCGACGGGTGCTGGCCAGAGAAATTCGGAAGAACCGCACCAAATCGATGGGCCACATCCACGAGGAGTTTCAACAGGCATCCGGGAGTGTTCTTTCGATGAATACCATCCGTAAAGAAGCCCATCTGCTCGTTAACTGACCTGTCTTCTCCAAGCCGAGTGGAAGAAAATACCGCTAGCCGTCATACAACGCCTGGTTGAGAGTATGCCCCGGAGAGTTGCAGCTGCAATCGCCGCTCGTGAAAAACTCCACCAACTATTGAAGGTGAATAAACTTTGTTTTCCTTTGCTATCACAGGTGTCCAATTACTTGTTGGTAGATAGTGTATAACAAAGTAACCTGGGACACTACTTACCAGAAGTGCAACTAGGCATTTCTGCGCCCGGGGCATACCACAAAATATTGCACCCCCCATCTATCTTTCTGCCTAATATAAATACATTACTACTTTAATAGTGTACATTAGTATCTATATACACAAAATATACACTGCTCAACAAAATTAACATCACACCCCAATATATCTGGAGCCACAATCAAACTTTTTTGTACAGCATTTTCAGGAAACCAACTGATCTGAATCTGATCAAATGTTGTAAAAGTGCATGGTACTATTTAAAGCACACAAATTCAATATGTATTCTGCTTTGCTTAGAAGAAAACTGAACCAAATTTAAACTTTTTCTACCGCCTAGTTTAATTCACAAAAAAATTTAAACTAATACATATACAAAGAACTTGCAATTTTTTAAGCAGCAAAACATGGAATATATCTGAAGTACATGCCTTCAGTTGATGTCAATTGTCTATGCTTGGTTTAATTTTCTTCTTACTGATGGAACGAGGTCAGGCCTTTGCAGATTTCCAGGTTCCCTGATTGATATTTTCAACGTAGTTTAACAACTTAATGCTTAAGGGTATTGCAGAGTGGTGTTATTTCTTATTCCAAATGGAAATGGCTATTTACCTACTTTAATTGCATCGGAAAAAGTTATGAAATGGGAAGGGGGATAGCTCAAAGAGGGGTTTTGTGCATTTCTTCTATCCTTACATCAAGAATATTCCAGGTAGTGAAGCCAAATTGGAAGCGGGACATCACTTGGGATTGTAAAATACAGAAGGGAATGAGGGAGGTCAGCTTCCAACTGCTTTGGAGTTCAAATCTCGGTACCACAACAAACTAACTGAATGCAGTGGACAATCGTGAATCACAGTCAGAGCAATAATTGAATATCTCCCAGAGAATCTTCAACAATGTGAACGACATTTTTGCCTCGGTATGTACATACAACCACGCCATTATTCCTGATTGTAGGCAACGAACATCCCCTGAAAATTTTGAGGAAGATATGTGAATTTTAAGCTGACAAGTTACTGAAACTAGCAAAACCTTGTAAGAAAATTCTGTACATAGACAAATGACAAAGTATGGCACAAAAAAAAACCTATCAAAAACTGTTACGAACATTTTATTTCCAATTTTAATAAGATTCTATGCTGTGGTTTTTGCACTCTGTTTCAAGCTGCGACTGGGGCAGCCACCCTTGCTTGCCCCGCCCTAGTTATGCCTCTGCAACTTACATACAGTAAACATGAAATTATTTGAAATGGATGAGTTTGGCTCTTTATGTATAAGACATCAGTGCTAATGAGCCTGCCCTACTGTAGAGATAACCAGTTCAGTTTAATGAAACTGCTATTTTTCTCTCTTAAGTAAATTACAAGCAGATTTAGCTATTCACAATTCTGAAGACAACGATATGGAGAGAAACCAGCATAATCCAAAAGCTCATGACTTATTTCTCTCTTACTTTGCTGTAAATGCCACATAACTTACTACCTGGGATAAGAAACCTCCCATACAGGTTCTTCTAAATGATACACTTCCAGCAGAAAAAAAGTACCGAGTAACTACAGTGGCAATAGGAACACAAATATTTTTCTTTTGAGGGAGAGGGGAGGGGTAAATTTACTAATCTTCATTCTATCTGACACATAAATTATGAAGAAAAACTTAAATATAATCTTAAAATATTTCTTCATTTCCCACAAATCTAATTTGAGATTGGCTTAATGAACTGTACCACAATAAGTAGCAAGCAGAATGAACTTCTCTTAATAGATGCAAAATGATAACAAATCAAACTTTATTCATAAAGATATGACAACAAACTGCAAACAAAGATGATCAAATATTGATAATGAGAAAAACTATTATATAACTACTAGATGTATATTATTCAATACTAGAGATGTCATAAAACAGGTATCCAAGTTATGAGGATCATGGCATGATTAACTTCCATTAAATGAATATGAAGTTGTTTTCAAAGTCTAAGTTTACAAGTAGTTTCTTCAAACATTGAAGAAAACAAACATCATCATACTTGGGCTGTCTGCTGGCAGTCTTCCAACTGGTGCATACACTTACAGCATCAATCTAATTCAAGCATTTTTTTTTCTTACTGTGTGCACACTACATGTGATTGGCCAGTACCTTGCCATATGCCTGCTGTTCCCTCCCCTTTTATGATCAAAAAACACAACCCATGGGTTTACTGTGGAATTAAAAGTTATTCAAGTTTAAAAATGCAAAATGGATAAAATTTGACATCACATATTCCATCAATATGTCAAAAACCACCTTGAATACCATACCTAAAAATGTTGCAGGTTTAGAAAACAAAATTATGACACAAGTAAGGCATTTTATATAGAGAAGGTGAAGCAATGGAGATTGTGGAATGATTAGCAACATAGATCTTTATCACAGGGATGCCAATCAAAAATCATGTCAGGATTCCCTGATCTTTCCCTGAAATATCCCCATATTCCCAGATGATAATCAACGTGACCAACCAAAACTTATTTCAAAATTCCCTGATAATTAACAATGGTCATTATTTTGCATACACAATTGTGCGTGAAGACCAATGCAAAACACAATATTATCTTTATCATAATACAGCAATATTTTCACAAACTGGTACACTTTACTAAGCAATTAGAATATATTGTGAAATATATAACAGAAAAAACTTCTATTTACCAGGATATGTATTTCTTGAAGAATACTGTGTTGAAATGACTGTTTACAGAAGAAAAGAACCTGTCATTAAATTACTGTGTTACAAAATTAATTTCTGAAATCATTAGCATGCTGACTGGTCTGGAACAGTAGGTATTAATTTCTTCATGTTTTACTTCTTTTTATTTTCCTAAATACTTCAACATAAATATATTACATTAACACTCTTTTTTAACCTTCTACAAAAATGTAATAATTCTGTATTTAAAAGAAACTTGTGGCTCAAAGATAATTTTTTTTTTCCAACAAATTTAAACCAGTACCATCAAAAACTTTTTTCTGACAATAGATATCATCTCATTGCGTGTGAAAGAAAGATCCTCCAGGTGATCTTTCTTTCATGCGAAACATCTAAAGTAACTAAGATTTTCAACTTGCAAAGCACTCTGGGAAGATGCAATCAAGCTGATTTCTCGAAACGTTAACTTTCCGCTTTGGCTGCACGCGTATGACAGAACTGATTGCGTGTAAGCAGGATGACCTCAGACGTCGTTCGTTACCTTTGCTCTCCGTTGCCGTTCCAACAACATTCGCTGCTACTTTTAAAATCATTGAATGAATTCATAAAATTATGTAAAGGAAAATTTTTCTACACTTTGATTGGCCTACTCCAAATATACACTGGCAGAAAGTGAAAAAAGAACACCAAGAAGGAATTGGCGGACGATCATGAAACTTACATATGTTAATGGGGTCGAGTTTACGTAGGTGTGATGTTAATTTTGGGATTAACTGGTGAGCGCTTACGCCACAGCACGGCATAATATGCAAATTATCATCGGTGGTATTTAAGGAGTACGGCGAAGTGAATGTAATCAGTTGGCGGCGTACGGACACGTGCGAAGACCCTGAAGAAGCTGCTATGCCTGGACATGGAAGACGTGTACGATTTCAGCAGTTATCGGACTATGAGCAAGGTCGTCTAGTCATATTCTGCGAGGCTGGGTGGTCTTATCGTATTGCGAGCGAATTGGACGGGAAGTATCAGTGGTGGTACAATGGTGGCATAGATGGTCCGAGGAACATTCCCACAGGAGAAGACGTGGAACCGGGAGTCACAGACCGACTGATGAGCGGACCGATCGACGCACAAGAAGAGTGGCGTTGTCAAGCAGAACATCCAATGCGACGCAAATCCGAGCTGCCGTTGCACCTGAAGTGACTGCGCGAACAATCCGCAACTGTCTATTGGATGCAGGACTACGTGCACGTGTGCCTCTGGCATGTGTACCTCTGACTTAAGCCCACCGTCAGGAACGGCTGCAGTGGTGTCGCCAACGTCTGCACTGGAGAACAGCAATGGCGATCTGTCGTGTTCAGCAATGAAAGATTCTGCTTGGGAGCCTCCGATGGCCGTATGCATGTTTGCAGATGCACAGGGGAACATCTCCACCCTTCTTGCATCCGCCAGCGACACACAGGGCCTACACCTGATCTCCTGGTGCAGGGAGCGAACAGCTAGCGCTCCCGTACACAACTAGTGTTTGTACCGGGTACGTTAAACAGCACCTCCTACATCAACAACATAATTCAGCCCGTTGTTGTGCCATTTGTAAGGTCGGTCCATTGTGGTGTTTTCCAGAAAGATAACGCACGCCCACACACGGCACGTGCAACGCAACATGCACTTCAGGGTGTGAGACAACTTTCATGGCCTGCACGCTCACCGGATTTGTCCCCCATTGAGCACGTGTGGGATTTTATGGGACAACGACTTATCCGGTCTCCACAGCCAGCCACGACCATCCCCGATTTATGCGTCCAGTTGAGGATGCTTGGAACTCAATACCCCAAACTTATATCCAACATCTGTACAACAGACTCCATGCCAGAATTGCACAGTGTGATGCAGTTCATGGCGGTTCAACCTCGTACTAACCGTGTTACATAGAAATGTTATTTTTCAGTTTACCAGCAAATACAGCTGTATTTTGCCATAAAGTTTTGATCACATTATCCTCTGTATTCCGTTATTATGCTGTATAAATTTCGTTGGTATCAGACGTCTCCTTCTTGGTGTTCTTTTTTCACTTTCCGCCAGTGTAGCTTGCAGTTGTCTGTAACAGATACATACATGAAGCAGACGAAGGAAATAAAAAGCTCAACTTTTTAACTGGGTGAAAAATCAAATAATGTGGCAAGAAAGCAGACTACTTTCAGTTTATCTTTTGTAGAATCTGCTGCATCCGTTGTTTAATTTTTCTATCTGCTGGTATCTTTCTCTCCCTATTTCTACATTGTCGCTTTCTTTTTCTTTTTTTTTTTTTTATGCCCACTGATGACAATTTCATCTGTGCTGAAAGAACTTTCAGCTGAGAACCATGAGTGCATGATATCAAAGTTCTAACTATTTTAGAAAAATTGTGTAACTTTGAGAATATTAAAACCTTTGAACACACTGCATGAATTTTTACAAATTTTTCAACTTCGTCACTTCTGTTTTGGGAAATTTCCCCCTCCCTTTTCAAGCTTAAATTATGCAAACTTTTAGGAGAAGGGGGCATTTAACAACAACGCAGGAGAGTTAGAACAACACGTGTGAAGGGGGGGGGGGAATTATGGGAGAAATCTTTACTCTGTCCAACTTCTGATTCTGGAAATTTCCCACCATTTTCCAGCTGAAATACAAATATTTATGGAACAAAATTATATTTAACAATGCTAGGCATAAGGAACATTGTGAGAATTTTTTTTTTAACTTGTGTTAAATCACATACTCAAGGCTTTACCCAAAGATTAAACAAAATTTTTTCAACTGGAACTAGAACCGAAAAAAAAAAAAATCTTTTGACCTTCCATTTTCCAAAGTTTCGTAAAGATGGAATTCCATCTTCCTCTGGGCTGATCCCCCCCCCCCCCCACCAAGTCATCAATCCAAAAAAAATTCTGTTCAGTTGGGCATCAATCTTACGAATGACCTAAACGCATACCTGCCAACATCAATTTTGGAAATCTTACAATTTTTGCGCGCTAATGCACTGACACGAGAAATATATATAGTTCCAGTAAAACCTATACAGAATTAAATATTACTACAATTTAAGAACAATTTTGGCTAATAATAGCCACGTAATGCACCTATTTTAGGATTTTGTGGCCTGCAACATTATACTTCGGCGGCTGTCCATCGATGGTCTGTCCTTCTGGCAGTATGTCCAGCTATATATATACAAAAATTTCAAAATCGGTCTGTCTACTTTATGTGCTGCGCACTTGAACTGATTGCCATGGCAAAATACCATCCCAAAATGCCTGATCCTGCAGTTAGGCCTTTTCACAGCCTATGCCAAGCCTGATTAAAATCTTTATTGAGAATGTAGCATTTTGGGGTCTATTTACTTTACACTGAGAACATTTGTATAAATTTTCAGGGCAAAATTTCATTGGGAAGTATGCAAGCCTGCTGGGTTTTTTTTTGTGTGTGTGTGCCTAGCCTAGGCCCGATTAAAAAATTTTGAAAATTGTAATATTTTTGTGTCTGTCTATTGAACATGTAGTGCATTTATACCAATTTTAGAGGCAAAATTCCTTAGGGAAGTACCCAAGTCTGCTATTCAGAAGCCTTTAGTTTAGTCTAGTCTAGGCCTGACTATAACTTTTGAGGTTTTGAGAATGTGATGTTATTGCGCCACTGCATGTTTAGTACATTATTTGTACCGATTTCCAGGGTAAAATTCCATTGGGAAGTACTCAAGCCTGGGGTTGGGACTTTTTTTTTTTTTCCATAGCCAAGGCCTGATTTTCATTTTAGGGAATTTAACATTTTTGTGGCTGTACACTGCACGCACGTACGCCGATTTTGATGCCAGAATTCATTCAAGAAGTGAGGAAACTGACAGCAGTTACAGGAATATAGTTCTTTGCTTATTACACAGATATATACATAACATACATAAATGAAATCCCAAAAGTACTGAAAATTAATCTTTTTTACATTTTAAGTTCAAGTGAATGGTGTTTTATCAAAATGGTTTTCTATTAGTGCAGGAGTCAGACAGGGTTGTGTAATGTTACAATGGCTGTTTGAAATATTTATGGATGTGTGCATGCACGATGCCAAAATAGATAATACTGGTTTATGTCTTGGTGATATCCGTGTGTGCAGATTGCTGTATGCTGATGACACTGTCCTATTGGCAGAGAGCAAAAGTGAGTTGCAGAGTATGTTGACTCGGATGCACGAAGCTTGCATGAAATTCAAACTGAGTATAAATAAGGGAAAAACCAAAGTTATGGTGTTTGAGAGAGGAACTGGTAGCACTGAATGTAATGTAAGTATAAATGGCACAGTGATTGACCAAGTGAGTGAGTTTGTATATTTAGAAAGCATGTTTGACAGAGAGAACAAATTGGATGATGAAATTAGTAGGTGAGTGAATTCTTCATTGAAACTCATGGCTGCTCTGGAAGGTTTACACAGGAATGATGGATTCTCAAGAGAGTCCCGCATGGCTGTGTACGAAAGTGTAATTGTTCCTACTCTAATGTATGACAGTGAAATGTGGGTGCTGCAGAAGAAACATAGGAGTCATTTGTGTGCTGGAGAAATGCGTTACTTTGGGGGGGGGCAAGACACATTCTGGTTGCGTGAGGAATGAAGATGTGTTGCCATTGTGCAGGGTGAAGCAAAATGTTTTTAACAAGGTGGCGACTAATATGCTTCAGTGGTTTGGCAATGCTGGAAGAATGACTGATGAGATGCTTATTAAGAAACTCCTTTTAGCCCAAGTGCTTATTAAGAAAATCCTGAAAGGCAGAAGAAGGCCAAGGAAGTCATGGGAGGATCAGATTCAGAAGTGTCTGGATGAGAAAAATATGAGTATGAAGTATAGAAGATCTTGTGTACGGCATGTAATGGATGTCAGTGAGCCCAAGTTGCATGTCAAGATTGCTGTAAATGGAGAAGTTTGACATGGCAACAGTAAGTAAAAATTATCTGGTAATTTGTATTTCTTTTTGGAGCTAACCTCTGAATCTCAGAGAATAGCTTAGTGATATGATATGTATGTATGCATGCATGTATTTTAAATACCCATGAATCTCTTTGTACTGTTTTGCAAAAAATGTGGGGAAAAAAAAACCTGCCACATACTTTCTATTGTTTCTAAGCTGTGGTGAATTTCTGAGATCCAAAGCGTGGAGCACACAGCCTCTTAACAGCATCATCAGCACACAGAGGCTCAATAAGAAACCTGTTTAAACATCGTGTCTGCATCATGATCGTTCACTAAGCTATGATGTCAATGATTGCTCATGTGAGCATCCCCAATGTAGCGTCTGGCACGAGACACCACAAGAAACTACATCGGATACTCTTGCCCGAGCATGAGGATCAGCCAATGTTCACAGGTCTCTTGGACTGGAAAAACCAGTTGGAACAACAGTGCTCGATCATAGCTTGGTAGCGAGCGATGGCAATTACATCGCACATGTTTACATTAAGGTGGCAAGGAATCGTAGTTTCGTCAGTCAAAACACTGTAATATTGATATTAAATTCACACCAGTATTTTGCAATGCATCGATACATCACCCAGCCCTACTCCACAGTTGCGACAGCTACCATGTGACCGCGGAGGAGAAATTTCCTACTCTGTGCGCGAGACTCTAGCACCAGTGAATCACAAGTGAACAGCAGTGAGCAAAAACACTTGTGGCACTGACACATTTCTCCTTCACTGTGATTTCAGATTTCCCCCGTCCCGCTACCGCCATAATAAAGATACACGCATCAACTCACTGCAGGGTGGGGTGGGGTTTTTTTTTTTTTTTTTTATAAATTAAATAAAATATTTTAAGATTCATTCATAAATTTTGTAAAAAATCTTACAATTTAACCGTACATCCGTACAATCTTACAATTCAGCCAAATTCCATACATGGTATGGCCAAACCATACAAGTTGGCATGTATGTAAATGATAACCAAAAAGGTGGATTTCCTCAAATTTTCAGAAGAATCTCATGCCTGAAGATTACAGGAAAGTTTTTGCGCCATCTAACTTCCGTTTTTGCAAATTGTTGCCAACAGTTTCAAGTTGAAATATGAGCATTTTATGCAAGAAAATGATATTTAACAATACTGGACAGACGCAACAGCATGAGAAAAAAAAATTATGATTACAGCAAAATTTTTCACTCCGTTTAACTTCAGTCTTTAAAAGTTTTGAAACACAAAACACCGTCCTCAGATGGAAAACGAGAGAGATGCCCCCTCCTAAATTCTCTTCAGTTCTGCATCGATTACCAGAATGATCTAGATGACCCAAAAAAAAAAAAAAAAAAAAGTGGTATTCCGCAAATCCGCACAAGAATCTTATGCATGCAGACATTTCAAACACAAAACATTTTTGGCTGGTGGAGGGCCCAATCAACAACTTCCTTGACTTTTCTCGATGGACAAAAACCTACGACTTTTCCTGGCCGCTGGCCACCCTATTATCAGTAATGTAAGCCTATACACTTCACTCTCATTTAAAGGGAAGCAAGAAAAGAAAAGGAAAATATTCAGGAGGAGCTGAGGGAGGGCAAAACCAAGGATGAAAATTTTGCTACCTCAAAGGGTTTGGTACCAAAGTTTTTAAAAGAAGTACATTTCAAAAAGCAGAAGTAAAAGTGGCTGAATTGTATCTCACTCAATTAAAAAAAATACCTTAAAGATGGTGGATATAACTGAAAATAAACATTCGTTGTTGATCACACTTGGCTATACTGAAAGCAAATGTAATCAACAGCATACATGTCAAAGTAAAAAAAAAAAAAATGCCTGGTTTTAGTTCAATAAAAATAAAAAATTAAATCATTCTTTTTGTTAGTGGCAATGTAAATGGTGGTGAAAAACTAATGCCTTTGCTGGTCTACAGGAGTGAAAATCTGGTAGATTGGCAACTGAAGAATAATTTTTAGCTTTACTGCCAGTACCATGGAAATCATAGTATAAAGCATGGGTAACAAAGCAAATCTTTTGAAAAAGGGGTTTATCAAATTTTTTGTACCCAAAGTAAAGAAATAGTGTAAAGACAAAAATCTGGATTTTAAAATTTTCCAGTACCTTTTTTTGACAATACCACCCCTCATGTTATCAATGCTGACTGCTTGTGTCCTAATGTTGAGATAATGTTTCTGTGATTGCCTATGACGTCTGTATAGCAACCCATAGACCACAGAGTTAAAAGTGTTTTGAAGACATATTATATCTAAGAAGGAAGTTGCTTTCTGGTTGGTGAACTGCTGGGAAAATGATGCTGTTCATGCCTTTAAAAGATTCAGTGTTAATCAAATGGAAGCTGAAATCACAGATCTTTCAAAAAATGCTGGATTCCATGAATCTGAGGAAACTAATGCCAGAGAACAATTCAAATCATAAGCAGTGCCATCAATAAATAAAGATCTTGAATATTTCAACCAATTAAACAATGACAAAAAAAAAATAATTTTGAAAGATGAGAGAATTCAGAAAATTTTTGGAAGCACTTGAGTATTTTTGCAATAATTATCCCTCTCTAACTAAGCCCATGCCTCTAGGTTAAATGTGAAGTGAAAGAAAATTTTACATTTTCATCTGAAAACTTATGACAAGAAAAAAAGAAAAAAAAAGCACTAGATCAATTTTACTGACCTTGAGCAGGCCCTTTCAGAGCAAACAATCCTAGTAGCCTGGCATCTTTGTAACAACACTTCATAATATATATATATATATATATATATATATATATATATATATATATATATAGCAATATTTTTAGTATCGTCAATCGTATTACATCTGAATCAAGACTTTATTTTCATTATTTTGCTTGGAATTTATATTTCTGCTTCAGGTGAATTTACTTTAAGCGGTCTATTCTAGGTCCCACTTATCCTCAGATTACAAAAACCTTGTGCACTCCTTTAGTGCATCGTCCTTCATCAGTGGGATAACACTATAGATTGTTAATTCTCAAACTGTGGTCTGTTGGCCTTTGGGGTAACCATCCTCAGGGTATGTGTGTAACGATCAGAGCAAATACCATCCACCAATGTTAAACACATCAATTATGTGGGTCTTCCTCTACATGCTGTGATTTCTGAAAGCCAGTATATGCGTCTCGCTTCTATTTGCAAAGTTTACATTAATACTGACGATGTGTGCCACTTGTTCTGATTTGCAAAGCTAATGATATCGATTACTTCTACACACAAGCAATGCAAATGAAAATGTTTACAATTATTAAATAATGATTAAGAAACAAGGTCTTTTTAGTTGTAACCCTTTGATCACAACTGCAGTCAGAAGACAGGAAATATAACTTCATTTGAAGAAGACAGTGTTGTTGAGCTGACATTGACACTTCTTCAAAACTCTAGCTTCAACAAAATTATTCTTGCTTATTTCTGACTGCATGTGAAACTTGATTATGCCCATCTCGTAATTAAAGCAAGGAAGCTTTAAGCTACATTTTGCACAATACACTTATGTGAATAGGTTGTCACCACACTTTTCTTTGTAAAATCAAAATCCAGAAAACCAAATGTGGATCCAAACCAAAGAACATGACTTTCAATCACTAAGCCAAACACTGAAGTACTTTTCCTTAAGAAATATCGTGCTTTCAACAGCAAAGAGTTATTATAAGTAATGAAAATAGTTTTAAAAGGCAAGTGAATAATACATCTTTTCGCGTAAGTGATGATGCAGAATTTTTCTTTAAGTAAGACATATTTATAATTCACAGGAAGGTCCTCAATGAGAAATTGAACTGGTAAAAAAAAAATTAGATTTCTGAAACAAATATCTTCTCAGATGTGAGGATTTGAAATTCACAAAAAAGAAAATGTAAATTTGCCAGCAAAAGACAGCATTACAATTGCTGTAATTTCAGTTCCAAAGAAATTTGGTATCATCTGAAAGTTTAAGAAATGTCCTTTTATTTGATATGCAGCAACATAAGTTGATTTTTAAAAATGCAACAAGCTTTGAAAGAATCAGTAAATAAAAAATAACTGCAGGACTTAATATTTTCAGAGGTACTAGGTTCAAATGTTTACTTTAAAAATGTATTCACCCAACAACCTATGAAATTGCTGCAGTTTACATCTCTTCCATATCATTTATGTTGTTTGAATATTACTGATATTCCGCTTGATTATATATATGTGACAAATACATTTCAAGGGATCAGGTGTAAGTGTGTGCGGCAGAGTTGTATAAAAATAAAATGTGTCTGCGTACACAACCATTAAAACAGAAAACTTGCTGCAAACCCGCGAATCACGATAATAATAGAATAAGATAATTTAAAGAAAAATTAATATAACAATAAATAATTATTAGAACATTACAGATTCCAGAGAGGACAAAAGTACATTATGACTGAATGTGCAGAAATGTGTGTAAAATGGACCTTAAGGCCAAAAGTTTAAAATATTGAACTACGAACCTCATAAAAACAAGATACTAATTAAAGAAAGTTTTTATATCTATAAAAGCAGTTCTGCTAATGAACCTTCAAAAACTATAAATAGCATTTTCAACAACTTAATTCAAAAATAGTACTTATAAAATACAAAAGGAAAATATTTTAATTTTATAACTGGCAACTGCAAGAGAAACCTGGCAATAAAATTTAAATTCTTTCTGTGCAAACAAAACTTTTGTTACAGTTCCTATATACTGAGAACAGGCCTTGATAAAAATCAAGAGGCCAGAAACGTTTGTAAAAACAAAAGAACTCACCATCGGAAGATGTGAAAAATAGTTGAACATTCTCACGTTAAGACAGAATTAAATATATTAATCTGAGTAAAGCCTTGGTAAGTGTTTTAATTGCTGTAAATAACATTTTTATTTTTTTAATCTACAAGCCAAAACTATCTGCAAAATCTGCTAATAATTTGGAAACTATCCGCGTACGGCGTACGCATGTACGTCTATATGCTACGACTTAGGTGTGGGGGTAAGGGAATTACACATACTGTCTGATTTTATACAATGTAAAGTGCTTTAAAGACTCTTTGCAAAAAACTTTTTATCAACTCTCTACGCATATACAATTTAAAATGGGAATCTTATAGCACAGCCATTATGAATTACTTTTATGTATGGTTCAAAAACATTATTTTATATGGATGATAAAACACAATTTACATACATTGCTCATATTTTACAGTTCGAAAATTGCACGCTAACAATTTTGTCATAAGTCCTAAATTATGGACTTCCCATTACAGCAATTTCTCATCTCAAAAATGCTGCTTGATATTCTGTTTGTCAAAACTTAAAAAGTGACCTGTTGGACAATAAGGATCAGCTTTCATTGAAACAACTGAAAATGATATCTAGACTATATGGTTTATCTAGATATAAAATGGTTTTTATCATCCAGCTGAACAAAAAACACCACCACCAAAAAAAAAAAAAAAACAATATTTTTTTCTACTTTCATATCAACAGTTTGTAAAATACTATTTGACAACCCCTTCTGAGTTATACATAATGCAAGTAATCCTTGTGTTTTTTTGGGGTTTTTTTTTTTTTTTTTTTTCCATTTTGAGGTTTCCTTCTTTAATAGCCATGGGCATGTAAACTCCCCAAACTTTTTGCTTTAAGTCTCATGTTAAGTAAAAACACCCATAGCAACATATTACTTACGTTTTTTCATGATAACTCATACCCATTGCATTTATTATTTTAATTTCCTCAGGGTATGTTTGTAATACTAATGAGGATAAATGTTTTTCAATTATTGTTCTTTAATATTAAGTTTTCTTTAATAGTAATTTTTCTCTTCTCTGGATTGACATTACAACTAACATATTCTAGAATCAATAGTTTGTTTCACTAATGGAGTTACTGCATGAATTTTTGTATTCCAGGAATACGCATCATCAAAGTGAATTTTTTAAAGTTTTTCTTCATTCCTAGCGTGTTGAAATAAAACCTGTGTGTTCTCGTTTGCCCAAATCAAAGATCTGGCAAAGTGTCATATTAAACTTGATCAAGCAGCTGACATTTCACAGCACTGCCGCAACACCATCGAAAGTCCCTTTCTATGGGAAGTGGCAAATTAATGCCATTTTGTATCAACACTAAAATTCTCTTTGAAATGGCATAAGTTGTCAGAATTTTTCAGTTCTTATAAATGTGAAGCTACACCATCACAGAAATAACAGATCATACTTATGCTATATCTTAAAAATGTTTAGGAATTCAACCAGCTTCCTTTGAAATAAATGAATAATCAGTGTCATGATATAGACATTTGTATATTATGAATAAGCTCAAATGTTTAATATCTGATTCTTCACAGGAGAACCAAATGGATTAACTGTTCCAGTGAAAGCCTGAACTTCACTACCAAGAAGCATTATGGCACTCCAACTAATACAAATTTGAGGTTTGTTGAGATTCCCAAAGCCTCAATTGCTTAGCTACAGTAGCTTGGAATTCATTGTCCTGGGTGGTGCAACAGCAGCATACTTGAATGAAAATCAACAAATGCAAGTTTGATTCCCACTACAGGACAATGAAATTTTAAAGTTTTCTGAGATGGAACACAGTGAAATAAGGTGCTGTTGTGACAGAAATAATATGCTTGTATATCTGCACAATGTATTTAAAGGATTTATTTTCATTAATTTCTGTGACAAATCAAAATACATAATAAATATCACATCATCCCAGAAGTAATGTCGTTTTGTGCAAGCCCAACAGTAGTGAGCCCTCTGGTGCCCAGACTGTGACGTAGACCATGGTGAGTATAAGAGGGATCACACGAGCAGACCTTCAAGCCACTTGAGACCGCAAACGGGAGTTCTAGGTGCAGTCGTCGTGTACTTAAACCGCATAGGAAATGGCAGTGTCAGAAAACCACATTGGGCACATTATGCTGTATGAGTTCCATCATTGACGGTAGTAACACAAAACATCAATGCTGTATATGGGCTGGGTACTCTGGAGGTCAGGAAATGTCAACGCTGGTTCCAGAAATTTCGAAGGGAGGGGGGGGACCAGCCTCAAAGATATGCAGCGACCCGGACAGCCTGTTGAGCTGGATAACGACGTGCTGAAAGCTGCTGTTGAGGGAAATCAGCAGGCAACAGTCGAGGCGATTGGCCACACTTGTTCATTCAACCCATTCCACTGTTCACCGGCATCTGCAGGACCTTGGTTATGTGTCTTAACTGGATAAGTGGGTACCCCATGATCTCACTCCACAACAGCTGCAACAACGTGTAGACATTTGCACTTCTTTACTCTCCCGTGAAAAACGGGAGCAGTTTTTGCACAGAATCGTCACGGGCGATGGAAAAATGGGTTGTTTATCACAGCATTAAGCGTAAACTGCAATGGCTTCCCAAAGTGAATGTGCCTGCAGCAGTGGCAAAACCAGGACATTTCCCACAAAAGGTTTTGATGTCTGTGTGGTGGGATATGCAAGGCATAATCCATTACAAGCTGCTGCCACCCAACAAAACCATTACAAGGGAAGTCTACTGTCAGCAGCCGCAGCATCTATGCACTGCTTTGCAGGATAAACGTCCAGCACTTGTAAATCGTAAAGTCGTGCTGCTGCAGCAGCAGGACAACGCACAACCACACACAGCAAAAATGACCAGTGCCAAGTTGCAGGACTTTGGATGGGAAAAACTTGTACGTCCAGCGTATTCCCCTGACATCGCCCCATCCGACTATCACCTCTTTCACAGCCTGCAAAACATCATTTTGCTGGAACTACACTTCGAAGTGTGGAGGAGGTACGGCGAACCCCCTTTCTGCCTTTTTTGCATCGAAACCCATGGGATTCTACAAGTCTGGGATTCAAAACCTTGTCGATCGATGGGGAGAAGGTTGTAACTACCGGGGACACTTATTTATATGGATTAAAACATCTTTTTCAGGTACGTATTTTTTTTTTTTCTTCACACATTGAAAAAATGACAGTATTTTTGGGATTATACGACACTAAATGCAAGGTAAACAAACAGTGATGTGTACTTACAATATGAGATCCTGCATCCTTTTTTTTTTTTTTTTTTTTTTTTTACAAGAATTTCGTAATTCTAATGAAATCTGCTGACCTTTAGATTTTTGACTTATTATATCATATCATATATAGTGTTTTAACCTAATACATGGACAATTGTTAACTATATATATTATGGACTTCAATACCATATTATATTCTGTTTAACACATTTTTGTCTGAATTTCAAATGCTATAATAAGCTTAGTTATTATGGAAAAGTAAATTTATTGCCAACAAAACAGACAGAAAGAGATATTTACAGCTGAACCTGTATGACCAAACAATATAATTGCAATAATAATGGTCCTATGGTATTACCCTATGCCTGGAAAAACCTGATAGAAACCAAGAAAAAGTTGACCAAAAGAAGATAAATAAATAATAAATGTACATAGGCTTACCATCACCAGAGGGCACTATAACTTACGTGACAAATAATGACATGGAATGGCCAAAGAGTCAACAATCTACTGGAACAGGTTATGATAACAGCATCGCTGAAGATACCAGCGAAGCAGCAGTGCAAAATGCCTCCAGATTTGCCATGGCTGACACAGAATTTGAGTTTCTCAATTCAGAATTTTTATTTTACATTCCTTCATTTACATTTTTAGTTTTCATAAGATTTTAAGCATCATTTTTTAAATTCTGGTTATTGTTTCATGTTTTGTAGTCACATTGTTCACTAAGGCATATGATTTGATTTCAAGGCTTCCAATCCTTTATTGTTGATCATCCAATCTTGCAATGCACTTTGGATATCACTAAATAATAATTGAATTATATCTACATAGCAACAAAAGAAATATTGTAAAGAAAACAATTACAGTCTGGATAAAGTTTTCACAGCCACACAAGATTAGGCTTAACAAATAGTGATAGGCCTAATGCAGCAAATGTGACAATTGAGGAAAAATTACCCTCCAACACAGATTTCAATTTAAAGGTATGTAACTGATTTTAAATTAATTTTCTATAATAATTAACTCAATACAGCACATAAAATTCAGGAAAAAAATGTGTTGAATAGAATATAATTGCCATAACGTATAATAAATATATCAATACAAAAATGATTCAAGTAAAAGATGTTTATGCATTTGCAACTTAATCATATCCAGTCTGCTGATTTTCTTTTTTTCAGTTTGGCATGAAAATGTTATCACCCCAATTACTCACTATCTATGTAGCAAACTCTGCAGAAATGAACATTTCTGCACTTTTGATAAATACTTCAACAAGAAAACACAGTAAGACGCAATGAAAAAATCAATGGTTTTGATATTCTGAGCTTGATATAAAGAAATTCAGCATCTCTGTAGAATTACTATTACGCACGTCGAAATGTGGACTTGTGATTATGGTGGTACAGAAAGTTATCACTTATTATTTTAATAAATAAAAACTAGGTAAGAGCAATTACTTACATATATATGTACATCTCGAGGTCACCATCATTCTTCCACTGGTATATACCGCAAGTTGTTCAAGTTCCAGATGTTCAGCGGCTATGCATTGCAACCAGTTCGATGGTGACCATTATAAAATGATTAGCAACGCAAAGGTAGGAGTCTGCCCAGAAATCCATGCCATATATTGCATTGTAAGCTCAAAAACAGTACATCAGAAACAGAAAACCATATTACTACGTATACCATGGTCAGGTTGGAAGGCTAACAATGAATGAATCTAAAAAGCTACAATGAACGAATCTAAAAGGATGACAATGAATAAATCTAAAAGAATGACAAACAAATCTAAAAATGAAATAAAACTTGTAAAGCTAGAAGGAACGATGAATGAACTATTTACATGATGTATACTGTATATACTCGTGTGTAGGTCGACCCCCCGATTTTTATGTGAATATCTGCAGTTTTTGTATACCAACCTATCTTAAGAATTTTAATTCTTTTTCGAGGATGCGCCCACATGCGGAAATGTGAACCTACTATTTATTGTTGTAGCCGGCTCTTGCAACGTTGCTTGCGGCAGTTTCCCGCACAATGTGGGTGGAATTGAGGCACAATTCTGGGAAGATGATAGGGCTCACCACCCTGGTTAGAGTTTTCAGGGGAAGGTTATACACTTTAACAATATAAGAACCCACTTTTGCCAATAGTGCCCCCCCCCTATCAGAAATATTTTCCGTGTATAGTTCGACCCCTAATTTTGACCTAAATATTTCATTAAAAAAAGTCGACCTATACACGAGTACATATGGTACTCCCCACCTCATGTCCACCAGCGTCCCCAGACGCGTTTCGCACTAGTCTCTTCCTAGGCATTTTCAACAGGAATGGAAGAGACTAGTGTGAAAGGCATCCGGAGACGCTGGTGGACGTGAGGTGGTGGAGTATACATTATGTAAATAGTTCATTCATCGTTCCTTCTGGCTTTTCAAGTTTTATTTCGTTTTTAGATTCGTTCATTGTTACCTTTCAACCTGACCATGGTATACGTAGTAATATGGTTTTCTGTTGTACTGTTTTTGAGCTTACAATGCAATATATATGCCATGGATTTTGGAGCACTACTACCTCTGTGTTGCTAATAGTTTTATAATGGTTACCATCAGATTTTTGCAATGCATAACCGCTAAACATCTGGGATTGAACAACTTGCAGTTATACAAGTGGAGAAATGATAGCGACCTTGGGGTGTATATATGTAATTGATTGCTCTTACCTTGTTTTTATTTTTTTAAATAATAAAAGTGATAATTTTCTGTACCACCATAACCACAACTCCACATTTCGACGTGCGTAATAGTAATTCTACAGAGATACTGAATCTCTTTATATCAAGTATTTCAACCACGTATAGCATGTGACTTCCTAACACGGAAGATATACATGAAATATCTATTCTGAGCATCCTTGAAGAAAATACTTACCTCAAGGCCGCCACCAAGGCATATACCCATGATTGCAGAAACAATTGGTTTTGGGCTCTTTTCAAGTTCAGACAGCATAAGCTGACCTTCTTTGGATAAAGTACTTACTTCCTCTTTAGATTCACAGGCCTCAAGCATTCTAAAATTATTTAAGATGTGGAAGATTAACTTTTTGTAAAATTTAACAAGCACAGTCAATCAGTTATTTTGATCAGCAATGTATTTCATTTAAATACATTTTGTGCAAGAAAAACAACTTAGATAGTGAATGCATATGAAAAAAAAAATTGAATTGTTAAAAGACAATGAGCGTACTAATTGCACCATCCAAAAGTCCCTCGGGATTGGAAGGATGCTATTATTGTTCCCTTGCATAAGAGAAAAGGTAATCAGACTGACTGTAAGAACTATCGTGGTATTAGACTACGAAGTGTGCAAGGGAAAGTGTTTGGTAAGATCGTTATTGAAAAAGTATGGGGGGGGGGGGTCTTACATCAGAGAAAGTGTGGGATGTTCAGAGGGGTTTTATTATGTCTGGCAAAGGCTGCCCTAACCAAATTTTTGCATTACACATGATGATTGAAAAGTATCTGGCTGTTGGTAAGAAAGTTTTGCTACCTTCATAGATTTAGAGAAAGCTTACGACGGAGTAAGTAGGACACTTTTGTGGAAGGTATTGAATGAATATGGTGTTACTGGGAACCTATTTAACAGTGTAAAAGCCATGTATGTTGGCAGTAAAGCTTGTGTACGAGTGAATGGTGCTTTATCAAAATGGTTTTCTATTGGTGCAGGAGTCAGACAAGGTTGTGTAATGTCACCATGGCTGTTTGAAATATTTATGGATGTGTGCATGCACGATGCCAAAAATAGATAATACTGGTTTATGTCTTGGTGATATCCGTGTGTGCAGATTGCTGTATGCTGATGACGCTGTCCTGCTGGCAGAGAGCAAACGCGAGTTGCAGAGTATGCTGTCCCGGATGTACGAAGTTTGCATGAAATTCAAACTGAGTATAAATAAGGGAAAAACCAAAGTTATGGTTTTTGAGAGAGGAACTGGTAGCACTGAATGTAATATAAGTCTAAATGGCACAGTGATTAACCAAGTGAGTGAGTTTGTATATTTAGAAAGCATGTTTGACAGAGAGAACAAATTGGATGGTGCAACAAGTAGGTGAGCAAATTCTTCATTGAAACTCATAGCTGCTCTGGGAGGTTTTCACAGGAATGATGGGTTCTCAAGAGTCCTACATGGCTGTGTATGAAAGTGCAATTGTTCCTACTCTGATGTATGGCAGTGAAACCTGGGTACTGCAGACGAAACATAGGAGTCATTTGTGTGCTGGAGAAATGAGTTACTTTGGGGGGGGGAGGGTTGTGGCAAGACACATTCTGATTGTGAGGAATGAAGGTGTGTTGCCGTTGTGCAGGGTGAAGCAAAATGTTGTTAACAAGGTGGAGACTAATATGCTTCAGTGGTTTGGCAATGCTGCAAGAATGACTGATGAGATGCTTATTAAGAAAATCTTTTTAGCCCAAGTGGCAGGAAGGAAAGGCAGAAGAAGGCCAAGGAAGTCATGGGAGGATCAGATTCAGGGGTGTCTGCATGAGAAAAAGATTATGAGTATGAAGTATAGAAGATCTTGTGTACTGCATGTAATGGATGTCAGTGAAGCCCAAGTTGTATGTCAAGATCGCTGTAAATGGAGAAGTTTGACATGGCAAGAGTAAGTAAAAATTATCTGGTAGTTTGTATTTCTTTTTGGAGCTAACCTCTGAATCTTAGGGAACAGCTTAGTGATATTTACGTATGTATGTATTTTTTCTAATGTAAACATTAGAAAAAAGTGCTTTAATTTAATAAAAATTCATCAACTTACATTGAAAAAAAAATGCTTTAATTTTTTTTTTTTCTATTTTCCATTAAACTTATTTTGTTCTGGTGGATTTCAAAAACTCCCATTTTTTGCACTGCTTCAATTTGCATAAAGCATAAATATTATTTTGCAAGGTAAAATATCCCACTCTGAAAATTTGATTTTCCAAGTTTTGTGAATGAATGCCAAAAATTTGTGCTCTTGCTGGCACAAGTAGCACTCGCATTATCTGTGTAGTGTGTACTACTATTCAACAAAATGTCAAATTAATGCTAATTAGATAACAAAATGAAAGAGTTATCTGCCAAAAGTGATGCAGGTTGAAAGTTTAAACATGTAAAGACTACACGTGTGAATCACCTTCACTAGCTTGCTTTTTAGGTGAATACAAAAAATGCCCAGGAACTGAAAAGTTTGAAACTAATTTTAATGACTTGACTCACATTATCAGTTCATATTGAGATCTATCACTAGTCCTGATATTACTACTATTTCCTTTTACGTGCTATATTTCAATAATAATAGGAATATTCTAGAAAATTATTGCTTACCTATGCATTCCGCTTCTAGAGATGATTTGCATTTCATACACGTTGTTAGGTCCTCGTTGATGTCTTTGTCCTTTAGTCCGTAGTATATAACGCAACACTCGCTCATTACACACTCTTCCATTTGGGTAGAAACTGTAGATCTTAACATTTGGACTTCAAAATCGCCAACTAACAACAGTTATCGATGCTCTAAATATTTCTCCCAGCCTTTGGGCATCTTCAGGAGCGTGGCGATGTCCACACCGATGTTCGTGGTTCTTTTATCACCAATGGAGTGTGATACTCCAATGTTGCCATTCGTCGGAGACTCAATCTTATATACGCTTCTTGAAACCATGCTGGCGTTATCTATGTTTCACTTTTTTTTCTCTCCTATTGCCGACGCTTTCTTTATCTTCTTTTCTTTTTCTAATGCCACTCCCTAGTCATTTTTGCTGGGTTTTTTTTTGTTTTGTTTTTGTGTGTGTGTGTGGTCTGTTTCTTGTCTGATTAGATCTTTCCAGTGACTGGATAACATATTGGGGTCATTATGGTTACATACCCTCATCTTATTTTTAGCACGTCTTTTGTAAAAAAAGATTCGGTAAGTAATACTTTGGCTACCAGGGGGCATAAGTGGTGCTTATGTTATCGGTTTGTCTGTCCGTCTGTACCCAACTATTAGTCCAATTTGAAAAATTCTTTTTGCATTCGAAAGCTTGAAATATGCGAATGATGATCCTTTTTTTTTTTTTTTTTTACGATGTACAATTTCACCGCTAGAGGGCGTAAATGCAGATGATGTCGAATTCAAAAATACGTTTTATTCTACATATTTGCTTCTAAGCATCCGATTGAAAAAAATCTTTTATCTTTCGGTTTCATTTATGTTGAAGAGTATTTTGGATATAGTTTATTTTTCAAACTACCCATAGATTTTCCGCTAGGGGCGTAAAAGTAAATTGCATTTTTTCCGATAACTTCTTCTAAACCTCCGATTTGAAATTATTTTTTTCAGCTGATACATCTCCTGATGCACAATCCTTTGCATATAATTTCGAATTTCGGTAAGTAATACTTTGGCTACCAGGGGGCATAAGTGTTAATTTTCGCTTCTGATGTATTTGCCATAAAATCTGAGCTTCTAAAATATCGATTGAAAAATTTCTTTTGTGGACTGATGCCACTCACATCGATAAACCTTTTCGGAATATTTTCTTCCTAAAATATTTCACAGTTTCTCCGCCAGGGGGCGTAGATGTATATCTTACTTTTGTCAATATCTCGACTTCTAGGAGTCCGATTTGAAAAATTCCTTCTTTGTTGGATAGTGTTTCCAGTGTAACATGTTTTTCAAATAATTTCAAAATTTTCAAGTAATTCATAGACTTTTTGCTAGGGGGGGGGGCGTAAAGGTAAATTGCTTTCCCCCTATATCTCCGCTTCTAAATCTCCGATCTGAAAAATTCTTTCTGCACCGGATACAGCTCCTGAAGGGAAATCGTTTGCCCATAATTTCTAATTTTTGTAAAAAAATGGTTTGGCCACCAGGGGCGTAAACCTTAATTTCCGCTTCTGATGTATTTGCAGCAAAATATGAGCTTCTAAATTCTCGATTGAAAATAACGTCATTTGTAGACTGATACTACTCATGCCGACAAACTTTTTAGAAACATTTTCTTCTTATAATAGTGCATGGTTTGTACGCCAGGGCGTAGATGTATTTCTTATATTTGTCAATATCTCGACTTCTAGGATTCCGATTTGAAAGATTATTTCTTTGTTGGATAGTGTTTTCCGTGTCGCATGTTTTTCATATAATTTCAAAATTTTCACGTAATTCATAGACTTTCCGCTAGGGGGCGTAAAGGTAAATTGTGTTTTCCCCTATATCTCTGCTTCTAAATCTCCGATCTAAAAATTTCTTTCTGCACCGGATACAGCTCCTGATGGGAAATCGTTTGCACATAATTTCTAATTTAAAAAAAAAATGGTTTGCCCACCAGGGGGTAAACCTTAATTTCCGCTTCTGATGTATTTGCAGCAAAATATAAGCTTCTAAATTCTCGATTGAAAATATCATTTGTACACCGATACTACTTATGTCGATAAACCTTTTAAGAAACATTTTCTTCTTAAAATAGTGCACGGTTTCTACGCCAGGGGGCGTAGATGTATATCTTATTTTTGTCAATATCTCGACTTCTAAGAGTCCGATTTAAAAATGTCTTTCTTTGTTGGATAGTGTTTCTAACATGTTTTTCTTATAAATTCAAAATTTTCAAGTAATTTATAGACTTTCCGCTAGGGGGCGTATATCTCTGCTTCTAAATCTCCGATCTGAAAAAATCTTTCTGCACCGGATACAGCTCCTGATGGGAAATCGTTTGCACGTAATTTCAAATTTTTGTAAAAAATTGTTTAGCCACCAAATGGCGTAAGTCTTAATTTCCGCTTCTGATGTATTTGCAGCAAAATATGAGCTTCTAAAATCTCGATTGAAAAAAAGTCTTTTGTGGACCGATACTACTCATTTCGACAAGCATTTTAGGAACATTTTCTTCTTATAATAGTGCACGGTTTCTACGCCAGGGGACGTAGATGTATATCTTATTTTTGTCAATATCTCGACTTCTAAAAGTCCGATTTGAAAAATTCCTTCTTTGTTGGATAGTGTTTCCGATGCGAAATGTTTTTCCTATAAATTCAAAATTTTCAAGTAAATCATAGACTTTCTGCTAGGGCGCAGAATGGTAAATTGCGTTTTCTGCTCCTAAAACCCTGATTTGAAAAATTCTTTCTGTATCGCATACAAGACCTGATGGAAAATATTTTTCACATCATTTCTAATGTTTGGTAAAGAATGGTTTGGCCACCAGGGGTCATAAGTGTTAATTTCTACTTCTGATGTATTTGTAGCAAAATCTGGGCTCCTGAAAACTCGACTAATTTCTTTTTTTCTTGGACTGATACCGCTCATATGGATAAACCTTTTGTGAATACTTTCTTCCTAAAATAATGCATGGTATTCCCACCAAGGGACGTAAAGTCACATCTTATTTTTGTCGATAACTCTGTTTCTAAGAGTTCGTAAGCTCACGATTCCGTTTACAGCAATATTTGAGGGATTAAAGACCCGACTGAAAAACTTCTTTTTTCCATCAGATACTATTGTTTTCCATACCGGTTCCATTGACTTTGAATAGCTTTGATAAATTTAATTTGCATCAGAACGGATTCAAAAGACATGCTTAATTACACCCGAAAATTCGGTGTCATCTTTCTTGTTATAGATTAAGATTGACTCCTCCATTCTAATCTGTCTTTCTGATCTTTTATTTCTTTTTAGCATTTTTATCTCTTCAAATGTTGGGTAAGTTTGGTTGTTCATACAGAATTGTACTAAAGCTGTTTTGGCTTTTTTTTTTTTTTTTGCCAATTTGATATATGTTGTTTTAGCCTTTTTTTTTTATTTGTTTTTTGTACTTCCTATGTACGATATTGGAGGGATGCGAGCAATAGGAATTTCATAGGTTCCCGATTCCTCTAAGATCTTGTTCCCTGTTTTGTTGTTAATAATCATACTTTTCATTGATTTCACTGAGCTCCCTAATTGCAATCCATATTTTGCACATTGTTAATTTCTTTAAGCACTTGTACCTTCAATGTATGGGAATGCTCCAATATACTTTAATTTTTTCTTCTCTTTTCTTTGACCTCGAGATTTGTTATCTTCATACATGAGACCGGCCGATGACAAAAAAAGCTGAACTTTTTAACTGGGTGGAAAATTGGGACACGCGAACGCGCCGTGAGCAAATTCAAATACAGCATATATACAATATTTAAGAGTACGCTAGCCATATGGAATTATTTTCTGTAAATTATGTAAGTAAATATTAAAGTGAAGCACATTATATTCACAATAGAAAAGTAGGGATTTAAGAACAAAATAAAATGAAATATTTTAAAAAATCAGATTTAAAACTTACATGTGAATCTTTACTAGCTAAATCCTGAGGTGAAAAGTATTTGTCTAGGAAAGTTTGTGAATTTAGTCAAGCAATTAGAAACTTCCAAGAATTAGAAACATATATCCACAGCTTAGTTTTTAGTCATTGAAGAAATCAATAAAGTATTTCTCAATGTAACCTTATAAAATGGCTTGCAAAATTTTTTGCTTGCATTGTGAATATGGTGACATGAATCTCCATCAACGTCAAGCAAGTGGGGAGATTTTCTCTGCCGAATTCTTGTTTTTAACCCTGTTTTTGAGCCTCTCATGACACATTTTTTCCACTTAGCTTTCAAACAAGCAAAACAAATTCCTTCTTAGGAAGAAAGAATGAAAAAAAAAAAAACGGGAAGCTGCGTCACGAACTTTTAGAGGCTTCGGCCCGACGTAATACTGGCCCGAAGCCGTGCCCCCCCCCCCACTTAGCTTACAAACACGCAAAACAATTCTTCCTTAGAAAAAAAAGAAAGGAAAGAAACAGAGTTGCGTCACGAACTTTGTTCAGTGGCTTCGGGCAGACGTTATCCTAGCCGGGCGCCGTGCTATCTTTCCACTAAGTTTTCAAACAAGCAGAACACACACATTCCTCCTCCTTAGAAAAACAAAAAGGTTCGTCACGAACATGGTTCAGAGGCATCGGGCAGACGCAATTCCGGGCAACAGCGAAAGCACGTCCGAACCAACGTAATTCCGGATCACGGCAAAAGAAGCCCGCTAGGCCTACATAATCCCGGCGCGACACCATTCTTCCTTTCCAATTAGCTTTCAAACAAGCAAAACAAATTCCTTCTTTTCGGGGGAGAGGGGGGGGGGAGTAGAACGAATTTAAGAAAAGAAAGCTGCGTCGCAAACTTTATTTAGATGCTTCAGGTCGACGTAATCCCGGGCCACGTCGAAAGAAGCACGACGGGCATTTTTTTTTTTTGTTCACACTTTGAAACAAGCAAAACAAATTCCACCAATCTGAGAAAAAAAAAAGGACAAAGGGCTGTGTTACGAACTTTGTTCAGAGGCTTACTTTCTTAATAACAGCAAAATTCTGAATATCCATAATTTTTTTGTTAGTCACCCGTAATCCCGGGGCAAATCCGTAATAATTACAGAGATTCCATATTTTAAGAGGATTCACGAGAGCTTCGATTCTCGAACGATCTCAGAAAAGCGGGAACGCATTCGGGTACATTTGCAAATTACAGGAGAGTTTCTGGCGATGACGTCACGGATAGAATCAAGCGGATAGTTTGGCCCTGATAGAATTCAGAGTGGCAATTTCCCACAAGACACGGAAAGGGCTGCGGTAGTTTCCCTAACGCACGAAGTAGGCGGAGCTTCCTCCCTTTGCGCTGCGATGCTCAAGTGACTGACATCCCATCCATTGTTGACAGGAGTATACGAATTGAGCTCCTGACTCCACCCTCCAACATTTCTTCTTGCCCCCCCCCCCCCGTCTGCTCCAAAAACAACGCTTTCAGCTAGAAAGCGCTTAGTTCTTTTACTCCACAAAAAGCGGAATCACGGAATTCCGCTTTCTTTTTTTATTTTTCTATAGAACGACGACCCCCCCCTAAAAAATCCTGAAAAATGTCTCTTCATTTTTGCAATAACCTCGAGAATGATCAAAATGATGCCGAAAAAGCGGAATTCCACGAATTCGTGGAAGAATCTCACGTATGTATCTTCCTGGCCGTTATTTCCCCTAGCCATGTCTTTTAATCACATACATCCATTTTTTTACTAGCTAACCTGGGTAATTGCAATCAAATGCAATTTTCATTATATATGCCAGTTCTTGATTCTTTAGCTTGTTATTTGATGTATGCGTATATGCTCTTCTAATCAAGTTCACTATACTTTTTGTGAAGAATATGGGATAAGACGGGAATATAGGTATCCTTCCTAAAAACTGTGTAGTGAAAACTTTTTTTTCCTTCATAATCAGTACGTCTAAAAATGACAGTCTTCTATTTTCTTCAAATTCGGTGGTCTCTATGGAGTTGCAGATTTCCGAGAACCGTTTTACCAGACCTTGTAACTCAGTTTTCTTGAGTTTTGATATTTTAATAATGTCATCGACATATCTAGCATATAGCAGGGGTTTCTCAGGTAATGTTTTAATTACTTTTCCTTCTATGTATGCCACTATCACTTCAGCATACAATGCTGATAATGGTGATCCCATTGGGCCTCCTTGCTTTTGTTTATAGATACATCCTTCAAATTGGAAGATGTTATCCTTGATGAAACCCAAGATATTCTTTAATTCAGTAATTTGAGTCTCATAATCAACTCGATAGCATGATCTACTGGTGTACTCTGGTACAATGCCTTCACATCCATTGACACCATATTAAATTCTGACAGATCCTGATTTATCTCTTTGATCTTTCCAATAAAATCATAGCTGTTCTTTAACACATATTTACTTTTCATAAATATTGGTGACATGTAGCTATATATCTTTTTTTCCAGATTGATGAGTGGTGAGGTATTTTTTTTTTTATAGAATCAGTCTTAATGGTGTGTTTTCTTTGCGTGTTTTCATCTTAGAGAAATTTTTTGGTAAACCTGCACCCATTGGTGGGTTTGCATTTTTATTTCAGCTGGTAACGTACTATGATTTCTAACGGATGCCAAGAAAGTTGCTTTTCCGTTGTCATTGTTGACCTGCTCACAATGCAACTCTGATATCGCTGTGTGCATTTTATCATTCAAATCTTTAATATCCATCATTAAGATTCCCTCCCCCCCCCAAAAAAAAGAACCAGCAGAAAATCGAAAAGCAAAAAAAAAACTAAATGCATTAATTGCTGAAATCAAAGTGAGAACAGCCAAAAGAACTGACTATCTAGTATTTGTAAATCAATCATCGAGGACGCTAACGTATAGTGAAAGGGCAGTTTTACAACGTGAGAAAACATATGCGTTCCCACAAAAAAACACCTAAAACAGAGGAATATCTTCCAATCTTAGAGGACATCGTGCATCAGGTTCCCCATGAGCATCCAACGGATATTAGGTTCAAATTATATAGGATTATGCTTAAAGAATATAACACTAAGCACAAAAAAATAAAAAAAAATAAAAAAATTGCAATATGACAGACAACTTATCAGATTAAGTCAAGACCCTGAAATTAAATTTTGCGAAGCAGACAAGACCAGGCAAATCGTAATGATGGATACTAAAGATTTGAATAATAAAATGCACACAGCGATATCAGAGTTGCATTGTGAGCAGGTCAACAATGACACAACGGAAAAGCAACTAACTTTCTTGGCATCCGTTAGAAATCATAGTACGTTACCAGGTGAAATAAAAAAATGCAAACCCACCAATGGGTACTACTTTGCCAAAACTTTTCTCTAAGATGAAAACACAAAGAAAACACACCATTAAGACTGATTATATAAAAAAAAAAAAAACCCTCACCACTCATCAATCTGGAAAAAAAGATACATAGCTACATGGCACCAATATTTATGAAAAATAAATATACCTTAAAGAACAGCTGTGATGTTATTGCAAAGATCAAAGTTAGATAAATCAGGATCTGTCAGAATTTAATATGGCATCAATGAACGTGAAAGATATATAGTGTAGTGATAAAATGTGTATACAACATGAAATAGCCGTAAATAAAGTGGCCACTAGATTTTGCCCACCCACTGGCTAATGGCCATTTGAAAAAATCACCAATTTTATTCTTTACCTGAGATAATGAGGTCATAAAATTCAAGAAATTTGCCAACATTTGATGTTTTGTATGTTGTAAAAGTACTTATAACTAAAATTCTTTTTAACACAGAGTGAAGAGGTTTTTAATAATATATAATTCAAAATTTTTAATTTCAAGGGCACACAATTTAAAATTCGGCCTTGAATTTCTTAAAAAGTGACATTTTGATTAAAAAAAAAATGATACATGAAATTACATGACATCATGATAATGTGTTGTAAATTTGAGGGTGGCAATTAAAGGACATCAATAGCTATAGGACTTATGAGGAATTGTTAAATTTACATACTCTGTGTAATTTACCATATGACTAAAATATGCATGTTCCACTGATCAATAGAGAAGCTTTATAATCTAACCAACCAGCAGAATAAAAAGGACTGCATATGCACTACATTTGGTGATGGGTTACTCTTGTTTATAAATCATTTTATGCAATATTTATAAAAAATATTAAAACTTTCATACTAATGTCTTAGCAGTTCAGTTTTAAACAAGGGTAGGCTACATGTTATTAGTTGAAAAGAGTTTACTTAATGCATTTGAACTTGGCCCTGATATCTAATTTTAAATACTTCAAAAATTCATCTTGTTCAGTGATGACAACTTTATGTTGTAACCACTGAAGAAAACTATTTTTATGTAAAATAAAGAGCAAAGTTTGCATCAAGTGTATCGCATAAAATGTCTTCTATGTGATGCCTTGTTATTTTGCATTTAGACTGCTCACTTCAAACTGAGAAACAATTGCACTCTAGTGTAAATGCCATAATCAGCATAAGTTTACTCTGTATGTTTTCTCTTCTTTCATTTCAAAATGTGGCTGTAATAGCTTTTTTTAGCTTCATACTGACTTTTACTGAGGTATTCAGAATCACAAGCTGGCATCATGTGTTCGATTGTCCAGTTATATAATTCACAAGGTGTCATAATGTGCATTATTACATGGCCTTTGTAAACTTCCTTTAGCTGTAAGACTTAAAATTGACACCATCACAAGCACTATTACTGTGGGGTGTTGCATAAAAGTTCCACTGAGCAGATGTTCCAAAATCTATTAATTTTAGTAGAAATTGATTTTTTTTTCTGTACTTATATTGTGCTGATCAATCTGAATAATGAAAAATGTCTTTTTTTAAACGTTTTTTTTATTGAAATATGCAAGCAATGCTGAAAAGGATGAACTGTTACTGCACTGTGTTGCAATCTCTCCAAAATTATGCCATAATTTGTGCATTCAGTTTTCCCTGATTTTTTTGCAATATGCAACAAATAGGTTAATTGTGGTTTGAAAATTATTCCAATGGAATCCTTGAACAGAATCTTGCAACAGAAATTAACAATGCTTAGAGAGAGGGAGAGAAAGAAAAATCACATCATATTACCAATAGTTCACTAGCTTGCAAATTTGCTTTTTAGTTCATTATGAAAAGCTACCTGCTATTTAGCTATAAATAAATGTCTTAGATGAACAATACATTTTTCAATAAAAAACAAACAAAACTACAGAATCATCAATGATTTTTGTTAGTGTCAGTGTTGAACAGTTTGTGGATATTCACTGCTTGTAAGTTATATCATCAATTACATGAGAATCAAACAAATCATTAAAATAGGAATATTCTAGAAACTTATTGCTTATCTATTGATTCCGCTTCTAGAGATGATTTACATTTCATACACGTTGTTAGGTCCTAGTTGACGTCTTTGTCCTTTATAGTCCATAGTGTATAACGCAACACTCGCTCATTACACACTCTTCCATTTGGGTAGAAACTGTAGATCTTAACATTTGGACTTCAAAAATGCCAACTAATAACCGTTATTGATGCTCTAAATTTTTCTCCCAGCCTTTGGGCATCTTCAGGAGCGTGGCGACGTCCCCACCGACGTTCGTGGTTCTTTTATCACCAATAGAGTGTGACACTCAGATGTTCCCATTCGGCGGAGACTTGATCTTATATACACTTCTTGAAATCATGCTGGCGACATCTGTTGCATTTTTTTTTTTTTTTTTTTAAATCTATCGCCAATGCTTTTTTTTTTTTTTTTTTTAATCTTTCTTTTTCTTGTGCTATTCCCTCATCTTTTGTTGGTGGTGTTCTGTTTCTTGCCTGATTAGACCTTTCCAGTGACTGGATAATATATTGGAGTCATTATGGTTACATACCCTAGTCTTATTTTTATAGATTAAGATTGACTCCTCCATTCTCATCTGTTTTTCTGATGTTTTATTTCTTTTTAGCATTTTTATCTCTTCAAATTTTGGGTAAGTTTGGTTGTCCACACAGAATTGTACTAAAGCTGTTTTGGCTTCTTTTTTTTTTTTTTTTTTTTTTTTTTTTGCCTATTTGATATATGTTGTTTAAGCCTTTTTTTTAATTCGTTTTTCATACTTCCTATGTAAGATATTGGAGGGATGTGAGCAATAGGAATTTCATAGGTTCCTGATTCCTCTAAGATCTTGTTCCCCGTTTTGTTGTTAATAATCATACACTTCATTGAGTTCACTGAGCTTCCTAATTGCAACCCATACTTTGCACATTGTTAATTTCTTTACTTATACCTTCAATGTATGGGAATGCTTCAATGTATTTTAATCTTTTCTTCTCTTTTCTTTGACCTCGAGATTTGTTATCTTCCTGGCCGTTATTTCCCCTAGCCATATGTCTTTTAATATCATACATCCATTTTTTTTACTAGCTTACCTGGGTAACTGTAATCAAGTGCAATTTTCATTATATACGCCAGTTCTTGATTCTTTAGCTTGTTATTTAATGTATGCATATATGCTCTTCTAATCAAGTTTACTATACTATTTTTTTTTTATGTATGACAGCATGGTGTGAAGAATATGGGATAATTACTGGAATATAGGTATCCTTTCTAAAAACTGTGTAGTCAAAATTTCTTTTATTCTTCATAATCAGTACATCTAAAAATAAGTCTTCTATTTTCTTCAAATTCGATGGTCAATTCTATGGAATTACAAATTTCTGAGAACCGTTTTGCCAGAACTTGTAACTCAGTTTTGTTGAGTTTTGATATTATAATAATGTCATTGACATATCTAGCATATAGCAGGGGTTTCTTAGGTAATGTTTTAATTGTTTTTCCTTCTTTGTATGCGATTATCACTTCAGCATACAATGCTGATATGACCCCATTGGGCCTCCTTGCTTTTGTTTATAGATACATCCTTCAAATTGGAAGATGTTGTTATCCTTGATGAAACCCAAGATATTCTTTAATTCAGTAATTTGAGTCCTATTTAAACAATTATTATTATTTAATTGTTCCATAATCAACTCAACAACACGATCTACTGGTGTACTCTGGTACAACGCCTAAACAACAGCAACTAGGGCCTCTGTTAATCTTGCAGAGGTGCAAGCTAGTTCTGTGTGACATTGGCGAAAAGACCCCAAACTCCCTGGGTTTTGTTCCAGAATCCTTAGGTTGAATGACCAACTGGAACCCTCAGCTGTGGGCTAATCCCCCACACTGATGTACTTACCTGATTAAAAAGACAAAAAGAAATATTAAGAATGACTCAAGTGTGGGATATTGTGGACCTACCACATTTGAGAAGGACGGTCCACCACGGAATCGACCTGGACTTTCTAAACGGCGTATGAGAAAGAGATCTCGGCTGAGTGAATGTAAGATTGGTGTATGGAATACTAGAGGTATAAATGGCAAGATGAGTGAGGTGATTGAGGAGATGAATAAGTATAGACTGGATGTGCTGTGTGTAAGTGAAACTAAAAAGAAGGAAATTGGGGTAGAAGAAGTAAATGGCACGGTGAGTGTGTGGTCTGGAGTATTGGATAATATGAGAGGACAGGCTGGTGTAGGTGTGATTTTAAGTGAAAAGATGAAGAACAACTTGATTCACTATAGTTGCATAAGTGAGAGAATTCTCTGGATTCGTTTGAAACTGAAACTTCAGAGAATTGTAATTGTTGTAGTGTATGTTCCTTATGACTCGGAACCTTCTGATAAGAAAGAAGATTTCTGGAATGAGCTAAAAGCTGTTTTGAGCTAGTTTGGTGCTAAAGAGAAAGTTATAATAGCAGGGGATTTCAATGCTAGAGTAGGTGTGCAGAAGGCAATTTCTGACAATGTTCTGGGCAAGTTTAATGACCCTTGTGTGAATAATAATGGTGAAAGATTAATTGAACTCTGCATTGAAAATGATTTGTGTGTATCTAATACATTTTTCAACCACAAGTATATCCACACATATACTTGGGAAAATCGTACTCTTGGTCAAAAGAGTGCGAAAGATTTTGTTGTCTACGATCAGCGTTTGAAACACTTAGTTGTTGACACCCGTGTGATGAGAGGTGCGGATGTTGGTTCTGATCATTACTTGGTAGTGTCACGAGTGAAACTTAATGTTCGTTGGAGGAAAAGGAATAGGAAGAGACCCAGGATAGAAATAATAAAAGTTGATAGGCTCCTTGAAGATCATCAGCGGTATTCTGACTTACTCAGAGAACGACTGAAGGATCTGAAGTCTGGTGAGAGGGATGCAGAAAAGAAGTGGGTATGTTTTAAGAACTGTGTTGTCACTGCTGCTAAAGAGGTCTGTGGTACCACAATAGTGGGTAACAATAGAGGTGATGCTTGGTGGAATAGTGAGATTGAAGAGGCAGTAAAGAGAAAGAAGGAAGCCTATTTGAGGATGTTGCAAGGTAGAGTCCCTGTGGATGAATATTGCTGTAAGAAGCATGAAGTTGCTAAGCTGGTTCGCCACAGTAAGGCAAAAGATACGAAGGAGAAAGTGGAAAGGCATGAACTGGCTTTTTGGAAAGATAGAAAGTCCTTCTGGAAGTACACGAGACTCAGGAAAAATAGGGGAAACAAAGTTGTAAGTTGTGTGAAGAATGAGATTGGGGAAATGATATGGGAGCCCAATGAGTTAAGTGACAGATGGGGTGAATACTTCTGTGGGTTATTAGATCAGGAAAGCAAAAAGGATTCTGAGACAGACGCAGATGATGTCACAATGAGGGATGAAAGCACAGGAGGGATCTCAAGAGAAGAAGTGTGTAAAGCTCTAAAATCTCTTCAGAATGGTAAGGCTCCAGGAGTTGACGGCATAACTGCAGAGATGTTGAAATATGGTGGTGACTCTATAATTGACTGGTTAACTGAAATTTGCCAGTTGTGCTGGGAGTTAGGGATGGTCCCTCGAGATTGGAAGGATGCTATTATTGTTCCCTTGTATAAGGGAAAAGGTGATCAGACTGAATGCAAGAACTATCATGGTATTAGCCTACTGAGTGTGTCAGGGAAAGTGTTCGGTAAGGTTGTTATTGAAAAAGTACGGGGTCTTACATCATTGAAAGTGTGGGATGTTCAGAGTGGTTTTATGCCTGGTAAAGGCTGCACTAACCAAATTTTTGCATTACGCATGATGATTGAAAAGTATCTGGCTGTTGGGAAGAAAGTTTTTACTGCCTTCATAGATTTAGAAAAAGCTTACGACCGAGTGAATAGGACACTTTTGTGGAAGGTATTGAATGAATATGGTGTTACTGGGAATCTACTTAATAGTGTAAAAGCCATGTATGCTGGTAGTAGAGCTTGTGTACGAGTGAATGGTGTTTTATCAAAATGGTTTTCCATTGGTGCAGGAGTTCGACAAGGTTGTGTAATGTCACCATGGCTGTTTAATATATTTATGGACGCATGTATGCGTGATGCCAAAATAGATAATAGTGGTTTATGTCTTGGTGATATCCGTGTGTGCAGATTGCTGTATGCTGATGACACTGTCCTGTTGGCAGAGAGCAAAAGTGAGTTGCAGAGTATGTTGACTCGATGCACGAAGTTTGCATGAAATTCAAACTGAGTATAAATAAGGGAAAAACCAAAGTTATGGTGTTTGAGAGAGGAACTGGTAGCACTGAATGTAATGTAAGTATAAATGACACTGATTGACCAGGTTAGTGAGTTTGTGTATTTAGGAAGCATGTTTGACAGAGAGAACAAGTTGGATGGTGAAATCAATAGGCGAGTGAATTCTTCTTTGAAAGACATAGCTGCTCTGGGAGGTTTTCACAGGAATGATGGGTTCTCTAGAGAGTCCCGCATGGCTGTGTATGAAACAGTAATTGTTCCTACTCTGATGTATGGCAGTGATACCTGGGTACTGCAGAAGAAACATAGGAGTCGTTTGTGTGCTGGAGAAATGCGTTACTTACGTGGGGTTTGTGGCAAGACACGATCTGATTGTGTGAGGAATGAAGATGTATTGCAGTTGTGTGATGTGAAGCAAAATGTTGTTAGCAAGGTGGAGACCAATATGCTTCAGTGGTTTGGCCATGTTGAAAGAATGAGTGATGAAATGCTTACTAAGAAAATCTTTTCAGCCCAAGTGGCAGGAAGGAAAGGCAGAGGAAGGACAAGGAAGACATGGGTGGATCAGATACAGGAGTGTCTGCAGGAAAAAAGATTATGAGTATGAAGTATAAAAGATCTTGTGTACGGCGTGTAATGGATATCAGTGAAGCACGAGTTGTATGTCAAGATCGCTGTAAATGGAGAAGTTTGATACAACAACAATAAGTAAAAATAACTGGAAGTTTGTATTTCTTTTTGGAGCTAACCTCTGAATCTCGGAGAACAGCTTAGTGATATGAGTGATACTATATATCTTTCATTTATTTAGACATAGTTAAATTTAAGCTTAGTAGTTACAAGGGCCCACTGTCTATTTGTCCAGTGAAATTAAATGAATAAATATAATCTTAAAAGTTATATTTTTCTTCAACCAAATTTTCTAGACAATTTTTATTCTTAAAATATATTTTAATCATTTTTATTTGATCTCTTGCTATGTTCATGAATAAAATCTGTTAATCTCTCCACCGTAAATTGATAGCAGTGGATGGGTCAATATTTTCAAGCAATACTTTGGCTTACTTTATTTGCTGTTTATTTTCTGAAGTCGTTTTTTACATGAGCATTGTCTTGTCATCAGGAACATTGCCCACAATGCTCACGTTTTCTTAACTTCTGCATTGCATGGCACAACAGTCAGCAGTATTTCAACAATTTGTGCTATGATCTTCATGTACTAAAAATTGATTGTTTTTAGTTTCTCTAACAGTTTCTGGTGAGTTATTGATGGTCAAAAATGTTCAGACATTATGTTTAACAACTGCTTACATTCTGCTAAATTTTTCTTTTCCTTCCATTTTTGACTCCTGGTGTCAAAATGAAAACCGGCTGTATAGATTTCAAAACTCAATTTCATATCTCATAGCACAATCATTTTGTGGTACTGTGTGGTTACCAATACTAAATCATAGCCATACATCTACCATATCCGAGATTGGGAAAAACTGGGATACCAACCTGGTCACTTTATTTTGCAGACTCGCAATGATTCCTAACCACTAACAGAAAATAAAAGTTCAGTAATTTCCTTCCTGTGTTGTTCTAATAAATATTACATTAAAAACATTGATAAACCTTCACAGGTGTTGAAAACATAGTGATGACGAAATAAGAACACATGCAGTGTTGCCAAATATCCTGATTCAATGGGATTTTTTGTCCAGTTTTCGAACCCAGTGTCAGGTGTTTTTTGGGGTTTTTTTTCAGAAAATGTTCAGTTTTTATAGAATTTTAATGATTTGTCATTTTTTCCTGTTTGCACACCACAGACCTTCCAAATGTTATGAATTCTCGATAGTCACTACAGAAATCATCGATTGCTATGGAGTACAGGAAACACCTAATATACTACAGAAATAAAAAAAGTCTATGAAATAATGTTATTCAGCATTTGTTCAAAATTTACTTTCATGTTTTCAAAATCCTAACATTCATTAAACATTTTTGGGACTGTTTATTGGATGTTTTTAATGCCACGACATTTGTTCGATATAATTTGGGCGTCTTCATGCCGCCCGCCACACAAAAATGATTGTTTTAGCATGGATGAAAATGTTCCGTAGTTTTCTAAATTTCAAATTTTTCTTACCCCAAGAAGTTTTTTTTTTTTTTTTCCTTTTACCATTCTGGTTTTATTCTTACTTGTTACATTTTTCTGATTATGTTTCTTGTTTTTAATATCTTCAGTAATAGTGAAAAAGAACAACTTATTTTAAAAGATTTTTTCTAGTGAAGCACAGTTTTTGTTATTTCTAACAGCCTTTTCAAAACCAATCAATGTGGAAAGTGGTTTTCCTTTTCTGCTTTTTTAAAGCTAAATTAAATTTCAAAATCGGCACTTATTCTGCCCGTGATGGAATCTGCCTTTTTCCGTGACCCGTAAAATTACTATCATGGCAGAATGAACAGCACTGTACTGATTTCTGATAATTAATTTCGCTGAAAAACTAGTGTGTCCCCATTCCTTGGTAACATTTTACTGTATTATGGGGCCAAGCAAGTTTTTTTTTTTATTTTGTTTAAAGTGAAATTTGCACGTGCAGAGGAAAATGCGATACTGCATGGAATGAAGACTGCAGCAGAAAGTGCAACCCCGATTTTCAACTTTTGATTTCTTTTTGTAAACAAAAGGGAAAATGCTTGCCCTTTTTGTTTGCAAGAAGTGCCTAAGCAATGGAAAATCAGGCCTTTTTAGAGAAACTAAACTTTAAAAGAACCGAGCAGCTGAAGATGGGTTGTGATGTAATAGTTCCATCTAAAGCCACAGGTGACCATTCCCAATATGGTTTCTTTGTGCCCCAATTTAAGTGGAAAAACAAAAATATCCACCCCCATTCTTGAAGAGTGAGTCTATAAATAGATCGTACCCACTTATTTGCGAAGGAAAGGGCCGTTTTTCACCGCGCGAGTTGGACGATTTGAAAAAAAAATGGAGTGTTTAAAAAAATGCAAATAAATTCTTTAGCGATGAAAAAATAATCTGGCTGGCCACCAGTTCTTGCGGACAGGCAAATTTTCGAGAGTGGCGACTAAAGTAACTTTTTCTACTGGCCATTTCATTCTATCCAGTCGCCATGTGGTAAGCGGTGATGCAAATTTTAATCTATAATCTCAGGAAATTTAAAAGCTATTGTGCTAAAAAATTGGCGCACATTCATTTCTTGTGTATATCAACGAATCTATGAAGTTCCTTAAAAATCCAAAAGGGTCAGGTTCAAAACGCCATTTTTTTGTGTTGATTTGACATGGAATGACCTAAAAAAGTGTTTTTCTTATTAACAATGCACAATTTAGTTTTTTGTTAAAACATGCTTATGTAAAAGACAATAGGAGCACACAGAGATGAGCACCCATACTCGCCAAAAACAGTTGAAATGTTGCTCAGTGAGTTTTAAGAAGTAACTAAAAAGTGATTTTTGAAGCATGCTTGTGCAAAAGAGCAGTAACTCTACTGTGGCAGGGCCTATGTTAGATCTACTATATTGTTCTTTTACTGCAGCCTTAAGCAATAAATTTTCAATCACATTAGTATACTAATGGATCTTGATATAGCCACATTTATTCCACTGTCAACACTGTTCAATTTGCCTCAACAATGCTATTATACATAACATATTTCTAATCAAACAGACAACACTCTTCATCCAAGTAACTTCTGACCCTATAAAAGTTACAAATTCATGCAATCCAACTGTTCTCACATCTGAAATAATGTACCCTAATAAATCTTGTTACTTTTTGATGCTATGCACCAATTCTCTCCAATCCTCCTTCTGCATATGTGCAGTTTTGGCTGTGTATTTTTTTTTCTTTTTATCAGTATTATCACAGGTATCACTCTGAAGAATCATCATTCACTGTACCACCGTCTGCAGTTTTGCACAGTACAACAATAAAACTAATCCAGCACCTATTTTATGACCAGTTAAATAGCACACAAATCACTTCACCAACTTCTTTATTCTTGCTGCATCAAAATTTAGAAATTCTTTAGTTGAATGCATTTTTTTAGTAGGTTTTAACCATCAGCTTAATCCACAACTGTTTCTGAACAATACATACATACATAACATACATATCACTAAGTTCTCTGAGATTCAGAAGTAAGCTTCACAAAGAAATACATACTACCAGATAAGTTTTACTTACTGTTGAAGTATCAAACTTCTCCATTTACAGCGATCCCAACACTCAACTCAGGTTTTTTTTTTTTTTTTTTTTAATTGGAGGTTTGACGACCACGGTGAGCAATTCACTGGGCTATAAGTAGTCAGGGAAGGGAGAGAGTCAGCGCCATAAGACAAACACAACATCCATGCCTCACCGGGATTCAAACCCAGACTCATCTCGGACGAATAATCAGAAGCCATTGCTTATACCACTGCGCCACTGGAGCGGCAACTCGGGCTTCACTGACATCCATCATACGCCATAAACAAGATCTTCTATACTTCATACTCAATCTTTTTCTCATGCAGACACTCCTGAATCCGATCCTTCCACATGACTTCCTTGGCCTTCCTCTACCTTTCCTTCCTGCCACTTGGGCTAAAAAGATTTTCTTATAAGCATCTCATCACTCATTCTTTCAACATGGCCAAATCACTGAAGCATATTAGTCTCTACCTTTTTCCTAACATTTTGCTTCCCATTACACAACTGCAACACATCTTCATTCCTCCCACAATCAGACCGTGTCTTGCCACGAACCCCACGTAAGTAACGCATTTCTCCAGCACACAAACAACTCCTATGTTTGTTCTGTAGAACGCAGGTTTCACTGCCATACATCAGAGTAGGGACAATTACACTTTCATACACAGCCATGCGGGACTTTCTTGAGAACCCATCATTCCTGTGAAAACCTCCCAAAGCAGCCATGATTTTCAATGAAGAATTCACTCGCCTACTAATTTCACCATCCAATTTGTTTTCTCTGTTAAACATGCTTCCTAAATACACAAACTCGTTCACCTGGTCAATCACTGTGCCATTTAGACATATACATTTTACATTTAGTGCTACCAGTTCCTCTCTCAAAAACCATAACTTTGGGGTTTCCCTTATTTATACTCAGTTTGAATTTCATGCAAACTTCGTACATCTGAGACAACATAATCTGCAACTCACTTTTGCCCTCTGCCAACAGGACAGTGTCATCAGCATACAGCAATCTGTCCACACGGATGTCACCAAGACATAAACCAGTATTATCTATTTTGGCATCGTGCATGCACGCATCCATAAATATATTAAACAGCCATGGTGACATTACACAACCATGTCTGACTCCTGCACCAATAGAAAACCATTTTGATAAAACACCATTCACTCATACACAAGCTCTACTGCCAACATAAATGGCTTTTACACTGTTAAGTAGATTTGCAGTAGACCACTTCCATCTCAATTCAGGCAGGCATGACCAAAGTGTGTCAGTTGATCACCTCCAATATTTTTTAAAAAATTATCGTAGCTACTCCTAATAGAGGTATAAAGCACTTCAAAGGGATTTTTCATAAAAAAAAATTTTGGTCGAGCTACAGCATTTTGAAAATAGGCAAAAAATACACCTGTGACGAAAATAATGTGAAAGGCCAAATATTTAAGTGCACACTGCTCCGAACTATAATAGGTAGAGACCTGAATTTTTTTTTATTTTTTTTTTTATTTTTATTTTTTTTTTTGAAGCTGTTGAATTGGTCTTTCTTCAAATTCACAGAAATTGGTCAAACGAAGTTGCCAGATGGCAAACAAAATTTTTAAAGAAAAAGACTTATCAGGTGGGTAAGTGTGCCAACCTGCACCCCTACTATGGTTGTCTTAAGCAGTAATTTTATTTTTATCCTGTGATGCTTGTAACTCATAAATTTAATATTTAAAATAAACAAAATTTCAAAAAATCAACATTTTTGAATTGCAATATCTCAAAAACCCCATTTTTAAAATTCTGAAATTTTGTCCAAACAATGTCCTAATGGTAGGTAGTTTACTGGGAGAGTCAGGTTACTGGATTTTTGCTTTGAAATTTTCTTACATATTTTTTTAAATGACACTTTTTTTCCAATTTTTGAATTCAGTGAAAAAATGAGAACTGTAAACATTATTTAGTAAAATTTTAATAGCAGGAGAACACAATTCCCGGCAGGTCTCGCACTAAGCATTCACCAAGTCACCAAATGTGATTAAATCTGAAAATGGCAAGAAAAAATTAATAACAGTGAAAATGGTGGTGAATGATTTTATGAAACTTGGGCAATTTTTGACTCGTGGGTAAACAGCAATTCGCGGTAATTTTGGGGCTAAACTGCAGCTGATATGATTTCAAAGTTTGATTTTCCAAAGCTGTGGCACTGATAATGGTACTGCCCGGTGCAATTTTTATGGAGTACTGGGAAACACCTATTAAGGCTGCTTGAGAGTCATTGGGGGAATCAATGAAAATAAGAGCTACTGAAGGTGGAGGATATCGAGAGGGAAGAAACTCTTCTGCAATTTAAAATGACGGATCCAGAGAAATGGGATAGCAGAGGATACACAGTCTGCAGCACATAGTCCAGTGTTGGTGTTGCACTTTGACTTTACTCAAAACTGATCTGTAATTCTACTTGATGAAGTGCAAAGTTACTACTGGCAAACAATGTCCAGATCTCACTCTTTACATGCACTGCATACTTTCCAAATGAGACAGTCTTTTGTGGTAGCATGCAATGACATAAGTCATGATACAGCACATGCTCTGTGTGTCATTCTGCTCATAAAAAGTGAAATTGCTAAGCCTTGTCCTTTGGAAGAATTTAAAACAATTGTTTACATCTCAGATGGAGCAGCCGGGCACTTCAAAAACAAATATCAGTTCTATGAACTTATGAAGGGGGACCCAAATGTAACAAGGAAGTGGATCTTCTCAGCCACAGGTCAATGCAAGAGTGCATGTGATGGTGTGGGTGGCCTGTGCAAACATGTTGCTACTAAATTCAACTTACAGAAAGAAGCTTCACAAGCTATAAGAGATGCACCTTCATTTGTTGAAACTGTCTCCCCCGTGATCCCAAAGACTAAACTTCTACTCCTCACAACTTGTGAAGTTCAATCCCATCGAACCAACAAAGTAGAAGAGTGGGATACAGTAAACTCTGTTGTTGGAATACAGTCACATCATTCCTGGTTAGTACAAGGAAATAAACCATCAATGGCCAGACCAGTCTGGCACCCACATAAAGCAGTGCAATTTTCAAGCCAACAAAAAAAGAACCCATTTTCTGTGAATGATTTTCAAATAGGAGAATTTATAGGATGCATTTATGGCGATAACTGGCGGATGGATAGGGCAGATTACAAACATATCTAAAGAATTCGAGGACATAACAGTAACTTTCATGCACCCTCGTGGACTAGCCAGAGGTTTTTGGTGGCCAGAAGAATGTGGCAAAAAAACAGGTCAAGTGTCCAGTGCCCTTAAAAAATGTACTTCTAAAGGTGAATGCTCCAACTTCTGTTGGACATTCTGCACGACTTCATACCTTTGATGAGAAGGAAATCAATAAAATCCAGCAGCTTTTCTCAGTTTGAATAATTTGTAGTTATGATGGTATAAGCTCATAATTTTTTTTTTTTGAGGCCTTTTTTTCTTATGTAAATAGAAATTGAATCTTAACTGGAACTGAGATAATGTATTGTATGTGTACAGACTATGGATTAAAAAAAAAAAATTAAACATGTACATAGGTGACAATTATTAAAAATCATAAAAATGACTTTAAAACATAGATTAACACTGCAATTTGCAATATATGTTCAGGTAAACTTTTCAGAACTATCTTTCAAAGCTTTTTTGTTTTGTTTTTTTAATAATAAGCCAACTGTGAGGTTCAAACAGGAGAGAAGTGCACTTTCAAAAATTTGTAGGAAAATTTCAAGGCAAAAATCCAGTAGCCTGATTCCCTCAGTTAACTAAACTACCTACCATTAGGACATTATTTGGACAAAATTTCAGAATTTTAAAAAAAATGGGGTTTTTGAGATATTGCAATTCAAAAATGTTGATTTTTTGAAATTTTGTATATTTTAAAAATTAATTTTGAGTTGCATGCATCACAGGATAAAAATAAAATTTCTGCTAAGACAACCCTGGTAGGAGTGCAGGTTGGCACACTTACCCACCTGACAAGTCTTTTTCTTAATAAAAAAAAAATCCTAAATTTGTGGAAAATTAAAAAATTTTGTAATAAATATAGACTTTTTTTTTGTCATCTAGCAATATTCCTTTGATCGATTTCTGTGAACATAGAAAAATGCCAATTTAATAGCTTCAAAATAAAAAAAAATTCAAGTCTCTACCTGTTAATACAGGAGCAGTGTGCATTTAAAAATTTGGTGTTTCACTTTATTTTCATCATGGGTGTATTTTTTTGCCAATTTTCAAAACACTAACTCGATCAAAAAATTTGTTTGTGAAAAATCCTTTCGCTGTACTTTTTACCTCTATTAGAAGTAGCTACCTTAATTTTTTCAAAAAAATTAGAGGTGGTCTACTGACATTTCCTGCTTGAATTGAGATGGAAAGGGTCAGTAACACCATATTCATTCAATAATTTCCACAAAAGTGTCCTATTTTCCCTGGTCGTAAGCTTTCTCTAAATCTATGAAGGCAGCAAAAACTTTCTTACTAACAGCCAGATATTTTTCAATCATCATGCATAATGCAATAATTTGGTTAGTGCAGCCTTTACCAGGCATAAAACACTACTCTGAACATCCCACACTTTCTCTGATGTAAGACCCCATACTTTTTCAATAACGACCTTACGTAACACTTTCCCTGGCACACTTAGTAGGCTAATACCACGATAGTTCTTGCAGTCAGTCTGATTACCTTTTCTCTTATGCAAAGAAACAATGATAGCATCCTTCCAATCCCGAGGGACCATTCCTAACTCCCAGCACAACTGGCAAATTTCAGTTAACCAGTCAATTATAGAGTCACCACCATATTTCAACATCTCTGCAGTTATGCCATCAACTCCCAGAGCCTTACCATTCTGAAGACATTTTAGAGCTTTACACACTTCTTCTCTTGAGATTCCTCCTGTGCTTTCATCCCTCATTGTGACATCATCTGCGTCTGTCTCAGAATCATCTTTGCTTTCCTGATCTAATAACTCACAGAAGTATTCACCCCATCTTTCACTTAACTCATTGGGCTCCCATATCATTTCCCCGATCCTATTCTTCCCACAACTTACAACTTTGTTTCCCCCATTTTTCCCGATTCTCGCGTACTTCCAGAAAGTCTTCCTATCTTTCCAAAAAGCCAATTCATGCCTTTCCACCCTCTCCTTCCTATCTCTTGCCTTATTCTGGCGAACCAGCCTAGCAGCTTCACGCTTCTTACAGCGCTATTCATCCACAGAAACTCTACCTTGCAACATCCCCAAATAGGCTTCCTTCTATCTCTTTACTGCCTTTTCAATCTCACTATTCCATCAAACATCACCTCTTTTGTTATGCACTGCAGGCGGGCAGGTTTTTCCAATCATTCCCGCATAGAACAGGCAGATGCAAAGTCATGTGCTGTGCTCTGTGCTCTATTGTTTTTGCTGTGTGTTTATCCGGCTAGCCTTATATGTCACTGCAGTTATTTTATTGTTTTGAGACTGTGTTTAAAGATTGCAATATGATAATTTACCTGTTTGGAAGGTCAAACGAAAGTGAAATTAAAGGGAGTAAAACTCCCATCTAATCGCCAAGTTCTACGTACATTTTTTTAACACCATAAAACACTAAACAAGACTATTTGTGAAAGTTCACGAGCTGTGATAAGAGAAGTTGCATTATTTTGGTCAAAGGCTCGCATTCCCACTCGTGATGAACAACATTCAATTGCCAAGCTGGAAAAACGTTTCGATAAGTGCAGCCGACTAAAGAAAAGTAGCAAATGAATCAGTGAAATTCAGTGCTCTAATAAAACAGCATTTGTTGATAAATTGGATAATTTGCTCGATATTGCACATGCTGATGCCATGAGCATGATTACAAGCAATGAGGACAGAGAATTCCTTCTTGGACAATGAGAAAAAGGTAGACGAGGCTGTATGATGGAACTCCACATAACTCTTGCTAAAAAAAAACTCAGAGCTGAAATAAGGAAGAAGGCAGAGATGCTCAGAATCGAACGAGAAGAGCAGCGGACGTCCACCAGTGCTAATACGAGAGCGAGTATGTGTGTCATGTTGGAAACTAATTCCGCAGACAATGTAACCAGCGATGAATCAGATGAAGATAGTAGTGATAGTGAAGATTATGTTCATTATCAAGGCTCTTCTGAAATAGGGAAGGCACAGAAAAGGGCAAGAAGGACCACCAGTACAAGTACACCTGTGGTTTTCACACCAAAACTAGCTTCCACTCTAAATAGGGTCAATATAATTTCATTTCATTTTATTATTTCTGCTGTTACAGGTTATTGAATAATGATAACAATTATTGACAGTTATAAAATAATAGCAAGGAAGCTTCAGGAAAAGGCCTCATTGAGTCCTGTCTAAGCCCGGAGCTCCCTAAAGGAAATTTACAAGTCAAGTACAGCAATGTACACCACCAGTCATTACTATAACTCTTTCTCTCCCCTACCCTGTTATTCCCTTAAATAGTTAGCTTAATAGGTATGCTTTTCATTTTTTCTTATAGAGGTTAAAGTTATTAATCAATGTCAGTTCTCTGGGCAATGAATTCCAAAACGCGGGCCCACAATAATTTAAACTTTGTTTCATAGTTAAAGTTTTAGGGAGAACTGGTATAAGTGCCTGTTGATTTCTTGTATTATATTGATGCGTATATGTAGATATTTTAATTAATTCCTGCTCTATGTTATTTTTTATTCTTTTGTACAGGATTTTACCCAAGTTAAAATTATATAATTGTTTAATAGTCATTATGTTTTTTTTTATCATTAAAGTGTATCGTGCAGGAGACGGCATTTGTTTTCAATTCAAGAGTTTTGGTGCACGAGTTAATTTCTTCATTTCTTCATAGTCATTATGTTATATTTGTTAGGGTCAACTCTTGTATATGTATGTATACATGATTGAGAAAAATTAACATTACAACTATATTTTAAATCTAATAATCTAATATACTTGTTTTGAAGTATTTGTAATTTTTTAACATTAGATTGAGTTGTTTGACCCCATGTTAATATACAGTAGTTAAGGTGTGTTTGAACTAAAGTAAAATATATTAATTTTAATGTTTTAACAGTAAGATTTGTCAGAACATGACTTACAATTCCTATATTTTTTGATAATTTATTCAAGAGATTATCAATGTGTTTATTCCATTTTAAATCATTATTAAGTTCAATACCTAAGTAAGTAAACTCATTTACTATTTCAATTGATTTCTTGTCAAGAAGTAATGGTATATTAATAAGTTGACTTGTTTGTTGTCTTGAAAAAAAAACTGCTTTAGTTTTATCTGTATTTAATACAAGTTCATTAGCAGCCAACCAATTTGTGTATTTTTGCAATTCAATATTACTTAGTAAAACTATTTCTTCTGGATTAGTACCCTTAAATAACAAAGTAGTGTCATCTGCATAGAGAATAATGCTAGATTCAGATTCGATGTTAAAAATGTCATTAATGTAGATATTAAATAATAATGGTCCAAGTATTGAACCTTGGGGTACACCCAGTTTAATATTTTCCATTGCTGAGTATTAATAATCCCCCAGTTGAGTAAACTGAATTCTGTTTGATAAGTAATTTGTAAAGAGTGCATGAGCAGTACCCCTTATTCCTATATTATGTAGTTTTGATAGTAATATGTTATGGTTTAATGTGTCAAAAGAGTTTGATAAATTCAAAAAAATAGCAACCGTTAAATTTTTTTCCTCAAAATTTTTCTGAATTACATCTTGAATATGGAGAAGAGCAAGATCTCTTGATTTATTTGATTGAAATCCAAATTGGTTTTTGTCAATAACTTTATATTTCTGTAAGTAGGATAACAATTTATTATAAATTAGTTTTTCAAGTAATTTTGCAAAGATTGATGTCTTAGATATTGGGCGATAATTGTTTTCATCACTGTGTGATCCTGCTTTATATTTAGAGGTAATTTTTGTAATTTTCAGCTAATCAGGAAAAATTCCTGTATCAAGAACAGAATTAAAAATTTGAAGTAAAGGTTCAGATATCTCATCTGCAATATATTTAATTACCCGTGAATTAATTTCATCAGATCCTGAACCTGATGATATTCTTATGTTCTGAAACTCCACTAACAATTCAGTTTTTGTAATATCTGTAAAATGAAAATTATTAGGGAGATATGATTTCTGTAAATAACTAGAGTAATATATATATTAACCCTTTTTAACTTTTGTTTTATTGTAACTGGGGTAGTTGTAAAATGATGATTCAGTTGTGTAGCAATGTCCTGTTGATTGCTTATTTTCATATTATTTATAGTTAGGTGAGATGGTAATATCGTTTTAGGTGTCCTACCAAGTAATTGATTAAGATGCTTCCATGTTAGTTTAGATGAATTTTGTGAGAATATATTAGCATAATAATTCCTTTTAGTAGTTCTTAATTCAGAGTTCAGCCTATTTCTATATTGTTTAAAATAATTAAAATCTGATTGTTGTCTAGTTTTAAGGAATTTAGAATTTAACATTCCTTTTTTTAATGCACTTAAGTAATGTATCTGTAATCCATGGTTTTCGAAAACTTTTTCTAGATTTATTGCTTAGTACTGAAATAGGAAAACATATGTCATAGATATGTTTTAGTTTTGTAAAAAAATATCTCATATTTTAAATTAGGTGATGAATATGTGTCCAATTCGCTCCAGTTTAAATTCTTTAATTTATTTTTAAAGATTTCTAGATTTTTTTTTTTTGTTTATAAGTCTCATTTTAGAAACTTCATGTATTTGAGCCTTTTTAAGTGTGTGTTAATGAATAATAAAAATAGGTAAGTGATCACTAAAATTAAACTCCAATATTCTCACAATAATTGGATCTTGTTGAATGTTAGTAATACACAAATCCAAAATTGTTTTAGAATGGGAAGTTATTCTGGTTGTCAATGTGATGGTATTTACAAATCCTGATGAATTTAAAATATAAATTAATTGATTAGTTATAAAATTATCCTGGGAAATATCAATATTTAAATCTCCCATGATAATAGTTTTTTTCTTAACAAGGTTAGCATAGTTTAGAAATTCACTTAATATATTTAGACATATATTATAATCAGATTTAGGTTGTCTATAACACACCATGATTACGTAAAATTCATTTTGAATAGTTAATATTTCTATGTTAGAGTTTGTTATAGTAAAGTTGTTAACAGTTGAAAAGTCCCTATATTGATTATTAACATATATTGCAATGCCAACTCCTCTAGAGTAATTTCTATTTAGGTTAAATATGGTATAATTAGTTAACTGTGTTGAATAATCCCCACTTGGAAACCATGTTTCAGTTATATAGACAATATCTATCGCTGCCTTAATTAAATGTAATAAAGACTCCAGAAGTGTAATTGACAGAAAAGCAACCTTGATAGTAGCTGCTGCATTGGAAAGTATGGGCCAAAATGTGAAAGATTTTACACTTAGTCACTTGTCCATAAGAAGGCAAAGGAAAACTATCCACTTAGAGCTAGCCACTAACATATGAAAGCCTTTCAATCTAAGGCCCTCTTGATAGTGCACTGGGACAGAAAACTGATGTAAGATGTATCTAGAAAAGAAAAATCGCCTGCCAGTAATAGTATCCAGACCAAACAGTGATCAACTATTGGGTGTTCCTAAATTATAGTCACGGATGGGAATTGCTATGACAACCGCCATTGCAGAACTCTTACATAAATAGCAACTTACTGAACATGTACAGGATATGTGTTTTGATATGAAATCAAGTAATATTGGTATTAAAATTGGAGCATGTTTGACACTTGAACTAAAGCTAGGAAAACAATTTTTGTATTTTGCTTGTCGGCACCACATTCTAGAAATTGTGTTTTGTGCTGTATTCATGCAATACATGGGACCATCAACATCCAGTGGACCTAGTACACTGCTTTTTAAATGCTTTCAACAATCATTGTCAAAGATTGACCACTCTAATTTTGAACCCGGAGTGAGGAATGCTGAGCTGCTGGCAGCCATTCAGAGCGACATGCGATTAGTAATGGAATTTGCACAAAGCCAACTTCTAATGCCCCATGCACGAGAAGATTACAGAGAGACACTCCTAGTTTGCTGTCATTTTTCTCGGAAGAACACCACCTTGTGATGTACGCTTTCGTGCTCCAGGAGCTATCCATCATGCCAGATGGATGTCAAAGGTTCATTACAGCTTCAAGCTGTGGGTGTTTCGCAACCAGTTCTGACTTACAGCACGAGAAAGTAAAGGTCTTCGTGCCATTTGTATTTTCGTTGTGAAAGAATATCTCAGAGCTTGGTTCACAACACTGCTCCCTTAGCAAGCACCAAGAAATGACCTGACACTTCAGCATTTTGCAGCATACAAAGAAGAAAATCCAGATATATCAACTGTGGCAGTCGACAAACTGCCACAACATCTTTGGTATTTCAGCAGGCATCTCGTAGCATTGGCTTTCTTCAATTCGGATGTTTCGGTGGAGGAAAAACAAAAGATGGTAAAAGCCCTTCATGAACAAGATGGTAAGGATGAACCACTGAAGCACGCAAGACTACAAAAGGAAGATATTGACAAATTGACGACTAAAACGTTATCAGACTTTGTGACAAAAAATAGACATGATTTTTTAGCCAATTTCTGCAAGTCTATCCTGAGCATTGGGAACTTTAAGATAGCTACCAGCGTAGCTTCAAAACAGCAAAGAAACTGAGAGTTGTGAACAACAACGTGGAGCATAGTGTGGCCCTCATCGAAGCAATTGCTGAGGCTATCACAAAGGACGAAGAGCAGAAACAGTGCCTTCTTCAAGTGGTTCAGGAGCATCGAAGAAAGTACCAAGATTGTAAGAAAAGTACCCTTAAGAAATAATTTCAGAACTGAGGAGTGAGGTATTATATTGTGATGATCCCCCCCCTCGCATAATTAATTGGCAAGAGGCGTGGTTAATTAACGGTAATTGAAACTTGATTGGGGTTTTTAATTAACAGAGAGTTATAATTTAAACACTTGCGAGGGGCGGTATATTAAGAAAAGATCTTCTAGCACTTTGAATTCAAGTGGCGAGTTACAGGTGTTTGCCACGAGAACAAAGAGCCCATAAACGGAAATGGGACGGGTCAGAGTTTAAAAGCTATTTCCCATGACTCAAAAGTGTTTGGACGGCAAAAGCGTTTGAAGCTTTTGTCTGTGCCGCACGCTAAACAATGGGAAAGCTCTTAGATTTGAAGAGCGGTTTATAATAAATGTCGCGGTTTCAAGTGTTGGAATTCACTGCTTACCAATTTCTTGGAGAGGGGAGATTGTTGTTGAAGACAGATCCCGTTTGATATCCGAGAGAACTGGGCCTCGATTTTTCCTCGTGCTAGAAAATGCTTGCCGTCCATCTGCGTGCTCTTACAATTTTGAGCATAAGAAGGGAATCCAGCTGAAAGCATAAGTTGAGGAATAAAAAGCACCAGATCTGCCTGGAAACTTTCTTCACCTCGCCGAAGCATCGATACCTGTCGTAAGGAGCGATTTCAGGTGAAATGCCGACAGAAACATAATAATTAGGGAATATCCTCGCTCAACCAGAGAGCAGAGAGGTGAAAAGCCTGACACCAGGAACCACGGAGGATCCCCCTGCAGAGCCTCTTCGTGTCGAGTAGAGGAGAAAAATCTTGTGTGTGTGTCATTACGTACCTCCAGTGACCAGGGAACGACATCGCTTTATCCACAGCAAAGACTGAGCGGTGATGGAAGTTAAGATCAAACTACCCGTAGTACCAACATATTAGTGAATGTGAGTGAGTGTTTGTGTTGTTTGTGTCATCCATGCTGTGGATACTCAAGGACCTATGTAAGTACTTTTTACGAATACTTTTATTTGCGGTCCATTGTGAACGAACAGACTTTTCGTTAGGACATATTTTCTGAAACACCGAAAAGGGCCAAAGCTGGCCAGAAAGTGATAGCCTTTCTATTTATGAAGTATCCGGTGTAATTTATGCATGTATCTATTAAATCCCTGTTTTAATTGTTATACTGTGCCTCTATTGGTTTATTGGTGTACTGTGTAGGCTAATTGGCTAACGAGGTATTGGCAGATCCAGTGATTCGAATCGCAGTCCGGAATTAATTTGGGCATCCTGACAACTAAGGCCCAAAGGTCGCAACAAAAGTGGTGATCAGCAGTGGGATCTGTATTGTATACCTCAGAAACACAGTACAACCGGAGCACAGTATTTATGCCAACTTTTGCAACTTGCATAATAAGTTGAGCTCAAAGTTTCAAAAAATGGAAGGGATTACAAAAATATTAGATGAACTGAAAGATGAACTCAGAAATGGACTGAAAACTGCCAAAGAAAGTTTTGAGCAGTAGCTCAAACATAAACAAGAAAGTTTTGAGCAAAGCTTACGACAGCAGAAAGTCTTGAGCAGCAGACGGGCAGCATAAATCAGCTGATAGCTAGAATTGGGGGGTATGAGGAAAAATTTGATAAAAGAATAGAAGATACTAACTTGCGTACCGATCAGCTGGAAATTGGGCAGGCAAAATGCGTAGACCAAATAGAACAATGTACCCAAAATTTAGAGAGCGTTCGTAACTTGTGAGAGACTCAATGTAGAAATGTAAAGGAAAAACTTTCTGGGGAATTTAATGGTACTAAGTTAGAACAAACTAAATTTTTTAGGGATATTGAGAAAAGGGTACAACATTGTGAGGCAATAATAAGTTCATCGGAATTTAAGTCACCGGGAGTGATGGCGAAGCTTTGAGTAGGCCGACCCGAATTAAACCAGGCGCGTTTGACGGAAAGACGAGCTGGGGAGTATACAGGACCCAGTTCGAAATGGTTTCGAGTGTGAACGGCTGGAGCGAAAGGGAGAAAGCATGCGCGCTTGCGGCATCATTGAGGGATGCAGCTGCTGATATCCTACAAACTTTGTCCGAAGAGAGCCGTTTAAAATATTCCTGTCTCGTCGCTGCCCTGGAACTCAGATTTGAGGAGGAACATTTAGTTTCTCCCCAAATCTGAGTGTTCTTCAGTTGAAAAATCGCAGGCAGGAGGTCAACGAGTAACTTCAAGAGCTCGCGACCGACATCGATCGGATGACAAGGCTTGCGTATGGGCAATGTAAGTCGGATATACAGGACACGATGGCGTAGCAACATTTTGTGGAAGCGATTTCTGATCCAGATATTCAGCATTCAGTGCGCATGGCGGATTGTGACTCACTTAAGTCAGCCATCTGACACGCAATGAAATTTGACTCTTCGCGCCATTCTAGGAGTCCTAGAAAAACAGTTTGTATGGCGACTGTAGCAGAAAGCCCGATCAATGCATCAGTCGAAACTAAACTCTAAGAACTTTTGTGGATCTCCTTCGCAGAGAGGTTAAACATTGTTCTGTTACGTCTCCTGGCCGGGGAAGAAGTGATACACCGTCTAGAAAAATGGAGTGCTGGTATTGTAGATTAAGAGGGCAGCAGTTTTGAGTGTAGAAAATGGTTGAGAGAGGAAAAAAAAGTCGAAGGAACAGGCTTCGGGAAACCCTCAGAAGTCAGTTTCGAGGGGCGAGAACTGACGCGGCAAAAGCAGCCCCGCACGGTGAAAGTGCACGTCACAGGTCTTTCTGGGGATTACAGTGGTTTAAGAGTTGAGGGGATGATAAATAAAACTAAATGCTAATTTGTGCTGGATACTGGGGCGGATATTACATTACTCCGTCTGGATTTTTTCGAGCAAATTAAGGAACCTGCAGATTGTTTGAAGGGTGAGCAACGGGTTGAGATTCAAACTGTGAATGGTGATGGTTTAGTTGCTCTTGGAACCGCAGGCGTCGACATACGAATTGGAAATAAATGGGTTTCGATTTTCTTAGTGAGAACTGATATGTTTTGGACCTTAAGAATGGAACCCTGAAGACGGAACATGAGGAAATGGTTCTCATGAGGAGTCAACATGGGCACCTGAGGTCGCAAAGGGTCACAGTTCTCGCAAAAAAAAAGTGTGTTTTACCAGCAAAAAGTGAAATTATTTTGGCAGGATGTTTGCCTGAGCTTTCACTAGAATTTCCGATGGCAGTATGCGAAATGTCCGAAATTTGCCCGTTACCGAAAAATGTACTTGTAGCGAGAGCGCTGGTAAAAACAGCACATTGCATCCCCGTAAGAATAGTTAGAATCTGGGTGACGTCGATGTGAAGATAAAGGAAGGGTTAGAACTTTGTTCTTTGAATCCTGTAATTTCGGCACGTAGCTGTAGAGTAAGGATCCCACACAACTCGAGCGTGGGAGGGAGCGGCGAAGTACCGGAGCATCTGCGTGACCTCGCAAGGGAGGCCACGGCGAGCATGAGTACGTATCAGATTGGAGAGTGGACCGAGATGATATGCGAATTCGCCGATGTTTTTTCCGCAGGTGAGGATGATTATGGACGAACTAATGTCGTTTTCCATAAAATAGATATAGAAAATAGTGCTCCAATTAGGCAACCGCCTAGACGTTTACCTTTAGCTAAACGAGCAGAAGTGGAAGAGATGTTAAGAAATATGCGGAGCAAGGAGTTATAGAACCTTCATTTAGCCCGTGGGCATCTCCTGTTGTTTTAGTCTGTAAGCCTGACGGTACGACTAGATTTTGTTTAGACTACAGGAAGCTCAATGAAGTAACTCGTAAGGATTCCTACCCACTACCTAGGATAGATGACACTTTGGATCATTTGGCTGAATCTGAGTGGTTCTCCACGCTCGATCTAAAAAGTGGCTATTGGCAGGTGGGTATGCATCCAGATGATAAGGAGAAAACTGCCTTCACGACAGGTAATGGTTTGTGGCAATTTCGGGTAATGCCCTTTGGATTGTGTAATGCGCCCGCCACATTTGAACGTTTAATGGAAACTGTTCTTCGAGGTTTACCGTTTGACATCTACATGGTTTATCTGGATGACATAATTACTACTTTTGCTAAGCATTTGAATAATTTGAGAGTCGTTTTCACTAGGCTCCGTGAAGCTGGATTAAAATTGAATCCGAAAAAATGTAGATTTTTGCAAAAGAAAGTGAAGTACCTAGGACATGTAATTTCTGCAGATGGCATAGGGACAGATCCTGAAAAGATTGTGGCAGTCAAAGAATGGCCACCGACGAATGTTCGGGAGGTGAGAAGTTTCCTTGGGTTATGTTCCTATTACCGGAAATTTATCAGAGGTTTTTCGCAGATAGCCCGACCATTGCATCGATTAACTGAGGCGAAAGTTCCCTTTGAGTGGAATGAAGAGTGTCAACGAGCTTTCGCGACACAAAGGAAGCTCTGATATCAGCGCCGGTATTGGTTTATCCCAAAGCAGAATTATCATTCATCCTGGATATCAATGCTAGTGAAACTGGAGTAGGTGGAGTTTTATCTCAGGTTCAGAATGAACAGGAAAAAGTCATAGCGTTCTTTAGTAAATATCTTTCTAAGCCGGAACGGAACTACTGTGTTACTAGAAAAGAATTATTGGCTATGGTAAAAGGTATAGAACATTTCCATCATTATTTGCTTGGCAGAAAATTCTTGTTGCGAACTGATCATGGTGCTTTGCGTTGGCTGTTTAATTTAAGAAATCCGGAGAGACAGGTAGCCATGTGGATAGAACGTTTACAAACTTATGATTTCCAGGTACAACATCGGAAGGGGAATGACCATAAGAATGCGGATGCTTTATCGAGAATACCCTGTCCGCCGCAATGCAAATCCTGCCTACGCGCAGAGAGCAATGATCTGCAGCCGGGGACCCAAGCGGTGCGCCAGGCGATAATTCACCCGACCCCGACTGTACGAGATCCTCTGAGTCCGGATGAGATGCAAAAAGCGCAGGAAGCGGACGAAGATGTTGGACGTCTGGTCCGATGGAAGCAAGTCTTCCGACCGTCCTGCGTGGGCGACTGTTGCAGCGTACGGACAGATTTTGAAAAGTTATTGGGCGCAATGGGATTCTCTTGTGGTTAGAGATGGAATTTTGTACAGAGAATTAGAATTGGAATTTTGTACAGAGAATTGGAAAATTCTAGGAATGATTCGCGACAAATTCAACTGGTGGTTCAAAGATCTTTGGTGAAAGATGTTTTGAAACAAATGCACGATAGCCCGACTGGTGGACATTTTGGTGTCAGAAAAACTCTCGCGAAAGTCTGGGAACGATTTTACTGGGTAAATGGTAGGAAGGATGTAGAGGATTGGTGCAGACAGTGTCACTTATGCGCGTCCAAGAAGGGCCCAATGACACGATGTCGCGGCCGAATGCAAGTGTATAATGTGGGGGCACCGTTCGAAAGGGTAGCCATTGATGTAATGGGACCATTTCCTAAGTCGGAGGATGGCAACAGATATTTGTTGGTCGTTATGGATTATTTCACCAAATGGCCGGAGGTCTTTCCTATGGAGAATCAGGAACAAGTGGCTGTTGCCGAAATTCTTGGCAATAGATTGGTGGAGCTCTCATGGGGTTCCTCTTGAATTGCATTCCGACCAGGGGCGGAACTTTGAGTCTAAAGTGTTCCATGAAATGTGTAATTTACTCTGCATTAAAAAGACTCGAACTACGCCACTTCATCCTCAGAGTGACGGAATGTGTGAAAGGTTCATATGCACCTTGGGACAGCAGCTTTCATTATTTGTTAGTGATAACCAGAAAGATTGGGACAGGCTTGTTCCGCTATTTTTGTTGGCGTACCGAGCTGCGGTGCATGAAACCACAGGGAATACCCCGAGTATGATGTTGTATGGGCGAGAATTACGTCTCCCCTGTGATTTGGTGTTTTGGAAGGCCAGAACCAATTGCCCAGGATTCTAGCACGTATGTCACAGAGCTTACCAGAAGATTGGAGAAAGTACATAGTTTTGCTAGGAGGAATATTCGGATAGCTACTGAACGAATGAAGACCAGATATGACGTGCAGGCTGCGGAGAAAGTGTTTAAGGAGGAAGACTTAGTCTGGCTCTATAACCCACGAAGGCGAAAGGGAAAGTCACCCAAATTGCAGCGCTCGTGGGAAGGTCCTTATGTAGTCAAGAAAAGAATAAACGATGTTCTTTACAAGGTTCAGTACAATAATAGACCAGTTAGAGTTATACAACTCGATAGGCTTAGACCGTATAGGGCAGGAAATACCGAATCATAAACATTTGAAGGATGAGTGTCTCAGGTGATTGGTTAGTTTCCCGACTTGGTGATGTGAAAGGGTGAGAAGCTGAGAGCCTGAGAACATGGAATGAGTTTGTTGGTTGTAATAATTTTGTATAGTGTACTCGGTGTTGTGTTCTATTGGTAGAAATATTTTAATATTGCAATATGTCGTGTGACGTGGTAGTGGAACTGTATAATGTAAATTAATTATGTAGTGTCGTATTTGTGTACTGCCCTGGGGCCTGGCAGGGTAAATAATTATGCAGGTAGGTATGGAATGTGGGCGTTCCCTGAGATTCGTTAGAAAAGGGGGAGTGCCAAAGACCAATTCAAGGCGATTGTTTTGCGTAAAAGGTAGAGACGATGATAGGCACCAAGGAAGAGGGGTACTGATGAGTTCTTATCTAGGGTAGGCAGTTCCGGGTGGTGGAATCGCTGCGAATCACAGGTAGCTTATATATGCACTCGGGACGAGTTGCATTTTAAGAAGGGGGCGATGTGACAATCCCCCCTCGCATAATTAATTGGCGAGAGGCGTGGTTAATTAATGGTAATTGAAACTTGATTGGGGGTTTTAATTAACAGAGAGTTATAATTTAAACACTTGCGAGGGGCGGTATATTAAGAAAAGATCTTCTAGCACTTTGAATTCAAGTGGCGAGTTGCAGGTGTTTGCCACGAGAACAAAGAGCCCATAAACGGAAATGGGACTGGTCAGAGTTTAAAAGCTATTTCCCATGACTCAAAAGTGTTTGGACAGCAAAAGCTATTGAAGCTTTTGTCTGTGCCATGCGTTAAACAATGAGAAAGCTCTTAGACTTGAAGAGCGGTTTATAATAAATGTCGCGGTTTCAAGTGTTGGAATTCACTGCTTACCAATTTCTTGGAGAGGGGAGATTGTTGTTGAAGACAGATCCCGTTTGATATCAGAGAGAACTGGGCCTCGATTTTTCCTCGTGCTAGAAAATGCTTGCCGTCCGTCTGCGTGCTCTTACAATTTTGAGCATAAGAAGGGAATCCAGCTGAAAGCATAAGTTGATGAATAAAAAGCAAAACAATCTTCTTCACCTCGCCGAAGCATCGATACCTGTCTAAGGAGCAATTTCAGGTGAAATGCCGACAGAAACATAATAATTAGGGAATATCCTCGCTCAACCAGAGAGAGAGAGCGGAGAGGTGAAACACCTGACACCAGGAACCACGGAGGACCCCCTGCAGAGCCTCTTCGTGTCGAGTAGAGGAGAAAAATCTTGTGTGTGTGTCATTACGTACCTCCAGTGACCAGAGAACGACATCGCTTTATCCACAGCAAAGACTGAGCGGTGATGGAAGTTAAGATCAAACTACCCGTAGTACCAACATATTAGTGAATGTGAGTGAGTGTTTGTGTTGTTTGTGTCATCCATGCTGTGGATACTCAAGGACCTATGTAAGTACTTTTTACAAATACTTTTATTTGCGGTCCATTGTGAACGAACAGACTTTTCGTTAGGACATATTTCCTGAAACACCGAAGAGGGCCAAAGCTGGTCGGAAAGTGATAGCCTTTCTATTTATGAAGTATCCGGTGTAATTTATGCATGTATCTATTAAATCCCTGTTTTATTTGTTATACTGTGCCTCCATTGGTTTATTGGTGTACTGTGTCGGCTAATTGGCTAACGAGGTATTGGCGGATCCAGTGATTCGAATCGCAGTCCGGAATTAATTTGGGCATCCTGACAACTAAGGCCCACAGGTCGCAACAATATATTTTACGTACTTGCTTTGTCTTTCATATTTTTTTTCTGTAATACATATTTTGTGTTTTTATAGATATAAAAAAGATGTAAAGTAACTTTATAATTCATTATACATTCTTGCACATTTTCATACATATCACTAAATTTCAATGCGGCTGCGCGACCTCTAAATATAAACCTATTTCACCGAAATTTTACACAAATTATGATATATATTGGCACGAAATAAGAGGGTGTGATCAACAAAAACAAATTTTATTTTTTTCCATACATTTCTGAACCATACTAATATATATATATCATCATCATCATCATTGTCAACCATTATCAATCCACTGCTGGACGAAGGTCTCCCCAAGTTTCCTCCACAACGGTCTGTCTTGTGCCAGTCTCCTCCATGTCACTCCCGCATACTTTCGAATTTCATCCACCCATCTTCCATGTGGTCTTCTTCTGGGTCTTTTCCTGTCCCTTGGAATCCAATCTAAAATTTCGGCTGTCCATCGATGGTCTGTTCTTCTGGCAGTATGTCCAGCCCATTGCCATTTCAGGGATTTAACTCTGATCATGATGTCTTCCACTCTTGTCATTTTTCAGATCCACGTGTTCCTCTTCTTATCTCTCCTGGTTACACCAAGCATGCACCTCTCCATGCTTCTTTGAGTTGTCTGCAGCCTTTGTATGTCTCTTTTAGCTAAGGTCCATGTCTCTGCACCATACGTAAGCACTGGAAGGATGCATTGATGAAACACTTTTCTTTTAAGACATAATGGCATATTGCTCTTGAAAATTATGCTGTTTCTTCCAAAAGCTCTCCAGGCAAGTTTATATATATATACACTGAAGTGCCAGAAAAACTGGTACAGATTAGCTTATGCAAAATACATAGCAACATCACCTATGCGCATACTCTGTTGCATCCGCCAGTGCGTATATAAAGCGATAGACATCCTTGCCAGCTGTCAGAGCTGTTTGCAGCATGAGAATGAAAAGTAGTAACGATTTAAGAGATTTTCAACGCTGTGTCATAGTTGGTGCTTGTGAGATGGGCCATAGTATTTCGGAGGTAGAAACGAAGTTCGGATTTTCACGGACGACCATTGCAAGGGTGTACCATGACTACAAGAATTCCGGCAAAACCTCCAACCTACGATACCAGTGTGGCCGTAAAAAGACATTGGGTGAACGTGATCATCGTCGGCTGTCAAGAATCGTTTCACGCGATAGGCGTGCAACACTCTTGCAGGTATCATCGGAATTCAATGCTGGAGCCTCAACAAGCATCAATCTGGACTGTGCAATGTACCCTGCACGATATGGGCTTTTGGAGCAGATGCACAACTCAAGTCCCCTTGATGGGTGCACGACACAGAGCTATGCGCCTCGCTTAGGCACGGCAACACTGCCACTGGACATTTGATGACTGGAAACAAGTAGCCTGGTCTGACGAGTCCCATTTCCAACTATATCGGGCAGATGGAAGGATTTGTGTGTGATGCAAACCCCATGAAGCCATGGATCCCGCCTGTTAACAGGGAACTGTGCTGGATGGTGGGGGGTCCGTAATGGTATGGGGTGTGTTTAGCTGGACTTCACTGGGACCCCTGGTACGTTTACAAATGTCTGGGACCGGCCAACGCTATGTGTGCATCCTTTCTGACGAGGTTCACCCGTTCATGTCCTGCATTCATGCCGATGGGTTGGGCCTGTTCCAACAGAACAATGCACCTCCACACAAGTGTCAGGACGCCACATTATGGTTAGAGGAGCATTCATCTGAGTTTGGGGTGTTGCCATTCCCACCCAAATCCCCAGATCTGAACGTGATAGAATACATTTGGGATGCCATGCAGCACGCTATCGAACACAGGAATCAGAGACCTCGGAATACACCCGAATTGTGGAACGCTCTGCAGGAAGTATGGTGTGCACTGCCTACAGCATATTTCCAGAAGCTAGTAGAGTCCATGCCGGCTTTGCTCTTAAGTATATATATATATATATATATATATATATATATATATATATATATGTAGATAATATATATATATATATATATATATATATATATATATATGAGGTGCATGGAGAGGTGCATGCTTGGGGTAACCAGGAGAGATAAGAAGAGGAACTCGTGGATCCGAAAAATGACAAGAGTGGAAGACATCATGATCAGAGTTAAATCCCTGAAATGGCAATGGGCTGGACATACTGCCAGAAGGACAGATCATCGATGGACAGCCGAAATTTTAGATTGGATTCCAAGGGACAAGAAAAGACCCAGAAGAAGACCACATGGGAGATGGGTGGATGAAATTCGAAAGTATGCAGGGGTGACATGGAGGAGACTGGCACAAGACAGACCGTTGTGGAGGAAACTTGGGGAGACCTTCGTCCAGCAGTGGATTGATAATGGTTGACAATGATGATGATGATGATGATATATATATATATATATATATTATTATTAATATATATATATATATATATATATATATATATATATATACTTAAGAGCAAAGCCGGCATGGACTCTACTAGCTTCTGGAAATATGCTGTAGGCAGTGCACACCATACTTCCTGCAGAGCGTTCCACAATTCGGGTGTATTCCGAGGTCTCTGATTCCTGTGTTCGATAGCGTGCTGCATGGCATCCCAAATGTATTCTATCACGTTCAGATCTGGGGATTTGGGTGGGAATGGCAACACCCCAAACTCAGATGAATGCTCCTCTAACCATAATGTGGCGTCCTGACACTTGAATTGATTCGGTGAAACCATCAGCAGTTACAATGGCTCTGAAAACCTGCGGTATTGAAGATGCATACATTAATATTATTAATAACATCTATGAAAATGCAAGTGCAAAGATTAGGCTGTTTGAAAATACAACACACATAAAAATTGGAAAGGGAGTGAGACAAGGTGACACCATATCTCCGAAGCTCTTTAATGCCACATTGGAGGGTGTTTTTCAGTCGCTGAGCTGGGAAAACAAAGGGATAAAGATTAATGGAGATTATCTAACCCACCTTCGTTTTGCTGATGACGTAGTCATTTTTGCAACTACCCCATCAGAGCTGCAGAGTATGATCCAGGAACTTGCTGACAAGAGTAAAGAAGTGGGATTAAAAATGAACTTTCAGAAGACAAAAGTGATGTTCAATGCTTTTACAAGAAATGAAGATTTATCGATTGATGGAGAAAAGCTGGAGATAACAGACACGTACGTTTATCTTGGACAGCAGATATCAAGTGAGGGTCACATTGATGAAGAAATTAATCGGCGTACAAAACTTGCCTGGAGAGCTTTTGGAAGAAACAGCATAATTTTCAAGAACAATATGCCATTATGTCTTAAAAGAAAAGTGTTTGATCAATGCATCCTTCCAGTGCTTACGTATGGTGCAGAGACGTGGACCTTAACTAAAAGAGATATACAAAGACTGCAGACAACTCAAAGGAGCATGGAGAGGTGCATGCTTCGTGTAACCAGGAGAGATAAGAAGAGGAACTCGTGGATCCGAAAAATGACAAGAGTGGAAGACATCATGATCAGAGTTAAATCCCTGAAATGGCAATGGGCTGGACATACTGCCAGAAGGACAGATCATCGATGGACAGCCGAAATTTTAGATTGGATTCCAAGGGACAGGAAAAGACCCAGAAGAAGACCACATGGGAGATGGGTGGATGAAATTCGAAAGTATGCAGGGGTGACATGGAGGAGACTGGCACAAGACAGACCGTTGTGGAGGAAACTTGGGGAGACCTTCGTCCAGCAGTGGATTGATAATGGTTGACAATGATGATGATGATGATATATTATTATTATTATTATTATTATTATTATCCACATATCCCTTCTCCTTTAACCCCATTAATCAAGAGTACATTGTATAATTAGTGTATCCTTCACCCCAAATAATAGAAATAACACCAATGTATTTTAGGTGTTCAACAAGTTTCTTGTAATGTCTGCATTACTCCATGAAAAATGTAGAAAGAGAAGTTCCCATTGGAGCCCCTGTAATTTGATTACAAACTTTTGGCTGAAAGTGAAGTAATAGATTTTAGATATACCTGTTAAAATATTATGCAGTTATTCTATTTCTTGTTCTGTAATATCTGAATTTGCTTCACTGACTACTTTTGGATCTTATACATTTGGAAATAAGGACACTAAATCCAGACTGGCAGTTATGTAATTATGAATGTATCACATGAAATAACATAAAATAAATAAACATAAAAATCATGCCTAATATATTTAAATACATAAACTCTACCTAATATCAGCACCAGCAATAAAGCATCCTTGTTTTCCAGAAATTAAGACAGCACTTCCAACTGAAGAATCTGACCAAATGTTATTCATCGCCAGACGCACTTCCGACATAAGATCACGAGACAGTGTGTTAACCTGAAAAGAAATATACCTCTAAACCATTAGGATAGAAAGACAGATACATTGTTATCATTTTTCAGTCAAACAAGTAACTCATTTTAACATTCTTCAGATCCTCTCAAGTCTATGGTGCAGTAATGATCTTTCCATTTGTCAAAAGATAAAAATATTTATCATTTTTATGAGGTCTTCAAAATGTTATATCACAAGCATTGTAACTTCGTTATAAATTGCAGAAAACATATCCTTCTAGGTTTTTTTTTTTTTATTATTATTATTATTGGAGATTTAACAACCACCGTGAACAACTCAATGGACAACAACAAGCAGTCTCCCGTCTCCAATTTTGGGCCACTGGTCCCAGGGAAGGGAGAGAACCAGTGCCGTAAGACAAACAACATCCATGCCTCACCAGGATCCGGACCCCTTTCAGACGAATGCTCAGAAGTCATCGCTTAGACCATTGAGCTACCAGGGCGGCCTTTCTTGATTTAGAAGATCTTTGTAGAATATACTTGGACATTAATTTTATAAGCATTGCAATAAAGACTGAATGTATTTTTTAAATGAATTTACAAGAACACCTAATTTACCAGAAAGGCAAATAATTAAAAAATTCCTAAAACTGAACTTAAAAAAATGTTTCTGGAAATTTATAGAGTATATGATCAAAAATGTTCACTATAATAGCAATTTAAAGATTATTGCAATTATGTCATAATTTTTTAATATAATTAAGCAGGGATTTTCAAATCCCCCAACTTAAAATTGAAATACTACTACTTAAAATTGAAATTTAAAAATCCTGACCAATCTGGCAGCCAATACAAGCGTGGATGTAGTGATTCTCAGTTAAACATATCACAAGTACATGGCTCATAAATTTTGTATCTCCTAGAGCAGGGGTGGCAAACCTTTTTGAAATTAGGTCAGTAAATTCTTAGAAATCATTTGAAAGGCCAATAAAACCAACTTAAATATTGACAACATTATCAGCTAAAAGTGGGGTTATTGCATGCTTTTTGTAAAGTATTCAAACTCATATACAGTTTTAAACAGTCATTTTATTAAATCCTTCACATATTAAAATTATTATGCAAAAAAATAATAAACTGAATTGTTATAACAATACTTACTTTTTTACTAGAAATTAAAGAGACAAAATTAATTAAAAAATTAAAGTTCCTATGAACTTTATATACCTGAAACACTAATGTGATTTTTGAACCTGCTTTTCACATAACAATTTGTCAATGTTGGGTGTAATTCTCAATGTACTTAAAAGAAGCATATCACCAAGGTGTGAATCTGTGATAGTTAACGAAATTTATTTTTTCAAACATTCATGGATGAAAATGTTTGTTCATAAATGTATGTGGATCCAAATCTGCAAATGAACCTCAGAGCAAGGTCATGAAGCTCTGGAAACCGTTCTTTAGGGACGTATTTCCAGAACTCATTCAAATTAGAAGCAGTGCGTGATTCACATTGTTCTTTAAACTTGATGGGGAATATTCGTGTACATCAGCCTCTGAAATACAAAATGGATTTATGAATAAGTCTATGTTATTCCTTTCAGATTCAAAAGCAGAAAATCAAGTTAAGAATGACTTAAGATGTAACAGCTGATTTGTATTTTAAATGAACCACGGTAAAATTATTGTACTTAAGATTTGCTGAATGGTTGGGAAATCAGCCCTGCTCTAAATTGTTACAGAACAATTTCAACTTTAATTTAAAACTGTTGACTTCATTGAACATGAGTGGAAATAAAGAACCTTTACCTTGCAATCTTCTGTTAAGAATATTCAAATGATGCATAATGTCCACTAAAAACACTATGTCACAAACCCACTCTGAATCTTTTAGTCTACAATCCACAGGCATATCTTTCAGTTCCAAAAATGAAAATACTTGGTCTTTTGATTTGAAGAACCGTGAAACCACTTCTCCCTTAGAAAGCCACTTAACTGAGTTGTGAAGTAGAAGTTCACCATATTCATTTATTGTGGGGGACTTGTGTACTTACCTGATTAAAAAGACAAAAAGAAATATTAAGAATGACTCAAGTGTGGGATATGGTGGATCTACCACACTTGAGAAGGACGGTCCACCACGGAATCGACCTGGACTTTCTAAATGGTGTATGAGAAAGAGATCTCGGCTGAGTGAATGTAAGATTGGTGTATGGAATATTAGAGGTATAAATGGCAAGATGAGTGAGGTGATTGAGGAGATGAATAAGTATAGACTGGATGTGCTGTGTGCAAGTGAAACCAAAAAGAAGGAAACTGGGGTAGAAGTGAATGACACGGTGAGGGTGTGGTCTGGAGTATTGGATAATACACTGGTGTGCAAAAATTGATGAAGAGGAGAAATTAGCATAATGGCGGAACGAGCAGGCAGAATGGACCGAAAGACAACTCAGGAGATAGACTAGGGCCCAGTACGGTAGGTCATGCGCATATATGCAGCATGACGTAGGGGGAGTGTCGGAAGGGTATACAGCACACAGGCGGGTACGTTCAGCAATTCGGTGAAAGCTATTGCACTGTGTACATTGATTTGAATGACATCGAGTTGCTACCACCGTGTGATATGGCCAACAGGCAATCCAGTAGACCACATCTGGATGACTTCACCCGAGGTCGCCTCATTGGGAAGTTGGAAGAAGGTTGAAGTGTGACTAGTGTGTCCGAGGAGTTCGGGATCGCTCACAGCATCGTTTCACGAGCTTGGAGAGCATTTCAAACGACAGGAACAGCTGTCCAAGAGTTTAGCGGTGGTCGCCCATGAGCAACCACGGCGGCGGACGACCGGTATATTGTCCTACAGGCCAGAAGAGACAGACGGCAGACAGCGGGAGAAATCGCAAGGCACATGCAACTGGACGTCCGTTATCGCATTTTACTGTGGCCAGGAGGCTGCACAAAGGTGGTCTATTTGCACGATGACCAGTACGGTGTATGCCAGTAATGCCTGCTTATTGCAGACGGCGGTTTCTGTGGTGCCAGGAACACAAAACTGGACACATCAGCAATGGGGTAGAGTTCTCTTTACGGATGAGAGTCGATTTAGTCTGGCGAGCGATTCTGGACGTATACAGATCTAGAGAGAGCAGAGAACATGCAATCACACCTCCAACATCATCGAAAGAGACTGGTTTGGAGGTGGCGGAGTTCTCGTTTGAGGCAGTATCATGCTTGGTAACTATACTGACCTCCACATCTTCCAAGGAGGTTCAGTCACTGGTGTCCGCTGTTGTACTGAGGTTCTCCTGCCTCACATGCGTCTGTTTAGATGTGCTGTGGGTCCTGAGATCCTATTCATGGACGACAATGCTACACCTCATCGTACAGTGGCTGTCACAGAGCTGTTGGAGAGTGAAAATATTCAAAGAATAAATTGGCCCGCAAGGTCCCCGGACCTAAATCCAATCGAACACGTGTGGGACCTTCTCGGGAGACGCTTGACAGCAAATCACCAGCCTCTAGCAACGATTCCGCAGCTGTGATTGGGGCTACAAGAGGAATGGGCGGTGATGCCTCAACAGCTACTTGACAACCTCGTCCTCAGCCTGGACAGACGTTGTACATCCTGCTACGCAGTCAGGAGTGATCATATCCCCTACTAAAGACTGGATTTTTTTGGCAGCCACCTGTCACATGGACGTTTCTGTCTTCTGTCCAGTTGTGCTCGAAGTTACCTTTTCGATAAAGTGCCATTGTATCCTTTGGATTCCTAGTTTGGACGGTTTTGCTCACTTGTCCCATATTCTTACATCTTGGGAATCTTATGGTATGATTTGAGTCAATGTGGAGCACTTCTGCACGACGTTACATTCGAAAAACCGTCTCCTCAATTTTTGCATGCCGGTGTATGAGAGGACAGGCTGGTGTAAGTATGATTTTAAGTGAAAAGATGATGAACAACTTGATTCACTATAGTTGCATAAGTGAGAGAATTCTCTGGATTCGTTTGAAAGTGAAACTTCAGAGAATTGTAATTGTTCTAGTGTATGCTCCTTGTGACCCGGAACCTTCTGATATGAAGGAAGATTTCTGCAATGAGCTAAAAGCTGTTTTGAGCCAGTTTGGTGCTAAAGAAAATGTTATAACAGCAGGGAATTTCAATGCAATTTCTGACAATGTTCTGGGTAAGTTTAATGATCCTTGTGTGAATGATAATGGTGAAAGATTAATTGAACTCTGCATTGAGAATGGTTTGTGTGTATCCAATACATTTTTCAACCACAAGTATATCCACACATATACTTGGGAAAATCGTACTTTTGTTTAAAAGAGTGTGATAGATTTTGTTGTCTATGATCAGCATCTGAAACACATAGTTGTTGATGCCCGTGTGATGAGAAGTGCGGATGTTGGTTCTGATCATTACTTGGTAGTGTCACGAGTGAAACTTAATGTTGGTTGGAAGAAAAGGAATAGGAAGAGACCCAGGATAGAAAGAATAAAAGTTGATAGGCTCCTTGAAGATCAGTGTTATTCTGACTTACTCAGAGAACGAGTGAAGGAGCTGAAGTCTAGTGAGAGGGATGTAGAAAAGAAGTGGGAATGTTTTAAGAACTATGTTGTCACTACTGCTAAAGAGGTCTGTGGCACCACAATGGTGGGTAACAATAGAGGCGATGCTTGGTGGAATAGTGAGATTGAAGAGGCAGTAAAGAGAAAGAAGGAAGCCTATTTGGGGATGTTGCAACGTAGAGTCTCTGTGGATGAATATCACTGTAAGAAGCGTGAAGCTGCTAAGCTGGTTCGCCACAGTAAGGCAAAAGATAGGAAGGAGAAGGTCGAAAGGCATGAACTGGTTTTTTGGAAAGATAAGGAAGTCCTTCTGGAAGTACATGTGACTCAGGAAAAATAGGGGAAACAAAGTTGTAAGTTGTGTGAAGAATGAGATCGGGGAAATGATATGGGAGCCCAATGAGTTAAGTGAAAGATTGGGTGAATACTTCTGTGAGTTATTAGATCAGGAAAGCAAAGATCATTCTGAGACAGACGCAGATGATGTCACAATGAGGGATGGAAGCACAGGAGGGATCTCAAGAGAAGAAGTGTGTAAAGCTCCAAAATCTCTTCAGAATGGTAAGGTTCTGGGAGTTGATAGCATAACTGCAGAGATGTTGAAATATGGTGGTGACTTTGCAATTGACTGGTTAACTGAAATTTGCCAGTTGTGCTGGGAGTTAGGAATGGTCCTTCGGGATTGGAAGGATGTTATTATTGTTCCCTTGTATAAGGGAAAAGGTGATCAGACTGAATGCAAAAGTTATCATGGTATTAGCCTACTAAGTGTGCCAGGGAAAGTGTTTGGTAAGGTTGTTATTGAAAAAGTATGGTGTCTTACATCAGAGAAAGTGTGGGATGTTCAGTTTGGTTTTATGCCTGGTAAAGGCTGCAACCAAATTTTTGCATTACGCACGATGATTGAAAAGTATCTGGCTGTTGGGAAGAAAGTTTTTGCCGCTTTCACAGATTTAGAGAAAGCTTACGACCAATTGAATAGGACACTTTTGTGGAAGGTATTGAATGAATATGGTGTTACTGGGAATCTACTTAATAGTGTAAAAGCCATGTATGCGGGTAGTAGATCTTGTGTACGAGTGAATGGTGTTTTATCAAAATGGTTTTCTATTGGTGTGCGAGTTAGACAAGGTTGTGTAATGTCACCATGGCTGTTTAATATATTTATGGACGCATGCACGCGTTATGCCAAAATAGATAATTAGTGGTTTATGTCTTGGTGATATCCGTGTGTGCAGATTGCTGTATGCTAAAGACACTGTCTTGTTGACAGAGAGCAAAATTGATTTGCAGAGCACGTTGATTCGGATGCACGAAGTTTGCATGAAATTCAAACTGAGTATAAATAAGGGAAAAACCAAAGTTATTGTGTTTGAGAGAGGAACTGGTAGCACTGAATGTAATGTAAGTATAAATGGCACTGTGATTGACCAGGCGAGTGAGTTTGTGTATTTAGGAAGCATGTTTGACAGAGAGAACAAATTGGATGGTGAAATCAGTAGGCAAGTGAATTCTTTGAAAGTCATAGCTGCTCTGGGAGGTTTTCACAGGCATGATGGGTTCTCTAGAGAGTCCCGCATGGCTGTGTATGAAACTGTAGTTGTTCCTACTCTGATGTATGCAGTGAAACCTGGGTACTGCAGAAGAAACATAGGAGTCGTTTGTGTGCTGGAGAAATGCGTTACTTACATGGGGTTTGTGGCAAGACACGGTCAGATTGTGTGAGGAATGAAGATGTGTTGCAGTTGTGTGATGTGAAGCAAAATGTTGTTAGCAAGGTGAAGACCAATATGCTTCGGTGGTTTGACCATGTTGAAAGAATGAGTGATGAGATGCTTACTAAGAAAATCTTTTAGCCAAAGTAGCAGGAAGGAAAGGCAGAGGAAGGCCAAGGAAGACATGGGTGGATAAGATTCAGGAGTGTCTGCATGAGAAAAAGATTATGAGTATGAAGTGTAAAAGATCTTGTGTATGGTGTGTAATGGATATCAGTGAAGCACAAGTTGTATGTAAAGTTCGCTGTAAAGGGAGAAGTTTGATACAACAACAGTAAGTAAAAATATCTGGTAGTTTGTATTTCTTTTTGGAGCTAACCTCTGAATCTCAGAGAACAGCTTAGTGATATGTATGTAAGTATAGTACCTTTGAACTCTTCTATCCATTGATAAAGGCATAATACACTGACAGAAAAAAATCTCAACACCAAGAAGGGGCTGTGTCAGATAAACGACAGTTGTCATGCTGTGAGAGTACATCTGTAAGTTGACGTCTATGCAAATTTCGCACTCGGCGCATACGTGTGGCGCTAGTAGCGCCCCTAGGAACATGCAAAGCAGGTTTGCTGTAAATACGCGCTGTAACGTTCGTGAGCGTTAGTTATCGTTGAGATTCGACGTAGTGTGTTGATGTTAGTCCAGAATGCCTTTAAGAAGACGAAGAAGCCATTATCAACAGCTCACGGAGTTTGAACGAGGTCGTGTAATAGGGCTACGAGAAGGTGGATTTTCTTTCCGCAATATTGCAGAACGACTTGGCAGGAATGTAGCCACTGTGCACGATTGCTGGCAGCGGTGGTCAAGGGAAGGTACTGCCTCAAGAAGACCGGGTTCCGGACGGCCACGTGGCACTACTGAGAGGGAAGACCGCCATGCACGGCGCATGGCCGTGGCGCATCGTACCGCGTCTGCGGCAGCAATTCGTTCCACCACAGTGACACAACGAACTGTTACAAATCGGTTACTTGAAGGACAGCTCCGAGCCAGATGCCTTGTAGCGTGCATTCCACTTACTCCAAACCACTGCCCTTTGTGACGTCAGTGGTCAAGCTAGAGCTCATTGAAGGACGGAGTGGAGATCTGTTGTGTTTTCTGATGAAAGCCGGTTCTGCCTAGGTGCCTGTGATGGCCGTGTGTTGGTTAGAAGGTGGCCAGGTGAGCGCCTGTAACTAACCTGTCTGCGGCCAAGACACACTGGACCTACACCTGGAGTTATGGTCTGGGGAGCAATTTCCTATGACAGCAGGAGCACTCTCGTGGTTAACCCACGCACCCTGACGGCACAGTTGTAAGTCGGTCTGGAGATTCAACCTGTTGTGCTGCCATTCATGAACAGCATTCCAGGGGGTGTTTTCCGACATGATAAAGCTCGCCCGCATACCGCTTTTGTAACCCAACATGCTCTACAGAGTGTTGACATGTTGCCATGGCCTGCTAGATCACCAGATCTTTCACCAATCGAGCATGTATGGGACATCATTGGACGACAACTCCAGCGTCACCCCCAACCAGCATTAACCATCCCTGTATTGACCGACCAAGTGCAACAGGCATGGAACTCCATCTTACAAACTGACATCCAGCACCTGTACGACACAATGCATGAACGTTTGCATGCTTGCATTCAACATTCTGGCGGTTTCACCGGTTATTAATGTACCAGCATTTCACATTTAAAATGGCTCTTCTCGCGCTTACATTAAGCTGTGATCTTGAAACCTTAATCGATTAAATATGTTACCTATACAAATGTATTGCCGCCATTTCATTCCTCTATAACTATTTTTTCGTGGTGTTGGGATTTTTTTTTCATCAGTGTATATGCTGAAACATGTATGGATACTAGTAGCAGGAGTAGAACAGAGACAGGTTTCGTCTTTTTATCATTTTTATCTTAGTTGGGTTTTACTACTCGATAGATTTTAACGTTCTCATTTCATTCGAATTTTGCCCTTTTATACTTGGTTTTATACCTTTCAATTCACCTTTTAATTCAATTCGTCATTTTTACTTTTCACTATGTTATATGTCTTGTCAACTGCTTGTACTTGTTCTCGTGCAGAAGCCAGATGGCAATGGGTGTAGACCTACTTTTCGAAGTTGGGGCAAGTCTTTTTAGTTTTGCTGCTTGTAGTTTGTGTTTTGTTAATATTACCGGGAACCTGTTGACTTCTGCTTAAAATTGCTAGTGTAAACACGTGAAGAACAGTATTTTTGCTACTATAATTAGTAGCTATAGATTTATTTTCTTAGCCACATATTACCCACTATGTGCATTATTCCGCCCGTGATGGATTCCGCACTTGGGTTTTTCTAGTTTAATTTATTTTGCCAGCAAAAAGTTCCCTAAACTCCCTCCGGTTGAGTGTGTGTGGTCGAATTATATTAACACAATGCACAACAGGATTAATAACATGATGAAAGTTCATTTCCTTAGCACACAAATAAAGATTAAAATTAGCGGTCGCCACTCACCACGTGGCGGCTGGATAAAATAAAATGTACAGTAGAAAAAGTAAGTTTAGCCGCCATGCTCGAAAATTCACCTTTTTTCATTGGTAATGAATTAATTTGCGTTTTTAAAATGCTCCTGTTATAGGAAATGCATTTTTCAAATCATCTAACTCGCGCATTGAAAACAGCACTTTCCTCCGCAAATAAGCGGGTACATGCGGGTACTTGAAGAGTCGATCTATTTATAGATTTACTCTTCAAGAACGGGAGCGGTTGTTTGCGTTTCCATTTAAATTGGTGCACAAAGTAATGGACACCTGTGGCATCACAACCCGTCATCAGCAGCTCGTTTTTTAAAGTTTGGTTTCTCTGAAAATGCACGATTTTTCATTGTTTAGGCGCTTCTTGCTTATCATCAAACAAAATGGGCAAGCATTTTCCCTTTTGTTTACAAAAAAAAAAAAAATCAAAGGTAGAAAATCGGGACTTCACTTTCCACCACCGCACGCCGTCTTTCATTCCACGCAGAGTCACGTTTCTTTTGCACGTGTGAAGTTGGCTTTAAACAAAATAAAAAACTCTTGTCTGCCCCTTAATACAGTAAAATGTTACTAAGGGATGGGTAAACACAAGTTTTTCAGCGAAATTAAATACAAAAAATAAGTACTGTATTGTTCGCTCTGCCGTGATAGTCATTTTACGGGTAATGGGGGGGGGGGTATTCCATCACGGGCAGAATAAGTATCGATTTCAAAATTTAATTTAGCTTTAAAAAAGCGGAAAAGAAAAAACACTTTCCATATTGATTGGTTTTGAACAGACTGTTAGAAATAAAAACTGTGCTTCACTAGAAAAAACTTTTAAAATACGAAGTTGTTCTTTTTCACTATTACTGAAGTATTAAAAACGAGAAACATACTCAGAAAAAATATAACATAAGAATGTAACCAGAAAGCGAAAAGAAAGTGCATCTCGGGGTAAGAAAAATTTGAAATTTAGAAAACTACGGAACATTTTCATTCGTGCTAAAACAATCATTTTCAGGCGACGAACGGCATGAAGATGCTCAAATTATAATCGAACAAATGACGCAACATTAAAAACATCCAACAAACAGTCCCCAAATTTTTTTATGAATGTTAGAATTTTGAAAATATGAAAATAAACTTTGAACAAATGATTTAATAACATTTTAGATTTTTTATTTCCGTAATATATTTGATGTTTTCCTTATTCCATAGCGATCGACAATTTTGTAGTGACTATGGAGAATTTGTAGCATTTGGAAGATCTGAGGTGGGCAAACAGGAAAAAATGACAAATCAATAAAATCCTACCAAAACAACGTTTTCTGAAGGGAAAAAAACTGGCATCCAGATTTTTTATTTCCGTAGTATGTTCGATGTTTCCCGTACCTGCAGCAATCGACAATTTTCGTAGTGACTATGAAGAATTCGTAGTATTTGGAAGGTTTGTGGTGGACAAACAGGAAAAATAACAAATCATTGAAATTCTACCAAAACTGAATGTTTTCTGACCCCCCCCCCCCCTCCAAAAAAAACACACACCTGACACTGGGTTTGAAAACCGGACAGACTCCGATGAAATTAGGATGCTCTGCAAGTGTTCTTATTTCGTCACGACTATTTTTTCAACACCTGTGAAGGTTTATCAACAGGGTTCGTACTCATTTTCGGAAATTGAAAATAAGGAGTTTCTAAGGACTTTTTAAGGACTTTAAAAGCAATTTTTAAGGACCTTAATTAATTTTATAAGGAGTTATAAGTAAATTTTTACCACTTTTAAGAGGGCATTCATATTAAAAAACACCTTTGAAACATACTTTTAAAACAGCAAAGATCGCTTAAGTAACACGATTTTTAATCATTTATATAATAATAAATTATCACACATTCATAAACAAAGACAATTTTTGCATGTGATTACTGTATTTCATTAAATTAAAAATTTACAAGGTACAATTATTTGTCAACAAGCCTTTAATAAAAAAGAAATTATTTTTTTAATTTTTAAGTTCTTTTTTGAGATCTATCTTTAAATCAGTGGCTTCAAGTTCTAATTTTTTCTCTTTCAGTAATTTTCAAAAATTGTTGCATTTTATAAAAAGATTGACATCTCTTAAAGCTTCTGCTTGTTCAGCCATGTTATCAGCAGACTTTTCCAATTGGATTAAACCCTTTTCTACCTTAATCCTTTTAGTTTTTAACATATTTAGGTCAATACTTTGTTGTTGTTTTTTCTCTTTCCTGAGATTACAGGCTCTTTTCATTTTTTTGCTCTTCCAAATGTTGCATATATCTATGGAAAGCAGAAGATACTGAAGCTCGCAACTCCTTTGTAAGCTCTACATTGTGAATTCCCCCATAGAAATAAATATCATCATAAACAATTCTTTGGCTTATGTAAGAATTTTCTTTTAAGTTTTCTACTTGTATGTGCCTATTAACAGAAAAACCCCTTTCAACTATTGCTTGGCCATGTGACAATACTAACATTTTTATCACATTCCAAAGATCATCAAAACCTTTTGATAAGTAATTAGCTAAGAAAGCATCTAATTTGGTTTCAGAGGCATTAAAATCAGAAAAATTAGTAAAGTCTCTTTTTGCTTCATTCATTAAGAAGCCTCTAAATTGCAATAAAATATTTTCACATTGTTGCTCTTCTAATTTTTTAACTTCACTCAAATGGAAAAGGATTTTTTCATCTTGGCTAAACAATCACTATCATTGTTTGCCATTCTTTTGGGGTCTAAGCAAACTATATTGCGTAGAATTGAATAATTGACTGGGCATTTTTCAATAAGATTTGACAACATAGTTACAATAAATTTTTGGCAATCATGTTTAAGTGAAAGAACTTCATTTTCAGTAACCTTTTTCATTTTCTGTAGATGATTTACAATTTTGCCACCTGTGAATCCACAACTGATATCACTAATTTTAGAAAAGCCCGATTTGTTATCGAATTTTGAAGAGGCTCTTCTTATTGTAGCAAAAATCTTATTCATTCTCCATCTTTATCATAGCGAATGGCATACAGTAAAAAAAGAAAATTTTCAATGGAGTTTTTAGAGGCAGAGATAGGCTGCAAACGGAAGTATATAAACACCATCTGGCGGCAGAATTGTGAACCACAAACCTCCTCAAATACAAACCTAAAGTGTTCCATAAGGTAAATTGTATATGTTGTTAAAATAATTTTTTAAATCGGACATTTAGAAGTACAAATATTAAGAAAAATAGATTAAATATTTGCGCCCCCTAGCGGCGAAATTGTGCATTAATTTGGGAAGAAAATACACACAAGGAGTTTTTATAGTTGGTAGTACCTGGTCGAAAGAGGATATTTGTCAATCGGGTTATTAGTCCCGTAGATATTGTGGTAAACGGAAACGTGAACTCAAGCCCTCTAGTGGCGCACTTGTGCATTAAGAAATATTTGAAATTATATGAGAAACATTTTTCACCAAAAATTTTCTCAAACAAAGAAATAATTTTTCAAATCGTACTCCTAGAAACAGAGAGATGGACAAAAATAAGATATACGTATTCACCCCTGGTGGGAAAATTATGCACCATTTAAGCAGGAGGTTATTCTCAAAAAGTTTTTGGAGGTGAGCGGTATCCGTCCACGGAAGGAATTTTTTCAATCGAGTTTCGAACTCAAATTTTATTGCAAATACATCAGAAGCAAAAATAAACACTTACGCCCTGGCGGCCAAAACGTTGTTTACCAAAAAATGAGGAATTATATGCAAAACATTTCCCCTGAAGAGCTGTATCCAACGCAGGAAGAATTTTTCAAATCAGACTTTTAGAAGTGGAGATATTGAAGAAAATGCTATTTAACGTTACGCCCCCAAGCAGAAAATTATTTGTCCCGTAGATATTGATGTAAACAGAAACGTGAACTTATACCTTCTAATGGCTCACTTGTGCGTTAAGAAATATTTGAAATTATATGAGAAACATTTTTCACCAAAAATGTTCTCAAACAAAGAAATAATTTTTCAAATCGTACTTTAGAAACAGAGAGATGGACAAAAATAAGAAATATGTGTATGTCCCCTGGTGGAAATATTATGCACTGTTTAAGCAGGAGGTATTCTCAAAAAGGTTTTGCAGGCGAGCAATATCGGTCCATGGAGGAATTTTTTCAATCGAGTTTCGAGCTCAGATTTTATTGCAAATACATCAGAAGCAAAAATAAACACACGCGCCCCTGGCGGCCAAACCATTTTTACAAAAAATGAGAAATTACATACAAAACATTTCCCCTCAAGAGCTGTATCCAACGCAGGAAGAATTTTTCAAATCGGATTGTTAGGAGCGGAGATATTGGGAAAATTGTGATTTACTGTTACGCCCCTAGCGGAAAATTTATGCATTATTTGAAAAAGGGACTAACTAAAATAGTCTTTGATATAAATACCATCGAAAGGAAAAAATAATTTTTTCAATTGGATATTTAGAATCAAATGTATGAAATAAAATTCATTTTAAATTGGATATGATCTTCATTTGCGTCCCCTAGCGAAGTTGTGCATCAGAATAAATTCGGAACAAATGGATCACCATCTCACATTTTAAGCTTCCTAATACAAAAAGAATTTTACAAATCGAACTAATAATTGCAGAGATATGGTCTTCCCGGTCGGACAAAGTGGTAACATTAGCAAGACGCCAAAAGATTCTAATGATGCAGCTTCAGTCCTCCTAACACACGAGAAAACTAACAGCCCCCCCCCCCCGCATTTTGCAGGGGGTGGGGAGGAAAATTTGTTAGACATGTTATGTCAGTAGAAATATCTTGAATTACAAAACATCGAGCAGGGACAAAAAGGCCGGAATGGATAATATTCCAGGACATGTAACAGAATTTTAGGACATTTCCAGGACGTGTACGATCCATGAAGAAAAATAGCATTTGTTCCTGCTAGAAATGAAAAAAAACCCCACAGAAAACTGCAGATTTCAGAAAGATTTTCATGCCTGTTTTAAGGACTTTTTAAGGGCCCTTAAAAACATTTAACAAAAATAAGGAGTTTTTAAGTACTTTATAAGGGCCCTTAGGAGCATCCAACGAAAATAAGGAGTTCCTAAGGACTTTTAAGGACCGTACGCACCTTGATCAATGTTTTTAATTTAATATTTATTAGAACCCAGGAAATTACTGAATATTTTCTGTTAGTGGTTAGGAATCATTGCGAGTCTGTAAAATAAAGTGACCAGGTTGGTATCACATTTCTCCCAATCTCAGCTGCATAGATGCCAACCTCTAAAAGTAGTTTTCAGTAACCAACATGTTCATTTTTCAGTAATTTTCAGTAACAAAATTTTTTTTCAGTAATTTTCAGTAATCCAGTCTACAGTGGCAAATTTGGGTATTTAACACTGCAACAAATTTTAATCTGTCAGAACTATTAACAAAATAATAATAATACAATAAAAAATAATTTGCTAGTGGGAAAATTTAAAATACTGTCTACCAGAAAAATATAATAAATTACCTCCAGACATGAAGAAAAATTATTCCTTGGAATGTTGGCCAAATTATTATGATAAACTGTCTGTAGTTGCCATTTTGGCCTTCCTTAGTTCAATTTGCAAAAACTTCTTCTGGTAGCATAGTTCACTGTGTGCAATGCTGCTTATTTTTTCTACTAATAAAGAAGACAGCACATGAGTACTTAAATTAGGTCTGAATTCATTCATGTTTTTTTTTCACAATACTGAAAATTCTTTCTGTACTTGCATTGCTATGAGGGACTATTAAAATCATTTTCATAATTTTGCTTAATGATTCATACTTTAACTGGCCACTTTCATTTTTCATTAAAGAAATTCTGTGCCACACTTCATCCATTCTCCCAGAAGTAACAGTACAGTTAAAAATTTTCAAACTGGTAGTGAGCAAATTCAGATTCCACCTTGTCAGATTCTTCTGGTTTCAAAACTGGAAACAAGGAACACATATATTGGACTGATGCAAAAGAAACACTTTGCCTTAATGCTACATCTGCAATTTCAGCATGACTCAGAAATTCATCATTAAGTGGAAATTTTCTTAAAATGTAATTGCAGCCTGCCTTGTAAAATTCCCTTACCTCAGAATAAAAAGTAGCCACTGTGTCTTCACTCAGATCCGCAGTTGTGCCTATATAAGATCTCACTTTTGACCCAATTACGAGATCACAGTTTTCTTTTGATTTCTCCTTCTTTCAAAATTTCCATCTGCAAGAGATGTTGCTGTCACATCAAATGCTGATGGCTTGATAAATCGTACAAGCAATTCAGATAACAGACTATGAAGTTTTCTTTTTAATACATGCACAAGCGGAGCTTCCTGCTGCAAGAACATGTTAACAGATGTAAACAAAGGAAGAGTAGCAGATAAAAAAAGACAAAGTTTAGATGAAGGATTTCCAATCGTACTTGCAAGGTTCTTATACTGTGAATTAGCTTCTTCATTGTCACTGAAATAATGTTCTAGAGCCTCCCACTGTTCTAAAATTCTGTCAATGGATTCCAAAAGTGATAACCAGCGAGTATTGACATGCTTTAGAATTTTGTTTGGTTTAGTACCACAAAGAGCTTGACTCAGTTTCAGATTGTGTTTCCTCTTTGAACTTTTTTCCAAAAAAAAGTACAACTGTATCAGAAACTGCTCAACATTAAATCCTTTCAGTTGAGTAGCAGATTTCTGTGCAGCTCAATTTACTAAATGGCATGAACATCGCTGCACTATGATTGCAGGCTGAACCTTCTTTATGTGAGAAACAACACCTTTTACTTGACCTATCATAGTGTTAGAGCATTGTCACAGGAAAATGACACACAGTTGTTCCATGAGATATTTTTTTAACAAACTCATTGTTCAAAACGTTGAATATTCCTTCACCTGTATTATTACTTGATTCAACCAATGATAACAAAACAGTTGAATTTTTCCCTATTTCTTCGTCAAAATATGTTATTGTAATGGGATACAGTTTATTTGCTTGAGCATCATTACTTCCATTCGTAGATAGAGAAAAGGGATTTTTTTAAACTTCAGATACAATGTTACTTGTAGAAACACTGGCCATGTGCTGAATTAGTGCAGTAGCCTTGGTTCTTCCACACGAATGTTTTTTTGCGATCGCTGAATCGGGAAACATGGCTTGAAATAACGGTTTTTCAAGCCTTCAGTTTTTGGAAATTTAACCAACATTTTCAAGCTGAAATACAAATATTTATGGAATAAAATGATATCTAACAATACTGGGTAGAAGAAACATCGCGAGAAAAAAAAATTACGATTACCAGAGAAGCCTTACCTCCGTCTACTTTCCGTTTTCGAAGGATGAAATTCCGTCCTCCGACGGAGAAAACGACCCCCTCCCCAATCCTCCCAAAATTTAAGTTCAGTGTTCAGTTATGCATCGATTTCGTACATGGTCCAAATGATAACAAAAAAAAAGACGGAATTCCTCGAATCAGCGCGAGAATCTCGTCGCCGAAGATTACAGGGAAATTTTCGGGCGGCCTAACTTCCGTTTTCGGAAATCGTTGCCTACAATTTCAAGCTGAAATTATGCAATGAAATTATATTTAACAATACTGAACAGAAGCAACATCACGAGAGAAAAAAATACGATTACGGGGAAAAATCTGCACTTCGCTTAACTTCCGTTTCCGAATGTTTAAAAAGACAAAACAACGTCCCCAGACAGAATACGACTCCCCCCCCAGAAAAAACTAATATCCCGAAAATTTCTTCACTTGTGCATCGATCTCGACGAAAAAAAAAAAAAAAAAAAAAAAAAAACGGAGGGGACTCCGCGAATCCGCGGAAGAATCTCACGTACGAATTAACCGCTGAATCGATTTCGAATGTCGTAAGATAACGCTAAAATATCAATGACCGGTAAATTTTAACTTTTGGCGCAAAATTGGTGCATATTTCATCGAAATGGCGATTTTTTAGCAGAATGGCGCAAGAACAACGTTTTGGCGCGGGCTGGCACAATTGAGGCAGGTCTGGCAGCCCTGAATTAACATTTAATTTTTCCCCCCAGAAAAACTTGAAGAACCAACAAAAATTTTTAAGTTGATGAAAATTTGCTTTCTATCTCAGAAAATTAAATCAAATGGCGATTTTCCGTAATTTCAGTGGTGTTTCCGTACTTCCGTAACAGCAACCAAAAATCCGTACTAGTTGGCATACCACAAAATGATTAGCTGTACCACAAAATGATTCTGTTATAAGGTATGAAATTCATTTTTGAAAGCTATACCGCCAATTTTCATTTTGACACCAAGAAGAACTAACCAAAATTAAATGGAATGAAAAGAAAAATTTAGCAAAATGGAAGCAGCTTCGAAACATGTCTTAAATTTTTTTACCATCAATAACTCACTAAAAACTGCTAGAGAAACAAAAACAAGCAATTTTTAGTACATGAAGGTCATAGCACAAATTGTTGAAATACTCAATACTGCTGACTGTTATGCCAAGCAATGCAGAAGTTAAGAGAATGCAAGCATTGTGGGCAATGTTCTTGATGACAAGACAATGCTCATGAAAAGAATGACTTTAGAAAATACAATAAATTAAATAAAGTACTGCTTGAAATTTTTGACCCATCCACTGCTATCATTTCATGGTGGAGAGATTGGGAGATTTTATTTGTGAACGTAGCGAGAGACCAAACAAAAATGATTAAATTATCTTTCCAATAAAAACTGTCTAGAAAACTTGGTTGATGTGGTTGAAGAAAAACATAACTTTTAAGATTATATTTATTCATTTAATTGCACTGGACAATAATAGACAGTGGGTCCTTGTAACTACTGAGCTTAAATTTAACTATGTCTAAATAAATGAAAGGTATACAGTGCAGTGATAAAATGTGTATACAACACGAAATAGCCATAAGGAAAGTGGCCACTAGATTTTGTCCACCCACTGGCTAATGGCCACTTGAAAAGAATCGCCAATTTTAATCTTTACACACAAAGCCTCTGCGTGAATGATACAGTGGTATGAAAACAACTTTTGCTCTAAATACTCCTGGAGCAAAGAAACAAAGCCATTTCTCTTCCCTACCATGGACGGAGAACCATCCATGCAAATACTCTCAAGTTTAGCCCACTGAAGTTTGCCACCATCGACATCACATTTTTTTACACAGTTTTTCAATGTCTCAAAAATATCCCTTCCGGAAGTTCTGGTCGATAATTAACAAGTCCTAAATGTTCTTGAAACACGTCAAAATTCTCATTTATGCACCTTACAAACATAAGCAACTGAGCATTATCTGTCATGTCACAGCTCTCATTTATTGCAAGAGAGAAGTATGTGGAATTAATAGTTAAATACTTAATTTGTTTTGACACATCATCCGCCATTTCTTCAATGTGCCTCATAACTATTTCAAGAAAGGGAAATATTGGTCGCCATCCTTTTAATGCTTGTATAACCTGTGTGTTCGGCAAATATAGACTTTTTTTAATAACCTCACCATCTGAGAAAGGTTTTTTTCTTTTGAGAAAGTAAATACGATATTCCGTATGATGCTCGAAGCATGTTATTCACCTCTTCACATTTTGTTACAAATAAGCTTTGCTGCCAATGAAGTCCCCTCTTTTTCTTTGAAATATATTCATTTTTTAACGCAGAGCCAGGAGCATATGTGTTAAATGTATCATGAGTTTGTTTGAAATGCCTCTCAATGTTGTATTTTTTAGGTACTGTTGCTGAACAGATCAGACAAATCAGTTTCAACGAATTCCCCATAGTAAACAGAAATTATTATTTCCATTCTTCATTGAATGTCCGAAACAGCACGTCGCTGTCACATTTTCTTTTGATGGGTCATGTTTAACTAAAAGCCATTTTACTTCACACTTCAAAACAATATACTAGGAATAAAACTGAATATCAACACGTTACTTAAGATCTGAAGCAGCACAATGTGACTGTGAGATGAGTCAGACTGAAAATAGCCAGCTAGTGCAGGAAGGCAAGCGCTGTGTATAGTCATGTAATACCTCTCCTCCAATGTCCTTCCCTCCACTAACGCACTCAATCGCACAGTGTTTACACAAAAACGTGTCAGTATGTGTTTTTGAAATCACGACCAATTTCACATTGGCATAATTTGTAAAATCCGAATACATACTGTCAAGAATAAAATAAAAGTAAATAATAATAAAATAAAAATAATTATTATTGCCAGTAAGAGTTAAATTAGAAAAACAAAGTTACTGCTTGGGCTACTGGGGGCCATTCAAAATGTCTTGGCAGGCCTAGGATTGGCCACCTATGTCCTAGTGGGTAACTCCTGTAAGAACAGCAGCTTGTATAGAATAACAAGATGAAACATTCACCAGCCAAATGGGAAAGATTTTCTTCCAAGAGGAAGGATGCGTCATTCATCATATACATAACACGAGCACCACATATACCATCCATGTTGGCAACAGTGGTTGTGATGAATCAACTGGTACATACTGGACAATTACTCCATATTCCAATCATCTGACTTTGTGTCAGGCATATACCACACCTACAATGCCATTAGCTTCCATCAGCCTAGAAATGAAGCTAGCCAGCAGTCACAGCATAACACAGCTAACCATTTCCCACCAACTGGCAGAGGTAAGATTGCATGCATTATGTTGAGTGCCACTGACCAATGCCCATTGTCATTGGTTCTGGAGTGGTGCACCTCATATGCCCACTCGAATGCAGAATGGCAACATGTGGTCTCCTGCAATTAATCAAGCTTTTATCTATATCATAATGATACCCAGATGCAGGCATGCATGGAGGTGATGTAGTTAATGCACCAATCCAGGAGTCATTCATCATTAAGCAGCATACAGCATGAATGGCATTTATATAGTGTAACATTCTTTGAATAAAGCTCATGTTGAGAATTGGCTTCCTGGTTTCTTAATTCAATTACTAATCAAAAACTACTATTATGGGAATTTTTACTAGGAATTTTTATTTTATTTTAATTGCAAATTTTTAGAGAAAACTCTTCTTCTTTAGGATGTCCTTTGTTGTCACTTATTCCCGTCACTATCGCAGTTATGGTTAACCTTGACAGTTACGGTTATTTTTCATCAAATCCTGCCAGATGTTAGGCAGGGAAAATCCTCTGCAGTCATTGATGATCGAATTTTTATTTTTCTCAATCTCTATTCCTTTTTATAGCTTTCTTTTATGAAAATTGCTTAGAAAACTGATTACTTTCATTAAGGGAATTCCAATCCATGCTGCGACTAGTTTCTCTAATATGCCTATCTAAACCAGTCTTCTTGGAGCAATTTTTTATAGCAGCTTTATGCTCTGCTATACGAGGTTCTTGTCTGCGACCTGTTTCACCTATAGTCCACAACTACATTTTACTTCATAGACTACACCTTGCATTTTTAAAATATCTTCTTCTATTTGAACTATTTTAGGGAAAAATTTCTTAACCTTGTTCTCTAAACTTGGAGCTAGACTAATATTGTACTTCTTACTAATTCTCTTTAAGGACTCAAATAAACCTTTGTGATAAAAAAATTTTTTAGTAAATTTTATACTTGTTACTTTTGCGGGTTCTTCGTACCATTAAAATTCAGAAGATCCTCGATTTCTCCTTTAGGATAGTTATTTTCCTGCAAGTATGACTTGCAAACTATTTTATTATTTTTTTCTAAAAACTGACATGTCACATTCTTCTTAATAGAAACTGGACGATAGGAATTGAAATCCAATAGCCTATTAGTATTCATTTGGTTTTTTTATACCAACTAGTGAGGAATTTTCCATCTTCATAACAGAGAGTAATATCTAAGAAGTTAATTCTTCTTTCTTTTTGAAGTTCAATGGTGAATTTAAGGGAATCATCTAATTCATTGAATGAATCTAGAGTTCTTCCTGGAACAATTTCTGAGCTATCTATTACAAATAAGATATCATCCATGTATCTGCTATATAGGCAGAAGTATGTGGGTTCTACTAGTATCTTTTCTTCTAGTTTTCCCACATAACAGTTAGCTAAGAGTGGGGAGCCCATAGCTAGTCCAGATTTTTTGAATGAATTTTTTTTTCTCAAATTGAAAGTAATTGTTCTGCAAAGAGAAGGTAAGCATTTCAAAAATCCCAACTAATAGAATGTTTACAGATTTCTGGAAGCTGGTTTTTCTTTTTTCTTTTAAGTGAAATAAGCTTTGAGACTTTTTTAATCAAATCTGATAGTGGGTTTTCTTTTACTTCTTCATACTTTGGCTTTTTTTTCTCAAAATTACAGTTCAGATTACCTCAAATATATGGAATAGTCAAACTGTATAAAGAACAACCAATTAGACCAATAATTGACTCAAAAAAACTCAATCCTCTCAAATCTAAACTACTTTTTAAAGTCACACCTTCAGAATCTTTTAAAAGAGCCAACTAACTTGATTAAAAATTCAATGGAGCTAAAAGAAAAATTAGAACTTCTTCCTAAATTAGATTCTCTTATTATGGGTAGTTCAGACAGTGTCTATGTATACTCACATCAATATAAATCAACTTATAGACTTTACAGCAGAAGACTTGGCAGACCTAATGGTTCTTCACAACAAAGATAGAAACATATTAGTTGGAATTTTTGAAATGCTTACCTTCTCTTTGCAGAACTACTTTCAATTTGAGAAAAAAAATTAATTCAAAAATTTGAACTAGCTATGGGCTTCCCACTCTTAGCTAACTATTATGTGAAAAAACTGGAAGATACTAGTAGAACCCACATACTTCTGCCTATATAGCAGATACATGGATGACATCTTATTTGTAATAGATAGCTTAGGAATTGTTCCAGGAAGAACTCTAGACTCATTCAATGAATTAGATGATTCCCTTAAGTTCACTACTGAACTTCAAAAAGAAAGAAAAATGAACTTCTAAGATATTACTATCTATTATGAAGATGGAAAATTCCTCACTAGTTGGTATAAAACAAAACAATGAATACTAATAGGCTATTGGATTTCAATTCCTATAATCCAGTTTCTATTAAGAATGTGGCAAGTCAGTTTTTAGAAAAAATTAATAAAATAGCTTCTACAGCAGATAAGAAAGAAGCCCATAAAGAAGAACTTAAAGTCATACTTGCAGAAAATAACTATCCTAAAGGAGAAATTGAGAAGCTTCTGAATTTTAATCAAGGTTCGTACTCTTCTAAGGAAAATAAATTCAAGCACTTTTCAAAGACTTTTTGAACCCAAATTATCATATGTACTCTCAGTCGGTCAGTAGGTAGTGTTTTAGTAAGTTCAGACTATTAATCTTAGCAGGAACAGGCACATCTTCAGTGACCTGCCTGTTACCCCTTATGCCCAGTTGGTTTATTTTATTAACTTTGAAGTGACCCTCTGTTTTGGTATTTTTCGAAATCATTTTGTTTCGTGGAATATTTTGAAATGGTACATTATTTTTGTATTCATCTGCTGGTATGACACTTATTGTTTGCTTTAACTTTTTACTTTTGATGCATTGCTTTGATGCAGCCAGGAGACAAAGGGTCCATACATGAAGCACAAGCAATTCCTGCAACCCTCCGGCAAGAATGCATCCCTAACACCAGTAAACATCAGCCCATCACAATTTGCAAATACATCATTCCACTTATTTTACTCATATGGCTGATGCTTTATTTTGTAGTGATATCATAGCCAAGGCATTAGCTATCCACACACACTTAGGTTGAATGCAAGTTCTGCGTTATTTGATCAGCTTGGTGTTTTTTATCAGAACTTCATAGAAATCTCCTATACAACTTTTTAGCACAATCATTTAACACATACTCATTCATATCACTACTTAAAAAAAATTATGTACTATTTATAGTGCCTTAAACTTTTCAAGTACTTTCAAGGACTTGAAAATGAACTTTTTTATTCAAGGACTTTTCAAGGTTTTCAAGGAGCGTACAAACCATGTAAATGGTATGAAGAACCCGCAAAAGCAACAAGTAAAATTCACTAAAAAAAATTTATCACAAAGGTTTATTTGAATCCTTAAAGAGAATTAGTAAGAAGTACAATATCAGGCTAGTACCAAGTTTAGAGAGCAAGGGCAAGAAATTTTTCCCTAAAATAGTTCAAAGAGAAGAAGATATTTGAAAAATGCAAGGTGCAGTCTATGAAGTAAAATGTAGTTGTGGACTATCTTACATAGGTGAAACAGGTCGCAAACTAGAAACTCGTATAGCAGAGCATAAAGCTGCTATAAAAAATTGCTCCAACAAGACTGGTTTAGATAGGCATGTTAGAGAACTAGCCACAGCATGGATTGGAATTCCCTTAAAGTCATCCAGTTTCCTAAGCAATTTTCAAAAAAGAAAGCTAAAAGAAGGAACAGAGATTGAGAAAAATCAAAATTCGATCATCAATGACTGCAGAGGATTTTCCCTGCCTAACATCTGGCAGGATTTGATGAAAAATAACCATAATCACAATAATGACGGGAATAAAAGACAACAAAAGACAGCCTGAAGAAGAGTTTTCTCGAAAATTTGCAATTAAAATTAAAAAAAATTCCTAGTAAAAATTCCTGTAATAGTAGTTTTTGATTAGCAAAAGTAACATTTTGGAAGAATAACAGTCAGAAACAACAACTGAATTGTAAATTTGACAGGCAATTTATTTAATTCAAGTCACCTTGTTTTTACACAGTAAAAATTTACAAATAAAAATGTATGAGGGGATGAACTTTGCTAAATAAACTTACTTTTGCCCCAGGGGAATCAAGTTTAATGACAGCAACCCCATTTTTAACTTCATACTTCAAATGTGACTGTGCTATAGAAAAAAAAAACAAGAAAACACTATTGTGAGAAATATAACCATTTTCAATGCACTTAAATCTGTTGTTTTTTTAAATATCCTTAAGAATAAATCAAAAAGGATAAATCTTCCACAACTAAAAAACAACTTTGAAAAAAATGAAAATCATGCCATTACTAGAGGGGAAAAACTAAATTAATGAACAGAAAAATGTGAAAAAAAATGTGGCAAAATTTTACACATGTATGCATATCCCTGCACAAAGAAAAAAACTACTCCCTAGTATAAGTATAAAGTACATGGCTTGATTTAAGTTCTTGGGAGAGATCATACAAAATGCAGAAAACAATAGTGAGGTAAAAGAATTCAAAAGCATGTAACTAAAACCAAGAAAAGCTTCTTAATAAACAGAAAAAGGTTTCAGATCATTCCAACCTATGTGAAAATTAAAAGCTGTTAACTATGTAGCTAATATGAATAATCAATACAGCACAACAAAAATGGTTTGGGAAACAAATTAGCTAAGCATGAAAGACGTCAATAAAGTTTGGTGAATGCTGTCATAATGCAAAAGAGGAAAGGTGAAAGGATGGCAACTTGCATGACACAGTCAAGTAAGTGAACAAATATGTCCATAACTATTACAGAATTGTGAGAAAGGGTGTGGCACAAAAAGGCATGTCGCTGCAGCTGGTGTAGGTGCATGCTGTTAGCAGGCAAAAAATGGAGCACAAAGACCAGGGGTCTATCGAGGTTTTTAAAGATGATATCAATTTTGTGAAATTTACCCTATTTTAGTGTTTAGAGCAATTTCAATCCTCTATAATTATTCTGACAGTAATTATTGTTTTATTATTTTTACAGTTTTTTTTATTTATTATTTTAATTTATTCTTATTCTACTGCTAATCGTGGTTCATGCCTTACCGGTTTGCAGCAACTTTTTTTGTTCTGATGATTGTGTACGCAAATACAATATTCTTTTTATACAACTCTTGATTATGCTCCAGCTGAGAAAATAATAACACTCCAGGTAGTATTATTAAACCAGGAAAGTCATCAAAGGACAAAAATTTTAAGTGCTGGAGGAACAGAAATAACTTACTTAAAAACAAAAATAAATAAAAATAAAAAAAAAGTCGTTCAGCTATGTCACAATCCCATCCTACAGTATATAAAGTGAACGGTCAGCACTTTTCCATAATGCTCCTCTCTTCATAATTGTAAATGCATTTCCCGGAATCCTGCCGGTACGGCACATATTAATCTACGTACAGATGGGCAAAAAACATCGTTTTTTTGCAAGTGATGTTTGAAACTGCAAAATAATATTTTCTACATGAAATAAGTTAATTTCTCTTTGTTCTTTTATGGAGGAAGGGAATATAATCTTCCTATGCCATGGATTAGCAGGGATTTTTTTTTTTTTTTGTTCGATGTTTTGTTGGCGAAAAGCCAATAGGTCAACTAAAAAATAATAATAATAAATGTTTCGTCGCTGAAAATCAAATTCTTATCTTCGATGTTACACGAGCCAATACACTGAAGAGACATCAAGGTTTCCACCAATACAGCGAGCATTTTAACAAATATTATTGGTTATCGATGTTGAATTGGTGAATTATCACCGATATACTGAACACGGGATGTAAGGTCAGGTGATGCGTAACATCACAGCCTCTCCTTGACAAATGTCAACCCCACCTTCTCGTGGTGCATCCTGTTCCCACTAAAGGGGCTCTGACGACCGCCAATAGCGGTATAACTATACCATTGGGATTAGAGGAAATGCTATCCCACACTCACCAACCCGCTTGGCCAGCGTGGTGAGTTATGGCCAAACCCCTCCAAAATGATTCCACAACTTAAATCTTGGCCCTCAGTCTCCAGCAGCTGGAATGTACCTGGCCAAGGCAGCGGCCAGTGCGACATGAAGGCAGAGGGTGCTAAGAATCCCCGGAGGACCGGACTAGGCCGCCATCTGATGCTGACCTTGGCTACGTATAATGGACGCTCCCTATCTTCTGATTCAAGGCTTCTTGAATTGGAAGAAGAACTGCAAAGGATCAAGTGGGACATCGTCGGGCTAAGTGAGGTAAGGAGAAAAGGAGAAGATCTCATTGAACTGAAAAGTGGACATCTCTTCTACTATCGTGGGTTAGATACTGGCAGAACTAGTGGTGTTGGATTTATAATAAACAAGAAACTGAAAGATAAAGTTGTAGAAGTTGAAAGTTCCTCTGACAGAGCTGCACGACTCGTTATCCAACTCTCGAAAAGATACCAGGCTCAGATTATTCAAACTTATGCACCCACCACAAGTCATCCTGAAGAAGAAATTGAAGAATTTTATGAGGAAATTCGTGATCTAAATAATAAAGGTAAGCAGCACTTGAAGATAATTATGGGAGATTTAAATGCAAAAATAGGGCAACGGCAACAGAATGAAACTTCAGTAGGTAAATTCGGTCACTGCAACAGAAACCAGCATGGAAATACTCTTGTTGAGTTTGCAGAGGCAGAAGGGTTTTTCATCTTGAACTCCTTTTTCAAGAAAAAGCCACACAGGAAATGGACATGGAGACATCCAAATGGGACGACAAGTGAAATTGATTTTATTATGTGTAACAAAAAATTCCTCATAGAAGACTGCAGTGTGCTAAACAAGTTCAACACAGGTAGTGACCATAGATTGGCGAGATGTAAGATGCACCTCAACACTAAACTTGAACGTGGCAAGCTCATAAGACAAACAACATCTATTGACATAACCAACCTTAAAAAACACCATAATACCTTCAAGTTGGAACTGAAGAACAGATTCTCTGGTTTAGAAGGCCTAACATCGGAAGAAGTGGATACTTCTGAAGTTAACAGAAAAGTAACCAAAACTCTTATGGAAACAGCAACAAAATTAGCTGGGTCTAAGAACAAGTTGCATATGAACAAATTATCAGGAAAAACCAAAATGTTGATGCAAAAAAGAAGAGAGATGAGGACAACTAAAGAAGATGTGACTTCCAAAATGGAATATATAGAGCTATGCAAGACAGTAGGAAAAAGTATCACTGAAGACGTAAGAAAATTTAACTGTGATCTAGTGAGGAAAGCAATTGAAAACAACCAAAGCCTAAAGATAGCAAAAGGACATCTCAGTAAGGGAAGAAAACAGATTATGGCACTGAGAAAAGAAGATGGTTCTGTAACAAGAAATAGAGGGGAAATTTTGACAAGAGTGAAAGATTTCTACTCCAAATTATATGAAAGGGATGATACATGTACTCCAGACATCATGAAAGGTACCAGAGTTCTTCCAGTCCTCCCAGCAGAAGTTGCACATGCAATCAAGAACATGAAGCGGGAAAAAGCTCCAGGAGAAGATGGAATTACTGTAGACATCATACAAGAAGCAAGTGGAGAAATCGAAACAGTACTCGCCCAAATTTTCACTCGATGCCTTAATGAAGGGAAGATTCCTGAGGATTGGAAAACCGCTACAATGATCCTGTTACATAAAAAAGGTGACATTGAGGATCTCGGGAACTACAGACCTATCAGCCTCCTATCAGTGGTTTATAAAATCTTCACTAAAGTTCTTTCACGCCGCTTGAAGGTAACACTGGACATGGCTCAACCGAGAGAACAAGCTGGATTCAGGAGTGGCTACAGCACAATAGATCATACTGAGAGAACTAATTGAAAGAGCGAGGGAATATGAACTTCCATTGTGCATGGCTTTTATCGATTATGAAAAAGCCTTTGATTCGGTGAAACCTTCAGCAGTTACAATGGCCCTGAAATCCTGCGGTATTGAAGATGCATACATTAATATTATTAATAACATCTAAGAAAATGCAAGTGCAAAGATTCGGCTGTTTGAAAATACAACACACACAAAAATTGGAAAGGGAGTGAGACAGGGTGACACCATATCTCCAAAGCTCTTTAATGCCACATTGAAGGGTGTTTTTCAGTCGCTGAGCTGGGAAAACAAGGGGATAAAGATTAATGGAGATTATCTAAACCACCTTCGTTTTGCTGATGATGTAGTCATTTTTACAACTACCCCATCAGAGCTGCAGAGTATGATCCAGGAACTTGCTGACAAGAGTAAAGAAGTGGGATTAAAAATGAACTTTCAGAAGACAAAAGTGTTGTTCAATGCTTTTACAAGAAATAAAGATTTATCGATTGATGGAGAAAAGCTGGAGATAACAGGCACGTACGTTTTTCTTGGACAGCAGATATCAAGTGAGGGTCACATTGATGAAGAAATTAATTGGCGTACAAAACTCCCCTGGAGAGCTTTTGGAAGAAACAGCATAATTTTCAAGAGCAATATGCCATTATGTCTTAAAAGAAAAGTGTTTGATCAATGCATCCTTCCAGTGCTTACGTATGGTGCAGAGACGTGGACCTTAACTAAAAGAGATATACAAAGACTGCAGACAACTCAAAGGAGCATGGAGAGGTGCATGCTTCGTGTAACCAGGAGAGATAAGAAGAGGAACTCGTGGATCCGAAAAATGACAAGAGTGGAAGACATCATGATCAGAGTTAAATCCCTGAAATGGCAAAGGGCTGGGCATACTGCCAAAAGGACAGACCATCGATGGACAGCCGAAATTTTAGATTGGATTCCAAGAGACAGGAAAAGACCCAGAAGAAGGCCACATGGGAGATGGGTGGATGAAATTCGAAAGTATGCAGGAGTGACATGGAAGAGACTGGCACAAGACAGACCGTTGTGGAGGAAACTTGGGAGACCTTCGTCCAGCAGTGGATTGATAATGGTTGATGATGATGATATTGAACACAGCGATTTTACCCATCAATATGCCCATTACTGATGCAGATATGTTAAATGTGAATTCTTCAGCATTTTGGCAAAACATGAAAGTTTTCACTGCTACATTAAAAATTTCCACTGATGCACTGGGCTGGCTTAAGAGGAAGGGAGGGGTCTATAGGGGCTACAGCCTTGGGGTCCACCATGACCAAGGACCCAGGAAACATACCTGGACAAATAATAGACAGATAGGTAGAGAGAAAAAGAGACTGAGGTTTGTAAAATAGTTTTATTTTTGCCTCGTATCGTATTAGTTGCACTTGGTCAGAAATGGTCTAGTAGATGAAGAGATTTCAAGGCAGTGCCTCACAAAGGGTAAAGGTTTAATGTCGCTGTGTACAGTGGGTCAGCAAAAGTTTCAGCTTTTTCACTACCATCCACCCACACACCTCCCAATTTGCACTTGGAACCATTAATGGTCGAAATCCCCTGTGCAGGGTTCGTACAATTTTTGGGAAAATAAATTCAAGGACTTTACAGGCCTTTTTCAGGACATATGCAAAAAAATTCCAGCATGATTATTATGCTTTATAGTATCATGGTCAAACTATTTTTAAAAAGCAATATTGGTTTTAAGTAATAAAAATGATGAAAGATGAAAATGGATTAGTGTTTTTTTACTTATTGCATTTCTTTTTAAAGTTTTTAATTGGAGAATTACCCAATAATGCCAAACTGAATCATAGTGGTGCAATTACCAAAAGGCCTATCTCAGAAAATCCTTTCCTTCAATTTGAAAATGATTAATCCATCACTATTCTGCATTATCTTCCCATGTAATCAGTCTATTATTCATAAAAGTTGAAATTCTCATTAAAAAAAAGGCAAGGGCAGATCCAGAATTTAACAATGGGGAGGGCACACATCTAATCAATTAAAATAGGAAATATAGAAGAAAACATGATATAACATATATCGTTGTTCAATTTTCGCTAAGTTGCGATGAACATACTTTTTACGTGGCTACGACATTTTAATTCGGTTGACATTAAATGCCCGTAAATACTGTTTCACACGTTATGCGAGTTCAGCTATCGGGAGATTGCAAAAGGACGTTAACCTAGTATTGGCAGTTGAAGTCAAGTATATTAATAATAAGTATCTATACTTACAATATTCATAGTGGTTGTCGGGGCTTCATATATGCGTCATCTAAGAATGTGAATTCTTTTTGTGAATTTTAACTTCACAGAAGAAAAATTTGTAATTATATGAGAAACATTTGGCAGCGCAAACTCTCTCCAGGAAAGAAAGAATTGTTTTAAATCAGAGTCTTGGAAACAGAGATTTCGACAAAAATAAGATATGCATCTACATCCCCTGGAGGAAAAACTGTGCATTATTTTAAGAAGAAAGTAGTCTCAAAAGGTTGTTCGATATGAGTGGTATCGGTCCACGAAAAAATTTTCGATCAAGTTTTCAAGAGCTCCGATTTTGCTGCAAATATATCGAAACAGTAATAAACACTTACGCTCCCTGGTAGCCAAACTATTATTTAGCAACTATTAAAAATTATATGCAAAACATTTTCCATCAGGAGCTGTATCTGATACTGAATGAATTTTTCAAATCAGAGTTTTAGAAGTAAAGATATCTGGGAAAACACAATTTGCCTTTATGCCCTTTAGTGGAAAGTCAATGAATTACTTAAAAATTTTAAAAATACATGAGAAACATTTTACACCCGAAACACTATCTAACAATGAAGGAATTTTTCAAATTGGACTCTTAGTAGCAGAGATATAGGTGAAAATAAGATATACATGTACGCCCCCGTGGCAAAGAAACCCTGCATTATTTTAAGAAAATATTTCGAAATGGTTTATCGGCGTGCGTGGTATCGGATCCAGGAAAGAATTTTTTCAATCAAGATTTCAGAAGTTCAGATTTTGTTGCAAATACATCAGAAAACACTTACGCCCCTGGTGGCCAAATCATTATTTACCAAAAATTAGAAATTATATGCAGACATTTCTTACGGGAGCTGTATCCGTTTCAGAAGGAATTTTTCGAATCGGACTATTAGAAGCGAAGACATTAGGAAAACCGCTATTTACCTTTACACCCCCTAGCATAAATTGTATGCATTATTTGAAAATAAGACTGTACCTACAATATCTTCGACATAAATGGAATCGAAAGTTAAAAGAATTTTTCCAATCGGATGTTTAGTAGCCAAAATATGGAATAAAATATATTTTGAATTCGATATCTTTTGCATTTACACCCTCTAGTGGCGAAATTGTGCATCATAAAAAAACTTAATGCGAGGATCATCGTTCGCACATTTCAAGCTTCCTAATGCAGATGTTGTGACGAGAAAAAAGAGATTAGTTTATTCTGGGTAATTAATATTTAGATTTATGTAAATAATTAAATTATGGTAAAAGTTGGATTTAGGTGAAAGCTAAACTTTGGGAGATGGGTGGATGCATTTCGAAACAAAAATAAATTCAATTATCTTAAGGCCATGATAAATGAAAATATAAATAAAATGCAACACTGATGTTTGAAAATTCCCAAAAGTTATTATTGTAGGTTTGCGTTGTTTGAGTATATGATGAGTTGAGACACCTGCAAGTGTAAAATAAGTGATTTTTGTTTACATGTGTACCAAATTTGTAAACACTAAAAATTAGATGGTATACAATGTACACATGTAATAACTTTTGAAGGCTGTGATGATCAATTTAGTGGTTAGGACAAAATGCATTAATTAAATAAAAACAAAAATACCCTGGTCGTTTCCGGCCTTAGGCAAGCTAAGGTGGATTGACATGCGACCCTGCGATGAACTTCAACTGAGTCAACTAATTTTGACCAGAAATTTATAAACCAATTAACCTAAAATTTCAAACTTGTACCATGAAAGCTTTTTGTAATTTTACCAACTCATGTAGTAAGCCACTGAGGTAAAGTGTAGGCAAAACATCTGTCATCAGACTTACTTTTCTTCGAAAACAAAATTTACATTTCGAAGAAAATATCAATCAGGCTAAATAAAGGCTAGAAATTGGGTCGTAAAGCCAATCCAAGCCTATACATCGAAATGGTGGCAGACTGTAGCTTATCATCCTTGGAACTTTACACCTGAACTCACCCCGCACGGAAGAACCACCTAGATGCTACCCGGCATACAGGGGTAAGGGTTGGAGAGCACTTTCCCCCTTGAAAAGGCCCCCAACTCAAAGCTTGCACTATAATCGCATCCTGTGGATCTCTCTCTACTCAGGCACTCCGCCCTGAAACAATTCCCCCAAATTGTCTCAGAATCACCTTTTCCTCAAGAGAATACCACATCCGGAGCATGCAAGAACACCAGTCCCAAGAAACACACCATGCAGCAACACCATTATCTCATCGCACCTATATCTACTAACAAACACGTCCATATCCTTATCTCTGAAATCACCTATCGAAGAATCCAAACAGTTAATCAGGCATTCCTCTGCCACAATATACTTTTGCCTCCTAGTCAGCATGTATGCCCTTTTTGATATCCTTCCCCCTTATGCAAATCAGATTCTCAAATCCCCTTCCTTCAAGACCAAATTTTCACTCAAAGAAAAAAATCAATGTTCAGGCTGGAGGTGTGAATGAGTTGTGAATTCGTCAGACCTATACCCCGAGCTGGGTAGGCAAAGAGTGGCATTATAACTCCTCCGCCACACTAGACATATGCCCCCCTTTAGTCAGAAAGTATGCCTTCTTTTGATATCCTTCCCTCATGAAAATCCACTTTCACGTCCATTTGCTGATATGGTCTCTAGTCACAATTACTACTAAATGGCACAAACAGTTTTACACCCATTACTTGCCAAACTCAAAAAATCACCATATCCTGCCTTTAAGACAAAAAAAAAAAAAAACTTACAAGTCTCTTACTTTATGCTTACTACTACCAATTGCAATTTATACAATATTAAAAATTACCAAGAACACAGAGTTGAATTTCAATACTACTACTAATTACTGGTTTGAGGAGTCGTTCTTTCTTGATAGATAACACAATTTTTGACACTAAATACTCTCGTTACAAAAAAAACATTACATCATTTTTTTTTTATTTGCTTAGCTCAAGAAATAAAAAGAACAGGACGGGAGTTTTTCCATGCTAGCTATTACTTGACCACACATGAACTTGGAACTCTTATCTCAATTGCTGCATAAAAAATAACCATATCTTATATAATAATACTCTCTATAAGCAAGTGAACGGTATTCCAATGGGAACATCAACGTCCACGAATATCGCTAATCTATTCCTGTTCTTTAAGGAATATAAATTCATTAAAAATCACCCCACCTGCTCAGATAACTACCTTTACACTTTTAGATATATTGATGATCTGCTGTGTATCAATAATTCCGAAGTTATAGAGAGTGATTTTGATAATATCTATCCTAGCTCTCTTAACTTATGTAAAACCAACCACAGTAATCAGGAACTTGAGTTCCTAGACTTAAGCATTAAGCTCAACAGAGGTAACCCATCTATTAGCCTCTTTGATAAAAGAGTTAATTTTCCTTTCAAAGTAATTAAATATCTACACTGGAATAATAACATTTCAACCAAAGTAATTGAGAATGTACTAATTTCTCAGGTCCTAAGAATTTCAAGAATTTGCAGCAACAATTTGGACTTCAATTACCACATTAATATACTATTAGAAAGTTTTCTAGAGAACGAAATTCCTTCTTCTTTCATCAAAAGAACTTTAAGAAAAATTATTCTGAATAATAGAGTAAGGTTGGCAGATCTGCTTTAATTTTCTACACAGTTAATAATATGATTCTGACCAATCAAAGCCGTAAGGAAGTTGGCTAGAGGATGCCTATTAACTACCTAAAGGAACCTTAGTGCTATGGATATGACGGTCCTATTAAAACAAAAAAATTAAATAATATAAACAAAATCACAAAACAAGCTTAAAAATCTGTTTATAAAAGAAAATAAAAACAAATAAAAAAGAAAACTAGTTATTCATCACTAGGATAGCTATACTAAAAATAGTAAAACCAACATTAAAATTAATAAGATTCTGATTAATCTATAGAAGCTCACTAAGGTGATTTAATACATGCAAAGATTATTAAATAAACTGCTCGTGTATTTTATAATATTTCTCATGTATTCTGGAGAGTTAATTCTGCTCATTCTGATCATACAGATCCACAGTCTTAAGTTTATATATTTTTTTCTCTGGTTAAAATCTCCGCGCGTTGGTTTCTTGCTGTATGAGGAGGCCATCAGCCCCACCCTCACTGCCCCCCAGCGTCTAGGGAGTGGCGGAAGAGGTCAGCCATGTTCTCCTCTTGTGAGGAGAAAAGTTTTTGTAACACAAGAGGTAAGCTCTCTTCCTTGTTTTTGGGTTCTAGGTTTTATAAGTTCAATGTTTGTACTTCATGTACCTTTTCTCTGTCGTTTTTTAGCTTTTCAGCTTTTAAGCATTGGTTTGTCTGTTAACATTTATGCGGGCTTTAACTCTTACTTTTCTTTGTAACTTTGAGCGTCTTTTGTGGTACCTAGGAACAGAAGATGGCTAAGCTTGTTCCTTTTCTATGCGCTGTCTATGCGCTGTTTTTTCAAAGTAGTTAAGTTCTTAATAACTAATTAATTATGCACTTAAAGCACTGCTGAAATACTTTGTACATATTGCAACTAACTGTTTAAGGTATATAACTTTCACGAAGTTTTCTTTAGTTAATTATTATCTTTAACTTATTCTCGTTTTCGTGCTGTCATAAGTTGTAGAGTAGGGGTTTTAGACTCAAGTTTTCTTTCAAAAATCTGTTCGTTATAAATTAACATTTCCTTTTTTAATTGCAATGTAAAATTTGTTTTTCAGGTTTAATTTCTCTCTCAAACGAACTTGGAATTTCGTTATAGCTGAAAATCATTTCTATTTATTATGTCACTCTCACAGCTTGAGTTCTCTTTAATCTTCTTCTCTCTGTTTAATAGTAACAGATGAAGAGCATGGGTCGGGCCATGAAGGTTAATGGATGCAAGCGAAATTGTTAACTAGTGCTAGGTCATGCTACTCTACGGAGGACATGACATATATATATTTTTTAAACTATTTTAGGTGGGAATGTTACTTGCATCTATGGCCTTGCAGAAACCCATTTCCAACTAGGTCTTTGTGGAAGTGAGAAAATGCAGAGTTTTTGCTGGTCCTTGATAAAGCCAAAGCTCAGTATTCTCGACACCTTCTACATTCAGTTGTTTTATTTTATTTTTTTCTTTTCTCCTTTTACTCACACAGGTAGATACATAACCTTTTCTATGTTGTACTAGGTGTGAGTCAAAATTATATATGTATTTTTTTGCTTAGGTATCTTTATAGAATATATATATATATATATATATATATATATATATATATATATATATATATATATACTCTCCAAACTACAAGACCAATTTATTTTTACCACTACGGATAAAGCTAGCAATAATTTTGCAATTATCTGTAAGAAGTTCTATTTTGAATTGTTAACTATGGAACTCAATAATAGAGTAACATACGAGCCCGTAAGTTATTCTACCAAGCAGTTAGAAAATCGGTTTAAGGCATTCTTCAAAAAACTTAAAATTCCACAAACTAGAAGATATGGGCCTGAATTTCCATTTCTTTTTGCAACGGTTAAGTTTCATAAGGATCCTGTGAAGTTCAGGTTCATAGCTAGTGGAGTAAGGAGTCATAAAAAGAAAATAGATCTTGCTTTTGAAGATGTCTTAAAGAAGGTTTTGAAACACATTAGAAACTGTTCTAACTTGATGTACAGAGATTTTTGGATAATTAATAATAATGCAGAAGTAATTTCTACTATACTCAATGTCTGTCCCCTAGATATTAATAGTTATGATTTTGAAAACCTATATACTAATCTGCCTCTATCAGATATAATCACTACATTTAAGGAGCTGTATGCAGAATTTAAACTTAACCAATTTGTTGATGTAGGAACTTGGAACTCTTATCTCAATTGCTGCATAAAAAATAACCATATCTTATATAATAATACTCTCTATAAGCAAGTGAACGGTATTCCAATGGGAACATCAATGTCCACAAATATCGCTAATCTATTCCTGTTCTTTAAGGAATATAAATTCATTAAAAATCACCCCACCTGCTCAGATAACTACCTTTACACTTTTAGATATATTGATGATCTGCTGTGTATCAATAATTCAGAAGTTATAGAGAGTGATTTTGATAATATCTATCCTAGCTCTCTTAACTTATGTAAAACCAACCACAGTAATCAGGAACTTGAGTTCCTAGACTTAAGCATTAAGCTCAACAGAGGTAACCCATCTATTAGCCTCTTTGATAAAAGAGTTAATTTTCCTTTCAAAGTAATTAAATATCTACACTGGAATAATAACATTTCAACCAAAGTAATTGAGAATGTACTAATTTCTCAGGTCCTAAGAATTTCAAGAATTTGCAGCAACAATTTGGATTTCAATTACCACATTAATATACTATTAGAAAGTTTTCTAGAGAACGAAATTCCTTCTTCTTTCATCAAAAGAACTTTAAGAAAAATTATTCTGAATAATAGAGTAAGGTTGGCAGATCTGCTTTAATTTTCTACACAGTTAATAATATGATTCTGACCAATCAAAGCCGTAAGGAAGTTGGCTAGAGGATGCCTATTAACTACCTAAAGGAACCTTAGTGCTATGGATATGACGGTCCTATTAAAACAAAAAATTAAATAATATAAACAAAATCACAAAAAAAGCTTAAAAATCTGTTTATAAAAGAAAATAAAAACAAATAAAAAAGAAAACTAGTTATTCATCACTAGGATAGCTATACTAAAAATAGTAAAACCAACATTAAAATTAATAAGATTCTGATTAATCTATAGAAGCTCACTAAGGTGATTTAATACATGCAAAGATTATTAAATAAACTGCTCGTGTATTTTATAATATTTCTCATGTATTCTGGAGAGTTAATTCTGCTCATTCTGATCATACAGATCCACAGTCTTAAGTTTATATATTTTTTTCTCTGGTTAAAATCTCCGCGCGTTGGTTTCTTGCTGTATGAGGAGGCCATCAGCCCCACCCTCACTGCCCCCCAGCGTCTAGGGAGTGGCGGAAGGGGTCAGCCATGTTCTCCTCTTGTGTGGAGAAAAGTTTTTGTCACACAAGAGGTAAGCTCTCTTCCTTGTTTTTGGGTTCTAGGTTTTATAAGTTCAATGTTTGTACTTTATGTACCTTTTCTCTGTCGTTTTTTAGCTTTTCAGCTTTTAAGCATTGGTTTGTCTGTTAACATTTTTGCGGGTTATAACTCTTACTTTTCTTTGTAACTTTGAGCGTCTTTTGAGGTACCTAGGAACAGAAGAAGGCTACGCCTGTTCCTTTTCTATGCGCTGTCTATGCGCTGCTTTTTCAAAGTAGTTAAGTTCTTAATAACTAATTAATTATGCACTTAAAGCACTGCTGAAATACTTTGTACATATTGCAACTAACTGTTTAAGGTATATAACTTTCACAAAGTTTTCTTTAGTTAATATTTATCTTTAACTTATTCTCGTTTTCGTGCTGTCATAAGTTGTAGAGTAGGGGGTTTTAGACTCAAGTTTTCTTTCAAAAATCTGTTCGTTATAAATTAACATTTCCTTTTTTTTAATTGCAATGTAAAATTTGGATTTCTTTTGCATTGTTTTTCAGGTTTAAATTCTCTCTCAAACGAACTTGGAATTTCGTTATAGCTGAAAATCATTTCCATTTATTATGTCACTCTCACAGCTTGAGTTCTCTTTAATCTTCTTCTCTCTGTTTAATAGTAACAGATGAAGAGCATGGGTCGGGCCATGAAGGTTAATGGATGCAAGCGAAATTGTTAACTAGTGCTAGGTCATGCTACTCTACGGAGGACATGACTTATATATATATATTTTTTAACTATTTTAGGTGGGAATGTTACTTGCATCTATGGCCTTGCAGAAACCCATTTCCAACTAGGTCTTTGTGGAAGTGAGAAAATGCAGAGTTTTTGCTGGTCCTTGATAAAGCCAAGGCTCAGTATTCTCGACACCTTCTACATTCAGTTGTTTTATTTTATTTTTTTATCTTTTCTCCTTTTACTCACACAGGTAGATACATAACCTTTTCTGTGTTGTATTGGGTGTGAGTCAAGATTGTATATGTATTTTTTTGCTTGGGTATCTTCTTTATGGAATATATATATATATATATATATATATATATATATATATATGTGTTTAGTAACATCTATGAAAATGCAAGTGCAAAGATTCGGCTGTTTGAAAATACAACACACAAAAATTGGAAAAGGAGTGAGACAAGGTGACACCATATCTCCGAAGCTCTTTAATGCTACATTGGAAAATGTCTTTCAATCACTGAACTGGGAAAACAAAGGGATAAAGATTAATGGAGATTATCTAACCCACCTTCGTTTTGCTGATGACATAGTCATTTTTGCAACTACCCCATCAGAGCTACAGAGTATGATCCAGGAACTTGCTGACAAGAGTAAAGAAGTGGGATTAAAAATGAACTTTCAGAAGACAAAAGTGATGTTCAATGCTTTTACAAGAAATGAAGATTTATCGATTGATGGAGAAAAGCTGGAGATAACAGACACATACGTTTATCTTGGACAGCAGATATCAAGTGAGGGTCACATTGGTGAAGAAATTAATCGGCGTACAAAACTTGCCTGGAGAGCTTTTGGAAGAAACAGCATAATTTTCAAGAGCAATATGCCATTATGTCTTAAAAGAAAAGTGTTTGATCAATGCATCCTTCCAGTGTTTACGTATGGTGCAGAGACGTGGACCTTAACTAAAAGAGACATACTGAGACTGCAGACAACTCAAAGTAGCATGGAGAGGTGCATGCTTGGTGTAACCAGGTGAGATAAGAAGAGGAACTCGTTGATCCGAAAAATGACAAGAGTGGAAGACATCATGATCAGAGTTAAATCCCTGAAATGGCAGTGGGCTGGACATACTGCCAGAAGGACAGACCATCGATGGACAGCCGAAATTTTAGATTGGATTCCAAGGGACAGGAAAAGACACAGAAGAAGACCACATGGAAGATGGGTGGATGAAATTCGAAAGTATGCGGGAGTGACATGGAGGAGACTGGCACAAGACAGACCGTTCTGGAGGAAACTTGGGGAGACCTTTGTCCAGCAGTGGATTGATAATGGTTGACAATGATGATGATGATGATGTGTGTGTACAACTAGCACACACTACCTCATTAGGTTTTCACATCCTTGTGTTGATCTTCATATGGCATACCCGACGAACGAGTGACTTCAACAAACAGTTCATGAGGGTACTTTCTCACCAAGTTCCATGGATCTCATACCCTAGACGGGGCATGCTGGAGAGGAACAAAATTTTTCACAGGCTGAGCAAGTTCAGATTTTAGTGCCAGGGATGGCGCCGGTTTATTCTCCTTATTGGCAGCTGGGGTGGTCTCTTCTTGTATGGGTCATCACAGCGACTGGCTGGTCATCAATGGACTTCTGGTCTCAGGGGTTAATGGCGAATTCCCTCTTGGATTTGAATGCTGCATAGCAAAAAAACCTTACAGCTCAGGCATTCAGGTCACTGAATGAATTAATTTACTGGCATAATTGGAGGTACAAATAACGGCACGTACCCCCGCCAGTATTATGTATTTTCAAGTGGCTGCCCCGCCATTCTTACTGAGAGCCAGGCCCAAAGGTCCCTGCGAGCGAGCTTGCCCTTAACGGAGCCCCGTTTCTCCTCGGTGTCACATCGTGGTCAGCAACAAAAGGCAGTCAAGAGTAGAGTCAGAGAGAGAATGACAATTTCTCAAACTGAAGCTGGGATGCTTGAAGCTGCTGACCCCTCATTGGCTAAAACTCCCCCCAAGTAACCAACGGCTTTGCTGGCCATTGACTAACAGGTTCGCGCCAAAACTCTGTTACTAGACACATGGCCCTTGACTTTCTGCCGAGGAAGCAACCTTTGACCTTCACACGTAGGGACCGCTGTAACCTCCTCTGCATGCTGTTGTGACCTTGTTCTAAAAATAACCTGCCTCTTGCCCAGAGAACCCTCTGCGACACACATTGGGGAGACATCTAAAGTTTCCTAAAAATGGCGGATTCTAAAAGAAAGATTTTGGGCTTTTTTCACAAATTTACAAAAATGCTTTTTCCTCATTCCGTGATTAATAGCGAATAATTTTGTTTTCTAAAAAGGTTGATGGTGACATCTTTTGCTTGCCTTTTTTTTTATTTAACTTACTAAAGTAAATTAATCCAAAAGAGAAAAAAATTTAATGCCTATTATTCCCCTTTCTTTTTAAGAAATTTTGCTTGTCTGGTCAGGGCTGAGAGGTAAACGAATATGGCCACTATTCAGTCACCTCACCGCCTCTTCCAAACAAAATTTTAAAACATGGGACTGTAGAATTTTCAATCTATGTATTTTATTTATTTATTTTTTTTTTTTGTAAATCTCAGAAGTGATCAATTTCCCCAAGATTTATGAACATGAAAATTCTCGACAGGACACATAACATTTTTTAAATCGGACTAATAGTTGCAGATATATGGTGTCCACAGATGGACGGACAAAACGGTAACATAAGCACGATCTTTTTTGCAACAGACGCATGAAAAAGATGCAACACTGATTTTCTGAAAGAAATTCAAACTTATTTTTAAGCACAAATTTCAAGGCTTTTTAAGATAGCTTTAAAAAAACACTGTTATTCCAGGCCTTGAAAACATTATGATTTTCAAGGACTTTCCAGATTTTCAAGCACCTGTGTGCAGCCTACCTGTGGCTTTGCATTGCAAAACGAAAAAGATGCATTAAGAAAAGTATACAGTCGTAAACCATTAAAAAAATTCAAGACAAAATCTAGGCATCTTAAGCTTTTAAGTCATATTCTTATGAGTAGGGATCGCGATAACGTCTCTACACGCGTTTTTCATTCCTTACAAACGCCGAATACGCTTTAAAATTTAGAAATACATATTTTTATGCATTGTTTTTCCAAATGAGATTTCCTTTTATAATCTGTGATTACACTGGGATTTTGTCATAAAAATTACTTTTTTTTAGTCAAGAAATTATGTTAACTTTTATGTCTCAGTTTATGAAAAATCATGATTTGGTTCCCACTGCCGAGCTAGTCAGCTAGGGATCGGCTTTCGGCAATCATTTGGAAGAACCTTCAGGGCAGAGTGGGACTTAAGAGCAGCTCAACCGATAGGCATGCGCATTACAGGGAAGAAGGATTCAGCCGCATCGGATTGAGACGCTAGTGTGTCGGTGCAGCATGGTGCAGTTAAACCTTGGTGTGGAGGAAGTGAAAAGCGATGTGTTTTGAAGTTCGTTTAATTGTTATTTCAGGGGTTAAATTTCAGGGCGAGATGACAGGATTCCTGCAAACACAAAGCTGTTAAGCGGCCTCCCGCCTTATGAAATTTTAAGAAAAAAATATATATATAAATATAAAACCTTGGGTCCGTTTTTGGATCTCTCGCAAAATTTGGGCATTAAAAACATACTTTGTAAAAATATGTGCTTTAGAAAAGGAACGTTCGAAGTTCCGAAAATTGTAATCGAATACATTGTTCATGTCGGGAAACATAATCAGTTTATGGACCCATGAATCGGCTTCCATGCGTAGACCCATATGAGCAGTTTATTTTGCATATCGCGAACTGTTATGAATCAGGCACGAGATTGTTCTTCGGATTCGCGGAATTCCAAATTTCGGTTATACTTGAGAGCGATAAAAACAACAACTGAAGATAATGTTTTATTTTTTCGGAGATAATGTTTTATTTTTTTGTTTTATTATTAGTGTGTGTGGGTTGGGGAGGGGGGGGGCTCGTTTTCCATTTGGGGAACGGTATTCCGTTTTCAGAACTACCGAAAACAAAATCTAAACAGAGGCAAAGAAAGGTGACTTGATCACGCTAGTTACGTTAACTAAAACTTTTACAAAAAGTTCGTAAGTTGGAAGCTTTCGACCTTATCTTAGGTCTTCATCACGCCAATGGAGGACTAAGATTGTTGCCAGATTCTACATTTGAATTTTTCCTATTTTTGTTGCCAAAACTTAGAATTGATCTCCAGATCAACGGAATGTAGAGAGGAGATTCGGAGTTGCAAGTCATTGAGTTGAAAATAATTTCTATGCTTTCACGGTAACGGAGGGCAAAACGATTGTCAAACGAAGCAATTCGTTTTGCTTCGTTCCAGTGGGGAACTGCAGATGTGTCTTCCATTGTCAAAATAGACAAGGCAGTGTTGGGATTGCCTTTCGAAACATCTTTTCTATGTTCTAAAATTCTATGGCTAATGCTCCTGTATGTGCTTCCAATGTATAAGTTATCCCCAGTAGAAGAAGAGATAGGAATGCAGTAAACTCCTGGGAGGTTCAGGCTTTCAACTTTGTCCCTATCCCTTTGTAGAAGTTTCAAGATGTTTGGGGTAGATTTAATGGCAAGATGGTAACCAAAACTTCTAAAAAGAATCTGTAACTTATAAGCATAGGAAGGATGGTAAGGAACAGAACCACAGAATTTCAGGTCTTCTTTCTTGTGAGGAAGGAGGCATTCGATTTTCGAATGGTTTTCATATTTCTTTATGAGGGAGTTGACTGTAACAGCAGGGAAACCATGAGAGAGGGCTATTGTAGAAATTTTGGACTCTCTCTTCAAGAAGAACTCTCCAAAATTTCTACAATAGCCCTCTCTCATGGTTTCCCTGCTGTTACAGTCAACTCCCTCATAAAGAAATATGAAAACCATTCGAAAATCGAATGCCTCCTTCCTCACAAGAAAGAAGACCTGAAATTCTGTGGTTCTGTTCCTTACCATCCTTCCTATGCTTATAAGTTACAGATTCTTTTTAGAAGTTTTGGTTACCATCTTGCCATTAAATCTACCCCAAACATCTTGAAACTTCTACAAAGGGATAGGGACAAAGTTGAAAGCCTGAACCTCCCAGGAGTTTACTGCATTCCTATCTCTTCTTCTACTGGGGATAACTTATACATTGGAAGCACATACAGGAGCATTAGCCATAGAATTTTAGAACATAGAAAAGATGTTTCGAAAGGCAATCCCAACACTGCCTTGTCTATTTTGACAATGGAAGACACATCTGCAGTTCCCCACTGGAACGAAGCAAAACGAATTGCTTCGTTTGACAATCGTTTTGCCCTCCGTTACCGTGAAAGCATAGAAATTATTTTCAACTCAATGACTTGCAACTCCGAATCTCCTCTCTACATTCCGTTGATCTGGAGATCAATTCTAAGTTTTGGCAACAAAAATAGGAAAAATTCAAATGTAGAATCTGGCAACAATCTTAGTCCTCCATTGGCGTGATGAAGACCTAAGATAAGGTCGAAAGCTTCCAACTTACGAACTTTTTGTAAAAGTTTTAGTTAACGTAACTAGCGTGATCAAGTCACCTTACTTTGTTAATATTGTTACGTGTTTTGCCCATAATCGTCATCTAAACAGAGGGAAAAAATTTCCCACGATCGTAATTTCTTTTTTCTCGAAGTTTCCTCTGTTCAGTATTGTTATAAAAAAATCAATTTATTGAATAAATGTTTCCATTTCAGCTTGAAAGTGTAGACAATAGTTTCCGATAACGGAAGTTCGACGGAGCAAAAATTGCCTTGTAAACTTTAGGCAAGAGTTTCTTTCACGGATTCGAAGAGTAACTCGGACTTTGTTGTCATCAAAACTGAAGATAATTTTTTGGGGGTGGTGTGTGCATGCGTGATGGCGGTGGAAGGGGTCATTTTCCGGCTGGAGACGGAATTTCGTCTTTAAACACTTTCGAAAACGGAAGTTAGGCTAACTGCAGATTTAATCAGTAATCTTAATCCCCCCCCCCCCCCTCACAATATTTCCTCTGCTCATTTTTATTGTAAAATAAAATATAATTTTGTTTGGTAACTCATTGTGTTTCAGCTTGAAAACAGAGGGAAAATTTCCGAAGAAGTCGAATGGAGCATAGATTTTTTCGTAATATTTTTTTTTCTCACGATTTTTCCACTGTCCTAAATTATTGTTAAATGTTATTTTCCCTCTATAAATAGTTGTAAAAGGAGAAACTGGACATTCCACATATCAGAAGAATGGTTGAATCAACCAAGTCTCAATTATGTGAACCTTCTGATAAGTAGGAAGATTTCTGGAATGAGCTAAAAGCTGTTTTGAGACAGTTTGGTGCTAAAGAAAAAGTTATAATAGCAGGGGATTTCAATGCTAGAGTAGGTGTACAGAATGCAATTTCTGACAATGTTCTGGGTAAGTTTAATGATCCTTGTGTGAATGATAATGGTGAAAGATTAATTGAACTCTGCATTGAGAATGGTTTGTATGTATCTAATACATTTTTCAACCATAAGTATATCCACACATATACTTAGGAAAATCGTACTCTTGGTCAAAAGAGTGCGATAGATTTTGTTGTCTACGATCAGCGTCTGAAACACTTAGTTGTTGACACTCATGTGATGAGAGGTGCAGATGTTGACTATGATCATTACTTGGTAGTGTTACGAGGGAAACTTAATGATGGTTGGAGGAAAAAGAATAGGAAGAGACCCAGGATAGAAAGAATAATGGTTGATAGGCTCCTTGAAGATCATCAGCGGTATTATGACATACTCAGAGAACGACTGAAGGATCTGAAGTCTGGCGATAGGGATGTAGAAAAGAAGTGGGAATGTTTTAAGAACTGTGTTGTCACTGCTGCTAAAGAGGTCTGTGACACCACAATAGTGGGTAACAATAGAGGTTATGCTTGGTGGAATAGTGAGATTGAAGAGGCAGTAAAGAGAGAAAAAGGAAGCCTATTTGGGGATGTTGCAAGGTAGAGAGTCTCTGTGGATGAATATTGCTGTAAGAAGAGTGAAGCTGCTTCGCCACAGTAAGGCAAAAGATAGGAAGGAGAAGGCCGAAAGGCATGAACTGGCTTTTTGGAAAGATAGGAAGTCCTTCTGGAAGTACATAAGACTCAGGAAAAATAGGGGAAACAAAGTTGTAAGTTGCGTGAAGAATGAGATCGGGGAAATGATATGGGAGCCCAATGAGTTAAGTGAAAGATGGGGTGAATACTTATGTGAGTTATTAGATCAGGAAAGCAAAGATGACTCTGAGACAGACGCAGATGATGTCACAATTAGGGGTGAAAGCACAGGAGGGATCTCAAGAGAAGTGTGTAAAGCTCTAAAATCTCTTCAGAATGGTAAGGCTCCAGGAGTTGATGGCATAACTGCCAAGATGTTGAAATATGGTGGTGACTCTATAATTGACTGGTTAACTGAAATTTGCCAGTTGTGCTGGGAGTTAGGAATGGTCCCTCGGGATTGGAAGAATGCTATCATTGTTCCCTTGTATAAGGGAAAAGGTGATCAGACTGAATGCAAGAACTATCGTGGTATTAGCTTACTGAGTGTGCCAGGGAAAGTGTTTGGTAAGGTTGTTATTGCAAAAGTACTGGGTCTTACATCATTGAAAGTGTGGGATGTTCATAGTGGTTTTATGCCTCGTAAAGGCTGCAAATTTGTTCATTATGCATGATGATTGAAAAGTATCTGGCTGTTGGGAAGAAAGTTTTTACTGCCTTCATAAATTTAGAGAAAGCTTACGACAGAGTGAATAGGACACTTTTGTGGAAGGTATTGAATGAATATGGTGTTACTGGGAATCTACTTAATAGTGTAAAAGCCATATGTATGCTGGTAGTAGAGCTTGTGTACGAGTGAATGGTGTTTTATCAAAATGGTTTTCCATTGGTGCAGGAGTTAAACAAGGTTGTGTAATGTCACCATGGCTGTTTAATATATTTAATGATTCATGCATGTGTGATGCCAAAATAGATAATAGTGGTTTATGTCTTGGTTATATCCGTGTGTGCAGATTGCTGTATGCTGATGACACTGTCCTGTTGGCAGAGAGCAAAAGTGAGTTGCAGAGTATGTTGACTTGGATGCACGAAGTTTGCATGAAATTCAAACTGAGTATAAATACGGGAAAAACCAAAGTTATGGTGTTTGAGAGAGGAACGGGTAGCACTGAATGTAATGTAAGTATAAATGGCACTGTGATCGACCAGGTGAGTGAGTTTGTGTATTTAGGAAGCATGTTTGACAGAGAGAACAAATTGGATGGTGAAATCAGTAGGCGAGTGAATTCTTTGAAAGTCATAGCTGCTCTGGGAGGTTTTCACAGGAATGATGGGTTCTCTAGAGAGTCCCGCATGGCTGTGTATGAAACTGTAATTGTTCCTATTCTGATGTACGGCAGTGAAACCTGGGTACTGCAGAAGAAACATAGGAGTCGTTTGTGTGCTGGAGAAATGCGTTACTTACGTGGGGTTTGTGGCAAGACACGATATGATTGTGTGAGAAATGAAGATGTATTGCAGTTGTGTGATGTGAAGCAAAATGTTGTTAGCAAGGTGGAGACCAATATGCTTCAGTGGTTTGGCCATGTTGAAAGAATGAGTGATGAAATGCTTACTAAGAAAATCTTTTCAGCCCAAGTGGCAGGAAGGAAAGGCAGAAGAAGGCCAAGGAAGACATGGGTGGATCAGATTCAGGAGTGTCTGCATGAGAAAAAGGTTATGAGTATGAAGTATAAAAGATCTTGTGTACGGCGTGTAATGGATATTAGTGAAGCACGAGTTGTATGTCAAGATCGCTGTAAATTGAGAAGTTTGATACGACAACAATAAGTAAAAATATCTGGTAGTTTGTATTTCTTTTTGGAGCTAACCTCTGAATCTCAGAGAACAGCTTAGTGATATGTATGTAAACATCTCATACAAAGTATTCAAGAAGATATTTTTTTTTTTTTTCAGAACTGAAGAAAACCATGTTCAAAAAATAATAAATTAGTTGACCTTTGTGATAAACTTGCACATCACAATGTCCAATGAAGGTTTATTTTATCTTTTGTGATTGAGATAGACTGTAGATTTCCTTCCTCCACAATAGAACTCTTTTTGAAGTTTGTGTAGAATCTGAATTTGTGAAGCAACATACACGCAAGTTTTGGTACAGTCTTTCAAAAGCAAAACAAAATTTTTTGCAGCCACATGGATAAAACAAGACAAGTAGGTAAGATTTTGATAAATTACGATTTACTTATTTTATATAAAAGAAATTCAATTACATGCCAATTCATGTTGACATATTTATATATAGGTATAATTAGTTGTTTTTATATTAAATATTATTCAGCTAAAAATTTAATGCGATAATTGTTTGTTCTCTAAAATTACTCCTTTGGAAAGAAAAATACTCCTTCAAAAAATGTGAAAGAGTATTTTTATTTTTTTGAAAAGATCCTAGCACAATCTCTGCTTATGAGAACAATAGATAATACAATAACTTATTGTGAAAACTCTGCAGATAATTTGTTAGTTTGAAGAATTCACTACATATTAATTACAAGAAATATGGTGGCAACTCTGTAATTGACTGGTGAACTCAAATTTGCCAGTTGTGCTGGGAGTTAAGAATGGTCCCTTGGGATTGGAAGGATGCTTCATTGTCCCCTTGTATAAGGGAAAAGGTGATCAGACTGACTGCAAGAACTATCATGGTATTAGCCTACTGAGTATACTAGGGAAAGTGTTTGGTAATACCGTTATTGAAAAAGTACAGGATCGTACATCGCAGAAAGTGTGGGATGTTCAGAGTGGTTTTATGCTTGGTGAACGCTGCACTAACCAAATTTTTGCATTATGCATGATGACTGGAAAGTATCTGGCTGTTGGCAAGAAAGTTTTTGCTCCCTTCATAGATTTAGAGAAAGCTTACAACCGAGTAAAATAGGACACTTTTGTGGAAGGTATTGAACAAATATGGTGTTACTGGGAACCTACTTTATAGTGAAAAGGCCATGTATGCTGGCAGTAGAGCTTGTGTAAGAGTTAATGATATTTTATCAAAATGGTTTTCTATTGGTGCAGAAGTCAGACAAAGTTGTGTAATGTCACCATGGCTGTGTTATATATTTATAGATGTGTGCATGCATGATGCCGAAAAAGTTGTTTAAGTCATCGCTTAGAGCTAGCTCTAAAAGATTTTATGCTGTCAACATATTTTCAAGAGGTTCATAAGTTAATGGAAGACATTCATAAGTTTTATGAAAAAAGTGCCCGGAGGCAAATTAGACTTTCGTGAGCTCTCAACAATACTCGATGAAGATGTATCAGATACACCAGCTTTGCGAATCCATGGCACCCGATGGGTTTTCATATATGCAAAGAGCAAATGACACGCTGCTTAAAAATTGCTTTGCTATTGTACAACTAGAAAATATGGTTGCAGATCCATCAAGCAAAGGAAAAAAAGCAGGATTACAGGCATTTTGAGAAAAATTAAGTCCATCAAATTTGTAACTTGGCTGCTGTCGCTTTGCAACATTTTACATTCTTTGTCAAAATTATCTTTGTCTCTCCAGTTGGATCGGCCGAACTGTCCAAAATTTTTCGAGACTTAGCAAACTTATCAGCTTGCGATTCCAGTGACTGTGTGTGATTCAGTGAAACCTGTAAAATTTCATGGCACTGAATTGAGCTGTAATTTGACAGTAGATGTTTTCTATGAAAATTGTGAATATCTTTTAAAGCATATTCATCAATGTTTGCATACCCAGCTCGGTGACTTGAACGAAAATCAAATTTTTAACGTTACCAAGCTGTTAGAACCTAAGCTTTGGCCAACAGAAGAATCTACTCTTGCAAATTTTGGTGATTTTCAAATTACTGTATTGACTGAACATTTCAGTGAGTTGTTAAATGCCAACAACATTGACAATGATAAAATTCAAGAGGACTGGGATTATTCCAAAATCTTTTGGTTAAGAAAACTACAAAACCTCTCAAAGCAACAGTTACGGAAATGTTTGAAAGAAAAGTATGCGAATGAATTCCCAAATCTAAACCACATGATAAATATCATGAGATTATTGCTCGTATCCAATGCTAAGGTCGAAAAAACCTTTTCTGCGATGAAAAGAATAAAGACAGATTTCCGTAATCGGATAAATTCTGATGCTTTGAACTAACCATTACGGATAACACTGGAAGGACCAGAACTATGGGAGTTTTACCCTGAACAAGCAATGGAGATATTTTTTTTGAAAAGAAGCCCAGTCGTGTAAGTGTGAAGTTCTACGGGAAAAGAAGAATAGACACAGAACTTGAAGCTTCCAGAAGTTCAGGGGTACTCTAACTGCCAAGTGACAGTAAGTAGCTGTTGCAATATGTGGCCAGGTAATATTTTACCACATATCCATAGAAAGAAAATATGTACTTTTTACATATCAGATAAAATATTTTTAAATTTTACTTTTCATTAATTACAGTATTTTCAATAGATACTGCAAGGTGCTAATAATGGTTTTATTTGATAATAAATTATTAGTCACTTAAATCAAAAGAAAAATAAGCTTCAAAATTGCTCCATACACAATTGATCCACAATGCTAAATTTGAGGAGCAAAATTGTTCCCCAAAAATTTCGGTTATTTTTCACCCTGATGCTCTTTGTGACTCGGAACCTTATGATAAGAAGGAAGATTTCTGGAATGAGCTAAAAGCTGTTTTGAGCCAGTTTGGTGCTAAAGAAAAAGTTATAATAGCAGGGGATTTCAATGCTAGAGTAGGTGTACAGAATGCAATTTCTGACAATGTTCTGGGTAAGTTTAATGATCCTTGTGTGAATGATAATGGTGAAAGATTAATTGAACTCTTCATTGAGAATGGTTTGTTTGTATCTAATACATTTTTCAACCACAAGTATATCCATACATATACTTGGGAAAATCGTACTCTTGGTCAAAATAGTGTCATAGATTTTGTTTTCTACGATCACCGTCTGAAACACTTAATTGTTGACACTCGTGTGATGAGAGGTGCGGATGTTGGTTCTGATCATTACTTCATAGTGTCAAGAGTGAAACAATGTTGGTTGGAGGAAAAGCAATAGAAAGAGGCCCAGGATGAAAAGAATAAAAGTTGAAAGGCTCTCCGATGATCAGCAGCATTATTCTGATGTACTCAGAGAATGACTAAAGAAGCTAAAGTCATGTGAGAGGGATGTAGAAAAGAAGTGGGAATGTTTTAAGTACTGTGTTGTCACTGCTGCTGAAGAGGTCTGTGGCACCACAATAGTGGGTAACAATAGAGGTGATGATTGGTGGAATAGTGAGAATGAAGAGGCAGTAAAGAGAAAGAAGGAAGCCTTGTTTGGGGATGTTGCAAGATAGAGTTTCTGTGGATAAATATCGCTGTAATAACCGTGAAACCGCTAGGCTGGTTCCCCAGAGTAAGGCAAAAGATAGGAAGGAGAAGGTGGAAAGGCATGAACTGGCTTTTTGGAAAAATAAGGACTTTCTGGAAATACATTAGAATCAGGAAAAATAGGGGACACAAAGTTGTAAGTTGTGTAAAGAATAAGATTGGGGAAATGATATGGGAGCCCAATGAGTTAAGTGAAAGATGGGGTGAATACTTCTGTGAGTTAATAGATCAGGAAAACAAAGGTGAGTCAGAGGCAGAAGCAGATGATGTCACAGAGAAGGATGGAAGCACAGGAAGGATCTCAAGAGAAGAGGTGTGTAAAACTCTAAAATCTCTTCAGAATGGTAAGGCTCCAGGAGTTGATGGCATAACTGCCAAGATGTTGAAATATGGTGGTGACTCTAATTGACTGGTTAACTGAAATCTGCCAGTTGTGCTGGGAGTTAGGAATGGTCCCTCGGGATTGGAAGGATGCTATCTTGTTCCCTTATATAAGGGAAAAGGTGATCAGACTGACTGCAAGAACTATAGTGGTATTAGCCAACTGAGTGTGGCAGTGAAAGTGTTTAGTAAGGCCATTATTGAAAAAGTATGGGGTCTTACATCAGAGAAAGTGTGGGATGTTCATAGTGATTTTATGCCTGGTAAAGGCTGCAAATTTTTGCATTATGCATGATGATTGAAAAGTATCTGGCTGTTAGCAAGAAAGTGTTTGAGCTGCCTTCATAGATTTAGAGAAAGCTTACGACCAAGTAAATAGAACACTTTTGTGGAAGGTATTGAATGAATATGGTGTTACTGGGAATCTACTTAACAGTGTAAAAGCCATGTATGCTGACAGTAGAGCTTCTGTACAAGTAAATGGTGTTTTATCCAAATGATTTTCTATCGGTGCAGGGGTCTTGTCACCATGGCTGTTTAATATATTTATGGATGTGTGCATGCATGATGCCAAAATAGATAATACTGGTTTATATCTTGGTGACATCCGTGTGTGCAGATTGCTGTGTGCTGATGACACTGTCCTGTCGGCAGAGAGCAAAAGTGAGTTGCAGAGTATGTTGTCCCAGATGTACGAAGTTTGCATTAAATTCAAACTGAGTACAAATATGGGAAAAACCAAAGTTATGATTTTTGAGAGAGGAACTGGTAGTACTGAATGTCCCAGGAGCAGAAAGTACTTAAAACTGCGACATGTGTCGCAGAACAAAGTCCCCCCCCCTTCCCCCTGCAGAACATTTTCTTTTTAATCTTCAGATTTCAATGCTTTGCAGAATATATTTTATCTTAGATTTCAGTTTCCTTGTAGGATATTTTTATTTGTAGAACATATTTTGTTAAATCTTAAATTTCAATCCCTTGCAGAACATTTTTTCATCTTAAATTTGCGAGCGCAGCGGTCGCTCACGTAGCCCCATCTGCATGTAATTCCTCTTGTCTATACTTCCCGCCCTTCTGCCCGGAGCACCTAAAGATCCAGACTTAGAAATTTTGCTAGTAGACATTGGCCACCAAGACCAAAATTGTTAGTGGCCATAAAAAAAAAAAAAGTCAGTGGCCAAACTTTGAAAAAAATCGAATTGTATATTTCATACTATTATTTTGATAAAATTGCTTACTATAATATCAATGTTTTATTTTGCATATTTCAATTATAGTATGCTTAAAAGTTGAAACTGAAGTAATAAAATACATAAATTAATCTTTGTAGTTTGGTCAACAAGATTTCACACTATCCCCCCACCATAGTTTTATCCCATTTTCAGGGTCAAAATTACTCATTTTTATTCCTAATGTTTTGACTTTAATGCGACTTTCAAGTCTGTTCTTTTTCATTAGAAGGCTTCTTTCACCTAATTGTGTTTTTAACAGCTGACCAGACATTCTACATGAGCATTTAACAGCAGTGCCGTTAAAAGCACAGTTACTGGATCTCTCATGATTTCAAAAGGCTTTAGATTATCTGAATTCTCCAATTTGTGTAACAAAGCATTTGAAATACATGAAATTCTGTTAGGATTCAAACTAACAAGAATCTTCTTGATTTGAAGCCACTATTCCAAAGCACGATCAGGGTTAAACTTTAAAACTTTGCAGATTTCAGTTATTGCATCATCACTACGACTGATTGTTTAGGCCTTCAGAAAAATTGGGAAATAGCACCTTATCTAAAGAGCAGACATATATTTGCAGAAAACAGATGTTTGGACATTATTAAAAAAAATTCAAGTTTTTGTGCAATTCTTTTTCAATAAATCAATGCTGTTTTTTGTAGAACTTAGTCCTATATCTTCACCATCTGCAACACTTCGTTAATTACATGCTGCGTTGATTTGGTGACCTTGAAATGTTGATGGCATGTCATCATTTTGAGACAAAGATTCCTTAAAAAAGGACCAATTTGCCTCTTCATCTGCAGATTTTAAAACAGCCAACTCTAGTTCAGTAACATAGTACAAAACACTACTGATGTCCACATCAGTTTTTTTCAGCTTTCTAGAACATTCAGCAACACATGAGATTATGTCAAAAAATCCATTGATCCTCTGAATGGATATATATAACCAAAAGTTGATTTAAGAAAACAGCTAGAAATTGGAATCCCAAAAGATGATCATGTAAGAAGTTTTATAGGTTTCATTCATGTTTTTTTAACTGTGCTACTGCCTGTTTTGCAATTTAGGAGTTTTTAACCACTTCTAAGAAACTATCAGATTCAATTATTTTTACTACAAGTAAGTATTTTGGTAAAAAACTTATGTAGTTTAATGTGAATAAGTTTCACATTTTTTAAAAAGGAGTTTGAAAAACATGAAGAATGTTAAAAAACTGAATATTGGCATTATTGTTCCAACATCAAAACTTTATCTCTCACAGAAATTAGGAAGTGGGATGTTTTTCTTGAGGTACTATTAAAAGCACACTGATTACAGTAAAAAGTGCTTGGGAAGGCAGATAATATGAAAAAAAAAAAGTATTTGCTTTTTGTTGACCATGATAAGTCATAGATATAAATCAGGAAAAATATCCAGATTATCGGTTATATGGGGTTACCACTCATTTTGCCAAATTAAATTCCGAGTTTTCCTATTTGCAGACAATAGTGTTTTTAAAAGCCACACAAACTGTATTTGAATTGGATGAACAATAAATATTACAGAAACACTAACTGACAAAACTTGAAATGAATCATCTGCTGACGATAAAGTGAAAAAAAGCAGTCTAACACACGAAAAAAAGTACTTATGCACAGGAATACCATACCTGCCAACATTGGAAAGAGCCTTGTCAGTGGTAAACAGCATGATTGTGTAGCATACATAGTCGCTTTTTACGAAACTATGCATCTCTTTGTGAAAAAGAAATATGTGCCACAACAAAACGTTACAACAAACAAGGACACTAATGAGACTAACACGTGTGAAACACAAAGTGGATTCCCCTGGCGAGGGCATGATAGGTAACATTGCGAGATTTAAGTTCAAAACTTCCACCAGTAAAAATCAGTCAGATGCGTTCTAAATCCCATAATGCTTGACAGACAGGAAATCCAAGCAAGTGAACCTGCAGTGCATGAACCTTAACTTACCGTATGATCATACTTGCCTCTAAAATTGTAGTTTATGTCAAGATGAGACCAAAGAAGGAAAAAAATGCTGAATGTTTTAACTGGGTGAAAAATAAAAACATACAGCAAGAATGTGGACTACTGTTAGTTTGTCTTTTGTTGACTCTGCAGCTGCACAGCATGCATTGCTTAATTTTTCTTCCTGCTATCTTTCTCTCCCTATTTCTTTCCTTCTTTTTTATGCCCTCTGATAACAATAACTTCATCCATCATGCTGAAAGAACTTTCAGCCTGAAGACCATGAGTATTTTAGGTAATGGTGTAACTTTGAGAATATCAGTACTTTTGAACATCATGCATCAATTTTTAAAAAATTTTCAACTTTGTCACTTCCATTTTCGTGAATTTTGCCCTCCCTTATCAAGCTTAAATGCAAAACCAAAACTTATGGAATGGGGGGGTTGTTGTTTAACAATGTGGGAAAGTGGGATCATAGCGGGGGGGGGTGCCATTACGGTAGAAATCTTTGCACCGTCTGACTTCAGGTTTTGGAAATTTTCCCACTATTTTCAAGCTGAAAGACAAATATTTATGCAGTAAAATATTATTTAACAATAATACTGAGCAGAGATAACATCGCGATAAAAAAGGAATTACGATTGCGGAAAAAATCTGAACTGCGTCGACCTCCCCCCCCCCACCACCCGCCCGTCACACAGCCCCCTCCCACACAAAAAATTTTCACTAGTGCATTGATCTCGATAATAACGAAAAAGGTAATTCCTCGATTTCGGAGAAGAGCCTGATGCCTGAAGATTACGGCGAAATTTCTGCTGCGTCTAACATCCGTTTTCGCAAATTTTCGCCTACAGTTTCAAGCTGAAATACAAACATTTATGCAATAAGATCATATTTAACATGAAAACTGGACACAAAGGCAACACTGGGCGAAAAAGAATCACTATTACGGTAATGTTTTTACACAGTTTAACTACCGTTTTCGAAAGTTTTGAAACACAAAATACAGTCAGCAGACTGACCCCCCCCCTCCGCAAAATTGTCTTCAGTTTTACACTGATCCTGAGAACGATCTAAATGATGACAAAAAACGCGGAATTCCGCGAATCCGCCTAAGAATCTAATGTATATCATAAAACAATAGCAAAATGTAAAAACATTAAGCAAAATGAAAATTCGTAGAATCCGTAGTTTCGACAGCAAAGCCCATAGTTCCATAATCCGTAGAATTTTTTTTTAATAAGTGAACACGGAAAGCGGATGGAAAACTCTGTCAGTATTAATTCGTATAATAAATTATTTCTTTTTTGCCGGCCGCTTTGCAATGCTCAAAAGCCCGCAGGTGCACGCTAAATTCGGCACTGGAGGCGGTAGTTAATGCTCTCTTTCAGCGAACATTTATAAAAAAAATTTTAAAAATGCCTAACTTCTAAAGTTTTAATTGGATTTTGACGAAATTTCACACGGAAGTTTATTTTTTGACGAAATTTCACACGGAAGTTTATTTTGACGTGTCTTGGTTATTGTAAAATTTGCATTTGGTTATTTAAAAAATTGGAGAATTTTCGTTTTATAAAAGTTTCCCAGTACGAATTCCCCAAAGGGAAGAAGCTTTCATCCCCCCGACCTCTTTCTCCCACGATGACCCATCATCCTTGCTTGGTGCATTCTTTGTGATCAAAAATCGATGCGACACCCTCGCCTTTTTCTTATAACTTTTTTTTTCTTTTCTGCTGTTCAAGCATTATAGCTTCTGAACATGAGATTTCCACACATTTGGAGTAAAATTTTTCAAAAACATGAGAGCTCCGTACAAGTTAAAAAAAAAAAAATTCCGTACAGTACAAGTTAAATGAAATTAAATAAATAATTTTTTTTCCGTACCGGTCGGCAGAATTGGCGATTTAATTACACATTTTTAGTCGCCACGACGATGAAGTTTATCGCCAGTGGCGACCGTGAGTCTGGATCTTTAGGAGCACCAAACAATCCTCCCTCTCCCACACATCCATCCACCCGCCCACCCCTACCATTTGGTATGGCATCTGACTGGCCAAGCCATGTTAAACCACATATTGCGGGTCAGAGTGTTTGTTAGTGGTCCATCTTTGAAAAAATCCCTTCGAGTCAACAACAGCAGAACAAGCGGGATTCCCACCCAAAGTTTTAAACTCATGTCGAAGTAAAGTTGCTAAGAAGGAGCCACCTGCCTTAGAAAATGCTAAGAAAAAAATATATATATACAATATATATATACACTACTAAGTAGAGACAATAATAAAAAATTATTTAACAAGTACTAAAACAACATAGAAAACTTCAAAACCCAACAGGCATGAGTAAAAAAGAAAATAAAGGAATAGCAAGCCTGAATGTACAAAGTGTCGAGAATGCCAAGCCTTGGCTTTATCAAGGACCACCAAAACTCTGTATTTTCTCACTTCCACAAAGACCTAGTTGGAAATCGGTTTCTGCAAAGCCATAGATGCAAGTTTAAAGCCCACTAAAATTTTTAATTAGCATAACCTCCTCAAAGTCGCATGAAGAATAATTTAGATAAAGTTTTTGCTTGCATCTATAACTTTCCTGGCCCAACCCACACTAGTCATCTGCCACAAAAAACAGTAAAACGATTACAAAATCACAAGTTGTGAGAAGGTCTGAACAAATCATCAGAATTATTCAGTAAAACACGTTGCTGAGCAACCAAGCCGCCCGAGAGAGAATTTAAACTTTAATAACAGTACTAAAAGTACTACAAAGTCTTATTCTTTGTGGTGAAAAAAGCTTTACTCTATCTGGACAAGCACGACTTCATTCTTAGTTGTGTAATTCTCTTGGTAGAAATTTAACGGACAGCGTTTTTTTCTGCAGAGAAGACTTAGGAACCTCCTCCACCACCCCCTGCTTCTAAGGAAACGGCAAGGTGGGTGGTCGGCCATATTTTTTGGTCACTTGCGCAAGGGAAGGGCATAGTAGGTAAGCTCTAATCTTTGTTCATGTACTTTTTCTTTCTAGGATTCTTTGTGAACATTCAAACCGGAAATTTTATATTTTTTCTCATTAGAAATTTGGTGCAAGCAGTTTTACTAACCTTAAAGTTTTCTCTTTCACTTAATTTGGAAATTATGCATGTTTTTGAGCACTTAGTTTGGGTAGTTAGCCGTTTTATTGTACTTGTTGTCAACAATGCTTTTTCATTGTTGGTAGGAACATAAAAACTACATTATTATACACTTAAAGCACTCCTGGAATATTTTGTAAATATTGCAACTAATTGTTAACTTCATTTAATTTTTCCAAAGCATCACTTTAATTTTTATTATTATTTTCTTGTTCTTGTGATGTCCGTTTTTGAGGAAGTTGTGGGTACAAAAATCCTGTTTACTCTCATGACTGTTGAAAAAAATTATTCTTTTGTTTTTTTATTTTATCGCATTTTAGGTAAAGCTTTTTTTCACCACAAAGAATAAGACTTTGTAGTACTTTTAGTACTGTTATTAAAGTTTGAATTCTCTCTCAGGCGGCTTGGCTGCTCAGCAACGTGTTTTACTGAATAATTCTGATGATTTGTTCAGACCCTCTCAAACTTGTGATTTTGTAATCGTTTTACTGTTTTTTGTGGCAGATCACGAGTGTGAGTTGGGCCAGAAAAGTTATAGATGCATGCAAAAACTTTAAATTATTCTTCATGCGACTCTGAGGAGGTTATGCTAATTAAAAATTTTAGTGGGCTTTAAACCTGCATCTATGGCTTTGCAGAAACCCATTTCCAACTAGGTCTTTGCGGAAGTGAGAAAATGCAGAGTTTTGCTGGTCCTTTATAAAGCCAAGGCTCGGTATTCTCGACACTTTCTACATTCAGGTTTGCTATTCCTTCATTTTCTTTTTTACTCATGCCTGTTGGGCTTTGAAGTTTTCTATGTTGTTTTAGTACTTGTTAAATAGTTTTTTATTACTGCCTCTACTTAGTAGTGTGTTAGTTCTGAATATTCATAACTGCTGTGTTGCGCGTCATGATCTTCAGGTTGTTTTTAAGCAAATTTAGTTTTAATTTCTTAGGTGTAAAATTTTGTCTTTGACTCTGCTCTTGGGTATATCATCACCATCATTGTCAACCATTATCAATCCACTGCTGGATGAAGGTCTCCCCAAGTTTCCTCCACAACGGTCTGTCTTGTGCCAGTCTCCTCCATGTCACTCCTGCATACTTTCGAATTTCATCCACCCATCTCCCATGTGGTCTTCTTCTGGGTCTTTTCCTGTCCCTTGGAATCCAATCTAAAATTTCGGCTGTTCATCTATGGTCTGTCCTTTTGGCAGTATGTCCAGCTCATTGTCATTTCAGGGATTTAACTCTGATCATGATGTCTTCCACTCTTGTCATTTTTCTGATCCACGAGTTCCTCTTCTTATCTCTCCTGGTTACACCAAGCATGCATCTCTCCATGCTACTTTGAGTTGTCTGCAGCTTTTGTATGTCTCTTTTAGTTAAGGTCCGCGTCTCTGCACCATACGTAAGCACTGGAAGGATGCACTGATCAAACACTTTTCTTTTAAGATATAATGGCATATTGCTCTTGAAAATTATGCTGTTTCTTCCAAAAGTTCTCCAGGCAAGTTTTGTACGCCGATTAATTTCTTCATCAATGTGACCCTCACTTGATATCTGCTGTCCAAGATAAACATACGTGTCTGTTATCTCCAGCTTTTCTCCATCAATCGATAAATCTTCATTTCTTGAAAAAGCATTGAACATCACTTTTGTCTCCTGAAAGTTCATTTTTAATCCCACTTCTTTACTCTTGTCCGCAAGTTCCTGGATCATACTCTGCAGCTCTGATGGGGTAGTTGCAAAAATGACTATGTCATCAGCAAAACGAAGGTGAGTTAGATAATCTCCATTAATCTTTATCCACTTGTTTTCCCAGCTCAGCGACTGAAAGACACCCTCCAATGTAGCATTAAAGAGCTTCGGAGATATGGTGCCACCTTGTCTTACTCCCTTTCCAACTTTTATGTGTGCTGTATTCTCAAACAGCACGAATCTTTGCACTTGCATTTTCATATATATATATATATATATATTTTTTTTATGTGTGTACATATATACACACATACACACAAAATGTGGGTCCGTATTTTGACCACTCACAAAATTCGAGCTTTAAAAACGTATCCTTCATAAAATTGCAAGAGTTAAAAACGAATCCGTCCCTGAGTTACAAAAATTGCAGTCAAATATATCGTGCATGTCAGGAATATAATCAATTTATGGACACGTGAATCGGCTTCCACACGTAGCGGCCTGGACAAACCATTTTGCATATCGCCGACTGTTACAAATCGGGCACAAGATTCTTACACGGAATTCTGCGTTTTTCATTATTTGGAATCGATACAAAACCGAAAAGAATTTGGGGGGGGGGTAGTTTCCCTGTCTGGGAACAGTATTCCGTTTTTCAAAATTAAAATTTTTTTCCCCGTAATCGTTATTTCTTCTACTTACGAAGATGCCACTGCCCAGTGTTGTTGCTAAATATCAGTCTATTGCATAAATGCTTGTATTTCAGCTTGAAACTGTAGGCAACAATTTTCCGAAAACATAAATGCAACGAAGCGAAAATTTCCCTGTAATCTGTAGGCGTGAGTTTCTGGGAAATTTTGCCTTTGTTGTCATCATTCGCGTCATTCTCAAGAGCAAAGAAAATTGGGAGGGGGTGGGGTGGGGGGAGTTCCGGCTGTAAACGGAATTCCGTCTTTCGAAAGCAAAGCTAGACAGAGTGAGGATTTCTCCCGTAATTGTAATTTTTTTCTCGTGATTCCTTTTGTTCAGTATTAATGTAAAATATAAATTTTATTCGATAAATGATTGTGTTTTGGCTTAAAAATGGAAGAAAAATTTCCAAAAATGGAAATCGGACTGAGCAAAGAGTTCGAAAAAACTGTGCTCCACTCAAAATAACTCTGACATAGCTCTCTTATGTTGTGATATTCAGAAGATAACAGGCTACATAGGTGATCTATGAGAATAATACAGAGTATATTTTGAAAATGAGGAAATTCTTGACATAACTGTAAGAGCAGGTATTTTATTGAATTTGGAATAATTAATGTTTTCAAGAACTCTTGTCAGTTCGGAGCAGTAGAAAGAATTGGGAGATCTTTCCAATTTCATTGAATTTGTAAAGGTTTTTCCATGTGTTCCAAACTCTGAAGACAAATATATATATATATATATATATATATATATATCATCATCATCATTGTCAAGCATTATCAATCCACTGCTGGACGAAGGTCTCCCCAAGTTTCCTCCACAACGGTCTGTCTTGTGCCAGTCTCCTCCATGTCACTCCCGCATAATTTCGAATTTCATCCACCCATCTTCCATGTGGTCTTTTTCTGGGTCTTTTCCTGTCCCTTGGAATCCAATCTAAAATTTTGGCTGTCCATCGATGGTCTGTCTTTCTGGCAGTATGTCCAGCCCATTGCCATTTCAGGGATTTAACTCTGATCATGATGTCTTCCACTCTTGTCATTTTTCGGATCCACGAGTTCCTCTTCTTATCACTCCTGGTTACACCAAGCATGCACCTTTCCATGCTACTTTGAGTTGTCTGCAGCCTTTGTATATGTCTCTTTTAGTTAAGGTCCACGTCTCTGCACCATACGTAAGCACTGGAAGGATGCATTGATCAAACACTTTTCTTTTAAGACATAATGGCATATTGCTCTTGAAAATTATGCTGTTTCTTCCAAAAGCTCTCCAGGCAAGTTTTGTACGCCGATTAATTTCTTCATCAATGTGACCCTCACTTGATATCTGCTGTCCAAGATAAACGTACGTGACTTATCTCCAGCTTTTCCCCATCAATCGATAAATCTTCATTTCTTGTAAAAGCATTGGACATCACTTTTGTCTTCTGAAAGTTCATTTTTAATCCCACTTCTTTACTCTTGTCAGCAAGTTCCTGGATCATACTCTGCAGCTCTGATGGGGTAGTTGCAAAAATGACTATGTCATCAGCAAAACGAAGGTGGGTTAGATAATCTCCATTAATCTTTATCCCTTTTTTTCCCAGTTCAGTGATTGAAAGACATTTTCCAATGTGGCATTAAAGAGCTTCGGAGATATGGTGTCACCTTGTCTCACTCCTTTTCCAATTTTTATGTGTGTTGTATTTTCAAACAGCCGAATCTTTGCACTTGCATTTTCATAGATGTTATTAAAAATATTAATGTACGCATCTTCAATACCACAGGATTTCAGGGCCATTGTAACTGCTGATGGTTTCACCGAACCAAAGGCTTTTTCATAATCGATAAAAGCCATGCACAATGGAAGTTCATATTCCCTCGCTCTTTCAATTAGTTCTCTCAGTACGTGGATATGATCTATTGTACTGTAGCCACTCCTGAATTCAGCTTGTTCTCTCGGTTGAGCCATCTCCAGTGTCACTTTTAAGCGGTGTGAAAGAACTTTAGTGAAGATTTTATAAACCACTGATAGGAGGCTGATAGGTCTGTAGTTCCCGAGATCCTCAATGTCACCTTTTTTATGTAGCAAGATCATTGTAGCGTTGTTCCAATCCTCAGGAATCTTCCCTTCATTAAGGCATCGAGTGAAAATTTGGGCGAGTACTGTTTTGATTTCTCCTTGCTTCTTGTATGATGTCTACAGTAATTCCATCTTCTCCTGGAGCTTTTCCCCGCTTCATGTTCTTGATTGCATGTGCAACTTCTGCTGGGAGGACTGGAAGAACTCTGGTACCTTTCATGATGTCTGAAGTACATGTATCATCCCTTTCATATAATTTAGAGTAGAAATCTTTCACTCTTGTCAAAATTTTGCCTCTATTTCTTGTTACAGAACCATCTTCTTTTCTCAGTGCCATAATCTGTTTTCTTCCCTTACTGAGATGTCCTTTTGCTATCTTTAGGCTTTGGTTGTTTTCAATTGCTTTCCTTACTAGTTCACAGTTGAATTTCCTTACGTCTTCAGTGATACTTTTTCGTACTGTCTTGCATAGCTCTATATATTCCATTTTGGAAGTCACATCTTCTTTAGTTGTCCTCATCTCTCATCTTTTTTGCATCAACATTTTGGTTTTTCATGATAATTTGTTCACATGCAACTTGTTCTTAGACCCAGCTCATTTTGTTGCTGTTTCCATAAGAGCTTTGGTTACTTTTCTGTTAACTTCAGAAGTATCCACTTCTTCCAATGTTAGGCCTTCTAAAGCAGAGAATATGTTCTTCAGTTCCAACTTGAAGGTATTATGGTGTTTTTTAAGGTTGGTAATATCAATACATTTTGTTTGTCTTATGAGCTTGCTACGTTCGAGTTCAGTGTTGAGGTGCATCTTACATCTCACCAATCTATGGTCACTACCTGTGTTGAACTTGTTTAGCACACTGCAGTCTTCTATGACGAATTTTTTGTTACACATAATAAAATCAATTTCACTTGTCATCCCATTTGGATGTCTCCATGTCCATTTCCTGTGTGGCTTTTTCTTGAAAAAGGAGTTCAAGATGAAAAACTCTTCTGCCTCTGCAAACTCAACGAGAGTATTTCCACGCTGGTTTCTGTTGCCGTGACGGAATTTACCTACTGAAGTTTCATTCTGTTGCCGTTGCCCTATTTTTGCATTGAAATCTCCCATAAACATCTTTAAGTGCTGCTTACCTTTATTATTTAGATGACCAATTTCCTCATAAAATTCTTTAATTTCTTCTTCAGGATGACTTGTGGTGGGTGCATAAGTTTGAATAATCTGAGCCTGGTATCTACTCGAGAGTTGGATAACGAGTCATGCAGCTCTGTCAGAGGAACTTTCAACTTCTACAACTTTATCCTTCAGTTTCTTGTTTATTATAAATCCAACACCACTAGTTCTGCCAGTATCAGTCCCACAATAGTAGAAGAGATGTCCACTTTTCAGTTCAATGAGATCTTCTCCTTTTCTTCTTACCTCACTTCGCCCGACGATGTCCCACTTGATCCTTTGTAGTTCCTCTTCCAATTCAAGAAGCCTTGAATCAGAAGATAGGGAGCATCCATTATACGTAGCCAAGGTCAGCATCAGATGGCAGCCTAGTCCAGTCCTCCGGGGATTCTTAGCACCCTCTGCCTTCATGTCGCACTGGCCGCTGCCTTGGCCAGGTACATTCTAGCTGCCGGAGACTGAGGGCCAAGATTTAAGTTGTGGAGTCATTTTGGAGGGGTTTGGCCATAACTCACCACGCTGGCCAAGCGGGTTGGTGAGTGTGAGATAGCATTTCCTCTAATCCCGATGGTATAGTTATACCGCTATTGGCGGTCGTCAGAGCCCCTTTAGTGGGAACAGGATGTACCACGAGAAGGCGGGCTTGACATTTGTCAAGGAGAGGCTGTGATGTTACGCATCATATATATATATATATATTCTTTGAGTACAGTGTCACTTGGATCTATAGAAATATGCAGGAAAGTAGGACAAGTGGAATATTTTTTCCAGTTTAAAGCTCTCTTAAGACAAGCTCTAAATGAAATGAAAGCAGAGATTCTAAAATTTATTAAATTTGTTGTTTTTATTCTTTCTCTGTCTGCCTCAGAGGCTATCTGTGATTCCTGGGGGCTCAGCAATTGACATATTGTATAAGTAAAAGACCCAATACTAATGACAGAGATGATGTTATTGTTGGAACAAATGATATGAATGTATGATGTCAAACAGAGCACAGTTTGGATATAAGTCAGTCCAAAATAATACTGAAAGCTGCCCTAGTTTCAATGTATGGACCAAATTACCACAAACACTTTGTAAATAATTCATCTGCAACAATGGCACACTATTTAACTTCAAAAGTTATAAACAGAATATCAAATTCTAAATTTATTTGATTTAAATAACAGGTTTATGCATTGTTATATTTAACAAGGGGTTTCAACTGATGGTAATTTTTTAATGTTTGTTTGCACATATTTTTTTAATTTTCATGTATTATTATTATTATTATTATTTTATGAAATTTGGTCAAAGTGTTTTGCGCTTTGTCTGCAGAACATTTACAATCGTTGGAAGTCATGTTGCAGGACACTGAACGAAATTTTGCTCCTGGGCTGAATGTAATATATGTCTAAATGGCACAGCAGTGATTGACCAGGTGAATGAGTATGTATTTAGGAAGCATATTTGACAGAGAGAACAAATCTGATGGTGAAATTAGTAGGCGTGTGAATTCTTCATTGAAAGTCATGGCTGCTTTGGGAGGTTTTCACAGGAATGATGGGTTCTCAAGAGAGTCCCGCATGGCTGTGTATGAAAGTGTAATTGTTCCTACTCTGATGTATAAATGTGTTACTTACAGGGGGGGGGGGGTTGTGGCAAGACATGTTCTGATTGTGTGAGGAATAAAGATGTGTTGCAGTTGTGTAATGTGAGGCAAAATGTTGTTAGCAAGGTGGAGACTAATATGCTTCAGTGGTTTGGCCAAGTTGAAAGAATGGGTGATTAGATGCTTACTAAGAAAATATTTTCAGCCCAAGTGGCCAGAAGGAAAGGTAGAGGAAGGCCAAGGAAGTCATGGGAGGATCAGATTCAGGTGTGTCTGCACAAGAAAAAGATTACGAGTATGAAGTACAGAAGATCTTGTGAATGGAGTGTGATGGATGTGAGTGAAGCCCGAGTTGTATGTCACGATCGGTAAATGGAGAAGTTTGGTATGGCAACAGTAAGTAAAAATTATCTGATAGTTTGTATTTCTTTGTGGAGCTAACCTCTGAATCTCAGAGAACAACAGCTTAGTGATATGTATGTATGTTTGTATGTATTACAAGCATATTGCTACAGTTTCATTTTAACAGTTACATAATGACTCTCCATCATTATTCTTTGTGGGCCCACTAAGAATTTAATCCAGCTCTGCCAATGCATGTATGCTGCAGGAATGAGAATCCACCAATGTTTCTCACCAATGTGCCCATCCTTACTTATGAGTGAGCCCTGGAATGAGACTGCCAGCGGGGAAAAATACCTGCATAATGCTTTGGAGTTCCTTTGAGTGAGTGTTAACTCAGTTGCTGGTAGTGATGACGCAGTGATTAACAGGCATCCATCAACAGAAGTTTTACTGGAAACAGTGAATGACGAAAAAAAAAGAAAGCATGTTAGTTAAACACAATACTAAAGATACCTCTTACACTAAAATATTTTATTTAGATAAAATTTAACTGAAAGTGAAGATACCATCACAGTTTAAAAATATTTTTAAGATACCATTTGAGCTAAAAATATTTTTGTGAAGATAACGCCCAACAGTATCAACAGCCACTTGGGTCAACCCCTGAGGAACCAATATCAAATTCTTTTAACAGAATAAGCAGTTGCTGCATTGAATCACCAACTGGAATCAGGACCAACATGAAAGATTTTCAGACGTTTCAATTGAACATGACGAAATAGCTGCAGACAATAACAAAGGATGTTTTCCCCATAGTTTCCAGCAGTTATGTGAATGATGCCAAAAGCATACTGTATCCAGATGGAATTATTTTTGAAGGCCAGTGAAATACCTGTTGTTCATTTTTACCGTGAATTCACCGAACTTTTTTCTTTTCTTTTTTTGTTGAGGATTTAACGATCAGCATGAGCAATGCAAAGGGATATAAGCAGTCACCCGTCCCTAATTTAGGGCCACTGGTTCCAAGGAAAGGAGAGAGCCAGTGTTGTAAGACAAACACAGCAACCATGCCTCACCAGAATTCATACCTGGGTCCACTTGGAAAAATGGTCATAAGTCAGCACTTAGACCACTGAACTTCACTGACACGCCCTACGCTGTACATATAAGCTTATCCCTTTCCAAGGAAACGTGCATCACTCTCATTAAGCACACAACATGAAGAGAATAATTAGACTATTTGAGATGCCTTACAGACCACTTTTTTTCTTGCACAGAAGAAAGCAAGAATGGTTTAGGAATTTTTTTGTTTTTGTTGTGCCCTTGCAGATGCACAAGTGGTACAAATGATAGCATGTCTTATAAGGAGAGGACAGGAAAAACACTTTCCTATAACAGAAATGTGAGAAAGTAAAAACTGTACTATGCAAGAGGTGAAATGGAAATGTGTAATTTCAAGTCTCCCCTTTGCCCTCCCTAGAGAAAAAAAAGCTTGCTCCATTTCAAAGCTTTGCACATTCAGAAAAAAAGGTTGCATGGTATACATTTTTCTATTATGTAACTTGAAACAAATAAGTACTCTTGTAACATAACACCGAAGTAACCCTCAGTATCTTTCAAACAGGTCAAAGTTTCTGACATCTATATTTTCTGAAATAGATTAGGCTACTTTGAAAATCTGCATGATTTAAAATATAAAAATCTCTAAATATTTCAAATGGCTATGAAAATAAATTCTAAGGTAAAAACATTGTTAATATTCTTAATATTATAATATCTATAAACCACTTTTCACGTGTATTTCTTGAAAAAATCTGTTATGATCAATAAACGGCTCGTGCATACAGATAGAAAGGGTGTGCGTTTTCCTAGCTGGTAAGACTTCTCCAATCACATAACTGGAATTCATTGATAAGGCATAGTTTAGTTGGGTTTTTTTTCTTTTTTAAAGACTTTAATATCTCATTCGATCCTATACAATCAAAGCGTTACAAAATCGCTTTGTATGCCCAATCCAAACAAAATAAATGAAACCCAATACATTACAGTACTTTAGTACAACTATTTCCTATCCAGTGAAGCATTCATACTGTTTTCAGGGCCCGACATACACCACTTTTCCCGATTTAACACTGAAGCTCCAGGAAATCAAATATACAAATTAACAAAATAACGCACGTTCACAAAGGAGAACACTGTAATTTTTTCTAATTTGTTATTAAATAACTGGCCTCGGTCTTACACATGCTCAAATTCACTCAACAGTAGAATCCGATACTGATAAGGCAAACACCGGTGAAAATCGCTTACCTCTGAAATGACACAAATAGTTTTTAGGTATTTTTTTTAAAACACCAACGAATTTCAACGCTCCCATGTCTTCACTGCCAGGAAGGCCTTTTTACTTTCAATAATTTCACTGCCGAAATAAAAAATCATTGAACCAATGCAAAAGGAAAGGAAGACCTGTACCCCGACCTCATACACAACCCGGAAAAAAGACGTGAGTGATGCACCAATGTCAAGACTCAAGCACGCCGATTAGACCTCTGTGGCAGTGTTGCCAACTCACTCATTCTAAAAGTCTCCAAATCAGTGATAAAAAGTCTCCAAAAGTGAAAAAAAGTCCCTAAAAATAAGATTTTAATTATGTTGAATTTTTGTACGCCATTTAAAATTTAATGACTCATTATTATAAATTTGGCACTTTAAATTAATAGCATAAAAAGAACTCAATGTGTTGATATTATTACTTAATATGGCTCAATATTATATGTATGACGTCCCCATTGGCTCAGTGGTCTAAAGATTGGCTGCTGACCATTCGTCCGAGATAGGTCCGATTTCGAATCTAGGTGAAGCATGGATTTTGTGTTTGTCGTACAATCTCTCCTCCTTGCCTGGGACCAGTGGCCCTAAATTAGGGATGGGTGACTGCTTATAGCCCATTGAGTTGCTCACGGTGGTCGTAAAAACCCCAAACAAACAAATTATATATATACACACACATATATATATATCTTATTTTTAGGGATGTAAGGTCAGGTGATGCGTAACATCACAGCCTCTCCTTGACAAATGTCAACCCCGCCTTCTCGTGGTGCATCCTGTTCCCACTAAAGGGGCTCTGACGACCGCAAATAGCGGTATAACTATACCATCGGGATCAGAGGAAATGCTATCCCACACTCACCAACCCGCTTGGCCAGCGTGGTGAGTTATGGCCAAACACCTCCAAAATGACTCTACAACTTAAATCTTGGCCCTCAGTCTCCGGCAGCTGGAATGTACCTGGCCAAGGCAGCGGCCAGTGCGGCATGAAGGCAGAGGGTGCTAAGAATCCCCGGAGGACCGGACTAGGCTGCCATTTGATGCTGACCTTGGCTACCTACAACGCACGCTCCCTATCTTCTGATTCAAGGCTTCTTGAATTGGAAGAGGAACTACAAAGGATCAAGTGGGACATCGTCGGGCTGAGTGAGGTAAGGAGAAAAGGAGAAGATCTCATTGAACTGAAAAGTGGACATCTCTTCTATTATCGTGGGACAGATACTGGCAGAACTAGTGGTGTTGGATTTATAATAAACAAGAAACTGAAGGATAAAGTGGTAGAAGTTGAAAGTTCCTCGGACAGAGCTGCACGACTCGTTATCCAACTATCGAGAAGATACCAGGCTCAGATTATTCAAACTTATGCCCCCACCACAAGTCATCCTGAAGAAGAAATTGAAGAATTTTATGAGGAAATTCGTCATCTAAATAATAAAGGTAAGCAGCACTTGAAGATAATTATGGGAGATTTCAATGCAAAAATAGGGCACCGGCAACAGAATGAAACTTCAGTAGGTAAATTCGGTCACGGCAACAGAAACCAGCGTGGAAATACTCTCGTTGAGTTTGCAGAGGCAGAAGGATTTTTCATCTTGAATTCCTTTTTCAAGAAAAAGCCACACAGGAAATGGACATGGAGACATCCAATTGGGACGACAAGTGAAATTGATTTTATTATGTGTAACAAAAAATTCGTCATCGAAGACTGCAGTGTGCTAAACAAGTTCAACACAGGTAGTGACCATAGATTGGTGAGATGTAAGATGCACCTCAACACTAAACTGGAACGTGGCAAGCTCATAAGACAAACAAAATGTATTGACATAACCAACCTTAAAAAACACCATAATACTTTCAAGTTGGAACTGAAGAACAGATTCTCTGCTTTAGGCCTAACATCGGAAGAAGTGGATATTTCGGAAGTTAACAGAAAAGTAACCAAAGCTCTTATGGAAACAGCAACAAAATTAGCTGGGTCTAAGAACAAGTTGCATGTAAACAAATTATCAGGAAAAACCAAAATGTTGATGCAAAAAAGAAGAGAGATGAGGACAACTAAAGAAGATGTGACTTCCAAAGTGGAATATATAGAGCTATGCAAGACAGCACGAAAAAGTATCACTGAAGTCGTAAGGAAATTCAACTGTGAGCTAGTGAGGAAAGCAATTGAAAACAACCAAAGCCTAAAGATAGCAAAGGGACATCTCAGTAAGGGAAGAAAACAGATTATGGCTCTGAGAAAAGAAGATGGTTCTATAACAAGAAATAGAGGTGAAATTTTGACAAGAGTGAAAGATTTCTACTCCAAATTATATGAAAGGGATGATACATGTACTCCAGACATCATGAAAGGTACCAGAGTTCTTCCAGTCCTCCCAGCAGAAGTTGCACATGCAATCAAGAACATGAAGCGGGGGAAAGCTCCAGGAGAAGATGGAATTACTATAGACATCATACAAGAAGCAAGTGGAGAAATTGAAACAGTACTCGCCCAAATTTTCACTCGATGCCTTAATGAAGGGAAGATTCCTGAGGATTGGAACAATGCTACAATGATCCTGCTACATAAAAAAGGTGACATTGAGGATCTCACGAACTACAGACCTATCAGCCTCCTATCAGTGGTTTATAAAATCTTCACTAAAGTTCTTTCACACCGCTTGAAGGTAACACTGGACATGGCTCAACCGAGAGAACAAGCTGGATTCAGGAGTGGCTACAGCACAATAGATCATATCCACGTACTGAGAGAACTAATTGAAAGAGCGAGGGAATATGAACTTCCATTGTGCATGGCTTTTATCGATTATGAAAAAGCCTTTGATTCGGTGAAACCATCAGCAGTTACCACGGCTCTGAAATCCTGCGGTATTGAAGATGCATACATTAATATTATTAATAACATCTATGAAAATGCAAGTGCAAAGATTCGGCTGTTTGAAAATACAACACACATAAAAATTGGAAAGGGAGTGAGACAAGGTGACACCATATCTCCGAAGCTCTTTAATGCCACATTGGAAAATGTCTTTCAATCACTGAACTGGGAAAACAAAGGGATAAAGATTAATGGAGATTATCTAACCCACCTTCGTTTTGCTGATGACGTAGTCATTTTTGCAACTACCCCATCAGAGCTGCAGAGTATGATCCAGGAACTTGCTGACAAGAGTAAAGAAGTGGGATTAAAAATGAACTTTCAGAAGACAAAAGTGATGTTCAATGCTTTTACAAGAAATGAAGATTTATCGATTGATGGAGAAAAACTGGAGATAACAGATACGTATGTTTATCTTGGACAGCAGATATCAAGTGAGGGTCACATTGATGAAGAAATTAATCGGCGTACAAAACTTGCCTGGAGAGCTTTTGGAAGAAACAGCATAATTTTCAAGAGCAATATGCCATTATGTCTTAAAAGAAAAGTGTTTGATCAATGCATCCTTCCAGTGCTTACGTATGGTGCAGAGACGTGGACCTTAACTAAAAGAGACATACAAAGGCTGCAGACAACTCAAAGAAGCATGGAGAGGTGCATGCTTGGTATAACCAGGAGAGATAAGAAGAGGAACTCGTGGATCCGAAAAATGACAAGAGTGGAAGACATCATGATCAGAGTTAAATCCCTGAAATGGCAATGGGCTGGACATACTGCCAGAAGGACAGACCATAGATGGACAGCCGAAATTTTAGATTGGATTCCAAGGGACAGGAAAAGACCCAGAAAAAGACCACATGGGAGATGGGTGGATGAAATTCGTAAATATGCGGGAGTGACATGGAGGAGACTGGCACAAGACAGACCGTTGTGGAGGAAACTTGGGGAGACCTTCGTCCAGCAGTGGATTGATAATGGTTGACAATGATGATGATGATGATATATATATATACTTAGGGGGAGAGAATACGGAAACAATTTTTAAATAGCCAAGATTACTAGCTAAGCGCACTTAGTACGTGCAGTATAGTGGACCAATAAATTATAGCATTGGAGGTGAGATTATTTTTCGCACAAGAAAAAAAAACATTTTCTTTCCAGTTATATGTCACTGTTATTTTGATGGAAATAAAACATAACTTTTGTTTTAATGATCTAATATTTCTGCCAATGGAAACGCAGAAGTGAGTCCCACCACTATCGTATTCACAACCTAAGAGATCCCACAAAAACTCAGCGGTAATAAGCAGGCTTCCTATGCCTGATAAGACGGAGGAAAAAGGGAATTGGCCACCCCGGTGGCGCAGTGGTCTAAGTGCTGGCTTATGGCCATTCGTCCGAGAAGTGTCAGGGTTCGAAGCCCGGTGAGGCATGGATGTTGTACTAAATTAGGTATGGGTGACAGCTTTATAGCCCATTGAGTTGCTCACGGTGGTCGTTAAACCTCCAATAAAAAAAGGGGGGGCTACGATTCATGGTTACGGTTATTGGAACTATGGAAAATTAAAGACTCCTCCGATTTCACAAACCGCATTTTAAATACTTGAAATGATAAATGAAAAAAGGCCCTGAAATCATTAAAGACATAGCTAAATCCTCTAAAAATGTAGGTAATCCCAAAATAATATTTTTGGGACAAACTCCAATCCAAACTCATCAGAATTTAGCAACTTTACCCCTAAGTTGGTAACAGAAGTCAGAATACGATGCACCCAGATGCTCACCCCCAACACTAACCTGAGGGAGAATTATAAATAAACAGAAAGTAGGGGAAAAAGAGAGGAAATGCATTAGAAACCAGCAACGGGTATTTACGAACGATCTCGTTGGATGAGATGTTAACATGGGCGGCGAAGTTTGATAACGATTACGAGTAATCCTGAACCAATTGGCATTTGTTGCTTTTATGAAAGTTTATGTACTCGCGGTTACGTAATGTTTGTATAAAATTTAAGCCTTACAAACTGGAAAAATATTTTGTCTCAAAGTTTATGAAAAAACAGCTAAAAACGGAAAAAGGCGCTGAAGTCCCCAAAACCACGGGGAAAATCCCCTAAAAAAGTCTCTAATCCCAAACCAAAATTTTTGTCTCTAACGTCAAGCGAAAAGTCCCTAAATTTAGCGACTTTTCCCCCAATTTGGCAACACTGCTCTGTGGCCACAAAACAAGATTAGAACTAGCATGCCGAAGAAACAGCTTTGTGAATGGACGTTATTCATGTGACGTCAGAAGTGGATTTCTGGGGGCCAACATGGCGGGTCTACGACATAACATCGCAGGTCAAAACATCGCACGACATATGATCGCCGACATAACATCGCAGTACTAATACATCTCAGGTCAAAACATCGTGGCACCATAACATCGCAAGTCGAAACATCGCGGCACCATAACATCGCAGGGCAAAACATCGTGGTACCATAAGATCGCAAGTCATAACATCGCAGGTCATAACATCGCAGTAATCCCTACATAAATTGCTTTCGATAGCTTTTGATGAATTGCAAAAAAAGTATATTTAAAGGGGAGGGGGACTTCATAGAAATTCATGTCCTGATTAAATTTTGATAGAAATTGGGGTTACCCGTACCGCTTTTCCAACAGTGCCCAGGCCCGGGGTCCAGGCCCACTCAATCAAAATTATCGTAAAATCTACAGTTTACAATTTAAAACCACCAGATTTGGTATTCTATCTCATGGTGCTTTAACTTAGACGGTAGATGGTTTTTGGAAGTGGTCGGAGCCCGGGGTCGATGGGCCCCCATAAAATATTTTCGACAAATCTACAGTTTTCAATTTAGAACCACCAAATTTGGTATACTTCCTCATGGTACTTAGACAGTAAACGGTTTTTGGAAAGGGTTAACGGTTTATTTAAAGGGAGGGGGACTTCATAGAAATTGCGTATTGGGTCAAGAGGCCCCAATACGCAATATTCGTAAAATCTACAGTTTTCAATTTAGAATTATCAAATTTGGTATAATATCTCATGGTGCTCTAACTTAGACCATATACGACTTTGGAAAGGTAGGGGGCCCGGGGTGAAGGGCCCCCATACGCAATATTCGTCAAATCTACACTTTTCAGTTTAAAACCACCAAATTTGATATACTATCTCATGGTGCTCTAACTTACACCGTAGACGGTTTTTGGAAGGGGTCGCAGCCCGGGAACGAGGGTCCCCCATAGAAAATTTTCGTAAAAACTAGTTTTCAATTTAGAACCACCAAATTTGGTATACTATCTCATGGTGCTCTAACTTCGACCGTAGAGTGGTTTTTGAACGGGTGGTGGGCCCGGAGTCAAGGGGCCACCATACAAAATTTTCGTAAAATCTACAGTTTTCAATTTAGAACCACCAAATTTTGTATACTACCTCATGGTGTTCTAACTTAGACCTAGACGGTTTTCGGAAAGAGTCGGGGCCCGGGCTTCAGGGCCCCCCTACAAAGATTTCGTAAAATCTACAGTTTTCAATGTAGAACCACCGAATTTGGTGTACTACCTCATGGTGCTCTGACTTAGACGGTGACGATGTTTGGCACGGGTGGAGGCCCGGTCCGAATGGGGCCCCTACAAAATGATCGTAAAATATACATTTTTCAATATACAACCACCATATTTAGTATCCTATCTCATGGTGCTTTAACTTATACGGTAGACGGTTTTTGGAACGGGTCGGATCCCGGGCTTTACGGGTCCCCATCGAAAATTTTCGTAAATTCTACAGTTTTCAATTTAGAACCACCAAATTTGGTATACTACCTCATGGTGCTCTAACTTACACCGTAGACGGTGTTTGGAACGGGTCGGGGTCAGGTGGGGCCCTTACAAAATTTTCGTAAAATCTACAATTTTCAATTTAGAACCACCAAATTTGGGATACTATTTCACGGTACTCTTAGACCGCAGATGGTTTTAGGAACGGGTTGGGGTCCGCGATCAAGGGGACCCCATACAAAATTTTTGTTAAAAGTTCAATTTTTTACTCTTAAGATCTGCAACACAATTCAGCACTCCAATACCCAACCTACGGTCTAAGTGTAAGACCGTAGATAACAATAAAGTGGAAAAATATCCGGTTAATGGTGTATTAAAATCAAAAATTAATAAACGTTAGCTTTCACCACCAACGGGCGGCTTATCAGGCAGAAATACAATGTAATGTAAATAGAGAGTTCCAGATATTCAAAATTTAAAACGGTAAGAAAAAGATTATCAATGTCAAGTCGCATGCACGCGACATCACACAGGTGCATTGTATTTCAGTGTCGCGGTTTCTCAGAAGCACACGCCAGATGTACGGCAGTTCTATATAGATGTCTCCTCGGAGATAAGTATTTCCATTCCTCTTCCTTTCTTTTTTTGTTTCATAAAATTAAATTGACTAAATGAAAAAAGTAAAGATAAGTTTACTGGAAAATTACAGGAATATCTTTTTCATTCATTAATTTTCACCCGCTGAACTTGGTGATTCCACAGATAGTAATATTTACCCGGGAAATACCACCCTGCTAGTGCAAATTACATTAATGATTTCTTTGCATCCAGTTCCATTAGTATGTCCATAAGAGCGTTTGGGGCCGTATGAAAACTACATAGTTGATTTCAACGTGATCCGCTACGGTGGCGCAGTGGTCTATGCGCTGGCTTCTGATCACGAGTCCGAGAAGGGTCCGGGTTTGAATCCCGGTGAGTCGTGGACGTTGCGTTTGACTTCTGGCACTGGCTTTCCCCCTTCCCTTCATGGAACCGGTGACACAAAATTAGGAACTGCTGACTCCTTACAGCCCACTGAATTGATCACGGTGGTCGTTAAACCTCCCAACTAAAAAAAGAAAAGATTGCGACGTGTCCATTGCTATCTGTCATGGAGCCGTGTGAAAAGTACGTTTTTGACATCAACGTGTCCTATTCCATGTGGGCTGGCCACAAAATTTTAAGGGACCGTACAAAATCGCACTTTTGTTTCACCGTGTCCGCGCTTCGGTATATGGTTGAAGTATACGTATATATAGGTGGGCCATTTCAGCACGTAGTATGGTTTATATAGAAAATAAAGATAATGTTACACTTTTACTCTGCTACAACACATTAATCCCAAAGGCGATTTATTGAAATTTTTAATCCGTTGTGCTCATATTCACAAAGTTAACATAACATGTCAAGTTATTAATGTTGCACCTTTACTCTGTCACAAAACCTTAATTGCAAGACCTTAGACCTAGCCTTTTTTTAGGAATTTTAGTTCGACGTATTCATAAGGTTTCGATAACATGCCAAGGTTACGGTACTGCGTTTTTACACAGGCACAAAAATTAATAAACAGGCCTTAAGCCTTTTTATCAATTTTCAATGAACCCCAACCGTCCTCATATGCATAAAATTTTCACAGAAAGTCAAGTTTATTGTGTTGCGCTTTTACTCGAGTACAAAACTTTAAATAGCCCCTACTAGGGGCAGATCACCGCACAGGCGCAGGAAACGCGCCCTTGGGGCTTCGGAATCGAAGGGGCCTCAAAATACCAAAAATAAAACTTAAATTTTATTTTTTTATTCCCGTTGTTTTGTTATATGGTAAAAATGTAGAAAAAAATAACGATAATATAGGCACATTATCACGCATTCTGTGGCGCTATTTTCATAGAGGGTACCAGTTTCATGCTGCCAAAGGAACCGCGCCTTCAAGGGGCTCCGCAGTTTAGGAAAAAACATCACTTTTGGTAGAATTTTTAACAATTATTTCCTTCGTGCGTAAGTTTTTGGGTGCGAAGCCCTTAAAAAGTTCTTTTTCAAAAGGTTTTTTTTTTTTCGTTTACAATCCCTCCATTTTCGAATAGGTTATCGTCCTTCGCCGTACAAATACTTAAATTTGGGGATTTTAAGTGATTATTGAAACTACTTTTCTATTTTACGCATAGATAAATAGCAAATTAAATTTCATCATTTTGTGGCCCTTACTTTTACGTATTTAACAATTTGCGTGCAAACCAGATACTTAAATTTAAAGAAATAAAAAGAACAACATCAAAGTTAATTTCGGGTTACATATAGAAGCCATTTATTCAGTGACTTTAAAAACATTACTGTAAATTTAAAAAAAAAATCATATATGAGCGCGTATAAAAGTTTAAAAAGTCGCTAATTTGTCACTTGCTCCACTTTGCATTAAAAATCAATCCCTAAAACTTTGTATCAGGGGAAAAACAACTATTTGTACGAATTTATTTCAGAGGAATCCTTATTAATTCCTACACTAAAATATTCGTAATTCAAAAAATTTCGCTATGCAGGTATTTTTTATCATTTTGTAAGGAAGTTTTTATAAGAGTCATAATACAATTTCAACCCCATCTCCCCGGAAAGAAAATCGTATATTTCAACACTTTTTACTCTCTCTCTCTTTCTCTGTCTCCCTCCCTCTTCTCTCTCCCTCCCTCCCTCCCTCCCTCTTCTCTCTCCCTCCCTCCCTCTTCTCTCTCTCTCTCTCTCTCTCTCTCTCTCTTTCTCTGTCTCCCTCCCTCTTCTCTCTCTCTCTCTCTCTCTCTCTCTATCTCTGAACTTTCTTTATGATAGTTTTCTTTATGACATACTGCAGAGGTGAAGCACATGTCAAGACGTAGAAGTTGCAACAATAAATTATTTCCGTGTAGCTTAATTGGTAAAGTATTCGGCTCTGGAGTAGAGGGATGAGGATTCATTGTCACCGTCAAAATTTGTGAATTTCACATCGTGTGTGTTCTTTGAGGTCATTTTTCACGTAACGACTTTATTAAAATATGATATTTATTTCCTAGTGCCAACAATGAATTTTTGGTCCGGGCCCCGCAATAAAATTTCCCCCAAGCCCTGTAAAAGCTCCCGCCATCCGGCTGTAGTTCAGAGGGAAGAGGTCGTGTGCAGAATATTTTCTTTTAATATCGGATCAAATATTCGATGCATTGCAGCTAGAATCAAATATTGATTATACCTATTACCGGCAAAGTAAGTCTGTTATTCTTGAGTAGAATTTTATGTTTTAGCAAACTTGATATAAAATTTCCCTATCAATCACAACCCCACACGGGCACGGAGAAGTGGCCACCTTAGAGCTGGCTACACGGAGAACTGGACACATTGGAATTTCAGTGCCATAAAATTGTTCCTCATAAACAAATTTCGTGTGGCTATATTCCCCACTACTTAAGCAACGATTGTTCATAATTAATTTTTTTTAATATTTCATTTTCAGTAAGAAATTTAGACATTTCCATGATTTTCGGGCAAAAGACAAAGCGGAGAAATGGCCACCAGAAAACTGACCACCGGAGAAGTGGCGGCACGAAGAACTGGCCATAAAAAATTTAAGGGGCCGTATAAAAATTGCGTTCCAGACTGCTCCGTGGCTACGTCTCCCGAGATATCTGACACACATAAAATGTCCATAATTTCGTATTTTCTTATTTACGATATTTTTCTAGGTCTATGGACTACAGCTAAGCAAATTCTCTGCTGGTATGTGCAAACCCAGGGAACTTGTCAAAGGGGGAGGAGGGGTTGCCGAAAACCTAAAAATTTTCTATGGGGGTCCATCGACCCCGAGCTCAGACCACTTTCAAAAACTTTCTACGGTCTAAGTTAGAGCACCATTAAGTAGTGTACCAAATTTGGTGGTTTTAAATTGAAAACTGTAGATTTGACGAATATTGCGTATGGGCCCCCCTTGATCCCGCCCCACCCCACCCGTTCCGAAAACCCTCTACCGTCTAAATTAGAGCACCATGAGATATTATCCCAAATTTGTTGTTTCCAAATTGAAAACTGTAGATTTTACGAATATTGCGTATTGGGGCCCCTTGACCCCGGGCCCCTTACCTTTCCAAAAACCGTTTACGGTCTAAGTTAGAGCACCATGAGGAAGTATACCAAATTTTGTGGTTCTAAATTGAAAACTGTAGATTTCACGAAAATTTTCTATGGGGGCCCATCGACCCCGGGCTCAGACCACTTTCAAAAACTGTCTATGGTCTAAGTTAGAGCACCATTAAGTAGTGTACCAAATTTGGTGGTTTTAAATTGAAAACTGTAGATTTGACGAATATTGCGTATGGGGCCTTCTTCATCCCCCCCCCACCCGTTCCGAAAACCCTCTACCGTTTAAATTAGAGCACCATGAGATATTATCCCAAATTTGGTGTTTCTAAATTGAAAACTGTAGATTTTACGAATATTGCGTATTGGGGCCCCTTGACCCCGGGCCCCTTACCTTTCCAAAAACCGTTTACGGTCTAAGTTAGAGCACCATGAGGAAGTATCCCAGCAAAACAGTCTTGCTGGGCTAGCAGTGTGCCATTGCTGGCAGCCAGCACTGCCAGCAATGGCCCAGCACTATGTTGCCGCTGCCGAACCGTCAATAAAATGTCCGGGCGGCCAACAGAAAGGCCAGCAGTTCAGGCCAACAGCTGGCCAACAGTTGGCACCCCATCAGTTGTCATATGCCACAACAGGGCCATCAGTGGTCCATCACAGGCAGTAGCTGCCACAAGTGGCCCTTCAGTGGCCCTGCAAGCACGTTCCAGAAATGATGGCTGACCTAATGTGGTCCGCTAGTGGCAGCCAGCAACCACGTGACGTAACTGGTGGCTTGCTGAATTTTGTCCGCCAATTTCCCAGTAGTAGCCATAATAAAAAAAGTAAGGTTAACCGCAGTTTCCTAAACCTACAATTTTTTTTCTTTTACCCTTACGAAGCTTGTGAATTAACGCACTGCGATGGGGACATTTCCTCGACAGACCAGAAAAACGTCCATTTGCATCTGACTAGATTCGATCCTTGGCCGTTCGCGTGGAAGCCGCGCTCGCTACCGACCGGACTAATTCACTACGCTCGGATATGTGCTAGAAGCTATCTGTTTGGTATGCAATTTGTAATCGAATGCTTCCCTCTTTCATTTTATAATATTGCGAGGTATTTTTCATAAAAGTCAGTTTCATATAATTGTTAAACTAATTTTTTCAACGTAACGATAGTTTTTTTTTTTACCTTAAGGGAACTTCACTCATTTTCAAGGCGTGTACATACTTAGAGTCGCTTTCCAAAGTTTTGTACTGTCCTTGCCGTCTTGAAAAGAGATTGTTGAATAAATATATATTTACCCGGGTTCATGTCACATTCTGTTACATTTTTAACGTTGTGTCTTTCCTTTCCGTTGTCTGAAGCTACATTTGTTTTAAAGAGTAAAATATATTTTATTTTACTTCCCGTTATTTTTAGAAGCGAATTCCTCCCAGCCTTGTGTATTCAACCCATGGGTGAGTACACCACATAGCGTTGCTTTTTTTATTTCAAATAATTAATAAATTTTGTACGCGTATAATTCTTTTTTTCCCCAACAAACGCTATTTTAATGGTTTTCCAGGATATGTGTTTCAAGCGGTTTCAAATTTTTTCTTGTTATTCATCCACTCCATTCCATAAATTGTTATTCATGGGAATAGAATAGGTGTATTTCATGGCTGTAATCTAGTATTTCACGGCTTAATCTGATATCTTCGTCGACGTAAAATTTCATTAGGAAATTAATTCGCCTCTCCACATATGGAGTTTTTTCTTAACATCCACTAAATAACACGATGGCGATAGCGTCGTCTTCAACTAACTGGTACCATGAGAGACACAGCAAGTGTTGCTTCTGCGCATGCGCAGTCCCAATGCTTCCACCTGCTGTTGGGGCTTGCATTGGTTGCCAGCAACGGGCCACTAGTGGCACTTGCTTGGAGGCCCACAATTCACGGCGATGCTGCAGGGCCATCAATGGCTCGCCAACTGATAGCGCTGCCACCAACGGACCACTACCGGGCTGTGAGCGGCAGATTTCAGCCAGCAGTGACCCATCACTGCCAGGTTGTGGCCAGCAGTTTCCCAGCACTTGCGTTTTTGCTGGGATACCAAATTTTGTGGTTCTAAATTGAAAACTGTAGATTTTACGAAAATTTTCTATGGGGGCCCATTGACCCCGGGCTCAGACCACTTCCAAAAACTGTCTACGGTCTAAGTTAGAGCACCATGAAGTAGTATACCGAATTTGGTGGCTTTAAATTGAAAACTGTAGATTTTACGAATATTGCGTATGAAGCCCCTTTGATCCCGGTCCCCCCACCCGTTCCGAAAACCCTCAGCCGTCTAAATTAGAGCGCTATGAGATATTATACAAAATTTGGTGGTTCTAAATTGAAAACTGTAGATTTTACGAATATTGCGTATTGGGGCGCCTTGACCCCGGGCCCCCTACCTTTCCAAAAACTGTTTACAGTCTAAGTTAGAGCACCATGAGGAAGTATACCAACTTTTGTGGTTCTAAATTGAAAACTGTAGATTTTACGAAAATTTTCTATGGGGGCCCATCGACCCCGCGCTCAGACCACTTCCAAAAACTGTCTACGGTCTAAGTTAGAGCACCATGAGGTAGAGTACCAAATTTGGTGGTTTTAAATTGAAAACTGTAGATTTGACGAATATTGCGTATGGGCCCCCTTGATCCCCCCACCACCCCTTCCGAAAACCATCTACCGTCTAAATTAGAGCACGCCGCCCCGGTGGCGCAGTGGTCTAAGCGATGGCCTCTGATCATTCGTCCGAACGGGGTCCGGGTTCGAATCCCGTGAGGCATGGATGTTGTGTTTGTCTTACGACACTGGCTCTCTCCCTTCCCTGGAACCAGTGACCCTAAATTAGGGACGGGCGACTGCTTATAGCCCATTGAATTGCTCACGGTGGTCGTTAAATCTCCAATCAAAAAAAAAAAAAAAATTAGAGCACCATGAGATATTATCCCAAATTTGGTGTTTCTAAATTGAAAACTGTAGATTTTACGAATATTGCTTATTGGGGCCCCTTGACCCCGGGCCCCTTACCTTTCCAAAAACCATTTACGGTCTAAGTTAGAGCACCATGAGGAAGTATACCAAATTTTGTGGTTCCAAATTGAAAACTGTGGTTTTTACGAAAATTTTCTATGGGGGCCCATTGACCCCGGGCTCAGACCACTTCCAAAAACTGTCTACGGTCTAAGTTAGAGCACCATGAGGTAGTATACCAAATTTGGTTGCTTTAAATTGAAAACTGTAGATTTTACGAATATTGCGTATGGGGCCCTCTTAATCCCGGGCCCCCCACCCGTTCCGAAAACCCCCTACCGTCTAAATTAGAGCACCATGAGATATTATCCCAAATTTGGTGTTTCTAAATTGAAAACTGTAGATTTTACGAATATTGCGTATTGGGGCCCCTTGAACCCGGGCCCCTTACTTTTCCAAAAACCGTTTACGGTCTAAATTAGAGCACCATGAGGAAGTATACCAAATTTTGTGGTTCTAAATTGAAAACGGTAGATTTTACGAAAATTTTCTATGTGGGCCCATCGACCCCGGGCTCAGACCACTTCCAAAAACACCATGAGGCAGTATACTAAATTTGGTGGTTCTAAATTGAAAACTGTAGATTTTACGAAATTTTTGTATGAGATGAGAAATTAATTAGTGTCCCCTCCTGAAATATTTTGATAAGTGCCGCATACTAGTCTTCTGGAAATTAAATCAGTGTCTGAACAAATCTTTCCTACCAAAGATCAAATGTTTAGAAACATACAAAAGAAAAAAATGAAAAGAAAAAAAGCCGTGTAATTAATGCCCCATCCTGAAATGGTATGGCTTGCGATGTTTTGTCACCGCGATGTTTTGACCTGCGATGTTTTGGGCCCGCGATGTTATGACTTGCGATGTTTTGTCACCGCGATGTTTTGTGTCCGCGATGTTATGACTTGCGATGTTTTGTCACTGCGATATTTTGACCTGCGATGTTTTGTGTCCGCGATGTTATGGCTTGCGATGTTTTGTGTCCGCGATGTTATGACTTGCGATGTTTTGTCACCGCGGTGTTATGTCCGCGATGTTATGTCGCGCGATGTTTTGACCTGCGATGTTTTGACGTGCTACGCAACATGGCAGCTGATTCAATGTTGTCGCTGTTTGATTATCCCGTACTGTTGGCTAATTTTTGAAATCTTAACGTCATGAAGTCTGCCAACGGATTAATAGAGCTACAAGGCGAAGAAGAAGAAATTAATTTCTTCGAAGAACAAATCAAGGTTGCAAAAATATACCAAGGCAATTTTGTGTTCGATGTTTATTTCGCATGACGAAAAAGAACATCGCCATTACCCAAGTAGCACAAAAACGTTTGTAAAACGTTTTAAAACCAGTTCGGCGAGACGTTGAAAAAACGTCACAATATTACGTTTATAAAACGCTAATACGTCTCGTTGATTCAATGGTTTTTCAACCGTTGTTATAACGTTGTAGCACTGTTTTTAAGACGTTTAGATGACGTTATTTAAACGTCATATTCCTTTCATTATGACGTTTAGAAACGGTTTTAACAACCGTTTAGCAACGTTTGAATGACGTTATTTAACCATCATATTCCTTCCTTTATTACGTTTAGAAACGGTTTTAACAACCGTTTAGCAACGTTTGAATGACGTTATTTAAACGTCATATTCCTTCCCTTATTATGTTGAGAAACGGTTTTAACAACCATTTAGCAACGTTTGAATGACGTTATTTAAACGTCATATTCCTTCCGTTATGACGTTGAGAAACGTTTTTAAGAACGTTTAGCAACGTTTAAATGACGTTATTTAAACGTCATATTCCCTCTTTTACGTTGAGAAACGGTTTTAACAACCGTTTAGCGACGTTTTATTTTCGATTTTACAACGTATTTTTCCTTTCTGTATTACGTTTAGTAAATGTAACAGCAATGGTTAATCAACGTCTAAATTTCCTCTATTAAACGTTGCTGTCCTTTGTGTATTACGTCAAACGTCGCAAAAAATGTCACCACAACCTTTTATCGAAGGTCATATTCCAGTTTCAAGACTTTTTTTTTTTTTGGCTTTACGTGTGCCGTTGCAAAACGTTAGAACAACGTTTCTATTTCGTTCTTGGGTCATTCCGTATCGACTCAACACAACGACTTGACCATCTCAGATTTTAATGAAATTTGGTACATAGGTGGCCTCTATATAGATTAAGAAAAATACCAAATTTCATCGTCATATATCCACCGGTTTTGAAAACACAGCTATAAAAAGTATTAAAAACACCCCAAAATCGGAAGATTGATGGGGTTTTAAATTGTGATTGCAGCTCCCCTAATTAAGATAGAGAGATGGGAAAGGTATCTTTTTGTAGTATTGTTTATGCTATTTTATTTGATGTACACCACCATAGGGGTTCATATTTTAAAAAATTCAAATTTTAAAATTAAAATTAAAATTTTGAATTTTTCAAAATGTGACGCTCCAAAAAATTCGAATTTTTTTTAAAACAATCTTTATATGTTTGGCATTTGATTACATGAGTTGTTACTAGAGATGATAATGGGTTTACTTAAAAAGCTATATTCAAATTTAGCCTAACACAAGAGTTTAATAAAAAAAAATAAAAAAATAAAAAAACATGTAATCTGAAAATAAATTTGGGCTAAATCTTTAAAAAGTTTCATTAATAACAATAGATATAGTATTTTTGTTATTTAAAACCATTTATTTAAACAATGTTTTATTTTTAATTAATTTGTTTAAAATCTGAGTCACATGGGCTTAAAATTTTTATTAATTTCATTATTCAGAATTTGTAATAATTCCCAATACAATATAAAAAAATAAAGACTGTGCAGTTATACTGTAGGCTACATTTTGTTTTGGACAAAACTCTGCATGTTCCGACTTAAAAAACTGATTCTGTTGTTTAGATCATTGGTAACAAGACCCAACAAGCAGCAACTTGCATTCCTACCTTGCAGACGTCAGTCTGCTTTAGGTTTTGATGGTGATCATGTGTTTCTTGCAGTGAAAGTGATATGTGTTTGAAAACTTTTGTGGTTGAAAACTTTAAATTGAATAAAGTACATCCTTTTCAGTTTTGAAACTAGACTTTTATAAATTGAAGCTGTGCAGGATTTTTTTAGGAAAAATAAAAAGAACAGGTAATGAGAGGCAATTATTTTACTATTTTAATTTTACATTTTATGCACAAATAATCAACAATGGAAAGTACAAGATATGCATTAATACAATGTTTCAATCCATATAGAAATGTGACAGACTGGATGTTGGAAAATTTTGATGACTTATCAAAGGAGACTCAAATTTGTGATTCTTGCAGAAAGCAGCTGAAAACTTTAATAATTAGTCAAGGAGCAAATGAAACCTGTGCTGATGAGAAAATGGACGAAAATTTTGCATCTATGTCAGAAGTAATTGAAACACTGAATGCTTCACTCCATGAATTGGGTGAATCAGTTGTCAATAAGAAAAAGCTAAAATCTAAATGTTATGCTTCAACCAAAATTCAAACAATCAGTTCTGCTATGAAACAGAAGCTTTTTACAAATATTCAAGAATCATCTGATGACGAGGATGAAATACTTCACGACTCTCTTATGGACAATCTTAAAAGTAATTTTTCTAACTGCACTAGAGATAAACAGTTGATGATTTTGACTTGCTTACCAGAGTCATGGAGTGTTAGGAAAATCATGTAAGAATTCAATGCTCCTAATTATATGGTAAGACAATAAAAAAAAAAATTCTGAAGGAGAAACGAATTTTGGAAAGCCTTAATAGAAAACCAGGTAAGTCTCTCTCTTCTGAAGTAGTTGTAGTATGATCATTTTACCAAAGTGATGAAATTAGTCGGGTTTTACCTGGAATGAAAGATTGTGTTTCTGTTAGGACTGAAAACGGAGATAAAGTTTGTCAAACAGGCTGATTTTATGTAATTTGACAATTTGCAAGCACGAAAGTCAGTTTTTACAAATTCGCAGAGCTCAGACCAAAAAACCGTGTCCTGGTAGGGTCTAGTGGTACTCATACGGTATGTGTTTGCACCACACACCAAAATGTAAAACTGATGATGGAAAATGCAAGAATTGGTTCACTAACGAATGGACAATTATCTTCCTACAAACATTGTCTTGCAAGAGTATTATGCAACCCTACTTCCATAGATTGTCATTTGGGGAAGTGTCCCACCTGTTCTGGGAACACGGTTTTGAGAACCTAACCGAAAAGTTAAAAAACTAACTTTTCGCCAATGGATTACAGTTGATAGATGCAACTTGGAGACATTAGAAAAATCAACTTCAAATTTTATTGATTTGTTTTGCGAAAAACTGTCTGCTTTGGTCAGACATGACTTCATTGCTAAGCAGCAAAGCTCTTTTATGAATAGTAGTACTAAGGAAAACCTCAAAGACTCAGAATTTCTCATCATTTGTGATTTTGCTAAAAATTATAGTTTTCTTCTTCAAGATGAAGCCCAGAGCTATCACTGGGCCAGTGGGCAAGCCACAGTCCACCCATTTGTCATCTATTACAAAACAGAAAAGACTGAACATGCAAGTTTTGTAGTAATTTCTGAATGTTTAGAGCACAACACAATTACACTGTACTGCTTCCAAAAAAAAACCTTATTAACTTCTTGAAAAGTAAGTTTGGTGACAACAGCGTCAAAAAAATGTACTATTTCTCTGACGGGTCTGCAGCCCAGTGCAAAAATCGGAAATTTTTTCACAAACTTTTATGTTTCCATCAAGATGACTTCAACATTGATGCTGAATGACATTTTTCAGCAACAGCACACGGGAAGGGACCATGTGATGGCGTTGGTGGAACGGTGAAAAGGTTAGCTGCTCAAGCCAGCTTACAACGCCCTTACGAGAATCAAATTCAAACACCATTTCAGTTGTACGAATGGGCAATTCAGAACATTTTAGTGGCAAACTTTACATATGTAAGTCAAGAAGAATACATAGAAACAGACCAATTTTTGGAAAATCGCCTAAGCAAGTCTCTAACAATACAAGGTACCCAGAAACTTCATGCTTTTATTCCTATCCCATTGAGTAATTCAAAAATAAAAGTGAAGATGTTCTCAGAATCAAACGAGTCAGCTACTGAAAAAGTATCAGCATTACAAGACAGACTGCAAATAACAGAAATGAGTGGTTACATAACCATAATCTATGAAAACAACTGGTGTGTAGCGTATGTTCTACCAAAAGAAGAGAGTGAGAATGAAGTTAAGGTCTCATTTTTACATCCAGCTGGTCCATCTACATCCTTTTCCTACCCTAGCCCATAAGATGTATTATAGCTTCCTGTAAGTTACCTCTTGTGTAAAGTAAATCCTTTGACTCCGACAGGAAGACTCTACAATCTCTCTGAAACAGAAATACACCAAACTATTGAAGCTTTTAAAGACTATATCACGGATTTACACGTGTGATTTCACTTCAAAACAATGATGCAACTTTTTTTTTAATTTTAGAAGATTCTGCTTTAAGTGACGATCTAAGTTTAAGATTAGGAATATAATTTGCATAAATGTAAACAATTCAATGCCATATGTTATTATTATTTTGATGTGTTTCTTGAGCAGTAATTGAAATTACTTTTTAAAGTCTGCTTATTTTTTTGTATTGAATTGGGAATTATTACAAATTCTGAATAATGAAATTAATAAAAATTTTAAACCCATGTAGTCTCAGATTTTAAACAAATCAATTAAAAATAAAACATTGTTTAAATAAATAGTTTTAAATAACAAAAATACTATATCTATTGTTATTAATGAAACTTTTTTTGAGATTTAACCCAAATTAATTTTCAGTTTACATGTTTTTTTCTCATTAAACTCTTGTGTTAGGCTAAATTTGAATATAGCTTTTTAAGTAAACCCATTATCATCCCAAGTTACAACTCACGTAATCAAGTACCAAACGCATAGATTGTTTTAAAAAATTTCAAATTTTTTGGTGTCTCATTTTGAAAAATTCAAAATTTTAATTTTTAATTTTAATTTTTTTTTATCTTAACCCCTATGGTGTTTGTTGTACATCAAATAAAAGAGCATAAAAAATACTACAAAAAGATACCTTTCCCATCTCTATCTTAATTAGGGGAGCTGCAATCATAATTTAAAAACATATCAATCTTCAGATTTTGGGGTGTTTTTGGACATTTTATATAGCTGTATTTTCAAAACCGGTGGCTATATGACGATGAAATTTGATATTTTTCTTAATCTATACAGAGGCCACCTATGTACCAAATTTCATTAAAATCTGAGATGGTGAGATAAAAAATGCCTTCAAGTTGTGTTGAGTTGATACGGAATCACTCTTCAAATCTTTTACTTTGCATATTACATTGAAAACAAATGTTTCCATAACGTAGCAAAACCGTTTTAGTAACGTTTGTGCTCCGTAAGAGGGACGTACGGTAATGCTTATCTTAAAGCTGCCATGATAATCTGTTGTATACAGTCTTGTTACCTAGTCTACAAAAATTTGGGGGTAAATAAATGAAGTTCTTAGCTAACCTAAAAAATCATTTTCATCATATCATAAAATATCATTTTCATCATATGAAGGCCCCTTCACAAAACTTTTCTTGTTCCTAATAGTTATTTTACTATCACTTATTTTTGTTGAAGCTTTATAAGGGATGGACTTTGTTAGGAAAGTAATGTTATAAAAAAGAAAGCATTTCTATCACAGTTACTAGTGCAACACAATCTCTCACCATTATACAGAGTGTCCAAGAATTATTAAACACATTACAAAATTATGTACAAAAAAAAACTATGAGCATTGTCTGTTTTTCTATGTCACATATTACTAACACGGTTCCTATATTTTTGTATTGCAGAATTGTTACTCCCAGAATCCGATAGATGGCGCTAGGTGTGGCCTGATGAGGAATTTATGAGAAATGCGCAATCAGTAGTCATGTCATCCATACAGCAGAAGGCGATGTGTGTGTTATGGTTTGCGGAATTAAAGTCTGTCATTAAAGTTAAAAGACGGTACCGTTTAGAGTATGGCTGTAATCCTCCGTCAACAAATTCAACTAAGCGGTGAATGAAACAGTTTAAAGAAACTGGTAATGTGGAACATCGTGGAGGAACCGGTAGGCCTAGCGTCAGAGGTGAGATGGTTGACCAAGCTATGAAAGTTTCCGACGAAGCCCCAGGAAATCCGTTCATAAAGCAAGCAGAGAACTGTGCATTCCAAAATAGACAGTTCATGGTATCTTGCACAAGAAATTAGTTTCATGCTTATAAAATTCAAATAGTGCAAAAGATGCATGCAAATAATCACACTCCGCAATACGATTTTGCTGTGGATATGCTGAATCAAGTGGAAAACGATAAAAACTTTCTAAGTACTGTAAGTTTTAGTGATTAATCCACATTTCATGTATGAGGTATTGTTTCACTTCGTAAACTATGTTTTGTTTGCATATGGGGCAGTGAACCGCCTCATGCTGCTATTGAACTGGTACGTGATTCTCCAAAAGTTAATGTGTGGTGCGCCCTATAAAAAAAAGAGAAGTGATTGGCCCTTTCTTCTGTGAAAAAACCATAAATGGTGACATTTACTTGGATATGTTAGAAAATTTCCCTATACCCCAGATCAAAAGATATGACGTCGTTTTCCAACAAGACTGCATGCCTTCGCATTGGTCAATGTGTGTACGTAAGTGCCTAAATGAGCATTTCCCCAACAGATGGATTGGGCGTGGTGGTCCCATTCCGTAGCTCCTTGCTCCCCAGATCTAACTCCATTGGATTATTTCATGTGGGGTTATGTGATGGATCGTGCCTATCAGACGCCTTGTACTGATTTGCAGGAACTGAAGCAGCATATCGCAGCTGCTATTAATTCCATATCTTTTCAGATGCTTGGCAATACATGGCATGAAATCGAGTATCGCTTGGACGTACTACGAGCAACCAAGGGATCTTACATCGAAATTTATTAACATGTGTAGTTACATTGTAAGTTAGTACAGTCAGTTTCTTTCTATCTGTTTAATGTTCTGTTTTACATAATTTTGTACTGTGTCCAATAATTCTCGGACACCCTGTATATTTATTGTTCACAATGTATACGACTTCACAAACTATGTTTTGACTCAAGTCCATTTCACTGGCTTCGTTGTGGCTGTTGCAATTTTCATGAAAATTCAGTTGCTCATATTTAACTGAACATAAAGTAGACATTTTAATACCACTAACATCTAAGTTATTGCAACATAAAACTGAGTCAGTTGTGTTGTTCATTTAAGAGTTTTTCGGACACATCTGAAATTTAGCTGATAGATTATTAGAAATGTGAGGTGAAATAATGCTGGGAGATAAATCAAGTAGTACTTTCACAGCTTTGTTTTTAATTTTTCTTTTAAGTGTAGCTAAAGGCTATCTGTTTCTGCTGCAGATCTGTGTATTTATATCTCAGTTTACGTTTCTTTATCATTTTTTCTGTATTTTTACAGAGGAGCCTTTTATTTTGGTATGTTAGTTGCTTTGTATTTTTTCAACCCATGTGTATTTGGTTCTTAATCTTTTTTCACTAGTTTGCGAATTTAGACTTAATTTTTGGTTATAATTGTCTTAGTATTTCAGGAAGTTTGTTTAGTGTAATGTCCCTAGTTTATATCTTGTGCTTAGAAATTGCAATTTTTAGTTTCCGCTTGAGGGTCCTATTGTGTAACAAACAGTACGTAGCATATAAATAATTGTAAGAATCAATTGATTATGCATGTTGAAACACCTTTTTCAAAAATTTGTATGCAAATAAGATATGAAAACAGCCACCCAATCTAGTTTGTTCTGTCTTGGGTTAAATTCTGTTGCTACTCATATATACTCATTTCACGAGTAACTCTTTGCATTGTTTGGCCAACCAGAAAAAAATATTTTCTTCTTGGTTGTTTATTAATGCCATTTGTTGTTGTACTCTGACATTGTGCTGTGCTCTTCTCTCTATTTCTGTACATAACATTAACTTCAAGTTCCTAAAATGTATAAGTTCTTTTTCTGTTTCAATTCATAGGTGGTCACAAAAAGTTATAATGAAACAAATGAACAATTCATGCATTCATTTCATTATTTTCATAGGCTTCAAACACAATTCATGTATTCTGAATCATAAGAAAAAATATATATATATACAGTACTCACAAAAAGTTTGGGATATTATGGTTTCAAAAGGGAAACATGGTGATATGCATATTTAGTGACTACAGGTTATCAGCATAAATTAGCATCATGATGACACATCATGTGGTTGGTTGGTGTGTGTGTGTGTGTGTGTGTGTGTGTGTGTGTGTGCAAGCTCCGATAAAAGTAGCTTCCGAGAAGTAGAAAACAGGTCGTCTCACTGCTTGGACTACAAGTTTGCTGAATGCATTTCCTTCAGAGTAGGATTAACTTGAAAAGATGTCCAGACGAGGTTTAAGTATTGACATCAGAAATAGGGCTGTTGACATGTTACATGCAGGTGTACGGCAGATTGATGCAGTCATGCCTTTTGTCAATAAAATGTTGAATTGCTGCTTTAGGAGTTTTGCAAGCTAGCTACACACAAAATTTCTACCGAATGGAAATGCTGCAGATCAAGCAGGATTTTTACCCCCCCCCCCAATAAACAGGTGTGTGTGGGGGGGGGGTTACTTAAAAAAACCCAAAAAAAAAACATCCACTGCAAACGGTTATTTTATTTTTTTCCAAAGAAACACATGATTTCTTTTCTGGTTAATGCTCTTGTACGTTATGTTTTTGCTCCAAGTAATTCCCAAATATATTTTATGACTTCAATACTTGGGCTGTAGAGATAGAATATTTTAAATAAGCAATGTTTATTCACAATTAAATATTTTATTTTAAGATTTTAAATCTACTGTAGTTTCACTGAGCATTTGGCTTGGCTTCATTAGGACAAATGGAGTGCAAACGTTCAAATCATTGTGACATCATCAGCATTCTGACAGTCACTGCTTTTGGCAAGTTGTTTCCACGTGTTTGAAAGAAATCTAGTAGATGTCATGTCATTGACAAGCCATGAGCAGTTGCACTAGATGTGGAAAGCTTCTAATATATTAAGCTTGATAGTCAAATCAGGTTTATCAATAAGCGTAGCATTTAAAAAAAAATCTGGTTATTTTCATGACAATGTTGGGCTATAGACGACTTCTTCAGTTCCATACGTAAGTCATGTGTTCCTTCACGTGAAAACTTAAAAGCCCGACGGATCTGTCCTATACATGAAAGTCCACATTCACAAGCGATGTGATAAATTCCCCAGTTATGTCTTCAACGTAGTCTTTTGATCCACAAAAATTTGCCTTGTTTATAGATTTCAAAATAACTTTGAAATTTAAACATTTGAAAGTTCCTAAATTTCTGGACAGCTTTGTCTACAACAAAAGGACAATCTATATCCTGTGTGTGCCACAATTTCTTTTAAAAAAAATCTAACTTTTTTTATTTTTTTGTTTTTGTGTTTACTGACCATGGTGAGCAACTCAATGGGCTATAAGCAGTCGCCTGTCCCTAATTTAGGGTCACTGGTTCCAGAGAAGGAAGAGACCCAGTGCCGCAAGACAAACACAACATTCATGCCTCACCGGGATTCGAACCCAACCCACTTGGAAGAACCGAACAGTCATAAGCCAGTGCTTATACCACTGCGGCGGCAAAAAGCTAGCTTTTTCTGCAAGGAATCCTCTGTAACGCATAGATGTACTGCACGATATACATGGGTAGTAAACACCAATTTGTTTCCATGACTTTTCTTTATGACTTGTCAACAACATGACACCTACTCGATTTATTTCAATTGCATGGAGACAATTCACCAAAATCCATGATCATCAACTACCTGATGATGTCACATATGAATGTTTATGCTCCCTTTGTCCTGATGAAGCCGAGCTAAAGGCTCAACAAAACTATAGATCTTAAAATAAATTATTTAATTGTGAATAAATGTTGCTTATTTATTCTATAATTTCACACATGGTTTAATCCTTTAATTCCACTAATATTATATTTACCAACTTGGTGAAGTCACCAACTTGGTTTACTTTCACAGGGTGATCCAGTTGTACTCTACAGAGAGATCTACTGGTAGGAGGGGAAATACTGATCTGAGGGATATAAGCTCAAGTTTTAAAGCTACAGGAGGTTGTACTTAATTTACACTCATCTGTGTTTTGCATAACATCCCTAACTTTCCTAACTAGAGCCATGAATAACCAAACCTGAGTAAAATTTAAAAAGAAAAAAATCATTTATGCAATTTCTTTATATAATTCAACTGTTTTGAATGCCCTATTATTTCTTAATGTAAATCACATTCAAAAGTTTGCCCTAATTAGTGCTGGTAAATTATGTTCATAAAATTTTATTATGATATATCCCCAAATTTTAATTTATCTTTATATATATTAAGAATCAAGCAAGAAGAAACAAAAAGGGAAGTAAACACTGAAAAACAAGTTACTAGTAAAGTGAAAAGCCAAAATGAGCACAAGCTGCAGTTACAATTAACTGGAATGAAAATTATTAAAAAAAAAAAGGAAGAGAAAAAAGCTAAACCACTGAAGAAACCTATTGAAAGTGCTGTCATCATGGCATTCAACTTTTTCTGTTTTTTTTCCCGACAGCCAAAAAGACTCCTTTGATCCCCCCCACCATCTTTTTTTTTTTTTTTTTTTTTTTGCAGTATGGACCCAAACACAGCAAATAGCTCTAATCTCAACTTCGCATGCTCAGTAGATATGTCACTAACTCACTATTATATGCTATGCTACAAATAAATAGTCCAATATAATAATGATAATTTTACTCACAAAATGACAGAATCATACATAGTTGTTTGTGTTATTTACATGAAACTTTCATGTCTGGCTTTACTTTGCAAAAACCTCTTCGCTTCAGAAATTTTTTTGGTGCAATATCGTTTTCAATAGAAATGATGGATAAAGCCGATAGCTGTTCCTGCATCGTTGTAGATCTCAAATAAGTCTTTACAGCTTTAATTTATTAAAACTTCTTTTCCCGCTTTCTACAGACAGGAATTGCAATATTCGAAAGCAAATCCTACTGTTGGGATAACAATGAACCATATCATACTGGAATATGAAGTTTAGAGCTTCTATTGTAGTAGCTGAGCTGCATTTGCTCATAAGTGCTTGCAAATGCCTCAGCTCTTCAAACAGTTGCTCCCCATCGATATCTTTTTCTTCACCGTCAGCATCCTTAAGGAATTTTTCTAACTGAATACACTTTTCTTTTAAAAAATCCCCTGTCAGGCAATTTCTTCAAATTATAAAGGAAACCCGAAGCGTTGAAAAGTTTTTGCAACTGAGTAAATCTTTCCTGAATGGCAAACAATGCACTATCAATGAGTGGATAGAAAACCATTGATTTATATATGGTTCGCAATCTGTAGGAGCTTTGTTGCAGTTTTCATAGTAAAAAGTGTTTTTTTCCCGCTTTACCCTAGGCTGTGGGAATTTGGGATTTATTTCCAAGATGTACATAACAATAAGGCTTGTCACTCAAGCCTTATTGTTATACACTGAGTTGCCACTTTATTATTACCACCCCTCAGTACTTCGTTGGGCCATCTTTTGCCTTTAATACTGCGTCGATGTAGATTCTTCGTGGCATGGACTCCACGAGATGTTGATAGGTGGTTTCTGGAATCTAAGACCATGCTTGATGAATAGCACTTTCCAGGAGTGTGAAATTGCAGGGTTGTGTATCCAGCTGTTTGATGGCTTGTTCAACTTCATCCCACAAATTCTCAATGGGGTTGAGATCTGGAGATTGTGGGGGCCAGCTAAGCAAAGTAAACTAACCGGCATTTTCCTGAAACCAATCCTGTACAATACGAGCACTATGGCAAGACGCATTATCTCGTTGAAAGTAGCCATCGCCATTGGGATAAACCATCCACATGACAGGATGTACTTGGTCTGCAACGATGTTTAGATATGATGTGCCAGTCAGACGTTGATCAACATGAATTAAAGGGCCCAAATCATGCCAGAAAAACATTCCCCAAACCATAACGTTGCCTCCACCAGCTTGAAGGGTTGTAGCAATGCATTTGGGGTCGATGCTTTCGTGCTGTTTCCGCCAAATTTTCACTCGGCCATAGGCATGGTGTAACTGAAAACGTGATTCATCGGACCAAATAATTTTTTTCCAATTATCGACTGTCCAATCCTTATGCTCCTGTGCGAAGTGGAGACATTTTCTCTTGTTAACTGCAGACAGCAAAGGTGTTCGAACAGGCCTCCTTCTGCCATATCCCATCCGTGCCGTGTACGGCGAACAGTGCGTGCACAGATCATTTGAGGGATCCTTGATTAAGATGGTCTGTAATTGCTGCACTGTTGCCTATTACCAGTCTGGACACTCCGGTCCGCCCGAGCAGTCACTAGTCGATGACGAGCACACGCTGCACGTAGAGACCCAGTTTTTTGGCTGACAGTACAGTCTTTAAACACTTTAACAACAGTGGCTCTGGAACATTTCATGAATGCGGCGGTTTCAGTGATACTCGCTCCATGGCTCCGAGCTCTTACAATCGTCCCACGTTGAAAGTCCGTCAAATTGCATTTTTTACCCATCTCGTCACCCAAAAATCACTTCTACTACTGTCGCAAGCACTAAGCTTTCCCTTTTTATACTAGCCTCACCCTCTGGCGGCAACAGCGTGCAGCCATAGCTCATTTGCTTAAAACTGTCAGGTAGTCATAATAAAGTGGACACTCAGTGTATATAAAATGTCAACAAACATCAGGAACGAACAAAAAAAAAAAAAAAGGTTCATTTTTCCCCCTGAAAACTCAAATGCGTAAAAAAGCAGCAGAGAAGAATTCTCAGAAAAAAAAAACCGCACAAGAATTGAAAATGCTTCTTGTTGTTGGTGGTATATATATAGGAACTCTGCATGTGCCAGAGAAAAAACAAAGGAGTGTTCAGCTTTCATTTTTGTGGCAAATACAGACTAGCTCATAAAAGAAAAAGAAAAAAAGTTAGCGGATAATTTTACTATGTAAGAAAATTTATGGGCATCCCTTCCATTTGGTGGCTGCCTACCTGGCCGGTAAATATGTATATTAGCGTCCTAAATTATTTCGTCGGAAAAATGTCAGTACCTCGAAAAAGTGTGACGTAAAGATTTCAGAGTACGGAAATTAATGGCAAATGGTGCAGAAATTTCATATTTTAAATGTGTTTTAAAGATTTTCTATCATAATATTGAACTGTGAGTGTGATGCTGTGAAGAGACGCTGCGGTAGGCCTAATGCATCGCCAGAGGTGCATTCAAATAAAATGTGACTGCATACACAACTATTGAAACAGAAAACTTGCTGCAAACCCGCAAATCACGATAACAATGGAACGAGATAATTTAAAGAAAAATTAATATAACAGTAAATAATTATTAGAACATTACAGATTCCAGAGAGGGCAAAAGGACATTACGACTGAATCCGCAAAAATGTGTGTAAAATGGACCTTAAGGCCAAAACTTAAAAATTTTTGGACTATGAACCTCATAAAAACAAGAGACTAATTTTTATATCAAGAAAAGCAGTTCTGTTAATGAACCTTCAAAAATTATATATAGCATCTTTTACAACTTAATTCAAAAATAGTACTTATGAAATATATAAGGAAAATATTTTATTTTAATAACGGGCAACTGCAAGAGTAACCTGGCAATAAAATAAAAAAATCTTTCTGTGTAAATGAAACTTTTGTTACAGTTCCTATATATTGAGAACAGGCCTTGATAAAATCAAGAGGCCAGAAACTTCTGCAAAAACAAAATAACTCTATCGGAAGATGTGAAAAATAGTTGAACATTCTCATGTTAAGATAGAATTAAATATATTAATCTTAGTAAAACCTTAAGTGTTTTAATTGCTGTAATAACATTTTTATTTTTTTAATCTACAAGCAAAAACTATCTGCAAAATCTGCTAATAATTTGCAAACTATCCACGTATGGCGTACGCGTGTACGTCTATATTGTGTGACTCTGTGCATCGCTACGGCGACGATGTGAAGCTTTGCTTCATTGAAAGGAAGATTCGCTGCAGCGTTTAATTCACGCGCGGACGACTCCAAGCGCGTATTTTGTTACCACGAGAGCGAGCCGTGTTATACTCATACGCTACACAATATAGTTCGTTCATGTTTTGTCATTGTTTTTAAAGCGATGTTGAGAAATTTTTTGTTCTTTCGCATACGATTCCTTGATTCAAAATAGAAAGTACTAACATGCTTTTCTATGTTGTATAGGAAACTGGGGAACTATAACTTTCGGTTCTGGTTTGAACAGCTTCCATTCATAGCTGATTTGCTGTGTCACTGCACTTTTGGTTCTCCTGTGTTAATAGCTTGTTCGCAGGTCAGTTTCTATCTTACTCATACATATCTTTTGCAAATCGAAGAGTTTTTTTCCCAGTTTTTCCTGCCAACAACATACAGGATACAACAAAATAAAGGGTGGATGCTGTGGACCTATTTTCTGTAGCGTATCACTACATTTATTGCTCTCCTGCCAACAACATAACCTCTTTCTCTTGTACTCTTCCGCCCATCATTTTGGTACAGCAAGAAACGTTCCTTTTAAAGGACCAAAGCTTCACATCCTTTGCCGGAGCAATACATTAGGCCTACCGCAGCTTCTCTTCACAGCGTCAGACTCACAGGTCAATATTACGAAAAAAATATATCTTTAAAACACATTTAAAATATGCAATTTTTGCACCATTTGACATTAATTTCCATACACTAAAATCTGTACATCGCACTTTTTCCAGGTACTAAAATTTTTTCAACGAAATAATTTAGGACGCTATTCTACACATTTACCACCTGGCCTACCTACCCCTTGGACCGGCCCTGGCTGGAAAACCACAAGATCGAATCCTTACAGCTACCTCAGGTCTGACCTTAATACTACTAAGAAAATTTGGGAATCTATACAGCAACGTTTAGATAACCGCATTCCATACCCCAGTATACTGGCAGACCTCTGTAATGTGTTGACTAATATGGGACTAACTGCACCAAACACTGATCAATAATGTCACTGCAAGTATGCTTCGTAGGTGTCAAGACGTTCTTCGACACATAGGTAGTGTTACTGGATACTGAAATCCAGAGGTTTGGACATTCTCTGAATATACACTTTTGTCTATATTGTGGTACTACTTGTTGTGAGCAGAAATTGCCCATTGAATTGTTTTTGCAAACACACTCTGGCGTTTATGTTACGTGGCTTCACTTCATGCAATATCCCTAACTTTTTGTGACCAGTATATATATACATACATACATTGCTGAAAAAAATGTGTACAATCAAACTGTGACAGTTTGTACGGCTTTTCTACACAGCGTAGCTACGTGATTCGGCCTTTAATATGTTGCCCTTAACGATCTGATAATAGAAGAGATCCATAATTCAGAGAAAGGCTAATTAGGAAGCACTGGCCTAATCGGAAAAGTATTAATCCGACAGTGAATAGAAATATTGGTTTTTTTCTCTCTAATTTAATTGCTTAGAAAAGATTATTCATTCAGAGAAATCTGAAGATACAGACTCAACTAGCAAATACAAAAATTGGTCTATTACTCTTGCCATTTGGGAACAAACAGCTACAAAATTCAAAGTGAACATTAAATTCAAAACCAGTAGCACCAAAAGTAAACAGCTATCAAGATGGTTTTGAAGCATTACAGAAACAAAGGAGCAATGATATGTGTTCAAAAATAATATTGTTGAGAGAAAATTAATTCAAATTAGAAAAAAATCCTCATAAAACTATACTTCCAACCAAAGTAGTAGAATGTAAAAGTATGTGCGCACGCCGATAGTTTTCAAATTATTAGCAGATTTTGCCAATATGGGCACATTTGGACGTTTGTGGCCTCTAGATTTTATCAAGGCCTGTTTCTCAGTACATAGGAACTGCATCAAAAGTTTCCTTCACACAGAAGGAATTTAAATTTTATTGCCAGGTTCCTCTTGCAGCAACTAGTTATTAAATTAAAATATTTTCCTTAAGTAATTTGTAAGTCGACAGTATTTTTTTTTATTGGAGGTTTAACGACCACCGTGAGCAACTCAATGGGCTATAAGCAGTCGCCCGTCCCTAATTTAGGGTCACTGGTTTCAGGGAAGGGAGGGAGCCAGTGCTGTAAGACAAACACAACATCCATGCCTCACCGAGATTCGAACCCGGACCCCGTTCTGACGAATGATCAGAGGCTATTGCTTAGACCACTGCACCACCGGGGGCAGCACAGTAATTTTTGAACTAAGCTGTTGAAAATACTATTTATAATTTTTAAAGGTTCATTAATGGAACTGTTTTCTGGGTATAAAATGTTTCTTTTAATTTTCTTGTTTTTATGAGGTTCATAAGCCAATATTTTGCCATAAAGGTCCATTTCACACACATATTCAATTGTATTTTGCCGTCATCGGAATTTGTAATGTCCTAATAATTATTTTTTTATTGTTTCTTTAAATTATCTTATATTGCCATCGTGATATGCGGGTTTGCAGCAAGTTTTGTTTCAATGGTTGTGTTCACAGATACATTTTATTTTTATACAACTCTGCTTCCAACTTCTCCCACCCCTGCATTCCTGAAATTTGAACAAAAATTTAGTAAACTGTAACTGGAAAAGCAAAGCAACTGGCCACCTTGCCTGTGACAGGTTCAATAGCATTCCTCTGCTTCATTATTTGATAGACACAACTCTGATATGTGAAAGGGGAGATGGGCACATTTGAATGTAAGTGTGTACTCCCACAGTCTAACAAAATGTTGCATTGGATATTTGTATATATTCCATTTGGATACAGATACATTATGATTTCAGTAAGCTAAATTCACATCTGGTATAAAACGTGCATTTTCAAAAAAAAAAAATGTTAAATTTTTGCGTGCCTTACGTAGACTTTGAATTGTGACTGACAATTGGGAACCTCAACGAACTATAGGGGGCGCTGCGCAAACGTAAACAAACGTCTCTAGTACGGGTAACGTCGCACGTGTTTCCATAAAGGCGAATGTTAGAATGGCTGGTTTGTCGCTTTCTTTTTTTTTTTTTTTTTTTTTTTTTTTTTTTTTTTGATTGGAGGTTTAACGACCACCGTGAGCAACTCAATGGGCTATAAGCAGTCGCCCGTCCCTAATTTAGGGTCACTGGTTCCAGGGAAGGGAAAGAGCCAGTGCCGAAAGACAAACACAACATCCATGCCTGACCGGGATTCGAACCCGGACCCCTTACGGACGAATGATCAGAGGCCAACGCCTTAGACCACTGCGCCACCGGGGCGGCTTGTCGCTTTCAATCCTTGAAATAATGAAATTTGTGGACGCTTCCAAAAATTCAAGATGCATTAAAGAAGGGGAAGTGATTGTTAATGTAGGCCATATAATTTCTTGTGGAATTAAGAAGGAAGATGGAAGAGAAATTCTCATAGTTTCGCACTGCATTCAGTCCACGGCAATAACGTCGTCGCCTCACTCCATCAACGGTGTTTTAGATACAAGTAACAGTGAAATTTCTATAAAGTCATTTGAGTGTTCTTGTAAAGCGGGCAGAAGTGGAACGTGTAAGCACTGTGTAGCAGTAATGCTTTACTGTAACAGGTAATTTTTAATTTTACATTTTCAGGCAAGTGATATAGTAATACCGACACGGGTGTTCTAATCCGGATTACTATTAAAAGCTGACATTTCGTTTCACTTGACGTTTCCCAGGACCCATTTTCAATACTGTCAACAATAACATTTGTAATTTTTGAACATTCTGTTCCTAAAAGTGTTTGTGAATTGGTAATTGTTGATCATCATTGGGTTCTGCGTTTTTGAACCGGTGACTGTTGACAGAACATTGCAAATCTTGTTCCATAATGAAGTTTAAATTTATATGGATAACAGCAATTATTTGTTTTCAAGATTATGTAGAAATGCGGATTTTTTAATTACTACTATGCAATAAAAACATGCTGCCTTGTTTATTATTCATTCAAAGACGGTACTAGGTTAATAGCATTTCACTGGAAGGATTTCAAACGCAAGGCACAAACGTTTATACTAACTTGTGAAAAACATAGCCGAAACCTTGGGAACGACATTGCGGGACACAACAATATGATTTGTTCTTCTTCACGGAATTCTCCATTATACAACTCTCTAATTCCAGAATGAATGCAAAAATACACCAAACAACGACAACTGAACGTAATGAGCGATCTACCAACAGCCAAGCATTGAGCCAAAAACGTTACCCGTACTACAGTAATTCTTCCTTTTGCCGCTAGAGGGAGAGCGGACCGCTGAGATTGCCAATATACTTCTTGGCCACAGGACTCTGTACAGGGTGGGTTGTGAATTTTTTCAACATTGAAGCTTTCTGGATTTAATAAGTATCTCTCCAACAGCTTATTCCGTTTGTTACTCTACACACAATATATTTCTTGCAAAAAAACTGGCTGAATGAGCCCTAAGAAATGCTGATCTAATATATGATAACAGTAATATAGAGTATCCTTTATAACTAACATACCAATAAGCTACGTTTGTAACAATGTTTGCTACACGGAAGCACATTTGAGTAATTAAGTATAAATTCAATACTCTCTAAACATTTGAAGAATTAGAATTTCTTTTACAACTAGCTGCATTTGTTATTTAAAAATCTAACCAAATATTCAGTAGCTCATAAAAATGAAAAGGTCTAAAATTTCGTTTCCTTGAAATATATTTTTGTTACTCTTTCACGAAAATACAAAATTAAAAACGAATCAGCTGTGTTTAGATCCGAAAATCTAACAAATTCTTTACTACTCCTAGTTTAAAATGCAGTCGATGATATATATACCTGTTAAGAAAATACATGAATGTGTTCACGTGTTAAGCCTACCTCCACGTGTTACGAAACGAATACATGAATGTCTTCACGTGTTACGGGAATCTCCACGAGTTACGAAGCGAATACATGAATTGTTTTCGAAATCGAAGCCTATGAATTGAAACAGGAAAAGAACTTACCTTTTAAGAACGATAAAATCCATCGATTAGGCATGCAGCTCTGGACGATCGAGTTCAGCCTTGCCATAACTCACCGTCCGTAGTACAAGTGACGTAACAGCAGGTTAGAGAACGACGCAGCCACAGACCAGAAGCTGCTTTAAAACCAATGGAATAAAATCTTCTAGTCGTATAAGCAAAAAAAAAAAGGAGGAATTCAATAATCTTTATCAATTATACACAAGCTTACTGTTTTATCAACAGTATAATTTTGTTCTTTTTTGCCTGAATGTAATGTCACGCCAAAGATTAGCTGTGACCTTGCTAACATGACGAAAATGCAACGTTTAGCAAACGTAATGAATGTGACAAAATCGCAACGGTAACGGATGTAACATTTAACAAACGTTTATCAAACGTAGTCTTTGTACGGAAGACCAAATATCAACTTTTGCAACCGAAATGCGACGTCTTTTAAACGTCATGTGCTACTTGGGTAGTTACCATGGAGTTTTTAATGGAGCATTTCTCGTACACGGTATATTAATTTTTCATGTTCTTATAGTCAGACATTGGCGAAATATCTGAAACATAAACTTGGAAAGCTTTTTTTGCAAAACAAAACATTTAAAAGCCCAGTCAAATACGTAATATGAAAACAAACTAGGTTTCGCACGCTAGGTAATCTGCTTAAAAATTAAATGAATGCGTAACATTAAATAAAAAAATTATAGATATGTTTGTCTTGTTCTTCGGGGGAAAAACGTAGAACTTAATTCGTAATTTACTGATCCAAATATGTCATCAGTTTTCTCCTTGTACCTTTTTTTTTTTAAATAGAAATTCAAAGGATGGTTACGAGGTTTCAACTGCTTTTGATTCGTAGTGTCATAAAATTCAAAATCTGTTTCGTTAAAGTGGGCAGAATATATTGGAGAACGAACATTGAGGTGGAAATCACCGGTTTCATTTTTCACAGCCATTGCTTTAACAATTTCGTACTTTTTTAAATAAAATTATGGAAATTTATTCCTTCCTCTATACAATTTAGGTAGCAGGATTTATTAGCACAACCATACGATCAGCAAAAGTTAGACATGTCGTTAATAAATTTATAAAAATTGCGATTTTCCTGAGCCTCTGCAATGTAACGCCATATTAAGCAATGGGAAAACGCATGTAAACAAACTATTGTTGGTCTGCGGCCACGGAAAATTTTCCCATGATGCAAAGCGAGGTGAATAAGGTCCATAGGAATGGACTTTACTATTTAGCCCCGCCCCTTTTTGTTCACTGTTTTCTTAAGTTCATTTTTCTGAGTTATTTTGTAAGTACGAAACTAATGCAACATAACACCATATACTAACGTACCAGAAAAGTTGAACACATTCGTTACTGTTTAGTGACACAGTAATTTTAACGATTGCTTCTGATCATTCGTCAGAGATGGGTCCGGGTTTGAATTCCGGGGAGGCATGGATGTTGTGTTTGTCTTACAGTACTTGCTCTCTCCCTTCCCTGGAACCAGTGGTTCTAAATTATAGGGAAGGGCCACTGATTATACGTCGTCGAAGTCGTGACGTCACGGTCAAAACATCGCAGGTCAAAACATCGCGGACACAAAACATCGCAGGTCAAAACATCGCGGTGACAAAATATCGCAAGCCATAATATTTCAGCATCGGGCATTAATTAAACGGCTTTTTTTTTTTTCATTTTTTTTTCTTTTGTATTTTTCTAAACATTTGATCTTTGGTAGGAAAAATTCGTCCAGACACTGATTTAATTTGCGGAAGACTAGTATGTGGCACTTATCAAAATATTTCAGGAGGGGGCACTAATTAATCTCTCATCTCATACAAAATTTTCGTAAAATCTACAGTTTTCAATTTAGAACCACCAAATTTGGTATACTAACTCACGATGCTCTAACTTGGACCGTAGACGGTTTTGGGAAGTGTTCGCAGCCCGGGGTCAAGGGGCCCCCATACAATATTTTCGTAAAATCTAGTTTTCAAGTTAGAACCACCTAATTTGGTATACTATCTCATGGTGCTCTGACTTAGCACGTAGAGGGTTTTTGGAATGGGTGGGGGCCCGGGTTCGAGGGGCCCCATAGAAATTTTCGTAAAATCTACAGTTTCCAATTTAGAACCACCAAATTTGGTATACTACCTCATGGAGCTCTAACTTAGACCGTAGACAGTTTTTGGAAGTGGTCGTAGCCCGGGATCGAGGGGCCCCCATAGAAAATTTTCGTAAAATCTACAGTTTTCAATTTAGAACCACCAAATGTGGCGTACTACTTCATGGTGCTCTAACTTAGAAGGTGACGGTTTTTGGCACGGGTAGAGGCCCGATCCGAAGGGGGCCCCTACAAAATTTTCGTAAAATCTACAGTTTCCAATTTAGAACCACCAAATTTGGTATACTAACTCACGGTGCTCTAACTTAAACCGTAGACGGTTTGTGGAAGTGTTCCAGCCCTGGTCGAGAGGGCCCCATACAATATTTTCGTAAAACTTAGTTTTCAATTTAGAACCACCAAATTTGGTATACTATCTCATGGTGCTCTAACTTAGACCGTAGACAGTTTTTGGATGTGGTCAGAGCCCGGGGTCGAGGGCCCCCATAGAACATTTTCGTAACATCTACAGTTTTCAATTTAGAACCATCAAATTTGGTATACTTCCTCATGGTGCTTTAACTTAGACCGTAGACGGTTTTTGCTTCGAAAGGTAGGGGGCCCTGCGTCAAGGGGCCCCAATACGCAATATTCGTAAAATCTACAGTTTTCAATTTAGAACCACCAAATTTGGTATAATATCTGATGGTGCTGTAATTTAGACGGTAGAGGGTTTTTGGAACGGATGGGGCCCGGGATCAAGGTGGACCCATACGCAATATTCGTCAAATCTACAGTTTTCAATTTAAAACTACCAAATTTGGCATACTTCCTCATGGTGCTCTAACTTAGACAGTAGAGGGTTTTTGGAACGGGTGGGGGGCCCGGGGTCGAAGGGCCCAATACAAAATTTTGGTAAAATGTACAGTTTTAATTTAAAACCACGAAATTTGGTATACTATCTCATGGTGCTCTAACTTAGAACGTTTTGGGAACGGGTGGGAAGCCCGGGGTCGAGGGGCCCCCATAGAAATTTTTCGTAAAATCTACAGTTTTCAATTTGGAACCACCAAATTTGGTATACTATCTCACGGTTCTCTAACTTAGACCGTAAAGGATTTTTGGAACGGGTGAGGGGTCCGGGGTCGAGTGACCCCCATAGAAAATTTTCGCCAAATCTACAGTTTTCAGTTTAGAACCACCAAATTTGGTATACTCCCTCGTGGTGCTCTAACGTAGACCGTAGACGGTTTTTGGAAAGGTAGGGGCCCGGTGTCAAGGGGCCCACGTACGCAATATTCGTAAAATCTACCGTTTTCAATTTAGAATCACCGAATTTGGTATACTATCTCATGGTGCTCTAATTTAGACAGTAGAGGGTTTTTGGAACAAGTGGGGGGCCAGGGATCAAGGGTGCCTCATACGCAATTTTCGTCAAATCTACAGTTTTCAATTTAGAACCACCAAATTTGGTATACTATCTCATGGTGCTGTTGGAAATAAAATTATTTAAAATAAATTTAGTCCAACATGCACGTGCATAGATAGCCCCAGGGGATAACGGGAGGCAATCTCAAGCCTTGTGACGATACTTAGGCCCCAGGGGATATAGGGGGGTCGGAAAAGTTGAAGGGTCAGTTCCCAAGAAGGGAGCGAAGTAACGTTCACCTGACGGAATAGATGAACCCCTCAGAAGGTCAAGTGACCTTGGCATCAGCGGACAAGGTGAAGCTCAGAAGGTCAGGGGTTTTTCACTGGTCAAGAGTAGTGGTGTACGTGTAGCGACAAGGAACAGACGTGGATATTGAGTGCCGAGTATGACGAGAGAGAAATGAAATATGCCCAACGTTGTCAAACGGAGAGCCGAGTTCGGATAGCGCCAGTCAGCTCAATTAGGTGTATATGCCCAGTGTTGAAAACCTGAAAGACATATGGAGATACCAGATAAGTTATTTTCCTTTTCCCTTTTATTGCATGTACTTGCTTAAATTAATTCATAACCCTATTTAGAGCACGTGGCGCGTGTATTGGTCATGATAAAACAATGAAAACCCAGTTAGCTAGGTAAAACATTTAGGTAAAGCATAGGAGAAAAGGAACTGGAAGAAAAATGAATCACTAAGCTTTGCACTTATATATATAGATAGATGTATGCAGAAATGATCGGAGACGTTATTGAGAAAAATCGTAATAAGAGTAAATTTTATGTGTAAGGTATTGTTAACGACTGCACCCACGCACGTGGTACCTTAGTGTTCCTAATTCTCTCGTATTAAACTATTTTGATTACTTCCACATAAGATTCCTGTTTGTTTTCCTTATAACCACACAAGACATAAGTTAAGGTATGTGTAAACTAAGATATGTGTTTATGTTTCTGATTTCTTTCACGAGCGGCACCTTTACTCCCCCACCATTCCAGTGACGGGATAAAGGTGAATCACAACGCCGTGCTTTATTATATGCTAGTACATATAAGGGGCACGTTTTTGTCCATATCCCAAGTAGCACGTGACGTTTAAAAGACGTCGCATTTCGGTTGCAAAAGTTGATATTTGGTCTTCCGTACAAAGACTACGTTTGATAAACGTTTGTTAAATGTTACATCCGTTACCGTTGCGATTTTGTCACATTCATTACGTTTGCTAAACGTTGCATTTTCGTCATGTTAGCAAGGTCACAGCTAATCTTTGGCGTGACATTACATTCAGGCAAAAAAGAACAAAATTATACTGTTGATAAAACAGTAAGCTTGTGTATAATTGATAAAGATTATTGAATTCCTCCTTTTTTTTTTTTGCTTATACGACTAGAAGATTTTATTCCATTGGTTTTAAAGCAGCTTCTGGTCTGTGGCTGCGTCGTTCTCTAACCTGCTGTTACGTCACTTGTACTACGGACGGTGAGTTATGGCAAGGCTGAGCTCGATCGTCCAGAGCTGCATGCCTAATCGATGGATTTTATCGTTCTTAAAAGGTAAGTTCTTTTCCTGTTTCAATTCATAGGCTTCGATTTCGAAAACAATTCATGTATTCGCTTCGTAACTCGTGGAGATTCCCGTAACACGTGAAGACATTCATGTATTCGTTTCGTAACACGTGGAGGTAGGCTTAACACGTGAACACATTCATGTATTTTCTTAACAGGTATATATATCATCGACTGCATTTTAAACTAGGAGTAGTAAAGAATTTGTTAGATTTTCGGATCTAAACACAGCTGATTCGTTTTTAATTTTGTATTTTCGTGAAAGAGTAACAAAAATATATTTCAAGGAAACGAAATTTTAGACCTTTTCATTTTTATGAGCTACTGAATATTTGGTTAGATTTTTAAATAACAAATGCAGCTAGTTGTAAAAGAAATTCTAATTCTTCAAATGTTTAGAGAGTATTGAATTTATACTTAATTACTCAAATGTGCTTCCGTGTAGCAAGCATTGTTACAAACGCAGCTTATTGGTATGTTAGTTATAAAGGATACTCTATATTACTGTTATCATATATTAGATCAGCATTTCTTAGGGCTCATTCAGCCAGTTTTTTTGCAAGAAATATATTGTGTGTAGAGTAACAAATGGAATAAGCTGTTAGAGAGATACTTATTAAATCCAGAAAGCTTCAAGGTTGAAAAAATTCAAAACCCACCCTGTACAGAGTCCTGTGGCCAAGAAGTATATTGTCAGTCACAATTCAAAGTCTACCTAAGGCATGCAAAAATTTAACTTTTTTTTTTTTTTTGAAAATGCACGTTTTATACCAGATGTGAATTAAGCTTACTGAAATCATAATGTATCTGTATCCAAATGGAATATATACAAATATCCAATGCAACATTTTGTTAGACTGAGGGAGTACACACTTACATTCAAATGTGCCCATCTCCCCCTTCCACATATCAGAGTTGTGCCTATCAAATAATGAAGCAGAGGAATGCTATTGAACCTGTCGCAGGCAAGGTGGCCAGTTGCTTTGCTTTTCCAGTTACAGTTTACTAAATTTTTGTTCAAATTTCAGGAATGCAGGGGTGGGAGAAGTTGGAAGCAGAGTTGTATAAAAATAAAATGTATCTGTGAACACAACCATTGAAACAAAACTTGCTGCAAACCCGCATATCATGATGACAATATAAGATAATTTAAAGAAACAATTAAAAAATAATTATTAGGACATTACAAATTCCGATGACGGCAAAATACAATTGAATATGTGTGCGAAATTGACCTTTATGGCAAAATATTGGCTTATGAACCTCATAAAAACAAGAGAATTAAAAGAAACATTTTATACCCAGAAAACAGTTCCATTAATGAACCTTTAAAAATTATAAATAGTATTTTCAACAGCTTAGTTCAAAAATTACTGTGCTGCCCCCAGTGGCTCAGTGGTCTAAGCGATGGCCTCTGATCATTCGTTCGAACGGGGTCCGGGTTCGAATCTCGGTGAGGCATGGATGTTGTGTTTGTCTTACAGCACTGGCTTCCCTGGAACCAGTGACCCTAAATTAGGGACGGGCGACTGCTTATAGCCCATTGAGTTGCTCACGGTGGTCGTTAAACCTCCAATAAAAAAATACTGTCGACTTACAAATTACTTAAGGAAAAGATTTTAATTTAATAATTAGTTGCTGCAAGAGGAACCTGGCAATAAAATTTAAATTCCTTCTGTGAAAAGGAAACTTTTGATACAGTTCCTATGTACTGAGAAACAGGCCTTGATAAAATCTAGAGGCCACAAACGTCCAAATGTGCCCATATTGGCAAAATCTGCTAATAATTTGAAAACTATCGGCGTGCGCACATACTTTTACATTCTACTACTTTGGTTGGAAGTATAGTTTTATGAGGATTTTTTTCTAATTTGAATTAATTTTCTCTCAACAATATTATTTTTGAACACATATCATTGCTCCTTTATTTCTGCAGTGCTTCAAAACCATCTTGATAGCTGTTTACTTTTGGTGCTACTGGTTTTGAATTTAATGTTCACTTTGAATTTTGTAGCTGTTTGTTCCCAAATGGCAAGAGTAATAGACCAATTTTTGTATTTGCTAGTTGAGTCTGTATCTTCAGATTTCTCTGAATGAATAATCTTTTCTAAGCAATTAAATTAGAGAGCTACAAACTAATATTTCTATTCACTGTCGGATTAATACTTTTCCGACTAGGCCAGTGCTTCCTAATTAGCCTTTCTCTGAATTATGGATCTCTTCTATTATCAGATCGTTAAGGGCAACAGATTAAAGGCTGGATCACGTAGCTACGCTGTGTAGAAAAGCCGTACAAACTGTCACAGTTTGATTGTACACATTTTTTTTCAGCAATGTATGTATGTATATATATATATACTGGTCACAAAAAGTTAGGGATATTGCATGAAGTGAAGCCACGTAACATAAACGCCAGAGTGTGTTTGCAAAAACAATTCAATGGGCAATTTCTGCTCACAACAAGTAGTACCACAATATAGACAAAAGTGTATATTCAGAGAATGTCCAAACCTCTGGATTTCAGTATCCAGTAACACTACCTATGTGTCGAAGAACGTCTTGACACCTACGAAGCATACTTGCAGTGACATTATTGATTAGTGTTTGGTGCAGTTAGTCCCATATTAGTCAACACATTACAGAGGTCTGCCAGTATACTGGGGTATGGAATGCGGTTATCTAAGCGTTGCTGTATAGATTCCCAAATTTTCTTAGTAGTATTAAGGTCAGACCTGAGGTAGCTGTAAGGATTCGATCTTGTGGTTTTCCAGCCAGGGCCGGTCCAAGGGGTAGGTAGGCCAAGTGGTAAATGTGTAGATTAGTGTCCTAAATTATTTCATTGAAAACATTTTATTACCTGGAAAAAGTGCGATGTACAGATTTTAGTGTATGGAAATTAATGTCAAATGGTGCAAAAATTGCATATTTTAAATGTGTTTTAAAGATATATTTTTTTCGTAATATTGACCTGTGAGTCTGACGCTGTGAAGAGAAGCTGCGGTAGGCCTAATGTATTGCTCCGGCAAAGAATGTGAAGCTTTGGTCCTTTAAAAGGAAGGTTTCTTGCTGTACCAAAATGATGGGCGGAAGAGTACAAGAGAAAGAGGTTATGTTGTTGGCAGGAGAGCAATAAATGTAGTGATACGCTACAGAAAATAGATCCACAGCATCCACCCTTTATTTTGTTGTATCCTGTATGTTGTTGGCAGGAAAAACTGGGAAAAAAACTCTTCGATTTGCAAAAGATATGTATGAGTAAGATAGAAACTGACCTGCGAACAAGCTATTAACACAGGAGAACCAAAAGTGCAGTGACACAGCAAATCAGCTATGAATGAAAGCTGTTCAAACCAGAACCGAAAGTTATAGTTCCCCAGTTTCCTATACAACATAGAAAAGCATGTTGGTACTTTCTAACATGCTTTTCTACGTTCTTTCGCATACCACGAGTATGCGAAAGAACGAAAAATTTCTCAACATCGCTTTAAAAACAATGACAAAACATGAACAAACTATATTGTGTAGCGTATGAGTATAACACGGCTCGCTCTCGTGGCAACAAAATAGCGCTTGGACTTGTAGTCGTCCGCGCGTGAATTAAACGCTGCAGCGAATCTTCCTTTCAACGAAGCAAAGCTTCACATCGTCGCCCTAGCGATGCACAGAGTCACACAATATAGACGTACACGCGTACGCCATACGTGGATAGTTTGCAAATTATTAGCAGATTTTGCAGATAGTTTTTGCTTGTAGATTAAAAAAATAAAAATGTTATTACAGCAATTAAAACACTTAAGGTTTTACTAAGATTAATATATTTAATTCTATCTTAACATGAGAATGTTCAACTATTTTTCACATCTTCCGATAGAGTTATTTTGTTTTTGCAGAAGTTTCTGGCCTCTTGATTTTATCAAGGCCTGTTCTCAATATATAGGAACTGTAACAAAAGTTTCATTTACACAGAAAGATTTTTTTTATTTTGCCAGGTTACTCTTGCAGTTGCCAGTTATTAAAATAAAATATTTTCCTTATATATTTTATAAGTACTATTTTTGAATTAAGTTGTTAAAGATGCTTTATATAATTTTTGAAGGTTCATTAACAGAACTGCTTTTCTTGATATAAAAATTAGTCTCTTGTTTTTATGAGGTTCATAGTCCAAAAATTTTTAAGTTTTGGCCTTAAGGTCCATTTTACACACATTTTTGCGGATTCAGTCGTAATGTCCTTTTGCCCTCTCTGGAATCTGTAATGTTCTAATAATTATTTACTGTTATATTAATTTTTCTTTAAATTATCTCGTTCCATTGTTATCGTGATTTGCGGGTTTGCAGCAAGTTTTCTGTTTCAATGGTTGTGTATGCAGTCACATTTTATTTGAATGCACCTCTGGCGATGCATTAGGCCTACCGCAGCGTCTCTTCACAGCATTACTCACAGTATCACTCACAGTTCAATATTATGATAGAAAATCTTTAAAACACATTTAAAATATGAAATTTCTGCACCATTTGCCATTAATTTCCGTACTCTAAAATCTTTACGTCACACTTTTTCGAGGTACTGACATTTTTCCGACGAAATAATTTAGGACGCTAATATACATATTTACCGGCCAGGTAGGCAGCCACCAAATCTGTATTTGCCACAAAAATGAAAGCTGAATACTCCTTTGTTGTTTCTCTGACACATGCAGAGTTCCTATATATATACCACCAACAACAAGAAGCATTTTCAGTTCTTGTGCGTTTTTTTCTGAGAATTCTTCTCTGCTGCTTTTTTACGCATTTGGGTTTTCAGGGGGGGGGGGAAAATGAACCTCTTTTTTTTTTTTTTTTTTTTTTTTTTCATTCCTGATGTTTGTTGACATTTTTATATACACTGAGTGGCCACTTTATTATGACTACCTGACAGTTTTAAGCAAATGAGCTATGGCTGCACGCTGTTGCCGCCAGAGGGTGAGGCTAGTATAAAAAGGGAAAGCTTAGTGCTTGCGACAGTAGTAGAAGTGATTTTTGGGTGACGAGATGGGTAAAAAATGCAATTTGACGGACTTTCAACGTGGGACGATTGTAAGAGCTCGGAGCCATGGAGCGAGTATCACTGAAACCGCCGCATTCATGAAATGTTCCAGAGCCACTGTTGTTAAAGTGTTTAAAGACTGTACTGTCAGCCAAAAAACTGGGTCTCTACGTGCAACGTGTGCTCGTCATCGACTAGTGACTGCTCGGGCTGACCGGAGTGTCCAGACTGGTAATAGGCAACAGTGCAGCAATTACAGACCATCTTAATCAAGGATCCCTCAAATGATCTGTGCACGCACTGTTCGCCGTACACGGCACGGATGGGATATGGCAGAAGGAGGCCTGTTCGAACACCTTTGCTGTCTGCAGTTAACAAGAGAAAATGTCTCCACTTCGCACAGGAGCATAAGGATTGGACAGTCGATAATTGGAAAAAAATTATTTGGTCCGATGAATCACGTTTTCAGTTGCACCATGCCTATGGCCGAGTGAAAATTTGGCGGAAACAGCACGAAAGCATCGACCCCAAATGCATTGCTACAACCCTTCAAGCTGGTGGAGGCAACGTTATGGTTTGGGGAATGTTTTTCTGGCATGATTTGGGCCCTTTAATTCATGTTGATCAACGTCTGACTGGCACATCATATCTAAACATCGTTGCAGACCAAGTACATCCTGTCATGTGGATGGTTTATCCCAATGGCGATGGCTACTTTAAACGAGATAATGCGTCTTTCCATAGTGCTCGTATTGTACAGGAGTGGTTTCAGGAAAATGCCGGTTAGTTTACTTTGCTTAGCTGGCCCCCACAATCTCCAGATCTCAACCCCATTGAGAATTTGTGGGATGAAGTTGAACAAGCCATCAAACAGCTGGATACACAACCCTGCAATTTCACACTCCTGGAAAGTGCTATTCATCAAGCATGGTCTTAGATTCCAAAACCACCTATCAACATCTCGTGGAGTCCATGCCACGAAGAATCTACATCGACGCAGTATTAAAGGCAAAAGATGGCCCAACGAAGTACTGAGGGGGTGGTAATAATAAAGTGGCAACTCAGTGTATAACAATAAGGCTTGAGTGACAAGCCTTATTGTTATGTACATCTTGGAAATAAATCCCAAATTCCCACAGCCTAGGGTAAAGCGGGAAAAAAACACTTTTTACTATGAAAACTGCAACACAAAGCTCCTACAGATTGCGAACCATATATATATCAATGGTTTTCTATCCACTCATTGATAGCGCATTGTTTGCCATTCAGGAAAGATTTACTCAGTTGCAAAAACTTTTCAACGCTTCGGGTTTCCTTTATAATTTGAAGAAATTGCCTGACGGGATTCTTTAAAAGAAAAGTGTATTCAGTTAGAAAAATTCCTTAAGGATGCTGACAGTGAAGAAAAATATATCGATGGGGAGCAACTGTTTGAAGAGCTGAGGCATTTGCAAGCACTTATGAGCAAATGCAGCTCAGCTACTACAATAGAAGCTCTAAACTTCATATTCCAGTATGATATGGTTCATTGTTATCCCAACAGTAGGATTTGCTTTCGAATATTGCAATTCCTGTCTGTAGAAAGCGGGAAAAGAAGTTTTAATAAATTAAAGCTGTAAAGACTTATTTGAGATCTACAACGATGCAGGAACAGCTATCGGCTTTATCCATCATTTCTATTGAAAACGATATTGCACCAAAAAAATTTCTGAAGCGAAGAGGTTTTTGCAAAGTAAAGCCAGACATGAAAGTTTCATGTAAATAACACAAACAACTATGTATGATTCTGTCATTTTGTGAGTAAAATTATCATTATTATATTGGACTATTTATTTGTAGCATAGCATATAATAGTGAGTTAGTGACATATCTACTGAGCATGCGAAGTTGAGATTAGAGCTATTTGCTGTGTTTGGGTCCATACTGCAAAAAGAAAAAAAAAAAAAAGATGGGGGGGGGGGGATCAAAGGAGTCTTTTTGGCTGTCGGGAAAAAAACAGAAAAAGTTGAATGCCATGATGACAGCACTTTCAATAGGTTTCTTCAGTGGTTTAGCTTTTTTTCTCTTCCTTTTTTTTTTGTTAATAATTTTCATTCCAGTTAATTGTAACTGCAGCTTGTGCTCATTTTGGCTTTTCACTTTACTAGTAACTTGTTTTTCAGTGTTTACTTCCCTTTTTGTTTCTTCTTGCTTGATTCTTAATATATATAAAGATAAATTAAAATTTGGGGGTATATCATAATAAAATTTTATAAACATAATTTACCAGCACTAATGAGGGCAAACTTTTGAATGTGATTTACATTAAGAAATAATAGGGCATTCAAAACAGTTGAATTATATAAAGAAATTGCATAAATGATTTTTTTTCTTTTTAAATTTTACTCAGGTATGGTTATTCATGGCTCTAGTTAGGAAAGTTAGGGATGTTATGCAAAACACAGATGAGTGTAAATTAAGTACAACCTCCTGTAGCTTTAAAACTTGAGCTTATATCCCTCAGATCAGTATTTCCCCTCCTACCAGTAGATCTCTCTGTAGAGTACAACTGGATCACCCTGTGAAAGTAAACCAAGTTGGTGACTTCACCAAGTTGGTAAATATAATATTAGTGGAATTAAAGGATTAAACCATGTGTGAAATTATAGAATAAATAAGCAACATTTATTCACAATTAAATAATTTATTTTAAGATCTATAGTTTTGTTGAGCCTTTAGCTCGGCTTCATCAGGACAAAGGGAGCATAAACATTCATATGTGACATCATCAGGTAGTTGATGATCATGGATTTTGGTGAATTGTCTCCATGCAATTGAAATAAATCGAGTAGGTGTCATGTTGTTGACAAGTCATAAAGAAAAGTCATGGAAACAAATTGGTGTTTACTACCCATGTATATCGTGCAGTACATCTATGCGTTACAGAGGATTCCTTGCAGAAAAAGCTAGATTTTTGCCGCCGCAGTGGTCTAAGCACTGGCTTATGACTGTTCGGTTCTTCCAAGTGGGTTGGGTTCGAATCCCGGTGAGGCATGGATGTTGTGTTTGTCTTACGGCAGTGGGTCTCTTCCTTCTCTGGAACCAGTGACCCTAAATAAAGGGACAGGCGACTGCTTATAGCCCATTGAGTTGCTCACCATGGTCAGTAAACACAAAAACAAAAAATTAAAAAAAAAGTTATGATTTTTTTTTAAAGAAATTGTGGCACACACAGGATATAGATTGATATAGATTGTCCTTTTGTTGTAGACAAAGCTGTCCAGAAATTTAGGAACTTTCAAATGTTTAAATTTCTAAGTTATTTTGAAATCTATAAACAAGGCAAATTTTTGTGGATCAAAAGACTACGTTGAAGACATAACTGGGGAATTTATCACATCGCTTGTGAATGTGGACTTTCATGTATAGGACAGATCCGTAGAGCTTTTAAGTTTTCATGTGAAGGAACACGTGACTTACGTATGAAACTGAAGAAGTCGTCTATAGCCCAACATTGTCATGAAAATAACCAGATTTTTTTTTTAAATACTACGCTTATTGATAAACCTGATTTGACTATCAAGCTTAATATATTAGAAGCTTTCCACATCTAGTGCAACTGCTCATGGCTTGTCAATGACATGACATCTACTAGATTTCTTTCAAACACGTGGAAACAACTTGCCAAAAGCAGTGACTGTCAGAATGCTGATGATGTCACGATGATTTGAACGTTTGCACTCCATTTGTCCTAATGAAGCCAAGCCAAATGCTCAGTGAAACTACAGTAGATTTAAAATCTTAAAATAAAATATTTAATTGTGAATAAACATTGCTTATTTAAAATATTCTATCTCTACAGCCCAAGTATTGAAGTCATAAAATATATTTGGGAATTACTTGGAGCAAAAACATAACGTACAAGAGCATTAACCAGAAAAGAATTCATGTGTTTCTTTGGAAAAAAAAAAATAACCGTTTGCAGTGGGTGTTTTTTTGGGGTTTTTTAAGTACCCCCACACCTGTTTATTGGGGGGGGGTAAAAATCCTGCTTGATCTGCAGCATTTCCATTCGGTAGAAATTTTGTGTGTAGCTAGCTTGCAAAACTCCTAAAGCAGCAACTGCATCAATCTGCCGTACACGTGCATGTAACATGTCAACAGCCCTATTTCTGATGTTAATACTTAAACGTCGTCTGGACATCTTTTCAAGTTAATCCTACTCTGAAGGAAATGCATTCAGCAAACTTGTAGTCCAAGCAGTGAGACGACCTGTTTTCTACTTCTCGGAAGCTACTTTTATCGGAGCTTGCACACACACACACACACACACACACACACCAACCACATGATGTGTCATCATGATGCTAATTTATGCTGATAACCTATCTCCTGTAGTCACTAAACATGCATATCACCATGTTTCCCTTTTGAAACCATAATATCCCAAACTTTTTGTATTTTCTTATGATTCAGAATACATGAATTGTGTTTGAAGCCTATGAAAATAATGAAATGAATGCATGAATTGTTTATTTGAATTTGTTTCATTATAACTTTTTGTGACCACCTATGAATTGAAACAGAAAAAGAACTTATACATTTTAGGAACTTGAAGTTAATGTTATGTACAGAAATAGCCGCCCCGGTGGCGCAGTGGTCTAAGCGATGGCCTCTGATCATTCGTCCGAACGGGGTCCGGGTTCGAATCCCGGTGAGGCATGGATGTTGTGTTTGTCTTACGGCACTGGCTCTCTCCCTTCCCTGGAACCAGTGACCCTAAATTAGGGACGGGCGACTACTTATAGCCCATTGAGTTGCTCACGGTGGTCGTTAAACCTCCAATAAAAAAAAAAAAAAAAAAAAAAAAAAAAAAAAAAAAAATGTACAGAAATAGAGAGAAGAGCACAGCACAATGTCAGAGTACAACAACAAATGGCATTAATGAACAACCAATAGAAGAAAATATTTTTTTCTGGTTGGCCAAACAATGCAAAGAGTTACTCGTGAAATGAGTATATATGAGTAGCAACAGAATTTAACCCAAGACAGAACAAACTAGATTGGGTGGCTGTTTTCATATCTTATTTGCATACAAATTTTTGAAAAAGGTGTTTCAACATGCATAATCAATTGATTCTTACAATTATTTATATGCTACGTACTGTTTGTTACACAATAGGACCCTCAAGCGGAAACTAAAAATTGCAATTTCTAAGCACAAGATATAAACTAGGGACATTACACTAAACAAACTTCCTGAAATACTAAGACAATTATAACCAAAAATTAAGTCTAAATTTGCAAACTAGTGAAAAAAAGATTAAGAACCAAATACACATGGGTTGAAAAAATACAAAGCAACTAACATACCAAAATAAAAGGCTCCTCTGTAAAAATACAGAAAAAATGATAAAGAAACGTAAACTGAGATATAAATACACAGATCTGCAGCAGAAACACATAGCCTTTAGCTACACTTAAAAGAAAAATTAAAAACAAAGCTGTGAAAGTACTACTTGATTTATCTCCCAGCATTATTTCACCTCACATTTCTAATAATCTATCAGCTAAATTTCAGATGTGTCCGAAAAACTCTTAAATGAACAACAAAACTGACTCAGTTTTATGTTGCAATAACTTAGATGTTAGTGGTATTAAAATGTCTACTTTATGTTCAGTTAAATATGAGCAACTGAATTTTCAAGAAAATTGCAACAGCCACAACGAAGCCAGTGAAATGGACTTGAGTCAAAACATAGTTTGTGAAGTCGTATACCTTGTGAACAATAAATATACAGGGTGTCCGAGAATTATTGGACACAGTACAAAATTATGTAAAACAAAACATTAAACAGATAGAAAGAAACTGACTGTACTAACTTACAATGTAACTACACATGTTAATAAATTTCGATGTAAGATCCCTTGGTTGCTCGTAGTACGTCCAAGCGATACTCGATTTCATGCCATGTATTGCCAAGCATCTGAAAAGATATGGAATTAATAGCAGCTGTGATATGCTGCTTCAGTTCCTGCAAATCAGTACACGGTGTCTGATAGGCACGATCCTTCACATAACCCCACATGAAATAATCCAATGGAGTTAGATCTGGGGAGTGAGGAGCTACGGAATGGGACCACCATGCCCAATCCATCTGTTGGGGAAATGCTCATTTAGGCACTTACGTACACACATTGACCAATGCGAAGGCATGCAGTCTTGTTGGAAAACGACGTCATATCTTTTGATCTGGGGTATAGGGAAATTTTCTAACATATCCAAGTAAATGTCACCATTTATGGTTTTTTCACAGAAGAAAGGGCCAATCACTTCTCTTTTTTATAGGGCGCACCACACATTAACTTTTGGAGAATCACATTCCAGTTCAATAGCAGCATGAGGCGGTTCACTGCCCCATATCCAAACAAAACATAGTTTACGAAGTGAAACAATACCTCATACATGAAATGTGGATTAATCACTAAAAATTACAGTACTTAGAAAGTTTTTATCGTTTCCCACTTGATTCAGCATATCCACAGCAAAATCGTATTGCAGAGTGTGATTATTTGCATGCATCTTTTGCACTATTTGAATTTTATAAGCATGAAACTAATTTCTTGTGCAAGATATCATGAACTGTCTATTTTGGAATGCACAGTTCTCTGCTTGCTTTATGAACGGATTTCCTGGGGCTTCGTCGGAAACTTTCATAGCTTGGTCAACCATCTCACCTCTGACGCTAGGCCTACTGGTTCCTCCACGATGTTCCACATTGCCAGTTTCTTTAAACTGTTTCATTCACCGCTTAGTTGAATTTGTTGACGGAGGATTACAACCATACTCTAAATGGTACCGTCTTTTAACTTTAATGACAGACTTTAATTCCGCAAACCATAACACACACATCGCCTTCTGCTGTATGGATGACATGACTACTGATTGCGCATTTCTCATAAATTCCTCATCAGGCCACACCTAGCGCCATCTATCAGATTCTGGGAGTAACAATTCTGCAATACAAAAATATAGGAACCGTGTTAGTAATATGTGACATAGAAAAACAGACAATGCTCATAGTTTTTTTTTGTACATAATTTTGTAATGTGTTTAATAATTCTTGGACACTCTGTATAATGGTGAGAGATTGTGTTGCACTAGTAACTGAGATAGAAATGCTTTCTTTTTTATAACATTACTTTCCTGACAAAGTCATCCCTTATAAAGCTTCAACAAAAATAAGTGATAGTAAAATAACTATTAGGAACAAGAAAAGTTTTGTGAAGGGGCATTCATATGATGAAAATGATATTTTATGATATGATGAAAATGATTTTTTAGGTTAGCTAAGAACTTCATTTATTTACCCCCAAATTTTTGTAGACTAGGTAACAAGACTGTATACAACAGATTATCATGGCAGCTTTAAGATAAGCATTACCGTACGTCCCTCTTACGGAGCACAAACGTTACTAAAACGGTTTTGCTACGTTATGGAAACGTTTGTTTTCAATGTAATATGCAAAGTAAAAGATTTGAAGAGTGATTCCGTATCAACTCAACACAATTTGAAGGCATTTTTATCTCACCATCTCAGATTTTAATGAAATTTGGTACATAGGTGGCCTCTGTATAGATTAAGAAAAATATCAAATTTCATCGTCATATAGCCACCGGTTTTGAAAATACAGCTATATAAAATGTCCAAAAACACCCCCAAATCAGAAGATTGATATGTTTTTAAATCATGATTGCAGCTCCCCTAATTAAGATAGAGATGGGAAAGGTATCTTTTTATAGTATTTTTTATGCTCTTTTATTTGATATACAACAAACACCGTAGGGGTTAAGATTTTAAAAAAATTAAAATTTTGAATTTTTCAAAATGCGACACCAAAAAATTTGAATTTTTTTTAAAACAATCTATGTGTTTGGTATTTGATTACGTGAGTTGTAACTTGGGATGATAATGGGTTTACTTAAAAAGCTATATTCAAATTTAGCCTAACACAAGAGTTAATGAAAAAAAATGAAAAAAACATGTAAACTGAAAATAAATTTGGGCTAAATCTCAAAAAGTTTCATTAATAACAATATAGTATTTTTGTTATTTAAAACTATTTAAACAATGTTTTATTTTTAATTGATTTGTTTAAAATCTGAGACTACATGGGTTTAAAAATTTTATTAATTTCATTATTCAGAATTTGTAATAATTCACAATTCAATACACAAAAATAAACAGACTTTAAAAAGTAATTTCAATTACTGCTCAAGAAACACATCAAAATAATAATAACATATGGCATTGAATTGTTTACATTTATGCAAATTATATTCCTAATCTTAAACTTAGATCGTCACTTAAAGCAGAATCTTCTAAAATTAAAAAAAAAGTTGCATCATTGTTTTGAAGTGAAATCACACGTGTAGATCCTTGATATAGTCTTTAAAAGCTTCAATAGTTTGGTGTATTTCTGTTTCAGAGAGATTGTAGAGTCTTCCTGTCGGAGTCAAAGGATTTACTTTACACAAGAGGTAACTTACAGGAAGCTATAATACATCTTGTGGGCTAGGGTAGGAAAAGGATGTAGATGGACCAGCTGGATGTAAAAATGAGACTTTAACTTCATTCTCACTCTCTTCTTTTGGTAGAACATACGCTACCCACCAGTTGTTTTCATAGATTATGGTTATGTAACCACTCATTTCTGTTATTTGCAGTCTGTCTTGTAATGCTGATCCTTTTTCAGTAGCTGACTCGTTTGATTCTGAGAACATCTTCACTTTTATTTTTGAATTACTCAATGGGATAGGAATAAAAACATGAAGTTTCTGGGTACCTTGTATTGTTAGAGACTTGCTTAGGCGATTTTCCAAAAATTGGTCTGTTTCTATGTATTCTTCTTGACTTACATATGTAAAGTTTGCCACAAAAATGTTCTGAATTGCCCATTCGTACAACTGAAATGGTGTTTGAATTTGATTCTCGTAAGGGCGTTGTAAGCTGGCTTGGGCAGCTAACCTTTTCACCGTTCCACCAACGCCATCACATGGCCCCTTCCCGTGTGCTGTTGCTGAAAAATGCCATTCAGCATCAATGTTGAAGTCATCTTGATGGAAACATAAAAGTTTGTGAAAAAATTTCCGATTTTTGCACTGGGCTGCAGACCCGTCGGAGAAACAGTACATTTTTTTGACGCTGTTGTCACCAAACTTACTTTTCAAGAAGTTAATAAGGTTTTTTTTTTTTGAAGCAGTACGGTGTAATTGTGTTGTGCTCTAAACATTCAGAAATTACTACAAAACTTGCATGTTCAATCTTTTCTGTTTTGTAATAGATGACAAATGGGTGGACTGTGGCTTGCCCACTGGTCCAGTGATAGCTCTGGGCTTCATCTTGAAGAAGAAAACTATAATTTTTAGCAAAATCACAAATGATGAGAAATTCTGAGTCCTTGAGGTTTTCCTTAGTACTACTATTCATAAAAGAGCTTTGCTGCTTAGCAATGAAGTCATGTCTGACCAAAGCAGACAGTTTTTTGCAAAACAAATCAATAAAATTTGAAGTTGATTTTTCTAATGTCTCCAAGTTGCATCTATCAACTGTAATCCATTGGCGAAAAGTTAGTTTTTCAACCAAGTTCTCAAAACCGTGTTCCCAGAACAGGTAGGACACTTCCCCAAATGACAATCTATGGAAGTAGGGTTGCATAATACTCTTGCAAGACAATGTTTGTAGGAAGATAATTGTCCATTCGTTAGTGAACCAATTCTTTCATTTTCCATCATCAGTTTTACATTTTGGTGTGTGGTGCAAACACATACCGTATGAGTACCACTAGACCCTACCAGGACACGGTTTTTTGGTCTGAGCTCTGCCAATTTGGAAAAACTGACTTTCGTGCTTGCAAATTGTCAAATTACATAAAATCAGCCTGTTTGACAAACTTTATCTCCGTTTTCAGTCCTAACAGAAACACAATCTTTCATTCCAGGTAAAACCCGACTAATTTCATCACTTTGGTAAAACGATCATACTACAACTACTTCAGAAGAGAGAGACTTACCTGGTTTTCTATTAAGGCTTTCCAAAATTCCTTTCTCCTTCAGAATTTTTTTATTGTCTTACCATATAATTAGGAGCATTGAATTCTTACATGATTTTCCTAACACTCCATGACTCTGGTAAGCAAGTCAAAATCATCAACTGTTTATATCTAGTGCAGTTAGAAAAATTACTTTTAAGATTGTCCATAAGAGAGTCGTGAAGTATTTCATCCTCATCATCAGATGATTTTTGAATATTTGTAAAAAGCTTCCGTTTCATAGCAGAACTGATTTTTTGAATTTTGGTTGAAGCATAACATTTAGATTTTAGCTTTTTCTTATTGACAACTGATTCACCCAATTCATGGAGCGAAGTATTCAGTGTTTCAATTACTTCTGACATAGATGCAAAATTTTCGTCCATTTTCTCATCAGCACAGGTTTCATTTGCTTCTTGACTAATTATTAAAGTTTTCAGCTGCTTTCTGCAAGAATCACAAATTTTAGTCTCCTTTGATAAGTCATCAAAATTTTCCAACATCCAGTCTGTCACATTTCTATATGGATTGAAACATTGTATTAATGCATATCTTGTACTTTCCATTGTTGATTATTTGTGCATAAAATGTAAAATTAAAATAGTAAAATAATTGCCTCCCATTACCTGTTCTTTTTATTTTTCCTAAAAAAATCCTGCACAGCTTCAATTTATAAAAGTCTAGTTTCAAAACTGAAAAGGATGTACTTTATTCAATTTAAAGTTTTCAACCACAAAAGTTTTCAAACACATATCACTTTCACTGCAAGAAACACATGATCACCATCAAAACCTAAAGCAGACTGAGAAACACATCTGATCACCATCAAAACCTAAAGCAGACTGAGAAACACATCTGATCACCATCAAAACCTAAAGCAGACTGAGAAACACATCTGATCACCATCAAAACCTAAAGCAGACAGGGATGCAAGGTAGGAATGCAAGTTGCTGCTTGTTGGGTCTAGTTACCAATGATCTAAACAACAGAATCAGTTTTTTAAGTTGGAACATGCAGAGTTTTGTCCAAAACAAAATGTAGCCTACAGCATAATTGCACAGTCTTTATTTTTTTATATTGTATTGGGAATTATTACAAATTCTGAATAATGAAATTAATAAAATTTTTAAGCCCATGTGACTCAGATTTTAAACAAATTAATTAAAAATAAAACATTGTTTAAATAAATGGTTTTAAATAACAAAAATACTATATCTATTGTTATTAATGAAACTTTTTAAAGATTTAGCCCAAATTTATTTTCAGATTACATGTTTTTTTATTTATTTATTTTTTTCATTAAACTCTTGTGTTAGGCTAAATTTGAATATAGCTTTTTAAGTAAACCCATTATCATCCCAAGTTACAACTCATGTAATCAAATGCCAAACATATAAAGATTGTTTTAAAAAAAAATTCGAATTTTTTGGAGCGTCACATTTTGAAAAATTCAAAATTTTAATTTTAATTTTAAAATTTGAATTTTTTTTAAATATTAACCCCTATGGTGTTGTACATCAAATAAAATAGCATAAACAATACTACAAAAAGATACCTTTCCCATCTTTCTATCTTAATTAGGGGAGCTGCAATCACAATTTAAAAACCCATCAATCTTCCGATTTTGGGGTGTTTTTAATACTTTTTATAGCTGTATTTTCAAAACCGGTGGATATATGACGATGAAATTTGGTATTTTTCTTAATCTATATAGAGGCCACCTATGTACTAAATTTCATTAACATCTGAGTTGGTCAAGTCGTTGTGTTGAGTCGATACGGAATGACCCAAGAACGAAATAGAAACGTTCTAACGTTTTGCAACGGAACACGTAAAGCCAAAAAAAAAAAAGTCTTGAAACTGGAATATAACCTTCGATAAAAGGTTGTGGTAACATTTTTTGCGACGTTTGACGTAATACACAAAGGACAGCAACGTTTAATAGAGGAAATTTAGACGTTGATTAACCGTTGCTGTTACATTTACTAAACGTAATACAGAAAGGAAAAATACGTTGTAAAATCGAAAATAAAACGTCGCTAAACGGCTGTTAAAACCGTTTCTCAACGTAATAAAGAGGGAATATGACGTTTAAATAACGTCATTTAAACGTTGCTAAACATTCTTAAAAACGTTTCTCAACGTCATAATGGAAGGAATATGACGTTTAAATAACGTCATTCAAACGTTGCTAAACAGTTGTTAAAACCGTTTCTAAACGTAATAAGGGAAGGAATATGACGGTTAAATAACGTCATTCAAACGTTGCTAAACGGTTGTTAAAACCGTTTCTCAACGTAATAAGGGAAAGAATATGATGTTTAAATAACGTCATTCAAACGTTGCTAAACGGTTGTTAAAACCGTTTCTAAACGTAATAAGGGAAGGAATATGACGGTTAAATAACGTCATTCAAACGTTCCTAAACGGTTGTTAAAACCGTTTCTAAACGTCATAATGAAAGGAATATGACGTTTAAATAACGTCATCTAAACGTCTTAAAAACAGTGCTACAACGTTATAACAACGGTTGAAAAACCATTGAATCAACGAGACGTATTAGCGTTTTATAAACGTAATATTGTGACGTTTTTTCAACGTCTCGCCGAACTGGTTTTAAAACGTTTTACAAACGTTTTTGTGCTACTTGGGATACGATCACTGTAGAACAAAAGTCCCATAGTTATAAAAAGGCACGATAAAGTAAATTTAATCGGTAAATGATCTGTAACTGATGCACCTATAATTTGTTCATAATAATAAATATGACAATAAAATTAACACCTTGTATTTAACATTGATGACAGTAACACGTGTTCCAATGAATAGCATCAACACGTGTTCCATTGTTCATAACTTTAACACGTGTTTTGTATTAGAATGTAACGTTGGTACAGAATAACGTTTGAAGATTTATGGTGAATTGTTTCATAAAGTATATAACTATGGTGAATTGGTATGAGCTAAATATTTGTTTATAACATATGATTATTCCTATGATTATAACTTTAAAATAAAAGAATATAACATTGGTGCCGTGACTTTTGAGCCATTCGTGCTGTCACGTATTTTTCCCCGTCGCAGTACGGATTGAAGGGGTTTTCTTTTCTTCATGTGTAGCAGTTCATTATTTTCTTTTGTTGTATGCATCATGCAAAAGTTTTCTTAAGATGTTATTTTGACAACTTCATTACTAAGAGTTAGGTAAAAGCGCAATTGCATGTTGTAAGGAAAGGTATTATTTTAATTGGTATTAGTGTATAACTTAGGTATTAAATATGTCAGACGACGAGAGGGCAGAGCCAGGTTCCCCACCACAAAATTTTGTGTCAGATTCTTCCTCACACGGCGCTTCGGCCCCGTCCACAATTCCCACAATTGCAGATTCCCCCCATATAGTACAATCCATGGCATCAATGCTGCCACTCATTTACCAATTTTCAGGGAATGATAAACTTGTTTCGGCCACGCAGTTTTTCGAGTCGATTGAATCTCTGGCCGCCATTAATAACTGGTCAGATAGCATAAAACTGTTTGCAGCAAAAGCCCACATGAAACACGCGGCGTTAGAATTTTTAAATGAAGCACCGCATATAAGGAATACTGCCAGTTATGAAAATTTTAAAAAAGCAGTAATTCGAAGGTTCGACGCTAGTCAACCCATTACATTACAAATGCAGAAATTTAATTCATGCCAACAAAGGCCAAATGAGTCGGTCGCACAATACGAATCGCGGCTAAGAGGATTAGCGCATTCATATTTAGGCATTGGCGACACAGATAATCAGCAAGTTAATGCTCTTGCTGACAAAGCAAAATTATCGCAATTTTTGACAGGGTTAGAGAGAAATCTTCCAAAAGAAGTGCTGTCGAAAGGGCCGAGTAATTTTGAACAAGCAGTGGAATTTGCAATACTGGCTGAGGCGAACAGACACATTATGTCCAAAAGTGTCAATTTCGCCGATTATGGAGATCCGGTCCCGCAAGAAAGCGGATCTGCTGATGCAATGGCAGAAATTTGCGCCATGTTTAAGCAGCACATGGTACAACAAAAAGCAGTAGTAAATACGCTGCAGAAGGAATCCAAACAATTGAGCGAGCGACTGCAGCAAGCAGAAGATCGTTTTTTAACATTTCAAGGCAGGAACGTCGAGAACCAATACTATGGAAATTCCGTTCAAAGTAACCCACGGAATTTTGAGAATATGCGATGTTTCGGATGTGGTACATTTGGACACCCAGTCAAGCGATGTCCCCAGCGAACAGATAATTTCAGAAAGCAAAGACAGGCAGGCAGAGCTCCGTTCCGTTCGGCGCCTCAATATTCGAATTATAGACAGCGAGATACAAATGGCGCGGGGTATTCTAACTCTCAGGGAAATCCAGACCAACGAGCGGAAGCTCCATCGCATTCACAAGCTTCCGGGCAGGCAAGAGGTGCATATCAAGGAAGGACAAATAATGGGAATTTAAACTTCAGAGGGTCCAGGTAGATTCCGGGGCGCACCCAGACTCCCAAGTATCAGTCCCAGTAGTTATTAATAATTGTCAGATAATAGAGGATGCATCTTTGCCGCTGACAGAGGTAAAAATTGGAAACGCAGTATTTTTGGGTCTACTCGATTCAGGAGCAAGTATAAGCATTATTACGCAGGACGCAATCCAAGAGATTAAGCGTAAAGTAAAAATCCATCCCATAGCTGACAGCATAAGTGTTACCGGAATTACGGGTAATAGATTAGAAATCATTGGAGCGTTTACCATCCCCATTATGATGGGCGACAGAAGAGTCACTCACAAATTTTACGTATCTAAGGCCCCTCTGCATTTTGCTTACCAAATTATTTTGGGATACGATATTTTAACCCAAAATGGAATTATTTTTGATGCCCAGGGCGGAAAAATAAGTTTTAAGGATCAACATATTGATCGAGAAGAACAGCCACAAACTCAGAAAAGTAGAACGAAATTAGGCAGAGCATTGCGAAAAGAGATTATTCCCCCTAGAACCGAAAGAGTTATTTTAGCACGATGTGACCCCGAGAGAAACCATATTGACATGCCAATACTTGTTCAACCCATAAATGCATTTGCCCAGGGTCGTTTAAGAATAGGCAGAAGTGTTGATACGCTTAGTTCAAAAGGTATTATTTCTGTATTAGTAGCAAATGTTACAGAAGAGCCGCAGCACATTAATAAAAATACAAAATTAGTAACGGTGGAGCCTGCGATTCAATTCAAAGCACAACACCACGTGGGAGTTGTGACTCCGGCAAAAATGTCTCCTCCTCCACTTTCCGAACAGGATTTCGATTTGGCCGACGTTGATCCAGCTTACTGGAGGCCTTTAGTTAAACTTTTATTAAACTACAGCGACGTTTTTGCTCGAACCACAAAAGAAATGGGGCATACAAATTTAATTTATCATGAAATACACCTCACGTCGGATGTTCCCATAAGATCTCGTCCGTACCGCGTGCCCGAGAAATTAAAAGCGGAATTGGATCAACAGCTGGATGAATTATTAGAGGCTGGCATTATCGAAGAAAGTTCATCGCCATACGCTAGCCCCCTTATCCTCGTGAAAAAGAAAGACAATAGTTATAGGATGTGTATTGACATGAGAGGTATTAATAAAGTTACCATTCCATGTTCTTATCCTCTGCCCAGAATCGACGAAGTAATAGATCAATTAAGGGGAAATAACATATTTTCTACTTTGGATTTAACCAAGGGATTTCATCAACAGGAGATTGCCCCCCAAGATTGCCATAAGACAGCATTTATTACGTCACATCGTGGACTATTTCAATATAAAAGGTCGCCAATGGGATTGAAAAATTCGGCAGCGTCGTTTCAAAGGTTAATGGATGCCTTATTAATTGGATTAAGTCAGTTTTCAATCCTATGTTATGTTGACGACATCGTAGTGGCATCGAAGGATCCCGAGTCCCATTTACAAAAATTAGAAGCAGTATTTAAGAGATTCAGAGATCATAACGTCAAATTTTCCCCAAGAAATGTAAGTTTATGCGACAGAGTTTAACATATTTGGGATATGTGATTGATAAAAACGGCATTCAGCCGGACGAGAATAATGTTAATAAAGTTAAAGATTTTCCCAAACCCAGGTCTGTGAAAAATGTACGCCAGTTCTTAGGCATGGCAGGTTATTACAGGAAATTCTTGGAAAATTATTCGGATTTGGCAAAGCCATTAACAGATCTTCTGAAGAAGACAAATACGAGGTTTAAGTGGACTCCGGACGCGGAGAAATCATTCCACGAAATTAAAGAAAAACTTCTGAAGCTTCCTAATTTATTTTATCCGTCATTCGACAAGCCATTTATGATTCATTCCGATGCAAGTCAACATGGGTTAGGAGCGGTTCTTAGCCAGGAGGATGACAAAGGCGATTTAGTGCCAATATCATTCATGTCGAGGAAATTAAACCCGGCAGAACAGAATTATCCTACAATAGAGCGAGAGTTATTGGCTATAGTAAATGCCGTCCGACATTGGAGGCATTATTTGTTAGGCAATAAGATATTCATCAAAAGTGACCATAAACCTCTGCTATATTTACACAAATTTAGTGATAAGAATGCCAGGTTAGCAAAATGGGCCATGGCTTTATTAGAATATGACATCGACATAAAATATGAAGCTGGCAAGACCAACTACGTAGCCGATTATCTGAGCAGAATTCCAGAAAACTTTTCATCGAGAGAACAAAATCATATTGATAATGAGATAGGTATTAACGCATTAGCCTTTACATCGGATGCATCTCAAGTGCAGCGTATAAAGGAATTACAGTGGGCAGATCCAAATTTACGAACCGGCATAGAAGATTTACGGAAGAAACAGTATACTGTTGGCAACGCTAAGATAAAGGATAATTTTTTCTTATCCGAAGAAGGTCTGTTATACCATTTTCAGGCACCAGATAGAAATTCCTCACAAGAGCAATATTTTGAACAACTGGTAGTTCCTGAAGCATTAAAAGGAGAAGCTTTATTTCTTTGCCATGACGCTCCTTTCTCAGGTCATTTTGGATTTACTAAAACATTTGCACGAGTGCGAGAAAAATATTTTTGGAAAAATATGTTTAGCGAAGTACGTAACTACGTTGATTCTTGCAAGTCATGCATAGAAAGGCGCGGTTACAAGCCAAAACATAAAGCACCGTTAATGCGGCCGGAGTTGCCAAAACACCCTTACGACAAAGTCAGTGTGGATCTTATCGGTCCTTTGCCAATTACAGAGAATGGATTCCAGTACTTGATGGTAGCTGTAGATCATTATACCCGCTATGCGGAGATAGCTCCGTTAAAAGACGCTAAGAGTACTACAGTGGCCTATGCAATATTCGAGCACGTGTTTGCGCGTCATGGAATTTGCAACATCCTTCTTCACGATAGAGCGCAAAATTTTGAATCAAAGATATTTAAATCATTAATGAAGAAATTGGGAGTGAAGTCTATTTCAGTAACGCCATATTGCGCGCATGCCAACGGAATCAACGAGAAATTAAATTTCAGCATTGAGAATTATTTATCACATTTCGTTGCCCAGAATCAACGTGATTGGGATGTCCATATCCCGGCATTTTTGCTTGCATACAGGACATCCATTCATAGCGCGACGAAATTTGCTCCTTCATATCTGCTATATGGCAGGGATATCTCTATCCCAATCGATTTAGTCAACCAACCCCCAAGACAACAGTATTTCGCCTATGACGACTATTCTGAAAACCTAGTAGCCAGGTTAAGACAAGCATATAACTTATTAGAACAGAATTTGTATACGGCAGCAGAAAAGCAAGAAGCATATAGATTAAAGCATTGCAAGCATAAGAATCTGCAACAAGGACAACTAGTATATCTGTATAAGCCCAAAACCCGAATCGGAAGATCCAGAAAATTGACTAAATTCAATTCAGGGCCGTGGGAAATATTATCATTCCCCACCCCAGTTAATGTAAAAATTCGGTCAACTACGGGGAGAACCGTGGAGCAAACGGTACACATAGACCGAATTACGACCTTCCCGCCAAGGAAACCATCGTTAGAATTCCACAAGGAAACCGAAGAGAATCTAAGTTCGGACGAAGAATTCCCTACTCAATCATTCAGCGACAGCACGGACGATTCGGACAACGAATTTAATCCGGTTAATTTTTGGGCCTCGCAAAATATTGATGTGCATAGGGAGGAACACCGAAACAACAGCACCCCACTCACAAGTACTCCAGGAGTGCACACCAGCCCTAAGCGGATTAGAGAACACCAGTCCGCCGGTGAAGAAAGTGACGAAACCATAGTGTACGACTGGGAGCAGTTGTGGGTTGAGCCAGGAATCAACGAAGAACTCCCCAACATGCACAATAAGGAAACTGATGACAGGCACCAAGAAAACCCCACGCATAGGTATGAATTACGCCCAAGAGAAAAAATTCCAAATCCTAGGCATCAGATCAATAATATGAACTGATACTAAAAAAAAAAAAAAAAAAAAAAAAAAGAAATTTCTTAACTGGTTAACTAACGTTATGTTCTATCAGAATATTCCCCCCAGGAACACTTGGTTATCTCTTGTGGAGGTGTATGCACGAAAAATTCGTCAAATAAAATTTAATAGTGATATTGGCAAGTGTAATTTTAAATATTAATGTTAATAATGTTTATATGCAGCGTGAAGGTAATGAATAATTGGGTTGAGCGGATCTATCTTTGCTTGGGAAGGAAAGAATAGTGTAAATCTAAGATGTAAGATATACAACTATTCTGGAAAAAAATAATAATAATAAATGTAGATAAGGGTGAATGAAAATTAAACCACTGGGTAGTTGACTTTGTCTGGATTGACGGATCACACTGCCACGTCTAGTCTGGGTAATGACAGAGCGGTACAGTGCGTAATTAGGGGAAGAGAGAAGGTTATAGAAAAAAAAAATTAAAGTGTGAGTAAAGTCAGTGTGTTCCATGTGGTGGTGAACAAAAAGAATCACGTGTTGGTGGACAAAAAGAATCGCGTGTTGGTGAACAAAAAGAACCAAGTGTTGGTGAACAAAAAGAATCACGTGTTGGTGAACAAAAAGAATCACGTGTTGGTGAACAAAAAGAACCACGTGTTGGTGAACGAAAAGAACCCTGTGTTGGTGAACAAAAAGAGCCACGTGTTGGTGAACGAAAAGAACCACGTGTTGGTGAACAAAAAGAACCACGTGTTGGTGAACAAAAAGAACCACGTGTTGGTGAACAAAAAGAACCATGCGTTGGTGAACAAAAGAACTATGCTTCCTACGGGAACTAGAGTGCAGCAGTGATTAAAACACCGTTTTCTTTTCCCAAACTCAAACAACAGGAGGATATCCAAGTAATGATGCAAGCTTTTGAAAATAATGAACGGATCGCACGTGGCATGCGTAATGTAAGCGTGCTGGTGTATCCAAAGACGGTCGTAATTACTGTGAATGCAACGCATTTTTTCATGTGGATGACCTACAGACTAAATAAAATGCTACATTGACAGCGAAGACTTTGTTGTGCTATGTGGTCAACAGGTAGTGAAAACGGTATGGCCAATGAGCGGTGTGGTGTTTAAAAGCACAAAGGACAGTGTCAATGAGGGCGCATGCCGAGATGAATAAAACACAGGTGAAATGATTTTGCTGTTATTGTGTTCCAGGTCAAAGAGACCTTGGTGTTATAGGTGACCCATGTTATAGGTGAATGTGGACGAATAATACTAGATAAACATATACGTACAGAGCAAAGTGTTCTACAGCTAATTTTATTACCAGCATATAAAAAGCACAAATCAGGTGACAATGTTCTCCAAATATTGCGAACTGCCAGTGATATTGGTTTGATGTCTGATAACTTTTTGTGTGAATTGTGTGTGAATCGCAGAACTGAACGTAAATCGAACAATTTCACCTTGTCTTACTTTCCACCAGAAAAAAAATTAAGTCAAACAATAAAACTCAAGAATGTGGACGTGGACAATGACAATAAAAAAAAAAATTTTGAATTTAAAAGCAAACAAACAAACGGAAAAGCGTTTGGCAGTTAAATGTGTTACTGATACTTGGTCAGCAACAGCTCAAAGTGTACTAAACGACACGTGCATGTAAGCTTCAGATGCCAGCAGTATCACTGAATTGATATTTTTTAGATATGTATTGTGGGTGCAGGACCGTAACAGTTAATTAATTTTTGTGTTTGAAAAGTGTATTGTGTATATGTGTGATTATGAATATTTTATATAATTTCATTGCTATATGTATATATAAGTGCACATGAGGAAAAAGATGGAGGATTACTAGGTAAGGATGGAGTAGTCTATCCGTGCGTGTAGTTTCCCCCCCCAGCATTCCTTTTGGCCCCCCATAAAGATTACATCTGGTAAGGGAGGAATGTTGGAAATAAAATTATTTAAAATAAATTTAGTCCAACATGCACGTGCATAGATAGCCCCAGGGGATAACGGGAGGCAATCTGAAGCCTTGTGACGATACTTAGGCCCCAGGGGATATAGGGGTCGTAAAAGTTGAAGGGTCAGTTCCCAAGAAGGGAGCGAAGTAACGTTCACCTGACGGAATAGATGAACCCCTCAGAAGGTCAAGTGACCTTGGCATCAGCGGACAAGGTGAAGCTCAGAAGGTCAGGGGTTTTTCACTGTTCAAGAGTAGTGGTGTACGTGTAGCGACAAGGAACAGACGTGGATATTGAGTGCCGAGTATGACGAGAGAGAAATGAAATATGCCCAACGTTGTCAAACGGAGAGCCGAGTTCGGATAGCGCCAGTCAGCTCAATTAGGTGTATATGCCCAGTGTTGAAAACCTGAAAGACATATGGAGATACCAGATAAGTTATTTTCCTTTTCCCTTTTATTGCATGTACTTGCTTAAATTAATTCATAACCCTATTTAGAGCACGTGGCGCGTGTATTGGTCATGATAAAACAATGAAAACCCAGTTAGCTAGGTAAAACATTTAGGTAAAGCATAGGAGAAAAGGAACTGGAAGAAAAATGAATCACTAAGCTTTGCACTTATATATATAGATAGATGTATGCAGAAATGATCGGAGACGTTATAGAGAAAAATCGTAATAAGAGTAAATTTTATGTGTAAGGTATTGTTAACGGCTGCACCCACGCACGTGGTACCTTAGTGTTCCTAATTCTCTCGTATTAAACTATTTTGATTACTTCCACATAAGATTCCTGTTTGTTTTCCTTATAACCACACAAGACATAAGTTAAGGTATGTGTAAACTAAGATATGTGTTTATGTTTCTGATTTCTTTCACGAGCGGCACCTTTACTCCCCCACCATTCCAGTGACGGGATAAAGGTGAATCACAACGCCGTGCTTTATTATATGCTAGTACATATAAGGGGCACGTTTTTGTCCATATACGATCACTGTAGAACAAAAGTCCCATAGTTATAAAAAGGCACGATAAAGTAAATTTAATCGGTAAATGATCTGTAACTGATGCACCTATAATTTGTTCATAATAATAAATATGACAATAAAATTAACACCTTGTATTTAACATTGATGACAGTAACACGTGTTCCAATGAATAGCATCAACACGTGTTCCATTGTTCATAACTTTAACACGTGTTTTGTATTAGAATGTAACGTTGGTACAGATTAACGTTTGAAGATTTATGGTGAATTGTTTCATAAAGTATATAACTATGGTGAATTGGTATGAGCTAAATATTTGTTTATAACATATGATTATTCCTATGATTATAACTTTAAAATAAAAGAATATAACAGTGCTCTAACTTAGACCGTAGAGGGTTTTTAGAACGGGGGGGCTTGACACCGGGCCCTACAGTTAATTTTTTGAGGGGCCCCATATAAAATTTTCGGCAGTTTACGGTGTTTCTTCAAATTAAAGTGCAGTTCTCGCTTGCCTTACGTAGAAAGTTTTCTCGAAATTGTTTGGAGTTCCCAATTCTACTCTGAAAAAAAATAAATATATATATATATGCCAAGAAACGGCGATCTTTATTCATACCCCCCCCCCCCACACACACACACACACACGCACGCACACCTCGTTGAACATTTGTGGCCAGTTGCCGTAAACTCATATGAACCGGCATGAAAATTCCGACAAACAAAAGAACTACTTCCCGTCATTAGTCACTTTGAAAAACTGCCACACATAATTCGCAAACTGGGTAAACTGACACACATTCAAAGTGTTTCTCGGAGGAACAGCAATTTGTGCTCGGTCCTTTAGTGAAAAGCATGAGGCAGTTTTCCAAGTTGCTAAAAGATGTGTGACAGTTTTCGTGTGTGACGGTTTACCGGAGACTAAGAATTTTAGAAAGTTCTTTGGATCGAATTAAAACTTTAAATTAAAAAAAATCCTGTATCAGCGGCGGGATACATTTGATTAAGGACGAAACAAGATAGTAATTCCGCAACTTCATGTATGTTTGAAATGTGAAAAGATAAAGGAGAGTAATAAGACTGCAGGAAAAAATATCTGATCTTGAAAGTGTACTAGGGGCTTTAAAGAATGAGAAACGCGAGATTATTAAATATCTCTGCACATATCAGAAATGCATACATCATTACAAGGTTCTGGTCAAAACAAATTATCCAACTCAAGAAGCAATTAAAAGATATTAAGGGAAGCTATAGTACGTTGGAAAGATTAGATAAAGGTATCCATGATATATTTACGACGCCCAAGAGATCTTACGAAAGGAAGCAATGGATAAAATGGGCGCCTGAAGATGTATCGAAATGCATCGTAATAAGAGCTCTCTTTAGAAAAATCATATATGACTTCTGGAGGGGAAAAACATCATTCCATTACTTTGAAAAGATGGTGCGCCAAATTTACCCGTAATTCAGGCATTCAACACGATGTCTTTTTCTTGATGGGGGGGGGGGGAGCTATGACAGTTTAAATCGCTCTTTAAAGCTTTATGTTTTAAGCTTTGACGAAATTCGTATTGACTCTAGGCTATATTACGACACCAGAATGGACAAAATTATTTGCCCTTTCAAGAAAGCCCAATTTTTCTTAATCCGAGGATTATTATCGCAACGGAAGCAGCCAATATTCCTTAACTTACAAATGAAAAAAATATTGCTTTTTTCTTAATAAATCAAGGTTTGGAATCTACTGGGGTTGAACTAAAAGTTATTTCTGATTTGGAATGATGCAAAACGTTGTGGTGAGAACTTGAAATTTCTATCGATAGGTCATTTTTCGATAATCCTTTCTTTCAGGGATCAAAAATATGGGTATTTGCTGATAATTTTAGCTTTCAGATCTTCGAATATGAAACAATCTGCTTAATGATTTCAAAACAAATATTCCTTCTGTTTTAATTTGTTTCAGTGATGTTCGTTGGATTTACTGGGGTATAAACATGGATTTAATTCCTTCCCACGCTTGCTTCGTGCGCTTAGATATCGGAGGGTATTACATTACTCTTGCGAAGAGAGATGGCACAGCAACTATGCTATAGCCTCCCTCTTCGGGAAGCAAACTGTGCTTCGCTAAAATAACCAGCCTTTGTACCAATAGCCCTGAGTTCTTACGCTCTTTTACCTCCTCCACATTGCGCCGTTCTGTGGAACAATAGCAAAACAACCACTCCATCTCCAGATGTTTACTTGCTGCGGTTTACTTTTAAAGAACAAACCCATTGTCCTCGTTTAAGGAAGTAGTCTCGTGGGGAAGGAATCACAATGCGACGGGCACATACTGAGGTTGCTTCCCTCCTGAACAAGGGGGGTGTGAAAAACTTAACCATAACAATGCTTCTTCATTAGTTCCACCGCCCAAATCCAGATGGCTTTAGGAATTGTGAGCTATTCTTACAAATCACATGTCACCCAGTGACGAGGCGCATTTTTCCGTTTTGTGGAAAAACAAATTTTAAGTCAAAAGTCGGAAGAACAATTTACCACAAAATAAATGTTTTGTTGCAATTATCTTACCATTTATTAATCAATACATGAAGCAAACTATTGATCAGTCAATAAAATGAAATTAATAAATTAAAAATAATAGTCCTTATCACTCGTTGAAAATAATTAAAAACAGTATGTCATGACTTAAAGGAACTGCAACCACATAAACTTGATACTTTAATTGAATCCTTACTGGATGTTTTTCACTTGTATAACAGTAGACAACACAGGCGCCGACTTGAAAAATTATTGGGGGTTCCGGAAATTTTTAATCGAATTACCAATTCATTTTTCAGCGAGATTATCTGGCACAATAAGACGCCTGAAATGCTAAAATGAAACAAATTATAGTTAATTACAGATTTTTTTTGTATATAATTATTTATTTCATTTATTTTGCTTTTGTAGGCGCGGCATTATTATATACAATACACAGATACTATGTGAATTTTCAGCTCAATTGTCTTATAAAAGTAATTAAAACATGTAAAATATATTTTAAGGTTTTTTATACCAATTTTAAAAATTCCAAATTTTTTTCTTCAAATGATTTCTGAGTTTAAATAGGAGGTTAGAAGGGAGAGGACATCACATCAGCCCCATGCCCTAGGTTTTCCGTGTCTACTTCGTATCAGCTGTGTATGCCCAGGATGCTCAACTTGGGCTGCTTCTGTACTTATAGTATGGAAATCGTTGACTTTGAAGAGGTTTCAGAGGCACTTGTGCATCATGTACAGTCAGGGGAAAATGAGAGCCACCCCATGAGCCGGAAAAAATGGCGGCGCAGTGGTCTAAGCGATGGCCTCTGATCATTCGTCCGTAAGGGATCCGGGTTCGAATCCCGGTGAAGCATGGATGTTGCGTTTGTCTTACGGCACTGGCTCTCTCCCTTCCCTGGAACCAGTGACCCTAAACTAGGGACAGGCGACTGCTTATATCCCATTGAGTTGCTCAAGGTGGTCGTTAAACCTCCAATAAAAAAATGAGACCGATATATACATGCACATAACTAAAAATTTGCAAAAAGTTACAGAAATACTGTTTAATATTTTCTAAAAAAATTAAACAAAATTATTCTTCGTCGAGCGGAAGTGCATATTGCGTATTAACCAATCACGGCCTTGCTAAAGCTGTGGGAGCCTTGTTTGTTGACCTTCAGGGAATGCTGCTGAGAGTAAGAGACGGCCGCTATCAACCTGTGCTGTAGCACAGGTCTTCAGCAATTGGTCTTCAGTAAGTAACGTCACGCCACTGGACCTCCCCACCCGGAGGGCCCAAGAAACCAGATGATCAGACTTGGCTTCACCAGCGCTTGCTTATGCCATCTTCTTTCTCTTCTAACCTTCTTGTTTCCTGACTGCCCGAAGATAGGGCGGGTCAACTGACTGTACAACATATTTCCACCTTTATCACTATGACCTCGAATAGGTTCTCGTCTCCGATTGTAGAGCTAGACTTTTGTATTTTGTGGGAACCCAGACAAACCGAAGAATTTTCTAAAGGAGGCAGTTTTAAATGCTTTTAAGCAACGGTACTTGAGGTATTGTCTGTCGCGTCAAATTTTATGAGCACGAACAAACACTTATTCTTTTTTGAGGCACAATAAACAGTCCGAGGGATAAATTTCTATACACAGTTTTTATATATAGTAAACGGGGAATGAATAATAAAAACCTTGAAGAATTGATAACGAAACCCAAAATTTATGCACATATGCGTACGTGTATTTTTTCCACGAAATACGCGCAAAAATATTAAGGGTTCGAGGAAACCTCAATAAAATCATTAGGGGTTAAAAAACTGTCTCGAACCCACGAAGTCGGCGCCTATGCTAGACAATATAAATATATTTACACACAATGTTGAATAATCCAATAATGGATCCCGGGAGATTGGTACCCGGCAAATTGGTGCCCAGCAAACTCGTACCCATGCAGTTTCGTTCCCTCCTGTTCTGTTTTAATGCCTGATTTTCAGGATGATGATCTTCTAACTATTCCGATACATTTTTCCCTCTTCAAATTCGTAAATTATTTCACAAATTAAAGCAATCACGGCATTTTCCTAAAATTGAATTTTAGAGAACTCGTACCCGGGAGATTGGTACCCTTCTGTTAATGAGACGTTACGGGGACATATACAAATTGCATTAACATAAGGTATTTCTTCTTTGGTGATTGTCGTTGCTGAACAGTTGTTCTCTTGGCTGAAAATTCCTATTCTTTCTTCCACCGTTAGCAAAACACACCGCATAAAACTCCTACACCTTAGACACTGAGTCTCCACTGTATTATGACCACCTGACAGTTTTAAGCAAATGGGCTATGGCTGCATGCTGTTGCCGCCAGAGGGCGAAGCTAGTATAAAAAGGGAAAGCTTACGGCTTGCGACAGTAGTAGAAGGGATTTTTGGTTGTCGCGATGGGTAAAAAATGCGATTTGACGGACTTTCAACGTGGGATGATTGTAGGAGCTCGGAGCCATGGAGCGAGCATCACCGAAACCGCCGCATTCGTGAAATGTTCCAGAGCAGCTGTTGTTAAAGTGTTTAAAGACTGGACTGTCAGCCAAAAAACTGGGTCTCTACGTGCAACGTGTGGACGTCATCGACTAGTGACTGCTCGTGCGGAACGGAGAGTGTCCAAACTGGTAACAGACAACAGAAGGGCAACAGTGCAGCAAATTACAGACCGTCTTAATCAAATATCCCCTCAAATGATCTCTGCACGCAGTGTTTGCCGTACACTGCATCAGATGGGATATGGCAGCCGAAGCCCTGTTCGAATACCTTTGCTGTCTGCAGTTAACAAGAGAAAACGTCTCAAGTTCGCACAGGAGCACAAGGATTGGACAGTCGATAATTGGAAACAAATTATGTGGTCCGATGAATCACGTTTTCAGTTGCACCATGCCGATGGCCGAGTGGGAATTTGGCGGAAACAGCACGAAAGCATGAACCCCAAATGCATTGCTACAACCCTTCAAGCTGGTGGAGGCAACGTTATGGTTTGGGGAATGTTTTCCTGGCATGCTTTGGGCCCTTTAATTCGTGTAGATCAACGTCTAACTGGCACTTCATATCTAAACATCGCTGCGGACCAAGTGCATCCTGTCATGTGGATGTTTATCCCAATGGCGATGGCTACTTTCAACAAGATAATGCGTCCTGCCATAGTGCTCGTATTGTACAGGATTGGTTTCAGGAACATGCCGGTGAGTTTACTTTGCTTAGGTGGCCCCACAATCTCCAGATCTCATCCCCATTGAGAATTTGTGGGATGAACTTGAATGAGCCATCAGACAGCTGGATCAACAACCCTTCTAATCTCACACTCCTGGAAAGTGCTATTCATCAAGCATGGTCTCAGATTCCACAAACCACCTATCAACATCTCGTGGAGTCCATATCACGAAGAATTGACGCAGTGTTAAAGGCAAAAGGTGGTCCAACGAAGTACTGAGGGGTGGTCATAACAAAGTGGCCAGCACTCAGCGTATAAGGGAATGTATACGCAAATTGCATTTCGTACTAGATTTGTTAAAGTGTAGGAGTTATTATAGTGGCGTAAAATTATAATAAGAGATCCCTACTTACATAAAATGGCATGTAAGATCCCGTTCACTATAAACCGCCAAAGAGGAAAACTCCCACATGTTTCTCATTAAGGGGCCGGACACGAGTTGCTGTTCCTCCGAGGAGCACTTCGAATTTGTGGCAGTTTTCCAAGTTTCCGCATTATGTGTAGCAGCTTTCCAAAAATGCATTGACATACACACTGAACTTGGTGGACAGATACATACAGTATAGACATTCTGTGTTTCAACGACAGGAATGTACATAGGTGAACTAAGAACTCAGCAAATACACCTCCGAAAGACAAACGCAAACAACCATGCATTGCCCGGGATTCTAACACAGACCCCTCCGTTGGGCGAATGACCAGAAGCAATCGCTTAGACCATTGCGGCACCGGGGCTACTCCTCAAAAAGATCAAGAGCTACGTATGCCACAAATTAAACATGCAAAAATATCATTTTACATGTTCAAATAATTACATAGTGTCTTCTTCCCAAAGAGATTAACAGCGACATAGTTCAGAACAAAACATACGGTTAAGACGTATCATCATCATCATCATCATCATTGTCAACCATTATCAATCCACTGCTGGACGAAGGTCTCCCCAAGTTTCCTCCACAACGGTCTGTCTTGTGCCAGTCTCCTCCATGTCACTCCCACATACTTTCGAATTTCATCCACCCATCTCCCATGTGGTCTTCTTCTGGGTCTTTTCCTGTCCCTTGGAATCCAATCTAAAATTTCGGCTGTCCATCGATGATCTGTCATCCTGGCAGTATGTCCAGCCCATTGCCATTTCAGGGATTTAACTCTGATCATGATGTCTTCCACTCTTGTCATTTTTCGGATCCACGTGTTCCTCTTCTTATCTCTCCTGGTTACACCAAGCATGCACCTCTCCATGCTACTTTGAGTTGTCTGCAGTCTTTGTATATCTCTTTTAGTTAAGGTCCACGTCTCTGCACCATACGTAAGCACTGGAAGGATGCATTGATCAAACACTTTTCTTTTAAGACATAATGGCATATTGCTCTTGAAAATTATGCTGTTTCTTCCAAAAGCTCTCCAGGCAAGTTTTGTACGCCGATTAATTTCTTCATCAATGTGACCCTCACTTGATATCTGCTGTCCAAGATAAACGTACGTGTCTGTTATCTCCAGCTTTTCTCCATCAATCAATAAATCTTCATTTCTTGTAAAAGCATTGAACATCACTTTTGTCTTCTGAAAGTTCATTTTTAATCCCACTTCTTTACTCTTGTCAGCAAGTTCCTGGATCATACTCTGCAGCTCTGATGGGGTAGTTGCAAAAATGACTATGTCATCAGCAAAACGAAGGTGGGTTAGATAATCTCCATTAATCTTTATCCCTTTGTTTTCCCAGCTCAGCGACTGAAAAACACCCTCCAATGTGGCATTAAAGAGCTTCGGAGATATGGTGTCACCTTGTCTCACTCCCTTTCCAATTTTTATGTGTGTTGTATTTTAAAACAGCCGAATCTTTGCACTTGCATTTTCATAGATGTTATTAATAATATTAATGTATGCATCTTCAATACTGCAGGTTTTCAGAGCCATTGTAACTGCTGATGGTTTCACCGAATCAAAGGCTTTTTCATAATCGATAAAAGCCATGCACAATGGAAGTTCATATTCCCTCGCTCTTTCAATTAGTTCTCTCAGTACGTGGATATGATCTATTGTGCTGTAGCCACTTATGAATCCAGCTTGTTCTCTCGGTTGAGCCATGTCCAGTGTTACCTTCAAGCGGTGTGAAAGAACTTTAGTGAAGATTTTATAAACTACTGATAGGAGGCTGATAGGTCTGTAGTTTCCGAGATCCTCAATGTCACCTTTCTTATGTAGCAGGATCATTGTAGCGGTGTTCCAATCCTCAGGAATCTTTCCTTCATTAAGGCATCGAGTGAAAATTTGGGCGAGTACTGTTTCAATTTCTCCACTTGCTTCTTGTATGATGTCTACAGTAATTCCATCTTCTCCTGGAGCTTTTCCCCGCTTCATGTTCTTGATTGCATGTGCAACTTCTGCTGGAAGGACTGGAGGAACTCTGGTACTGGTATCTTTCATGATGTCTGGAGTGCATGTATCATCCCTTTCATATAATTTGGAGTAGAAATCTTTCACTCTTGTCAAAATTTCGCCTCTATTTCTTGTTACAGAACCATCTTCTTTTCTCAGTGCCATAATCTGTTTTCTTCCCTTACTGAGATGTCCCTTTTCTATCTTTAGGCTTTGGTTGTTTTCAATTGCTTTCCTCACTAGTTCACAGTTGAATTTTCTTACGTCTTCAGTGATACTTTTTCTTACTGTCTTGCATAGCTCTATATATTCCACTTTGGAAGTCACATCTTCTTTAGTTGTCCTCATCTCTCTTCTTTTTTGCATCAACATTTTCGTTTTTCCTGATAATTTGTTTACATGCAACTTGTTCTTAGACCCAGCTAATTTTGTTGCTGTTTCCATAAGAGCTTTGGTTACTTTTCTGTTAACTTCAGAGATGTCCACTTCTTCCGATGTTAGGCCTTCTAAAGCAGAGAACCTGTTCTTCAGTTCCAACTTGAAGGTATTATGGTGTTTTTTAAGGTTGGTTATGTCAATAGATTTTGTTTGTCTTATGAGCTTGCCACGTTCAAGTTTGGTGTTGAGATGCATCTTACATCTCACCAATCTATGGTCACTACCTGTGTTGAACTTGTTTAGCACACTGCAGTCTTCTATGACGAATTTTTTGTTACACATAATAAAATCAATTTCACTTGTCGCCCCATTTGGATGTCTCCATGTCCATTTCCTGTGTGGCCTTTTCTTGAAGAGGGAGTTCAAGATGAAAAACCCTTCTGCCTCTGCAAATTCAACGAGAGTATTTCCACGCTGGTTTCTGTTGCCGTGACCGAATTTACCTACTGAAGTTTCATTCTGTTGCCGTTGCCCTATTTTTGCATTGAAATCTCCCATAATTATTTTCAAGTGCTGCTTACCTTTATTATTTAGATGACAAATTTCCTCATAAAATTCTTCAATTTCTTCTTCAGGATGACTTGTGGTGGGTGCATAAGTTTGAATAATCTGAGCCTGGTATCTTTTCGAGAGTTGGATAACAAGTCGTGCAGCTCTGTCAGATGAACTTTCAACTTCTACAACTTTATCCTTCAGTTTCTTGTTTATTATAAATAAAACACCACTAGTTCTGCCAGTATCTGTCCCACGATAGTAGAAGAGATGTCCACTTTTCAGTTCGATGAGATCTTCTCCTTTTCTCCTTACCTCACTTAGCCCCACGATGTCCCACTTGATCCTTTGTAGTTCCTCTTCCAATTCAAGAAGCCTTGAATCAGAAGATAGGGAGCGTCCGTTGTACGTAGCCAAGGTCAGCATCAGATGGCAGCCTAGTCCGGTCCTCCGGGGATTCGTAGCACCCTCTGCCTTCATGTCGCACTGGCCGCTGCCTTGGCCAGGTACATTCCAGCTGCCGGAGACTGAGGGCCAAGATTTAGGTTGTGAAATCATTTTGGAGGGTTTGGCCATAACTCACCACGCTGGCCAAGCGGGTTGGTTAGTGTGGGATAGAATTTCCTCTAATCCCGATGGTATAGTTATACCGCTATTGGCGGTCGTCAGAGCCCCTTTAGTGAGATCAGGATGTACCACGAGAAGGCGGGGTTGACATTTGTCAAGGAGAGGCTCTGATGTTAGGCATCACCTGACATATATATATATATATATATATGATGCGTAACATCAAAGCCTCTCCTTGACAAATGTCAACCCCGCCTTCTCGTGGTACATCCTGTTCCCACTAAAGAGGCTCTGACGACGGCCAATAGCGGTATAACTATACCATCGGGATTAGAGGAAATGCTATCCCACACTCACCAACCCGCTTGGCCAGCGTGGTGAGTTATGGCCAAACCTCCAAAATGACTCCACAACCTAAATCTTGGCCCTCAGTCTCCGGCAGCTGGAATGTACCTGGCCAAGGCAGCGGCCAGTGTGACATGAAGGCAGAGGGTGCTAAGAAACCCCGGAGGACCGGACTAGGCTGCCATCTGATGCTGACCTTGGCTACGTATAACGGACGCTCCCTATCTTCTGATTCAAGGCTTCTTGAATTGGAAGAGGAACTACAAAGGATCAAGTGGGACATCGTCGGGCTAAGTGAGGTAAGAAGAAAAGGAGATCTCATTGAACTGAAAAGTGGACATCTCTTCTACTATCGTGGGACAGATACTGGCAGAACTAGTGGTGTTGGATTTATAATAAACAAGAAACTGAAGGATAAAGTTGTAGAAGTTGAAAGTTCCTCTGACAGAGCTGCACGACTCGTTTTCCAACTCTCGAGAAGATACCAGGCTCAGATTATTCAAACTTATGCACCCACCACAAGTCATGCTGAAGAAGAAATTGAAGAATTTTATGAGGAAATTCGTGATCTAAATAATAAAGGTAAGCATCACTTGAAGATAATTATGGGAGATTTCAATGCAAAAATAGGGCAACGGCAACAGAATGAAACTTCAGTAGGTAAATTCGGTCGCGGCAACAGAAACCAGCGTGGAAATACTCTCGTAGAGTTTGCAGAGGCAGAAGGGTTTTTCATCTTGAACTCCTTTTTCAAGAAAAAGCCACACAGGAAATGGACATGGAGACATCCAAATGGAACGACAAGTGAAATTGATTTTATTATGTGTAACAAAAAATTCGTCATAGAAGACTGCAGTGTGCTAAACAAGTTCAACACAGGCAGTGACCACAGATTGGTGAGATGTAAGATGCACCTCAACACTAAACTCGAACGTAGCAAGCTCATAAGACAAACAAAATGTATTGACATAACCAACCTTAAAAAACACCATAATACCTTCAAATTGGAACTGAAGAACAGATTCTCTGCTTTAGAAGGCCTAACATTGGAAGAAGTGGATATTTCTGAAGTTAACAGAAAAGTAACCAAAGCTCTTATGGAAACAGCAACAAAATTAGCTGGGTCTAAGAACAAATTGTATGTGAACAAATTATCAAGAAAAACCAAAATGTTGATGCAAAAAAGAAGAGAGATGAGGACAACTAAAGAAGATGTGACTTCCAAAGTGGAATATATAGAGCTATGCAAGACAGTACGAAAAAGTATCACTGAAGACGTAAGGAAATTCAACTGTGAACTAGTAAGGAAAGCAATTGAAAACAACCAAAGCCTAAAGATAGCAAAGGGACATCTCAGTAAGGGAAAAAAACAGATTATGGCACTGAGAAAAGAAGATGGTTCTGTAACAAGAAATAGAGGCGAAATTTTGACAAGAGTGAAAGATTTCTACTCCAAATTATATGAAAGGGATGATACATGTACTCCAGACATCATGAAAAGTACCAGTACCAGAGTTCTTCCAGTCCTTCCAGCAGAAGTTGCACATGCAATCAAGAACATGAAGCGGGGAAAAGCTCCAGGAGAAGATGGAATTACTGTAGACATCATACAAGAAGCAAGTGGAGAAATCGAAACAGTACTCGCCCAAATTTTCACTCGATGCCTTAATTAAAGGAAAATTCCTGAGGATTGGAACAACGCTACAATGATTTTGCTACATAAAAAAGGTGACATTGAGGATCTCAGGAACTACAGACCTATCAGCCTCCTATCAGTGGTTTATAAAATCTTCACTAAAGTTCTTTCACACCGCTTGAAGGTGACACTGGACATGGCTCAACCGAGAGAACAAGCTGGATTCAGGAGTGGCTACAGCACAATAGATCATATCCACGTACTGAGAGAACTAATTGAAAGAGCGAGGGAATATGAACTTCCATTGTGCATGGCTTTTATCGATTATGAAAAAGCCTTTAATTCGGTGAAATCATCAGCAGTTGCAATGGCTCTGAAATCCTGCGGTATTGAAGATGCATACATTAATATTATTAATAACATCTATGAAAATGCAAGTGCAAAGATTCGGCTGTTTGAAAATACAACACACATAAAAATTGGAAAAGGAGTGAGACAAGGTGACACCATATCTCCGAAGCTCTTTAATGCCACATTGGAAAATGTCTTTCAATCACTGAACTGGGAAAACAAAGGGATAAAGATTAATGGAGATTATCTAACCCACCTTCGTTTTGCTGATGACATAGTCATTTTTGCAACTACCCCATCAGAGCTGCAGAGTATGATCCAGGAACTTGCTGACAAGAGTAAAGAAGTGGGATTAAAAATGAACTTTCAGAAGACAAAAGTGATGTTCAATGCTTTTACAAGAAATGAAGATTTATCGATTGATGGAGAAAAGCTGGAGATAACAGACACATACCTTTATCTTGGACAGCAGATATCAAGTGAGGGTCGCATTGGTGAAGAAATTAATCGGCGTACAAAACTTGCCTGGAGAGCTTTTGGAAGAAACAGCATAATTTTCAAGAGCAATATGCCATTATGTCTTAAAAGAAAATTGTTTGATCAATGCATCCTTCCAGTGCTTACGTATGGTGCAGAAACGTGGACCTTAGCTAAAAGAGACATACAAAGGCTGCAGACAACTCAAAATAGCATGGAGAGGTGCATGCTTGGTGTAACCAGGAGAGATAAGAAGAGGAACACGTGGATCCGAAAAATGACAAGAGTGGAAGACATCATGATCAGAGTTAAATCCCTGAAATGGCAATGGGCTGGACATACTGCCAGAAGAACAGATCATCCATGGACAGCCGAAATTTTAGATTGGATTCCAAGGGACAGGAAAAGACCCAGAAGAAGACCACATGGAAGATGGGTGGATGAAATTCGAAAGTATGCGGGAGTGACATGGAGGAGACTGGCACAAGACAGACCGTTGTGAAGGAAACTTGGAGAGACCTTCGTCCAGCAGTGGATTGATAATGGTTGACAATGTTGATGATGATGATGATATACACTGGCGGAAAGTGAAAAAAGAACACCAAGAAGGAATTGGCGGACGATCATGAAATTTACATATTTTAATGGAGTCGAGTTTACGTAGTTGTGATGTTAATTCCGGGACCAACCGGTGAACGCTTACGCAACAGCACGGCATAACATGCAAATTATCGTCGGTGGTACTTAAGGAGTACGACGAAGTAAATGTAATCAGTCGTCGGCGTACGGATGCGTGCGAAGACCCTGAAGAAGATGCAATGCCTTGACATTGAAGACGTGTACGATTTCAGCAGTTATCGGACTTTGAGCGTGGTAGTCTAGTCGGACTCCGCGAGGCCGGGTGGTCGTATCATCGTATTGCGGAAAGAATTGGACGGGAAGTATCGGTGGTGGTACGATGGTGGCGTAGATGGTCCGAGGAACATTCCCACACGAGAAAACGTGGAACCGAGAGTCACAGACGGACTGATGAGCGGACCGATCGACGCATAAGAAGAGCAGCGTTGTCAAGCAGAACATCCACTGCGACGCAAATTCGAGCTGCCGTTGCACCTGAGGTGACTGTGCGAACAATCCGCAACCGTCTACTGGATGCAGGACTACGTGCACATCTGCCTCTGGCATGTGTACCTCTGACTCCAGCCCACCGTCAGGAACGGCTGCAGTGGTGTTGCCAACGTCTACACTGGAAAACGCAATGGCGATCTGTCATGTTCAGCGATGAAAGCAGATTCTGCTTGGGAGCCTCCGATGGCCGTATGCGTGTTCGCAGACGCACAGGGGAGCGTCTACAAGCTTCTTGCATCCGCCAGCGACACACAGGGCCTACACCTGGTCTCCTGGTGTGGAGAGCGATCAGCTATCACTCCCGTACACAACTAGTGCTTGTACCGGGTACGCTAAACAGCACCTCCTACGTCAACAACATCATTCAGCCCGTTGTTGTGCCATTTGTAAGGTGGGTCCATCGTGGTGTTTTCCAGAAAGATAACGCACGCCCACACACGGCACGTGCAACGCAACATGCACTTCAGGGTGTGAGACAACTTCCATGGCCTGCACGTTCACCGGATTTGTCCCCCATTGAGCACGTGTGGGATTTTATGGGACAACGACTTATCCGGTCTCCACGGCCAGCCACGACCATCCCCGATTTACGCGTCCAGGTTGAAGATGCTTGGAACTCAATACACCAAACTTACATCCAACATCTGTACGACAGACTCTATGCCAGAATTGCACAGTGTGACGCAGTTCATGGCGGTTCAACCTCGTACTAACCATGTTACATGGAAATGTTATTTTTCAGTTTACCAGCAAATACAGCTGTATTTTTCCATAATGTTTTGATCACGTTATCCTCTGTATTCCGTTATTATGCTGCATAAATTTCGTTGGTATCGGACGTCTCCTTCTTGGTGTTCTTTTTCACTTCCCGCCCGTGTATATACACTATCTACCAACAAGTAATTGGTCACCCCTGCAATCGACGATATCTGCGGTCCTGAAACACGTCACGGCCGCCGCCGTTAAATATCGTGTGGGAAACAACAACGCAACCAGTCGCATGCAAGATGCCACGCAGTTCGGAGCTCTCTGATTTTGAGAAAGGTGTAATCGTTGGGTATCACAGAAATGGCCGATCCATACGTGACATATCCAGCAAGTTGAAGTACCCAAAATTGGCAGTGGCCTACGTGATTGGCAACTTAAAGATGAGACGTGACTGTCGGAATGTGCCCCGATCCGGCAGACCCACAAAACTGGGTGTTAGAGACTGACGGGTTCTGGCCAGAGAAATTCGGAAGAACCGCACCAAATTGGTGAGCCACATCCGCGAGGAGTTTCAACAGGCATCCGGGAGTGTTCTTTCGATGAATACCATCCGTAAGGAAGCCCATCTGCTCGGTTATCATGGACGTGCTGCCGCCCACAAGCCTTTGATCACCAAGTCCAATAGCGCTGCTCGGCTAATGTGGTGCAAAGAACGTCGACGGTGGACCATTGAACAGTGGAAACAGGTTCTCTGGAGCGACGAATCAAGGTTCACCCTCTACCGTTCGGATGGAAAGGTCTGGGTTTGGCGTCTGTCTGGAGAACGCCTCCTGCCGGAATGTATTGTGCCAACTGTGAAGTTCGGCGGCGGTGGAATTTTGCTATTGGGGTGTTTCTCCTGGTATGGCACGGGACCCTTGGTCGCAATTCCTGGTAGACTCAACGCCGAGACCTACTGCACCATTTTGGATGACCATGCGCTTCCTACGTTGTGGCAATTTTACAGGGTGTACCCATGCTACTTTTAGGATGACAATGCCACCTGTCATGTTGCGAGGTCCACCATGGCTTGGTATGGTGTCAATGGGGTTAATCGAATGGACTGGCCTGCGCAGAGCCGGAACCTTAACCCTATAGAGCACCTCTGGGACGAGTTGGAGCGTCAACTTAAGGGGTGCCCCCACCGTCTGAAATCGGTGAAGAAACTGACCTGCCTTCTCCAAGCTGAGTGGAAGAAAATACCGCTAGCCATCGTACAACGCCTGGTTGAGAGTATGCCCCGGAGGGTCGCAGCTGTAATCGCCGTTCGTGGAGCCTTCACCAACTAATGAAGGTGAATAAACTTCGTTTTCCTTTGCTATCACAGGTGTCCAATTACTTGTTGTTGATAGTGTATATAGTCCTTCAAAGTTCTCGTATATAAACTATAGGCGTACAATATATATATATATATATACACACACACACACACACATTGTGTACATATGCTATATATATATATAGCCCCCTCCAACAAGAATTCCTGAGTGCGCCACTGCCTAGGCCTAGACCTTTTAAACAGTTTATATTCTGCTTATGTCACATTCATAAAGTTTACGTATCAACTCACGTAAAAATTATTGCGCTTTTACTTAGGTACTAAATATTAATTCATAGGCCCTAGGCCTAGGCCTTTTAAACGGTTTTTATTTTACTGATGTCGCATTCAGTGGCGGATTTCTAATTACGCACGGTAGGCACGTGCCTATGGGCTCAAAAAATTCTGTGAGGGTGTAAAATTGTGGTGGGACTGGGAACAATGCTAAGCAGAGTCGTGTTCGTACATAGCAGCGTTCCCTAAAACTTATTTTTGGGGTGTGTGTGTGTGTCAGACAACAACACTCCCAGTGCTTTTGGTGCACCACAGCACCACGATCTCCTGTTTGGGAAGGGGGGGTCTTTGTCTGAATGAGTCCCAGCTCACATTCCTGGACGGAACTACTGCTGCAACGCCATGACCTGAAATGATATTTGGGGGTAGGGGGAACTGGGTACGCGATGTCTGTCCTGTCCCCTCCCTCCCTTGATGGTGACCACGACACAGCAAATAAATAAAGAAGAAGAAAAGAAAGCAAAGGAAAAGGACAAGGCACACTTCATTCCCAGGGAGTCCCATGGGTGGGGGACATGAGTGTAACCTTGTGAGACCCGTTTACCATACCATATGTAGTCGAAGACAAACGTTTTTAAATTCCTTTCATCTGAATGGCTGAGTGTGCGTGCACGGCGTACGTGTACCCCAACCCCCAACCAGATGAAATTGCGCTTCATAAAGACAAAGCTCAGGGAACTGTAACTGGTCAGAGCTCAGAGTTATTAGTGTATAAAAGTATCATACTCGTAATTAACCTAGATTTCGCGGCAGTTTCTGCGGTGAGTTGTACTTTTTTAGATTTTTACTAGAAAGTTTGAACAAGCTTGTTTAGTGTGTGTGGGATGCTGTGCTGAAATCTTCAATAGTGATGAGGGGAAAAAAGGGAAAACTCAGTGGGGCTCAGAATCGGAAAATCGCGATTGAAAAAAAAGGAAGGGAAACTAAGCTGCTGAAAAGCCTAAGCAAATAAACAGTTAAAAAAAGAATTCGATGTGTAACGTACCAGGAGATGTGACGTACCTGCCCGAAGGACGCACACGACATAAAGGCAGATAGGAATCAGAATAAAACGTCCGCGTAGCTCAATTTGTAGAGTGACTTATTCCGGAATGAGGGGATCCGGGTTCGAATCCTGGCGTGGACAGAAATGACGGAGAAATTTACTTCGTTATCGATGGAGACAACAAAAACTTTAGCCAGGATATTCGAGATGCTAATGGCTTGAACCATCCAGAAGCATGTGAAAGCAAAGAAATACTAGAACAAATTGTAGACGATTCGGCAGCTGATTTGAATGTAAACTTACCGTCTGTTTGCGAACCAGACCTCTCAGAATTTAAGAATGATTTCGTCAGCGATGACCCAGTGGAATTGAATAGTAACGAACAAACGATTGATATTCTATTACGCCGAGGATTTAATCAAAATAAAGATGCTGATTTCTCCAAATCGGAAAGAAAGATAGGTGGTGAAAGTCTCTTTTTGAATGAAAGTGCTTATTATCGAAAACTGTTGAATGGTGAAGTGAGCTGTCGTGAATACCTTGTGTATTCATGCCACACGAGTTCGTTATACTGCGCACCTTGCAGGCTGTTCAGATCAAAGCATTCTGCTCCCTCTAATCTTACGATTAACGGTGTATCTGATTGGAAAAACATCGCACATATTTTATCGCAGCATGAAAATTCGCTGGAGCACAAAAACAACTAATTAGCACTGTTAACTAGGAGAAGAAATATTGGAAAACTAGAAAACCTGTATGAGTCACGAGTAGAGACTGAAAAAAAATATTGACGAAATGTTCTGACTAGAGTTTTTGCAGTTGTCAAAAAGCTGGCGAGCCGCGGACTTCCATTCCGCGGACGGGAAGAGAAATTTGGGGATATTCATAACAGGAATTATATGATGTCACTAGAGGTTATTGCTGATTTCGATTCATTTCTGGCGGATCACATATCTCGATATGGAAATCCAGGGTCAGGAAAGACATCATATCTGTCTTCCACAATATGTGACGAAGTTATTAAGCTAATGGCATCAAACCTGAAATTAAAGATTGTTCAGGAATTTAAAAAAGCAAAATACCATTCAATTATCGTCGATTCAACTCCCGATATTTCACACGTGGATCAGCTTTCTTTCGTGATGAGGTACACAAACGAAAAAGGACAACCTGTTGAAAGATTTTTAAAATTTCTCCCGAATCCCGGACACAAGTCAGAAAATTTGGCAGATGCAGTGATTGATGTTCTGAATGCTAATTCGATAGACATTACCGATTGTCTCTGACAATCGTACGACAACGCCAGTAACATGTCCGCAGCATACAGTGGTCTGCAAGCCCGCATTAAGGGGAAAAATCCTAAAGCCCACTATGTACCATGCGCTGCGCACTCTTTAAATTTGGTAGGCACTAGTGCTGCTAGTATTTGTGAAGAAGCCTGTTCATTTTTTAATTTGATGTAAAGTTTGTACAATTTTTTTACGGGATCAACAAAACGCTGGGAAGTGTTGCTTTCATTCATGGAACCTCAGAGTAAAATAAGTAAAAAAATATATCAGATACTCGATGGTCTGCGCGTGATGAAGCCTGCGAATGTCTAAATGAAAACTGGGATAGTGTGATTTCTGCACTGACGTCCATCACCGACAATACTTGTGAAAAACCAGCGGCACGTTGCGAAGCTTTAGGATTATTGAAACAATTAAACAGACTAGAGACTGCCTTCATGGTAACCTTCTGGAAAGACATCCTCAACCGATTTAACAGTGTAAACAAGCAGCTATAAAGTATTCATGTTGATATCGGAACGGTAGATTGCCTTTACGAATCATTGATTCACTTTATAAGTTCCGCCAGAAAAATGTTTGAATTTTACGAGAAAAAAGCAATGAAGAAAATCTCAATGGATTATGAATCGAATATAGACGAACCAAGAAACGCAAACTTCAGGCTGATGAGGACAGAAATTGTGAAGTCCAGCTGAGTTGAAGAAGTAAATTTAAAGTTGAGACATTTCTCACTATAATTGATCTTTTAAATGCAAATTAGAGAAAAGAATAGCAGCATATAAATTGTTAGCAGACATATTTTTACTTTGCAATCAGTTTAATGGGCATGCATCAATTGCTAATGTTGTTGAGCGGGCAGAAAAAGTGAGAATGTTCTATGAAAATGATTTGGAGTCATCTTTTTCAAACGAATGCGTACATTTCATTGGATATTTGAGAGCTTGCCATCGTAATCGAAATCTTCAGTCGATGTTCTCAAATAATGACATAGCCTTTAGAATATTTTTGTGCACGGCTGCCACAAACTGTTCTGCGGAACGTTCATTTTCGGCCCTGAAAAGAATTAAATATTTTCTGCGGAACACTATGACTGAAACTAAGTTAAATTCGTTCTCTCTGCTCCATATCGCAGCAGAACTTTTAAGTGACGAGTATGACGAGCTTATGGACGAGTTCGCCTCACTGAAATCAAGACGGAAAACTTTCTGATGAGTGATGACTAAGTCCCTGCTCTCATAAAAGTAGGTAAGTGAATTTTATGTTTCAAATTTTCCAATGTTGTGCATATCTTTCCAACAGACATTAAGCTTACGGAACTGTCACACTGTCAGGGCTCCCAATAACCAACAAAGCTACAATGAAGAAAGAAGGACTTAGGGACCTGCTGCCTTAAAAATAGGTGCCATTTTACGGACCTGACGAAAAATTTAGGGATTTTTAGAAATTTTAAACTTTACGAATGTATGTATTTAAGTTATAAAAACATACAATACACAAAACAGAAAAGACATATATATTGAATTATATTACAAATTACACTAGCACTGAGAAAAAAGGAATTTGTAATTAGGGTTGCTGTGCTTATTTTTAAGAAACATACGAGTCACAACAGTATAAAGTTAAATATAGACATATTTTTTTTGGAAAAGTTGATAGTGCCTTCTGTTACATAAAAAATAAGTAATTTTGGTTTATGCGTAATACGTTCTAATAAATTTATTGTAAGAAACATTATACTTCTCTGCGGTGTTTCTTTACAAATTACGAATTTCTAATAGTACAATATTATAGTTACATGCCTGTAGATATATCTGTTGATTGTTGATTGAGATATTGAAACATAATTGAGCGTTTTTACTTAAAATTTAAAAATTGATCATTCTGACAAAAATGTTGAGGACCTTCATTTCATGGAAAAGAAGCGACATTTTTAAAATTATGGACTTTTATGAACAAAGCAGAAAAAAAGGGACTTTTTAGAAACAGGGACATGTTAAGATCACGAATCTTTAAAAACTTTTGCCAAGAAAGCGGTGGGGGTGGAGGGTGCAGCGCCGCCACATCCTGCTAAGAACCGGCCGGGCCCCTGGCAAGTACGCAGAACTTAATCTCAGGGAGAGTCCAAGCTCAAAGGGCGTAAGCACAAAAACATTTATGCGCTCAGTCAATATATGAATATATACACTGGCGGAAAGTGAAAAAGAACACCAAGAAGGAGACGTCTGATACCAATGAAATTTATACAGCATAATAACGGAATACAGAGGATAACGTGATCAAAACATTATGGCAAAATACAGCTGTATTTGCTGGTAAACTGAAAAATAACATTTCCATGTAACATGGTTAGTACGAGGATGAACCGCCATGAACTGCGTTACACTGTGCAATTCTGGCATGGAGTCTGTCGTACAGATGTTGGATGTAAGTTTGGTGTATTGAGTTCCAAGCATCCTCAACCTGGACGCGTAAATCGGGGATGGTCGTGGCTGGCCGTGGAGACCGGATAAGTCGTTGTCCCATAAAATCCCACACGTGCTCAATGGGGGACAAATCCGGTGAACGTGCAGGCCATGGAAGTTGTCTCACACCCTGAAGTGCATGTTGCGTTGCACGTGCCGTGTGTGGGCGTGCGTTATCTTTCTGGAAAACACCACGATGGACCCACCTTACAAATGGCACAACAACGGGCTGAATGATGTTGTTGACGTAGGAGGTGCTGTTTAACGTACCCGGTACAAACACTAGTTGTGTACGGGAGTGATGGCTGATCGCTCCCCACACCAGGAGACCAGGCGTAGGCCCTGTGTGTCGCTGGCGGATGCAAGAAGCTTGTAGACGCTCCCCTGTGTGTCGCTGGCGGATGCAAGAAGCTTGTAGACGCTCCCCTGTGCGTCTGCGAACACGCATACAGCCATCGGAGGCTCCCAAGCAGAATCTGCTTTCATCGCTGAACATGACAGATCGCCATTGCGTTTTCCAGTGCAGACGTTGGCAACACCACTGCAGCCGTTCCTGACGGTGGGCTGGAGTCAGAGGTACACATGCCAGAGGCAGATGTGCACATAGTCCTGCATCCAGTAGACGGTTGCGGATTGTTCGCACAGTCACCTCAGGTGCAACGGCAGCTCGGATTTGCGTCGCAGTGGATGTTCTGCTTGACAACGCCGCTCTTCTTATGAGTCGGTCGGTCCGCCTGTGACTCCCGGTTCCACGTCTTCTCGTGTGGGAATGTTCCTCGGACCATCTGCGCCACCATCGTACCACCACCGATCCTTCCCGTCCAACCCGCTCCGCAATACGACGATACGACCACCCGGCCTCGCGGAGTCCGACTAGACGACCTCGCTCAAAGTCCGATAACTGCTGAAATGATACACGTCTTCCATGTCCAGGCATTGCAGCTTCTTCGGGGTCTTCGCACGTATCCGTACGCCGACGACTGATTACATTCACTTCGCCGTACTCCTTAAATACCACCGACGATAATTTGCATATTATGCCGTGCTGTGGCGTAAGCGCTCATCGGTTGGTCCCGAAATTAACATCACACCCACGTAAACTCGACCCCATTAGCATATGTAAATTTCATGATCGTCCGCCAATTCCTTCTTGGTGTTCTTTTTTCACTTTCCGCCAGTGTATGTTTGACCATGAAGTTGAACATTTCGAATGAAAAGGAGGGGAGGTGGTGTCTAAACCATCTGGAGCTAGACCTCCCATGGGTACGACTCTGCCGGTTCCTATTTCAGAACGCGAACGGGTGTACGGGTGATGAGCTCCTCCGCAGGGGGCGCTTGGAAAATTTGTGCCTATGGGCGTCAAATCTGTAAGTCCGGTACTGGTCACATTCACAACGTTTACATATCATCTCATGTTAATAATATTGCGCTTTTACTTAGGCACTAAATATTAATTCATAGCCCCTATAGGCCTTTTAAGCAGTTTTTATTCTACCAAATTTTATTGAAAATTCCTAGAAAGGCCTAGGCATAGGGCCTTGCAATTAATGTTTTGTGACCAAGTAAAGGAGAAACATTGTTTACTTGATTTGTAATGTAAATCTTTTTACTATGAGCTCCGTGGATTATAAATTGCAAAAAAGGCCTAGGCTTAGGGTCTGTTAATAAATGTTTTGTGCCTAAATAAAAGTGCAATACTGTAACCTTGACTTGTTATGTAAACGTTCAGAATCTGAGCACGGCGAATACAAAATGGCTAGAAATGCCTAGGCCTAGTGCCTTGCAGGTAATGTTTCGTGGCCGAGTAAAGGAGCAATATTATTAACTGGATTTGTTATGTAAACGTTAAGAATATGAACGCAATTATACAAGCTTTAACTTGTCATGCAAACCTTATGAATATCAGCACGGCCGATTCAAATTTGCTGACAATCCTCTTCAATTTCGCCTGCCCTCAAAAGAGCTTCCAAGCCGCACAGCTTCCGAGGGGTTCGCTACAAACCGGATGGCGAAAATACCGTCAAGATTAAGAGAGACATAGCTGAAAGGAAAGATGTTCACACAAGCGACCAGCCGATCGTCCGCTAGTGCAATAAAACAATCCCTCCTGTGTGAGGGGTGGGAACAAAGTGCTGTTGAACAAAGAACCACCGATAGGGAAGCTCATCCTTCAGGCATTTTTTCCGGCGTTCTAGCAATGAAATAGCTTGCCAAAAATTGTACTGTGGGACGGTTTTATTGCTTCGGCAGAAAAATTCCGCATGTGTGAAACGGAACAAAAAGAAATCCCATACTACTGTCCTGTCGAGAATCTTCATGTTCGTAAATCTTGGGGAACCTGATCACTTCGCTGGGATTTACGAAAAATAAAAATGATAGTAAATAAATTAAAAAAAAACATAGAATGAAAATACTTGACAGTCCACGTTTCAAAATTTTGTTTGGAAGAGGCAGTGAGGTAGGGGAATAAATGGCCATATTCATTTATTTCACAGCCCTGACCAAGCAAACAAAATTTCTTAAAAGAAAGGGGAATAATAGGCATTGAACTTCTTTTTTTCTTTTGGCCTGATTCATATTTTTTTCTCTTTAGTAAGTTATATAAAAGAATGAAAAAAAGGGCGAGCAAAAGACAGCATCCTTTTAGAAAGAAAAATTATTCGTAGTTAATCACGGAATGAAGGGAAAACATTTTTATAAAATTGTGAGAAAAGAAAATCTTCTTTCAATCAGCCATTTTAGGCGAAGGATTCAGAGGCTTAAAAAATGTGTTTGCAGAAGGTTCTCTGGGCAAAAGAAATTCTATTTATAGAACAGCAGCATACTGGACACTACAGCAATCCTGCCCCGAGTCGAGGTCACCCCTGGCTTGCGTGGGAGAGAAAAGTTCGTTGGAGGGCCATGTGTGTTTTCTCAGGAGTTTGGCACAGAGGCTCTGACCGATGGGGGGAACAGCTTCTTTGCTGTTGCCAAGGGGAAGCTGTTGGCCAATGAGAAGGTGTCAGCGGATTTCGAACACTCCAGCTTCAAGGAAAAAGAAGCGTCACTCAGACTCAACATCGAGACTTGCTCACTGGACTTTGCTATTGCTGGCCGGCAAATTTTCTCCTCGCCTCTTGGCGGGGAGGGAACAGTCAGAATGAAAATTCGGATTTTGAATCCCGGAGCTCGGTTAAAATGAATATTTTCGAGGATCTCATTGCCGGAGAAAAAAATGTTTTTGGCATTTCAAGTAGCGGACGACCACCTTGTAGGATGGAAGGCCAGTATGTGCGCTTCAAGATGGCGGAGGAAGAAGCAGACCCAATTCCTACCAGGGGAGAGCTGAAAGAAAAATTTTCTCCCTCTATTGATGTCCCGGAAGGAGAGAGCCCACCATCTACACCCACGACTCTTTGATAGGGTCTCGGGCAAGTTCCTTCTGGCACTGGAAATTCCGAAAAAAAAGCCAGTCAGGTTTCGTGAACGACATCACCTTTAGCTGCACTACAACGGAGGTTCCAACAGTAGAGAAAATGCCTTTGTCCTGTTTCCTTATGAGTTGTCCACGCACGCTGTGTCAGAAAAAAAGAGAGAAAACAAAAAACATTTTTGGGGAAGTGAAGTGAAAATCAACTGGGACAGTGATGTTCTCTCAAGGAGAGACTGTTAAGTCAAGTTTAAAAAAGTATTAGGCTGTGAAACTTTTTTTATTTATCGACGGCTAGTGTTCTTGTCAAGAAGTGTTGCTGCCCCGGTCCTAAAGGTAAAATTTTTCCTTGACTTTTTTTTTTAGTATTATGTTGTGGGGTCTTTAAAATTATGAAACGAGTGGGTTTTAAAATGGGGCTGTCGAAAAAAATATGTTACCAAGAAAAAAAAAGGAGTTGTAAATGTTTTCATTCAGGGTTTTTTTTATTTTAGTGTTCTGGTGTGCTTAAGGAATGAAACCACCTGATTTAATGTTAGGCTATGTAAATAAATTTCATGTCATCTTCTGTGGCAAGGAAATTGAAAAAACAAAACAAAGAAATGGAAGTGAATAATTTTCTAGGTCATGTAGTGATAGATGATATAATAAGTATATTAAGATATTTTGGAATGAACAACTTCTCAGACCAGTATTCCCGTTAAGTGAAATTTAACTCCTTTTGTGCTCAGTGATTTTTTCATATTGGTTAAGTAGAATTTATATTTATGAGCTTAGTGTAGGTGTCATGTAATTGAGAATTTTTCTTGTAGACTGGTTATTATTTTGGTTTAGTGTTTTAGTAAATTTAGGTGCAAAATTAATCCTTAAAATTTTGTAGTAGTGAGGGCTAATTTCTAGTTTCAGCCCGTGGATTGGAAAAACAGATTTTTATGGGGGAAAGAATATATGAATGGGCATACAGGCAGATATGAGCATATGTATAGTGTGACTGAAGACAACCCTAATAGCTGTTGTGTTTCTTCAAGAAGTGGTGATTTTTCAGGAAAAGAGTGGTTGTGGAAATATGGTGATGTATAGAGTTTTCTGGAAATAAAGCAAGGTTTGGTATAGTGTGTCAAGTATGGTGTTATTGAGCTTTCTGGGAAATGAGTAGTACAGTGTGTTCCTGGGAAATAAAGATAAGTGATTTTCTGGGAAATGAGTGTGTTCCTGGGAAAATAAGGATATGAAGTGTGTTCCTGGGAAAATAAGGACGGTGAGTGATTTTCTGGGAAAAAAGGTGAGGTATTGAATGTTCTGGAAATAAGGATGGTGAGTTAGCTTTCTGGAAAATAGATGTTGAGATATTTTGGGGGCAAGTGAACACTTGTGGGATGCTTTACCCTATGTAGACATGCCTCGGGTCTGAAAGTGTGCACGAAACAAATTAGGGGATTTGTTTTCTGCCCAAGTAAGCTCGTTGGCCCATAGGAGGTGGTTCCTACGAAAGAGTGATGTGAGTTGTCCCAAAATCAGAGTGAAGGAACAGTAAAGGGTTAGGTCACACTTTGCTCCACTACACTGTATAGGCGGGGAATGGATTCACGACCCATTCTCGCCTTCAGACTCAAACTTTGTTGTTTTCCCCGAAAAATAGTGTTTTTTCTAGAGATGTGGGACTCATTGGTTGAGATGATTTGTTTGGCTTTTATACCCGAGTTGATTATTACATGGGTGCCAGTTGATTGGGAAACTTACGGTATGGAATTTTGAAAAGTTGGATTTTCATGATGATAGTGTGAAGTAAGATTCTCTTATCGGTGTAGCAATTTAATGATAACTTTGTGTAAATTGAATAAGGTAGCTAATGTATTAGGTTTTGTAGGGTGTATAGAATGGGTTGAGTATCCGGTAATGCTTGAAATGTTGATTTAAGGCAAATGTTGATTTTAAGATAAATTTTCCTGGAAGTGTAGAACCTGGTATAAAATAACTTTTCATTATACGTGGAATTTTGACTCGGTTGATATGATGCTTTAAAATTAAAAGTGTATTCAGAAGACTGGTCTGAGAGGGTTTGTTCGAGGGAATTAAGTAGAACAACGTAGTGTACACATATGCATACAAGATTTCTTTTTCGAGAGAGAGTGAGAGATATTTTCACTTCAAATACTTAAGTTGCACACCATGTTAAATCAAGTGTTGGTGCTGTGAAATTCTTTGAAATTCTGGTGCTCATTATTTTTATCAGTAGTGTGCATGGTGCTATATTCTCACCTCTAAGCTGTCAGCCGTTTATTTTATTTGGCTCTGTGGCCAGGCATAAAATCTGTGACCTAAATTTTATTTTTTCATTGGAGGTTTAACGACCACCGTGAGCAACTCAATGGGCTATAAGTCGCCCGTCCCTAATTTAGGGTCACTGGTTCCAGGGAAGGGAGAGATCCAGTGCCGTAAGACAAACACAACATCCATGCCTCACCGGGATTCGAACCCGGACCCCTTTCGGACGAACGGTCAGAGGCCATCGCTTAGACCACTGCGCCACCGGGGCGGCCCTAAAAATTTAACTTGTTAAGTTTTTAAAATAAATATAGGCCAAGTGGCCTTTCAAAAACTTAAACCTTAGGGCAGTGAAGTTTTAGATATTTTCAGTGTGAATTTTCATCACATGGTTCAACTGCATCCCCCTCAGCAGTGACTGAGGTGGGAAACGAAATCTGAGTTACTTAATTGTGGTATAAAAACAATGTTTTGTCCTAACCATTATATTTGACTTCGCAGCCTCTAAAAAGTTATTACACGTGTACATTGTATACCATTAAATTTTAGTGTTTACAAATTTGGTACACATGTAAACAATAGTTACCTTTTCTTCCACTTTCAGGTGTATCTACTCATCAAACGCAAACAACGCAAACAATACAATAGTAACTTTTGGGAGTTACCAAATTCAGTGGTGCATTTTATTTTATTTTTATTTTGTTTCATGGCCTTAGTCAAAATTTCAGTTTTGTTTCAAAATGCATCCACCCATCTCCCAAATTCTAATTTTCTGTAATTTATATATAAATTGCAACATGAGCATAAGTTTCTTTTTTTAAACCCCAAATCCTCTTTATAACATTTGTTGCCGTGACCAACAAAGCTTCTTTATAACATTTGGTACCGTGACCTCAAACTTCTCCATAACACTACCCCCTTTTCGGAAATAGAATCAGTCTTATTATGATTCTATTGTTTCACCGAACACCATAGCTTAAAAAGATCTACAAATTGACGGCAATTTGTTAGCCATGAAATTTGTATATGCCCCCGCAACGTCGTAGCAACAGAAGGGTACCAATCTCCCGGGTACGAATTTTCCGGATACCAATTTTCCGGGTATGAATTTGCCGGGTACCAATTTGCTGTTCCCATGAAATAATTACTTTTCTGTAGGAACTTTTTTTATTTTATTTCATTTATTTATTTATTTTTAAGAATTCCGTGCAAATAATGATATACAATAACTGAAAGAAACTATTTCGAACAGGTAAAGTACGTAAAATCCCTAGAAAAACATGGAGTTGCAATCGCAACAAATTGTAAGTTTAGGGTAGAATAGATTTTGGAGCTCCTAAATTTAAGAGTTATGTGCAAGATGTAACTACCTTAGCAACGACAAATGAAATCATGCAATTATTTTTATTCATTTTTTTCGAGGTTTAACAACCATCATCAGCAACTCATTAGATTGCAAGCAGCCGCTCGTCCCTAATATAGAGCCCCTGGTTCCAGGGAAGGTAGAGAGCCTGCGTCCTAAGAGACAAACACAACGTCCATGTCTCACTCGAACCCCGACCCATCTCGGACAAACGGTCAGAAGCCATCGCTTAGATTATTGCGCCACCGGGAGGGAAAAAGTGAGGTAAGGAGAAAAGGAGATCTCGTAGAACTGAAAAGTGAGGTAAGGAGAAAAGGAGAAGATCTCGTAGAACTGAAAAGTGAGGTAAGGAGAAAAGGAGAAGATCTCGTAGAACTGAAAAGTGAGGTAAGGAGAAAAGGAGAAGATCTCGTAGAACTGAAAAGTGGACATATCTTCTACTATCGTGGGACAGATACTGGCAGAACTAGTGGTGTTGGATTTATAATAAACAAAAAACTGAAGGATAAAGTTGTAGAATTTGAAAATTCCTCTGATAGAGCTGCACGACTCGTTATCCAACTCTCGAGAAGATACCAGGCTCAGATTATTCAAACTTATGCACCCACCACAAGTCATCCTGAAGAAGAAATTGAAGAATTTTATGAGGAAATTCGTCATTTAAATAATAAAGGTAAGCAGCACTTGAAGATAATTATGGGAGATTTCAATGCAAAAATAGGGCAACGGCAACAGAATGAAACTTCAGTAGGTAAATTCGGTCACGGCAACAGAAACCAGCGTGGAAATACTCTTGTAGAGTTTGCAGAGGCAGAAGGGTTTTTTATCTTGAACTCTTTTTCAAGAAAAAGCCACACAGGAAATGGACATGGAGACATCCAAATGGGACGTCAAATGAAATTGATTATATTATGTGTAACAAAGGATTCGTCATAGAAGACTACAGTGTACTAAACAAGTTCAACACAGGTAGTGACCATAGATTGGTGAGATGTAAGATGCATCTCAACACTAAACTCGAACGTAGTAAGCTCATAAGACAAACAAAATGTATTGACATAACCAACCTTAAAAAACACCATAATACCTTCAAGTTGGAACTGAAGAACAGATTCTCTGCTTTAGAAGGCCTAACATCGGAAGAAGTGGATATTTAACAGAAAAGTAACCAAAGCTCTTATGGAAACAGCAACAAAATTAGCTGGGTCTAAGAACAAGTTGCATGTGAACAAATTTTCAGGAAAAACCAAAATGTTGATGCAAAAAAAGAAGAGAGACGAGGACAACTAAAGAAGATGTGACTTCCAAAGTGGAATACATAGAGCTATGCAAGACAGTACGAAAAAGTATGACTGAAGACGTAAGGAAAGTCAACTGTGAACTAGTGAGGAAAGCAACTGAAAACAACCAAAGCCTAAAGATAGCAAAGGGACATCTCAGTAAGGGAAGAAAACAGATTATGGCACTGAGAAAAGAAGATGGTTCTGTAACAAGAAATAGAGGCGAAATTTTGACAAGAGTGAAAGATTTCTACTCCAAATTATATGAAAGGGATGATACATGTACTCCAGACATCATGAAAGGTACCAGTACCAGAGTTCTTCCAGTCCTCCCAGCAGAAGTTGCACATGCAATCAAGAACATGAAGCGGGGAAAAGCTCCAGGAGAAGATGGAATTACTGTAGACATCATACAACAAGCAAGTGGAGAAATTGAAACAGTACTCGCCCAAATTTTCACTCGATGCCTTAATGAAGGGAAGATTCCTGAGGATTCGAACAACGCTACAATGATCCTCCTACATAAAAAAGGTGACATTGAGGATCTCAGGAACTACAGACCTAACAGCCTCTTATCAGTGGTTTATAAAATCTTCACTAAAGTCCTTTCACACCGCTTGAAGGTAACACTGGACATGGCTCAACCGAGAGAACAAGCTGGATTCAGGAGTGGCTACAGCATAATAGATCATATCCACGTACTGAGAGAACTATTGAAAGAGTGAGGGAATATGAACTTCTATTGTGCATGGCTTTTATCGATTATGAAAAAGCCTTTGTTTCGGTGAAACCATCAGCAGTTACAATGACTTTGAAATCCTGCGGTATTGAAGATGCATACATTAATGTTATTAAAAACATATATGAAAATGCAAGTGCAAAGATTCGGCTGTTTGAAAATACAACACACATAAAAATTGGAAAGGGAGTGAGACAAGGTAACACCATATCTCCCAAGCTCTTTAATGCCACATTGGAGTGTGTCTTTCAGTCGCTAAACTGGGAAAACAAGGGGATAAAGATTAATGGAGATTATTTAACTCACCTTCGTTTTGCTGATGACGTAGTCATTTTTGCATGATCCAGGAACTTGCTGACAAGAGTAAAGAAGTGGGATTAAAAATGAACTTTCAGAGGACAAAAGGGATGTTCAATGCGTTTACGAGAAATGAAGATTTATCGATTGATGGAGAAAAGCTGGAGATAACAGATACATACGTTTATCTTGGACAGCAGATATCAAGTGAGGGTCACATTGATGAAGAAATTAATCGGCGTACAAAACTTGCCTGGAGAGCTTTTGGAAGAAGCAGCATAATTTTCAAGAGCCATATGCTACTATTATGTCTTAAAAGAAAAGTGTTTGATCAATGCATCCTTCCAGTGTTTACGTATGGTGCAGAGACGTGGACCTTAACTAAAAGAGACATACTGAGACTGCAGACAACTCAAAGTAGCATGGAGAGGTGCATGCTTGGTGTAACCAGGTGAGATAAGAAGAGGAACTCGTTGATCCGAAAAATGACAAGAGTGGAAGACATCATGATCAGAGTTAAATCCCTGAAATGGCAGTGGGCTGGACATACTGCCAGAAGGACAGACCATCGATGGACAGCCGAAATTTTAGATTGGATTCCAAGGGACAGGAAAAGACACAGAAGAAGACCACATGGGAGATGGGTGGATGAAATTAGAAAGTATGCGAGAGTAACATGGAGGAGTCTGGCACAAGACAGACCGTTGTGGAAGAAACTTGGGGAGACCTTCGTCCAGCAGTGGATTGATAATGGTTGACAATGATGATGATGATGTCGAATATATTTTCATTTGTTCGTATTAGTTTGGGAGATATTTTTTTCGGGGTAGTTTCATTTGTTCGTATTAATTTGGGAGATATTTTCTTCGGGGTATTTTCATTTGCATCTTCAATATTTTGGGATAACCCATAAAGAAATCCGGAATGCGCCACTGAGCTCTTGGTAACATGTGATTGACCCAGGTAAAATACTTTTATATGTCGGAACAAAGCGTTTACAAGGCCCGTTGTGATTGGGGTGTAGGAGAACTGGCCACCCGGAAAAGTGCCCACCGGAGAACTGGCCACAAAAAATTTAAGGGGCCGTATAAAATTGCGTTTTTTGACCGCTTCATGGCCACGACCCCCAGAGGTTGGTTATCTGAGTCATATAAAGTTTCCGTAATTTCGTCTTTTCTTAATTGCGGTAATTAATGTAATTCTTTATAAAGATGTTTATGATCTACAACTCAACAAAAGATTTCAAGGTTTACAAAGTACGCACAAGTCTGCAAATTATCTGAGGGCATGTGCTGAGTGCTGACTCAGGAAACCTGTTGGGGGGGGGGGGATACCAAAAGTGTAAAATATAAAAAAAATTTGGTCCGATCGGGAAATTTTCAGTAATTACAAGCTACAACTCGACACATTAACTGAGGGCATGTGCCTACTCAGCAAACCTGTCGGATGGGGGAGGGGGGGTATATTCCAAAAGTGTAAAACATCATAAAAAATTTCTGGTCTCTGGTCCGATCAGGAGATTTTCAGCATTTAGAGCCTACAAATCAACAAATTATCTGAAGGCATCTGCTGCCTGAGGAGGCCTGTCGGGGGAAGGGGGGGGGGGTAACACCAAAAGTATGAAATATAAAGAACTTCTGCATTTACAACCTACATCTCAACAAACTCTCTGAGGGCATGTGCTGACTCAGGAAACCTATGGGGAAGGGGGGGTAATACCTAAAATATAAAACAAAGTATTTCTGGTTGTAAATGGTGAAAATCTCGCGAACGTACGAGAAATTCTCTATATTTTACACTTTACACTTTTGGTATAGCGTCACAGAACACGTGATAATAGCGTCACAGAACTCGTGATAATGTGCTTATATTATCAGTTTTTTTCCTTCATATTTTTACCAATTAACAAAACAACGGAAATAAAAAAATAAAATTTAAGTTTTATTTTTGGTATTTTGAGGCCCCTTCGATTCCGAAGCCCCAAGGGCGCGTTTCCTGCGCCTGTGCGGTGATCCGCCCCTAGTAGGGGCTATTTAAAGTTTTGTACTCGAGTAAAAGCACAACACAATAAATTTGACTTTCTGTGAAAATTTTATGCATATGAACTCGGTTGGGGTTGATTGAAAACTGATAAAAAGGCTTAAGGCCTGTTTATTAATTTTTGTGCCTGTGTAAAAACGCAGTACCGTAACCTTGGCATGTTATCGAAATCTTATGAATACGTCGAACTAAAGATTCCTAAAAAAGGCTAGGCCTAAGGTCTTGCAATTAAGGTTTTGTGACAGAGTAAAGGTGCAACATTAATAACTTGACATGTTCTGTTAACTTTGTGAATATGAGCACAACGGATTAAGAATTTCAATAAATCGCCTTTGGGATTAATGTGTTGTAGCAGAGTAAAAGTGTAACATTATTTTCTATATAAACCATACTACGTGCTGAAATGGCCCAACTATATATACCTATACTTCAACCATATACCGAAGCGCGGACACGGTGAAACAAAAGTGCGATTTTGCACGGTCCCCTAAAATTTTGTGGCCAGCCCACATGGAATAGGACACGTTGATGTCAAAAACGTACTTTTCACATAGCTCCATAACAGATAGAAATGGACACGTCGCCATCTTTTTTTTTTTAGTTGGGAGGTTTAACGACCACCGTGATCAATTCAATGGGCTGTAAGCAGTCAGCAGTTCCTAATTTTGGGTCACTGGTTCTATGCAGGGAAGGGGAGAGCCAGTGCCAGAAGTCAAACGCAACGTCCATGACTCACCGGGATTCGAACCCGGACCCTTCTCGGACTAGTGATCAGAAGCCAGCGCATTGACCAATGCGCCACCGGAGCGGCTCACGTTGAAATCAACTATGTAGTTTTCATACGGCCCCAAACGCTCTTATGGACATAGTAATGGAACTGGATGCAAAGAAATCATTAATGTAATTTGCACTAGCAGGGTGGTATTTCCTGGGTAAATATTACTATCTGTGGAATCACCAAGTTCAGCGGGTGAAAATTAATGAATGAAAAAGATATTCCTGTAATTTTCCAGTAAACTTATCTTTAATTTTTTTATTTAGTCAATTTAATTCTATGACACAAAAAGGAAAGGAAGAGGAATGGAAATATTTATCTCCGAGGAGACATCTATATAGAACTGCCGTACATCTGGCGTGTGCTTCTGAGAAACCGCGACACTGAAATGCAATGCACCTGTGTGATGTCGCGTGCATGCGACTTGGCATTGGCATTGATAATCTTTTTCTTACCGTTTTAAATTTTGAATATCTGGAACTCTCTATTTACATTACATTGTATTTCTGCCTGATAAACCGCCCATTGATGGTGAAAGCTAACGTTTATTAATTTTTTGATTTTAATACACCATTAACCGGATATTTTTCCACTTTATTGTTATCTACGGTCTTACACTTAGACCGTAGGTTGGGTATTGGAGTGCTGAATTGTGTTGCAGATCTTAAGAGTAAAAAATTGAACTTTTAAAGAACATTTTGTATGGGGGCCCCTTGATCGCGGGCCCCGACCCGTTCCAAAAACCATCTGCGGTCTAAGAGTACCGTGAAATAGTATCCCAAATTTGGTGGTTCTAAATTGAAAACTGTAGATTTTACGAAAATTTTGTAAGGGGCCCCTTGACCCTGGGCCCCGACCCGTTCCAAACACCGTCTACGGTGTAAGTCAGAGCACCATGAGGAAGTATACCAAATTTGGTGGTTCTAAATTGAAAACTGTAGAATTTACGAAAATTTTCTATGGGGGCCCCTAAAGCCCGGGATCCGACCCGTTTCAAAAACCATCTACCGTCTAAGTTAAAGCACCATGAGATAGGATACTAAATATGGTGGTCGTATATTGAAAACTGTATATTTTACGATAATTTTGTAGGGGCCCCATTCGGACCGGGCCTCCACCCGTGCCAAACATCGTCACCGTCTAAGTTAGAGCATCATGAGGTAGTACACCAAATTTGGTGGTTCTAAATTGAAAACTGTAGATCTTACGAAAATTTTGTAGGGGCCCCTTCGGACCGGGCCTCCACCCGTGCCAAACACCGTCACCGTCTAAGTTAGAGCACCATGAGGTAGTACACCAAATTTGGTGGTTCTAAATTAAAAACTGTAGATTTTACGAAAATTTTGAAGAAGCCCTCTGAAGCCCGGGCCCCGACCCGTTTGAAAAACCGTCTACGATAAAAGTCAGAGCACCATGAGGTAGTATACAAAATTTGGTGTTTCTAAATTGAAAACTGTAGATTTTACGAAAATTTTCTATGGTGGCCCCTCCACTCCGGGCCCCCCACCTGTTCCAAAACCCCTCTACGGTCAAAGTTAGAGCACCATGAAATAGTACACCAAATTTGGTGGATCTAAATTGAAAATTGTAGTTTTTACGAAACATTTCTATGGGCCCCCCTCGACCCCGGGCTCCAACCATTTCCAAAAACCGTCTACGGTTTAAGTCAGAGCACCATGAGATGGTATGCCAAATTTGGTGGTTTTAAATTGAAAACTGTAGATTTGACGAATATTGCGTATGGGGGCCCCTTGACCCCGGACCCCTATCTTTCCCAAAACCGTCTACGGTCTAAGTTAGTGCACCATGAGGTAGTATACCAAATTTGGTGGTTCTAAATTGAAAACTGTTGATTTGTCGAAAATATTCTATGGGAAGGCCTCGACCCCGGGCTCCGACCACTTCCAAAAACCATCTACCGTCTAAGTTAAAGCACCATGAGATAGAATACGAAATCCGGTGGTTTTAAATTGAAAACTGCAGATTTTTCGATAATTTTGATTGAGTGGCCCTGGACCCCGGGCCTGAGCACTGTTGGAAAAGCGGTACGAGTAACCCCAATTTCTACCAAAATTTAATCAGGACATCAATTTCTATGAAGTCCCCCTTCCCTTTAAATATACTTTTTTTTGCAATTCATCAAAAGCTATCGAAAGCAATTTATTTAGGGATTACTGCGATGTTATGACCTGCGATGTTATGTCGTAGACCCCATAAACACACATTGTTTGCATGTTAGCTAACGTTAGTTTTACTGTTGGCGGCTGTCCATAGTCCTGTAAAATTGATTTTTTAAGGTGAAACTGAATATATTAGATACGGTTTTATGTTTTTCTCAAATTACCAAACTGTCAAAAATCAGGGTTCATTTTATAGATTTCCGAGAAACAAACGGATACATGCCCTATATAGACTAAAATGTCAAAGGTAAGCATTGTGGACTGGCTGGTATTCTTGTGAACAAGCATATTTTTTGAACTCTATGATATGAATTGCGCCCCCCCCCCCTCTCTCTTCTTCTTCTTTTTTCTTTTTTTTTTTTTGGTTTGTTATCATTTTCATAATATTAATGTTTTGCCTCGAGGCTGTTACACAGTGCTGTAAGACAAACACACCATCCATATCTCAGTCGGGACTCGAACCCGTACCCACTTGTACGAATGGTCAGCGGCCAGCTAAGACACTGAACTACTGGCGCGGTCAAATTTTGACTGTACTTGATCTAAGTTTCTCCAAAAACTTTGGCAAAATGAAAAATTCGCCATGCAATTAGTTTGGTGTGCAGCTTGATTTTAATTCGGAACATATACAAGGTAAAGCATTTCACTTTTCCTAATATATGTTCTGGCCATCATAATTCTACTTTGTCAATGCAAATTACCAACATTCTACAAGATATATCCTTTTAAGACATAAAATTTTCATATGTAATATTAAACTTATTGAAGCAATGCAATTTTGTGACAAAAAATTTGCATATTTATTTTGAGTACGTATATGTCCCCAAATGAACTGCCGATTTGGGGACGCCACGCATTTTTGTCCTCAAATCAGTGTTTCAATATCTGTTCACCTTACTACTGATACAGGGGCGTATTTAGAGGGGGCCAAAGGGGCATGGCCCCCCGAAATCTGTTTCATTTCTTATGTTTTCTGTCAAAATAAGGTTAAATAATCAAACTGTGCTTTCCAATATAATTTTTATACATGAATGTTAAATCAAAATTCGTGTTATGAGAAAAGTTTATGAATCATGAATATTTACTGCTAGAAAAATCCAACTGCTACGTACGGATCCAGTGAAAGATCATTGCGCGAAGGAGACAGAGGTCAGAGAAAGAAAGGTGGCTCATATTCGTGGTCAGGAAGACGGTTGTAGGGTTTTGCGGCACCAACTCCTAATTGACCAGACAAGATATGGTATCACGTCTCACCGCTCCTCTCTGCCTGGCGCCGGTCGTTACTAGGACACGTGCAGTGACACTCGACACCTAACTTCACTGTCCAGCCACCTGTTTTGATACTTTACTGATTTCGAGCTGTGCGTTGGCCATGTGGGTGGATTCTTTCATTTTCAAACGGAGTGAGGAAGTGAAACTTCTGTTTCTGTTTTGTCTGTATCCTTGTAATTCAAAATCAGTATTTATTCGCTCTTTCCAGCAGCTGCTTAAAACAGTTTGTTGAGGTTATTTCAAAAATGAAACGATTTCATCAACAAAGTCTGTTGACTTTCTGTAACAAAAAAGTGCTGTGGAAACAAACGCTAGCTGAACCCATTGATATTGAAGTTCCAAACCAATGCGTTGAAAGCGGGAGTAATCCGGAAAATTATGAGCTTCAAACAATACGCATTGTAACGTACCAGGAGATGTGACGTACCTGCCAGAAGGACGCACACGACATAAAGATAGATAGGAATCAGAATAAAATGTCCGCGTAGCTTAATTGGTAGAGCAACTTATTCCGGAATGAGTGGACCCGGGTTCGAACCCCGGCGCGGATAAAAATGACGGAGAAATTCACTTCGTTATAATGGCGCCCGAACTATCCGGATGACCCGACCGTTCAAAATCTCGCATTGGTGTGATGTTATTTCCACACCGCGAGATAGGAAAAATATGAGCAGCACTTCGAAAGAAAAAAAAAAAAAAAAAAAAGAAAAAGAAGGGGAGATGATGTAACGTACCAGGAGATGTGACGTACCTGCCAGAAGGACGCACACGACATAAAGATAGATAGGAATCAGAATAAAATGTCCGCGTAGCTTAATTGGTAGAGCAACTTATTCCGGAATGAGTGGACCCGGGTTCGAACCCCGGCGCGGATAAAAATGACGGAGAAATTCACTTCGTTATAGCATGACGAATGATGGAGATGCAGATAGTAATGAAAAGTCTGAAAGCATTTCAGATTCAAACGACATAGGATTGTATGCAGGTAACAGTGAGCTTGTTCATTCTTTGAGCGACGAGAAAAAAGGGGATTTGTTACATAGCATATGGAAACCTACTGCGAAATATAGATACCCTAAAAAAATCAGTTCCAGTCTCCATAAAAATCATATGAGAACATTCCAAATTAAATGGCTAGAACAGTATAAATGGCTGTCATATTCACGTCTGAAATAAGGTTCGTTTTGTAAATATTGTGTTTTATTTTACGAAAAAGATGTTGCTGGTAAAGGCAAACATCAAACTTTGGGTAGCCTCGTTACAAAGACTAGTACCGATTTAAAAGATGCGAGGGAAATATTCAAAAAACATGAAAAGTATAAATATCACAAAGACGCTGTATTGGCAGCTGAAAATATTGCATCAATAATTCATAAAAAAACAGGATATTATAATTTTACAAATGAATAAACAGAAAAAGCAAGAGATAATTGACAACAGGAAAATGTTGATTCCTTTTGTGCAAACAATTAGATTATGTGGAAGGCAGCAGATACCTCTTAGAGGAAAAGTTGATTCTGGAAAAATTTCGCTTTAGGAACCAGCAAATAATGATGCTAATTTTCACACATTATTAAGATATCGTGCAAATTCTGGAGATGCCATTTTAAAAGAAAACTTAGAAACTAGTGGAGGTAATAGCATGAATACAAGTTTAGTACTACAGAATAAAATAATAAACATCTTTGGGGAACTTATTCAACAGAAAATTGTAGCAAAGGTAAAGCATTCAAACATTTTTTCAGTATTGGCAGATGAAACAACTGACATTAGTCAAATAGAATAGTTTTCACTGTGCGTCAGGTACTTTGATGAAGAAGAACTGAAATTAAGAGAAGATTTTCTGGCTTTTATACCAGTGAAAAATTTAATAGGCTGTTCTCTTGCAACAACAATAATGAACAATTTAGTGAAATTGGGTTTTGATTTGAACGATATGAGAGGGTAGGGGTATGATGGGGCTGCAGCAATGCGAGGACAGTTTCGCGGAGAGCAGGCCTGTATTAGAAAAAAATATCCCAAAGCAATATATACTTATTGCATGCCCCATTCCTTCAACTTATGTTTGTCGGATGCTAGCAAAATGGCTAGCATAAGCAACTATATGGGAGTTATATCAGAAACATGTTCGTTTTTCCATGCTTCTGCTAAACGTTCCAGTGTTTTGAAATAAAGTATCAGCGACTGCTACCTTATTGCAAGAAAGTTAAGATGAAAACTCTATGTGAAACTCGATGGATCCAAAGGTATGATGCCGTTCTTATGTTTAAAGAAGGTCTGCATCCTATTATATCATCCTTAGAAGTGATTGAGCAAGAAGAGTCAGCAGAATCATCTGTCAAAGCACACACTTTGCTCAACTCTATATGTCAGTTTTCATTTCTAGTGGCAACTTTTGTCCTTAGTAAAATATTGTCCATCACATACAACCTATCTCAAAACTTCCAAAACAAGCAAATCGACTTAGTCGATGCATTAGAAAAAAATATCAGAAGTTACAACACTGCTAAACAGCATGAGAACTAAAGCAGAAAAACCATTCAGCTTAATTTATGATGCTGTAAAAACATTGACTGAAGGCCTCAAAGTAGCAGAAGAAGTTCCACGTAGATGCAGTATACAAAAAATAGATGCAATGTCCCATATTCAACTCCAGAAGAATATTTCCGCAGAAGCATATTTATACCCTTTGTGGATGATATAATTGAATCATTAAATGAAAGGTTTCAATTACAAAAAGAAACACCAACTTCATTGTAAAACATTCTACCAGTTTTTGCTGTGAAGAATGATTATTCCCAAATATTATCTGCAGTGAAAATGTATGAATCTGATTTAGGATATTCTGATGTAACAGAAAACGAGTATCAATTATGGTGTCAAAAATGGGAAAAGGAAAAAGCAGACGTGCGCCCCAAAAACTCAGTTGAAAGTTTGGCATCATGCAATGAGAACTTATTTCCCAACTTTTATATTTTGCTTCACATCTTGGCAACTCTTTCTGTAACCACAGCATCAGTGGAAAGAAGCTTTTCCAGCCGATTGAAATCTTATTTGAGAAACAGTATATCAGAGTCAAGACTGAATGGGCTAGCTTTATTATCTATTCATAGAGACATTCAAGTTGAAGATGAGAAGTCATTGACAAATTCGGAAATGTGCCTACAAGAATAAATATCAGTTTTTAAGAATTAGTTGAATCCAATCAATTTCATTATTTCTCAAGGAGAAATTTGTTTCTGTCACTCTTTTTTTTTAATATGTACTCATCAGCTTGATTTAGGTATATATGTATGTTATATACCTAAAAAAACTAAAAAGAGAAATATCTTTTTTTTATTATTAACATGTTTTTTTTGTTAACTTCCATTTTATCCTGGTGGATTTCAGAAACTTCCAATTTTTCGCCCCCCCCCTCCAAAAATTTTTCTGCATACGCCTCTGTACTGATAGACAATTGTTCGGAACACTGGTGATTTCAATCTTCAAGATTTATTTCTTTTTTAATTAAAGATGGTTGCCAAAACCCCGTTTTCAGAATATTATCTCTTATTTACGTAAAGCATTAGTTTTCACACTTTTGCCATTAGTATTAGTTCTTTTGTAATTTTACAAGAACTCGAATCTACGAACCTTGCTCGAGAACGAAAGTTCGTACACCTACTATGGTGGACCTTACATCTACTTAGAAAAAAAAACCTATAGAAAAAAAACCCATAAAAAAAACCTAAAAGACCATAAAATAAAATAAATAAATAACGTTTTGAAAACATTGTTATAAATACAAGCAATATAAAATAACAAAGAATAACCAGGACCACGGTGACCAGGACTCAGTGACAAATATCGTTGTTAAAAAATGTACGATAGAATGCGTAAAAATACTACAAGAAAATATTATTTCTGTTATAGAATGTACATACCCCTCCCTTTTTTTTACTAATAAAAAAGAAAATTGTTAACGTCAGCGTAGTTTTTTTTTATTTGAATATATTGTCAGTGCATAGGAAGTAGGAACTATTTTTTATTGGAGGTTTAACGACCATCGTGAGCAACTCAATGGGCTATAAGCTGTCGCCTGTCCCTAATTTAGGGCCACTGGTTCCAGGGAAAGGAGTGATCCAGTGCCGTAAGAAAAACACAACATCCATACCTCACCGGGATTCGAACCCGGACCCCGGACGAATGATCAGAAGCCATCGCTTAGACCATTGGCCCTAAGAAATTCATTCTACGAATTTTTCTCCAGAAAGCATGTTAATATTATTTACTCTTAAAAAAAATACAAACGTTTTGAAAATATTGTTATAAATGCAAGCAATGTGATAAAACAAAAAGTCATTGGAGTTCAGAACCAAACGTCATAAAAATTTTTAGCATTTTTTTATATTTTATTATTTTTCTTCTGATATAGGACAAATCATTCGTTAAGTTATTTAATTTACGTATTCTACGTCTTTTTTTTCTAAGATTTCTCTTATTTAAGCATAATTTTTTTTACTCAAATTAAATGTAAGAATATTTCAATATTCTGCCAAAATGTCTAGGAATTTTACTCGGAGAACGGATGATTTTTCTTGGAAAATTACTACCTTTGTTCCTTTATTTAGGCATTAATATTAGGAAATAAACTCAGGCTCCAGTTCATAACGGCATGGCTCCCCGCCCACACTGAGCTCGATTGGGTTCAGAAAAAGATTAGGCTAAAAAACAGAGGCTTAGTTTATACCAAAGGTTCAAAATTTGTCAGATAAGTTGTTTTTGAATTATATTTCATTAGAAATATATCACAAGCTCCATCAGGGACATAGCTAGAAATAAATACTCAGGGTTGCATTAAAAAATGTAAGGGTATACTCTGTTACAGATTTTGCTACCTCACAGCTCTATAGGAATCATTGATATGTGGTAAACATAGTACAAAAATTTATAATAACTATTAATTTATAATAACCCCATTAATTTTATAATAACTGTTTCTTTCTATAAACTGTTTTTCAAAGTGCAACTCACACAACAATGGTTATCAAGCTTACGATGAGAACGCGAAATATTTTTCTCCCATTGAGACAGTAAAAGCACATCAACAGGTGCCTTAAATAACGATGCTTTGGCAGCATTTTTGTTAATATTTTGCCAATTTGGCACAAAGCATTTTCTGGAAAGTGTTGACCGCCTTTTTAATGAGTAATAAGTCCTCTGCTGTTCTGGAAGCTTATCTTTTAAACGTTTATGAACTTGCTGACAAGAGTAAAGAAGTGGGATTAAAAATAAACTTTCAGAAGACAAAAGTGATGTTCAATGCTTTTACAAGAAATGAAGATTTGTCGATTGATGGAGATAACAGACACGTACGTTTATCTTGGACAGCAGATATCAAGTGAGGGTCACATTGATGAAGAAATTATTCTGCGTACAAAACTTGCCTGGAGAGCTTTTGGAAGAAACAGCATAATTTTCAAGAGCAATATGCCATTATGTCTTAAAAGAAAAGTGTTTGATCAATGCATCCTTCCAGTGCTTACGTATGGTGCAGATACGTGGACCTTAACTAAAAGAGACATACAAAGGCTGCAGACAACTCAAAGTAGCATGGAGAGGTGCATGCTTGGTTTAACCAGGAGAGATAAGAAGATGAACTCGTGGATCCGAAAAATGACGAGAGTGGAAGACATCATGATCAGAGTTAAATCCCTGAAATGGCAATGGGCTGGACATACTGCCAGAAGGACAGACCATCGATGGACAGCCGAAATTTTAGATTGGATTCCAAGGGACAGGAAAAGACCCAGAAGAAGACCACATGGGAGATGGGTAGATGAAATTCGAAAATATGCGGGAGTGACATGGAGGAGACTGGCACAAGACAGACCGTGGTGGTGGAAACTTGGGGAGACCTTCGTCCAGCAGTGGATTGATAATGGTTGACAATGATGATGATGATGATATAAAAAAAATTACTACAAGAAAATATTGGCTTGGCAGTTAGTGCATGTGAGTCTGGAAGAATTTGAGGCCGCTGTGGTGCAGTGGAAACATATCCGGCGCGTAACTGGAAGACCCTGGGTTCGATTCCAGTGGCGGCCAATGATTATTTTTCCATGACTCACTTATAAACGTGGAAAGAGCGATGACTTCTGTTTGATGTTCCTAGTCCACGTCAAATGTCTGCACTAATTACATTAGCATAATTACACAATGAGCACTACAAATGACAAACAAAAGTGGACAACTCGTAGGGAGAAGGAATGACGGTTATATCAAAAGATGGATCCGTCCATGGAAAACCATCCAGAATCCTGAGCCCAGGTGTTTTGGAAGGTAGGGAGAGTGTGCGAATCGGTGGCAGCTGAAAATTCGAGGCGGAGGAGGGCCTTGAGCCGGGCGCGAAAGCTCAGCCGCAGCGCAGCACCGGCCACCAGAATGGTGGAAGAAGATTGCTGAGACCGTTGCGAGAGATAAAAGTGGCGAATCATCTGTTTTGCTAAAACAAATAAGAATGCACAATCATCTGGAATGTGAGCAGGCGGATGCTTGGTTAGAAGAAGCCACGAGTAGGCTATGAATGGGAGATCCCTTGTGCAAATGAGGTTTGCAAGACGGAAAGCACAATTCAGAAGTGGAAGAAGGATGGGCACAAGCGTCACCAACAGACAGAGCCACAGAATGTACAGAGAGGGGAAGAGACGAGAAACATGCGTGAAAGAAGGAAAGGAACAGGGAGCCGACGGTGAAGAAAACGCCAGTAAATGTTACGCTCTAGCTTAGAGGAGAGAGGAGAAAGGGAGGCTGACCAGATGGCCACGGAAAGAGAAGGAGAAGTGTCTGGGATAGGATGGGGAAGATCAAACGGCGCGCGGAGAAGCCGATACAAGAGGGCAGTTGAGAATGAGACCACAGGGGCGACAGAGTCGCGGAGAGAGAAGAAAAAAGAAATAGGAAGACTGGGACCCGAAACGGAAAAGAGACCGTAGTCAGAAACCAGAGAAGGGAAGATAGAAAGAAGAGATGAGAGGAGGAGGACATTGTCAGCCTCGACTATGTCCTCCTCCAGGGAGGCAAGAGGTTTCCAGCATAGATCAGAATTAATCAGAGTTTGAACAGTTAGAATGTCAGACTGGAGCCAGGAGGGAAAGTAAAAGAAGGGTTGGGGAGGAGGATGAATGAGAGACGATAAGGAGAGGGGTTCCGCAAGAAGATCGAGGGTGGTGGTTGGAGCCGCGCGAGAAAGGGGAAGAGACCGGATGAATGTTACAGCCTCAGAAAGAATAGGCGGAAGGTTAGTAGACGGAAAAGAGTAGGAGTCCATCCGAAGAAATAGAAGAAAAGAAAAGGATGGATCGTGACAAGAGATAATGGCATTTAGAGAGTCACATAGAGAAGGAGAAGGAGTAAGAAGCATACGAAGGAAAGTGGCAATACGGTGGGGGCGATAGTAACGGTGAACATCAATAAGCTGGATACCCCCAAGTGAAACAGTGAGGTACAACGTCTGCGCCGCAGTCCAATGTTTAGATGACCATATGACAGAAGTGAAGTGACTATTGACGGCAATGAGGCGAGTTGATCGAAAAACAGCTGAGTGCCAAGAGAACGTGCAGAGTGAAAGAAGGTAACGTTGTACAATATGTGCTCGTTGGAAGTGGGAGGTAAAAGGATATGTGAACTTCCAGAATGAAGCTTGTCGATGCAGTCGAGGAGAGAGAGCGTTCCACGTTGCAAATTCTGCGGTGGAGGGGTGACCAAAGTAAGCTCTGAGAAACTTTTGGACCGAGGAGGACCACACCGCTCCCCAAGGGACATCAGTGCAGCCCACCCAGGATCCACACCACAGACTCGTGCTTTTTGCTACATTGAGGGATGCTCCGGAAACGGCTGCCTGATAAGTGGTAATAAGAGAGGTAAATTGATTATCCCTGCGAAGGCAGAAAGTCGTATCATCCGCGTAGGCAGAAAATACATATCTCTGATGCCGTGTGCTAGCAACACACGGTGGAAGAGCCGACAGAAGGGAGGATTGTGCTGCAAGTAAAAAAGGTTCGAAAACCAAAGCAAAGAGTTGCCCCGAAAGGGGGCACCCCTGCTTGATCCAACGCTGAAAGGGGATAGGCGCCGTCAAAAAAGAGGCCGTCCGGCATGAAAATGGGCGCCCCGATAGAGACTGAGAATTAGAGAAACGAAAGAAGTAGGAAAGCCAAAGCTGTAAAGAGTAGCAGAGAGATAGTCATGGGAAATATTGTCAAAAGCTGATTTTTGGTCGATATTCAAGAGAGCGATAGGTTCTGAGAGGTGGTGAGCGAGAAAAACAAGATGTTGCAGGAAAGTGATGTTGTTAGTGATAGACCGACCAGGCACAGTGTATGACTGGTCGGGGGAAATGAGAAAGGGAAGAACAGTATTTAAGCGTCGAGAGAGAAGTTTAGTAAAGAATTTATAGTCCAGGTTGAGAATAGAAATGGGGCGCCAATTTAGCAGGTCCAAAGGGTCTCCCCTTTTGGGCAGAAGGATGATATGTGCGACTGTAAATTCCGGGGGTAGTGCCAAGGAAGATTGAGCATGAGAAAAACAGGCAAAAAGAAAAGACATGAGAGAAGAATAGAAAGTACGGTAAAAGGAGAAAGGGAGACCATCAAGTCCCGGAGAGGCATGAGGATTAAGGGAGACAAACGCCTCCCGAAATTCTGTAGGATAAAAGGCAGTAAGAAGAGAAGCACAAAGAGAAGGCGGGACCTGTGGTAAAGTAGAGAGAAGAGGTGAGGAAGATATAGAGGCAGTCGGCACTACCGCACGAAAGTTTTCCTGGAAGAAACGACGTACCTGGGTGCAGAGAACTGAGGGATGTGAAGAAACAGAGCCATCGGGAAGACGTAAATGCCTCAAAGAGGAAGATGCACGACGAGTTGTCTCCAGTTTAGAGAGTTGTTCATAAGAATTCGCTGACGAGGAGAGGTGAAGCAGCTTTAGCCGACAAATCGCTTGCTCTGCGAGCGGGTGTAGCTGAGCTCGGAGTTCATATTGAGCCTCAGAATACCTCGGGTCCGTCATCGGTATAGAGGAGAGGAAACCACGGAGGTTGTTGATTTTCATCCCTCACTCATTGCGAACAGCAAACGAGAATTGCCGTACAAACTTTTTTGACTTCACGTCCAGCCACAAGCGAAGCGCGCTAGGGGCCGTAGCGACGAGGTCCTGACGAGTCGATGGAAATCGTCGGACCACTGAACAAAAGGTATCGTCCTGGAGCATCACGTCGTCGAACGTCCAAGTCCGTTGTGAAGGTGGTGTTACGGAGGAAACACAGATAATAAGAGAAACCGCACTGTGGTCCGAAGACGTAGTGGGGGTATGATTTGCGTCAGTGATGGCGGGTAACAAGGAGGAGGAAATATATAATCGATCCAATCTCGCCGCAGAAGAACCTCGTGCGGGAGAATTACACCAAGTAAATGAGATGGAATCCGGATGTAAATGTCGAAAGGAATCAACAAAATGAAAGTCAGATAAAAGCTACTTTAACGAGTCAACAAGATGCGGGCGGTATTCACTCCGAGTGGATCTGCGATCCAAAGCTGGCTGCAGGGTGCAATTAAAGTCACCCCCGAGAATATAAAAATCCCCGGGGGAGTCGCAGCAAGAGCAGTGCGGAGACACTGAAAGAGGGGGCAATTAGTAATTCATCAGCAGGTATATATATATTAAATATATGATAAGTGAGACAATCAATATTAAACTTAGCACATTGTAAAAAAATAAGATGCAAGTTTACAACAGAAAGTGAGGTAATATGGCTAAACATGCGACGATGAATACTGACTGCAATTCCGCCGGATAACTCTCGTCGATGAGCATGGTAAACGGCCATCTACACAAACGATGATAAGGTGAATCAGGAGCGCACTTGGTCTCCTGCAAGAGAAGAATATCAGCGTGAACAGCCAATGGGTCAGCGTACACTTGAGAATTCACTCCGGGAGTGGCAAACCCCCGACAGTTGAACGTCACTAGTTCGAAAGTGGTAGGTCAGCTTTAGGCTATGCAACCTTGGAAACAGTGGACTGAACTTTTGCAACATGTTTGACGAGGACTGAAGCAACTGCACCAGTTGTGCCAGTCAAATAGCCAGAATCATGGAGAGACCGCTGTAATGCCTCGAGTTGAACAAGGATATCCGGCATAGCACTGCCTTGAGCTTGCACGAATTTAAGAACGAAGCGTGGTTTGTGGTGTCAGCAAGCAATAGCATGCATGCTTTAAGCAAATAGATGTGTGGTGGGGAAAGAAAGGCTGTCCAGATGTGTGGTAAACTCCTCAAGAGACATCGGGGGGGGGTCTGGAGTCCGTTGAGGTATCAAAATCACGAAAAAACACAATTGCCGAGGGGATCCTGGAAGAGGAGCGGAGGGCGCCTGCAGGAGCCCTACCTCGCTTGGAGGTACCGCGAGGACCCAGTGGTGCAAGTCGCTTCTCAGATCGAGAGCGAGGATCAGCGTCAGTGTCACTTAACGCTTGGTCGGTACTCATATAAGCTCCCTCGGGGTCTGTAATCGATGTATCAGTGTCTGACACTATGCAGCTATCAGTTGCATCAGTCGGAGGATCCGGAAGACGAAAAGGATCATCAGTTGACAGTTCAGGGAAATTCGCGTCCTTTAGAGATGGAGGATGGGTGATCTGCAATGATGCAGAATCCTGTCGTGGAAGAGACTCCGAGCGCAGCTGAGGAGGTAGAGTAGACGTTGAAGTCTGCGAAGAAGACGCCGGCGCTGCAGCTGACGCTGATGTTTGAGAAGTGCCGGTACAGTCTTTGTAAAAATGCCCAAACGCTTTACAGGCACTACAGTGGTGTTCAGTTAAGAGATCTACATATCGTACCTGACCTGCACACTTGACTGTGAACTAAGTAGGGATCGATTGCATTGCTTCAGGAGACAAAAAGACCACTTTCCCCACTCGACGGGCTCCACGGATATATCTATCCTCGGGATCCCGTGGTGCAGTAGAGTATGGTTGAAGTGGACCGACAACGTGGCCGAGGGTAGATAGTACAGCAAATAGCGTTGAGTCTGTGACTTCTAAAGGCGCCAGATAGAAGGACACATTGATTGGGCGTTCAGCAACAGGAGTGGCCAGGAAGTGCCTGTCCTCGATAGTAATACCTGTCCGTGTTACTGACTCAGCGAATTCCACTGTGGAGAAGTAGACAACGACGGACCGACCTCGTCTAAACATTTGCAAAATGGCAGAAGGTCCCAGCTGTCGTTCCAGGGCAGTCGAATAGACCTTCAGCAACGTTTCCGGTAGAGAATCGAACGTCCGTCCTCTTTCCAAGAGTGTGGTAAAGGTTTTGCTCTCGGGAGCATGCTCAGTAATATCAAGAGAAATATTGTTGCCTTCTCGAAGAAGAAAAGGTTTCAGGGCCGCAGCGCCATCACACCCGGTAGGAACAGATTGACGAGGCGTAGAAGAAGAGTACGTGAAGAAGTCGATGACGTAGCAAAAGTAGTGGGTGGGGCATCACCACTGGAAATATCCATGGCAACATCTTCAATGACGTTGGTTGTAGAGGTCTGAGTAGACAGGGAAGGCATGGCACCAGGGCCTTGAGGATAGCCGGTCACGCTGCTTGAGGAAGGGAGCGCTCCACCGCCAGCTTGGAAGGACAGCGAAGCGACGCCCTCTATGAAAGAAGAAGAAGATGGGTTGCCCGCAGTGAGGACGGAGCTCTGTCCCTCGCCTCCGATAAGTACAGCTTCGACCAGCTCGGCCGAATATAAACAACACTTAGAACTTGAAAAAAAGTAACTCACCGACCTGGGAGTGGAACGAAAAGAACGACGAATCGTTCAAAGGTAAGTGAAACACAAATGCTGAACGTTGAACTCTTTAAAACCCTCTAAACAAACACAAAATTACGGAGCTCACAAACCTACGTTCGAATTGCCAAAGGGCTACGTAAGCGGCTTATCTGGTGACCAAAAACAGCCTTATTCTGATAAATTAAAGTTATTGGGCAATTGTGGTGACCCATATGAAATTTCATACTCACTTTTCCTGAACAGTATTGAGGTCTGGCCACGAATAGAACACGGCGATATTGTTAATTATTTGGTTTTTTCCACTAACGCCGTCACTCTCGAGCAGATGAAATCGTACAAGTCCTTAGAAGCTCATAATTTCTTCACAGTGGCGGCCCTAGGTACGGGCATCTGCCCAGGACCCCGCGCCCAGAATGGCCTTACACCGCCGCCAATTAAATATAGTTTTGGTAAATCTTCCGAATGTGGCCCAGAAATAGTTGTCTGAAGCGACGATAGATGGCGACACGTTATCGCTACATCGTAAAGCGTAGCGTTACGTTGTGAAATAAGCAAACGAAGTGAATAATAAGGATGTTCAATCGCCTCATCGTAAGACAATCCTTTGGCGAAACAATACGTCAAAATCTTCACTATATCCATAGGAATGTGAGCATAAAAAAAGCACGTACCAAGTTTACGGGAAGGGTACTCGTCATTCCCTGAAGCGTGCTTCTTCCGACACCTGAATTGTCCTAAACGACAAGACGCATCGACACGTAGGAGATGGCCCTCAGAACATATTTTGGAGGTGGAAAACAAATCCTGTTCTTCACACCATGAAATAGAGGTATCCTCATCCTTCCCAACTTCATTATAGAACTTTCTCCAGTTCCACATATCACAGGAGTAGTAGAGATCGAAGAAAAACTTACGTAACACAGGAGCAGAGACAGAGAACAAAGTGACGTAAGTAGCTTGCTACCGTGACGCCATCTATCGGAGCGGGCCACTTTCGGAAGATTAGCCTTTTACTTTTTGGTCAGAGACATTTTTTTCCGCGCAAAAGTTCTGGAGAAATGTCGAAATTTGAATTTTTTCAAGTTATTTTTCATAAGAGTTTTGCCGCAATTTTCGGTGCAAATGGTGAGTTGCAATGTACTAGCTCTTCTATCCATAGAAAACGACATGACATCTACTCTGGACTATAGTGATTTGATTGAAGACTTCAATCACAAGAAAAGTCGCAGAATTCTTATTTAAATAATAGACTTATCTTATAATTATACAGCTATCCTTGTTTATTTAGTAACAGGTCATTTTGGAACAGGTAATATTTTGGATTCCTAATTATATTAATAAACAGTGTATTGTATCACATCGTATTTATTTCATATAAATCAATACCACAATTCCTGATAAAAAAAAATTTGCTTGGGGGTCACATTCACCCCAAGTGCGGGTTCGTATGAGAAAAAAGAAGCGAGCGACAGGTTTACGGTCAGAGTAAGCAACATGTAATTGTTTTACGTATATATACATGTATATACATAGTTTTGGGTTATTGTGAATGCGAAGGGCCCCATGAAGGGACATCGCTCGGGCCCCCCAAAGGGCAAGGGACACCACTGTTACTTCACCAGTGGTTGGGTGAGTCACAAAGTACTTACCAAAGTGGTTTGTGCAGGACAAGTTCTCCTGTTAGGTGAGGTAAATGTTGTCACTAATTTTTTGTTGTTGTTGTGATGCAGTTCCAAGTAAATATAGTGTATAACAGTAAATAAACCTGTACGTTTTGGTAAACTGGCTTTTGGATGACCGTTAGTGATTCACGTGTGCAACGATCATTGTATGGCAGATACTGGTTTGTCTTCTTCGAGTTGTAATGTGTTGTTTGTTTTGTTATAGTATAGTTTGGACGATTTAATTGCAATAATTATCAGCCATTCAAGTCTCCTTTGGGGTACCGGTGCAGAATGATGACGAACTAAAATTTCCTTTTTTTGTTGTTTTCTCATGATGACACTGTATCTTTTACTTGTGACGTGATGACACTCGGTATTTTTTACTTGTGATCATCTGTCTTGGCCCCCAGCCCAAGACAGATGATCACAAGTAAACAGTAAATTATTTTTGTCTCATATTTTTGGTTTGGAGTCCTAAAGAAAAAATCTTAATTAAAATTTGGTTGAAATATGTGAAAGGTAAATAAAATTTGGCTGAAATATGTGAAAGGTAAATAAAATTTAGTGAAGAAATTGTTGGCTTAAATATTTCACAAGTAAATTGAGATAAACTAATAATAAAAATGGGCTAAGATTCGTGAAGGTTAGAAAAGGCAGTGCTAATTTTTTTTATTTGGTTGTTTTGGTTCTGATATTTTTAAAGCTTAACTGGTTTGATTGCTAGATTTTCTTGTGGGTTGTTTTGAGAATGGGTCTCTAGTTATGTGTTATCAGGCAGTGTGGAGGTGAAGTGAAATTAATTTCCAAATTTGAATTTTTTTATTTTTTTTTATTTTGCTCATTTAGACAGATTCGAGTTTGAGGGGCTAGGAATTGATCTAGTTTGATATTAAGAACTTGATTTTTTCTTTCTTGTTGGTTATTTTGGCCTATTAAACAGAAATTAAAGCTGTAAGAATCTTTTTTTTAAGGTTAAAGCATCTATATTATATTTAGTAAAATATTAACAGTGTGAAAATGTAGATGAGTCATATTAATTTTTTTAGTAAACTTCTGATTGATCTAAACCAAAGAGTGAAATTGTTAGGGAATTGTGTAAAAAAAAACTTAAGTTTGTTAAAAAAAATACTTGTTCACAAAAAGAAATATGTTGAGAATTACAAGTAATGAGAATTTAAAGCATGTGACAATAATAAGATCTTTTCCTACTAAAGAAAGTGGAAACTGCCATAAATGATGCATCATTTTGAGTCTATATTGTAATGCATCATAACGCCTTACGATCTGCTATAATCTTGGAATCGTTTCTTTTCATGATAAACATTAATTTTTCTACTTTGTACAGAAGAAAGAAAATTAAATGGGAAAATGAAATTAAAATAAACTATGTGAATGAACAGGCAGCAGTGGCATAGCCAGAGGGGGGGGGTGAACCCCTCCCTTGATGGGAGGCTGACCACGAATTTAAAGCGATATATATGTGTATATGAGGCTTTCACCAATGAACCAAACCCATGGACTCCCCCTTAAGAAATTTCTGGCTACGCCACTGACAAGCAGACAAAATATTGTCTACCCAGTAATTTTAGTCAGAGGCTACCTTGTGCTTTGATATAATTTTGTAATACATGCTTCTAGTTTTGGACTTTTCTGTGTGATGCACATATACATATCTGATAATGTTGATGTATTTACCTTCCCATTCTTATTTAGATTGTTATTATATATTTAAGTTCAATTGTACATATTGCTGAAAACTATCTTTTGCTTTTCTAGGTCAATCACTCACAAAATCTGCGGAGCCCAACAATAAAGGTATGGACACTTTGCAAGACTACGGGAGAAATTGTAACAGCGCACTGCACTTGCATGGCAGGAATGGGTTCAGCTTACTCACACATTGGAGCTTTCCTGATTGCTATTGAAACTGGTGTAAGAATGCACGAACTGCAGTCATGCACACAAAGTGCAAACACATGGTTGCCACCACACCATGCGAAGGAAGTGCCATCTGTTCCAATAAAAGAATTGGATTTTAGTTCAGCCACCACACCATGCGAAGGAAGTGCCATCTGTTCCAATAAAAGAATTGGATTTTAGTTCAGCCACCACAAAACGCAGAAAGCTCAGTTCTGGAAATGATTATTCACAGAATAAATATCAACGGCCACTAGTTCCTTCTCCCTCTGATGAAGAAATTATGCAATTTTTTAAAGATGTCAAGGCAACAGGTGTGCTTGCTTCTGCTTTATCCCTAATTCCACCGTTCAATAATGACTTCATTCCCAAAAAAGAGACAATAGTTTTGACCAATTTATATTCAACTGATGCTGAAACACTTATTGGCAACAAGTAGTTGCTGAAAGTAAAGAAGTTTTTGAGACAATTAAAGTGTCTGTGTTAGAAGCAAAGGAAACAGAAAGCAAAACCAAAAAACAAGCTGAATGCACGAAGTGGTTCTCTTACAGGGCAGGAAGAATAACCGCCTCCAACATGAAAGCTGTGTGCCACACAGATATAAATAAGCCATCCCTCGGTCTATTAAAGAGGATTTGCTATCCATCGTTGTACAAGTTTTCAACACCTGCAACTAAGTGGGGATGTGACCACGAAAGAGTAGCAATTGAAAAATTGAAAGAAAAAATCTCAAAATTACACTAGCTTTGACATTAAATTAAATGTTTTTTTTTATTCATCCTAAGTTTCCTCATCTGGGAGCTACTCCTGATGCTGAAATTTCATGTGTCTGTTGTGGAAAAGGCATTCTAGAAATAAAATGTCCATACTCTTTAAGAGAAAAAACTGTGAGAGAAATTGTTCAGCAAAAGACATCTTGTTTGGTAGTTGATGAAGCCCTTAACGTAGAGTTAGACAGAACTCATGCATATTACTACCAAGTTTAGACTCGATTGTATGTGTGCAGTGCTGATTTTTGTGACTTCGTTGTGTGGACTAAAGAAAGCTTGCATGTTGGACAAATATTTCCTGATGAAATATTTTGGGAATCCATTTGTGAACAATCTGCAACCTATTTTGTGCATTGTATTCTTCCTGAACTTTTTGCTCGGTGGTATTCCAGAAACAAACAGTAATTGTTACTTACAACAGTACTAAATTTTATATGAAACAATTCATACATTGAAAGTGTAATTTGTGTGTTCTAATTAAGACTTCCTCTTTGAAATTTCACTGCTTCCCACCACTATTCTTTGAATAAAGAAAACTATGCTTAAGCAGTTAACATCTGGTATTTATCATGCAAATATAAAGTAATACTTTCTGTGGTTATTTTGAGCTTTGTATTCATTTATTTAGAAGTTTCCTGTGTAGAAATGAGTAACATGGGCAAAAACACTTGCATTTATTAGAAAAATACTTGCATTTTTATTAGTACTTGCAAGGGCAAAGTACTTGCATTTTTATTAGTCATTCTTTCACCACATACAGTATTTGAATTTTTTTAATGCGTCACATCAGTGCAATTTATTCATTGTTGTACTAACCATCGGATGGATACACAATTCACTTCCATCACTAGGCAACCTAAAATATCTGGTTGTGAGCTGGTATTTAAGTGCAGTGGCTTCAATGATATGTGTCTTGATAGTCTAAGGTGTTTTGATACGTAATCAGAAAGATACTGGTTTGATTCCAGGCATGGGTGCTGACTTACCCGATATCCAAAGAATGCTCCTGCTTTCGACATGTCTGTTAAAAAAACGGTATTTTAATTGTAGAAATTTTTCCTCATTACAATAGGTGTGCGCGAATTATTAAAATATGCCCTTTTATCATGATGATGATAAAAGGGCATATTTTAATAATTCGCACACACCTAATGTAATGAGGAAAAGTTTCTACAATTAAAATACCGTTTTTTTAACCTGTTGCAGAAAATTCCATTAAAATCTAAATAATCAGCCCAAATTAGGCTGCAATTTTTGAGGAAATTGGCTGTCAAAAATTTGGGATAGCATGTTAAACTCCCTCCCAAAATTCTTTTGTTAATTTCCAGAATTAAGTCGAATCACAAAAGGCTTCAACAGTGGGTGCAAAGGAGTCGACAGGATCTTTTGAAATCAGTTTTCATAAGCAACCCGTCTTGCGATGGTTTAAAGTGCTTTAGTGTCGCTCTGCCTTGGGATTTGGGGAGGTTAGTTCGAAGTATTAGTGAATGGATGTAAGGTCAGGTGATGCGTAACATCACAGCCTCTCCTTGACAAATGTCAACCCCGCCTTCTCGTGGTGCATCCTGTTCCCACTAAAGGGGCTCTGACGACCGCCAATAGCGGTATAACTATACCATCGGGATTAGAGGAAATTCTATCCCACACTCACCAACCCGCTTGGCCAGCGTGGTGAGTTATGGCCAAACCCCTCCAAAATGATTCCACAACTTAAATCTTGGCCCTCAGTCTCCGGCAGCTGGAATGTACCTGGCCAAGGCAGCGGCCAGTGCGACATGAAGGCAGAGGGTGCTAAGAATCCCCGGAGGACCGGACTAGGCTGCCATCTGATGCTGACCTTGGCTACTTACAATGGACGCTCATTATCTTCTGATTCAAGGCTTCTTGAATTGGAAGAGGAATTACAAAGGATCAAGTGGGACATCGTGGGGCTAAGTGAGGTAAGGAGAAAAGGAGAAGATCTCATCGAACTGAAAAGTGGACATCTCTTCTACTATCGTGGGACAGATACTGGCAGAACTAGTGGTGTTGGATTTATAATAAACAAGAAACTGAAGGATAAAGTTGTAGAAGTTGAAAGTTCCTCTGACAGAGCTGCACGACTTGTTATCCAACTCTCGAAAAGATACCAGGCTCAGATTATTCAAACTTATGCACCCACCACAAGTCATCCTGAAGAAGAAATTGAAGAATTTTAATGAGGAAATTTGTCATCTCAATAATAAAGGTAAGCAGCACTTGAAAATAATTATGGGAGATTTCAATGCAAAAATAGGGCAACGGCAACAGAATGAAACTTCAGTAGGTAAATTCGGTCACGGCAACAGAAACCAGCGTGGAAATACTCTCGTTGAGTTTGCAGAGGCAGAAGGGTTTTTCATCTTGAACTCCTTCTTCAAGAAAAAGCCACACAGGAAATGGACATGGAGACATCCAAATGGGACGACAAGTGAAATTGATTTTATTATGTGTAACAAAAAATTCGTCATAGAAGACTGCAGTGTGCTAAATAAGTTCAACACAGGTAGTGACCATAGATTGGTGAGATGTAAGATGCACCTCAACACTAAACTCGAACGTGGCAAGCTCATAAGACAAACAAAACCTATTGACATAACCAACCTTAAAAAACACCATAATACCTTCAAGTTGGAACTGAAGAACAGGTTCTCTGCTTTGGAAGGCCTAACATCGGAAGAAGTGGACATCTCTGAAGTTAACAGAAAAGTAACCAAAGCTCTTATGGAAACAGCAACAAAATTAGCTGGGTCTAAGAACAAGTTGCATGTAAACAAATTATCAGGAAAAACGAAAATGTTGATGCAAAAAGAAGAGAGATGAGGACAACTAAAGAAGATGTGACTTCCAAAGTGGAATATATAGAGCTATGCAAGACAGTAAGGAAAAGTATCACTGAAGACGTAAGAAAATTCAACTGTGAACTAGTAAGGAAAGCAATTGAAAACAACCAAAGCCTAAAGATAGCAAAGGGACATCTCAGTAAGGGAAGAAAACAGATTATGGCACTGAGAAAAGAAGATGGTTCTGTAACAAGAAATAGAGGCGAAATTTTGACAAGAGTGAAAGATTTCTACTCCAAATTATATGAAAGGGATGATACATGCACTCCAGACATCATGAAAGATACCAGTACCAGAGTTCCTCCAGTCCTTCCAGCAGAAGTTGCACATGCAATCAAGAACATGAAGCGGGGAAAAGCTCCAGGAGAAGATGGAATTACTGTAGACATCATACAAGAAGCAAGTGGAGAAATCGAAACAGTACTCGCCCAAATTTTCACTCGATGCCTTAATGAAGGAAAGATTCCTAAGGATTGGAACACCGCTACAATGATCCTGCTACATAAGAAAGGTGACATTGAGGATCTCGGAAACTACAGACCTATCAGCCTCCTATCAGTAGTTTATAAAATCTTCACTAAAGTTCTTTCACACCGCTTGAAGGTAACACTGGACATGGCTCAACCGAGAGAACAAGCTGGATTCAGGAGTGGCTACAGCACAATAGATCATATCCACGTACTGAGGGAACTAATTGAAAGAGCGAGGGAATATGAACTTCCATTGTGCATGGCTTTTATCGATTATGAAAAAGCCTTTGATTCGGTGAAACCATCAGCAGTTACAAGGGCTCTGAAAACCTGCGGTATTGAAGATGCATACATTAATATTATTAATAACATCTATGAAAATGCAAGTGCAAAGATTCGGCTGTTTGAAAATACAACACACATAAAAATTGGAAAGGGAGTGAGACAAGGTGACACCATATCTCCGAAGCTCTTTAATGCCACATTGGAGAGTGTTTTTCAGTTGCTGAGCTGGGAAAACAAAGGGATAAAGATTAATGGAGATTATCTAACCCACCTTCGTTTTGCTGATGACGTAGTCATTTTTGCAACTACCCCATCAGAGCTGCAGAGTATGATCCAGGAACTTGCTGACAAGAGTAAAGAAGTGGGATTAAAAATGAACTTTCAGAAGACAAAAGTGATGTTCAATGCTTTTACAAGAAATGAAGATTTATTGATTGATGGAGAAAAGCTGGAGATAACAGACACGTACGTTTATCTTGGACAGCAGATATCAAGTGAGGGTCACATTGATGAAGAAATTAATCGGCGTACAAAACTTGCCTGGAGAGCATTTGGAAGAAACAGCATAATTTTCAAGAGCAATATGCCATTATGTCTTAAAAGAAAAGTGTTTGATCAATGCATCCTTCCAGTGCTTACGTATGGTGCAGAGACGTGGACCTTAACTAAAAGAGACATACAAAGGCTGCAGACAACTCAAAGAAGCATGGAGAGGTGCATGCTTGGTGTAACCAGGAGAGATAAGAAGAGGAACTCGTGGATCCGAAAAATGACAAGAGTGGAAGACATCATGATCAGAGTTAAATCCCTGAAATGGCAATGGGCTGGACATACTGCCAGAAGGACAGATCATCGATGGACAGCTGAAATTTTAGATTGGATTCCAAGGGACAGAAAAAGACCCAGAAGAAGACCACATGGGAGATGGGTGGATGAAATTCGAAAGTATGCAGGGGTGACATGGAGGAGACTGGCACAAGACAGACCGTTGTGGAGGAAACTTGGGGAGACCTTCGTCCTGCAGTGGATTGATAATGGTTGACAATGATGATGATGATGATTAGTGAAAAACTTCCGGATGCTTTTGTTCTTCTCTGTCGTATTGATGGGAGTGAAAAGCAACAATGATTCTCCTCCCCCTTTTTGAGTTTCCCATGGAGATAGTTTAGAGGCCATTGTCATTCTTTATTTGTATCTGTACTTCACAATTTTATTTACCTTTATTTAGACAAATTTTATTGAACATCTCATGCTTTTATGCCAGCGAGTGCTTGGGCCCCAAAACACCCATGCACTAGTCACCTATAATTCCAAGGAGATGATATTTTTCAAGTCACTGAAAATTATAGGGATGGAAACCGAGTGTTCTAGGTAAAAATACTTGCCTTTGTGTGAAGCAATGCTCTCCCATTTTTTATTTGTCACTGGTAAGTGTGCATACATATACAATGGGAAAAAGGAAACATATTTAGTGGCTACACCTTTTGTATGATATAACTATGACTCCACTGCAACATAACATAACCTACGAGCAACAGTTTAAAAACAATTCAGAAAAGGAATGAGTCTATAAAGCAATGAATAGGGCACTTCTAAAAATATTCCATTTATTAATTAGCTATTTGGATGTTATGAATATACAGTGGAAAATGCATTGTTCTTTCCAAAGCACAGAAGAAACTTGATGCACTGGAAGCACCATAGGAACAACTTCCTGTAGTACTTAAAATCTTAACAATAGCACTGCCAAACAAATTTTAGTCTTGCAGAATACCAACAGCGGGTAATTTCCGCACGCAGATCATTTTAGTCTTGAAAATAATTTAAAAAAACAAAGCACCTTTTCCAAGGTTTAAATGTGTTTTACTTACATATTTGCATGGCTTAATATACACTGAAGTATAGCGTCTAGAAGGGGAGTGTGTCGTGCACAGAGAATGTCGTGCTAGCTCAAAAACTGCGTTCGAAATATGTCCCACGCCGCATCGCGGCGCTGCAGACGGTGTCTGTGTAGTGTTGTGCATCAAACAACAGGGGCTGGGTTACACAAGGAGGTTATATTACTCCATAATGGAAGGATCTATAGATTGGAAACAGACATAGGAGCCCATGGAAATTCCTCACTAGAAAGTGGCGCCTCCACGGACCTAAAACAGAAGCAAAATGTGACGTGACCCCGTGACGTCGGCAATAGTTGCTACGGCAACCCAGCGCTCGGAGATGATCAGATGAAAGCCAGACTCGTAAAAACCCAAAAGTTATGAATTCTGTAAGGAAAAGCATACGATCAGTAAGTAATAAGCAAAATAATACCACTTATTAGAACGCTAGAGGAATTGAAAACCAAAAAGAATCTTAAAATTAATAAAGTATTGCTTGTATTCGTCTTAAACACTGCCGGATAGCAAGCCAAAGTCAAAAGTCATAAACATTCGTTCGGACAAAACTCACGTGGTTCGTGGGTGTTCTCTGGAAAACCTGTTGTCAATCACCTGTAGTTCTGTTTTAGGTCGCTGGTACCAAAGAATATCTAAACTGATAAGAAGGTAAGGCTCAGCGAGACGTAACTAGCGCCACTATATTATGCGGCAAAGAATTACTACACAGAAGCCAACATTACAGGCTGATGCCGCAGGATGCCGAGCAGACTGAGTTAGACTGAGCATGCGTGTTTGTGTTCAAAGAATATAAACGCTTGTTTGTGTTGGCGTTTTGTTCAAAGGTTTTGTTGTTCTCATCTAGATCTGCGTTTATATTACAGCCATGAAATACACCCACTCCATTCCGATGAATAACAATTCATGGAATGGAGTGGATGAATAACAAGAACAAATTTGAAACCGCCGCCCCGGTGGCGCAGTGGTCTAAGCGATGGCCTCTGATCATTCGTCCGTAAGGGGTCCGGGTTCGGATCCCGGTGAGGCATGGATGTTGTGTTTGTCTTACGGCACTGGCTCTCTCCCTTCCCTGGAACCAGTGACCCTAAATTAGGGACGGGCGACTGCTTATAGCCCATTGAGTTGCTCACGGTGGTCGTTAAACCTCCAAAAAAAAAAAAAAAAAAAAAAAAAAAATTGAAACCGTTTGAAACAAATATCCTGGAAAACCATTAAAACAACGTTTGCTGAAAAAAAAAGCTATCGTTACGTTGAAAAAATTAATTTATCAATTATATGAAACTGACTTTTATGAAAAATACCTCGTAATATTGTAAAATGAAAGAGGGAAGCATTCGATTACACATTGCATACCAAACAGACAGCTTTAAGCATGCACTCGAACGTGAGGAATTAGTCCGGTCGGTAGAGAGCTCAGCTATCACGCCAACGGCCCAGGTTCGAACCTACTCAGGTACGAACGAATGTTTTTCCGATCTGTTGAGAAAATTTCCCCAGCGCCGTGCGTTTAATTTACAAACTTCGGAAGGGTAGAAAAAAAAATTGTAGCTTTGGGAAACTGCGGTTGTCTTTGTTTTTTTATTATTATGGCTACTACTTGGAAATTGGCGGACAGTGCTGGCCCAGCAAGACTGTTTTTGCTGGGTACCTAATGTTTACGTTTTGTGGGAACCCATTCCTTTGTAATGTATATATTTGTTTCACCAAAAGAAGGGACAGGAGGGATACTCAGAAAAGAACAAAAAAGAAAATGCTTTAGTAGACCAAATGAGACCGAAGGAAACAGTCGCAGAACAAAGCTTAGCTTCCTTTCCGTGAAATAGGCTTCCCGTGCCGTGTCTCCTACGCTTTTTGCGCCTGGATGTTAACTTTCCCGCAGAGCATCTACGGCCGCATTACATGGTGGCGCTGCTGTCGCCTGTTTTACATTATCTCTACGAAAGTTGAGCTTCTTCACGCGAAGCGTTTATATTCTTTGCTGGTACGTTGCAGTCGACTTCATGACGTCATGAGTTTCAGCTTTATACAGCCAGTGTCTTCTCTATATATCCTTCCTTTATGTATTACTGGAGACATCACTCGGGGCCGTCGAGATCACGTCAGTCACTTCGTTCCTCACCGGGCCCAAGTACAGACAGAAATTCTGGGTTGTGACGTCATACAAAGGATCCTACTTTCAGCGTTTGTTGGTGAAAGCTTGAAGGCGTGTGATTGTTTGTGTCTGTCGATTTCTGCTTTTAGTTTTATATTACGGAATTTTTACTTCATCACGGTAAGCAGTAATACGTATGATACTATTGTCCTTATGGTTTGTAGTCAAGTATGACTTTAAAATTTCGAATTAAAATTGTATAGCGATTTCAAAACACCATGCGAGTCCACTGATTTCCAAGACTTGCAAATGTTTGTCGTTCTAAAATTTCATGTTTTCATACATTTTTTCAAAGTGGTGAACATTTTAAAGCCATCAATTATTTCGCTGTGACATGATTAAGTTGTCAGTCATAAATTTTATTTACGGAACCAAATTTTTTTTTCACCTGATGTTCATTCCATTTCTGTAAGGCATAGGTATGTTCTAAGACTAAGCATTTTTCCATGCATGACTGTCTGAATAATATGTTGTGGTTTTTATATTATGCATTGTTAAGTACTTGTTTCTTCTTGCTTTTAGAGGGGACAGAAGAGTTGTGTACCAATGTGTAAATTTAAGTATAGTGCAGATAAAACTTGCACACCAGTATTTTTATCCCCAAGAATGAACATGGATGCAGATTTTAGCCCCAGTGCTACTGCTATAATATATTATAGGTAAATCACTTAAGTGAGCATTTTGTCATAAGAAAAGACAGTAACTCAAACTTATGTTTCTTTACTTGTGGTTCCTAGGAAGAAACCTGGACTTACCACACATGCTTCTCCAACAATTTTTCTCTACCAAAAATTAAAACTCTGACTATGCTGAGGCAGAAAAATTAACTTAAAGCTAACATTTTTTACAGAACAAGTTAAATTGACCACCTCAACACGTTAGGTACACTACATATCTTGTAGTGTGGGCTTCTACCTTTTATTTTTGCCATACACACTGATAAAAAAACAGCAATGTACTTACACTACTACATCCTATGTACTTGGAAAACCAAGCAGAGCCGTAAACCATAAAGGTTCGAGTAACATTTATAGCTTATTTGAAAAAGAAAGTAGATCTTGAAAAGCATGATAAGATTGTTAGTCTGCTAATGGACAAAATATACATTACACCAGAACTCAAAAATGTTATTGCTTAACACACCTAGGGCATGTGGTTTTTTCCATACATGCCTGATCAAGCATGTAAAATACCTACCTGTGTACATGTTAGAAAGAAATGTTTTTTTTTATTTCCCAGTCAATTTTGCACTACTCAGATGCTTTCCCTATCTGCTTTGTTTAACAAAATGAATGTGGTGTGTTTTGAGAGATTAAAGTCAAAATGGACTATTTTGAAAACTAAATTTTCGATAATGTGATTGTGTGATATCTCAAAAGAAAAAGCTTTAAACGACTTTGAAAACTAAATTTTTCCATAATGTGATTTGTGTGATATCTCATGTAATAAGCTTTCAGATGACCCCAATATAAGCTCAGTTGACTAATTAGGTTGACATTTATTTTCATTTGTGATGATAGGCTCATAAATACAAAAATGTCTTTGTAAACCTCAGGCATATGATAGGCATCATGGACACAAAAATGCCTTTTTTATAAACCTAGACACACAATTACCTTAGAATCATAGACACACAATTACCTTTTTTGGTAAACTTACAGAAGGAAAATGTTGCATTAAAAAAGTTAAATGTAACAATTTAAAAAAATGTTACACTTAGGACTGATGTGACTTAGAGTGACCTATAGGCGATCACATATTTCCTTGCTGGGTGCAATTATTGAAATATGGTGACAATAGGCGCGTTCAAATTTCATTGCTGGGGGACAATTTATGATGTACAATAAAAGTATTTTTGTTTCTTACATTTTTCCTGAAATGACTAGAAAAAATAGTACAGTATATGCGGGGGGGGGGGGAGGGAGGTCTGCATGTATTTTTCTGGACGAAACATGCTCAACTGGGGATGTTACAATTAATTTTGAAAATTTTCTAGCCCTACACTACACCTCAGTTTCCAAGAAAGCCAGTTTGTCTGTAGATTAAAAGACCACAGCTCTGTCACGATTCAGACTTTCATGATTATATGTGTATTAATTTAGACGGCAACAGAATCAATTGCAGTATGTTTGAAATTATGTGTGGTGACCAAATGAAACCATACATAAACACACTCGTTTAGCTGAGATTTTTTTTTCTGACACTGTTCATTAGTATAAGCTATAACAAATATTGGTTGAACCAAACATCCACAAATCATACCTTATGTTACTCATGTTCTATTGACCCTGAAGAACTGTGTTGTTCTAGCTCACAACCTTTAAAGCAAATTTGTGCTACTCATGTTCTATTGACCCTGGAGAATTGTGTTGTTCAAGCTCACAACCTTTAAAGCAAATTTGTGAGAGTGAAAGGAATCGCGGTGAAACAAGTCTCATGACACTTTAACAAAATGTTTTGTACCCAACATCAACCGAACAACAAAATGTTGCACCTGCATTAAACCTTTTTCATAAAAGTTATGTAGCTTTTGAGGTAAATAGTAAAAAGCTAAATAGTGAAGGCACAGGCCTGAATGAAATTATTTATTCTGTCGGATAGATTGGGAAACAATTTTCATGAAGAAATATTATACATGGTAGGGATTAAAATCTTTTATAATTTCACTGTACACCATGTAACCTCTCCGTTCAGAAAACTTGAAAGTTTCCTGAACGGAGGGGTTACATGGTGTACAGTGAAAATATAAAAGATTTATGAATAAACGTATTTTATTCTAAAATGCTGTGGATAATAAATGTTAAGCATTTACATCAAGGCATGCATAGTGTGAATAAATTTTGCCAACCTATTTAAAATTCATCAGATTACAAAGTGGCATTTTTGTGTTTTTTCAGCACCTGGCTCAGTGCATCTGTTCATTTAAGTGAATTTAAATGCCTTGCAGAAATATGCTTTAAATCTTCCAACCAAAGAGAGACATGTTCTCTAAAGAGACTAACTTCACTCTTAAATTCACCAACAGTACAAAACATTTAAAAATACCTACACTGTTCTGTGAAGCTTTCAATACATATGGTAAAGTAACAAAGGCTACATTTTCTACTTTAAATCTATATTGCTGGTTATGTAGCCCTGTAAGGTAAGCCAACACATAAGATGTTCTCAGTGCAAACTAATGTTAGCATGTGATAGAAATTTTTAACCTGAAAGCTCAAATCAGGAGGTTTGTCAGTACATACAGCTTACTGACAAAGTTTACTAAAATGTCCCCAATAATTCAAAGTGAATATTGTAACATTCCATTTAGAATTTTTTAGCAATTGATTTTAAAAAAATTAAATGTAAGTCGGCTTCATAGATAAATTAAATGTAAGTCGGCTTCATAGATAAATTAAATGTAAGTCTGCTTCAAAGTTTTTGCTTATAAGCTAAACCTTTGAAGAAGACTTTGAGGCAAAGAATTTTGAAGCAATTAATTGCTCAGTTAGCTTTCAAAAAATTAAATTTTGTTGATGTACTTCCAAGGGGAAAATGTAGATGTGGAGCTGACTGTGCAGTGTTCATAAAAGCAAATGCCTTTCTGTTGTAACTACCTCATGTTTTTCTAATTAACTACGGTAAGATATGGAATGACAGGCAGAAACCAACAAGAAGCAAAAGAAAACTATCAACCTTGAATTCTTTGTAGATAATAGCTAATCCTGTGCCTGGTGCATTCTGATGTGTTTGTTTCAGTTGTCTGAAAATTAATTTTTTAGCAATAAATTTAATATCATTTTAGTTTCTTTTTTATTACTTTTACACCACCTTGAAAAATGTGCATCATGCATTTGAGTAAAGAAGCAAAACAAAGAAAGTCTTGATATCTGGTTGTGATATTTATATTACTGTACTGATATAAAATTTACTTGAAGCCTCTTTATAAATTCTGCAAAGCTGAGATATTTGTGGAAGTCAAATCATTTGTTACTATATTTACCTTCGTTTAATTGCTAACAGTTCATATTCTAATTAGCACATTTTCTCATCTTGTGTAACTAGAGATACGACTGAATCTCAGTGAAGACGTGATGACTGTTGTGATGCATTTTTCTATATCTTACAATGTGATTGATTAGCATGTACCGTTTTGTAGTTTAGTGTAAAATCTTGTACCTAATATTTTGGTAGTTTTTTGTTTGGTTTTTACATGTCTGAATCCTGTGGTATTCTTGTTGTGTGTATCCATATATCACCTTCCCACTACTCCCCCTTCCTTTTTTTGTCTTCTCATTTAAACAGTTTAGAGGACAGCCTTTCAAGAGGATAAACACTTGTGCTTGATGTAGAACACATTGCATATAATGGAAAACGTTTTGCTGTAGCTAATGAAGAATGTCACTTGGAGAGAAGAACTATTGACTATTTGAGATAAATGTTTTGTAATGGATCTCTATAAAAATGTCTTCTACGAATATTTGTTTTCAATGGTTTGAATTGCAGCAATAAGCAGGTCTGAAGTTCATGCAACAAATGCTGTGTGAGTAAGCTTCTTTTCCTTTTCTTACAAATATTTTTAATGACTGCAGGAAGTTTTACATTTGTGTGGGCATCAATTTCTCAAAATATTTCTTCACATTCTGATTTGCTCATTTAGTCTCTTTGGTCTTGTGTGACTAAAGATGCAACCGAATAACCGAATACCCTTTTGGATGTGATAATTCAGATATATTTTTCCAAAATTTGCAATATGATTAGTATGAAAAAATTTTTCAGGCTTTTTGATGACAAAAAATGATAAAAAAAAACTAATTCAGTTGAGTTGAAAATACAACATAATAAATTTTATTTATGAGTGAATATATGATATTAATTACTATTACATAGAAACAGAATAAATTTATTTATGAATGAATATATTATGTTGATTACTATATGTTGAAACAGAATAAATCTATTTATGAGCGAATTATTATGTTAATTACCATATGTGGTAATCTATAGCTAAAGTAAACAAATAATTACTCCAGTGAAAACTTTGTTAACTAATAAGATAAATAGATAAGCAGTTCAACCTTAAAACGTCAACATTACTTTTGGTAATCAGATATTGGTACTGGAGATGTTACATGGAGAACAGTGAACCAGAGCTGATTCAGTACCGTAACCTGATAGCAGAAAATATGAACTGTTTTTCTCATGCACTAAGACTAGCTCTCCATTAATTTCTGTGACCATAAAAAGTAGGTTAAATGTGAATTAGCATAAGGGCAGCTGTTAGCAATGTTCTCTGTCATTAGAGCTAAAATCGATCACCTTGATGTGTGGAATAACAACATGTGGTATGATCAGATTTCTCAGAAATGAGTACACCTTTTTGCAAATTCCAAATTGTTGAACATATGCTTTGTTAGCAATGACCTCCACAATTTGTCCTCGATGAATCCCTGTCTAGTAATAAACAAATACATCTTGCTTGTAAATTGGGTGTATCATCATCATCATTGTCAACCATTATCAATCCACTGCTGGACGAAGGTCTCCCCAAGTTTCCTCCACAACGGTCTGTCTTGTGAAATTGGGTGTATATATGTATATATGTCTATGGTCTGCAATATACATATTTTAGAAACCCAGAAATCGTTGTCATATATGCATGCCTATTTCATTTACTACTTAAAACCCATTAACTTATTACATGTGAAAATCCTCCAAATATGTGGCATCAGTAAATAAACAAAAACATCGCCCTTTCCATGTTTTAGTAACACACATTATATATTAACTTATTACATTATGTACGTCTCTCCGTAATAGTGATGTGTATTAGAAGTATGTAAATTTTTTTATTGCAGTTGGATTTATTTTTAAAAGCATATTCAAATAGGGATATTTTTTGCTGTTCTCGCAAATTTGATTTTACCAGGGCATTTCATCAACTCGCATTTTCTTATCGCCAAGAACTTGTAAATCGTATTTTCACAACTAAATAAAGTGTATATTTCTTTCCTATATTTGTTTTTGCATCGGTTAACTCCGAGTTTCCCAAAAGTTGCAGCCAAGATCGCCTGTTACCGATAATTTTGTCAACAAAACGCAATGTAAACAAACACTATGATCCTCGTGTTGTGTTATCTTAGCAAATTAAAAATGTTGTCCAATAAGTGCTTACTAGAGAATATTGGAGAAGAAACAACACAAATAAAATGCAACAACATTCGCGAAATTCAGATCATGACATTAAACACGAAAACGCAGCATGAATCTTCTGTTCCGTAGAGAAGCAATGGCTGCGACAACCCGGTGAGGAACGAAGTGACTGACGTGATGTCGACGGCCCCACACAAGGCCATCTTTATACCTTACCAGGCCTGCCACAAGGATTTGTGACGTCACAATCGTGGTGTTATTGCTTTGCTCTTCGTGGTAACAGAAATGTTAGCGTTCACATCGTAAGGGATATGTTCTCGAGTACTTCTCGGAACTACTACACTGTGCACATTAATTGGGACAAAGTAAAAAATCACTCTTTTTTCCAAAACTATGCCTTTATATCATTCTATGCCTTGATATACGCTGATAAATACCTGTATTAGTATGAAGTACGTCCTTCTTTAGCAAAAATGAACTCTTGAATTCGCTTTGGCATTGACTCCACTAATTGAGTGCACATATTTTTGACTTCATAATCGTGGAACCACACTTTTATAGCATTCATTATCATGCGTTCTTTGGTTGTACAGTCCATTTTACCTAAACGTCTCTTCAAAATATTCCACAAGTTTTCTATGGGATTTAAGTCAGGTGAATTTCCAGGCCAATCAAGCAAATGAATTTGATTTTACAGCATGAAATTCTTGACCAATTTCGAATTGTGACATGGAGCCAAGTCATGTTGAAATGTCCCGTCAAAAGTTTGCAAGAATGGAACAATCCTACGTTGTCATATTTCTACGTACTTGGCTGAATTCACCATACCTTGAACAGGAACTAAGCTTCCAGTGCCATTTGATGTGAAAAAACCCCAAAACATCTGTTTCAGAAAGTGTTTTATAGTTTGTTTGACATACATGCTCAAGTCTGAAGGGTTCACCGTTGCTTCGTCTAACGACATTTGCTTGGTAACCCTGTACAAATAAATGAGTTTCATCACTGAAAATTACCTTTTTTCAGTCGTCAGCAGTCCATGATTTATATTATTTGGCCCATGCTAAACGTTTTATCTTCATTTTTGCATTCAAATATTATTTTTTCGTTGGTCTTCTTGCCTTCCGGCCAACTTCCATAAGCCTACGGCGTACAGTTGAATCACTAACACCACAACCACTAGCCAATAAATCTCTTTGAAGGTCGGTGCTTGTTTTTTTGTTTTTTTTTTATTCATTTTACTATTTCTGATTAGATATTTATCGGTTCGTGAAGTTGTTTTTCGTTTTCTTCCACATTTACCTCTCCTTTTTGGAGACGGTGATCCAGATGCATTGTATCGCGCAAGCAGTCTTGATACACTGGATTTGTCTACACCAACTGCAGAAGCGATATCTGTCACTGTCATAGAAGTGTCATCCTTCAGAGCAATTATTTTTGCACGCTTCCTTGGAGAACTATCCATTTTTCAATACACGAAAGCAACACGTACTCACAGAGAGCAAACACTAACATCCACCTGTCACACACGAAAGTTCACAACTGAAGCTGAAGTGCCCATTTCCTGTTTAAAACCGGTCAAACCACATCCTTACTATCAAGTTCTAACAGTCACACCACCTCACAGCTGATAAAATCGGTTTATGTGGGTTTCCGACATCAACTGGCGATCACATTACAATTCTGAGACTAAAATAGCTTGTCCCAATTAATTTGCACGGTACAGTATTTTGGAATATAATTTCTTCAGAAAGGTAAGTAGTACTCTTAATGCTTTTGTGCGTATAGTATTTGTTCAAGTATCACCTGAAAAATTCAAGTTAAATTTGCATCGCGATTGGGAGACAGCATGTGAGTGAAATCTGTTTCTAACTTGTCGACATTCATGTTTTGGAAAAGAGAAGACGCAACCAGACTGAAATACTACTGTATTTATTACTATATGTGCATATTTATTACTACATGTGCATATTTATTACTACATGTGCATATTTATAGCTACATGTGCATATTTATTACTATGTGTGCATATTGAAAGTATTAATTTTACAGAAAACGAGAAGTGCATTGTATAATTATATCTGATCGGTGATGCACGATCACATTTAGTGTTGTTGGTGGGTACAGCAGAAATAGAGGCCTGTGTGCCTAAACATAATTTTTTTATCGATACGCAAGCTATGGAGATTCTTCAGCACATTGTGCAGCAGCTTCACTCAATTCGTGAATGCATAGCAATCATGACATTTTTATTTTGTGTGTGTGTGTATGTGTCGTAAAAAATCGCGAATACGCTTTCTCCACAGCTATGCTGTAGGTATCACTAAAAGTCAAAAACACGATCCCCGAATCCACGATGAGTAATTTTTTCAGGTAAAAGCACTCTATTGTCATAAAATAAAAGAAAATGTCGAATACCTCTAGGTATCCCAGTTTCCAGTCATCGTAATGTTGTTTGGCATTCTAAAATTACATGCTGTCTTATTTACAAAGCAACAAGCATTTTAGGATCATCAGTTATTTTGATATATCGTAAATAAGCTATGAGCCTAATACATTTCACTTTATTGCATAGTTCTCGAAGGAAAAAAGAAATATGGAAGTTGAAGAAATGAGGTTTTGAATAACTTGACAATCATAACAAATCTTCAAAATTTTCAAAGATGATTCGTCCACAATAAGCCCCAGGACGCAAGAATGAAAGCTACGTGTGTAGTGTTAAAAACAGAATTACTGGTGGCATACAATAGAAGATATGTTTTGAAATTCCAAGTTATCAGTTTTAAATTCAGTGAACAACCATTAAAACATGTTATTCAAAACGAAAATTTTGTAATTTCCTGTAATTCTAACATTATTTGTAACTAACTTTTGCAGAATAAAGAAATGATTTTTCATATGACGTCTTCAGAATCATGAACCCATTTCTAAGATCACAACGTAATTTCCCTTGTTCCATTTGCAGCATGCACATATTACGTATAACAAAATGTATAACATTACATCCCGTTTTATTCCGCAGCAATGAGAACATTTATAAAACGTAAAACCCGCACTTCATGAAGGATTAACTAACTTTCAATCAACAATTCGTATTTATAAAATGTCAGTACTGAATACTAATAAAAGAAACATTCCTTACCGTTAAAAATATCTTTTGTAGTCGAGCAGGATCTTCACAATAGACTTAAAACACGCTATAAATATCCACACAACGTTCACCGGAATAACACAACTAGCCAACAAAAACCGATATGATAACACAACTACAACTACGAAACGAGTCAAATCCGTAGGTCTACTGGGAAAAGAGTAGCCCTACGATTGTGACGTCACGGCCGAATCACGTGACCTTGTTGCAGGCCTGGTGTGGTATTAAGATGGTCTTGCCCCGCACCACTGCACTGGCTATGCCGCCATAGGTCACCGCTAATCTTTGGCGTGGCCGCCCCGGTGGCGCAGTGGTCTAAGCGATGGCCTATGATCATTCGTCCGAAAGGGGCCCGGGTTCGAATCCCGGTGAGGCATGGATGTTGTGTTTGTCTTACGGTACTGGCTCTCCCCCTCCCTGGAACCAGTGACCCTAAATTAGGGACGGGCGACTGCTTATAGCCCATTGAGTTGCTCACGGTGGTCGTTAAACCTCCAATCAAAAAAAAAAATCTTTGGCGTGACGTCATGGACAGGCAAAATCAAACTCTTGATAGTAAACAGATAGATGTGATTATGGTAGCTTCATGTTCTGCTTATGGCTGTACTAACCGCAATACAAAAGAAAGTAATTTGACCAACGAGATAGAAATACATAGAGTGCTTCTGTGATTGGTTCTCTGCTGAGGCAGCTGAAGCCAACGTGGGGAGAGCCCGCCATCTTTGATGAGGTACAAATTCTGCGTGTGTCAAGGAGTCAACAGGATTGCCAAGCAGCTGACAAACTTTAGGCTACAGTTTTGTGAAACAATTATCAGCACCTTTCGGATAATTAAATCAACAATAAAATGCCATTTACTCCACTTATTGGAAGGTTAGCCCTACATTTCACAAGTAAGCATTTTTAAATAAGGTTGAGCTGTAAATGCTCAGTTAATCAAACACAGAAAATAAGACATCTAATCCGTGCAGCTGGTGATTAAATCAGCAGATGAACCATTTCAATATCTGTGTAAGACTTTTTATTCCTTATATTTTGTAAACAGTCATACTCAATGTGAACAGTGAATCATGTTTATGGGAAGATGAGGTTAATTGTGAGTTACCAACTTTGAGGCTTTTTGGGAACAAGTTTTACTCATGTGTCTTTTTTTTTACATATACTGAGGATGTTTTGCAAATGGCATTTGCATATACTAGAATCTGTACAGTGTACATGCAACTTGTCTGACAAGACAACAAATATTTCAAAATCTTAGGAAGCAGCAAGTTCCTTTTATGTGATAAAGATCATGTACCCATGGCTAGCAAGCCCATTAGATAGCAAATACTGGTAAAGCAGTCAATTTATAGTTACTTAAATTGCAGAAGTAATAATTGTGATTGGTAATATAAATTTATTGCTTGCTGACACCTGTAAGGAAACAATCTAGTATTTTATCTGAAAGCACAGGGTCACCCAGCTTGTGTTCTAGGCATTTGTCTCTGATTAGTGATTAATCTGTAGTATTACTTCAACAAAGTGAGAGTGGGGAGCCTGAAAATTTCTGGACAGAATACTCTTTATTTGTGAATGTGTTAGTACAATGTGTGTGGTTTTTGGGTAGCAAAAATACAGGCAATATTGATTTAAAACTGAAAATAGGAAACAGGGAGTACAATGGTACCTCAAAAATGCAAACAATATAAAATATTTATGAAAACTGGCACAAACGATTATGAAATGACAATTGAAAAAAAATTATGGAATAATACAAAAGAAAGGGACTAGCAGCATTTTGTAATAACTACTTGCATTTGATTTTTGCGTGATAGGTGGTGTTTTTTTTTTTTTTTTTGGAAGAATGTGACCTCTGATTCATGATGAATGTACAGTCAGTATGTCCATGTGTAAATTGCCAGTTATTCCTTTTGCATCAACCAAATATATGAGAGGTTAGTATTGAACAAATATCCCTCACGTAAATCAATCTTTCTTTGAATTGAACAAGTTGTGCCTGTATTTCTCTAAAATACAAATCAGGCACACTTGTATTTCCAGCAAGACTGCTGAAGGAACATACAAAATAACAACACAAAACATAAACATTTGCTCGCCAAACTTTTTGCACACCATGAATGCAAATCAGTAGTTGTTAATTTCTCACTTCATATTAATAAGAAGCTGTGCTCTTAAAATTGAAAAAAAAAACCTATGTGCAGTACATCTTAACAATTGCCAAAATGTGTACAAATATCAGGTGAAAACTACAAAATTTCAGCTTTGGGACAACAAAAAACTAGGCTTCTTAAAAAAAAGTAAAATATGAAAGTGCAAATAAAAAATATTAAATACTTAATACTGAAACAAAAAAAAAAGACAATTTTTGTCCCATAAAAAAATTAAAGTCCATAATCTGAATTTTTTGGTCACTCAGCCCAGGGCTTGAAAAATATCTAAAATAATACATGCCTAGAGAAAATTTACTTGCCCAGATATTAAAAGCAGAATGTGTAGAAAGATTTTTCTTTTGATACCAAAAATTATAAGTCTTTTTAGGTTGAAAAAGTACATAAAACTATTTTTAGCTACTCGGTACTGGTGTTGCTAACTGTAAATACCATTTGAAGCATCATATTGCCCCAATGTCTGTCTATACCTAGGTCACAGGGTAGTTACAGAAGTGATATATACATACGTATATATATCTGACTACAACATATACTAGGGGTGTTCAAATGAAAAGGTACGAAACGTCATAAGAACGTAACCGTTAACATATTTGCCTATGCCGCTATGGGAGAACGTAGCGACACATCTAGGGATGCGATTGGAGTCGCCGGCGTGGATCGGAGCATGCGCGGGCGCCCGCATGCGCAGGAGAGAGCAGAGGCTCTTATAAAGAGCGCCGTCCAATTGACTGCTTGTTGAATTCCTCCAGCACAGACGAACCATTAACTCCGATGTATACTGTGAGACACTCCGAAGCCTACGCAAGTCCATCAAGAACAAAAGACAGGGGCTGCTCACGGAGGGTGTGGTTCTGCTCCATGATAACGCGCGTCCACACGTCTCCATGGTCAAACACGCGGAACTGGCCAAGTTCCAGTGGGAGCAGCTTGACCATCCGCCCTACAGCCCGGACATGTCGCCCTGCGATTTCAATGTGTTTGGTCCCCTGAAAAAACATCTGAAAGGGAAGCGCTTCCACTCGGACGACGAACTCAAGGACGCTGTGCAGGACTGGGTCTCGTCACGGCCACAGGAATTCTGGGAACAAGGAATCCTTCGGCTCGTTAATCAATGGGATCGTTGTTCTACGGCCTATGGTGTATACTTTGAATAAAGTCTTCATTTATACCCACAGTGTCGTTTCGTACCTTTTCATTTGAACACCCCTAGTATTAGGTCACCAAGTTTATTTAAACTGCACTTAAGAATAATTATTTTCAATTCTTTTTCTTACGGATAAGCCTTGGAAGATAGTTAAATAATACATAGCAAATAAACATATGTAGATACATAAGAAAAATAATTTTCATCAAAAAAAGGTCACTATTCCTGCTGTTAAAATACATCAAAAAGTAAACTGACAGAATAAAAAATACAGGAAAAAGGTAAGTAATGTTTATTCATAATGTTTTATATAGAGAGAGAGAGAAAAAGAGAGGGTGGGCGACATCATAACCAGGTGTGTATATACACTGCCGGACAATTGCTAAGGACGGATGACAATAGCTACGATAGCAACCATAATATGGAAGGCAGGAAAATGTGGAAATTAGCATAAGTGCGGGATACAGTAAGACGTGTTGTGCGTATGCAAATTGTGGATTGCCGAACTTGTTCGTGACGTCATAGCGCTGATAAGAGATATAAAGGATTTGACGCGTATTGACCGTTGTTGTTCAAACGCAAAGTTGAAAGGGAAGGAATCAATTGACGAACTTGCAATTTTCAGTATGTCTTCCCGACATCACCTAGATGATTTTACGCGTGGCCGTATTATTGGCAAGATTGAGGAAGGGCGAAAAATAACAGTTGTTGCCAGGGAGTTCGACGTCAGCCACAGTGTTGTTTCAAGGCTTTGAAAATCATTTCAAACAAATGGAGAGTGTAGCAAACGTCACGGGAGAGGTCGTGTTCGCAGTACGACACCTGCAGAAGATCGGTACATAGTGCTATCAACAAAAAGACACCGGCGCAGCACAGCTAGTGAGGTAGCAAATCAGTCTATGGCTGCTACTGGCAAGCGGATCTCCCGAAAAACTGTCGCCAGACGTTTGCATGAAGGAGGATTATGCGCCCGCCGTCTTGTTGTGTGCATCCCATTGTCCAGACGTCACCGTACCGCCCGTTTGCAATGGTGCCATCAACATCGCAATAGGACTGATAACGACTGGTCTGCTGTCCTCTTCTCAGATGAGAGTAGATACAGTCTATCGTCTGATTGTCGACGACAACTGCTCTGGCGTGATAGTGGTACTGCATACTGTCCAGCAAACATACAGGAAAGGGACCGATATCTGACATGTAGTATCATGGTATGGGCTGGCATCAGGATCAATGACCGTACGTCCCTCTATGTGCTTCCAACTGGGACTATGACTGGCCAACGATACATTAATGATGTTCTGCTACCTCATGTTCGCATGTTCCGTGGTGCTGTCGGTGATAGATTCATTTTCATGGACGACAACGCAACATGTCATCGAACAGTCGCTGTCCAGGAGTGTCTTGAGAGCGAGGATATTCAACGCCCCGTATGGCCAGCACGTTCTCCAGATCTGAATCCCATTGAAAATGTGTGGGATACTTTGGGGAGGAGTCTTGCTGGTCGTCAATGCCCTCCAATAAACAAGGACACCCTCATCCGTGCACTGATAGAGGAATGGGATAAATTACCCCAACAGCTGCTTGATAATGTTGTGCAAAGCATGACACGACGTGTGAAATCTTGCATCGCCCTCCATGGTGGCCATATCCCGTATTGACATCTTACGCCGGAACGCCTGCGGACGGTAATTGCATTTTTTTCACGTTTACGTATTCTGCACAAAATGGCCTGTTTGTCCCTTGAACACCTTCCAAAACCTTCTGGATTTCAGAGCACAATAAATTGTCTTTCTTGTAATGTCCTGGCATTCTGACATTATTTTATTTCACTTGGCATCCAACCACACTTACTTTTTTATGCGCTATATAGCCGTTTATGATCCGTCCTTAGCAATTGTCCAGCAGTGTATATATATATATATATATATACTGTATGTATGACCTTAACTAAAAAAGAAAAGCAGGATGTATAGAAATATTTTTCTTTGATACCAAAAAAAGACATGCAAAGAATGCAGACAACTCAAAGAATATGTATACAGAGAGAGATAGAGTGAAATCACTGAAATGGCAATGGGCTGGACATGTTGCCAGAAGAACAGACCACCGATGGAAGACTGAAATTTTGAACTGGATTTCGAGGGACAGAAGACACATGGGAGATGGGTGGATGGAACTCGAAAGCATGCCGGAGTAATATGGAGGAGACAGGCTCAAGACACACAATTGTGGAAGAAACTTGGGGAGACCTTCATTCAGCAGTGGATTGATAATGGTATATATATCATCATTGTCAACCATATATATCATCATTAAACCATATACATATATGGTTGACAATGATTATGCTATACATATATGGTTGACAATGATGATATATATATATCATCATTATTGACAGCTATTATCATTACAATATATGTATACTGTATATAATCTCTCTCTCTCTCTCTCTCTATATATATATATATATATCATTATCATCATTGTCAACCATTATCAATCCACTACTGGATGAAGGTCTCCCCAAGTTTCTTCCGCAACTGTATGTCTTGAGCCTATCTCCTCCATGTTACTCTGACATGCTTTCGAATTTCATCCACCCATCTCCCATGGGGTCTTCTGGGGTTTTTTCGGTAACACTTAAGCTATGATTTAACTTCGGGGCTCCAGATGTCTTTCCCTAAAGAGTGGTTTGGGGTTCCTGAGTTGTTTTATTCTATGTCATTTTTGTCTAGAACCATGAAAGTGGGTTACTTCTGGTTAATTCTATGTTTATTTCTACTACGTCTAATTCCTGCAGCAAAGTGCAGCGTTGATGTGGTCTAATTACTACATGAGTGTGCTTTATTTCTTTTTACTGATATATGTATAACATCAACCAGTATCAATCCACTGCTGGATGAAGGCCTCCCCAAGTTTCTTCCACAGTTGTCTGTCTTGAGCCTGTCTCCTCCGTGTCACTCCTGCATGATTTCGAATTTCATCCATTCATCTCCCATGGGGTCTTCTTCTGGGTCTTGTCTTATATATATCATCATCATCATTGTCAACCATTATCAATCCACTGCTGGACGAGTAGGAGCCTGGAACTCTTATCTCAATTGCTGCATAAAAAATAACCATATCTTATATAATAATACTCTCTATAAGCAAGTGAACGGTATCCCCATGGGAACATCAACCTCCACGAATATTGCTAATCTATTCCTGTTCTTTAAGGAATATAAATTCATTAAAACTCACCCCACCTGCTCAGATAACTACCTTTACACATTTAGATATATTGATGATCTGCTGTGTATCAATAATTCAGAAGTTATAGAGAGTGACTTTGATAATATCTATCCTAGCTCTCTTAACTTATGTAAAACCAACCACAGTAATCAGGAACTTGAGTTCCTAGACTTAAGCATTAAACTCAACAGAGGTAACCCATCTATTAGCCTCTTTGATAAAAGAGTTAATTTTCCTTTCAAAGTAATTAAATATCTACACTGGAATAATAACATATCAACCAAAGTAATTGAGAATGTACTAATTTCTCAGGTCCTAAGAATTTCAAGAATTTGCAGCAACAATTTGGACTTCAATTACCACATTAATTTACTATTAGATAGTTTTCTAGAGAATGACATTCCTTTATCTTTCATCAAAAGAACTTTAAGAAAAATTATTCTGAATAATAGAGTAAGGTTGGCAGATCTGCTTTAATTTCCTACACAGTTAATAATATGATTCTAACCAATCAAAGCAGTAAGGAAGTTGGCTAGAGGATGCCTATTAACTACTAAAAGGAACCTTAGTGCTATGGATATGAAGATCCTATTAAAACAAAAAATTAAATAATACAGACAAAATCACAAAAAAAGCATAAAAATCTGTTTATAAAAGAAAATAAAAACAAATAAAAAAGAAAACTAGTTATTCACTCACTAGAATAGCTAAACTAAAAATAGTAAAACTAACGTTAAAATTAATAAGATTCTGAATAATCTATAGAAGCTCACTAAGGTGATTTAATACATGCAAAGATTATTAAATACACCACTTGTGTATTTTATAATATTTCTCATGTATTCTGGAGAGTTAACTCTGCTCTTTCTGATCATACAGGTCCACAGTCTTAAGTATATATATTTTTTTCTCTGGATAAAATCTCCGCGAGTTGGTTTCTTTCAGTGTGAGGAGGCCATCAGCCCCACCCACACTGCCCCCAGCGACTAGGGAGTGGCAGTCGTGTTTGGAAGTTTGGGGAAAAAGTCGGCCATGTTTCCTCTTGAGTGGAGAAAGTTTAGTTGCATAAGAGGTAAGCTCTCTTCATTGTCTTAGGGTTTTAGGTTTTATAAGTTCAATGTTTGTACTTCTTGTATTTTTTTCTCTGTTGTTTTTCGCTTTTTAGCATTTAGGCACTGGCTAGACTGTTAACTTTTTTGCGGGTTTTAACTCTTTCTTTTCTTGGTAACTTTGCGCGTCTTTTAGGAAACTTAGGCACAGAAGCTGGCTAAGCATAGTTCCTTTACTTTGCGCTGTATTTTCAAAGTAGTTAAGGTCTTAATAACTACTTAATTATGCACTTAAAGCACTGCTAAAATACTTTGTACATATTGCAACTAATTGTTTATGTCATATAACTTTCACAAAGCTTTTCTTTAGTTAATTATTGTCTTTAATTTATTCTCGTTTTTGTGTTGTCAGAAGTTGCAGAGTAGGGGGTTTTAGAATCAAGTTTTCTTTCAAAAATCTGAGTTTTAAAAAATTAATATTTCCTTTTTAATTGCAATGTAAAAATTTGGAATTCTTTTATATTACTTTTCAGGTTTATATTCTCTCTCAGGCGAACTTGGCGTTTCGTTATAGCTGAAAATTATTTCTAATTATTATGTCACTCTCACAACTTGAGTTCTCTTTAATCTTCTTCTCTCTGTTTAATAGTAACAGATGAAGAGCATGGGTCGGGCCATGGAAGTTATGGATGTAAGCTAAATTGTTAACTAGCGCTAGGTCATACAACTCTGCGGAGGTCATGACATATATATAAATTTTAAAACAATTTTTGGTGGGCTTATAACTTGCATCCATGGCTTTGCAGAAACCCATTTCCAACTAAGTCTTTGTGGAAGTGAGAAAATGCAGAGTTTTTGCTGGTCCTTGATAAAGCCAAGGCTCGGTATTCTCGACACTTTCTACATTCAGTTGTTTTATTTTATTTTTTATCTTTTCTCCTTTTACTCACACCGGTAGACATATAACCCTTTCTATGTTGTACTTGGTATGAGTCAAAAATATATAATTTTTTTGCTTAGGTCTCTTCTTAATAGAATGTGAATTCTGAATTTTCGTAACTGCTGCGTTGCGCGTTTCGATCTTCAGGTTAATTTTGCAACTTTCGTTTTAAATTCTAAAGTTTTTCCTTAGTTTTCAGCATTGCTCTTCAGTATATATATATATATATATATATATATATATATATATATATAGAGAGAGAGAGAGAGAGAGAGAGAGAGAGAGAGAGAAATATATTGTGTGAAGTATTTAGTGTATGTGCTGGGAGATACCTTTATTATGGTCAAGTTGCCACAATTGCCTTGCCTACCCACGAATAAGGCTTACAGATCTGTGTTGTCGAATGTTAAGGCTAACAAACAGATTAGAAACATGCCCAGTGCTAAGGACTTTTAATTTTTATTAAATAAAAACCAGTTAAGTAGTAGTTTTCTTCTGATTATATAAGATAGGGGCAGTTGGTAAAAGTATTTTAATATTGGTACCTCTTGGCTGTGTAAACTCATTGTTTGTTTTCCGTTTTTCTTCGAACTTTTTTTTTCATTTAAAACTCTCATAAAATATTTGGCGTCTATTTATTTGGAGTGATAAGCTGTGGGATGATTCAGCATTCTCATGGTGATGACCCACGAATATTTAAGATTTTTACCGAAATTGCGGATTGACTGCAACTGTAGTTTTTCTTTTTTTCTTTCTTTTTTTTTCATTTACTCTATTACCGCTGACTTATATTTCACTGAAAATTTGTTCCAAAAAATTTGTGAAATGTCAAAAAATTACGGCATGAGATTTTATTCAACGAGAGCAAGCTGCATCCATTAAAATATCATTTTCTTTTTAAAACACTATTGCCGCCAACTAACAATGAAAAGCGTTATTTGATACGTTAAAGTTTTAGTCTCACCCCCAAGGTGTTTATAACAACATTTCTGAGTTATATCCTCATTTAACATCAAACCATATATTACGAAAACTCCCTTTCTTAACACTGAACGGAAATCGTTCTGTACCTCATCAAACATGGCTGCCACTTGTTTCCGGTGGCTTCACCTGTTCCCCGACGTAAGCGCTGTACGTACTTCTATCTCGTTGAATTTGACATTTCATGGGTATGTAAAAGACACGAAAATCCTGTCATTTAAGTAAAAATCAGATGTTATTTAATATATATTTAGCACGATGACCGCTCATTATGACACCTCTTCAAAACTACATTGTTCAAGTAACAAATGGGGATTTTAAAAGTCTCCTTTGAAATCGTACACTTTCAGAACTTGTGTAAACTGTTAATAGTTTCATTTCTTGATTCAGTTGTCTTAAACCAAACCAGACGAAATCAAATGTATACACCAGTTGCATTTTAAAATTTACAACACATATAATTTGCTTCTAAGTTGTGCTACCAGGAGGGAAAACATTTAATATTGCACTTGTTCATATGTTTTTGAGCAATACTTAACACAGAAAATTTATAAACTTGCATTTTTCTTCTAAATAATTTTATCGTTCATTTGCTTTTCTGAGTTCTTTTTAAAGTTGAGTGCAGCCTATTGAAATATATCTTTCTTAATATCTACTACACTCTTAACCAAATTTTTCATGTTATCTAATTTGTTAGTCATTTCTGAAAGCTACTCTTTCAATTTTTAGTTAAAGCACCAGATGACATTGGTTGCATCACATGTGTTGGCATTTAATCACAAAACTGGATATTTTTTGCTGTACTTGTGACTATATATAAATAAAGTCACTGTAGCCCACACTGGTATCAAACTTGCTAATGTGCCTGTAATCACTACCATTGCTTTAGTGAAGTAAATAGGTGAAACATTTATTTAGTAACTGGAATGGGGAGATGAGAAGAGCATGCCACCTGTGCATACCTGATGACCATCTTACATAGTGAGTTGTCTCGGCAGCCCATTCACCAGCTGGCAATAAACCTGTAAGGTGAGTGGGGAGAATCTTTTTTCCCATTTCGGGCACCACAAAGACAGTAAATTTACAAGTGGGTAAATGCGAGAGGTTTATTAGGGAGTGACTGGAATCAATACCGTTGTTCCATTTTCGCCCAGAAGCACTGTGATTTGGCTCTCCTACCTTTGACAGTAGTACGCAGTTAGTTTCAGTGGCGGGGGAACCGTCCAGGCCACCAGAGCGCGGGCCCGGTCAATAATTTCAGCCAAGATTTTTATTTTTATTATTTTTTTATTTGACATATGTGCGAATGTTGTGATGTGCCTTAGAAAGTTCCTCTAGGTAAGTGATTGGGTGGTCCTAATTCCCAACAAAGCTCCTTGGGCACAGTAGCACACCCAGAATTTTTCCAAGGTGGGGGTGATTCCCCCCTAAATTTACCGGGAAAAGTAGTCAGGTGCTGTAACAATTAAGGAGGTTGACTTTTATCCATTTATTCTTATCCAGTTACTACTTAATGTTACAGTACAAGAAAGTTAAATGATTAGAAGAAGCGGTGAAATTGTTTTCTTTGTTAGATTTTTCTAAATTTACGTAACAGAACTACTCCCTTATAATTATTATTTGTTATAATTATACGGTACATGATTAAGTAGTATATGTAGATCGCGTATTGTGACTTTTTGTTTCAAACTTCGACGTAATAATTTTCCACTGTCAGTCGGGGGGGGGGGGGGGGGCTCGGCCACTGCTTAGACATTGTTTTTCTTCTGTTTGTTCCGGGAAGGTAGAGGGCGCACCACGATTCGAAATTTCGGGCCCGGTCAACGAATTTCACTTTCCGCCGCCCCTGGTTAGTTTGGCTTAGAGTGCAACAATGCTCGTATTCTGGTAATTCCAATGATGCTGCCATTGTGGTTTGGAAGTAATGGAAACAAAAATCAAGCGTCTATCCTTTTTTCAGAATGTTTTCCAGATTTATGGAGGGTATAAAAGGCACCTCTTCACAGTTAGAGAAACGTGTGTATTTATAAATGTTCTCTGTACTAATATTAGTCAAAAGTGCTTATGATTGTAATTATATCATTTTGAACAGTAATTATCAGTATATATATTTTAGGTTTCCTCACAAAAATAAAAAGCTGGTGAAGATATGGCTGCACAACGTGCGAAAAAAAAAAGATTGGAAACCGTCAATTAGAAGTGTTCTTTGCTCTGCACATTTCACTGAAGATTGTTTTCCCAAGAATCGGTCTATTTACAAAACCGTGTATCAAGGAAGCAACACCCGATTAAACGAGGATGCTGGGCCTACTGTGTTCACTTTTTCAAGTAAAAATCATGATGCACCAAAATGAAAACCACCAACTTGTAGAGAAAACCCATCAGCAGAAGTAGAAATGCCATTGCCAAGTACCAGCAGCAAACAAGCTGAAAACAATTCTGATCACACTTACTGTATTACTGAAAGCCCTGGAAAACTAAAAAGAAAATTGGATTTAGCAACTGATCGTAATGATGCTTTATTTAAAAAAAACTAAAAAGTTCTCGACAACAACTACAGCTAGGCAAGCAGCGTAACGCTCGTGCAAAAGAAATCTTACAGTTGCTTCTTGAGCACAATTTTTTGAGGGAAGAAGAGTTCCATTTAGTAGAAGACACACTTCCTGACACATCTATCGATTTGTTCAGAAATGCAATGAAGAATGCAAAGCGAACAAACGGTAGATCCTACAATACTGAAATTAAACGATTTGCCACGTCTTTGTACCTTTACTCACCTAAAGCGTATGACTTTATACGTGACAGGCTGTATCTGCCTCACTCTTCAACAATCCATCGTTGGTGTCAATTGGTTGATGGAGCACCAGGTTTTACGGAAGAAGTGTTTGTAGCATTACAGCGTATGAGTGAATCCGAAAAAAGCGCTAAACATGCTCACTAATTCTTGACGAAATTTCCATTCGAAAGCTAATTCTGTTTGATGAAGAGTCTCAAATAGAATTTGTAGACTATGGTGCTGGTGTCAATAATGAAAATTGTTGTGTAGCATCGGAGGCATTAGTCTTCATGATTGTGTGCCTTGAAGACAGCTGGAAAGTACCGATAGCCTACTTCCTCACAGCTGGTCTATCAGGGTCTCAAAAAGCAGCTTTCTTAAATGTGGCATTAAGGAAACTGCATCATGTTGGAATTGATGTTGCTGCTGTAGTCTTTCATGGACTCAGAGCAAATTTTTCAATGTTTAAAGAATTGGGAGCTTCTTTTGATTCTTAGAACATTAATAATATTTTTAATCATCCAGCAGACAGTGAGAAAAAAGTTGCAGTGATATTTGATGCATGCCACATGCTGAAAGTTCTCAGAAATGTACTTGGAGATCTTAAAGTCCTTTTGGATGGCAACAATAACAGAATATGCTGGTATTATATAAAGAAATTGTATGAAATTCAAGAAGAACAAATGATTCATGCTGCCAGCAAACTGAAGCGAAATCATGTGGAATGGTACAAACAAAAAATGAAGGTCAAGTTGGCAGCCCAGCCACTGAGCAGTTCTGTTGCTACAGCATTGTTATTCATGAAATGCTTAAAAATTCCAGGTTTCCAAGACTGAAAGTACTGCCCAATTAATTTTCATCATTGACAAGCTTTTTGATATTTTGAATTCCAGGAATCCCTTTGGAAAGCAATTTAAAAGTCCACTAAAGCAGGACACAAGAGCTATATGAGAAACTCACTTGCAAGTTGCTACTGATGTACTCTTGAACCTGCGAAGAGTAGATGGTTCCAAACTTCTGAACACTAGCAGAAATACATGCATCCTGGGATTTTGTACCACAATAAAAAACATTATCTATTTGGCAGACACTTTGTTAACAGATAAGTTAAACTATATCTTAACTTACAGACTTAGTCAAGACCATTTATAATCGTTTTTTGGTGCTATACGTTCTAAAGGAGGACACAATAATAACCCCAATGTAGCTCAGTTTAGAATTGCATACCGTCAACTTATTTTGAATAGACTCATTGGAGTGCAAAAGACTGGTAACTGTATTACAGTTGCTGAAATGAAAATTCTTAATGTTAATGCACTTTATGAAAAAGATGGTATTGTAATTGATAATGTGTTGAGCATTTCACAAAAGCGGCGTTGTTCACCTGAGGAATCTTCTATTGGAGTCCAGGACCATGATTATGCAAACATCTTCAGCATACCAAATCTTTCACTTTATACTGACAATGTTGTTGTTTACATTGTAGGTTTTGTATGCAAAAAAATTATAAAAAAAGATTTCTTGCATAGACTGCAGATTGGCACTGATTGATGTAGACTTCGAAGTGGCTAGAGCTTCAATACCTGTTCTTATAAATCTGAAGTCAGAAGGAGGGTTAACCATACCATCTCGGAGTGTATGCCTAATTTCGAAGATTACGGAACAATGCATTAGAAGTGGGATGTTCAGCGCTGGAAAAAGAAAAATTCCTCAACTTATGACCAAACTTTAGTGTGTTGTTTTAAGAAGATTGGCAGGTATGTCTGTATTTAAAACATTAGACTCTTATTAAGATGATAATGAGGTAGACATTACCCTAGATAATCATGTCACAACATTAAAAAACTAATTATAAGGGAATATGCAAATATTAGATTGCACCATGCAGCTACACAGCAAATGATAGGAATAAATGTACGCTCAAACCTAACAAAACTTATACTACACAAAAATCAGTAAATGTAGGAATGATCGGCGTGTTAATTTATATCAGATTTTTTCTTTTGTTAATGCTTCCTCCCTTATATGCATATCATCATCAACCATTATCAGTCAACTGTTGGGTGAAACTCTCCCCAAGTTTCTACCACAATTTTCAGTCATAAGCTAGTCTTCCCCATGTTACTTAAGCAAGTTTTCAAATTTCATCCACCCAACTCCCACACGGTCTTCTTTTCTGTATTTTTCTGCTCCTTGGTATCCGGTGTAATATTTCAGTTGTCCAATGGTGGTCAATTCTAGGAATGTGTCCCATCCATTGCCACTTTATGGACTTATTTTGATGTCATCTTCTGTTGCCATTTTTCGGATTTATGAGTTCCTAATTTTGCCAACCATGCATATCTCCATTCTTCTTTGAGTTGTTCGCAGCATCTGCATGACCTTTTTAGTTGTGTTATCTCTGGTCCATAAAGATGCATTGATTAAACATTTTTCGTTTAAGATATAATGGTAAATTACTGTATACTATACTTTTTTCTTTTTTTTTTTTATCAATTTGAAGAACAACTTCAGGAAAAAGTCAGTTTGCCTGATTCGGGATTTTTTTTTATTTATTTTTTTTACTAATTAGCCGGAGTGTATTCATGGAACCATAAGCAAAACCACTGGGGTAGGGGGTCAGGACACTCCCAGATTTTAAGAGTCGACGATTTCCAATGTAAAGGACTCCCCCACCCCACCCCCATTTTTTTTGGAATATAATGATGTAATATGACACTTTTTACATGTGAACCAACTAAATTTAATAATGTAAGATTGTAATTTTTTGTAGAATGAAAACACATGTATAATGTGTACTTAATAAAACAGCGATATCGATTCCTAAAAAGCAAAGTCAGTTCTACAACTTTGTAATTTACATTTCTGCCCTGTCTATCATAGTTTTACAGTTGTGTTCACTAAGTTCCACAATGCGCCAATAGAGGCATTTATGTCGTGGCCGTTAGATCGCGCCTTAGCAACTGCTTTGCTCTTGCGTGTGTGTAGGGGTCCCAAACTCTATCTTATACAGTATGTATGGACATGTTGCCAGAAGAACGGACCACCGATGGAAAACCGAAATTTTAGACCGTATCCTCGGGAGATGTTAACAATGAGCAGTAGTCTTAGTAGAAAGGGACTTACCTGCAGATGACGGAATAAATTCCTTAACAAAATTGTCATCAGTAATGCTCACTTACTTCAATGACTTCTTTACTAATGTTGTTAATATCATGATACCAAGCTGTATTAAATCTTAAAAAAATTCCCGTTGGTTAGAGACCTCATGAAAAACATCCAAATGCTAAGTGAACTAACAGTGAACTTAATGTCAGATGACCTATCATTAATTATTGTACCTTTTTATTAAGTATTTTATTTAGTGGTTGTGAAATTTGCAGGAGGATATATCACTGTTTATGTGAGAATAATATGTTTGGCAAGGTTTTATAGTTAACAGTATTAACCTTCTGGTGTTTTATTTTAATTGTTGAATTAACAGAAAGTGCTGCCACAACTGTATGTAATTATAATAGGAGTTACTTGGGCAAAGAATGTCCTTAATGCTATCTTGAATGAGATTTGTAAATATTTACCTTTGGGATAATTATATTAAATCGAACTCTTACAGGTTCAATAGTTTGTCCCAACTATTGAACATACTTTCGTATAATAGTTATTAGTATTTGGTTTTCTTCTAAAGGGTAATTCAGGCTATGTTATTTTTTTTATTGTAGTTGAAATGTGGCGAAATTTAATGTTATGTTTTTTGGATATATAATAACTATATCCTGTATGGGTACATATGCCATATGATCATTAAGCAGTGTGGGGTCACATGCATAATTTTGTTTTATGTTAGGAGCTGTGTTTTGGATGTTTTTTTATGTGTGAAAACGTAGGGTTTATATTTATGTCACGTATGTATACACAAAAGTGTTAAATCGTTTTTTTAAAGCTTTTTTCCTTATTTATATTTATTGTAAGTATAGCAGTGGACATAAACAGATTTGATTCTATGTTCGTAGATACTGAATGTAATTTTAAATGTAATGAAAAATAAGTGACCTGCTATGACACCTGTGCATTTTGTGTTATAAGGTAATATCTTCGAAAGCTGATGTGATGTGAGCGTAAGAATGACCTTTGTATGGAGAATATATGTGCATGCATTCCGGGTGGTTTCTCATTCGGAATTCCTTCCCCCACCTCCCTCTCTAGTTTTTCTGTCATTTTTTTGTTGGGCTTTTGCTCATCTTCCACCTACTAGGGTAGCGGAAGTGTGTTTATGTGGAATTATACAGTGCAGTCTGTGTCCTTTTTGTGCTGCATTTATTGTGTTATTTGTTTGCAAATGTCAGCTTGCCATTTATATTTGTTTTGTTCTCTTGCATTTTGTGTTGTTCTTTTGCTTATTTTTATTTTTTCATCCTCCTTTTTATCATCTTTTGGAGGATGCTTCTGTATTTTTCTGCATCATTGTGTGTTCTCATTGCTGTGTGACCATTTAGTTGTTCTTGCACTGTATTTGCTCCAATTTTCTGTTGAAATTCCCCTTGTCTCTTGTTGGATTTGCTATGTTTTTATGATGTTTCTTACTACATTTTACTCTTGACTGACCAACACTGTCTTGTGTGCTTGAACCATGTTTACTTCTCTTCAAGGTGCTGTATATTTTTTCTATCTACATTTTGTATTACATGTTCTGTTTTTGTTTCACCGTACTGTGCGAGTCATGTATATTGTTTGCTTACTATACTATTTCAATTTTGTTTCTAAAAGTTTTACATGCTATGCTCTTTTTGAACTTGTTATGCGTTTCACACAAAGCACTCTTCACTGTGATGTATATAGCTCATGTTCTGTAATCTTTGTGAGTCTTGTACTCTCAACTGAAATTTTCACGTATTGAGCAATTTTTGCATGTTTGTCTGCTAACTTTTTTCTCCCACCGGAAAATCTCTGGAGCCTGTTATTTCTTCATTCATGCTGAGTGGAGTTTTATCTTGCTTTTATTATATTTTTATATGTACCCTGCTTTTACAAGCTAATGAACATTGTTTTGATCTCGAAAATATGATCTCTTAATAGCGACCCTTCACTTACCATAAAATTTGAAGTAAGGAAATATTTTCGACTTCAAAAACTTAAATTAATGAGATTATTGAAAATATTAAATTATCTGCACATATCTGCACATATTCTTCCAGCACCTAACCTTCTGTGAAAAAATCGCATTCCGATTTTTGTTTCGTAACGTCTCCGAGTTTAGATTCCCGAAATGCTGGTTTTTTCCTTCTTTCTTTCTTTTTCTCTTTTTAGAAATCTTGTGAAATTATGCAGAAAAAAAAAACATTTTTATTTACACAGTTGATTAAACAGTAAGGTTGTATAATTGATAATTATTAAATCCCTCATTTTATCTGTAAACGCCTCGTAGCTTCAGTGGTTTCCGTAGTTTCAAAGCAGCTCTTTGCCTGTCCGTGACGTCAGACGCTGCTGGGGCAGTGACTTATGGCGGCCAAGGCTGCGTGGATGGGAGTGGTGTCTCCAGTAATATAACCTCCTTGGGGTTACGAAAATAGGATGTAAGTGTACGGTTTTCTTAAGTGTGCTATTATAGGAACACATTTTACCCACCGTAATCATAACTCGCTGAAATGTCTTAAGTCTGCCGCAGAGGGCAGCGTCGGCAAATTCAATTTAAAATAGAATTCTACGTGCGTTTCAATTAAATTGATATTCTGCTACCTCCTCGAAGAATGCCTAATAAAACGCGAACAAATGGCGTGGATATGCCAAGTAAAGACTTGCTGTTTGGAAAATTTAACTGTATATCAGTAGCGGCTAGTGGTAAGCTGAGATGGAGGGGCTGCATTCCAATTTTGTAGATATCACTTCGAAAGCTAAGTTACTGAGCATGCTGATGTTGTCCGTTTAATAATAATTTATACATATATATACTCTATTGATCGAATGTGCTTTTTTTAAAAGAAATGAATATTTAGATTTTATATTTAGCGACTGATAGGGAAAATCTAGAGGTGACCGTTACCTGAATTAGGCAACAGATATCAAGCGATGGCCACATTTATGAAGAAAATAATCGGCGTATAAAACTTGGTTTGATGCATTATTTCTTAAAAGAAAAGTGTTTAATCAGTGCATCTTTCCAGTTGTTACGCATGGAGCAGTGACATGGACCTCAACTAAAATAGATATACCGAAGTTGCAGACAACTGAAAGAATCGTGTTTGATGTAACCAGGAACAGGGAAGATACAAAGAGGAACTCGTGGATCGGAAAAATTGCAAGGGTGGAAGACATCAGTGTCAGAATCCCTGAAATTGCAACGGGATGTACATATTGCCTGAAGAAAGAGCCAGCGATAGAGAGTTGAAATATTAAGCTGGATAGCAATTGGAGAAAAAAAAATGACCCAAAAGATGACATGTGGGAGATGGATGGATGAAATTTTGAAGCAAGAAGGAAACTGGCTCAAGGCAGACAGTTGTGGAAGAAACTTGGAGACTCATCCAGCAGTGGATTGAGATAGTGGCTGTAAATGATATATAAATGAATATACTGTAAGAGCAACACGCACTCAATTAAGGGAACCAGTTTTAAAGGTATAAAAAATAATGCGTGTGATAGCGGACACACACTTAACGTCATATACGCGTTTTCAGGTGTCAATTGTGATCCCTAGAAATATAATAAATAATTTTTCTTCTGATTCGCTCCCTTTGGAATATTGACTTGACACCAGCCACTACAACTCGGACAGCGATGAGAAACATTTTGCGGAATTTTGAAAGGTGTGCCACAATTTCGCGATGAGTTGTTACTGCGATACTCGCACACAGGCATTCTCTTTAATAAATACGAATTGCAAACATATTCAATCCAGTTTTAATTTTGAATCCATGATTACAATTTACTGTAGAACAATTTTTTTTCAAAATTTACCAACTTCGTAAATTTTCTAAACAATTGTATTTGCAGTATTATAAATATGTAACGGGAATTATCAAGGATAAATTTATTAAGGTACGTAACCTCTCAAATTTTCAATCTAAACACTAGACCTTCGTCAGGAGTTCTTGCGTCTTACTACTTCCACAGGTCTAGCAACCAAGGCTGATCTACTTCCACAGGTCTGGCGACCAAGCCTGATCTATGACCTCAAATGTTTCGGCATATCATTATACTCCCGAAACATTTGGGGGGTCATTTAGATCAGGCTTGGTCGCCAGACCTGTGGAAGTAGTAAGACGCGAGAGCTTCTTGCACTGTGGCCCGTCTATCCGCTGTTACGATGCGATCTAGCCGAAGATGACCCCGCTCATCCACACGCTGTTGTCCACGGCAGTTGGCCCTTGTAGGGATGGTTTTACCGGATTCGAAGTACTCACGGTGTACCCGTGACATGGTGGCTCGTGAAAATCCCAGTGCCTGCACGACTTCCAAATTGAAGTGACCCATTCGTCGGGCCCCGACAATTTACCCACGATCAAATGCGCTTAGATCCTTCGTCTTACCCATACTGCGCCCGAGTCTTAGTGATTCCCGTCGCATCACTCCCCATATTGTCGGATTGCTGCATACGTCATGTCGTTTCCGTTTACAAGGCTGCCCAGAGCGCCACATTTGCATAATGCCAGCTGTCTCTAATTCAATCGCTCTTCAGTGTATTTTACAGAGGTAAATTTTGTTTCATGGTAAAGACGAAGAACATGAGTCTACTGTATAATGAATTATAATTTCACTACTAAGCTAATTATAATGAATTCAGCTTCTTCTACTAAGCTAATGCTTCTTCTAATGCTTGTTGTTTGTTAATTATATCATGAATAAACTTTTCTGCTAGTAGTGTAGTAATAATAATGAACAAGCTTTTAACTGCTAGTAATGTTGCAGTAGTAATTAAGATGAATAAAGTCTTATGCTGGTTGTTAATAATAATCAACTAATGAAATTAACCTAACAGCCAGACAGAGATCTGACAAAACTATGAACTGAGAAAAACGTACTTACAACAAATTCTTTATTAGTGAAACTTCTGGCTCTCACATAAACGAAGATCTCTTTATACAACAACAGCTTTCTGACACATAAACCACAGCTCACTTCGTACAACAACAGCTCAATCTACGCACATCAACAAAAAGCTCTCTTTCACATAAACAAACGCTCTCTCTATACAACAACAAACGCTCTTTTTTGGTATCGTTGAACGCGCCTATTTATACTGGCTACCACCACGTCATGACTTACACTCATTGCCAGATCTCATTCAGCGGGTGAAATAACATCTCGTTCAGTAAGAAGATAATTTACATAGGAAAATAAAATAACCAGAGATAGTAAAAATCAAAAGGAAAGTGAATCTAGAGTATACGTTACAACTGCAACATTCATCAGATTGAGTCATTCGATGACCTGGGGTCAATTGTGCACATTGGAAAGTGTCAAAAAATCAGGAATCATCCCCATTGCTCTTGAGTTTTTGGCTGAAAAGGCATTTATGACCTGGCTTTGTTTGTGTGCCTGTAAAAGGACTTCAATAAAAAAATATGATTACAGCTACATTTTATTATGTTGTTTGGGAAGACCTAGGGGCTACCCCAGTGGCGCAGTGGTATAAGCGCTGTTTCCTGATCATTCATCTAAGATGGGACCTTGCTTACCAAAAAAATTCCATCTCACTCGCAAATTATTCAATCTCTTTGAAATTTTACAACCTTATCAGTGCAGTCATGAGGATTTTAGAAAAAAAAATATGTAAACACTCTAAATGTCTCTTTTAGTCCACTAGAAAATTAATAAAATATTCATAGTCTTCATTTTTTCAGCGGAAAACATTGGTTTAGCTAAAACTGAATTATCAGTGTGAGGGAAAGGTATAACCCTAAAATTTATATTTTTTTACATGAACCTGGATGTATGTTCTATCATACCCAGGAATAAAATTGATGGCTTTTTCATTCTTCCTGCAAATATTATACACTTTTTCCTGCCATTCTGAGAAAATGGCTGCCAGATGACAATTATTTCAACTTATCCCAAAACCTAAGTCTCCTATCCAAAATAACTAGTGGAGCAAATTTGCACAGATTGAAATTTTACATATTTTTGGTTTTAAGATTTTTTTATAGGGAGCACTATTTTTAGACCACCTTCAGTTTCGCAGATCTGATTTCTTTAAGCAAGACCGTAAGGACCTAATGTGATTTTATATGTTTTTAGTATGACATATTTTTTCTGTGACCTTGTGAATTAAATTTTAGTGAATCATAGTTTTTATTATGTCACTTTCATTATTGTTCAAAACCACAGCAAGGATTTTTACTCAATGTAAATATCTATTAATGAAATTTTTAAAGTGAAACCAGGGTAATGTTGGTTGTTGCGCAATGGTATGTTGGAGGGATGGTATGGTTGATTAAATTTTATTATTTCTTATTTGCTGCTTCATCTTGATTGCTACAATGTAACCAAAACACTACTCCACCTTGAATTATTTAGCACAATCAAATTTTAAAAACACAACAATTTATTACATGAAATGACATGTAGAAATGATGAGCTCTTCGTTACACAATTTACACCAACCTCTCTCTATGGAGGCAAATCCGTCATACACAGATAGTCTGCAGTGCGATGTGCTTCTAGCACCATCTATTAATCAAATTCGCATGTAAAAAGATTGAAAATTACAAAAATGTACAACATTTTTGTAATTTTGGAAGTTGTGATTTTACTCAATGTAAATATCAAAAATTTACAATGTAAATATGTAAATTTTGGAAGTCTGGATTTTACTGAATGTAATATTGTAATTTTGGAAGTTGGCAAGGATTTTTACTAAATGTTAATATCTATTAATGAAATTTTTTAAAGTGAAACCAGGGCAATAGTTGTGTTCTCAGTGCTGAGGTCACTGGGGGCCAACTATGGGGGTTCTCAGGGGCTTCAGCACCCCTTGAAATTATTTCAGAATTTTTATTATATGTACTGGATTCATACTTAAATATTTAGGTCCACTTTACATAAAATTAAATAAGATAATCGGAATATTGCTCAAATATCTGGTTTCTATAAAAAAAACAATATCTTAAAAAAATCGTATTCTACCGATACCAAATAAACACTTATGAAATAAGAAAGCCAAGCAAGCGAGAAATCGGGGGTGTGGCATATGGTTTGTACCCTACCTTCCTAATTGTTTAAAGCTACAGATTACATTTTTAATTTTTTTTTCAGTCACATTCCTTGCACATCAGAAAGTTGTCAGCAGCTCACAATGCACGGAATGAGCTTCGGTAGGGTCATAAAGCCCTAAATGTCAGAGCGGGAGTAATGAGTGACTGTCCGAGAGCAGAAGACACAGAGCGAGACTGCAAATCATCTTTTCTCGCTCAAAGGATAATTTTGAAGGGTTTTTTTTTGCTGTTGTTGTTGTTGCAGTTATTGTTTGTTTGACATAATTCTGTTGAGGCTATTTTTTCTCCCCAGCTTTATAAAACATATCAGCAGTCACCAATAGTAACACCAATCAATCCATGCAGGGGTGATGTGCCAAATCGATAACAACCGGTTCATATGGACTACAAGATGAATGATGGCAGGGTGGGGGTGGAGATTTTCAAGTTGCACTTGTTGATCAAAGCAAAAAATTCACTGTGATATATGCTGCGTTATACGCTAAATGCTAACAATAAACAAGTAAGGAAAATAATACAGTGCAACGATTATGAAGCGCGTTCCATTCCAACACTGAATACGTCAGTTTGTTTGTTACTGCTAGAGCAAGCTCCTACTATCTGTTTTGACAAATGATATATACTGCCAATCTCAGCCTTTTTTAACAGGTTTGGTTTTCTGGTAGTAGTCCTGAACAAAATGCTCAAATTTTGTTCAAAAGAAAAAAAAAAATAGGAGCTCTTGTGCGCACATCACAGAAAATTAAATTGAAAGAATTAAAAAGGGGTTCAAGAATTTGGTTGCTATAAAAAAAATGTAATACCTTTATCATGAAATCATGTACCGATTTGTTGGCATTTACACTGAAGACAAGGTCCACTTAAACATCTAAAATTTCAACACTGGAAATGGTACCTGCCTTTTGAATTTCAGCACCCCTTGCATTTTTCAGAAGTCGGCCCCTATGGTTGAGGTATTTTATTTAAAATTGATGTGAAGAATGCTGATAAAAGTGCCGATACCTATAGCCACATTGATTTACCTCCAAAAGATATCACTGATGTTAAGAGGAAAGAAATAGAAAAGCTCAATTCATCTTTTACTGAGGTAGGTTGTTATCCTTTAAAATTGCGTGCCTTTGGTGAACAGAACAAGGTTTCTTATGGAAGGAAAAAGTTAGAAAATTTTGAGGTAAATGTATGAAGCAAAATTTAAAAAAATACTAGAGGTTGAGATTCCAACAAAAGAAGCCAAAACACATTTAAGCGTGTGGAGCTGGTATAGACAAGCTCATAAAGATCGTGAAAGACAAATTGAAATCCAACTACTAACTAATCCGGTTTCACTGACATGGACACGTAAAAATATACAAGGAACATTTGTTTTGTATGACTATGCTTTTTGCCAAACTCAGAGACTTGATAAGGAAGAGAGATTTTTAGCTGAACCAGATCTCTTGGATGTGGGAAAAAACTGAAAACTGAAACCAACCCGCTTGGCCAGCGTGGTGAGTTATGGCCAAACACCTCCAAAATGACTCTACAACTTAAATCTTGGCCCTCAGTCTCCGGCAGCTGGAATGTACCTGGCCAAGGCAGCGGCCAGTGCGACATGAAGGCAGAGGGTGCTAAGAATCCCCGGAGGACCGGACTAGGCTGCCATCTGATGCTGACCTTGGCTACGTACAATGGACGCTCCCTATCTTCTGATTCAAGGCTTCTTGAATTGGAAGAGGAACTACAAAGGATCAAGTGGGACATCGTCGGGCTAAGTGAGGTAAGGAGAAAAGGAGAAGATCTCATTGAACTGAAAAGTGGACATCTCTTCTATTATCGTGGGACAGATACTGGTAGAACTAGTGGTGTTGGATTTATAATAAACAAGAAACTGAAGGATAAAGTGGTAGAAGTTGAAAGTTCCTCTGACAGAGCTGCACGACTCGTTATCCAACTATCGAGAAGATACCAGGCTCAGATTATTCAAACTTATGCACCCACCACAAGTCATCCTGAAGAAGAAATTGAAGAATTTTATGAGGAAATTCGTCATCTAAATAATAAAGGTAAGCAGCACTTGAAGATAATTATGGGAGATTTCAATGCAAAAATAGGGCAACGGCAACAGAATGAAACTTCAGTAGGTAAATTCGGTCACGGCAACAGAAACCTGCGTGGAAATACTCTCGTTGAGTTTGCAGAGGCAGAAGGATTTTTCATCTTGAATTCCTTTTTCAAGAAAAAGCCACACAGGAAATGGACATGGAGACATCCAATTGGGACGACAAGTGAAATTGATTTTATTATGTGTAACAAAAAATTCGTCATCGAAGACTGCAGTGTGCTGAACAAGTTCAACACAGGTAGTGACCATAGATTGGTGAGATGTAAGATGCACCTCAACACTAAACTGGAACGTGGCAAGCTCATAAGACAAACAAAATGTGTTGACATAACCAACCTTAAAAAACACCATAATACTTTCAAGTTGGAACTGAAGAACAGATTCTCTGCTTTAGAAGGCCTAACATCGGAAGAAGTGGATATTTCGGAAGTTAACAGAAAAGTAACCAAAGCTCTTATGGAAACAGCAACAAAATTAGCTGGGTCTAAGAACAAGTTGCATGTGAACAAATTATCAGAAAAAACCAAAATGTTGATGCAAAAAAGAAGAGAGATGAGGACAACTAAAGAAGATGTGACTTCCAAAGTGGAATATATAGAGCTATGCAAGACAGCACGAAAAAGCATCACTGAAGACGTAAGGAAATTCAACTGTGAGCTAGTGAGGAAAGCAATTGAAAACAACCAAAGCCTAAAGATAGCAAAGGGACATCTCAGTAAGGGAAGAAAACAGATTATGGCTCTGAGAAAAGAAGATGGTTCTATAACAAGAAATAGAGGCGAAATTTTGACAAGAGTGAAAGATTTCTACTCCAAATTATATGAAAGGGATGATACATGTACTCCAGACACCATGAAAGGTACCAGTACCAGAGTTCTTCCAGTCCTTCCAGCAGAAGTTGCACATGCAATCAAGAACATGAAGAGGGGAAAAGCTCCAGGAGAAGATGGAATTACTGTAGACATCATACAAGAAGCAAGTGGAGAAATCGAAACAGTACTCGCCCAAATTTTCACTCGATGCCTTAATGAAGGGAAAATTCCTGAGGATTGGAACAATGCTACAATGATCCTGCTACATAAAAAAGGTGACATTGAGGATCTCAGGAACTACAGACCTATCAGCCTCCTATCAGTGGTTTATAAAATCTTCACTAAAGTTCTTTCACACCGCTTGAAGGTAACACTGGACATGGCTCAACCGAGAGAACAAGCTGGATTCAGGAGTGGCTACAGCACAATAGATCATATCCACGTACTGAGAGAACTAATTGAAAGAGCGAGGGAATATGAACTTCCATTGTGCATGGCTTTTATCGATTATGAAAAAGCCTTTGATTCGGTGAAACCATCAGCAGTTACCACGGCTCTGAAATCCTGCGGTATTGAAGATGCATACATTAATATTATTAATAACATCTATGAAAATGCAAGTGCAAAGATTCGGCTGTTTGAAAATACAACACACATAAAAATTGGAAAGGGAGTGAGACAAGGTGACACCATATCTCCGAAGCTCTTTAATGCCACATTGGAAAATGTCTTTCAATCACTGAACTGGGAAAACAAAGGGATAAAGATTAATGGAGATTATCTAACCCACCTTCGTTTTGCTGATGACGTAGTCATTTTTGCAACTACCCCATCAGAGCTGCAGAGTATGATCCAGGAACTTGCTGACAAGAGTAAAGAAGTGGGATTAAAAATGAACTTTCAGAAGACAAAAGTGATGTTCAATGCTTTTACAAGAAATGAAGATTTATCGATTGATGGAGAAAAACTGGAGATAACAGATACGTATGTTTATCTTGGACAGCAGATATCAAGTGAGGGTCACATTGATGAAGAAATTAATCGGCGTACAAAACTTGCCTGGAGAGCTTTTGGAAGAAACAGCATAATTTTCAAGAGCAATATGCCATTATGTCTTAAAAGAAAAGTGTTTGATCAATGCATCCTTCCAGTGCTTACGTATGGTGCAGAGACGTGGACCTTAACTAAAAGAGACATACAAAGGCTGCAGACAACTCAAAGAAGCATGGAGAGGTGCATGCTTGGTATAACCAAGAGAGATAAGAAGAGGAACTCGTGGATCCGAAAAATGACGAGAGTGGAAGACATCATGATCAGAGTTAAATCCCTGAAATGGCAATGGGCTGGACATACTGCCAGAAGGACAGACCATAGATGGACAGCCGAAATTTTAGATTGGATTCCAAGGGACAGGAAAAGACCCAGAAAAAGACCACATGGGAGATGGGTGGATGAAATTCGTAAATATGCGGGAGTGACATGGAGGAGACTGGCACAAGACAGACCGTTGTGGAGGAAACTTGGGGAGACCTTCGTCCAGCAGTGGATTGATAATGGTTGACAATGATGATGATGATGATGTACAATTCATCAAAATGTCATACTACTCCTTCATGCTGCACTAACCGAAGAGAGCTATAAGTATTTATTATTTTTTCAGGAATTTTTTCTGAATTAGGTAACAGATATCAAGCGATGGCCACATTTATGAAAAAAATAATCGGCGTATAAAACTTGGTTTGATGCATTATTTCTTAAAAGAAAAGTGTTTAATCAGTGCATCTTTCCATTTGTTACGCATGGAGCAGTGACATGGACCTCAACTAAAATAGATATACCGAGGTTGCAGACAACTGAAAGAATCGTGTTTGATGTAACCAGGAACAGGGAAGATACAAAGAGGAACTCGTGGATCGGAAAAATTACAAGGGTGGAAGACATCAGTGTCAGAATCCCTGAAATTTGCAAGGGGATGGACATATTGCCAGAAGAAAGAGCCAGCGATGGAGAGTTGAAATATTAAGCTGGATAGCAATTGGAGAAAAAAATGACTCAAAAGATGACATGTGGGAGATGGATGGATGAAATTTTGAAGCAAGAAGGAAACTGGCTCAAGACAGACAGTTGTGGAAGAAACTTGGAGACTCATCCAGCAGTGGATTGAGATAGTGGTTGTAAATGATATATAAATGAATATACTGTAAGAGCAACACGCACTCAATTAAGGGAACCAGTTTTAAAGGTATAAAAAAATAATGCGTGTGATAGCGGACACACACTTAACGTCATATACGCGTTTTCAGGTGTCAATTGTGACCCTAGAAATATAATAAATATTTTTTCTTCTGATTCGCTCCCTTTGGAATATTGACTTGACACCAGCCACTACAACTCGGACAGCGATGAAAAACATTTTGCGGAATTTTGAAAGGTGTGCCACAATTTCGCGATGTGTTGTTACTGCGATACTCGCACACAGACATTCTCTTTAATAAATATGAATTGCAAACATAGTCAATCCAGTTTTAATTTTGAATCCATGATTACAATTAGTGTAGAACAATTTTTTTCAAAATTTACCAACTTCGTAAATTTTCTAAACAATTGTATTTGCAGTATTATAAATATGTAACGGGAATTATCAAGGTATAACGAAGTAAATTTCTCCGTCATTTCTGGTCTACGCCGGGATTCGAACCCGGGTCCCCTCATTCCGGAATAAGTTGCTCTACCAGTTGAGCTACGCGGACGTTTTATTCTGATTCCTATCTGCCTTTATGTCGTGTGCGTCCTTCTGGCAGGTACGTCACATCTCCTGGTACGTTACATCATCTCCCCCTTATTTTTTTTTTTTTCGAAGTGCTGGAGAAGGAATTCTCTTATTTTTCCTATCTCGCGGTGTGGAAAGAACATCACACCAATGCGAGATTTTGAACGGTCGGGTCATCCGTATAGTTCGGGCGCCATTATAACGAAGTAAATTTCTCCGTCATTTCTGGTCTACGCCGGGATTCGAACCCGGGTCCCCTCATTCCGGAATAAGTTGCTCTACCAGTTGAGCTACGCGGACGTTTTATTCTGATTCCTATCTGCCTTTATGTCGTGTGCGTCCTTCTGGCAGGTACGTCACATCTCCTGGTACGTTACAAAGGATAAATTTATTAAGGTACGTTACCTCAATAACAGCTTCAATAAATAACTTACCAGTTTTTGTAACTTTCTTTTCTAAGTTTGTTAACAACCTGGACATTTCTTAACGTCATTTTAGGCTGGAAATTTTTTTAATGAGTTTGGATTAAATTTCTGGGATCACTTATTTGCATATGCATTAGGCTTACTGTCTGCTATGTGCATACATATCATATTTAATGAAGGAAAGGTTAACTAGCCACTGCTACATGCTCCCAAAGTTATTCATTCTTTTTAATATGGTCATATGCATACATATGGTAATACTGTATATAGTAGATCAGTAAACACAGCAGTGGCTGCTATGCTTGCTCAGAGTTGAACATTGGTAATGTGGCTAAGATGTTCAAACCCCTGGGTTTGAATGACTGAACCTCTTCTGTGGCAAAGTTCTTATTAACTGTTAAGGTGGTTTTGAGGAACTCTTGGGGTGAGGGTTTGACCTGTAGCATTACTGTGGAGTCAGTATATATATTTACCGACTCCACAGTAATTATAAGTGAGAGCTATTGACTGACTCCACAGTAAGTATAAAGCTGTCTCTCGCTTGCTTCCTCATAAAAAGAGCCTCAACACCCAGATCCAAGGACTTCATATTTATTTGCAGTGTCTCAGCTTAAGGTACTTCATTTTTTCTCTATTATCATTGTGAATCTTATTAAGTCCCTTTATATAGAAATGCAACCATGTCAGTAAATAAAATTTTGCAATCTTACATGTCACATCTTTACTGTGTTCTGCACAACCAATGAATTTAATTTTCTTTATCATCAAGATAGCTAGAATAACAACGATACTATCTCTGTGTAGTTTTTCAGTGCTGAAATAATGTGTAACAATACCTTCCAGTTGACTGACAAGAACTAGGAGTTTCTTTGATGGGTATAATAAGCCACCTTTATCAAATTCTCGTATCAGTGTTCCAGAAAATCTGACCTTTTCTTCAATACTGCATGTTAAACACATTTTGGTGCAATCTTTGCATTTAGTTATTGCAACACATTTCCTAGCTACATAACCTGCAACAAAAGCTAGCAACTGGTTATGGGAATTATGTGGGAAAAGGGAAGCACAATCAGAATATGCAGCACTATTCAAGGTATTTTTCGCATTATCTAGCATTCCATCACCTAAAAGTTCATTTAAATTTAATAAAACATTAGGTTTGCAACTGATGGTGTCACTTGGATCAATAAGGGAATTGGTGATTTCTGTTGTGCAGCTAGTACCACACTTTACAGGCTTGGCCAGATTATAAAAACTTAAACACTGAATGGTCACTAAAAATTCTGCTGCAGTGGGATAGTCATTGCAGCCTGACAGTTGCCGAACAATGACAAAAATGTTTTCCATTGAGTCTTGACTCAAGTGAAATGTTATTACATACTTGTAGTTCAAGGTTTTTGTTAGATATTTTAGTAGAGAGATGGTACTGCTTATAGTGACTCGTAATCCTGCAGCTGTGCTAGCACTTGAAAACCGAATCTTCTTATCTCCTGCAAAAGCTTCCCATTTATCTAAATACAACAGAAAATCATTAAGTACTTTGCATCCCTCAGAATCTATGCGGAGACTACATGATGGACTCCTAGAGATCATTACAGTTATTAACTCTATCATCAACTTTATGAAAAATGCAGTTGCATTAGTACTTCCAATCTGTATTTCAATATGATGCTTATAGAGAAAAAGGCCTTTTAATACTTTGTTGCTAAAAAGATGCAAAGCCTAGCTTGCATTCATTTTCTCAAAGTTATTCGGGTGAATATGAACGCGTGTAATTTTTGGCATGGCTTTTAGAGTATTTATGTCAGAGTCCTTCCTCCATGCTGCTTCAACATGCTCTGGTCTTGCTTCCCCTTCGGGCAGAAGAAAACCTCTGGTAACAAACGCGTTCCATACGCATTTTATTAAGTGAGGAAAATCTGATATGAAATGTAAACTTCTAGAACAATCTGCTGATATACCAAATGTCTTCCACATATTCCTGTTCCAACACGTAATGAAACCAACAAACAGAACTGCATTTTCAGTGAGAATAACAGCTTCAATAATAAATTTTGCTAGCAAAGTCCCACTTATATTGTTACTAGTGGCAACAACACCAATTATTTGGGTCCAATCTCCATTTAATGGCTGGAACACCATTACTAGTCTGTGATTACATGGGGTATTCTTAACAGTTTCTAAAGTGTATGGCCCAATATCAACAAACCCTATTATTTCACCAGATGATTTTGCTTGCAGTTTTTCTGTAAGCTTCACTTCATCTATTAATATACCACCATGTCTTGCAAAAGGCTCCATCTTACTTGTTTTCTTTGAAATTGTTTCAAATGTCTGTGCATTGAATCCAAAACCACTGTTGTAATTTGAAATATACTTTCTAATAGTTGTTCTTTTAGGTAGAATCATGATTTTGTGTTTCCGTATGTGCTCGTACAATTTTGGACTTTTTATGTTCATTAGTAAGCATTCAAGTAACCATTCCTTGATATATGAACATACCTCTTGCAGATTTCCTTTTTGCTGCCTTATAACAATGAATAACCATTTGCTACTGCTTAATGGGTAATTCTACTATGTTTTTATTAATGGAAAGTTCTGTAAAATTCTTATTTTTGTTTTGGATTTTTTATGTAATCAGAGAGCGAAAAAACCCATTTCTTCAGCCTGTTGATTTTCCGAACTTTATTCTGATACTTATTTTTAAATGTAGTCTTTCTTCTATGATAAGCTATTTTGTGCAAAAGTAAGTATCACAGATACTTACATTTGAGGCAAGTCTCTGTTGTTCTTTTCCTTACACAATTTTTGCTGTACAAATTATTCTCAAAAATAACTCCACTTTCAAGGTACTTCCTGTTATTTTCAAATTCTAAAATGGAACCTGCGCCATGACATACTGTTAGCCTATCAGTGTCTCAAATAATTGATTCTAATTCATCTTTAGAAGTAATATTAGAAACTGTTAATTTTTAATACACGTAAATACACTTCACATGTAACCTCTGGTTCACTTTCGGTTACAACAACCAGTTTTTCGGTTGTCAATGAATTTGACAATTCACATTTGAATGAATGAACATCACTTTGAATTATTAGCAAGAATTTGCTTACCCCAAAATTCTGAAGTAAGGTTGATATTCAGAAGGCAGTTCAGTGTAACTCTTTCGGAAGTAAATTCCAAGCTATTTAAATTACCATCAGGCTTATCATCGGTTTCCCTAACTTTCCTCTTTTTTGCCAGAGGTTTTGACAAATAATGGGGAAGGTTTGGAAATATTGTTCGAATTGCATCTGGTGTCAAGATGGGCCGATCTCTTGGTATTAACACATTCTCCTCGTTTATTTTATGCACAAAATGTCGAACTACAAATCTCTCATCAAAGTGCAGTTCACATACAGCACTAAATTTGTCTAAGTTTTTATCTGCACGGGAAATCAATCTTTGCCATTGCTGTAAAATTTTTTATCATTTTGGGGTATTCCAAAGAGTGACAGCTTACTGTTTTTGTACTAAGTATTGCAACCTGGCACAAAACAATGGTTATTTCTCTTCCGCCTTATAAGCTATATACAATATTTAGGTAATCCACATTCCTTCTAAAACCTAAAACATAACAGGTCTTCGTCTAAATTCCCGCTCTTTTCACAGTAAGCAACACGAATTTAGTTTCCCGCTCCCCTCACAGTAAGAAAGAAGGAAGGGAAGGCGATCGCAGCGCTATCTACGAAGGGGACAAGTTTCGGTATCCACGCGAATCATTACGTACGCTAGGCACTCGGCATATTTTCCCTTCTAGACGCTATAACTGAAGTGCCAGAAAAACTGGTACAGACGAGCTTATGCAAAATACATAGCAAAGTCACCTATGCACGTACTCGGTTGTGTCCGCCAGTGCGTATATAAAGCGACAAACATTCTCGCCAGCTGTCAGAGCTATTTTCGGCATGAGAATGACAAGTAATAACGATTTAAGTGATTCTCAACGCGGTGTCATAGTTGGCGCTCGTGAGATGGGTCATAGTATTTCGGAGGTAGAAACGAAGTTCAGATTTTCACGGACGACTATTGCAAGGGTGTACCGTGATTACAAGAATTCCGGCAAAAACTCCAACCTATTATCCAGTGTTGCTGCAAAAAGACATTGGATGAACATGACCATCGTTGGCTGTCAGGAATCTCCACAAAAAAAGGAAAAACCTAATCCTCCAATATGTTGAATAGTTTCTTGAAAAAATATATGAGAAAACCAACATCTGGATTTATAATACTTGTATCAATACATATTTCACTTTCAATTTATTTGTTCCGCTGAAGCATAAAAGAGATACAGAAAATTAAAAAATAGAACATAATCAATGCATACAGCTAGGAAGCAAAGGGGAAAATCCAACATGGCCTGACGAAGCCCCATGACACCTCACAGAAACAAACACAAAAAACAAAGTCAAGCAAGTAATCAGCACCAACAAACAAAGCGAAATATAATAGTAAGGTATACAAAAAAGACGTAAACAAAACAAAAAAGATCGAGGGAAAACAAGAGATTGTTATAAGTATTCTTTTAGTTGTGAAAAAGTCAATTATTTTAATTCATGATATATTTTTTTTAATAGAAAAGAATTATTAATAGTTTTTAATTCAAATGGTAAAGAGTTCTAGTAGTGAGGACCACAAAAATGTAAAATTTGTTTCATGGTTTCCGTCGTTGGATAGATAGGAATTTTTTGTGTTTTAGAATGGGTATCATATGTATGTAACCGAGGAGTGATATTTATGAGGTTAGCAACAAAATTACTTTTTTATTCTTTTAAACATGATTTTTCCAAGATTAAAGTAGTAAAATTGGGTAATAGTAAGTATATTAAATTTATTTGTGTTAACTGTGATGTGAGAATGAAAAGAAAGCTGAGAATGTGTATGATATTTGAGTTCAATTAATCTAATAAATTTATTTTGTTATATTTGTAGTTTTTTGAAGTTATATTTTCTGGTAAGTCCACACGTTAAAATCCCATAGTTTATATGTGACTGAAATAAAGTATAGTATAAAAGAATCAAAGTTTTTGGGGAGAGATGTTTTAGTACTGTGGAGACAATCCCAATATTTTTTAAGATTTTGTGTAAAATAACATTTACATTTGCACTCCATTTAAGGTCAGTAGTAATAGTAATACTACATAATAATGAGGTAACAGCCTCAATATGTTTATTATTCATAGTGAAAGTTAAATATGTATGAGACAGGAGTTGATTTTTGAAAAAAAATCATGAATTTAGTTTTTGAAGTATTAATGATTAACTCATTTGAGTTTAGCCAATCCAAAATATTTTGAGATTGAGCATTGATTATAAGATCTTCATCCGTGTTATTAAATCTAGTGAACATAGTCATATCATCTGCATAAAGTAAAAGATCCATATCAGTAATAGAACAAAAAATGTCATTGATGTAGATATTAAAAAGTAGAGGGCCAAGGATGGAGCCCTGAGGGACACCTATTTTTACATATTGAAGAGAAGACTGATGCTGGCCAATTTGAGTATATTTTTATGTCAGATAAGTAACTTTTAAATAAAGCGTGTTCTTTATCCCTGATCCCAATGTTGTAGAGTTTGTCTAACATAATTTTATGATTTAGGGTATCGAAAGCCTTTGATAAGTCTAGGTATAGAGCAAAGGTGTTTAAGTGTTGTTCAAAGTTAAATTGAATTTTTGCTTGCAAATATAAAATTGCTGATTCCGTTGATTTTTTAGACTGAAAGCCATAAATTACTTCAGACTGAAGTAATTTTTGAGATTTTAAGGAGGGCAGGAAATTCACCCGTTTGAAATACAGTATTATATTTAGATAAGAGAGGTTCCACTATTAAGTCCGACACTCGTTGAATAACAAGTGGTTTCAAGTCATCCTGTCCCGGACCCGTATTAGGATCATGTGGGTAAATTCTTGTAATAATTCAGTTTTAGAAATTTCAGTGAAGAAAGCATTTAAACGGTTAGATGATGTTAGGTAATTCATGTAAGATTTTTGTGCAGTAGGGAGTGTGTTTTTTAACGCTTGAGGTATTAAAATGAAATGTTCATTTAAAGTATTAGCAATATCTTATGTGGTAGTAATTAAGATGTTGTTAGTACCTGTTAAGTATGTAGGGAACATTCCACCCCTCTGTTTGCCTAGCAGTGGAATTAAATGTTTCCATGTTAATTTAGGTGAATTTTGAGAGAACATACGCATATAGTAATTTTGTTTGATAGCTCTAATATCAGAGTTAAGTTTATTTCGGTATTCTTTGAAATCTTTTAAATCTTGTTGCATCTTACTTTTTATAAATTTTGAATATAGTTCTTTTTTATTAATTCGATTTATATAGTATTTGTAATACAGGGTTTTCGATTTTTTTAGTCTGATGTGTTATATAATTTTTAGGGAAACATCGATCGTACAGTTTTTTAATTAAAGAGAGAAATACCTCATAATTTTTATTAACGGACCTATCCTCGATTTGATCCTAATTAGACTAGGATTAGTCAAATGACAATTGAAGGCACTAGATTAGTTAATGCAGAACAGACAAGTACAATTTTATTAATAGGTGCACGATCATTACTCTCTGCAGTTGAACACAATTCAATGGGTAGAGTGCTTTTTAAAATCCTGAATTTTTTTCTGACATTGCCAATGACACGCTCAACATGTATGCGTAAAGATGATAATTTCCTTGTTTCCTGAACTTATAGCGCAGTAAGCTGTTTTTTTCCTCTGGCAGTAGCAGGCATAATAAGTTTGGCACAAAAGAATCCAACACTGTCAGATATGTTGAATCCTCTATCAGTCAAAACTAAGTCTCCAGGGAGTAAGTGATTCAGTATTCCACGGTTTTCAGAAATGAACTTGTCACTTATTCTACCACCACAACTGTCAGATATAAATATTATTACTCCCTGGGGTGCTATCCCTATTAAAAACTTGACCGTGTTGTGATGCTTGTAGTTAGACTAAGTTGCTGCACGTGTGATGAGGGATGATGGCCTATCTATAAATATTTCAAAACAATCAATGATGACAGCCACATGAACTTTAAATGTATTTCTAAAAGTGAGTGGCATTGTTTTCAATAAGTTTCTCTTTCAGGCCAGAGAAGTGTTCTTTTAAAAAGAGCATACATAGCATCAAACCATTTTGCAAAAATCCTTGACACAGTTGATTGTGAAATACTACATCTGCATGCTAAATCTTGGGTCAATAAATTTAAGCGTAAACGCATGAGGAACAAAATAAACTCCTGAAACTCCGTAAGTACATTTCTGGGTGTTATTTCCACATAAGGAGATACAAAATCAGATACTGCTAACCACTGTTTCAGGTTCACTGAACCAGTATAAAAGTTTGCCTTTTCATCATCAGAAAAAAACTCGGGAGTTATTTTTGATAGAGGTATGTCTTTTTTAATGGCAAAATATTTTCTATTTATGGAAATGTTATCTTCTAATTGTTTATACCTGTAAGCGTTAAATCACTTTGACATTCAGTTTCATTTTTTAAACAAACAGCGGGTTGACCTCTAATTGTGTCTTCCAATTGCCTTATATCTGCAACAGTAAAATCAGTTTGCCAGTTGGCATCACTTTTAGCAAAACCACCAGCGGGTTCATGAGACAGGTCAATAGAAACTGGAATGTAGGTATTTGACAAATTGTCAGAAGAGGTGGACACATGCTGAGTTTTAGAAGAAGACGCAGGTTTCCTCTGGTCACGTTGGCACACCCTGTAAAAGACAAAAATAACGCTGTATAGAACAGAAATAAAAATACCATTATCGAAATACACAAAATAAAAGAATATTCTACCATTATTTGTTTAGCAGCACTACCACATCCCATGAAATAGATAAAACTCTGGATGAACATCACTTTTACCACGTATTAATTTCTGAGAACATTTAATATTTATTACTGAAAAAGAAAAAAAAGTGATAGAAATTTATCAAATCACTATGAAAAAAATTACAAATTGGCCAACAAAATCTAAGAGAAGTTCAGGGTTCGTTCATCACAGTATTCAGTCCAAACATTATTTCCTAGGACTCAAAATAGCATATAGGGTAGAGAAATTTTGCAAGGGCTTTTTCAAGTGGGCGGATAGAAGACGCATACGAAGAAACTAATGGGCGGAGGGGGTAATTTTGTTTATGGAGCTTGATCTTCCCGAATATTTCGGGAACACTGGGGCCCTTAGGAGGGTTCATATTATCGGAAATTTCTTTAAGTAAGGGGCCATGATTATTCAACTTTGCGACGGACGCAACGGTTGTTGCGACAGGATCAAACCTCAAAATTTTATGTGGAATTGCTTCTATAGTTTCTTGCATCTTTAAGTGGTATGCATCACGGTCCAAGATTACAATCTTATTCGATTTATCGTCGGATATAATAGCCAAGTTGGTGTTTTTTGTTTTGTTTTTTGTAATTCACATAGTTGACGTCTCTCCTCTTTATAGGCTTGACTTTGATTCAGTGTCGTGGTAGCGCCTTGGTGTGAATCTCGATGGCTCGGGGCGGGCCCATGCCGAAACGACTTAACAAATTTAGTTCTTGCGTCGTCCTGGTGTTCTGCAGGCAATGTCCGGATGATACTTTCAGCTTGTGGCACAAGTTGAAAAAGATTCGGTCTAGTATTCGGATAGAAAAATTTAAACCCCCGCTCCAGAGCGTTCTTCTCAACATCCGAGAGTTCGGTAGAGCTTAAGTTAACATACATTCTGGGCTCATGTCCGTTTGGTTGATTAGATCTTTCAAAACGAATGGGTCGAGATTGGATTTCCGAAGCCACCAGGCCACGAAGCTTAGTCATATGACTGTTGTTCTGTGATTCAGTTTCACTCTTAAATAAACAAAAATGAATTGTACAGCACAAATCCAACTGAAAGAAATTTTAAACTGATTTTTTCCCACCCGATTATATGCTTGTTTCTCGTGAGAATTCCATTAATAACGATGTTCAAAATCGCACACATTTTAGGCACTCATGATAAATTTTTATGGAGCTGTTTTCATCCACCAATGGAGGTGTTCGAATATCCGCCTAAGTGCGAAATGCTGATGACAAACCCGGTAAATAAAGCACAATTAAAGAAATATTGATGAATGATGCTGTAAGCCTTGCAATAACAAACATCTTTCTGGTATAAACAACGCTGAGAAATTGTTGAATCAGAATTCCTAACAGTAATCATTGAAAATGAGAAAAGATATTTGGAAAAAACACTGAATAAGGGTGTAAAATTGTCAACAAACGACGACTTTGTCGGGAGCATACAAGAAATAACAGTGGAAGGAGATACCTTTTCTAACAACGCTTCTCATTAGTCTAATGGGAGACGTCACATAAGGGACCGTATATCCAATTACCAAGTAATGTCCCACACAGGGCCGTAACCAAACTCTATACTTAGGGCAGGCTCAATAAAATTTAGGGCATGCTCAAAAGAGCTATAATACTTTTTACCTTTTTTTGAGCGTTACTGAAACTTTACAAATTTCAATCCAGACTAAGTACCTTATCTAGGTACTTCAGGTACAAAAGTACCTTTTTTCATTAACATAAATAAAAAACAACAAGAAACATTTTGTAAAATGAAAATACATTTGTAATCGTTGCTTACCAATAGAAAATCAAAATAGTTGTAGTGGTCGGTTCTTTTGAGCATGGCATTTTCTCAAAAGTAAGTCCATGTCGGAAGCTTTTGTGCGGTTTTGTTCGAACGCAAGAAGGGTTAAATTCAACATTCATTGGGGGCATATCGAAAGTCGCTGTGGGCTGTTTGTCCTCGTCAAAACAAAAAATGTGGTTTCGCAAGTAGCAGTGCTTGTCATTCCGAAATGACTAAAAGAATTAAGGGAACATGCCACATAGTTTAAGACAACGGCATAGTCTTCAAACTCGCTTCGTGCGTGTAGAGTAATTTATCAGCATTCCTTCCGAATAGTTTGTGAAATTATTTTCATGAAAATTCCAAACTCGTTAGAGTCATATAACAGCCAGGTGAGCCAAGAGTACTTATTCTGCAGGATAATGCCCACCGACCTCATACGGCACTGCGTGCTAATGCAAGTAACCAGTAGCGTAACTAGGGCGGGGTGGCCGCCCAGGGTGCAGGACAGCCAAGGGCGCAAGAATCTGCGCATCAGCGATCACCCCCCCCCCCCCCACTCAAAATATATGCGCGTAGCATATGTATGCACACTAACCAAGCTACCGAAACATGTTATTAATTTACTAATTTAGAGATGGGCAAAGTGACTCTTTTGAAAGAATCGATTCTTTCGATTCGACTAACTGAAATGATTCGTTCGGACTGATTCGTTCGTTTCGTTCGTTTGACTCTTATCGTTCAGTGAACTATTTCCGCAGCCAGTGACTCTCGGGAATCGTTTTAGAGACGGACTCCAACCGTTCGTTTCGTTCGTTGTCTCTCTGAGTCGGACTGATTTGGTTTGGTGAAAGGTTTACATGTGAAAAAAACTGCTACCGTGATGCGAATTCGAATCCGTGTTTGATCGGATTGGAACTATTTGTTGGAATCGGTTCGCCTATTTGATTCTGTTTCTCTGATGGTCTTGTGTCTGGCGCTTTTTGGCCAAACATGGCCCTTGAGCCATTAAAATCAACCAACCAACCTTTGATTCTGACTTTTCTTTACGGTTCACTGATGATTTGTACAACTATAATGCCATATGGGGTAAAAAAAAAAAGAAATATATATATATAGGCTATTTATACACTAAACGTTTTACCAAATTGTGGGCATAACTACTTCTTGTTGCAACCCCAGACGATCATTATCAGTTTTCCTTTTGGGTCTCCATTGGTTGTTATGAAATTCTTTGAATACTGGCTGACAACCGTGGTGCACCCACGGGGAGGGGCAGGGGCGATGGGGCCCGGACCACCCCCTTGGGCTGATAGAGCAGAAAATTATTATGTCGAAGTTTGAAACAAAAAGTCACGATACGTGATCTACATATACTTCTTAATCATGTACCATATAATTATAACATATAATAATTACAAGGGAGTAGTTCTGTTAAAAAAATTTAGAAAAATCTAACCAGGGAAAGAATTTCATCTACTGCTTTTTCTAATCATTTAACTTTCTTGTACTGTAAGATTACTAGTAACTGGATAACAATAAACGTACAAAAGTCAACCTCTTTAATTGTTATAGCACCTGACTACTTTTCCCGGTAAATTCAGGGGGGGGGGAGGGTCACACCCAACTTGGGAAAATTCTGTGTGCCAGAGCGCACGGGCCCCTCCCTTGGGAAATTTCTGGGTGCGCTACTGGTTGACAACACAAATTTTGGAAGAAAATATTTTTTATATAAATTTTCAAAGATAATGAAGAACAATGCTAGCAGATCTAGGATTTTTTGCATGATTTTGTTTAATCTATACACATTACACATATATTGTTACAAAAACAAACTATATGCCATGTTTTTTTAAAGGGCCAGATTTTGGCACTTATTTTAGTTTTTTGTTGTTGTTTTTCGATTGGGAGTTTAACCACAAATGTGAGTAATTCTTTGGGATATAAGTAGTCCCCTTCCCCAATTTAGGGTCACTGGTTCCAAAAAAGGGAGACAGCCAGTACCATTAGGCAAACACAACTTCCCTATGCCTCAACGGGATTTGAACTTGAACTGATCTTAGACAAATGGTCAGAACCCAACACTTAAGACCATTGGGTGGCTTTTTAGTTTTTAAAGCAAATAATAAATAAACATAGGATAATTTTTAGTTTCTAGAGCATTTGGACTTTGTTAAAGCAATGCATTTCTCTCATGACAGATTTTCTTACTTCGCTTAATAATCAATATACACAATGAAAAGCAATTACCTCCTATTGATTATGATAATAAAACGTAGTTGTCACAAATGTTTATTTTTTCAAGCCGACCATGGTTTCGCTGGGTATTGGGAACCTCAACGAACTATAGGGGGCGCTGCGCAAACGTAAACAGACTTCTCTAGTACGGGTAACGTCGCACGTGTTTCCATAAAGTCGAATGTTAGAATGGCTGGTTTGTCGCTTTCAATCCTTGAAATAATGAAATTTGTGGACGCTTCCAAAAATTCAAGATGCATTAAAGAAGGGGAAGTGATTGTTAATGTAGGCCATATAATTTCTTGTGGAATTAAGATGGAAGATGGAAGAGAAATTCTCATAGTTTCGCACTGCATTCAGTCCACGGCAATAACGTCGTCGCCTCACTAAATCAACGGTGTTTTAGATACAAGTAACAGTGAAATTTCTATAAAGTCATTTGAGTGCTCTTGTAAAGCGGGCAGAAGTGGAACGTGTAAGCACTGTGTAGCAGTAATGCTTTACTGTAACAGGTAATTTTTATTTTTACATTTTCAGGCAAGTGATATAGTAATATCGACAGTGGTGCTCTAATCCGGATTACTATTAAAAGCTAACATTTCGTTTCACTTGACGTTTCCCAGGACCCATTTTCAATACTGTCAACAATAACATTTGTAATTTTTGAACATTCTGTTCCTAAAAGTGTTTGTGAATTGGTAATTGTTGATCATCATTGGGTTCTGCGTTTTTGAACCGATGACTGTTGACAGAACATTGCAAATCTTGTTCCATAATGAAGTTTAAATTTATACGGATAACAGCAATTATTTGTTTTCAAGATTATGTAGAAATGCGGATTTTTTAATTACTACTATGCAATAAAAACATGCTGCCTTGTTTATTATTCATTCAAAGACGTTACTAGGTTAGTAGCATTTCACTGGAAGGATTTCAAACGCAAGGCACAAACGTTTATACTAACTTGTGAAAAACATAGCTGAAACCTTGGGAACGACATTGCGGGACACAACAATATGATTTGTTCTTCTTCACGGAATTCTCCATTATACAACTCTCTAATTCCAGAATGAATGCAAAAATACACCAAACTACGACAACTGAACGTAATGAGCGATCTACCAACAGCCAAGCATTGAGCCGAAAACGTTACCCGTCCTACAGTAATTCTTCCTTTTGCCGCTAGAGGGAGAGCGGACCGCTGAGATTGCCAATTGACCTAGCTTCATCAGGACGAATGACACGTAAATATTCAAATTGCATATGACATCATAAATGGTGTTTACAGTCACGTGTTTTGGTTAGATGCTTCCACGCGTTTGGTAGAAATAGCGTGGATGCCATGCCATTAACAAGTTGTGAAGACTTCTGATATACACTGCCCGACAATTGCTAAGGACGGTTGACAATAACAACGATAGCAACCATAAAATGGATGGCAGGAAAATGTGGAAATTAGCATAAGTGCGGGATACAGTAAGACGTGTTGTGCGTATGCAAATTTTGAATTGCCGAACTTGTTCGTGACGTCATAGCGCTGATAAGAGATATAAAGGATTTGACGCGTATTGAACGTTGTTGTTCAAACGCAAAGTTGAAAAGGGAAAGAATCAATTGACGAACTTGCAATTTTCAGTATGTCTTCCCGACATCACCTAGATGATTTTACGCGTGGCCGTATTATTGGCAAGATTGAAGAATTGCGAAAAATAACAGATGTTGCCAGGGAGTTCGACGTCAGCCACAGTGTTGTTTCAAGGCTTTGGAAATCATTTCAAACAAATGGAGAGTGTAGCAAACGTCACGGGGGGGGGGAGGTCGTGTTCGCAGCACGACACCTGCAGAAGATCGGTACATAGTGCTATCAACAAAAAGACACCGGCGCAGCACAGCTAGTGAGGTAGCAAATCAGTTTATGGCTGCTACTGGCTAGCGGATCTCCCGAAAAACTATCGCCAGACGTTTGCATGAAGGATGACTATACGCCCGCCGTCCTGTTGTGTGCATCCCATTGTCCAGACGTCACCGTACCACCCGTTTGCAATGGTGCCATCAACATCGCAATTGGACTGATAACTACTGGTCTGCTGTCCTCTTCTCAGATGAGAGTAGATACAGTCTATCGTCTGATTGTCGACGACAACTGATCTGGCGTGATAGTGGTACTGCATGTTGTCCAGCAAACATACAGGAAAGGGACCGATATCCGACATGTAGTGTCATGGTATAGGCTGGCATCATGATCAAAGGCCGTACGTCCCTCTATGTGCTTCCAACTGAGACTATGACTGGCCAACGATACATTAATGATGTTCTGCTACCTCATGTTTGCATGTTCCGTGGTGCTGTCGGGGATAGATTCATTTTCATGGACGACAACGCAACATGTCATCGAACAGTCGCTGTCCAGGAGTGTCTTGAGAGCGAGGATATTCAACGCCTCGTATGGCCAGCACGTTCTCCAGATCTGAATCCCATTGAAAATGTGTGGGATGCTTTGGGGAGGAGTCTTACTGGTCGCCAATGCCCTCCAATAAACAAGGACACCCTTATCCGTGCACTGACAGAGGAATGGGATAAATTACCCCAACAGCTGCTTGATAATGTTGTGCAAAGCATGACACGACATGTGGAATCTTGCATCGCCCTCCATGGTGGCCATATCCCGTATTGACATCTTACGCCGGAACGCCTGCGGACGGTAATTGCATTTTTTTCACGTTTACGTATTCTGCACAAAATGGCCTGTTTGTCCCTTGAACACGTTCCAAAGCCTTCCGGATTTCAGAGCACAATAAATTGTCTTTCTTGTAATGTCCTGGCATTCTGACATTATTTTATTTCACTTGGCATCCAACCACACTTACTTTTTTATGCGCTATATAGGCGTTTATGATCCGTCCGTAGCAATTGTCCAGCAGTGTATATGGAAAGCTTCCAAAACATCAAATTTGGTGGTTGAATCTTCCTTGTCAAGAAGTTTTTCTTCTTCAAAGAGAAATTTTTGGTCCTTTTCGTAACAGTGTTTAGCCATCGATGACTTCTTTAGGTCACAATTCCGAATGTAGGTCTTGTGCTCCTTCAATCGAAAACGCAAGGCTCTACGGGTCTGTCCTATGTACGAAGCGCCACATTCACATGGAACTTGGTAAATTCTCCACGAGTTTTGGTCTTCAACATAGTCCTTTGATCCTAAAAATCTCATTTTGTTTATGGGTTTAAAAATCACCTTAAAATTAAAGGTTTTGAGAATTTTTGCAATTTTGAAGGCAATGTCACGGGAAAATGGAATAATGGCAAAATTCTCTCTCAATGGGCGCATCACAGGAGTTAATATGGAGATTGGCTTCGGTTTCTGTTCTTTTTTGTTTTTGTTTGGAGGTTTAACGACCACCGTGAGCAACTCAATGGGCTATAAGCAGTCGCCCGTCCCTAATTTAGGGTCACTGGTTCCAGGGAAGAGAGAAAGCCAGTACCATAAGGCAAACACAACATCCATGCCTCACCGTGATTCGAATCCAGACCCCTTACAGACAAATGATCAGAGACCATCGCTTAGACAACGGCGCTTCGGTTTCCGTAATTTTGTTAGAGCATTGTTTATAATGGAAGGGTTGTATCCTCGCTGTACTGCAACACGTTTAAGGAAATAAAGTTCTTTTTCCAAACTGTCCTTATTTGAACATATATGTATCGCGCGATATACGCAACTGTAAAAGGCGCTGAGTTTTTGTTTATAAGGGTGATTAGACTTGGCATGTGGAAGTGAAAAAATAGCTTAAGGCTTCCGATAAATTGTGGTTCCGAGAGAATAAAGAAGTTCAGATTACTGAACCATTTGAATTTCTTATAACTATGCAAAAGACATCGCGTCTTACCGAACTTTATATCCTTCAAATGTAACATAATACCTACTCAGAACGTAACAAGAACAGTGAGCAATGCTTCTTTTGCGATTCTTAGAGCTGTTATTAAGGACACTCGGAAGGACATTGCGAAGGTAGAACATGAACTTTATGATCTACATTTTTGGTTAGCTAACAAATTAGCAGATTTTGATACTTTAGACAAAAACACTTCAGTTCGTTGTATCAACATGTCATCGAATCACAGAATTTTCCTTGAACGAAAATTCCAAAATTTGATAGCAGGTAATAAGAATAAGCAGGCTTATACCGATAGTAATAATAACGGAATAGTGTATCCAGATAATGAAGTGTTTGTCAACTTGTCCGGTCATAGTCTCACTGAAATTGAGAAGTGGACTTTACGATATAATTCTGATTTTGCTATCTCAAGAAAGATACCGGTATCAAACATAGTTGCTTCAGTTGAGGAATCTCTAATACAAAGCAGTCTCAATTTTGAAGAAAAAAAAATAGTTAGACATTGTATCAGCCAAGTGATAACCGCAAATCACGCTACATTACTTAGACCAAATTTAACCACCAAATAAACTAATGCGCTTAAAGAATTGCGCTCAAATTCAAATTTAATCATTACTAGAGCTGACAAAGGAGGTCAGGTGGCTGTGTTAGACAAAAATCATTATGATAACAAAGTCAAAAATCTTATTACCTCCTGTTTTTAAACTTGAATTATTAGATGCTGATGCATTCAAAGATTTATGATTAAAAATAAAATTTGGTTTGTTGGTGAATGAGTATTCTATCAGGACCAGCTTCAGGGCAGTGCCACTGCACCAAGTTCAGGGGGTGCTGAGGTTAACATTTTTTATGTGTGAAATGGTAAAGCACAATAAAAAATAGGAAAACAAAAATACCCTGCGAGTATTGTAATTTGAGACAATGATTGGAGACAAAAGATCTTGCTCTCATTGGAACAGTCCAAATAATCACAACAGAGTGTTGTTACAATTAAGTGCAAAAAGAGCATTGTTTTTGGCACTGATCTTGGTATCAAGGTAAAGGCACATAATTATTAAGTCATATTGCATATCTTACATATGTGACTGTCAGAGGTGTCAACAAATATTGTCACACTGGTCATCACAAATGCTATGGAAATCAGTTTGTATACCTCTCTTTAGAATGTAAATACTGAATTTTGTTCAGTAGTACAGCCATCATACAACAATTTTGTTTTTGAACTGAGTACCATTAAAAGTAATTCAAAGCCCCATAGGTAAAGTGAAAATTTGTGTTGAAAATGCTATTTTCAGTTTTTCTTTCTGACAGTAACATTTTTCTGCTTCAGGTACATGTTTGTATTCAAAGGAAAAGAATTAACATGAGAGTGACAGGGGGCCTGGATCCCCCATGTATTTGTACCTGGTTTTATGGGCACTTCAAAGTATATCATTTTGCTTTGATTGCCAAGATGTCAGAGGCCTAGGTTTCTGGTTAATCATTCTATCTAGGTCTGGGTCAGAGTCTTAATTAAAGCTTTGACATTGCTGGTCTCACTTCTCTGGAACCAGTGGCCCTACATTAGCAGCTGGCAAATTGCAGTCCCATAAGTCTTAGATGTTCATAAAGGTTACTAATGCCCTAAAGCAAAAATCATATGTAGGTAGTTATAACGAAGTGAATTTCTCCGTCATTTCTATCCGCGCCAGGATTCGAACCCGGGTCCACTCATTCCGGAATAAGTTGCTCTACCAATTAAGTTACGCGGACATTTTATTCTGATTCCTATCTGCCTTTATGTCGTGTGCGTCCTTCTGGCAGGTACGTCACATCTCCTGGTACGTTACATCATCTACCCCTTATTTCTTTTTTTTTTTTTTTTTCGAAGTGCTGCTCTTATTTTTCCTATCTCGCGGTGTGGAAATAACATCACACCATTGCAAGATTGTGAACGGTCGGGTCATCCGGATAGTTCGGGCACCATTATAACGAAGTGAATTTCTCCGTCATTTCTTATCCGCGCCGGGGCTCGAACCCGGGTCCACTCATTCCGGAATAAGTTGCTCTACCAATTAAGCTACGCGGACATTTTATTCTGATTCCTATCTGCCTTTATGTCGTGTGCGTCCTTCTGGCAGGTACGTCACATCTCCTGGTACGTTACATAGTAAAATGTATCTTACTTCGATATATACTTAAATCACGTACTGATAATTTTGCTAAGGATATTCATAGGTCATAAGACATAAGAAAAGAAACTGGAAATGTTTTAAAACATCTGACTGATTGGTCCTGTGTGGTTTCTTAAATAATTACTCTATTTTTGCATACATATACATGTTATATAGTGGAAAGTCAGTTATACGTTTTTCTAAGGGGATGGCTTTAAAAAACATGTAAAAGAAATTTCTAAATAGAAAAATAAGTGTGGTGGGAGGGAGAGACATGTGATTTTAGATTATGCTAATTTACAACGGAAGACATATATGCATAAATAAAATACTTTGTTACCTCAAACCTACGTCTCTTTTGACTTTTGTATAAATTTTTAAATTCTAATTTCAGTAAAAAATAGGCAAAGAAATTCTGTATGTTTCATAGTTTCAAAAATTAAAAAAACCTGAACTTTCAAATACTAGGGGTAAATCTTAATACCATTTTGCTTTATGCTTAATACTCCTACTACACATTCTTTAATTACAAGCATCATTCTTTGTGAAGCGGTCTTAGCATTAGTGCAGAGTAAAATATTTACTAATCTTTGCTTTTTCCAAATTTCTTGAATTTAGAGAAAAAAAGAACTGTGAACGTTATGTGATAAGTTTTTAGTTGTATCATCCATTTTATGGCCTGAAAAAAATGTTGTCTCAATTCTCGCAAAGTTGTAACTTAACAAGTTAAATATAAAAGAATCAAACAACCGTGCATTTTTGATAATCTGAAATTTATAATTTAACATACATGTATAATCACTAAGCATATAAATTAATTACATTCAACCAAATTAAACAAGCAATAGTAAAATATTGGGATATGGCACAGAATTACGTACCAAAGTGAGTAATGTATAACCAGAAAATGTATAACTGAGATTCTTTCTACTGTATATATATATATATATATATACACTGAAGAGCAATTGAATTAGAGACAGCTGGCGTTATGCAAATATGGCGCTGTGGACGGCCCTGTAAACGGAAACGACATGACGTATGCAGCGATCCAACAATATAAGGAGTGATGTGACGGAAATCAGTAAGTCGGACGCAGTATGGGTAAGACGAAGGATCTAAGCGCATTTGATCGTGGGCAAATCGTCGGGGCTCGACGAATGGGCCACTCCATCTCGGAATCGTTCAGGCACTGCGATTTTTACGAGCCACTGTGTCACGGGTGCACCGTGAGTACATCGAATCCGGTAAAACCATCCCTGCAACGGCCAACTGCCGTGGACAACAGCGTGTGGATGAGCGGGGCCATCGTCGGCTAGCTCACATTGTAATGGCGGATAGACGGGCCACAGTGCAAGAAATCACTCGGCAAATTAACGTTGGAGCACAAAAACGTGTAAGCAGCCACATCATCCAGAACCATCTCCTTGCTATGGGGTACAGAAGCCACCGTCCCGCGAGGGTACCGCTGCTGACCGCACATCACAGGGTGCAAAGATTAGCATGGGCGCGGTAACATCGCCACTGGACCCTAGACATGTGGGAAAATGTTGCCTGGACTGATGAGTCGAGACTCAGGTTGATACATGCGGATGGCAGGATACGAGTACAGCTCAAACCACAAGAAGCGATGGGTCCTTCTTGACAGCAGGGTACTCTTCAAGCTGGTGGGGGTGGCATTCTCGTCTGGAGACTGTTTACGTGGGCTGAAATGGGACCCCTGGTATGTGTGACATCGTCCCTAACAGGTCAACGTTACCGGGATATCCTGGACGACCATTTGCTCCCGTTTGTGCGTCTTCAACATCCCACTGGGGACAATGCACCGTGCCATCGCTCCCGAATTGTATCCGAATGGTTGGATGAACACTCCACCGACGTGACATCTCTTCCTTGGCCAGCTAGGTCACCTGACCTCAATCACATCGAGAACATCTGGGATGCCATCGAGATCGATGTTCGAGACCCCCCTCCATGAAATCTTCTTGAACTGTGGGAGCTCGTTCAGGGGTCCATGCCGAGACGAATCGCCACCGTCATCAGGACGAAAAGTGGTGCTACACGTTACTAGACAGGTATCTCTAATTCAATTCAATTGCTCTTCAGTGTATGTATATCATCATCATCATCCTTGTCAACCATTATCAATCCACTGCTGGACGAAGGTCTCCCCAAGTTTCCTCCACAACGGTCTGTCTTGTGCCAGTCTCCTCCATGTCACCCCTGCATACTTTCGAATTTCATCCACCCATCTCCCACGTGGTCTTCTTCTGGGTCTTTTCCTGTCCCTTGGAATCCAATCTAAAATTTCGGCTGTCCATCGATGATCTGTCCTTCTGGCAGTATGTCCAGCATATTGCCATTTCAGGGATTTAACTCTGATCATGATGTCTTCCACTCTTGTCATTTTTCGGATCCACGAGTTCCTCTTCTTATCTCTCCTGGTTACACCAAGCATGCACCTCTCCATGCTACTTTGAGTTGTCTGCAGCCTTTGTATGTCTCTTTTAGTTAAGGTCCACGTCTCTGCACCATACGTAAGCACTGGAAGGATGCATTGATCAAACACTTTTCTTTTAAGACATAATGGCATATTGCTCTTGAAAATTATGCTGTTTCTTCCAAAAGCTCTCCAGGCAAGTTTTGTACGCCGATTAATTTCTTCATCAATGTGACCCTCACTTGATATCTGCTGTCCAAGATAAACGTACGTGTCTGTTATCTCCAGCTTTTCTCCATCAATCGATAAATCTTCATTTCTTGTAAAAGCATTGAACATCACTTTTGTCTTCTGAAAGTTCATTTTTAATCCCACTTCTTTACTCTTGTCAGCAAGTTCCTGGATCATACTCTGCAGCTCTGATGGGGTAGTTGCAAAAATGACTACGTCATCAGCAAAACGAAGGTGGGTTAGATAATCTCCATTAATCTTTATCCCCTTGTTTTCCCAGCTCAGCGACTGAAAAACACCCTCCAATGTGGCATTAAAGAGCTTCGGAGATATGGTGTCACCTTGTCTCACTCCCTTTCCAATTTTTACGTGTGTTGTATTTTCAAATAGCCGAATCTTTGCACTTGCATTTTCATAGATGTTATTAATAATATTAATGTATGCATCTTCAATACCGCAGGATTTCAGAGCCATTGTAACTGCTGATGGTTTCACCGAATCAAAGGCTTTTTCATAATCGATAAAAGCCATGCACAATGGAAGTTCATATTCCCTCGCTCTTTCAATTAGTTCTCTCAGCACGTGGATATGATCTATTGTGCTGTAGCCACTCCTGAATCCAGCTTGTTCTCTCGGTTGAGCCATGTCCAGTGTTACCTTTAAGCGGTATGAAAGAACTTTAGTGAAGATTTTATAAACTACTGATAGGAGGCTGATAGGTCTGTAGTTTCCGAGATCCTCAATGTCACCTTTCTTATGTAGCAGGATCATTGTAGCGGTGTTCCAATCCTCAGGAATCTTTCCTTCATTAAGGCATCGAGTGAAAATTTGGGCGAGTACTGTTTCGATTTCTCCACTTGCTTCTTGTATGATGTCTACAGTAATTCCATCTTCTCCTGGAGCTTTCCCCCGCTTCATGTTCTTGATTGCATGTGCAACTTCTGCTGGAAGGACTGGAGGAACTCTGGTACTGGTATCTTTCATGATGTCTGGAGTGCATGTATCGTCCCTTTCATATAATTTGGAGTAGAAATCTTTCACTCTTGTCAAAATTTCGCCTCTATTTCTTGTTACAGAACCATCTTCTTTTCTCAGTGCCATAATCTGTTTTCTTCCCTTACTGAGATGTCCCTTTGCTATCTTTAGGCTTTGGTTGTTTTCAATTGCTTTCCTCACTAGTTCACAGTTGAATTTTCTTACGTCTTCAGTGATACTTTTTCTTACTGTCTTGCATAGCTCTATATATTCCACTTTGGAAGTCACATCTTCTTTAGTTGTCCTCATCTCTCTTCTTTTTTGCATCAACATTTTCGTTTTTCCTGATAATTTATTTACATGCAACTTGTTCTTAGACCCAGCTAATTTTGTTGCTGTTTCCATAAGAGCTTTGGTTACTTTTCTGTTAACTTCAGAGATGTCCACTTCTTCTGATGTTAGGCCTTCTAAAGCAGAGAACCTGTTCTTCAGTTCCAACTTGAAGGTATTATGGTGTTTTTTAAGGTTGGTTATGTCAATAGATTTTGTTTGTCTTATGAGCTTGCCACGTTCAAGTTTAGTGTTGAGGTGCATCTTACATCTCACCAATCTATGGTCACTACCTGTGTTGAACTTGTTTAGCACACTGCAGTCTTCTATGACGAATTTTTTGTTACACATAATAAAATCAATTTCACTTGTCGACCCATTTGGATGTCTCCAAGTCCATTTCCTGTGTGGCTTTTTCTTGAAAAAGGAGTTCAAGATGAAAAACCCTTCTGCCTCTGCAAACTCAACGAGAGTATTTCCACGCTGGTTTCTGTTGCCGTGACCAAATTTACCTACTGAAGTTTCATTCTGTTGCCGTTGCCCTATTTTTGCATTGAAATCTCCCATAATTATTTTCAAATGCTGCTTACCTTTATTATTTAGATGACAAATTTCCTCATAAAATTCTTCAATTTCTTCTTCAGGATGACTTGTGGTGGGTGCATAAGTTTGAATAATCTGAGCCTGGTATCTTTTCGAGAGTTGGATAACAAGTCGTGCAGCTCTGTCAGAGGAACTTTCAACTTCTACAACTTTATCCTTCAGTTTCTTGTTTATTATAAATCCAACACCACTAGTTCTGCCAGTATCTGTCCCACGATAGTAGAAGAGATGTCCACTTTTCAGTTCGATGAGATCTTCTCCTTTTCTCCTTACCTCACTTAGCCCCACGATGTCCCACTTGATCCTTTGTAGTTCCTCTTCCAATTCAAGAAGCCTTGAATCAGAAGATAGGGAGCGTCCATTGTACGTAGCCAAGGTCAGCATCAGATGGCAGCCTAGTCCGGTCCTCCGGGGATTCTTAGCACCCTCTGCCTTCATGTCGCACTGGCCGCTGCCTTGGCCAGGTACATTCCAGCTGCCGGAGACTGAGGGCCAAGATTTAAGTTGTGGAATCATTTTGGAGGGGTTTGGCCATAACTCACCACGCTGGCCAAGCGGGTTGGTGAGTGTGGGATAGCATTTCCTCTAATCCCGATGGTATAGTTATACCGCTATTGGCGGTCGTCAGAGCCCCTTTAGTGGGAACAGGATGTACCACGAGAAGGCGGGGTTGACATTTGTCAAGGAGAGGCTGTGATGTTACGCATCACCTGACCTTACATCCCGTATGTATATATATATATATATATATATATATATATTCTTCACTAAAGGTCTTTCACACCGCTTGAAGGTAACACTGGACATGGCTCAACCGAGAGAACAAGCTGGATTCAGGAGTGGCTACAGCACAATAGATCATATCCACGTACTGAGAGAACTAATTGAAAGAGCGAGGGAATATGAACTTCCATTGTGCATGGCTTTTATCGATTATGAAAAAGCCTTTGATTCGGTGAAACCATAGGCAGTTACAATGGCTTTGAAATCCTGCGGTATTGAAGATGCATACATTAATATTATTAATAACATCTATGAAAATGCAAGTACAAAGATTCGGCTGTTTGAAAATACAACACACATAAAAATTGGAAAGGGAGTGAGACAAGGTGACACCATATCTCCGAAGCTCTTTAATGCCACATTGGAGGGTGTCTTTCAGTCGCTGAGCTGGGAAAACAAGGGGATAAAGATTAATGGAGATTATCTAACTCACCTTCGTTTTGCTGATGACGTAGTCATTTTTGCAACTACCCCAGCAGAGCTGCAGAGTATGATCCAGGAACTTGCTGACAAGAGTAAAGAAGTGGGATTAAAAATGAACTTTCAGAAGACAAAAGTGATGTTCAATGCTTTTACAAGAAATGAAGATTTATCGATTGATGGAGAAAAGCTGGAGATAACAGACACGTACGTTTATCTTGGACAGCAGATATCAAGAGAGGGTCACATTGATGAAGAAATTAATCGGCGTACAAAACTTGCCTGGAGAGCTTTTGGAAGAAACAGCATAATTTTCAAGAGCAATATGCCATTATGTCTTAAAAGAAAAGTGTTTGATCAATGCATCCTTCCAGTGCTTACGTATGGGGCAGAGACGTGGACCTTAAATAAAAGAGACATACAAAGGCTGCAGACAACTCAAAGTAGCATGGAGAGGTGCATGCTCGGTGTAACCAGGAGAGATAAGAAGAGGAACTCGTGGATCAGAAAAATGACGAGAGTGGAAGACATCATTAACAGAGTTAAATCCCTGAAATGGCAATGGGCTGGACATACTGCCAGAAGGACAGACCATCGATGGACAGCCGATATTTTAGATTGGATTCCAAGGGACAGGAAAAGATCCAGAAGAAGACCACATGGGAGATGGGTGGATGAAATTCGAAAGTATGTGAGAGTGACATGGAGGAGACTGGCACAAGACAGACCGTTGTGGAGGAAACTTGGGGAGACCTTCGTCCAGCAGTGGATTGATAATGGTTGACAATGATGATGATGATGATATATATATATAGTGCAAAACAAAGCAAAATTTTGAACAAGATAAATAAAAATAATAGAAAGACCACATAAAACCAAATTATTCGGTACTTTGCATAGTTTGAAGCTAGACTGGTTCGGATAGTGTATTTGGTTTTTGGTGGTGTTTGTATTATTTTTGTTTCTCTTTTCAAAATTTTGCTATGTTTTGCACTATATATATATCATCATCATCATCATCATCATTGTCAACCATTATCAATCCACTGCTGGACGAAGGTCTCCCCAAGTTTCCTCCACAACGGTCTGTCTTGTGCCAGTCTCCTCCATGTCACTCCCGCATACTTTGGAATTTCATCCACCCATCTCCCATGTGGTCTTCTTCTGGGTCTTTTCCTGTCAATTAGAATCCAATCTAAAATTTCGGCTGTCCATCGATGGTCTGTCCTTCTGGCCGTATGTCCAGCCCATTGCCATTTCAGGGATTTAACTCTGATCATGATGTCTTCCACTCTTGTCATTTTTCAGATCCACGTGTTCCTCTTCTTATCTCTCCTGGTTACACCAAGCATGCACCTCTCCATGCTACTTTGAGTTGTCTGTAGCCTTTGTATGTCTCTTTTAGTTAAGGTCCACGTCTCTGCACCATACGTAAGCACTGGAAGGATGGAACACTTTTCTTTTAAGACATAATGGCATATTGCTCTTGAAAATTATGCTGTTTCCTCCAAAAGCTCTCCAGGCAAGTTTTGTACGCCGATTAATTTCTTCATCAATGTGACCCTCACTTGATATCTGCTGTCCAAGATAAACGTACGTGTCTGTTATCTCCAGCTTTTCTCCATCAATTGATAAATCTTCATTTCTTTAAAAAGCATTGAACATCACTTTTGTCTTCTGAAAGTTCATTTTTAATCCCATTTCTTTACTCTTGTCAGCAAGTTCCTGGATCATACTCTGCAGCTCTGATGAGGTAGTTGCAAAAATGACTACGTAATCAGCAAAACGAAGGTGAGTTAGATAATCTCCATTAATCTTTATCCCCTTGTTTTCCCAGCTCAGCGACTGAAAGACACCTCCAATGTGGCATTAAAGAGCTTCGGAGATATGGTGTCACCTTGTCTCACTCCCTTTCCAACTTTTATGTGTGCTGTATTCTCAAACAGCCGAATCTTGGCACTTGCATTTTCATAGATGTTATTAATAATATTAATGTATGCATCTTCAATACCGCAGGATTTCAGAGCCATTGTTACTGCTGATGGTTTCACCGAATCAAAGGCTTTTTCATAATCGATAAAAGCCATGCACAATGGAAGTTCATATTCCCTCGCTCTTTCAATTAGTTCTCTCAGTACGTGGATATGATCTATTGTGCTGTAGCCACTCCTGAATCCAGCTTGTTCTCTCGGTTGAGCCATGTCCAGTGTTACCTTCAAGCGGTGTGAAAGAACTTTAGTGAAGTTTTTATAAACCACTGATAGGAGGCTGATAGGTCTGTAGTTCCTGAGATCCTCTATGTCACCTTTTGTATGTAGCAAGATCATTGTAGCGGTGTTCCAATCCTCAGCAATCTTCCCCTCATCAAGGCATCGAGTGAAAATTTGGGCGAGTACTGTTTCAATCTCTCCACTTGCTTCTTGTATGATGTCTACAGTAATTCCATCTTCTCCTGGAGCTTTTCCCCGCTTCATGTTCTTGATTGCATGTGCAACTTCTGCTGGGAGGATTGGAAGAACTCTGGTACCTTTCATGATGTCTGGAGTACATGTATCATCCCTTTCATATAATTTGGAGTAGAAATCTTTCACTCTTGTCAAAATTTCGCCTCTATTTCTTGTTACAGAACCATCTTCTTTTCTCAGTGCCATAATCTGTTTTCTTCCTTTACTGAGATGTCCCTTTGCTATGTTTAGCCTTTGGTTGTTTTTCAGTTGCTTTCCTCACTAGTTCACAGTTGAATTTCCTTACGTCTTCAGTGATACTTTTTCGTACTGTCTTGCATAGCTCTATATATTCCACTTTGGAAGTCGTATCTTCTTTAGTTGTCCTCGTCTCTCTTCTTTTTTGCATCAACATTTTGGGTTTTCCTGATAATTTGTTCACATGCAACTTGTTCTTAGACCCAGCTAATTTTGTTGCTGCTTCCATAAGAGCTTTGGTTACCTTTCTGTTAACTTCAGAAATATCCACTTCATCCGATGTTAGGCCTTCTAAAGCAGAGAATCTGTTCTGCAGTTCCAACTTGAAGGTATTATGGTGTTTTTTAAGATTGGTTATGTCAATAGATTTTGTTTGTCTTATGAGCTTGCCACGTTCAAGTTTAGTGTTAAGATGCATCTTACATCTCACCAATCTATGGTCACTACCTGTGTTGAACTTGTTTAGCACACTGCAGTCTTCTATGATGAATTTTTTGTTACACATAATAAAATCAATTTCACTTGTCGTCCCATTTGGATGTCTCCATGTCCATTTCCTATGTGGCTTTTTCTTGAAAAAGGAGTTCAAGATGAAAAACCCTTCTGCCTCTGCAAACTCTACGACAGTATTTCCACGCTGGTTTCTGTTGCCGTGACCGAATTTACCTACTGAAGTTTCATTCTGTTGCCGTTGCCCTATTTTTGCATTGAAATCTCCCATAATTATCTTCAAGTGCTGCTTACCTTTATTATTTAGATCACGAATTTCCTCATAAAATTCTTCAATTTCTTCTTCAGCATGACTTGTGGTGGGTGCATAAGTTTGAATAAACTGAGCCTGGTATGTTCTCGAGAGCTGGATAACGAGTCGTGCAGCTCTGTCAGAGGAACATTCAACTTCTACAACTTTATCCTTCAGTTTCTTGTTTATTATAAATCCAACACCACTAGTTCTTCCAGTATCTGTCCCATGATAGTAGAAGAGTTGTCCACTTTTCAGTTCAATGAGATCTTCTCCTTTTCTCCTTACCTCACTTAGCCTGACGATGTCCCACTTGATCCTTTGTAGTTCCTCTTCCAATTCAAGAAGCCTTGAATCAGAAGATAGGGAGCGTCCGTTATACGTAGCCAAGGTCAGCATCAGATGGCAGCCTAGTCTGGTCCTCTGGGGATTCTTAGCACCCTCTGCCTTCATGTCGCACTGGCCGCTGCCTTGGCCAGGTACATTCCAGCTGCCGGAGACTGAGGGCCAAGATTTAAGTTGTGGAGTCATTTTGGAGGGGTTTGGCCATAACTCACCACGCTGGCCAAGCGGGTTCGTGAGTGTGGAATAGCATTTCCTCAAATCCCGGTGGTATAGTTATACCGCTATTGGCGGTCGTCAGAGCCCCTTTAGTGGGAACAGGATGCACCACGAGAAGGCGGGGTTGACATTTGTCAAAGAGAGGCTGTGATGTTACGCATCACCTGACCTTACATCCCTATATATATATATATATATATATATATATAGTCAACAGCACCTAAATACAAATAAAAACTCTAAAATGGTAAGTATGGATAATAAAAATAACATGGCCTCACAATTTTATCTGAAACATGAATGCAAAAACCAATTCAAAGTTTCAGAATGCCTAACTTAGTTCCACAAAGAAAAAAATAACAAAAATACAAACCAAGACAAAAACACAAAGCCAAAAATTCAGACTAAGAAAAGGTCTGTCCTCATCAGGGGCCAACCTTTAGTGACCTTTCTGAAAGGGCAATGGCAGAATTCTAAAAAAAAACAGCCCTTGTGTTTTCAAGGTCACAAAGTTTGAAAACATGAAATAAAAAAATGTTTTCCTTGAACTTTCAATTATTATTCAAAGGGACACTGCAAATGCCAATCAAACAAACAAATCACTCAAAGTTAAAGAAAATGCAAAAGTAAGGCAAACTCCAAACCCTAACACACCTCGTCGAACAATCCAGTAACACCAAACCTGTCCGCTTTGCAACATTCACTCTGCAACTGAATGACCAGTACATGATGAGTAGAAGCAATCAGCAGTTAAGGTCAACGAAAATACCAACAGAAGATAGGAAAGCCAAAAAGTTCAGAAATCGTCAAGACGACGCATGCGTATTAGTAAGAAATCTTTAGCCACGATTTCTTACAAACATGCATGCGTCATCTTGACGACTTCTGAACTTTTTGGCTTTCCTATCTTCTGTTGGTATTTTCGTTGACCTTAACTGCTGATTGCTTCCACTCATCATGTACTGGTCATTCAGTTACAGAGTGAATGTTGTGAAGCGGACAGGTTTGGTGTTACTGGATTGTTCGACGAGGTGTGTTAGGGTTTCGAGTGTGCCTTATTTTTGCATTTTCTTTAATTTTGAGTAATTTGTTTGTTTGATTGGCATTTGCAGTGTCCCTTTGAATAATGATTGAAAGGATTTTTTGTTTTTATTTCATGTTTTAAAACTTTGTGGCCTTGAGAACACAAGGGCTGTTTTTTTTTGTTTTTTTTTTGAGAATTCTGCCATTGCCCTTTCAGAAAGGCCACTAAGGGTTGGTGTTTCCCTGATGAAGACAGTCCTTTTCTTAGTCTGGATTTTTGGCTTTGTGTTTTTGTCTTGGTTTGTGTTTTTGTTCTTTTTCTTCTTTGTGGATCTGAGTTAGGCATTCTTAAACTTTGACTTGGTTTTTGCCTTGATATTTTAGACAAAATTGTGAGGCCATGGTATTTTTATTGACCGTACTTACCATTTTAGAGTTTTGATTTGTATTTAGGTGCTGTTGGCCTGCCTTTAATTAGGCTTAAATCTGTTTCTGAGTGTTAGTGGTTAGTGTTGTTGATTGGACTTTGTTTGATTTGTGTTTTATATGACTATAATATGCTTGAAACCTCTATCTTTATATGCTGTGTTTCTCATTTCAGTGGGGTCTCGTGATTTCAGTGTTTACTTGTCTGCTTTCAAACTTCAATCTTTTGTTCGGGGGGGGGGGGTCCATGGTTTATTTATTGGTTAACTATTTTTATTTTGCCTCCTTATATTTTTTTTACTTTTTATAGATAATGTGGTACATATGATGTACTGGTCATTGAGTTGCAGTATATATATATATATTCTATTAAGAAGAAACTGAAGCTAAAAAATTTTTTAACTCATACCAAGTACAACATAGAAAAGGTTATGCATTGACCGGTGTGAGTAAAAAGAAAAAAAAAAAAAGAACAACTGAATGCAGAAAGTGTCGAGAATACTGAGCCCTGGCTTTATCAAGGACCAGCAAAAGCTCTGCATTTTCTCACTTCCACAAAGACCTATTTGGAAATGGGTTTCTGCAAAGTCATGGATGCAAGTAATTAACCCACCTAAAAATATAAATATATATGTCATGTCCTCCGCAGAGTTGTATGACCTAGCTTTAGTTAACAATTTAGATTGCATCCATAACTCTCCTGGCCCGGCCCATGCTCTTTATCTGTTACTATTAAACAGAAAGAAGATGATTATAGAAAACTCAAATTGTAAGAGTGACATTATGAACTAGAAATAATGTTCAGTAATTAACAAATAGTCAAGTTCACCTGAGAGAGAATTCAAACCTGAATATCAATACAAAAGTATTACAAGTTCTTAACATTTTGAAGCACAGATTCTTGAAAGAAAACTGGATTATAAAAACCCCCTACTCCACTACTTCTGACTACACAAAAACGAGAATAAAATAAAGACAATAATAAACTAAAGAAATGCTTTGTGAAGGTTATGTTACATAAACAATTAGTTGCAATATGTACAAAGTATTTCAGAAGTGCTTTAAGTGCATAATTAAGTAGTTAATAAGTCCTTAACTGCATTGAAAATACAGCGCAGACTACAAGTACAACGAAACGGGCGGCTGCTTAGCCTTAAGTTCCCTATAAAACGCGCAAAAATACCAAGAAAAGTAAGAGTTAAAATACGCAAAAAGTTGATAGACTTGCTAGTGCCTAAAAACTTAAAGCAAGAAAAGAAAAAATGTTCAAGAAGTGCAAATATTGAACCCGGAATACCTAAAAACCAAAAGACAAAGAAGAGAGCTTACCTCTTATGCAACTTTGCTTCTTTCACGCTTGAGGAAACATGGCCGACTTTTCTACCCAAACTTCCAAACACCCCTGCCCCTACCAATTCGCTGGGGGGCAGTGTGGGTCAGGCTGAAGGCCTCCACACTCTGAAAAATCCTACTCGCGGAGAATTTTAACCGGAGGAAAAATATATACCAATCTGCCTCTATTAGACATAATCACTACCTTTAAAGAGCTGTATGCAGAATTTAAACTTAACCAATTTGTTAATGTAGGAGACTGGAACTCTTATCTCAATTGCTGCATAAAAAATATCATATCTTGTTTAATATTCTCTATAAGCAAGTAAACGGAATCCCTATGGGAACGTCAACATCCACGAGTATTGCAAATCTATTCCTGTTCTTTAAGGAATATAAATTCATTAAAAATCACTCCACTTGCTCCGATAACTACCTTTACACATTTAGATATATTGACGATCTGTTGTGTATAAATAATTCAGAAGTTATAGAGAGTGATTTTGATAATATCTATCCTAGCTCTCTTAAATTATGTAAAACCAACCTTTTACATAATTTAAGAGAACTAGGATAGGTGGGTGGGGCTGAAGGCCTCCACACTCTGAAAAAATCCTACTCGCGGAGAATTTTAACCGGAGGAAAAATATATACCAATCTGCCTCTATTAGACATAATCACTACCTTTAAAGAGCTGTATGCAGAATTTAAACTTAAACAATTGGTTAATGTAGGAGACTGGAACTCTTATCTCAATTGCTGCATAAAAAATATCATATCTTGTTTAATAATATTCTCTATAAGCAAGTAAACGGAATCCTTATGGGAACGTCAACATCCACGAGTATTGCAAATCTATTCCTGTTCTTTAAGGAATATAAATTTATTAAAAATCACTCCACTTGCTCCGATAACTACCTTTACACATTTAGATATATTGACGATCTGCTGTGTATAAATAATTCAGAAGTTATAGAGAGTGATTTTGATAATATCTATCCTAGCTCTCTTAAATTATGTAAAACCAACCACAGTAATCAGGAACTTGAGTTCCTAGACTTAAGCATTAAACTTAACAGAGGTAACCCATCTATTAGCCTCTTTGATAAAAGAGTTAATTTTCCTTTCAAAGTAATTAAATATCTAGACTGGAATAATAACATATCCACCAAAGTAATTGAGAATGTACTGATTTCTCAGGTGCTTAGAATTTCAAGAATTTGCAGCAAGAATTTAGACTTCAATTACCACATTAATATACTTTTAGACAGTTTTCTAGAGAACAAAATTCCTACTTCTTTCATTAAAAGAACTTTAAGAAAAATTATTCTGAATAATAGAGTAAGGTTGACAGATCTGCTTTAATTTTCTACACAGTTAATAATATGATTCTGACCAATGAAAGCCTTTTTGGAAGTTGGCTAGAGGATGGTATTAACTACTAAAAGGAACCTTAGTGCTATGGATAAGAAGGTCCTATTAAAAATAAAAAAATAAATAATATAGATAAAATCACAAAAAAACTTAAAAATCTGTTTATATAGGAAAATAAAAATAAATATAAGAGAAAACTAGTTATTCACTCACCAGAATAGCTATACTAAAAATAGTAAAACTAACATTAAAATTAATAGGATTCTGAATAGTCTATAGAAGCTCACTAAGGTGATTAAATACATGCAAAGATTATTAAATACACTACTTGTGTATTTCATGATATTTCTCATGTATTCTGGAGAGTTTATTCTACTCTTTCTGATCATACAGGTCCACAATCTTAATTATATATATTTTTTCTCCGGTTAAAATTCTCCGCGAGTAGGATTTTTTCAGAGTGTGGAGGCCTTCAGCCCCACCCACACTGCCCCCAACGAATTGGGAGGGGCAGGGGTGTTTGGAAGTTTGGGTAGAAAAATCGGCCATGTTTCCTCAAGTGTGAAAGAAGCAAAGTTGCATAAGAGGTAAGCTCTCTTCTTTGTCTTTTGGTTTTTAGGTATTCCGGGTTCAATATTTGCACTTCTTGAACATTTTTTCTTTTCTTGCTTTAATTTTTAGGCACTAGCAAGTCTATCAACTTTTTTGCGTATTTTAACTCTTACTTTTCTTGGTATTTTTGCGCGTTTTATAGGGAACTAAGGCTAAGCAGCCGCCCGTTTCGTTGTACTTGTAGTCTGCGCTGTATTTTCAATGCAGTTAAGGACTTATTAACTACTTAATTATGCACTTAAAGCACTTCTGAAATACTTTGTACATATTGCAACTAATTGTTTATGTAACATAACCTTCACAAAGCATTTCTTTAGTTTATTATTGTCTTTATTTTATTCTCGTTTTTGTGTAGTCAGAAGTAGTGGAGTAGGGGGTTTTTATAATCCAGTTTTCTTTCAAGAATCTGTGCTTCAAAAATGTTAAGAACTTGTAATACTTTTGTATTGATATTCAGGTTTGAATTCTCTCTCAGGCGAACTTGACTATTTGTTAATTACTGAACATTATTTCTAGTTCATAATGTCACTCTTACAATTTGAGTTTTCTATAATCATCTTCTTTCTGTTTAATAGTAACAGATGAAGAGCATGGGTCGGTCCAGGAGAGTTATGGATGCAATCTAAATTGTTAACTAAAGCTAGGTCATACAACTCTGCGGAGGACATGACATATATATTTATATTTTTAGGTGGGTTAATTACTTGCATCCATGACTTTGCAGAAACCCATTTCCAAATAGGTCTTTGTGGAAGTGAGAAAATGCAGAGTTTTTGCTGGTCCTTGATAAAGCCAGGGCTTAGTATTCTCGACACTTTCTGCATTCAGTTGTTCTTTTTACTCACACCGGTCAATACATAACCTTTTCTATGTTGTACTTGGTATGAGTTAAAAAAAATTTTTAGCTTCGGTTTCTTCTTAATAGAATGTGAATTCTGAATTTTCATAACTGCTACGTTGCGCGTTTTGATCTTCAGGTTGTTTTGCAACTTTCGTTTTAAATTGTAAAGTTTTTCTTATGTATTCGGCTTTGCTCTTTAGTATATATATATATATATATATATGCAGGTTGATCATAATTAAAGTGCTTCTATTCCAAAGCATTTGCAGAGATATTTAGTTGCAGATACTCAACCAAGTTTAGTAAGAATGCTATTCAGAACATCCAGAAGCAATATCTCCATGGGAAAAACCGCTTAAAAATTATCACCTAGGGTAATAGTGGTATGAGAGGCGAAAAAGCATTGATGGTTGGTCTGTAAGAGTGTAATTGCAAGACAAATGAACCAGACAGGAACTTGATGAATAAATTTTATTATGCCGATTATTTACACAGCGTGCTGTACCAAACTGAATGAAGCACACAATGGTATTGCTCAATGTGCCTTCCATTCTGATGCACCAAAATGTGCATCTTTTGAACAGCATGCTCAATGGTAGAGTGCAACTGGACTGCTGTTATGTTTCTTACATGCATTGTTATGCTGCCTTTCCAGGCTGCCAAGTTAGACATATTGGCCTGATACACTGTGCTTCTAAGGTGTCACCACAACCAGAAGTGCAGAGGTTCAGATCTGGTGAACAAGGTATCCGTGCTGTTTCAAAAGAATGATTGATCACTTTGTTCTCGGTGAAATGTAGCAGTTGCGGACTACATCACGCATAAAAATGTTGGAATCAAGACACCCTCACTGCTGCTGTTGTAGGACAAAAAACTGTGAAGCATCACTTTATACCTCTGGGCCAGTGGCGGCTTTTCAGGTGTAGTAGGTGAAGTGGCTCTTCACCTATTTTACTTAAAATAAAGTTTTATTCAGTAATTTGTATAATATATTCTTTTTTGTCTCTATTTTGTTCCAAAATACTCAAAATCTTGATTAGATATCAATTCACATAGCGCGTTCAATACGGAAAACAAGTCCTCATACGCAAAACAGTGCAAGTGAAGAGCCGAAATGAAAACCCTTGGAAGTCTGCAGCTTTCGACCGAATTGCTATCGTAACCGTGACGTCAACCTCCCCTATCTGGCGCGCAAGTGAAGTGTTTTGTCTTTCGGCGCCGAAGCTCTGCAGATGGAATCGTAACCTTCGAAGGAGATCACGGTGAAACGGGTCGGTTTACCCATGGTATCTTGCAGTGTTGTGGTACATGCTTTCGGAAAGGGATTTGTTTTTTCGTGCTTTGTGATTATTTGTCAAAAAGTTTAGCTGTTACTGTAGTTTCGTGAACAGTTTAACAGTTAGTGATAGTTTTAATTAAAGTATGTATCCTCTGAACGACATTGTTTGTAATTTATTACAAACTCCATTTAATCGGTGGAAAGATGAAGATAAAAGAGACATTTTACTTCAAGGACGACCGACGGATTCACTGACAATTGTTGCCAAAAAAGAAATCAAGAAGAGCGGTAAATCTTACAATATTAATTTTGCAAATTGTTAGGTTACTGAATATAAATGGCTTTGTAGTATTTCTGTGTTACAAAAATTATTTTGTTGGCCCTGCTTACTTTTTAGTAATAAACATTCGGCGTGGAATAAAGACGGATTCTCAGATTTATTAAATATAACATGCTCACTTCATAAACATGGTGATTCTAGCGAACACCTGAAATGCGAGTTAATGCTAAGGAATTTTGAAAAAAAATCAGAACACCATTGCCGATGCCCTGAGGGAGAATGCTAGGCTTTTCAAAATGCATTTCAACGAAAACGTTCGTTTAAATAGACTTTTCCTACAGACAGTGATTGATGCAGTATTATATGTATTTGAGCAAACAAGAATTAGCATTCCGTGGCCATGACGAAAGCATGGACTCGATAAATCGTGCAAATTTCAAGGAATTACTTTCATTGTTGATATCAAGAAGTCCTTTAGAAATTCAAAATCAATACGAAAAGATAAAAAATGTCTTCACAGGTGACTCAAAAACTATTCAAAATGAATTAATTGGATATATTTCTGAATATATAAACGATTACGTTAAAAATGAAATAAATGAAGTTCAATGCTTTTCTATTCAAGTAGATGACACCACAGACATAAATCAGACTTCTCAGTGCTCTTTAATAATAAGATTTGTTTGATTCGGAAGGTGTATTGGCTGAGCGATTTTTGGGTTTCCACGACGTGAGTGGAGATCGAACGTCAGAAGCTTTATACACAATGCTAGACAAAATTTGGGACAGTTCAATTATCAACACAAATTAATAGGACAATGTTACGATGGGGCAAGTGTAATGTCTGGACACTTGAATGGGCTCCAGAAAAAAATCAAGGATAAAGCTTCGGAAGCTGTTTTTGTTCACTGCTTAGCACATCGTTTGAACCTTGTATTACAGCAGAGTTTTTCTAAAATTTCAAAGTGTCGTATATTTTATGCAAGCCTCACTAGAATTCCTTCGTTTTTTCACCACTCAGTGAAGCGATCTTATACACTCACATCTACAACCGTAAGACGCATACCAACCATAGCAGAAACTCGATGGGCCTCCACTTCGAAGTTAGTAAGTGTAATTGTTGAAGATTAGGATAAATTGAAGGAAGTATTCGAATTACTGACAAATAGTGAACAATCAGACAAAAAATCAATACAACTTGCCAAGGGGTTTTTAAACGATCTGAACACTTTTGAATTTACATTTTTGGCAATAGTATTTAATTAAATATTTGGCCCCACCGATCTATTATTCGAAATTTTGCAGAAAAAATCACTAGACATAAACTACTGTGTAAATCAAATTAAAAAAAACTCGGGAAATTTTGAGTCATAAAAGGAACGATGAAGTATTTGAAACACTGTTTGGAAAAGCTAGCAAATTCACAGAAATAAGCAGATCTAAACGGGAATATGCTGCTCTTACACAAGAAACAATTTTTCAAAATTATAAACAATTGCATTTTGAAATTTTAGACCACATTCTTATGGAAATGGATATAAGATTTCAAGACTGTGAAAAACTTCAATTTGTTTGTCTTGCTGACACAACCAAATTCGAACAATTTAATTCAAGCTTTCCCTCTCACGCTTTTGAAAATCTACAATATTTTTACGGAAAGTTATTTACTAAACTCCAGCGCCTTAAAAATGAACTGAGTCTTGTATATGCCAACGAAAAATTAAGGCATATATCGACTTAAGAACTTCTTCGAGTGCTTCATGAAGATAAAAACATTTTTACAGAAGCTTATAAATTGGTTGCCCTCATTTTAACCATTCCATCTACAAGTGTGTGTCAGTGGAAAGAAGTTTTTCTTGCCTTAAAAGAATACAAATTTACTGAAGAAACACTATTTGTTAAGACAGACTTGCTTCTTTGGCAAATATTTCTATTCAGAAAGATATTTTATTGATGCTCACGGAGAAACAACCATTCTATGACGACATAATCGACAAATTTGCACCTTTAAACGAAAGAAGAATTGATCTAATATACAAAAAATAGTTCAGTCCTCATATAGTGATTTTCATTGTAGACAGTAGATATCTTTTCTATTGCTCTTGCAGCTCTTCACCTATTTTTTTAACCACGAGCCGCCACTGCTCTGGGCAATAGCAGAACAGGTAACAAGTCCAGTTTGATGTGTATATAATTATGTATGTGTTTGTGTGTGTGTAAATGCATGATAATTAAAAAATTATAAGCTTGTGTTATAAAAACAAAAACAAAAGATGTTAATTTTCAGGTTTCAATTATCAAAGTGCTGATATCTAAATAAAATCTTGGGATTGAAAAGTGAATTTCATTCCTCAAAGGCAGGAATCCCTGACTTTACTTTTTCATGATGAACCATCACATTATATGGATAAGAACAAAAAAAAAAAAAAGACTATGAAAAAGAGAAAAATGTGTTCCCGAAAGTGCTTAAGATGAAGTCTATGTTAGAACAATCAAATGAGGTATACAAACATGAGCTAAAATATCTCAATGAAATTAGTACTCATGGTAAAACACTCCCAAATGCACAAACAGGATGCAAACTATTATCTTGCAAAAATCAATGGGAATGTGTGCAGCGAGAACAACAGGACTTCCTAAATCGCACAAATTCAGTGGAAATGGCCCCCACTTTTATTATTTTTTTAAATGGAAACAGATGCAAAATGATACTTTCAGGTGTGAATCTATGCATATTGGTCCCTTTATTGAAACAGCTTTCAAATTTTATATCACCTTCCCACACTAAGTTTTTTAAGAGGTAAAGATAGGAAATTTTAAAGTTTGGCAACCCTGAAAACCAAGTAATTAAGAAAATATGAAATTGAAATGTATTGTGGAGACAAAGGAGTTCTAGCTCTTCAAATAGACCAAAGCTTATGGTCAATTTCATTTGCACATCAAAGATATAAATGTTTCAATTTGAAAAAAAAATTATCTACTCGAAACTGTTTGCAAATCTTAATTTTTTTCAAATTACTTGCAGGTTCAGAATGATGGCAATCTTACCTTTTAACTGATTCCTGAATAATTAGTTTAGGAAATACAACCAATTTTATTAATAAAACAATTAACACTGCAGAAAATCCACATCTTTTAGATCAGCTTCAACTTGACGAAACAGTCAAAAGAGCAAATTTCGAAAAGCCCCTTAATTAGATTCATGTTCTTAGTATAAAATAAAATATTTTTTTAGTAATACCCAACATGCTTCTTGCATTCACTATCTGCAAGTGTTTGTGATCGCAGTAATCATAAAAAAAAAAAAAAAAAAAAAAACAATTGGTGTATGACATTAAATTCCTTAAATTGTATATATATAACAATTTAATTCAATTGGTGTATTACATTAAGTTCCTTAATTGTATACATATTAAATTCCTTAAATTGTATATATATAACAATTTAATTCAAGCTTTCCCTCTCACGCTTTTGAAAATCTACAATATTTAATAATGGCTTGCCTATGCCAGGATCATGTGTCAGTGTAAGACTATAGTGAAAAAATTATAATCAAGTTATTTCCATTTCTTCCTCTGTCGTTCTTCATGTCGTTATAAATTGAATTCTGACCATGGCCCAATCTGCCAGGAATTTGTAATTCAGTAAATCAGATTTTGTAAGTTGCATGTGTGTGAGCTCCTTCACAATGGTTTTTGTACAATCTAACTGCATGAATAACATAATTCAGTCCCTTTCCAAATGTTGAAGCTTAATGGGTTTGAACATCATTATCGCCCCCTGGTGGCGCAGTGGTCTAAGCACTGGCTTATGATTATTCGTCTGTGAAGGGTCCGGTTTCGAATCCTGGTGAGGCATGAATGTTGTGTTTGTCTTATGCACTGGCTCTCTCCCTTCCCTGGAACCAGTGACCCTAAATTAGGGTTGGGCGACTGCTTATAGCCAATTGAGTTGCTCATGGTGGTAGGAGCTGCGACTTCTGAGCTCCGTCAATTCGTGCGTATTTTGTGTGTTTCTAGTGCGTTGTAAATCCCAAGTTTCAAAGTACTTAACTTTCGAGGATTCCGCTATCGTTTGTGAATGCTCCCAGATTGGTGAGTTGCCTTTTTCTTTTCCTATTACGTCCTGTTTATCTCTCGGCCGAGCTGGTCGAAGCTACGATAGTCGGCGCCATTGAAAATGGCGTCTTCCGGCGGTGAGGGCCCGGAACTGGACCTCACTTCCGGTGTCCCATCGACGTTGACGACAACCTCTTCTTCTTCCATGGGTGCTGTTTCGCTTCCCTCTCCAAGTGGCGGTGTGGCACTGTCCTCAACTCGTGATGTGAACAACCCCTTTCCTCAGGCTGTTCAGTTGCCTTCTCACTCATCTCAAGCTGCTACCACCTTCGTTGCAGACGACAACACAATGGATGTCTCGTGCAACGGTACCTTCCCCATATCATCTAAACCTCTGACGTCATCGTCTACGTATACCAATGCCATGGCCTTTACCACTGTGCAACGCCCCCCGCAGGGCATGTACGCCGGCGCCGAAGCTCTCCAATCACAAGTACAACGAGACGGAAATACCATTTCTTTGGAAATTCCCCAAGACTCGCCAGCAGGTATTGCTTTCACTACGATCTTAGACAGAGGTGTTGTTTTTGAATCCATGCCAAACACCTTCTTCAAAATGAGGAACAGAAGGTTGCTGTCTGTTGTACGATAAGTTAAAACAAATCCCTAAAACTGCCGAATAAAACTCAATTTATTTACAATTTTAAAAACCTATTTACATAGCTAGCACTTTCGGGGCTCACATGGCCCTATTTTCAAGCCCAAAAGCACCAGAACACATAGAGGCAACGACTATATACAATAGTATTCGTGAATAAGGTGATATACGTCATAAAAAGTTATACAAGTGATGCCATTTACATTAAGAGAAAAAGAAGTAATTAAAGTCCAAAAGCAAATACAGAAACATGTTCAAATTAGTGTCTCACCTTCATAAGTGGGTCAAGGGGAGTGTCATCTGTCTCCAAGGTCTTGGGACTGAAATCGGAAAGTCCGTATTACAGCAGACATCGTAATATTTAAAAATAAACAGGCTTTCTGAGAGAAAAATGGTATTCTTGTTAACAGAGGAGTTTAAAGCTTTAGCATTTTGCCAGTCCGGTTTGTAGCCTTCCTGGATGACTGCAACGGTGAGGGCTGTGGTGACGTTTCCACTTCGTAGAGAATATTGCTGCTCCTTCAGTCTTATATTTAACGATCGAAGTGTCGAACCGATGTAAACGTCAGAGTCACGGTTTGGGTCTTCTGAGGTCAGAGGTATGGAGAAGACCCCCGGTTTGTTGAACATATTGACCTTCTCCTGGTCTCTGCGAACTAGTGAGAAGATATTTCGGGTACAGATTCCAAAGGATAAATTATGTCGTTGACAGACTTTTTCAAGTAAGGAACAATATGTGGAATAAAATCCAATTTACCAACAAATTTAGCCGGAGGAGCTTCATAAACCAAAGTGGTAAATCGTAGTTTATAAAACTTGCTGAGTAACCTGTGAAAGAGACAGGCCGGGAATCCGTACTCTCGGGTTAAAGCTTGAATCTTATTTAATTCATCAATGCGAATCTTGCGGGATGAAGAATGGGTAAAGGCTCTTTTAATCAAAAATCGAAGAGCAGAAGATTTATGTTCCGGAGGGTGAGCAGAAGCGAAAGGAATAATACAGGGAATAAAGGTAGGTTTTCTGTAAACTCAGTACTGAAGTTGATTGGAGGTTAAATGCCTTGTTAATAAAATATCAAGAAACGGAATTTTCCCTCAACTTCAAGTTCCTGGGTAAAGGAGATAGTTGGATATTGAGAAGACAGACACTTAGTAAATTAATTCAAAAGAGAGAAAGATAAGGCCAGAACACCAACATGTCATCGACATACCTCATCAGAAGTAAAGGTTGGACAGAAAAACTCGCCAAGACAGTCTCCTCTATAGACTGCAACATGATCTCAGCTAAAATGCGGGATAAGAGGGACCCCATAGGAGCACCTTCTGTTTGATGAAAGAACAGGTCATTGAATTTAAAATAGGAACGTTTTGCAAGAAGTTTAAGGGCGGATAAGACAGCATCAATTTCAAGTGGGGGGGGATAGAGTTGTCTTGAGATATTTTTCAAAAATAATAGAATAGACGGAAGAAAGGAGTACATTTGGAAATAATGATAGAACATCAAGAGAGGCCAGAATAAAATTAGTTCCAAAAGAGTTAAAAGCCTTAATACGGTCGAGAGCCTGTGTAGTACTTTTGATAGATACTGAGGAATTCATTATAAGGGGTTTCAAGTATGAAGCCAAGGTTGTTTCTAATGGACGAGTTGGGCTAGCGTACCCTGAGACCAGCAATCTTAGTGGGTGATCCAGTTTATGAGTCTTGAGTTTGCCGAACGCCTCAGGTACTCTAGGGCCAGCAGGAGGTTTCACCCTAGTAGAGACAGAAGATGGCAGAAAACCAGAATTTCTCAGTTTAGTTAGATCAGAAATGGTAGCTATATTATTCTTTCTCTCTTTTGAATCAATTTACTGAGTGTCTGTCTTTTCAATATCCAACTATCTCCTTTACCCAGGAACTTGAAGTTGAGGGAAAACTCCCTTTTCTTGATATTTTATTAACAAGGCATTTAACCTCCAATCAACTTCAGTACTGAGTTTACAGAAAACCTACCTTTATTCCCTGTATTATTCCTTTCGCTTCTGCTCACCCTCCGGAACATAAATCTTCTGCTCTTCGATTTTTGATTAAAAGAGCCTTTACCCATTCTTCATCCCGCAAGATTCGCATTGATGAAATAAATAAGATTCAAGCTTCAACCCGGGAGTACGGATTCCCGGCCTCTCTCTCTTTCACAGGTTACTCAGCAAATTTTATAAACTACGATTTACCACTTTGGTTTATGAAGCTCCTCCGGCTAAATTTGTTGGTAAATTGGATTTTATTCCACATATTGTTCCTTACTTGAAAAAAGTCTGTCAACGACATAATTTATCCTTTGGAATCTGTACCCGAAATATCTTCTCACTAGTTCGCAGAGACCAGGAGAAGGTCAATATGCTCAACAAACCGGGGGTCTTCTCCACACCTCTGACCTCAGAAGACCCAAACCGTGACTCTGAGGTTTACATCGGTTCGAAACTTCGATCGTTAAATATAAGACTGAAGGAGCAGCAATATTCTCTACGAAGTGGAAACGTCACCACAGCCCTCACCGTTGCAGTCAACCAGGAAGGCTACAAACCGGACTGGCAAAATGCTAAAGTTTTAAACTCCTCTGTTAACAAGAATACCATTTTTCTCTCAGAAAGCCTGTTTATTTTTAAATATTACGATGTCTGCTGTAATACGGACTTTCCGATTTCAGTCCCAAGACCTTGGAGACAGATGATCGCTCCTCCCATGACACACTTAGAAGGTGAGACTCTTACTTGAACATGTTCTGTATTTGCTTTTGGACTTTAATTACTTCTTTTTCTCTTAATGTAAATGGCATCACTTGTATAATTTTTTATGACGTATATCACCTTATTCACGAATACTATTGTATATAGTCGTTGCCTCTACGTGTTCCGGTGCTTTTGGGCTTGAAAATGGGGCCATGTGAGCCCCGAAAGTGCTAGCTATGTAAATAGGTTTTTAAAATTGTAAATAAATTGAGTTTTATTCGGCAGTTTTAGGGATTTGTTTTAACTTATCGTACTACAGACAGCAACCTTATTTTCCTCATTTTCATCTATTAAGTACGAAATCTTCATATTCAGACCTTCTTCAAAGATTATTCACCGCTTTAAAGCGGCAATTTCCAAAACATGCGATTTCACACATGCTTCGGCGAGGCCAAACGATTGTCGTATACTTTTCCAAGACCGACCTTGCTCGTGCTGTGACGAATGTCTGCCTCACCATCGGCGATCAACATCTTCTTCCCAGCACAGTTGCCGAGCGCCAATGAATGTGTCCTTCTACCCGGTGCCCCCAGAGGTTACCGATACAGTTTTATTTGCGGTTCTTGCGTCATTCGGCTGTGTGGTTGGAACGATTCAGACATATTCTGCTGCCTCTAAAGACCCCGAAGACAACTCCCTGCTCGGCGCTCGTTGCGTGGGTAGGGTTGTTTTTTTCTTCCACGGCGGACATCCAGACCATCCCGACTCAATTTAGGGCCAAGTGCGGTAACATATCCGTTATATTGATGTTCTCACTGAACATCACTGCAGAAAATGCAATAAGTTTGGGGACTTTTACAAGCAGTGTCCCAATCCTGCTGCTGCTCCACAAGATTCACCGCAGGTGACTTCTCTTCAATCCTCTGACTCGCCCTTGCCTCCACGACTATCGTCTGAGGCACCTCTCAGATGAGAAAGTGCTCCGTCATCGACTGGTGTGCCACCATCTCTCTCCGCGACCGACTTTCCAGTGCTGCAGGAGTTCTACAAGTTACGCGCCTCTGATCCACCAGCTGACTCTGCAGACGACCGTGTCGTGTCAGATACTGAAGTATCAATTGCAAATACTGACGGCGCTTACACCAGTACAGAACAGACCATTAGTGACACCTCCGAGCCTGATCACAGCGCTCGGCCAGATAAGAGGGCAGCACCCAAACCTCCTCGAAACACCACCAAGCGAGGGAGAGGTGCTGGGAGCTCCAATCGCTCCTCTTCCCGGACCCTCCAGAAACCATCGTATCTTCAAGACTTTGATAACACTTCTGACCCTTCCTCTCCACTGGTATCATTTGAGGACTTTGATCAGACTCTCCACGACAAATCATTCCCGTTTTTGCGTCTTACGTATGAGGAGCTGCATGCACTCACCTGTTTCTCCAGTATGCGAAGACCCATGAAGTTGGACTTCCTGCTCTCCTGCAACAGCTTTCCGATCTGGACAATCTTGTGGACAATTCTTCTTACTTATCCGGTCCTTCCGCTAAGACGACCAAGTTCATTCGCAAACAGATCCACGGACTCAAGATTTCTATCACGAGGCTCACCACGTAGCGATTGACTTGGCGCTTTCACGGTAGTTTCCTTCAACTACCACAACCTTGTGTGTCCAGATTTCGGCTCTTTTTTTGCGTTTGGGCCTTATGTTCTGTTTGATTGATTGGTTGATTGGAGGTTTTACGACCACCGTGAGCAACTCAATGGGCTATAAGCAGTCGCCCGTCCCTAATTTAGGGCCACTGGCTCCAGGGAAGGGAGAGAGCTAGTGCCGTAAAACACAACAACATTACATTATTTTACTAACAAAGCTACCGAAAAACTGAATCATTAATTAACAACGCCAATTTAAAACATAAGTAAACAGAAATCCATGTCTCTTAAAGTCCAAGAACATTTCAAAAACACTGCAAGAAAAAAGGAAACCAACATCAAGGAATACATCTGAAACATCTCTACACATCAAAGACACTATCGTCAACCACATTATGTCTCTTTACGTAAGCTTTAACATCCTCTATACGTTTATAGTATGTTTCGTAATAAGTGTCTAAAAGTTCAGGAACAGGATTTTTCGTAATTATCCAATTCAACACGGCATCCAAACGATGTACAATAACATTTAACTTATACATATTTAACGCCGCCCCGGTGGCGCAGTGGTCTAAGGCGCTGGCCTCTGATCATTCGTCCGTGAGGGGTCCGGGTTCGAATCCCGGTGAGGCATGGATGTTGTGTTTGTCTTACGGCACTGGCTCTCTCCCTTCCCTGGAACCAGTGACCCTAAATTAGGGACGGGCGACTGCTTATGACCCATTGAGTTGCTCACGGTGGTCGTTAAACCTCCAATAAAAAATACATATTTAACTAGTAAAACTCCGGAGTGATTGGACATATCTTTTTATTAGGCACAAAAAAAAAATTTCCATTCGAAAAGATCCAAAGTTTCGTCATAAGCAGGGCAAGATGCAATAAGTTCCATGACAAGACGATACCGTGATGGCTTACCTCTATCTTCGTCAAAATCAGGATCCAGAAGAAAAGAAAGATCTACACGAGGGATAAATTCCGGTTGAAGATAGTCGTTAGCTTTGCTCCGTTTTAACGGATCACCACTTGAATCAGTGCTGGGTCGTTTAAATGTCGAAGCTGTACTTGAGTTCTCTGCGAGATTCTGTAATGCTACTGAACATTTCTGTAAGTTAGCAATGCCCAAAGTACCAATATTTGCTGTTGTCCGAATCCCAGGATCCAAAGAAGTCGGCATTTCAATCAGTGTCTTCTCTCTCGGCTCGACTGGATCCACCACTCAGGTTTCACAAGTCTCAGCCACAGTAGGAACTAAGTCAACGACATGTGTAATACCATGTTCTAAATCCAATCTATCTTCAGGTACAACAATTCTTTCCTCATGGGAATCAGAGAGACTCTTCTTCAAGGGAGGTCTATGTACATACGTGCATCTAGCACGAATGTGCCCTCTTTCATTGCAAGCATAACAAAAAATGTCAGAGTAAATATTAAACATGAAACTATGAGAATCCAATACAATTTCAACTTTCTTGGGACAAGTCTGAAGAGATGATTCACTCGGGAAGATGACCGGAAGAGTCCGCTTCAAACCACCAACATGACAATAATTTGAAGATTTCGGGGCTTCTAGTATAACTCTATGAACTGGTCTCACCACCCGGCTAAACTGAGAAAGAAGAACTATCATATGTTCTGTTTGCACCGTGCTTTTTCCGTGATTGTGTTCTGCAACGTCTTTCTTATGAATTGTCCTGTACATATCTTCTTTTTTTTTTTTTTTTTTTTTTTTTTGTTTGGAGGTTTAACGACCACCGTGAGCAACTCAATGGGCTATAAGCAGTCGCCCGTCCCTAATTTAGGGTCACTGGTTCCAGGGAAGGGAGAGAGCCAGTGCCGTAAGACAAACACAACATCCATGCCTGACCGGGATTCGAACCCGGACCCCTTACGGACGAATGATCATAGGCCAGCGCCTTAGACCACTGCGCCACCGGGGCGGCACATATCTTCTTAATTTTGTCTCATGTATTTCGCACGTCAAGTCCTTGTTTTTCAGGACCACAAGCTCTTGTGTCCCGATTACTGTTGTTTTCGTCAAATGTTTTTTTGTTTTTTTTTTATTGGAGGTTTAACGACCACCGTGAGCAACTCAATGGGCTATAAGCAGTTGCTGATCCCTAATTTAGGGTCACTGGTTACAGGGAAGGGAGAGAACCAGTGCCGTAAGACAAACACAACATCCATGCCTGACCGGGATTCAAACCCGGACCTCTTACGGACAAATGATCAGAGGCCAGCGCCTTACACCATTGTGCCACCGGGGCGGCTTTCGTCAAATGTGCTCTTGTTCTTTTGTTTGCACCGTGATTCTCTGCCTTGGTATCGTGTCTTGTGCTTACTCGCGAAAACTGTATTGCATGTATCCTTCCTTTATTATTGTGTTGTGCATGTGCCTTCGTGGCACATCCCAGTTTTTTTCTCGTTACTGTACTGTAATTTCTTTGCACCGTGCTTTTTGTAAATTGCTCTGTACAATCTTGTTATACGCATTTTGCACGTTTTTTTCTTGCTTATTTAGACCACAAGCTCGTGTGTCCCGATTACTTTTGTTTTCTTCAAATGTGCTTCTGTATTGTTAGCACCGTGCTTTTCTGCCTTTGGTGTCGTGTCTTATGCTTTATCACGGAAACTGATTTGCATAATTATCAGTGTTGTGTTGTGCGTGTGTCTTCGTGGCACACCCCAGTTCTCCGCTATTGTACTGTAATTTCTTTGCACCGTGCTTTTTGTGAACTGCTCTGTACGTACCTTCTAATAATTTGTTATAAGCATGTTGGTCGTTATATACCTGTTTTTTTCTTTCGAACCACAAGCTCGTGTGACCCAACTACTATTTTTCACGCCGAATGTGCTCCTCCTCTTTGTTTGTACCTTGCTCTTCTGCCTTTTCATTTTGTCCGGTATCTGTATTGCATAACAATATACATAATACATGCATTACCCCTGTTCTGTTCATCAAATGTATGCCTGAGGTTTTGTCCCCCGATAATGTCTTTTATCATTCGATTTTTTGTCTTTGTTTTATGGGACAGTTTCCCACTTGCATCATGTATAGACCATCTCATTGTCACTCATTGTTTTGACATTTTAATTTGCTGTCGAGCGACTCATTGTAACATACCTTGTTTTAATAAAGAATTTGAACTGCTCACGGTGGTCGTTAAGCCTTCAATTAAAAAAACCAAAAAAGAACCCCATCATATCTGTTCATAACACGTGTTCATGTTGAAATAAACAATTTTATAGTAGGATAAAAAAGGAAACATTATGGTTGTAAACAGTGTTCCATTTTCTAATCAAGCCCAGGGAGAGTAGTGTACAAAAGAGAAAAAACATCATTGTGGGCCCTTGAGGAAGCTTGAGGTATTATTTTAGGTATTCCCCACACTGGTTATCTCAAAATTAAAATAATAGGCATTGGAAAATGGCTGAACTCGATTTTTGTTACTGAAAAGTAGTTTTATTTTACTCTAAATCTGTCAAAAGCTTTGCAGAGACCAGACAACGACTTAGTATCATCTTTTGGTATGATTGACGAAGCAACGGAAGAATTCAGAGAGATGCGATGTAATTCGGATGCTGAATTTAATATTTTCGACAGGGTTTCTACCGTAGGAAGCAGAATATGTATTGTGTTGGAAAAACCCAGAATTGTTAAAAAACAGATACATCGAAAGAAATATCATGACTAGCGAATCCTGTGATGGCTATATTCAAATTAATCGGAGGCTTGGGACTTGGTCGCTCTGGGTGGAGTAGTGGTTAGCATATCCTGGCGCTATTTGGCAGATGCGATTCGAGTCCCGTTCCAGGACGATGAATTTTTCAAGTTTTCGAATATTATCTGACTTACCATCTTTGGCACATTTACACCAAAAATCGGATTGTCGTCTTCAAAAATTATATTAAATGGTGTAATCCCGTATTTCTTTCATGATTTATCTGCTCCTCCGGGAATTCACGGGATAAGATTCTTAACCTCCAGATTCGCTAGACATGAATGCCGGTTGCTTCGACTAGCGAATCCTGTAATGGTTATATTCAAATTAATCGGAGGCTTGGGACTTGGTCGCTCTGGGTGGTGTAGTGGTTAGCATACCCGGGCGCTATCTGGGAGATGAGGATTCGAGTCCCGATCCAGGACAATGAAATTTTCAAGTTTTCGAATATTATCTGACTTACCATCTTTGTCACATTTACACCAAAAATCGGATTGTCATCTTCAAAATTTATATAGATACATCGAAGTAACTATCAAAGTGGAAACGTGGAAGATTTCTATCGTAAGGCAATATTTTTTCCATTCTTGGATTAACTTCTGCAAAATATGAATGATCGTTTCTTGAATCACAGAAATGTACTCGATAGTTTGAACCATGTACTGCCTTGCAAAATTAAAAAATGTTCAATTGAAAAAATAACAGAATCAACCCAGTTTTATTTTGAGGATATAAATGTTTTACCCAATCTTTTTCGTGGGGAAGTAGAAATGTGGATAAGTAAATGGTTGTCACGGAATGCAGAGGATCGGCACAAAACAGCCATTAAAGTTTTGCAAGCCTGTGATGGTACTTGTTTTCCAAATGTGAAAAAACTCTTAAAAATTCCGACTACCTTGCCAATTGCAACGTCTACTTCAGAAAGAAGTTTTTCAACTCTGAGGTGGCTTAAAACATACCTGCGAAGCACTATGTCCAATTCACTCCTAACTGGGCTTGCCCTATTAACTATCCACAGGAATGTGAATATTGATTCTGAAAAATGTTTGAATTTAATGGCCTCAAGCCGCAAGTACTGCATTTTATGAATAAGAAATGTTTCCGAAATACACCAGCGAGGCACCGACCACGAAACCCATGCAATCCATTGGGTATGTATATGTGTTGTACTTGTGTTTATATACTGACTCTATTTCATTTAATCTTTAGACTGTTTACTTTTGCAACATAACTTTTAAAACATTGGTTCCAAATCATGCGCTTTCGGTAGATTAAAGATTTAGAAAAATAATTACACTTTTCTTCTTTTGTGCTGTATTGTCATATCGTCATTATGCTAGTCAGATATAACGCTTATAATGACATCTTCAAGCGCAATAAGAATACATAAATAAATATATACATAATTTATTTTCTATGAGTCCCTACCAAAAATTCTGAATTGCTACTCCCCTGTCTCTGACATTGTTTTTTTCTGAGTGATTTTATGTCCCTTAGTATTTAAGTCATCCAGCAGTGTAGTCAGTTCTTTCCACAGTATGTCCAGAATTATTCCTAGAATGGTATCCAGTCTATTATTTCAGTTGTCCAATGGTAGTCAGTTCTTCCAGCACTTTGTCCAAATGAGCTAACCACCATTGGACAACTGAAACACTAGACTAGATACCAAGGGACAGAAAAAGGATCAAAAAAGACAATGTCGGAGATGGGTGGATGAACTTTGAAAGCATGCTAGTGTGGCATGGGTTTGACAGGCTTAAAACGGAAAGTTAGGAAAGAAACTTCTGGAGACCTTCATCCAGTAGTGGATTGATAACGGTTGGGGTGATGTTTATGCCATTTATGAATGTTTTAAACGGGGAGACCATTTTTGTTTTAAAAAACTGTTACCTATCTATTTAAATGCATATGTGTGTGTGTGACATAGAAAATTTCATTTATTCATTTCCAGGATTTTTTAAAGAGACTTCATTTTTTGAAGCACAAAAAAATGTGTATGCTCATCTACAGTATAATATAACTATTAGTTTTGGGTAACAGTTATAGTTTTTTTTTTTTTTTTTTGATTGAAGGTTTAACGACCACCGTGAGCAACTCAATGGGCTATAAGCAGTCGCCCGTCCCTAATTTAGGGTCACTGGTTCCAGGGAAGGGAGAGAGCCAGTGCCGTAAGACAAACACAACATCCATGCCTCACCGGGATTCGAACCCGGACCCCGTTCGGGCGAATGATCAGAGGCCATCGCTTAGACCACTGCGCCACCGGGGCGGCAGTTATAGTTTCCAAAAGCCAAGAATTTTTGCTCAAAAGCAGGTTTTGTATTTTTTATTGTTATTATTATCTGTGAGTATATAGCAAAGAGAAACGATTACTTTCACATATGTTAAACTACTGGTTTCATGCTGTACCACTCACAGCATTGATTAGGTTGGAACTCACCCTTGTATTTGGTGTATTAATGACAGTCTATTAAAGGAAAAGCATATTTTCTATGTGACAGAAAATTAAGTTTCTTGTGGGTGCTAGAAAGAAGAAATCCAGATTTAAGACTTCATTAAGAATAGTACTTTCTTTTTTTACTTAACCTCCCCCCTTGATTGGAAGTTTAACGACCACCATGAGCAGTTCAAATTCTTTATTAAAACAAGGTATGTTACAATGAGTCGCTCGGCAGCAAATTAAAATGCCAAAACAATAAGTAACAATGAGATGGTCTCTACATGGTGCAAGTGGGAAACCGTCATATAAAACAAAAAAAAATCGAATGATAAAAGACATTATCGAGTGTCAACACCCGAGGCATACATTTTATGAACAGAACATGGGTAATGCATGTATTATGTACATTGTTATGCAATACAGTTACCGGATAAAATAGAAAGGCAGAAGAGCACGGTGCAAACAATAGAGAAGCACACTTGACGAAAACAAAAGTAATCGGCACACAGGAGCTTGTGGTCTAAATAATCAAGAACAAAACGTGCAAAATTCGTATAACAAGATGGTAAAGGGTATGTACAGAGCAATTTACAAAAAGCACGGTGCAAAGAAATCACAGTACAGTAGCGAAAAAACTGGGATGTGCCACAAAGGCACATGCACAACACAATAATAAAGGAAGGATACATGCAATACAGTTTTCGCGAACAAGCACAAGACACGATACCAAGGCAGAGAAGCACGGTGCAAACCAAAACAGGAGCACATTTGACGAAAACGACAGTAATCGAGACACAAGAGCTTGTGGTCCTGAAAAACAAGGACTTAAAGAGCGAAATACATAAGACAAAAAATAAAAGAAGATATGTACAGGACAATTCATAAGAAACACGTCGCAGAACACAATTACAGAAAAACCACGGTGCAAACAAAATACAAGGCCCGAACGTAAACAGAGAACAAAAGTCTGGACACACAAGGTTGTGGTCTCAGAAATTAAGACACAAATCACTGGCCCACCATGAAAACTCTGCAAGAAAAAGAACCAACGAAAAGTACTAGCAAGGTGAAGAGAACAGCCAAACACCAAAACAAAGACAATCCAAAAGAAAACACTATCAAGTCACCAGTAGGATGTCAGAGCCAGCAATAGAAAACCACCCGGTGCGCTGGGCCCAGGTGTTCAAAAAGGTGCCGATTGTTTGCGTGGAAGTTGCAGCTGTGAGTTCCAACCGGAGGCGCGCCACGAGCCGGCTCCGAAAGCTGGCCCACAGCCGCCCACCGGCCGACAGAAGAGATGGATGTACAGGAGAATTCCTGAGAGATTGATGAAATGAGTGAATCACTTGCTTGGCAAGTATGAAAAGAAAGCAGCAGGCATCCGGAAAGCGGTGGGGCGGATGTTTTGTGAGCAACAGTCACGGATATGCTTGAAACAGCAAGTCCTTAGAGCAAATTATGTCAGCTAACCGGAAAACAATATGAAGAAGTGGCAGCAAGATAGGGCAATGGCAGTACATATGAGCGACGTCACTGTCAACGCCACAGAAAACACAGAGAGGAAAAGAGAGAAGAGACATGCGATAGAGAAGATGAGAGACAGGGAGCCGGCGATGAAGGAACCGCCAGTGGGTGTTACGTTCTAGCGGAGAAGAAAGGGGGAAGAAGAAGCAGACCAAACGGCCACGCAGGAAGAAGGAGAAACCCCGGAAATGGGATGGGGAGACTCAGAGGGCGCACGGAGAAGACGATACAGGGCAGCGGTAGTAAAAGAAAGGACAGGGACGACAGAGTCACGAAAAGGAAGAAAGAAGGGGAGAGGAAGGCTGGTGCCGGGGACGACGAGGAGGCCATCGTCAGAAACAAGAGGATAGAAAAGCTGAAGGGAGAAACGGAGTCGTCCTCGAGGGAAGGAGTTGGGGTGGAAAAGAGTAGTCGAGGGGAGTAGTATAAAATGACGGGTCTGGCGCCAAGGATGCGTCCTTCCAGGAGAAGGATGGGGGCGTGGCCTGGCGCAGAAGCATGGGCGTTTGGCATGGGCAGAAGGAGCAGGGGGCGTGGCTTGTGACAGGTGGCGCTAGTGTGTTGGGTCGGTGCTGCCCTCTAGCGGTGCTTTTGGAACTTTCGATGGACCTTTGAGGGATGGCAACGACCGAGTGGGGGAAAGGGCGTGGCAGATGAACCTAGTGTGTTGGGTCGATGTGCTGCCCCTAGCGATGCTTCTTGGAACTTTATTATTATGTTAGATCTTTGTTTTTGAGGGATGGCAGCGACCGAGTGGGAGAAAGGGCGTGGCAGGTGGCGCTAGTGTGTAGGGCCGATGCTGATATGCTGCCCCTAGTGGTGCTTTTTGGAACTTTATGTTTTTCTCGGTAGATTTATTGGACTTTGACAAATTTTTGGGAAATCTTTCCAATATGTTTTGTTTCCTCGAATTTGTTTTATAAAACTTATATTTTTTAGGAATTCCCTAAAGTGTTAGGAATTTTTATAGACGTAGCAGTATTTTTTTTATTTTTTTATTTGTTTTTTGTCGCTCGAGTTCATAAAAAATGATCTGGTGGTCCCAGCGAGACCATTGGGAAAATATGTTTGAAAGGGGGAGATGCTTGTTCATGGAGCCAAAATGTTTTGGGGGGAATTTTTCTTGGGATTTCATTTAAAAATGCAGTGTGAGGGGGAGTGGACGCTATTTGAGTTGTGAACGAGTTGGTGTGAACATGAATTTTTCTGTTACGGTGGAACATCTCTCGTTGAATTGTTGTAATGGAGAATGTAATGAAACAGGCGTATCTTACAGCCGTAAAAGAAGGAAGCTTCGGTGGGGTGAATGCTTTATTCCGTGTTGTCAAGAAAGAAGGCGTCAAGAAAAAGACGTGGAAAAATGGCTGAAGGGGGAGAAAACGTACACCCTCCCTCCACAAACCGACGAGACGTCATTTTCCGAGAAACAGAGTGTTGGTGAATAAAATAGATCAACAGTTTCAAGCAGAATTGGTTGACCTTCCCAGTTTAAATCGACATAACGATGGATTTCGTTACTTGTTGACGTGTATTGATATATTTTCCAAATATGCGTGGGTGATTCCCCTAAAACAAAAGTCGGGACTCCATATCGTTCAAGCGTTTTCCAAGATTTTCGAACAGAGAAAACCATTAAAACTGCAAACTGATAAAGGAACTGAATTTAAGAACAAAGAGTTTCAAAAGTTTTTAAAACAACAAGAAGTGCGTTTCTTTACGACGAACAACGAGACGAAAGCAAGTGTTGTGGAAAGATTCAATCGCACGTTGAAAACTAGAATGTCGCGCTACTTTACAAGTCAAAACACCTTCAGATTCATCGACGTGCTCGACGATTTATTTCACAGTTACAATCATTCTCCCCATCGAAGTATAAAAATGAAGCCTGTGGAAGTGAACGAAAACAATGAAAAGCAAGTGTTTGACAATCTATATAGTGGTCTCAAGAGGGAAAAACCCTCCTTTAAATTCCAAGTCGACGATCACGTATAGATTTCTAAAACCAAATTAACGTTTGAAAAAGGATACGAATCAAATTGGATGGAAGAAGGGTTTGTGGTGAGTGACCTTATTCCAAGATCCACTCCCGTGTACAGAGTAAAAGATTTATTGAACGAAGAGCTGGAAGGGACATTTTACGCCGAAGAGCTTCAAAAAGTGACACTTTCCGAGACATTTTCTGTGGAACGTGTTCTAAAGAAACGCAAAAGAAAAGGAAAAATGGAATACTTTGTTAAGTTTAAAGGCTACTCCGATAAATTCAACGCATGGATCCCCTCGGAAGACTTGACCTCGCTATAAAACCAACCTTATTTTTAAATGAAACGTCATTCGTCAAGATGAGTTTCTATCTGACACTACCGAGCGACAGACCGCTCTCTCGGCTACTTTTTGGACAACAAAATATCCCATTTCATAACGCGTCTTCCTTCCCCAATCGAACTGAATGGAGACTGGGAAGTGGGACTCGTCGAACTCATCTACCCCCATTCGTGGTATAATATCACGGAAAATTCCAACCATTTCGAATACGATTTGGGAACCAGTCAGTTTAAGACGGGAAGAATCTCTCCAGGTCATTACGAGTCTATAGCGGACATTGTTAAATCCATGAGCAATCACTTTGCCAATAAAATCTTTTTGAATGATAATAAAGTGACTCAAAAGGTCAAGTCAACTCTTCTTAAAGGTACGCGCTTAGTTTTCCCCCAGGGATTGCGGAAATCTTAGGATACCCACCCATGCAACTTTCAGCCATGAGTGGAGCTGTCTCGGTAAATGATGAATTTATCGCAGATCTAAACGGTCGGTTTTCTCTGTTGTATGTGTACAGTGATATTGTGGAACCGCAACCGGCAGGAGACATGGTTGCTCCTCTCCTTCGCATCGTTAAAGTAAGTGGTGTGGACGGAGAGATGGTGAGCGCTTTGTTCGATCGACCTCATTATTTGTCTCTTGCAAGAAAAAATTTCCAAACCATCGAAATCGTTTTAAGGAATCACATTGGCCAATTAGTGCCATTTGAACATGGAACAGCGATCGTGAAACTTCATTTTCGTCTCAAGCATCTCTAATCATGTACGAACCACACCGCTGCTGTACGAAATCCTTCGAGGATTATTACGTCAGTCAAACTGGAAAAGGAATAGTTTACTATCAAGGAGTGCCACTACAAAAAGGTTATGGACTTGGAGGACTTTTTTTATCATTATTTAGAGCGGCGCAGTGGCGGCTCGTGGCAACTGAAACAGGTGGGGCCAGTAGCCGAAGTCAAACAATGAAATAAAAAAAACTGTCATTATTAGGCCAACTATTCAGACCCCCACCCCACCCCACAGATTCATTTACTCTGCCTCTGTTTACCCCCTTGACTCACAATAATGCCCAAATTAGGCAGAAATGTGTCAACTATTGTATTGCACACGAAAAAAATTTCCTCAGAATAGAATGCATAATTATTAACAGAAAAAGGTTAAAACTCCTTAAATCAAATTTTTACCTAAAAACATATGAGCATTAATTTATGTTAGTTGTGCTTTGTGTTTCTTCAGATTTCTCAACTAAGGAATAATCACAGGATTCACAGGATAAAAAAATGTAGTTGAAAAATAATAACTCCAAATATATGCAGGGAGGGAATGTTTCATGAATTTCGTCCCATATAGAATGAGTACAATACTACCATTTGCATTATTTGAAAGGTTTAACCTTTTTTTTAAAGAACTTGTGAAACCTAAAAACATATATGTACTCATGTGCAAATTATACTTACAGGTTTTTTCATTTATTTAGTTATTTTTAACATAGAAAATCCTCTCCGTTAAAACTGAAATTAGTTCTGCAAAATGCTTTGTAAACTTCATACTCTTGGAAACTCAAATTCTTGGGCTGATAAGCACCGAGTTTTTTTAAGTGAAGCTTTTCGACTCAAATTCTTGGGCTGATGAGCAGTGTGTTTTTTTTAAGTTAAGCTCAAACTAAAAATTCTTGGGGTGATAAGCACTGAGTTTTTTCAAGTGAAGCTTTTCTTCCAGATTTAAAGCAAAGAACAGAGATTATAACAAAATATCCACTCCATTCATTGTACTCGACAAGCAAAAAAGTCACGACACAAAGGAACAACACATCACCGAGAGAGACACACAGAAAAAACAACTAACTGAACTTTGAGCTTGGTCGGGGTAAGCTTTTCTGTCAACCCACGGCGTTAAGAAAATGGATACTCACCTGGCCAATCAAATTAGCGCGGGGCCAGATAGATCTGGCCCCACAGCTTTTTTTGCACACGCGTTAAGGCAGTGTTGTATGTAGGTCATCATACTGAATGAGACTGGGAGGAAATCGTCTCCTCTTCGCTTGCGTAGTGATGTAACTGGGGCCTGTTGGAGCTGGCCCCATTAACCTCACACTCTGAACGTGATCTCTTTCCTCAGGAAATAGTTTTTCGATTTTGAAGGAAACTTTTCCCTTAGATAATGGTTTTTGAAGGGAAATGTTTATCACCATGTAGTTAAGAGAGAGAATAAGAATCAGGGCAAAAAAATATTTCTAAAAATAGAAATTTTTAGGTGGGGCCCGGCCCCTCTGGCCCCTAATGACGAACAGCCCCTGGAGCGGCGGTACCATTATTTAAACAAGGTGCTAAAACGCTCGGAAAACAAGTCTTACGAACGGGTATGGATCTCGCCAATGACGTCATTCTCGGTAAAGATCTTAAAACGGCAGCCAAACAACGAGCTAAAGAAGCAGGGCAAATTCTCACTGATAAAGCAGCTTCTAAAGTGAAGAAAATGTTGGGGGGAAGCGTTAAAAGAAAGAGAAAAACGAAGAAACGTATCATTCGTTCAAAGAAAGCCAAGAGGACCGCACGCGATACTTTTGATCCGTAAACCATGGCTATGATTCACAGTCATTCTTCCGTATATCTCAAGTCGGAATTGGATTTATTTGCTTTACCGCCTACCCAAACGAGCATAGAAAAAGGACAATGGATCGAATATCACCCCTTGGCCAACATTCGAGATGGAGGACCTCTGTAATTTAATATTTCTGGGAGTGGAGAAGAATACATGGATTTATCTTCCAGCCAACTCTACGTGTAAATTAAAATTGTGAAAGCTGACAATTCTTTCCTAACTGACAAAGAGCCCGTGGGTCCCATTAACTGTTTTCTCCATTCTCTGTTTTCTCAAGTCGACATCAGTTTAAACGAAAGAGTAATTTCCTCATCAAGCAACACGTATCCCTACAGAGCTTATATCGAAACTCTACTGAATTACGGAGAAGAAGCAAATAAATCCTATTTAGCATGTGAGAGTTTTTACAAGAATACAGCCGGACATCTACACGAAATTAATCCCCCGAATGATGCAACAAACAAGGGATTACATCAACGCTACGAACTCATAAAAGAAAGCAAGACGCTGGATATGATTGGAACCTTGCACTGCGATTTATTTTATCAAAACAGACTGCTGCTCAATTTAGTGGATATGAAAATCAAACTTGTTTGAAGTAAACCTGATTTCTGCCTTGTTTCCTCCTCCGGGACCCCCAATTACAGAGTTCTCATCGAACACGCATCCATTTTTGTGAGAAAAGGGAAAGTCAACCCTGGAGTTACCATCGGTCATGCAAAAGCTTTAGAAAAATCTCCTGCCAAGTATCCCATTGATCGAGTTTTATGCAAAGTGTATTCCGTCTCTCAAGGAAGTATGTCCTTCGTGCAAGACAACGTATTCCTCGGACAAATGCCCAAAAGACTGGTTATTGGATGTGTAGACAACGATGCTTTTAATGGTACATATAAATCCAACCCATTTGAATTCAAGCATTATGATGTCAACTTTATCGCCGTGTTCGTTGACGGACAGCCAGTTCCTCATAAACCTCTAGAACCCAATTTTGAAAAGGGAAGCACAATTCGTTCCTTCCACAGTCTATTTCAAGGCACCGAGAAACTGGGTCAGGACCATGGAATATTTATCAATCTTGCGGAATTTTCCGAGGGATACACTCTTTATGCATTCGATCTCAGTCCGGACCTATGCGATGGAGGACATTTGAACCTGATCCATCAAGGAAATTTAAGAGTGGAAATCCAAATTTGGAAAAGCTTTGGTAAAAATCATTCCTGTGCTAATCTACGCAGAGTTCCAGAACATTGTTGAAATTTCCAAGTCCAGAAATATTCTTTGTGATTTCTCCAATTGAAGAAATGAACAGTATACAAATAACCAAGTCCTTAAAGCAAGATCACGTGACCCGATGTTCCTTCCTTGGAGTGTTTGCCTGTGACCGCCTTCCCAAGAGAATTGTCAAGTTCCCAGCATGCCTTGTTGTGAATACGGACCGACATGGAAATCCTGGAAAACACTGGTTGGCTATGTATATGTCAAACCCAAAAACAATGGAATTTTTTTATTCTTTCGGACATTCTCCAGAATATTTTCAAGGACCTATTGCTCAATTTGTCTCCAGTTTGAAACTATGAATTTTAATGATGTACCTCTTCAAAGTTCGTTTACGGCCGTATGTGGTCAATTTTGTATTTTCTTCCTTTATTCTAGATGTCGCGGAAAAAGCTTGTACTCCATTGTAAGAAATTTTCGATGGAAATCAGAAACAAACGACGTGCGTGTCTATTATTTTGTTCGAAATAAGTTTGGAATTGTAACAAAATTTAGAACTTAAAATAAAAATTGATTTCAACTCTAATTTATGTGTCTTTAAATTATTTTGTAAGTTCTTGATTGACCTCAGTTGACAACATGGAAGTTCCCAGACTACAACATCCTTTCACAGCTCTGATAGCGGGTCCTACGGGAAGTGAAAAGACCCAGTTTGTAAAACGCTTACTTCAGCATCAAGAGGGAGTCATCTCTCCCCCTCCCGAACACGTGGTGTGGTTCTATGGGGTTCACCAAACATTGTATGATGAAATAGAAAACGTGACATTTGTGGAAGGCATCCCCCCTAACTTCCGTGACTATGTGAAAGGAAGAACGCTGTTTGTCATTGACGATCTCATGAGTGAATGCGGAAGTGATAAAAAATTAACTCGCTTGTTCACTAGAGGGAGTCATCATTTCAATGTGTCCGTGATATTCATTACTCAAAATATTTTTCATAAAGGTAAAGAAATGCGAGAAATTCCCCTGAATGCTCATTACTTGTTTCTGTTTAAATCACGAAGAGGTGTGAATCAAATCACTCATTTAGGGAGGCAGTTGTACCCTAGCAAACTTAATTTTTTCAAGAAGTGTATATGGATGCCACAAAATCCCCTTACAGCTATTTATTGATTGATCTAAAACCTGAGACAAAGGAAGAATTAAGATTACGCTCCCAGATACTTCCGGGAGACATTCAAGTAATATATCAACCTCGGTGAAATTAAATAAGTCTCAGTTTTCATCATGACGCTGTCTAAGCAACATGTCCAACTTTTATGTATGATTCAACACTGTCCAAAGAATGTATTAAAAGACCTAATATCGAAGTGTAGAAAAAGTGGAATTAAAGCACTATGCGAAATCTAACTTTAATCGTATGCAAAAGAACTCACATACTGTTCCTAACTACATTTTGTTTCTGTACTGAAATTTCATTGTGATTCTGTACAGGAAAAAATATCTGAAGCAGAAAATTGCTTAACACTGAGCCGACACAATCATGGGATACTTGTATGTTATCTCTATGAGAAGGCATGTTTCAAGTCCAATAACTTCACTTGAAGAAATAGTTCAATGAAAAAATGTACTGAGCAAAAGTTGTACAACTCTCAATGGAATCTACCAAATGCAACGAAAATTGGCGTCAATTATCATTTAATTGCCGGAAAGTGGATGTTAAAAAAGATCAGGTTTATTCTACATCCTATAAATATTTTTGTTAAATTCAGTTAAAACAGAAACAAAACAACACCAGAATTATTGACATGACTTTGTACGATGTTCGGCATGTCTCCCATGCATATTGCGTGTTATGAAGTTGGTGACATTGAAGTTCCGACTTCTCTGAACATCCCGAAAGTTTAAAGTTCTCTTAATGGCCACTATTTAAGTTTTAGGGGTAAATTTCAAACACTGAGTTAAAAAAAATTAGAAATTGAGGACATTTGACGTCCTCAGTCAATTCTTATGGAATTAAGGACGAAGCACTGAAATTGAGGACTAACCTCAGAAAATGAGGACCTCTGGTCACCTTAATAGATGAAAGTAAAATAATAAGAACAAAATAAAAAGCAAATAATAATAAATAAAGATATATAATAATAAATAAAATTCTATAATAATAATAATATCTGTTTCTTCTTTACAAGGATTAAGAGCTGACAAAGAAAAATAAAAACTGCAAAGCAAGTTTATCCATAAGAATAAAACGGAATAGAAAAGATGTTTGCTACAGAGATGCATATGTTAAAGAAGGCCTCACTGCCATCACAGAAGTACATCATAACCACAGCCATTTAGTAGAAAATGCTGAAGCTTGGACCTGGCTTAGAAGGAGTGATGAAATCAGGAATATTTTTTTCAAATATTTTAAGAAAGGTATGCAGCATTATTATTGATGTTGTGCCGCAGATTCCTTTTTTACTAATAATACTAAAATTTTACTGAGAAAGATTTCAACCAGCAGCGTTTTTCTGTGACGCGCAGTGATACGTCAAGGAAAACAATTCGTTTTACACGGAGCAGGTGGTGATTATTGCACGTGACCCCAGTTTTTAGCTCCCCCGTTAAACGAAATCCTGAATCTCTGGCTAGCGTCTGATTGGTCTAGAGAGCGTAATTGCGCATTACATGTCGAAACGCAATTTACTCACCCCGGACGCGTGAATTGCATTTCGAAATCAGTGATCTATCTTTTACTTGTTCAAACGGTATTGGGGTGCAATGCTTACACTTATTGGGCCAGACGTTTCATTCGTTGATTCAAAGTTTTCAAGTTGAATTTAAAAGGTGTTGGCTTTCTTTTTGCGTAGGTTTTATAGCTACTGACTATTTTCTTATAGAACACATTTTAGAGTCTGTCTCTTAGTCAAAATATTTCTTAAATAAACGCTTCGGTCTCCAATCGGCACTTCTATGCACGTGGGGTTTTTTTCTCCAGAGACTTTTTTATGAAGATTCCTGGTTGATCTAGGGCAGGGGTGCACAACCTTTTTATAAGTGGCGGCCAAGTTTATTTTTACATAATAAGTTACCTTTTCACATAGGCACTTGCCAAACCCTACCGCTAAAGCTAATTTTACTATTATCCGAATAAACTATTTTACCAGCAGACAAAAAATGTGTTTCAATACCATTTTTGTGTCCTCTAAATGGTTTAAATCCATTTTTGAAGTTTTTTGGCAAATTGCGTTATTAAGTTATCAAATTACTGATTTACAATCAACTTACTCCTAACTGGAAAAGGTTTAGGGGTATATAAAATAAAATAATACTATCCCAAGGTTGTAAAATTTTTATTTTTACAAAAAACAGAATTCTTAACATCAAAGTATATAAAAAATTAAAATCAATATATCGTCAAACTGACCATCAAATCAAGTAGTAGCCTAATGCTCCTAATGAGATGCTTGGCATTGTTTATTTTTCAATAGTCTGTCAATATCAGGTTCAATGTTAGAGATGGTAATGCGCAAGTTTCCCTCCAATAGTGTATCACTTAAACGGGAACGACACTTTGACTTTATTTGTTTCATCAAAGAAAACGATATCGCATAAGTAGGTACTTCCAAACAACGTTGCCGTTTTTAAAGCATGATCTTTGAGCAATTTCATTTCTTTCGGTAAGTAATTTTTGTAAAATTCTAGGAGAGAAACTTCAGAGTATTTTGTTTTTAACTCATTGTTACACTGAAGATCAATTAATTCCATCTGGAAATCTAGTGGCACTGACGCAACGTTAGTAGTGAATGGTAGAGAAAACATATCAAACAAAACCTCAAATTTTCTTATATCTTCAAATCGTCTTTTAAACTCATTGTGAAGGTCCACTACAAGAGATGCATATTTAGCCACATTTACATGGAATTCAGAACTTTCAACAAAACTTTTCATTGTTGGAAAATTTGCTAGTAGTCCATTGCTTAGTTGTGACTGCCATAAACTGAGTTTAACCTCAAATGATTTTAATATGTAACACATGTTGTTGATCATGTTGTTTTTACCTTGAAGCTTAATGTTTAATTCATTGAGATGTTGGGTCATATCAACTAAAAAACATAAATCACTCACCCATTCGCTGTTCTCAAAATGTGCTGCTAGTTGAGACTCATTACGACTGTGTAAAAACATTATGATTTCTTGATGCAAGTCATACACTCGTTTCAGCATTTTCCCAGCACTAAGCCAACGAACTTGTGTAAAATAAATAACATCATCATATTGGGATTCCATGTCTGATAAGAATTCTCTGAACTGGCGGTGATTAAGAGCTCCGGCACGAAGGAAATTGACCACTTTAATCACAACCTTCATCACATGCTCCATACGTATGCTTTTAGCACACAGATTCTCTTGGTGTAAAATACAGTGAATAGTAACTAGATCACTGCACTCTTTAGCAAAATAGCTGACAGCCCCTTGCTTACTTCCAACCATGGCAGGTGCACCATCAGTTGATATGCCATGTAGTTTTTCCATATTTAAATTAAACTTCTCTAAAATATTTTTCACTTCACGATAAATATCACATCCTTTAGTTGTGTCTTTCATAGGAACCAATGCCAGTAATTCTTCTGAAATATGAAAATTCTCGTCAACACCACGCACAAAAATACAAAGCTGGGCAGTATCAGTCACATCTGTGCTTTCATCGATTGCCAGTGAGAAGTACTTGAAATCCAATATTTTTTCTTGTAGTGTTTGCTCAATGTCCACTGCCATTTCTTCTGCCCTCCTGGAAACTGTCATTCGATTAAGGCTAATTTTTGATATAATACTTTTTTCTCTGGGAATGCCACATTTGCCACTTCTTCCAAGCATTCCTTAACTAGCTCGCCATCTTGAAACGGCTTCATTCTTTTTACTAAAATCTTTGACACAATAAAACTTGCTTTTACCGCAATTTGCGATTCATCGTTAACCTTACGAAAAAGATTTTGTTGAAATTTTAATTTTCTTTGCAGTTCTTTTACTTTCTCTTTTCGCATATTACCAGAAAATTCGTTGTATTTTGAAGCATGTTTTGTCTCATAATGCCTTCTTACATTGTACTCTTTCATAACACCAACTGTTTCTTTGCAAATTAAACACGTTGCTTTGCTGTTGTATTCAATAAAAAAATATCTCTCACTCCAGGTCTCTTGAAACACTCGACACTCGTCCGTCACTTTACGCTTTTTTACAGACATGATACTGATATTATAAAAATAATGTAGAAACTCTGTAAACTGCACACAAGCTGTAACAACACACAAACAACTCACAAACGTGAACTCTGCCACGACAACAATGATACTCCCAGTGCACGACGTGGCGTCCAGTCAGAAATAACAAACCTATAAATAGCCTCGCGCTACACCACTTCAAGGTCACACAGCGCCCTCATCCTTCCCTGCCGCACAACGATGAGTCGGTGTGTCAGTCACGTGCTCACATCCACTTGTATTGCAAGAGTGACTCCACAGTCAGTCTGAACCTTGCAGCAGTCTGGTTATGCAAAACTTAAAATCTGTCCAATAATTGTTTACTTTTTAATTTATTTTTAACAAACATTTTTATAATTTTCTTATTTCAACTAGGGCCTACAATAATGGGAAAAAATCTCATCATTCACAATATATATATTCACGTTTTCAATAGTATAAAATATTTATCCGCGGGCCCTCATAAACTGACTTTGAGGGCCGCAAGCGGCCCGCGGACCGCGGTTTGTGCACCCCTGATCTAGGGGGTATTGAAACTTTTATAGGGCTAAAAGTTAATTTGTCAGCAAACCTGACTTTTAGTCAGAATCAAATCTCTGGCTCTTCTGTATTTTTTTGATCTCGAGCACACCGTCCCCTGACTCACTTTTTTTTTGCCCGTTTTCGGCTTTTCACTTTTAAGGTTATTTGGCTGTCGGCGTTGGAGTTTTTTAATTTACTACTTTGTTCTATATGATATTTCCTCTCCAAACTACCGTTGATTTTATTATTAGTGCACCTGGATTTTTACCTGGAGCTGAAGCCCACTTTTGCGGAAAAATGCAAATAATGGCTAAAATTATTTTCCAAATAAAATCCTTTTTGGTGTCTAGGTCTGTTTACAAGCCGGTGTTATGTTGCTAAATTTATTTACGGATACATAGATTATAGGGCACAAATTCCAGCAAAATTATTTTGTTTTTTTACCATAATTTTACGGGGGAAAAAAAGAAAAAGAAGATTTTGCTGATTTTTCTAAGGCTTGGAAATCGCTTCTCAGAGCTTGGAAAGACACTGTTTGTTGAAGAGTTAAACTCTCAAAAATGCATAAAACCTTTCAAGGGTGAGTTTTATCCAAAATCAGCGATTCCTGGAAAGAAATAAAACTTTTTTACTCATTTCTCCGCACCTGGGAGGGAAGAGAACCTTACTTATTAAGGCAGCGTACCTATTTTCTCCATAAATTACTGATTACTCACGAATTTGTGATCTTACTGAATTACCCTGTAAAAGAATACCGACGACGAGAAAAGGTTATATGCTTCGAAACTTTTACACTGCTGGTCACCCAAAATGCAACACCAAGAAGGAAGCATCCGATCGGCCTGAAATTCGCAGCATGCTTCGCCCGCAAAAGGACATGCAAACGATTAGCATTGCAGGGCATATGCAAATCATGAGCACTCACGCCACGGAGAAGCACTATAAGAAGGGTGCACAGAAGGCGGGGTGTAAGTAGTCGAAGTATGTTGGGCTGCCGGACCTGTGCGTAGGAAGCTTCCTGATGCCTCGTCGCAGAATACGGCAGTCATTCCAGAACGCTTCGGAGTTCGACAGAGGACGAAGAGTGGCTTATCGCGACAGCAGTTTATCGTACCGAGACATCGGCGCCCGTGCGGGACGACATCCAGCCACAGTGAGGCGAGTATGGATTCGGTGGGTGCAGGAGGGACAGACGGACCGACGTGAGCGATTGCCGCAGCCACGGCACACCACCGAACGAGAGGACCGGCATGTTGTGCGACGGGCATTGACGGCTTGCACCGCCACATCACGAACGTTAGCGCAGGAATTAGGGTGTGTTGCGCAACAACCTGTGTCAGCACGTACCGTTCGACGTCGACTGCAGGAGCGGGGACTTGTCGCACGGCGTCCATTGCTCCGATTACCACTGACGTTACACCACCGGCGAGTGTGGCGGCAGTGGGCCGTTGAACGCCGCACCTGGACTACGGAATGGCATGACATTGTCTTCTCCGACGAATTCCGCTTCTGCCTGCAACACCATGATGATCGGATCCGCGTGTGGTGGCACCGCGGCAAGAGACTGTATGACGCCTGCATTATGCATCGCCATACCAGTCCGTCGCCTGGCGTTATGGTTTGGGGCGCGATTGGATATGACACCCACACCCCTCTGCTACGCATCGCCGGTACACTCAAGAGCCACCGCTACATCTCCGACGTTTTGGAGCCTGTAGTCCTCCCTTACCTGCAGGACCTGCCAGCGGCCACGTTTCAACAGGACAATGCGCGCCCGCACGTGGCACGCATTGTGCAACAATTCTTCACGGCCCACCAGGTGTCATTGCTGCCGTGGCCCGCCTGTTCTCACGATATGTCGTCCATCGAACCCGTCTGGTCGCTGATCGGCAACCGAGTGGCCCGGCAAGCACCACCCACGGCTACGCCTCATGAACTCTGGCAACGTGTGGAAGTAGCCTGGACCGACATACCTCAAGCCCACATCCAAAGCCTCTTTCGTTCGATGCCGTGGCGTGTAGCGGCCGTTATTGCCAGCCTTGGGGGCCACACGAACTATTGATGTCTGCTTGTTCCGCAAGTCGCACGGGCCTGTAAGCTCAAACGTTTCATCTTTGTATCTGTTGTTATGTGTCCAGTAAATCTGGCTTTGCTATCTCGTGACTTTCTTGGTGTTGCATTTTGGGTGGCCAGCAGTATATATAACTCAAACTGTTCTGCGGTAAAGGCACTTCGACCAAAGACGAAGTAATAAAAAATACTTACTATTTGCAATTTCAGACAACTTTTCGCATCACTTTCGAAGATACTTGCATTCAGCACATGAGGATCGTTTCCCTCAATCTCTTTAATTTTTTCCAAATATCGCATTTTGTACTCAGAAGTTAAAGTTTCAAAGTAAGACGCCCTTATTTCAACGGGGCTGGTTGTCCTTCACTTACGTTTCTGAGGCTCGTTGCCATGCTGAGAGTCACGTGTCTGCTACATCCTTTTGAGTCGCAGAATGTAAACAAATACAGTCGTTGGACTGCAGCGAATTAGAAATGTTGTATGTAACTCAGTTTTCACTGCAAAAGAATTGTAATCATGAACAAAGGTTTTGTAGAAGTATATATATATATATATATATATATATATATATGGGATGTAAGGTCAGGTGATGCGTAACATCACAGCCTCTCCTTGACAAATGTCAACCCCGCCTTCTCGTGGTACATCCTGTTCCCACTAAAGGGGCTCTGACGACCGCCAATAGCGGTATAACTATACCATCGGGATTAGAGGAAATGCTATCCCACACTCACCAACCCGCTTGGCCAGCGTGGTGAGTTATGGCCAAACCCCTCCAAAATGACTCCACAACTTAAATCTTGGTCCTCAGTCTCCGGCAGCTGGAATGTACCTGGCCAAGGCAGCGGCCAGTGCGACATGAAGGCAGAGGGTGCTAAGAATCCCCAGAGGACCAGACTAGGCTGCCATCTGATGCTGACCTTGGCTACGTATAACGGACGCTCCCTATCTTCTGATTCAAGGCTTCTTGAATTGGAAGAGGAACTACAAAGGATCAAGTGGGACATCGTCGTGCTAAGTGAGGTAAGAAGAAAAGGAGAAGATCTCATTGAACTGAAAAGTGGACATCTCTTCTACTATCGTGGGACAGATACTGGCAGAACTAGTGGTGTTGGATTTATAATAAACAAGAAACTGAAGGATAAAGTTGTAGAAGTTGAATGTTCCTCTGACAGAGCTGCACGACTCGTTATCCAACTCTCGAGAAGATACCAGGCTCAGATTATTCAAACTTATGCACCCACCACAAGTCATGCTGAAGAAGAAATTGAAGAATTTTATGAGGGAATTCGTGATCTAAATAATAAAGGTAAGCAGCACTTGAAGATAATTATGGGAGATTTCAATGCAAAAATAGGGCAACGGCAACAGAATGAAACTTCAGTAGGTAAATTCGGTTACGGCAACAGAAACCAGCGTGGAAATACTCTCGTAGAGTTTGCAGAGGCAGAAGGGTTTTTCATCTTGAACTCCTTTTCAAGAAAAAGCCACATAGGAAATGGACATGGAGACATCCAAATGGGACGACAAGTGAAATTGATTTTATTACGTGTAACAAAAAATTCGTCATAGAAGACTGCAGTGTGCTAAACAAGTTCAACACAGGCAGTGACCATAGATTGGTGAGATGTAAGATGCCCCTCAACACTAAACTCGAACGTAGCAAGCTCATAAGACAAACAAAATGTATTGACATAACCAACCTTAAAAAACACCATAATACCTTCAAATTGGAACTGAAGAACAGATTCTCTGCTTTAGAAGGCCTAACATCGGAAGAAGTGGATATTTCTGAAGTTAACAGAAAAGTAACCAAAGCTCTTATGGAAACAGCAACAAAATTAGCTGGGTCTAAGAACAAATTGCATGTGAACAAATTATCAGGAAAAACCAAAATGTTGATGCAAAAGAAGAGAGATGAGGACAACTAAAGAAGATGTGATTTCCAAAGTGGAATATATAGAGCTCTGCAAGACAGTACGAAAAAGTATCACTGAAGACGTAAGGAAATTCAACTGTGAATCTAGTAAGGAAAGCAATTGAAAACAACCAAAGCCTAAAAATAGCAAAGGGACATCTCAGTAAGGGAAAAAAACAGATTATGGCACTGAGAAAAGAAGATGGTTCTGTAACAAGAAATAGAGGCGAAATTTTGACAAGAGTGAAAGATTTCTACTCCAAATTATATGAAAGGGATGATACATGTACTCCAGGCATCATGAAAGGTACCAGAGCTCTTCCAGTCCTTCCACCACAAGTTGCACATGCAATCAAGAACATGAAGCGGGGAAAAGCTCCAGGAGAAGATGGAATTACTGTAGACATCATACAAGAAGCAAGTGGAGAAATCGAAACAGTACTCGCCCAAATTTTCACTCGATGCCTTAATGAAGGGAAAATTCCTGATAATTGGAACAACGCTACAATGATCTTGCTACATAAAAAAGTTACATTGAGGATCTCAGGAACTACAGACCTATCAGCCTCCTATCAGTGGTTTATAAAATCTTCACTAAAGTTCTTTCACACCGCTTGAAGGTGACACTGGACATGGCTCAACCGAGAGAACAAGCTGGATTCAGGAGTGGCTACAGCACAATAGATCATATCCACGTACTGAGAGAACTTATTGAAAGAGCGAGGGAATATGAACTTCCATTGTGCATGGCTTTTATCGATTATGAAAAAGCCTTTGATTCGGTGAAACCATCAGCAGTTGCAATGGCTCTGAAATCCTGCGGTATTGAAGATGCATACATTAATATTATTAATAACGTCTATGAAAATGCAAGTGCAAAGATTCTGCTATTTGAAAATACAACACACATGGAAATTGGAAAAGGAGTGAGACAAGGTGACACCATATCTCCGAAGCTCTTTAATACCACATTGGAAAATGTCTTTCAATCACTGAACTGGGAAAATAAAGGCATAAAGATAAATGGAGATTATCAAACCCACCTTCGTTTTGCTGATGACATAGTCATTTTTGCAACTACCCCATCAGAGCTACCGAGTATGATGCAGGAACTTGCTGACACGAGTAAAGAAGTGGGATTAAAAATGAACTTTCAGAAGACAAAGTGATGTTCAATGCTTTTACAAGAAATGAAGATTTATCGATTGATGGAGAAAAGCTGGAGATAACAGACACGTACGTTTATCTTGGACAGCAGATATCAAGTGAGGGTCACATTGGTGAAGAAATTAATCGGCGTACAAAACTTGCCTGGAGAGCTTTGAAAGAAACAGCATAATTTTCAAGAGCAATATGCCACTATGTCTTAAAAGAAAAGTGTTTGATCAATGCATCCTTCCAGTGCTTACGTATGGTGCAGAGACGTGGACCTTAGCTAAAAGAGACATACAAAGGCTGCAGACAACTCAAAGGGCCATGGAGAGGTGCATGCTTGGTGTAACCAGGAGAGATAAGAAGAGGAACTCGTGGATCCGAAAAATGACAAGAGTGGAAGCCATCATGATCAGAGTTAAATCCCTGAAATGGCAATGGGCTGGGCATACTGCCAGAAGGACAGACCATCGATGGACAGCCGAAATTTTGGATTGGATTCCAAGGGACAGGAAAAGACCCAGAAGAAGACCACATGGGAGATGGGTGGATGAAATTCGAAAGTATGCAGGAGTGACATGGAGGAGACTGGCACGAGACAGACCATTGTGGAGGAAACTTGGAGAGACCTTCATCCAGCAGTGGATTGATAATGGTTGACAATGATGATGATGATCATAATCATCATTGTCAACCATTATCAATCCACTGCTGAACGAAGGTCTCCCCAAGTTTCCTCCACAGCGGTCTGTCTTGTGCCAGTCTCCTCCATGACACTCCCGCATACTTTCGAATATCATCCACCCATCTTCCACGTGGTCTTCTTCTGGGTCTTTTCCTGTCCCTTGGAATCCAATCTAAAATTTCGGCTGTCCATCGATGGTCTGTTCTTCTGGCAGTATGTCCAGCCCATTGCCATTATAGGGATTTAACTCTGATCATAATGTCCTCCACTCTTGTCATTTTTCGGATCCACGTGTTCCTCTTCTTATCTCTCCTGGTTACACCAAGCATGCACCTCTCCATGCTACTTTGAGTTGTCTGCAGCCTTTGTATGTCTCTTTTAGCTAAGGTCCACGTCTCTGCACCATACGTAAGCACTGGAAGGATGCATTGATCAAACACTTTTCTTTTAAGACATAATGGCATATTGCTCTTGAAAATTATGCTGTTTCTTCCAAAGGTTCTCCTGGCAAGTTTTGTACGCCGATTAATTTCTTCACCAATGTGACCCTCACTTGATATCTGCTGTCCAAGATAAACGTACGTGTCTGTTATCTCCAGCTTTTCTCCATCAATCGATAAATCTTCATTTCTTGTAAAAGCATTGAACATCACTTTTGTCTTCTGAAAGTTCATTTTTAATCTCACTTCTTTACTCTTGTCAGCAAGTTCCTGCATCATACTCGGTAGCTCTGATGGGGTAGTTGCAAAAATGACTATGTCATCAGCAAAACGAAGGTGGGTTAGATAATCTCCATTAATCTTTATGCCTTTATTTTCCCAGTTCAGTGATTGAAAGACATTTTCCAATGTGGCATTAAAGAGCTTCGGAGATATGGTGTCACCTTGTCTCACTCCTTTTCCAATTTTCATGTGTGTTGTATTTTCAAATAGCAGAATCTTTGCACTTGCATTTTCATAGATGTTATTAATAATATTAATGTATGCATCTTCAATACCGCAGGATTTCAGAGCCATTGCAACTGCTGATGGTTTCACCGAATCAAAGGCTTTTTCATAATCGATAAAAGCCATGCACAATGGAAGTTCATATTCCCTCGCTCTTTCAATTAGTTCTCTCAGTACGTGGATATGATCTATTGTGCTGTAGCCACTAATGAATCCAGCTTGTTCTCTCGGTTGAGCCATGTCCAGTGTCACCTTCAAACGGTGTGAAAGAACTTTAGTGAAGATTTTATAAACCACTGATAGGAGGCTGATAGGTCTGTAGTTCCTGAGATCCTCAATGTCACCTTTTATGTAGCAAGATCATTGTAGCGTTGTTCCAATCCTCAGGAATTTTCCCTTCATTAAGGCATCGAGTGAAAATTTGGGCGAGTACTGTTTCGATTTCTCCACTTGCTTCTTGTATGATGTCTACAGTAATTCCATCTTCTCCTGGAGCTTTTCCCCGCTTCATGTTCTTGATTGCATGCACAACTTCTGCTGGAAGGACTGGAAGAACTCTGGTACCTTTCATGATGCCTGGAGTACATGTATCATCCCTTTCATATAATTTGGAGTAGAAATCTTTCACTCTTGTCAAAATTTCGCCTCTATTTCTTGTTACTGAACCATCTTCTTTTCTCAGTGCCATAATCTGTTTTTTCCCCTTACTGAGATGTCCCTTTGCTATCTTTAGGCTTTGGTTGTTTTCAATTGCTTTCCTTACTAGTTCATAGTTGAATTTCCTTACGTCTTCAGTGATACTTTTTCGTACTGTCTTGCATAGCTCTATATATTCCACTTTGGAAGTCACATCTTCTTTAGTTGTCCTCATCTCTCTTCTTTTTGCATGAACATTTTGGTTTTTCCTGATAATTTGTTCACATTCAATTTGTTCTTAGACCCAGCTAATTTTGTTGCTGTTTCCATAAGAGCTTTGGTTACTTTTCTGTTAACTTCAGAAATATCCACTTCTTCCGATGTTAGGCCTTCTAAAGCAGAGAATCTGTTCTTCAGTTCCAATTTGAAGGTATTATGGTGTTTTTTAAGGTTGGTTATGTCAATACATTTTGTTTGTCTTATGAGCCTACTACGTTCGAGTTTAGTGTTGAGGTGCATCTTACATCTCACCAATCTATGGTCACTGCCTGTGTTGAACTTGTTTAGCACATTGCAGTCTTCTATGACGAATTTTTTGTTACACATAATAAAATCAATTTCACTTGTCGTCCCATTTGGATGTCTCCATGTCCATTTCCTGTGTGGCTTTTTCTTGAAAAAGGAGTTCAAGATCAAAAACCCTTCTGCCTCTGCAAACTCTACGAGAGTATTTCCACGCTGGTTTCTGTTGCCGTAACCGAATTTACCTACTGAAGTTTCATTCTGTTGCCGTTGCCCTATTTTTGCATTGAAATCTCCCATAATTATCTTCAAGTGCTGCTTACCTTTATTATTTAGATCACGAATTCCCTCATAAAATTCTTCAATTTCTTCTTCAGCATGACTTGTGGTGGGTGCATAAGTTTGAATAATCTGAGCCTGGTATCTTCTCGAGAGTTGGATAACGAGTCGTGCAGCTCTGTCAGAGGAACATTCAACTTCTACAACTTTATCCTTCAGTTTCTTGTTTATTATAAATCCAACACCACTAGTTCTGCCAGTATCTGTCCCACGATAGTAGAAGAGTTGTCCACTTTTCAGTTCAATGAGATATTCTCCTTTTCCCCTTACCTGACTTAGCCTGACGATGTCCCACTTGATCCTTTGTAGTTCCTCTTCCAATTCAAGAAGCCTTGAATCAGAAGATAGGGAGCGTCCGTTATACGTAGCCAAGGTCAGCATCAGATGGCAGCCTAGTCTGGTCCTCTGGGGATTCTTAGCACCCTCGGCCTTCATGTCGCACTGGCCGCTGCCTTGGCCAGGTACATTCCAGCTGCCGGAGACTGAGGACCAAGATTTAAGTTGTGGAGTCATTTTGGAGGGGTTTGGCCATAACTCACCACGCTGGCCAAGCGGGTTGGTGAGTGTGGGATAGCATTTCCTCTAATCCCGATGGTATAGTTATACCGCTATTGGCGGTCGTCAGAGCCCCTTTAGTGGGAACAGGATGTACCACGAGAAGGCGGGGTTGACATTTGTCAAGGAGAGGGAGTGATGTTACGCATCACCTGACCTTACATCCCTATATATATATATATATATAGTGTGAATATTTTTACGGCTGTAGACTGTCAGAAATGACATAGAACTGAACACAACCCAATTACGAGTATCCTTAGTTGTTTGTTTGAATGCTTTTCGAGCAGCCAATAAAAATTCTCTTAATAAATGTTGTCATAGTTTTCAAATAATTGTCGTTATCGCATATTCCACATCCTATGTCGGCATCCCTTATAACGTTGCAAAGGCTACCATCAGTCGTAGGAAGTAAAAGATATTTCGAGTGGAATTCGCACTGCTGTTGATAGAAATGTGATTAGGTAATCGTAGTGGGTACTTTGTAATTGGTAATCTGATGTTAACAGCTTCTCAAGAACAAATTAACTTAATATTGTGGCCTAGTCTGCATGTCAAATAACCACCAGAAAAATGAGTGAGAAAATGTGAAGTATTAAACGAAGATGGGGGGGGGATATGTTAGCACCACGGTGTATGATAGACAGGTGATTCAACTCTCAGCTAAAATGTGGACTCTTAATGTAATCGCCCGCCAGAGGCCACTGGGGAGATGCGGGCCATCGATTCCCGAAGTAAACCGACGTCTGCATCACGACCGTGATCATGATGATGTATAGATTTGTTGCTGCAATGCGTTTTTTAAGCGTGAAAATAACTGTATTGTACTACTGAAATATTATTTATTAGTCCTTACACATCAAGTAAGCCAACAGGCCAGCTTAAAAAAGAGGATGAATTTTTTAAAGACAGAATTCCATGTAGAAATGACACACTTTTAAACGACAACAGTGGATGCTAGGGATGAAGGGAATTTTGTTAATGAATTGATAATACGTTCGTGTTTTATATATATATATGCCAAGGTAGGCTTCAGTTATATAAAAACGGTGTTACAGATGTAAATTTAATATACAGTTGCAGAAAGGTACCATCGTCATAATTACGATCGCGTAACATTTTGTATCTCTTATTTTAAACTTTTTTAGGTGAATATAGGACACGTAAATTTATATTACCTTTAATGCAGTTATTGTGTATTTATACGGTAGATATGCTTCTAGCCCTCCCTGCATGCATTTAAAGGTGATGGTGTGTGTTGAGAATGTTGCAAGGTAGCTGTTTACTTCTAAATAACTCGCAAAACACCATTGTACATAATACATGAAATATTCATATCAATGAGAGATTCTTAAATTTAAGTGTGTGAATTTTTGAACGCTCCTTAGCAGTATTGAAAAGCCTTCTGCTTTTTGGGCAATACATAAGTTGTATGTTTATTAGCTATACCATATGAATAAGTAATGAATTCAGATGGGCTAAAAACTCTTTATTTTTAACACAGCTCAAAAGTACTTGGGTAGAAATTTATTAAAGTAAATAATTACCATAGATATTTTATTGTTTTAATTTATGGGCTCAGGCTTTCCGCTTACAAACTACCTAATATGAAGTTTGTCGTCCATGTCCTGCCAAAACAGCTAGTACCCGGCAAGGCACAGATGGTGTAAAATTGCTGAAGGTGTCTGGTACTAACACGTTACCTGCAGATTCTTTAACTCCTGTAAGTTACATGGTTGAGCTGCTGCAGATCGGAGTTGCTGTTTGTGTTGGAACATTTGGAGGACAGGGCAATACCTGGAAGTCGTCCTTATGTTCCACGAATCGTTTACGAACAATCCAGGTGGTGTGGCATGCAGTATTAGGAGTGGGGTGTATTTTTCGGAAGAGTGTGATACTAATATTTTTTTCTATATTGTACAGAAAACTGGGGAACTATAACTTTCAGTTCTAGTTTGAACAGCTTTTATTCATAGCTGATTTGCTGTGTCACTGCACTTATGGTTCTCCTGTTAATAGCTTGTTCGCAGGTCAGTTTCTTTCTTACGCATATATTTCTTTTGCAAATCTGAGAGCTTTCACCCGGTTTTTCCAGAAAATAAAGGGTGGATGATGTGGACCTATTTTATGTAACGTATTATAACGAAGTAAATTTCTCCGTCATTTCTGTCCACGCCAGGATTCGAACCCGGATCCCCTCATTCCGGAATAAGTCACTCTACCAATTGAGCTACGCGGACATTTATTCTGATTCCTATCTGCCTTTATGTCGTGTGCGTCCTTCTGGCAGGTACGTCACATCTCCTGGTACGTTACAGTATGACTACAACATTTATCGCTCTCCTGCAAACAACGTAATCTCTTTCTTTTGTACTCTTCCACCCATCATTTCGGCACAGCAACGAACCTTCCTTTTAACGGACCAAAGCTTCACATCTTCGCCGGAGCTAAGCATTAGGCCTACCTCAGCTTCTCTTCACAGCGTCAGACTCAAAGGTCAATATTACGATAAAAATCTTTAAAACACATTTGAAATATGAAAGTTCTGCACCATTTGCCTTTAATTTCCATACTCTAAAATCTGTACGCCGCACTTTTTCCAGGTACTAACATTTTTCCGACGAAATAATTTAGGACGCTAATCTACACATTTACCAACTCTTTCATCCATCAGAAAAGTGAATCATGCACTATATCTTTGATTTAGGGCCACAATCTGTTTTCAAATTTAAAAAAAATTATAGATGGCCCCCCAAAAAATATTACCTTCCATGTAACAACAGAATGATGGGGTTAATAACCTAATCCAGATGAGGTTTCCAGAAAAGTAATGCCATTAGCACATGGGGAGAGGGGGTTACAGGAACAGTCACAGTTCTTGCAATCATAGTTATTGGCATTCTATGCAGGACAAATTTGATTCCATTCTTTGAAAATATATTCAGCTGCTTTAATCATCATCAGGGTTTAACATCCTATCCCTACAATGTTTTGGTCTACTGCAAATGAAAAAAAGTAAATGAATCTATGTTTCAATTTGTTGTAAGGAGAGAACATTCCTTAGCCTAAGAATGTAAACCCACTACTGAATATCTTTAACCTTGTATTCGCTACTGGGATCTTTCCAAATACATTAAAAATCACAAATATTACCCCTAAATATAAATCAGGCTCGAAAAATGATGCAAACAATTACTGCCCCATAGCTAACATGTTAATATTTGCTAAAATCCTTGAAAAATTTATATACAAGAGATCAACATCATACACACAAAAATACAGTATCAAATAAAAATCAGTTTGGTCTGCACTGCTACACATACAGAATATAATAATAAAAAAATTAGAATTAAAAACCATTATATTAGGTGGTCTTTTTCAGACTTAACGAAAGCGTTTGACACTAGGAATCACTAATTTCTTTTAACTAAATTATATAATTTGGGTATGAGAAGTACCTCATATACTCTATTAAAAGATTACTTGGCAGACAGATTTCAATATACCCTAATTGATCAACACCACTTACCTGAACTACAAATAAATTCTAGGGGGCCACAAGGCTCAATTTTGGGACTTAATATTTAATTTATATATAAATATTTTTAATATTACAGCCAATAACGTGGTGTAATAAGCACGTCTTTTGAATCCGTTCTGATGCAAATTAAATTTATCAAAGCTATTCAAAGTCAATGGAACCGGTATGGAAAACATTAGTATCTGACGGAAGAAAGAAGTTTTTCAATCGTGTCTTTAATCCCTCAGATATTGCTGTAAATTGAATCGTGAGCTTACGAACTCTTAGAAACAGAGTTATCGACAAAAATAAGATGTAACTTTACGTCCTTTGGTGGGAAAACCATGCATTATTTTAGAAAGAAAGTATTCACAAAAGGTTTATCCATATGAGCGGTATCGGTTCAAGAAAAAAATGTTTAGTCGAGTTTTCAGGAGCCCAGATTTTGCTACAAATACATCAGAAGTAGAAATTAGCACTTATGACCCCTGGTGGCCAAACCATTCTTTACCAAACATTAGAAATTACGTGAAAAATATTTTCCGTCAGGTCTTGTATGCGATACAGGAAGAATTTTTCAAATCGGAGTTTTAGGAGCAAAAAACGCAATTTACCATTGTGCGCCCTAGCGGAAAGTCCATGATTTACTTGAAAATTTTGAATTTATAGGAAAAACATTTCGCATCGGAAACACTATCCAACAAAGAAGGAATTTTTCAAATCGGACTTTTAGAAGTAGAGATATTGACAAAAATAAGATATACATCTACGCCCTCTGGCGTAGAAACCGTGCACTATTTTAAGAAGAAAATGTTTCTAAAAGGTTTGTCAACATGAGTAGTATCAGTCTACAAACGATGTTATTTTCAATCGAGAATCTGGAAGCTCATATTTTGCTGCAAATACATCAGAAGCGGAAATTAATGTTTACGCCCCCTGGTGGCCAAACCATTTTTTGCAAAAGTTAGAAATTATGTGCAAACGATTTCCCATCAGGAGCTGTATCCGGTGCAGAAAGAATTTTTCAGATCGGAGATTTAGAAGCAGAGATATAGGAGAAAACGCAATTTACCTTTACGCCCCCTAGCGGAAAGTCTATGAATTACTTGAAATTTTTGAATTTATGGGAAAAACATGGCACACTATCCAACAAAGAAGGAATTTTTCAAATCGGACTTTTAGAAGTCGAGATATTGACAAAAATAAGATATACATCTACGCCCCCTGGCGGAGAAACTGTGGAATATTTTAGGAAGAAAATATTCCGAAAAGGTTTATCGATGTGAGTGGCATCAGTCCACGAAAGAATTTTTTCAATCGATATTTTAGAAGCTCAGATTTTATGGCAAATACATCAGAAGCGAAAATTAACACTTACGCCCCCTGGTGGTCAAAGTATTCTTTTCCAAAAATTCGAAATTATATGCAAAAGATTGTGCATCGGGAGATGTATCTGCCGAAAAAAATATTTTCAAATCGGAGTTTTAGAAGAAGAGTTATCGGGAAAAATGCAATTTATTTTACGCCCCGTAGCGGAAAATCTATGCGTAATTTGAAAAAGAAACTATATCCAAAATACTCTTTGACATAAATGGAATCGAAAGATAAAAGATTTTTTTCAATCGGATGTTTAAAAGCAAATATGTGGAAGAAAACGTATTTTTGAATTCGACATCATCTGCATTTACGCCCTCTAGCGACGAAATTGTACATCGTAAAAAAAAAACGAAATGAAGGATCATCATTCGCATATTTCAAGCTTTCGAATGCAAAAACAATTTTTCAAATCGGACTAATAGTTGCAGAGATACCGTGAGTACGGACTGACGGACAAACCGATAACATAAGCACGATCTTTTTTTACAAAAGACGTGCTAAAAATATAGTGATTGCTAGTAAAATTATATCAAATCTCACAATAAAAACTTCTATATTATACATTTATACAAACACACATTAATTACTGCTTTAACTCGTGGGGACAAATCACTGAAACAAATATCAGTGAACTTCAAATATTACAGAATGGATACATAAAGTTACTTGACCTAAAATCTGACCCTCCTTCCCATAACAATTTACAACCTTACACCTATCATCATACTCGTATTAACCTTAACCATTATGGAATAATATTAGTTAAACAACTATGAGTTCCAAATAGGTAAACTTATGCTCCAAATAATAAAAAAAAAAATTATGCAATATCATGGAATTGAATTTTAATATACACAACTACAAAACGAGACAGATCACTATTAAGACCTATACACCCAAAAATACACATGACTAAACAGAGTTTAAACTATATTGGTTCTGAATATTGAAACGCCTTACCTGTTAAAGAAAAGGTTAAATTCTTCTTATAAGATTCTTAATCCACAAAAAGACAAACATGGTAGGAACTTTTATTTCACACAGAAACCATGTGAAGTAATTGTAAATAGGCACAAATTTCTTAATGTTGAGGTGGAATGCGTACTTCTCTGATTTCTCTAGGGGGAGGGGGTAGGAGCAAGAGCAGTTTAGAACAGAAGGTGTGAAAATGATATGATAAATTCACTTTGGTAGTTTATTTCTGATTTAATAAATCGGAAAAACATGCTACTATTCAGCTTTACGTGCACTATTTAAATTAACTTGGGTATATTCTAGATGGATAACACTTACCTTGGCATTTCTTTCTAGTGATGTCTCACATTTCACGCATGTGTTTTCGGTCTTAGTTGACGCTATTGTCCTAATGTCCGTTGTCTGTAACGTACTGTTCACACCAAGACACACTTTTGCATTGGGTATCTTCAGTAACTTTCTCTTAAGCTTCAAAAACATAAACTTTTACCATTATTTATACTCGAAAATTTTCACCCAGCCTTTGGGCATCGTCAGGAGGGTGGCGACTTTTCCACTGTTGTTCTTGGTTTACTTCTCGCCTATTGGAGTCCGATGCTCCACGTTGCCATTTGTCGGAATGCTTTCTTGGATACGATTTGGTCTAGCCTAGCTGGCGCCATCTATGTTTCATGAACATTATTTTTTTCCCTCGCTGGTCTTTGATTTCGTCTTTCTGTTTTATTTTTCTTATTTTCCTTTCCTAGCCCTGTTTTCCTTTTGTTGTTCCTTTTCTTGTCTTATTAGCTCTTTCCATAGGCTAGATAATGTACTAGGGTCATTCTGGTTACACACCCTATTTTTGTTTTTATAAATTAAGATTGCTTCTTTCAATCTCATTTGTTTTTCTGATTTTTTATTCCTTTTAAGCATTTTAATTTCATCGAATTTTTGGGAACGTTTGGTTTTCCATACAGAATTGCACCAAGACAGTTTTTTTTCTTCTTTTTTCTGCCAGTTGGATATGTGTTGTGTTAGCCTTTTTTAGTCTGTTTTTCGTACTTCTTATGTACGATATTGGGGGTATGTGTGCTATTGGGATTTCGTAAGATCCTGATTCTTCTAGTATTTTGTTCTCAGCTTTTTTGTTAATAGTCATATTTTTCAAGGTGTTCACAGAGCTTCCTAGTTGTAAGTCATATTTAGCACATTGCCTATTAATTTCTTTGCTGACTAAATTATTGCAAATCTGTAGCACCATAAAATTGACTCTAGAATTTGAAGAGGATAATAAACTGTCATTCTTAGACATCCTGCTGAAGAAAAACAAAAATAAAATTCGAATACACTGTGTTCAGGAAAGCAACATACATCCCAGTACTGATACCATACTCATCGCACCACCCTGATATACATAAAAAAACAGCATAGCATTGTAAATTTGATTTGAAGGGCATACATGCACACTTCTAATAACAGGCTAAAAAATCAAGAGCTTGAGTTTTTATTTAAAATAGCACAAGATTATGGTTACCCGAGCAAGCTTGTTAAAAAATGGATATAAGAGAGTAAAAAGCACCTGAATAAGAATAAAGAAGGCCAAGATGAGCACAATAAAAGAAACATGAAGATTAGTAAAATGAAATACGTTGGAGCATTCCCTTTCTTGGAAGGAGTCAGCAAAGAAATTAATAGGAAATGTGCTAAATATGACTTATAACTAGGAAGCTCTGTGAACACTTGGAAAAATATGACTATTAACAAAAAAAAAACTGAGAACAAAATACTAGAAGAATCAGGATCTTACGAAATTCCAATAGCACACATACCCCCAATATCGTACATGGAAGTACGAAAAAAAGAAAAAGAAGAAAAAAACTGCCTTGGTGCAATTCTGTATGGAAAACCAAACGTTCCCAAAAATTCGATGAAATTAAAATGCTTAAAAGGAATAAAAAATCAGAAACACAAATGAGAATGGAAGAAGCAATCTTAATTTATAAAAACAAAAATAGGGTGCAGTGTTAGAATTTAGAAATAAATCTTCTACTGGCCCAGTGGACCACTAGAATTTGCAAACCCACTGGTCCGTAAAATAAAATAATATATGTAGAAAATAACATATCACTTCAATAGAATTATCTCCAATATTTGTTTTCAAACCTATCATTAGTTTTCAGCCTAAAAAGAAAACCATAGAGCAAGCTAAAAGAAATATAAATAATTTTTTTGGCATTTGACAAATTTAGAAGAAAAAAGAAACTTACTAGCTATCCGGGCCGGTAAAATCAATAGTTCAGTGGTCGACGGAAGTTTTACTGGCCATTGGCCAGCGGACCACTGGGTAATTCGAACACTGGGGGTGTAACCAGAATGACCCTAGTACATTTCTAGCCTATGGAAAGAGCTAATAAGACAAGAAAAGGAACGACAAAAGAAAAACAGGGCTAGGAAAGGAAAATAAGAAAAAAAAAACAGAAAGACGAAATCAAAGACCAGCGAGGGGGGGGGGAAACGGGAGGGAAAAAATAGTGTTCATAAAACATAGATGGCGCCAGCAAGGTTAGACCAAATCGTATCCAAGGAAGCATTCCGACGAATGGCAACGTGGAACATCGGACTCCAATAGGCGAGAAGAAAACCAACAAAAACAGTGGAAAAGTCACCACGCTCCTGACAATGCCCAAAGGCTGGGTGAAAATTTTCGAGTATAAATAATGGCAAAAGTTTAAGAGAAAGTTACTGAAGATACCCGACGCAAAAGTGTGTCTTGGTGCGAACAGTATTCACAGACAACGGACATTAGGACAATGGCGTCAACAAAGACCGAAAAACGTATGTGAAATGTGAGACATTGGTAGAAAGAAATGCCAAGCTAAGCATTATCCAACTAGAATATACCCAAGTTATGATGTGACAGGTTCAACTAAATTTAGGAACCATATGGGAGAAGAGCAGATACTTATATGTAAAAATAACAGAGATGGATGTTTACTGCGAACATAGCAATATGTCAAAATGCATTTTTCTTTGGAAACACGGAGATGGGGCATAGAAACACTTTATGGATAGCTACCTGCCATGACAATTTATTTGGAACACAGCTTGGACAATTTGCGTTTTTCTCGAGTCTCCTTACCATATTGACTATTTTTTTGTTTACCATATTGCCTCATACGCATACTTATGTAATAATGAAGAATTTTTTATACCATTTCAGTTTTATGTACAGAGCAAGGAAACTGTAGTGGCACATTTTCAAACACATAATTGACTGTGTCCCAGTAAACATCTGTTTTGTGGACATTTTTGGAGAAGTACTTTTCAACACACATCAAAAGAGAATATAGATGATGGTTTGGGTGTATCAGCTTCCCTCTAGTCTTGATGTTCGTCAGCTGAGCTACAGCTCGGTTGCTATGTACAACTGGGCTAATTATGGATTGCTTGCAGGTGTGACAATCTGTAAATTTGCTAACCTTTCTGCATATGAAACCTGTAACGTAGTAGACCACACAGTCTCTCACCTCTAACATGCCATAGTCATCTCTGATAATGTCGTCACACTCCCACTTGCCATCTGAAATGAATCCATCAAGACATGTTTTTAGTCTGTCTAAGTGACTTGGATCATGTGTGTCTTTAAATGCTTCCTGGAATTCTTGGACGGAAATATAAGGTTTCTGTTGTGGCTCAAGAACTTCACAGTTTCCAAATTCGGGTGGTTTTAGGAGACTATATAATGAAAGAAGCCTATACAACTGTAGAAAAGTTGGCATCCCAGGGTGCTCATTTTGACCTCCAGCTTGACGAATAGTGCCAAAAAAGCGTTCTATTGCATCTTGGTTGAATTTTACAGTCAAAACATAGCTGAAACCACAGGAATTCAGGAGATAGTTTGCTAAATCAATGGTAGAGTGCAGGGTCACCCGAAGACCTTCAGCAGTGCTTTTTGTTAGAAATGCATTTTCATTAATATCTCCAACAAGTACTTCCATTTCCCATGCATTAAGCCATTCCAAACTATGCTTTAAGACTTCAAAATCCTTCCCATTAGCACGAATACCTTCAAATGGAGCTCGTCTGTTCAGTGCATCAAACATGTTGTTTATCTGCAATGTGAATGCTATAGTAGCATCCACATCTGACAAACTTCTTACATTTTATAATTGATACAATTTTAGAGCATCCGCAACAGACTTACTAAAAATCTGAGCCGTCAGCTTGACTCGCATTTTTTCTGAATTGCTTGTTCTCAGGTGCGACAAAGAGATTTTGTGACAAGCACGTAAATTCCCAGGTAGCTTCATTTCTTCATCATACAAGTAAAGGTAATGTCTCCATTTCACCCACTGGCCATTCACCTTAAGCTCTGCTTTAGAAAGCAACCTATTTCGAATGCTTTTAATGAGGTGAGGCACATCTGAAAAGATGTATATCTTTCTATGTACATCTAATGGGTGAGTGAAAAAAGATTTTTCATTACCAATTAGGCCTGAAACACCCAAATCATTCCAGATACCTCTTGTTGAAGCACCATCACAGACAACACCATCAACAAAGGCTCCAGATCCTTCTAAAAACATGATGGCTTGTATGAGCAAACCAGACAAAACAACTGATTTTGTGGGTCCACATGATGCAAAAACTGCTATTGGTTGGGCCCAGGAATCTGCAAAAGGTTGGAACATGAAGACTAATCCATGATCAGCTAGTTGGCCATCGTTTAAGTTGCTGTTTTTACCATAATTCACAAATCCACTATAATTCATTTTACTGGAATTTACATCCATACTTTTTCTGACATTGATTTCATCAAATGAGACCATGCCATGACGTTGTTGTTCAGACTTTTTGAACAGCTTAATTTTTAATGCTGAAAAAAGGAGTCATCAAATCCGCATTTATTATGCATATCGCTAAGGCGCTTACGAATAGTATTGATGAAAGGCAAGGGTAAAATGTCTTGTTCTTTAAGAAATCTGTACGCTGTAGAATTTCTAATGAACAGCAAGAGAACAACAACCAGTCATTAGTGTATCGTCTACCGTTTTTTGATGCCGTTTTGCCAACATTTACACCCTCCTTGATGAGCATTATTTGAGAAGCAGGCAAATTAAGCTCTTTAATTTTAAAAGCCACTCTCTCTTCGTGAGTGTTTTTCAACTTCTTAAACATGTCACTTAACTCAGTTTTTAGAGCTGCACGTTTTGTATGGTACCTTTTTAGTTTTTTTGTTGTTGCACGTTTAGCCATTGCCAAAGCTTTAACTTTGGCAATCTTGACAGACATTCTGTACCTCTTAATGACCTTTGTGTTCTTCTGTCGGTATTTGCGTACCCGGATTGCATTTGTAATTCGGGTACACGTTTTGCAGCATTTCCCTACATCAATAATAAGTGCACAGTCTTTGTGGCGCCATATTCCATTTTCGACATAAGCTTTGTCTATGTCATAAAGTTCTGCATCCTGATACTCGGGCCCACCAGAGCAAATGTTGACACTGTTGATGAGCTGCAGAAGTGACAGCACATCAGTAGATGTAGCCAGGGTGGGAGGCACTTGAGAAAGTATTGTGCTGCTTACAATTTTGTTCCAAATAGTAACATACCACTCCAGGTTTTCTGTAATGCAAATAGTGTTTTTAATTGATACTGTCTTGTCTGATTTAACTAGAATTTCAGAAAATATAATGCCCTTTTCTGAAGCTTTAGTGAACATATGAAAACCCCATGACTCACTTGGGAATGTAAAGTTTAGAACATCCTTTACAATTGCCTCAAAGAGTACAATACTTTCAGAATCTGCCTTCTCCATACCTCGAAATGCAAGGGTAGCATCATCAATCTCATTGCTGGCAGATTGGCGAGCAAAAGGCTGTTTTCGTGGCTTTGCTGCCTTCTTTGAAAGATAGGTTGGGCATCCTGGAAATATTACAGGAATAGCAGTGGAGTTAAGTCTGACTCTGACAGGCACATCATATAAAACTTGGCCGTTGAATGTTTCACTCCTGCGTCTAATTACATCATGGGCGATCTGCTCGAGGGATTGCTTTCTGCCACTTAGCAAGCATTTTTTCATTTTTAGGTGCTTCAAATAAAGAGGCATGTTCTTTAGTACTGGCATAACCAGAACGGCAATTGGGAACGAAACACTTTCGTCCCATGTTACGGGAATCGAAAACAGCGGAAACTTAAAAGCTTCAGTAAAAAAAACAAGAGAAATAAGGCAGTTTACACTGATTTCAAAGTAGGTCAAGAATACTAAAAGGGCCTAAGGCATAGCAATACTATTCGGCGACGTTGGTATGAAAAAAGGCAGAGTACCTTGTTCTAACTTCCTGTAGGAAATTACATCCAGATGTTTGAAATTACGTGCAGAGCACGCCACTCCCTTCGATTTGTTTACTCACATGGCGATTAGAGTCACAGAGGACGGAGATTTGAGTGGCCCGCATTTCCTCTAACGCCCTCTAGTGGTCATTACATTAAGGGACCTTTTTTCCAGAACGAGAGTCAAGCGGAGTTGAAACACCTGTCTATCGTACACCATGGTTAGCACACAACGTGCCTGATGACTGATGAGGATTTTCAACCAAGGATATCATATTTTTATGATGTTTTCGCTCATGTGTATAATTGTGGTATATTGTTGAACATTTGGTAGTGCAATGAGGGCACAGACGGAGCTCGTTAACTTGATCGAGCCTCAATGCAGCTTTAGTGACGTCACAGCAGGGGTCCGACGTTCAGCTCCGATGGATCTTGTTTTCGTTCAGAGCGGACGATGTGTCGCGTTTAACGTGGTGTTCTTCATTTGTTTACATCATGTAGATTCATTTGCCAAAAACTTAGAGAATCACTTTTTGTGCGATGAAAGTTGATATTGCAATATGAATAAAATGCGTTAATATTTAGCTCACGAATTACTTAAAAAATTGTCGCGAAAAGTTAACAAAATGCCAATGTTTAGATATGAGAGTTTTTCACTTAGAATACTAACCGACGGGAACTTTGAAATTTTCCGCACAAAATAAATGAAATGTGCTGTTGTTTTATTAGCAAATTATTTAAAAATACTTAAGTCGTGGCATGAAATACGAATATTTAGACGAAATTAATGATTTATTTTTTAAAGTTTTCTTACGAAGTGAAAGAAAAGTTAATATTTCGACGAACCTGACAAATTACTTCGGTCTTACGCAAAAACGAAACGTAATTACTTTTTTTTTAAGTTGTAGCATAAAGTAAAAGAAAAGGTAATATTTCAATGAACCTAACAATTGCTAAGGTTTCTTCACATTCAGTCAGCAGTTAATGCAACAAATAATCCTTATGTGAAAAATGTGTTGGCAAAAAATCTCATTGGTGAGATTTCTGCCCAGAGCAAGTTAACAGGTGAAGCGGTACTTTTTTTTTTTTTTTTTGAGAATATTATATGCAATTTTATTATTAAGGCTTGTTAGCAGCATGACAAAATTAACTGCTATAGTTTCTAAGAATATATAAGTTATCATGCACAAGATCATATTATGCCAACAGAATTTTTTTTTTGGAGAAGGGGGGTCCGATTTTTTTTATACAACTAAATGTGTTATGAGTGCATTTTTAAAATGTATGCAACATCTGTGCAAAAATATTCAAATAAATATTACTGAAAATTATTATTAATATTCTTATTACCTGTATTCTTATCACCACATAATGGTTGATCACTTATATTTTGCAATTTATCTATGCAAGAAACAAGTTGGGTAAAGTGATTGGAATCCTGATAAGACCGATTTGTGTGCGAGAAATCTTTTTTCCAAAGCATTAATAAAACTAATATACATGTCTGAAAATGGTACATAAATTGAAATCCTGTAACAGTGTTCTGGGTTTCGTTACAGCGTTGGTTTTGATTGATTGATTGATTGATTGATTGATTGGAGGCTTAACGACCACCGTGAGCAACTCAATGGGCTATAAGCAGTCGCCCGTCCCTAAATTAGGGCCACTGGCTCCAGGGAAGGGAGAGAGCCAGTGCCGTAAAACACAAAAACATTACATTACTTTACTAACAAAGCTACCGAAAAACTGAATCATTAATTAACAACGCTAATTTAAAACATAAGTAAACAGAAATCCATATCTATTAAAGTCCAAGAACATTTCAAAAACACTGCAAGAAAAAAGGAAACCAACATCAAGGAATACATCTGAAACATCTCTACACATCAAAGACACTATCGTCAACCACATTATGTTTCTTTATGTAAGCTTTAACATCCTCTATACGTTTATAGTATGTTTCGTAATAAGTGTCCAACAGTTCAGGAACAGGATTTTTCGTAATTATCCAATTCAACACGGCATCCAAACGATGACAATAGCATTTAACTTATACATATTTAACTCGTAAAACTCCGGAGTGAGTGGACATATCTTTTTATTAGGCACAAAAGAAATTTTCAATTCGAAAAAATCCAAAGTTTCGTCAAAATCAGGGCAAGATGCAATATGTTCCATGACAAGACGATACCGTGATGGCTCATCTCTATCTTCGGCAAAATCAGGATCTAGGAGAAAAGAAAGATCTACACGAGGAATAAATTCCGGTTGAAGATAGTCTTTAGCTTTGCTCCGTTTTAACGGATCACCACTTGAATCAATGCGGGGCCGTTTAAATGTCAAAGCTGTACTTGAGTTCTCTGCGAGATTCTGCAATGCCACTGAACATTTATGTACGTCAACAATGCCCAAAGTACCAATATTTGCTGTTGTCTGAGTCCCAGGATCCAAAGAAGTCGGCATTTCAATCAATGTCTTCTCTATCGGCTCGACCGGATTCACCACTCGGGTTTCACAAGTCTCAGATACGGTAGAAACCAAATAAACGACATGTGAAATACCATGTTCTAAATCCGATCTTTCTTCAGGTACAGCAATTCTTTCCTCATGGTAATCAAAGAAACTCTTCCTCAGGGGTGGCCTATGTACATATGTGCATTTAGCACGGCTTTGCCTCCTTTCATCGCAAGCGTAACAAAAAATTCCTGTATAAATATTAAACGTGAAACTCTGAGAATCCAATACAATGTCAACCTCTTTGGGACAAGTCTGAAGAGCTGATTCATTCGGGAAGATAACCCGAAGAGTCCGCTTCAACCCACCAACATGACAATAATTTGAAGATTGCAGGGCTTCTATAACTCTATGAACTGGTCCCACCACCCGGCTAAACTTAGAAAGAAGAACTATCAACGCAGAATCCGGTACCTCAAGTGACACCGGAGACAAAGTTACAGTGATCGGTCGTTCACGTGCATAAGCAGGATACAAAATTTGATGATTTATAGAAATCCCTTGCTTTAAAACAAGATTACAATCGGCACTATTTATAAACAACACTGATATACCACGTTTACTACGACCGATTCCTTTAATTGCTTCTCTTGGCACTCGTTCCTCCAAAGCTTCCACATATGTAGGTAACGAAGTCTGTGGCAACGCATGGAAAATAATAGTTTTTCCAGAAAAATCATGAGAATCTTAACATACCTTGGAATCCTTTTCGAAAGTTAGACGAAACCGATTTCCCTGGCACTCAATCTCTGATGCACAACGCTGATAACTCGTATTAGCAGAATTCTCCCTCGCAACCACAGACACCCAACTGCAAGTTCCCGTCTCCATAGCAACACCCTCCTGCATTCTTATCGCCGAAGAAACTTCTTCAGCAGGGACACACGAAGACACGCTCTGTAGATTTCCAAGACCGGTTTGACTTGTTGGATTCTTATCTCTTGAGAAGCTCGGGTCAATTACCATGGCAACCCTCTTAGAGGTCACGGGAAAAACACTCGGCGAACTCAACGATGACTTCTTATCAGTAGATCTCGCTCCCCGTCGATCAACCTCCTTTCGATGGTCACGTGCAACATGGCTGGAAGAAACCGCCATTTGCAGCACTCGTCAACGGCAAGCACAACAGCAAAATAAAACTCTTCGTACGAACAAACTATATTACCCAGCGCTCCCAAACTTCACCAAAAGAAACATGTAACACTTATACACACGTCTCGCTACAACAAACCGTCCCACGCACGAAATTTCCACATGAAAACCCACAAAACCTGGGAGCTCGACAACACACGACACACGACACACAACGACTTGCCCCTTGCTTTGGTTTTGTTTTAATGTGATTCTTGGTATTTTAATGAAAACTCCTTGCTTTTCAGCATGCTTTAAAGTAATCTGAAATAATTCATAGTTGCCTCGTCACCGCAGAAACTTTCGGTATACTCATGTATTGGCTTTTCATTGCAATGGAACATTCTGGTCCTTGGCTCCTTGTCCCTTCCTCGTCTTAATGGAGAAAACACGCTCAGTTGCTGTCATGAGATATAAAAACAATTTCAAATACTAACAAAAAATTGCCTTTTAAAATCGTGTTTTTAAAATATTGAAAAGTTCCAAATTTTGTGGTTATTAACACCCAACCTCTCCCATCCCCCTTTCGGCACAACACTGAAGCTGGGGTAGATGATGAATTTCGCTTTTTCAGAAAACATTTGTTGAGTTCCTAAAAGTTATTTTATTTCCCCTTATTTTTAATGAAATAGTAAAGGGCTATCTTGTTTAGAATGCCATAAAAAATAATTTTCATAACATGTTTGCCCCTTCACAAAACTTCCTGTTCCTAAAAGTTATTTTACTACCACTTATTTTTGACGTAACATTATAAGGGGTTATCTGTTTTAGGGAGTAATGTTATAAAAAAAGAAAGCATTTCTATCACAGTGATTACTGCAACACAATCTCTAACCATTATACATATTTTTATTGTTCACAAGGTATAGGACTTTGTAAAATGTTTTGAGTTAACAAGTCCATTTTAGAGACTTCATCGCGGCTGTTGCAATTTTCTTGGGAATTCAGTTGCTCAGATTTAACTGGTATGACGAAAAACGACGGTAACATAAGGTAGGTATTTTGATATCACTAACATCCGAAGTATATTGAAACATAAAACGGGGTCAATTGTATTGTCATTAATAACAGTTTTTCAGACACGTTTGAAACTTTGCTGATAGATTAGAAAAGTGAGGTGAAATGCTGGAAATAAGCCAAGTAGTGCTTTCAAAGCCTTGTTTTTAATTTGTCTTTTAAATGTAGCTAAAGGCTATATGTGTTTCACCCGCATTCTGTGCACACTATATCCCAGTTTATATTTATCTATAATTTTCTTTTATGTTTACCAAGAAGAGCCTTATTTTATTTTGGTATGTGAGTTGGTTTGTATTTTTCCAACACTTGTGTATTTGGTCTTTAAACATTGAGGGTGCAGTGTATCATATTTTTCACTATTTTGTGAATTTAAATTTAATTTTTGTCTTAGTATTAGAGGAAGTTTGTTTAGCATAATGTATCTAGTTTAATTCTTGTACTTAGGAATTGCAATTCTTAAGTTTCTCTTTGAGTGTCCAAATGCGTTGCAGTACGTAAGTTTATAATGAATTAGCTTTATTTTCTTTCCGCTAAGCTAATTAATATGAATGATTCTCTTCCTACCAGCTTGCTAATGATATACTTGTACTAAGCTTCAAAATAGTGAATTCAAAAGGGTGTTGTTACTAGTTAATTACGAACGTAAACAAAGTCTTAACACTGGTTATTTATGTTAATAAATAAATGTTATAAACCTAACAGCCAGACAGAGGTCTGACAAAAACTATGAATTGAGAAAGACTAACTTACGGTAACTTCTTTATTTTAAGACTCTTGGTCAACTAAAGCACACACACAACTTGTTTTACAATAATGAAGAATCTCTCCTCGTATTATAAACGCTCTCCGTAAACAACAACGCTCTCTCATAACAACAACAAAAGCTCTCGCTAAGTCTCGATGAACGCGCCTATATACTAGCTACCACCACGTCATGACTTACACTCATTGCCAGATCTCATTCAGCGGGTGAAATAATATTTCGTTCAGTAAGAAGATAATTTACATAGTAAAATAAAATAACCAGAGATAGTAAAATCAAAAGGAAAGTGAATATAGAGTATACGTTACATCATCTCCCCCTGAATTTTTCTTTTTTTTTTTTCTCTCTTTTTTTGTTTCCGAAAAACCTATCAATTTTGGAGTGTAAGTCGTACATTTCGTTGATTGACGTTTCTCGACCTCTTTTTTGTTTTGTTGTTTGGTGGTAGCAGTATTTACATTATCAAACTTGGCATGACAAATTAAGAAATCTGTATTCGTCTGTGAAACTTGTATAGTTGAACAAAACAAACCTGCATCGGCATACCTTCCTTTTATTCTGCCTAGCAGGAATCACTTTTTTAATTTCAAATGACGTTCTCATTATTCGGTGAATACATACCAACTGTATCAGCAGCGAAGATTGCCTGGAGCTGCCTAACAGTAACAATTTTATTATTTTAATTTCAAATCACGTTCGCATTATTCGTTGAATACATACCAACTGTATCAGCAGCGAAATTTACCTGGAGCTGCCTAACAGTAACAATTTTATTATTTTACCCCTAAGCACATAGATATATATAAAAAAAGTGGATTAGTAGATGGACATAGAAGAAATATAAAAAAAAACACACATATATACACAAAAAAGAATGCATAGGCCCACACGAAAAAAAGAAATTCTGACACGCCAACTGGTCGTGCAGGAAAAACAACAAACTGAGAAAGAACCTGTCCACGAGAACTTACTTATCTCGAGGACGCATAAAAAACTCTAGTGCGATAACGTTTCCCATGCCTAGTCGGACTGGTAAAATCAGGTGGCTTGGATCTCTTCAGGGACTTTAATGGATCTGGAACATCGGTCTGCTGTCGGTCAGGAAATCCCGGCGGCTGACGGGAACGGTCAGGAATGGCGGAAATCCTTCGGTCCGAAACGGCTGAAGGCTGTGGGTCCGGAAATCCCTGCGGCTGAGAAGAACGGTCAGGAACGTCTGAAATCTGGCGGTCCGGAAATCCCTGCGGCTGAGAAGAACGGTCAGGAACGTCAGAAGTCTGGCGGGCCGGAAATCCCTGCGGCTGAGAAGAACGGTCAGGAACGTCAGAAGTCTGGCGGTCCGGAAATCCCTGCGGCTGAGAAGAACGGTCAGGAACGTCAGAAGTCTGGCGGTCCGGAAATCCTTGCGGCTGATAGGAACGGGCTCCCCCAGGCTTTTGATATGAAGTCCCTTTGTGCTGGGGCCCGTTGTGTCCTTCCAGTTTTCTCTTGGACGGACGTGGCTCCGGCCACATCGTTTGCTTTCGCTTACGCCCGCGTGGCATGAGAGTAGCAGCAGGCATCGGCCCTGTTTGCTCTGAACGTAGGTTCCAGGGGCGAAACCCGGGCGGATGCAAAGATTTCTGCCTTCGTCGCTGTTGCGGCGAAGCAGATTGGGGAGACAAGTCACGTTTGCGCCCAGCCTTTGGTGGTGCTGGACGGTTTGGAACATGAAATTTAGTGTTCATAACTGATAAGTCAGAAATGTCCGAAGCCTCTGAGTCGCTGCTGTAATTCAGTGGTCGTGCAGGGCGATGTTTAGATTTGCCTATAGGAATACTTTCTGACGAGGTATTCAAAGAAGAAGTAGCCCGCGTTGGTGCAGAGTTATCCGGAAACGGCGCAGCAATAGTCTTGGCAATGGTTGGAGGGAAAGGAACGATACTACTATTCGAAGAACTCGATTCGAGCCTTGGTCTCATGGGAGAATCAGGTTGCGTGTTTGGAAACCCGTCTGGAGGAGGGGAGGGTGAAGGAAAAATCACTGGAGATTCTTCAAAAATGTTTGTTGGTTCGTCCAAAATTTCTGGCGGTTGAACATGAGATATAGACTCTTGAGTCTGTGGAACAGAAGGTTGAGTAGGGTTGATTATGAAATCGATATTTCGTTCATGATACTTGAGACACTGATCACCGTGTACGTATTGAAATTGGTTGTCAGGTTTCTCCAGAACAATATTATTTTCAAAGATATTTGCCACCCGATATGGACCTTCGTAGCTGGGTGCAAATTTCTTCACTAAAGTATGAGAAACAGAAGACTGGAAGTGCGTTTCCACGAGAGTGAGATCTCCAACGACAAGATCTGGTTCCCTACGCCTAGAATTATAATATCTTGCTTGAACCGCTTGTGCTCCTAGCATTGCAACACGAGCTTTTTCTGCCATGATTCGTACTGATTGCGGAGTTGGTCGCTGGTTTAGTTCGTCGATAATCCCCGTTAAATTTTCAAAAGGGGTTTTAATTTTGCGACCCAGAAAAAATTCTGCAGGAGTAATTTTAGTAGACTCGTGGACAGACGAGCGGAGGGCGAACGCAAAAAGCTCCAAATGGTCATCCCATCTTTCATGATGATCCATTACAAAAGTCGCAATCATTTTCACTAGCGTGCGGTTAACGCGTTCCGCAGGATTACTCTGGGGATGATATGGGGAAATGAATTTATGTTTAATGTGTAGTCTCGCACACATTCTTTCAAAAATGTCAGAAATAAATTGAGGACCATTATCCGAAACTACTTTATTAGGTGCACCATATCTAGAAAATACTTCATTAACTAATACATTACAAATAACTTCTGCCGTAGCGGCTTTAATAGGAAAAACTTCAACCCATTTAGAAAAATTATCAGTTAATACTAACACGTAACGAGCTTTGTTTTTAACAGATAAAGGATAAGGTCCCAATAAATCTATTGAAATAATATCAAACACATGAGAACTTGAACTAGATTTCAAGTGACCGGCCGGTCTTACATTACGGTAATTATTAATCTGACACAAGTGACATGATTGAACGTATGCGAGCACACTTTGGTACATGCCAGGCCAATAGGCAACATCCCGCAATTTACAACGGGTCTTGCTAATACCTAAATGGCCTGCAAGAGGTTTGTCATGAAATTCATTTAAAAGGGCCATTCTAAGGGTTCGCGGAATACATGGGCGAAACTCTGCCCTAGTAGCCCTAGATTTTGTATAATAAGGAAGACCCTCTATTACTTCAAAATGTTGTGACCTCCCAGCCAGATAAGGATCACTTTGTAGGGGCGAACCCGCAAGCAAAAAATTATAGATATCCCCAAAATCTGGATCATTTATTAATTCTGCCATTATCTGCTCTCTGGATGTTATATCAGCTATTAGAAGTAAAGGCTGACATCCAGGAGTAGTTTCTGTGAGGACCCCACTAATCGGAACGCGAGATAATGTGTCCGGTAATTGATTCTTATGACCTGGCTGATACGAAATTTTGATATTGCTCTCTTGTAACTTCAGAGCCCACTTCATAAGTCTTTGAGATAGGTGCTTAGCAGAATTCAAATACTGAAGGGCAGAATGATCCGTAATTATGTTAACCGTCAATTCGTTAAGATAACATTGAAATTTATTCAGCGCATACACAACAGCAAGACATTCACGTTCCGTAGCTGAATAATTGCGTTCAGCTTTGGCTAAAGTACGAGACGCAAAAGCTATTGGATGCCCAGCTTGTGACAAAACGCAAGCAAGACCAACTCCGGATGCGTCAGTATAAATATCAAATTCCTTAGTATGATCCGGGAAAGCCAACACCGGAGGCTGAGTCAATGCAGACTTCAGTGTTTCGAATGCAGCGTTAGCCTCAGGTGTCCAAATAAACTTCTTGTATTTACGTTTTAAAGCATACAATGGCTCACAGATTGTAGCATAAGCGGGGACGAACTGCTGATACCATCCGGTCATTCCCAGAAAGCGTGATAGTTCTTTTGCTGTTTTAGGCCGAGGAAAGTCAACAATAGGCCTAATTTTTTCATTATCAGTAAATAAACCGCGGGGAGTGATTTTCAACCCCAGATATACAATTTCGTCCCTCGCTATCTGGCATTTACTAGGTTTTAACGTCAAGCCAGCATTGTATATGAGTTGGAACACCTGTTTGAGCAGAGAAAGGTGCTCGTCAAAAGTCTCTGATGTGATAATAATATCATCCAAATAGACATGCACATGGGGACCCAGGACAGGTCTGAGAACCGTATCCATAAGCTTTTGGAAAGTGGCAGGTGCAGAAGCTAGTCCAAAAGGCATACGTAAATATTCATAGGCCCCAAAGGGAGTTACAAAGCCTGTTTTATCGACCGAGTCCGGATGTACTGCCACCTGCCAATATCCACTCGCCAAATCCAAGGTTGATATCCATTTGGTTGACGACAGGTCATTTAAAATATGTGACATGACAGGTAGTGGATAATTGATCGTTTTTGTGACTTGGTTGAGCTTGCGGAAATCTGTCACGAAACGAAAGTCATTGGGTTGTTTCTTTGGAACCAAAAAGGCAGGAGCAGCCCAGGCGCTTGTTGATTCCCTGATTATGCCCTGCTTAATCATTTCAGCAATTTGACGTTGCATTTCCTGTTTTTTATGTGGAGCACAAGGGTAAGGTTTCGTCGCAATTGGTTTCGAACCATCAGTGTCAATAACATGATAAACCACCTGTGTGAAACCAGGTTGATCCGAAAATAAACCAGGGCTTTCCTGTAAAAGGAGAGAAAGCTGGTTCCGTTGCCCCTCATTCAATTGGTTACTCAATAATAAACTCGTTATATCTACAGGAACCGTAGGAATCATTTCGACAGGTTCCGGAAAGGAAATCACATGTTGTACGAAGTTCAAAGTTATTTTAAACTTGTGTATAAAGTCCATGCCCATTAAACATTTCACAGGTAGTTCGTCTATAAGCAGGAAAGAATGCGTAAAACGAGCTTTTCCCAGCCCTAAAGATAATGTGACAGTTCCTGTGATACAGAAGATTTCATTATTTGCACCTCGCAAATACTGCGTTGCAGGCTGAACGTGTATTGCAGGAAAATTGTCAGTGCAAAACTTTGTATTTAGGGCTGATATTTCAGAACCAGTGTCGAACTTTGTCTCGACAATAATATCTCCAATTGTCAAGAATACATCAGGCAACTGAGGAGTTTGAACAGTCACTAATACTGTTTTAGGGTCAGAATGTTTGGTATCAGGAAGCAGGACCGACCCTTCGTCTACTTCCTTTGGAAGTTTAAAGGAATCCTGGTTTGATTATCATGTGGTCGGAAACCTCGACCCTGCCGGGTTTCGGGAAAATTTTCACGATGAGGAAAACTGCGTGAAACCTGCGTCGGGAACTCCGCGTGTCTGTTGACATTTTCATATCCGTTACGTCTGCCCTCAGCACGGGCAGAAAAATTATCATTGCCCTGAGCATGATAACGTTCCGAATGCTGCTGAGTGAAACGGGGTCGAGCATACTGTGCAGGTGTACGATATCCCGAAGCTTGTTCAGAAACTCGCTGTTGGTTTGCCACTCTTCTGTGTGGTGGAACGTATGAAGCTTGGGTGTGCACTTGTGTATGCTCGCGCTGAAAGTTATGTCTATTATGCCGCTGAGGGTTTTCGTAATAAGCCTCGCGGGGTGCCCGAGCATGGTGAGTTGAGCCATGTTTGCCATGTCGCTCTTCATACGTGCGTATGAGGCGAAGGCATTCATGAATTGTGGCAGGGTGTCGAACCTCAAGAAAATCTTGTAAGAATGGGTCGAGCTGCTGCACGAGGGTATCCAACATGTCAACATGACTGGCATGTGGATCCCATAGGTTATATAAGCGTGTAGTTTCCAACGCAAATGCAACGGGGCTATCGTTGGGACCTTGCTGACGCGAAAAAGCTGTTGAGCAAGGCTAGCTCGACTGAGGCCGAAAGGAAAGACCTCCAAAAATGCTGCACGGAAATTCTCATAATGAGAATCCGGGTTCGACACTCTCCACTGCCGATACCAGGTCTTAGCGGTATCCCTCAAGCAAGTGCCGGCGATTTGGACTTTGCAGTCTTCAGGAATATTACAGAGATCAAAATGATCTTCCAGATCTTCGAGGAACTTTAAGGACCCCTCCAAACCATTGAAATGAATTGTTCCTGCATGCGGCACGAAATGGGCAAGCATTCTGCTTCGCTGAGAGGATTGAATTCCCTCAGGTACGACCCGCGACTCAGAGTAATAGGAAGCTGGTATATTACGAAATGGTGAAGAGTGCCTGGGTAAGTGTAGATCATGCATATCAAAGTCAGACCCACAGGCTTCTTGCAAATTGTCCAAAAACACACCATTACCCTCGAGACTTGACGGAGGGTGGAAATTTGAAGTTGTCTCAGGTAAGGAAGACATGGGTAATAATCGTCAAGATCTCGTGTTCGAGAAAAGTTCCGGCGCCAATTATAATGAATTAGCTTTATTTTCTTTCCGCTAAGCTAATTAATATGAATGATTCTCTTCCTACCAGCTAGCTAATGATATACTTGTACTAAGCTTCAAAATAGTGAATTCAAAAGGGTGTTGTTACTAGTTAATTACGAACGTAAACAAAGTCTTAACGCTGGTTATTTATGGTAATAAATAAATGTTATAAACCTAACAGCCAGACAGAGGTCTGACAAAAACTATGAATTGAGAAAGACTAACTTACGGTAACTTCTTTATTTTAAGACTCTTGGTCAACTAAAGCACACACACACAACTTGTTTTACAATAATGAAGAATCTCTCCTCGTATTATAAACGCTCTCCGTAAACAACAACGCTCTCTCATAACAACAACAAAAGCTCTCGCTAAGTCTCGATGAACGCGCCTATATACTAGCTACCACCACGTCATGACTTACACTCATTGCCAGATCTCATTCAGCGGGTGAAATAATATTTCGTTCAGTAAGAAGATAATTTACATAGTAAAATAAAATAACCAGAGATAGTAAAATCAAAAGGAAAGTGAATATAGAGTATACGTTACAAGCTATAAATAATTGTAAGTACTTTATTTTATTGTAGGTATAAAATACGTATGGTGAAAGTGAAACACCTTTTTGAGGAATTTGTATGCAAATTAGCTATGAAAAAAGCCTTCCGATTCAGTTTGCTTGGCTCCGAAACTGTGCTGTGCTCTTCTGTCTGTTTATTTCTGTACATAACATTAACTGAAATTTCTAAAAGGTATAAATTCTTTTCCTGTTTCAATTCATAGGTGGTTACAAAAAGTTACTAACGAAACAAATACACACTTCATGTATTCACTAGAACAAAACGTCTTACACTAAATCAGATATAAAATTAAGTTGCTGATGTACATACCCATTTCGATTTCACTATTTACCGAAGTAATCCCTTCTTCTGCTGTTTGAAGAAATAAAGTCTTCCGCTATCTCTGACGGATATTATAATATTTCGTCGAGGCTATTTTTATGGCAGTGCAAGAGCAGCAGATGATTCAGTCTGGATTGTGTCATTGTGGAGCGAATGTAAATTTTTAGTCTCTTAAGCGCCGAAAAGGATCTTTCTGCTGTGGCAGAAGTCATTGGAATCGCCAAATAAAGTCTTATAAGGTTGTGAATGTCGGGAAACATAGACTGGGAGAATTTAGTGTGTTTTAATATGCATACAACAACTTTCACCGACCCAACTTAAATTTCTGAATGATCATCATTATAGTGCAGTACTACTACGTCTTCAGAAGTCCAGGACGCATTTGTAACTGAATCTTGAGTTTTTCTGCATCAATGTCTTCAGTATACAGTTGTAATATTGTATTTTAAATTTTTAAATCTCGCTGTGGGCCATTGAACGCTGACATAGGCCGCTCCGGTGGCGCAGTGGTCTAAGCGATGGCCTCTGATCATTCGTCCGAAAGGGGTCCGGTTCGAATCCCGGTGAGGCATGGATGTTGTGTTTGTCTTACGGCACTGGCTCTCTCCCTTCCCTGGAACCAGTGACCCTAAATTAGGGACGGGCGACTGCTTATAGCCCATTGAGTTGCTCACGGTGGTCGTTAAACCTCCAAAAAAAAAACGCTGACATAAATTAGCATCATGACAACACAGCACATGGTGTGCGAGATCCAACAACAATAGCCTCCAAGCAGTGGAAAACGGGAATTCACAATTAAATATTTTGTGAATGTACAATGTTGTCTATAGTGCAGTACTACTTTGTTGTGTGTAGAAATTGCACATTGAATTGTTTTTGTAAACACACTCTTTATTGTTTGTGTTACGTAGCCTCACTGATGTTATTTGAGTAAGATACATACATTCTTCACTTCATGCAATATCCCTAACTTTGTGTGACCAGTGTATATCATACATACATTGCTGGGGGGGGTCACACTCCAATGTTATCTCTACTAGGAAGGCACAATAAAATTGACAGTTTGTATGGCTTTTCCACAGAGCGTAGATATTTGAACTAGCCTTTAATCTGTTGCCCTCAACATATTGATAATAGAAGAAATCCATAATTTAGAGAAAGGCTAATTAGGAAGCACTGGCTGAATCTTAAAAGTATTAATCCGACAATGAATAGTGAAATATTGGTTTATGACTTTCTAATTAAATTGCTTAGAAATTAAAAGTTTCATCATTCAGAGAAATTTGAAGGTACAGAATCAACTAGCAAATACAAAAATTGGTTTCTTACTCTTGCCATTTTGAAACTAACAGCAACAAAATTTAAAACCTGTAGCACCAAAAGTAAACTTTGGGCTATACCATAACCAAAAATGGAATTTTTTTCTGCAACTTAAGCTCTAGTCTTAAATAAAAATCTTGGTGCCCTAGAACATTAATGAACAGTGATCTGGATAAATAGCATATATCAATGTAGCATAAAATAAAAAAACCCAACACCGTCAGCGAAATAGTTACAAAAGTACGTTTATTGAGTGAAAAGTTGAAATAATTGAGGCCAAGTGAAGGAAAACAAGTAATGTAATCGCTTAATGAAGAAATAGAAATGATCCTGAAGCTTAACAAATGGTGAATGGGGTGATAAATACCATATAGAAAAGACTACGAAGATAAAAAAAACTCCAACACTCAAATACACTGCCGGACAATTGCTAAGGACGGATGACAATAGCAACGATAGCAACCATAAAATGGAAGGCAGAAAAATGTGGAAATTAGCATAAGCGCGGGATACAGTAAGACGTGGCCGTCCCGGTGGCGCAGTGGTCTAAGGCGCTGGCCTCTGATCATTCGTCTGTAAGGGGTCCAGGTTCGAATCCCGTTCAGGCATGGATGTTGTGTTTGTCTTACTGCACTGGCTCTCTCCCTTCCCTGGAACCAGTGACCCTAAATTAGGGACGGGCGACTGCTTATAACCCATTGAGTTGCTCACGATGGTCGTTAAACCTCCAATCAAAAAAAAAAAAAAAACAGTAAGACGTGTTGTACGTATGCAAATTTCGGATTGCCGAACTTGTTCGTGACGTCATAGCGCTGATAAGAGATATAAAGGATTTGACACGTATTGACCGTTGTTGTTCAAACGCAAAGTTGAAAGGGAAAGAATCAATTGACGAACTTGCAATTTTCAGTATGTCTTCCCGACATCACCTAGATTATTTTACGCGTGGCCGTATTATTGGCAAGATTGAAGAAGGGCGAAAAATAACAGATGTTGCCAGGGAGTTCGGCGTCAGCCACAGTGTTGTTTCAAGGCTTTGGAAATCATTTCAAACAAATGGAGAGTGTAGCAAACGTCACGGGGGAGGTCGTGTTCGCAGTACGACACCTGCAGAAGATCGGTACATAGTGCTATCAACAAAAAGACACCGGCGCAGCACAGCTAGTGAGGTAGCAAATCAGTTTATGGCTGCTACTGGCAAGCGGATCTCCCGAAAAACTGTCGCCAGACGTTTGCATGAAGGAGGACTATACGCCCGCCGTCCTGTTGTGTGCATCCCATTGTCCAGACGTCACCGTACCGCCCGTTTGCAATGGTGCCATCAACATCGCAATTGGACTGATAACGACTGGTCTGCTGTCCTCTTCTCAGATGAGAGTAGATACAGTCTACCGTCTGATTGTCGACGACAACTGATCTGGCGTGATAGTGGTACTGCATATTGTCCAGCAAACATACAGGAAAGGGACCGATATCCGACATGTAGTGTCATGGTATGGGCTGGCATCATGATCAATAGCCGTACGTCCCTCTATGTGCTTCCAACTGGGACTATGACTGGCCAACGATACGTTAATGATGTTCCGCTACCTCATGTTCGCATGTTCCGTGGTGCTGTCGGTGATAGATTCATTTTCATGGACGACAACGCAACATGTCATCGAACAGTCGCTGTCCAGGAGTGTCTTGAGAGCGAGGATATTCAACGCCTCGTATGGCCAGCACATTCTCCAGATCTGAATCCCACTGAAAATGTGTGGGATGCTTTGGAGAGGAGTCTTGCTGGTCGCCATGCCCTCCAATAAACAAGGATACCCTCATCCGTGCACTGACAGAGGAATGGGATAAATTACCCCAACAGCTGCGTGATAATGTTGTGCAAAGCATGACACGACGTGTGGAATCTCGCATCGCCTTCCATGGTGGCCATATCCCGTATTGACATCTTACGTCGGAACGCCTGCGAACGGTAATTGCATTTTTTTCACGTTTACGTATTCTGCACAAAATGGCCTGTTTGTCCCTCGAACACGTTCCAAAGTTTTCTGGATTTCAGAGCACAATAAATTGTCTTTCTTGTAATGTCCTGGCATTCTGACATTATTTTATTTCACTTGGCATCCAACCACATTTACTTTTTTATGCGCTATATAGCCGTTTATGATCCGTCCTTAGCAATTGTCCAGCAGTGTATAAACTGATACAAAAACAGTAAAACACTACACAAAAAACAAACAACCCAATGCCAAGGATTCGTCGGTCGGTTTGGGATAGGTATGGAATATCAAACACTTTTCCAAAGTTGTAGCTGCTTAACCTTAAATAAGTATCAAATAAAACAATAAAAATGTTTAAAACAAACTTGCGTGAGCACTAACATATCTCTCAATGGTCTAATAAATAGCACACCCAGGCTTGTCCTGTAGATATTAAAAAGGGAATAGCTACGTTTATATTCGAAAATGTAACAAATTATTTACTCCTCCTAGTTTAAAATGCAGTTGATGATATATAAACCTGTTAAGAAACGAGTACATGAATATGTTCACGTGTTAGGATTCTACACGTGTTAAAATTCGCCACGTGTTACGAAACGAATGCATGAATTGTGTTCGAAGCCTATGAATTAAAACAGGAAAAGAACTTACCTTTTATGGATTTTCGATTAATCCCTAATATAATCCACTCTTATCGAAGGTAATCCACTAATGAATCCACTCTTATCGAAGGTAATCCACTAATGAATCCACTCTTATCGAAGGTAATCCACTAATGTAATCCACTTTTATCGAACGAAATGTTCTGTGTAAAACTTCTTCAAATACAACGCTCTCGCATACGAAAAACACTGTGAGCTGTGACCTGTCAAATCTTAGGACCCCTGCTATGACGTCACGCGCGACAGCAGCACCACGCATTAAGACTCGATCCCGGCACAGACCCCTTTGGGTAATGGACAAGGATGTGGAATGCTGCCAAACCGCAAATCCCATTCGCCTCATCTGAAATATATGTATATGCATACATACGTGTAATACTATATATCTGAAATATGTATATACATATAAAATATCTGTATATACACACAAACATAGTTCATTCCTTTAAGCTAAAGCCGCATCATTTTAACCATATAAGGCAAGAAATGCTTACACAGAATGAATAAGGTACTTTATTTACTAACCTCTTTTTCTTGAAACATATCTGCAAAATGCAGGTACAGACATAAGGAGGGATGATTATTTTGCCGTACCTTGGAACTAGCTAATGCCATGTGGCCACTTTGGTCGTGTTGAATTTGGTAGCCACAGTTTCAAACTATAGCTCTGTAGCATAATTTCCACTGTAAGAGGTTTAGTCGCAAAGAATTTGTGTTTATGCTGGACCATTATTTCCTACAGGCTTTCCATAGACTGTCGATGGTTTTGGGTTGTTAATTTCCAAGTTTTCGTTTTAGGAGCGCAAACCCACAGAAGTCCATTGGGGAGGCATTACGAGATTCAGCAAGAATGTCCAAGAAGATAATAGCCTAAATAGACGATGTCATTGTTCTGTCCACATTATTTTGTAGAAAACGCACAGCAACTGAAAATTGTTGCCGCCCCGGTGGCGCAGTGGTCTAAGCGATGGCCTCTGATCATTCGTCCGAACGGGGGCCGGGTTCGAATCCCGGTGAGGCATGGATGTTGTGTTTGTCTTACGGCACTGGCTCTCTCCCTTCCCTGGAACCAGTGACCCTAAATTAGGGGCGGGCGACTGCTTATAGCCCATTGAGTTGCTCACGGTGGTCGTTAAACCTCCAATCAAAAAAAATTGTTGTTCCAACATTGCTGGGATCGAACCATAGATCTCTCGATAACTAGCCGAGAGGTTTCGCTTTACGCTACGGTGCCAACGCTATGTGTGGTTTATCAGTCAACATCTGTAATAGAGTGTCCAATAATAGAGTTCATCCCATTAAGCTTGTCGGAAGAACAACTCCCGAAGAGAAAAGAATCCGAGCAGCTTTGGAGACGATTTTGATAGAGGGCGCTGTCACTCCGTGGGAACCGAGAGGGGAAAAAATCGTGTGATTTGAACACTTAAAGGAGAAAGTTGTGTGTTTCAAACAAGATGGAACTCAAGATGAAAAATAACGCTGGTTTTTTATGTTACGTGTCTTTAGTGTGTGTGCGGTCGGTCATCTGTTTGTGTTAATTATATGTTAGATGTTTATTTTGTGTCTCGAGTGAATTCCTTGTGTCAACTGCGGCGGAAATATTTATTTCCTTTGGATTAATGTGCTATTGTCAACGGATTCTAACGACCTCAACACCCGGGACTTATAAGAGCCGTCGTCCAAAAATGAATAGCAGGTAAGAAGTCTTTTTTCTTCAATACTGTGCATTGCTGATTGATTTGAACGGCGAAACATTACAAAGCTAAAGCTGCTTTGATACATCTGGGGTTTGATTCCAGAAATGTCGGAACAATAATTTTTCAGTGGCTTAAAATTATTGTGGAGAGAGTGATGACATTGTTATTTTAAGCCACTTAAAAATTGTCGGAACAACAATTTTTCAGTGGCTTAAAATAACGTGGAGAGAGTGATGACATTGTCTATTTACATTATTTCCACATATTTGAAATATATTTACCATTTCTTTTGCCTTTTGGATTTATTTGCTATAATTAAATAGCTTATCTTGTTAATGCCACCAGATGGGGACATATCAGTTGCTGAGCTCATCAATATGGATTTGTGTAGTCCGATGCTGACTGATAAACCACCCATAGCGCTGTGAATTGTTGGCACCGTAGCGTAAAGCGAAAGCACCCAGCTAGTTATCGAGCGATCTGGGTTTCGATCCCAGTGGTGTCAGAAAACAATTTTTCAGTTGCTATGCGTTGTTTATAAAATAACGTGGACAGAACGATGTCTTCGTCTGTTTACATTTTTTATTGGAGGTTTAACGACCACCGTGAGCAACTCAATTGGCTATAAGCAGTCGCCCGTCCCTAATTTAGGGTCACTGGTTCCAGGGAAGGGAGAGAGCCAATGCCGTAAGACAAACACAACATCCATGCCTCACCGGGATTCGACCCCGGCCCCCGTTCGGACGAATGATCAGAGGCCATCGCTTAGACCACTGCGCCACCGGGTTGGCGTTTACATTATTCCCACGTGTTGGAAATATATTCACTAAGGTAATAGCCCTTATCCCCGTTTCCTGCTCACGTGTGTTAAAATACGCTACCTTCGATCTTGATATATGGTTAGAAGCCTCATTTTGGTGAATACATATTCAATGGATATTCTGTCCATACAAAGCTGGTATTTCTTCATGAAACAACGGGTACAGTGAATAAGCCTGATAGCAGTGGCGTAGCGTGGGGGGGGGGATGGGGGGGGGTGCTCCGGGTGTCACATTGCTGGGGGAGGCAAATTTCGAATATTCATTATTATTTATAGATAATAATCCAGACGTTTAAGGTGATATATCATTGAAGAATAATCAGTAATTCACTTGTAAATGTGAGTCAAAAACAAACTGCGTAGTTACAGGTGTAGCTTTCCTATTAACGTTTCGTTCCACTATCACTCCCGCCATCTCTGCAAGACGCGGTGACCTTGCCGGATTTCACCGCTCCGGCAAGGTCACCGCCTCTTGCAGCAGAGAGACTCAAAAGTGTTTTCATTGGTTAGTTAAAGAGTAGCTCCACTGACCTCATACAGTCATACTTTTGCGAGCAGCGTTTGAAGTAATCTGTGCGTTAATTCCAACAATAACTACCTGCGATTGTGAAAGTTGACCGACTCTTGTAGAGTGTTAAGAGAGTATAATAAAGTTGTGTGAGAATAAAGTGGAGTATTTTGTACTGCCGTGTTTTTATTCGCACTCAGGGCTATAGTTTGTTAGCTTCCACGACGTTTGTTAGCTTCGGTGAACGTGAACCACCAGCATTTTGTTTTACCTACGTTTCAATTTTCATTAGTAAACATTAAAGTGTTTTGCTATAGCACCTAAACATGAAAAGAGTAAAAGAAAGTGGGGCAGCGTACCGAAAAAAGAGGAGAGCCAAGGAAGAAAATATCAAAAAAAATGAAGGGGCTATACTAAAGTATGTGAAAGTTCCTGTTCCTGAGACGTCAGGTGTAAGTTTTTCAGAGGCTGCTGCTCAAAACCAAAAAGAAGCTGAAGAAGTACGAGAACTTGACACTGATGACCTGGTACCTGCAATGAATACTTCGAGTTTGTCAGCTTCACGTGCTCCTGCTGCTAATGCTGAAATTGCTACACAAACTCAAATTCCAACAACGTCTACTGAGTTTGAGTCTGCATCAGCTCAGGGTCGTAGCTAGGACCCAGACCCAGGGGGGAGGGGGGCTGAAGGGTCAACTGGAGGGGCTCAGCGTTACACTATAAACTAAAGTTTTCCACTAATTCATTCACAAGTTTTTTTTTGTGTTTTTGTTCCTTTTGTTACTTTACTTCCCTGGAAAATAATTTTTCCAAGCCAAAAAGTAACAAAAAAATAACATTTTGAGAAACGAGTGGCTGAAAGAAAATTTGTTTGAAGGTGGTGGAATTGCAAGTCCTTTATTGTTGGATAAATTATACCGCTCAAAATAATTAGAGGAGCATGTGATTTTGGCGACATTATGCAAGTCAATCATGTGATATCTTGCAGAAACGTGGAAAACGCGAGTGCAACGTAGACAGCCGAATCATGCATATCCTTACGCAAATTTGCATCTGTGACGTAAGTCGCATTCTTAGGTTTCGTCTCCAAAGATGTCACAATGAAGGGAGCCATTTGAAGACATGTCTGTGTGCATTGTAGCCTCACCTTAGGTTGGGGAACTGCAAATAGCACCTTTCGCTGTTCCCGAAAGGGACCAGAGATGGAAACGGATCACAGGGTCGACAGTTTCCTGCAGGTCAAACTAGTCGGGTCAAGGTGTTCTCGACCAAATTTCGACCCCATCTTATTTCCGTTATATTTTTGAAAAGAAAACAAGTTTAAAAGATTTTAAAGAACCCTTTAGAGGTCTGAAAGAATACTTCAGAGCTGCAGAGTGATCTTTCAGAAGATAAGTACAATGCTTTTACAAGAAACGAAGATTTATCGATCGATGGGAGAAAGCTGGAGATAACAGATAACTACATTTACCTAGAACATCAGATATCAAGCAAGAATCACATTGATGAAGAAATTAATCGATGTATAAAACTTGGTTGCCGAGCTTTTCAAAGAAACAGTACAATTTTTAAGAGCAATATGCCATTATGTCTTACAAAAAAAGTGTTTGATCAATGCATCTTTCCAGTGCCTACGTATGGTGCAGAGACGTAGACCTTAATTAAAAAAAGACATACAAAGACTACAGCCAACTGAAAGAGGCATGGAGAGATGCATGCTTGGTGTAACTAGGAAAGATAAGAAGAACTGTGGATAAGGAAAATGACAAAAGTGGAAGACATCGTGATCAGAACAAAATCCCTGAAATCGCAAAGGGCTGGATATGTTGCCAGAAGGACGGACTACCGATGGACAACACCAGGGGCATAAGTGTTAATTTCTGCTTCTGATGTATTTGTAGCAGCATCTGAGCTTTTAAAAACTCGACTGAAGAAATTATTTCCTGGACCGATACCGCTCACATCGAAAAACCTTTAGAGAATACTTTCTTCTTAAAATAATGCATATTTTTTCCGCCAGGGGCGTAGATGCATATCTTATATTTGTCGATATCTCTGCTTCTAAGAGTCCGATTTGAAAAATACTTTCTTTGTTGGACAGCATTTCTGCTGCGAAATGTTTCTCATATATATCGAATTTTTCATAAAGAACAAGTGAGCCGCTGGAGGGCGTAAGTTTACGATTCCGTTTACAGCAGTATCTGCAGGATTAAAAACCCGATTGAAAAACGTCTTCCTTCGGTCAGGTACTATTGTTTTTCATACCGTTTCCATTGACTTTGAATAGCTTTGATAAATTAATTCGCGTCAGAACGGATTTAAAAGACGTGCTCAATACACCCAAAAATTCGATGTCATCTTTCACGGTTTTTTTTTATTTTTAAATTTCCGGATTATGTAGTAATAGATTTTTTATGAGAACAGGGCACGACAGTCTTTTTTTTTATTGAAGGTTTAACGGCCATCATGAGCAACTCAATCTGTTATAAGCAGTCTTCCGTCCTTAATTTAGCGCCACTAGTTCCAGGGAAGGGAAAGAGCCAGTGCCATAAGGCAAACACAACATCCATGCGTCACCGGGATTTGAACCCGAACCCTTCTCGGACGAATGGTCCACGGTGATCTGGAACCATGACATGCTAACGTTGTTATCCATACTGACTTTGTGGTGATTCTCGTAACTAGGCCCTAGGTAAACAAATGATATAAATCAAATTTCAATGAACTTTAGCATATGTGGTTAAAAATTATTTAAGGTATTATTTTTTAATCTGGCATACCATGGAATTTCTGGTGCAGTCAGAAATCCTATGCAGACGTCTTCTATGGATGATCCCGGGAACTTTTCTAATAGCTTGGCTTCGCTGTAAACAGGACCTGATGACTTTTCAATCCCCACCACAAGCCCTCTTACCACAGATCCTCTTTCGTCGCATACAAGCATTGACTTCAAAAAGGATAAATGGTTAGTAAATGAGCATCACATTTGCTTAAAGTCCTCTGACAAAACTGACTAACACAAAACTGCTCCCAGAAGGAATAGATTGTGCGATCGTTGCTTCAAGTAAAAAACAGCTTGCTCTTCCCTTTCACCCCCGGTCATTAAAGGTGGCAATTGATAATTGCAGTGTGCGTCTGATGTGCCCTCCCCCACTTGACGGCATTTCTCTCTTTCCTGACCCTTAATAACACCAAGCCCTGTGCTGTTGAGTGTCATTGGCGCGCAACCAGCCTTGGGTGCAACTGTCTCTACAGATTCACCCCGGGAAGTATTTCTTTTTTTTCTGAGTCATTTATTGTTTGTACTGTATCATATCACTCTCGCTTTTTTTAAAAGTTCAATACACGAACTTTAAATTAATAAGGTGTTTGTGCTTATAATGGAACACAAGAGTAATTTTTATAAACCACCAAAAATGAAAATTCAAAGAATTTACGACAACGTCTGTCTTCTTCCAGGGGGGGGGGGGGGGCTTGCTTGCCTCTCAGGGGAAGCCGAGCCGCCTCCTGCCCCCTGCTAGCTACGGCCCTGCATCAGCTGCATATCAGACATAGTTCTCGATAGCTCTGAGACTGGGACTGATGTGGCATTGGCTGCTGCGCAGTACAGAGACTTAGATTTTTTTTTTTTGATTGGAGGTTTAACGACCACCGTGAGCAACTCAATGGGCTATAAGCAGTCGCCCGTCCCTAATTTAGGCTCACTGGTTCCAGGGAAGGGAGAGAGCCAGTGCCGTAAGACAAACACAACATCCATGCCTCACCGGGATTCGAACCCGGACCCCAGACGGACGAATGATCAGAGGCCAGCGCCTTAGACCACTGCGCCACCGGGGCGGCGAGACTTAGATGATATTGGAAAATGGCCTGAACACATACATGAAAACATGCGATTTCTCCTGACAGAGCGAGGTCCGGAAGTTGTTCAGAATATAAACACTAACTTCGCTGCAGTGTCAACAGTGACACGCTCGGACACGGACTCTACCACACCGAAAGGAGGGACAAGGCGGCTAACGCGAGTCTGGTTTTACCGCACATTAAGTAACGGCGAAAACGTTTTGCGTACTTGGATGGCTTATTCTCCTTCTAAAGCATCATTGTTTTGCTTCTGTTGTCGTTTATTTGGGAACATAAACACACCGAATGGATTTAATACTTGGTTGAAACTGAATCCCAAAGCCGCCAGTCACGAATCAAGTGCTCTACACAGCTAAAATTTGTGAAAATGGAAGGAGTTAGAAACAAGACTTCAAAAAGGACAGACTATTGATAGAAAGAGCAAGAAGTCGTGGCAAAAGAAACAGAAAAAGGGCAAGAAATTCTTATCAGAATGTTTGATATTATAAGATTCCTGGTGAAAGAAAATTTGGCCTTACGTGGCCACAGAGAAGACGATACCAGTGCAAATAGAGGTAACATTTTAGAACTGGCGCATCTACTCGCAAAGTACGATCATGTGCTCCGAGAACACCTAGTGAGAATAAAAATGGGTCAAAGAATTTCAATCACGTATATGTCACCCGAAATTCAAAACGAGTTCATTGCGATTTTACGAGATGAAGTTTGTCAACAAATTATCCGTCAAGTACAAAAGGCCAAGTATTATTCCATTATATTCGACAGCACCCCGGATATTTCTCATAAAGATCAAACAAGACAAGTATTGCGATACGTGGTGATTAAAAATCAGGAAGTACAAGTGGTGGAATCTTTTATATATTTCATTGAAACATAAAACAAAACTGTTGAAGGCATTTCTGACATGATTATTAGTAAGCTCAACGCTGATGGTCTTGATATAATGGACTGTAGAGGTCAAGCATATGAAAAAGCTGCTGTCATGGCAGGAAGGCATACAGGAGTGCAACAAAGAATCAAGGACATAAATCACAATGCCGAGTTCGTACCTTGTCCAAACCATTCGTTAAACCTGGTTTGTTTACATGCTGCCTCAGTTGAGACAAATTCAGTAACTTTCTTCGGTACATTAGAACGTTGTTATACATTCTTTTCCATGTCCACACACCGATGGGAAGTTCTGATTGCTGCTACAAGAAGAAGTTTAAAAAGGGTTCAGGACACACGATGGAGCGCAAGAGGCGATGCAGTAAATATGACACGGAATCATTACAAGGACACTTTGACAACTCTAGAAAAACTAACAGAGACAGACGAAAGCTTAAACACACGAACAGACGCAGGAACTTTGCTAGTCGCGATGCAATCATTTTCGTTTCTATGTTTCTTGGGCCTCTGGCTACCGGTGCTGCATGAAGTTAATGATGCCCAAAATTATTTGCGAACGGAGAGACTCAATGTGCATCAGTGTGCTCAGAAAATAAGTGTCTTGGTACTGATAGAGAAACGAGAGGAATCGGTAGACGGCGCTTTAAGTTATGCTAAAAGTTTGTGTGAAGACCTTGGCATTTCCATGGAACCTCGAAGACGAATAACGAGGAGGCAAATTTTTGACGACGGAAGTACAGATGCCGGCATGTTCCACGAAAATGAGTTGAAAAGACAGATGTTTGCTTCATTAGATTAAGATTTTCATCTGGCTTCTCTACTATAACCAAATTTTGTACCCAGTTAGTGGATTTTTCTACTTTAGATATAATGTTCTTTTCTTCCAACTGTTGGAGTAACTGTCCCAATTTATTATGTAGTACTTGAGGCACTCTTTTTGGAGGATTTATCACTGGCATGGTATCCGGGTTAACTTCTATGTGATATGGATCACCTGGCATCTTCGCTAGACCCTTAAAAACATCTGCATAATTCTCAATAATAGTTTCTCTACTTAAAGTAGATTTAATGCGATCAACTCTCTTTATTAGATTAAGCTATAAGCAAGCTTTTAACCCTAATATTGGCTTATAATCTTGTTGCACCACGTTAAACAGTATTATCTATTGTTTAACCTCCTCAGTGGAGCATCTAAGAACTACTTTCCTTTTTGGCTTTATCTTAAAATTTCCATACGTAGTTTAAATTATAGAACTATGATGGAGTTCTAGTCTTTGATATTTAACCTGAGAACATATTTCCTCAAACGTTTCTAGAAGCAGAATATTTGTTTCAGCTCCTGTATCTAATTTAAACTCTACTTCACAATTTTAAACCTGTATGTTTTTATTCTACGACTTCTCACAAAATTTCCCGACAGCTTCAACTTTATCTACACATGGGTTCTGTATAGTATCCACATATAAAATAGGTTCTTCCTTAATTTCTTTCTGTACTACGTAAACCCTTTTTCCAGATTTTACTTTAACTTTGCACCCTACAGCAAAATGATTTAGCCCTTTGCATTTATTACAAACTTTTCCAAATGCAAAACACTCTCCTATATTGGGCTTTCTATAAGCTGACCAGACGTCCCCAATTCTTGAGGACAGTCCTCGACTTTAGTTTACTGTCCCCAAAAACTCTGAAGCCTTTGGGGACGCAAATTATCCTCAAATTTTAATGTTTGTCTCCAAATGTCATCGAATTTACACTTATTCATTAACCCTGTAGATTTCCAATGAAAAATGTTCTTAAAAGGTACTAATTTTCCAACATGCTTCTTGTGAAAACAAATTTTGACTTTTTTATTCTTCTTTCTGGGTTTAACGAGCACTACGAACAACTCTAAGGACCATAAGCAGTCACCTGTCTCTAATTTGGACGCATTCGTTCTAGGGAAAAACGATACCAAGTGCTGCAAGACAAACACACCACCCGTGTCTCATTCGGGACTCGAATCCGTACCAACTTGTACGAATGGTCAGTAGCTAGCACTAGGTCAATGCACCACTGGCGCGATCAAATTTCGACTGTACTTGTTCTGAGTTTCTCCAAAAACTTTGGCAAAGTGAAAAATTCGCCATGCAATAACTATGGTGTGCACCCTAATTTTAATTCAGCGCATGTACCTAAGGTAAAGCATTTCACTTTTGCTAATGTTCTCGCCATCATAGTTCTGCTTTGTCAATACAAATTACCAACATTCTACAAGATGTATCCTTTCAAAACAGATTTTAATGTGTAATATCACACTTATTGAAGCAATGCACTTTTGTGACAAAAAGATTTGCATATTCATTTTGAGTACGTATCTGTCCCCAAATGAACTACAGATTTGGGGACGCTACGGCTTTTGTCCTCAAATCGGTGTCCCGATATCTGGTCACCTTCGCTTTCTACCACACTTTTTACAAAGATATGGTTCCATTACACTGCTACTTTTAGGAACTACATTTGGCTTAATACTTCTTTTCGCCGCACCGGTGGCGCATTGGTCTAAGCGATGGCCTCTGATCATTCGTCCAAAAGGGGTCTGGGTTCGAATGCCGGTGAGGCATGGATGTTGTTTTCGTCTTACGGCACTGTCTCTCTTCCTTCCCTGGAACCAGTGACCCTAAATTAGGGACGGGCGACTGCTTATAGCCCATTGAGTTGCTCACGGTGGTCGTTAAACCTCCAATCAAAAAAAAAATTGTTGTTCCAACATTGCTGGAATGGAATCATAGATCTCTCGATAACTAGCCGAGAGGTTTCGCTTTACGCTACGGTGTCAACGCTATGTGTGGTTTATCAGTCAACATCTGTAATAGAGTGTCCAATAATAGAGTTCATCCCATTAAGCTTGTCGGAAGAACAACTCCCGAAGAGAAAAGAATCCGAGCAGCTTTGGAGACGATTTTGATAGAGGGCGCTGTCACTCCGTGGGAACCGAGAGGGGAAAAAATCGTGTGATTTGAACACTTAAAGGAGAAAGTTGTGTGTTTCAAACAAGATGGAACTCAAGATGAAAAATAACGCTGGTTTTTTATGTTACGTGTCTTTAGTGTGTGTGCGGTCGGTCATCTGTTTATGTTAATTATATGTTAGATGTTTATTTTGTGTCTCGAGTGAATTCCTTGTGTCAACTGCGGCGGAAATATTTATTTCCTTTGGATTAATGTGCTATTGTCAACGGATTCTAACGACCTCAACACCCGGGACTTATAAGAGCCGTCGTCCAAAAATGAATAGCAGGTAAGAAGTCTTTTTTCTTCAATACTGTGCATTGCTGATTGATTTGAACGGCGAAACATTACAAAGCTAAAGCTGCTTTGATACATCTGGGGTTTGATTCCAGAAATGTCGGAACAATAATTTTTCAGTGGCTTAAAATTATTGTGGAGAGAGTGATGACATTGTTATTTTAAGCCACTGAAAAATTGTCGGAACAACAATTTTTCAGTGGCTAAAAATAACGTGGAGAGAGTGATGACATTGTCTATTTACATTATTTCCACATATTTGAAATATATTTACCATTTCTTTTGCCTTTTGGATTTATTTGCTATAATTAAATAGCTTATCTTGTTAATGCCACCAGATGGGGACATATCAGTTGCTGAGCTCATCAATATGGATTTGTGTAGTCCGATGCTGACTGATAAACCACCCATAGCGCTGTGAATTGTTGGCACCGTAGCGTAAAGCGAAAGCACCCAGCTAGTTATCGAGCGATCTGGGTTTCGATCCCAGTGGTGTCAGAAAACAATTTTTCAGTTGTTATGCGTTGTTTATAAAATAACGTGGACAGAACGATGTCTTCGTCTGTTTACATTTTTTTTATTGGAGGTTTAACGACCACCGTGAGCAACTCAATTGGCTATAAGCAGTCGCCCGTCCCTAATTTAGGGTCACTGGTTCCAGGGAAGGGAGAGAGCCAGTGCCGTAAGGCAAACACAACATCCATGCCTCACCGGGATTCGAACCCGGCCCCCGTTCGGACGAATGATCAGAGGCCATCGCTTAGACCACTGCGCCACCGGGTCGGCGTTTACATTATTCCCACGTGTTGGAAATATATTCACTAAGGTAATAGCCCTTATCCCCGTTTCCTTTTTTTTTTTTTTGATTGGAGGTTTAACGACCACCGTGAGCAACTCAATGGGCTATAAGCAGTCGCCCGTCCCTAATTTAGGGTCACTGGTTCCAGGGAAGGGAGAGAACCAGTGCCGTAAGACAAACACAACATCCATGCCTGACCGGGATTCGAACCCGGACCCCTTACGGGCGAATGATCAGAGGCCAACGCCTTAGACCACTGAGCCACCGGGGCGGCCCCGTTTCCTGCTCACGTGTGTTAAAATACGCTACCTTCGATCTTGATATATGGTTAGAAGCCTCATTTTGGTGAATACATATTCAACGGATATTCTGTCCATACAAAGCTGGTATTTCTTCATGAAACAACGGGTACAGTGAATAAGCCTGATAGCAGTGGCGTAGCGTGGGGGGGATGGGGGGTGCTCCGGGTGTCACATTGCTGGGGGAGGCAAATTTCGAATATTCATTATTATTTATAGATAATAATCCAGACGTTTAAGGTGATATATCATTGAAGAATAATCAGTAATTCACTTGTAAATGTGAGTCAAAAACAAACTGCGTAGTTACAGGTGTAGCTTTCCTATTAACGTTTCGTTCCACTATCACTCCCGCCATCTCTGCAAGACGCGGTGACCTTGCCGGATTTCACCGCTCCGGCAAGGTCACCGCCTCTTGCAGCAGAGAGACTCAAAAGTGTTTTCATTGGTTAGTTAAAGAGTAGCTCCACTGACCTCATACAGTCATACTTTTGCGAGCAGCGTTTGAAGTAATCTGTGCGTTAATTCCAACAATAACTACCTGCGATTGTGAAAGTTGACCGACTCTTGTAGAGTGTTAAGAGAGTATAATAAAGTTGTGTGAGAATAAAGTGGAGTATTTTGTACTGCCGTGTTTTTATTCGCACTCAGGGCTATAGTTTGTTAGCTTCCACGACGTTTGTTAGCTTCGGTGAACGTGAACCACCAGCATTTTGTTTTACCTACGTTTCAATTTTCATTAGTAAACATTAAAGTGTTTTGCTATAGCACCTAAACATGAAAAGAGTAAAAGAAAGTGGGGCAGCGTACCGAAAAAAGAGGAGAGCCAAGGAAGAAAATATCAAAAAAAATGAAGGGGCTATACTAAAGTATGTGAAAGTTCCTGTTCCTGAGACGTCAGGTGTAAGTTTTTCAGAGGCTGCTGCTCAAAACCAAAAAGAAGCTGAAGAAGTACGAGAACTTGACACTGATGACCTGGTACCTGCAATGAATACTTCGAGTTTGTCAGCTTCACGTGCTCCTGCTGCTAATGCTGAAATTGCTACACAAACTCAAATTCCAACAACGTCTACTGAGTTTGAGTCTGCATCAGCTCAGGGTCGTAGCTAGGACCCAGACCCAGGGGGAGGGGGCTGAAGGGTCAACTGGAGGGGCTCAACGTTACACTATAAACTAAAGTTTTCCACTAATTCATTCACAAGTTTTTTTTTGTGTTTTTGTTCCTTTTGTTACTTTACTTCCCTGGAAAATAATTTTTCCAAGCCAAAAAGTAACAAAAAAATAACATTTTGAGAAACGAGTGGCTGAAAGAAAATTTGTTTGATGGTGGTGGAATTGCAAGTCCTTTATTGTTGAATAAATTATACCGCTCAAAATAATTAGAGGAGCATGTGATTTTGGCGACATTATGCAAGTCAATCATGTGATATCTTGCAGAAACGTGGAAAACGCGAGTGCAACGTAGACAGCCGAATCATGCATATCCTTACGCAAATTTGCATCTGTGACGTAAGTCGCATTCTTAGGTTTCGTCTCCAAAGATGTCACAATGAAGGGAGCCATTTGAAGACATGTCTGTGTGCATTGTAGCCTCACCTTAGGTTGGGGAACTGCAAATAGCACCTTTCGCTGTTCCCGAAAGGGACCAGAGATGGAAACGGATCACAGGGTCGACAGTTTCCTGCAGGTCAAACTAGTCGGGTCAAGGTGTTCTTGACCAAATTTCGACCCCATCTTATTTCCGTTATATTTTTGAAAAGAAAACAAGTTTAAAAGATTTTAAAGAACCCTTTAGAGGTCTGAAAGAATACTTCAGAGCTGCAGAGTGATCTTTCAGAAGATAAGTACAATGCTTTTACAAGAAACGAAGATTTATCGATCGATGGGAGAAAGCTGGAGATAACAGATAACTACATTTACCTAGAACATCAGATATCAAGCAAGAATCACATTGATGAAGAAATTAATCGATGTATAAAACTTGGTTGCCGAGCTTTTCAAAGAAACAGTACAATTTTTAAGAGCAATATGCCATTATGTCTTACAAAAAAAGTGTTTGATCAATGCATCTTTCCAGTGCCTACGTATGGTGCAGAGACGTAGACCTTAATTAAAAAAAGACATACAAAGACTACAGCCAACTGAAAGAGGCATGGAGAGATGCATGCTTGGTGTAACTAGAAAAGATAAGAAGAACTGTGGATAAGGAAAATGACAAAAGTGGAAGACATCGTGATCAGAACAAAATCCCTGAAATCGCAAAGGGCTGGATATGTTGCCAGAAGGACGGACTACCGATGGACAACACCAGGGGCATAAGTGTTAATTTCTGCTTCTGATGTATTTGTAGCAGCATCTGAGCTTTTAAAAACTCGACTGAAGAAATTATTTCCTGGACCGATACCGCTCACATCGAAAAACCTTTAGAGAATACTTTCTTCTTAAAATAATGCATATTTTTTCCGCCAGGGGCGTAGATGCATATCTTATATTTGTCGATATCTCTGCTTCTAAGAGTCCGATTTGAAAAATACTTTCTTTGTTGGACAGCATTTCTGCTGCGAAATGTTTCTCATATATATCGATTTTTTCATAAAGAACAAGTGAGCCGCTGGAGGGCGTAAGTTTACGATTCCGTTTACAGCAGTATCTGCAGGATTAAAAACCCGATTGAAAAACGTCTTCCTTCGGTCAGGTACTATTGTTTTTCATACCGTTTCCATTGACTTTGAATAGCTTTGATAAATTAATTCGCGTCAGAACGGATTCAAAAGACGTGCTCAATACACCCAAAAATTCGATGTCATCATTCACGGTTTTTTTTTATTTTTAAATTTCCGGATTATGTAGTAATAGATTTTTTATGAGAACAATGCACGACAGTCTTTTTTTATTGAAGGTTTAACGGCCATCATGAGCAACTCAATCTGTTATAAGCAGTCTTCCGTCCTTAATTTAGCGCCACTAGTTCCAGGGAAGGGAAAGAGCCAGTGCCATAAGGCAAACACAACATCCATGCGTCACCGGGATTTGAACCCGAACCCTTCTCGGACGAATGGTCCACGGTGATCTGGAACCATGACATGCTAACGTTGTTATCCATACTGACTTTGTGGTGATTCTCGTAACTAGGCCCTAGGTAAACAAATGATATAAATCAAATTTCAATGAACTTTAGCATATGTGGTTAAAAATTATTTAAGGTATTATTTTTTAATCTGGCATACCATGGAATTTCTGGTGCAGTCAGAAATCCTGTGCAGACGTCTTCTATGGATGATCCCGGGAACTTTTCTAATAGCTTGGCTTCGCTGTAAACAGGACCTGATGACTTTTCAATCCCCACCACAAGCCCTCTTACCACAGATCCTCTTTCGTCGCATACAAGCATTGACTTCAAAAAGGATAAATGGTTAGTAAATGAGCATCACATTTGCTTAAAGTCCTCTGACAAAACTGACTAACACAAAACTGCTCCCAGAAGGAATAGATTGTGCGATCGTTGCTTCAAGTAAAAAACAGCTTGCTCTTCCCTTTCACCCCCGGTCATTAAAGGTGGCAATTGATAATTGCAGTGTGCGTCTGATGTGCCCTCCCCCACTTGACGGCATTTCTCTCTTTCCTGACCCTTAATAACACCAAGCCCTGTGCTGTTGAGTGTCATTGGCGCGCAACCAGCCTTGGGTGCAACTGTCTCTACAGATTCACCCCGGGAAGTATTTCTTTTTTTTCTGAGTCATTTATTGTTTGTACTGTATCATATCACTCTCGCTTTTTTAAAAGTTCAATACACGAACTTTAAATTAATAAGGTGTTTGTGCTTATAATGGAACACAAGGGTAATTTTTAAAAACCACCAAAAATGAAAATTCAAAGAATTTACGACAACGTCTGTCTTCTTCCAGGGGGGGGGGCTTGCTTGCCTCTCAGGGGAAGCCGAGCCGCCTCCTGCCCCCTGCTAGCTACGGCCCTGCATCAGCTGCATATCAGACATAGTTCTCGATAGCTCTGAGACTGGGACTGATGTGGCATTGGCTGCTGCGCAGTACAGAGACTTAGATTTTTTTTTTGATTGGAGGTTTAACGACCACCGTGAGCAACTCAATGGGCTATAAGCAGTCGCCCGTCTCTAATTTAGGGTCACTGGTTCCAGGGAAGGGAGAGAGCCAGTGCCGTAAGACAAACACAACATCCATGCCTCACCGGGATTCGAACCCGGACCCCAGACGGACGAATGATCAGAGGCCAGCGCCTTAGACCACTGCGCCACCGGGGCGGCGAGACTTAGATGATATTGGAAAATGGCCTGAACACATACATGAAAACATGCGATTTCTCCTGACAGAGCGAGGTCCGGAAGTTGTTCAGAATATAAACACTAACTTCGCTGCAGTGTCAACAGTGACACGCTCGGACACGGACTCTACCACACCGAAAGGAGGGACAAGGCGGCTAACGCGAGTCTGGTTTTACCGCACATTAAGTAACGGCGAAAACGTTTTGCGTACTTGGATGGCTTATTCTCCTTCTAAAGCATCATTGTTTTGCTTCTGTTGTCGTTTATTTGGGAACATAAACACACCGAATGGATTTAATACTTGGTTGAAACTGAATCCCAAAGCCGCCAGTCACGAATCAAGTGCTCTACACAGCTAAAATTTGTGAAAATGGAAGGAGTTAGAAACAAGACTTCAAAAAGGACAGACTATTGATAGAAAGAGCAAGAAGTCGTGGCAAAAGAAACAGAAAAAGGGCAAGAAATTCTTATCAGAATGTTTGATATTATAAGATTCCTGGTGAAAGAAAATTTGGCCTTACGTGGCCACAGAGAAGACGATACCAGTGCAAATAGAGGTAACATTTTAGAACTGGCGCATCTACTCGCAAAGTACGATCATGTGCTCCGAGAACACCTAGTGAGAATAAAAATGGGTCAAAGAATTTCAATCACGTATATGTCACCCGAAATTCAAAACGAGTTCATTGCGATTTTACGAGATGAAGTTTGTCAACAAATTATCCGTCAAGTACAAAAGGCCAAGTATTATTCCATTATATTCGACAGCACCCCGGATATTTCTCATAAAGATCAAACAAGACAAGTATTGCGATACGTGGTGATTAAAAATCAGGAAGTACAAGTGGTGGAATCTTTTATATATTTCATTGAAACATAAAACAAAACTGTTGAAGGCATTTCTGACATGATTATTAGTAAGCTCAACGCTGATGGTCTTGATATAATGGACTGTAGAGGTCAAGCATATGAAAAAGCTGCTGTCATGGCAGGAAGGCATACAGGAGTGCAACAAAGAATCAAGGACATAAATCACAATGCCGAGTTCGTACCTTGTCCAAACCATTCGTTAAACCTGGTTTGTTTACATGCTGCCTCAGTTGAGACAAATTCAGTAACTTTCTTCGGTACATTAGAACGTTGTTATACATTCTTTTCCATGTCCACACACCGATGGGAAGTTCTGATTGCTGCTACAAGAAGAAGTTTAAAAAGGGTTCAGGACACACGATGGAGCGCAAGAGGCGATGCAGTAAATATGACACGGAATCATTACAAGGACACTTTGACAACTCTAGAAAAACTAACAGAGACAGACGAAAGCTTAAACACACGAACAGACGCAGGAACTTTGCTAGTCGCGATGCAATCATTTTCGTTTCTATGTTTCTTGGGCCTCTGGCTACCGGTGCTGCATGAAGTTAATGATGCCCAAAATTATTTGCGAACGGAGAGACTCAATGTGCATCAGTGTGCTCAGAAAATAAGTGTCTTGGTACTGATAGAGAAACGAGAGGAATCGGTAGACGGCGCTTTAAGTTATGCTAAAAGTTTGTGTGAAGACCTTGGCATTTCCATGGAACCTCGAAGACGAATAACGAGGAGGCAAATTTTTGACGACGGAAGTACAGATGCCGGCATGCTCCACGAAAATGAGTTGAAAAGACAGATGTTTGCTTCATTAGATTAAGATTTTCATCTGGCTTCTCTACTATAACCAAATTTTGTACCCAGTTAGTGGATTTTTCTACTTTAGATATAATGTTCTTTTCTTCCAACTGTTGGAGTAACTGTCCCAATTTATTATGTAGTACTTGAGGCACTCTTTTTGGAGGATTTATCACTGGCATGGTATCCGGGTTAACTTCTATGTGATATGGATCACCTGGCATCTTCGCTAGACCCTTAAAAACATCTGCATAATTCTCAATAATAGTTTCTCTACTTAAAGTAGATTTAATGCGATCAACTCTCTTTATTAGATTAAGCTATAAGCAAGCTTTTAACCCTAATATTGGCTTATAATCTTGTTGCACCACGTTAAACAGTATTATCTATTGTTTAACCTCCTCAGTGGAGCATCTAAGAACTACTTTAATTTTTGGCTTTATCTTAAAATTTCCATACGTGGTTTAAATTATAGAACTATGATGGAGTTCTAGTCTTTGAGACTTAACCTGAGAACATATTTCCTCAAACGTTTCTAGAAGCAGAATATTTGTTTCAGCTCCTGTATCTAATTTAAACTCTACTTCACAATTTTAAACCTGTATGTTTTTATTCTACGACTTCTCACAAAATTTCCCGACAGCTTCAACTTTATCTACACATGGGTTCTGTATAGTATCCACATATAAAATAGGTTCTTCCTTAATTTCTTTCTGTACTACGTAAACCCTTTTTCCAGATTTTACTTTAACTTTGCACCCTACAGCAAAATGATTTAACCCTTTGCATTTATTACAAACTTTTCCAAATGCAAAACACTCTCCTACATTGGGCTTTCTATAAGCTGACCAGACGTCCCCAATTCTTGAGGACAGTCCTCGACTTTAGTTTACTGTCCCCAAAAACTCTGAAGCCTTTGGGGACGCAAATTATCCTCAAATTTTAATGTTTGTCTCCAAATGTCATCGAATTTACACTTATTCATTAACCCTGTAGATTTCCAATGAAAAATGTTCTTAAAAGGTACTAATTTTCCAACATGCTTCTTGTGAAAACAAATTTTGACTTTTTTATTCTTCTTTCTGGGTTTAACGAGCACTACGAACAACTCTAAGGACCATAAGCAGTCACCTGTCTCTAATTTGGACGCATTCGTTCTAGGGAAAAAAGATACCAAGTGCTGCAAGACAAACACACCACCCGTGTCTCATTCGGGACTCGAATCCGTACCAACTTGTACGAATGGTCAGTAGCTAGCACTAGGTCAATGCACCACTGGCGCGATCAAATTTCGACTGTACTTGTTCTGAGTTTCTCCAAAAACTTTGGCAAAGTGAAAAATTCGCCATGCAATAACTATGGTGTGCACCCTAATTTTAATTCAGCGCATGTACCTAAGGTAAAGCATTTCACTTTTGCTAATGTTCTCGCCATCATAGTTCTGCTTTGTCAATACAAATTACCAACATTCTACAAGATGTATCCTTTCAAAACAGATTTTAATGTGTAATATCACACTTATTGAAGCAATGCACTTTTGTGACAAAAAGATTTGCATATTCATTTTGAGTACGTATCTGTCCCCAAATGAACTACAGATTTGGGGACGCTACGGCTTTTGTCCTCAAATCGGTGTCCCGATATCTGGTCACCTTCGCTTTCTACCACACTTTTTACAAAGATATGGTTCCATTACACTGCTACTTTTAGGAACTACATTTGGCTTAATACTTCTTTTCGCCGCACCCGTGGCGCATTGGTCTAAGCGATGGCCTCTGATCATTCGTCCAAAAGGGGTCTGGGTTCGAATGCCGGTGAGACATGGATGTTGTTTTCGTCTTACGGTACTGTCTCTCTCCCTTCCCTGGAACCAGTGACCCTAAATTAGGGACGTGCGACTGCTTATAGCCCATGGAGTTGCTCACGGTGGTCATTAAACATCCACCAAAAAAAAAATAATAATACTTCTTTTCATGAACGTTTTCCCAGCTGTTTTATTTTTATGTTCACAACTTCAGTTTGTTCTTTCATTTTTTTAATCCGTTACTCATCTCACAGCATTTACCTGCTCCACCGCTTTTTGAAGTGTAAGATCCGGTTCACGAAGAAGCTTTTTTTGAAATCTTGTGTCGATCAAACCTAAGACTACACGGTCACGTATTAGCCCTTCTCGTTGAGTTCCAAACTCACAAGTTTTAGCTAAGGGTTTGAGTTGTGTAAGGTATTGATCGAACGGTTGTCCTTCCTGTTGTATACACTTGAAGAATTTAAATCGTTCGAAAACTACATTTTACCGTGGCAAACAATATGATTCGCACTTATCAACGACTTTGGTAAAATAATCAGCCGCCTCTGGGTCTAAGTCAAATGTATTAAATATTTCCCCTCCATCATCACCAATAAAATTGAGTAAAATGGCGACCTTTCTTTTTTTTTTTTTTTTTGATTGGAGGTTTAACGACCCCCGTGAGCAACTCAATGGGCTATAAGCAGTCGCCCGTCCCTAATTTAGGGTCACTGGTTCCAGGGAAGGGAGGCGACCTTTGTTTTATCCGGTTTGTTGATCTTTTCTGCAGCTAGGAGAAAATTTTCTAACTTCTGTTTCCACCTCCTCCAATTCTCGGCAAAATTGCCCGTAAAGCTTAATTCTTCTGGAGTATGAAACCTATCCATTACGATTTGGACACCATGTCAAAATCTTAAGCCTTAATATTATACAATGAACTTACTTTAAGTAATTACAAAGTTCCATCTCGAACATAAACTTTAATTTCAACACAACGATCCTCGTTCACCTCTAATAAAAACCCCAATTAACATACAAACCTGGTTGCCACAACAACCCACATTCCCAGTAATTCTTGATTATGTTACAAAGGTTACCAGATATTCTCATTTTCGGTATCGCAGTGGACTAAGCGCTGGCTTATGACCATTCTTCCGAGAAGGTTTCGGGTTTGAATTCCGGTGAGGCATGGATGTTGTGTTTGTCTTACGGCACTGGCTCTCTCACTTCCCGCGAACCAGCGATCCTAAATAAGGGACGGGCGACTACTTATAGCCCACTGAGTTGCTCACGGTGGTAGGAGTTGGGACTTCTGAGCTCCGTCAATTCGTGCATATTTTGTGTGTTTCTAGAAAGTTGTGAGTCTCAAGTTTCACAGCACTTACCTTTGGAAGGTTCCGCTATCGTTTGTGATTACTCCCAGATTGGTGAGTTACCTTTTTCTTTTCGTATTACGTCTTGTTTATCTCTCGGCCGACCTGGTCGAAGCTACGATAGTCGGCGCCATTGCAAATGGCGTCTTCCGGCGGTGGGGGCCCGGATCTGGACCTCACTTCCCGTGCTCCTTCAATGTTGACAACAACCTCTTCTTCTTCCACGGGTGCTGCTTCGCTGCCCTCTCCAATTGGCGGCGTGGCACTGCCCTCAACTCGTGATGTGAACAACCCCTTTCCTCAGCTGCTCAGTTGCCTTCTCACTCATCTCAAGCTGCTACCACCTTCGTTGCTGACGACGACGCAATGGATGTCTCGTGCAACGGTACCTTCCCCATATCATCTAAACCTCTGACGTCATCGCTACGTATGACAATGCCATGGCCTCTTCCACTGTGCAACGCCCCCCCCCCGCAGGGCATGTATGCCAGCGCCGAAGCTATCCAACCACAACTACAACGAGACGGAAATACCATTTCTTCGGAAATTCCCTGAGACTCGCCAGCAGGTACTGCTTTCACTACGATCTTAGACAGAGGTGTTGTCTTTGAATCCTTGCCAAACACCTTCTTCAAAGATTATTCCACCGCTTTAAAGCGGCACTTTCCAAACCATGCCGTTTCACACATTTTTCGGCGATGCCGAACGATTGTCGTATACTTTTCCAAGGCCGACCCTGCTCGTGCTGTGACGAATGCCAGCCTTACGATCGGCGAACAACATCTAGTTCCCAGCCCAGTTGCCGAGCGCCCGATGAATGTGTCCTTCGACCCGGTGCCCCCAGAGGTTACCGATACAGTTTTATTTGCGGTTCTTGCGTCATTCGGCCGTGTGGTTGGAACGATTCAAACATATTCTGCTGCCCCTAAAGACCCCGAAGGCAACTCCCTGCTCATTTCGCGTAGCGTGGGTAGGGTTGTTTTTCTTCCCCGGCGGGCATCCAGACCATCCCGACTCAATTCAAAGTCAAGTGCGGTGACCAGATCCGCTATATTGATGTGCTTACTGAACATCACTGCAGCAAATGCAAGAATTTGGGGACTTTTACAAGCAGTGTCCCAATGCTGCTGCTGCTGCACAAGATTCGCCGCAGGTGACTTCTCTTCAATCCTCTGACACTCCCTTGCCTCCACGACTATCGTCTGAGGCACCTCTCAGATGAGAAAGTGCTCCGTCATCGACTGGTGTGCCGCCATCTCTCTCCGCGACCAACTTTCCAGTGCTGCCGGAGTCCTCCAAGTTCCGCGCCCCTGATCCACCAGCTGACTCTGCAGACGACCGTGTCATGTCAGATACTGAAGTATCAATTGCACATACTGACGGCGCTTACACCAGTACAGAATGGAACACGAGTGACACCTCCGAGCCTGATCACAACGCTCGCCCAGATAAGAGGGCGACGCCCAAACCTCCTCGAAACACCACCAAGCGAGGGAGAGACTGCTGGGAGCTCCACTTGCTCATCTTCCCAGACCCGCCAGAAACCATCGTGTATTAAAGACTTTGATACAACATCTCTCACGACTTTCTTTCTTCCACTCTTCTCGGATTTGGCTTTCCTTCCTTCTTCGCTGATCTTCTTCTCAGCCTCTATCGGAGCGCTTTCTTTCAATTCCGGACGGCCTCCTTTTTGAGGGCGCCCCTACCTTTTCTTCAAGGAATCCAGCAGGGCTGCTTAATGTCACCGAAAGTACTGGTTTGTAGTGTGAGTCATGGATGGGCCGGACCGATAACCTCTGGGGTGCGGTCTGGTCCTCCTCGACCCAGAAGATCCTTATAGCACAAATCGGTCACCCCTTTACTGCTCGCCTTTTGACATGGACCAGTTTGCCATCTAGGTTACGTCATCAAGCAGCGTTTTGGAGATTTGCGATTCCAATTACTTCTTACTGTCAGCGAGCTCACATCTTTCGACGATACTTACTTTCCCTCTGCACCTATTCCTGGACCTCCACCTGCACCTGTTCATGGACCTCCTCTTGTCAACCCACCTGACGGAACTCAACAGCATCTTCACTTCAGTCATCCGGGGTTCAAAGCACTGGTCAGCCGCTCCGACGCTATATCTCCCTGTCAAGCATAGGGGCATTAATCTCACAGATGTTCACTGTTACTATCGTGCATACCGCATCGCCTCCTTCCTTCGTCTTGTCACTTCGCCTTCTTCTTCTCTTACACTTTCTCTTGAAGTTATTCTCTTTCTTCGCGATCCATCTTTCACTTTTCTTCTTTTCTTCAGGATGGACTACTATCCTATTCCTTCTTCTAACTTTCCTACTATTTTATCTGAGGCTCTAGCGCTTTTCCGATCCCTCCCTCTCTCTCGCTCTCTTCCAACCACCGCCCTGGATCTCCTTGCGGAACCACTCTTTTTCTCTGCCCTGGTCCACCCCCCGATCAACCTTTCTTTCTATTTTTCTCCTGGTTCCGTGCTGGCATCCTAACAGTGCAGGCCCTCATTAATCCCGATTTTCCTGGAAACACCTCGACTCACTCTTTTCCACTCCAACTCTTTCCCTCGAGGACGACTATGCCCTTCTCCGTTTCTCCCTTCAGCTTCTCTATCATTCTCTTGTTTCTGACGATGGCCTCCTCGTCGTGCCCGGCCCCAGCCTTCCTCTCCCCTTCTTTCTTCCTTTTCGTGACTCTGTCGCACCTGTCCTTTCGTTTTCTTTCTGAGTCTCCCCATCCCATTTCAGGGGTTTCTCCTTCCTCCTCCCTGGCCGTTTAGTCTTTTTCTTCTTCCCCCCTTTTTTCTCCGCTAGAACGTAACACCCACTGGCGGTTCCTTCATCGCCGGCTCCCTGTCCCCCATCTTGTCTATCGTATGTCTCTTTTCCTCTCTGTCTTTTCTGTGGCGTTAATGGTGATTCCCTCAAGTGTAATGCCACTACCCTATCTTGCTACCACTTCATACTGTTTTCCGGTTAGCTGACATAATTTGCTCTAAGGACTTCCCGTTTCAAGCATATCCGTGGCTGTTGCTCACAAAACATCCGCCCACCCGCCTTCCGGATGCCTGCTGCTTGCTTTTCATACTTGCCAAGCAAGTGATTCACTCATTTCATCAATCTCTCAGGAATTCTCCTGTACTTCTGTCTATTCTGTCGGCCAGTGGGCAGCTGCGGGGTAGCTTACGGGGCCGGCTCGTGGCGCGCCTCCAATTGGAACTCACTGCTGCAACTTCCACGCACACAATCGACACCTTTCAGAACACCTGGGCTCAGCGCATCGGGTGGTTTTCTATTGCTGGCTCTGATATCCTACTGGTGATTTGATTGTGTTTTCTTTTGGATTGTCTTTGTTTTGGTGTTTAGCTGTTTTCTTCACCTTGCGTGTACTATTCGTTGGCTCTTTTTCTTGCATAGTTTTCATGCTGGGCGAGGATTTTTTGATTGGAGGTTTAACGACCACCGTGAGCAACTCAATGGGCTATAAGCAGTCGCCCGTCCCTAATTTAGGGTCACTGGTTCCAGGGAAGGGAGGGAGCCAGTGCCGTAAGACAAACACAACATCCATGCCCCACCGGGATTCGAACCCGGACCCCGTTCAGACGAATGATCAGAGGCCATCCCTTAGACCACTGCGCCATCGGGGCGGCACGAGGATTTGTGTCTTAATTTCTGAGACCAGAACCTTGTGTGTCCAGATTTTGGTTCTCTTTTTACGTTGGGGCCTTGTATTTTGTTTGCACCGCGCTTTTTCCGTAATTGTGTTCTGCGACGTGTTTTTTATGAATTGTCCTGTTCATATCTTCTTTCATTTTTGTCTTATGTATTTCGCACGTTAAGTCCTTGTTTTTCAGGACCACAAGTTCTTGAGTCCCAATTACTGTTGTTTTCGTCAAATAAGTCCTTGTTTTTCAGGACCACAAATTCCTGAGTCCCAATTACTGTTGTTTTCGTCAAATGTGCTCCTGTTCTTTTGTTCGCACCGTGCTTCTCTGCCTTGGTATCGTGTCTTATGCTTATTCGCGAAAACTGTATTGCATATATCCTTCCTTTATTATTGTGTTGTGCATGTGCCCTTCGTGGCACATCTCAGTTTTCGCTACTGTACTGTGATTTCTTTGCACCGTGCTTTTTGTAAATTGCTCTGTACATACCCTTTACAATCTTGTTATACGCATTTTGCACGTTTTGTTCTTGTTTATTTAGACCACTGGCTCGTGTGTCCCGATTACTTTTGTTTTCGTCAAATGTGCTTCTGTAGTGTTTGCACCGTGCTTTTCTGTCTTCGGTGTTGTATCTTATGCTTTATCGCGGAAACTGATTTGCATAATTATCAGTGTTGTTCAAAAAGTAGGAAATGTACACCAAATTATACTCAAAATAGTATAACTATACTAAAAATCCGAAAATTCTTGGCGTAGAATATTAATAAAAGTTTCCAAGCTTTCGCACATCAACCAGATGTCTATCTTCCTTGAGAAAGCCATCTGGTTGATGTGCGAAAGCTTGGAAACTTTTATTTCTATTCAACGCCAAGAATTTTCGGATTTTTAGTATAGTTATGCTATTTTGAGTATCAGTGTTGTGTTGTGCGTGAGTCTTCGTGGTACACCCCTGTTTTCCGCTATTGTACTGTAATTTCTTTGCACAGTGCCATTTGTGAACTGCTCTGTACATACCTTCTAAAAATTTGTTATCAGCATTTTGCTCGTTAGGTACCTGTTTTTTCTTTCGAACCACAAATTCGTGTGTCACAACTACTATTGTTTTCGTCGAATGTGCTGCTCCTCTTTGTTTGCACCGTGCTCTTCTGCCTTTCTATTCTTTCTACCGTCCAGTTTTCGGCGTAAGGCAGGTCTTTGTTTGTCTCTCTGTAACAGCTGTTAAGGTGAACATCCACGGCTGTAGGCTTTCAAATAGTTCTTAACTTCGCGTGTATCCGGTGGCGTATCGAGGGCGGGGAAGGTAGGGCACGTGCCCTGGGCGCCAATGTTAAAGGGGCGCAAAAAAGCCAAAAGAAATGGTCTGTGTACGATGTTTGTTTGTTGAAGAAAATTAATTTTAAGAAAACTAGATAATAAATAAATTTGAGGTAGCCGCTCCGGTGGCGCAGTGGTCTAAGCGATGTCCTCTGATCATTCGTCCGTAAGGGGTCCGGGTTCGAATCCCGGTGAGGCATGGATGTTGTGTTTGTCTTACGGCACTGGCTCTCTCCCTTCCCTGGAACCAGTGACCCTAAATTAGGGACGGGCGACTGCATATAGCCCATTGAGTTGCTCACGGTGGTCGTTAAACCTCCAATCAAAAAAAAAAAAAAAACAATATACATAATACATGCATTAGAACAGTTATAATCAGGGGTCAAAATATACAGGGTGTCCATTAAGTCTTTCCCACATTACAAAAATTAATATAAAAAAATATTACTGGTACAAGAAAGGGATTGCACGACAATGATGGTGCACAAGCAAAGTTTTTATTACCCATGTTCTGTTCATAAAATGTATGCCTCGGGTGTTGTCACCCGATAAAGTTTTATCATTCGATTTTTTTTGTTTTATGGGACGGTTTCCCACTTGCATCATGTGTAGACCATCTCATTGTCACTCATTGTTTTGACATTTTAATTTGCTGTCGAGCGACTCATTGTAGCATACCTTGTTTTAATGAAGAATTTGAACTGCTCACGGTGGTCGTTGAATCTCCAATAATAAAATAATCAAACAGACTGTTTATCAATCGTAGCGGGTTTTGTTTGTTATGGTCCGTTTGCCGAAGTCACAACGAGAAAATGCCGTAGGCTTAGGCCTCTAGTATTCCAGACGGCTTCGGCCTGGACCCTTCTCGAACAAAAGGCCAGAAGCCAGCGCTTAGACTACTGCGCCACCAAAGCGGCCTCATTTTTTTCATTCACATTGAAGAAAATACATTTAAATGTGCGCATGTGAAGTGTGTACTGCTACCCACATTCATGGTTCCGGGAATCGAACAAAACTTAATCTGTGGTTTAAAGATTTTCAGATGATTAAATGAATTAATTAATGCACAACATTATTTAAGAATGGTAAAATGAATGAATAAATTAGTCACTTAAAGTACAGTATTAAAGGATGAACTTGTGGTGCAGTAAAACGAATTATATCAAAATAATGGGATAAATGTAAGGAAGAATTTTTGATTTCCTTTTTCTCAAATTTGGCAACACCTAATTTGCGGGACAATTTGTGTCAAGTTGTATCCGTTGTCTATTTCAACGTAAAGTATAACTAAATATTACGCCACTTATGGTTTAGTTCATACGTTTAATGTAGGAAGGTTTTGTTTCATTCTTTAACTGCCAATCGTGTAATATTGCTCCGCTTTTCACCAAGTTACTATCTGCGCAACTAGAACTTGCTGTTGAACCTTAAATACATAATTTGTTTACCCGCCATTTTGAACTGAAGATTTTGAAAATGTCTGACTCGGAAAACGGTAAAGGAGACAACGATAAGACTGTAAGTTCTTCTTCTGAATTTTTGTACTGTGTTGTGTAGTTCTGCATGCGGTTTTTGTGTGGGAAAAGTTGTCTTGATTGGCAAAATATTTGTTATAGATTTCGTATTTCGTAATCCATAATTGTTCTGTGAATTCCCATGCGTGAAACTTTCGTGTTACTTTTGGCGGATTGATGGCCAAATTCACTGTGCTTAGTATTGTAGTATAAGTTTATGGTGCAGTTATTTGCATTGTGATTCAGTAGTTTTAGGTAATACCAGATGTCAGTTCTTGCAAAACCCAGTCCTAATGCTTATCTACGGGCCAGATCATTGTCGCAAACACTAGTGCGACCTGTGTGTTGTGTATGTACCGTAAAAAAGGAAATGTATATGGCGTATGTACATATAAAATCATTTTTGGATATCAAACGTAAACGTATATTGTGTGTTTCGATGCTATGTATGCAGATGTTAAAACGAAAAGTTTCTTCAAGATCCAATGTCTTAATTCTTCATACGGTACAGATGCAATTTTCCCACGAAGCTTGGAATTTAAGCATTACGGACACATGATGGCACATCCTACTGTGTAGTTAACATACCAAAACTATATTCAGAAGTATTGGGCAGACTACCAAAACCTGTTTTTTCTAATTCATATTATCTAACAGCCAGAATAAGGTATAGTGGTTAATCATGCTGAGATGACTTGTGGATTTTGGTTCAGTGGCAGTTTATGTGTGAAATTAAGTGATTGTGGTATTACCAGCGCAGTTACGTGGTTGCTGCATTATTGTGCATCATTACTGGCAGGAGAACGTGAACACTGGAAGAACAAGTGTTCCATCTGCGAACATAGTGTTATGTTGTCCAGTTAATAATTCAAATGAAACTACCTCTGTCGTGCGGAAGTTGGATTGTTTGATTCCTTGCTTAAGTAAATGAGCCGTTTTTAACAGTCGCAAGCAGGGTTCACCAAGGTAGGCCCAGCTAAAGAACCCACCTAGGTTTTTTCAAAAATAGGTTAAATTTTTACTTCTACAATATTCTGAATTTAATTAACACCAGCCTTTGCAAAACTGCTTGGCTAGTGGATAAGAATTTAACTAACCACAATAATAAAATCTACGGTAAATTTTCGGCGTTCGGCCCAGAAATGGTTTTTCAAATGGACGATAAATGGTGACACGTTATTGCTGCATTGTTAAGCGTTTCGTTGTTGTGGAAGTGGCAAAGGAAGTCAATAATATGGATTAAAGGTGGCCCTTAAAAGGACCTTTTTGAATGTTGATTGTGGCCCTTAAAATGACTTTTTTGAATGTTTGTGGCATATGTGTGAAATATTTATTTTGACGGAACAATTGTCTTTCCTCACGAATATGAAGCTGTCTAGCTAGCAGAATAAAAGCAATAAAATTTTTATCTGCCAGGGAAGAATTGTCTGATCGCACGAATCAAGACTTCAAAGCATTGTTCAGAGGAAAGACTGCAATTCTGTCGGAATAAATATTCCAGAATATGGTCTGCCAAGTACATTTTGTGGTTGCCCTGTGTTAATTTATGTTTTAGGGGATGTCAATTGCTCTCCACTCCTTGTGTATGTTCTCCTGTGATGGGATCAATGAAGTTGAGGGAGTGGTTCACGGTTAAATGGTCGTAGCCACAGCTTGGAAGGTTCCGATATGCAGCCCTCTGGTCTGTCATGATCGTTATTCCTAGCTCAACGTGTTTCAGGATGAAGGGCAGCAATGTATCAGCAGATCTGTTGTTATCAGGGCAAATCTCCACCCTAAATCGCTTGGTATCTCGTTCGAAGATACCAAGAATCCAGGTGTCCTCGACGAGACGACTGCAGTTGTACTTCCGTTCGCCCACTTTCGCTTTGTCTACTTCCACGATGATTTCGTCACCACTGAGCCCTCCTTCCTCACATTGCAAGGCTACCATAAACTCTCAGACTAGTCTGCAATACGAATACCAGTCAGAAACTGTCTCAATGGATGTGGTAACATTGCCATGTGAGGTTTCTTCAATTGTCTCATTGTAAGACAATTCTTTGGCGTAACAATACGTCAATCATCACTATCGATAGGAATCTGAGCATGAAAAAAAACCCCACGTACCAAGTGTATTGGAAGAGTACTTATCATTTCCTGAAGCGTGCTTCTTCTGACACCTGACTTGTCCTAAACGATAAGACGCATCAGCAAGTAGAGTCATGAGATGGCCCTCAGAACATCTTTTAGAGGTGGGAAACAAATCCTGTTGTTCACACCACGAAATAATCGTTTCCTCATCCTTCTCAACTTTAATAAACCTCTTCCAATTCCACATATCACAGGAACACAGATCAAGAAATAACTTACGTAACTAGCTGTAACGTATTATTGCACGTGAAAGTACGAGATGAGCAGAGGAGAGCTGAAGTAGCACTGTGGCGCCATCTATCATTGCTTTTGAAAACTAGCTCTGGGCCGAACGTGGAAGTTTAGCCAAGTCTACTGGCTATGCAAAGTTAAAAAAAAATAATAATTCAGTAACTTTTCTCTACTTAAGTTTCTATAAAATTAAATCAGTGATTTTTTTTTCATTCTAATGAGAGACCCCTCCCCCATTAACTTCATAAAAACAGATACAAAGCAGTTACTGCCTAGGATCATTAGATTGACTACAAATATTGCATATGCTTTTGTTCCAAAATGATTGACTTTTTGACAATTTTTATTTTCAGTGCTGTAATATCATTACTCTTACCATCTTAATTTACGCATACATAATTTATTTTCAAAAGGCCATCGAAGTTAGATGCATAGTTGCCAACTCTTCTGATTTTGGCAGAAGTCTTCCGACCAAACTCACGTTCTTCTGCCATTCGAAAAATTTCTGTGTTTTTTGCGAAAAATAACCTGTTTTATTAATTTTTGTAAGTCAAAAAAAGGAAAGAGTTGAAAAGCGCAGCAATAACTTACTAGTTTCAATCTCAGAGCTGCCAGACCTGCGCCAATTGCGCCAGCCAGCGCTAAAACATTGTTCTTGCACCATTCTGCTAAAAAAATTGCAATTTTGATGAAATCTGCGCTAATTTTGCGCCAAAAGTTAAAATTTACCGGTCATCGATATTTTACCGTAAACTTTTGCCATTCGAAATCGATTCAGCAGTTTATTTGTACGTGAGATTCTTCTGTGGATTCACCATCCCCTGGGTTTTTTTTTTTTTGTCATTTTCAAGATAAATGCAAAAATGAAGAAATTTTCAGGGTATTACTTAGGAGCTGGGGATCGTATTCCGTCTGGGGATGTTGTTTTGTCTTTTTAAACGTTCAGAAACGGAAGCTGAACAGAGTGCGGATCATTTCCATAATCATATTTTTTTTCTCTCGCGATGTTGCTTCTGTTCGTGTTGTTAAATATAATTTCATTGCATAATTTCAGCTTGAAATTGTTGGCAACGATTTCCGAAAATGGAAGTTAGGCCGCCTGAAAATTTCCCCGTAATCTTCGGCCACAAGATTCTTCCGCTGATTCGTGGAATTCCGTCTTTTTTTTATCATTTGGGCCATTCGCGAGATTGAGGCACAACTGAACTGGAATTTTGGGAGGATTGGTGGTGGTGGGGAAGGAAGGGGGTCGTTTTCTTCTTCGGAGGACGGAATTTCATCCTTCGGAAATGGAAAGTAGACGGAGGCAAGATTTTTCTCGTAATCATAATTTTTTTTCTCACAAAATTTCCTGTACCCAGTGTTATTAGATATCATTTTATTCCATAAATATTTGTATTTCAGCTTGAAAATGTTGGATAAATTTCCAAAAATGGAAGTCAGATGGAGCAAAGATTTCTTCAGTAATTCCCCCCCCCCCGGCAATATGGTCTCCACTCCTATATAGTTGTTAAATGTCATCACCCTCATAAATGTGTGTGCATTTTAGCTTGATAAGGGTGGGGGAAATTTCCAAAAACGAAAGTGACGAAGTTTGGAAATTTGTAAGAATTGTGCATGGTGTTAAAAAAAAAAAAAAGTATTCATTCTCTGAAAATTACACCATTTATCTAAAATAGTGAAAGCTTTGATATCAGAATTCATGGTTCTCAGCTACAGTTGATGTTTTTAGTAAGAACAGGATACCTTTCAAAAATTGCATTGCTTTTAGGAGCAGACAGTGCTCCAGTAATGATAGGAGAGAAAAATGGTGTTGCTCGTCATTTGAAAGAACACCAAAGTGAAATAATTATAGGGTGTATTTGATATTTAATTAATAATGCAAAATAATTTTTTCTTAGGTTAAAAAAATCGCAGTGTTTCGATCATTAATGTCAGGTGAATCGCTTGAGAGTCTTCTGTTAATTAAATGCAAAGAAAATTTACTTTGTATTCAAAAAGAGTACTCCAAAGAATTCTTAAAAAAGGCCACTGTAAAAAGTATAGCTAACTGTTAAATTACTATAAATAAAAGTTCCTTTCAATAAAAACACACAAAAAAATAAAGGTAAGTGTCCTGTATTCCTTTTTGTTTAAGCAGTATGACTTCTAAATCATTTTATCGTGTGACAAATTGATGTAAAAGAAAATCTTCTGAATTTTTCAAAGCAATCTTCTGCATATTCATTAAATTTAGTTGGCAGGTATGACCTTGTAATCACTGCATGTTTCCGTGAGGAAGAGATGCAGTGTCCTGAGTATGAATAATATTGCCCCAGGAGAAATCAGCACTTCTTTGTTTAGTGACGACGGTGGTGACTGAGGATGACTTCTGCAAATCCCGCAGATGCTGTACCGATTCAAAGATCATGTGGAAGTAGGAAGTTCTACTTACTCTGGGTGGGTGGGCGTAGTCATCTTTGTGTACAGGCATTTTGGGTGTTATAAAGGATTAAAGAAGAAATAAGTACTGTTGTTGATGTAGTCAATGCTTGGTCAATTGCTTCTACTTAATTTTCAGGCATACTGTGATTTAATCATTTCCTAATAAGAGCAGTTACGACTGTGGAAGTATTGGGATAATGAAATATAAAATCTACTGTAATCTAGACCATAATAATGAAATTATTTGATGCTTTATAATGTTTTGTTAGGTTAATTACATCTGTTGAGCCATTTGTTGATACAAGAAGAAAAAACAAATGTAAACACTCCTAATTAATTTGGGGGCCATGGTTTTGGAAACTATGAATCTTACTGCTTCAATCAAGTTTTTTTTGTGGGTTTTTAATTTGCAAAAAATGGTGGGAATGGTTACCTCCCCATAAGTGGAAACGTTTTCCTTTTGATGTCCTTGAATAGCTATCTGGCTATGGCTTTTACAGTTGACTAGTTGTAATGGTAGATGTACTTTGGTATTATGGCATAAATACAGAAAAATAAACTTAAAATTACCCTCTGAGTTTTGAGTTCTTTTCAGTTTAAATTGTATTTTCCAAGCATTCATTTGGGTTGAGACCAAAAATTTTAAGTGCATGTCTCGAATAAAATGCTACTTTCTTTCCTACCTCCTACCACTCTTATTTTTCTTTATTGTGTCGCACACATATTACGATCTTAAAATCATTAAATTTGAGCTACTGGCACATACAAGCCCCACTATTTACTTTGTTACAGTTAAGGATATCCATCAAATTGACTTGATTGCCAAATGCTGTTGGTAATGCCAGGGCGCAAAATTTGCTATTGCCCAGTCGCCAATGGCAGCCTGAAATTTATTGTTGGCGAGCAGTAAAATAATAAATTGTTTTCCGGTTCGGCATTTGATGCTGTTGGGCGGTATTTTCACAAAAATATTTTTAGCTCAAACAGTATCTTCACAAAAATAATTTGAACTGTGATGGTGTCTTTACTTTCAGTAAAATGTTATCTTAAAAATATTTCAATGTGAGAGGCATTTTGAGTATTGTATTTAACTGTGCTCTCTTTTTTTTTTTTTTTTTTTCGTCTTGAAATGTTTTCAGTAAAATAATAAATAAAATAATAATCACCAGCAGCCCAGCAAGCCAACAAGAGCCTCTTCCGTGGGCTGTGTAGCGACAGCTGATGCGAAGCTCCCTGAAAGGAACTCCAAAGCATTGTGGGAGGAAGCGTTTCTAGGTCTAACTCTGAGTGAGGATGAGCATATCGGTAGATATTCGTTCCTGAAACATTCACGCATCCGTAATATGGGTGGAAATTTTCTATGTATCAGCAAAAACCACAATGTTTTGCTAAAGAACCAAATAATTTGCATCTTTCCCATCTGCAGCAGTTTTTGGCATATCGATGAAAAAATCGCCGTTCAATATATCGGTGATAGCTCACTAATTCAACATCGATTAACCATAATATTTGTTAAAGTGCTTGATGTATTGTAAACCTGCATTGGCTCCAGTAACATCAAGGATAAGAACTCTATTTTTGGTGATGAAACATTGCAGAAAAACAGCAAAAAAATCGCTAATTCAAGACATAAAAAGGTGATATTCCCTTTCTTAGTATAAGAAAAAAAAAAGACAAATTCATAAATTCATTTACTTATCGCAGAAAAATTTCGAGCGGTGAGTTGTGCAGCTGTGGCTTTATGTTTTTTTCGCTATCATCCGTGTTAGCACCCAGACGTTTCTGTCAGGCAGCTTCCTCTTACCTCGACAATTTATTCCTATTGGATATGGTTCTTCCCTCTTGCTGGTATGCCGACATGACCCTGGATACCATGGCTCATGATACAACACAAAGACTTGCTGTCGTGGACACGGGTGCACCGGTGAGATGCTCACCAACAATCTGTCCTCTTTGAAACTCAGGTATGTCTCCCATTATGTTGTGTGGATCACACTTTTTAATGTCCAGCTGTGCTACTGCTCTGCTAATGCAACCTTTACACTCCGCTCTCGTTGATGGACTGCAAAATAGATGCAGGCTGGCTACCAGGTAGTGCGTACAGCGGTGTGACAAGTGGGGTACGATTTGTGCAGGTGTTTCAGTTTCGTTATCCACCCCCTGTGTGTCGTAAAGTTATTTATGAAGAAGGAAATGCCCAACTTCATATGGATAGGAAGATTCTAGCTTCTGTTATTTATGAAGAAGGAAATGCCCAACTTCATATGGATAGGAAGATTCCAGCTTCTGTTATTTATGAAGAAGGAAATGCCCAACTTCATATGGATAGGAAGATTCCAGCTTCTGTTATTTATGAAGAAGGAAATGCCCAACTTCATATGGATAGGAAGATTCCAGCTTCTGTTATTTATGAAGAAGGAAATGCCCAACTTCATATGGATAGGAAGATTCCAGCTTCTGTTATTTATGAAGAAGGAAATGCCCAACTTCATATGGATAGGAAGATTCCAGCTTCTGTTATTTATGAAGAAGGAAATGCCCAACTTCATATGGATAGGAAGATTCCAGCTTCTGTTATTTATGAAGAAGGAAATGCCCAACTTCATATGGATAGGAAGATTCCAGCTTCTGTTATTTATGAAGAAGGAAATGCCCAACTTCATATGGATAAGAAGATTCCAGCTTCTGTTATTTATGAAGAAGGAAATGCCCAACTTCATATGGATAGGAAGATTCTAGCTTCTGTTATTTATGAAGAAGGAAATGCCCAACTTCATATGGATAGGAAGATTCCAGCTTCTGTTATTTATGAAGAAGGAAATGCCCAACTTCATATGGATAGGAAAGATTCCAGCTTCTGTTATTTATGAAGAAGGAAATGCCCAACTTCATATGGATAAGAAGATTCCAGCTTCTGCACCTGGCTAGTCTGGAAGTCAGTAGTATGTATACAGAAGCAGGTTTTTTTAAAATTTTTACTATACAGGGTGCCCAGTAAAGTCCTTTCTCAGCCCCGTAACTTTCGAACGCCGACAGCTATAGCCATAAAAACGGTGTCTAGGTATAGTAAAGTGGCTATGCGCTATTTGATGAGACCGCTTATAGCGCCTCCTAGCGGCAAAGTCGGGAGTTAGCATGCCGATCTCAAAAACTATACGAGAAACGGAGATACGGAAAAATAGTAAATTACAACGTTGTAGAGCAGCATCGATTTAGCATGAAAAGACACCTTGCGCGCATGAATGCTAAGAATAGAACGCGTACAACGCTCGTTTGTTCGCGATGTCGAACACTGTTACGTCACGAAACTCGTCAGAAAGAAGCAATTAGTTGTCACTAGGCACATTTACCGTTGATGCTCAATGTGCTCTCCGTCAGCCACAATACACATATTTGGACTGTAGATTGAATCTCACGCTGCACATTTTGCAGCATGTCGGGTGACACGCTGGAACAAGCCTCAGTTGTACGGCGCCGAAGGTCCTGCAACGTTGTCGGAGGGGTCTAATACACCTGCTCTTTGAGGTAGTCCCACAGGAAGAAATCCAATGGGGTGAGGTCCGGTGAGCGTGCAGGCCACTCTACGCAACCATCGTAGCCGATGATTTGTTGCTCGAATGTCTCGACCAGGTACCTTCTTATGTTTCCTGGCTGCTGCGGAGGGGCGGCGTCATGTTGGTTCCAACATTCTGCAGTTGAGTCGGGCTAGTGCTTTGCGGAAGGCGATATCTTCTTTCTGACGCGTTTCGTGACGTAACAGTGTTCTACATTGTGAACAAACAAAGGAGTGTTGTACGTGTTCTATTCTTAGCATTCATGTGCACAAGGTGTCTTTTCGTACTAAATCGCTGTTCTGCAACTTTGTAATTGACTATTTTCCCGTATCGTATAGTTTTAGAGATCGGCACGCTAACTCCCGACTTTGTCACTAGGAGGCGCTGTAAGCAGTCTCATCGAATAGCGCATAGCCACTTTACTATACCTAGACACCGTTTTATGGCTATAGCTATCGCCGTTCGAAAGTTACGGGGCTGAGAAAGGACTTTACTGGGCACCCTGTAGATACATATGGTAGTAAAACCCCTAAATCTGAATTTGGAAAATATTTTGCCCAGTAATGGCAGAGATACAAACGTTTGAAAAATGGTCATTTTGACCAAATGGTGGCTATCTTGGATTCTGCACCAATGTCAATAAATGTATACAGTCGTGACCGTTTGTAGCAAATTTACGGTTATAATGCACAAATTGTGAGGTCCCTTTGTTTCGGTAGCAAATTACATGTTAAACTTTTTTTATAGTGAATGAAAAGTATCCATTTACGGCTATATCAAACTTCTAAAGGCCAAACCAGCTGGGGGGGGGGGGGGGGAGCAAAGGCAAGGCAGATTAACAAAATTGGTTGAAGAAGTGAGTGTACGAGTGTGGTAAAGAAGGAAGGAACACATCTAGGCGTCACAAAAAAGTGTTGCTTTATCTCTGTACAAATAGAAAGCCATAAGTTATTTTCTCTTGTCTGGTTGTAGCTTACTCCAGGAAGTCTCGACCATTAGGTATCCACCTGTTTTTAGCACGTCTTTTGTAAAAAAAGATCGTGCTTCTGTTATCGGGTTGTCTGTCCGTCTGTCTGTACCCACGGTATCTATGCAACTATTAGTCCGATTTGAAAAATTCTTTTTGCATTCGGAAGCTTAAAATATGCGAATGATGATCCTTCATTTCGTTTTTTTTTACAATGTACAATTTTGCTGCTAGGTAAAGATTAAAATTGGTGATATTTTCGAGTGGCCATTAACCAGTGGGTGGACAAAATCTTGTGGCCACTTTCCTTACGGCTATTTCGTGTCGTATACACATTTTATCACTGCACTGAATACCTTTCATTTATTTAGACAGTTAAATTTAAGTTAGTAGTTACTTAAATTTAGGGCCCACTGTCTATTGTCCAGTGCCATTAAATGAATAAATATAATCTTAAAAAATATATTTTTCTTCAACCACATCAACCAAATTTTCTAGACAGTTTTTATTGGAAAGATAATTTAATCATTTTTATTTGGTCTCACTATGTTCACAAATAAAATCTCTCCACCATAAATTGATGGAAGTGGATGGGTTAAAATTTTCAAGCAGTACTTACTTCTGCTTACTTTATTTAATTTGCTGTATTTTTTAAAGTCATTCTTTGCATGAGCATTGCCTTGTCATCAAAAACAGTGCTCACAATGCTTGCATTCTCTTAACTTAGCTGCATTGCTTGGCATAACAGTCAGCAGTATTGAGTATTTCAACAATTTGTGCTATGACCTTCATGTACTAAAAATTGCTTGTTTTTAGTTTCTCTAGCAGTTTTTAGTGAGTTATTGATGGTCAAAAATGTCCAGACATTATGTTTTGAAGCTGCTTCCATTCTGCTAAATTTTTCTTTTCATTCCATTTACTTTTGGTTAGGTTCTTCTTGGTGTCAAAATGAAAACTGGCTGTATAGCTTTCAAAAATGAATTTCATATCTTATAGCAGAATCATTTTGTGGTACAGCTGAGATTGGGAGAAATGTGATACCAACCTGGTCACTTTATTTTACAGACTCGTAATGATTCCTGACCACTAACAGAAAATATTCAGTAATTTCCTGGGTTGTTCTAATAATATTACATTAAAAACATTGATAAGCCTTCACAGGTGTTGAAAAAATAGTCATGACGAAATAAGAACACTTACAGAATATCCTGATTCCATCAGATTCTGTCCGGTTTTCAAACCCAGTGTCAGGGGTTTTATTTTCCAGAAAACGTTCAGTTTTAGTAAAATTTTAATGATTTGTCATTTTTTCCTGTTTGCCCACCAAAGACCTACCAAATACTACAAATTCCCCATAATCACTACGAAAGTCGTCGTTCGCTGCGGAGTACGGGAAACATCGAATATATTGCGGAAATAAAAAATCCGGTTGTCCGTTTTTTTTTCTTTTCCCTTCAGAAAATGTTGTTTTGGTAGAATTTTAATGATTTGTCATTTTTTCCCCGTTTGCCCACCTCAGACCTTCCAAATGCTACGAATTTTTCACAGTCACTACGGAAATCGTCGATCACTATGGAATACGGGAAACATCAAATATACTATGGAAATAACAAATCTATGAAATAATGTTATTCAAAGTTTATTTTCATGTTTTCAAAATTCTAACATTCATCAAACATTTTTGAAACTGTTTATTGGATGTTTTTAATGTCGCAACATTTGTCCGATATAATTGAGCATCTTTCATACCGCTAGTCGCCTGAAAATGATTGTAGCATGGCTGAAAATGTTCCATAGTTTTCTAAATTTCGAATTTTTCTTACCCCAAGATGCACTTTCTTTTCACTTTTTGGTTATATTCTTATGTTATATTCTTTCTGATTATGTTTCTTGTTTTTAATAGCTTCAGTAATAGTGAAAAAGAACAACTTCGTATCGAACAGCCTGTTTTTCGAAACCAATCAATACGGAAGGTGTTTTTTTCTTTCCGCATTTTTAAAGCTAAATGAAATTTCAAAATCTGTACTTATTCCGCCCGTTATGGACTCAGCCTTTTCCGTGACCCGTAAAAATTACTATCACGGCAGAGTGAACAATACAGTACTAAATGAAAAAACCATTAGAAAGAACCACTCACTCACCATAAAGATCATGGTAACCTCCAATGACAACACACTTCCAACACGTCATTCATCGTGATGTAACTGGGCTTCCAAGGTTTACAGACTTCTTGCTTACGCTTCTTATTTTCGGGTGTGAAACATCATATATTTTTTTCCCCCCTTTTCCTTAGCCTTATAAGATGTTACTATAATGCTTGTCAATTCGATAAAAAATCACACATACAACTCATTCATACAATTAAAGTAAAAACTATGTACATAACCTTACATTCACAGGTGATTAAACCTTGGTCAACTCTAATTATCAAACTCCTCCTTCTGTTTCACAACCTCTGCTACTCCCACTGCAAGTGTCACACCCAGGGATCGCATTCCTCCTAAAATTCCTAATATTTTGTGACCCTCCTTAAATTCCTAAAATTATACCTAAAATTTGCTATTCATCCTAAAATTTTCGTAAGCTTATTTATTAAAAACACAACCGTTATTAACGCCAATAAATTTACCATTACGGTAAGGTAAAAAGACCTGTTATTGTAGAAACAGCCTATATGCTGTGCTGCTGAAGGGAGGGGAAATGACACCATCGAGATGCACTTGCTTCGGGGCGGGCGCTCCACTTTTTGCCTTCGGACAGTTTTCGAGAGTAACAAGAGATCTAAGGGAAAAGGGGAGGGGTCATTTTCACCCCTGGTTTGCGCTTTGCAGACGAACTCCGTGGCACGCAGAAGATCGTACTTTCTTTTTGTACATGCCTTGTGGAACCTCCTCTTTCTGCTGATGTTTTGTTATTGTAAACCGCAGGTGGGTGGAAGCAAAGAGGAAACATGTGATCTCCTTCCGTAACCTCCGGTAATGACGATGGGATGGTAGCTGAGTGTTATCGAGAGAGCACGTGATCATTGACCTTCGATCGTGAGAGCACGTGATCATTGACAGTAGAGCACGTGATCATTGACCTTCGATCGTGCGTCGGCGACAGCGACCTTCGATGCGCAATATATCTCGGCTCCGACTCACTTTGACTGAACTTGCGTGAGATGCGTATGATAGTTTCTGGTTTTGTGTCTTTTATGGTGTTCTCTGTGCTGTGTGCAGGTTCAGTTCTCTAGTGGTGACCTGCTTTTTTTTTTTTTTTTTTTTTCTATCTTCTGACATCCTTGCAGCCAAACTTCGGGAAGTTGTCTGGTTTTGCAATATTGGAACGTGTTTTTGTACTTCCCTTTCATTTTCTGGTTAGTAATACAAGTGTTTAAGATGCCTAAATCCAAAACGAAATTTCAAGATGCGTGGCTCGCCAAAGAATTGGACGGAGTGAAGTTGAAAGAATGGTGTTCTGCAACTGAAACAATATTTTCTGCTAAGTGTATATTGTGTTCAGAAATTTTCAACATTTCTAATAGTGGCTTTTCACAAGTAAAAGCGCATCATAAAGGAAAAATTATTTGCAGAAATTTCAAAGTAAATTTCAAAATAAGTCCATCCTGAAAGCCTTTGGAGGACGAGATCTTCAGCCCAAAACAAATATTAGTGAAGTACTGAGTCATGATTTACAGTTGGCTAAAGCCGAAGCATTATGGGCCATGAAAGTTGCTAAGGACAATATGTCTTATGTTTCATGCACTGAAACAGTTGAACTTTTCAAAGACATGTTTCCTGATTCTGCTATTGCAGCCAAAATGCAACTTAAAGAAAAAAAGTTGCTTATGTGATATCACATGGATTGTCAAAATATTTTGAAGAGGATTTGAAAAAAGACTGCATCTAGTAGCCCAGGAAAGGTTACTATAGCATTTGATGAAACTACAAATACACAAGTGAAATGGCAGTTGGATGTGTATCTCAGGTACTGGTCTTCAGAAATAAATTCAGTTTCTTGCCGATACCTAACAAGCATTTTTCTGGGTCATGCAACAGCAGATATTTTGCTAAAAGAAATTCTTGATGTGTTATCATCCTTCAATATTTCGTTGAACAGAATTATTTGTGTATCCATGGACAGCCCAAATGTAAATAAGTGTTTTTTACGCAAATTCAATGAAGTTGTAAAACAAGAAACAGGCCAGAAATCTTTGGAACTAGGCTTTTGCAACCTGCATGTTGTTAGTAATGCATTTAAAATTTTTTTGATAAGCTTAAATATAGATTTTGACGAATTTGCTACTGATATGCATTACTTTTTAAAGAGTAGTGCTGCAAGACGAGAGGATTATAAATCTGTCGAGGATATAACATTGGTCACTGCCAAATTTCTTTTGCGTCATGTCAGCAACAGATGGTTAACCGTTGGTTCTGTAGCCCAGAGGCTCTTGGATCAACGGCTAAATATTACAGAATATTTTTTAAACTTCTTGCCATCTCAAAAAATATTTGAAAAACAACTACGCAATTCGGCAAGGTATAAAAGAATTCACTGTTTCCTGAAAAATGAGCTAACTCCTTGCTATTTAGCATTAATTTCATTTTCACACCAAAATTTTGAAAAGTTTTCATTATGTTATCAGAGTGAAGAACCAAAAATACACCAGTTATATTCTGATTTAAATACTTTAATGAGGAATGTTATGGCTCAGTTTATCCAAGATGATGTTATTGCAGGGAAATTTGGAGAAGACCTAAAGAATGTAGATTTTGAAAACAAAAATTCATGGAAAAAACTAGGGGAGTTAGAAGTTGGTATGAAGACAAAAATCTCCTCAGGAATGTTCAGGAGACCAGGCAGAAATTATTTCTCTTAGATGTAAGATCATCACTAATTGCAACCACAAAATATTTAAAGTCAAATTTGCCATTCTGCAATCAAAAGCTAAGAGACATAGAAGTTTTAAAGGTAAAAGAACCAAAGAAAGAGTCAACTCAACTTTCAGTCACTGAAGGACTTTCGGAAATAACCAGAATTTCAAGTGTTTTGCATCTTTCTGAGGAACAAATTGATAGAGTAAGAGAAGAGTGGAAACTTTTAAATTGCGATAAGCCAACTCTAGATGAACTAGTGAAATTTTCAGAGAAAGGGCATATTCCAGTGCGGATTGATCATTACTGGCGTAATATATTTAGTATTAAAGACTCTAGCGGAAAAGAAAAATACTCAAATCTTGCTAAACTCATAAAGTCAATTTTAGTTTTACCTCATGGTAATGCTGATGCAGAAAGGGGATTTTCGGTTAACACTGCTCTGTTAAGGAAGGACAAGGCTAACTTTAAAGACTCAACTATAACATCATTAAGAATAGTTAAAGGGGCCATTAAACACTATGGATGTGTAAGTAAACTTCCCATAACAAGAAATTTGTTAAATAGTGTTCGTGATTCACATAAATTTTATAAAGAGTATGTTGATAAGCTGAAGGAAGAAGAATCAAAAAAGGTAAAAGAAAGGAAGCAGAAAGAGAGGGAAAATAAGGAAAAGCAGCTAGAGAAAAAAAGGAAAAGCTGAGTTTGATGACAAAATAAAAGAAAATGATGCAGAAATAAATAGACTTAAAAAAGATAAAGAAGCCTCCCTAGCAGTAATTCAAGAGGGAACAGAAAGAATGAGAAAAGCTGTAGAAAAACAAAATACTGTTGAAATAGCAGTTGCCTCTAACTTGATCATACAAGGTTCAGCTGAAATAAAGAAAACTGAAAGTAAATTAGTTGTGGTGGAAGCAGAAAAAGATAGGCTAATCAGGAAAAGGTTAAAACAATAATATGAAAAAAGTAATTCAGTGAAAAATTGTACATAGTTCTTGGTTTTCAATTACCTTTTTAGGATATTATAATTTAATGTGAAACCTGAAAACTTTACTGTGAAAATCGTGAATTGCTTCTGGTTCAACAGCATATTAATGTTCAAAGTGAAACTTGAATGTGGTAAATATACTTGAATATGATAATAACACATGAAAAGATAAGAACTGAACATTAGAAGTAAATCATACTTAAACTTTAGACATTAGACGTTATGCAAAATTGGGTGTGAACTTCGACCATATATACTAATGGACTGCGCATTGGCAATAGCTGCATCAAAGCCGCCATGGCTCAAACATTGGGCACGTCATCATCATACTCCAAATTTCGTGTACAAATGCTGTTATGATTACTAATTTACGCTGCAGAACTTCAGTGTTTTCGGTGTATTATGTGAATGCGCCTCATATATAATGAAAACTCTTCAGGTAAGTTTACTTATGAGCTATATACATGCATGATCGTGTTGTTTACATTTTGTGATTTATAATGTGATGAACATTTGCGAAGAATTTGGAACATGCATTCCATTTTTCTTTTCTTAAGTTACTATATTTTTATATCAATAGCTGCAAGTTTCTGGTTAAGTAATTGAACTTTATTGACTTAGGTATTTAATTCGTTTCTTACCCATGAAAAATCATAGAACTTTCTTTACTACATCGCTCAGAGCAACCATAAGCACAGCAGGTGTAACCCATCTTTTTGACTGTTGTCATGTGATTTTATGTTGGAGCCAGAAATTTTGATGTCATGTGCAGTTTATCAGTATATATGGTTGAAGGGTGTGAAGCAAACTCTTTACAATGTATACAAAGTTGTTTTACTAGATGTATACAAATATACATCTAGTTTTTATTGAAATACACTCCTGAAATTTTCCTAAAATTTTTCTAAAAAGTCCTAAAATTCCTACCTAAAATTTTCCAGAAGTATGCTATGATCCCTGCACACCCATTCAGCCCCTCACATCCAATCCTCTAGTACTTTCCACAGGCCCCTGTCATCTTCAGGAGGCAGGTGTGTCTCACCCGCCCACCACAGCTCAAGTGAGCAGAGCCATCGAGGCCTGGGCCCCAGTCGCTATCTCTGAATCGTTGTGTCTCTGGCGCCATCTATTGTCCCTGCTGCTCTTTTTTCCCTCTTTCTTTTTACGCTGCTGTTTAATTTTTATTAGGGCTTTCCATTGTTCGTTTAGGTTACTTGGCTCATTAACGTTGCATAATCTTGATCTGTTTTTTTCAATTAACACTGATTCTGCAATTCTTAACTGCTTTTCGTTTTTACAGCTCTTAATAATTTTAATATCTTCAAACCTTGGACATTTTTGATTTTCCATACAGTATTGGGTCAATGCTGTCTTAGCCTCTTTTTTATTCCAATTATTAATATGCTGGTTCAATCTATACTTTAATTTATTCTTGGTGCTGCCTATATATGACACAGGTGGTTGCTGGTTTATTGGGATTTCATAAATTCCTGCTCTATCTAATTGGCTAATTTTTTCATTTTTAATCACTAAATTTTTTACAGTAAGTACCTGATTTCCTACCTGTATGCCATACTTGCCACAAACTTTATTAATTTCTGCTGAAACATTTTCTATATATGGTATTGCTCCTACATATTTTACAAGTTTTTTTATCAGTCTTGACCTTATTGTAACCTTGAGTTACTTCATAAATCCATTTTTTTAATACCTGTTTAGGGTATCCAAAATCATATGCAATTTTTTCAATATATTCAATTTCTTCCTTTCTATACTGTTCAATTGATGAATGTGTTAAACTTCTTTTAATTAGTGTTTTAACACTATTTCTTTTATGTGTTAATGGATGTGATGACTGAAATGGTATAAGTACTGGGATATATGAAGATTTTCTATTCACTCTGAATTGTATATTCTCCTCTGTTTTAACAATCAAAACGTCCAAAAATGCCAAAGTATTGTCATGTTCTTGTTCTACTGTCAGTTCAATAGATGGATAAATTTCACGATACTTTTTTGTCAAGTCCTCAAGTTCATCATTTTTTAGCCTGGATAACAGAAAAAATGTCATCAACATATCTGCAGTATATCAGTGGTGGATCCTCGAGTTTACTTATTATTTTTTCCTCAATGTCACTCATTATAATTTCAGCAAATAAAGTTGACAGTGGTGACCCCATAGGTCCACCATGATTTTGTTTGTACATCTTGTTAAACTTAAAAATGTTATTTTCATATATGTACAATAAAATTTCTCTTAACTCCTCTATTTGTATTGCATTCATTGTCTGTAGCACATATAATTTTTCAATAATTATTTCTATTGCCTGAGGTACTGGTGTGCTAGGAAAAAGAGCTCTCACATCCATACTAGCCATATGATATTCACTTAAATCTTGTTTAATTACTTTAATTTTCTCAATAAATTCGTATGTATTCTTCACAGTGAACCTTGTCTTCATGAACAAAGGTGCCAAAAATTTGTAGATATTCTTTTCCAGTTTTATTAGTGGGGAATTCCTTTTTGATACAATCACTCTCATAGGTGTATCAGGCTTATGAGTTTTTATTTTTGCAAACATTTTTGGTATTCCAGTACCCATTGGTGGGTATGCTTTCTTTATTTCATCAGGCAAGGTGCTGTGATTTCTTATTCTAGCTAAGTACCTTACTTGAGATTCGGTTGGGTCTTTTGTTAGAATGCTGCAATTTAGTTCTTCTATAGCTCTATTCATTTTTAGATCATATTCAGTTGTGTTTAATATTACAATTTGCCCTGTTTTATCAGCTTCACAGAATTTAATTGTTGGGTCATCTCTTAATTTAATCAGTTGTTCTTTCTCATACTGAATTTTATCTATATGATATTTTTTTCTTACTTTTTTCATTAAATTCTTTCAAAACAATTCTATACAGTTTACTTCGAAAATTTTCACGTTCTTCTGCTGGTACACTGCGTGCCATTTCTTCTAAGTTGGGTATTAATTCCTCCGTCCTCGGCAGGCTCCGTGGAAACGCAAATTTTTTACCTCTCTGCAAAATAGCTCTTTGTGTGAAGGTCAAGTTGGAGTTATTCTGATATACCTCATACATATTCTCCCGTTGTTCTTGTACACGTTGTCTGTCAATCATCACGTGCAACTTTTTTCCATGACTGCTCTTGAGCATTTTTTTTTTCGTATTCCACGATGTCAAAAATTTCTCTGAAGGTTACATCCAAAATCTCATCTTTCCAATTACCGTCAAACTTTCTATACTTTTTATAACATATCAAATCGATTAAATGTAAACATTTCATATTCAAGTTAAAAATCAATTTCCTTTTATTGACAATTTCAGCTCTTAATCTCTTTTTTTTGGCACTCCTGGATTATTCTATTATCCTTAGCAGTGATTGGGCAATTCCGTATTTTTAAATACTTTGGTGTTATTTCTAGGTCACGGCACGTCACCAAAAATGGTGAGTGAGTGGTTCTTTCTAATGGTTTTTTCATTTATGAATTGCACGTAAACTATGCGCACTTTGCAAGAGGTTAATACCTTAAAAGTGCAAATATAATAATACAGTACTAATTTTTTATATATAATTTCGCTGAAAAACTTGTGTTTACCTATTCCTTAGTAACATTTTACTGTATTAAGGGGCAGACAAAGAGTTTTTTTTATTTATTTTTTATTTTGTTTAAAGCCAACTTCACACGTGCAAAGGAAACTCGACTCTGCGTGGAATGAAAGACGGCGTGCGGCGGCGGAAAGTGAAGTCCCGATTTTCTACCTTTGATTTCTTTTTGTAAACAAACAGGAAAATGCTTGCCCATTTTATTTGATGATAAGCAAGAAGTGCCTAAGCAATGGAAAATCGAGCATTTTCAAAGACACCAAACTTTAAAATCGAGCTGCTGAAGACGAGTTGTGATGCCACAGTTCCATCTAAAGCCACAGGTGTCCATTCCCGATATGGTTACTTTGTGCTTTGTGCACCAACTTAAGTGGAACCCTCCCCCTCTTGAAGAGTGAACCTATAAATAGATCGTACCCACTTATTTGCGGAGGAAAGCCGCGGGTGGCCGAGTGGGCGACGTTCATGACTGCCACGGTAAAGGCCTCAGGGTCGATCCCAGGCAGGTACGAATGCTTGATCCGCTAAATACCCGCCGTGCATTGGATGGGCACGTTAAGCCGTAGGACCCCGGGTGCTGGCCCCCGGTAATAAATAAGGGCGTCTTCCTCCCCCTTTCTACTTCGCCTCCGTGTCACTTTCTTATCGGACGCTCTAGCCCAAATCTACTAGTTTCCTATTTCTAAGGATTATTTAAGACCTCGGGTCAGACACTCCCTTCCTAAAATCCTCTACATATGATCATTTGCGGAGGAAAGGGCTGTTTTTCACCGCGCGCGAGTTGTATGATTTGAAAATACATTTCCTATAACAGGAGCGTTTTAAAAATGCAAGTTAATTCTTTAGCAATGAAAAATGGCAAATTTTTGAGCGTGGCGACTAAAGTTACTTTTTCTACTGGACAATTTATTTTATCCAGTCGCCACGTGGCGAGTGGCGACCGCTAATTTTAATCTTTAGCTAGAGGGCGTAAATGCAGATGATGTCGAATTCAAAATTACGTTTTAATCCACATATTTGCTTCTAAACATCCGATTGAAAAAATTCTTTTATTTTTCGATTCCATTTATGTCGAAGAGTGTTTTAGATGTAGTTTCCTTTTCAAATTACGCATAGATTTTCCGCTAGGGGCGTAAAAGTAAATTACATTTTTCCCGATAACTCTTCTCCTAATACTCCGATTTCATAAATCTTTTTTCAGCAGATACATCTCCTAATGGAAAATCGTTTGCATATAATTTCGAATTTTTGGTAAAGAATACTTTGGCTACCAGGGGGCATAAGTGTTAATTTTTGCTTCTGATGTATTTGCCATAAAATCTGAGCTTCTAAAATATCGATTAAAAAAATTCTTTCGTGGACTGATGCACTCTTATCGATAAACCTTTTCGGAATATTTTCTTTCTAAAATATCCCACAGTTTCTCCGCCAGGGGGCGTAGATGTATATCTTATTTTTGTCAATATCTCTACTTCTAGAAGTCCGATTTGAAAAATTCCTTCTTTGTTGGATAGTGTTTTTCGTGTGACATTTTTCGTATAATTTCAAAATTTTCAAGTAATTCATAGACTTTACGCTAAAGGGCGTAAAGGTAAATTGCGTTTCACCCTATATCCCTGCTTCTAAATCTCCGATTTGAAAAATTCTTTCTGCTCCGGATACAACTCCTGATGGGAATTCGTTTGCACATAATTTCTAATTTTTGTAAAAAAATGGTTTGACCACCAGGGGCGTAAATCTTAATTTCCGCTTCTGATGTATTTGCTGCAAAATATGACTTTCTAAATTCTCGATTAAAAAAAACGTCATTTGTAGACCAATACTACTCATGTCTACAAACCTTTTAGGAACATTTTCTTCTTAAAATAGTGTATGGTTTCTACGCCAGAGGGCGTAGATGTATATCTTATTTTTGTCAATATCTCTACTTCTAGGGGTTCGATTTGAAAAATTCCTTTTTTGTCGGATAGTGTTTCCAGTATGACATGTGCTTCATATAATTTCAAAATTTTCAAGTAATTTATAGACTTTCTGCTAGGGGCGTAAAGCTAAATTGCGTTTCTCCCTATATCTCTGCTTCTAAATCTCTTTTTAGAAATTCTTTCTGCACCGGATACAGCTCCTGATGGGAAATTGTTTGCATGTAATTTCTAATTTTTGTAAAAAAAAATTGTTTGGCCACCAGGGGGTGTAAATGTTAATTTCCGCTTCTGATGTATTTGCAGCAAAATAGAGCTTCTAAATTCTCGATTGAAATAAACGTCGTTTGTAGACCGATACTACTTGTGTCAACAAACCTTTTAGAAACATTTTCTTCTTAAAATAGTGCATGGTTTCTGCGCAAGGGGACGTAGACGTATGTCTTGTTTTTGTCAATATCTCTACTTCTAGGAGTCTGATTTAAAAAGTTCCTTCTTTGTTGGATAGTGTTTCTAGTGTGACATGTTTTTTTCCTATAAATTCAAAGTAATTCATAGACTTTCCGCTAGGAGGCGTAAAGGTAAATTGCGTTTCCCACTATTTCTCTGCTTCTAAACCTCCGATTTGAAAAATTACTTCTGCACCGGATACAGCACCTGATGGGAAATCCTTTGCACATGATTTCTAATTTTTGTAAAAAAAATGGTATGGCCACCAGGTGGCGTAAGTCTTAATTTCCACTTCTGATGTATTTGCAGCAAAATATGAGCTTCTAAAATCTCGATTGAAATAAAAGTCTTTTGTTGACCGATGCTACTCATGTCCACAAACCTTTTAGGAACACTTTCTTCTTGAAATAATGCATGGTTTCTACGCCAGGGGCGTCGATGTATATCTTATTTTTGTCAATATCTCTACTTCTAAAAGTCCAATTTGAAATATTCCATCGTTGTTGGATACTGTTTCCGATGCGAAATGTTTTTCGAATAAATTCAAAATTTTCACGTAAACCATTTAAGACTTTCCGCTAGGGCGCATAAAGATAATTTGCGTTTTCTTCTCCTAAAACTCTGATTTGAAAAATTCTTCCTGTATGGCATACAAGACCTGATGGAAAATATTTTTCACATAATTTCTAATGTTTTGTAAAGAATGGTTTGGTCACCAGGGGTCATAAGTGTTAATTTCTGCTTCTAATGTATTTGTAGCAAAATCTGGGCTCCTGAAAACTCGACTAAATTTTTTTCTTGGACCGATGCCGCTCATATGGATAAACCTTTTGAGAATACTTTCTTCCTAAAATAATGCATGGTTTTCTCACCAGGGGATGTAATGTCACATCTTATTTTTGTCGATAACTCTGTTTCTAAGAGTTTGTAAGCTCACGATTCCACTTACACCAATATCTGAGGGATTAAAGACCCGATTGGAAAACTTCTTTCTTCTGTCAGATACTATTGTTTTCCATACCGGTTCCATTGCCTTTGAATAGCTTTGATAAATTTAATTTGCGTCAGAACGGATTCAAAAGACGTGCTTATTACACCCGAAAATTCGGTGTCATCTTTCTTGTTTGTCTTCATTTCACTCACTTGAATCCCACAGATCCTGTCATCAGCAAAATGTTCTCTTTCTCGAGAATTTAATGAGACGCTCCGTAAAAAAAATAATAATGTAGTTTGGATTCATGATTAATATAAAGAAGTAAAGTTTGAAATTTTAATTTTCATGGTAAAAGGTTTTTATTCAACATGTATTTCTTATAATGAATTTACGGATATAACAAAAGTTTTTCATAGTCCCTTCAAGTTCATTATATAAATGGCGCGACTGTAACTCTACAACTAATGGTTCAAATTCAATAATTCTGGTACCAGTTTGAAGTTATTTATATCGGGAGTGTATTATGTCATATCAAAACTAAATTTACATTTTGATATGTTTATTACATGAAAAGTGCAAAAATCATCTTCAAATTAATAGTTAACGTCATGGGCCATAAACAAAATGGCACATATTATTTTTTTCTGAAACTTGGTAGAAACACTAATATATGTGCTTGAAGTAAAAAAAAATGAGGATGGTAATATTTTGTAATAACTGGAAAAATAGCTGTTATGCACATAGGATTCAAGGGATAATAAAAATTCCCGGTACTGGAGTATGCTAATTACATAGCTTCCTCGAAACCACACGGCATTCTTATATTTTATTATCTTAATTAAATTAGAAATATAAAAAAGGTATTTACTATACACAGACAATTCTGTTAAATAAAAGTAATAGCAATTACATGCAAATCCTGAAATGATTGCTTTTGTTGAATCATCTGTTTTCTGATTGGTTGAAGTCAAAGTATGATACAATATTACATCATTCACTATCTGAGGTACTTGGCTATCCGTTTCAGAGATCATTTGTGCTTAAGTGTTCAGAGAAGTATGTTTAGTCCACAAAGAGTGTTGTGTTGTATGATTATTTCAGTACAACTTAGTTTTATGCAGTAGAGATGGAATGGCTGCCCCGGTGGCGCAGTGGTCTAAGGCGCTGGCCTCTGATCATTCGTCCGTAAGGGGTCCGGGTTCGAATCCCGGTCAGGCATGGATGTTGTGTTTGTCTTATGGCATTGGCTCTCTCCCTTCCCTGGAACCAGTGACCCTAAATTAGGGACGGGCGACTGCTTATAGCCCATTGAGTTGCTCACGGTGGTCGTTAAACCTTCAATCAAAAAAAAAAAAAAAAAGAGAGATGGAATGTTTTGTATGCAAGAAACTCAGTGTATCATTGAATACTAAGTTAATCCCTATGTTTACATTGTCTTCAAATGATTTGGAATTATTAAACAGGAAATTACCAAGTCTGATTACAAATAAAAATGTTTATGTAGGTGGAAGTATCCGCAAGGTTCACAAAGATGAATATCTAAAATGGTACAGTTTAAGGCAGAGGTTGTTGTGATCCATTTAATAAACATCTCAGCAAAATTACAGCCCAGTTCAATGAGCTGAGGCTCAGTAAAAGTAGTTGCAGGCAAGATAAGGTGACTGGATATGTAAATTTGTCAAGGCTGGTTTCTTGCCTTTCTGTGGAAACAGTTAAATTGGTGTTTTCATATATGTTTGTAGGACAGGGCAGAACATTACTTCTGTATATATGTTCGAACAGAGCGATGTACACATCTTTGTTTTCATTTTGTGGAGAACTTTACTGTTTTGTGCTACTTCATTATAAGATTTGTGAAAACATTGCGTGTGTGTGTTGTAAGAAATGTTAAATCCATTTTGTTTTTCTTGTAGCCGCATGATGTTAAAGAAGATAATGAAGATGAAAAGGAAACTGGTGACAGCAAACAGGAAGAAAAATCGAATGAAGAGAAGCCCAAAAAATCTAGCAAGAAAGAGGAAATAAAGGAAGATGATGATGATGACGACGATGGCTCAGAAGAAAGTGAGGAGGAAGAGGGTAAGAGATGATGGAAAAAACCTCAATGATTTTTGTAGCTTTGTTTTAACATTAATGTTTTTAATGTTAAAATTCACTAACAGCTGCATTTTAAAAACAGTGTATGGAGTCATTTCACATTAGTCGGTCAGCTCTCTCCACCACCTGATTCACATTTGTTTTGTTTTTTTCACTAATATACCAACTTACACTGATATCCCCAAAATGTCAGTTCTTTTATTTTTGATAGATCAGTAGATGTTCATTTTTAAAATTATGAAAATATATTTTGCTGCATAGCTTTTTTTTTTTTTTTGCTGGCAAGTCTGTTATTTCAAGCGATTGGCGATTGAAATATGAAAATCACTCATATTGAGCAATTTTATGAAGAATTCATTGGTGCAGTGCAGAAGGTTCTATCTGCTTTGTTCTTGAGTTGTGCACAATGTAAGAGCCCTTTTTAAAAAGCAATGTTGCACAAAAACATTGCTTTTTTTTTTTTTTCTGTGCTTCAGAAGTTGTAAATGATTTTCAGCTTAAACAAAGTTTGAAATGTCAGATAAAGGGGGAAAAAGAATGTGGTCCTTTTGCTCATTTGCTGAGCATTGAATTTTTAAATGTACTGCATGGCCTGTAATGGTAGTTAAAAACTGTTGCTCATTGAAATGGTAGTAAAAACTGTTGCTCTCTGTAAGCAGCAGCAAGTAGATACGCCAGTGTAATATGTCAGTCTGATTTGCTAGTGTACAAGCAGTTCGTATGGTAGTTGAAGACCATTAGGTTGGATGCTCAATACAGTTGAACCCTCATATAACGAGCTCGGATATCAGGAAGGTTCATATATAACAATGTCTTTGCAGTTCCCTGAATTTTCAATGCCATTGTTAATGTATTTCAACTGGATATTACGAACAGCAGTTTTGTTCAAAATCATATATAACAAAGTTTTTGCCTTTTTCCCATTCAACATTTCTCCTGTGGGAGAGTAGCCATTTTCTTTTTTTCTTCATCAGGATATCTTGAGACCTGACTCAGTGAAATGCCCAAAGATTAGCCAGGCAGTGTCAGAATCCACCACTTTTCCTTAATCCTCCTTCACTGGAGGGACCCCCCACTTCATCACCCCAAGAGCTTAGAGGGTAAATGATCTGTTTCCCAGCTTGAGAACAGGAGGAGGAATGCGACAAAGGATCAGTGGGTGGTGTGTTGGGGAATCATGCCAGGGGTGTCCAATGTCAGAGTCTTCGTTTTTGGGGCCATATGTTAAATTATTCGGATAGACCAGATAGGCAGCTGTTTGTCTTAATCCCACTTCTGAAATTCCTAAATGGACACATCTGATGGTTTGAAGCTTTGGAAACAGCAATTTTTCTCACAAATTCGTTCGTTAGAACGCATCAACACAAGCTGGCAAATCATGTCACTTGTTAACTGAAAAACACTTGAGTTTAAGCGAAAAAATTGAAGCAATCAATTTGGTGGAGAAAGGGAAAAAGAAGTGTGACGTAGCCAACATATTTGGCATTCCGGCAAATTCACTATCCATAATTTTAAAAATAGGGATGGTTTGAAGCGAAAGTTCTCGGAAAGTTCTTTTAGCCATGATAAAAAATGATTTTGTAAAGGTCTTTTATACAGATGTGGAAGCAGCACTGTTAAAGTGGTTCCAAGAAGTGAAAAGCAAAAATGTTGCAGTGGCCCTTTGCTGAAGGAAAACACATTAGATTTCGCCCGACTTCTAGGAAAATCTGATTTTCAGCCAAGCAGTGGTTGGCTTCAAAGATTTAAAGAGCGTCTTGGAATCATATTTAAGTCCATTTGCGGAGAGAGTGCTTTCGTGGATGATGAAACAACCCAAAAGTGGCTGGAATCAAGTGAAACCTTAATTTTGCAGCATGAAGCTTGCGATGTTTACAATGCTGATGAAACTGTTGTTTTTTTATCAGTTATTGCCAGAAAAAACCTTAGCTTTCAAAGGTGAAAAATGTTCTGGTGGGATAAAAGGGAACTTTTCTTAATCTGGAATTCAAAAAATCCCAGATACTTCAAGAAAGGTGAAAAATTACCAGTAAGTTACAGAGCTAATAAGAAAGCGTGGATGCAATCGGAACTCTTTACAGAATGGTTGAAACAATTTGACAATGAAATGACAAAGAAAAATAGGAAAGTTCTGCTGCTCATCGATAATTGTGCAGCACATTCGTCTAACATAGTGTTAACGTCTACAAATGTACATCGGTTTCCACCAAACACTACATCAAAACTTCAGCCCATGGATCAGGGTGTTATAAAAAAAACCCTAAAACTTCATTACCGCAAAATTTTACTCAGAAAAATTCTTATTAACGTAGAAAAGTGGCAACCAACTGTCATCGATGTTCGAATGGCATGTGATATGCTATCTAATGCTTGGACTACCGTAACTGATGTAACCATAAAAAATTGTTGGAGACAGGCTGGTTTTGGTATTTCAGTAGTAAATGAAGACACAGTGGTTACTACTAAAGACGAAACATGGAATCACCTGAATGCAAAAGGGCTCATTTCATCGGATTTATCTTTTCCAGATTATCTGCTGGCTGACGATGACATCTCAACGGAACCTCAAAATACAGATGAGGTCATCGTTGATGGCATGTTGAACTCTCAGTATGACGCGTCCACTGATGAGGAGGAAGAATACGCAGAAGTTAAAAAAATATCAAATGTGGTGGCAATTGAAAGTCTTGATAATTTGCGTGCTTTTTTGCGTCAAAAAATCTGTTTTGTTCAGCATTGTTGGATCAAATAGCAGCTGTCTACAGCAATTGTTCAATCCCAAAAACAGGCAACTCTGGATAGTTACTTCCAGAAGTGTGAATGAAAAATTAAAGGTAAATGTTTCAATTATTGTACTTCTGCTTTCATACATACTATAGTAGTATACTGTATGTGCTTTTTTACATAAGTTTTGCTCGTTTGCTGATACATTTAAGGCAAAATCGGATAAAACGAAGTTTGCGTATAACAAACTTTTTCTTAACTCCCTTCAACTTCCTTATAAACAGTTTCGACTGTATTTTTTTACTTCAATTTTGATAAGTTATAGTATGTACTGTAATTCCTATCATAATAATCCATAGATTAGCTGTTAAACATAACATGGCTGCCCTTCTGTCCTGGGAAGGGATTTATGTCATGATTGTCAGATTGTTCTAAAACTTTGTTCCCTTTTACTTTTCCCTCCAAAAATTATGCAAAATCATATTTCTGTGATCACTGAAATTGTGGAGTTGCACCAAATGCTAAAAGATTCAATGCAATTGCATACCTGCCAACTTTTTTGGATTTTATTGTTGTCTTCTGGCTGGAAAAAATGTTTTACTGAATTTCATTACATTTCTTTCTTTAAGTTTGTGAGATGCCTGCCGGCAAGCCAAAATGTCATAGAATCAGTAGAAATACCCATTCTGGCAGGAATTAAAATATTCCGTGATTTTTACATGTTTTGAATTTTTCTGACAATTTTTTGTGTGTGTGTGTGAATGTATTCCTCATTTTTATTTGTTTTTTGATGATGTTCATTTATTTTTTTTGTAAATGGGGGACTTGATATTTAATATGAATTTTTCTGTATGTATGCATGTTTTCCTATTTCAACATCTTTAAGAAAATATTCATAACTAGATAAGTTTTTAATTTTATCAATGGCCCAGTAATTGAATTTTTAATGTACTGCAAACTTTCAATTCATATCGCTGTTTAAGTAATCAATTCCTAATAGATGCCAACCACTCCGAAAATTCCAGAGTCTGCGGTATTTCTATGAAAATACGGAAGTACGGATCAGCAATAAAAAAATGTTGGGTTTTTTTCGTATTTTTTTTAGATAAACTCTTGTGTTTGTGTGTTTTTTTATGTAATTGTACGAATTCTGCTTATCGCTGAAGTTACGATGTAGTCTCAGTTTTTATTTCTGACGGCAGGCATCATGAAAGTCTCGCTTAGGTGCTAGAGCCTTAAAATAACTGCTCATGATTTGTTTGTTAAGCGATCCATCCCTTTAGTAAAAAATGGATCTGCTTGGGGTCGAACCGCAATCATGCATGCGGGCTGTGGTAATGCAACTCAACTGAAAAGTAGCTCTTCTAAATTCGTGCTCTCTACTTATTATAACAGGGTTCCCACGCCACCTGGAAAACCGGGAATTCTCAGGGAATTTGAAAATTGTTCCAAAAATCAGGGAAAACTCAGGGAAAATCGTGTTTTTCCGTAAAAATCAGGGAATTTCTTATCAGGGAACTGAAAAGTCAGGGAATTTTTTATTTTGCCAAAAAAATATTTTCTTTCAGACTTTTGTAGAATATATATATTTCTGTATTGCTAAGTTTTAAAATAATTCCGAGTTGTTTTATCCTTCGAGGCAACCACCCACCGATTAAAGTGCAGCTGTGCTGGTGAGTGCGTATCTTCGCGGTTTCCCCCATCTCCAGATGCTCTAAACTACAACCGAACAAACGGACACGTCAAAGCGTGAGAGAAAGCCATTAATTACACCCCCACTTCGCAGGCTCTTATCTGCTGCGTTCGCGCAGAGGCAGTCACTTGTTCCTAAGTAGGTGCCCTGGTTCTCTGTGTAGACTGGGAAAAAAATTATGAAAAAGCTATTTCCTCAATTTTTTAAATAACCGACTGAAATTTTTACAGTGGGCAAGATATATGAAAATAACGTTCCATTTTAAATTTCGCCGAAATTCATCGGAAATTTTAGAAGTTGCGCTTTTTTTTTTTTTCCCTTTCTTTTTGCATGTTTCACTTGTCTTTTATCAAACCGCACAAAAACATTTTATTTTGCCGGATGTTGGTTATCCTAATAAATTCGTCCCCCTTCAAGAGCAGTGTGGATGAATGTTACAAATTGAGGGCACAATTTATTTTGAAAAAAGTTCGTATCACTTACGAACTAAAGCTTCACTTTCGTAATTCTGTAGCAGAGTTGGTATAGTTGGAAAAGTATGTACCTTCAAATGTTTGAACAGGGATATAGGAAGATTCTTCAAAGAGGGGGAAAGATTAATTTTTTCATAGTACTTACGAGTATTTTGTATGAAAAATACCATGCAATGAAGCCGGTACTATTGCATACCTACCAAATTTCCCAGATTTCACGGCCGTTTTCTAGATTCGTTGTTTTACGGCCGGAAAGAAATTTTTCTTGATTCTGTCTTATTTCTATTTCATAATGCATGAAGAAATTAATTTATAGCTATTTTGGCGATATTCCGATTACTGCAAGAGCTGGCTGGTTGCGAAAAATAGAGTAGTCCGACGCCCGGAACTATAGATTTTCACATCTGGGTCATTCCACGCAAAATCGTCAGATATTGAAATAATTTTCCACCAACACATCTCCGATTCTTACGGGTAGCTGCCTCCAAGTTATAAAAAAAACCCTAAAAGTTTCAACTTTTTTTGTTTCTGATAGATTAGAAGATATTATTTTTTGAATTTCTGTGCATAGTGAAACCGTTTTCCGTAAAAACGCAAATATCTCCGTTATTTTGAATAAGAAATATAAAATTTATCATTCTCTCGTAATTTTTCCTAAGGTTTCAGCTTATACATAGGGAAAAAAATTTGCGAGAACAAAAGTTAGACGGATTAGACATTTTCTTGTAATCGTAAATTATTTTTCATGCGTTGCTGCACCTCACAAGAGTTGCATAAATTTTTCATTTCACATCTTTACCCTCACATTGCCGAAAAAAATATAAAAAATCTACCTAGTTACTACTGATTTAAATCTTTGCCGTGCGTGCTCTATTGGTTTCAGGTTTGTCAGTGCAGGCGCTAAAGCTTCGTCTCCGTTTTGGATGACGTTATTTGTGGGGAGTTACTGCAAATGACCTGAGTGGGCTCCAGACCTTTCTCGCACTTTGCCTGATCAACATCGCACAAAAATGTATTGCCCTTCGTAAAGATATTGTTAAGTATAAACATGCCACTCGCCACAGGATGAAAAATTATGTTGAAAAAAAAAGTGTTAGGAAGATTTTATGAGCACACATGCACACAAAACTTCCTCTAATTGTTTCCCGTACAAGTTATTTCACGTAGCGTGGAAATGAACTGTGACCTGCGAGAAAAGTTCAGTACTAATGTTTGCGTCACAAACGTAGCCAATCAATTTTAAGACTTCCGGATTTTGGAAGTACTAATATGAATTGTAGCCTCTCAGGCAAAATGGTATTCCGTATTAACTGTTAGTTTTCCCCACTTGTTGCTTCCATTATTTTTTCTTTATCCAGGGTTTAATTTTTTTTTTTTTTTTTGCCGTTATGGCATTAGGATCTCTGTGTGCCAGCTTATTGGTTATGAAATTTAACTGCACAATGTTTAAATATCCTATGCTGCGTTATTTAGAAGCAAATAGCAGAGGTGCCAACTATTACGAATTGTCCGTAATTATTACGGTTTCGACTGTCAGATTACGGAATTAGGGGCAGGTTGGAAGAATTACGGATTTCAGTGTGTTTTGGAGAATCTCAATTTTGTATCCTTTTTCGTTAAACCCTTTTAGTGCGACGCTGCCGATTTGTCGGCCTTCGATTTTGATCCGCATATTTTCCGAATCAGACTGCAGATTTCGGTGTCTCAATGATCATATCGTTTTGAAATGGAATGTCCCGCAGTGGTTTAAGCGATGGCCTTTGATCATTCGTCTGTAAGGGGTCCGGGTTCGAATCCCGTTGAGACATGGATGTTGTGTTTGTCTTAAGGCACTGGCTCTCTCCCTTCCCTGGAACCAGTGACCCTAAATTAGGGACGGGCGACTGCTTATAGCCCATTGAGTTGCTCACGGTGGTCGTTTAAACCTCCAATCAAAAAAAAAAAAAAAAATGGAATGTCCATGAATCATATCGTCGAACAGCGATATTATCGGAAGAATGGTACCGTAATTTTCTTCGTATAATCCGCGGATTATCTGTTAAAAACGTTAAAATTATAGGTTTTGCGGATTATACACCGATGCGGTTAATACGCCGATTAAAAAAAAAATTACAACCTTCCGATTTTTAAAAAATCTGCTGCGTGATTGTGCAGGGAAGGGTGTAATAATTGGAAAAGGAACTCCCTCGGAAGAATTTTCCTCAGTTCAGGAGTTTGTACGGAGCGGGGAGGAGAGGGAGGAATGTCGTAACGAAAGATCGGGAAAGTTGTGGGGAGGGATGACAGGGGTCATTTTGATATCGTTGAGGAGAGCTCTGACTGTCGTGCCGGCTCTGTTTTTTGGCAAAAAGCCAAAGAAGTACGCACAGCACTTGCTGCACGGACCTATGCGTTTCTCCTTACGGATTTCATGTGCGCGACCTTGTGTCTAGTTTGCTTTCGTTGTTTTGGCGAACGTCGTTGCTGCTGTTTTCCTTCATTGCTAATCATGTCTCTGAAAAGGAAACGTTTCAGTTACACTGCCGAATTTAAACTTGAAGTGGTGGACAGAATTGAGGATATGATCGTGTCACTGCGCGATAGTTTTGAGGTCAGAACACAATCGTGCAGCAACATACGGAAAGCCTCTGTGTCGCGATCTAAAACGTAAACAAATCCGACGGTTTATTCCGCGGGAGAATTCACGGGTTTTTTATTGGCCCACGTATAAGGACGATCTCTCAACTCTGAAAGCAGGAATTCCTCCAAAAACTTTCGACTTATACGCGAGTACATACGGTATTTCTACGACTTGTTCTGTATCAGCCTTTCGTCATTCGCAAGGTGTAATGCAATACTCTGGAGCTGCATCAGCGTGATCTATGGATGCCACACCCTTTATCTGTCCGGAGATAAAAAATATAAAACAGTTACCTTTAAAAATGAATTTCTTCATTTAATAAAATCGTTTTTTTTTTCTCTCTTACTTCTTCGGACTCATTATGTGTTTCTGGAACGTGGAAAGAGCGATGTATTTATTTATTTTCTGACGCCACGTATTTGGAGGATTTTCACTTTGGATCTCGCCCTTTGGATTTAACTGCTATAATATATATAGCCAGTGCCGTTAATACCCACATGATGGAGACGTCTCAGTAGCTGAGCCCATCTTACGGATTTATGATGTCAGAAGCTGACTTAAAAATACACATAGCACCGTGGATTGTTGGCCACCATGGTGTAAAGCTAACGCGCTAGGCGCAGAGATCCGTGGATTCAATTCCCCGGCGGCGGCTGAAAACAATTTTTCGGTTGCTATGTGTTTCTGGAACGTGGAAAGAGCGATGTATTTATTTATTTATGTGACGGACTTTTCTGTCGGAAATTCCGCTTCTGGTTCAACATCTATGATGTGCGGATTATACGGCGATTTTTATTTCCTGAGTGTCACAGTCTGCGGATTATACGAAGGATTTTTTTTTAATATGAATTTTGCGGTCTGCGGATAATACGACGAAAATTACGTGTAATATGCCGTAAGTGTCATCGTAAAAGAGTTTGCGCTTTCTATCGGTTCCTCACGCAATTTCTCCGTGTGACAGGAGAAAGGTTACTTTAGCCAAAACGTTTCCTACTGCAGTTGAGGCAGGGCTGTTCACTTGGAATTGTTGGTGTATTATAAGACTTCGTACTGTCGGAAATCACTTTTTCGAGCCCCGTTCGAAGTGCAATAACGATCAACTCGTCGCAACGCGTGGTCCCGCGATGACGGATGTTTATATTTCTTGCGGACTTTCGCCGCGCGGGAGAACGAAGTGCGGTGTTTTATTACTAGAAGCTCTTCACAGTATTCATTTCTTTTTCCTAAACAAACAGACACAATCGCAAAACTCCGTGAAATACGAATCCCCCTCTTTTTCCAAACTCGTGTTAGCAGAGGATGACTTTATTGACAGCTTGTTCCTCAGACTAGGAGACGTGCTTTTTCCCACTGCGTGAAATTGTTTTCTAAGGTTATTTGAAGTGGCTTGTGTGAGAGTGAAAGTTTGCCAAGTGATGGTGATGATTTTGAATCATCTGAGAGTGATATTGGCCTAGCAACATCAAGCCAGAAAACTAGCCACCGTGCCACGCACACCATATCTTCTTCAGAAGGTGAAGATCTTCATAGTGAATCTTCAGATCATGAAAGTTCTGAAAGTGAATGGGAGGATGTTAATAGAGAGAAGTGATGGACAACCTCAGCATCTGTTTTTATTAACATGAAATGCAGGGGCCCAAACATGCTCCGGCAACTGATGTGGCACCTATTGCATATTTTTTACTTGTTTTTTACCAATTTCATCCTTGGAATTATCGTTTCTGAAACAAATAAATATGCAAAGAGGTTTCTCCAGGAACATCTAAATCTTTCTCCCAAATCTTGAGCAAGGAAATGGAAAATGTTACAAATGCTGAAATAAAGGTTTCCTTGCGTGCCTTCTAATATGAGAGTAATCAGTAGCCCATGTAGGACGACATGATTGCCGAAGGCATATCCAGTCAAAACAAACACCAGGATTGTGTAAATTTAAAGACTCGATCAAAGCCTTTGGATAATTTTTTTGCAAAAAAGAATGAAAATAGCGTGATAAACGCTGAATTGCTGTTAACTACAATCGTTGTGGAGCATAACCTACCTATAGCAAGCTGTGATCATGCTGGTCGCTTCTTTCATGCTATGTTCCCAGACTGATATTGATGAAGCTGGATATCCTTGAGCATATGTGGCATGGGATGAAATATCTAAGACAAAGGATTCATCTGGCCTTCCCAAGTATTCCACATTGCCTAAACTAATGTTGGTAATATTGACTATCCCTCACAGCAATTCCTCTACGTATAGAATATTTAGTATAGTAAGGAAATACCTCACATACAATGAGCACCAAAACATTTAGTGCCCTTCTTGTACAAAAAGTAAAGCATTTTCCTCAGGTGAGCTGTGTTATAAAACATTTTCTGAAAAAGAATATACCACTGCAAAACAAGCAACAAGGGAGTTTTTATGTCAGCAATGACATGAGGTAAGTACAATATTGATAATTTAATTTCATATTTTTTTTTGTGAGGATAGTGTAAACATGCAAAGTTATTACATATTTCATGCATTAATTTCTCATGAAATACCCATTCCACGCGTTAACGACCTATGGTGATTACCGATAGGCACCTCATACAAGTATTACAAGTTACACAGTAATACTACAATATTGTCCTTAACTTTTTAAAAAAAATGGTGTGTTACATTACTGAAAGTTTGTGTTACATTATTAAAACATTACTGAAAATTCCCCTATTGATTACTGATATGTTCTGCTAGAGGTTGGCACATCTGAAATAGCATAGATTCGATGTTCTCATTGCCAAGTGCAAGAACTAACTTTAGCTAAAATAATTACAATTTTGATTTTTAAATGTCAGCAGTATTTTCCCTGATTGCTAGAATTGTTGGGATGGTACTGGCACACGTTTTTTCCTCAGACACAGAAATGCTGTCATGATTTCCGTTCTCTCTCTGTTCTTTTTTTTTTTATTTTTTAATAGCTGTTTTAGTTTGCTTTGTCTTTAAAGATTCTAAATGAATACCAATAGAAAATACAAATTGTTAGATCGATTTGATAGAACCGCTCTAACAAAATGTTAAGAGACTCTGTCAGACACTCTCCATTTTATCATTCCCATTAGACTTCAATTTCAGCAAAAGTTTCTGTGTTCTTTAATATTTATGTAAAATAAGCACTTAAAGGATTTAAAGCTTCAGCATTGTATCATTTAACGGCAATTTATTCTCTTCAGTCACATTCTCCCAGCTTGCATTTTTAAACCTAACTGGAACTCTAAATGTTGTGAGTCGTTTAAAATGTTATTTATATACTTGTGTGCACTTAAAATACAGATAAATCAGCTATATAATTTCACCTAATCGATTGAAATATTTCATTATATGTAGAATTTAAATTAAGTCTTTGTTCAAATATTCTTTAAAACATGTAAATACATGGTTTGCCACCTCGGTGGTGCAGTGGTTTAAGCTCTGGCTTCTGACTATTCGTCCAAGTGAGCCTGGATTCAAGTCCCAGATGAGGTATGGGTGGTGTGTTTATCTTATGGCACTGGCTCTCCTTCGTGAAGCCAATGGTCCTAAATTAGGGATGGACGGATATAGCCCAACAAGTTGCTTATGGTGGTCGTTAAACCTGAAACAAAAAAATAAGACATGATTTTGTTAAATATTATGTAAAATTTATGTTAAATACACTAATTTTTGTAACTATAAAGTAATTAGGGAAAATGAAAGTTATTTATCCTTTATATTCCATATTTTCTGTTTATCTTTATGGACTGTATAATCGGGACGTTCATTATGTGGCGTCTTTTTAATTCTCCCTCATATGTGAGATGAACATAACATTATCAGTATTAATTTCAGGTAAGCAATTATTTGCAATTACAGCCTGTCTAGAATTTGATAAATCTTGCTTTCAATACATTACATTATTCCTTAGTTCTCTAAAAATTATCAAAACTGAATTTAAAAAATTGCCTGCAGACATTACGGTTTTATTCGATTTCTGCAGATAGTTTGCTTCATATTTTGTAACATGGAACAATTAGGCACAGTGGCCTGGTACACTCTTGCTTGGAGAAACACATCACAAGAGAACCACTTAAACAATGGATCAAAGCCTTTTGTTGGTTGATTCTCTTTCGACATTTCTCTGAGCAGGAGTCCATTCGGTCATTAAGCTTATCTACACTGTGCTATAGAAGAAAGGAAAACAAACTATTCAACATACAGATTTTTTCTTACATATGAACTGTTTCTACGGGAATGTATTAACAAATTGTACATGGGCAGTATACCACTTAGGTTCAGAAAAGATCATGGAATTATAATACCAAAAATAATATACCTCATGCATTTAATTGTTATTCATAAAAAGCAGGTAATTGTATAAAGAACAGTTATTTAAAGAATTAACAAATGTATGCTTTCGTAAGGAACGCAAGAATGTAAGGAAATGCAACAATTTGTCGCAATGTTATTTGATTTGCCGCTCTGGAAAAACTCTCAGAACCACCTGGAAAACCTGGAAAAGTCAGGGAATTTTTTTTCTACTTTTGAGTGGGAACCCTGTATAATGATGGCTGACTTAATTTCTAAAAGAAAGGGAATAAGAAATCAGAAGTTCTTACCGATTACCGGAATATAGTGCTAAATGGCCATAAAGGAAAAACAGCTAGCAGAAAAATCAAGTAGTGCACTGTGTATTGTTTGTAGTAGTGATTTTTCAGTAGCACATGGCGATCATGTTGATTGTTGTAGACATATTGCTGGGCCGAAGCATGAGAAACTTGCTGCTGGATTTGAAAACTCAAGTACAGTTAATTCTTTCTTTAAAGTTGATGATTCTGAATCCGTAACGAAGGCCAAAACACTGTTTGCTAATTTCCTTATTGAGCATAACATTCCAATAGTATGTAGTGACCATGCAGGACTATTATTTCGTCGCATGTTCCTGGACTCTAAAACTGCGGAAAGTACAGTGCTGGCCGCACCAAGACAACGTCTATGGCATCAACTTCAGCTCGTGCAATATCTCAGAAAGTAGCCTTTTTTATGCAAAATAGTCCATATGCTGTTGGCACAGATGACTTACTTGCAAAGGTAATGCTTTTAATAATTTTTTTCCTCACAGTAATGCAGAAAGTAAATGCATATGTAGCATTGTGAAAAAGAACAGGACTGACTTTCGTCCAAATCTTTCTGACTTCTATCAGATTTGCTGGTGGAAAAACTAGAATAATTTCCGCAGAAGAATTGTGTCATAAACCAATTTTTCTCAAAATATATGATCAGGGAGCTACGTTCAGCTACTTCTGCTTGCTTCCCTTGCGAAGGACTCAAATTTATTAACAACACAAGTTCATTTCTTTTCTCCCTAGCTGCTTGATTTTTCTGCAAAGTGAGTTAATTGCAATACAATATAAAACTTAGTATTTTTCAGTTATGTGCCAGAAATATGTTTATGTGAACTGTATTTTCAAGATTGAAATTAATGTGCAGGAATATTTAACTGAACAAAATGCTGACCTGTTTATGAGGTATGTTAAAATGTTGAAATTTTATATTTACTAATTTCAAATAATTTATACATTAAATTAAAAATACATTGCTGTATTTTTAATAAGTCGTAATTATTTTTTAAAAGTATTTCATACTTTTGTAAATAATGCATAAAATATCAGGCACGTCAGTACTCCTGAAGTCTTAACACTCCTGATATGGAGTCTCTAGGGTTGGCATCTCTATTTGAACTACGGATTTTCCAGAGTTCCTACGGTTAACAACCACATACTACGGATTACGCATTTAATAAATTTGTTCACAGAATTTAGTATAATACGATTCAAAAATAGTATAACATGATTTCTTTTCATTTAAAATAATGTAACTATACTAGTAATCTGAAATTTCTTGGTGTAGATTAGAAAATCAGTTTTGAAGCTTTCGCACATCAACCACATGGCTTTTTCAAGGAAGGTAGACATCAAACTGGATAATAGAACTCTTCAACAATTTGCATGGTGTGACTTGACATTAAATGAAGAGATGTAAATGTAATTATTCAATTAAAGACACAAGGTATTTTCATTTTGCGCCCAGAATCCTTGGGGGAAAAACAAAAGGTGTTCACTATTTGAAGAACTGTTTCCAAAATCGTGGTAACTTTAGTCATTGCAGGCCTCATTGTTGGTAATGTTCTCCAATGTTTCCCGAATGGCAGTGGATTTAGGAGTAGAGTAGAAAATTAATTTCATTATGTTATCCCACTTGGGATCAGCAGACTTAAACTGGACTTATCTGGATAGGGCTGTGGTTAATTTGCCGTTCTTATGTCCCTCTTATACTCATTGACTCTAATTTGAAAATAATGTTTGGTCATTCCAAGTATCGCTTGCAGCCGTCCGAAAATTGTAGAGTTATGCCATAACACCTGCTTTGCTGAAAAGAGGGGTCTTGTCAGTATTTCGCTTAAGCATAGCATATAAAGATGTCGGGGATCTTATGCCAAAACCGAGTTTCATCTTCTTGAGCGTGTTGTAGAGTTTGTAGGAAACATTTGGTATGTTAAGAATAGAGCCCAGATAGCTTAACCGTGGCATAGAAAGATTGGTATGACTGTTTCTGTTTCTTTTGATATGTCTGTTTACCATGTACGTGTTGTATCCTGCCTCAGTGGCCAATTCGATAACGCTTTTTAATTCGCTTAGTCTAGAAGGAACATTGGAGGAGATGGCTAAGGCTCTTCTGATTCGAAAACGGAAGAAAGCTGTCTTGTAATCAGCAGGGCAGAATGAGCTGGGGAGCATCAGGTTGGGAACGGGAGTGGGTTTATAATAGACTTGTGTATGAAGGAGATTTTCAGGTGATTTACTTAGTAAAACATCCAGATAAGGCAATGCATTATTGTGCTCTAGCTCCATAGTGAAATTGATCGTAGGGTGTATATCATTAATTTTATCAAGGAAAAGCGGGATAGCCTTCTTTCCATGAGGCCATATGAAAAATACGTCTTCAACATACCGTAGCCAAATGGTAGGTCTTGGGGTAATGCTGGTGATTATGTGTTGCTCGCTGGTGATTATGTGTTGCTCGATTGGGCGAAGGATAGCTTCTGCGAGAATTGCTGAAAGTGAAGATCTCATCAGAGCTCCATTTATCTGTTTATAGATTTTCCCTTGGAAACTACAGCAGCTAGAATTTGAGACTAAGTCCATTAATTTAAAGATGCTGAGGTAAGACTTCTGAATAAAGTGATGAATTAGATATAGCCTCTTTTACGTTCTGATGGCTTCCGGCATGGGGACCGAAGGATAAAGAGAAACCACATCGAAACTACTGATAATGTCGCTTTGTTGGACAGAGATTTGCTTGATTTTCGTGATAAAATCTTGAGTGGAAGTTATTATAAAGTCCGATTCATTGAGGTGATTAGCCAGAAATTTGCAGTGTCTTTTCTAAATGGTATGTTGGTGGGTGCAGGGATGGAAAATGGTCAGTAAAATCAGTAAAAGTCAGTATTTTTCAGATTGGTCAGTTTTTGTCTGTATTTTTCAATTTTGGTCTGTAAAGTCAGTTTTATACAATGGCTTTTTATAAAAAAGATCTACGTGATATGAAAAAAAGTTTGTGGTCGGTAAAGTAATGTTTTATGTGGCAGATATATTGAAAAATTAGAAAATGCCGTTGAGAAGGCTCTGAGTTATAACTTTGTTAACAACCTTGTGTACTAGAGAGTGATTTTTGATCTCTATATTGGGAATGTTATCTAAGTGCAAAAAAGTAAATTTCGGTTAACTTTCCTCGCCAGATGTATTATTTTGGTTTGGGGAAGAGTTGTGTGTGCGCATATACGCAAACAATGCTCCTACCCATCTTATATTTCCTATATTTTGAGCCTTTGTACTGTATTTCCTGTAATTTTTCGTATTACTTTCTCATACATTAGTATGAGGAAGTATTGTGCAAAAATTCGAATTCGAGATTTCAACGGAAACACATGTTTTGGGGTCCCCCGAATACGATTTCACTATTTTTGAAGTGGTTTGTGTCCACCATAGCTACATAATTATGTGGTTAATTGTGAAGTTTTTTTTAACTAATCAGTGATGATATTTTTTTAAATTTTACTGTAGAAATTTAATAGACACCCTGCTTAAAAATTTCTCTCTCTCTCTCTCTCTCTCTCTCTCTCTCTCTCTCTCTCTCTCTCTCTCTCTCTCTCTCTCTCTCTCTCTCTCTCTCTCTCTCTCTCTCTCTCTCTCTCTCTCTCTCTCTCATTTTTGTATGTTGTGCGCACAAACATTTTCAGTTTTTTTGGGCTTTAGTGCTATAGAGCAGGCTTCTACTTGGAAGCACAGAGAACAATGTAAAGTGAAACAGAGTTCTTCACAACTACAATTGTCTTCAGCCCATCCTGGATGTAGCAGTGATGGTGTAATTTCATCTCCAGGAGCTACACCATCAATTCAGCTTTATTCTGCTAGACAAGCTGCTTCAAGGGCAGAGTTAATCTGGTGTTTGAAAATGATTGGAGGGAACTTTGCTGTTCAGCCAGCTTGTGAAGATGTCAAAGAAACCTTTGAGGCAATGTTTACTGGAAGTGTTCCTTCTGAGTTCACCCTTTCAAGGACAAAGGCAAGATATTTAGTATGTGATGCTTTAGCTCCATATTTTAAACAGCAGTTGGTGGGTAATATTGGAGGAGCACATTTCATTTTCTCTTTCTTTTGATGAAACTGTGAATGCAGCTTCAAAGAAAGAGCTTCAAACTGCAGTTAAATATTGGTCTGATTCCAAACAAATGATTATGACACGACATCTACAGACTTTCTTCATTGGTAAAGCCACTGCTAGTGATATTCACTCCAAGTTAAACGAAGCCTTGGATAATGCCCAGCTTTCTCTTTCAAAACTATTGATGCTTGGTTGTGATGGACCCAATGTTAACAGAACTGTGAATCATCTTATGAGTGATTCTCTGATCCTGTTAGGAAGAAAACAGTTGATTGATGTTGGCACATGTAACATACACATCATCCATAATGCATTCCAAAAAGGATTACAAGACTTTGGTGAAAATGCTTCGGACATGATCTTGTTTCTCTATAATTTTTTTGATGGCCAAACATCTCGTTGGGAAGATTTTGAAAAAATACAATCAGATATGAAACTTCCTGGTCATCGGTTTATGAAACATGTTTCCTCTAGATGGCTGACATTAGAACCAGTTGGAGAGAGACTTTTAGAACAATGGTCAGCTGTTGAAAAATACTTTCTTCAGTTCATACCGTAGCAGAAAAGCAAGTTGATGAGTTCTTTGAAATACAAGAATATTGTTAAACTATTAAAAGACAAAACTACCAAAGCAGAAATTATGTTTGCTTGTGCAAGTGCTCATACATGTTTCAAGATTCACTGGTTTCCTTCAGAAGAGAGATCCTTTAATGCATCTAATTTATAATGAGCTCACAAACCTTGTCAGAACACTCGTGAATCAATTTTGTGTTAGTGCTGCTCCATTGAGTCTGGAAGCATTTTGTGATAAGTATTACTTGCCATTGAAAAACATAGTGTTCGACACCAGAGAAAGTGAATATCTCAAGAAGCTAAGCGCACAAGAAAGGTGCTATATTTCCATGAAAGCTAGAAAGCACTATGTGTCTGCTTGTACACATACAGTATTTTGGAAAAGTCTTCTTTGGATAAACCTGTGTTGTGGTATCTTCGATGTTTGCATCCTGCAAAGAGGGTGAAAGAAGGATCATACAAAAACATAGTGAAATTAGCTGCAGTTCTTCCAATTGAGTACAGTGAACATGCACTAGTTGATGAATGGAAACTATTGACGTTAGAAGAAGAAAAATCAGGTAGTGACAAGAACCCAGTGGACGTTTACTGGAGTCAGTTTTTTGAGAAGACATATACCTCTGGAGAAAAGAAATACCCTACTGTTACAAAAATTGTGAAGGCTGCACTTGCACTTTCGCATGGCAATGCGGATGTAGAAAGGGGATTCTCATTGTCGGGGAACATCATGAATGAAGACCGCAAATATGTGTGAAAGAACATTGGATGCTCATTTGACTGTAAGAGATGCTGTGGTGAATGTGTTTGAGGGGAAGGCTCACTTTGTAATTATCACTCAGGAACTTCTTCAATTGGCACGCACAGCTCATGTCAGATACAAGAAGTACTGTGAAGATAAGAAGAGAGTGGCTGAGGAAAAACTGAGGAAATAAGAAGAACAGGAAAAAGAAAAATTGTTGCAAGCAAGTATGAAGAGTAAGTTTGAAAAAGAAAAAGTAAATATTGAACACGGTGAACAGGCACTGAAGAAAATGAAAGGGGAAGAAAAGGAGAAAAGATTGACTGTTGACAGATTACTGGATGATGCAAACAAGTGCTTAAAAGAAGCAATAAATAAAAAGGACTTGGTGGGAATTAGTGTATCCCAAGCAATGTTGGAGAGTTCTACGAAAGTTAGGGAACAAAAAGTGAAGAAAATTAAAGACATAGAAAAGGTACAGAAAGCAGTTGATAAGCAAAAAAGCAGTGTTATAACAACATTTTTTTCAAAGAAGCAAAAACAAAGTGAGACTTAATGACCTAATTTTTTTTTTTTTTTTTTTTTTGATTGGAGGTTTAATGACCACCGTGAGCAACTCAATGGGCTATAAGCAATCGCCCGTCCCTAATTTAGGGTCACTGGTTCCAGGGAAGGGAGAGAGCCAGTGCCGTAAGACAAACACAACATCCATGCCTCAGCGGGATTCGAGCCCGGACCCCGTTCGGACGAATGATCAGAGGCCAACGCCTTAGACCACTGCGCCACCAGTAAAGAAAGCTAGATGATTTTCCACATTACATTTAAAAATTCAAAGCTGTAAACATTTTGTTTGTATTATTCTGAAAATGGTACTGTACAACTGCACTTTAAAGCTTTTTCTAGTTTTAGGTATATTTGTGCTGAATAGGAGCATGTCAGTATTATTATAATAAAGTGCAATGATTTTCCTGATTATTTATTATTATTATATGTAATTTTTTAATAGTTTTGTATGTTGATTACAATTAAAACAATAAATAGGTGTGAGTTGGCTGGCTATGGGGATAGTGGAGGCCAAATTAAAAAAAAAAAAATGCTTTTGACCCTTCTTTCCTAATGAGAAATTTGAGTCAGTATTTAGTCTGTTTTTTTTTTTTTTTTATGTCCAAATCAGTAAAGTCAGTTTTTGTAATCAAAATGGTCAGTAATTTTAGTCTTAGGTTTGGTTTCCATCCCTGCAGGGTGGGATCTCCTTGATACGATGGGTCTCAGTGGATTATAAGGCTTGTGGTGTTTTAAGTCTTCCAAAGAGCATCGGGATCTGGGGGCCTGGTGGTAATTTGGCAGCTTTCTTGAGATCCTCCAGGATAGCGGTCGACCTGGCAGCTCTTTGTACCTGTGCAATCCAACAAATTAGGCGGTTCGTTCGTAGAACTGTAGATTCAGAAACAGAGATGAAGTCTTCTAATTTCTGATTGTAATCTGAAGCATCCATAACGCCTTTCTTTTCAGAGAAGGTCTGGTGAAGAAATTTGTCCTTTGTCTTCTCTAACAATGATCCTTTTACTGAAGTTTTAAAATTAAGGAACTTTGGGATCAAGCCTGAAGTCTTGCAAGCGGTTAGGAAATCGAGGTGAAACCGTGCTTTTCCAGTTTGAGTCTCAGCTGTCGGAATAATTTAAATATGTTCCACATTGCTCAGAGAGTGCAAAAAGTAATAAAATGTGAGAGTGTCAAAAAGTATTTTTGTGTAGATTTTCTAATCTACACCAAGAAATTTCGAATTACTAGTGTAGTTACAGAGGTGCCAACCATTGCGGATTTTTGGTAATTATTACGGTTTGGGCTGCCTGATTACGGAATTACGGACAGGTTGGAAGAATTACGGATTTCAGTGTATTTCGTAAAAGTTCTGAATTTTGTGTCCTTTTTTTCTTAAAATCATGGCTTAAACTGCTATCACATTTTGCAAATATTTTTATAGTTCTTTTCCCACAAATGCAAAAACGTTTAAGCGCCATTGAAAATCAGATATTGGAATCATCGGCAAAGCCAATATTAGACGGATATCGGGTGAAGAACACCAAGAGGATGTTGGATGCATTGGCAAAGCCGCTATCAGGTGAAGAACGGCAAGGCGATATTGCATATGTTGGAAAAGCCGATATCGGCACATTGACTTCCGCATACCTGCCAATTATTTTGGGTTTTCTGGAAGTTTTACGGATTTTCGGGTAGTTTTACGGTTATACGGCCGGCAGATAGTTTCTTCCAGATTTTCTCCTCAATGGCTTGTGAAGATTTTTTATTGATAGAAATTGATATTGTTGTTATTGTTGCTTAGTGTAAACTCCTGCTTTTGTTTTATTATGATCTCATAGCGATTGAACCTTGTGTTATCTCATGTTTCTAGCAGTAAGCGATATTTATTTATAGATCGCATCAGCCGCCCTCCCGCCAATTTGTTTTTTCTTTGAATGGAGGTTTAACGACCACCGTGAGCAATTCAATGTGCTATAAGTAGTTGCCCGTCCTTAATTTAGGGTCACTGCTTCCAGGGAAGGAAGAGAGCCAGTGCCGTAAGACAAACACAACATCCATGCCTCACCGGGATTCAAACCCGGACCCCTTTCGGACGAATGATCACAGACCATCGCTTAGACCACTGCGCCACCGGGGCGGCACCAATTCTTCTAAACTACCTCTCTCTGCGTTGGAATAGCTGTGCTAATTGCGCTGAAGTGCGATTCTACGCCATGCAGAGTTCACCAAAGTGTGTAATTACGCATCTAGTGCTAATCTAAAAGTGTGTTTACGCATCGAAATTTTACCAGCACTTAAAAATATGCATTGGAAAACACGTAAAATAACACACCAACGTGGAAAATTATACATTGGGTCAGTATTCTGTCTTTCAAAAATGGAAGTAAACAAAATAAAGATTTTTTCCGTGATGGTAATTTCGTTTTCCTGCGATATTGCCTTTTTCCAGTATTGTTTGTTATACATCACTTTATTCCAAAAATATTTGTATCAATTTGAAAATGGAGGGAAAATTTCCGAAAACGGAAGTTCGACGGCGCCAAAATTCCCCTGTAATCTTCAGGCATGAGCGTGCAATGGCTTCGAGGAATTTCGCCTTTTCCGTCATAATTTGAGTTAACATCGAGATTGATGCATAACTGAACAGAAATTTTGGGTCAATTGGTAGTGGGAGAGGATGTTTTTCTTCTGAAACTTTCGAAAACTGAAGTTTTGTCTTTCAAAACTTTCGAAACGGAAGTTAGACGCAGTGAAGATTTTTCCTGTAATCATAATTTTATTTTTCACGTGATGTTTCCTCTGCCTAGTATTGTTAAATATCATTTTATTTCAAAAATATTTGTATTTCAACTTGAAAATGGAGGTAAAATGTCCGAAAACGGAAATCGGACGTAGCAAAGATTTCTCTTCTAACTGTATTTTTCTTTTCCCACCGATGTTTCGAACATGTGTCATGTATTCTTAAATATCCCCTCCCCCTCCCCCCAAAAAAGGTTTGCATTTCAGATTGATTAAGGAAAAGGGGGGGGTTGAAAACGAAAGTGACGAAGTTACAAATTTGTAAGAATTGATGCATGGTGTTCAAAAGTATTCATATTCTCAAAGTTACACTATTCATCTTTTATCTAAAATAGTGATAACATGCATTCATGATGGATAAAATTGTCATTCAAGGGCATTTAAAAAAGAAAAAAAAGTCCACTGTCTTGTCATTGCTTAAAAATAAAATCAAGTTATTTCTAAAATTGCATCATTCAGTTTAAAAGTACCAAACCTTGAAAATCATCACCATTTCTGAACTCCATCTATGAGTGACTGGTGCAGAAAAATAATTGAAAACAAGTATCATCAAACATACTTCTAGCACATCCTATACATTACCACTCTCCCCTAATAATAGATAATCTTAAATTAACAGTTCTGGTACTGTCACAAATCTTGATTTTATGGTAAATCTTCTTGATTTAGGAAAATTTTGGTTGGCAGGTATTTATCCGATATTAACAGACATTCAACCACCATAACCAATATTGGCCCGATATCTAACCGATATTCATTCCCAGTTGGGTTATCAAAAATTATTAACCATTAAAATAGAAGGGTCATGTTATAAGGTTATTGCACATTAATTTCTTGTGAAATACCCTTCCCACGCTTCAACGATGAGGCTTCGTATGGTGATTACTGATGGGCACAGCAGAAGGTTGGCACCTCTGTAGTTATACCAGGGTTCATTCTAGGTGTTTTTCGAGGGGCCTTGCCTGCCTTCAGGTTTGAAAAATTCCGCCCTGCCCGCCCTCACGCTAAAATTATACGCCCTACTGCCCTGTAAATTAAAAAAATCCCATCGTGACCGCCCTAAAATGGTAACTGCAAAACGCGTGTTCAGACCTGCCGTAATCAATCTTACACTGCTGTGAAACCAAAATAGCGCACCGGCTCCATATTAGCCTCTCGTCTACGTCTAGAAAGTCATAATGACCCTTGTTGGGTAGGATTCCTAGACGGGATCCTACCCAATGGGAGTCATTACGACTTTCAAGACTGGAACCGATAAGGTACAACCACTTATTGTTTGTTTCTCTATGCCGGCAGGGAAATAAGGAAGTGTGAGATTTAAGACAAAAGGACCTGCCCTCTGAACTACTGGGGGAGGAACGAGTTTGTACAAATTACTGACAAAAGAGGTGACTAGTATTTGCTCCCTCTACTCCCCCTCCTACTCTGTCTCTGCATCCACTCCTAAGCGCTCCCATCCTTCGTGTTCCGCTTCCAGCCCCCCTACAGGAAATTTGAACGATCCTAAAAACCTCTCTAAGTTAGCCATCAGTATTCTAATTATAACCTTCAGTCAATACGGCGGGTGCCGCAGACTACTTTAACCCCTGCAGATTGCTTTCACAAAGTTTCAAAAGTTTATATTATTTATTTCATTAACTATTTACCCAATCAACTTTACCCCTGGAACAGACACAGCGCAACATGGCTACGCCGTCGCAGTTTTTTTTAAAGGCGTGCAGACTGTTTTTTCTGACTCTTTCTTTAACATTCATTGTGTCTAGCATTCCTTTCGATTTTAAAGCAAAGGAAGGGAAATTATTGCGCGATTTTAACATTGGATCCCGCTTCCAGACATGAAGTTACATCGATAGATCAAGTAACAATCGAATTTTGAAGATGTGAATCTGTTTTTTGGTGTAAATATGACATGGATGGTAAATCAAATAACATCCGAAAACTTGAAAATTTTGTCGTCCTGGAGTGGGAATCAAACCCACTCTCCTGGATAGAGCTCGAGTATGCTAGCTACTACACCATCCAGAACGATGATGAAGTAACACTTGTTCAGTTTTATTTTATTTTATTTTAATTTTCTTCCTTGTTTTACAAATAGGAATATTGCTTTCTTTCAATAATGAAGCTAGGAAGTGATACTTTTGCGCACTTTTTAACGGCGTCTCCGTTTCCACCACTTACGTCTTGCGCTGCATTCCGGAAACTGGTGGCCGCGATTTTTATTTTTTAGCATCCATATAACATCGTGTCAGTTAGATATATGTGATTAATTTGTTTTTATTTTTTACCAGAGCAATATTTTTTAAGCTTTTTCATTTCAACGCTCCCTCCGTTTTTGCGGCTGTCAGTGTTTCGGAAGTTGACATCCAAATTATTTTCTTTTTGCTCTTCCAGATGGCTTCATTTCAGTTAGATTTATGAAGTTTTTTAAATTATTTTTTTTTTCCAAAATTCACTTTTGCACATTTTTATCATCTCTACTCCGCTTTTAAGGACATTATGCTGCAGCATTCCGGGAACTGTTGGTTGCTAAATTTCAAATTTTCCTTTTTTGGCTTCCAGATAGCTTTGTTCCAGTTATATTAAAGGTGTATGTGCTTTTCTTTTATTATTATTTTTTCAAGAGCCATATTTTTTAGCGTTTGCAACGTTTCGTTCTCCATTTCCACGGCATTCCGGAAGTTGATGGTTGCAGTTTTTTTCTCTCCAGATAACTTAGTCAAATTCAGGTGGGAAAAAAAAAAATCTTACTTCTACGCATTTTTAACGTCCCCTGTTGCATTTCCACAGCTGTATTGTCATACATGAGATTTTTCCAAGGCATCCACCTTCGGGGGGGGGGGGGGGTATTCTCTAGATCAATGCAGTTATAAAGATCAATGGGGGAGGGGTAAAAAGGAGTAGTTTTCTGTCTGGGGAAGGTATTTTGTCTTTCAAAACAGAAATTAAACGGAGTGGAGGTATTTTCCGTAATCGTAATTTCTTTTTTCTCACGATGTTGTCTATGTCCAGTATTGTTGTAAAATATCATGTTATTGCATAAATGTTTGTATTTCAGCAAGAAACTGTGGGCAATGATTTCCGAGAACGCGGAAGTTGATACGACGCGAAGATTTTCCTGTAGTCTTCAGGCACGAGATTCTTCCTTGGATTTGAAGAATTCCGCCATGAGGGGGGGGTCCGTTTGAGGACAGAATTCCGTCCTTTGAAACTTTTAAACTTTTGTAAACGGAAGTTAGACGCAGAGATTTCTCTCACCACGCACTGTTCCTTTATTCCACAAATGCTGCATTTCAGCTCAAAAACAGAGGAAAGTCTGAAAACGGAAGTTGGTCGAAGCGAAGATTTCACCCATAAACGTAATTTTTCTTCCTGCAATTTCTCACTATTGTGTGTTGTTAAATGTTGCTTTCCCCCATAAATATCTGCACTTAAGCTTGATGAGGGAGGGGAATTTTTCAAAAGGGGAAGTGACGAAGTTTGTAAATTTGTTCAAATTGATGCTTGGTGTTCAAAAGTATTCATAAACTGAAAGTTACACCATTTATCTAAAGTGGTGACAGCTTTGATATCATGCATTCAAGGTCCTCAGGCTGAAAGTTCTTTCAGCATGATGGATAAATTATTGTTGTCTGAAAGAATTGAAAAAAGTGAGAATGAAGAAATGGAAAGGGAATGACCTCAACAGAAGGAAAAACTAAGCAAAAACCGTTGGGCAGCTGCAGTAACAAAAGACAAATATGGCTGTGGAACTTGCTGAGAAGAAAGCAACACCAGAAGAAAATTAAGCTGACGTTCTAGCAAGAACAAATAATAAAAAAAGCTGCGTTTGAAGCAATACCTTTTAAAACAATGTTATTTGGTTTTGAATTCAGTAATTGCCGCCCCGGTGGCGCAGTGGTCTAAGGCGCTGGCCTCTGATCATTCGTCCGTAAGGGGTCCGGGTTCGAATCCCGGTCAGGCATGGATGTTGTATTTGTCTTACGGCACTGGCTCTCTCCCTTCCCTGGAATCAGTGACCCTAAATTAGGGACGGGCGACTGCTTATAGCCCATTGAGTTGCTCACGGTGGTCGTTAAACCTTAAATAAGAAAAAAATTCAGTAATTTGATATTGTGAATACAGTGGTGTGTAGCAGTTTAATTTCTGCTCGTACATAAATAAATTACAGTGAACAATTCCATCTTGTTCGTGCTGACTTATATTCAGTTTCTTGCTGCACATTCTGATTTTTCACCTGGGTAAAAAGTTCAGCATTTTTGTCCTATGGTCGGTTTGATATATGTATTGTGTACAGTGGTCGAAGTGGCACAGAGCTACTGCCGGTAGGGTCGACACCAAGATTTTAAATTGAAAGCCATTGTGTTTCAGTATGTTAAGTGCTCTGCTGCTACACTAAAACTGTAGTGTAGCAGCAGAGTACTTAATGTCTTTTCAGTCCCAGCTGCTAATCATTTATCAATTTTATCTGTTAAAAATGTCATTTGCCGATTTTTGCGTTAAAATTTGTGCGTTCATCCTAATTTCTTTGCGTAGTTTGTGTAACTACCGGTATGCTATACCGCCGACTTCGAACACTGATTATGTAGCATTCCAGTAGCTTATGGTCACGATTTTTTCCTTTTTTATTTACTTCCAGATAATTTTATTTCACATTGATGAGGGGAATTTTTTTTTTTTTTTGCTTTGCAAGAAGTCTTGCCTTGTTCCTCATTTTAATTTCATAATTTTTTTGGATTTAATTGTATCGAAAATGCTCCCACCACATTTTCACAAATTCAGTAAATTTTTCTCAAAACCTATAGTCAGTGCACAAAAGGATTCCAAACAAAAATCCTATATCATATGGGCACCAGTTTTACAAACAAATGAAATGTGATATATATATATATCATCATCATCGTCGTCAACCATTATCATACCACTGCTGGACAAAGGTCTCCCCATGTTTCCTCCACAACGGTTTGTCTTGTGCCAGTCTCCTCCATGTCACTCCCGCATATTTTCTAATTTCATCCACCCATCTTCCATGTGGTCTTTTCCTGTCCCTTGGAATCCAATCTAAAATTCCGGCTGTCCATCGATGGTCTGTCCTTCTGGCAGTATGTCCAGCCCATTGCCATTTCAGGGATTTAACTCTGATCATGATGTCTTCCACTCTTGTCATTTTTCGGATCCACGAGTTTCTCTTCTTATCTCTCCTGGTTACACCAAGCATGCACCTCTCCATGCTTGTTTGAGTTGTCTGCAGCTTTTGTATGTCTTTGAGTTGTCTGCAGCCTTTGTATGTCTCTTTTAGTTAAGGTCCACGTCTCTGCACCATACGTAAGCACTGGAAGGATGCATTGATCAAACACTTTTCTTTTAAGACATAATGGCATTTGCTCTTGAAAATTATGCTGTTTCTTCCAAAAGCTCTCCAGGCAAGTTTTGTACGCCGATTGATTTCTTCATCAATGTGACCCTCACTTGATATCTGCTGTCCAAGATAAACGTACGTGCCTGTTATCTCCAGTTTTTCTCCATCAATCGATAAATCTTTATTTCTTGTAAAAGCATTAAACATCACTTGTCTTCTGAAAGTTCATTTTTAATCCCACTTCTTTAGTCTTGTCAGCAAGTTCTTGGATCATACTCTGCAGCTCTGATGGGGTAGTTGCAAAAATGACTACGTCATCAGCAAAACGATATCATCATCATCATCATCAACCATTATCAATCCACTGCTGGACGAAGGTCTCCCCAAGTTTCCTCCACAACGGCCTGTCTTGTGCCAGTCTCCTCCATGTCACCCCTGCATACTTTCGAATTTCATCCACCCATCTCCCATGTGGTCTTCTTCTGGGTCTTTTCCTGTCCCTTGGAATCCAATCTAAAATTTCGGCTGTCCATCGATGATCTGTCCTTCTGGCAGTATGTCCAGCCCATTGCCATTTCAGGGATTTAACTCTGATCATGATGTCTTCCACTCTTGTCATTTTTCGGATCCACGAGTTCCTCTTCTTATCTCTCCTGGTTATACCAAGCATGCACCTCTCCATGCTGCTTTGAGTTGTCTGCAGCCTTTGTATGTCTCTTTTAGTTAAGGTCCACGTCTCTGCACCATACGTAAGCACTGGAAGGATGCATTGATCAAACACTTTTATTTTAAGACATGGCATATTGCTCTTGAAAATTATGCTGTTTCTTCCAAAAGCTCTCCAGGCAAGTTTTGTACGCCGATTGATTTCTTCATCAATGTGACCCTCACTTGATATCTGCTGTCCAAGATAAACGTATGTGTCTGTTATCTCCAGCTTTTCTCCATCAATCGATAAATCTTCATTTCTTGTAAAAGCATTGAACATCACTTTTGTCTTTTGAAAGTTCATTTTTAAGCCCACTTCTTTACTCTTGTCAGCAAGTTCCTGGATCATACTCTGCAGCTCTGATGGGCTAGTTGCAAAAATGACTATGTCATCAGCAAAACGAAGGTGGGTTAGATAATCTCCATTAATCTTTATCCCCTTGTTTTCCCAGCTCAGCGACTGAAAAACACCCTCCAATGTGGCATTAAAGAGCTTCGGAGATATGGTGTCACCTTGTCTCACTCCCTTTCCAATTTTTATGTGTGTTGTATTTTCAAACAGCCTAATCTTTGCACTTGCATTTTCATAGATGTTATTAATAATATTAATGTATGCATCTTCAATACCGCAGGTTTTCAGAGCCATTGTAACTGCTGATGGTTTCACCGAATCAAAGGCTTTTTCATAATCGATAAAAGCCATGCACAATGGAAGTTCATATTCCCTCGCTCTTTCAATTAGTTCTCTCAGCATATGGATATGATCTATTGTGCTGTAGCCACTCCTGAATCCAGCTTGTTCTCTCGGTTGAGCCATGTCCAGTGTTACCTTCAAGCGGTGTGAAAGAACTTTAGTGAAGATTTTATAAACTACTGATAGGAGGCTGATAGGTCTGTAGTTTCCGAGATCCTCAATGTCACCTTTCTTATGTAGCAGGATCATTGTAGCGGTGTTCCAATCCTCAGGAATCTTTCCTTCATTAAGGCATCGAGTGAAAATTTGGGCGAGTACTGTTTCGATTTCTCCACTTGCTTCTTGTATGATGTCTACAGTAATTCCATCTTCTCCTGGAGCTTTCCCCCGCTTCATGTTCTTGATTGCATGTGCAACTTCTGCTGGAAGGACTGGAGGAACTCTGGTACTGGTATCTTTCATGATGTCTGGAGTGCATGTATCATCCCTTTCATGTAATTTGGAGTAGAAATCTTTCACTCTTGTCAAAATTTCGCCTCTATTTCTTGTTACAGAACCATCTTCTTTTCTCAGTGCCATAATCTGTTTTCTTCCCTTACTGAGATGTCCCTTTGCTATCTTTAGGCTTTGGTTGTTTTCAATTGCTTTCCTCACTAGTTCACAGTTGAATTTTCTTACGTCTTCAGTGATACTTTTTCTTACTGTCTTGCATAGCTCTATATATTCCACTTTGGAAGTCACATCTTCTTTAGTTGTCCTCATCTCTCTTCTTTTTGCATCAACATTTTCGTTTTTCCTGATAATTTATTTACATGCAACTTGTTCTTAGACCAAGCTAATTTTGTTGCTGTTTCCATAAGAGCTTTGGTTACTTTTCTGTTAACTTCAGAGATGTCCACTTCTTCCGATGTTAGGCCTTCTAAAGCAGAGAACCTGTTCTTCAGTTCCAACTTGAAGGTATTATGGTATTTTTTAAGGTTGGTTATGTCAATAGATTTTGTTTGTCTTATGAGCTTGCCACGTTCAAGTTTAGTGTTGAGGTGCATCTTACATCTCACCAATCTATGGTCACTACCTGTGTTGAACTTGTTTAGCACACTGCAGTCTTCTATGACGAATTTTTTGTTACACATAATAAAATCAATTTCACTTGTCGTCCCATTTGGATGTCTCCATGTCCATTTCCTGTGTGGCTTTTTCTTGAAGAAGGAGTTCAAGATGAAAAACCCTTCTGCCTCTGCAAACTCAACGAGAGTATTTCTACGCTGGTTTCTGTTGCCGTGACCGAATTTACCTACTGAAGTTTCATTCTGTTGCCGTTGCCCTATTTTTGCATTGAAATCTCCCATAATTATTTTCAAGTGCTGCTTACCTTTATTATTTAGATGACAGATTTCCTCATAAAATTCTTCAATTTCTTCTTCAGGATGACTTGTGGTGGGTGCATAAGTTTGAATAATCTGAGCCTGGTATCTTCTCGATAGTTGGATAACGAGTCGTGCCGCTCTGTCAGAGGAACTTTCAACTTCTACCACTTTATCCTTCAGTTTCTTGTTTATTATAAATCCAACACCACTAGTTCTGCCAGTATCTGTCCCACGATAGTAGAAGAGATGTCCACTTTTCAGTTCGATGAGATCTTCTCCTTTTCTCCTTACCTCACTTAGCCCCACGATGTCCCACTTGATCCTTTGTAGTTCCTCTTCCAATTCAAGAAGCCTTGAATCAGAAGATAGGGAGCGTCCATTGTACGTTGCCAAGGTCAGCGATATATATAAATATCACAGACAGATGCAAAATAAAAAAAATAAAAACTTTATCTGGTACTAAAACAACTAAAAAATATTCAAAAACCAACAGGTATGAGTAAAAAGGAGATAAAGTAATAGCAACCTGAATGTAGAAAGTGTCGAGAATGCCGAGCCTTGGCTTTATCAAGGACCAGCAAAACTCTGCATTTTCTCACTTCCACAAAGACCTGGTTGGAAATGGGTTACTGCAAAGCCATAGATGCAAGTTAAAAGCCCACAAAAATATTTGTATAATTAACATAACTTCCTCAGAGTTGCATGAGGAATCATTTAGTTAAAAGTTTTTGCATGCATCTTTAACTTTCCTGGCCCAACCCACGCTCGTCATCTGCCACAAAAAACAGAAAAACGATTACAAAAACCACAAGTGGTGAGAGTGTCTGAATAAGCCATCAGAATTATTCAGCTGAAAAACACGTTGCCAAGCAACCTAGCCGCCTAAGACAGATTTTAAACATGAATAACAGTACCAAAGTACTACAAAATCTTATTCTTTGCAGTGAAAAAAGCTTTACCCAAAATGCATTAAAATAAGAAACAAAAGAATAAAAAAATTTTTATAATGAGATTCCTAAAAGTAAACAGGATTTTGGTACCCACAACTTTCTCAACAACTGACATCACAAGAAAAAAATATATATGCTTTGGAAAAAATTGTATGAAGTTAACAATTAGTTGCAATATTTACAAATATTCCAGTAGTGCTTTAAGAGTATAATCATGTAGATATTATGTTCCTACCAACAATGAAAAAACATCGTTGACATCAAGAAGAACAATAAAACGGCTAACTACTCAAACAAAATGCCCAAAATCACGCTAAAATTCCAAGTTAAGTGAAAGAGGAAAAACTCAAAGTTAGCAAAAATGCTTGCTCCTAATTCTTGATGCTAAAAAACTAAAATTTCCGCCAAGAATGTTTATTAATTAAACTTAGAACGAAGCAAGAATAAGAACAAAGATGAGAGCTTACCTTCTAAGCCACACTTGCAGTTCAAGTGTAAAAAAAAACATGGCCGAACTCCCTTCTCGGCCGCTCCCAAAAGCAGGGGGATGGGGGAGGTTCCAAACTTTTCTGCGCATAAAAGACCCTGCCCGTTAAATTTCTACCAAGAGAATTATACAACTGAGAATGAAGTCCTGCTTGTCCAGATAGAGTAGAATAACTCTCCACAGTATATGAAAAATATTATCAAATACACTAGTAGTGCATTTAATAACTTTTATATGTATTTAATTACCTTAGTGTACTTCTACAGGCACTTCAAGATCCTATTTATTTTAACGTAAGTTTTTCTATTTTTAGGATAGTTATTCTAGTAAGCGGAATACCTAGTTTACTTTTTATTTATTTTTATTTTACTTTTTAATCAAATTATAAACTTTTTTTGTGTGATTTTATTTGCATTTTTTATTTATTATATATTTATTTTATATATTTACTTGCATATATTTTAATAGGACTGTCCTGTCCATAGCACTAAAGAGTTTTTTTTGTAGTTAATATGCATCCTCCAGACCAACTTCCAAAAGGCTTTCATTGGCCAGAATCATTTTATTAACTGTGTAGAAATTAAAACAGATCTGCCAACCTAACTCTATTATTCAGAACAATTTTTCTTAAAGTTTTGATGAAAATAATTAGAATTTTGTTTTCTAGAAAACAGTTTAATAAGATTCTAATGTGGTTATTGAAATCCAAATTGTTGCTTGAAATTCTAAGTACCTGAGAAATTAGTACATTCTCAATTACTTTGGTCGAGATATTATTGTTCCAGTGCAGATATTTTATTACTTTAAAAGGAAAATTAACTCTTTTATCAAAAAGGCTGATGGATGGGTTACCACAGTTAAGTTTAATGTCTAAGTCTAGGAAATCTAGTTCCTGATTACTATGTTTGGTTTTACATAAGTTAAGAAAGCTAGGATAGATATTTGGAAAATCACTTTCTATAACTTCCGAATTATTTATACAAAGCAAATCGTCAATATATCTATAAGTGTATAGGTAGGTATCTGAGCATGAGGAGCTTTTATTAATGAACTCATATTCTTTAAAGAATAGGAATAGATTCGCTATATTTGTGGAGTGAGCTACTCCCATAGGGATCCTGTTAACTTGCTTATAGATAGTATTATTATATAAAATATGGTTATTGTTTATGCAACAATTGAGATAAGAGTTCCAAGCAACCCACATTAACAAATTGGTTAAGCTTAAATTCTACATACAGCTCTTTAAAGGTAGTGATGATATCTGAAAGAGGCAGATTAGTATATAGGTTCTCGAAATCATAACTATTAATATCTATGGGATTAATGTTGAGTATAGTGGAAATTACTTCTGAATTATTATTTATTATCCAAAAATCTCTGCCTTTCAGATTAGTACAGTTACTTATATGTTTCAAGACCCTCTTCAAGATTGCTTCAAAAGCTTGATCAATTTTCTTTTTATGACTTCTAACTCCACTAGCTATGAATCTAAACCTTACCGGATCTTTATGAAACTTGACAGTTGCAAAAAGAAAGGGATATATATATATATATATATTTACTATCATTTCCAAAGTTGACATGATCATACACAACTGTCTAAATCATGAGCTAATGAGGCCCCCAATAAAACATAATTGCTACAGGAACTAATAAAAGCAAAATGTGTATCATCCTTTAAAGGAGGCAGTTGAAAGTTTAATTGATTAACTAAACGCAAAAGCATTTAAGGGATGATGTTTAAATTCTGCATAAAATAAAATCTTTCTTTTTTTCTTATCAGGGCAAAGCTAGTTTGACTATAAATTTTATTTAAAAATGTAGTATTTATGCTTCCCTTTATCTTGCAGACAGTTTTTAGCTTTTCCTTTCTGCATTGCAGACTCCTGAAAAAGATTCTGCTTCAGGACTGGCAATAAATCTGCTGCGAAATTTAGCTACAGACATAATTTTTTTAATTTCTACATAAAAAATGTGATCTGTCCTTAACTTTTGGACAACAGTGTATATGAACTTCAGACTGTCTGAAAACTTCCCTGTATGTGTTTCTGACACAATATTGCTGAAAATAAACTACTTGAAGGGTACTTACTCTGAAATTATTACTGTTATGCTTAACACTAACATTTACAGTTCTCTCAAAGCTCCAGTAAAAGCATGTGTCCTTTTTCAAATAATTAAACCTTTGCATATTATTATGTGCAACTTTACTCCATTTAGATAACTGAATAAATAAAAATAAAGAATTAAACCCTTTTCAGTTAAAAAAGTGCCCTTTTTCAAAGTCTGCTTCCTGCCCTTTTTTAATCCTAATGAACCCTGGTTAATACTACATCAGGATTCTTGCCAGTGTTCCAGAATCAGGGGTGAAAATGTCTTCTAATTTTGTTATTGAATATTTCAGCAGCTTTGTGAAATGGAAAGCTTTCTAGTGTTGCATTTGCTGCTGATATTCGAATCAAATTTTTTAAAGTTTATTCTTTCAGTCTGTTGTGAAATTTTCTTTTATTCGATTTTGTGTGCTAAAACAACGCTCTACTAATGCAGAACTTATTGGCACAACCAAAGCAGTTTCATACAACAACACTGTGCTTGGATACACATCTTTATACCTGCAGATAAAAAGTTCTGCAACATCTGCAAATTTAAAACTAGCATAGCTATTTTTTAGCAGAATAAATATATATGGATATTCACTCAACAGGCATTTCAAATCTTCAAAATCTTTGTAGTGGTCTAACAACTTCAAAACAAATTTGAATGACACCGATGGGGATATTTACTTCTCATCCCAAAAGCGTTTGAGCGAATTGGCTCCTTTCACAACAGTGAATAATAAAATAAACATAGGGACCTTTACAACGTCGAAAACAAAAAATCACTTTAACACTGTATGATTTAACACTATCATTTTCGTCGGTTTCGACTTCAAGCCAGTCGTACATTTTGCGCCATTTCTCTTGAAAGTTAAGATTTTTTACAATTTAGTTGGAGGTACAGCAGGAACAGCCTCACTACATTTCTCAGGCTATATTTCACTGTTTAAAATCGTAGCACTCGATGCCGAACTTGCAGAATAGTCAGTAAAACGCTTCCTCTTTCTAATGAGGACCTTTTCCATTGTGTTATAGTAAGAACAAATATCAGAGCTGCCAACTTTTCAAAATCAAAAACTGGGACATCAACGCACGTTCAGCGGCGCATGTTTACACTTTATAAATAATAAAATTATATATTATAGGTTTCTCTATTTTTTTAATTACAGTTAATTATTTAATACAAATAAAGAAATATTTAAAAAAAAATTAGTATTTTAGTATAAAATAAGATTAACAAACCTTGTTAATGAGTTTCATTTTAATAGAGTGAGACACTATTTTTTTCAGAGAGTCATCAATTTTTCTCCCCACCATAACAGGAGTCTTATCACATAAAGCAAGACAGTTCATCCACGGAATATCAAGATACTAAAATTCTTCAGACACAAGTTTGACAATATTTTCACCTGTTAAACTGGTTTCTAGGCATGGCAAAGAGAGCAGCATGCATCTCACTCGCTTGCAATGATTATCAAAGTATGTTAACACAATCCCCCCCCCCCAATTTTTTTCCTAAATCAAGAAGATTGCTTGCAAAAATCAAGATTTACTATAAAATCAAGAAGATTTCAGACAGTACCAGAACTGTTAATTTATGATTATCTATTATTAGGGGAGAGTGGTAATGTGTAATGTATGGGATGTGCTAGTAGTATGTTTGATGATACTTGTATTCAGTTATTTTTCTGTATCAGTCACTCATAGATGGAGTTCAGAAATTGTGATGATTTTCAAGGTTTTGAATTTTTTTTTTTAAATTGAATGATGCAATTTTATAAATAACTTGATTTCATTTAAGCAATGACAAGACAGTGACTTGTTTTTTTAATGCCCTTGGATGGCAGTTTTATCCATCATGAATGCACTATAGCGCTATTTTAGATAAAAGATAAATAGTGTAACTTTGAGAATATGAATACTTTTGAACACCATGCATCAATTCTTACAAATTTTCAGCTTCTTCACTTTCGTTTTCAGAAAAAAGAATTACGATTACGGGGAAAATCTTTATCCCCCCCCCTTTGTCAAGCTGAAATGATGCAAACCTTATTTTGGGGGGTGGGGGAATATTTAAGAATACAGTATACATGTTCAGAACATAGTTGGGGGGGATACAATTACGGGAGAAATCTTTGCTACGTCCAATTTTCGTTTTCGGACAGTTTCCCTCCATTTTCAAGTTGAAATACAAATATTTATAAAATAAAATGATATTTGAAAACAATACTAGGCAGAGTAAAAATCGCGTGAAAAATAAAATTACGATTATGAGAGAAATCTTCACTGCGTCTAACTTCCGTTTTCGGAAGTTTCCAGCGAAAAACATTCTCCTCCGCTACAAATTGCCCCGAAATTTCTGTTCAGTCCTCCTAAAATTCCTAAAATTTTGTGACCCTCCTTAAATTCCTAAAATTATACCTAAAATTTGCTATTCTTCCTAAAATTTTCGTAAGCTTATTTATTAAAAATACAACCGTTATTAACGCCAATAAATTTACCATTACGGTAAAGTAAAAAGACCTGTTATTGTAGAAACACAGCCTATATGCTGTGCTGCTGAAGGGAGGGAAAATGACGCCATCGAGATGCACTTGCTTCGGGGCGAGCGCTCCACTTTTGTGCCTTCGGACAGTTTTCGAGAGTAACAAGAGATCTAAGGGAAAGGGGAGGGGTCATTTTCACCCCTGGTTTGCGCTTTGCAGATGAACTCCGTGGCACGCAGAAGATCGTACTTTATTTTTGTAGATGCCTTGTGGAACCTCCTCTTTCTGCTGATGTTTTGTTATTGTAAACCGCAGGTGGGTGGAAGCAAAGAGGAAACATGTGGTCTCCTTCCGTAACCTCCGGTAATGACGATGGGATGGTAGCTGAGTGTTATCGTGGCAGCAGTAGAGCACGTGATAATTGACCTTTGATCGTGCGTCGGCGGCAGCGACCTTCGATGCGCAATATATCTCGGCTCCGACTCGCTTTGACTGAACTTGCGTGAGATGCGTATGATAGTTTCTGGTTTTGCGTCTTTTATGGTGTTCTCTGTGCTGTGTGCAGGTTCAGTTCTCTAGTGGTGACCTGCTTTTTTTTTTTTTTTCTACTGACATCCTTGCAGCCAAACTTCTGAAAGTTGTCTGGTTTTGCAATATTGGAACGTGTTTTTGTACTTCCCTTTCATTTTCTGGTTAGTAATACAAGTGTTTAAGATGCCTAAATCCAAAACGAAATTTCAAGATGCGTGGCTCGCCAAAGATTTGGACGGAGTGAAGTTGAAAGAATGGTGTTCTGCAACTGAAACAATATTTTCTGCTAAGTGTATATTGTGTTCAGAAATTTTCAATATTTCTAATAGTGGCTTTTCACAAGTAAAAGCGCATCATAAAGGAAAAAAACATTTGCAGAAATTTCAAAGTAAATTTCGAAATAAGTCCATCCTGAAAGCCTTTGGAGGACGAGATCTTCAGCCCAAAACAAATATTAGTGAAGTACTGAGTCATGATTTACAGTTGGCTAAAGCCGAAGCATTATGGGCCATGAAAGTTGCTAAGGACAATATGTCTTTTGTTTCATGCACTGAAACAGTTGAACTTTTCAAAGAAATGTTTCCTGATTCTGCTATTGCAGCCAAAATGCAACTTAAAGAAAAAAAGTTGCTTATGTGATATCACATGGATTGTCAAAATATTTTGAAGAGGATTTGAAAAAAGACATTGCATCTAGTAGCCCAGGAAAGGTTACTATAGCATTTGATGAAACTACAAATACACAAGTGAAAGGGCAGTTGGATGTGTATCTCAGGTACTGGTCTTCAGAAATAAATTCAGTTTCTTGCCGATACTTAACAAGCATTTTTCTGGGTCATGCAACTGCAGATATTTTGCTAAAAGAAATTCTTGATGTGTTATCATCCTTCAATATTTCGTTGAACAGAATTATTTGTGTATCCATGGACAGCCCAAATGTAAATAAGTGCTTTTTACGCAAATTCAATGAAGTTGTAAAACAAGAAACAGGCCAGAAATATTTGGAACTAGGTTTTTGCAACCTGCATGTTGTTAGTAATGCATAAAAAAATTTTTTGACAAGCTTAAATATAGATTTTGACGAATTTGCTACTGATATGCATTACTTTTTAAAGAGTAGTGCTGCAAGACGAGAGGATTATAAATCTGTCGAGGATATAACATTGGTCACAGCCAAATTTCTTTTGCGTCATGTCAGCAACAGATGGTTAACCGTTGGTTCTGTAGCCCAGAGGCTCTTGGATCAATGGCTAAATATTACAGAATATTTTTTAAACTTCTTGCCATCTCAAAAAATATTTGAAAAACAACTACGCAATTCGGCAAGGTATAAAAGAATTCACTGTTTCCTGAAAAATGAGCTAACTCCTTGCTATTTAGCATTAATTTCATTTTCACACCAAAATTTTGAAAAGTTTTCATTATGTTATCAGAGTGAAGAACCAAAAATACACCAGTTATATTCTGATTTAAATACTTTGATTAGGAATGTTATGGCTCAGTTTATCCAAGATGATGTTATTGCAGGGAAATTTGGAGAAGACCTAAAGAATGTAGATTTTGAAAACAAAAATTCATGGAAAAAACTAGGGGAGTTAGAAGTTGGTATGAAGACAAGAAGTCTCCTCAGGAATGTTCAGGAGACCAGGCAGAAATTATTTCTCTTAGATGTAAGATCATCACTAATTGCAACCAGAAAATATTTAAAGTCAAATTTGCCATTCTGCAATCAAAAGCTAAGAGACATAGAAGTTTTAAAGGTAAAAGAACCAAAGAAAGAGTCATCTCAACTTTCAGTCACTGAAGGACTTTCGGAAATAACCAGAATTTCAAGTGTTTTGCATCTTTCTGAGGAACAAATTGATAGAGTAAGAGAAGAGTGGAAACTTTTAAATTGCGATAAGCCAACTCTAGATGAACTAGTGAAATTTTCAGAGGAAGGGCATATTCCAGTGCGGATTGATCATTACTGGCGTAATATATTTAGTATTAAAGACTAGCGGAAAAGAAAAATACTCAAATCTTGCTAAACTCATCAAGTCAATTTTAGTTTTACCTCATGGTAATGCTGATGCAGAAAGGGGATTTTCGGTTAACACTGCTCTGTTAAGGAAGGACAAGGCTAACTTAAAAGACTCAACTATAACATCATTAAGAATAGTTAAAGGGGCCATTAAACACTATGGATGTGTAAGTAAACTTCCCATAACAAGAAATTTGTTAAATAGTGTTCGTGATTCACATAAATTTTATAAAGAGTATGTTGATAAGCTGAAGGAAGAAGAATAAAAAAAGGTGAAAGAAAGGAAGCGGAAAGAGAGAGAAAATAAGGAAAAGCAGCTAGAGAAAAAAAGAAAAGCTGAGTTTGATGACAAAATAAAAGAAAATGATGCAGAAATAAATAGACTTAAAAAAGATAAAGACGCCTCCCTAGCAGTAATTCAAGAGGGAACAGAAAGAATGAGAAAAGCTGTAGAAAAACAAAATACTGTTGAAATAGCAGTTGCCTCTAACTTGATCATACAAGGTTCAGCTGAAATAAAGAAAACTGAAAGTAAATTAGTTTTGTAAACAGAAAAAGATAGGCTTATCAGGAAAAGGTTAAAACAATAATATGAAAAAAGTAATTCAGTGAAAAATTGTACATAGTTCTTGGTTTTCAATTACCTTTTTAGGATATTATAATTTAATGTGAAACCTGAAAACTTTACTGTGAAAATCGTGAATTGCTTCTGGTTCAACAGCATATTAATGTTCAAAGTGAAACTTGAATGTGGTAAATATACTTGAATATGATGATAACACGTGAAAAGATAAGAACTGAGCATTAGAAGTAAATCATACTTAAACTTTAGACATTAGACGTTATGCAAAAAATTTGGGTGTGAACTTCGACCATATATACTAATGGACTGCGCATTGGCAATAGCTGCATCAAAGCCGCCATTGGCTCAAACATTGGGCACGTCATCATCAGACTCCAAATTTCGTGTAAAAATGCTGTTATGATTACTAATTTATGCTGCAGAACTTCAGTGTTTTCGGTGTATTATGTGAATGCGCCTCATATATAATGAAAACTCTTCAGGTAAGTTTACTTATGAGCTATATACATGCATGATCGGGTTGTTTACATTTTGTGATTTATAATGTGATGAACATTTGCGAAGAATTTGGAACATGCATTCCATTTTTCTTTTCTTAAGTTACTATATTTTTATATCAATAGCTGCAAGTTTCTGGTTAAGTAATTGAACTTTATTGACTTAGGTATTTAATTCGTTTCTTACCCATGAAAAATCATAGAACTTTCTTTACTATATGGCTCAGAGCAACCATAAGCACAGCAGGTGTAACCCATCTTTTTGACTGTTGTCATGTGATTTTATGTTGGAGCCAGAAATTTTGATGTCATGCGCAGTCTATCAGTATATATGGTTGAAGGGTGTGAAGCAAACTCTTTACAATGTATACAAAGTTGTTTTACTAGATGTATACAAATATACATCTAGTTTTTATTGAAATACACTCCTAAAATTTTCCTAAAATTTTTCTAAAAAGTCCTAAAATTCCTACCTAAAATTTTCCAGAAGTATGCTATGATCCCTGGTAAACAAACTTTTTGATGCTTACTAGACGCGTAATTACGCATTTTGGCGAACTCAGCGTGGCGCAGAATTAAAAAAAATTCGCGCTTTGACGCAATTAGCGCAGCTATTCCAACACTGAGGGAGAGCAAGTTTGGAAGGATTGGCGAGAGGGGGGGTGCGATCGCTCCCAGCTAGAAACATGAGATAACATAAGGTTCAATCGCTATGAGATCATAATGAAACAAAAGCAGGAGTTTACACTAAGCGACAATAACAACGATATCAAGTTCCATCAGTAAAAAAAAAATTCATGAGCCGTTTTCGCGAAAATACGGAACAAACTATCTTCCGACCGCATAACTACCCAAAAATCCGTAAAACTTTCGGATAATCCGGAATACTTGACAGGTATGTGGACGTCATTGCACCGATATCAGCTTTTCCGACATATTATGTAATATCACCTTGCCGTTCTTCACCCGATATCGGCTTTGCCAATGCATCCAATATCCTCTTGCCGTTCTTCACCCAATATCGGCTTTGCCAATGCATCCAATATCCTCTTGCCATCCTTCACCCCATATCTGTCCGATATTGGCTTTGCCGATGTATCCAATATCTGCATTTCAAAGGTGCTTACTTAGAAACGGGACCAATAATAGTGTTTCATTTCACTGCTATAATAATAATTGTGTTTCATTTCACTGCTAATCACCGAAAGTTGTATTATTGTTATGGAGTGCTAAGGACAGAAGAATATCACTTCTTTAATTAGATGTTCTAGGTCCAGAAATTTTAACCATATATAGTTTTGCTTCAAATGTATTTTTAGTCAGCGAAGGGATGCATGCCTGTGATGGAACTAACCTCCAGTGTTTAGTGACAAAAGGCAAAAACTTCAATGAAAGGAACATGGTAGAATCGCTAAATTTCTCAAATACCAATTTCATTATTCCATTTCATACCAATTTCAGCATCAGCATCTTAAAACTTGAGATGTACGGTTTTGTGCATTGAACATTTTGAATACAGACCCATAAAAAGGAAGTGCAAAACACGTATAAAAAGTTCATATTTAAAAAGAAAATGAGAGGCGATGAAAATAATTATTGGTGATTACGTTTTTGTACTATTTATTGTAAAACTCTGCTTAAAAAAAATTGAATTTGGTGAATGGTTAGGCAAAAACTTGAAAAAAGTTAGAGCAACCGCTAGGGCTGGGCGATGTATTGATACATCGCAACAACCTAATGTGAATTTTACATTGATGTTACAGTTTTTTGATTAATGAAACTATGATACATTGTGGAGGCAATTACCATGATGCATCATGGAGGCCAATGTAGATGTCATTACACGATCGAATCCACATACTGCCACCACCAAGCACAGATCATCACACATTTGACAAGCATTTCAAACTACACAGCGATTTGTCGCCTCATTCTTCCACGTTACTTCAGCAAGGCCCAGTGAGATGACGGATTTGAGAAACCTCCCAATGTTACATGTAGACGGCTATCGGCAGTTTGCACGCTGAGATTGGATGATTTCGCGATGTGTTGTTGAGATGGTACATTGGGAAATTTCCATGGTTATTGGTGAAACATCGCATGTTCTCACGAAAACAAAAAAATCTGAAAAGTGCCAGATTTCTAAAGTTGCCGGTTTTCTGGATGTCGGATTTTCAATATTTTACTGTGTATATATATTCTCCTTTAGCTTCTAAGGTAAAAAATAATATTCTTGAACTCAATGTTGATACTAATTTTCAGTGTTTTATGTCTTTTTCTGTAGTTGGTTTGTTAGACAGGCCTGTTGAAGTTTCTGGTTCAAGGGAGCGCAAAAAAGTTGAGCGATTGGAATTAAATTTCAAGACACCGTCAAAAGACAAGCCAGAAATTCCTGAAGGTCGAGGAGAAAAGCTCGGAGAATGCCCAAGGAGTAAGTCTAATTATAGACTATCAATTTTACTTTTGATATATTTCAAAGACATAGCGTATTTTTTAGCTTTATTAAGAGCGATAAGATTATTTGTTTACTGATGCGTAAATATATGTATATATATTTATAATATCAAAATTGCAGTATATAATTTATTTTTCTCGGTTGTTTGATTTTTCCAAGCCTATTATGTCTGCAATAAAATTAATTTTTGGTACATGAATGTAGTAAGCATTTCAATATGCTGGTCTCATAAAATCAGCCTCAGCTGGACCTTACAATTTAAGTAAAATTTGCTGTAAAATTGTGCTCATCTGAACATGTAGAAATAATTTAACAATAAGCAAATTATGTTAGTTCTACAAGCATGTCCATAACTTGGAGTGGAAAAATTCCTTGCACTGGATAGTGCACAGTCTGTTGGAATGATGAATCATGCACTCTTCAGAATTTCTATGATGCATGGTTTTCGGACTAAATGGTGTAAACATACTGTTAGCGTAATACGGCTATATGTTTCTGCAGCATAATATAAATGTGTGTATTTGCATTTGAGTACAATATCTTTTCTTCTAAAAGTCTAAAACTTCTGTCTGGATTACGGCCAAGAACTTTCATGCAGTAGTAAGTTTTGTTCATTGGCTTTACTCCAAGATGTGTTGTTTTGATGAATTTACACTGAGTAGTTAAGTAGGTTTCTGGCCTTCAGTTTTTTGGGCCTTGATAGTCATCCTAAAGGCAAGAAAACATGTGCAGCAATATAAAATAAGAGGAGGAATTATAAAGTATTTGACTAAAGAATACTTGGAAATAAACAACGAAAAAAATGCATATTTTTCATATCATTTGTTTCTGTTTCCTATCTGTATTCCTCACACAATCAGACCACAAGTATATACACACATATACTTGGGAAAATTGTACTCTTGGTCAAAAGAGTGCGATAGATTTTGTTGTTTACGATCAGTGTTTGAAACACTTAGTTGTTGACACCCGTGTGATTAGAGGTGCGGATGTTGGTTCTGATCATTATTTGGTAGTGTCACGAGTGAAACTTAATGTTGGTTGGAGGAAAAGGAATAGGAAGAGACGCAGGAGAGAAAGAATAAAGGTTGATAGGCTCCTTGAAGACCATCAGCGTTATTCTGACTTATTCAGAGAACGACTGAAGGAGCTGGTCTGGTGAGAGGGATGTTGAAAGGAAGTGGGAATGTTTTAAGAACTGTGTTGTCACTGCTGACTGCTGCTAAAGAGGTCTGTGGCACCACAATAGTGGGTGACAATGGAGGTGATGCTTGGTGGAATAGTGAGATTGAAGAGGCAGTAAAAATGAAGAAGGAAGCCTATTTGGGGATGTTGCAAGGTAGAGTCCCTGTGTATGAATATCGCTCAAAGAAGCGTGAAGCTGCTAAGCTGGTTCGCCAGAGTAAGGCAAAATATAGGAAGGAGAAGGTGGAAAGGCATCAACTGGCTTTTTGGAAAGATAGGAAGCCTTTCTGGAAGTACATGAGACTCAGGGAAAATAGGGAAACGAAGTTGCAAGTTGTGTGAAGAATGAGATTGGGGAAATGATATGGGAGCCCAATGAGTTAAGTGAAAGATGGGGTGTATACTTCTGTGAGTTATTAGAACAGGAAAGCAAAGGTGATTCAAAGGCAGAAGCAGATGATGTCACAGTGAGGGATGGAAGCACAGGAGGGATCTCAAGAGAAGAAGTGTGTGAAGCTCTAAAATCTCTTCAGAATGGTAAGGCTCCGGCAGTTGATGGCACAACTGCCGAGATGTTGAAATATAGTGGTGACTGTAATTGACTGGTTAATTGAAATTTGCCAGTTGTGCTGGGAGTTAGGAATTTTCCATCGGGATTGGAAAGATGCTATTTGTTCCCTTGTGTAAGGTAAAAGGTGATCAGACTGAATGCAAGAACTATCGTGGTATTAGCCTACTAAATGTGCCAGGGAAAGTGTTTGGTAAGGTTGTTATTGAAAAAGTATGGGGTCTGACATCAGAGAAAGTCTGGAATGTTCAGAGTGGTTTTGTGCCTGGTAAAGGTTGCACTAACCAGATTTTTGCATTGCGCACAATGATTGAAAAGTATCTGGCTGTTGGTAAGAAAGTTTTTGCTGCCTTCATAGATTTAGAAAAAGCTTACGACCGAGTAAATAGAACACTTTTGTGGAAGCTATTGAATGAATATGGTGTTATTGGGAATCTACTTAATAGTGCAAAAGCCATGTATGCTGGCAGTAGAGCTTGTGTACGAGCAAATGGTATTTTTTCAAAATGGTTTTCGATTGGTGCATGAGTTAGACAAGATTGGGTAATGTCACCATAGCTGTTTAATATATTTATGGACGTGTGCATGCGTGATGCCAAAATAGATGATAGTGGTTTATGTCTTGGTGATATCCGTGTGTGCAGATTGCTGTATGCTGATGACACTGTCCTGTTGGCAGAGAACAAAAGTGATTTGCAGAGTATGTTGTCTCGGATGTACGAAGTTTGCATGAAATTCAAACTGAGTATAAATAAGGGAAAACCAAAGTTATGGTGTTTGAGAGAGGAACTGGTAGCACTGAATGTAATGTAACTGTAAATGGCACTGTGGTTGATCAGGTGAGTGAGTTTGTGTCTTTAGGAAGCATGTTTAACAGAGAGAACAAATTGGGTGGTGAAATTAGTAGGCGAGTGAATTCTTAATTGAAAGTCATAGCTGCTCAGTGAGGTTTTCACAGGAATGATGGGTTCTCAAGAGTCCCATCATTCCTGTGAGTTGTTTGTGTGCTGGAGAAATGGGTTATTTACAGGGGTTTGTGGCAAGACACGGTCTGATTGTGTGAGGAATGAAGATGTGTTGCAGTTGTGTGATGTGAAGCAAAATGTTGTTAGCAAGGTGGAGACCAATATGCTTTGGTGGTTTGGCCATGTGGAAAGAATGAGTGTTGAGGTGCTTACTAAGCAAATCTTTTTAGCCCAAGTGGCAGGAAGGAAAGGCAGAGGAAGGCCAAGAAAGACATGGGTGGATCAGATTCAGGAGTGTCTGCATGAGAAAAAGATTATGAGTTTGAAGTATAAAAGATCTTGTGTACGGCATGTAATGGATATCAGTGAAGCCCGAGTTGTACTTCAAGATCGCTGTAAATGGAGAAGTTTGATACAACAACAGGAACTAAAAATATCTGGTAGTTTGTATTTCTTTTTGGAGTTAACCTCTGAATCTCAGAGAACAGCTTAGTGATATGTATGTATGTATGTATGTATGTATGTATGTATGTATGTATGTATGTATTGTGGTGGAAATCTCAAGCCACGTTATGTAAGGTTATTATAATAGATAGCCAATAATAAACCCGAAGGAAAATTTTGAATTTAGACTAAAATCAAACTTTGGGAGATAAGTAGATGCATTTCGAAACAAAAAATAAAAATAAAAAACTTTGAGATGTCATATTGGTTATAGCACACTTGTAAGTTTTCACCTGTGATAGTGTTTATGTGAATACCAAACAATTTTTGTTTTCACACACCTGAGGAATAATTATAACACTGTATTTTTGGTACATGTGTAATATATTTGTCAACTCAATGAGACCGTATTTCTGAAACTCGTGTTTGTAAGAATGAAAATTGATTATTTAGACAGTAATTATTTTAATTGTTAGGACATTAACATTATTTTAACAACACCCAAGCGAATTCTCAGCCAACGTCAGAGCGTTGGGTGATGAGTGCCATTGCTCAGAAATTTAGGAGACATCAAGATAACTGAATTGCCAATTCGTACCAAAATTTGGTTTTTGAAAGGCTAATGCCTATATTTATTTTTTAAACAATAACAACATGTGGTATTAAAAAAAACAGAAGAACAAAATTGTACTAATATTGTATCGAGATCAAAAATTTTTTCTTATGTCATAGCAATTCCTGTTGATACATTTAAGCCTGGTTCAGTTCGACTCTGTTTCACATGCCTCTCACATTTTCAGAATTTTTGTGGCCATTACAAAAAAAAACATCATGAGTGATTTTAATTATCACCCATTCTTATCTAAAGAATTTTCATTTCATTGAGCTACACACTAGATAAATGCTGTATTCTTTTTTTCTTGTCAGCTACAGTTTCCCCCCTTCAAGGATGCCTCGTTCTTAAATTTTCTCAGCAAATTGATACCCCTATCAAAAAAAAAAAAAAAAAACCTTTTAACCATATTATGAGGATGAAAAAGCCAATAAAAAAGACAACTTACATACGTATTCACAGGGAACCTCCGGGCTTGTTAGCCACTATTTTCATGTTAATTTTTGAACAGTCCTGACAGATGGCTCTCGGCGAGTAGTTGAAGTCCGGAAATCTTATTTGTAACCAAATTTTTGGCAGGCCTGTCGGTTCGGTTGGGGTTCTTCGCCAGCTTTCAGTAGGGATTTCACGTGAGTACAGGTGAGTTGATGACCTCGCACTCTTCCATTAAGTGGCCCGAATTTTTTTTTATATGGGGTGAGTGAGTCTGCTGCTACTAGTCGACTAGGACGTGCTTCAGGGTGTCTAGTAACTTTAGAGTTAGCTCCTCTCGGAACCCATTAAGAGTTAGCCGCTCTTGTGAATTTCAGGGTCGTAGGGCATCGGCTGCATGAGGTGTGGTTGTAACAAAGACAGCAAAAGCCACCGAGTTCTCGGTGGTGGTGTCATCAGCATCGTTTTTTGTGTTTTTCGGCAAATTGTAGCTCCCAGGGAGGAGGGTACCCATCTAACCTCACTCTCTGATGGTCAAAAGCATTCTGAGCCATTTTTGACTCAACAGCCAGCAACTTTTTTTTTTTGTTGCTTCCTTCTTCTAGCAGTTCATTTTTGCGAGAGAGCGAGTCTCTCAAAAATCAAAATGGACGCTCAATAAATTTTTCACTCCGGAGGGTCAAACGACCAACCGAAACAGCCAAAAAGGACGCCAGCAATCCCATTGGCTGCTTTCAGCCAACAGCATGCAGAATGCACGTGCAAGACACGTGACATCAGGAAGCTTACCTCAGGGTACACATTTCGTAAACAATCCCATAAATTTATTCAACCGGCCAACAAATTCCTTTCCCGAGTGTCCTCCAAGGGTATCTTTTTCAGTTCGCTAAGCCCCTTCAGCTAGGGAGATTTGCCAGAACTGGGAGGTGGGTGGGGGTGGAATGTTTGCTACTCCCGGTGGTCTTTTTCTTGGAAAGTAAATCTCCGGAAAGTGGTTGAAAAAATTCGCTGCTTTAATCCCTTTTTTCTGGGAAACTTGGAGCATTGACCTATCTAGAGCTTTTAAGAGGGGAAACCGTAGCTGGCTTACAAGATATTTTTACACGTTATTTCATACCCTGAACAAAGCAAGAAATACAATTTTTTTTTCATAATTATTTTTAATGAGCATACTCCAGGTTTATTCTCTTTCTATGATCTCTCTAAACAAAAAAAAAAAAAAAAAGAATTTATTAAATTTGGTTATAAGCAAAGGAGAAAGACCCCCCCCCCTTTTTTTTTTGAATATTATATTTGCTCTCGCTTTCATGGCAAGTCTACTTGGCCCAAACTCATTAAGTGAAACATTACTATTATAATACCTTATCTCTTGAATGTCGCGACCTCGAACTTTGGTACTGCGTCATATAAATGCTACATTTTTGTTCATACATTAAAGGTAAAAGAAATAGGAAAAAAAAATATTTACACTACTCTCCACTCAAAATATTACTTCCCCCCCCCCTTTTTTTTTCTTGTGTGCACTGTGATTTCCCTCCTGCTGGGCTGAGTAATTTTGAAAGCAATCACTAACTCTTATTTCACAATTTATGTGCTTATTTTTGGGAACTTAACCAAAAATTCCTAGGCTAGCCCCAGAGCGATGATAAATACTGAATCGGTAGGGGGGGGGTAGCCCTTTGCTACTCTCCTATCCCTTAACAAAGTACAAACACTCATTTTGTACATTAAGCAGAGGAAAAAAAACAACAATGAGAAATAGAATTTTCTGTAACTTTTTCTTGACTTTCTCTCTGGATCCAAAGATCGAACCCAGGGAAGGTGAAATCTAAGTTTACGAAAAGTTTAACAGCAAATCACTCCAGGGAAGAATCGTCACCCTTTCCAGAACTAATCACTATTATCCCTTCGATTTATTTTTTTCTTTCAAGAAAAAACGTGGATAACGTTGATGAAAATCTGAAAACATTGATCAGGTGTCCACAGATTTTCAGCAACATATCGTATGTATGTATGTATGTATCACTAAGCTGTTCTCCACAAAGAAATACAAACTAATAAAAGGTAATTTTTACGTACTGTTGCCATATCAAACTTCTCCATTTACAGCCATCTTGACATACAACTCGGGTTTCACTGACATCCATCACATACTGTACACAAAATCTTCTATACTTCATACTCATAACTTTTTTCTTGTGCAGGCACTCCTGAATCTGATCCTCCCATGACTTCCTTGGCCTTCCTCTGCCTTTCCTTCCTGCCACTTGGGCTAAAAAGGTTTTCTTAGTGAGCATCTCATCACTCATTCTTTCAACATGGCCAAACCACCGAAGCATATTGGTCTCCACCTTGCTAACAACATTTTGCTTCACATCACACAACTGCAATACATCTTCATTTCTCACACAATCATATCGTGTCTTGCCACAAACCCCACGGAAGTAATTCCTTTCTCCAGCACACAAACGACTCCTATGTTTCTTCTGCAGTACCCAGGTTTCACTGCCATACATCAGTGTAGGAACAATTACACTTTCATACACAGCCATGCGTGACTCTCTAGAGAACCCATCATTCCTGTGAAAACCTCCCAGAGCAGCTATGACTTTCAATAAAGAATTTACTCTCCTACTAATTTCACCATCCAATTTGTTCTCTGTCAAACATGCTTCCTAAATACACAAACTCACTCACCTGGTCAATCACAGTGCCATTTAGACTTTCATTACATTCAGTGCTACCAGTTCCTCTCTGAACAACCATAACTTTGGTTTTTCCCTTATTTATACTCAGTTTGAATTTCATGCAGACTTCGTACATCCAGGACAACATACTCTGCAACTCACTTTTGCTCTCTGCCAACAGAACAGTGTCATCAGCATACAGCAATCTGCACACACGGATATCACCAAGACATAAACCACTACCATCTACGAGGATAGATAAAAAAAAAAGGTTACAAGCAGCAGCATTGGAAAAGTAATTAGTGTGGAGGGTACATTTGTTGTCCAGAGTGGAGACAGATGGCGCTAGTTGTCTGACAGCGGTTGTCTGGGAAGTTGGTGCAAGTTCGCAGACTCGCGTGAGCGATTGAAATGGCAAGACGTTTAGAAAAGTGGTCCCGCTTGGAGGTGCGAGCCGTAATTCGGTTCTTATGGGCAAAGAATGTGTCCGCATCTGCAATTCACAGTCAAATAGTGGAAGTTTATGGTGAAGAAGCAATCAGCCGACAACATGTAGCGAAATGGTGTCGCTCTTTTCAATTGGGCAGAGAGGATGTGGAAAACCGCAACAGGGCAGCGAGCGACCGTCCAAGTTCGTCAACGACAGAAATCCACACGGCACGAGTTGACGAAATGATTCAAATTAATCGACGAGTCACTGTGCGCGCAATGGTGTCAGAGCTGGGACTCAGCTATGGTACCGTTCAGCGTATCATTTCTGATGTTTTGGGATATTCCAAGGTTTGTGCCCGCTGGGTACCACGTGCGTTATCCGAGGAGCAGAAAGCCACACGAATGATGTGCAGCCTCACGTTTCTGCAGCATTACCATGCCGACGGCCAGCAGTTCATTCATCACATCGTTACTGGGGACAAAACTTGGCTTCATCACTTCGTCCCCACAACCAAAAGAGTCAGTATGGAGTGGAAACATTCTGGATCACCAACGAAAAAGAAGTTTAAGGTTACACCCTCTGCAGGTAAAGTTATGGCAACCATATTCTGGGATGCGTGCGGTGTTATCCTTATCGAGTATCTGGAGCGTGGCCATACCGTTAATGCCGATCGTTATTGTGCCACTTTGACAAGGTTACGTGAAGCCATCCGACGCAAACGGCCTGGCATGTTGAGTGATGGTGTCATCTTCCTGCATGACAATGCCAGACCCTATACTGCACGCAAAACTCAAGAATTGCTGCAAAAGTTCAAGTAGGAAGTCTGGAGCCACCCCCTATACAGCCCAGATTTGGCACCCAGGGACTACTTCCTTTTTCCGAAATTGAAGGAACACTTCTCTGGAAGAAGGTTCTCTTCCAACAGTGATGTGAAAACAGCTGCCGAGAACTGGATCAATGGGCAGGGACGTGATTTCTACCAAGCCGGGTTAAACAAGTTGGTCATGCGTTCTGATAAATGCCTGAACAAATTTGGTGATTATGTGGAAAAGTGATTGGCAAGTATGCCTCATAATTCTCTTTTGAATTTTCTGTCTATTGTTAATCAATCATTTTTTATGACCCTTGTAACCTTTTTTTTGGATCTATCCTCGTATTTTGGCATCACACATCCATGCATCCATAAATATATTAAACAGCCATGGCAACGTTACACAACCATGTCTGATTCCTGCACCAAAGGAAAACCATTTTGATAAAATACCAGTTGCTCGTACACAAGCTCTACTGCCAGCATACATTGGTTTTGCACTATTAAGTAGATTCCCAGTAACACCATATTCATTCAATACTTTCCACAAAAGTGTCCTATTTACTCAGTCATAAGCTTTCTCTAAATCTATGAAGGCAGCAAAAACTTTCTTACCAACAGCCAGATACTTTTCAATCACCTTGTGTAATGCAAAAATTCCATTAGTGCAGCCTTTATGAGGCATAAAATCACTGAACATCCCACACTTTCTCTGTTGTAAGATCCCATACTTTTTTCAATAGCGACTTTACTGAACACTTTCCCTGGCGCTCTCGACAGGCTTATACCACGATACTTCTTACAGTCAGTCTGATCACCTTTTCCCTTATACAAGGGAACAATGATAGCATCCTTCCAATCCCGGGAGACCATGCCTAACTCTCAGCAAAATTGAAAAATTTAAGTTAACCAGTCAATTACAGAGTCACCGACCACTTTTCAACATCTCGGCAGTTATATCATCAACTCCTGGAGCTTTACCATTCTGAATACTTCATAACTACAAAATGCATAGTTGTCCAGTTATAGGAGCAGGAAATCTGCATTTTTATGGCTACACAGTTCTGGTTTTGATAATTCAGGGATGCCTGCCTGCTTTCAAGCCAGGGTTTAAAGATAATATTGATCCACATCTTCAGTGGTTTTTCATGAAGTTACATTTTATTCAGAATCCCTTCTGCCCCACAGTTAGTTTTTTTATTCGTACTAGCAGTGCAAATTTCTGTGAAAAATTGTGAAGTTACGTGCTTGAAATTTTTTTGTGAGTCAGATGTTTAGAACTACCAGTTGGTATCATACATGTAGGTTGTCTCATGTATTTAATGGATGTGTACTGTCAGATCCCTTCAACTTCTTTTTCATGCCAGTATTAAATTCAGTTTCTTCATCATGAGCTAAGTGTAGCAGTATTAAATAGAAGGGTTGTGTGAATGGCGATTTACTTGTACAACAGCTTTCAGTGACTTTGTGTCAGTCTGAACTCGTGGGCTGATATATTAGTGTTCTCCCTAGAGCCTTTTTACTGGGTGGCCTGCCCAGCTAATTTTTTCTGCCACCCAACTAAATTTCCTGCAATGAACGTTTCCACAATGCACATAATAAGTAAGAGTGGAAAACTTATTCCCACATACACCATAAATATTGATGAAAACTGGCTGAAATTTGTGCCGAATGTGATTTTTATTAGTAGGTACTAATTTTTTTTTATCATTTATGTATCATTTCTAATGTTTGTTTATCATGTTATGTTGCATTAATGACTATCACACCACTAAAGATGTTTAATAAGTATAACAATATAAAGCAAACATCCTTTTTTTCTCAATTGGGGAAGGGGTCGTTAATACCATTCAGCAAAAATTTCTTGTCACCCAGCTGTAAAAAAAAAAAAAAAAAAAATATGAAGAATACTATATATATTTTATGTATTGAGTTATCACTGCTCCATTGTGTTGAAACTAAGATTATTATTTTTGTTTTACAGTTGAATTTAAAGTGCAAAAGACACCTGTTGAAGAATTGAAAGCTCTACATAAGTTACTGTTCAACAGACCAGGCTCAGTAAGAACTGTTTCATTATCTGTCACAACTATATATATTTAAGTGAATAATGCTGAGAAAGTTTCATTATTTTGTTCCAGTAATGCCTAAAGCATACCTGGCAACTACTACGGAATGTCCATAGTTTCTAAGGATTTTGTTGCCTGACTATGGAACTCACTGTCGAAACTACAGATTCTACAAATTTTCATTTTGTTTAATTTTTTTTATTTAATTATTTTGATATACATTAGATTTTTAAGTGGATTCACAGAATTCTGCCTTTTTTGTAAGAATTTTGGGGGTTGGTCGCCTTTTTTAAAAATAATTTTGTTGGTTAGCATCATTTTCTGTATGAGAGACAGTATTTTGTGTTTCAAAACTTTCGAAAACGGTTGTTAAACGGAGTAAAAAAAAATGCCGTAATTTTTTGTCTCTCGATGTTGCCTTTCTGTCCAGTATTCTTGTTAAATATCATTTTATTGCATACATGTTTGTATTTCAGCTTTAAACTGTAGGCAGTAATTTGCAAAAACGGAAGTTAGATAGCGAAAATTTCCCTGTAATCTTCAGGCATAAGATTCTTCCGCAAATTTGAGGAATTCCACCATTTTTGATATTATCTTGGTCATTTGTGATATCGATGCACAATTGAACAAAAGTGGGAGGGAAGGTGACGGGGAGATGTTCGTCGGGGGACAGAATTTCATCTTTACGAAACTTTCTAAAACGGAAGGTCGACATAGTTCAGATTTTTTCCGTAATCATAATTTCTTTTCTGGCAATGTTGCCTCTGTCCAATATTATTGTTAAACAACCTTTTGCTCTATAAATATTTTTATTTCTGCTTGAAGTTAGGGGGAAATTTCTGCAACTGGAAGTCGAACGTAACAAAGATTTCTGCAGTAACCTTAACCCCTGCGCACGATTTCCCCACTCCTGTGTTATTAAAATATTCCCTGTCCCATAAGTTTTTGCATTTAAGCTTGTTAGAGGAGGGGGATCCCCAAAAACAGAAGCAATGAAGTTGGAAAATTTGGTAAAATTGATGCATTTTTTACAAATTTTGGATTTCCTGTCTGTCAATCATTGTGGATTTCTGAATGCATCTGACTGATTTTTACTGGTGGAAGTTTCGAACTTAAATCTCGCAATGTTAACTATTGTGCCCTTGCCTGGGGAATGACTTTGTGTTTCACATGCTTTAAGTTTGTTTCATTAGTTTCCTTGTTTGTTGTAACGTTTTGTTTTGGTGCGTATTTCTTTTTCACAAAGAAATGGATCGTTTTGTAAGAAAGCATCTATGTGTGCTGCACAATAATACTAGTTACTACTGACAATGTTCTTGCAGATGTTGGCAGGTATGCTAAAATAATGACATCTGAAATTAGAAATTTTTGGATGCCAAGTACAGACGTGCCAACTCTCCGGGTTTAGGCCGGTAATGCCGGATTTTATGACTTTCCGGATTAGCAAATAATAATGCCGGATTCCATCATAATTTCCGTAGCGTAAATTAAAAAGTAATGAGAAAAACTCGAAGTTCTCCAAGGCATCGGATAACTTTGTTGATTACCGTAGCGTAAAAAGTAACGAGGGGAAAAGTTCAAAGTTCTCCGAGGCATCGGTTCATTAGCGGAGAAGCGACCTTTCCCTTCTGAGTCAGCAGCCAGCAGTTTTGCTATGCCGTTGCCAGCGATGTTTACTCTTCTGTCCGGTAATGATCTCTGGCGAAGCACGCACGGAGTAGGAGCGGGCTTGGCCTTGGCGCGCACTGTACATACTGACGCAGATTTCTATCGTAAGCGCGAGGTAGTGTTTTGGTTTGTTTCATGTACTTCGTCTGTCTTAACAGGAATTTCTGAGAATTTTTTGTGCACGCGTTTAATCAAGTGATGGCTGGTAGAAAATATCAGTCAGTTATTAAGAAGTATACGACAGATTATCCGTGTATAATCAAATCAAGGAACCGCCAACGATTTGCCTTTTGCTCTATTTGTAGGTGTGACTTTTTCGTTGTCACGAGGGCAAAGAAGATATCGTTAATCACATTCTTACGTAAAAACACGTGGCCAATTCTAAGTGCGTGGAAAATAACAAAACATTAAATTTTGCTCGAGATAGTTCATCTTCTGATGCGATTTTCCATGCTGAGTGCTTGGTTACTTCATTCCTCGTGTAACATAACTTACTTTTAAGCTGTGCTGACCATGCAAGTGTGCTTTTTAAGAAAATGTTCCCAGATAGTAACATTTCAAAAACATGTGCATGTGTGACAGGACAAAAACATCGTGCATTGTTGCCGAAATGGGGAAATCTTCAAAAATAGACTTCGCATAGTTGCCAACTTTTGCGGATTTCTGCTTAATTTTACTGATTTACGGATAGAGGTCTTTTTTAACAGATTTTTTTAATATTTAGATTGCTCAATCGAAATATTTCAACCCCTGCAACCATCCACTTATATTTTCTACCAGACCTTACGAGCGCTGTGTCACGCGATGATGTCATCTTTGACTCGCTGGCTTTGTGACATCGTGTGGTAGCTCTCTCTCTCCACGGGAGTGTGCTCAAGTGATGTGCCGACCAGAGTTCGCCAAAATGCGTAATTGCGCGTTTAGTATGCATCGAAATTTTACCAACGCGTAAAAATACGGATCGGGAATTTTTCTCGATGCTTAAAAATATGCGTTGGGAACTTTTTTTCTCACGCGTAAAACTACGCATCGAATAATTTTATCAATTCATAAAAATGCGCATCGGGACGGTACAAAAACGGAAGTAAATGAAATAAAGGTTTTCTCCGTAATCAATAATTTTTTTTCCCTGTGATGCTGCCTTTGTCCAGTATTGTTGTTATATATCATTTTATTCCATAAATATTTGCATTTCAGTTTAAAAATGGAGGAAAAATTTCCGAAATCGGAAATTCGACTGCAAAAAAATTTCGCTTTAGGCATGAGAGTCCGACGGCTTCGAGGAATTTCTCCTTTTCCGTCTTAATTTGAGTTATCCTCCAGATTGATGCATAACTTAACATAATTTTTTTAAATATTTGTTAACAGAAATTGTTTTACATTTTTTATGTACCTTAACGTAACAGTGCTTCAAATTATGTCCATTGATATTTCAAACATGCGAAAATAAGCTTGCAGGATTTTTCTCTTCTTAAGGTTGGCAAGTCTGCAAGTAGATGCTACACATTGTGAATCAGCAAAAAATATGTTATGCATGAATTGTACAAATTTTGAATTAATTTTGCGTAAAAATTCAATGTCTCAGGCTACCTTTATTTTGTTGCAAGTATAAATAAATTGCCCAATCTAGTATAAGTGGTTGAGGTACAAGATGCTATTTTGGCCTCTTTTTATTATTATTGCTGTGTATGCTTGTACAGTATTCCAGGATTTGTGTCTTAATCTATGCTACATGCATGAATGAGGTCCATACATACTGCAATATACAAATATTACAACTATTAATTTCTCCATTGAAGTAAACCCACCAGCAGTTTTAACGCAGCACCGGTTCCACAGGTGATTTAAGTTTGAGTAGTTGATTATTGTTGGAAGATTACAGATTTGCCACAATTTAAATGCATATGTGAGAGGGTTCAGTAGTTCATAATTAACTATACACTGAGTGGCCACTTTATTATGACCACCCCCTCAGTACTTCGTTGGGCCACTTTTTGCTTTTAATACTGCGTCGATTCTTCATGGCATGGACTCCATGAGATGTTGATAGGTGGTTTGTGGGATCTGAGACCATGATTTGTGAATAGCACTTTCCAGGAGTGTGAGATTGCAGGGTTGTGTATCCAGCTGTCTGATGGCTCGTTCAACTTCATCCCATAAACTCTCAATGGGGTTGAAATCTGGAGATTGTGGGGGCCACCTAAGCAAAGTAAACTCACCGGCATGTTCCTGAAACCAATCCTGTACAATACGAGCACTATGGCAGGACGAATTATCTTGTTGATAGTTGCCATTGCCATTAACCATCCACTGACAGGATGCACTTGGTCCGCAACAATGTTTAGATATGATGTGCCAGTCAGACGTTGATCAGCATGACTTAAAGGGCCCAAAGCATGCCAGAAAAATATTCCCCAAACCATAACGTTGTCTCCACCAGCTTGAAGGGTTGTAGCAATGCATTTGGGGTCCATGCTTTCGTGCTGTTTCTGCCAAATTCTCACTCGGCCATCAGCATGGTACAACTGAAAAACGTGATTCATCGAACCACATAATTTGTTTCCAATTATCGACTGTCCAAATCCTTGTGCTCCTGTGCGAACTGGAGACGTTTTCTCTTGTTAACTGGTGTTCGAACAGGCCTTCGGCTGCCATATCCCATCCCTTTATGGCAGGGCAGCCTTCAGTAGATGTAGGATTTAACTACAATTCCAAATTAACTTCATCCTGTGGTTTCTATGATGAGCAGTGGTGTATGTTCATCTGATCCATTTGGTGGAAGGTGGTTCAAAAGAAAGGAAGAATTGCAAATGAATTTTTGGAAAGTAAATCTCCAGGAGCTTTTCTCTGGAATTTGAGTTGAAACAACCTGTGCTGTAGTTGAAGTGTTGTATGACTTTGCATTTATAAAAACATATTTTTCAAACAGTTGCAGGTTTGCTGAACTGTCGTGGAGAAAGGTCATCCCAGCTAAGACCATATTTGGTGTTTCAGCTCATTCTGCAGATGTTCTCTTGGATTTAGCTTGGGACTTTGAGCCAGCCAATCCAACACTTGGATGTCTTGCTCCTCAATCAAGCCTACACAAACTTTGCCGTGGAACAAGTCACAGGACACTTGAGCTTACTGAAACAGGCAGGGTTTGGTGCTGAAGGACTGCCACAGCACAGGTAGTGAAGAAATGTTCAGAATGTCTTCATACTTAGTGGTTGTTAGGGTGGAGGGCACCACAACCAGATGATCAAGTCCTTTCTAGCAGAAAGAGGCCTATGTAGGCATGCAGTTCCTGACAGACTGGTCTGGTTCAAATGGCTGTTTTTGTGGCTTGTGTGACATTGCCAAGCAGGTCTGTGGCAAAGAACATGCATAGCTTCTTCACATTTTGCAATAACCTTTGTTTGGCACAATCACTCAGTTTGTATGGCCTTCCAGATGGTGCAGCTTCACTCTAGTGCCCCCTCTGCTTTCCATGAACTCTTTGACGACCAGGGCTCCGAAGTCTTGTGTTGCTCAGAACCCCATTATGCCCGAAACTGTCTCTTGCTCCATTGAGAATTTCTCCCCTCCACTTTACAAGTAAACAAAAAAAGGAGATTAGTGCTCAGTCACCATTCAAAACTTCTGATCTGTAGTCAAGATGATCATTGACCTTCAGAGGTTTTCAGACGTGGTAGGTTTGGATGTAAGGGCGTTTCGTTTCGGGCGTTATGGTCGTTAAAGGGTTAATGGAGAACATCAGCAACACTGTACATACATACATACATATCACTAAGCTGTTCTCTGAGATTCAGAGGTTAGCTCCAAAAAGAAATACAAACTTCCAGATATTTTTACTTATTGTTGTCGTATCAAACTTCGCCATTTACAGCGATCTTGACATACAACTCGTGCTTCACTGATATCCATTACACGCCATACACAAGATCTTTTATACTTCATATTCATAATCTTTTTCTCATGCAGACACTCCTGAATATGATCCACCCATGTCTTCCTTGGCCTTCCTCTGCCTTTCCTTCCTGCCACTTGGGCTGAAAATATTTTCTTAGTAAGCATTTCATCACTCATTCTTTCAACATGGCCAAACCACCGAAGCATATTGGTCTCCACCTTGCTAACAACATTTTGCTTTACATCACACAACTGCAATACATCTTCATTCCTCACACAATCAGATCGTGTCTTGCCACAAACCCCGCGTAAGTAACGCATTTCTCCAGCACACAAACGACTCCTATGTTTCTTCTGGAGTACCCAGGTTTCACTGCCATACATCAGTGTAGGAACAATTACACTTTCATACACAGAAAACCCATCATTCCTGTGAAACCCCCCCCCCCAGAGCAGCTGTGACTTTCAAAGAAGAATTCACTCGCCTACTGATTTCACCATCCAACTTGTTCTCTCTGTCAAACATGCTTCCTAAATACACAAACTCACTCACCTGGTCAATCACAGTGTCATTTATACTTACATTACATTCAGTGCTACCCGCTCCTCTCTCTCGAATACCATAACTTTGGTTTTTCCCTTATTTATACTCAGTTTGAATTTCATGCAAACTTCGTGCATCCGAGTCAACATACTCTGCAACTCACTTTTGCTCTCTGCCAACAGGACAGTGTCATCAGCGTACAGCAATCTGCACACACGGATATCACCAAGACATAAACCACTATTATCTATTTTGGCCTCACGCATGCATGCGTTCATAAATATATTAAACAGCCATGGTGACATTACACAACCTTGTCTAACTCCTGCACCAATGGAAAACCATTTTGATAAAATACCATTCACTCGTACACAAGCTCTACTACCAGCATACATGGCTTTTACACTATTAAGTAGATTCCCAGTAACACCATATTCATTCAATACCTTCCACAAAAGTGTCCTATTGACTCGGTTGTAAGCTTTCTCTAAATCTATGAAGGTAGTAAAAACTTTACAGCCAGATACTTTTCAATCATCATGCGTAATGCAAAAATCTGGTTAGTGCAGCCTTTACCAGACATAAAACCACTCTGAACATCCCACACTTTCAATGATGTAAGACCCTGTACTTTTTTAATAACAACCTTACCAAACACTTTTCCTGGCACACTCAGTAGGCTAATACCACAATAGTTCTTGCATTCAGTCTGATCACCTTTTCCCTTATACAAGGGAACAATGATAGCATCCTTCCAATCCCGAGGGACCATCCCTAACTCCCAGCACAACTGGCGAATTTCAGTTAACCAGTCAATTATAGTCACCACCATACTTCAACATCTCTGCAGTTATGCCATCAACTCCTGGAGCCTTACCATTTTGAAGAGATTTTAGAGCTTTACACACTTCTTCTCTTGAGATCCCTCCTGTGCTTTCATTCCTCATTGTGACATCATCTGTATCTGTCTCAGAATCATTTTTGCTCTCCTGATCTAATAACTCACAGAAGTATTCGCCCCATCTGTCACTTAACTCATTGGGCTCCCATATCATTTCCCCAACCTCATTCTTCACACAACTTACAACTTTGTTTCCCATATTTTTCCTGAGTCTCATGTATTTCCAGAAGGACTTTCTATCTTTCCAAAAAGCCAGTTCATGCCTTTCCGCTTTCTCTTTCCTATCTTTTGCCTTACTGTGGCGAACCAGCTTAGCAGCTTCACGCTTCTTACAGCAATATTCATCCACAGAGACTCTACCTTGCAACATCCCCAAATAGGCTTCCTTCTTTTTCTTTACTGCCTCATCAAGCTCACTATTCCACCAAGTATCACCTCTATTGTTACCCACTATTGTGGTGCCACAGACCTCTTTAGCAGCAGTAACAACGCAGTTCTTAAAACATTCCCACTTCTTTTCTACATCCCTCTCACAAGATTTCAGATCCTTCAGTCGTTCTCTGAGTAAGTCAGAATACCGCTGATGATCTTCAAGGAGCCTATCAACCTTTATTCTTTCTATCCTGGGTCTCTGCCTATTCCTTTCCCTCCAACCAACATTAAGTTTCACTCGTGACACTACCAAGTAATGATCAGAACCAACATCCGCACCTCTAATCACACGGGTGTCAACAACCAAGTGTTTCAAACGCTGATCGTATACAACAAAATCTATCGCACTCTTTTGACCAAGAGTACGATTTTCCCAAGTATATGTGTGGATATACTTGTGGTTGAAAAATGTATTAGATACACACAAACCATTCTCAATGCAGAGCAATTAATCTTTCACCATTATCATTCACACAAGGATTATTAAACTTACCCAGAACATTGTCAGAAATTGCCTTCTGCACACCTACTCTAGCATTGAAATCCCCTGCTATTATAACTTTTTCTTTAGCAACAAACTGGCTCAAAACAGCTTTTAGCTCATTCCAGAAATCTTCTTTCTTATCAGAAGCTTCCGAGTCACAAGGAGCATACACTACAACAATTACTATTCTCTGAAGTTTCACTTTCAAACGAATCCAGAGAATTCTCTCACTTATGCAACTATAGTGAATCAAGTTGTTCATCTTTTCACTTAAAATCACACCTACACCAGACTGTCCTTTCATATTATCCAATACTTCAGACCACACACTCACCGTGCCATTCACTTCTTCTACCCCAATTTCCTTCTTTTTGGTTTCACTTACACACAGCACATCCAGTCTATACTTATTCATCTCCTCAATCACCTCACTCATCTTGCCATTTATACCTCTAGTATTCCATACACCAATCTCACATTCACTCAGCCGAGATCTCTTTCTCATACGCCGTTTAGAAAGTCCAGGTCGATTCCGTGGTGGACCGTCCTTCTCAAGTGTGGTAGGTCCACCATATCCCACACTTGAGTCATTCTTAATATTTCTTTTTGTCTTTTTAATCAGGTAAGTACATCTGGATTTGGAGATTTCCAGAAAAGTGGCAATGACACACATTGATTGCTTACTTGGGTGGCATCTAGCCACCATGCTCCTTTCAAAGTCTGTCAGTACAGCTTCATGCAGTATAGTTGCTTCCAGTCTGGGACAGACTTTCCAGACTGCATCTGGTGATTCAGGTTCAGATTTTCTCCCTTATCTCTATAAGTTTCCCACCCAGTGAGGCACAAACCTATCTCCACAGTGTCTTACCACAATGATGAAAAGTTTGTGCCGAACTGCGCCAATTTCATTTCTTGTGCCAAACTGCTCAATTTCATTATCTTGTGCCAAACGGCTCCAGATTACGAAAAAATTAGTATTTGTGCCCAACTGTGTCGAAACGGCAATCCACAGAAAAAACTGTTTTCACAGCAAGTCGAATGACACTTTTTTGAGGTCTACACATCATTTGGTTAAACGCATAACAAAGCTTAATCAACACGTATCGCCAATCCCAACATTTCGGAATGTTTTTTACCTACCTTCTAATTCGTTGTTTTTTCGGCGTAAGTGACGAATAGGTTTCACGATGTAAGTGGAGCTTATGGAGAAGGAGTTTTGTTGTAATAACTTGGTATGTAGGAGAAATGATTATGTACGTTATGAAATCACGATGAAGATTGTTTACAGATAATTTGGTGGTCTTTGGAAGTGTTGTGCAATCGAGATTGCTTATATGTCATTACCTGCTCTTTGGGATAGCGCAATTATTTCTTTCCAGGCGAGGTGCGCAATTATGTAAATACAGCGTAAGGTTAGTCATTAGCTATTTCGTTGACATGGAGTACAACTGAAAATGGCTTTCCCACGGCAGGATACGATGGTTCTGTTTCTAAAGGATCCATAGGTATTCAAAGATGCCAACTTTTACGGATTTTCCGTAGTTTGTACGGATTTCTACTCCATCTTACAATTTTACGGAAGTCACCCAAGAACTACAGAAAAGCCCATGCAAGATCCCTGCACACAATTTTCTATTTTTTATCGTTGGTCAAAAAAACACATTTTACAGATAGTCCCTATACACCTTGATGTTCTGACTTCCCCCACCAACGGAGGCGGAGCTTCTTCTTGTAAGCTGTTTGTCACGTGATTTCCCCATGCAGCCATTTGAGAGTGTCTTGCGCAAACGCTGAGAGGGAGCTCAGCACCTTTTATGAACTCTTATGTCCGTAGTTTCTACGGATTTAGTTGTCTGACTACGGACATCGCTGTCGAAACTACGGATTCTACGAATTTTCATTTTGTTTAGATTTTTTTTCATTTTTCTAGTATTTCATGATATGCATGTGATTCTTAGGCGGATTCGCGGAATTCAGTTTTTTTTTTTTTTTTTTTTTGTTAGGTTATCATGTAGTTGTCCTCGAAATCGGTATTTTCGGTATTTAGTGTTTGAAAATTTTCTGAAACGGTAGTTAAACGGAGTGAAAAATTTCGCCTGTCCTCGAAATCGGTATTTTCGGTATTTAGTGTTTGAAAATTTTCTGAAACGGTAGTTAAACGGAGTGAAAAATTTCGCCATAATCGCATTTTTTTTCTCCTGATGTTGCCTTCGTGTCCAGTATTCTTGTTAAACATCATTTAACTGCATAAATGTTTGTATTTCAGCTTGAAACTGCAGCAACAATTTGTGAAAACGTAACTTAAACGCCGCGAAAATTTTCCCGTAATCTTCAGGCATGAGATTCTTCCTTGAATTCGAGGAATTCTGCCTTTTTCGTCATTTACGAGATCGATAAACAAGTGAAAAGAAGGGGGGGGCAGGGGGATGTGTGCATCGGAGAGGACGGAATCCCATCTTTATGAAATTTTCGAAAACTGAAGGTCGACAGAGTTCAGATTTTTTTCTGTAATCGTAATTTCTTTTTTCTTGCAATGCTGCCTCTGTCTAGTATTATTGCTAAATATCATTTTACTGCATAAATATTTGTTTTTCAGCTTGAAAATTTAGTTAAAATTTCCAAAACCGGAAGTTGTACAGAGCAAAGTATTTTGCCATAATCAATTCCCCCCCTCCCCCCGGCGATGTTTCCACTCTTTTGCATTGTTAAATATCCCCCATCCCATAAGTTTTTGCATTTAAGCTTGATAAGGGAAGGGCAAATTCCTGAAAACGGTTACACCATTTATTTAAAATAGTTGCAGCTTTGATGTTATGCGCTCATGGTCCTCAGGCTGAAAGTTTTTTCAGCATGCTAGAAGAAATTATTGTTATCAGAAGGAATAAAAAAAAAAGAAAAGGAATTCAACAATAAAGAAAAAGGGAGAGAAAGGATATCAGCAGAAAAAAAAAATTAGGCAATGGATGCTGCGCAGCTGCAGGGTCAACAAAAAACAAACTGACAGTGGTCCGCAGTCTTGCTGTGTGTTTTGATTTTTCACCCAGTTAAAGCATCCAGCTTTTTTTCCTTCTTTGGTTTATCTTGTCATAAACTGCAATTTTAGAGGCAGTATGATCATATGGTGAATGAAGGTTCACACGCTGCACATTCACTTGCTTGGATTTCCCAGCTGTCAAGTGTTGTGGAATTCTTAACGCATCTGACTGATTTTTATTGGTGGAAGTTTCTAACTTAAATCTTGCAGTGTTACCTATTTTTCCCTTGCCAGCAGGGGAATCAACTTTGCGTTTCACATGTGTTAAGTTTACTGTAGAGTCTCTAATAACGAACTTCCATTTAACGAAGTTTTCTATTTAATGAATTTTTTTGCGGAACCTTGACTTTTAACAGCACTTACATGCAAATTACTCTCCGTATTACAAAAAACAATTTCTATATAACGAAGTTTTTTTCGACGGAAATGTAATTTTTTTTTTTTTTTTTTTTTTACGATTTTTCTTTTTGCGGTGATAAATGTGCTTGCACAACCATAAAAGTAAAAAGGGGAGAACTTAATTCATTCCGACCCACAACAAAGGGAAGGAAGTCGCTGCCTTAAATCCTTATCTTTGCGGGGCTGGAAGGTCGTCTTTCGAAGCGGGAGTTAAAACATCACTGAGCCGTGAGTGTTCATGATGATGCCTGCACGCAGTTCTTTTCTCCGAGATTTGAAACCTGTGTGAAAGTCCTCGTTATTTTTCCTCTCTCTTCTCACCACAAGTTTTTTGCCACTTTGTTGTCTTTTGCAAACGCCAACCGCCAAGTCGGGGGGGGGTCATGCGTAACGCACGAGGCTTTTATTCAAAGGTTTCCACTGGTTGTATCCCGTGTGGGCCTGATTCTGTAGAAGACACATTCTTATTCAATCAGTATGCGTATCTCTCGCCTGTGTGACTCGCTCAAAATGTCGAAAAGAAAGTGTTTGTGTCTTTCGGCTAAAGTAAAACTCTTAGATGATATTAATAAAGGAATGAAGAAGAAAGATGTGGCTATAAAGTATGGTATAGCAGCAAGCATTGTGTCAACAATTAAAAAAAATCGTTCTGCAATCATTCGACACAAAAGCAGTATGAATGTGAATAGCAAAAGATTTAAACAATGTTCATATGAAGACGCCGATGAAGGTGTTTTAAAATGGGTAAGGATGATTCGAGATAAAAATGTGCCTCTCTCCGGTCCAATGATCCAACGAAAAGCCGTCAATTTTGCTCAGGATTTAGGACACTCAAAATTCTAAGCCAGCATTGGATGGCTAGATAAATTTAAAAAGAGACATGTAATTTTGTAAAACTGTATCAGGAGAAAGCGCAGATGTTTCAGAAGAGGTGTGTAAAAAATGGAAAAAAGAAGCTGGAAAACTTTTGGAAGAATATGGTGCAAAAGCCATCTTTAATGCAGATGAAACAGGATTATTTTTTAAGTGTCTACCGAATAAAACCTTAACATTTCAAGACGACAAGTGCTTCGGAGGGAAGCATCGCAAGCAAAGAATAACTGTTTTGTTATGTGCGAATATGACTGCCGATGTAAAATTAAAACCATTAGTAATCGGGAAAAGTCAAAACCCCAGATGCTTCAAAGGTACGAAATGTTTAGAAGTGGACTATGAATTCAATAAAAAGAAAAGTCATGGACGACTTCGGAGATTTTTGAAAAGTGGCTATTAAAATGGGATAAACATTTGAGAAAATAACATCGCAAAATTGCTTTGCTTATAGACAATTGCCCTGCACATCCACCAGACTGTGCCTCAAAATGCAGATTGAAGAACATAAAAGTTATTATTTTTTTTCCTGCCAACATAACTTCGAAACTTCAGCCATTAGACCAAGGCAAAATTAAAAATCTTAAAAGGTATTATCGTAAAAGGATCCTGCAAAAAGTTATTCTTGCCTTAGAGAGTAGCCAGTGTATATATAATGTTATAAATTTGAGAATCTCCATATCAGAGATGATGAAAGCTTGGCAGTGTGATGTGACTTCATCCACTATACACAACTGTTTTGTTAAAGCTGGCTTCAAAAGTGATGCTGAATCAAATACAATGAGCCTGGCAGATTTGAAGGGAAAATGGCAGTATCTGAAAGGCATGGGAGCTGTTGAAGAAGGTACAAAGCTCTCTAATTTTCTCAACGTTGATGACGACATTGTGATCGCTGAATATCCTACGAAGCTGACATCTTGCAAAATGTTTGGAAAAGTTGTGAAGAAACTACAGTGAGTGATGAAGATGATAATGAAGAGCCTATTAAGAAACCTTCTCAAGAAGAAATGCTAAAAACATTTGATACAATACGAAGGGGATTACAGTTTCAAGACAGTGTTGCAGATGAAGAGTTCCGATCTTTACAAAAATGTGAATTTTTTTATGAACAATGCGTTTTTTTTATAATAAACCTGTACAAAGCAGTATTACGGACTTTTTTACAGTTCAGGATATGTGCTAAAGACCATAAAGAAGAGACGTAAGTTTCAGTCTTTGTTTGCTTCTTGTTTTTTCAATTTCAGTTACTAATTTCTATTTAACGAATTTTCTTTATAACGAAGTTTTTAGGTGTAATGATGGGATTTCGTTAAATAGAGACTCGACTGTATTTCACTAGGGTCCTTGTCTGTTGTAACGTTTTGTTGTGGTGCGTATTTCTTTTTCACAAAGAGATAAATCGTTTCATAAAAAGTATGTATGCCGCACAATAATACTAATTACTGCTGACAAGGCTCTTGCCAATGTTAGCAGGTATGCATGTGGCTTTGTGCTTGTGAAAATTTTGGTGCAAACGTTTTACACCTCTCCACTCGACATCATGAAATCGGCGAACAGCTCGTGTAGCAGGTTTTACCCGCCATGCCGATGACGCCTCTATAGCTAGCATGTCGGCGCTCGCGAGACCTTTCTTTTTCGTCGAAAAGGTCGAGCAGGTGTCACTCACCCCACCAATAGCGCCTCTATAGCTCGCGAGGCATTTCTTTTTCATGGAATAGAAAAAAGAAACGTCATCGGCGTGTTGGTGTCACTCGTCATGCTGATGATGCCTCTATAACTCGCATGTCGGCGCTCGCAAGGAATTTCTTTTACGGCGAATAGGTTGGGTGTCATCCGACACACCTACGACACCTCTATAGCTTGTATGTCGGGGTTTGCAAAACAATTCTTTTTCACCGAATATCTCGCATGTCGGGTGTCACCCTCCAGCCATGCCGATGACGCCTCTATAGTAGGGTGTCCCAAAATTCAATGTGAAAAAAAAAATCTTAAAAAAGGTGGGTCTCATCCTCTAAAGAGTTTCTTCTACTCCTATTATTAAAATATATGAAGTTAGAGCTCATTTGGAAAAGATGATTTCACACCAGCTACACTGATTTATGTGAAAATCGGGAATTTTAATCAAAAGCATAAGTGATGATCAATTATATATTTTATTTTCATTATTAATAAATTTTTAGTATCTATATAACAAAAAATAAAATAAAAAGCATAATTAAATATAAAAACATAATTAAAAGCTGCACCTGCTTCTGTAGTGCAATTATATATCTATATATGATTTCTAAACCTTAACTGTAACCACTAGAATCACTTATTGCACCTGAACTGTATCTTTAAACTTTAACCGTAACCACTAGCATCACTTATTGCACCTTAACTGTAGCTTTAAACTTTAACCGTAACCACTAACATCACTTATTGCACATGTGTCGTTGTTTGTTCTATTGTATGTGTTGCCTTTTGCTGTTTGTTGAGATATTTCTATTGTATGTGTTGCCTTATTGCTGTTTTGTCCAGAAGAGAAATTTGTTTTAGTGTTTCTTTTTAATATAATGGCAAAACAAACTAGGAGTAGTAATTATGTATGGCTTATTGGATATCCTACTGAATCAATAACAGGTTCACGCCTGCCATCTGGAAGAGATGTTATGACCAATTTTATGTACTTTCACCGTACTAAGAAGCTTTCGATCAGTGGTAGTGCTGTTCTTGTAAACAATAACATTGTACCATTTGGGGGAAAATCAAGGTTGCCGATAAGACATAAGCAGCATATCTTAAAAAAGATTAAAGATTTATATGGCAAACAAGTAGGCTTAATGAGAAATCGAAAAAGGAATAATGAAAAAGACCAAGAGAATCAAATAATGTATAGTGAAAATCGGGATATGTTATTTGACAGAAGTCACGCTGACTCGGAACAGCTTATTAAAAATGAGAAGAGGATCGTCAGTTTCTGAGATTACAAAGAAAATCTAGGACAGGTTGTATTGGATCTCCGGACAGAAAGCTTTGTACACGTGAGAAAAGATCAGCTGAATGACAGAAAAAATTTGCAAAGCGATTAAAAGAAGCTGCTTCATCTCAGAATTCCTTTGCTTTATCAACTGCATCTTCAACATCAACAATGGATGAGACTGCGACTGAAAGTGAAAACTCTAAAGAAGACTGATGATGAATATGCTGCAGAAATTACACCACAAAAAAAAAAAAAAAATCATTACGTGAGAAGCATACAGGTAAAGATTAACGGAGTCGAAGGTCTGTCATAACACCAAAAGTTGCTGCTGCTTTTGATAGAAATAATATAAGTATAAGAAAGTCAACAATGTTACTTGCATCAGTCTTAAACATGGCTGGTAGTAGTGGGGGTGGTGATGGTGAAGCAGACTGTTCAAATAGTAATGAAACTTTAAAATCTGTAATTATTTTAAAAAAGTACTGTTCATCGTGAACGTCAACGCTTACGTAGTGAAACTGTGCAACAGATAAAAATGGAGTTTAATGCCTCAAAATCAGTGGTTCATTGGGACGGAAAGTTATTACCTGATTTATCATTAAACGAAACAAGAAAGGTAGACCATTTACCAGTGTTAGTTTCCTCTCTAAAAGATCGTAGTACAAAACTTCTTGGAATTCCTAAGCTGTTATCTGGTACAGGGGAAGCAGCAGCTAATGCGGTTTTTGAACTTTTACAGTCATGGAAATGTGATTCTCAGGTTATTGGTATGTGCTTCGACACAACTTCCTCAATTACTGGAAAGTTCAAAGGAACATGTGTTCTTCTTGAAAATAAATTAGGAAGAAGCCTTCTGTGATTAGCCTGTAGACACCACATGTTTGAAGTGTTAATTTCAGATATACACAGGCGGAAAGTGAAAAAAGAACACCAAGAAGGAGACGTCTGATACCAACAAAATTTATACAGCATAATAACGGAATACACAGGATAACGTGATCAGAACATTATGGCAAAATACAGCTGTACTTGCTGGTAAACTGAAAAATAACACTTCCATGTAACATGGTTAGTACGAGGTTGAACCGCCATGAACTGCGTCACACTGTGCAATTCTGGCATGGAGTCTGTCGTACAGATGTTGGATATAAGTTTGGGGTATTGAGTTCCAAGCATCCTCAACCTGGACGCGTAAATTGGGAATGGTCGTGGCTGGCCGTGGGGACCGGATAAGTCGCCCCATAAAATCCCACACATGCTCAATGGGGGACAAATCCGGTGAACGTGCTGGCCATGGAAGTTGTCTCACACCCTGAAGTGCATGTTGCGTTGCACGTGCTGTGTGTTGGCGTGCGTTATCTTACTGGAAAACACCGCGATGTACCGACCTTACAAATGGCACAACAACGGGCTGAATGATGTTGTTAATGTAGGAGGTGCTGTTTAACGTACCCGGTACAAACACTAGTTGTGTACGGGAGTGATAGCTGATTGCTCTCCACACCAGGAGACAAGGTGTAGGCCCTGTGTATCGCTGGCGGATGCAAGAAGGGTAGAGACGCTCCCTTATGCGTCTGCGAACACGCATACGGCCATCGGAGGCTCCCAAGCAGAATCTGCTTTCATCGCTGAACACGACAGATCGCCATTGCGTTCTCCAGTGCAGTCGTTGGCGACACCACTGCAGCCGTTCCTGACGGTGGGCTGGAGTCAGAGGTACACCAGTAGACGGTTGCGGAATGGTTCGCACGGTCACCTCAGGTGCAATGGCAGCTCCGATTTGCGTCGCAGTTGATGTTCTGCTTGACAACGCCGCTCTTCTTATGCGTTGATCGGTCCGCTCACGTGCTGTGTGTTGGTGTGCGTTATCTTGCTGGAAAACACCACGATGGACCTACCTTACAAATGGCACAACAACAGGCTGAATGATGTTGTTGATGTAGGAGGCGCTGCTTTAACGTACCAGGTACAAACACTAGTTGTGTACGGGAGTGATAGCTGATCGCTCCCCACACCAGGAGACCAGGTGTGGGCCCTGTGTGTCGCTGGCGGATGCAAGAAGGGTGGAGACGCTCCCCTGTGCGTCTGCGAACACGCATACAGCCATCGGAGGCTCCCGAGCAGTTATCTGCTTTCGTCGCTAAACACGACAGATCGCCATTACGTTCTCCAGTGCAGACGTTGGCGACACCACTGCAGCCGTTCCTGACGTTGGGCTGGAGTCAAAGGTACACATGCCAGAGGCACACGTGCACATAGTCCTGCATCCAGTAGATGGTTGCGGATTGTTCGCACAGTCACCTCAGGTGCAACGGCAGCTCGGATTTGCGTCCCAGTAGATGCTCTGCTTGACAATGCCGCTCTTCTTATGCGTTGATCGGTCCGCTCATCAGTCCGTCTGTGACTCCCGGTTCCACGTCTTCTCGCGTGGAAATGTTCCTCGGACCATCTACGCCACCATGGTACGACCACCAATACTTCCCGTCCAATTCGCTCCGTAATACGACGATACGACCACCCGGCCTCGCGAAAGTCCTACTAGACGTCCTCGCTCAAAGTCCAATAACTGCTGAAATCGTACACGTCTTCCATGTCCAAGCATTGCAGCTTCTTCAGGGTCTTCGCATGTGTCCGTACGCCGATGACTGGTTATATTCCCTTCGCCGTACTCCTTAAATACCACCGACGATAATTTGCATGTTATGCCGTGCTGTGGCGTAAGCGCTCACCGGTTGGTCTCGAAATTAACATCACACCTACGTAAACTCGACCCCATTAACATATGTAAATTTCATGATCGTCCGCCAATTCCTTCTTGGTGTTCTTTTTTCACTTTCCGGCAGTGTATTTCATGTATGTCTTGGACCGTCGAGTGGACCCAAAATTATTATGTTTAATAGATTTCAAGAAAAATGGATTGAATTTAACCACCGCAACCCAAAATGTCAAACAACGCCATTGATAGCAGCATCCGACACTTTTTTGAAATTTTTTATTACTAATCAACTTCAGACAGCTGCTAAACACTTTCCTAGAGATGATTACAGAGAACTATTAAATCTTTTCGCTCTTATGATTGGAATAGATGCAAACAATATTATTTGGAAACCAGGTGCTCTCCACAGAGCTAGATGGATGGCAAAAGCCATTTTTTCATTAAAAATTGAACTACTGTTTGATGGAAATGAATCTATCATACAATTGACACCTCAACAATTTCAAGGCCTTCAAAGGTTCAATCGGTTTGTTGTATGTGTATACATTCAATCATGGTACACATGTCAGTCTATTGTAGATGCACCAGTGAACGATGTTTTACTGATACAGAGATTGCATGAATGTGATGATATACAACTTCGCAAAACGGGATTAAAGATGATTTTACGTCACTCCTGGTATTTAAGTAAAGAGCTTGCCACTCTTTGTTTGTTTTCAACACTTCTTAGTGCCAAGGAGAAATATGTTAGTTAGTAAAATCAGTGAAAAAAAGAATTTGCACCTATTAAAGAAACTTCCTTTAAAATTTGGACTTAAATATCTCTCGCAGCTTATTTCACACCACACAAATAGACGACAGCTTCCTGAGCATGCCTGTTGAGAAATGGCCAGAAACACAATCTTTTAAAGAAGCTGAAGAAATTGTTAAACATTTGCCATGTGTTAATGACTGTGCTGAGCGAGGCATAGCATTAATCGAAAGTTTTAGTGATGCAACAAAAGATGAAGAACAAAAACAGTATTTATTGCAGGTAGTTGAAATGCATAGAAAGAACTTTGCAAAGTGCAACCGTAAAGACCTTCAAGATATGTAAAAATTATTAATTATGTTATTTATAGAATGCTAGGCAATATTTTCCTCTATTATCTTGTTAAACTTGACAGGTGAATTTTGCTGTAAAACATTCATTTTACATTGCATTTTGCAATGTTGAATAAAGTTCGTTTTTTGTCATTTTCTTAATAATTTTTCTTATATTTTCTACACTAAATATTACCAATAGGTACATTTTTTTAGAAATGACATATTAAAAGCATGTAACATTTTAAATAAAAAATATATTTAAAAAATAATAATTTCGTAAGTAACTAAAAAATTATTGAATTAAAACTTTTTAAACTTTTTGGCGACCTTGAGGGACCTCTAAATATATATTTTGTAAGCTGAAATTTTACAGAAGATCTTAAGTACACCAAACAAAACTTTTTAGGGGGTGAGAGTCAAAATATTAAAAAAAAATTTTGGGGGGGGGGGGGGGGGGCACCCTACTCATATAGCTCGCATGGCGGCACTCGCAAGACATTTCTTTTTCGCCGAATAGCTCGCGAGTCAGGTGCCTTCCACCACGCCTATGATGCCTCTATAACTCGTACGTCGGGGCTTGCGAGACATTTCTTTTTTTGCCGAATATCTCACGTGTCGGGTGTCACCCTCCAATCGTGCCAATGACGCCTCTATAGCTCATATGTCGACGCTCGCGAGATATTTCTTTTTCGCCAAATCGGGTGTCCAAAGCTGAGCTTTCACTGCTAAGTTGTGGTCTCCACTGCAGGGAAAAAAAAAAAAACACGAGTGGTAGATAAGTATGGGTTAAAAGTTATTAGAATGAAAAGGGTTTATTTAGATTAAAATGAAATGAAACATAGCAGTGAAACAGCTGTGACAACAAAAAGAACCAAGTCAGATAGAACTTATCATCAAGTATATTGCAATATATATAGTAAAGAGAATGGCCTTTTTGTAAGCAATGTGGCTGCGATTTTAGCGTAGCGCATGGCGGCTGCAATTATTGTAGGCGTCGTTCGGAGAGCAAGAAGCACAAAGATCATGTCAAGAGACCAAATGGAGATGTGAGTCAAATTAATGTAACCTAAAAACTTCTGACAGCTTATAAAGAATCCTGAAAAAAATATCTAGAGTGGATTAGTGCTGGAAAAATGCAACAAAATAAGCGAAAAATTGAATGTTCACGTGGTAATTTAAAATGGGAAAAAGCTGAACTTTTGCAGCAGTTGGATTCCTCTCATAAAATGTTAAACAATGCTGAGATGAACATTGAATGTGGCATAAAAAAAAGAGACATGAGTGCAATAGAAAGTGGACAGGTACTATCAAAAGAGGCAAAACAAAACATTGCTAATTATCTTAAAATATTGGAAAAAAATAGAAGTGGGCAATTAAATATTGAGAAAAGCAGCAAAAAATTAATCAGTTTTTGTAAAATGAATGATTAATAATAGAATCCTGCTATGGATACAAATTTTTTGATCTATATGAAAACTAAAATCTTTGTGTGTGTGTGTTTCAGTGCAAGATGTTTTAAATAGAGTAGGGTGCATCTAGTTCCAAAACATATTTTGCTTAAGAGTTTGTTGTACTACTAATATTTTATCTGCTCCAAAAATGCATTTTGTTGCTCCAAAAAGATATTTTGCTGCTCCAAAAATGATTTTGCAACTTTCCATCACTGTTACCATAAAAAACCAATAGTCACAGATGAATTCTGATGAGAGTTTCATTTAATGTTTTAAAAACTTGATGAGTGATTGCTGTTTCATGGGATTTGATTCAGATGTAGTTGAAAATGGGCAATCTAAATTACCATGTTTACCAATGTATACATCACTGTAAAGTAAAGCTCGCAACAATGAACAAGTTGGTAAAAGCTTAGCTTCGTGTGTAGTATATCTGTGCTGAGTCATTATATTTTCCATACACTAGTCATGTATAATTCATAGTTTTAAGACTCATACATATTTCAACAGTGCATATTTCATACAGCTAGAATCATATTTGCTGTGACTACAGGATGTGTGGGGAGTTTCTGAGTTATGAATTTTATTCTTTGAAGTGGTAGATATGAAACATTATATATTAAAGGAACTTAATTGCAGTTCTGCATTCAGTGAACTCACTTTGCCATGAATTTTGTGTTGTATTATATTTTTAATGTGTTTTGCTCACTGTACTAAGAATGTTATGTTAGTTGCATTTTTTAATTACTTTTTTTCCTGTGGTAAATGAATTTGTAAATAAATGTGAAACATCTTTGTTCCAGGCAAATGAAATAAAAAGAAACATTAGAAAATTCTGTGGATTTTCCTTTTCAGAAGGATCAGCAGAATATGAAAAGAAAAAGTCAGCTTTAGAGAAGTTAGTTGTTTTTATGTGAAAATAGATATTCATTTAATAACTTAGTATAGAATAATACAGGGCTGGACATCCCTCCCTGGCACAGTTTCTTTTTTTTTTTTTTGTACTTAAAATTTTGTAATTTCAAGTACAATATATACTGTTTATTTCCATTGTATAAGCCACTAAGCTACACATATTAAAAAGTTATAAACACGGCTTCTCTGGACAATACACTGCTTTTAAAAAGATTTTTGCAGCTGTTTGATCTTTAAAAAATCAGCATGGTAGTTGTCAGAAGAGGTGGTGTAATTTGGAAAGTACAGAAAGTGCATATACAACAGAAAGGATGAAAGTGGCTGTAAAGAAGTGGGTGCAACAGTCCAAACCTGAATTTTTTCAGAGGATTCGAGAGTTGGGTTCAACGATGACACAAATGCATCACTTGTGATGGAGACTGTCGAGTAGGGCCATTGTATAGAGAAAGAGTTATCTCTACCAACATGTACAATTTGAATGACATCTGGCAGTTAATAAAAACGTTATGCCCACTTTTGCATTACTTTCGATACAACCCAAGTCGTTTATTTGAATTTCTCTTGGGAAATCAGTGTTGCTCTGCCCCCCCCCCCTTTTTTAAGTTTCTCTCCTCCATACTCAAAGAAATTGGATGTGCCCCAAATTCTAATTTGGCTAAAAAGAACACTAATTCCAGTGCAATACCACGTAGGAAAAATGGGATGATCACTGGTAGGTCTGCAGAGATGACAACTTTTACGGATTTTCTTTAGTTTGTACAGATTTTCACTTCATCTTACGGTTTTACGGAAGTCACCCAAAAGACTAAGGAAAAGCCCACGCACATGCTTTTTCAATTTTTTTGCCATCTTTTGGTCAAAAAATGCGCATTACAAGTAGTCCCTATACATCTTCAATGTTCAGACTTCCCCGCCAATGGAGGCAGAATTTCTCGTACAGCATTTGTCACGTGATTCCTGTACAGCCATTTAAAAGAGCAGTGCGCAAAAGCCGAGAGGGAGCTCAGCTCAGCACCATTTGCTAATTCTTTACATTGATTACATGTGGCTTTGTGCTTGTGAAAATTCCGGTGCAAACGTTTGAACCATTTCCGCTCAACTGTCGGGTGACACCCGATATTACGAAAAAGACGAATAGGTCAGGTGTCATCCGCCACGTCTATGACGGCTGTATAGCTTGGTATGTAGGGGCTCGCGAAAGATTTCTTTTTCACCAAGTAGATAAAATGTCATCTGTGCAACGCTCTCAAGGATATTTTTTTTTTTTGCCGTATATTTCGGGTGTCATCCTCCACACCGTGATGCCTGTATAGCTCGTATGTAGGGGCTCGCGAGACATTTCTTTCTCATTGAGTAGATAAAAATAAATGTCATCCGTTGTCATCTGCCACGCCGATGATGCCTTTGTGGCTCGCACGTTGGCGTCCGTGAAGAATTTAATTTTCGCCGTATAGGTCAAGTGTCATCCGCCTCGCCGATGACGCCTGTTTAGCTCGCATGTTGGCTATGGCAAGACATTTTTTTCGCCAAATAGGTCGGGTATCACCCGCCATGCCGCTGCCGCCTCTAGCTCGTATGCCTGCGCTCGCAAGGAATTTATTTTTCACCGAATGGATAAAAAGAAATTTCATCGGTGTGTCGGGTGTGACCCACCATGCTGATGGTGACCATGGCTCGCATCTCAGCGGTTGCGAGACATTTCTTTTTCGCCGAATAAGTCGAGTATCGCCCGCTACGCCGCCGACACCTCTATAGCTCGTATGTCGAGGCTCATGAGGTTTCTTTTTTCATCAAATAGATAAAAAGAAATGTCATCAGTGTGTCGGGTGTCACCCACCATGCCGATGGCGCCTCTATAGCTCGCATGTCGGTGTCTGCAAGGACCCCCTCACGCCGAAGCTCGCGTATCAGGTGTCACCCGCCACGCCAATGACTCCTCTGTAGCTCATGAGACATTTCTTCTTCACTGAATAGATAAAAAGAAATGTCATCAGCGTGGTGGGTCACACCCAACATGCCGCATCTATAATTCGCATCTGGCGCTCGCGAGGACTTTCTTTTTCGCCGAATAACTTGCGTGTTGGGTGTCATCCACCACGCCTATGAAGCCTGTGTAGCTCGCATGTTGGGTGTTATTATGCCGCCACGCCTCTAGCTTGTGTGTCTAGTAATATCCACCACGCCTATGACGCCTCTATAGCTCGTATGTCGGAGTTTGCGAGCCATTTCTTTTTCGTCAAAGATCTTGTGCGTCAGGTGTCGCCCTCCATGCCGATGACGTCTCTATAGCTCGCATGGCGACACTCGTGGGACGTTTCTTTTTCGCCGAACAGCTCGTGCCTCAGGTGTCACCTGCCATGCTGGCGATGCCTCTATAGCTCGTATGTCGGGGCTGGCGAGCCAAAACTGAACTTTCACTGCTAAGTTATGGCCCCTACTGCAGAAATATATTTATACACTTTTTAAATAAAACCACATTCTGAGATTTTAAAATAAATATTTTTGATATACTGAAAATCTTATTTTAGGTCAAAGCTGGTTTTACTGAAAACTTCAGATTTTTTTCTGATGACCTTTCTCAGATTGGAATCTCTGGGTCTGTTGGGAACAGTATCTTGAAGATTAGACCTAGCTGAGAAGGGAAGAGGGAAGAAAAGATATTGAGAGAAAGAGAAAAAAAGGCAGAGCATTTCATACATGAGATTTTTCTGCGAATTCGCAGAATTCCTTCGGGGGAGTTAGGTATGGGCCATATTCCGTCTGGGAATTGTATTTCATCTGTCAAAACTTTTGAAAACAGAATGAAAATTTTCTCCGTAATAGGGGGTTTTTTTTTGTTTTGTTTTTTCACGATGTTGCCTGTGTCCAGTAATTTTGTTACATATCATTTTATTGCATAAATATTTGTATTTCAGCATGAAACTGTGAGCAGTGATTTCTGAAAATGGATGTTAAGATAGCGCGAAGATTCTCCTGTAGTCTTCGGGCACGAGATTCTTCCGTGGATTCGAAGAAGTCTGCTGTTTCCGTTATCGTTTTGGGCAGTATCGAGATCAATGCACAATTGAACAGAAATTTCGGGGGGGGGGGGAGGATTCGTTTTCCATTTGAGGATGGAATTTCCATACCTGCCAACATTGGGTAGAGCCTTGTCAGTAGTAATCAGTATTATTGCGCGGTATACAGACTTTATGAAATGATTCATCTCTTAGTGAAAAAGAAATACGCACTACAACAAAACGTTACAACAAACAAGGACTTGAATGAAACAAACTTAACTAATGTGAAACGCAAAGTTGATTCCCCTGCTGGCAAGGTCATGGTAAGTAACATTGCGAGATTTAAGTTCGAAACTTCCACCAATAAAAATCAGTCAGATGCGTTAAGAATTCCTCAACACTTGACAGATGGGAAATCCAAGCAAGTGAATGTGCAGTGTGCAAACCTTCACCCACCATATGATCATACTGCCTCTAAAATTGTAGTTTATGACAAGAAAAACCAAAGAAGGGAAAAAAAAAAAGCTGGATGCTTTAACTGGGTGAAAAATCAAAACACACAGCAAGACTGCGGACCACTGTTAGTTTGCTTTTTATTGATCCTGCAGCTGTGCAGCATCCATTGCTTAATCTTTTTTCTGCTGATATCCTTTCTCTCCCTATTTCTTTATTGTTGATTTTCTTTTTTTTTTTTTTTTTTTTTTTTTTTCCCTTCTGATAACAATAATTTCTTCTAGCATGCTGGAAAAACTTTCAGTCTGAGGACCATGAGCACATGATATCAAAGCTTCAACTATTTTAGATAAATGGTGTAACTTTGAGGATAACACTTTTGAACACTATGCATCAATTTTTGCAAATTTTCCAACTTTGTCACTTCCGTTTTCCGGAATTTACCCCTCCCTTATCAATCTTAAATGCAAGAACTTATGGGGTGGGGATATTTAACAATGCAGAATAGTGGAAACATAGCGCGCTGGGGGGGGGTTCACGACGAAAATCTTTGCTCCGTACGACTTCTAGTTTTAGAAATTTTCCGCAAATTTTCAAGCTGAAATACAAATATTTATGCAGTAAAATGATATTTAGCAATAATACTGGACGGGCAGCATCACGAGAAAAAAGAAATTACGATTACAGAAAAAAGCTGAATTCCGTCGACCCTCCGTTTTCAAAAGTTTCGTAAAGATGGAATTCCGTTCTCCGACGCGAATCCCCCCATTCTCTTCACTTGTGTATCGATCTCGTAAATGACCAAAATAATAACAAAAGGGCGGAATTCCTCGAATTTGCGGAAGAATCTCGTGCCTGAAGATTACGGGAAAATTTTTGCGGCGTTCTAAGTTCCGTTTTCGCAAATTGTTGCCTGCAGTTTTAAGCTGAAATACAGACATTAATGCAATTAAATGTTGTTTAACAAGAAAAGTGGACACAAAGGCAACATCAAGAAAAAATGCGATTACGGCAAAAATTTTCACTCCGTTAAACTACCGTTTCAGAAAATTTTAAAACAACACTAAATACCGCTTTCGAGGACAATCTACATGATAACCTAAAAAAAAAAAAAAGCGGAATTCTGCGAATCTGCTTACGAATCACATGTATATCATGAAATACTAGAAAAATGAAAAAAATCTAAACAAAATGAAAATTCGTAGAATCCATAGTTTCGACAGCGATGTCCGTAGTTGCCTGAAGATTGGCCGTAGTTCCATAGTCAGACAACTAAATCCGTAGAAACTACGGACATTCTGTAGTAGTTGGCAGGTATGAGTTTCGTCCTTCGAAAGTTTCGAAAACGGAAGTTAGATGAAGCGAAGGTTTTTCCCCCGTAATCGTATTTTCTCTCTCTCGCAATGTTCCTTCTGTCCAGTATCTCTTTTATTCCACTAAGACTGCATTTCAGTTTAAAAACGGAGGGAAAAGTTTCTGAAAATGGAAGTTGGTCGAAGCAAAGATTTCTCCTGTAATCTATTTTTTTCTTCCCGCGATGCTGTCATTATCCCATGTTTTTGTTAAATGTTACTTTTGCCCCCATAAATGTTTGCACGTAAGCTTGATAAGGGAGGGTAAATTTTTTAGAAATGGAAGTGAAGTTTGAAAATTTGTTGGAATTGATGCATGGTGTTCAAAAGTATTCATATTCTGAAAATTATGCCATATTATCTAAAGTAGTGAAAGCTTTAATATCATGCATTCATGGTCCTCAGGCTGAAAGTTCTTTCAGCATAATGGATGAATTATTGTCTTCCGAGGGAGTAAAAGGAAAAAAAGAAGAAAAGTGACGAAGAGATGGGAAGGGGAAAATGATATCAACAGAAATAAAAACTGAGCGAAGATTGTGGTGCAGCTGCAGTCACCAAAAGGCAAATATGGCCATGGAACTTGGTGAGAAGAAAGCAACACAAGAGAAAAATTGAGCTCATGATCTCTAGCAAGTACAAAAAAAAAAAAAAGGAAAAGCTGTGTTTGAAGCAATGCTTATAAAGCAATTTTATTTTATTTTTAATTCAGCAATTTTATATTGTGAATACAGTAGTGTGCTTTAAATATTTATGTAGATAAATTACAGTGAACAATTTCATCCTGCTCATGCTGCATTATATTCACCCTTTCTCATCACATGTTCTGATTTTTCACCCAGTTAAAAAGTTGAGCTTTTTTGTCCCTTGGTTGGTCTCTTGTATGGCATTTGTAAGGAGCAGGGAGGTCATCTGTGTACCAAGTTTTAATGAATTCAGCTACTATGGTTGGTGGGAGAGATTTATTTCAGCTGGCATCTGCCCCAGCGAGGAGTGTGCTTGTGCAACACATTCATCTGCTTGTTTTTCATGTGCATGCAGGACACTTGCTTCCACCCCCTCCCCTGTCTTTGTTTTGTATCAAGACTTTGGCTACTTCCCTCCCTTCAAAAAATAAAATAAAAAGTGATCGAATAGTTGCCTCTTGTTTTCAGACATCCACTTATAGAATTGTAACCCTATGTTTTGTTTTACATTGGCCTGAACTTTTCAGTGATCCCCACAACAGTACTTTAGAACTGCTGTTTGTGATACATTGACAGACAAATAATGTTAAGTAACCACATAACCGAATAATTCCACGTATTTCATTTGAAGCATACTTTGACATTCATTTTATCTAAAACAAATTTTTTTCTTTGGATGAATCTTGATTTAATTATGCATACTGTTATTTAAATACACTTTGGAAATGTTCATTTTATGCCACTGTTGATTAGATTTTATGTAATTTTTCTTCTGAGATAAATAAAGCAATATATAATATATATATATATATTATTAACATTATATTGTTGAGGTAAATTGACTGAGCCTGTAATTTCTTTTATCCCTTGTGACTTTCGACACTTTTCATTTGCAACATCCAAATTTATAGCGTATCTGTATTATGTCATCATCATCATCATCATTGTCAACCATTATCAATCCACTGCTGGACGAAGGTCTCCCCAAGTTTCCTCCACAACGGTCTGTCTTGTGCCAGTCTCCTCCATGTCACCCCTGCATACTTTCGAATTTCATCCACCCATCTCCCATGTGGTCTTCTTCTGGGTCTTTTCCTGTCCCTTGGAATCCAATCTAAAATCTCGGCTGTCCATCGATGATCTGTCCTTCTGGCAGTATGTCCAGCCCATTGCCATTTCAGGGATTTAACTCTGATCATGATGTCTTCCACTCTAGTCATTTTTCGGATCCACGAGTTCCTCTTCTTATCTCTCCTGGTTACACGAAGCATGCACCTCTCCATGCTACTTTGAGTTGTCTGCAGTCTTTGTATATCTCTTTTAGTTAAGGTCCACGTCTCTGCACCATACGTAAGCACTGGAAGGATGCATTGATCAAACACTTTTCTTTTAAGACATAATGGCATATTGCTCTTGAAAATTATGCTGTTTCTTCCAAAAGCTCTCCAGGCAAGTTTTGTACGCCGATTAATTTCTTCATCAATGTGACCCTCACTTGATATCTGGTGTCCAAGATAAACGTACGTGTCTGTTATCTCCAGCTTTTCTCCATCAATCAATAAATCTTCATTTCTTGTAAAAGCATTGAACATCACTTTTGTCTTCTGAAAGTTCATTTTTAATCCCACTTCTTTACTCTTGTCAGCAAGTTCCTGGATCATACTCTGCAGCTCTGATGGGGGTAGTTGCAAAAATGACTACGTCATCAGCAAAACGAAGGTGGGTTAGATAATCTCCATTAATCTTTATCCCTTTGTTTTCCCAGCTCAGCGACTGAAAAACACCCTCCAATGTAGCATTAAAGAGCTTCGGAGATATGGTGTCACCTTGTCTCACCTCCCTTTCCAATTTTTATGTGTGTTGTATTTTCAAACAGCCGAATCTTTGCACTTGCATTTTCATAGATGTTATTAATAATATTAATGTATGCATCTTCAATACCGCAGGTTTTCAGAGCCATTGTAACTGCTGATGGTTTCACCGAATCAAAGGCTTTTTCATAATCGATAAAAGCCATGCACAATGGAAGTTCATATTCCCTCGCTCTTTCAATTAGTTCTCTCAGTACGTGGATATGATCTATTGTGCTGTAGCCACTCCTGAATCCAGCTTGTTCTCTCGGTTGAGCCATGTCCAGTGTTACCTTCAAGCGGTGTGAAAGAACTTTAGTGAAGATTTTATAAACTACTGATAGGAGGCTGATAGGTCTGTAGTTTCCGAGATCCTCAATGTCACCTTTCTTATGTAGCAGGATCATTGTAGCGGTGTTCCAATCCTCAGGAATCTTTCCTTCATTAAGGCATCGAGTGAAAATTTGGGCGAGTACTGTTTCAATTTCTCCACTTGCTTCTTGTATGATGTCTACAGTAATTCCATCTTCTCCTGGAGCTTTTCTCCGCTTCATGTTCTTGATTGCATGTGCAACTTCTGCTGGAAGGACTGGAGGAACTCTGGTACTGGTATCTTTCATGATGTCTGGAGTGCATGTATCATCCCTTTCATATAATTTGGAGTAGAAATCTTTCACTCTTGTCAAAATTTCGCCTCTATTTCTTGTTACAGAACCATCTTCTTTTCTCAGTGCCATAATCTGTTTTCTTCCCTTACTGAGATGTCCCTTTGCTATCTTTAGGCTTTGGTTGTTTTCAATTGCTTTCCTCACTAGTTCACAGTTGAATTTTCTTACGTCTTCAGTGATACTTTTTCTTACTGTCTTGCATAGCTCTATATATTCCACTTTGGAAGTCACATCTTCTTTAGTTTTCCTCATCACTCTTCTTTTTTGCATCAACATTTTGGTTTTTCCTGATAATTTGTTCACATGCAATTTGTTCTTAGACCCAGCTAATTTTGTTGCTGTTTCCATAAGAGCTTTGGTTACTTTTCTGTTAACTTCAGAGATGTCCACTTCTTCCGATGTTAGGCCTTCTAAAGCAGAGAACCTGTTCTTCAGTTCCAACTTGAAGGTATTATGGTGTTTTTTAAGGTTGGTTATGTCAATAGATTTTGTTTGTCTTATGAGCTTGCCACGTTCAAGTTTGGTGTTGAGGTGCATCTTACATCTCACCAATCTATGGTCACTACCTGTGTTGAACTTGTTTAGCACACTGCAGTCTTCTATGACGAATTTTTTGTTACACATAATAAAATCAATTTCACTTGTCGTCCCATTTGGATGTCTCCATGTCCATTTCCTGTTTGGCTTTTTCTTGAAGAAGGAGTTCAAGATGAAAAACCCTTCTGCCTCTGCAAACTCAACGAGAGTATTTCCACGCTGGTTTCTGTTGCCGTGACCGAATTTACCTACTGAAGTTTCATTCTGTTGCCGTTGCCCTATTTTTGCATTGAAATCTCCCATAATTATTTTCAAGTGCTGCTTACCTTTATTATTTAGATGACAAATTTCCTCATAAAATTCTTCAATTTCTTCTTCAGGATGACTTGTGGTGGGTGCATAAGTTTGAATAATCTGAGCCTGGTATCTTTTCGAGAGTTGGATAACAAGTCGTGCAGCTCTGTCAGAGGAACTTTCAACTTCTACAACTTTATCCTTCAGTTTCTTGTTTATTATAAATCCAACACCACTAGTTCTGCCAGTATCTGTCCCACGATAGTAGAAGAGATGTCCACTTTTCAGTTCGATGAGATCTTCTCCTTTTCTCCTTACCTCACTTAGCCCCACGATGTCCCACTTGATCCTTTGTAGTTCCTCTTCCAATTCAAGAAGCCTTGAATCAGAAGATAGGGAGCGTCCGTTGTACGTAGCCAAGGTCAGCATCAGATGGCAGCCTAGTCCGGTCCTCCGGGGATTCTTAGCACCCTCTGCCTTCATGTCGCACTGGCCGCTGCCTTGGCCAGGTACATTCCAGCTGCCGGAGACTGAGGGCCAAGATTTAAGTTGTGGAATCATTTTGGAGGGGTTTGGCCATAACTCACCACGCTGGCCAAACGGGTTGGTGAGTGTGGGATAGAATTTCCTCTAATCCCGATGGTATAGTTATACCGCTATTGGCGGTCGTCAGAGCCCCTTTAGTGGGAACAGGATGTACCACGAGAAGGCGGGGTTGACATTTGTCAAGGAGAGGCTGTGATGTTACGCATCACCTGACCTGTATTATGTAATTACATGTATATATAAAACAAACCAAAATATTACTTTTTGAGAAATTCAAAGTCAGACTTGAATTAAAATTTTAAAACTATGCAGTAACAAACTAGTACAAAGACATTTAAGAAAAAAAAACAAAAAACTTTGCCACTCTGTGACAAAAAGAACTGGCTTTATGAAATACTTTTATGATGTACGAAACAGTGAAATTTGCTAAGTTCCCAGCATGTAATTTCTTTTTTTCCTTGTGACTTCTAACAGTTTTCAATTGCTACCTCCAAATTTATGGCATTTTTACTTGTTATGCAATTGCTCTTTTATTTTAAAAAGTCACTTTTTGAGAAAATTCAAGGCTAAATTTAAAATTCCATGACCTTGAATTTAAATTTTCAAAATTATGCATTTTGTAACATAATTTAGTAGCTAGTCAAAAAAATGTTCAAGAAAAATCAAACTTTGTCACTCCATGATAAAAGAAGCATGAGTTATACCTGTGAAATGTTTCAAATGATTAAATTTGGCAAATTTTCTAAATTTCATGTCTAAGAATTTATAAGCTGTGGTGATAAAACTTAACCTTTTAACTTTACTGTTGTGTGTGTAGTTAATTCTTGTGTGTTCTGTGCTGTGATGTAAAGTTTTTTACTCCATTAGGCTCAAGATTAGCATCTTAAAACACATATGTGAAGTTCTTGATATTGAACGCTCTGGTTTGAGAGAAGAAATTGCCCTTAGGATTTTGCAATTTCTGCTTCAACCCAAATCTTCTGGAAAAGCAGTTCCAGCATCAAAATCTAAAAAAGTAAGATCCTGCCACTACTACTGTTGGACTTTGTACTGTTCTCCTTGCAATTTTACTTTGTGAATATTTCTTTATGTATTCATTGTGCTTAAGTACTTGTAAATTCACTGAAGTGATATCATAATGCATGGAGTTAAAATATTTTAGGTAAAATAATATGTAAAGATGTATTTTGTTAGTTTTGTCATATTCTTTGTTTTGAAAACATGTGACATGAGCAAAGTCACCTGGAACTCTAGCTGCAGGGTTGTATAAAAATATTTTCTTCCAGCATACACACTTTTAGCACCAGAAATTTCCTGCGAGTTTCAGTGGGGATCTGAGGTCCCGTCACTCAACAGGAACACTCATTTGCTGCCTATGAAGTTTGCTGAAAATATACGCATATATTTATAATCAGTATAAAAAAATGTTTACTTGTAAAGTAACTCTGGTGCAAATACAAAATGTTAGAGAAGCGAGGAGAGTCGAAAGGTAAGTAAGTAAGACTGCCAAGTGTAAAGTTAGGTCAGAAGTCTTGTACCATTGTTTTGAGGGGGAGGGGCGCTGAAAGTTAAGGACCTAAACTTTCATCTCTTAAAACACAATTTTGAATTTTACACTTCTGCAAAAAGTCAAAAACATAAAAATCGCTCCAATTTTGGGGGAAACTAGCTTTAGATTTTGCAACCTGATTTACCTTTTACTCACCCTAGCCCTTCTATTCTTTTGTATTCACCAGAGTTACTTCATGAGTAAACATGGTTTTTATGCTAGATTCCAAGTACATATACATTTTCAGCAAACTTGATAGCCAGCCAATGAGTGTCACTATTCAGTGTTCTGCAAATCCCATAAAATTACTGATGTTTTCCATACCTGAATTCTGAAAACTTCCTTGACAAATATCAATTTCTCCCAAGATGAATTAAATCATTTCATGCACAAGATAAACAAACTACACATTACCATAAAATTCACCATGGAGCTTGAAGTAGATTGGGCGTTGAATTATCTTGATGTCGCGCTCAGAAGAAACAAAACGTCTAATTTCGGTTTTGACGTTTATTATAAACCAACCGCAGTACCGAACCTTGTTCCTCCTGATTCGCACTGCCCAAAAGAGTACAAACTTTCTGCTTTTAGAGCATGTTTCTATAGAGCATATAATGTATGCAAACCCGAGTCCTTAAATAATAAGGAAATTGATAATATTTATAGCAAAGGTCTAAAGGCTGGATATAAGAAAGATGACATAGACAGAATACACAGAACTGTAAGAAATCGTATAATGTCAACAATAAAGAAATCACCTAGTAAGACGATGCGATTCGCAGGATCCATCACATATAGTCCAGGCTTTACATATTGGTTAAAGAATTTATTACGTAAATACGACATATTAATAGCACTGAAGTCCCCGACCCCGTTGTTACATATGCTATCAAGTTGCAAGGAGAGATAGTGTGAGAAAGAAAAGGCAGGTGTGTACGCTATACCATTGGTATCTCCTGACAACACGGAAAAGTTATATATCGAAATGATAAAGCATTCCTTGCACACTAGATGTAAAGAGCACGTGCAAAGTGTCAACCAGAACATGCAGAATACAGCCCTCGCCAGAGAAATTATGCATTCATCGGCTACACCTCTATGGAATAGTATTAGAAGAATTACCCCATTCACGACCTATAAAGAGACTGCCATCAGAGAAACTGTTGAAATCCTATCCAGCAAACTAGCGTGCAATGATATAGTTTCTACTTAACTACCACGAGCTTGGTATGCGTTATTAAAAGAAGGAAGCACATCGCGACATACCGTATAATTGCGTGATAAAAATTCGTGTAATACACTCGTGATGTCAATCACGTTATTTTCAAAAGTCACCTTTGTTCCTTACGTGCTTCAATTCTCTGCATTTTTATGTCTACCATTGGCTTGAAAAAGCCTCCCAGTGGAGTGCGAAAGCTTGGCGAATCTTTGAACTTACTGCACCGCAAAAATAAACGGATTTAATACGCTTATATGCACAGATGCCAACTAGTACGGATTTTCCGTAATTTTACGGATTTTTGGTTGCTGTTACGGAAGTACGGAAACACCGCTGAAATTACGGAAAATCGCCATTTGATTTAATTTTCTAAAATAAAAAGCAAATTTTCTTCAATTTTTTCTGGGGGAAAAAAATAAATGCTGCATTCAGGTCTACCAGACCTTCGCCAATTGCCCCAGCCCGCGCCAAAATGTTGTTCTTGCGCCATTCTGCTAAAAAATCGCCATTTCGACGAAATCTGTGCCAATTTTGCACCAAAAGTTAAAATTTACCGGTCATCGATATTTTAGCGTTATCTTACGACATTCGAAATCGATTCAGCAGTTAATTCGTACGTGAGATTCTTCCGCGGATTCATGGAGTCCCCTCCGTTTTTTTTTTTTTTTTGTCATTTTCGAGATTGACGCAAAAGTGCAGAAATTTTCGGGATATTAGTTGGGGGGGGGGGCGTTGTTTTGTCTTTTTAAACGTTCGGAAACGGAAGTTAAACGAAGTGCAGATTTATTTTTCCCGTAATTGTATTTTTTTCTCTCGCGATGTTGCTTCTGTTCAGTATTGTTAAATATTATTTCATTGCATAATTTTAGCTTGAAATTATAGGCAACAATTTCCGAAAACGGAAGTTAGGCTGCCCGAAAATTTCCCCGTAATCATCGGCGACGAGGTTCTCACGCTGATTCGAGGAATTCCGTCTTTTTTGTTATCATTTGGACCATGTACGAAATCGATGCATAACTGAACTTAAATTTTGGGAGGATTGGTGGCGGCGGAAGGGGGTGGGGGTGGGTGGGTCGTTTTTCCGTCGGAGGATGAAATTTCATTCTTTGAAAACGGAAAGTAGACGGAGGTAAGATTTCTCTGGTAATCGTAATTTTTTTTCTTGCGATGTTTCTTCTACCCAGTATTGTTAGATATAATTTTATTCCATAAATATTTGTATTTCAGTTTGAAAAAAATGTTGGATAAATTTCCGAAAACTGAAGTAAATTCAGCTTGAAAATGTTGAATAAATTTCCGAAAACTGAAGGCTTGAAAACCCGTTATTTCAAGCCATGTTTCCTGATTCAGGGATCGCAAAAAAAAATATTTGTGTGGAAGAACCAAGGCTACTGCACTAATTTAGCACATGGCCAGTGTTTCTACAAGTAACATCGTATCTGAAGTTAAAAAAAATCCTTTTTCTCTATGATGCTCAAGAAAATAAACTGTATCCCATTACAATAACATATTTTGACGAAAAAATAGGGAAAAATTCAACTGTTTTGTTATCATTGGTTGAATCAAGTAATAATACAGGTGAAGGAATATTAAACGTTTTGAACAATGAGTTTGTTAAAAAAAATATCTCGTGGAGCAACTGTGTGTCATTTTCCTGTGACAATGCTAACACTATGATAGGTCAAGTAAAAGGTGTTGTTTCTCACATAAAGAAGGTTCAGCCTGCAATCATAGTGCAGCAATGATCATGCCATTTAGTAAATTTAGCAGCACAGAAATCTGCTACTTAACTGAAAGGATTTCATGTTGAGCAGTTTCTGATACAGTTGTACTTTTGTTTGGAGAAAAGTTCAAAGAGGAAACACAATCTAAAACTGAGTCAAGCTGTTTGCAGTACTAAACGATACACAATTCTAAAGCATGTCAATACTCGCTGGTTATCACTTTTGGAATCCATTGACAGAATTTTAGAACAGTGGGAGGCTCTAGAATATTATTTCAGTGACAATGAAGAAGCTAATTCACAGTATAAGAACCTTGCAAGTATGATTGGAAATCCTTCATCTAAACTTTATCGTCTTTTTTTATCTGCTACTCTTCCTTTGTTTACATCTGTTTTCTTGCAGCAGGAAGCTCCGCTTGTGCATGTATTAAAAAGAAAACTTGTAGTCTGTTATCTGAATTGCTTGTACGATTTATCAAGCCGTCGGCATTTGATGTGACAGCAACATCTCTTGCAGATGGAAATTTTGGAAGAAGGAGAAATCAAAAAGAAAACTGTGATCTCGTAATTGGGTCAAAAGCAAGATCTTATATAGGCACAACTGCAGATTTGAGTGAAGACACAGTGGCTACTTTTTATTCTGAGGTAAGGGAATTTTACAAGGCAGGCTGCAATTACATTTTAAGAAAATTTTCATTTAATGATGAATTTCTGAGTCATGCTGAAATTGCAGATATAGCATTAAGGCAAAGTGTTACTTTTGCATCAGTCCAATATATGTGTTCCCTGTTTCCAGTTTTGAAACTAGAAGAATCTGACAAGGTGGAATCTGAATTTGCTCACTACCAGTTTGAAAATTTTAACTGTGCTGTTACTTCTGGGAGAATGGATGAAGTGTGGCACAGAATTTCTTTAATGAAAAATGAAAATGGCCAGTTGAAGTATGAATCATTAAGCAAAATTATGAAAATGATTTTAATAGTCCCTCATAGCAATGCAAGTACAGAAAGAATTTTCAGTATTGTGAAAAAAACCATGAATAAATTCAGACCTAATTTAAGTACTCATCTGCTGTCTTCTTTATTAGTAGAAAAAATAAAAGGCATTGCCCACAGTGAACTATGCTATCAGAAGTTTTTGCAAATTGAACTAAGGAAGGCCAAAATGGCAACTACAGCCAGTTTATCATAATAATTTGGCCAAGATTCCAAGGAATAATTTTTCTTCATGTCTGGAGGTAATTTATTATATTTTTCTGGTAGACAGTATTTTAAATTTTCCCACTAGCAAATTATTTTTTATTGTATTATTATAATTATTATTATTATTATTATTATTATTATTATTATTATTTTGTTAATAGTCTGACAGATTAACATTTGCCTCAGTGTTAAATACCCAAATTTGCCGCTGTAGACTGGATTACTGAAAATTACTGAAAAAAAAAAAAAAATTTGTTACTGAAAATTACTGAAAAATGAACATGTTGGTTACTGAAAACTACTTTTAGAGGTTGGCATCTATGTATATGCATTTTTTGAGTGTTCACAGTGTGGTGTATTTATAATTACATTAAATAATTGTCTATGGAATTTAAACTGCTGTACTAAATTTGTTACTTGTCAATTAAAACTTTTCACTTGTCACGTACAACCACATTTTTCAAGCCCGGTGATAAAGAACAGATAAACAGGAACCAAGCCAGTTTAAAAGTACCATTCTCAGTTAGTTTCCTGTTGCACTGTACTGTGTGGCTAAGGGTTTCAGTGCTTAGCTTTTTTTTTAGGACAAGTGTTAAAGTCAACCTGGCTGGAGGGAAAAAAGATATTGTTTGGAACTATTTTGAAGAAATAAAAAGTATGAGTGGCAAAGGTTCACCTGCTAAGTGCAAACTGTGCGAGAAAGAGATCCAGGGGCGGGGCTTATTGCACTCACAAGAAACCATTACTCATTGTGGTCATTAAATACAAATGCATAAAAACCATCACTCATTGTGTTCATTAAATACAAGTTAATGGCCGTCAACTGAGCACTTCAACTAATTTAAGGTATGCTGAAGTTTATGATGCTTCACCTGCCGAGGAATCCCATCATAAAAGAGAACTGTCATTGGTACCTGAAGTAACCACTAAATCTGCAACAGCACAGCAAAGTTTTAAAAATTTAGAAATGATTCATTTGTGACACAAACTACAGCTAAAAAGAAACAAAAAATGTTTGACCTGCAAACTGCTTGAATGATCTATACTTCAAACTCTCCATTTCATATGGTTTGAAAATAAGGAGTTCAAGAACCTTATTGTTATGCTACATCCTTGCTATAAGTCACCAACAAAACAGGATATAGCAGGTTGTTTGTTAGATGAGGTTTGTTTTGATAATGGAATAGAGAAATGTTCTGTCTTTAAAAGATAAGATAGTCTGCATGAGTATAGTTGCTGGTCCAATGTCCATAATGAACCAGTTGTTTGTTCTTGTGTAACAACTTCACATGGTGATGTCTATTTAGTGTACAGTTTTGGCACTTTGGGTATCCCCCATACAAGTGATTACCTTGAACAAATTTCTATGCAGTTTGAAATCAGCAGAAAAAAATTCCATTGTGAATTTAGGAGCTTTGTAACAGACAATGCTTCAAATATTACGAAGTTGAGGAAAGAAATGGAAAAAATTGCTGATGTTAATTTTAAACCTTCTTGCAAAAGTTCTACAGATTTCAAAGAGCAGAGTACACAAATTGTGAAGTATTTCAGAAATCACGATTTTGTTAGATCAGCATATATATAAAGAAGCGCGTGGATTAGCTCTTGGGTTGCCCCAAGATGTATGCTGTAATTCCATGTGCAACTGTTTAAGAAGTTTCATCAATAACTGGCCAATACTCATGACAATAGTGGAATGATAAAGATGGGAAAATTGAATCTAAAATAAAAGAAAAGGTAATGAATTTGGGTATATTGGCAATATATCAGCCAACAAGGATTTATTGGCAATATATCAACCAATAGCTAATGCTCTTGATAGAGTCCGGAGGAACAATTGCAAAATTTCTCAGGCAGTTGTATGTGGGAAAAAGTTGGAAACTGTATTAAATGACATCTTAGATGAAAAGCAATTGAAGTTGTTTCATAAAAAATATGGTCAAGCCTTATCTTCAGCTCATTATTTTGCCTTTCTCTTTGATTTCACTTTCAAGCAAAAAACAAAACAAAAACAATATGGATGTAACTATTATGCCTGAAGAAAAAGAAGTTGCTTTACAGTTTGCTAGCAAAAAATATGGAGACTCATTCCTGACTATTCTCATTAAGCTTCTGAGAAAATCTGTACCATTCACTGGAAGGTTGATAGAAGAAAAAGTGCAGCTTGCCGTAAATTCTTTAGACTGATGAAATTCCTTTTCTGCAGTGAAAGAGTCAATAGAAAAACAACAACTGGACAGTATTTTGCAATTACTAACAACAACACTGCTTCAGCTGGAATTAAAAGAATTTTCTCAACATTTAACATTGTTCATTCTAAGTTAAGAAATAGGCTAGGAATTCAAAAAGCAGCAAAACTAGTATTTTTGTTCAAACTGCTGAATAAATAGTTTCTCTCGTGACATGCCTTTTTTTTTTAATTCAATTAAAATTTACTGAGGAATTGCTGTTTTTCAATCAATATGTTATTTTGAAGCTTTTATGATTCAGATTTAATGGGTAAGTTGTAGATTTTTTTAAAACTACACCAGTAATATAATGACTAACACTTTTACTGTTTTATACATGTGCACATTCAGGTTTATCAGAATTACTAACACAGCAAACAGACATCTCTGATTCACTGTTCGTCACATAACATTAATCACATCAGAAAACTAGAAAATTTACATCGTCCAAAAACCCTTTTTCCACGAATATTTCTTCCACAAAGACCTATTTCCATGTGTTATGCAAAGAATATTCCTTCCACAGAATTCACTTGACAATCTTTCTCGCTGGTAATTCAAATTTATTTTTAAATGTTTTTTGAATACAAAACATGACTTGCATATTAATAATTATTAAGAAATTTAGTGGACACGCATGAGTACAGTAAAGATAATGCATGGCATTAAGAAGTACCATTCTCTTATTACATTCTCATCTGTTATGCAGTGTATACCATGAAGTAATCATCGAAAAAAATGTTATGTTTCATGTTTACATTGAAGATGAAGAGGTATTTTAAAGTTGAACTGAAACACAACAATAACAGGGATTGCATTCCTCCCAAAATTCCTAATATTTTGTGACCCTCCTTAAATTCCTAAAATTATACCTAAAATTTGCTATTCATCCTAAAATTTTCGTAAGCTTATTTATTAAAAACACAACCGTTATTAACGCCAATAAATTTACCATTACGGTAAGGTAAAAAGACCTGTTATTGTAGAAACAGCCTATATGCTGTGCTGCTGAAGGGAGGGGAAATGACACCATCGAGATGCACTTGCTTCGGGGCGGGCGCTCCACTTTTTGCCTTCGGACAGTTTTCGAGAGTAACAAGAGATCTAAGGGAAAAGGGGAGGGGTCATTTTCACCCCTGGTTTGCGCTTTGCAGACGAACTCCGTGGCACGCAGAAGATCGTACTTTCTTTTTGTACATGCCTTGTGGAACCTCCTCTTTCTGCTGATGTTTTGTTATTGTAAACCGCAGGTGGGTGGAAGCAAAGAGGAAACGTGATCTCCTTCCGTAACCTCCGGTAATGACGATGGGATGGTAGCTGAGTGTTATCGTGACAGGCAGTAGAGCACGTGATCATTGACCTTCGATCGTGCGTCGGCGACAGCGACCTTCGATGCGCAATATATCTCGGCTCCGACTCACTTTGACTGAACTTGCGTGAGATGCGTATGATAGTTTCTGGTTTTGTGTCTTTTATGGTGTTCTCTGTGCTGTGTGCAGGTTCAGTTCTCTAGTGGTGACCTGCTTTTTTTTATTCTATCTTCTGACATCCTTGCAGCCAAACTTCGGGAAGTTGTCTGGTTTTGCAATATTGGAACGTGTTTTTGTACTTCCCTTTCATTTTCTGGTTAGTAATACAAGTGTTTAAGATGCCTAAATCCAAAACGAAATTTCAAGATGCGTGGCTCGCCAAAGAATTGGACGGAGTGAAGTTGAAAGAATGGTGTTCTGCAACTGAAACAATATTTTCTGCTAAGTGTATATTGTGTTCAGAAATTTTCAACATTTCTAATAGTGGCTTTTCACAAGTAAAAGCGCATCATAAAGGAAAAATTATTTGCAGAAATTTCAAAGTAAATTTCAAAATAAGTCCATCCTGAAAGCCTTTGGAGGACGGGATCTTCAGCCCAAAACAAATATTAGTGAAGTACTGAGTCATGATTTACAGTTGGCTAAAGCCGAAGCATTATGGGCCATGAAAGTTGCTAAGGACAATATGTCTTATGTTTCATGCACTGAAACAGTTGAACTTTTCAAAGAAATGTTTCCTGATTCTGCTATTGCAGCCAAAATGCAACTTAAAGAAAAAAAGTTGCTTATGTGATATCACATGGATTGTCAAAATATTTTGAAGAGGATTTGAAAAAAGACTGCATCTAGTAGCCCAGGAAAGGTTACTATAGCATTTGATGAAACTACAAATACACAAGTGAAATGGCAGTTGGATGTGTATCTCAGGTACTGGTCTTCAGAAATAAATTCAGTTTCTTGCCGATACCTAACAAGCATTTTTCTGGGTCATGCAACAGCAGATATTTTGCTAAAAGAAATTCTTGATGTGTTATCATCCTTCAATATTTCGTTGAACAGAATTATTTGTGTATCCATGGACAGCCCAAATGTAAATAAGTGTTTTTTACGCAAATTCAATGAAGTTGTAAAACAAGAAACAGGCCAGAAATCTTTGGAACTAGGCTTTTGCAACCTGCATGTTGTTAGTAATGCATTTAAAATTTTTTTGATAAGCTTAAATATAGATTTTGACGAATTTGCTACTGATATGCATTACTTTTTAAAGAGTAGTGCTGCAAGACGAGAGGATTATAAATCTGTCGAGGATATAACATTGGTCACTGCCAAATTTCTTTTGCGTCATGTCAGCAACAGATGGTTAACCGTTGGTTCTGTAGCCCAGAGGCTCTTGGATCAACGGCTAAATATTACAGAATATTTTTTTAAACTTCTTGCCATCTCAAAAAATATTTGAAAAACAACTACGCAATTCGGCAAGGTATAAAAGAATTCACTGTTTCCTGAAAAATGAGCTAACTCCTTGCTATTTAGCATTAATTTCATTTTCACACCAAAATTTTGAAAAGTTTTCATTATGTTATCTGAGTGAAGAACCAAAAATACACCAGTTATATTCTGATTTAAATACTTTAATGAGGAATGTTATGGCTCAGTTTATCCAAGATGATGTTATTGCAGGGAAATTTGGAGAAGACCTAAAGAATGTAGATTTTGAAAACAAAAATTCATGGAAAAAACTAGGGGAGTTAGAAGTTGGTATGAAGACAAAAAATCTCCTCAGGAATGTTCAGGAGACCAGGCAGAAATTATTTCTCTTAGATGTAAGATCATCACTAATTGCAACCACAAAATATTTAAAGTCAAATTTGCCATTCTGTAATCAAAAGCTAAGAGACATAGAAGTTTTAAAGGTAAAAGAACCAAAGAAAGAGTCAACTCAACTTTCAGTCACTGAAGGACTTTCGGAAATAACCAGAATTTCAAGTGTTTTGCATCTTTCTGAGGAACAAATTGATAGAGTAAGAGAAGAGTGGAAACTTTTAAATTGCGATAAGCCAACTCTAGATGAACTAGTGAAATTTTCAGAGAAAGGGCATATTCCAGTGCGGATTGATCATTACTGGCGTAATATATTTAGTATTAAAGACTCTAGCGGAAAAGAAAAATACTCAAATCTTGCTAAACTCATAAAGTCAATTTTAGTTTTACCTCATGGTAATGCTGATGCAGAAAGGGGATTTTCGGTTAACACTGCTCTGTTAAGGAAGGACAAGGCTAACTTTAAAGACTCAGCTATAACATCATTAAGAATAGTTAAAGGGGCCATTAAACACTATGGATGTGTAAGTAAACTTCCCATAACAAGAAATTTGTTAAATAGTGTTTCGTGATTCACATAAATTTTATAAAGAGTATGTTGATAAGCTGAAGGAAGAAGAATCAAAAAAGGTAAAAGAAAGGAAGCAGAAAGAGAGGGAAAATAAGGAAAAGCAGCTAGAGAAAAAAAGGAAAAGCTGAGTTTGATGACAAAATAAAAGAAAATGATGCAGAAATAAATAGACTTAAAAAAGATAAAGAAGCCTCCCTAGCAGTAATTCAAGAGGGAACAGAAAGAATGAGAAAAGCTGTAGAAAAACAAAATACTGTTGAAATAGCAGTTGCCTCTAACTTGATCATACAAGGTTCAGCTGAAATAAAGAAAACTGAAAGTAAATTAGTTGTGGTGGAAGCAGAAAAAGATAGGCTAATCAGGAAAAGGTTAAAACAATAATATGAAAAAAGTAATTCAGTGAAAAATTGTACATAGTTCTTGGTTTTCAATTACCTTTTAGGATATTATAATTTAATGTGAAACCTGAAAACTTTACTGTGAAAATCGTGAATTGCTTCTGGTTCAACAGCATATTAATGTTCAAAGTGAAACTTGAATGTGGTAAATATACTTGAATATGATAATAACACATGAAAAGATAAGAACTGAACATTAAAAGTAAATCATACTTAAACTTTAGACATTAGACGTTATGCAAAAAATTTGGGTGTGAACTTCGACCATATATACTAATGGACTGCGCATTGGCAATAGCTGCATCAAAGCCGCCATGGCTCAAACATTGGGCACGTCATCATCATACTCCAAATTTCGTGTACAAATGCTGTTATGATTACTAATTTACGCTGCAGAACTTCAGTGTTTTCGGTGTATTATGTGAATGCGCCTCATATATAATGAAAACTCTTCAGGTAAGTTTACTTATGAGCTATATACATGCATGATCGTGTTGTTTACATTTTGTGATTTATAATGTGATGAACATTTGCGAAGAATTTGGAACATGCATTCCATTTTTCTTTTCTTAAGTTACTATATTTTTATATCAATAGCTGCAAGTTTCTGGTTAAGTAGTTGAACTTTATTGACTTAGGTATTTAATTCGTTTCTTACCCATGAAAAATCATAGAACTTTCTTTACTATATCGCTCAGAGCAACCATAAGCACAGCAGGTGTAACCCATCTTTTTGACTGTTGTCATGTGATTTTATGTTGGAGCCAGAAATTTTGATGTCATGTGCAGTTTATCAGTATATATGGTTGAAGGGTGTGAAGCAAACTCTTTACAATGTATACAAAGTTGTTTTACTAGATGTATACAAATATACATCTAGTTTTTATTGAAATACACTCCTGAAATTTTCCTAAAATTTTTCTAAAAAGTCCTAAAATTCCTACCTAAAATTTTCCAGAAGTATGCTATGATCCCTGCAATAATTTAAATCAAATAAATCTGATTTAATTAAAAAAAATGTGATTTAAATCAAATAAATCCGATTTTTTATTTAAAAAAATAAAAAATCCTGATTTTTTTAAAACCCTGGTGTAAAGTCACTGTAAGAACCTCATTGAACTTTTTTCTAGAAAATCCACATTTATTTAAACACTGAAGTAGTCATTAAAAGCTTTTATTCAAGGCAATAATATACATAACCACAACATAAGCTTTTGAAATGTAATCATAAAACTGAGAGGAGACCCAAATTACACTCTCGGACAATGAAATTTGCGCACCTAGAAGAAAACATGCTACAACAAAACTTAGCAAATAGCTAAAGTGCGTGCTGGTATGCAAATGATCCACATTTTGCGCGATTGTACATGACCACACACCCTGTGGTGGCGCTGCAAGCACGAACCGGCAGTCTTATAAACTGGCGTGTAATCGATGCCACATGAAAGCGAAAAGCACCGGTCGATGCAAGCAAGAATACATAGTGACAAGAATGCCGGGTAGACGCCAGAGACATCAAGTTATGAAACTTATGGGCTGTGAGAGAGGCCTGATCATTTGGCTTAAAACAGCAGGGTGGTCGCCGTGCGGTATAGCCCTCCACGTGGATCGTTCTGAACATACTGTCCGACTGTGTCAGGAGCAGTGGACACGTGACGACACTGCCACACGGCGGAACGGCTCCGGACAGACCAGGAGGACCACCAGTAGAGAGGATTGACAATCGTGCGCCAGGCACTAACGGATCCCACGGGGACCCTGTAAACTATACAGGCACATGTAGCGGCTCCCGTGTGCCCACGAACCATTTCCCCGATGCCTTTCGGAAGCAAATCTGCAATCCCAGCGCCACTTACGCGTGCTTCCATTAACACTGAAACTTCTCCGGCTCTGTTTGCAGTGGTGCCAGGCCAGAGCGACTTGGAACGCCACAGACTGGCGACATGTGGTGTTCTGCTTCGTTTTGGAGACCGATGATCAGGGTTCGCCCTGGTGGGCCCAGTTGAAAAAACCCACCAAAAAACTCACCTGGGTTTTTTTCAAAATTAGATTCTATATCTTCTACAATATTCCAAATTTAATCAGCACCCAATAAAATATTTTCTTTTACAATTAATAAAAAAAGCAATAATGACTAGATTCTCTTTCTTGCCTTCTCAAAGGTGATGATTAACCAATTTTATTATTTAGCAACATTAATAGAACAACCCTATCAGATCAGCTGACAAAGCAATTGATCTGAAATAAGAAAATTAAACAATCCTGAAAATAATAAATGGTTGCATATAAATAGCTTTCCACCTATAAAGAATAACTATAGAATAGACCAACATTATCTATTCATACTATAGAAAAGAAAAATTAGAGAAACAGAATATAACATACTTAGCTTCTAACTAAAATATCTTTAAATAAAATTTGCCTAAGATATTACTTGTGTGCGGCATGTAAGCTGCAATAGTTTTTGACTATTTACAAAGAGAGCTTAAAATTAAAGAATGGTAGAAATAATAAAGTATTTTTGCTTTGTGTTTTACTAGAACCCTGAAAAGCAGTCTGAAATTATCATAGTTTCGTGACACACACAATTTTCAAATATTTTCAGAGTAAAACAGCCACGTTTAAATAATTAATGTAATCTCGGGGGTTTACCAGAAACAAAACTACCAATCTACAGGAAATTTTGATCCAAAAAGGTATAAACTGAAACAAAGAAAATTCTCTCAATGGAGGCAGATGAAGCTGGCGCTGAATGTAGGCATACAAAAAAATTACAAAATCCTGCAGGCAATTTTGAATTTGAATCATTTTCAGACTTTTGCCATGACTTGCTTTTATGGAAGAAAACTGGCTGTTGACACTTTCTTTCATCATTGATGTTAGGTAACAGTCTGTGTCATTAATTTTGAAAGCCATTACACCAGGCAAATACACGGTCGTATCAGAATAATATGACCACTTACCTAATAATGGGATGACAGTGGTGAGATGGTGTGGTATGAACTCATTGAGGCCCTGGAAGGCTGCCCGAGGCACGTGTGGCCGTTCAGATGCAGCGAAACATTGAGGTCCTGGAGATGACGTGGTTGTAGGTCGGCACGCCGAACTTGTCGATCTAAATAGTCCCATGTGCTCTAGGGAATTGAAGTCGAGCGATTTTGCCGTCCAAGGGGAAAATGAGACATCACTGTCGTGTTCCTGGAAACAGTCATGCACCGCCTTAGCGACATGACTGAGTGCATTGTCCTTTAGATACCATCACCACCAGGGTAAACGTCCAATGTGAAGGGATGCATGTGGTCTGCAAGAACGGACAGGTAGTCATTAGCATTCGGGAACCCATCCATTGGTACCAACGGTTCCAGGGCATACAAGGAAAACATCCCCCAGACATGCACACTGCCATCGCTGGCCTGTACTTGACCGACAAGCCTGTCCGAGTGTTGGCTCTTGTGTGTCTGATGGCGTGTTCACCACCGCCTGTCACTTCTGTGGAGTAGAAACCTATATTCATCGGTGAAGGCAACCTTTTTCCACTGTCCAATGATGGTAGTCCCATGTGAACTGCAGACATCATTGCCAATGGCCCTGGGTTAAACATGGGTGCCTTGACGCAGCTTCAACTCCGGAGACCCATGCGCAGGGTGTCTACTGATTTCCAATGAACCAAATTCATGAATTTTTCATGACTTTTCCATGACATCTTCAGTTAAATTCATGACTTCTCGACAATATGTTGCACAACGACAGCCATTCTACACTCATAATCTCGTACCCTTGGCTTCAGTTCTCAGGTTATTTTTTATTTTTACAAACACTGAAATTAATTTCATGCAACAATAGTTTAGGCAAAACTGATGTCTAAAATATCATCGCTGCTAAAATGGATAGGGGGGGGGGGTAATAAACTCCTACCTGAAAGCCAGTTGATATGAAAGCTGAATGTAATTCTTATGTCACTAAAATTGCTTAACATGAATAATGTAATTATGTATGACTTGCACTATGACATTCACCAAATTCTATGTGTTTAAAGAAATAAAAACATTCAACTCTCATCTAGGATGAGGTATAGCTATTTTCAGAAATATTTATCATTACATCTATTGATACACATTCTTTTAACATGGTATTGCTGTAAAAGCTTACAAGTTTACTATTAAACTATTTTCTTACAAGATTTTATTAAGACAATATAAAAACTATGAATGTGCAAAATTTATGGAGACTGAAATTTCACAGTGAAGAAAGACTCAGTGTTTAAGTATCTTAGCTAAACTTATTATCTCAGAATTTAGAACTTCAGCTTCTTTTGCCTTTTCTATAAGCTTTCTTTTCTTATCTTTGAGTTCTTTTAGCTCTTGGACTGCTCTCCTTTTGGGTCATTCCACATGAAATCAGCAAATTTCAGAATAAATGGTTGCTTGACCAATTTATATTTTTTATATTCCCATCGTAATTAGTACCATTAATGAGTAGACCAAAACAATTTTTAGTTGTTTTTTTTTATCTGCCGCCATTTTGGATCTACACCTATTTTTACTTGCTGAGAAGGGCAAAAATTAGGGTTTTCAAGGGTTCTCGGAAATGGCTGTTACTCGATAACTGCTTGAGATAACTAAATAAACCTTTTACCCCCTGAAAGTAGACATTTTGAGGTTTCATAAAAGGTACTTACTTCAAATGTAGCTTTTAATTTAACCAGATGAAAATGGACTTATATTCAGCACATGCGATTCACAGAATCACCATTTTTAGGAATCTGTAACTCAGGAAGGGCTTAAAACCACAAACTAAAACTTTTTCCTTACCAACTATGGATAGGTAGGTTTTAGCTTATTAAGAAAAAAAATCATGTTTTATTAAACCCCTTGCTAAATTTTTTAACCCTAAAGTTGCCAAATTTGCAAAAAATGCAGATTTCAAGCTCAAATATCTTAAAAGGGCAATCTGCAAAAAATATGAAATTTTTTGTGTGAACTCACCTATTAAAAAAAAAATAGGTACTCTATCAATGATATGAATTTCATTTTGTGGTTCAGCTGGGTTTCTGAATTATGAGGACTCAAAATGTTGTAAAAACAAACCTCTCTCACAAAAACAATAACATACATTTATGTCGTGTTTCTGAGCAAATATTAGCTTACCTTGAGCAGTCTGGTGCACCCAGCAAATTTTCAAATTTTGTATTACGATCATAAGCACAAAGTAAACGTAATACTTAAGATATATGTAATTGTATTTACAAAAGTCTTTGGTATGCTTGTATTGTATAAAAAAACATTTACAAGTTTTTTTTTTTTTTTTTTTTTTTTTTTTGGAAATAGAAGTTTGTTTCCCCCTCCAAGTTACTGGCTACCACATGACACATCAAAAGGGTAAAGTTTTGCAATTTTGATTTTTAGTGGGGGTTTTTTTTTTTTTTTTTCAATATGAATTTTTTGAGTAAGACATTAACTTAAAAGAGAGTTCAGTGTTCTTTTCTTGGGTAATGTTGTGCGTCCGCCCGGTTGATGATCTAAATTCAAGAGGTGATAACTTGGCCAGTACATTTTGCATCGGAATCCAAACCTTTTCCGCATTTTCTTTCATACTGAAAGTGGTAGAAGGTCCGACACTTGGATTGTAAAACTTAGCCCAGATGTTATAATTTTTTTCGACAGTTCTTCAACCCGAGCTACAAACCATTTCCCCCTGTAAGCACATACAATGTTATCTCTCTCCTTGATGTTTTTTACATCAACTTCATCTTCATTAAGTATCTTAAACATGAAGTTATGCTTGTCTGGGAAAGATGAGTTCTCCTGATAACCAAAGTAGTGCCATCCTTTGGAACAAAACTATGGTTTTCTTGTGTATTAGGCACTGGCCGAACTTCAGAAAACCGCTTTGTGAGCTTTCCATCTTCTTTTCTAATCACTTCTTGGTCAATTAAAGAAAAATTAATTCCAGTTATTTTATTTTCACAAAAGTCATACATGTCTTTAACTGTTAAAATGGGATCTTTTGTTGTTCTTTGAAGGCTCGCTTTTGCTACAAGTCTTTTTACAGTCCCACCGATACCATCACAGGGGCCTTTACCATGACTTGTGGCAAAGAAGTGCCACTCCGCATCTAAATCAAAGTCGTCCTTGTGTTTGCACAAGTTAGCAAAATTTTTCCTGTTTTTGTATTGGGCTGCAGACCCATCTGAAAAACAAATAACTTTTTTCATGCTTCCAGTTAGAGATTGTACAAGAGGTATCAGCTTCTTTTGAAAAGTATAAACAGCAGCCATATTGTGAATTAGACAGTCACTTAGGAAGCACACTTCTACAAAACAGTTCCCCATTTTCATCTCTGTAGTAGATGCATAAAGGATGAACTGTTACTTGGGAATTAAGCCAGTGGAAACTCTGAATTTCATCCTGTATGATGAAAGTGTAATTTTGCCGCCCCGGTGGCGCAGTGGTCTAAGCGATGGCCTCTGATCATTCGTCCGAACGGGGTCCGGGTTCGAATCCCGGTGAGGCATGGTTGTTGTGTTTGTCTTACGGCACTGGCTCTCTCCCTTCCCTGGAACCAGTTACCCTAAATTAGGGACGGGCGACTGCTTATAGCCCATTGAGTTGCTCACGATGGTCATTAAACCGTCAATCAAAAAAAAAGTAATTTTCAGAAAAATTCCCGATGACTATGCATTCATCCCTTTTTAAGTTTTCCTTTTTCAATTTTAAAAAATTCGACTGGCTTTTTGCAATAAAATGGTGGCTTTTCAAATCTTGAAGTTTTTTAAGGAAATTTTCTTTAAAATCATCATACGGTTCAACAAGTGTTACAAGTTTGCAGTGGTCAGTTGTGACCCATTGCTTGTATGTTATCAGCTCATCTTCATACTCAGGGTTGAACTCTTCCCTGAGAACTTCAACTCCTGGACACTGTGCATAATCCAAACATGCAGTCTTCATTTTCAATATCACAAACTGCTTTAGAAGTAAGATCTCTAAAATCATGTAACTGTATAGCACTCTCCATCAACTTGACATTTTGGTGAGTGGAGCAGACGCAAACTGAATGTGTGCCATTAGGTCCTGCAAGAACACACCATTTTGGGCGTAGCATGCAGAATTTAGAAAATCCTATCATAACTGTTGGATGTTCAAATTTGAATTTCTTATATGCTTCTTTTAAATTACACAGTATGAGCCGTTTCTGTTTTACCTGCTTGGTTCCATCTTCTAAACAAACTGATTTAGTGTCTTTCATTCCAGGGCACATCCTGCTGATTTCATCACTTTGATAAAAATTTACAACTAAGTCCACAGTTTCTTTCACTAGTTGTTTACCACACTTGTGAATATTTACCTCTGGAATGATACCATGTGCTTCAATTAGGCCCCGTGCTTTTCTTACTAAATACGTACTTACACCTAACTCTTGTATAGTTTTCTTTATGGACTAGCTATGAGGAACAACACTGATAACTTTAATTTTTTCAGAATTTCTGTTGCAACTTTTAAGCCTGTGTTTAATGCTTTGGACTAAATACTCAATGTCTGCGAGTGCAGTTTCATTATCTTTACTGACTTTTTCCACTTCATCAATGGACTTGACCCTCTTGCATCTGAAACGAGTCTGACAGTTTTTTCTGGACAGCTGTTGAAAATTTTTTCAATGTTCTTTTAACCTCTAAATGTTTCTTTTTGTCACTCAATTTCCGAATTTTAACTGGTGATAAACCCAGAGCAGTTCCAGCTTCATTAAATTCCTCTAAAACAACTTCTGGTGTAGTGAAAGGCACTGCATCTTCAATGTGAATTTCATCTTCAATCGTTTCACTTGAAAGTATTTTATAGCAAGTACAGCATACAGATTTCCTTGGAATAAGAGACAATGAAGGCCACTTTTCACTAGGTTCCACAGTTATTTCTCTCAATTGCTTCTTGACAATTTTCTTGTGATATGACAAAGGATCACAGCATACTCTCCCAAATAAGTGTCTGTACCTGCAAACATACTGTTAGAAGTGATATGTACAAAGAGTGGAAATGTTATCACAATGAACCCTGATTTTTAAAAGGTTGACATCACAGTCTTGGAATTCATTAATTGGTTGATTTTTTGAAATTCCATAACATTGATTTTCACAATTTTCATCCAAAAATATTCCCAGAGAACACTGCATTTTTGCAGTCTTAAAAGTTTACCTGCATATGCAATCCTAGGAAAGTGGCTCCATCAATATAACTCACTAAAACACTAATATCCAGAATCACCATGTATAACTAATTTTAAGTCACTGACTTAAAGCACTTACTGGCTAAATGAATTAATACACATTTGTGATAAGGATTCCCAATTGTGGTTTCAGTTTAAGTTTGCTTGGTTTTCAGGTCTGCTTAGTTTTAGTTTTGGTTTTGGTCTGCTTTGTTTTAGTTTAGGTTTGTGCTTCATTTTCGTTTCAGTTTTGCTTCATTTAGGTGCTTAGAGACTGAAGTACATTAGACTTATTGACTAGTAATGTAAGGTTAAATTATAAAATTAAAAAAACATACATTTTAAGGTAAATAAATTTGGGGGGGGGTTTATTGAAAAATATTTTTAAATAAATCCCCCCCCCCTCCTTTTTTGCAGTTTAAAATCTTCTTGGTCCTGACTGACCACTAGTTTCAGCTCAAAATATCATATTTTTAAAGTATAATAAATCTATATGTATATAATATTTACTCAGAATAACGACCAAAATGTGTTATTGCTTTCGTGAGAGAGGTTTTTTTACAACATTTTGAGTCCTTATAATTCAGAAACCCAGCTGAACCGCAAAATGAAATTCATATCATTGATAGGGTACCTATTTTTTTTTTTTAATAGGTGAGTTCACACAAAAAATTTCATATTTTTTGCAGATTGCCCTTTTAAGATATTTGAGCTTGAAATCTGCATTTTTTGCAAATTTGGCAACTTTAGGGTTAAAAAAAATTTAGCAAGGGGTTTAAAACATTAATTTTTTTCTTAATAAGCTAAAACCTACCTATCCATAGTTGGTAAGGAAAAAGTTTGTTTGTGATTTTAAGCCCTTCCTGAGTTACAGCTTCCTAAAAATGGCGATTTTTCGAATCGCATGTGCTGAATATAAGTCCATTTTCATCTGGTTAAATTAAAAACTACATTTGAAGTAAGTACCTTTTATGAAACCTCAAAATGTCTACTTTCAGGGGTATAAGGTTTATTTAGTTATCTCAAGTAGTTATCGAGTAACAGCCATTTCCGAGAACCCTTGAAAACCCTAATTTTGCCCTTCTCGGCAGGTAAAAATAATTGTAGATCCAAAATGGCGGCAGATAAAAAAAAAAAACTAAAAATTGTTTTGGTCTATTCACTAATGGTACTAAATACGATAGGAATATAAAAAAAATATATAAATTGGTCAAGCAACCCACCCTTGCTGATTTCACATGGAATGACCCTTTTACGATTGGCCACTTCATCTTCGTCAGATTTCTTCTTTAAGGCTTCTACTCTTTTTGATGAAGCATTTTTGACAGCTAATATAATTGATTTTGTGATGCCCACATTCAGTTCTTTCTCATTATTAGCTAAACCTCCCAACGATTGTATTGCACCCTAAACACTTCCTTCTGCAACAACTGCATCTTCTAAGTTTTCAATTAAAAGTTCTTTGTTAACAGAAAAGCCTCTTTCTTCAACTGCAGCATTACCATGAAACATGCATAGCAGCTTCTGTAAAAGTTTGATAAAGCCATGGTTCGCACTTTGTAGTAAATTCATCAGGAAGTGGTCAAGTTTGTCCTCCTTAGTTTTGAACTGTTTCAGTTGATTTTTAGAAGATTCACAACATCAGCTTTTGATGAAGCCATATCTTTTTTTATATACTGTATATGTCATGGGGCATCAACTACATGCCAGTTTTATAAGGGTGCCGGTTCGTGTTTTCTTCTAGGTGCGCAAACTTGTCTTCATTCAAGTGCTGGTGCATTAAAAAAAAAAAAAAAAATCATGACCACCCATTCAATTTAATTACTTTTTCATGACTTTCATGACTAGTAGACACCCTGATGCGTAACAGGGTGTCTGCTGTTATCTGGGACACTTACTTAGGTACCCCAGCATTCAGTTGCATGGTTAATTGCTGCGCTGTTGCGTGTAGATTGCCCTTTACAAGTTGACAGAGGTGACATTCTCCTCTGGGGTTGATGCTTTTTGGGGCTCCACAGTTATGTCAGGAGGTACTCAGTGTGCCGGCGGTTCAATCTTGATACACCCATACTACAGCACCTTGTGAACAGACCCCAAAGTCTGCTGTTTCTGAGATGCATCCACCCTTGGCGTGGTAACCAATGATTTCTTTTTTTAACATCCATTAAATCACTACATCTGCCCATTGTGCTCACGTTACACACTATGGCTCATCTGTCCTGGCCAGCCGCTTATATCTCTGTGTGGTTGACCTTGTCACATGCACTCTATGACACATCTGGGTGAGTACATAGTGATTCCAGGGGTGGCCATATTATTCAACTGTGTAATCAGGGGGAAATTTGAATATCCACTCTTCTGCAATACTCTCCTGTTCTTGGCTACATTTCTTACCTTTGTATTTCGGATCCATGAGGTTTGCTAGAAAATGTGGTGCAAGAATTGCTTGTTCAAACCTTTTTAAAATGTAGATGGCAGGGCTGCAGATTTCTTCTTGTAAATCCGGCTATATTTCAGCAGCAACTGAAGCAGACATTGTGTCTCTCTCTGAAGTGTGTCCGGTGTGCTAGCAACAATGGATAACTGCTTTTCCAGATTCATAGCTTCACGATAAATGCCCATTTTATCCAAGATTTTTTTACATAGATTGATCAAATTCCTCAATATGCTCTTAAGATATTTCTCTGTATTTGTGATAATTGCCCACAAATGTTTTAACACAGTCAGAATGAAAGTTGCACCTTGTTTCGTTAGGTAGTAGTGGCATTAAGCCAGGCTTTTTTTTTTTAACCATCTGTGTGGTTGATGTAGGCCCACGTTACGAAAATGTTTTTGCACTGCCACAATCTGCTTTAAAACAGTCTTCGGGGAAACATCTTTTTCTAACAAATTCAACAGATGTGCCGAGCATCCATATGTTATGAGAGTTGGATATCTTTCATTTAAAATTTTCCACATTTTTATCATTTTGTTTTTGCTCTCAGTTACAACAGAAAAAACAGGTTTTCCAAATTTTTCTTCGCACTCCTTTATGGCAGCCTCTAATATAGAAGCACAATATTTTGCTGGGTTTTTTTTTTCTGATCCAGTATCATCAGCATACAGCAAAAAAAAACAACTGTTCCGGTATGGACACTAATAGCTTGGACTGGCTCATTCTTCACACTGCACCAACAATCTATGGTAAGAATCAAACTGCCTAATTTTATTTTTCTGAAAGCTGAGATTCAGTTTCTTTTGCTGTAGTATCAAACAGTTTTCCACCAATGGCTTTTGCTGAAGGTGGTTGGTGTCCAGGTCTTAGTGTTTCAATCATAATTTTAAACTGATCCAATTCTGCTGCATTGAATGGTATGTTAGCAGCATAAAAAAAATTTTTCTACTGTTTCATCAAGAGATTCCTTTTGCCCTTTTATGCTTTTAAGACAGAATTTACTTATTGATTGTCGCTTCTTTGTTTTTTTCCAACAGTACTCGAAAAAGCCAAATAAAAGCCCGAAACCCCCCCCCCCCCCCAAAAAAAAAAACAACAAGTGGGCTGGTTTAAAAAAAAAAAAAAAGCCCTTGGTTTTTTCAAACCTTGCCGATGATCGTGTCTGGGTGTGGAGGTCCCCGGGTCAACAGCACAATCCCAACCTCGCTATCGAGCACCAAACCTCCCCCACTGCAGCCATTATGGTCTGGAGAGCCATTGGCTACGATAGCCAATCAGCTGTAGTAGTGGTATGTGGATCATTGATGCGCCAGAAGTATGTGGATGAGACCCTACAGCCCCCATGTGCTCCCATTTCTGGCCGTGATTCCAGGTGTGCTATACCAGCAGGATAACGCCCGCGCGCACATGGCTCGAGTTGCCCAGGACTGCCTATGTCACGTCCAGACACTTCCATGGCCTACCCGCTCCCCGGACAGGCTCCCTATCGAGCATGTGTAGGACCCGTTGAAACGCCAGCTGCCATCTTGCCTCACTATCCGGGATTTGAAGCACACCATCCAACACGTGTGGGCCAGTCTGTCGCAGGACAACATCAGGCATCTGTTCGCCTCCATGCAGAACTGTATTGCCACACGAGGCGGTGCTATGTGCTATTGGAGTTGACCGGACTGCGTGCCACAGATCCCTTTGTAATTGTTCTGCAGCTCTGTTTTTGCCATCATGTGTATCATTCATCTGTATTATTACATCCATAAAATTTCAGTTCAATCCGATGCTTCCTTCTTGGTGTGCAAATTTTGTTGTCCGTGAGTGTAATTGGCATTCAGACTACTGTTATCTCCTCTTTACAAATTACGTGTGGGTAGTATTCACAAATTTTCACAGAACTTTGGTACAGGAAATAATGTGCACAGTTAGTTGTTATTAATGAAAAGCAGGTAATTTTATAAAGACAAATTACATAAAGAATTTACAAGTGTGTGCTTTGGTGAGAAAAATGAATGGAATGGAATGAAATGTAACAATTCTTTGAAACATGCCACTCTGGCAAACTTTAAAAACCACCTGGAGAACCTGGAAAAGTCAGGGAATTTTTTTATTACTTTTGAGTGGGAACCCTGTCTATGCCCTGAGTTTGTTTTTTTCACAATCAAAAGGGGCAAAACAGTAAGCATTACAAAAATTATAAACTAAATGAATACAGTAGTCAAGTTGTGTGTGTGTTTACACAATTATGTTATATTTAGCTTGGGGGCCTAAGCTCATTAATATTTTATTTATTTTATGCTTATTTAAGCTAGCAAAATGCTTCAAAAGCTTTTGTCATTAAGTCAAGAAAAAAATAGGTCACTGAAAAGTCAAGAAATTTCACTTCGTAAATCTCAGGCATGTGATTCTTCCGCTAATTAGCGGAATTTCGTGAATTCACTTTTCAGAAAAAAAACGGAAATCTGCTAAACTTGTCATTTGTGATCTCAGGCTTGTGACAAAAGTTTGTGATTGTTGATATGTTGGGAAAAAAATCGGAGCGAGAGAGAGAGAGAAATATTTGTTGGGTAGATGGCGATATTTCAGTTGTAAGGCATACTCTTTCGGTGTGGCTAACTGACAGCTCCGGGCTGACGCTGCTGCGGCTCAGCCAATGAGATAGCTTCGGGTGACCTCATTCAAACGTCTCAGTTTGCTCGAAATCAGTTTTCTTAGGGGAACACTCCGCTGCTTAGTTGAGAGACCGGGCGGATCCCTGAGCCATCGTATGCAGCTGCCAAGAGATCAACAAGAAAGAAAAGTTCTGTTCACATGTGATTGGACATGTACGTTACGAACCTTCTATCTCACTCGCGGGCGAAAGTGTCATTTCTCCCCGCATTTACGGAATTACGGGTGACTAACGAAAAATTACGGAAATTCAGATTTTCGCTGTTATTAAGAAAGTTTTACTGGTTTTGTAATTAATCAATGTAAAAGCCTCTGAACAAAGTTCGTGACATAGCTCTTTGTTTCTTTTCTTTTTTCCGAGGAGGAGGAATTTGTTTTGCTTGCTTGAAAGTTAAGTGGGAAGAAAGCATGGTGCCGTGTGTGACTGCATCAGCCCGAAGCCTCTGAACAAAGTTCGTGTCACAGCTCTTTCTTTTTTTTCGTTTTTGTTTTCTTAGGAGAAATTTGTTTTGTTTGTTTGAAAACTAAGTGGAAAGAACGCACGGCACCGAGCTGGGATGCTGTCGGCCCGGCGCCGTGCTTCTTTCTCCGTGCATGATTACATCGGCCCAAAGTCTCTGAACAAAGTTCGTGGCGCAGCCTTTTTTTTTTTTTTTTTTTTTTCCGAGGAGGAATTTGTTTTGTTTGTTTGAAAGCTTAAGTGGAAAGAATGCACTGCGCCATGCTTCTTTCACCGTTCGTGATTACATCGGCCCAAAGCCTCTGAACAAAGTTAATGATGCAGCTCTTTCTTTTTTTTTCTTTTTTTTTTTCCCCAAGGAGGAATTTGTTGTGTTTGTTTGAAAGCTAAGTCGAAAAAATACATGGCACCGGGCCGTGATCAGTGCCCGATTTACTCACAATCGGGCCCTAGAATCCCCCCATCCCAACCCATCCACATTCTTGAAAGAGTAAGTACATTTGTTGTTACTAAATATTGTCAATTTATTTAAAAGTTGATTTAATAAATAAGATACTGTGTGGGGAAAAATAGGAAATGATATATACTTTTATTAAATCTTAATGTTAGCAAGGAAATTTGCACTTAAAAATATAGACGAGCAAGTAAAACACTTGAACAGTTCAGTGTTGCTATTTTTGCATTTAATTTTACTTGCTTAAGCACTTAGCAAATAGCATTAACAAGCAGGGTTGTGGTTAGAGAATGGCTGCTTCTTGTGTGCTGCTCTTGTTCTGAAGTTATGTTATTGAGCTGTGTGTATTTATATATCTTATATATAAAACACAAAATGCCTGTTTGTCTGAAGCAGCAAAAACTCTTGAACGCTGAACTGTGGCATCGTGAAATTTGCATAACTTATTAATACTGGAATTTCTAGGTCAATGCAACTATTTTAAGATCTTTACATTGTTCCTTTCATGGGTTATGAATTAATTAAGCTAATCAATTAAGTCAGCGTCATTTGCTACATCATCGTTATGCTGTTCCAAATCTGAAAGCACGTGACTGCATTAATCACCGCGGCACATCCACAGGTGTTTCTATTCTTTGAGAACTAACTGTACATAAAAAAATGCCAAAACGAACTTTGCGAAATCTTAACGAAGCGGGCTGAAATTTTTATCAACACCATGAATTGGTAATAAGAGGAGTCCCTCAAATTTTCATCGGAATCTGGCCAAAACTTTTTAAAATAGGCATGTAATTTTTAATTCATCGATAAACAGAAATTTGTAATTCACGCAGAGACGGTTAATAAAATTTTGACGGCTAATTTAAAAAGTTATTTACTGATTCAGGCGAAATTTGGTGGTCTGGTCACGTTTCTATTAACGATTTATAGTGTTCATTAAAATTTCAGCCAGTTTCATAAGGGTCATTCCACATCAGATCAACGAGGCCAATTACACCCATGGTCTCCGATTTTGATGAAACTTGGTATAACCAATCCCTCCAAGAGGATAAGTAACCCCATAAATTTTTTTCCCTCTAGCACTTCTGGTTTTAATTTTACAGCCCTTGAAACTTTAAGGGAATTCTCGTTTTTTACCATTTCCGAGGCCTTCTACTCAAGCTACACTTGCTTACCAAAAAATTCCATCTCACTCAGAAATTATTCAATTTCTTTGAAATTTTACAGCCTTGTCAATGAAAGTATGAAGATTTCAGAAAAAAATATGTTAACACTCTAAATATCTGCTGTATTCCACTAAAAAATTAATAAACTATTTTTAGCCTAATTTTTTCTGTGGAAAACATGGTTTACCAAAAACGGAATTATCAACATGAGGGATAGGTATAACTCTAACATATAATTTTTTTTAATGAACCTAGAGACATGTTCCATCATACCCAGCAATAAAACTGATGGCTTTTTTTAATTCCTTCGGCACTTTTTTCGGCCATTTTGGAAAAAAAACTTTAGTTTAATTTATAAACATAATTAAACTATTGAATATTGGTAACATGTACATAATAAGTTATTTACCTGTAAAAAATAAGTTAGGTACAATTTTTGAACTTCTAGTCCATAACGCTCTTTTTCTTTTGCGTAGCATAACATCTAAATGTGCAGATTTTTCCTCCATCGACCTCATGCAGTCCTTTTGAGAAGTGATAGGTTCTTCCAGATGTTGTATGTGGGATATCAACAACAGCAAGCACATGAGGATCTGGTACTGTGAATCTTCATGGCTTGGCCAGCAGAATGATGGTGAAGGTTCATTAGGATGAAGAAACTTTACAACAACATCATCTTTATCCACTGTAGACTCCATTCCAAAATACCACAAGTGATCATATTTACATGCAATGTAACACCCAGGGAACAACTCATCTGCAGTTACAACTGATGGGTGACAGCTCTTCAGGTTAAATGTGAGAGATGGTTCCTCATCGGTGCTGAACCTTCTAGCCGCAATAGTACCTATGGAATCCAGAGGCTTGAAGTTGTGGAAACTTCTAGTACCAGGAAGTGTGTGTACATCTTTGAACCTGTTTTCAAGAGCAGAACGAGTTGTATCTACTGTGTCTTTGTCAATTAAGTGGAAACTGACCTTGGTGATGTTTGTTTCACAAAAATTGAAAAATGTAGCTGCTGTTGTGATGTGCCTCTCAAATGGTCTCTGGAGACTCTCCCTTCGAGCTAAGCATTTTGCTGTGCCGCCAATCCCATCACATTCTGATTTTCCATAGCTTGTAGCAAAAAATGACCACTGTGCCTTCAACTGGAAGTCTTCTTCATGCAGACACAGGTTAAGGAAATTGTACTTGTTTTTATACTGTGCAGCACTCTCGTCACTGTAGTAATGTATTGCCGTAATGTGTGAAAAATTTTCTTTGAGAAAATTAACAAATGTTTCCTGGATTTTGTAAACCATATTTATTCACATCATGCTTGAGGTCATCAGATATGACACAGTGTGATGAAGCAATCTTTTCTCCTTCAGGGTTCCTACAATGTACTACAACAGGATGAACTGTACATGAATCAGAAGTCCAGTGGTACCCCTTGGGCCTCATCCTGGATTGTAAAAGAGTAGTTCTCACTGAAGTCGATCAAAATTATTGCTGTGTCTGATGGTACATTTTCTTTGAGATTTTTTAGGAACGAAGACTGTGACTTGGCTATGAAAGAGTGTGGAATCAGTTTTTCAATCTTGTTGGCTAAATCATCAATGAAATCAAGTGTTGTTGAACCTTTTATCATCTGTGTACTGTCAGTTGACACCCATTGAGAAAATTCAGTAGTGTCACTTTCTTCATAATCTTTAAATTTGGACTCTAAGTAGCTCAGTAGATGTGGTTTGGAGGGACATTTACTGAAGTGCCTGAGCATACATTCCCTCTTTGCTTCTTCCCACACTAAGAACATCATAACATCCTTATAGCTCTCTTCAATTTGTGCAGCATGAAGGAGTAGTATGACATTTTGGTGAAGTGTGCATACACATACTGAGTGGGTTCCACTGGCACCAGCTAAAATGCACCACTTTGGTCGCAAACTGCAAACCTTTGAGAATCCCACCTTAACATCAGGATACTCACACTTGAAACTTGAATATAATTCATGAAGATTACCCAAAATCAGTCGCTTTCTCTTGTAATAATTTTTACCCATGCTTACTACATCTTTCATTCCAGGCATAACTCTAGACTGCTCATCACTTTCATAAAAGTTACTCACTAAATTAATAATTTCAGTTTTCAGTTTTTTCCCACATCTGGGATCAGAAGTTCAGCTAAAAATCCCTTTTCCTGAACAAGTCTCTGAGCTTTACGAACAGCAAAGTCGGAACCACCAAATGTTTCTCGTATTTTTTTCTGTGTCCATGTCAGTGAAGCAGGAATGGTTAATAGTTGAATTTGTTTTTTCCTTGAAATGGATTTCAATTGCTCTTTCATGATTTCTACAAGCTTGTCCATATCAGCTGCTTTCTGTTCCACAAGCTCATCTGTTTTGGCTTCTTTTGTTGGAATGTCAACATCTAGTATTTTATGAAATTTGCTTCGTACATTTGCCTGGAATTTTTCGAACTTTTCCCTTCCATAAGATGCCTTGCTATGTTCACCAAGGGAATGTTATTTTAAAGAAGAGCAACCTATCCCAGTGAAAGATGAATTGAGTTTTTCTATCTTTTCTTTCTTCTCCAAATCGGTTACTTCTTATGGAGTTAAACCAATGTCCTCACGTTCAGTATGAGTATCAGTACTTTCGTCAGCACTCTGTACATCACTTTTAAATAAAGTACCTCTGCATTGAGAACACAGTTTTTGCCCTGGTTTCACTTTAATTTCCTTCATTATTACGTATTTACATTACTGTACAGTCACCATACATAGTGATTTTCTCACACATCTCTTATGCTTTCTTAGGGGATCACAAAACACTTTTTGAAGAAATGCAAACTTTTTCAAAAATAAACTTTTATGATGCAGACAAATGGTCTGTAAATCTTCAGCAGCTTCTGTTCTTAACTTCAAAAATTTTTATTTTCTTCTGTTAGATCTGCTACATTTTCAATACCTTTCTTTGAGACATAGGTATATTTGTGACACTCTGTCAAAGTTTAATTGCCCAACACTGCACTTAGAATCTTCCATTTTCTCTGTAACAAAGAAATACACTAATATTAGGACATTACTATACTTTGCCCATGCATACTTATAAATAACATCAATAAAGTACTAAATTATACACTGGAAGAAGGTTTGAGTTTAGGAACTGAAGCAGACTGACAGCCGTGCAAACAAGCTGCTGCATGTTGTGAACAAAGAGGTCACACTCACAGGTTTTGACTTGGCATCTTATTGGAAGTGTTGAAGGAAGTCAAAATCAGCTTCTTGGAAGTGATGATTTTCAAGGGGAAAAACCAAAGGAGATGTTATCATTTTTTTAAGATGGGAATCTTAGAGTTTGGGTGAAATTAAAAAAATAGTTATCCAGCAGCCATTTTTTTCAAAATGGCCGAAAAAAGTGCCAAAGGAATGAAAAAGCCATCAGTTTTATTGCTGGGTATGATGGAACATGTCTCTAGGTTCATTAAAAAAATTTATATGTTAGGGTTATACCTGTCCCTCACGTTGATAATTCCGTTTTTGGTAAACCATGTTTTCCACAGAAAAAATTAGGCTAAAAATAGTTTATTAATTTTTTAGTGGGGTACAGCAGATATTTAGAGTGTTAACATATTTTTTTCTGAAATCTTCATGCTTTCATTGACAAGGCTGTAAAATTTCAAAGAGATTGAATGATTTCTGAGCGAGATGACATTTTTTTGGTAAGCAAGTGTAGCTTGAGTAGAAGGCCTCGGAAATGGTAAAAAACGAGAATTCCCCAAAAGTTTCAAGGGCTGTAAAATTAAAACCAGAAGTGCTAGAGGGAAAAAAATTTATGGGGTTACTTATCCTCTTGGAGGGATTGGTTATACCAAGTTTCATCAAAATCGGAGACCATGGGTGTCAAAACCTCGTTTTTTGCGTTGATTTGACGTGGAATGACCCATAAAATATTCGCAAAGATAGGTTTTTAACTTTTTATCCCAGAGATTCGCCCCCAAAGACGTCTGAAACAGAAAGCACGTGATGCATTTGATCGTCGATAACAAATTGTTAACAAATTTTGTTCAGTCAGTGATTAATTCTGTGTCTCCTGGATGCGTGTTAAAGAAATCATATGTAATGCTTTTGGTTTGTTTGATTCTACAGACAGCTTTATGTTGGAATGTCAAGAGCAAAGGATCCAACAAAGTTATATATTGTTGCCAATGAAAGAGAAACCAAAAATGTTGTGTTTGGCCAAGTGCTGAAATATTTGTGAAATCAGCTTTTTTCTTTCTTGCAATGAACAATTTTTTCCCCGATTTTTTTCAGTGTCATATAAGGGAATAGGAAGTTAATAAGCCTAAATCCCAGGCAAAGCTGGGTAGTAAAGCTAGTAGTATATATATATATATATATACTTAAGAGCAAAACTGAAGACTAAGGAAAAACTTTAGAATTTAAAACGAAGGTTGCAAAAAAAAAAACCTGAAAATCAAAACGCGCAACGCAGCAGTTTTGAAAATTCAGAATTCACATTCTATAAAGAAGATACCTAAGCAAAAAAATGCAAATATAATTTTGACTCACACCTAGTACAACATAGAAAAGGTTATGTATCTACCTGTGTGAGTAAAAGGAGAAAAGACAAAAAAATAAAATAAAACAACTGAATGTAGAAGGTGTCGAGAATACTGAGCCTTGGCTTTATCAAGGACCAGCAAAAACTCTGCATTTTCTCACTTCTACAAAGACCTAGTTGAAAATGGGTTTCTGCAAGGCCATAGATGCAAGTAACATTCCCACCTAAAATAGTTTAAAACATATATATATAAGTCATGTCCTCCGTAGAGTTGCATGACCTAGCACTAGTTAACAATTTCGCTTGCATCCATTAACCTTCATGGCCCGACCCATGCTCTTCATCTGTTACTATTAAACAGAGAGAAGAAGATTAAAGAGAACTCAAGCTGTGAGAGTGACATAATAATTAGAAATGATTTTCAGCCATAGCGAAATTCCAAGTTCGTTTGAGAGAGAATTTAAACCTGAAAATCAATGCAAAAGAAATCCAAATTTTACATTGCAATTAAAAAAGGAAATGTTAATTTTTAACGAACAGATTTTTGAAAGAAAACTTGAGTCTAAAACCCCCTACTCTACAACTTATGACAGCACGAAAACGAGAATAAGTTAAAGATAATAATTAACTAAAGAAAACTTTGTGAAAGTTATATACCTTAAACAGTTAGTTGCAATATGTACAAAGTATTTCAGCAGTGCTTTAAGTGCATAATTAATTAGTTATTAAGAACTTAACTACTTTGAAAAAACAGCGCAGAGACAGCGCATAGAAAAGGAACAAGCTTAGCCATCTTCTGTTCCTAGGTACCCCAAAAGACGCTCAAAGTTACAAAGAAAAGAAAGAGTTAAAACCCGCAAAAATGTTAACAGACAAACCAATGCCTAAAAGCTGAAAAGCTAAAAAACGACAGAGAATAAGTACAAACATTGAACTTATAAAACCTAGAACCCAAAAACAAGGAAGAGAGCTTACCTCTTGTGTGACAAAAACTTTTCTCCTCATAAGAGAAGAACATGGCTGACCTCTTCCGCCACTCCCTAGACGCTGGGGGGCAGTGAGGGTGGGGCTGATGGCCTCCTCATACAGCAAGAAAACAACGCGCGGAGATTTTAACCAGAGAAAAAAAAAATATATAAACTTAAGACTGTGGATCTGTATGATCAGAAAGAGCAGAATTAACTCTCCAGAATACATGAGAAATATTATAAAATACACGAGCAGTTTATTCAATAATCTTTGCATGTATTAAATCACCTTAGTGAGCTTCTATAGATTAATCAGAATCTTATTAATTTTAATGTTGGTTTTACTATTTTTAGTATAGCTATCCTAGTGATGAATAACTAGTTTTCTTTTTTATTTGTTTTTATTTTCTTTTATAAACAGATTTTTAAGCTTTTTTGTGATTTTGTTTATATTATTTAATTTTTTTGTTTTAATAGGACCGTCATATCCATAGCACTAAGGTTCCTTTAGGTAGTTAATAGGCATCCTCTAGCCAACTTCCTTACGGCTTTGATTGGTCAGAATCATATTATTAACTGTGTAGAAAATTAAAGCAGATCTGCCAACCTTACTCTATTATTCAGAATAATTTTTCTTAAAGTTCTTTTGATGAAAGAAGAAGGAATTTCGTTCTCTAGAAAACTTTCTAATAGTATATTAATGTGGTAATTTAAGTACAAATTGTTGCTGCAAATTCTTGAAATTCTTAGGACCTGAGAAATTAGTACATTCTCAATTACTTTGGTTGAAATGTTATTATTCCAGTGTAGATATTTAATTACTTTGAAAGGAAAATTAACTCTTTTATCAAAGAGGCTAATAGATGGGTTACCTCTGTTGAGCTTAATGCTTAAGTCTAGGAACTCAAGTTCCTGATTACTGTGGTTGGTTTTACATAAGTTAAGAGAGCTTGGATAGATATTATCAAAATCACTCTCTATAACTTCTGAATTATTGATACACAGCAGATCATCAATATATCTAAAAGTGTAAAGGTAGTTATCTGAGCAGGTGGGGTGATTTTTAATGAATTTATATTCCTTAAAGAACAGGAATAGATTAGCGATATTCGTGGACGTTGATGTCCCCATTGGAATACCGTTCACTTGCTTATAGAGAGTATTATTATATAAGATATGGTTATTTTTTATGCAGCAATTGAGATAAGAGTTCCAAGTTCCTACATCAACAAATTGGTTAAGTTTAAATTCTGCATACAGCTCTTTAAAGGTAGTGATTATATCTGATAGAGGCAGATTAGTATATAGGTTTTCAAAATCATAACTATTAATATCTAGGGGACAAACTTTGAGTATAGTAGAAATTACTTCTGCATTATTATTAATTATCCAAAAATCTCTGTTCATCAAGTTAGAACAGTTTCTAATGTGTTTCAAAACCTTCTTTAAGACATCTTCAAAAGCAAGATCTATTTTCTTTTTATGACTCCTTACTCCACTAGCTATGAACCTGAACTTCACAGGATCCTTATGAAACTTAACCGTTGCAAAAAGAAATGGAAATTCAGGCTCATATCTTCTAGTTTGTGGAATTTTAAGTTTCTTGAAGAATGCCTTAAACCGATTTTCTAACTGCTTGGTAGAATAACTTACGGGCTCGTATGTTACTCTATTATTGAGTTCCATAGTTAACAATTCAAAATAGAACTTCTTACAGATAATTGCAAAATTATTGCTAGCTTTATCCGTAGTGGTAAAAATAAATTGGTCTTGTAGTTTGGAGAGTGACCTTTTAGCTTCTCCAGAGAAAAAGAGATTTCTGTCGAAACAAAAGTCCAGACCTGCCAACTCACTGGTGAAGCTATTGATTATATTATATTTCCATTCTGCGAAGGCCTCAATAGGCTGATTGTACGTTAAACTGGTTTTTACGATGTACCTATTTACATCTTGAGTGAAGCTCTCAAGAATCCTTTCTTTGGAAATCGTGAAGGAAGGTCTGAATTTAGAGCCATACTCTAATAAATTCCTAAGCTTTTCATTTTCAACAAAACTCAAGTTTCCGGTGATAATATGGTTGTAATTCTTATCATAGTGAACTGTTTCTTTATGTTCATCACAAGAACATGTAGTAATTACAGGAATGTAGCTCGAAGAGTTAAGTTTGTAGTTTTTAACTATTGACCCTAAGGTCTTAACATATTTAAAACTTACAATAGACTGGTGCCTGTGGATGGGAAAAGAAATTGCATTATTGTAGAACAGCTTCCTAACATTGAGATTATCGTAGGCTTTATTTAGGAACCTGATGGTAACAAAATTACTGGAAAATTCTTTAAGAGAAATTTTATCTTTAAGAATATGTTTAAGAATGTCCAGAACCAAAGCAAAAACATGCTTATCAACACGGTCAGCAGTTTCATTCCAGAATTTGAAAAAACTTTTAAGGACAGACTGCTTGAAGGACTTGAGAATTTTGTAAGTATTTTTAACAAAATTAGTGCCAGTTTTAAAGCTTTCCAGAGTTTTTAGCAAGTTAGCAAAATCAACTTTGCTTGATGTGCGAAATAACCTCTGTCCTCTATTACCTCTAGAGCAGCTCTTATTATTAACAAGAAAGAAGAGTTCACGAATTGAAAATTTATGCTGATTATGCTTATTGTCAGATAGAGTGGAATTAAGGCCATAGGGATAAAGAGCAAAATTTCAAGGGCAAAATTTCAAGGGATTCAAGGGATTCAGCAAAATTTCAAGGGATTCAGTTTCTAGCCGAGCATAGAGGTCAGGGATAATATGTAGTATCTCTATTTTCACTTTGTCAAAACCATGAGTATGGAAATGCTCTAATTCAAAGGTAGAGTACTGGTTGGCGTTTGTGGAGGGGTACACTCCTGAATTAGAGAACTTGTTTACTAGAGACCTGTGACCATTAATCCTAAGATGAAGAGGATTTTTACTTTGGCCAATATAGCTAAGGTTGCAGACAGTACAGGTGAGCTTATAGATGGTATTGTAGGCTTTGCAAAACTTGTTGGAGCAATTATCCTCAACAGAAGAATACAGGTTAGGATCTGCAGATTTACATGTCAAACAACGTTTGTCATTTCATAACTTTAGATAACCTTTGCCAGCGAGTTCATACACTATGGGAAAGGGTGCTAGCCTAACCGAGCGGGAGGACTTAAAATATCTGAGCTGACCTCCAATCCTTTCATCGTCCTTAGAACTCCACTTGGGCCAAAACATACAAATTCTGAGCAAACCAACTAGGAAAAACTTTTTAGAAATAAGCAGTCCAAGAAAAGACCGTACTCGAGTATAAACTATTCTCTGTCGTTTTTTAGCTTTTCAGCTTTTAGGCATTGGTTTGTCTGTTAACATTTTTGCGGGTTTTAACTCTTTCTTTTCTTTGTAACTTTGAGCGTCTTTTGGGGTACCTAGGAACAGAAGATGGCTAAGCTTGTTCCTTTTCTATGCGCTGTCTCTGCGCTGTTTTTTCAAAGTAGTTAAGTTCTTAATAACTAATTAATTATGCACTTAAAGCACTGCTGAAATACTTTGTACATATTGCAACTAACTGTTTAAGGTATATAACTTTCACAAAGTTTTCTTTAGTTAATTATTATCTTTAACTTATTCTCGTTTTCGTGCTGTCATAAGTTGTAGAGTAGGGGGTTTTAGACTCAAGTTTTCTTTCAAAAATCTGTTCGTTAAAAATTAACATTTCCTTTTTTAATTGCAATGTAAAATTTGGATTTCTTTTGCATTGATTTTCAGGTTTAAATTCTCTCTCAAACGAACTTGGAATTTCGTTATGGCTGAAAATCATTTCTAATTATTATGTCACTCTCACAGCTTGAGTTCTCTTTAATCTTCTTCTCTCTGTTTAATAGTAACAGATGAAGAGCATGGGTCGGGCCATGAAGGTTAATGGATGCAAGCGAAATTGTTAACTAGTGCTAGGTCATGCAACTCTACGGAGGACATGACTTATATATATATGTTTTAAACTATTTTAGGTGGGAATGTTACTTGCATCTATGGCCTTGCAGAAACCCATTTCCAACTAGGTCTTTGTAGAAGTGAGAAAATGCAGAGTTTTTGCTGGTCCTTGATAAAGCCAAGGCTCAGTATTCTCGACACCTTCTACATTCAGTTGTTTTATTTTATTTTTTTGTCTTTTCTCCTTTTACTCACACAGGTAGATACATAACCTTTTCTATGTTGTACTAGGTGTGAGTCAAAATTATATTTGCATTTTTTTGCTTAGGTATCTTCTTTATAGAATATATATATATATATATATATATATTACTAGCTTTACTACCCAGCTTTGCCTGGGATTTAGGCTTATTAACTTCCTATTATATATATATATATATATATATATATATATATATATATATATCATCATCATTGTCAACCATTATCAATCCACTGCTGGACGAAGGTCTCCCCAAGTTTCCCCCACAACGGTCTGTCTTGTGCCAGTCTCCTCCATGTCACTCCCGCATACTTTCGAATTTCATCCACCCATCTTCCATGTGGTCTTCTTCTGGGTCTTTTCCTGACCCTTGGAATCCAATCTAAAATTTCGGCTGTCCATCGATGGTCTGTTCTTCTGGCAGTATGTCCAGCCCATTGCCATTTCAGGGATTTAACTCTGATCGTGATGTCTTCCACTCTTGTCATTTTTTGGATCCACGTGTTCCTCTTCTTCTCTCTCCTGATTACACCAAGCATGCACCTCTCCATGCTGCTTTCAGTTGTCTGCAGCCTTTGTATGTCTCTTTTAGCTAAGGTCCACGTCTTTGCACCATACGTAAGCACTGGAAGGATGCATTGATCAAACACTTTTCTTTTACGACATAATGGCATATTGCTCTTGAAAATTATGCTGTTTCTTCCAAAAGCTCTCCAGGCAAGTTTTGTACGCCGATTAATTTCTTCACCAATGTGACCCTCACTTGATATCTGCTGTCCAAGATAAACGTACGTGTCTGTTATCTCCAGCTTTTCTCCATCAATCGATAAATCTTCATTTCTTGTAAAAGCATTGAACATCACTTTTGTCTTCTGAAAGTTCATTTTTAATCCCACTTCTTTACTCTTGTCAGCAAGTTCCAGGATCATACTCTGTAGCTCTGATGGGGTAGTTGCAAAAATGACTGTCATCAGCAAAACGAAGGTGGGCTAGATAATCTCCATTAATCTTTATGCCTTTGTTTTCCCAGTTCAGTGATTGAAAGACATTTTCCAATTTGGCATTAAAGAGCTTCGGAGATATGGTGTCACCTTGTCTCACTTCTTTTCCAATTTTTATGTGTGTTGTATTTTCAAATAGCAGAATCTTTGCACTTGCATTTTCATAGATGTTATTAATAATATTGATGTATGCATCTTCAAAACCGCAGGATTTCAGAGCCATTGCAACTGCTGATGGTTTCACCGAATCAAAGGCTTTTTCATAATCAATAAAAGCCATGCACAATGGAAGTTCATATTCCCTCGCTCTTTCAATTAGTTCTCTCAGTACGTGGATATGATCTATTGTGCTGTAACCACTCCTGAATCCAGCTTGTTCTCTCGGTTGAGCCATGTCCAGTGTTACCTTCAAGCGGTGTGAAAGAACTTTAGTGAAGATTTTATAAACCACTGATAGGAGGCTGATAGGTCTGTAGTTCCTGAGATCCTCAATGTCACCTTTTTTAGGTAGCAAGATCATTGTAGCGTTGTTCCAATCCTCAGGAATTTTCCCTTCATTAAGGCATCGAGTGAAAATTTGGGCGAGTACTGTTTCGATTTCTCCACTTGCTTCTTGTATGATGTCTACAGTAATTCCATCTTCTCCTGGAGCTTTTCCCCGCTTCATGTTCTTGATTGCATGTGCAACTTCTGCTGGAAGGACTGGAAGAACTCTGGTACCTTTCATGATGCCTGGAGTACATGTATCATCCCTTTCATATAATTTGGAGTAGAAATCTTTCACTCTTGTCAAAATTTCGCCTCTATTTCTTGTTACAGAACCATCTTCCTTTCTCAGTGCCATAATCTGTTTTTTTCCCTTGCTGAGATGTCCCTTTGCTATCTTTAGGCTTTGGTTGTTTTCAATTGCTTTCCTTACTAGTTCACAGTTGAATTTCCTTACGTCTTCAGTGATACTTTTTCGTACTGTCTTGCATAGCTCTATATATTCCACTTTGGAAGTCACATCTTCTTTAGTTGTCCTCATCTCTCTTCTTTTTTGCATCAACATTTTGGTTTTTCCTGATAATTTGTTCACATGCAATTTGTTCTTAGACCCAGCTAATTTTGTTGCTGTTTCCATAAGAGCTTTGATTACTTTTCTGTTAACTTCAGAAATATCCACTTCTTCCGATGTTAGGCCTTCTAAAGCAGAGAATCTGTTCTTCAGATCCAATTTGAAGGTATTATGGTGTTTTTAAGGTTGGTTATGTCAATACATTTTGTTTGTCTTATGAGCTTGCTACTTTCGAGTTTAGTGTTGAGGTGCATCTTACATCTCACCAATCTATGGTCACTGCCTGTGTTGAACTTGTTGAGCACACTGCAGTCTTCTATGATGAATTTTTTGTTACACATAATAAAATCAATATCACTTGTCGTCCCATTTGGATGTCTCCATGTCCATTTCCGGTGTGGCTTTTTCTTGAAAAAGGAGTTCAAGATGAAAAACCCTTCTGCCTCTGCAAACTCAGCGAGAGTATTCCCACGCTGGTTTCTGTTGCCGTGACCGAATTTACCTACTGAAGTTTCATTCTGTTGCCGTTGCCCTATTTTTGCATTGAAATCTCCCATAATTATCTTCAAGTGCTGCTTACCTTTATTATTTAGATCACAAATTTCCTCATAAAATTCTTCAATTTTTTTTTATATATATATATATCATTGAAGACGTAAGGAAATTCAACTGTGAACTAGTAAGGAAAGCAATTGAAAACAACCAAAGCCTAAAGATAGCAAAGGGACATCTCAGTAAGGGAAAAAAACAGATTATGGCACTGAAAAAAGAAGATGGTTCTGTAACAAGAAATAGAGGCGAAATTTTGACAAGAGTGAAAGATTTCTACTCCAAATTATATGAAAGGGATGATACATGTACTCCAGACATCATGAAAGGTACCAGTACCAGAGTTCTTCCAGTCCTTCCAGCAGAAGTTGCACATGCAATCAAGAACATGAAGCGCGGAAAAGCTCCAGGAGAAGATGGAATTACTGTAGACATCATACAAGAAGCAAGTGAAGAAATCGAAACAGTACTCGCCCAAATTTTCACTCTATGCCTTAATGAAGGGAAAATTCCTGAGGATTGGAACAACGCTACAATGATCTTGCTACATAAAAAAGGTGACATTGAGGATCTCAGGAACTACAGACCTATCAGCCTCCTATCAGTGGTTTATAAAATCTTCACTAAAGTTCTTTCACACCGCTTGAAGGTGACACTGGACATGGCTCAACCGAGAGAACAAGCTGGATTCAGGAGTGGCTGCAGCACAATAGATCATATCCACGTACTCAGAGAACTAATTAAAAGAGCGAGGGAATATGAACTTCCATTGTGCATGGCTTTTATCGATTATGAAAAAGCCTTTGGTTCGGTGAAACCATCAGCAGTTGCAATGGCTCCGAAATCCTGCGGTATTGAAGATGCATACATTAATATTATTAATAACATCTATGAAAATGCAAGTGCAAAGATTCGGCTGTTTGAAAATACAACACACATAAAAATTGGAAAAGGAGTGAGACAAGGTGACACCATATCTCCGAAGCTCTTTAATGCCACATTGGAAAATGTCTTTCAATCACTGAACTGGGAAAACAAAGGGATAAAGATTAATGGAGATTATTTAACCCACCTTCGTTTTGCTGATGACATAGTCATTTTTGCAACTACCCCATCAGAGCTACAGAGTATGATCCTGGAACTTGCTGACAAGAGTAAAGAAGTGGGATTAAAAATGAACTTTCAGAAGACAAAAGTGATGTACAATGCTTTTACAAGAAATGAAGATTTATCGATTGATGGAGAAAAGCTGGAGATAACAGACACGTACGTTTATCTTGGACAGCAGATATCAAGTGAGAGTCACATTGATGAAGAAATTAATCGGCGTACAATTGATGAAGAAATTAATCGGAGAGCTTTTGGAAGAAACAGCATAATTTTCAAGAGCAATATGCCATTATATTTCTTAAAAGAAAAGTGTTTGATCAATGCATCCTTCCAGTGCATGCTTGGTGTAACCAGGAGAGATAAAAAGAGGAACACGTGGATCCGAAAAATGACAAGAGTGGAAGACATCATGATCAGAGTTAAATCCCTGAAATGGCAATGGGCTGGACATACTGCCAGAAGGACAGACCATCGATGGACAGCCGAAATTTTAGATTGGATTCCAAGGGACAGGAAAAGACCCAGAAGAAGACCACATGGAAGATGGGTGGATGAAATTCGAAAGTATGCGGGAGTGACATGGAGAAGACTGGCACAAGACAGACCGTTGTGGAGGAAACTTGGGGAGACCTTCGTCCAGCAGTGGATTGATAATGGTTGAAAATGATGATGATGATGATGATGATATATATGGGATGTAAGGTCTGGTGATGCGTAACATCACAGCCTTTCCTTGACAAATGTAACCCCCCCCCGTGTCGTGGTGCATCCTGTTCCCACTAAAGAGGCTCTGACGACCGCCAATAGCGGTATAACTATACCATCGGGATTAGAGGAAATGCTATCCCACACTCACCAACCCGCTTGGCCAGCGTGGTGAGTTATGGCCAAACCCCTTCAAAATGACTCCACAACTTAAATCTTGGCCCTCCGTCTCCGGCAGCTGGAATGTACCTGGCCAAGACAGCGGCCAGTGCGACATGAAGGCAGAGGGTGCTAAGAATCCCCGGAGGACCGGACTAGGCTGCCATCTGATGCTGACCTTGGCTACATATAACGGACGCTCCCTATCTTCTGATTCAAGGCTTCTTGAATTGGAAGAGGAACTACAAAGGATCAAGTGGGACATTGTCGGGCTAATTGAGGTAAGGAGAAAAGGAGAAGATGTCATTGAACTGAAAACTGGACATCTCTTCTACTATCGTGGGACGGATACTGGCAGAACTAGTGGTGTTGGATTTATAATAAACACGAAACTGAAGGATAAAGTTGTAGAAGTTGAAAGTTCCTCTGACAGAGCTGCACGACTCGTTACCCAACTCTCAAGAAGATACCAGGCTCAGATTATTCAAACTTATGCCCCCACCACAAGTCATCCTGAAGAAGAAATTGAAGAAATTTATGAGGAAATTCGTCATCTAAATAATAAAGTAAGCAGCACTTGAAGATAATTATGGGAGATTTCAATGCAAAAATAGGGCAACGGCAACAGAATGAAACTTCAGTAGGTAAATTCAGTCACTGCAACAGAAACCAGCGTGGGAATACTCTCATAGAGTTTGCAGAGGCAGAAGGGTTTTTCATCTTGAACTCCTTTTTCAAGAAAAAGCCGCACAGGAAATGGACATGGAGACATCCAAATGGGACGACAAGTGAAATTGATTTTATTATGTGTAAGAAAAAATTCGTCATAGAAGACTACAGTGTGCTAAACAAGTTCAACACAGGTAGTGACCATAGATTGGTGAGATGTAAGATGCCCCTCAACACTAAACTCGAACGTGGCAAGCTCATAAGACAAACGAAATGTATTGACATAACCAACCTTAAAAAACACCATAATACCTACAAGTTGGAGCTGAAGAACACATTCTCTGCTTTAGAAGGCCTAACATCGGAAGAAGTGGATATTTCTGAAGTTAACAGAAAAGTAACCAAAGCTCTTATGGAAACAGCAACAAAATTAGCTGGGTCTAAGAACAAATTGTATGTGAACAAATTATCAGGAAAAACCAAAATGTTGATGCAAAAAGAAGAGTGATGAGGACAACTAAAGAAGATGTGACTTCCAAAGTGGAATATATAGAGCTATGCAAGACAGTATGAAAAAGTATCACTGAAGACGTAAGGAAATTCAACTGTGAACTAGTGAGGAAAGCAATTGAAAACAACCAAAGCCTAAAGACAGCAAAGGGACATCTCAGTAAGGGAAGAAAACAGATTATGGCACTGAGGAAAGAGGATGGTTCTGTAACAAGAAATACAGGTGAAATTTTGACAAGGAGTGAAAGATTTCTACTCCATGTTATATATGAAAGGGATGATGCATGTACTCCAGACATCATGGAAGGTACCAGAGTTCTTCCAGTCCTTCCAGCAGAAGTTGCACATGCAATCAAGAACATGAAGCGGGGAAAACCTCCAGGTGAAGATGGAATTACTGTAGACATCATACAAGAAGCAAGTGGAGAAATCGAAACAGTACTCGCCCAAATTTTCACTCTATGCCTTAATGAAGGGAAGATTCCTGAGGATTGGAACAACGCTACGATGATCCTGCTACATAAAAAACGGTGACATTGACTATCTCAGGAACTACAGACCTATCAGCCTCCTATCAGTGGTTTATAAAATCTTCACTAAAGTTCTTTCACACCGTTTAAAGGTAACACTGGACAGGGCTCAACCGAGAGAACAAGCTGGATTCAGGAGTGGCTAAAGCACAATAGATCATATCCACGTACTGAGAGAATTAATTGAAAGAGTGAGGGAATATGAACTTCCATTGTGCCTGGCTTTTATCGATTATGAAAAAGCCTTTGATTCGGTGAAACCATCAGCAGTTACAATGGCTCTGAAATCCTGCGGTATTGAAGATGCATACATTAATATTATTAATAACATCTATGAAAATGCAAGCGCAAAGCTTCGGCTCTTTCAGAATACAGCACACATAAAAAAAATTGGGAAGGGAGTGAGACAAGGTGACACTATATCTCCGAAGCTTTTTAACGCCACATTGGAAAATGTCTTTCAATCACTGAACTGGGAAAACAAAAGGATAAATTTTAATGGAGATTTTCTAACCCACCTTCGTTTTGCTGATGACATAGTCATTTTTGCAACTACCCCATCAGAGCTGCAGAGTATGATCCAGAAACTTGCTGACAAGAGTGAAGAAGTGGGATTAAAAATGAACTTTCAGAAGACAAAAGTGACGTTCAATGCTTTTACGCAAAATGAAGATTTATCAATTGATGGAGAAAAGCTGGAGGTAACAGACACATACGTTTATCTTGGACAGCAGATATCAAGTGAGGGTCACATTGATGAAGAAATTAATCGGCGTACAAAACTTGCCTGGAGAGCTTTTGGAAGAAACAGCATAATTTTCAAGAGCAATATGCCATTATGTCGTAAAAGAAAAGTGTTTGATCAATGCATCCTTCCATTGTTTACGTATGGTGCAGAGACGTGGACCTTAGCTAAAAGAGACATACAAAGGCTGCAGACAACTCAAAGCAGCATGGAGACAACTCAAAGAGTGCATGCTTGGTGTAACCAGGAGAGATAAGAAGAGGAACTCGTGGATTCGAAAAATGACTCGAGTGGAAGACATCATGATCAGAGTTAAATCCCTGAAATGGCAATGGGCTGGGCATACCGCCAGAAGGACAGACCATCGATGGACAGCCGAAATTTTAGATTGGATTCCAAGAGACAGGAAAATACACAGAAGAAGACCACATGGGAGATGGGTGGATGAAATTCGAAAGTATGCGAGAGTGACATGGAGGAGATTGGCACAAGACAGACCGTTGTGGAGGAAACTTGGGGAGACCTTCATCGAGCAGTGGATATATATATATATATATTCTAAAATTGTTTCCTTAGTCTTCAGTTTTGCTCTTAAGTATATATATATATATATATATATATATGGGCCATGTCCAGTGTCACCTTCAAGAACTTTAGTGACACGCTGGATTCAGGAGTGGCTACAGCACAATAGATCATATCCACGTACTGAGAGAACTAATTGAAAGAGCGAGCTAATATGAACTTCCATTGTGCATGGCTTTTATCGATTAAGAAAAAGCCTTTGATTCGGTGAAACCATCAGCAGTTGCAATGGCTCTGAAATCCTGCGATATTGAAGATGCATACATTAATATTATTAATAACATCTATGAAAATGCAAGTGCAAAGATTCGGCTGTTTGAAAATACAACACACATAAAAATTGGAAAAGGAGTGAGACAAGGTGACACCATATCTCCGAAGCTCTTTAATGCCACATTGGAAAATGTCTTTCAATCACTGAACTGGGAAAGCAAAGGGATAAAGATTAATGGAGATTATCTAACCCACCTTCGTTTTGCTGATGACATAGTCATTTTTGCAACTACCCCATCAGAGCTACAGAGTATGATCCTGGAACTTGCTGACAAGAGTAAAGAAGTGGGATTAAAAATGAACTTTCAGAAGACAAAAGTGATGTACAATGCTTTTACAAGAAATGAAGATTTATCGATTGATGGAGTAAAGCTGGAGATAACAGACACGTACGTTTATCTTGGACAGCAGATATCACATTGATGAAAAAATTAATCGGCGTACAAAACTTGCCTGGAGAGCTTTTGGAAGAAACAGCATAATTTTCAAGAGCAATATGCCATTATGTCTTAAAAGAAAAGTGTTTGATCAATGCATCTTTCCAGTGCTTACGTATGGTGCAGAGACGTGGACCTTAGCTAAAAGAGACGTACAAAGGCTGCTGACTACTCAAAGCAGCATGGAGAGGTGCATGCTTGGTGTAACCAGGAGAAATAAGAAGAGGAACACGTGGATCAGAAAAATGACACGAGTGGAAGACATCATGATCAGAGTTAAATCCCTGAAATGGCAATGGGCTGGACATACTGCCAGAAGGACAGACCATCGATGGACAGCCGGAATTTTAGATTGGATTCCAAGGGACAGGAAAAGACCCAGAAGAAGACCACATGGAAGATGGGTGGATGAAATTCGAAAGTATGCAGGAGTGACATGGAGGAGACTGGCACAAGACAGACCGTTGTGGAGGAAATTTGGGAAGACCTTCGTCCAGCAGTGGATTGATAATGTTTGACAATGATGATGATGATGATGATGATATATATGAACAGTGAAATTATTCAAAATCAGAATCACAAAATATGGATTAATGAAAATATACAGAAATACCATAAGACAGAGCCACAGCAGCTTAGCAAAATTGGGTTCTACACTGCTGGACAATTGCTAAGGACGGATCATAAACGGATATGTAGCGCATAAAAAAAAGTAAGTCTGGTTGGATGCCAAGTGAAATAAAATAATGGCAGAATGCCAGGACATTACAAGAAAGACTATCTATTGTGCTCTGAAATCCAGAAGGCTTTGGAACGTGTTCAAGGGACAAACCGGCCATTTTGTGCAGAATACGTAAACGTGAAAAAAATGCCATTACCATCCGCAGGCGTTCCGGCGTAAGATGTCAATACGGGATATGGCCACCATGGAGGGCGATGCAAGATTTCACACGTTGTGTCATGCTTTGCACAACATTTTCAAGCAGCTGTTGGGGTAATTTATCCCATTCCTCTGTCAGTGCACGGATGAGGGTGTCCTTGTTTATTGGAGGGCATTGGCGACCAGCAAGACTCCTCCCCAAACCATCCCTCACATTTTCAATGGGATTCAGATCTGGAGAACGTGCTGGCCATACGAGGCGTTGAATATCCTTGCTCTCAAGACACTCCTGGACAGCGACTGTTCGATGACATGTTGTGTTGTCGTCCATGAAAATGAATCTATCACCGACAGCACCAGAGAACATGCGAACATGAGGTAGCAGAACATCATTATCGTATCGTTGGTCAGTCATAGACCCAGTTGGAAGCACATAGAGGGACATACGGCCATTGATCATGATGCCAGCCAATACCATGACACTACATGTCGGATATCGGTCCCTTTCCTGTATGTTTGCTGGACAATATGCAGTACCACTATTACGCCAGATTAGTTGTCGTTGACAATCAGACGATAGACTGTATCTACTGTCATCTGAGAAGAGGACAGCAGACCAGTCGTTATCAGTCCAATTGCGATGTTGATGGCACCATTGCAAACGGGCGGTACGGTGACGTCTGGACAATGGGATGCACACAACAGGACGGCGGGCGTATAGTCCTCCTTCATGCAAAGTCTAGCGACAGTTTTTCAGGAGATCCGCTTGCCAGTAGCAGCCATAAACTGATTTGCTACCTCACTAGCTGTGCTGCGCCGGTGGTTTTTTTGTTGATAGCACTATGTACCGATCTTCTGCATGTGTCGTACTGCGAACACGACCTCCCCCGTGACGTTTGCTACACTCTCCATTTGTTTGAAATGATTTCCAAAGCCTTGAAACAACACTGTGGCTGACGTCGAACTCCCTGGCAACATCTGTTATTTTTCGCCCTTCTTCAATCTTGCCAATAATACGGCCACGCGAAAATCATCTAGGTGATGTCGGGAAGACATACTGAAAATTGCAAGTTCGTCAATTGATTCTTTCCCTTTCAACTTTGCGTTTGAACAACAACGGTCAATACGCGTCAAATCCTTTATATCTCTTATCAGCGCTATGACGTCACGAACAAGTTCGGCAATCCAAAATTTGCATATGCACAACACGTCTTACTGTATCCCGCACTTGTGTTAATTTCCACATTTTCCTGCCTTCCATTTTATGGTTGCTATCGTTGCTATTGTCATCCGTCCTTAGCAATTGTCCGGCAGTGTATAATAGTATCACATGCATTTAGACAATCACTTACATACATTGACACACATGAAAAAAAATGAAGTTAAAACCCTATTATAAAGGGAAGTACAAAAGTAAAATGATATGATATATGGACAAGATTCAAAAATAATTAAAAAAAAAAAACAATTCCTGAGCTCTCCAGGAACTACCCATAAAAGGAGAACATTACATGTTAGATTAGACTGTTCTCTTCAGGGGAACACCAGTCTAAGGATGACCTTTCAAAACAGGAAACCGGTTTGTAATATACAAAAACCGCCTGCGTGTCCCCTAGGTCACCAGATTGCAGTGATGAATAAATTTGAACAAAATCAATAACAGAACAAATGAACAAAAAACGAAATGTACAATAATATTGAACAGTAAAAAATGAAAAGTGTGCAATCTTCTTACCCCCTTGCAGTTACAAGTATCCAAAAAGAACAATCCAACAGATAAGGAGCAGCATGTCCTCCCCTCCCCTGACCACTTAAACTGAAAATGCTAGACACGTAGTCCCACAGGATAACCCACAGAGGAGTATTGGTTACGGTTAAAGTGACAGTAAGTGTAGAAACGACAAAGTAATAATTAGAAGTCTTCAGCCACATGTGACCCGCCATGTGGCACTTGTGAAAAAACAAGATAGTTTAATATTGTAAGGTCATTTTGTTAGTGATGTGCCAGATATTTATAGCTGAATGTTTGTCAAAAAATCGCCTAGATACCTAACTATTCAACAATTGACAAAAAACCTTTAACAAAAACTTTTGAGGTGCATTGGAGAAAAATGTCTTGAATAGTCTTCTCAAGTTTGTTAACAAAACCTCTGAGTTATTACATATTTGAATACCTCTATAAAACGCAGAGATAATTAAATTTCTCAGTATATTTTTTGATATATTTGAGTTCCAGTGGATATAATAGTTGACATTGAAGTTATAATTACGTCTTTTGTCATATATTTTACTGTCACTTTAACCGTAACCAATACTCTTCAGTGGGTTATCCTGTGTGACTGCGTGTCTAGCATTTTCAGTTTAAGTGGTCAGGGGGAGGGGAGGACATGCTGCTCCTTATCTGTTGGATTGTTCTTTTTTGAATACTTGTAACTGCAAGGGGTAAGAAGATTGGACACTTTTGATTTTTGATTTTTTACTGTTCAATATTATTGTACATTTCGTTTTTGTTCATTTGTTCTGTTATTGATTTTGTTCAAATTTATTTATCACTGCAATCCGGTGACCTAGGGGACACACAGGCGGTTTTTGTATATTACAAACCGGTTTCCTGTTTTGAAAGGTCACCCTTAGACTGGTGTTCCCCTGAAGAGAACAGTCTAATCTAACAGGTAATGTTCTCCTTTTATGGGTAGTTCCTGGAGAGTTCAGGAATTGTTTTTTATTATTATTTTTGAATCTTGTCCATATATCACATCATTTTACTTTGTACTTCCCTTTATAATAGGGTTTTAACTTCATTTTTTTCATGTGTGTCAATGTATATAAGTGATTATCTAAATGCATGTGATACTATATATATATATCCTCATCATCATTGTCAACCATTATCAATCCACTGCTGGATGAAGGTCTCCCCAAGTTTCCTCCACAACGGTCTGTCTTGTGCCAGTCTCCTCCATGTCACTCCCGCATACTTTCGAATTTCATCCACCCATCTTCCATGTGGTCTTCTTCTGGGTCTTTTCCTGTCCCTTGGAATCCAATCTAAAATTTCGGCTGTCCATCGATGGTCTGTTCTTCTGGCAGTATGTCCAGCCCATTGCCATTTCAGGGATTTAACTCTGATCAATGATGTCTTCCACTCTTGTCATTTTTCTGACCCACGTGTTCCTCTTCTTATCTCTCCTGGTTACACCAAGCATCCACCTCTCCATGCTGCTTTGAGTTGTCTGCAGCCTTTGTATGTCTCTTTTAGCTAAGGTCCACGTCTCTGCACCATACGTAAGCACTGGAAGGATGCATTGATCAAACACTTTTCTTTTAAGACATAATGGCATATTGCTCTTGAAAATTATGCTGTTTCTTCCAAAAGCTCTCCAGGCAAGTTTTGTACGCCGATTAATTTCTTCATCAATGTGACCCTCACTTGATATCTGCTGTCCAAGATAAACGTACGTGTCTGTTATCTCCAGCTTTTCTCCATCAATCGATAAATCTTCATTTCTTGTAAAAGCATTGTACATCACTTTTGTCTTCTGAAAGTTCATTTTTAATCCCACTTCTTTACTCTTGTCAGCAAGTTCCAGGATCATACTCTGTAGCTCTGATGGGGTAGTTGCAAAAATGACTATGTCATCAGCAAAACGAAGGTGGGTTAGATAATCTCCATTAATCTTTATCCCTTTGTTTTCCCAGTTCAGTGATTGAAAGACATTTTCCAATGTGGCATTAAAGAGCTTCGGAGATATGGTGTCACCTTGTCTCACTCCCTTTCCAATTTTTATGTGTGTTGTATTTTCAAACAGCCGAATCTTTACACTTGCATTTTCATAGATGTTATTAATAATATTAATGTATGCATCTTCAATACCGCAGGATTTCAGAGCCATTGCAACTGCTGATGGTTTCACCCAATCAAAGGCTTTTTCATAATCGATAAAAGCCATGCACAATGGAAGTTCATATTCCCTCGCTCTTTCAATTAGTTCTCTCAGTACGTGGATATGATCTATTGTGCTGTAGCCACTCCTGAATCCAGCTTGTTCTCTCGGTTAAGCCATGTCCAGTGTCACCTTCAAGCGGTGTGAAAGAACTTTAGTGAAGATTTTATGAACCACTGATAGGAGGCTGATAGGTCTGTAGTTCCTGAGATCCTCAATGTCACCTTTTTTATGTAGCAAGATCATTGTAGCGTTGTTCCAATCCTCAAGAATTTTCCCTTCATTAAGGCATCGAGTGAAAATTTGGGCGAGTACTGTTTCGATTTCTCCACTTGCTTCTTGTATGATGTCTACAGTAATTCCATCTTCTCCTGGAGCTTTTCCCCGCTTCATGTTCTTGATTGCATGTGCAACTTCTGCTGGAAGGACTGGAGGAACTCTGGTACTGGTACCTTTCATGATGTCTGGAGTACATGTATCATCCCTTTCATATAATTTGGAGTAGAAATCTTTCACTCTTGTCAAAATTTCGCCTCTATTTCTTGTTACAGAACCATCTTCTTTTCTCAGTGCCATAATCTGTTTTTTTCCCTTACTGAGATGTCCCTTTGCTATCTTTAGGCTTTGGTTGTTTTCAATTGCTTTCCTTACTAGTTCACAGTTGAATTTCCTTACGTCTTCAGTGATACTTTTTCGTACTGTCTTCCATAGCTCTATATATTCCACTTTGGAAGTCACATCTTCTTTAGTTGTCCTCATCACTCTTCTTTTTTGCATCAACATTTTTGTTTTTCCTGATAATTTGTTCACATGCAATTTGTTCTTAGACCCAGCTAATTTTGTTACTGTTTCCATAAGAGCTTTGGTTACTTTTCTGTTAACTTCAGAAATATCCACTTCTTCCGATGTTAGGCCTTCTAAAGCAGAGAACCTGTTCTTTAGTTCCAATTTGAAGGTATTATGGTGTTTTTTAAGGTTGGTTATGTCAATACATTTTGTTTGTCTTATGAGCTTGCTACGTTCGAGTTTAGTGTTGAGGTGCATCTTACATCTCACCAATCTATGGTCACTGCCTGTGTTGAACTTGTTTAGCACACTGCAGTCTTCTATGACGAATTTTTTGTTACACATAATAAAATCAATTTCACTTGTCGTCCCATTTGGATGTCTCCATGTCCATTTCCTGTGTGGCTTTTTCTTGAAAAAGGAGTTCAAGATGAAAAACCCTTCTGCCTCTGCAAACTCTATGAGAGTATTTCCACGCTGGTTTCTGTTGCGGTGACCGAATTTACCTACTGAAGTTCCATTCTGTTGCCGTTGCCCTATTTTTGCATTGAAATCTCCCATAATTATCTTCAAGTGCTGCTTACCTTTATTATTTAGATGACGAATTTCCTCATAAAATTCTTCAATTTCTTCTTCAGCATGACTTGTGGTGGGTGTATAAGCTTGAATAATCTGAGCCTGGTATCTTCTCGAGAGTTGGATAACGAGTCGTGCAGCTCTGTCAGAGGAACTTTCAACTTCTACAACTTTATCCTTCAGTTTCTTGTTTATTATAAATCCGACACCACTAGTTCTGCCAGTATCTGTCCCACGATAGTAGAAGAGATGTCCACTTTTCAGTTCAATGAGATCTTCTCCTTTTCTCCTTACCTCACTTAGCCCGACGATGTCCCACTTGATCCTTTGTAGTTCCTCTTCCAATTCAAGAAGCCTTGAATCAGAAGATAGGGAGCATCCATTATACGTAGCCAAGGTCAGCATCAGATGGCAGCCTAGTCCGGTCCTCCGAGGATTCTTAGCACCCTCTGCCTTCATGTCGCACTGGCCGCTGCCTTGGCCAGGTACATTCCAGCTGCCGGAGACTGAGGGCCAAGATTTAAGTTGTGGAGTCATTTTGGAGGGGTTTGGCCATAACTCACCACGCTGGCCAAGCGGGTTGTTGAGTGTGGGATAGCATTTCCTCTAATCCCGATGGTATAGTTATACCGCTATTGGCGGTCGTCAGAGCCCCTTTAGTGGGAACAGGATGTACCACGAGAAGGCGGGGTTGACATTTGTCAAGGAGAGGCTGTGATGTTACGCATCACCTGACCTTACATCCCATATATATATATATTATAAATAAAATTAGCAATAATGATTTTTGCGTTTGTCACGTTTTTTTTTTATTTTTTATGTGTTCTTGGAACAGCTTTTGGTGTTTTCAGTTAATTGGATGCTTAGACAATCACATGCCTGATAAATATTCAGTTCTGCAGTGACTAAGTTTTAGTTCCAAAATAACATCAAAAAGACTTATAGACCTTTATTCACCATCTCCAGTGTGCAGTTACAGTCAATAAGTAAAAGAAAATACATTTTTAATTTTCTGTAAATCATTGGTTTTGTTTCTCAAGGAATGTTATTTATGGATGACAAAATGGAACAAATATTTGTAACAGTGTTTTTCTGTTTCTAAGGCACTGTTGAAACGACTTTGATTGTGTGAGATAATGCAGCTTGGACATGTTGGAATGCTTTGGATGAGATGGTGTTTGAGCAGTAGCTGTGAAAAACCAGTTTTTGTTCCTACGACAACAAAACAGTATACTTACAGAATTAAAAGAGAAATTGTATATGAGAATATGGATTTGAGAATTTTTGTTGAATTACAAGGGTAATGAAAGCTTTAATATTTGTGGAGTAAATTTTTCAAAATTGAAGGGTATGTTCTTTAAAATTTGCTTAATAATTTAAATATATTCTCATACATGATATTTAACGTTGCTGGAATTAGTTAATAATAGTAATCAAGTACTGATGATAGATGTAGATTTCATTAAATTGTGACTTCCTTTGCCCCCCCTCCCCATTAAAATGGTAATGACCAATTCAGCTGTACTTTGAATAAATAGTTGTACTGATTTTATGTAAGTGATAGTATATGCATGTAGAATTATCTTCATGTAATCAAAGATTAATACATGAAATGTTATTTGTGTACCGTTTTTAAATTATGAATTCTTTGTGAAGTTCTTAAGTGGTGCTTGAACTTAATTTGGTAAATTATATATAAACCATGTATTACAAAATTTGAAGTGGAATATATTTGTTGCACATTCCAATTTGAAATAAGGAAGTAGTTAAAAGTGTTATGATACCAGAGTATATGAAATTGTGAAATAATATTTGATTAGTAGTGAAGTAGCTTAGCAACATAAAACTCTGTACATGTATTAAGATCATTTTCAGATCTAATTTTTGCAAAAAATTTATGGCCAGTGGAATTAATTTTTAAAGCTCAAATCTTTTGAGCAAAGTGCATTTTTCCAAATTAAGTATTTAAAAATTGTAGATTGAAGACTTCTTCAACGTATTAAGATAATTTTAAAGTATTCGTAGAAAATTGGTCCTCTGGGCTTACATTTCACAAAATAATTTTTTGACCATTTTTCAGAAACTGAGAAATAAAAATGGTATTCAGTGTACTCACTGATTTTCTGTATGCTGTACACTGCTGAAATTATATGTGCAATTAATGACATATCTTCATCCATACTTGATGTGTTTTGATGGACAGTTGTGGACAACACTTTTATCATAATTTGGAGATAACTGTAAAGACTTATTTTTGATTGATACTGTATATGCAGTTATCATCTCAATCTCTGTACATGGAAAATATGCTGGGCAAACTCAAATTTGAATAGAAGAACTAGAGTGGAGAAATTTTAAGAGTTCAGCAATTATGTGATTTCAGTTATTGGAATTGACATTTGTTTGACCTTTGAAGTAATTTCTTGATCTGTGAATATCATCTGTAGTGCTGCATTGTCTTCTAATTCCACTCATCCTCACACAGTGATTTTTATTTTTTTCTAACTGTATGTAGAACCTGGGTGATGGTTATACGCAGAGAGAAGACTGATAAGAGTACGAGGTTCAGATATGTTCATAGTACTGGATTTTTTTTTCTTTTGCCAACTGTATGTGGAACCTGGGTGAAAGTTATTCACAGGGAAAAGACTTATAAGAGTGTATGTTTAGATATGTTCATATTCCTGGATTTTTTTCTTTGTTGAGGTACCTGGAGTGAGCTTCTATTTCTGCATACAAAGGCAGTGTGTTTTTATTGGCTATGAATCTTTTTAAGCCTTATGGTCTTCTTAAGCCTGTTTGTGTAGTTTGAGACTGATTTACTCTGTGACTATAAAAAAAGGAATACACACAGTTAAGATTGTTCACACTTGCTAACACTTTTATCTAGGGTCTGCTGCTGCTAAAGGTGGAAAAGCAAAACGTACAGAAAAAGAAAAAGGTAGCAAAAAGGGGTCTAAAAAGGGAAAGAAGACAAGTGGTTCTGATGAGGAAGGAAGTGATGAGTCTGCAGAAAAAGATGAGGAAGATGAAGATGAACAGGAAGATGTTGCTGATGAGAGTGATGACAGTTTTGAAGAGGTAAAGGCTCTAGTTCTATCACACGTGGAAAATTAAAATTTTACTGGCTATTGCGATTTATTTTCTACATTTTAATGGTTGCCTGAAGTTTTAGCTTTATAAATTACTACTAAAATTAAAGAAAGATATTCACCTGAGTGCTGTTTGTGGAAGATATTTTTGATTGCCGTTATTTTATTGTAATATGCCAATGTTTCATAATTTCTAAGTATTAATTTTCTGCCATTGAAAGGAAAGTATCTAGTGATATTTTTAATGTCAGCAAGGTTCCGTTATTTGCAAGATAGGAAAGCTGCATACAACACCAAAATATTAACTTCTATATTTAAGTGAGCTGCAAATAAGTTTTCAAGGTAATCAATGTTTTTCAATCCCTGCAGTGAACTTTTAACATTTTTGTTTTGTTGAGTGACTGCTGGGAGCTTTACGATGATCCTTTGTTTTTTCCTTTTACATGTGTGTGTTTGTTGAGGGTTTCGTTTTAAACACTAGTGTGTCTTTACCATGTACGACCATTGATTATAATCTCTTGTGGCACAAATGCCGTGGGTGGTTCAGTTTCTGATCTGGGCATTGTCAAGATGTGGTGCCTGAACATTAAATTTGGTTATCTTCTGCATTTTGAATTTTTCTGGTCATTTTGTTTTTATTTATTTTCTGATTGTATTCCTCATTTTTAGTTGTTTTTGGACACTAGTCTCCCCCTCCCTTTTTTTTTTTAATGGTGCAAGAGAGTGACTTTGTTCATTTTTAATAAGTTTTCCTAATGAAATGTGGGTTTTCCTATTTCTTATGGTCTCGTCTCCAAAATCAATCAATGGAGCTTGCATTTTTACTCTTTCTCCCTATTTGTTTAAGTGGGATTAAATTTTAAACTTGGTTCTTAATCTGTCTGCAATGAAATATGCGACATATCTGTGACCTGTAAAATCGTTTTTACAACAGTTCTGATTTTTGGAATTGCCATTCCTTAGTCACCTGTTTCTGTATCAAAGAACAAAGCAGGCATTTTCCCATTTTCTTAATGAAGTTCAAGTTTAAAATGGCCACTGCACCTACGAATTCTGCAGAGAAAACAACTTTGCATGTCGTGATAGATGGCGACAGACAGTTGAAGTACCAAATTCAACTTTAATTTCTTTCCTTTTCACGTCTTGATGTAGCAATATGAAACTAAGAAACGGAAAAACATTCATTTTTGGAGGAATAACAAAACCCACAATATTGCAGCATCTTACTCTGTTGTGAAAACAACTGTATGGGCCATGGAAATGGCGCTTTTCACATCCCAACTTATTCACAATTCTATTGAATATATGTGATGACCCATTCTTTGTAATTTGAAAGTGTAGTTTAATAATATATATATATCATGAAAGAAATACGGGATTACGCCATATAATACAAATTTTGAAGATGACAATCCGATTTTTGGCGTAAATGTGACAAGGATGGTAAGTCAGATAATTTTTGAAAACTTGAAAATTTTCATCGTCCTGGAGCGGGACTCGAACCCGCGTCTCCCAGAAAACGCCTAGGTATGCTAACCACTACACCACCCAGAACGACCAAGTTTCAAGTTTCCGATCAATTTGAATTTAACCATCACAGGATTCGCTAGTCGAAGCAACCGGCATTCATGTTTAGCGAATCTGGAGGTTAATAATCCTATCCCGTGATTGCCCGGAGAAGCAGATAAATCATGAAAGAAATACGGGATTACGCCATATAATACAAATTTTGAAGATGACAATCCGATTTTTGGCGTAAATGTGACAAGGATGGTAAGTCAGATAATTTTTGAAAACTTGAAAATTTTTCATCGTCCTGGAGCGGGACTCGAACCCGCGTCTCCCAGAAAACGCCTAGGTATGCTAACCACTACACCACCCAGAACGACCAAGTTTCAAGTTTCCGATCAATTTGAATTTAACCATCACAGGATTCGCTAGTCGAAGCAACCGGCATTCATGTTTAGCGAATCTGGAGGTTAATAATCCTATCCCGTGATTGCCCGGAGAAGCAGATAAATCATGAAAGAAATACGGGATTACGCCATATAATACAAATTTTGAAGATGACAATCCGATTTTTGAAGATGACAATCCGATTTTTGGCGTAAATGTGACAATGTTAGCCTCGCAAACCTGGTGTTTCAATGAATACTAAACTAAAAATTTTGAAGATGACAATCCGATTAATTGATCGGAAACTTGAAACTTGGTCGTTCTGGGTGGTGTAGTGGTTAGCATACCTAGGCGTTTTCTGGGAGACGCGGGTTCGAGTCCCGCTCCAGGACGATGAAAATTTTCAAGTTTTCAAAAATTATCTGACTTACCATCCTTGTCACATTTACGCCAAAAATCGGATTGTCATCTTCAAAATTTGTATTATATGGCGTAATCCCGTATTTCTTTCATGATTTATCTGCTTCTCCGGGCAATCACGGGATAGGATTATTAACCTCCAGATTCGCTAAACATGAATGCCGGTTGCTTCGACTAGCGAATCCTGTGATGGTTAAATTCAAATTGATCGGAAACTTGAAACTTGGTCGTTCTGGGTGGTGTAGTGGTTAGCATACCTAGGCGTTTTCTGGGAGACGCGGGTTCGAGTCCCGCTCCAGGACGATGAAAATTTTCAAGTTTTCAAAAATTATCTGACTTACCATCCTTGTCACATTTACGCCAAAAATCGGATTGTCATCTTCAAAATTTGTATTATATGGCGTAATCCCGTATTTCTTTCATGATTTATCTGCTTCTCCGGGCAATCACGGGATAGGATTATTAACCTCCAGATTCGCTAAACATGAATGCCGGTTGCTTCGACTAGCGAATCCTGTGATGGTTAAATTCAAATTGATCGGAAACTTGAAACTTGGTCGTTCTGGGTGGTGTAGTGGTTAGCATACCTAGGCGTTTTCTGGGAGACGCGGGTTCGAGTCCCGCTCCAGGACGATGAAAATTTTCAAGTTTTCAAAAATTATCTGACTTACCATCCTTGTCACATTTACGCCAAAAATCGGATTGTCATCTTCAAAAATATATATATATATTTTTACTTGGTCTTCTCGTATCCACTGAAGTAGGAAAAAATTTGATCTGATGAAATAATTTTGTGTGTGCAAAATTTGTGCGTTCCAGGTAATGGCCATACGTCACCCATATTGTGTAAAAAAAATAATAATAATAAAGATGCACATTTTTACGCAAACACCATTTACCACAGAACAAAACATAATTATATTAATAAATATGCAGTAAAAATCTCTGCATATGCCACAATAACTAAACTAGTATTATCTGTGTTTAAAATAATTCAAAAAACCATAAAGTAAAATTTTAATTTTGTTCAATGTTAGCCTCGCAAACCTGGTGTTTCAATGAATACTAAACTAAAATTTTCATTTGCTGATATCTTTGTTTCCCTCCCCATTTCTTTATTATCTTTTTTTTCAATGCCCTTGGATGACAATTTTATCCATCATGAATGCATGACAGCTTTCACTATTTTAGATAAAAGATGAATAGTGTAACTTTGGAAATATAAATACTTTTGAACACCATGCATCAATTTTTTTTTAAATTTCAGCTTCGTCACTGTCGTTTAAAAAAGATAAAAGTTTTTACTCATGCACATTTTCCAAAGTTGGCAAGCATGTATGTGACACCATAAAAATAATAAAGGGTGCCTTTTAAGCACATTTGGATATCCAATTGATTTCATACATGATTACTATTAAACAAAATTGATTTGTAAAACCGTATCATTTGCTGATTTGCTCCCCCTCCCCAACACGCACACCACATTTTCTTCAAGTATTTATCAGACATGAGATTTCTCCTGTATATTCATGAGAAATTAGTGGTATTATATGTGCATTTTATCGTTAGGTTTGTACTGTAATTGGCTAATGAAATTTATTGTTTTTTTCTGCTGAGTTTTTTTTTTAATTTTACATTTTTCTTTTATACAAGATTCTCCTCTACCCCTTGCTGAAGTTTTTGTATTCCTTACTACATACATACACATCACTAAGCTGTTCTGAGATTCAAAGGTTAGTTCCACAAAGAAAGCTCATTTGCTAGATTAAAGTTTAAAACTGATGGAACTATATTTTACTCACTGTGGATGTATCATATGCAGATCTGCCAACTGTTACGATGTTATCATATTTTGTACGATAAATCATGCTGCGGTATGATATGATTTTGCTGCCAAAAATACGATTTTTGTAAAAAAAATAATGTTTCCCCCCATTTTCCCCCTTTTCAGACAGAAGGGATTTTTGTAAAAGTAATGTTTTCCACATCTTCCCCCCCCCCCCTTGTTTTCAGACCATTTATACAAATAAGATTTTTGTAAAAGTAATATTTTCCCCTTTTCAGAGAGATGAGTTATGTTTCGAAGAGGAAAAGCAGAAAAATCTGCTTTTCCCCCTTCGAAATATTTTTTTCTTGGAGGTTTTCAATTTCTCTTAACAGATTTCCCTGCCTCTGGTTTCCCAACCGAAATAAAGTAAGTCAAGTCAGGTGCAGTGGGCGAATCCTGACTCGTTTTGTATTTTCGACTCTTTGTCATACTTAAAGTTGCTGATTGGTTGGCATTGAAATGTAGACGAGTGTCTGTTCATTCAAAGCAACCTCCCTCCCTTTACACCTGCACCCATCAAGAATTTATATAGCTACACTTTACACCATTGAGAATTTATATAGCTGAGCTGAAATAGGCTTAAAAAATTACCAGCACGCGTCATGTTATGATTTTTCTATTTTGAGTGTCACGTTTTCTGGATCTGTTAGCAGGTATGCATATGTCTCCATTCACAGTGATTTTGGCACACAGCTCAAGCTTTACTGACGTCCATTACATGTCTCACACAAGACTTTTGTGCTTTATGCTAGTTATCTCTGATTCTGGTCCTGGGTCAACAACGAGGGTCTGATTTCTCTTGTATATTCATGAGAAATTTCAATGGTTTTTGGTTATGTTTGTACCTATAGAGTGTATGAAAAATCTAAATTTTCAGATTTTTTTGAGTCAGTGTTTCTTTTATTTCTGATTTTCAAGAATGGCCAAAAATGCCAAATTTTGCAAGAATGCCATTCACAAAAAATATAAAGTATAAAGGTAGTGATGTAGAGGGCTCATGTATAGCTCTTTTTCAAGCTCTTTTTATGGGCTTTAATTTGATACGCAACACAACCCACTTTGGAGCATAAATATGTTTTTGACAATTTTTTTAATTTTTGATTTTGGAAATCTAACCCCCCCTCCTTTTGAATTAAAAAAAAAACTTCCCCTGTACCTTTTGGTTTCATGAGTTTCAAATTTAATCATAAATGTTAGTATCATACATGTTAGTAACAATCATGTAACCTTAAGAGAAAGATAATATTTTGTACATAACTTATATAAAGAAAAAAAAAAGCATATATATACATACAGGGGTCACGCTGCCGATCACATTCTTCGCAATTTGCGAGAAAACAAAAATTGTCTTGGCAATAAAAAACTTTTTTTAGTGAAAATATTGGTGATTACCTTTTCACACTATGAGTGTTTATTATAACACTTTGGTGAATAGGAAAGGAAAAAACTACAATAAAACAATGATGCACACGATACCAACAAAACTATGATACATTGCGATGCATCATGAAAGTCTATGTGGATGTCATTACAAGATCACATCCATATAGGCGATTCACACACTGCCACCACCAAGCACAGTTCATCATACGTTCAGCACGCATTTCAAATGTACACGCCAATTCTTCACCTCATTGGCCAACGTCACTTCAGTGCGGCCCAGTGAGATGACGAATTTGAGAAACTCCCGATGTCACAGGTCGGCTGCTATCGATACACTGAGATCGGATGATCTCGTGATGTGTCATTGAGATGGTACATCAGGAGATTTCCATGGTTATCGGTAAAACATCGAACGTGCGTCATTAAAGACGGTAAAAAATTATTTTAGTGATGGCTAAAAAGTTTTGGGCAAAAATATTGGCAATTATTGTGTAGAAATTTTATGGGTAGTAATAAATACAAAACTGAAAATAAGTGTATATTTCTTTCAAATAGGATTCAGGATCTATAACATGATACTTTGCTGCTTAATTGTAAAGAATCAATAACCTTTTTTTTTTTTGTACTATTTTAAAACTTTATGGTTATTATATTTTCAGTGGAAAGTGAAAAAATTGGTGACTTCAGATTACATTTGGCAAAAAGAAATTGAATTTGGGAAATAGTTTGGAATTTTAAAAAAAAAATCCAGAGCAACAGCTGTATTATCATCATTGTCAACCATTATCAATCCACTGCTGGACGAAGGTCTCCCCAAGTTCCTTCTACAACGGTCTGTCTTGTGCCAGTCTCCTCCATGTTACTCCCGCATACTTTCGAATTTCATCCACCCATCTCACATGTGGTCTTCTTCTGGGTCTTTTCCTGTTCCTTGAATCCAGTCTAAAATTTCAGCTGTCCATCGACGGTATGTCCTTCTGGCAATATGTCCAGCCCATTGCCATTTCAGGGATTTTACTCTGATCATGATGTCTTCCACTTGTAATTTTTCTGATCCACGAGTTCCTCTTCTTATCTCTCCTGGTTACACCAAGCATGCACCTCTTCAGGCTGCTTTGAGTTGTCTGTAGTCTTTGTATGTCTCGTTTAGTTAAGGTCCACGTCTCTGTACCATACGTAAGCACTGGAAGAATGCATTAATCAAACACTTTTCTTTTAAGACATAATGGCATATTGCTCTTGAAAATTATACTGTTTCTTCCAAAAGCTCTCCAGGCAAGTTTTATACGCCGATTGATTTCTTCATCAATGTGACCTGCACTTGATGTCTGCTGTCCAAGATAAATGTAGGTATTGGCAGGGCTGCCAGTGGCAACTAAATAGGCGACTATTGCTACTATTTTTAATGACAGGCGACTATTGCTACTATTTTTTATGACAGGCGACTATGGCTATTATTTCTTACAAAAAACAGCCAAAAGCAACTATCAGAAAAACTTAAACTATTTTAATTGTATGGCTACTATTTAAAAACAACAACATAATTTGTGTTGCGTATATCGATGTGCTTGTATAACATCAGTTTTAATATTGATGCACGTGAATATCAACTTCGATATAGATATGTATGTGTTGAATCCATGATTCATACACATGCTGGAATTCCGTTTTGTCCTGGAAATGTCCTAAAATTCTGTTACATGTTGTGAAATTTTATCCATTCATGCCTTTTTGTCCCTGCATGATGTTTTGTAGTTGAGAATTTTTCTACTGACATAGCTTATGTCTGCCAAATTTCCCTCCCCACTCCCTGCAAAAGGTGTACGTGTGTGTGTGGGGGGGGGGATTGTTATCGGTTTTCTTGTTTAGGAGGGCTGAAGCTGCGTTATTAGCATCTTTTGTGTCATGCTTATGTTGTCACTTTGTCTGTCCCGCCGGGGAGACAATACTCCGCGCAATTATTAGTTCGATTTATAAAATTCTTTTTGTATTGGGAAGCTTAAAATGTGAGAATGGTGATCCGTTCGTTCTGTTGTTTTTTTTCGATGCACAACTTCACCGCTAGAGAACGCAAATGGAGATTGTATCGAATTTAAAATGCATTTTATTTCGCATATTTGCTTCTAAATATCCAATTGAAAAAATTCTTTTTCCTTTCGATGACATTTATAGCAAAGAATACTTGAGTTACAGTCCCTTTTTCAAATAATGCATAAATTTTCCGCTAGGGGATATAAAAGGTAAATCGCAAGTTTCCCAATATCTCTGCTTCTAAAAGTCTGATTCGAAAAATTCTTCCTGAGTCTGATACAGCTGTTGAGGTTGAAATGTTTTGCATACAAATTCTCATTTCTGGTAAAGAATGGTTTGGCCACCAGGGGGCATAAATGTTTATTTTGGCTTAGCTGATGTATTTGCAACAAAATCTGAGCTGGAAACTCGATTGAAAAAATTCTTCCGTGAACCACAATACCGCTCAACTCAAAACGTTTTTTTGAGAATACTTCCTGCTTAAAATAGTGCACAATTTTCCCACTCGGGGCGTACGCATGTATCTTATTTTTGTCCATATCTCTGTTTCTAGGAGTCCGATTTGAAAAATTCTTTCTTTGTTGGAGAACATTTTCAGTGCGAAATGTTTCTCATAAAATTTCAAATATTTCTTAACACACAAGTGTGCCACGAGAGGGCGTAAGCTAACATTTCCGTTTACAGCAATATCTGCGGACTAAAAACCCGACTGAAAAACATTCATTTTCCATCCGATACCTAACTATGAAAACTCCCTATTTGTATTTTCTTCACAAAATAATGCACAATTTTGCCGTTAGGGGCGCAAATATTTAATCTAATTTTCTTAATATCTGTACTTCTAAATGTGCAATTAAAAAAATTCTTTTAACACCAGATACCATTTACCTTATGGAACACTTTAGGTTTGTGTTTGAGGAGGTTTGTGGTTCACAATTCTTCCGCTAGGTGGTGTTTCTGTATTTCTGTTGTCAGGCTATCTCTGCCTGTAAAAACCTTATTGAGAAATTTCTTTTTTACTATATGCCATTCGCTATAATAAAGAAGGAGAGTGAATAAGATTTTTGCTACAATAAGAAGATCATCTTCAAATAATGTACAACTTTTCCCCCAGGGGTTGTAAAGGTCAAAATGTTTTTCTTGCAATCTCTGCTTCCGTCAGACGTAATTCTTCCGCTGAAACACATAGTTATATCACGTTTCCTTCTATATCTCTCCTTTTAACTGATCGATTTAAAAATCTTTTTGTCTCTAATACCTTCCTTCTGCGATGGGAAATGTTTTTTTCGCCATTTGTTAATTTTCGTAACATATTTTTTAGCCACTGGTAGAAGTAAATAGCTGATTGTGTGTGTTGGGGGGGGGGGGGGGGTATTTTACCTTTACTGAAATTTTGTAATGAATACTTTATATAAAAATTTACCATAAAATCAGATTGCTTTCTAATATCAGAAACTTGAATCTAGTTGTTTCTTAGTATTTTCTGAGCTTCTATAATTAGTTTTTTTAATCATGCCCAGTTAAATTGCCATGATCCACTAATGAATATAATTGCACACAGCCCCTGGACATAAGGTTTTCCTGTTATTCTCTTTCATTTCACGTTGGAAACTTTGTGCATACTTTGTTTGCTGGCGAGTAAAAATTTAACACATAGGATTATGTGTTTAAGAAATAACAATCCCTTTGGTCCTTTGACAAAGTTCTAGATATTTCACCTTTCCTTACCCTTAAATTTCCAGTGTAAGTATTATTTCAAACTAATTAAATGCAAATAGTATTTTATGTATTGATTGTGTGGTATATGAAAGCATTTCAAAAGAAATGCCACATACCTACTCTGTATTTTTGAGTTTTATAGGTTTTTTTTTTTATTCTGTAATTTGGTTCAATAATTGAACTAAAGCCAAAGTAGAAAAATAAGTTTCTCAAAATCAGTGTAGTATAGTATGAAAAGTTTAGTAGATATTAAACCTGGTCATATTTTCAGTGACAGTTTTGGTATTTCAGTATTTATCTGTGTTTCTGATTAGCTGCAGCAGACATAATTTTTAACATTCTGCTGCCCAAGCGTGTAGGAAGTTGTTTGTTGAAGGTTACAAATTGAGCAGACGTATGGTTTGACTATATTTTAAGTAAGAGCATTTGGATCGTATGCCCTGGAAAATTCCTTGAATTTTGTGATTGAAAAAGCGTATGAACCATGCGAATCGTTATCAATATGTCTTGTTCAGTTTATCGCTTTCTGCTTTATTGCAAATATGATGGAGGAAAGTCAATGATGAGTATAGACTAGACCCATATGTGATTAAAGGAACGACCTACTCAAATCAAGATATTCTGCCGAAAAAGTGTACTGTTTTTCTGTTTGGAATACGGCAGTGCCAGGAGCGAGCACATATCTTGCCTTCGCCATATAAAAGACTGTTGTTTTCTGTGCTTACTGAAGTTTATCTGCAGTTAAATGTATCAATTTCAAGTCGAAAATTTTGTACCTAGAATTTCATGAATGATACGTGATTGTTTTTACAGCTTTATTTTTCGAATGACACGGAAAATGCATGTTTTCGCCAACAGGCATTTAAACTTCACTTTACATTATCTACAAACTGTGTAATATAAATTAGGGATTGTTCATAAAGAAAAAATTAAGTGGTAATCGAAAAAACACCTGGTGAGACATTTCTGTGTATCTGTTAAAAATAACGAGGCGGTACTTTTTGTCATTTGAGTAGGTCATTCCTCTAGTCACGTGGGTCTAGGTATAGATGTACTTGTATGCATAAGAATTTATTCCAAACAGCGAAATTAGGATTGATCATTTTTGGAGAGACATATTGTATCAAAAGACATTTGGAGACTGGAAATATCCATTTTTGGCTAAAATTGTGAAAGCATGCCTTGTTTTATCACATGGCAACTTCGATGTAGAGAGAGGTTTTTCTGTATCACAAAGAGTTCTTTCAGATGAGAAGGCATCTGTGTCTGAGAAGATGTTGAATGAGTGACTAACAATTCGAGATGCACTAAAAATGTATAACAACCAAGTTGCAAAGGTGCTAATATCCAAAGAACTAATAAAATTAGCACTTAATGCATATAGGTCATAAGGCAACCATTTGAAAGAGGAGCAGAGATTAAAGGAACAGCAACTGAAAGCAGAGAAAAAAAGTACTGAGAGATTGAAACAAGAATTGCTAAATAAAGAATTTTTAGAGCAGAAAGCAAACTATCGAAAACATGGAAAACAAGATAAAAATTCTTGTTCAAGAAAAAAGAGAAACTCTGTGCTTAAAGAAACCAGTGAAAGACTAAAGCAAGCATTAAAAAAAAAAAAAAAACATACCTGCAATACGAGTTGCACATGGCATTCTAGAAGGATCAGAGAAACTCCGACAAAAGGAAAGACAACATAAAATTGAAGAATTAAAAATGAATAGGGTAGTTCATAAAAGAAAATCCTCCCTAATTGATGCATTTATGCAGATAACCTCAAAAAAGGAATAAATCTAAGGTTATGAAAGAAATACGGGATTACGCCATATAATACAAATTTTGAAGATGACAATCCGATTTTTGGCGTAAATGTGACAAGGATGGTAAGTCAGATAATATCCGAAAACTTGAAAATTTTCATCGTTTTCGGATATTATCTGACTTATATTATACGCCAAAAATCGGATTGTCATCTTCAAAATTTGTAAATCTAAGGTTAATGAGGAAGCTTCTTTTTTTTTTTTTTTTTTTTTTTTTTTTTTTTATGCCTACCCTGATATGCACTGATTGATGGCAGTGGTATAAATTCACACTCGATTTTTTGAAATAATTTACTGCATATAACTCTTCCAAATTGCTACCATGGTATAAGAACAATGTAAACTTTAAAGAGGACTCCCCCTCCCCCCAAAAAAATTGCTAAATGATAAAAAAACAGTTTGTTTATAGCCTACATATTAAAGGGGGCATCATATAAAAGTTTTTGATGTTCCATGACAATTTTCAGAAGAGTTATAATCATTTCAAAAAATCTGAGCTTTAGTTTTATTATTGTCATCAGTGGTGTGTAAGGATAATCTTAGTTTTACTGTTAGAGCTTTGAAAATCAATCTTTTTTAACATCTAGGGATTTTAACTGTCTGCTGTTATAAAAGTAACCCAAATTAGAAGAAAGTCAAGTTTTTTGTTTTCTGATTTCTGTAATTATGAGTTGGAATAATTTTACAGGATAAAGTAATTTCTTTATATTTGTCTCAAAAGCATCAAGGACATTGTAAAAAATGACTGTAACATTATCAAGGCAGGTGTATATCAGTGTAATACTTCATATCAATTGTACTTGACCTACACAGACTCCATGCCCTAATGAAATGAAGACATTTCAGACAGGTTTTTCACATTTACCTTTCAAATATGGGAATCAAAATAAAATGTACTCTTTTACAATGTGATTCAAAATCATGTTAAGCACCATTATTATTATTACTTGAGTTTCCATTATAGAAGAGGGAGATTACACTATACCCATTTCATTCCTGATAATAATAATAAACTGCAAGTTTTCATTTTTTTAGTTCTAGGTTTAAAGATTAAAATTGGCGGTCACCACTCGCCACGTGGCAACTGGATAAAATAAAATGTCCAGTAGAAAAATGTACTTTAGTCGCCATGCTCAAATTTGCCTTTTGTGATTGCTAAAGAGTTTATTTGCATTTTTTAAAACGCCCCTGTTATAGGAAATACATTTTCAAATCGTCCAACTCGCGCGTTTAAAAGCAGCCCTTTCCTCCGCAAATAAGTGGGCACGGTCTATTTATAGATTCACTCTTCAAGAACGGGGGTGGCTGTTTCTTTTTCCACTTTAAGTCGGGGCACAAAGGAACCATATCGGGAATGGACTGGGGCTTTAGGTGGAACACAACCCGTCTTCAGCAGCTCGTTTTTTAACATTTAGAGTCTCTGAAAATGCATGATTTTCCATTGCTTTGGCACTTCTTGCTTATCATCAAACAAAATGGGCAAGCATTTTCCCTTTTGTTTACAAAACGTAATCAAAGGTAGAAAATCAAGACTTCACTTCCTGCTGCCGTCTTTCATTCCACGCAGAGTCGCATTTCGTTTGCATGTATGATTCGCTTGAAAAAAAAAAAAAAAAACTCTTGTCTGCCCCTTAATACAGGAAAATGTTACTAAGGACTAGGTAAACAAGTTTTTCAACGAAATCAAATATAAAGAATTTTTTTTATCGTATTGATTGGTTTTGAAGAACAGGCTGTTAGAAATAACAAAAAACTGCGCTTCACTAGGAAAAACTTTTAAAATATAAAGTTGTTTTTTTTCACCATTACTGAAGATATTAAAAACGAGAAACATAATCGGAAAGAATATAACCAGAAAGTAAAAAAAAAAAAAAAGCGCATCTTGGGGTAAGAAAAATTCAAAATTTAGGAAACTACTGAACATTTTCATCCGTGCTAAAACAATCATTTTCAGGTGATGGACGGCATGAAGATGCCCAAATTATATCGAACAAATGTTGCAACATTAAAAACATCCAGTAAACAGTCCCAAAAATGTTTGATGAATGTTAGAATTTTGAAAACATGAAAATAAACTCTGAACAAATGTTGAACAACATTATTTCGTAGAGATTTTTTATTTCTGTAGTATATTCAATATTTCCTGTATTCCGTAGTGATCAATGGTTTCCGTAGTGACTATGGAGAATTCGTAGCATTTGGGAGGTCTGAGATGAGCAAACAGGAAAAATGACAATTCATTAAAATTCTACCAAAACAATATTTTCTGAAGAGAAAATAAAAAGAAGCCGACAACCAGATTTTTTATTTCCGTAGTATATTTGTTGTTTCCCCGTGCACTCCGCAGCGATCGACGATTTCTGTAGTGACTCTGGAGAATTCATAGTATTTAGAAGATCTGAGGTGGGCAAACAGGAAAAAATGACAAATCATTAAAATTCTACCAAAACTGAACATTTTCTGAAAAAAAAAACAAAAAAAAAAACAACTGGATTTTAAAACTGGACAGAATCCAATGAAATCAGGATACTCTGCATGTGTTCTTATTTTACCATGACTATTTTTTCAACACCTGTGAAGGTTTATCAGTGTTTTTAATGTAATATTTATTAGAATAACACAGTAAATTACTCAATATTCTCTGTTAGTGGTCAGGAATCATTGCGAGTCTGTAAAATATGACCAGGTTGGTATCACATTTCTCCCAATCTCAACTGTACCACAAAATGATTCTGCTATAAGATATGAAATTCATTTTTGAAAGCTATACAGGCAGTTTTCATTTTGATACCACGAAGAACCTAACCAAAAATAAATTGAATGAAAAGAAAAATTTAGCAGAATGGAAGCAGCTTCGAAACATATCTGAACATTTCTTACTAATAACTCGCCAAAAAACTGCTAGAGGAACTAAAAACACACAATTTTTAGTACATGAAGATCATAGCACAAATTGTTGAAATACTGCTGGCTGCTATGCCAAGCAATGCAGAAGTTAAGAGAATGCAAGCATTGTGGGCAATGTTCTTGATGATAAGACAGTGCTCATGCAAAAAATGACCTCAAGAAATAGACAGCAAATAAAGTAAGCCAAAGTAAGTGTTGCTTGAAAATTTTGACCCATCCACTGCTATCAATTTATGGTGGAGACATTGAGAGATTTTATTTGTAAACATAGCGAGAGACCAAATAAATTTTTTATCTTTCCCGTTAAAACTGTCTAGAAAATTTGGTTGATGTGGTTGAAGAAAAATATAACTTTTAAGATTATATTTGTTCATTTAATTGCACTGGACATTTATTCAATTAATTGCATTGGGCCCTTTTAACTACCAAGCTTAAATTTAACAGCTGTATGTCTAAATAAATGAAAGGTATGCAGTGCAGTGATAAAATATGTGTACAAAATGAAATAGCAGTAAGGAAAGTGGTCACTAGATTTTGTCCACCCACTGGCCAATGGCCACTCGAAAAAATCACTAATTTTAATCTTTATCTAGGCTTCGTGTTTTTGTTCCATACTAAACATATTCACAGTGTTTGATATTTATTTTCATAGCTGTACAAAAGGCAAATTTGAGATATTTCCAAATGTTCATCTATTCGAATGAGATTCTTGATATACCTCATATCAGATAACTATGATTATTATGTGTACAGAACAAAACAAGTGATCATCATAACACTGAATAACGACAACTATGGCCTTTCAAAAAAGAAAAAAAGAAAAAAAAAATTCGACACAGTGTATAACGCCCACTTGGAAAATCTTATATTTTTTTAATAAAGCTCATGTTGAGAAATGGCTTCCTAGTTTAATTGAATTAATAATCTAAAGCAACTTTTATGGGAATTTTACTAGGAAATTTTTTTCATTAATAGCAAATTTTCGGAGAAAACTCTTCTCCTTCTTCAGGCTGTCTTGTTGTTGAAAAAGTGACAACAACAAGACAGCCTAAAGAAGGAGAAGAGTTTTCTCTGAAAATTTGCTATTAATGAAAAAATTTCCTAGTAAAATTCCCATAAAAGTTGCTTTAGATTATTAAATCTTATATTTGTTTACCAACCACAATCACAGAAGAAAGCTCTCCATACTGGCTTGATACAGATAAGAACACCTGACCTCCGGAACAATGGCAAAGAAGGAAGTGTTTTGTAATTGCAAAGTTTGTATCAAGGTAGTTTTTGATATATAATTGAATAATATTTGGGGGGAGGGTAATTTCCATAACCTTTATAGTTCTGAGTGTCTTGAGTACCATTATATTGAAACTTAAGATGCCCTTTTTTTAGTGTATGGATGTGTGTGTATATGTATCTATAACATCATCATCAACCATTATCAATCCACTGCTGGACGAAGGTCTCCCCAAGTTTCTTCCACAACAGGCTGTCTTGTGCCAGTCTCCTCCATGTTACTTTCGCATACTTTCGAATTTCATCCGCCCATTTCCCATGTGGTCTTCTTCTATGAAGCATGCATCACTCCATGCTTCATTGAGTTGTCTGCAGTCTTTGTATGTCTCTTTTAGTTAAGGTTCACATCTCTGCACCATACGTAAGCACTGGAAGGTTGCATTGATCAAACACTTTTCTTTTAAGACATAATGGCATATTGCTTTCGAAAATTATGCTGTTTCTTCCAAACACTCTCCAGGCAAGTTTTATACGCCGATTAATTTCTTCATCAATGTGACCCTCACTGGATATTTGCTGTCGAAGATAAATGTAGGTATTGGTTATCTCCAGCTTTTCCCCATCAATCGATAAATCTTCATTTCTTGTAAAAGCATTGTACATCACTTTTGTCTTGTGAAAGTTCATTTTTAATCCCATTTCTTTACTCTTGTCAGCAAGTTCCTTGATCATACTCTGCAGCTCTGATGGGGTAGTTGCAAAAATGACTACGTCATCAGCAAAACAAAGGTGAGTTAGATAATCTCCATTAATCTTTATCACCACTTTGTTTTCCCAGCTCAGTGATTGAAAGACATTTTCCAATGTGACGTTAAAGAGTTTGGGAGATGTAGTGTCACCTTGTCTCACTCCCTTTCCAATTTTGATATGTGCTGCTTTCTCAAATAGCCGAATCTTTGCACTTGCATTTTCATAGATGCTATTAATAATATTAATGTATGCATCTTCAATACCATAGGATTTCAAAGCCATTGTAACTGCTGATGGTAGCCTTTCCTTTACCACTGTTTACGAGAAGGTGTTCTTGGAATTCGCTTTCTCTCATTGGCTGCTATGATCTAACCCCACGCATGTTTTCTTAGTGCATTCAGTATTTCAACTTCGCACGGGACATATCGTAACCTTTTTTTAATCAGAAAGTCGCATGCAGCCCTACTCTTGCTACAACACATATGCTTTTCCTCCCCCTTTTTTTATTAAGTGTGATATTGTGAGCAAAATGGTTGGTGTTAAAAGAAAGGCTCTCTCCATCAGGGAGAAAATGGATATTTTCAGGAACTGCAAGATGGCGAGAAAAATTCAGCTGTTAGCAAAAAGTATGGTCTTTCATCATCTACCGTATCTTTATTGTGGAAGAACAGAGATGCAGTTTTGTCAGCATTTGAAAACAATCTTACAGATTGCAAAAAAATGAAGCTTTACTTTGTTGGTTTAAAGTTCAATGTGATGCTGGTTTTCTTATCAATGGACCGATTTTAAAAGAGCAAGTGGAAAAATTTGCAGTACAGTTCGGTCATGAGAATTTCATATACAGTAATGGGTGGCTTGATCGCTTCAAGAACTGACACAATATTGTTTACGCAGAAATGTCGGGAATCAATGTTTGCGGATACGGAATCTGTTAGTCAATGGCTAAAAAGCGTTTGGCCCAGCTTCACTTCTGAATTCAGTGAGCAGAACATATTCAATGCTGATGAAACGGGCATTTTTTACAAGGTAACCCCTGACCTGACTTTAACTTTTAAAGGCGAGAAATGCATTGCAGGTAAATTGGCAAAGGATTGGCTAACCGTTCTAATTTGTGCGAACATGGCAGGAAATGAAAAAAGAAAATTATTGGTGATTGGCAAATCGTTAAAGCATCGATGTTTTAATAATGTTCAGCATCTCCCGGTTGTTTATAAAGCAAACAGAAAGGCGGTGGATGACATCATATATCTTTACGGGATAACTTCATAAATGGGATCGTGAACTACGAAAGAAAAACAGAAACATTTTGCTGTTTATAGACAACTGCCCAGCACATCCCAAAGTACAAAACTTGACAAATATCAAACTAGTGTTCCTACCGCCAAACACAACATCAATTCTACAGCCTATGGACCAAGGGATTATTAAGAGCATTAAGGGCCATTTTCGGCGATTTCTAACCTGTAATTAATCCAGAAAATAAAGAAGCTAGAAATTAAGATTTCCGTATTTGATGCTGTTCGTCTTATGAGAGAAGTTTGGGATAGTGTCACTCTGACAACCAGTAAAAATTGTTATAGGAAGGCTGGTCTTCTAAAGGAGACTTTAGTAGAAAGCACTGAAGTGTTTGATGACGATGATCTCCCATTATCAGAATGGTTCAAAAGTAGAGATTTAAGCACCTTTAACAATTGATTGCGGTGAATGAAGAAACACAATTGCAATTATCTTAATGATTTTAATGACATTGATGCTGCGGTCCTAACAACTGGAATTTTAACGGAGGAACAAATTGTGCAAGAAGTCATTGCGGTGAATGAAGAAACTGAAACCGACAGTGAAGGTGAAAACATTACAGAAACACAAGAAGTTGCGACTTACAATCAAGCACAAGATGCCTTGGATGTTTTGACTACATTTTATGAAACCAATTCTGTCAATGAGTGTGTGTTCAGTGCATTATCATTTGTTAAGCGTAATCTGATGGATTTTCGGTTGAAGTGAAGGACAGCACAGCTAAAATTAACCAAATTTTTTCATACGAAATAAAAAGGATATGGGCTTTGGGCAGATAGTACTGTGCCTGTGCTTAATTTTATCTAAGTAATGTATAGTACATATTGTATTTCATACAGTACGTATGTAGTTTACATGTCCATTATTCAAGAATTTCAACTTAATCTGAATCACATCGTAGTACTTATGTATGTAGTACAGTATGTATAATGGTACGTATAGTTCTGTGTGTATGTAGTACTGTACGTAAGCATTTTTCAAGAATTCCACAACTCACCGAAATATTGAACGGTCATTTCAACTAAACGTAAGTACTATGTATTTCTCAACATTAAACATTGTATTTACTATATTTGATAACAAAATTTATTTTTTGAATGATTTCCTTGATATTTTGGGTCTTTCCCGGATTATACGAGTAACTGCTATAACGAGCAATTTGTTCGATCCTGAACAGCTCGTCTTAACAGAGTTCGACTGTAGTTTTGAGTAGAAATCTTTCACTGTTGTCAAAATTTCACCTCTATTTCCTGTTATAGAACCATCTTTTTTCTCAGAGCCATAATCTGTTTTCTTCCCTTACTCAGATGTCCCTTTGCTCTGTTCAGGCTTTGGTTGTTTTCAATTGCTTTCCTCACTAGTTCACAGTTGAATTTCTTTACATCTTCAGTGATACTTTTTTGTACCGCCTATATATTCCACTTTGGAAGTCACATCTCCTTTAGTTGTCCTCATCTCTCTTCTTTTTTGCATCAGAATTTTGGTTTTTCCTGATAATTTGTTTGTATGCCATGGTTCGCACACTCCTTGAAAACCTTGAAAAGTCCTTGAATTAAAAGTTCATTTTCAAGTCCTTGAAAATACTTGAAAAAGGCTTTGTTAACAGTACTTGAATTTTTTTTGTTTTTTAAGTAATGATATGAACGAGCATGTGATAAATAATTATTTGTGTTAAAAAGAAGTATAGGAGATTTCTGTGTAGTTTTGAAAAAAAAAACACCAAGCTGATCAAGTAGCGCAGAACTTGCGTTCAGCTTAGGGTAGTGTGTGGACAGCTGGTGCCTTGGCTATAATATCACCACAGAGTGAAGCGTTAGCAATGTGAGTAAAATAAGTGGAATGACGTATTCGCAAATTATGATGGGCTTCTATTTACTAGGGTTAGGGACACGTTCTTGCTGGAGGAAGAAATTTCCAGAAATTGCTTCATGCGTGAACCCTTTGTCTCCTGACTGCATCAAAAACACGCACCAAAGCCATGCATCAAAAATAAAAAGTTAAAGAAAACAATAAGTGTCATCATACCAGCAGATGAATACGAAAAGAATGTACCTTTTCAAAATATTTCACAATATGAAATTTCGAAAAACACCAAAACACGGGGGCAATTCAAATTTAATAAAATAAACCAACTGGGGCAAGAGGTAACAGGCAGGTTATTGAAGATGTGCCCATCCTAGCTAAGTTTACTGGTCTGAACTTACTAAAGTACCTACCTACTGACCGACCGACAGTACACACATATGATAATTCGGGTTTAAAAAGTCCTTGAAAAGTGCTTCAATTTCTTTTGCTTGGAAGGGTACGAACCTTGTATGCAACTTGTTCATAGTACCAGCTATTTTTGTTGCTGTTCCCAAAAGAACCTTGGTTAGTTTTCTGTTAACTTCAGAGATGTCCACTTCTACCGACGTTAGACCTTCTAGAGCAGAGAATCTGTTCCTCAGTTCCGATTTGAAGGTATTATGATGTTTTTTAAGGTTGGCCGTGTCAATACACTTTGTTTGTTTTATGAGCTGGCCACGCTCGTTTAGCGTTGAGGTGCATCTTACATCTTACCATTCTATGGTCACTACCTGTGTTGAACTTGTTTAGCACACTGCAATCGTCCATGACAAATTTCTTGTTACACATAATAAAATCAGTTTCACTTGTTAATCCATTGGGATGCCTCCATGTCCATTTCCTTTGCAGCTTTTTTGAAAAAGGAGTTCATGATGAAAAACCCTTCTGCCTCTGCAAATTCTACGAGAGTATTTCCATGCTGGTTTCTGTTGCTGTGACCGAATTTACCTACTGAAGTTTCATTCTGTTGCCGTTGCCCTATTTTCGTATTGAAATCTCCCATAATGATCTTCAAGTGCTGCTTGCCTTTATTAATTAGATGACGAATTTCCTCATAAAATTCTTCAAGCTCTTCTTCAGGATGACTTGTGGTGGGTGCATAAGCTTGAATAATCAGAGCCTGGTATCTTCTCGAGAGTTGGATAACAAGTCGTGCAGCTCTGTCAGAGGAACTTTCAACTTCTACAACTTTATCCTTCAGTTTCTTGTTTATTATAAATCCAACACCACTGGTTCTGCCAGTATCTGTCTCACGATAATAGAAGAGATGTCCACTTTTCAGTTCAATGAGATCTCCTTACCTCACTTAGCCCGACGATGTTCCACTTGATCCTTAGTAGTTCTTCCAATTCAAGAAGCCTTGAATCAGAAGATAGGGAGCATCCATTGTACGTAGCCAAGGTCAGCATCAGATTGCAGCCTAGTCCGATCATCCGGTGATTCTTAGCACCCTCTGCCTTCATGTTGCAGTGGCCGCTGCCTTGGCCAGTTACATTCCAGCTGCGGGAGACTGAGGGCCAAGATTTAAGTTGTGGATTCATTTGGAGGGGTTTGGCCATAACTGGCCAAGTGGTTTAGTGAGTGTGGGGGATAGCATTTCCTCTAATCCTGATGGTATCGTTATACCGCTATTGGCGGTTGTCAGAGCCCCTTCAGTTGGAACAGGATGCACCACAAGAAGGCGGGGTTGACATTTGTCAAGGAGAGGCTGTATTATGTTGCGCATCACCTGACCTTACATGTATGTATTTGTGATTAGCATTTTTTTTTTGTGTGTGTGTGTCTAAGCTGTATGATTAGTGTCTTAGCACACTTTTTCACACATGTATGTTTCTTTAGCCTAAGAAGAAAAAGAAAAGTAAGCCAAAAAGAAGAAAGAAATCCCTGTCAAGGATAAGAAAAAGGAGAAAAATGGTGACAAATCAAAAAATCAGAAGATAAAAAGGCTCCAGCCAAATCTGCAAAAAGAAAGAGTGGTAAGTCAGAACTTTTTTCAGTAGATCTTGTGCAAGTGTAAAGTAAAGATTGCATAACAAAGCCTAGAAGTTCTAGAAAGTATTGCATCATCAGTAGAAAGCATTGCATCTTGCATCTTCAGACAGATTTGTGGTAGTTGCTTAATGTCAATTAATTTATAATCTATTGACCTAGAAGTTTTAAGATATTCTTCCATGGATGTGATGATTTCCTGGCACAGCCAGGACTTTTTACTGCATGCAGTGTGTTGGCATTTGTCTTGCTACACACTCTACTCCAACCCTAGTCCTGCTGAGGTTGATGGTGTCATGCAGTCGAAGGCAGTAAGTGTGCTGCAATTCGAGACCACAGCCCCTTCTATGCTCACACACATCCCGCTGCTCATAGGATCAACAACAAAGTTGTCAGACTACCGTCTACACTTCCCGAGTAATTTGTTCTCGACACGATTTAGTATCTTGTTAGAGAGACACACAATGCGTGAAATATTTGATTTGGTGATTCAGCATTTGCCCTTTTGTCTCTTAGAAATACTGCATGAACTTGAAAATTGAATGAATTTGTGTATCACTGTTCTCTCTTGCACATATGTTATGTACCAGCCTAGTATTGAGTGCCGCATCTCCTGTTGCCTTCGCATATGCTAATGTAAAACAGTTACATTTCATGTGGAAGCATGTACAAATCCACGTGGCTGCAAGGTCATTCCATGTCTCTTCAACCAAGTATGCCCCCACCTATCTTAGAATTTCATGTAACATGTGGAGAAACAAAACCCAGTAAAATTCGGGAGTCCTCTTAAGTAAAGTCTGAGTAGTGATCTTTGCCAATAGCAGAAATCGGCCATTGCACTTTCTGAAAATGTTTGTGTACTTGCCTGGCATGGAGATAACTGGACCTATAGTTATTTGGTGAGCAGTGCCCCTGTGACCTGGGCTAGAAACTGAGACACTGTTTTGCTTATGACATTTTTGTGTCTGCCAGTGCAGTGTGCAGACATAAGAATGTCATGAGTAGTTTGCTTTTATGGATATCACTCCTCCCCTTTTTTCCTCTAGTGTATAATGTGCTCCTACCTCAGGTGTAGATTACTAAGGTTGTGATTAGGCACTAGGTCTAATGCTTGCTTCTGCATTGCCTTTGAACCCTTTGTTTTTAGTTTTCTGGGCATGCATTGCCAGATTTACCTGTATGTTTGCTGTGTGCAGTCACCAATAAGGTGTAAAAGGGGATGCTGAGGTTCCAGGAGGCCAGGACATTGTTTCTCCCCATCCACCCTCTTTGCCCCAAATGGACTACTAGTAACTAACCCCCCGCTCCTATTAAATAAAGTGAGTCTGCAGCTAAGTGAAGCCCTGTCTTGTAACAGCATGTTGTCATGTACGTACAACAGGGTCACATACTTTGCCAAATTTTATAGTTTGTCCATAAAATTTATGGGAATTTTACTTGTTTTACAGACTTATTTTACAGATTTCCATATTTTTTCTTCCAGGTTAGTGCAATTTTGAGGAAAGAATAAGTGTCCCAATGGACCACCACACATGTAGATTCGGATTTACCTGATCATTTTTTCACCCACTAAACCTCTGCTTACAGCCTAGTGGAAAAGACTCTGTATAAACACTGTATGATTAGGATTGGTTATAACTGCATAAATAGAGAGAGAAAGCAAAGAAAAAATGAAAAATATCAACCTCACATGTGACTTTATTTTTTTTAAAGGTATTCTAGCATGTTGGCACAAAAAATTTGAGGTCAAAACCACAGTTATGTTAAAGTAAAAAGTTACTGCAATAATTTTGCACTTAGAAATGAAATTTTTTTATGTAGCCTAATGACAATAGTTACAAGATGATTTTGTCTTGATTGCATTTTAATCACTGTGAGCATCAAATATTGCCTTAATTGTAGCATATGAAATTGACGAATCACTAGCATAATAAATTGGCTTTTGATCAATATGTTTGATACATCAGTCAATGAAATATATCTGCAAAACGTTCATTGAAAATTTTTTATGGATTTCAATTCTTGAAAGTGGGGTGATGCCTGGGGATAGTTTAGTCATTTAAAATGGGTGCAGCTAAGACAGACAAGTTTAGGTATTCACTGAGCACATGCCTGCCCTTTGTCAACAGATCATATCTGCCAGCTGACCCTTGACCTATGGGATGTCCTCCAGAGCTTGCAGATCAGTGGTTCTCCCTTGTTGAGCCTATTGATGGATGGAGAGGTTGATTGATGTCTGAACTTTCTCTTTCTCCTCATAGCTTCCACCAATGCTTCCCTGTGTGCTAATTCTAAGTGATTTATTAGTGAGGAGTCTGACTCTTTGTCTAATAAAATTGACCAAGAAACATTTATTGCACTCTTCTTCATCGTACGCTGTTTAGTCCTTCAGGATTTCTGCAGAATTCTTGTCCTTCTGCATATGTGTAGGTAGGGACCTGCAAGTCTTAAGTAGGATCCTATTCTTTTGAACAATGGCAAGTTATGGGAGTTGATCAAAATGAGCTCAAACTTTTTACTGCATCAATTGCTACTTGACAATTTTATAGACAAATTGTGCTGTAGAAATGGGGAGAAATTAGAATTCCACGCCCTTACATAGCCAAATCACAGTGAACATTTTTCAAAATAAAGTCAAACGATTGCTGTAAAAGGAAACATTTGATACCTCAGTGGTAAGTCAAATCAAACACCACTCAATAATTTTGATTTGGCAGATCTCTCTTTAAGGAGTTAACAGAGAATTTCAGATGATGACTTAGTGGTGTGGATGTATGATATATTACATACACTTGTGTAGAAATCTCCTCCTGTGGTGTCAGGTCAGGAGCATGCATGACTGGTCATGTAGTGTATAGGTTCCTCTCACTAAGTTTTTAGTGCATTGTGTTAGTGGGTGTTGCTGCTCTGAGGTCTGATCTTGGTTGATAATACTGTTAAATTTCTGCTGTTCCAAACATTTGATACTAAGTCTCTCTGTGGTATTGTTGCAAGTGATGTCCACTACGAAATTTTCGGTATGTACTGTGTGCTTTTAAGTATTTTTTGTGATCTCTGCCATCATCATTGTCAACAATTATCAATCCACTGCTGGACGAAGGTCTCTCCAAGCCTCTTCCACAACGGTCTGTCTTGTGCCAGTCTCCTCCATGTTACTCCTGCATACTTTCGAATTTCATCCACCCATCTCACATGTGGTCTTCTTCTGGGTCTTTTCCTGTCCCTTGGAATCCAATCTAAAATTTTGGCTGTCCATCGATGGTTTGTCCTTCTGGCAGTATGTCCAGCCCACTGCCATTTCAGGGATTTTACTCTGATTAATGATGTCTTCCACTCTTGTCATTTTTCTGATCCACGAGTTCCTCTTTGTATCTATCCTGGTTAAACCAAGCATGAACCTCTCAATGTTTCTTTGAGTTGTCTGCAGCCTTTGTATGTCTCTTTTAGTTAAGGTCCACGTTTCTGCACCATATGTAAGCACTCGAAGGATGCATTGATCAAGCACTTTTCTTTTAAGACATAATGGCATATTGCTCTTGAAAATTATAGTTTCTTCCAAACGCTCTCCTGGCAAGTTTTATACGCCGATTGATTTCTTCATCAATGTGACCCTCACTTGATATCTGCTGTCCAAGATAAACATATGCATCTGTTATCGCCAGCAGCTTTTCTCCAACAATCAATAAATTTTAATTTCTAATTCTTGTAAAAGCATTGTGCATCACTTTTGTCTTCTGAAAGTTCATTTTTAATCCCACTTCTTTACTCTTGTCAGCAAGTCCCTGTATCATACTCTGCAGCTCTGATGGGGTAGTTGCAAAAATGACTATGTCATCAGCAAAACCAAGGTGAGTTAGATAATCTCTATTAATCTTTATCCCTTTGTTTTCCCAGTTCAGCGATTGAAAGACATTTTCCAATGTGGCATTAAAGAGCTTGGGAGATATGGTGTCACCTTGTCTCACTCCCTTTCCAACTTTTATGTGTGCTGTATTCTGAAACAGCCGAATCTTTGCACTTGCATTTTCATAGATGTTATTAATAATATTAATGTATGCATCTTCAATACCACATGATTTCAAAGCCATTGTAACTGCTGATGGTTTCACTGAATCAAAGGCCTTTTCATAATCGATAAGAGCCATGCACAATGGAAGTTCATATTCCCTCGCTCTTTCAATTAGTTCTCTCAGTACGTGGATATGATCTATTGTGCTGTAGCCACTCCTGACTCCAGCTTGTTCTCTCAGTTGAGCTATGTCCAGTGTCACCTTCAAGCGGTATGAAAGAATTTTAGTTAAGATTTTATAAACCACTGATAGGAGGCTGATAGGACTGTAGTTCCTGAGATCCTCAATGTCACCTTTTTTATGTAGCAGGATCATTGTAGCGTTGTTCCAATCCTCAGGAATCTTCCCTTCATTAAGGCATCGAAAGAAAACTTGGGCAAGTATTGTTTCAATTTCTCCACATGCTTCTTGTATGATGTCTACAGTAATTCCATTTTCTCTGGGAGTGTTTCCCTGCTTCATTTTCTTGATTGCATGTGCAACTTCTGCTGGGAGGACTGGAAGAACTCTGGTACTGGAACCTTTCATGGTGTCTGGAGTACATGTATCATCCCTTTCATATAATTAGGAGTAGAAATCTTTCACTCTTGTCAAAATTCCACCTCTCTTTCTTGTTACATCTCTGCCATAGTCTTGGCAAAACCAGGATTTTGGCAAGATTTCAGTTGAGCTGTAGCTTGCCACACATCTTCCAGCGAATACATAATGTCTGTTGTGCATATCCAACTGATTCTGTTTACAGATACAGATTTTGTCTCAGATATTCTGTTTACAGATTTTGCCAGAGAACTCCCTGGAAATGGTTGCTTTCAACTCTTGATGTTTCATACTGTTGCTAGTATCACTATTTGTACTGTAACTCATTCCTGTGCTTTATTTTGTATACTGCATGTAATTTTTGTGTATTTCTATTATTAGAATTCCACTACATTGTGCTCCATTTTATTTGTTTTCTAATTTGTGTGAATCAATGTACTTAAGTTTGAGGTTCTTGAATTTTATGCTCCCCTTCTACAGATAATCTGTTCAATTTTAGCGGACGGAGGAATTTATCATGTTTTGAAATTTTGTTTCGCTGAAAGATACATGTGGTTTTAGAAATTAACCTTCCTCGTCAACCTTTTGTGGCTAAGGTTCAGGTGTAAAAATGTGTCATTTAACTATTTGTTTATGCTTCTATTTATTTTTATTTTTGTAAAACTGGGATGTATTCATAATCTCCTTATTTTTTGAATTGTACAGAGTGGAATTCCATTATATGTACATAATTTCCATAGTTTAAGTTCAGCCTTTTTATGGTGGTATATGTGTATTGGGGCATATTCAAGAGTAGAAAAATTATCTGAAGTCTGGTGGCCAGCTAAATTTTTTAGTGGCTAGACATTGAACCAGCAAGGGAAGGGGGAGGGTATATTAAATATCAAAATCATGTACTTTTCTGTCCAAAAAATAAAGTTTTACCCTCAGTCTTTAGCTTATCTCTCCCTGGAATGAAAAACAAAACAAGTGTTCTTTTTTTTTTTTTTTTTTTTTTTTTTTTTTCTCTCTCTGTGGCTTGCAAATTCTTGAATTACCGTAATTTTCATTATTTATCTGCAGACCCTGGAATTCACACAATTTTTTTTTTTATTACCTTTGTTATTATCTGCGAAGGTGTATAATTCGCAGACTGTGACATGAATTCTAGGGAAAAAATAGCCGTATAATCCCCACATCACAAATGTTGATCGGGAAGAAGAATTTCCAACAAAAAAGTCTGAGACCCAGGAGTTCGAAAAATTAAGAAAAACATGATCTTATTAAATAAAGAATCAAAAATATAAGTCAACAACTCCAAAAATGGTTGAACTTAAATCTATTGAGTATCTTAGTTGGTGAAAGTTTTCTGTATTTCCTGCTTGTTAAATCACATTTGATATTACCTTTTATTTGTTTATTTATGTAATTCTTAATTTTGTCTGTAGTAGACTCTTCTGATGACTCTGATGAAAGTTCTGATGGTGAGCCCCTTGCCAAAAAAGTGAAATCTCCACCTTCGGTAAGTACTGTGAAACTTAATCTCAAGAAAGACCTGTTCCTTTTGTAGTGAACTTTTTTTTTTCTTTTATCTTGTTCCACAGGATAGTGAAAAATAGTTCATGACAATTAATTTGAAATGAATTATTTGAAATTTACATAAGTTTTCCTTTCTTATATGATCAGTAGGCATAAGTTTTCCTTTCTATATAAGAAAGGAAAGCTTTGTTTTCAAACAAGCATGGTTAATTATTCAAAAACACCATTGCACTATCTATGCCTATGGGATGGGACATTCATACTTGGTAAAATTTTAAGGTGTAATATTTGAAGAAAGAAAATGCAGTGAGAAAAAAAATTAACTTGATGTAACATCTAAAATGTGCTGATATATGGCACTTTTTCTTCCCCTAAAAATTACTTTCATGTTGTGGATAAAATTTGAACTAAGAAAAATGTTACATCTCATGTTTTAATTGTTTAATTTAATTCTTAAATTGAATGTGTAGTTAAATAGTTAATACCAACACTCCAGTCGGTTTTGTACGCCTAAAAAGGTTTTTCGTTAAACCTTCATTCAGGGCGGAAGAATGCGTGCTTAACAATAATAGAACAAAAAGCACTTCGTACTAGTAATAATAAAATCATATACCGACCTGAGTTGTATGCAAATAGAAATAACTTTTAATTATAATGCAAAGGATGATACGAAGACACAGTAATATCCAACTTGAGCTGATATGTTCACAACACGTAGATGCTCCACAATAGCGCATTTCCTACTGACCCCATGTTTGTAGAACACTTCAGTCTTGCCACATAATTGTGTAGCTGTTGGAGAAAACACTTGCACAATAATAGCAAAATACACATCCTTGAAATAGTGTAGCGTAACTGAGTCTAATGATTGGGAACATTACATTTAATAAAGTTGCTTCCTTTATTCAGGAGCAGTTAGTGCTATTGATAGACAACACACATTGACAGCATCGTACACATGATCTTTCCAAGCATTGACCAGAGCACAAAGAGAGGGATTTCTTCCCAACAACGCTCAGCGCAGATCGTGGGAGAAAGACCCGGATGTGTGGTTTCAAGGTATACTTAGTTCCTTTCGACGACAGGTGAATAACACAATATTTGCATAATTAATGGCATTAAACCACCATTAAAGTGCACCAATTCAGGTGCAAGTCAGTAATGACATCATAACTTGAAAGATCCAACTTACCTTTAAGGCCTTGCTTGGTCTCTTTCATTGAAAATGTTTCATACACGTTAGCTAATATGATTCTTATGTGACTGTCCTTTCGGGTTTAGAAATTTTTTAAGAATTGATGCATGGTGTTCAAAAGTATTCGTATTCTCAAAGTTGCACCATTTATCTAAAATAGGGAAGACTTTTTTAATTATGCATTCATGGTCCTCATGGTGAAAGTTCTTTCTGCATAATGAATGAAATAATAGTCATAAAGATCAGGAAGAATGGATACCAAAAACTTGGCTATACAATCTTAAAACACTGGGTAATCTGTAGTCCAGTTTCTTCAGTAAAGTGGCAAGTAAGAGAGAAAAAAAAATCTGAAAGATTACAGGAGGCAGTCTTTTAGATTATATCTGTAGGCAGCATTTTTAGTTCTACCACTAGCAAATTATTGTTTATTGTATTTTTTCTCTTTTTTACTGTAATAACTGCTGAGGGTGACTGGAATTTGTTGCCATACTAGATGCTCAAATTTGCTGCTATCAGCTTTATTACTAGGGGTAGAGAATGGTAGTGTCCATGGGGCAGCCAAGATTTTGGTGTAATTTGGGGGCACTAATTTTCCTTTGTACCACAGTTATATGGGTGTATAAGAATGACTAAAAGCCACGATTACCATCTCAAAGTGGTAGCTAATAAAAATGACGGCCAATCCAAGATAGCAGATGTTGTCTTTTAAAAAATGGATATATCTCTGGAAGTAAATGTCCGATTTCCACATTCCTTTTTTTCTTAATGAAAGCTTGAGATGTGGCTTATATTTAGGGTTACTTTGTTTATTTCGATATGTGCACCCGTTAATTGGTAAATAATGGGTTAATATCAATGATTGATAAAAAATTATAAATTTTTGGAGCACTTCTCTAAACATTTTTTAACCTAGCTAGAAATAATACGAAACAGCAAGAATATAGTTAATGAAATACTAAGGTTACAACAAATTTACACCGTAATTTATTAAATTGAATTACATCATTTAAAAAAAATGAACAGTTGTTACAAAAAGTATAATCTCATAATATTACTATATAATCTAGTATTTTACCAATCAAAAAGTTGTCATCATCAAAGCTTTATTCAAAGCTTCTTTTTATGGGCTCGAGAAACCCCTCCTTTTTTAGATAATCTCTTTGGTATGTTTCATACGCATCCCCACTTTTCCTCCTCATATTCAACAGAGATGTCTGTACATCAGATGGCACTGCTCTTACTGTTGATCAGTTGCTTATGTCTGAAGAACTTGAGTGAAATGGATTAGTCTAGTTGTTCTCCAACAGTTTAAAACTGCAAATGAAACAAACTCATCTATATTTCTATCCGTGGCTTTTGTAGATCAAAGTGGTAAAATGTAGCCTGACTTGTGAAACATAGATTTTCTTATAACTGCCTTAGAGCTGATTCACGGTATTCAACTGTTATAGTATTTTTAAACAGCACCTGCTTTAAAACTGAATCCTTTAGTACCTACGGAAGCTCTGTTCACCATGTTGTCCAACGTTTGATCCACAGGAATGCGAGAAAATAGTTTGTATATCCACAGGAATGCGAGAAAATAGTTTGTATTTGCATTTTGTATTTGGTTGATCTTTTTTTTTATTATTATTATTGTGTTTGTGTGTGTGTGTGTGTGTGTGTGTGTGTGTGTGTGCGCGCGCAATTTGATTGTATGTTAGATAGCGTAACATGGCAAAATTCAATTTGATTCAATTCATCTTTGAAGTATTCACTTATTTTGGGCTTATTTCAAAGTTAACTGATAGATATTGTGAATACTTAATTTTGTCCAGAGCAAAAACACCAGGGGATTATTTGTTTGATATGTTGGGAAATTGGGGGTTGTTTGGATTGGTGTTTGTTTACACAAAAATTTTACTATTATAATGATGAACTTGAACTTACTTCTCCTCAAAATACAAACATTTCAAAATGTTTCTTTAAGAAAAAAAAAGGCCGGTGATCTTATTTAAAAACTTAACCCAAAAAGAAAAAGAAATTTTAATTAATGGATTAACGCCCTAGGGTTTGATCAAAAAACATTTTATCCTAAGGAAGGCATGCCATTACAATACCTACTCTGATGTTGCATTAATCTCAGTAAGCTAATGAAAACCCCTGTTCTAACAGAAACCAAAATTAATATACTTCAATCCATTTCTTTTCTTAAGGCAAACACTAGCAGCAACTAGAAACTTATACAAGAATACACAATGACATTTTCAGTACTGTTTTTGGGGGTCTGGCCAGCCCTTGCACGCATTCAAAGAAAATTTACATTTTGTTTTCCTTCCCCTCTGTTAAAAAAATATTTCTCTCTTAAACAGGAAACATTTTTTTTTTTTCGAATGCTAAATCACAATTTTCTAAAAACACATTTTAGGAATAAATCTTCTGATTAGGTAGTCTAGATCTCCGAATTAATTGTTATGATGGTGTTGGGATGTCTTTTCCTCAGGAGGAGTCTGGGGGCTGGAGCCTAGGAGGTTATGGTGCAGATGTTACTTTGTGGAGCCATCGTGTGGCCTCTTTCTTTTGCCTCTTCGGTTCGTGTGGCCTCTTTCTTTTGCCTCTTCGGTTCCCTGTGGTCAGGGAACAGAAGAGGGGCCTTAGTCCCTTGACAGAATTTTAGAAACCAAACAGAGGCAGGGGAGGATTTTTCTGTGACCTTTCTGTGGCTGAGCTGGTTAGGTGGGAATATCTCAAAATTCCCGCGGGACCAAGTTGGCGAGCCTCTCACATCTTTCGGTGATTTAGTGCTGCTGGGTTGGTTTTCTCAGAACTGTTCAGACAGCAAACAAGGAAAAAAATTGGAAAGATCCTACCTCATTTCCTTTGCCGTTCTCCCTCGGCATCTTTACGTGTTTTTTTTTTTTGGTTTTTTTTTTGGCCTCCTGTATACGATCTAGGTAGTGGGCATGATTGCCTGCAACAAGACTGCAGCTTCAGATACCTTTCTGATCAAGTTTTTTTTTTCCAGACTGCCGTGGAGAGCGCCAAAAAGCAATGCTCCTCGCTTTACGCATCTCGCATGTGTGGGAAAGCGCCGACTTCTGATTCGTCAAAGTGAAGGTCAGGAGGCAGAAACTTCTCGACGGATGTTTCCCAGATCTCCGCATTCTGGACCACTCTCGACCTTTGATGGGGGGGGGGTGATCCGAGGAATTTCACATAAATCCTGAATGGTTCCTTGCTGTAAAGTTGTGTCTTCCGATAAACAAAGACATCAATAAATCGGACTTTCTGCATCGGAAAAGCTTGGGAAAACGTCCTCATAGACGCCATCCTAAGAATTTATTGTTTTTAGAAAACGGACACCAGAAACTGTGGCCATTTTCATTCTTTCTCAACAATGACTCCTGGAGACAACCTTTACAAAAATTCATTAAACAAATTAACATTAACGAACGTCGTTACAATCAACTTTGTAATGGATAAAAATCGAATTCTCTCTAGCTACAGGTACGACGATCGGAATTCCGAAAAATAGCGTAGCACAACGATTTATTTTGCCCTGATGCATTAAGCCACAATTTTATTCTTACTAATTTGTTATTGAATATCCTAAATATTAATAATAAGCAAGATTTTAATCACGAAAAGTTACTAAATTACGATTGATACACCAAAGATTTTACTACACGCTACTGAGACAAGGCAGAAACATGCGTTTTTTCTCATTAGGTACAAATACAATACAATAAAATACTTCATACACTACATGTTTACAAATTCTCTTTTCATTATTAAAGATTACACGATAATATAATAAAAGAAATAGCGATAATTTTTATAAAATGTATTCAATTTATATGTATTTCATATACCGGTGCCGACGTCAATGTATATTATTTTATGTACAATCAATTATAAGTGTAGAAAATAAATTTTTTTAAATGTGAAAATTGAATTATAACTGTGGGAGGAACGGAATGGCTATAAGAGGTGAAGAGGAGGCCATTTTGAAAATAAAAATTCTTTCTTTTTTTAACATGTTTAAAACAGATTTCAGCTGAAAACAGGAACCTTTAATTCAAAAACAAAAAGTTTTGCCCCAAATAGGGGGGGGCACCGGTACTTTTCAGATGTCCTTTATTTTTTGCATTTGCTGCTGAACACTCTGCATATATATAAACTGCAAGATACACTTAAGAAATTAAGGCATAAAATTAATTACGCATATGAAATGCAAGATACACTAAGGAACTAAAGCAAATTAATTCATATACACTACATCATATACTGCATTAAAATAAACTTCCATAGTATCTCTTCCCTGAAAGTAAACAGTACACTAAAAAATGCAATGGAAGGGAAGAGGGGAAAAAAACATTACATGAAGGAAGAACAAAAAACAACAACATAGCATGATGTCAAACTTCATTAAATCTACTTCCCAGCTAGTTACACATCCCTTAACTAGCAGCAGATATCACAAGGCTAACCTACCGTGACCTATTCACATAAATTTAACTACACACGCAGATCAACACTTCACCGAAAAATCAGAAAGGAAAGGAAAGAATAAAAAGAATTTACTTGATTATTCTTGACGCTTAATTTTTTCCCCCTCTTAACTCCCTCCTTGCCAAAGGGATTTGAAATTACCTCATAAAGGAAAAAAAATATCACTCATTGAGAGTGCGTGGATCTGGTGATGGGTTTTCCGTTCCAAAAATATTGGCCCATTAATTTAGAGATTGGAAAAACGTCAACAGATCACGTTGGATACATTACATGAAAAGTAGTCAGTTTCCTTCCCGGGTACTTCGGAATAATCAAAGCAATAGCTCCGCTAAATTTATGTATGTCATCCAGAATGATGAGATAGGTCCATTGTCATTCCTCAGGTAGTATAAATGGCCTTCAAATGTGTCCATGGCATTTTTTATGGTGGGATCTTTTACTGCATATTGTCACAAAGTTGTGAAAATCCTCCAAATACGCAGGGCTGCCAGTGGCGACTAAATAGGCGACTATTGCTACTATTTTTGAGGACAGGAAACTATGGCTACTATTTCTTACAAAAAACAGCCAAAAGCAACTATTTAAAAAAAAAAACGTAATTTGTGTTGTGTATATCGATGTGCTTGTATAACATCAGTTTTAATATTGATACATGTGAATATCAACTTTGATATAGATGTGTATGTGTCGAATCCATAGTTCATACACATCCTGGAATTCCGTTTTGTCCTGGAAATGTCCTTAAGTTCTGTTACATGTCCTGGAATTTTATCCATTCCTGCCTTTTTGTTGTCCCTGCACGATGTTTTGTAGTTGAGGATTGTTCTACTGGCATAACTTATGTCTGACAAATTTCCCTCCCCACCCCCTGCAAAATGTGTGTGGGGGGAGCGCTATCGTTTTTCTTGTTTAGGAGAACTGAAGCTGCGTTATTTATTAGCATCTTTTGTGTCATGGTTTAGTTGTCACGTTGTCTGTCCTGCCGGGGAGACAATATCTCCGCAATTATTAGTTCAATTTGTAAAATTCTTTTTGTATTGGGAAGCTTTAAAATGTGAGAATGGTGATCCGTTTGTTCTGGTTTTTTTTTGTTTTGTTTTTTCTCGATGCACTTCACTGCTAGAGATCGTATGAACGTATGAACTTTAAAATGCATTTCATTTCATATATTTGCTTCTAAATATCCAATTGAAAAACTTCTCTTTCCTTTCGATGACACTTATAGCGAAGACTATTTTAGTTACAGTCCCTTTTTCAAAAAATGCATAAATTTTCCGCTAGGGGGCTAAAGGTAAATCACGATTTTCTCAATATCTCCGCTTCTAAAAGTCCGATTTGAAAAATTGTTCCTGAATCAGATACAGCCCTTGAGGTTGAAATGTTTTGCATACAAATTTTCATTTCTGGTAAAGAATGGTTTGGCCACCAGGGGGCATAAATGTTTATTTTTGCTCTGAAGTATTTGCAACAAAATCTGAGCTGGAAACTCAATTGAAAAAATTCTTCCGTGAACCGATACCGTGCAACTCGAAACGTTTTTGGAGAATACTTCCTGCTTAAAATAGTGCACAATTTTCCCACCAGGGGCGTACACGTATATCTTATTTTTGTCCGTATCTCTGTTTCTAGAAATTTGATTTGAAAAATCCTTTCTTTGTTGGAGAACATTTTCAGCACAAAATGCTTCTCATAAAATTTCAAATATTTCTCAACACACAAGTGTGCCACTATAGAGGGCGTAAGCTCACATTTCTGTTTACAGCAATATCTGCAGACTAAAATCCCGACTGAAAAATGTTCTTTTTATCCGATCCGATACCTAACTATGAAAACTCCTTATTTGTATTTTCTTCTCAAAATAATGCACAATTTCGCCGCTAGGGGCATAAATATTTAATCTATTTTACTTAATATATGTACTTCTAAATGTGCAATTTAAAAAATTCTTTTAACACCAGATACCATTTACCTTATGGAACACTTTAGGTTTGTGTTTGAAGAGGTTTGTGGTTCACAATTCTGCCGCTAGGGGGTGTTTGTGTACTTCTGTTTGCAGACTATTTCTGCCTGTAAAAACCCCATTGAGAAATTTCTTTTTTTACTGTATCCCATTCGCTATAATAAAGATGGAAAGTGAATAAGATTTTTGCTACAATAAGAAGATCCTCTTCAAATAATGTACAACTTTTCCCTCTGGGGTTGTAAAGGTCAAAACTTTTTTCTTGCTATCTCTGCTTCCGGCAGACATTTGAAAAGTTATTTTTCCTTAGCATAGCTTTTGCTATGAAGAATGCTTTTCTCCTGTTTCCATTATGCAAAATTCTTCTGCTGAAATGCATAGTTATGTCATGTTTCCTTCTATATCTCTCCTTTTAACTGATCTTTTTAGAAAGCTTTTTGTCTCTAATACCTTCCTTCTGCTATGGGAAACGTTTTTTGTGCCATTTGTTAATTTTTGTAACATATTTTTTAGCCACTGATGTGAAGTAAATAGCTGAATTTGTGTTTGTGTGCGTGTGTGTGTGTGTGTGTGTGGGGGGGGGTATTTTACCTTTACTGAAATTTTTGTAATGATTACTTTATAAAAAAAATTTTTGCCATAAAATCAGATTGCTTTCTGAAATCAAATTTGAATCTAGTTGTTTCTTAGTATTTTCTGATCTTCTATAGTTAGTTTTTTAATCATGCCTAGTTAAATTGCCATGATCACTAATGAATATAATTCCACACAGCCCTTGGACATGAGGTTTTCCTTATGTCCAAGGACTGTATGGTTTTCAACAAAATAAAGAGGGATAACAAGAAAAAGACACCTGATCAATCTAACTGATTACTGAAGTGAAGCTATCTGTAAGCAAAAAGGGGGGAAAAAGGAAAAAAATTGCGACGTCAGCGTACGGAAAGCCGACGGCCGCGGAAACAGAAAAGCACTTTTAAAATATGGTATGGCTTTCGTCAAAAAAAAAAAAAAAAAAAGAAAGAAATCGCCTTAATTTAACTTTTAGTTAGATTAAAATTTAGGCCTCCATGCAAAAAAAAAAAAAAAAAAAAAAAAAGAGGGGGGGGAGGAATTGTGACCATTATCTTCCGAAATGTAATTTATGCCCTTTTTACCACTACGCACATCAGACATGCGTGGTGCAGTAAAAGTGCATAAAAATATCACTCCCGAGATTGAAAGCTCAAGAAACGCAATTATATCTCATCAAGTTGAAGTTATCTGTTTGAAAAGTATGGAAGAATGAATGCTTAAATAAAATGAGAGGCGGGGAGCATCTATCAATTATAGCTGTCTGCATGATCTATCGATTACAGCTTTACATCTTAAACGGGAGCCAATGTTAAAAATGCTTGAAAATTTCCCTTCCTTTGTTTTAAAATTTAAAGAAATCTGAAAAACAATTAATGTTAAGAAAATAAAGAAACAACAATCTGCAAACCTTTCCGAGAATCTGCGATGGGCGTCGCCGCATCTCGCTGATTTTGCTCCAGGCGGCAGCTTAAACCAAATAGTGTGATCTTCGATGCTTCCGTGATCTGACAGGTTAGTCACGTGACCAGGGTTTTCATCGCATTTCTCTGCTTGAAACACACGTTTCAGGATAAAAGCTAACAAAATTTACGAATGTGATCAAAGCAGAAAGTTTAAGAGTTTGATTTTATTAAATTACAATTTGTTGAAGTTACATTTTGCATCTATGAACTCAAAGTAATGACTGTATATTACGAAATTTGAAGTAAAAAAAAAGTTTGGCGCCAGGACCAAATTTCTAGGCGGAAGGTAATAATTCCAGCCCTGGTGTATATGTTTTGATACTTTGTGCAAGAGTGTGAAGCTTGTTTTGAATAGCATTTATTTGCTGAGTAAATAGTGTTATCAAAAAATAAAATAAAGTGCTGTTAATTTTAATTGTTGATAAGTCTAAACCTTTATAATGCACTTCTTATGCTCGTTTAACACACTTTTGTGTAATGTGCAAGTTTCCCGGTTATAGGTAATTCTTTGTTGTTGGATATTTTGAGTTTTTCACTAAATGCAAGCTTATTGGTAACAAAATTACTATTCATTTTAACTTTTTAGAAATCATTTTATATACTCAATTTGCCCTTTTAATTTCTTAATTACATAATCAGATTTTATATTTAATTAATTAAAATGGCCAAACTCCTACACTATTGACAGAAAGAATAGTTGAGAAAACTTGGCTTTAGGGTCAAGAAATGTCCTTTAAAAGTCAAGGAAAGGTAAAGAAAAAGTCAAAAAATTGAGTCTTCTGAAAATGGTTTACACCTCCATTTGCACAAAACTGTAATTTTTTATTTTTTTTTTTATTTATATTTTAAATACTTTTGTGGCTTTAGAAACAATTTTGCTGGGAATTGAAAATATATCCTCAGAGACATTTGCTACTAGTAGTTAAGCTGTGAGCAACCCACTCAGTTTTTTTTTTTTTTTCCATTTTAGGTAAATTGTTTTTTTTTTTGGGGGGGGGGGGGTCCCATTTTATTTTACTGCATTTTTTGCAGAATGCAGCCTACAGGAATAGTATAAAGGGATGTGTGTGCTTGCATGTTTACTGCTCAGTTTCTTGCTTAGAACACCTAAAAATTATATTTGCACAATTATTAGCATTTGTGGTAACAAATCTTACCTTCAAAACCTTAACACATTTTGCACGTTGTTATTTCGGCAGACACGTGCTCCTACGCCGAGAGAGGCCTAATGCTATTTTCCATGTATAAGACGATATTTTTTTCCAAAATTTTTAAGCCAAAAATTCGGGGTTGTCTTATACACGGGGGTAACTGGTTGGGAGAAACCTCCGGTTACCTCGGCGAAACTGCCAGTACCCTCTTATCTCCTCTCCTCACTACGACTTTATGAGCAGTTATTTCTGGTAGACTTACAGGTTAGCTACAGCCTCCAGATGTTTCCATCAACAAGCCCTTCAAAGCCCTGATGAAAGAAGAATGGGATAAAAGGATGCAAAAAGCAGGTAATAACTTGACACCGACAGGGAAAGTGAAAAAAAAAACAACCATTACTGAGGTCTGCAACTGGGTCCTAAACTCTTGGAATAACGTCAAACAATAGGTGGTTGGGAAGTCCTTCAAGAAATGTGGAATCAGCAATGCCATGGATGGAACTGAGGATGATCTAATATATACAGACAGTGACTCAGACGACCTCAGTGATGCGGTTGGCGTTGAAGAAAGTGATATGTCTGGAACTAATAGTGCTGCAGAAAGTGATGCATAATTTCATAGTTTGTATCTTAAAAAATATTACCTTATTTCTAAATAATATAATTTTCCAAACTTCTTTTTTTATTTATATTACCACAGACTTTGTCTGTGATGTTACCTAATTTCTAAATGTACTTCAATAATATTACCTAATTTCTAAAAAATATCAAATGTCTTTTTGGAATAAAGATATTGATTTCTTAATTTTCGGTTCGAAAAAGTATGGGTCGCCTTATACATGAGGGCGTCTTGTACACGGAAAAATGAGGTAGGTTTTTGTTATTAAAATAATATATTTACAAGTTAAAATGAAGCATTAAAAACTATTATTTACATAATTACGTTTAATTCCATACTATAAACATTCGAACTTTTAAAACTACTTAAGTTAAACATACAACAACCACCATCTCATCAGGCTGGGAGACATCTTTTGCACTGACACTTAACCATAGTTATGAGCGCTTTCATTAATCTAGAATCAACCTCATCAGGCAGTCCATGATTCCATACGAGGATCATGTCGCCTGTGCTTAATTTGAAGTTGCACGCCAGGAAGAGGAAGGGGTGTAGCACAAATCATTAAATATTTGGAACGCATGTTCCTCCACTGTGCTGCCATCTGTTAAAGATCAGATTTTTTCTTTATAAATGTAAAATGCCAAAGGATATATAGCAAAGAGTGGGTTATAAGCACTTTGTACTCATATACACTGTTCTTCATGTTATATTAACTATATATCATCGGGTCTGTCCCCTATTGCATCCCATCAAAATTTACAAACATTCATGATAAGAAATTATAAGTTGTAATAAGAAATCCAGTGAAATCAGAATCTGAAGTCTTTACTCACATTTTTTTATAGCAGATGCATATTCTGAAGTAGTCTGTAGCTATGCACAGTCATTTCGAATTCTGTAATTTTTCAAACGTGACGTTAACAAGGCTACTATGTAGATATATGTGAGGAAATTGAGGATTGGGATTGAAAATAGGATTATTTTATTACTCCACTGATTAGCAAGATATTTTGAAAAGGACAATGAGATAATTAAAAAATTCAATGTCGTATGAACAAAGAAAGATTTTTTAAAAACATACTAAAAAAGAAGCAGGATGAGCCCGACAAAGATGTTTATCGAAGTATGTTAAAATCAATAAAATCTTCTGAAGTAGGGTTAAAATATACCAACGACTTCTATTTACATAGAGGTTGAATCCTGAAAATATCTTCTAGAATAGTTTAAAAACATACGTATTACATATACATGTATCATACATTGCATCATGAACATATATTATCCAAAAGGATATATAGCATTTCTTAATATATTCAAATAATCATAACACTTAAAATTTCAAAATAACTTATTAATTTTTATAAAAAAAAAATTTTTGTCATATAATTTTTCGCTTTTTGTGAATGATTTCCAAGCTGTATCCAAAGTGGCTGGGTTTTGTAAATTACAGATTTTATTCTTTTTTTGTTCTATTATAACACTAAAATCTGTAATTTACAAGACTCGACCACTTTGGGTACAGCTTCGAAATCATTCATAAAAAAAGTGAAATTATGTAAGAAAAGAAAAAAAAGAATTTTATAAAAATTATAATAATTTTGAAATTTTAGAGGTGCTAGGATTATTTGAATAATATATATATATCATCATCATCATTGTCAACCATTATCAATCCACTGCTGGACGAAGGTCTTCCCAAGTTTCCTCGACAACTGTCTGTCTTGTGCCAGTCTCCTCCATGTCACTCTCGCATACTTTCGAATTTCATCCACCCATCTCCCATGTGGTCTTTTTCTGGGTCTTTTCCTGTCCCTTGGAATCCAATCTAAAATTTCGGCTGTCCATCGATGGTCTGTCCTTCTGGCAATAGTATGTCCAGCCCATTGGCATTTCAGGGATTTAACTCTGATCATGATGTCTTCCACTCTTGTCATTTTTCGGATCCACGAGCTCCTCTTCTTATCTCTACTGGTTACACCAAGCATGCACATCTCCATGCTGCTTAGAGTTGTCTGCAGCCTTTGTATGCCTCTTTTAGTTAAAGTCCACGTCTCTGCACCATATGTAAGCACTGAAAGGATGCATTGATCAAACACTTTTATTTTAAGACATAATGGCATATTGCTCTTGAAAATTATGCTGTTTCTTCCAAAAGCTCTCCAGGCAAGTTTTGTACGCCGATTAATTTCTTCATCAATGTGACCCTCACTTGATATCTGCTGTCCAAGATAAATGTACCCGTCTGTTATCTACAGCTTTTCTCCATCAATCGATAAATCTTCATTTCTTGTAAAAGCATTTAACATCACTTTTGTCTTCTGAAAGTTCATTTTTAATCCCACTTCTTTACTCTTGTCAGCAAGTTCCTGGATCATACTGTGCAGCTCTGATGGGGTAGTTGCAAAAATGACTACGTCATTAGCAAAACGAAGGTGGGTTAGATAATCTCCATTAATCTTTATTCCTTTGCTTTCCCAGTTCAGTGATTCAAAGACATTTTCCAATGTGGCATTAAAGAGCTTCGGAGATATGCTGTCACCTTGTCTCACTACCTTTCCAATTTTTATGTGTGTTGTATTTCAAAACAGCCGAATCTTTGCACTTGCATTTTCATAGATGTTATTAATAATATTAATGTATGCATCTTCAATACCGCAGGATTTCAGAGCCATTGCAACTGCTGATGGTTTCACTGAATCAAAGGCTTTTTCCTAATCGATAAAAGCCATGCACAGTGGAAGTTCATATTCTGCTCTTTCAATTAGTTCTCTCAGTACGTGGATATGATCTATTGTGCTGTAGCCACTCCTGAATCCAGCTTGTTCTCTCGGTTGAGCCATGTCCAGTGTTACCTTCAAGCGGTGTGAAAGAACTTTAGTGAAGATTTTATAAACCACTGATAGGAGGCTGATAGGTCTGTAGTTCCTGAGATCCTCAATGTCACCATTTTTATGTAGCAGGATCATTATAGCGTTGTTCCAATCCTCAGGAATCTTCCCTTCATTAAGACATCGAGTGAAAATTTGGGCGAGTACTGTTTCGATTTCTCCACTTGCTTCTTGTATGATGTCTACAGTAATTCCATCTTCTCCTGGAGCTTTTCCCCGCTTCATGTTCTTGATTGCATGTGCAACTTCTGCTGGGAGGACTGGAAGAACTCTGGTACTGGTACCTTTCATGATGTCTGGAGTACATGTATCATCCCTTTCGTATAATTTGGAGTAGAAATCTTTTACTCTTGTCAAAATTTCGCCGAAGGTATTATGGTGTTTTTAAGGTTGGTTATGTCAATACATTTTGTTTGTCTTATGAGCTTGCTATGTTCGAGTTTAGTGTTGAGGTGCATCTTACATCTCACCAATCTATAGTCATTACCTGTGTTGAACTTGTTTAGCACACTGCAGTCTTCTATGGTGGATTTTTTGTTACACATAAAATCAATTTCACTTGACATCCCATTTGGATGTCTCCATGTCCATTTCCTGTGTGGCTTTTTCTTGAAAAAGGAGTTCAAGATGAAAAATCCTTCTGCCTCTGCGAACTCAACGAGAGTATTTCCACGCTGGTTTCTGTTGCCATGACCGAATTTACCTACTGAAGTTCCATTCTGTTGTTGTTGCCCTATTTTTGCATTGAAATCTCCCATAATTATCTTCAAGTGTTGCTTACCTTTATTATTTAGATGACAAATTTCCTCATAAAATCCTTCAATTTCTTCTTGTGGTTGGTGAATAAGTTTGAATAATCTGAGCCTGGTATCTTCTCGAGAGTTGGATAACGAGTCGTGCAGCTCTGTCAGAGGAACTTTCAACTTCTATAACTTTATCCTTCAGTTCTTGTTTATTATAAATCCAACACCACTAGTTCTGCCAGTATCTGTCCCACGATAGAAGAAGAGATGTCCCCTTTTCAGTTCAATGAGATCTTCTCCTTTTCTCTTTACCTCACATAGCCCGACGATGTCCCACTTGATCCTTTGTAGTCCCTCTTCCAATTCAAGAAGCCTTGAATCAGAAGATAGGGAGCGTTCATTATACGTAGCCAAGGTCAGCATCAGATGGCAGCCTAGTCCGGTCCTCCGCGGATTCTTACCACCCTCCGCTCTGCCTTCATGTCGCACTGGCCGCTGTATATTTATATATATACATATATATATAGAAACTGATTTTATTATGTGTAACAAAAAATTCGTCATAGAAGACTGCAGTGTGCTAAACAAGTTCAACACAGGTAGTGACCATAGATTGGTGAGATGTAAGATGCACCTCAACACTAAACTTGAACGTGGCAAGCTCATAAGACAAACAAAATCTATTGACATAACCAACCTTAAAAAACACCATAATACCTTCAAGTTGGAACTGAAGAACAGGTTCTCTGCTTTAGAAGGCCTAACATCGGAAGAAGTGGACATCTCTGAAGTTAACAGAAAAGTAACCAAAGCTCTTATGGAAACAGCAACAAAATTAGCTGGGTCTAAGAACAAGTTGCATGTAAACAAATTATCAGGAAAAACGAAAATGTTGATGCAAAAAAGAAGAGAGATGAGGACAACTAAAGAAGATGTGACTTCCAAAGTGGAATATATAGAGCTATGCAAGACAGTAAGAAAAAGTATCACTGAAGACGTAAGAAAATTCAACTGTGAACTAGTGAGGAAAGCAATTGAAAACAACCAAAGCCCAAAGATAGCAAAGGGACATCTCAGTAAGGGAAGAAAACAGATTATGGCACTGAGAAAAGAAGATGGTTCTGTAACAAGAAATAGAGGCGAAATTTTGACAAGAGTGAAAGATTTCTACTCCAAATTATATGGAAGGGATGATACATGCACTCCAGACATCATGAAAGATACCAGTACCAGAGTTCCTCCAGTCCTTCCAGCAGAAGTTGCACATGCGATCAAGAACATGAAGCGGGGAAAAGCTCCAGGAGAAGATGGAATTACTGTAGACATCATACAAGAAGCAAGTGGAGAAATCGAAACAGTACTCGCCCAAATTTTCACTCGATGCCTTAATGAAGGAAAGATTCCTGAGGATTGGAACACCGCTACAATGATCCTGCTACATAAGAAAGGTGACATTGAGGATCTCGGAAACTACAGACCTATCAGCCTCCTATCAGTAGTTTATAAAATCTTGACTAAAGTTCTTTCACACCGCTTGAAGGTAACACTGGACATGGCTCAACCGAGAGAACAAGCTGGATTCAGGAGTGGCTACAGCACAATAGATCATATCCACGTACTGAGAGAACTAATTGAAAGAGCGAGGGAATATGAACTTCCATTGTGCATGGCTTTTATCGATTATGAAAAAGCCTTTGATTCGGTGAAACCATCAGCAGTTACAATGGCTCTGAAAACCTGCGGTATTGAAGATGCATACATTAATATTATTAATAACATCTATGAAAATGCAAGTGCAAAGATTCGGCTGTTTGAAAATACAACACACATAAAAATTGGAAAGGGAGTGAGACAAGGTGACACCATATCTCCGAAGCTCTTTAATGCCACATTGGAGGGTGTTTTTCAGTCGCTGAGCTGGGAAAACAAGGGGATAAAGATTAATGGAGATTATCTAACCCACCTTCGTTTTGCTGATGACGTAGTCATTTTTGCAACTACCCCATCAGAGCTACAGAGTATGATCCAAGAACTTGCTGACAAGAGTAAAGAAGTGGGATTAAAAATGAACTTTCAGAAGACAAAAGTGATGTACAATGCTTTTACAAGAAATGAAGATTTATCGATTGATGGAGAAAAGCTTGAGATAACAGACACGTACGTTTATCTTGGACAGCAGATATCAAGTGAGGGTCACATTGGTGAAGAAATTAATCGGCGTACAAAACTTGCCTAGAGAGCTTTTGGAAGAAACAGCATAATTTTCAAGAGCAATATGCCATTATGTCTTAAAAGAAAAGTGTTTGATCAATGCATCCTTCCAGTGCTTACGTATGGTGCAGAAACGTGGACCTTAACTAAAAGAGACATACAAAGGCTGCAGACAACTCAAACAAGCATGGAGAGGTGCATGCTTGGTGTAACCAGGAGAGATAAGAAGAGGAACTCGTGGATCCGAAAAATGACAAGAGTGGAAGACGTCATGATCAGAGTTAAATCCCTGAAATGGCAATGGGCTGGACATACTGCCAGAAGGACAGATCATCGATGGACAGCCGAAATTTTAAATTGGATTCCAAGGGACAGGAAAAGACCCAGAAGAAGACCACATGGGAGATGGGTGGATGAAATTCGAAAGTATGCAGGGGTGACATGGAGGAGACTGGCACAAGACAGACCGTTGTGGAGGAAACTTGGGGAGACCTTCGTCCAGCAGTGGATTGATAATGGTTGACAATTATGATGATGATGATGATATATATATATATATATATATATATATATATATATATATATATATATATATATATACTGAAAACATCAAGACTGCAAATTTCTTCAATAAAAACTGAACAGCAAGACCAAACGTTACTGACCACTGGTATAAGAGACAGATATAGAGCAATGGTAAGCTGTTCTCCATGGCTTTGTCAAGGGCCAGGCACGGACAACACCTAACCACGCTCTACGGAGACCTGAAAGTGTGGGTTTCTGCGAGACTCTAGTTTGCAAGGTAACGGCAACGAGCCAGCCAAAACCGGTAATGGGAAAAAAAATTAAATAAAAAAACAAAAAAATCCCACTAAAAATAATAAAAAATAAATGAAAAATAATTAAAATTAAGAATTAAAACAAAAAATTAAAATACAAAAATAAAAAAATTATAACCAAGCCCCAGAAAGAGGACAAAGTAATGTCCGAAACCCTGAACCCCCCCCCCCCCCAAAAGAATTTTACCTAAAAAAGGAAAACCAAATAGTGAAAAAACCAAAAAAATCCCCATACAATAACTAGACACCACCCGCAGCAGACTAAATGCCACGAGGCCCGACCTCACATCTGATACGAAGAAAATTGAGCATGACCTCAAAATAAGCAAAGACACCGGTTATAAAGGGAGTTAAAGGGAGAAAAATTACAACCTTCAAACATGAACCGTAATTATAGATAATCAAAACACGAAACCTACTGGTGGAAAAAGACTAAAAATAGTTACTTATTTACAAGAAAACTGCCTATTGAGAAAAAATCGTATTATGAAAAGGACAAAAGCATGCTAACACTGTACGATTATGCCTAAACAATGTGTGAAACAAGGCAAGTACAAAAACACCTCAAAAGCTAAAAAACTGCGCTAAAATCCGAGGTAATATTCACCAATTGTTTAAAAAAAAACGAGGCAGGCAAGATAATTTTTGGTTTCAGGTGCTCTTTCTTGCCTGCCTCGTTTTTTCTTAAACAGTTGGTGAATATTACCTCAGATTTTAGTGTAGTTTTTTAGCTTTTGAGGTGTTCTTGTACTTGCCTTGTTTCGCACATTGTTTTAGTCATAATCGTACAGTGTTAACAGGCTTTTGTCCTTTTCATAATACGATTTTTTCTCAATAGGTTTCTTTCATGGTTTGGTGCTGGGTTCCCCTGCAGCTACTCCAAACAAAAGAAGTTCCTCCTTTCTTTTCATGGCTCCTGCTGCTGCACCCCAGGGTTTTTGTGGCCCGCTCACCTGTTGCAGTATTTTATTCCCTTGCCTGTTGCTTTTGACCTTCAGGATTTCCTATTTTATTATTATGGAGAGATCTAGGGAGGGTCTGGGTGCTGACTATTTTGTCACCCCTTCCTCTTCTCCCCACCCCTGGTTATCCTTGCCACCACTCCTGGTGAAGTGCTGTTCTGCAGAATATTTTCTGTTATGTAATTCACTGAAGCATTTTATTCAACTCGAACTACTAGTTTATTCCATAGTTTTACTTACACCAAAAACGTCACTGTGAATTTATAGAGGCTATGACTTATGTGACTATAAAAATCATTTAAACTATAAACTGAACAAACTTTGTCATATACATTTCATAGTCTTTTCTGCACAAGAAAATACACTGTTTGACACAGGCAGGCATCAGTTATGTAAGTTGCTTTTTTATTTGTTTTCTCTGCATTTTACTTTTTTATAAGTATTGTAGCTTTGAAGGGTCAAACACTGGAAATTTTTATAAAGGCCACTGTTCTTTTAAATTATGAATATAACACATACATTTTGACTTTTTTTTTTTTTTTTTGTAAAAGTGTTGATCTATCTTAATTTCAGGAAATTTGGGTTTGGTTTCAGGAAATGTGATTCCACAGAATAAGCACACCCCTGTATATATCTTTTGGCATTTTACATTTATAAATAAAAAATCTGATCTTCAATAGATGGCAGCACAGTAGAGGAACATGCGTTCTAAATATGTAATGATTTGCACCACACCCCTTCCTCTTCCTGGCATACAACTTCAAATTAAGCACAGGCGAGGTGATCTTTGTGTGAAATCATGGACTGCCTGATGATGTTGATCCCAGATTAACAAAAGCGATCGTAATGATGGTTGAGTGTCAGTGCAAACAGTGTCTCCCAGTCTGATAAGATGGCGGATTTCGTATGTTTAACTTTAAGTAGTTTTAAAAGTTCGAATGTTTAAAGTATTGAATTAAGTATGTAAATAATAGTTTTTAATTGTTCATTTTAACTTGTAAATGTATTATTTTAATAACAAATAACTAAGTAGCATATTAGGTCTTGGGGTGGGAGCAAGTGTCTGTTGAGATAACAACGTGCTACACATGCTAACGTTTTGAAGGTTAGATTTGTTACCTCAAAGGCTAATAAGTGTAATACATACATGTTAAACACAAGGTTATTGAATTCAGTAACTTTCATGATATGTGTATATTTATATTTACACTTTGTATATGTTCAAAAGACATGTTTATTGCTTAATTCCAAAATTATTGATACTGGTACTTTTAATGATCATTTATAAATGAAAACATACTGTAATTACTTTCAATACCTTTGTTTTGCATTTTTAACACTCGCATCATTCCCAAATATGTGCAGAAAGGAAGGAAGTGTAGTAAATGCCTTTATTATTATTTTTATTTTTTTTTGAAGGATGATGAAATCAAGCAACTAGTAAAGAAAATACTGGATGATGCAGATTTAGAGGAAATCACAATGAAAAAAGTGATCAAGCAGGTAAGCATATGTAGTTTTTTAAGTAAGACTTCATTTTGCTACATAGAGCATTTATAATATTTGTATTGTGTGGTGTTTATCTGGTTATCATTTCAATATTTCTGATTTTTTTAACGACCTGCTAACAAATTGCACAGCCAGTAACCCTGTGCAGCTATTGATTCATGCACATTGATTATGAAATGTGAAAGTGTTTTACAGATGAGTTCAGACCACACAGGTTTTTGATTTGCTGTTTCACCATTAAGTGTTTATCTCTCAATGGGAGAAATATTTATTATCCTACCCATTCCATTTCAATTCAAGCAATTTTGCAAAAAAGTTAGTCTGGTGACCCCTGAGGAATTTTCCTGGAAAAAATCTGTTTCGAGCCCTAAGCATAAAATAATAGAAAATATAACTTCTTTATTGGAATGAAAGTTAAGCGGGAGTGAAGATTTTTCTCGTAATCGAATTTTTTTCTCTTGCTATGTTTGTTCTGACCAGTTGTTAAATATTTTTTAATTGCATAAATGTTTGTATTTCAGCATGAAACTGTGGGTAACAATTTCTGAATACCGAAGTTAAGACAGTGCGATGATTTCCCTGTGCCACCCCAGTGGCGCAGTGGTCTAAGTGCTGGCTTACAATCATTCGTCCAAGAAGAGTCCGGGTTTGAATCCCGGTGAGGCACAGGTGTTGTGTTTGTCTTATGGCACTGGCTTTGTTTTTCCACTACCCCACTGGCCCTAAATCACAGACGTTTGATGGAAGTTGTATCTCCCCCCCCCTAAAAAAACAACAAAAAACCAGCAGACAAATAAACTTGTTTTACGTGTTTTAGATCTTACAACTTTTGAGAAAAACTTAATTTTAAGTTATTTATTAATTTTTCCAAACCTGTTTATATTTTCATAGTAATGCCATTTTTCAAAGCAAATGCTGGATTTGAGAATTAATGTATCATACATTTCTCAAAATAGAAAAAATTTTCATAATAGGTAAATGAAAAATGTGTAGTTGTAAAAAACTAGCATTTTGAAATCTTTGTAGTCCTGAACTGTATATTTGTTTGTGCGTAGTTAAAGAGTACTTCCATCAGTTTATTTGTATAAGTAGAACCTGCTTATATATATACACTATATTGACAAAAGTCACCGAACACCCTTCAAAAGCAATTGAACAGATCTGCTGCGTTGTTAAGATGCACAGTACAGCTGCAAACGGTATAAAAACAAGCCTGCAGCTGACTGCGATCATATCGCACTGTGAGGTTAAGTGAAAATGTCGTGGCGGAAGAGAACTGACTTTGAGAAAGGAAAGATTGTTGGGTGTTATATTACTGGGTTGTCCATAAGAGAAACCGAGAGGCGTTTAAACATACCCAAGTCAACTGTTTTGAATGTACTGAATAAGTGGAAGACACATGGTGTGCCTGAAACAGCAAAACGTACTAGCAGACCAAAGAAAATCAGTGATAGAGGGTGTTGAAGCCTCAGGAGAGTCGTTACATCTAATCGACGGAGTACTGCACAAGACCACAGTGTACAGGTGAGTAAAAATGCTGGAACCTCAGTATGTACGTGTACCATTCACAGAGAACTTCGTTCCAGGGGTTACCGTGGTCGTGCAGCTGATCTTAAGCCTTCCATCTCTACTCGGAATGCTACTCATCGTTTAGCATGGTGTAAGGAACATTTATCGTGGACCGTAGATCAATGGAAACTGGTCCTATGGACTGATGAATATAGATACACAAACCATCAGTCTGATGACCATGTGTGGGTATGGCGGCAGCTGGGGGAATGCTATTTACCACAGTGTACTCTTCCTACGGTCAAGTTTGGAGCTGGCAGTGTACTTGTGTGGGGGTGTTTTTCGTGGTATGGTCCCAGCCCATTGTTTATCGTGAACAAACCTGTTAACCAGCACGTCTACCTCGATATTCTGGACAATTATGCCCTACCAACTCTGTGGCAATACTATAAAATCGAGCCTTGTTGGTACCAGCAGGATAATGCACCGAGCCATAAAGCAAGGACTGTTACGGTGTGGTTTGACGATAATTCCGTATCGTGTGTGGACTGGCTAGCACAGAGTCCTGATCTTAATCCCATAGAGCACTTATGGAATGAATTAAAGCGCCACATAAGAAGTTTGGAACCAAGGCCTACTACTAAGCAACAGTTAGCGGCAGCATTATGTTCTGAATGGAAGTGCATACCTATTGCTGTGTTCCTAAACCTTGTCGAAAGCATGTCTCAAAGGACCAGTGCATGCATTAAGGCCAAAGGTAGACCGACACCATACTAATGTATGTCAATGAATGCTATGTTGTGTTTCTCTTCTAGGTGCCCAGTGACTTTTGTCAATATAGTGTATAATGAGCCCATATTTAGAGAGGTCCCAAATTTAACAAGTAAAACAGAAACTTTTGTTTGGTATATATTATTAATTTAAAGCTAATTTGATCATTTTTAACTTGAAAATTTTTATTAAATTCCTGGATTTTGTTAGGGAGAGAAAAGCTAAGATAACTTTTCGTGGTTGAAAACTTTTAACAAGCAAAGTAACAAAATTTAACGAGGCAGAGAAAAATCTGCCGCACACTGTGTGAGAATGGGGAAATACAAATTGTGGAACACAAGATGGATGGAATTGTAACAGTGCAAGGGAATCTTGGTGTGCTAGTGAAAGAATTGTTGTTAGAAAAGCAATGGAGAGAATACATCAAATGTGTGCTCAACAAGTGAATTCTGCAAGAGATCCTCTCCACCATTTACGTCGTCATTGGCGGGTGTATCATTTTTTTTAAATGTTTCCAAATAATGTGTTTCAGGATTTGCTGCTGCTGTGTATTCATGCAATTGCTTCTTTATTTTAATTTATACTACTGTAGTTAACTAATTAAATCTTTCAAGTCCATTTGTTATGGGTGCATAATATAAATATATTTGCTTATTTTTACACTGTACATACATGCCAAGTTGTATGGTTTTCCCTTAAAATTTATAGAAATCCTACTTGTGTTTTACAATAACTTTACAGGAGACTTATTAACAGATTTTTGCCCTCCCCGCCCCCGGTAGTACAATTGTAAGGGGAGAATAAGTGTCCCCAAGGACTTCTGCACCTGTATACATGAAGGCAGAGGGTGCTAAGAATCCCCGGAGGACTGGACTAGGCTGCCATCTGATGCTGACCTTGGCTACATATAATGGACGCTCCCTATCTTCTGATTCAAGGCTTCTTGAATTGGAAGAGGAACTACAAAGGATCAAGTGGGACATCGTCGGGCTAAGTGAGGTAAGGAGAAAAGGAAAAGATCTCATTGAACTGAAAAGTGGACATCTCTTCTACTATCGTGGGACAAATACTGGCAGAACTAGTGGTGTTGGATTTATAATAAACAAGAAACTGAAGGATAAAGTTGTAGAAGTTAAAAGTTCCTCTGACAGAGCTGCACGACTCGTTATCCAACTCTCGAGAAGATACCAGGTTCAGATTATTCAAACTTATGCACCCACCACAAGTCATGCTGAAGAAGAAATTGAAGAATTTTATGAGGAAATTCGTGATCTAAATAATAAAGGTAAGCAACACTTGAAGGTAATTATGGGAGATTTCAATGCAAAATTAGGGCAACGGCAACAGAATGAAACTTCAGTAGGTAAATTCGGTCACGGCAACAGAAACCAGCGTGAAAATACTCTCGTAGAGTTTGCAGAGGCAGAAGGGTTTTTCATCTTGAACTCCTTTTTCAAGAAAAAGCCGCACAGGAAATGGACATGGAGACATCCAAATGGGATGACAAGTGAAATTGATTTTATTATGTGTAACAAAAAATTCGTCATAGAAGACTGCAGTGTGCTAAACAAGTTCAACACAGGCAGTGACCATAGATTGGTGAGATGTAAGATGCACCTCAACACTAAACTCGAGCGTAGCAAGCTCATAAGACAAACAAAATGTATTGACATAACCAACCTTAAAAAACACCATAATACCTTCAAATTGGAACTAAAGAACAGGTTCTCTGCTTTAGAAGGCCTAACATCGGAAGAAGTGGATATTTCTGAAGTTAACAGAAAAGTAACCAAAGCTCTTATGGAAACAGCAACAAAATTAGCTGGGTCTAAGAACAAATTGCATGTGAATAAATTATCAGAAAAAACCAAAATGTTGATGCAAAAAAGAAGAGTGATGAGGACAACTAAAGAAGAGTGATGAGGACAACTAAAGAAGATGTGACTTCCAAAGTGGAATATATAGAGCTATGCAAGACAGTACGAAAAAGTATCACTGAAGACGTAAGGAAATTCAACTGTGAACTAGTAAGGAAAGCAATTGAAAACAACCAAAGCCTAAAGATAGCAAAGGGACATCTCAGTAAGGGAAAAAAACAGATTATGGCACTGAGAAAAGAAGATGGTTCTGTAACAAAAAATAGAGGCGAAATTTTGACAAGAGTGAAAGATTTCTACTCCAAATTATATGAAAGGGATGATACATGTACTCCAGACATCATGAAAGGTACCAGAGTTCTTCCAGTCCTTCCAGCAGAAGTTGCACATGCAATCAAGAACATGATGCGGGGAAAAGCTCCAGGAGAAGATGGAATTACTGTAGACATCATACAAGAAGCAAGTGGAGAAATCGAAACAGTACTCACCCAAATTTTCACTCGATGCCTTAATGAAGGGAAAATTCCTGAGGATTGGAACAACGCTGCAATGATCTTGCTACATAAAAAAGGTGACATTGAGGATCTCAGGAACTACAGACCTATCAGCCTCCTATCAGTGGTTTATAAAATCTTCACTAAAGTTCTTTCACACCGCTTGAAGGTGACACTGGACATGGCTCAACTGAGAGAACAAGCTGGATTCAGGAGTGGCTACAGCACAATAGATCATATCCACGTACTGAAAGAACTAATTAAAAGAGCGAGGGAATATGAACTTCCATTGTGCATGGCTTTTATCGATTATGAAAAAGCCTTAGATTCGGTGAAACCATCAGCAGTTGCAATGGCTCTGAAATCCTGCGGTATTGAAGATGCATACATTAATATTATTAATAACATCTATGAAAATGCAAGTGCAAAGATTCGGCTGTTTGAAAATACAACACACATAAAAATTGGAAAAGGAGTGAGACAAGGTGACACCATATCTCCGAAGCTCTTTAATGCCACATTGGAAAATGTCTTTCAATCACTGAACTGGGAAAACAAAGGGATAAAGATTAATGAAGATTATCTAACCCACCTTCGTTTTGCTGATGCCATAGTCATTTTTGCAACTACCCCATCAGAGCTACAGAGTATGATCCAGGAACTTGCTGACAAGAGTAAAGAAGTGGGATTAAAAATGAACTTTCAGAAGACAAAAGTGATGTTCAATGCTTTTACAAGAAATGAAGATTTATCGATTGATGGAGAAAAGCTGGAGATAACAGACATGTACGTTTATCTTGGACAGCAGATATCAAGTGAGGGTCACATTGATGAAGAAATTAATCGGCCTACAAAACTTGCCTGGAGAGCTTTTGGAAGAAACAGCATAATTTTCAAGAGCAATATGCCATTATGTCGTAAAAGAAAAGTGTTTGATCAATGCATCCTTCCAGTGCTTACGTATGGTGCAGAGACGTGGACCTTAGCTAAAAGAGACATACAAAGGCTGCAGACAACTCAAACAAGCATGGAGAGGTGCATGCTTGGTGTAACCAGGAGAGATAAGAAGAGGAACACGTGGATCCGAAAAATGACAAGAGTGGAAGACATCATGATCAGAGTTAAATCCCTGAAATGGCAATGGGCTGGACATACTGCCAGAAGGACAGACCATCGATGGACAGCCGAAATTTTAGATTGGATTCCAAGGGACAGGAAAAGACCCAGAAGAAGACCACATGGGAGATGGGTGGATGAAATTCGAAAGTATGCGGGAGTGACATGGAGGAGACTGGCACAAGACAGACCGTTGTGGAGGAAACTTGGGGAGACCTTCGTCCAGCAGTGGATTGATAATGGTTGACATGATGATGATGATGATGATGATATACTGATTTATGTGATCACAGTTTCTCCCACTGCTGCGTTCCTAATCCTGTACTAGCAACCAGATTGGGAAAGACTGTGTGGTAACGTTTTACAGTGGGTGATAACTGCTGAGAGAAAGAGTGAAAGAGAAATAAAGAAAAATTCTAAGGGAATTCTAACATGTTAACACAAACTTCACTTAAGTAAAAAGTTCCTGCAATATCGCAATAATTTCACAGTTACAAATGAAATTTTTATCTGCGTATGTATCCTAAAGATAGCATACTTATGAGCTAATTACGTATCAAATGCATTTTAAATGCTGTAACAGGGTTCCCACGCAACCTGGAAAACCGGGAAAACCGGGAATTCTCAGGGAATTTGAAAATTGTTCCAAAAATCAGGGAAAACTCAGGGAAAATTGTGTTTTTCCGTAAAAATCAGTGAATTTTTTATCAGGGAACTATAAAGGCAGGGAATTTTTTATTTTGCCAGAAAAATATTTTGTTTCAGACTTTTGTAAAATATATTTCTGTATTGCTAAGTTTTAAAATAATTCCGAGTTGTTTTATCCTTCGAGGCAACTCCGTAACCCACCCCCCGATTAAAGTGCAGCTGTGCAGGGGAGTGCGTCTCTTTGCGGTTTTCCGTCTCCAGATGATCTAAACTACAACCGAACAAACATACACGTCAAAGCGTGAAAGAAAGCCATTAATCACACACCCATTTCGCAGGCTCTTATCTGCTGGCGTTCGCGAAGAGAGGCAGTCATTTGTTCCTGAGTAGGTGCCCCGGTTCTCTGCGTAGACTGGGAAAAAAATTATGAAGAAGCTATTTCCTCAATTTTTTAAATAACCGACTGAAATTTTTACAGTGGGCAAGATATATGAAAATAACGTTCCGTTTTTAAATTTCGCCGAAATTCATTGGAAACTTAAAAAGTTGAGCTTTTTTTTTTTTTCCTCCTTTTGCATGTTCTACGTGTCTTTTATCAAACCGTACAAAAACATTTTATTTTGCCGGATGTTGGTCATCCTAATAAATCCCCCCTTCCCCTTCAACAGCAGTGTGGATGAATGTTGCAAATTGAGGGCACCTAATTTATTTTGAAAAAGGTTCGTATCACTTACGAACTAAAGCTTCGCTTTCGTAATTCTGTAGCAGAATTGGTATAGTTGGAAAAGTATGTACCTTCAAATGTTAGAACAGGGAAAATATTATGAAATAGGAAGATTCTTCAAAGAGGGGGAAAGATTTATTTTTTTCATAGTACTTACGAGTATTTTGACAAAAAAATATATGAAAAATACCATGCAATGAAGCTGGTACTATTGCATACCTACCATATTTCCCAGATTTCACGGCCGTTTTCTAGATTCGTTGTTTTCCGGTTTTTACGGCCGGAAAGAGATTTTTTTATTCTGTCATATTTCTATTTCATAATGCATGAAGAAATTTATTTATAGCTATTTTAAGACGATATTCCAATTACTGCAAGAGCTGGCTGGTTGCGAAAAATAGGGGTAGTCCGACGCCCGGAACCATAGATTTTCACATCTGGGTCATTCCACGCAAAATCGTCAGATATTGAAATAATTTTCCACCAACACATCTCCGATTCGTGCGATTTTTTTTTTTTTTTTTTTTTACGGGTAGCTGCCTCCAAGTTATAAAAAAAAATCCCTGAAAGTTTCAATTTTTTTTTGTTTCTGATAGATTAGAAGATATTATTTTTTGAATTTTTGTGCATAGTAGAACCGTTTTCCGTAAAAACGCAAATATCTCCGTTATTTAGAATAAGAAATATAAAATTCATCATTCTCTCGTAATTTTTCCCCAAGGTTTCAGCTTATACATAGGAAAAAAAAAAAAAAAAATTGCGAGAACAAAAGTTAGACGGGGTAGAAATTTTCTTGTAATCGTAAATTCTTCTTCTTGCGTTGCTGCACCTCACAAGATTTGTATAAATTATTCATTTTCACATCTTTACCCTCACATTGCCGAAAAAAAAAAAAAAAAAATCTACCTAGTTACTACTGATGAAAATCTTTGCCGTGCGTGCTCTATTGGTTTCAGGTTTGTCAGTGCAGGCCTCTGTCTCCGTTTTGGATGACGTTATTTGTGGGGAGTTACTGCAAATGACCTGAGTGGGCTCCAGACCTTTCTCGCACTTTGCCTGATCAACATCGCACAAATGTATTGCCCTTCGTAAAGATATTGTTAAGTATAAACATGCCACTCGCCGCAGGATGATAAATTATGTTGACAAAAAAGTGTTAGGAGGATTTTATGAGCACACATGCACACAAAACTTCCTCTAATTGTTTCCCGTACAAGTAATTTGACGTAGCGTGGAAATGAACTGTGACCTGCGAGAAAAGTTCAGTACTAATGTTTGCGTCACAAACGTAGCCAATCAATTTTAAGACTTCCGGATTTTGGAAGTACTAATATGAACTGTAGCCTCTCAGGCAAAATGGTATTCCGTATTAACTGTTAGTTTTCCCCACTTGTTGCTTCCATTATTTTTTTCTTTATCCCTGGGTTTAATTTTTTTTTTTTTGCCGTTATGGCATTAGGATCTCTGTGTGCCAGCTTATTGGTTATGAAATTTAACAGCACAATGTCTAAATATCCTATGCCGCGTTATTTAGAAGCAAATAGCAGAGGTGCCAACTATTACGAATTGTCCGTAATTATTACGGTTTCGACTGTCAGATTACGGAATTACGGACAGGTTGGAAGAATTACGGAATTCAGTGTGTTTTGGAGAATCTCAATTTTGTATCCTTTTTGTTAATCCCTTTTAGTGCGACTCTGCCGATTTCTCGGCCTTCGATTTTGATCCGCATATTTTCCGAATCAGACTGCGGATTTCGGTGTCTCAATGATCGTATCATTTTTCAATCATATCGTTTTGAAATGGAATGTCCATGAATCATATCGTCAAACAGCGATATTATCGGAAGAATGGTACCGTAATTTTCGTCGTATAATCCGCGGATTATCTGCTAAAAAAGTTAAAATTATAGGTTTTATGGATTATACACCGATGCGGTTAACACGCCGATTTAAAATATATATATATATATATATATATATAAGACCTTCCGATTTAAAAAAAATCTGCAGCGTGATTGTGCAGGGAAAGGTGTAATAATTGGAAAAGGAACTCCCTCGGAAGAATCTTCCTCAGTTCAGGAGTTTGTACGGAGCGGGGAGGAGGGGGAGGAATGTCGTAATGAAAGATCGGGATAGTTGTGGGGAGGGACAGCAGGGGTCATTTTGTTATCGTTGAGGAGAGCTCTGACTGTCGTGCCGGCTCTGTTTTTTGGCAAAAAGCCAAAGAAGTACGCACAGCGCTTGCTGTACGAACCTATGCGTTTCTCCTTTCGGAGTTCATGTGCGCGACCTTGTATCTAGTTTGCTTTCGTTGTTTTGGCGAACGTCGCTGCTGCTGTTTTCCTTCATTGCTAATCATGATGTCTCTGAAAAGGAAACGTTTCAGTTACACTGCCGAATTTAAACTTGAAGTGGTGGACAGAATTGAGGATATGATCATGTCACTGCGCGATAGTTTTGAGGTCAGAACACAATCTTGCAGTAACACACGGAAAGCCTCTGTGTCGCGATCTAAAACGTAAACAAATCCGTTTGTAAATTCCGCGGGAGAATTCACGGAAGTTTTTTATTGGCCCACGCATAAGACGATCTCTCAACTCTGAAAGCAGGAATTCCTCCAAAACTTTCGACTTATACGCGAGTACATACGGTATTTCTACGACTTGTTCTGTATCAGCCTTTCGTCATTGGCAGTGTAATGCAATACTCTGGAGCTACATCGGCGTGATCTATGGATGCCACACCCTTTATCTGTTCGGAGATAAAAATATAAAACAGTAACCTTTAAAAATGAATTTCTTCATTTAATAAAATAGGTTTTTTTTTCTCTTACTTCTTCGGACTCATGTGTTTCTGGAACGTGGAAAGAGCGACGTATTTATTTACTGACGCCACGTATTTGGGAGGATTTTCACCTTGGATCTCGCCCTTTGGAATTAACTGCTATAATATATATAGCCAGTGCCCTTAATACCCACCAGATGGAGACGTCTCAGTAGCTGAGCCCATCTTACGGATTTAAGATGTCAGAAGCTGACTTAAAAATACACATAGCACCATGGATTGTTGGCCACCGTGGTGTAAAGCTAACGCGCTCGGTTAGATATCGAGAGATCCGTGGATCAATTCCCCGGCGGCGGCTGAAAACAATTTTTCGGTTGCTATGTGTTTCTGGACCGTGGAAAGAGCGATGTGTTTATGTGACCGACTTTTCTGTCGGAAATTCCACTTCTGATTCAACATCTATGATGTGCGAATTATACGGCGATTTTTTTTCCTAAATGTCACAGTCTGCGGATTAAACGAATGTTTTTTTTTTTTTATGTGAATTTTGCGGTCTGCGGATAATACGACGAAAATTACGGGTAATATGCCGTAAGTGTCATCGTAAAGAGTTTGCGCTTGCTATCGGTACTATCGGTTCCCCACGCAATTTCTCCGTGTGACAGGAGAAAGGTTACTTTAGCCAAAACGTTTCCTACTGCAGTTGAGGCAGGGCTGTTCACTTGGAATTGTTGGTGTATTATAAGACGTCGTACTGTCGGAAATCACTTTTTGAGCCCCGTTCGAAGTGCAATAACGATCAACCCGTGGTCCCGCGATGACGGGTGTTTATATTTCTTGCGGACTTTCGCCGCGGGAGAACGAAGTGCGGTGTTTTATTACTAGAAGCTCTTCACAGTATTCATTTCTTTTTCCTAAACAAACGGACACAATCGCAAAACTCCGTGAAATACGAATACCCCTCTTTTTCCAAACTCGTGTTAGCAGAGGATGACTTTATTGACAGCTTGTTCCTCAGACTAGGAGACGTGCTTTTTCCTACTGCGTGAAATTTTTTTCTAAGGTTATTTGAAATGGCTTGTAGTGAGAGTGAAAGTTTGCCAAGTGATGGTGATGAATTTGAATCATCTGAGAGTGATATTGGCCAAGCAACATCAAGCCAGAAAACTAGCCACAGTGCCACGCACACCATATCTTCTTCAGAAGGTGAAGATCTTCATAGTGAATTTTCAGATCATGAAAGTTCTGAAAGTGAATGGGAGGATGTAATAGAGGGAAGTGATGAACAACTTCAGCATCCTTTTGATTGTCATGAAATGCAGGGGCCCAAACATGCTCCTGCAACTGATGTAGCACCTATTGCATATTTTTACTTGTTTTTTACCAATTTCATCCTTGGAATTATTGTTTCTGAAACAAATAAATATGCAAAGAGGTTTTTCCAGGAACATCCAAATCTTTCTCCCAAATCTTGAGCAAGGAAATGGAAAATGCTGAAATAAAGGTTTCCTTGCGTGCCTTCTAATATGAGAGTAATCAGTAGCCCATGTAGGACGAGATGAGATGAGATGATTGCCGAAGGCATGTCCAGTCAAAACAAACACCAGGATTGTGTAAAATTAAAGACTCGATCAAAGCCTTTGGATAATTTTTTTGCAAAAAGAATGAAAATAGCGTGATAAACGCTGAATTGCTGTTTACTGCAATCGTTGTGGAGCATAACCTACCTATAGCAATCTGTGATCATGCTGGTCGCTTCTTTCATGCTATGTTCCCAGACTCTGATATTGATGAAGCTGGATATCCTTGAGCAGATGTGGCATGGAATGAAATATCTAAGATGAAGGATTCATCTGGCCTTCCCAAGTATTCTGCATTGCCTAAACTAATGTTGGTAATATTGACTATCCCTCACAGCAATTCCTCTACGTAGAGAATATTTAGTATAGTAAGGAAAAACCTCGCATACTTCTGCCCAACAATGAGCACCAAAACATTATGTGCCCTTCTTATACAGAAAAGTAAAGCATTTTCCTCAGGTGAGCTGTGTTATAAAAGTTTTCTGAAGAAGAATATACCACTGCAAAACAAGCAACAAGGGAGTTTTTATGTCAGCAATGACATGAGGTAAGTACAATATTGATAATTTAATTTCATATTTTTTTGTGAGGATAGTGTGAACATATAAAGTTATTACACATTTCACGCATTAATTTCTCATGAAATACCCATTCCACGCGTTAGCGATGAGGCTTCGTATGGTGATTACCGATAGGCACCTCATACAAGTATTACAGGTTACACAGTAATACTATAATATTGTCCTTAACTTTGAAAAAAAAATGGCGTGTTACATTACTGAAAGTTTGTGTTCGATTACTGAAACATTACTGTAAAATACCCTATTGATTACTGATGCGTTCTGCTTGAGGTTGGCCCCTCTGAAATTGCATAGATTCGATGTTCTCATTGCCATGTGCAAGAACTAACGTTAGCTAAAATAATTACAATTTTGATTTTTAAATGTCAGCAGTATTTTCCCTGATTGCTAGAAATTGTTGGGATGGTACTGGCACACGTTTTTCCTCAAGACGCAGAAATGCTGTCACGATTTCTGTTCTCTCTCTCTTCTTTTTTTTATTTTTTAATAACTGTTTTACTTTGCTTTGTCTTTAAAGATTCTAAGTAAATTCCAATAGAAAATACAAATTGGTAGATCGATTTGATAGAACCGCTCTAACAAAATGTTAAGAGACTGTCAGACACTCACCATTTTATCATTCCCATTAGACTTCAATTTCAGCAAACATTTCTGTGTTGTTTAATATTTATGTAAAATAAGCACTTAAAGGATTTAAAGCTTCATTCAGCATTGTATCATTTAAGGGCAATTTATTCTCTTCAGTCACAATTCTCCCAGCTTGCATTTTAAAACCTAACTGGAACTCTAAATGTTGTGAGTCGTTTAAAATGTTATTTATATACTTGTGTGCACTTAAAATACAGATAAATCAGTTTTATAATTTCACCTAATCGATTGAAATATTTCATTATATGTAGAATTTAAATTAAGTCTTTGTTCAAATATTCTTTAAAGCATGTAAATACATGGTTTACATGTTTTAAAGAATATTTGAACCAACGGTACCAAAAAGTAAATAATGGTACCAAAAATAATATGCCTCATGCATTTAATTGTTATTAAAAAAAGCAGGTAATTGTATAAAGGACAGTTATTTAAAGAATTAACAAATGTATGCTTTCGTAAGGAACGCAAGAATGTAAGGAAATGCAACAATTTGTCGCAATGTGATTTGATTTGCCGCTCTGGAAAAACTCTCAGGACCACCTGGAAAACCTGGAAAAGTCAGGGAATTTTTTTTCTACTTTTGAGTGGGAACCCTGTGTAAGCATGTAGTGCTGAATATTCTATCAGTGGTCTAAGCACTGGCTTCTGACCTTTTATCCAAGAGGGCCCGGGTTCAGATCTTAGATTGAGGCATGGGTGGTGTGTTGCCTTAAGGCACTGGCCCTCTCCTTTCCTTGTAACCACTGGCCCTAAATTAGAAACAGGCAACTGCTTATATCCCATTGTGTTGCTCACAATGGTCGTTAAACACACAAAACAAAAAATCTTAATTATAACATGTGAAAATGGACAAACTATTTGCCCATAATAAATCATAAAATTATAATTGAGACATTAAATTGATACATCAGTCAGTAGAATATATCAATTAAACATCACCATCACTAAGCTGTTCTCCAAGATTCAGAGGTTAGCTCCACAAAAAAAATACAATCTTTTTTTTTTTTTTTTACAGTTTTCAGTTCTTGAAGGAGGTGTGATGGTGGGATTTTTCACCCCAAAATTATTTCCATTGGTCCTTTGCTCCTTGTTATTATCTGGTTCTACTATATGTGCTTTTGTTGTCACTTTATTTTGTACTAGGAAGGCATGTACACTGAAGATCCAAAACATGATGACCACCTGCCTCATACAATGTTGGCCCTCCACGTGCTGCCAAAGCAGCTGTTACCCAGTGAGGCATGGAACTGCTGCTACAATTTTTTTTTAAGGTGTCTTGTGGTATCTGGTAGCAACATGTTACCAGCAGATCCTTTAACTCTTGTAAGTTGAACAAGATTTCTAAGATGTCTTGTGATATCTGATACCAACATGTTACCAGCAGATCCTTTAACTCTTGTAAGTTGAACAAGATTTCTAAGGTGTCTTGTGATATCTGGTACCAACATGTTACCAGCAGATCCTTTTAACTCTTGTAAGTTGAACAAGATTTCTAAGATGTCTTGTGATATCTGATACCAACATGTTACCAGCAGATCCTTTAACTCTTGTAAGTTGAACAAGCTTTCTAAGGTGTCTTGTGCTATCTGGTTCCAACATGTTACCAGCAGATCCTTTAACTCTTGTAAGTTGAACAAGATTTCTAAGGTGTCTTGTGGAACCTGGTACCAACATGTTACCAGCAGATCCTTTAACTCTTGTTAGTTTAACAAGATTTCTAAGGTGTCTTGTGATATCTGGTTCCAACATGTTACCAGCAGATCCTTTAACTCATGTAAGTTGAACAAGATTTCTAAGGTGTCTTGTGGAACCTGGTACCAACATGTTACCAGCAGATCCTTTAACTCTTGTTAGTTGACTAAGATTTCTAAGATGTCTTGTGGTACCTGGTACCAACATGTTACGAGCAGATCTTTTAACTCTTGTAAGTTACGTGGTTGAGCTGGTGCAGATTGAATTTGCTGTTCCAACACAAACTGCAGGTGCTTGATTGGATTGATGTATGGGAAATTTGGAGTCCAGGACAATGCCTGGAAGTCTTCCTTGTGATCCGTAAACCATTCTTGAACAATCCGGGCAGTGTGGCGAGGCCCATTATCCTACTAGGGGGGGGCACCATTGCCATGAAATGCATCTGGTGTGCAATGATGTTTCCTCTGCCAGCTTTCATTCCACAGTGCATCTGGTGCCAACACTTGGCAGAGTAAACGATGCCCACACACAACAGGAAACGAGATTCACATGCAAGGCAACAGGAAATGAAATTCCTCAGACCTGATGGCTTTCTTCCAATCATTCAAGGTCCAGTTTTGGTGCTGATGTACTCGTTGTAGGCACTTTCGATGGTGATCTGGGGATTAGTATGTGCACTCGGAGCATCATGCAGCCATGCACAGTAGGGTGGGCCGAAAAAACTATTTTTTTAATTTGCATATCGCCTAGTGCGGAAAAGTTGCCATTTGGGTCAACAAGAATAACAAAAGAAATCAAAAGAATTTTTTTTTTGAAATTGACCAATATCTTACGTCTCCGCATGACACACTAAGTTCGCATTTTTCTGACTGCATTGGGCAGTAAGCAAAAACAGGTGGAATTTTTTTGTAATTGAAATCAAGTAACCTCTAATGTGGAAAAATGTCCTTTAGTGTTCCCGATAACAGTAAAAAAAAAAAAAAAAAAAAAGTTTTGAAGTTAATCAATATGCTATGTCTCCGCACTGCTCGCGAAGTTCACCATTTTCTTCCCACATTTGGCCCATTGGCCTAGGCTAGGTAAAGGCAACCTGGCATGAAGGGGCATCGGAAAAATCCATAGGAAATTGCACTGTTCGGAGTGCACCATGCATGTGCATATGTAGTACACTCAGCTTGCTTTGCAATGTGTAGCGTGTAGCTCTTCGCTTGCTTCCAATGTCACATATGGAAACAACCCAGAATTCACCACGAGGGGGTGTACTATCACCACTTTGAGTTTCGCTAACCCTCCCTCCTGTTCATAATTTTATTTCTACGTGGTATATCTTGTTCGGTAATCCGCTTTACTCGAAAAATGTGGCATTAATTGTCGTGATGCAGTAGTTGCTCTTATGAACGAATCTCTAGCTTCAAATCCACACTCTGAGGCAGCTGCTCCGGTCACCAGTTTCACGCAATGTTCCACAGTTTGCGCGTGTGGCAGGGAAACTTGGTTATTTCTTTGCCAGCTGCGGCAGAAGCTGCATTTAGTTGATCCAGATCTTCGTCTGAGATGTGTTTTGTCAGGGGTGGCTTGGTAAGATGCGTTTTAGTCCAATCGATCATCTCATAATATTCATTAGCATCCAAATTTAATTGCGCCACTTCGAATTCTCTTATGACATCATTCATTTGTTGTTGTCTAGCTTTCTTTATTCTTCTCCATCCAAAAGCTCTAACATGGGTGTGTTCGTCCGCAATCATACTTAGCAATATATTCTCTGGGTGACTGAAGAACGAGTTTCTCTTGATCACTGCATCAATGTCGTCGCCACTCAAAACCCATCTCAAACTTTGATCTGTGTTGCCAAACTACATAATAAAGGTACATGCCCCAATCTGGTTTTCCATAAAGAAGAAGCCTTCGTGTGCAGAAGGGGCCAAACACTTTTGGAAACTGATCAACTTATTGCGCTTCATGGATTTGAAGTGCAAAGTAATCATTGATGCAATGATCAACAGAAAAACGCGTTCTTCAGTCACTCGGAGAATATATTGCTAAGTATGATTGCGGACGAACGCAATCATTAGTGTTCTCCCTAGAGCCTCTTTACTGGGCGGCCCACCCAGCTAATTTTCTCTGCCGCCCAGCTAAATTTTCTTTAATGAATGTTTTAACAACACACATAATAGTAAGAGTGGAAAACTTACTCCCACATACACCATAAATATTGGCAAAAACGACTGAAATCTGTGTTGAACATGATTTATCAGTAAGTGTTTAATAAGTACAATCATGTTATTAGTTAAGCAAAACAACATCCTTTCTTTTCTTTTTTTTTTTATTGAGGAAGGGGTCATTTAAAGTACCATCCAGCTAAAATTTCTTGCCACCCAGCTGTAAAAAAGCTCTAGGGAGAACACTAATCATACTTAGCAACTTCTGCCGCAGCTGGCGAAGAAATAACCAAGTTTCCCTGCCACACGTAAGCTGTGGAACGTTGCGTGAAACTGGTGACCGAAGCAGCTGCCTCAGTGTGTGGATTTGAAGCTAGAGATTCGTTCATAAGAGCAACAATTGTATCACGGCAATTAATGTCACATTTTTTGAGTAAAGCGGATTACCGAACAAGATATATCACGTAGAAATAAAATTCTGAGCTGGAGGGAGGGTGGGCAGAACTCGAAGGGTAGCCACCTCCTCGTGGTGAGTTTTGGGTTGTTTCCATATGTGACATTGGAAGCAAGCGAAGAGCTACACATGCACACGCATGGTGCACTCCGAACAGTGCAATTTCCTACGGATTTTTCTGATGCCCTACATGCCAGGATGCCTTTACCTAGCTTAGGCCTACGGGCCAAACGTGGGAAGAAAATGGTGAACTTCGCGAGCAGTACGGAGACAAAGCATATTGATCAGCTTCAAAACCTTTTCTTTCACTGTTATTGGGAACACTTAAAGGACACTTTTCCGCACTAGGGGTTACTCGATTTCAATTACAAAAAAATTACATCCGTTTTTGCTTACGGCCCAATGCGGTCAGAAAAACATGAACTTAGTATGCAGTGCGAAGACGTAAGATATTAGTTGAGTTCAAAAAAATTTCTTTTGTTATTCTTGTTAACTCAAATGGCAGCTTTTCCACACTAGGCAATATGCAAATAAAAAAAAAAAAAAAGGTTTTTTCAGCCCACCCTAATGGACAAGGTTCTGCACAGGACCTTGAAATCCTTGAAAACAGTAGATTTGCTCTTATAGAGTCCTGAAATTTTTTATTTTTTTGGCATAAAGTCCTTGAAATTCTGAGACTATTTTGAAATGCAAAAGTTCCCCCCCCCCAGTAAAACTCAATAGGTAACTCTTTGTGCCGTAAACTGAGCAATGAAAGGTCCGATAGCAGGAGCCCGGGCTGTTGTGCCAGAATTCTTGCACAGGACATGTATGTAGCAAAGTGACCTTGAAGGGAGTATTGTGTAGCAGGCAACAGGCATGCACTTACTGACTGGCTAAAAGAGAATTTGGAGGGGGGAAAGCACTGATGGGGGAGGGGCTCTCCGTTCAAACTACCACATTTCCATCGCTGAAGCCAAAGTGTTGAGCAGTGGCCGTTTGGGCTTAATAACCAATCCCCGCCCAATGCGCACATGTGTCCTGAAAAATGCTTGCGAATACAACAATAAAAAACTCACTGCAGCGAAAAAATGAGTGGGTGGTAAAGAATCAATCTGAGCTGTTTCTCAGTTATTGGGGTAATTTTTTATTTCTATGTTTATTAATTTAGTTAACTAATGCATTTATAATTATGTATGGTGCTAAAAAAATGCAAACCTGGAAAAAGATGTATATTAGTCCTGAAAAGTCCTTAAATAGTACTGGGAAAAAGTTTTGCACCTTGCTGTATGAACCCTATATGCAACCCTATTTTCAGCAGGAAATGGCATACTGTGTGTTGTGACCCATTATTCCTGTAGCCAGCATTAAAATTACCAGCGACTTGAGCCATGGTATCTCTTCTCTTCGCTCGTACCATACTGGATAGCCTTTACTCACCTTTAGCATCCATGAGACATGGTTGGCCTACGCTTTGAGAGCAATTCATGGCTTTTTCCTCCTCAGAACACTTTTTGAAGATACTAACCACAGCTAACTGTGAGCACACAATGAGCCTTGCTGTCTTGGAAATGCTCTGACCCAGTCATTTGGCCATTACAGTTTGGCCTTTGTCAAACTTGTTGCCTTTTCCATCTGAAGAACAAGAGTGACACTGATTACATACATGAGATTCTTCCGTGGAATCACAGAAGTCCTCTTTTTCTTTTTTTCTTTTTTTCTCTTGCGATGTTTCTTCTGCCCAGTATTGTTTTTAAATGTTCATTTATTCCACAAATGCTACATTTCAGTTTCAAAATGGAGGGAAAAGTTACCAAAAATGTAAGTCGGTCAAAGCGAAGATTTCTCTCGTAATTGTATTTTTTTCTTCTTGCGATGTTCTCACCATCCTGTGTTGTTGTTAAATGTTCATTTCCCCCATAAAATGTCTTCATTTAAGCTTGATAAAGGAGGGTAAACTTTCCAAAAACGAAAATGATGAAGTTTGAAATTTTTTTAGGATTGATGCGTGGTGTTCAGAAGAATTCATATTCTGAAAGTTACACCATTTATCTAAAATAGTAAAAGCTTTGATATCATGCATTCATGGTCCTCAGGCTGAAAGTTCTTTCAGCACGATGGATAAATTATTGTCATCTGAGGGAATAAAAGAAAAAGATGAAGAAAAGTGACAATGAAGAAATGGGAAGGGAATAATGTCAACAGAAAGAAAAACTAAGCAAATTTTGAATTCAGTCATTTTATACCAGTTTAATATTTACATAAACAATTATATTTTGTACCAGTTTAATATTTACATAAACAAATTACCTGTACAGTGAACAATTCCATCTCGCTCATTCTGCATTATATTCACACTTTCTTGGCGCACGTTCTGATTTTTCACCTGATTAAAAAGCTCAGATTTTTTGTTCCTTGGTCGGTCTCATGTGTGATTAACAGAGCTCAGTATCAGGTGTTATAGCGTTTCATGACCACATGAGCCAGCGTTTTCCTGCAGTTGCTTGGATTTGCATAAAGATGCTCTGGTCATAATGTTTTGGCTCTTTGATGTATGGTGTATTAAAATCTGCTAAATACAAATATTGTTTTATTTTCTCCACATTTGCAGGTTTTCGATGCATACCCAGATTTTGACTTAAGTGAGAAGAAAGACTATATCAAAGCAACTGTGAAGTCGGTAAGTCAGATTTTCATTCACCTTCCACCTTAAATTTTTACCTGAAATAAGAGGTGTTCATGAATTCTTGAAAATTTTAGGAATTCAAAACTAAAATGTGGAAAGCACTCAATTTTAGTAATGTGGAATTTTACGTATGTTTTACTAAGACATTCACTTGCATACTATCTTTTTGTTTTGTTTTTGAAACATTTGTAATTTGTAGAACATATTTCAGTTTCTTTTTTTGGTGACGAAAACCAGAATTCCCTTCAGTTTAGTAAAGCATGCCATGCACAAAGTTCAAAGTAAGCTGGACTCGCGCGCTCGTGTGTGGTTTGGAAGACATTTTGTACGTACATGAGATTCTTTCACTGATTTGTGGAATTCCACTTTTTGTCATTGTTTGGGTCATTCTCAAGTCGGTGCAAAATTGAAGATAAATTTTTTTGAGGATTAGTGGGGGTGGGGGGTCCTTTTCCATCTGGGGACGGTATTTTGTCTTTCAGAACTTTTGTAAAATGGAAGGTAAACGAAGTGAGAATTTTCCTTGTAATCATAATTTTTTCTCGTGATGTTGCACTATCCGATATTGTTGTTAAATATCATTTTACTCCATAAATGTTTGATTTTGGGGAGGTTTCTGGTAGCTGAGGGTTCATTTTCCATTTGAGGACGAAATTGTGTCTTTCAAAAACAGAAGTTAGACCAAGTGAAGATTTTGCCTGTAAGCAATCTTCCCCAACAATCTTCCTTCTGCTCAGTATTGTTGTTCAATATCCTTTATTTTTTTTCCATAAATATTTTTATTTCAGCTTAAAAATAATAGAGGGAAAATTTCTGAAAACTGATATTGGATGGAGCGAGGATTTCTCATAAAATCATACCCCTTCGCGGATGTTTCCACTGTCCTGCATTGTTGTTAAATGTTACTTCTCCCCCATAAATGTTTGCATTTCAGCTTAATAAGGGAGGGAAAGTTTTCCAAAAACAGAAGTGGTGAAAAAAAAAAAAAAAAAAAAAAAAACGTAAGAAATGATGCATGGTGTTCAAAAGTATTCATATTCTCAGAGTTGCACCATTTATTCAAAACAGTGAAAACTTGGATGTCATACATTCACGTGAGGTCCTTAGGTTGAAAGTTCTTTCAGCATGATGGATAAAATTTTTGTCGTCTGAGAAAAAGTAAGAGAAGTGGCAGTGAAGAAATGGGAATGGAAAGATATCAGAAGAAAGAAAAATTAAGTAAGTCGGTACTGTGCAGCAGCAGAGTCAACAAAAAACAAATATGGCAGTGAAACTTGCTGAGAAAAAAGCAAGGCTTGCTTGCAAGGGGAAATTTGAGCTGATATTCTAGCAAGTACAACAACAAAACAAGAAAAAAAAAACTGTTTGAAGTAATGTCTTTTAGAACCATTTTGTTTTCAATTCAGTAATTTTACATTGTGAATATAGTGATGTTCTCCAGTTTAATATTTACATAAATTACTCTGAATAATTCCATCTTCATGCTGTATCACATTCACACTTTCTTACAGTGCATTATGATTTTTCACCCATTTAAAAATTTCAGCCCCACCCCCACCCCGCTTTTACTTTGTCAGTATCATGCATTTTTGTAGGCTGTTCGGATTTATGTTTTCACAGTAATTCTTGTGAACTTGATTGTACAGTTTTGGTGTTTCTTGCACTTTTTAAAACTTTGCAAAGCTATCTTATGGTCTTTAAAAAGTGTTTCTCAAAGTTTTCTCAATTTTGACAATGTGAAAATATTTCCCCCTTATAAAGCTCCAGTTTTGACTTTTGCTAGAGGTAAGCACATGAGTGAAGGATTACAAGTTTTATCTGTAACAACACATAATTTTACAGATCTTATGCTACTTTAAACCCTTGAAAATTGCTTGAATTTTTAGTCACATGCATGTAATTGTGAATCACAAATACCTTATACTGTGATAACGTTACCATCTCTTTTCATTATCAGCATTTGTGAGAGGTGAGGTGAGGAACCTATGCATTTCAAGAATTATTGGGTGAGTTATAGAATTGAATAGAATTTGTATAAAGCATTACCGAATTTGAGATTTTTATTGTGTTATGAGGATGTGAAAGAGAAGTTGAGTTTCTGGAACTACTTTTTGAAAGAGAAGAATTGTTCTTTTAAGTTTAGCTGTAAATTAATCATTTCTCACAAACAGTTTTTAAACCTAAAATTTATACTCTTTTATAATGTTGCATAATTAAATAGTAGTAACTAAGGATAATGAGTTGATAAATAGCCACTTTTCAATGTTAGAATCTGATGTTGATTTTCTGAACAGCACTTAGTCCTTTCATAAAAATCTCCATAACCAACTAAATGAATTCCAAGTATACATTCATGTTCTTTTAGTTTCCTTAATCATGTCTGTGTAAAATATTCCTTACAGAGTTTAATATTACACATAAAATTGGGCATGTACAGCATTTGAATAATGCTCAAATTTCATTTGCTAAATCATGTGGTAATCCTGTTCTAGTTTCAGCCATTTGTTCTGTGTATTTTGTTCTTTGGCTCAAAACATCTTTGCAGAATTCTTCATGTCCTGACTTCTTGGCAGGTATTCACATAACAGGACAACCAAGATATTGAAAAGTAGGTGTGGGAAGGGTTACACTTGTCATTTGAGGATCTTTGCTCTTTCATTCATTGTGAACCCTAGCTTTTCTTCTTTAAAGATTGTTTCAGGTTCATAGGTGTATATCTGTAGTTTATTACCCATAATAGGGCAATCCATAAAATATGTGTATTTCTGAACATTTTATTGGATCCTTTGCATAGGTTAAGGCAGTATTTCTGCTAATTGGTTAACATTTTTGTGATGTATGGATAAATGTCACATATCTTAAAGTTCAGTGGGCCTGTGTTGAAGCAAAGTGGCTTGACTGATTATGTGTGAGCTCATTTGACGACCATGAGTGAGATAATTGTTTGTCTTGTGTATATCGCCAGGGGCATATTTAGAGGGGAGGCCAAGGGGACTTGCCCCCTCTTTCCAAAGTGTTTCATTTTTTGTAAAAATGCAACTTACATGAGAAAAAAAATCTTTTAATTTTTTCTGTTATCTGTGAACTTTTATTTTGTCTTAGTAGGTTTCAAGAACTTCTATATTTTGTCCCCCCTGCCCCCCAAAGTTCTATGCCTCTGTGCACTGCTCCCCAAACAGTGTATGACATGTCAGTTTCCCATTGACATTACTTCTACTCAGTTTGCATGTGTGTTGGCGGTTCTTTGATTGCTAAGACACACTCCACCCTCGTGTGTAATCTCAGCAGTGATGGACTGCAGCTGCTGTGAAACACCCTTCCTCCTGTAGGATGGTGGCCACTTCAGCTGACAGTGTGAAACCTGTTAATCTGTCCCTTTACTTGACCTTCCATGTCATACCATGGTGTTTTATGCAATTCAAGTTGGGACTCTTCATTGGAAAATCTAGTTTCTGCGTATCAGCCTTAGTTGGCCAATTTGTAACAGCACCTGCAATTAGTATTATGGAAAACATTGCCTTTTTAAAACAAAGTGGGTCTGCACCAAAAGAACTGACACGTTGTTGGGAGCATGCAATTATCTTACATGTTAAAAGTAGGCTATGGTCTTCATGGTTCCCTACAAGGTTCGTACGTAAAGTCCTTAAGAACTCCTTATTTTTGATTGCCATTTCTAAGGCCCTTAAAAGTCCTTATTTTTTAAAACAAGTGCTTATTTTTCTCCTCGGTTTTGTTTTTTGCGCCGCAGTAATGGATGTGTATCACAACCCTGCCCCCGTTTTTGTTTGTGTCTCTGTAAATATGCTAACCCGTTCACCAGGGGAGCTTTTACCCTTTGGATTTAACTGCTATAATATATATATAGCCAGTGCCGTTAATCCCCCACCAGATGGAGACGTCTCAGTAGCTGAGCCCATCTTACAGATTTATGATGTCAGAAGCTGACTTAAAATACACAGCACCGTGGATTGTTGGCCACCGTGGTGTAAAGGTAACGCGCTTGGCTAGATATCGAGAATTCTGTGGTTGAATTCCACGGCGACGGCTGAAATTTTTTTCCCGGTTGCTATGTGTTTCTGGAATGTGGAAAGAGCGATGCATTTATTTATTTATTTTCTGATGCCACGTATTTGGAGGATTTTCACCTTGGATCTTGCCCTTTGGATTTAACTGCTATAATACGTATATATAGCCAGTGCCGTTAATGCCCACCAGATGGAGACGTCTCAGTAGCTGAGCCCATCTTACAGATTTATAATGTCAGAAGCTGACTTAAAAATACACATAGCACCGTGGATTGTTGGCCACCGTGGTGTAAAGTTAATGCGCTCGACTAGACATCAAGAGTTCCGTGGTTCAATTCCACGGTGGAGCTGAAAACAATTTTTCGATTGCTATGCGTTTCTGGCACGTGGAAAGAGCGATGTATTTATTTATTTACTGACGCCACGTATTTGGAGGATTTTCAGCTTTCTTCTAGCTCATGAAAGGAGATAATCCCCTGGAATGTTCTTAGAAATGATCTCCCTTCACCCCCCCCCTCCCATTGTATCCTGAAGATGTTCTTGCAGTGAATCATACTTCTCCCCAGGCACAGTTTGAAAATGACGTCATGTTGTACTCGTTTGGAATCGCTAACACTTGCTTACAAATAAGGCACAATACACGATTATTACTTTCACAACAAAAGTACTGTAACTCCCACTTCTTGTTGAATACTCTATGTTCATCTATTGGATTGTTTCCTACTGTAATTTGCAGGGCTGCTAATGGCGACTATGGCTACTATTTCTTATAAAAAACAGCCAAAAGCAATTATTTTCAGAAAAACCTTGAACTATTTTAATTGTAAGGCTACTATTTAAAAACAAAACAAAACATGATTTGTGTTGCGTATATTGATGCATGGTTCGTGCACGTCCTGGAAATCCTGGAAAGGTTCTGGAATTCCATTTTGTCCTGGAATTACTATTCTTGCCTTTTTGTCCCTGCACGATGTTTTGTAGTTGAGGATTTTTCTACTGATGTAACTTATGTCTGACAAATTTTCTTCCCCCTCTGCAAAACACCAGGGAGAGGGAGCCTGTTAGGTTTCTTGTCTGTTAGCATTACTGAAGCTGCGTTTATTAGCACAGCGTTTATTAGTATATCACCTTGTCTCTTTGGCTTTCTGCTACTATTAGATTGATTTATAAAATTCTGTTTGTATTGGGAAGCTTTGAAACGTAAGAATGATGATCCTTTAATTCAGTTTTTTTTTTTTTTTCGATGCACAACTTCGCCGCTAAAGGGCATAAATGCAGATCCTGTCAAATTCAAAATGCATTTTAATTTGTATATTTGCTTCTAAATAAATATCTGATTGAAAAAAATTCTTCCTTTCGATGCCATTTTTATCGAAGACTTATTTTAGTTACAGTCTCATTTTCAAGTAATGCATAAATTTTCCTCAGGGGGGTATAAAGGTAAATCCAGGGTTTTCCAATATCTCTGCTTCTAAAGGTCCGATTTGAAAAATTCCTCCTGCATTTATTACAGTTCCTGATGCGGAATGTTTTGCATATACTTTCTTATATTTGGTAAAGAATGGTTTCGCCACCAGGTGGCGTAAGTGTTTATTTTGGCTTCTGGTGTATTTACAACAAAATTTGAGCTTCTGTAAACTCGATTGAAAAAAATTCTTTTGTGAACCGATGTCGCTCACCTAGAATAACCTTTTGAAAATAACTCGCACTTAAATTAGTGCATAATTTTTCCACCAGGGGTGTATAGATGCATATCTTAATTTTGTCGATATCTCTTTGTTTCTATGAGTCTGATTTGAAAAATCCTTTCTTTGTTGGAGATCATTTTCGGTGCAAAATGTTTCTCATGCAATTCAAATTTTTTGTAACGCACAAGTGTGCCACTCCACTAGAAGGGCGTAAGCTCACGTTTCTGTTTACAGCAATATCTGCGGGACTAAAATCCTGATGGAGAAAAATTCTTTTTCGATCAGATACTACTAATAATTATGAAAACTCCTTGTGTATATTTTCTAACCAAAATACTGCCCAATAATAATAATAAAATAAATAAATTACAAGAATCCTCAGACTTAGTGCTTAAAGAAGCCAATGAGAGACTAAAGCAAGCGTTAAAAAAAAAAAAAAAAAAAGACATACCTGAGATACGAGTTCTGCACATGGCATTCAGAAGAAGCAGAGAAACTCCGACAAAAAGAAAGACAACATGAACTTGAAGCATTAAAAATAAATAGAGTAGTTCATAAAAGAAAATCCTCCCTAATTGATGCAGAAAACCTCAAAAAAGGAATAAATCTAAGGTTAATGAGCAAGCTTTTTTTTTTTTTTTTTTGTTAAGCCTACTCTTGTATGCACTGATGGCAGTGGTATAAATTCACACTCAATTTTTTGAAATAATTTACTGCATATAACTCCTCCAAATTACTTCCATGGTATAAGAGAACAATGTAAATTTTAAAGTGGGAACCCCCCCCCAATGCTATATGATAAAAAACAGTTTGTTTATACATATTTGGGTGGGGGCATATAAAAAATTTTGATGTCCCATGACAGTAATATTGAAGAGTATAAAACAATCATTTCAAAAAATTTGAGCTTTGGTTTTATTATTTTGTTATCAGTTGGTGTAAGGATAATCTTAATTTTATTGTTGTTAGACCTTGAAAATCGATCATGGTTAACATCTAGGGATTTGAACTGTCTGCTGTTATAAATGTAACCCAAATTAGAAAAATGTCAAGCTTTTTGTTTTCTTGTTTCTATAATTATGAGTTGGAATAATTTTACATGATAAAGTAATTTCTTTATATTTGTCTCAAAAGCATCAAGGACACTGAGACTGTGACATTAATCAAGGCAGGTGTATATCAATATAATGCTTCATATCAATTATACCTGACCTACACAGACTTGATGTTGAATCGTAAGGCAGTTGTCCATGCCCTAATGAAATGAAGACATTTCAGTCAGGTTTTTCAATTTTACCTTTCAAAATATGGGAATCAAAATAAAATTTACTCTTTTACAACATAATTCAGAAGCATGTTAAGCACCATTATTATTATTACTTATGAGTTAGAGTTTCTATTATTGAAGAGGGAGATTACACTATCCCCATTCCATTCCTGATGATAATAAGTTGCAAGTTTTCATATTTTAGTTCTTGGCTTCATGTTTTTGTTCCATACTAAACACATTCACAGTGTTTGATATTTATTGTCATAGGTGTACAAAAGACAAGTTTAAAATATTTCCAAATGTTCATCTATTTGAATGAGATTCTTTATATACCTCCTATCAGATAACTACGATTATGTGCACCGAACAAAACAAGTTATCATCACAACACTAAATGACCACAACTATGGCCTTTGAAAGAAGAAATGCACATAATTTTTTTTTTCAACACAGTGTATGAAGCCCAATTGGTAAATCTTATATATTTTTTTACCAACCACAAATGCAGAAGAAAGCTCTCCTTACTGGCTTGATACAGATAAGAACATCTGACCTCCAGAACAATGACGAAGAAGGAAGTGTTTTGTGATTCCAAAGTTTGATCAGGTTAATTAATGTAAGTAGTTTTTGATGTATAATTGAATGGGTTTTTTTTTTGGGTGGATGGGGAGGGGGGGGCTGTAATTTCCATAACCTTTGTAGTTCTGAGTGTCTTGGTAGCATTATATTGAAACAACTTGCCCTTTTTGTTGTGTGTGTGTGTATATATATATATAGAGAGAGAGAGAGAGGGAGAGGGAGGGAGGGAGGGAGGGAGAGAGAGATGAAATAAAATCATATTCATATGTACTATATCCATTTCAGTGCTGCACTTTGTAGCTGCCTACACTAGAAGAAGATAATATAATAATAAATAACACCCTAAACAGACCGACAACCCCGACCTCTACTTCCCCAAAATTCAACACAAAACTTAAAATGACAAAACTCCCTACTTTTCAAACCTGAAATTCAAAAGTACAAATAAAAACATTAATCACATCATCAACTAAAAAACACACACACACACACACACACGCGCGCGCGCAATCCCCCCGCCAAAACGTGAACATGTGCTACTTTTATTACCCTAGTTTGAAATAAATATTATTATTTTTTTGTGGGGGGCACTTACATTTTGAAACTTGTGCACTTTTTTGGGCAACTATTTTAGTCATTAACATAAGTTGTTAAGGCTGCTTTTTAGACTACTATTTTCACCATTAGTGGCTACTAAAGCAACTATTTTCTTGGGTGTGATAGGCTGGCAGCCCTGAACTTGGTTTAGGAGCAGACATGGTAAAAATAAAATTACACAAATCAACTTCAGTAGAAAAATAGCGTGCGATGCAGCCGGACAAAACTAGCCACCAGCTGAGCGAGAGAGAGCTTTTCAAGGTAATCAGTGTTGCCATCGCTTGATTTCAATTCTACGCAAATAATATTTCCTTTTCAGGGGACGTCCTTTTTGTACGACAACACGGTGGCCACCGTTCTTGGATTCATAGACAGTACGTCGGGAAAGACACTTGTACCATTTTCGCATTCCTTTCGACGTAACGATATGCATGCTTAATATAGCGATATTCTTGGTAAATGAACTTGTTACTTATAAAGAGGGTGGCTTTGCTAAGCATTACTATGTTTATAATATACACTGACGGGGGAAAAAAATCCCAACACCACGAAAAAATAGTTGTAGAGGAATGAAATGGCGGCAATACATTTGTATAGGTAACATATTTAATCGATTAAGGTTTCAAGATCACAGCTTATTGTAAGTGCGAGAAGAGCCATTTTAAATGTGAAATGCTGGTACATTAATAACCGGTGTAATTGCCAGAATGTTGAATGCAAGCACGCAAACGTTCATGCATTATGTCGTACAGATGCTGGATGTCAGTTTGTGGGATGAAGTTCCATGCCTGTTGCACTTGGTCGGTCAATACAGGGACGGTTAATGCTGGTTGGGGGTGACGCTGGAGTTGTCGTCCAATGATGTTCCATACGTGCTCGATTGGTGAAAGATCTGGTGATCTAGCAGGCCACGGCAACATGTCGACACTCTGTAGAGCATGTTGGGTTACAACAGCGGTATGCGGGCGAGCGTTTTCCTGTTGGAAAACACCCCATGGAATGCTGTTCATGAATGGCAGCACAACAGGTTAAATCACTAGACCAACGTACAACTGTGCCGTCAGGGTGCGTAGGATAACCACGAGAGTGCTCCTGCTGTCATAGGAAAATTGCTCCCCAGACCATAACTCCAGGTGTAGGTCCAGTGTGTCTCGGCCGCAGACAGGTTGGTTGCAGGCGCTCACCTGGCCTCCTTCTAACCAACACACGGCCATCACTGGCACCCAGGCAGAACCGGCTTTCATCAGACAACACAACAGATCTCCACTCCGTCCTCCAATGAGCTCTAGCTTGACACCACTGACGTCGCAAACGGCAGTGGTTTGGAGTAAGTGGAATGCACGCTACAGGGCGTCTGGCTCAAAGCTGTCCTTCAAGTAACCGATTTGTAACAGTTCCTTGTGTCACTGTGGTGGCAACTGCAGCTCGAATTGCTGCCGCAGACGCGGTACGATGCGTCACTGCCATACGCCGTACATGGCGGTCTTTCCTCTCATTAGTGCCACGAGGCCGGCCAAAACCCGGTCTTCTTGAGGCAGTACCTTCCCTTGACCACCGCTGCCAACAATCATGCACAGTGGCTACATTCCTGCCAAGTCGTTTGCAATATTGCGGAAAGAAAATTTCACCTTCTCGTAGCCCTATTACACGACCTAGTTCAAACTCCGTGAGCTGTTGATAATGGCTTCTTCGTCTTCTTAAAGGCATTCTTGACTAACATCAACACTCTACGTCGAATCTCAACGATAACTAACGCTCACGAACGTTACAGCGCGTATTTACAGCAAACCTGCTTTGCATGTTCCGAGGAGCGCTACTAGCACCACACGTATGCGCCGAACACGAAATTTGCATAGACGTCATCTTCAGATGTACTCTCACCGCCTACCAACTGTCGTTTATCTAACACAACCCCTTCGTGGTGTTGGGATTTTTTTTTTTTTTCTGTCAGTGTATTATACTATATTTGGAAAAAGGGTGATTCATTTTTATTTTGTAATCACTCATGCAGGCCGCAAAACAGTTGGCGCCGGGCTGCGAGTTTTAGACCACTGCTTTAACAGTATTAACTAAATCTTATTTAAATTCTAAAACTTGATAATTTAAAATAACAAATAGTATAAAAACTTTTCATAATAATATGTATTATTTGCACCTTATTTACACTAATTATATCAACTACTTTCAAAGAAACTCCAATAAAGACTTGTGAATCACTATGTACATATGACATTCAGACCTTAAAAAAAAAAAAAAAAGTCTTAACACACCACCTGTCAATTGCAATTGAAAATAATTTTAAACTATTTTAAAAACATTTAAAATGGTTACTGCCTGGGGTCCATGTCATTTTCATTGAATAGCCTATTGTTTTCGCCTACTAAACGCAAGCATCTTTGTGGAAATGTGATGATGTTGCTGCAGACTGGACATGCAGAAACTATCTTAGTTCTTTTGTGATGTGACATCCCATGACACTTCCCAGCGACTCTTGACTACTACGAATTCTCCATAGTCACTACGGAAATTGTTGGTCCACTACAGATTATGGAAAGCATCGGATATACTAATGAAATCCAATATCTCAGTTAAATTACCTTTTTAACAATGTGTGAGATTTATTTTCATGTTTTCTAGATTCTAACATTCATTAAACTTTTTAGCAAGTGTTTCTTGAATGTTTTCAATATTGTTTCATTTCTTCCATGATTTTTCTGTATGTTTGGGATGTCTAAGCATCCCTGGCCATGTACAGAGTTATCACTGCTTATGGAATCCTGGAAACATCCTGAAATTTTGGTTCTCTTTCCAGAGTTTGGAAAATTCTTAATTATTATTTTTTTTTTTTTTTTTTTAATTTTTGCAAGAAGTCCAGTAGAGTACTAAAATTCTTTCCTGCAATGAACATTTTTTTTGTTCATTACAGGGGAGGGTCCCTTCTTTTTGGGGTTTGAAGACAACCACGAACAACTTCCAGTCTGTGTAGACACTTTTTTTACTATAAGGTTCTCATTGGAACATACATTGACTTTTGAAATAAACTTATAAAAAAATAAAAACATATTGGAGCCATCAAAATTTCCAAGCTTTCGCACATCAACCAGATGGCTTTCTCAAGGAAGGTAGACAGCTAACTGCAAACAGGGTAATAGAACGTTTCAACACTTTAAACGCGGTGACTTGACTAGACAATAAATTATTAGGAGCAAACGTGATATTTCAAAGAAACAAGGTCACGTTGGTTGGGCATGCGGTACTATGGTATCTCTACCATAGTACCGCATAGTATAAAACTTTTCATAATAATATGTATTATTTGCACCTTATTTACACTAATTATCACGTTGGTTGGGCATGCGGTACTATGGTATCTCTACCATAGTACTCTACCATAGTACCGCATGCCCAACCAACGTGACCTTGTTTCTTTGAAATATCACGTTTGCTCCTAATAATTTATTGTCTAGTCAAGTCACCGCGTTTAAAGTGTTGAAACGTTCTATTACCCTGTTTGCAGTTAGCTGTCTACCTTCCTTGAGAAAGCCATCTGGTTGATGTGCGAAAGCTTGGAAATTTTGATTATTCATTCTACGCCAATAAATTTTCGGATTTTTAGTATATAGTTATACTATTTTGAGTTTAATTTGGTGTACAGTTCCTACTTTTTGAATATTGGAGCCATTTAATGTCTTCGACGATTTATGGATAATTTCTTAGGCAAAAGTTTACTTTTTTTATGAATTTATACTGCCATTTTACTGTTCTGGCAATACAATTTTTTTTATTCATTACTACTGAAAACTACAGATTTTTATAGTTATCGCTACTGGAGGGAAAAAAAAGGGATTTTTTTTTTAGTGTTTGCTACTGAAAGTTTCCATTCAGGGTTAAAGTATGTGTGGCCTGGTGGTGCCATCTGGATCACTCCAGTAAACTTTCAAAGGTCTTATTTCTTCTTATCCTTGTACTTATTTTCTAATTTTATAATTTCCTTCCAATGATTTGAAATAATGTTTAGGTTCATTACTATTACATATACTGTATTTCTATTTTTTGAAATACATGCAAATTCTGTAATTCCTAAATGTCTTTCATTTGTATTAGTAGTTAATACAGTGAAAACCCAATTTTATGTCCCCACATTTAAAGTTTTTTTTTTTTTTTCCAAAGCCCGATAATTCTCCTGTATTTTATGTGTGTTATACATTTTCCCAATTACACGATTTTCCACATCGAATGTTGTTTAAAATTTTAGCGCCAAACCTGAGTTTTTTCTAATTTTGTCGTTTTTCGTTTCTCTACATGTAAGATTTCTTTAAACTGTTTCCCCCCCCCCTCCTGCCACTTCCTCAGCAGAATCTGATGACCAGGTTGTCTTAAACCTGTTCTTCCTCAGAATTTGTCGAAAGCACTTGACGACCAGTTGGGGCAGTGCTGCATTCTTCAGACTGTATGTGTCTTATCTTAGGAACTTTGCTGGGTTGCCTCGACTACATAAATCCAAATGTTGAACAAGCCTGCTTCTCAGTGTGGTGACAACAGTGTGAGGTTCTGAGAGCAGTTCAGTCAGTTTGCTATTTAAATATCTACTTTTTAGATGTGAGAGTGAAGATGGCGAGTAAGAAGCACAAATGTCTTTCCTTAGTTGAAAAACCACCATTATACAAGTAGCCAGCAAATTTCATGAAACTAAAGTTGAATTATCCAAGTCTCATGGATTACCAATTTCAACACTGAAAACAATTTTAAAACATTAAGAGTCGATCAAAATTACTTCAGAAAGGAGGTCATAGAAGGTCTTTGAAAAGTTCACCTTACAGTAAACTGGAAACAATTTTAACAACATGGTTCAGGCAATCTCGTACCACAAATGTACCACTAAATCGATCAATATTGAAGGAAAAGGCCTTAGGAATTGCTACTCGGCTTGGTTTAATCCTTTTTTTTTTTTTTTTTTATCTTCTGCCTGATAAAACGTACAGTAGGCAAAAAAAAAAAAAAAGTATTTGCACACCTACATTATTTTGCATAAATAAACATGGAAAGCAATTGATGAAATATTTTTGACCATTGGATTACTTTTACAATAAACATACACATTACTTTTTTTACTAATCACAAGGAATATATATATTACACATTTAAATCTTAATTTTTTCATGCCAAAAATGTATGTGCACACATAACCCTCTGTTTTAAAGCAATTAAGCATTGCATTATGCAAATTGCCAACAAACAAAAGTCTCGCACTGTTTAAAAGAAACTTGATAAGATCTTTGAAGTAGCAATTTAGTTAGTTTCTGCTGTCATGACTCTGAAAAAGTATGAGTTTTCTATGCCAATGCAGGAGAAGATTATAAATCTTCGTGACTGGGGTTTAAGTTATTGAAAAATTGATAGGAGACTAATATCCTTCAGTGGTTTGGGCATATTGAAAAAATGAGTGATGAGATGCTTAGTAAGAAAATTTCTTTAGCCCGTGTGGCAGGAAGGAAAGGTAGAGGAAGGCCAAGGAAGTCATGGGAGGATCAGATTCAGGAGTGTCTGCATGAGGAAAAGATCATGAGTATGAAGTATAGAAGATCTTGTGTGCGTTGTGTGATGGATGTCAGTGAAGCTCGAATTGTATGTCAAAATCACTGTAAATTGAGAAGTTTGATACGGCAACAGTAAGTAAATAATCAGTTAAAAATTATCTGGTGGTTTGTTTTTTCTTTGTGGAGCTAACCTCTGAATCCGAGAGAACAGCTTAATGATATGTTTGTATGTAGGTAAGAGATTAAAATTGAACTTTCCTAGTGTTTGGTATGTGATAAAAAAAGAAAACAAAAGTGGTAGTACAGAGAAACTGTAATCTGGGTGTCTGAAGAAGCTAAATCAAAGCAGCAAAAGGCCACCGTTAGGAAAGCATCAGAAAAGCCCTCCATATGTAGGTGCTCAAGAATTGGCTACTGCTGTCGCTTCAACATCAGGGACCATAGTAAGTTCTCAAACTATTCGTAATATTCTTCACAAATCACATATTCGGGGCAGGAACCCCCCCCCCCAAAACACACCTTATATCAGTAAAATTAATAGGCAGACAAAAACTTGAGTTTACCAAAGCTTATTTCAGCAAACCAGCAGAATTTTGGCAAAATGCGATAATTTCCGATGAAAGCAAGTTTAATATTTTCGGTTCGGATGGAAAGAAATATGTGTGGCGTCGTCATCCACACATATGCATCCCCAAATCATTGCATGACCACCACCAACTGTAAAACATGGTGGTGGTCGTGTAAGGATTTGTGGATGCATGGCGTTTAGTGGAGTTGGCAAAATGGGCTTTATTGAAGATAATATGAATGCTAGACAATATATTGATATAGTGCAAGGTAATTTATTGGCCAGTGCATCGAAATTGGGAATTGCAGATTCATTCTATTTACAACAGGACAACAATCCTAAACATACAGACAATGTGACAAGGTCGTGGTTGCTCCATACAGTGAAAAATCAACTAAAAATGTTCCCACAATCACCAGACCTCAACCCTGTTGATAATTCGTGGCATTTGTTGGATTTGCAAGTGAGGAAAAGGAAAATTTCCAACAAAACAGAACTTAGGCAAGCACTCAGCATAGAGTGGCTGAAAATCAGTGTAGAAACTACTAGAAAATTACTGAATCAATGCCCAGGCAATTATAAGCTGTAATCAAAGCAAAAGGCATGTTTACTAAGTATCAGTAAAATTTTTAAATTTCTAAAGTTTGTTTTGTTTATCTTTATTAATGTGCAGATACTTTTTTGGCACAAAAAATAAGATTTTCATTTGTTATATAATATATATATATATATATGGGATGTAAGGTCAGGTGATGCGTAACATCACAGCCTCTCCTTGACAAATATCAACCCCGCCTTCTCGTGGTGCATCCTGTTCCCACTAAAGGGGCTCTGACGACCGCCAATAGCGGTATAACCATACCATCGGGATTAGAGGAAATTCTATCCCACACTCACCAACCCGCTTGGCCAGCGTGGTGAGTTATGGCCAAACCCCTCCAAAATGACTCCACAACTTAAATCCTGGCCCTCAGTCTCCGGCAGCTGGAATGTACCTGGCCAAGGCAGCGGCCAATGCGACATGAAGGCAGAGGGTGCTAAGAATCCCCGGAGGACCGGACTAGGCTGCCATCTGATGCTGACCTTGGCTACGTATAATGGACGCTCCCTATCTTCTGATTCAAGGCTTCTTTAATTGGAAGAGGAACTACAAAGGATCAAGTGGGACATCGTGGGGCTAAGTGAGGTAAGGAGAAAAGGAGAAGATCTCATCGAACTGAAAAGTGGACATCTCTTCTACTATCGTGGGACAGATACTGGCAGAACTAGTGGTGTTGGATTTATAATAAACAAGAAACTGAAGGATAAAGTTGTAGAAGTTGAAAGTTCCTCTGACAGAGCTGCACGACTTGTTATCCAACTCTCGAAAAGATACCAGGCTCAGATTATTCAAACTTATGCACCCACCACAAGTCATCCTGAAGAAGAAATTGAAGAATTTTATGAGGAAATTCGTCATCTAAATAATAAAGGTAAGCAGCACTTGAAAATAATTATGGGAGATTTCAATGCAAAAATAGGGCAACGGCAACAGAATGAAACTTCAGTAGGTAAATTCGGTCACGGCAACAGAAACCAGCGTGGAAATACTCTCGTGGAGTTTGCAGAGGCAGAAGGGTTTTTCATCTTGAACTCCTTCTTCAAGAAAAAGCCACACAGGAATTGGACATGGAGACATCCAAATGGGACGACAAGTGAAATTGATTTTATTATGTGTAACAAAAAATTCGTCATAGAAGACTGCAGTGTGCTAAACAAGTTCAACACAGGCAGTGACCATAGATTGGTAAGATGTAAGATGCACCTCAACACTAAACTTGAACGTGGCAAGCTCATAAGACAAACAAAATCTATTGACATAACCAACCTTAAAAAACACCATAATACCTTCAAGTTGGAACTGAAGAACAGGTTCTCTGCTTTAGAAGGCCTAACATCGGAAGAAGTGGACATCTCTGAAGTTAACAGAAAAGTAACCAAAGCTCTTATGGAAACAGCAACAAAATTAGCTGGGTCTAAGAACAAGTTGCATGTAAATAAATTATCAGGAAAAACGAAAATGTTGATGCAAAAAAGAAGAGAGATGAGGACAACTAAAGAAGATGTGACTTCCAAAGTGGAATATATAGAGCTATGCAAGACAGTAAGAAAAAGTATCGCAGAAGACGTAAGAAAATTCAACTGTGAACTAGTGAGGAAAGCAATTGAAAACAACCAAAGTCTAAAGATAGCAAAGGGACATCTCAGTAAGGGAAGAAAACAGATTATGGCACTGAGAAAAGAAGATGGTTCTGTAACAAGAAATAGAGGCGAAATTTTGACAAGAGTGAAAGATTTCTACTCCAAATTATATGAAAGGGATGATACATGCACTCCAGACATCATGAAAGATACCAGTACCAGAGTTCCTCCAGTCCTTCCAGCGGAAGTTGCACATGCGATCAAGAACATGAAGCAGGGAAAAGCTCCAGGAGAAGATGGAATTACTGTAGACATCATACAAGAAGCAAGTGGAGAAATCGAAACAGTACTCGCCCAAATTTTCACTCGATGCCTTAATGAAGGAAAGATTCCTGAGGATTGGAACACCGCTACAATGATCCTGCTACATAAGAAAGGTGACATTGAGGATCTCGGAAACTACAGACCTATCAGCCTCCTATCAGTAGTTTATAAAATCTTCACTAAAGTTCTTTCACACCGCTTGAAGGTAACACTGGACATGGCTCAACCGAGAGAACAAGCTGGATTCAGGAGTGGCTACAGCACAATAGATCATATCCACGTACTGAAAGAACTAATTGAAAGAGCGAGGGAATATGAACTTCCATTGTGCATGGCTTTTATCGATTATGAAAATTAGCCTTTGATTCGGTGAAACCATCAGCAGTTACAATGGCTTTGAAAACCTGCTGTATTGAAGATGCATACATTAATATTATTAATAACATCTATGAAAATGCAAGTGCAAAGATTAGGCTGTTTGAAAATACAACACACGTAAAAATTGGGAAGGGAGTGAGACAAGAAGGTGACACCATATCTCCGAAGCTCTTTAATGCCACATTGGAGGGTGTTTTTCAGTCGCTGAGCTGGGAAAACAAGAAGATAAAGATTAATGGAGATTATCTAACCTACCTACATTTTGCTGATGACGTAGTCATTTTTGCAACTACCCCATCAGAGCTGCAGAGTATGATCCAGGAACTTGCTGACAAGAGTAAAGAAGTGGGATTAAAAATGAACTTTCAGAAGACAAAAGTGATGTTCAATGCTTTTACAAGAAATGAAGATTTATCGATTGATGGAGAAAAGCTGGAGATAACAGACACGTACGTTTATCTTGGACAGCAGATATCAGGTGAGGGTCACATTGATGAAGAAATTAATCGGCGTACAAAACTTGCCTGGAGAGCTTTTGTAAGAAACAGCATAATTTTCAAGAGCAATATGCCATTATGTCTTAAAAGAAAAGTGTTTGATCAATGCATCCTTCCAGTGCTTACGTAAGGTGCAGAGACGTGGACCTTAACTAAAAGAGACATACTGCTGGACGAAGGTCTCCCCAAGTTTCCTCCACAACGGTCTGTCTTGTGCCAGTCTCCTCCATGTCACTCCCGCATACTTTCGAATTTCATCCACCCATCTTCCATGTGGTCTTCTTCTGGGTCTTTTCCTGTCCCTTGGAATCCAATCTAAAATTTTGGCTGTCCATCGATGGTCTGTCCTTCTGGTAGTATGTCCAGCCCATTGCCATTTCAGGGATTTAACTCTGATCATGATGTCTTCCACTCTTGTCATTTTTCGGATCCACGTGTTCCTCTTCTTATATCTCCTGGTTACACCAAGCATGCACCTCTCCATGCTTGTTTGAGTTGCCTGCAGCCTTTGTATGTCTCTTTTAGCTAAGGTCCACGTCTCTGCACCATACGTAAGCACTGGAAGGATGCATTGATCAAACACTTTTCTTTTAAGACATAATGGCGTATTGCTCTTGAAAATTATGCTGTTTCTTCCAAAAGCTCTCCAGGCAAGTTTTGTACGCCGATTGATTTCTTCATCATTGTGACCCTCACTTGATATCTGCTGTCCAAGATAAACGTACGTGTCTGTTATCTCCAGCTTTTCTCCATCAATTGATAAATCTTTATTTCTTGTAAAAGCATTGTACATCACTTTTGTCTTCTGAAAGTTCATTTTTAATCCCACTTCTTTACTCTTGTCAGCAAGTTCCTGGATCATACTCTGCAGCTCTGATGAAGTAGTTGCAAAAATGACTACGTCATCAGCAAAACGAAGGTGGGTTAGATAATCTCCATTAATCTTTATCCCTTTGTTTTCCCAGTTCAGTGATTGAAAGACATTTTCCAATGTGGCATTAAAGAGCTTCGGAGATATGGTGTCACCTTGTCTCACTCCTTTTCCAATTTTTATGTGTGTTGTATTTTCAAACAGCCGAATCTTTGCACTTGCATTTTCATAGATGTTATTAATAATATTAATGTATGCATCTTCAATACCGCAGGATTTCAAAGCCATTGCAACTGCTGATTGTTTTACCGAATCAAAGGCTTTTTCATAATCGATAAAAGCCATACACAATGGAAGTTCATATTCCCTCGCTCTTTCAATTAGTTCTCTCAGTACGTGGATATGATCTATTGTGCTGTAGCCACTCCTGAATCCAGCTTGTTCTCTCGGTTGAGCCATGTCCAGTGTCACCTTCAAGCGGTGTGAAAGAACTTTGGTGAAGATTTTATAAACCACTGATAGGAGGCTGATAGGTCTGTAGTTCCTGAGATCCTCAATGTCACCTTTTTTATGTAGCAAGATCATTGTAGCGTTGTTCCAATCCTCAGGAATTTTCCCTTCATTAAGGCATCGAGTGAAAATTTGGGCGAGTACTGTTTCGATTTCTCCACTTGCTTCTTGTATGATGTCTACAGTAATTCCATCTTCTCCTGGAGCTTTTCCCCGCTTCATGTTCTTGATTGCATGTGCAACTTCTGCTGGAAGGATTGGAAGAACTCTGGTACTGGTACCTTTCATGATGTCTGGAGTACATGTATCATCCCTTTCATATAATTTGGAGTAGAAATCTTTCACTCTTGTCAAAATTTCGCCTCTATTTCTTGTTACAGAACCATCTTCTTTTCTCAGTGCCATAATCTGTTTTTTCCTTACTGAGATGTCCCTTTGCTATCTTTAGGCTTTGGTTGTTTTCAATTGCTTTCCTTACTAGTTCACAGCTTCAGAAATATCCACTTCCTCCGATGTTAGGCCTTCTAAAGCAGAGAACCTGTTCTTCAGTTCCAATTTGAAAGTATTATGGTGTTTTTTAAGGTTGATTATGTCAATACATTTTGTTTGTCTTATGAGCTTGCTACGTTCGAGTTTAGTGTTGAGGTGGATCTTACATCTCACCAATCTATGGTCACTGCCTGTGTTGAACTTGTTTAGCACACTGCAGTCTTCTATGACGAATTTTTTGTTACACATAATAAAATCAATTTCACTTGTCGTCCCATTTGGATGTCTTCATGTCCATTTCCTGTGTGGCTTTTTCTTGAAAAAGGAGTTCAAGATGAAAAACCCTTCTGCCTCTGCAAACTCTACGAGAGTATTTCCACACTGGTTTCTGTTGCTGTTGCCCTATTTTTGAATTGAAATCTCTCATAATTATCTTCACGTGCTGCTTTCCTTTATTATTTAGATGACGAATTTCCACATAAAATTCTTCAATTTCTTCTTCAGGATGACTTGTGGTGGGTGCATAAGTTTGAATAATCTGAGCCTGGTATCTTCTCGAGAGTTGGATAACGAGTCGTGCAGCTCTGTCAGCGGAACTTTCAACTTCTACAACTTTATCCTTCAGTTTCTTGTTTATTATAAATCCAACACCACTAGTTCTGCCAGTATCTGTCCCACGATAGTAGAAGAGATGTCCACTTTTCAGTTCAATGAGATCTTCTCCTTTTCTCCTTACCTCACTTAGCCCGACGATGTCCCACTTGATCCTTTGTAGTTCCTCTTCAATTCAAGAAGCCTTGAATCAGAAGATAGGGAGCGTCCATTATATGTAGCCAAGGTCAGCATCAGATGGCAGCCTAGTCCGGTCCTCCGGGGGTATTCTTAGCACCCTCTGCCTTCATGTCGCACTGGCCGCTGCCTTGGCCAGGTATATTCCAGCTGCCGGAGACTGAGGGCCAAGATTTAAGTTGTGGAGTCATTTTGGCGGGGTTTGGCCATAACTCACCACGCTGGCCAAGCGGGTTGGTGAGTGTGGAATAGCATTTCCTCTAATCCCGATGGTATAGTTATACCGCTATTGGCGGTCAATATATATATATATATATCATCATCATCATCATCATTGTCAACCATTATCAATCCACTGCTGGACGAAGGTCTCCCCAAGTTTCCTCCACAACGGTCTGTCTTGTGCCAGTCTCCTCCATGTCACCCCTGCATACTTTCGAATTTCATCCACCCATCTCCCATGTGGTCTTCTTCTGGGTCTTTTCCTGTCCCTTGGAATCCAATCTAAAATTTCGGCTGTCCATCGATGATCTGTCCTTCTGGCAGTATGTCCAGCCCATTGCCATTTCAGGGATTTAACTCTGATCATGATGTCTTCCACTCTTGTCATTTTTCGGATCCACGAGTTCCTCTTCTTATCTCTCCTGGTTACACCAAGTATGCACCTCTCCATGCTTGTTTGAGTTGTCTGCAGCCTTTGTATGTCTCTTTTAGTTAAGGTCCACGTCTCTGCACCATACGTAAGCACTGGAAGGATGCATTGATCAAACACTTTTCTTTTAAGACATAATGGCATATTGCTCTTGAAAATTATGCTGTTTCTTCCAAAAGCTCTCCAGGCAAGTTTTGTACGCCGATTAATTTCTTCATCAATGTGACCCTCACTTGATATCTGCTGTCCAAGATAAACGTACGTGTCTGTTATCTCCAGCTTTTCTCCATCAATCGATAAATCTTCATTTCTTGTAAAAGCATTGAACATCACTTTTGTCTTCTGAAAGTTCATTTTGAATCCCACTTCTTTACTCATGTCAGCAAGTTCCTGGATCATACTCTGCAGCTCTGATGGGGTAGTTGCAAAAATGACTACGTCATCAGCAAAACGAAGGTGGGTTAGATAATCTCCATTAATCTTTATCCCTTTGTTTTCCCAGCTCAGCGACTGAAAAACACCCTCCAATGTGGCATTAAAGAGCTTCGGAGATATGGTGTCACCTTGTCTCACTCCCTTTCCAATTTTTACGTGTGTTGTATTTTCAAACAGCCTAATCTTTGCACTTGCATTTTCATAGATGTTATTAATAATATTAATGTATGCATCTTCAATACCGCAGGTTTTCAGAGCCATTGTAACTGCTGATGGTTTCACCGAATCAAAGGCTTTTTCATAATCGATAAAAGCCATGCACAATGGAAGTTCATATTCCCTCGCTCTTTCAATTAGTTCTCTCAGCACGTGGATATGATCTATTGTGCTGTAGCCACTCCTGAATCCAGCTTGTTCTCTCGGTTGAGCCATGTCCAGTGTTACCTTCAAGCGGTGTGAAAGAACTTTAGTGAAGATTTTATAAACTACTGATAGGAGGCTGATAGGTCTGTAGTTTCCGAGATCCTCAATGTCACCTTTCTTATGTAGCAGGATCATTGTAGCGGTGTTCCAATCCTCAGGAATCTTTCCTTCATTAAGGCATCGAGTGAAAATTTGGGCGAGTACTGTTTCGATTTCTCCACTTGTTTCTTGTATGATGTCTACAGTAATTCCATCTTCTCCTGGAGCTTTTCCCCGCTTCATGTTCTTGATTGCATGTGCAACTTCTGCTGGAAGGACTGGAGGAACTCTTGTACTGGTATCTTTCATGATGTCTGGAGTGCATATATCATCCCTTTCATATAATTTGGAGTAGAAATCTTTCACTCTTGTCAAAATTTCTGCCTCTATTTCTTGTTACAGAACCATCTTCTTTTCTCAGTGCCATAATCTGTTTTCTTCCCTTACTGAGATGTCCCTTTGCTATCTTTAGGCTTTGGTTGTTTTCAATTGCTTTCCTCACTAGTTCACAGTTGAATTTTCTTACGTCTTCAGTGATACTTTTTCTTACTGTCTTGCATAGCTCTATATATTCCACTTTGGCAGTCACATCTTCTTTAGTTGTCCTCATCTCTCTTCTTTTTTGCATCAACATTTTCGTTTTTCCTGATAATTTATTTACATGCAACTTGTTCTTAGACCCAGCTAATTTCGTTGCTGTTTCCATAAGAGCTTTGGTTACTTTTCTGTAAACTTCAGAGATGTCCACTTCTTCCGATGTTAGGCCTCCTAAAGCAGAGAACCTGTTCTTCAGTTCCAACTTGAAGGTATTATGGTGTTTTTTAAGGTTGGTTATGTCAATAGATTTTGTTTGTCTTATGAGCTTGCCACGTTCAAGTTTAGTGTTGAGGTGCATCTTACATCTCACCAATCTATGGTCACTACCTGTGTTGAACTTGTTTAGCACACTGCAGTCTTCTATGACGAATTTTTTGTTACACATAATAAAATCAATTTCACTTGTCGTCCCATTTGGATGTCTCCATGTCCATTTCCTGTGTGGCTTTTTCTTGAAGAAGGAGTTCAAGATGAAAAACCCTTCTGCCTCTGCAAACTCAACGAGAGTATTTCCACGCTGGTTTCTGTTGCCGTGACCGAATTTACCTACTGAAGTTTCATTCTGTTGCCGTTGCCCTATTTTTGCATTGAAATCTCCCATAATTATTTTCAAGTGCTGCTTACCTTTATTATTTAGATGACAAATTTCCTCATAAAATTCTTCAATTTCTTCTTGAGGATGACTTGTGGTGGGTGCATAAGTTTGAATAATCTGAGCCTGGTATCTTTTCGAGAGTTGGATAACAAGTCGTGCAGCTCTGTCAGAGGAACTTTCAACTTCTACAACTTTATCCTTCAGTTTCTTGTTTATTATAAATCCAACACCACTAGTTCTGCCAGTATCTGTCCCACGATAGTAGAAGAGATGTCCACTTTTCAGTTCGATGAGATCTTCTCCTTTTCTCCTTACCTCACTTAGCCCCACGATGTCCCACTCGATCCTTTGTAGTTCCTCTTCCAATTCAAGAAGCCTTGAATCAGAAGATAGGGAGCGTCCATTGTACGTAGCCAAGGTCAGCATCAGATGGCAGCCTAGTCCGGTCCTCCGGGGATTCTTAGCACCCTCTGCCTTCATGTCGCACTGGCCGCTGCCTTGGCCAGGTACATTCCAGCTGCCGGAGACTGAGGGCCAAGATTTAAGTTGTGGAATCATTTTGGAGGGGTTTGGCCATAACTCACCACGCTGGCCAAGCGGGTTGGTGAGTGTGGGATAGAATTTCCTCTAATCCCGATGGTATAGTTATACCGCTATTGGCGGTCGTCAGAGCCCCTTTAGTGGGAACAGGATGCACCACGAGAAGGCGGGGTTGACATTTGTCAAGGAGAGGCTGTGATGTTACGCATCACCTGACCTTACATCCCATATATATATATATATATATATATATATATATATATATATATATATATATATCATCATCATCATCATTGTCAACCATTATCAATCCACTGCTGGACGAAGGTCTCCCCAAGTTTCCTCCACAACGGTCTGTCTTGTGCCAGTCTCCTCCATGTCACCCCTGCATACTTTCGAATTTCATCGACCCATCTCCCATGTGGTCTTCTTCTGGGTCTTTTCCTGTCCCTTGGAATCCAATCTAAAATTTCGGCTGTCCATCGATGATCTGTCCTTCTGGCAGTATGTCCAGCCCATTGCCATTTCAGGGATTTAACTCTGATCATGATGTCTTCCACTCTTGTCATTTTTCGGATCCACGAGTTCCTCTTCTTATCTCTCCTGGTTATACCAAGCATGCACCTCTCCATGCTTCTTTGAGTTGTCTGCAGCCTTTGTATGTCTCTTTTAGTTAAGGTCCACGTCTCTGCACCATATGTAAGCACTGGAAGGATGCATTGATCAAACACTTTTCTTTTAAGACATAATGGCATATTGCTCTTGAAAATTATGCTGTTTCTTCCAAAAGCTCTCCAGGCAAGTTTTGTACGCCGATTAATTTCTTCACCAATGTGACCCTCACTTGATATCTGCTGTCCAAGATAAACGTACGTGTCTGTTATCTCCAGCTTTTCTCCATCAATCGATAAATCTTCATTTCTTGTAAAAGCATTGAACATCACTTTTGTCTTCTGAAAGTTCATTTTTAATCCCACTTCTTTACTCTTGTCAGCAATTTCCTGGATCATACTCTGCAGCTCTGATGGGTTAGTTGCGAAAATGACTACATCATCAGCAAAACGAAGGTGGGTTAGATAATCTCCATTAATCTTTATCCCCTTGTTTTCCCAGCTCAGCGACTGAAAAACGCCCTCCAATGTGGCATTAAAGAGCTTCGGAGATATGGTGTCACCTTGTCTCACTCCCCTTTCCAATTTTTACGTGTGTTGTATTTTCAAACAGCCTAATCTTTGCACTTGCATTTTCATAGATGTTATTAATAATATTAATGTATGCATTTTCAATACCGCAGGTTTTCAGAGCCATTGTAACTGTTGATGGTTTCACCGAATCAAAGGCTTTTTCATAATCAATAAAAGCCATGCACAATGGAAGTTCATATTCCCTCGCTCTTTCAATTAGTTCTCTCAGCACGTGGATATGATCTATTGTGCTGTAGCCACTCCTGAATCCAGCTTGTTCTCTCGGTTGAGCCATGTCCAGTGTTACCTTCAAGCGGTGTGAAAGAACTTTAGTGAAGATTTTATAAACTACTGATAGGAGGCTGATAGGTCTGTAGTTTCCGAGATCCTCAATGTCACCTTTCTTATGTAGCAGGATCATTGTAGCGGTGTTCCAATCCTCAGGAATCTTTCCTTCATTAAGGCATCGAGTGAAAATTTGGGCGAGTACTGTTTCGATTTCTCCACTTGCTTCTTGTATGATGTCTACAGTAATTCCATCTTCTATATATATATATATATATATATATATATATATATATTTCTTGTGAATTAATAAAAAAAAAAGAAAACGCATGTGTGTTTATTGTAAAATTAGTCCAGTGGTTAAAAATATTTCGTACCAATTGCTTTCCATGTTTTATTTATGCAAAGTATAATGTAGGTATGCAAATACTTTTTTTGCCCATTGTATGTTGTGAAGGGAGAATCATGAATCACAGTGGGAAAATGTCAAAAATGTGATTGACTGTCTTATTATGATGCAATGGCAATGAGAGTGAAAAATTAACACCTCTGGCGACAGCAATGCTAAGGAACCGCATTGTTTCAAAAATGTGAAGAACTATGAAGCAAACAAAAAGGGGATAACCGCAAACTACATTTCAAGAATTTTTGTGCAATGTAGATAAGAAAATAAGATTGCAGAAGCGAAACATTATCTTATTTCCAGCAAATGAGTAAATATCAAGTTGAAAACACATGGAATAATTAATATGGGCATCTCCCATAAATCAAACAGTTCTTCCATGTAACATAACCCCAAAAATTTTTAAATTGCGGGTTTGATTCCCGTTCCAGGACGATTAAATTTTCAAATTTCTGCGGTTACGTTACATGGAAGATTAGCTTGATTTATGTCCGTGTTATCTTGTTTAATGATCAGTGTTCAGCCCGTGTTGATTTGAATCTTTAAAATGTGCATACAGGTTTTTTCTTCAAACTGCACAAGCATACTACAGCCATGCGATTTGAAGATTTATCTGCTCCTTCAAAGGGTTTTACTGGAAACAGTTGGTGAGAAAAGAACTGGCTGAACTTGATTCCGGAAGCTTTGAAGATGCATGGAAGCAAGAAAATCAATGTATTGAAAGCGATATATTTTATATCTTTTTTAACAGTGTGGCAAGCACTTGCATTTCTAATTCTTTTGGGAAGGGCAGATTTTCAACATCACATGAAGATCCCCTGGATGTAGAGGATTGATTCAAATGGACTTGACATTCCGCTTGAGCCAGAGGACGATTATGTCAATGAACTTGCAATTGATTTTGAAGAGTTCTGCATGTAATGAAAATGTGCTAACTTCAGAGGTTCAAAAAATCTCTGGTGTAATGGATTGTTTGTCGGAAGAAGATAATGACTAGGACAATGTAGCTGAAATTTCGAAGCCTATTTGTTCTTTCAATGTGGCATTAAATGGATTGAGACTTGTGAAAAACTTTTTCCTTGGTCGTGATTCCCAAGAAAAACATTTGCAAAGCTTTTCATTCATTTACTGAGAAAGTTTTGCTTGATGTAAACACTAAAAATAGAAAACAAACGGAAATTACTGTTTTTTTTCCCAAACCAATATCCCATAATGTAAGTACATATGTAGTTATACTGCATTTTTGGTTCTTACATAAATTTGTTTACAAAACATACTCGTACCACTAGTGCACATTGCACTTCTTTTTTTTTTTTTTTTTTTTTTGGTACACATTATGTATGCCTGCAAAGTTTGTTTTACCTCTACCTCAGTTGTATGATTTCCAGCATCGTTCTACATTTTATGCTGGTCTGCTGGAAAGCATAAAATCAGGGTTTCACTGTATTTTAATTTCATCAAATTTTGGAAACTTTATTTTTTTGGTACAGTGCTATAGTTTTTTTCTCTTTTTTGTTTCTTGCCTGTTATCAATATGTTGTTTTAATTTGTCTTAATTTATTGATGGTGCTGCCTATGTATGGGATTTGATGTTCTGCATTTCTCATTGGAAATCTGCACAGCTTCTAATCATTTTTTTATTACCTATTAATATATTCTTGATTGAATTAAGAATAATGCACGGACGAAAAAAAAAAAATCCCAACACCAGGAAGGATTTGTGTTAGATAAACGACAGCTGGTAGGTGTTAAGAGTACATCTGTAAGATGACGTCTATGCAAATTTCGCACTCGGCGCATACGTGTGGTGCCAGTAGCGCTCCTCGGAACATGCAAAGCAGGTTTGCTGTAAATACGCGCTGTAACGTTCGTGAGCGTTAGTTATCGTTGAGATTCGACGTAGAGTGTTGATGTTAGTCAAGAATGCCTTTAAGAAGACGAAGAAGCCATTATCAACAGCTCACGGAGTTTGAACTAGGTCGTGTAATAGGGCTACGAGAAGGTGAATTTTCTTTCCGCAATATTGCAGAACGACTTGGCAGGAATGTAGCCACTGTGCATGATTGTTGACAGCGGTGGTCAAGGGAAGGTACTGCCTCAAGAAGACCGGGTTCCGGCCGGCCACGTGGCACTACTGAGAGGGAAGACCACCGTGTACGGCGTATGGCTGTGGCGCATCGTACCGCGTCTGCGGCAGCAATTCGAGCTGCAGTTGCCACCACAGTGACACAAGGAACTGTTACAAATCGGTTACTTGAAGGACAGCTTTGAGCCAGACGCCCTGTAGCGTGCATTCCACTTACTCCAAACCACTGCCGTTTGCGACGTCAGTGGTGTCAAGCTAGAGCTCATTGGAGGACGGAGTGGAGATCTGTTGTGTTTTCTGATGAAAGCCGGTTCTGCCTGGGTGCCAGTGATGGCCGTGTGTTGGTTAGAAGGAGGCCAGGTGAGCGCCTGCAACCAACCTGTCTGGTGCCGAGACACACTGGACCTACACCTGGAGTTATGGTCTGGGGAGCAATTTCCTATGACAGCAGGAGCACTCTCGTGGTTATCCTACGCACCCTGACGGCACAGTTGTACGTTGGTCTAGTGATTCAACCTGTTGTGCTGCCATTCATGAACAGCATTCCATGGGGTGTTTTCCAACAGGATAACGCTCGCCCGCATACCTCTGTTGTAACCCAACATGCTTTACAGAGTGTCGCCATGTTGCCATGGCCTGCTAGATCACCAGATCTTTCACCAATCGAGCACGTATGGGACATCATTGGACGACAACTCCAGCGTCACCCCCAACCAGCATTAACCGTCCCTGTATTGACCAACCAAGTGCAACAGGCATGGAACTTCATCCCACAAACTGACATCCAGCACCTGTACGACACAATGCATGAACGTTTGCGTGCTTGCATTCAACATTCTGGCGGTTACACCGGTTATTAATGTCACATTTAAAATGGCTCTTCTCGTGCTTACAATAAGCTGTGATCTTGAAACCTTAATCGATTAGATATGTTACCTATACAAATGTATTGCCGCCATTTCATTCCTCTACAACTATTTTTTCGTGGTGTTGGGATTTTTTCCCCCGTCAGTGTAGTATCAAAGCAGAATTTACCTCTTTTATCAAATTAGGAAATAATCTTTACAAATGCTTAACCCCAAAGTTTATAAAAATAAATTTGCTTTAAAGATTAGTTCTACTTTTTTAAATCACATTATGAAACAGGTTTAGCTCATTTTCACATGGCTAGTTTGGACATTTAAGGCACTCTAGAAAGAGCACTCGTTTCTCTTGCTATTAAATTTATTACTACAGAATTATCAAAGTTAATTGTATTAAGTGCTTCACAAATTGAAGAAATAGCTAAAATGTTAAAATATATTAATGAAAATAACATCTTTTCATTTGACGGAAAAATCTTTAAATCGAAGAGAAGTGGATCTACAGAGAGAAGGAAAAATCTTCAAATCGAAGAGAAGTGGATCTCACCTTTATCTTCTTTGTTTACAGAAAAATTACTACGTTCAAAAAGTTCCGGAACTTTTTATTTTAAAAAGAATGAGTACAGATAATACCTGTTTATGCAGCTTTTCTTTTGAAGTATTGACCCTGTACAACTATGCATTTTTGCCTGCGCTCGTACAAAGATTTGAATGCAGATTGTAAGCCTTCTTTTGCCACATCCTCCAGTGCCTCCGTCACAGCTTGTTGCTCTTCTTCGGAACTTGAGAAGCGTCGCCCCTTAAACAAAGTCATCATCCGGGGGAAAAGAAAAAGTCACATGGGGCGAGATCAGGGGAATCAGCTGGTTGTGGAAGAACGGGAATGTGATGTTTGGACAGGTAATCGGACACCAGCACATTATCGTGATGGAGCCACCCACGAGTGGGTCTTCCAAAGATCGAGTCGTTTGCGTCTCACTGATTCTCGGAGACATTTCAGGACGTTGACATACTCTTCTTTAGTGACTGTACGACCATGTTGAAGGAATTCCTTGTGTACGACCCCCTTGCAATCGAAGAAAACTGTTAAGAGGACCTTTCCTTTGAAGCGGGTAGCCTTGAACTTTTTGGACATGGTGACGACGGTTATTTCCACTCTTTTGACTGTCAGTTGGATTAGGGGTCATACAGAAAGCACCAAGTCTCATCACAGTGATCAATCGATTCAAGAGATCAGGATCTAAATCCACTGCATTGATGTTATTCCTGCAAACTTGCATGTGCTCATCCGTTTTTTCTTGTGTCAGGTTTTTGGGAACAATTTGTTGGCACACGTGATGCATGCCCACTTTCTTTGTTAAAATGGCATGGCAACTTCTAACTGAGATGCTGGCAACTTCTACAATCACTGCAACAGTTTTTTGACAGTCATTTTTCACAATTTCTTTGACAATGGCGATTTGTTCATCCGTTGTGGATGTTGAAGGTCGTCCTGACCTGTCATCATCCTTGATACTCTGTCGCACGTTTTTGAATCATCGATGCCACTCATAAACTCTAGTTCGACTCATTGCACTTTCACCGTACTCTGACTTAATCATTTGAAAAGTCTCAGTGAATGATTTTTCGAGCAGAACACAAAATTTTACGCTTGAACGCTGTTCGAAATTCGACATTGTTGTCCTCACGACGGAGAGCCTCGAATGCCTGTAATCATGAACTACGCACATATGCTGCACGTGTTGGATCTGGATCAAACTGGTTCTGGCTTGTCGGTCACATCATGCTCTTCGCTTGCTGAGCGGGGAATGACGTAATTCACTGACATTTGGCAAATATTCATAAAGTTCCATAACTTTTTGAACGTAGTAGTAGTAATGAACCACATTGTAATTACTGTTACATACCTGCCAACTACTACGGAATGTCCGTAGGTTCTATGGATTTAGTTGTTTGACTACGAAAGAAAACTCACTGTCTTAACTATGGATTCTATGAATTTTCATTTTGTTTATTTATTTATTTATTTATTTATTTTTTAATTTTGCTATTGCGAAATAACACGAAATACCATCTGGGGACGGCATTTCGTGTTTCAAAACTTTCGGAAATGGTAGTTAAACAGAGTAAAAATTTTTGCCGTAATCGTAATTTTTTTCTACCTATGTTGTGTTTGTGTCCAGTGTTCTTGTTAAATGTCATTTTAAATCTGTGTAAAACTGAAGAGGAATTTGGGGGGGGGGGGGGGGTTCGTTTACCGTCTGGTGATGGTTTTGTGTTTTAGTCATACCTGCCATATTTTATGCTTTATGCATAAAATGTACGCATTTTTGCTTTATTTTGGCGTGTTTACTGATGAATCTCATGTTTTTACGCATTTCTGATTTTGCAGCGTGCGGAGCAAAAAGCTCTAGTGGACGGGTCACATGGTCTGGTTGAAGTGCTGAGGCTATGAGGCTTTCTGCTCCATTCTCCCCATGCGTTGTGTCGGGAGGAGGAAAAACAGCTGCAATATAACATTGTTGTCATTCTGGAGGCAAGTAAAACCTGGGGGGGGGGGGGTTGATCTCATTGGCTTCCTTACGTTTTCTTTCTCCTCGTAACGAATGTTACCATTTGCAATTCATGCGCAGCCATTGGCGTTCATGGCTGACTCCGTTGTACTATTATAAGCTGATCACTTTTTAATCAAGAATGGCTGCAAACCAGGCCTTCTAGACGTGTGACGCTCGACAACAAACCGTTCATTCTGGCGCTGACCACAGTGCCTTCACACACGGATTCGTTGGTCAGTATTTCATCTGTGAACATTGCCTCAGCGCCTTGATCTGATGATTAGTCAAAGTAAAACATACAGAAGTAAGGCTTCGAAAGCATATTTTCAAGTGTTTAAGGAATCGTATACAAAAGATTTTCCAAGTGTAAAACGATCGAGCAAGGGTGTAAAGTTCGCGTTTTGTGAAGTTTGCCGGAGTTATTTTAACATTTCGCATGCCGGCCGTTGTGATATTTCTCGTCATGTTAATGGTGTGCCATTAACATGACGCATAAAAATAATGCAAAATGTGTGCAACAAATTTCTAAAATTGACGCTTTTTTAAAATCTGATTCTCAGTTAGATGTAACACGAGCAGAGTTGTTATTCACTGCCTTTCTCGTAGAGCACAATGTGCCGATCAGTGCCGCTAATCATGCGGGACAATTATTCCAGAAAATGTTTCCGAAGTGCGAGATTGCTAAACGTTATGGTTGTGCTAAAAGTAAAACATCCACTCTTATTAATGCAGTGGCAAAGGTAAAAACGTCCAGTATTATTAAGTGTTTGCAAATGGGACCATTTTCCATGGCCTGTGATTGGAGCAATGATAGCGAATACAAGTTATATCCAATCATTGTAACATAATGAACCTAATATTATATCACTGCAAAGAAATAAAATTAAAAAATAAATACAAGAATAAATAAGACCTTTTGAAAGTTCTCTGAAGTACACCAGATGGTGCCACAAGGCAGCATCATGGGATGTCATCACGAAAGAAGCAATCTAGGATCTGCACATTCAGTCTGTAGCAAGGAAAAACATTAGGATAGTTAATGAGAATGGCATGGAAAAATTAGGCTTTAATATCATTTGTACATAGTGATTCAAGAGTTGTTGTTTTGGGGGGGGGGGTCTTTGTAAATAGTTGATAAAATTTGTGTAAATAATGTATTATGTAGAGAAATTTTATGTTCATGCTATTTTTAAATGAAAATTTTTATAATTTAAATAAGATTAGTTAATATTGTTAAAGTCAAATTTAGGATTATCTGCTCCTTCACCCAAGTTAATCGGAAACTTGAAACTTGGTCGTTCTGAGTGGTATACTGATTAGCATACTCGGGCGCTATCCGGGAGATGCGGGTTCGATTCCCGCTCCAGGATGACGAAACTTTCAAGTTTTCGGTTATTATTCTGACTTACCATCCATGTCATATTTATACCAAAAACAAATTTACATCTTCAAAACTTGTATTAGAAACTTTTCATACATATCGGAATTCTTCATGGCTTGTCAACAACATGACGTTGACTCCATTTCTTTCAAGCGCGTGAAACAGCTCACCAAAAACCGTGACCGTCAGAACTTTGATGGTGTCACAATGATTTGAATGTCTACGCTGCATTCGTCCTGATGAAGCCGAGCCAAACGCTCTGCGAAACTATAGTCAATGTATAATAATAAACCTTTGATTGTGGTAAAAGTTGGTATTTTTATTTTATCTCAACACCACAAGTTTTGTAGTTGTAAATTATATATAAGAGCCTTAGTGTTTTTTAGCATTTTCAACATTCTCTTTCCTTGGCCATGCATGTCGGAAGTTGACAATTGCATTTTTTTTTCTTCTTTCAGATAGCTTCATCTTTGTTAGATTGAGGTGAAGTTTCCTTTTTCTTTACTAAAACTGTAATTTTACATATTTTAATTCTCCTACTCAGTTTACATGGCATTCGAGAAGTTGATCGTCAGATTTTGTTTTTATTTGCTTCCAGATATTTCACCTGAGCTTGAGGAGTTTCACAATTTTTTCAAAATTTTACCACTATTTTTTAAGCAGTTCCAGATAAGACAGAAGTTAGCTTTTTAGTCTCTTGAATAAAGATAAAATGTGCAACAGATTTTACTTAACATTTTCATGGAGAGAACTTACTGCACAGAGATATAATTCTTGTACACTGCTGGACAATTGCTAAGGACGGATCATAAACGGCTATATAGCGCATAAAAAGTAAGTGTGGTTGGATGCCAAGTGAAATAAAATAATGTCAGAATGCCAGGTCATTACAAGAAAGACAATTTATTGTGATCTGAAATCCAGAAGGCTTTGGAACGTGTTCAAGGGACAAACAGGCCATTTTGTGCAGAATACATAAACGTGAAAAAATCCAATTACCGTCCTCAGGCGTTCCGGCGTAAGATGTCAATACGGGATATGGCCACCATGGAGGGCGATGCAAGATTCCACACGTCGTGTCATGCTTTGCACAAAATTATCAAGCAGCTGTTGGGGTAATTTCTCCAATTCTTCTGACAGTGCACGGATGAGGGTGTCCTTATTTATTGGAGGGCATTGGCGACCAGCAAGACTCCTCCCCAAAGCATCCCACACATTTTCAATGGGATTCAGATCTGGAGAACGTGCCGGCCATACGAGGCGTTAAATATCCTCGCTCTCAAGACACTCCTGGACAGCGACTGTTCGATGACATGTTGCGTTGTCGTCCATTAAAATGAATCTATCACCGACAGCACCACGGAACATGCGAACATGAGGTAGCAGAACATCATTAATGTATCGTTGGCCAGTCATAGTCCCAGTTGGAAGCACATAGAGGGACATACGGCCATTGATCATGATGCCAGCCCATACCATGACACTGCATGTCTGATATCGGTCCCTTTCCTGTATGTTTGCTGGACTGTATGCATTACCACTATCACGCCAGATCAGTTGTCGTCTACAATCAGACGATAGACTGTATCTACTCTCATCTGAGAAGAGGACAGCAGACCAGTCGTTATCAGTCCAATTGCGATGTTGATGGCACCATTGCAAACGGGCGGTACGGTGACGTCAGGACAATGGTATGCAGACAACAGGACGGCGGGCATATAGTCCTCCTTCATGCAAACGTCTGGCGACAGTTTTTCGGGAGATTCGCTTGCCAGTAGCAGCCATAAACTGATTTGCTACCTCACTAGCTGTGCTGCGCCGGTGTCTTTTTGTTGATAGCACTATGTACCGATCTTCAGCAGGTGTCTTACTGCGAACACGACCACCCCCGTGAAGTTTGCTACACTCTCCGTTTGTTTGAAATGATTTCCAAAGCCTTGAAGCAACACTGTGGCTGACGTCGAACTCCCTGGCAACATCTGTTACTTTTTGCCCTTCTTCAATCTTGCCAATATTACGGACACGCGTAAAATCATCTAGGTGATGTCAGGAAGACATACTGAAAATTGCAAGTTTGTCAATTGATTCTTTCCCTTTCAACTTTGCGTTTGAACAACAACGGTCAATACGCGTCAAATCCTTTATATCTCTTATGAGCGCTATGACGTCACGAACAAGTTCGGCAATCCAAAATTTGCATACGCACAACACGTCTTACTGTATCCCGCACTTATGCTAATTTCCACATTTTCCTGCCTTCCATTTTATGGTTGCTATCGTTGCTATTGTCATCCGTCCTTAGCAATTGTCCAGCAGTGTATTTACAAAAAATTACAGGTGTTATGAGTTACCACACCTACATGTTTTGTTTTGTTTTCATATTAGGAAGTTGCCTCTTTGATGCATTTGTATTACATCTAGAGATTACATTAAACATGAAGAGATCTTAATTGCAAATTGTTCCAATTCAAGTTATGTTAAGCCGTTAAGGGTTCCTGTTTATGATTATGGGAAACTGTTTATATCCCATTGATAAGTATGAAAGCCTATTCATAAACCATACATTTCAGGAAATATATGCTTATGAGTATATTTTACTCCTACATTCTTAATTTTGTGTACATCATGTTTTATACTAAATTAGTGATTTTTCTATATTTTAATACTAGCAGGGATACCCGGTATTTCCCGGGTAAATATTACTATTCGTGGAATCGCCGAGTTCAGCGGATGAAAGTTAATGAATGAAAAAGATATTCCTGTAATTTTCCAGTAAATTTATTTTAATTCATTTATGTTATTGCTTTTAGGTTTTTCCATTAGGAGCAGAAATGTAGAGAATTTTTTCGTGATTGCCAACACTTTAGCAGGTGACATAGAGTTGTCCGTGTGAAAAGCAAGGCTCCTCCAAATTAATGACAGACACTGCCAATGACTGGTTGATGCAGTAATATTTCTGACACACACACACACACACACACACAAAAGCCAGGATGGCTGCAAATGTGTGTGTGTGGGGGGGGGGGATTTAGTTAATTTCCTTTTATGAAACAAAAAAGAAAGGAAGAGGAATGGAAATACCTCCGAGAAGACATTTATAGAACTGCTGTACATCCTGCGTGCGCTTCTGAGAATCCTGTGACACTGAAATGCAATATGCCTATGTTGTGTTGCGTGCATGCGATACTCTCCATTTACATTACATTGTATTTCTTTCTGATGAACCGCCTGTTTGTGGTTAAAGCTAAGGTATATTCATTTGTGTTTTTAATACACCATTAAACGGATATTTTTGCACTTTATTGTTATCTAGGGTCTCAAACTTAGACTGTAAATCAGGTATTGGAGTGCTGAATTGTGTTGCAGTTCTTAAAAGTAAAAAATGGAACTTTTTACGAAAATTTTGTATGGGGGCCCCTCGACCCCAGACCCCGAACCCTTCCAAAAAACCATCTACGGACTAAGTTAAGATTACCATGAGACAGTATACCAAATTTGGTGGTTCTAAATTGTAAACTATAGATTTTGCGGAAATTTTATGTGGGAGCCCCTTTATCCCGGGCTCTGACCGACCCCTTTCAAGAACCATCTGTGGTCTAGGTTAGGGTACCATAAGATAGTATACCAAATTGGTGGTTCTAAATTAAAAACTGTAGATTTGTTGTATAGCAGACATACAAACAAACATTAAATCATATACATATATATATCATCATCATCATCGTCAACCATTATCAATCCACTGCTGGACGAAGGTCTCTCCAAGCCTCTTCCACAACGATCTGTCTTGTGCCAGTCTCCTCCATGTTACTCCTGCATACTTTCGAATTTCATCCACCCATCTCCCATGTGATCTTCTGGGTCTTTTCCTGTCCCTTGGAATTCAATCTAAAATTTCGGCTGTCCATCGATGGTCTGTCCTTCTGGCAGTATGTCCAGCCCATTGCCATTTCAGGGATTTAACTCTGATCATGACGTCTTCCACTCTTGTCATTTTTCTGATCCACGAGTTCCTCTTCTTATCTCTCCTGGTTACACCAAGCATGCGCCTCTCCATGCTACTTTGAGTTGTCTGCAGCCTTTGTATGTCTATTTTAGTTAAGGTCCACATCTCTGCACCATACGTAAGCACTGGAAGGATGCATTGATCAAACACTTTTCTTTTAAGACATAATGGGCATATTGCTCTTGAAAATTATGCTGTTTCTTCCAAAAGCTCTACTGGCAAGTTTTATACGCCGATTAATTTCTTCATCAATGTGACCCTCACTTGATATCTGCTATCCAAGATAAATGTACGTATCTGTTATCTCCAGCTTTTCTCCATCAATTGATAAATCTTCATTTATTGTAAAAGCATTGTACATCACTTTTGTCTTCTGAAAGTTCATTTTTAATCCCACTTCTTTACTCTAGTCTTGTCAGCAAGTTCCTGGATCACACTCTGCAGCTCTGATGGGGTAGTTGCAAAAATGACTACGTCATCAGCAAAACAAAGGTGAGTTAGATAATCTCCATTAATCTTTATCCCTTTGTTTTCCCAGTTCAGTGATTGAAAGACATTTTCCAATGTGACATTAAAGAGCTTCAGAGATATGGTGTCACCTTGTCTCATTCCCTTTCTAATTCTTATGTGTGTTGTATTTTCAAACAGCCGAATCTTTGCACTTGCATATTCATAGATGTTATTAATAGTATTAATGAATGCATCTTCAATACCGCAGGATTTGAAAGCCATTGTAACTGCTGATATATATATATATATATATATATATATATATATATATATATATATATATATATATATATATATATGCTATCCCACACTCACCAACCCGCTTGGCCAGCGTGGTGAGTTATGGCCAAACCCCTCCAGAATGACTCCACAACTTAAATCTTGGCCCTCAGTCTCCGGCAGCTGGAATGTACCTGGCCAAGGCAGCGGCCAGTGCGACATGAAGGCAGAGGGTGCTAAGAATCCCCGGAGGACCGGACTAGGCTGCCATCTGATGCTGACCTTGGCTACGTATAACGGACGCTCCCTATCTTCTGATTCAAGGCTTCTTGAATTGGAAGAGGAACTACAAAGGATCAAGTGGGGCATCGTCGGGCTAAGTGAGGTAAGGAGAAAAGGAGAAGATCTCATTGAACTGAAAAGTGGACATCTCTTCTACTATCGTGGGACAGATACTGGCAGAACTAGTGGAGTTGGATTTATAATAAACAAGAAACTGAAGGATAAAGTTGTAGAAGTTGAAAGTTTCTCTGACAGAGCTGCACGACTCGTTATCCAACTCTCGAGAAGATACCAGGCTCAGATTATTCAAACTTATGCACCCACCACAAGTCATGCTGAAGAAGAAATTGAAGAATTTTATGAGGAAATTCGTCATCTAAATAATAAAGGTAAGCAGCACTTGAAGATAATTATGGGTGATTTCAATGCAAACATAGGGCAACGGCAACAGAATGAAACTTCAGTAGGTAAATTCGGTCACGGCAACAGAAACCAGCGTGGAAATACTCTCGTTGAGTTTGCAGAGGCAGAAGGGTTTTTCATCTCGAACTCTTTTTTCAAGAAAAAGCCACACAGGAAATGGACATGGAGACATCCAAATGGGACGACAAGTGAAATTGATTTTATTATGTGTAACAAAAAATTCGTCATAGAAGACTGCAGTGTGCTAAACAAGTTCAACACAGGCAGTGACCATAGATTGGTGAGATGTAAGATGCACCTCAACACTAAACTCGAACGTAGCAAGCTCATAAGACAAACAAAATGTATTGACATAATCAACCTTAAAAAACACCATAATACCTTCAAATTGGAACTAAAGAACAGATTCTCTGCTTTAGAAGGCCTAACATCGGAAGAAGTGGATATTTCTGAAGTTAACAGAAAAGTAACCAAAGCTCTTATGGAAACAGCAACAAAATTAGCTGTATCTAAGAACAAATTGCATGTGAACAAATTATCAGGAAAAACCAAAATGTTGATGCAAAAAAGAAGAGTGATGAGGACAACTAAAGAAGATGTGACTTCCAAAGTGGAATATATAGAGCTATGCAAGACAGTACGAAAAAGTATCACTGAAGACGTAAGGAAATTCAACTGTGAACTATTAAGGAAAGCAATTGAAAACAACCAAAGCCTAAAGATAGCAAAGGGACATCTCAGTAAGGGGAAAAAACAGATTATGGCACTGAGAAAAGAAGATGGTTCTGTAACAAGAAATAGAGGCGAAATTTTGACAAGAGTGAAAGATTTCTACTCCAAATTATATGAAAGGGATGATACATGTACTCCAGACATCATGAAAAGTACCAGTACCAGAGTTCTTCCAATCCTTCCAGCAGAAGTTGCACATGCAATCAAGAACATGAAGCTGGGAAAAGCTCCAGGAGAAGATGGAATTACTGTAGACATCATACAAGAAGCAAGTGGAGAAATCGAAACAGTACTCGCCCAAATTTTCATTCGATGCCGTAATGAAGGGAAAATTCCTAAGGATTGGAACAACGCTACAATGATCTTGCTACATAAAAAAGGTGACATTGAGGATCTCAGGAACTACAGACCTATCAGCCTCCTATCAGTGGTTTATAAAATCTTCACTAAAGTTCTTTCACACCGCTTGAAGGTGACACTGGACATGGCTCAACCAAGAGAACAAGCTGGATTCAGGAGTGGCTACAGCACAATAGATCATATCCACGTACTGAGAGAACTAATTGAAAGAGCGAGGGAATATGAACTTCCATTGTGCATGGCTTTTATCGATTATGAAAAAGCCTTTGATTCGGGGAAACAATCAGCAGTTGCAATGGCTCTGAAATCCTGCGGTATTGAAGATGCATACATTAATATTATTAATAACATCTATGAAAATGCAAGTGCAAAGATTCGGCTGTTTGAAAATACAACACACATAAAAATTGGAAAAGGAGTGAGACAAGGTGACACCATATCTCCGAAGCTCTTTAATGCCACATTGGAAAATGTCTTTCAATCACTGAACTGGGAAAACAAAGGGATAAAGATTAATGGAGATTATCTAACCCACCTTCGTTTTGCTGATGACATAGTCATTTTTGCAACTACCCCATCAGAGCTACAGAGTATGATCCAGGAACTTGCTGACAAGAGTAAAGAAGTGGGATTAAAAATGAACTTTCAGAAGACAAAAGTGATGTACAATGCTTTTACAAGAAATGAAGATTTATCGATTGATGCAGAAAAGCTGGAGATAACAGACACGTACGTTTATCTTGGACAGCAGATATCAAGTGAGGGTCACATTGGTGAAGAAATTAATCAGCGTACAAAACTTGCCTGGAGAGTTTTTGGAAGAAACAGCATAATTTTCAAGTGCAATATGCCATTATGTCTTAAAAGAAGAGTGTTTGATCAATGCATCCTTCCAGTGCTTACGTATGGTGCAGAGACGTGGACCTTAGCTAAAAGAGACATACAAAGGCTGCAGACAACTCAAAGTAGCATGGAGAGGTGCATGCTTGGTGTAACCAGGAGAGATAAGAAGAGGAACACGTGGATCCGAAAAATGACAAGAGTGGAGGACATCATGATCAGAGTTAAATCCCTGAAATGGCAATGGGCTGGACATACTGCCAGAAGGACAGACCATCGATGGACAGCCGAAATTTTAGATTGGATTCCAAGGGACAGGAAAAGACCCAGAAGAAGACCACATGGAAGATGGGTGGATGAAATTCGAAAGTATGCGGGAGTGACATGGAGGAGACTGGCACAAGACAGACCGTTGTGGAGGAAACTTGGGGAGACCTTCGTCCAGCAATGGATTGATAATGGTTGACAATGATGATGATAATATTATATAGATCTTGAGAAATATAGTATGAGAGGACTTTCATGACTTTGAATATTTTCTTGTTTCGTGGACTTCTGTGGCAGTGGAATATTGACCTTAACATTATACTTATTCATGTTTCTCTTGTATCCCAATTTCCAACCCATGAAACTAATGCTAAATTTTTGGCACATTTAACATTCCTGGGGTCGTGTGCTTTGCATTGTATTTATAAAAAGTTACATTACTCCCTCAGCCTAAAGTAGAATATTGAAAGGTAGAGTGGATTACATCAGGTCCATCCAGGACCAGTTCAAACCACATGATGTATATGTTCAGCTTACTGTCTCAGAGGGAGGCACCATCATTTTTACTTAAGTTCAAATAGCAATCTGATTTTCAACTTAGTGAACGAAGTGGCAAATTTTATGTAATGTAAATTTAATTCCCTTTTGGCAGAACATATATGCTGCATTATATGGATGTGAAATGATGTTTTTATTGCTTGTAATTTTTGACCACTCTTTAAACGAGTAGAGATCATGTTTTTTCTTTGAGTTGCCAGAACATCTAAGAAAATCATATTCTTTGTGGAAAACAAGAAGTCATTGGAGATTGCAATAAATTTTGACGGCTACCGATATTGAAATGATAAAAAGTTTTGTTTCATATCTTCAACATTAAATATAATTTTGCTAAAGATCCATAGAAAGATCTACTGGAAATTTTGTGTCAATGCCATTTGAGAAAGGTGAAGGATTAATCATTTAGTTTTCTAATGTTTGAATCAGCTGGTCTACACACATAAGTTATAAGTAAAAGAAGTATATGAAGTTGTTTTCTTCTTACAGATTTAGCTCACTCGGGTGGTCCATAGAAAGATCTACTGGAAATTTTGTGTCAATGCCATTTGAGAAAGGTGAAGGATTAATCATTTAGTTTTCTAATGTTTGAATCAGCTGGTCTACACACATAAGTTATAAGTAAAAGAAGTATATGAAGTTGTTTTCTTCTTACAGATTTAGCTCACTCGGGTGGTGTGTTTGAAGGCATAATAATAATAATAATCATCATAAAGCAAAGCAAAATCCTTACTTATAAATAACACTTTGTCTGGTGAAGAGGAATGCTGGGAAGGAAGTTGTGAATGACTCGCAGAAACCGGAGGTGCTCCAAGCAATCTGCTGTGATTCTTAATTTTCGTATTCTTCCCCAAACCATCTTGCTTTCTCACAAACAATCCTTTCCAGAAAAGTCAAATTCATGTCTAGTGTTCTCCCTAGAGTTTTTTTACAGCTGGGTGGTACTTGAAACGACCTCTTCCTCAATGGAAAAAAAGAAAGGATGTTGTCTTGCTTAACATGATTGTACTTATTAAATACTTACTGATAAATCATGTTCAACAGAGATTTCATTCATTTTCACCAATATTTATGGTGTATGTGGGAGTAAGTTTTTCACTCTTACTATTATGTGTGTTGTAAAAACATTCATTACAGGAAAATTAGCTGGGCGGCAGAGAAAATTAGCTGGGCGGGCCGCCCAGTAAAAAGGCTCTAGGGAGAACACTAATCTCTACTGCTCATATTTGGGATGATATAAAAAAAATTACCTTCCTACTCCACCCCTAAATCAACTGCCATTCAAGAAACGTTAGAGATCATTACCAACAGTGAAGCTTGCAATGATAGCTTTTCTCTTTAGTTGCCACGAATTTGGAACCAGTTATTCAAACAATGCTTTTTCTTCCTTTCAAGATATTGTGTGCCTAACCAATATGATGTCTCATGTCTTTGAATGAATAATTACATTCACACCGAGTCACCACATTCAAATTATGAGAACATTCTATTATTTAGTTTGCTGTGTACCTTCCGTAATGAATAAGTCATCTGGTTGATGTTCAAAAGCTTGAAAACTTTGATTTCTATTTTAAGTATAGTGGGTGTTTCATGTTTAAGTGTCACAGTTTTAGCACATTGAATTAATTGAAAGTATTATCTGTAATTTTTGCATTAAAATGTTCATTAAGTGTTAGATAAGTTTCTGTGCTTGTCTTTTTTTTTTTCTCTCCATAGTATACACTGCCACTTTTTTTGTGTTCTTGTCTTCATAGGTTATCTCTTGATCAGTATATGGAATGCCTCCAGTGAGCCAGAGGTGGTCACTGTGCTGTGTCACATTGAAAACTGATGTCATTTTCCCTCTCATTGGGTTATCATTGAAATTCACATTCTCTTGCATAGGTGCAGTTTAATTCATCACAGAACTTATGCGGCACTCATGAAACAAGCATCATCCTAATTTTACTGTCATAAGAATTCTTGTAATCATTACACCATTGTAAATAAAAGTTATGATTTTTGTGCACGTGCTCTGATGTGCCACAAAAAAATGAAGAAAAAAGTAAGTTGTATAACTTGTAAAGTCTTTTCTTGTAGACATGTATATGTTGTTTTTCTGCATTTGAAATGTGTTAAAACATGTTATCATATGACACATAGACTGTTAGAAATGCTCTTGTAGAGTATTTACTACAGGACAGGTTGCATTGTTGCGCTGAACAGATTTTATACTATCTAGAATCAAAATTTATAAAGCCAAAATTTTAATGATTTTTTTTGCTTTAAATTTCTAAATTAATCTGTGTAACTTTGTTTTTAACTACATTTGCAGAAATCTATCTTTGTGAACATTGCATGTAGACATTGACAGATTAACGGCTTAAATGGTTTTTGTTGGTGTGCATTTTTTTTAAACATGTAACTCAGAAGAATAAACATTTTTATTGAAATCTGGTTTTCTTTCTACTGGTTGTTGATTCTCTGTTCTACTGCAAAATTTGTAATCTGGTCATCTAAAACTGCTGCTTTTCCATTAATTTTCCTAAGTGTGGATTTTTCCTCCCTCTCCAGTAGCTACAGGAAGAGTTTGGACAAAAGGAAAACCGTGGAATTCTCATGTATTAAAGTACACCTTTTTTACAAAAGACGTGAAAATTAAATTATAAGTGTTTTAAAGTGAAATCAGTATAAAAAGGAATGTGTATATAGCGATGGACGTGTTCTTGGTTGTCCAGTGCAAAAATAAGTTTTCTGATATCACTTGCATAGTAGCACATTTATTGCAAGTAGTTCAAACATACATTTGCAACAGTAAAGAATGGAGATGTAACCACAAGTGTATTCAGTACCTAACAAGGAAAATTTTACATGAATACCTGAAAAATAGTGGATTGGTATCAGCTGTTCGTCACAAAATGAACTGAAATGTGACTGAACTGTAAATACTTTTTCTGCTACTAAAGACATAGGTCCACCACCTAGCAAGAAGAATGTGCACCTGATATCATCTGAAAATCTTGTACTGGTGGTAGTGTAAAAGATTGCATGAAAAAGTTTGTGTCATTGTGCAAATTAACAAGGTAGGGTTGCCACCCCAGTGGTACAGTGGTGTCTAAGTGGTCTGCCCATCCGAGATGGGTCCGTGTTTAAATTGTGGTGATGCATGGATGCATTGTTTGCCTTACACACTGACTCTTCCTTCCTTGGAAACAATGGCCCTAAATTAGGTACAGGTTACTGCTTGTGGCCCATAGAGTTGCTCACAGTGGTCAGTTAAGCCTCTCCAAAAAAAAAAAAAAAAAAAAAAAAAAGATAGGAAATAAGAAATGTGATTGGCATCTTCTTAATTAGGGTTTATTTGCAAAGTTTACTCAAGCATATAATGAGCAACAGGAGTAGGAAAGTAGCAGAGTTACAGTGTGGCTTCAGGAGAACTCCACTGAAGAGGCCATGGTATATAAAAATAAGCATTGTAAGAACACAGCAGTCTGTGTGCAGTAGGAACTCCAACCAGACAATGTTATTTTACTGCATAACCTGAAAATCTGCTTAACAACGACAAAGTCAGAATATCTTGTGTGGTGTGAGAAATGGAAACAAGCTCCACAGAAGTTAATACCCATTGCAGAAATGCAAACCATTCTAGTCTGCCCAGTATTTTGATGAAAATACAGATTCTGATTATTTAAAAAAAAATTGTGTTTTATGTCATAGGTGTAAATTTTTCTTTCTGGGGAAAGAATTCACTTTTTTATTTTAATCGTAGAAACATAATTTGGTGGAATTAAAAAAAAAATATATATATATATATATACGGGATGTAAGGTCAGGTGATGCGTAACATCACAGCCTCTCCTTGACAAATGTCAACCCCGCCTTCTCGTGGTACATCCTGTTCCCACTAAAGGGGCTCTGACGACCGCCAATAGCGGTATAACTATACCATCGGGATTAGAGGAAATGCTATCCCACACTCACCAACCCGCTTGGCCAGCATGGTGAGTTATGGCCAAACCCCTCCAGAATGACTCCACAACTTAAATCTTGGCCCTCAGTCTCCGGCAGCTGGAATGTACCTGGCCAAGGCAGCGGCCAGTGCGACATGAAGGTAGAGGGTGCTAAGAATCCCCGGAGGACCGGACTAGGCTGCCATCTGATGCTGACCTTGGCTACGTATAACGGACTCTCCCTATCTTCTGATTCAAGGCTTCTTGAATTGGAAGAGGAACTACAAAGGATCAAGTGGGACATCGTCGGGCTAAGTGAGGTAAGGAGAAAAGGAGAAGATCTCATTGAACTGAAAAGTGGACATCTCTTCTACTATCGTGGGAACAGATACTGGCAGAACTAGTGGTGTTGGATTTATAATAAACAAGAAACTAAAGGATAAAGTTGTAGAAGTTGAAAGTTCCTCTGACAGAGCTGCACGACTCGTTATCCAACTCTCGAGAAGATACCAGGCTCAGATTATTCAAACTTATGCACCCACCACAAGTCATGCTGAAGAAGAAATTGAAGAATTTTATGAGGAAATTCGTGATCTAAATAATAAAGGTAAGCAGCACTTGAAGATAATTATGGGAGATTTCAATGCAAAAATAGGGCAACGGCAACAAAATGAAACTTCAGTAGGTAAATTCGGTCACGGCAACAGAAACCAGCGTGGAAATACTCTCGTAGAGTTTGCAGAGGCAGAAGGGTTTTTCATCACGAACTCCTTTTTCAAGAAAAAGCCACACAGGAAATGGACATGGAGACATCCAAATGGGACGACAAGTGAAATTGATTTTATTATGTGTAACAAAATTCGTCATAGAAGACTGCAGTGTGCTAAACAAGTTCAACACAGGCAGTGACCATAGATTGGTAAGATGCACCTCAACACTAAACTCGAACGTAGCAAGCTCATAAGACAAACAAAATGTATTGACATAACCAACCTTAAAAAACACCATAATACCTTCAAATTGGAACTGAAGAACAGATTCTCTGCTTTAGAAGGCCTAACATCGGAAGAAGTGGATATTTCTGAAGTTAACAGAAAAGTAACCAAAGCTCTTATGGAAACAGCAACAAAATTAGCTGGGTCTAAGAACAAGTTGCATGTGAACAAATTATCAGGAAAAACCAAAATGTTGATGCAAAAAAGAAGAGAGATGAGTACAACTAAAGAAGATGTGACTTCCAAAGTGGAATATATAGAGCTATGCAAGACAGTACGAAAGAGTATCACTGAAGACGTAAGGAAATTCAACTGTGAACTAGTGAGAAAAGCAATTGAAAACAACCAAAGCCTAAAGATAGCAAAGGGACATCTCAGTAAGGGAAAAAAGCAGATTATGGCACTGAGAAAAGAAGATGGTTCTGTAACAAAAAATAGAGGCGAAATTTTGACAAGAGTGAAAGATTTCTACTCCAAATTATATGAAAGGGATGATACATGTACTTCAGACATCATGAAAGGTACCAGTACCAGAGTTCTTCCAGTCCTTCCAGCAGAAGTTGCACATGCAATCAAGAACATGAAGCGGGGAAAAGCTCCAGGAGAAAATGGAATTACTGTAGACATCATACAAGAAGCAAGTGGAGAAATCGAAACAATACTCGCCCAAATTTTCACTCGATGCCTTAATGAAGGGAAAATTCCTGAGGATTGGAACAACGCTACAATGATCTTGCTACATAAAAAAGGTGACATTGAGGATCTCGGGAACTACAGACCTATCAGCCTCCTATCAGTGGTTTATAAAATCTTCACTAAAGTTCTTTCACACCGCTTGAAGGTAACACTGGACATGGCTCAACCGAGAGAACAAGCTGGATTCAGGAGTGGCTACAGCACAATAGATCATACCCACGTACTGAGAGAACTAATTGAAAGAGCGAGGGAATATGAACTTCCATTGTGCATGGCTTTCATCGATTATGAAAAAGCCTTTGATTCGGTGAAACCATCAGCAGTTGCAATGGCTCTGAAATCCTGCGGTATTGAAGATGCATACATTAATATTAATAACATCTATGAAAATGCAAGTGCAAAGATTCTGCTATTTGAAAATACAACACACATAAAAATTGGAAAAGGAGTGAGACAAGGTGACACCATATCTCCGAAGCTCTTGAATGCCACATTGGAAAATGTCTTTCAATCACTGAACTGGGAAAACAAAGGCATAAAGATTAATGGAGATTATCTAACCCACCTTCGTTTTGCTGATGACATAGTCATTTTTGACTATGTCATCAGCAAAACGAGCTACAGAGTATGATGCAGGAACTTGCTGACAAGAGTAAAGAAGTGGGATTAAAAATGAACTTTCAGAAGACAAAAGTGATGTTCAATGCTTTTACAAGAAATGAAGATTTATCGATTGATGGAGAAAAGCTGGAGATAACAGACACGTACGTTTATCTTGGACAGCAGATATCAAGTGAGGGTCACATTGGTGAAGAAATTAATCGGAGTACAAAACTTGCCTGGAGAGCTTTTGGAAGAAACAGCATAATTTTCAAGAGCAATATGCCATTATGTCTTAAAAGAAAAGTGTTTGATCAATGCATCCTTCCAGTGCTTACGTATGGTGCAGAGACGTGGACCTTAGCTAAAAGAGACATACAAAGGCTGCAGGCAACTCAAAGTAGCATGAGAGGTGCATGCTTGGTGTAACCAGGAGAGAGAAGAAGAGGAACACGTGGATCCGAAAAATGACAAGAGTGGAAGACATCATGATCAGAGTTAAATCCCTGAAATGGCAATGGGCTGGACATACTGCCAGAAGAACAGACCATCGATGGACAGCCGAAATTTTAGATTGGATTCCAAGGGACAGGAAAAGACCCAGAAGAAGACCACATGGGAGATGGGTGGATGAAATCCGAAAGTATGCGGGAGTGACATGGAGAAGACTGGCACAAGACAGATCGTTGTGGAGGAAACTTGGGGAGACCTTCGTCCAGCAGTGGATTGATAATGGTTTATAATGATGATGATGATGACACACACACACACACACACACACACACACACACACACGGTCAAGTCACATTATTGTGACCACCAGCTAATATCCAGAGTAACCGCAGTGTGCAGCACGCATGGACAGCAGCTATGGGCTGCAAGTGACACAATAAGGTGCTAGAAAGTGTTTACAAATATGTGGAGCCATGCTAACTGTAGTGCATCTGACAGCTGCTGGAGAGTGCATGGTGGAGGATCCATAGAGCAAACAACATGATCAAGGTGGTCCCACAAATGCTCAATTGGGTTTAAGTGTGGGGAATTAGGGGACCAGGGAAGTACTTTGAAGTCTTCACCTTTCTCTTCCAACCACTGTTTTGCATTTCTAGCTGTGTCACACATTGCATTGTCGGGCTGGATGATCCTATCCGCCCCAGGGAAGACAATCAGCATGTATGGGCGTACGTGGTCTGCAAGGATGGACTCATAACGAATTCGGTCCATAGTGCCGTTTACAGGTATGAGTGGACGCAGAGAATGCCACGAAAACATTCCCCATACCATAATGCCGCTCCCACCAGCTTGTGTTCTTCCAGCAGTGGTTGAAGAGCGTTTGTTCTCCGATGTTTCTCGCCTTATACGCCAATGCCCATCCGTTCGATGAAGCAGAAAACGTGACTCATCGGAGGTCCAATTACAATACTGCCCTGCAAATGTAAGTCTTTTCTGCCGATGCACCTTCGTCAGTGACCATCCATCTGCATCGGAGCCCCATACGCAGCAGGGTTCGCTGAATTGTAATTTTAGACACCCTTCCGGTAGTCCCTTGGTTCGTTCGGCCAGTGAGTTGCTCCACTGTAGCATGTCAATCAGCCCTCACACACCTTTGAAGCTGACGTTTACCTCTCGCATCAATAGCACTTCAATTCATTTATTTTGCTGAGCAGAAAACCAGTGTTACAAAATTATCAAAGGAAAAAGGCAGAGCAAGGAAGCAGGGGAGAAAGGCCAGCAAGGCCTGACTGGGTCCTATGCTCCTTACACGAATTTTACACTTAAGTCACGAGTTAAAGTTACATACAAAACAGTGTTTCCAAAAAATAATGTTGTATGAAAAGATGATAAAAATTACAGGGGATACCATTGAGAATCAATTTACATTGAGATATGCACGCCATAGTAATAACCACAGTCCCCCTTCACTGCATTCATCAATTTGAGGGGTCACAAGTCATTATGTAGTTTTTTAATTTTTCTTTTAAAAAGGTTAAAGTTATTTAAACAGGGTGCCCACGCATCCTTGAAAACCTGGAAAGTCCTTAAATTTCTTAAATTAGCTTGGAAAGTCCTTGAATTTTGAAATCCCACAGCCGAAAAATTTCAATCGAAATTTCCGATCTTTTTTCTTTTGTTATTTTTCACTTTTTTTCTGCAATCCCCCATTGACCTGGGAAGTCAAAAAGAGTAAACTTCAAAGCGACTGCATCGCTGGGCGAAAGGGGTGCACTGCGGTCTAACGGGGAGTTAAGTAGGTCAAGTTTGGATTCCCCCCCCCCCCCCCCATCTAGTGTTTAGTGTTTGCTACCCCATAGCACTTGTTCTGCGACGGGGGGAAAAGTATTGTATCATTTCTTTCATTTTCCTTGCGGCAAGGTGGAGATTTCCCCTTCTTGTTTCTTTATCTGCTTGAAAGCGGGTTCATTTGATGCTTGATGATAGGTGCATTTCACTAGCCCCCACGGCCGAGCAGTTTTAGAAAGGGGTGACCTTGAACGCGCAGAGCACATACAAACCGCTCGGAGGGTTAACGAAAAAAAAAGTGCGTAATTTAAAAACTTTTTTTTTTTTTTTTCATTGTATCCAAGTGAAATTTGCAGGGTAACCTTATAAGCCCAAGTTATAGTATCTGTCAAAAATTCATCTCTGTTAAATGAAAATTATTTTTTTAGCATTTTTATCGTTAGTTAGGGAAGGAGGCAGTTCAACAGGTGGCCCATGGGACTGCAAATGAAATGGTAGCTGTGATTGACAAATTGTGCATGCCAACAGGTCCTGCTTGCTGCTGCTGTTGTTCCAGGAGAACAAAAAGTTTAAATTATTTGTTTGTGTTGGTTCATTTTCTGTATTTTGGTTGCACTTTTTTCTGGCCACAGTATTATATTACTCTTATGTATCTGGCAATAGCATAGGGTTACACACAATGCTCTTGGCATTACTGAGTAGGAATTCCTTACATTGCTTTTCCGGAAAGTTCTTTGCAGTGTGCGTGTAGCGACTGAAAAAAAAAAAAATCTGATTTTTGTTGGCTTAGTGTTTTGCTTTGAGATGTCTCAGTTGTCATCTAATTGTTAGATATTGGCATTTTCTTGTTTTTGTGTTTAATAAATATGAGTTGTAAGTGCAATTTCAGTGATCTTTGGTTACACAATCCCAAGTATTCCACATGGGTTGGTAAGGATTACGGCAATAATCATGTTGCGAGATGTTTGTTATGCTTAAAGAACATCGATATTTCGTCCGTGGGAGAGTCTGCATTGCTAAGCTACATGGAAAGTAAAAAGCATGTGGCCCGTTCCGAAAGCAAAAGTCAAAATTCCACCTTAGATGGACTGTTTGAAAAAGTACCGGCACCAGCATCACAAACACCATCATCACCAAAGCCATCTTCATCATTTTGCCTTTAAAAAATACAGTTCATCAGTAGGTTGTTTACCCAGAAAAGATCCTACGAAAGCCAAAATATTATGGGCTTTAAAAGTGGTAGAAAGCCATTATTTGTACAGAACATGTGCTGGAATTGATAAGTTGTTTCGATTGATGTTTTCAGACAGTGAAACGGCTCTCAACTTTTCTTGTGGGCAAACAAAATGTTCATATATTTGCTGCTTTGGCTTGGCACCCCTTTTTAAATCACTTTTGTTGCAACAGATTAATGAAAGCAAAGATTTTGTTGTTTTGTTTGATGAGAATTTAAATAAATACTCTCAACAAAAACAAATTGGCATCCATATAAGATTCTGGAACAAGGACAGAGTAACATCACAGTATCTGACTTCTGTATTTTTAGGCCACGCAAGTGCAGAAATTTTATTAGACAAACTTAAGCAATCTTTGAAGAATTTGCCTTTAAAAAATACAGTTCAGTTTTCTATGGGTGGACCGAATGTGCATTTAAAGCTTTTTTCTTTATTTCAAGATTTATTGGCCAATTTAAATGCATCTCTCTTAAACACCAGTACCTGTGGATTGCACATAGTGCATAATGCATTGAGACCCGCTACTACTGTGAGTGATTGGGAAATAGAAAAATTTCTCTCAAGCCTATACAGGTTATTCAAAGATTCACCGGCACGGCGGGAGAATTATTTAAACGTGGATAATGCTATAAAAATGCCACTAAAATTCTGTTCTCACAGGTGGGTTGAAAATTCTCCTGTGTGTGAACGTACTATATAAATTTGGCCCTTTATTTTGAAGTATGAAACTTTGGTAGCCCAGAAAATTGTTAATAATCCTTGCACAGTTTCCTTTAATATTGTCCAAAAATGGGTGAAGGATCCATCGGCACTTCCCAAATTATATTTTTTAATTCTATTGCAAAACAACTGAGTCCCTTTTTAAAAAAGTATCGGGCAGATAAACCAATGCTGCCATTCATGGCTAAAGACTTAGAGAAAATGTTAAGGAATCTGATAAGTAGCTTTGTTAAAATGGATGTATTAGAACAAACAAAAACCATTACAGCACTTCTAAAAATTGATCCAACTGATAATAAAAATTGTTCCACTTATAGGATGATTGATATTGGATTCCAGGCCGAAAAGGAGGTGAAGACTTTGCCATCAAATGTAAGTGAAAAGCAGATAATAGAATTTCATATGAAATGCAGATCAATTTTGCAAAACCTTGTCAAAAAAAATTGCTCACTAAATGCCCACTGCAGTATGCTCTTGTGCAGCACATGAAGTGTTTAGATCCTAAATTAATGAGTGCTGAGAAGGAATCTTGCTTAAAAAGTTTCAAGATTATTCTAGAAATTCTCGTGGATGCAAATCATCTGAAACCTGGTGTTGTTGACACTATTATGCTGCAGTTAAAGGATTTATAAGTAGTGTTGCAGCAGTAACTTCAGATTTTAAACTTTTTGATAACAATTATGAGGAATTGAGAATAAATGTGTTATTTTATGAACATTTATCCTCAAATAAAAATTATGATCTGTTGTGGGAAGTAACTAAAAAGCTGCTGTTGCTCTTGCATGGACAGGCATCAGTGGAGAGAGGGTTCTCCATTAATAAGGAACTAATAATTGACAATATGAAAGAAAACTATTGTTTCACAAAGAATAATATATGACCATCTAAGTAACATTGGTGGCATGGAAAAGGTCGAGTTTTCAAAATTGCTTCTGAGTAATGTCAAATGTGCTAGGCAAAGATATGTAATAAATTTAGGAAAAAAAAAGCTCGGTACAAGGCTAATTCTGCTGTAGCCCTAAAGAGGAAACAAATACTGGATGAAATAGAAAGTATGAAAAAAAGAAAAATGTGTGTAGAAAATGAAGTATTAGATTTATTAAAATCAGCTGATGGCTTGGAAACAAAAGCAAAAGATACTCATAATTTTAACTGCATTATTAAATCAAATAGCTTTAGAAAGGCATAAAGACAAACAATCATTGATAAAAGAAATAAATTTTGAACTCAAGAAAAAAAATAGATTTAGTGAATAATCGCAAATAAATTATTCACCCATTTGCTTAATATTTTTTTAATATACTTGTTAATTATATTTTAACTGATAAATTTAATGTTGTGTTAAAAGTACTAACATTTGAGTAGAAAAAAATGATTATTATTTAAAAATTGATTACAGTATTTCCATTTGTTAAATATTTTCACCTGAAGAAAGTTTGTCATTCAGTAAAGAACTTTTGCAAAATTTGGAGATCAGTAAAGAACTTTTGCAAAATTTGGAGATGCTAAGATTTTTTTATATAATTTGCTAAGATTTTTTTATATAATTGCTAAGATTTTTTTTATATAATTGGCTACCAATTACGAATACTGTTAATGAGTATCATAATACAACACACATAATTCTTGATATATAATATATTCATTGTGGTTTAGGACATTGAAAAATTCATCCTTGAATTTTTTCCTGAAATTCTTTGAAAGTGCTTGAATATCCTTGAATTTTTTTCTCTGAAAAAGGGTGGGCACCCTGTTTGAAGAAGTCAGTTCCATCGGTAATGAATTCCAGTAGTGTGGGCCAGTGTAATTTATACTCTGCTTCATGGTCTCCGTCTTCGAATGAATGGGCCGAATATGTAATTTAGTACGGCATCACAATTTTGACGAATGTAATTGGTGTTTCACATTAAGATATGTTATTAATAAAATAACAATCTTAGCTGCAATGCGTAATGCAGCAGTTGAAAACATAGCCTGTCAGGTACTGCAAAATTACAAACAAAAATAAAAATGAAAGACATACCCCTTGAAATAATGGCCTATGTAATTAGGATATAACAAAAATAGCACTACACACTGCGATAACATAGACCCCATACCGACATACAGAGGACTGTAATGTAAACTTAATTTGAATGCAAATTAAGTATCGTTAATGCAGGTAGCCCATATCCAAGAATGTAAGGCAAACAAAAGAATAGTCTTATCCTGTAAAACATCTATAAGTCACAGGCAATAGGTTGTAACACCTGTAAAATACCCTATTATAATCAGTAGGTCAATACTATATCACCTCAGCAGCAACGTAAGCCCTCAGAGTTGTGACAGAGCGCAGTAGGTTTAAAAACACTGAAACGTATAATTTGTAGTATAATATACATAAGGGGCATGCAGCCCAACAACCCGGCCACTCTGGTTAAGTGACCAAGTATCAATAATAGCAGAACAGCTATATTGAGACTGTAAAGCAGTGAGGGAACACCCCCCCCCCCCAAGTGTTACTAAGCTCAAAAAGCATTAGCCCAAAACCACCCAGAAAAAGCTGTACCAAAGGCTAAATTAGATTGTATATCTACGGCATAATATCGCAATAATCAAAATACCCATAGATTAATATTAACGTGCAGATGGTGGGTCACCATGCAATTGAAGCTTATTTTATGTATGACTGGGTAACCAGAGTTAACCAAAAAAAAAAGCATATATGTAATGAATGCAAGTAAAACCGGTATCCAGTGAGCATATAAGACACAGGTTGTAAGAAATAGCAGGTTAAAAATGGTGGGTCACCATGCAATTGAAGCTTATTTTATGTATGACTGGGTAACCAGAGTTAACCAAAAAAAAGCATATATGTAATGAATGCAAGTAAAACCGGTATCCAGTGAGCATATAAGACACAGGTTGTAAGAAATAGCAGGTTAAAAATAACAAAAATTGTAAGTAACATACCAAATTATTTAAAATAGTCTTCAGAGTTGTTAGTTACAACGATTTAAAATCATCTTTAGAGTTCAAATAATCCTTAAGTATCCACATTTGCATCAAGAATGAAAATTTTATAGTGTGGCGTCCAATACTGCAATCCACACGCTGTAGATTGTCACGCAATGTCTGTCTTGCCGTTGAAAGACTCTTGGTAATCACGATCCCGGACCCCTTGAGCAAACGTTTTTCTCTGTAGACCTTGTCATGTTTGGACATACGCAGGAACTCACAAGTGGTCCTGAACCAGTTGGCAATCCACGATCCAGGCGATGTGCAGCCACACTTTACCACGCATCCAAAGCCTGAAGCAAATAATTTAACACACACTTGAAACCCGTAGTATGTATAGCTGGGCCACCCAAGTGAACCAGGGAAAGAAATTAACACAGGCCGTAGGAATAATAGGTTAGAAAAATAAAATAATTGCAGCCAACTAGTTCAAAGCATCTGCAGAGTAGTCTGAGATGTCTGTTAGAGTTTTAATAATCCTAATGTGGCCATTTGCCCCAAGAATGGAAATTTTGCCGTATTGCGTCCAATACCGCAATCCTCTCTCCCTTAGATTGTTACAGAATGTCTTTCTCACCGTTGTAAGGCTATCGGCAATCACAGTCCCGGATCCCTTGAGTAGACGTTTGTTTCTGTAGATATAGTCACTTTGTGACATACGTAGGAACTTGATAATAAGGGGTCTCTAACTAGTTGGTGATCCACGACCCAGGCAATGTGCAATGACTATGTCCGTTGCAAGAAGATTGCGCTTAATTTTTTGATTCAAGAAATCGATAGCCTCGTTAACTGCATTTCTAAAAGATTCAGAGAGATTATAACTCACAAGGCAAAGGCGCCTGCCATATTGTTCCAGGTCATCAAGCAAATTTTCGACAGATTGCAAGGTAGACTGCAAGGTACATAATTTCAGTTCGATTTCATCCATACGTCTAGTCCAACGATCCTCTAGTTTCTTGATAGTAGCTGTCAACTCTTCAATAAGTTCCCCCTTTATTGCAGTAATAGCAGCACTTCCGTCTGAAACCGCACCAATGGAACGAAGTCTGGTTTTGTCATCCAAGCTCTTTGTCAGCACCTCAAAATCTGATGTCCATTGTTTTCGGAAAGTCAGTAATTCCTCTTGAGATGCCACGATCCCTATTGTCAGCTGATGGAGTGGATCCAGTTGTCTCTTTCATGTTGGATTTTGGTGGCATTTTTTCCCCCTGCACCCCCAAATGATATATCACTGTATCACACACTCGTAATAGATATTGGTGCTCCGCGTCGCTTATTCGCTATGGTGCCATTTCTCCAATCACGATACACTTTAACCACAGCAACGTGTGAACAGTTCACAAACTGCGCTATTTCAGAAAATCATTCCTTTTTGCAAATCTGATAAATCGCTCCTTTTATCCATGGCAACGAGTGATATGTTTTCAGAATGCCTACCACACCTTATATACCCTCTAAGCCAGCTGATGCCTCGTGCCTTCTTTCATTGGCAACACGCTGTTAACGTGAAAAGTAGAAGGTGGTCATAATAATGTGACATGACTGTGTGTGTGTGTGTGTGTGTGTGCACACACACACACACACACAGGGCTTGACAAATGAAATATGTTCTAGATCTAGGAGCCAGCTCGAAAATTTAAATTTAGGCGCCAAGTGAAACGAAGTCAATGACGCATGAACAAAAATGTGTTTGGTTATGACGCTAGAACGAAAAGTGATAAACCATATTTGTTATCAATTTTTTTTTCTTTTTACCCAAATCACTTATTGCAAAATAAAGTTCCAATTTGCTTCATAATTTTCTTTTTTTTTTTTATTCTTTCAGTAGTTCTCAAAAAAATAAAATTTCAGATTTCGATTTCATTAAAGTACTACGTATTTGTGGATGCCATATTTTGTACATATTAATTCAAAGTACCATTGCACGTTGAGTAGACAGGCACAAAAATATTACACTTTCAAAAATTTTAGTCAGTCCTAGGCTAGGCACAAAAAAATTTCCAATGGAATTTCACCATGAAAATAGTTAGAAATTCACTACTGCATGTTGAATAGACAGACACAAAAATATCACACTTAAAAAAAAAAAATAGGTCTAGGCTAAGCACTAAAAAAAAGAAAAAAAAAGAAGAAGAATAAATAAAAATAAAGGCCTAACCATAGGTTTGGGTACTTTTTGATGGAACTTCACCAGAAAAATCTGTACAAATGCACTAAGCATAAAGTAGATGGACAGAATAACATAATATTAAAATTAAAAAAATAATAATCAGGCCGGCCACATATTCAAAATAATAAAACTAAATGCTGCATCAAAATGTAAAGAAGCAGTAAGAAAACAGAAAATTCAGCAAGCAGAGAAAGAAAAGGAAATCAGATGTTCTGTGGGAAGAATTAAACTGAAAGAAAGCAAAAGTTATTGGAACAGGCGGAAGAAACTAATGCAATAGAAACAGAAATTAAAGCAGCATGCACATACAAACAAAGTGCAGAGTTAAAGCTATGTCATACATTTCATTTGAATTGTTAAAGCTCTTCATTAGCACCCTGAGGGCTAAATGTTATTCAATGAGGAAGTGTTTGATTTAGATAACTTTTTTTTTTTTTAGTTTTATGTATGCACAGTAATTCCAAGCCTTACATGTCTACTGGGATGTAAGGTCAGGTGATGCGTAACATCACAGCCTCTCCTTGACAAATGTCAACCCCGCCTTCTCGTGGTGCATCCTGTTCCCACTAAAGGGGCTCTGACGACCGCCGATAGCGGTATAACTATACCATCGGGATTAGAGGAAATGCTATCCCCCACTCACCAACCCGCTTGGCCAGCGTGGTGAGTTATGGCCAAACCCCTCCAAAATGACTCCACAACTTAAATCTTGGCCCTCAGTCTCCGGCAGCTGGAATGTACCTGGCCAAGGCAGCGGCCAGTGCGACATGAAGGCAAAGGGTGCTAAGAATCCCCGGAGGACCGGACTAGGCTGCCATCTGATGCTGACCTTGGCTACGTATAATGGATGCTCCCTATCTTCTGATTCAAGGCTTCTTGAATTGGAAGAGGAACTACAAAGGATCAAGTGGGACATTGTCGGGATAAGAGAGGTAAGGAGAAAACGAGAAGATCTCATTGAACTGAAAAGTGGACATCTCTTCTACTATCGTGGGACTGATACTGGCAGAACTAGTGGTGTTGGATTTATAATAAACAAGAAACTGAAGGATAAAGTTGTAGAAGTTGAAAGTTCCTCTGACAGAGCTGCACGACTCGTTATCCAACTCTCGAGAAGATACCAGGCTCAGATTATTCAAACTTATGCACCCACCACAAGTCATCCTGAAGAAGAAATTGAAAAATTTTATGAGGAAATTCGTCATCTAAATAATAAAGGTAAGCAACACTTGAAGGTAATTATGGGAGATTTCAATGCAAAATTAGGGCAATAGAATGAAACTTCAGTAGGTGCATTCGGTCACGGCAACAGAAACCAGCGTGGAAATACTCTCGTTGAGTTTGCAGAGGCAGAAGGTTTTTTCATCACGAACTCCTTTTTCAAGAAAAAGCCACACAGGAAATGGACATGGAGACATCCAAATGGGACGACAAGTGAAATTGATTTTATTATGTGTAACAAAAAATTTGTCATAGAAGACTGCAGTGTGCTAAACAAGATCAACACAGGTAGTGACGATAGATTGGTGAGATGTAAGATGCACCTCAACACTAAACTTGAACGTGGCAAGCTCATAAGACAAACAAAATATATTGACATAACCAACCTTAAAAACACCATAATACCTTCAAGTTGGAACTGAAGAACAGATTCTCTGCTTTAGAAGGCCTAACTTAGGAAGAAGTGGATATTTCTGAAGTTAACAGAAAAGTAACCAAAGCTCTTATGGAAACAGCAACAAAATTAGCTGGGTCTAAGTACAAGTTGCATGTGAACAAATTATCAGGAAAAACCAAAATGTTGATGCAAAAATGAAGAGAGATGAGGACAACTAAAGAAGATGTGGCTTCTAAAGTGGAATATATAGAGCTATGCAAGACAGTACGAAAAAGTATCACTGAAGACGTAAGGAAATTCAACTGTGAACTAGTGAGGAAAGCAATTGAAAACAACCAAAGCCTAAAGATAGCAAAGGGACATCTCAGTAAGAGAAGAAAACAGATTATGGCACTGAGAAAAGAAGATGGTTCTGTAACAAGAAATAGAGGTGAAATTTTGACAAGAGTGAAAGATTTCTACTCCAAATTATAAGAAAGGGATGATACATATACTCCAGACATCATGAAAGGTACCAGTACCAGAGTTCTTCCAGTCCTCCCAGCAGAAGTTGCCATGCAATCAAGAACATGAAGTGGGGAAAAAGCTCCAGGAGAAGATGGAATTACTGTAGACATCATACAAGAAGCAAGTGGAGAAATCGAAACAGTACTCGCCCAAATTTTCACTCGATGCCTTAATGAAGGGAAGATTCCTGAGGATTGGAACAACGCTACAATGATCCTGCTAAATAAAAAAGGTGACATTGAGGATCTCAGGAACTATAGACCTATCAGCCTCCTATCAGTGGTTTATAAAATATTCACTAAAGTTCTTTCACACCGCTTGAAGGTAACACTGGACATGGCTCAACCAAGAGAACAAGCTGGATTCAGGAGTGGCTACAGCACAATAGATCATATCCACGTGCTGAGAGAACTAATTGAAAGAGCGAGGGAATATGAACTTCCATTGTGCATGGCTTTATCGATTACGAAAAAGCCTTTGATTCAGTGAAACCATCAGCAGTTACAATGGCTCTGAAATCCTGCGGTATTGAAGATGCATACATTAATATTATTAATAACATCTATGAAAATGCAAGTGCAAAGATTCGGCTGTTTGAAAATACAACACACATAAAGATTGGAAAGGGAGTGAGACAAGGTGACACCATATCTCCGAAGCTCTTTAATGCCACATTGGAGGGTGTTTTTCAGTCGCTGAGCTGGGAAAACAAGGGGATAAAGATTAATGGAGATTATCTAACCCATCTACGTTTTGCTGATGACGTAGTCCTTTTTGCAACTACCCCATCAGAGCTGCAGAGTATGATCCAGGAACTTGCTGACAAGAGTAAAGAAATGGGATTAAAAATGAACTTTCAGAAGACAAAAGTGATGTTCAATGCTTTTACAAGAAATGAAGATTTATCGATTGATGGAGAAAAGCTGGAGATAACAGACACGTACGTTTATCTTGGACAGCAGATATCAAGTGAGGGTCACATTGATGAAGAAATTAATCGGCGTACAAAACTTGCCTGGAGAGCTTTTGGAAGAAACAGCATAATTTTCAAGAGCAATATGCCATTATGTCTTAAAAGAAAAGTGTTTGATCAATGCATCCTTCCAGTGCTTACGTATGGTGCAGAGACGTGGACCTTAACTAAAAGAGACATACAAAGGCTGCAGACAACTCAAACAAGCATGGAGAGGTGCATACTTGGTGTAACCAGGAGAGATAAGAAGAGGAACTCGTGGATCCGAAAAATGACAAGAGTGGAAGACATCATGATCAGAGTTAAATCCCTGAAATGGCAATGGGCTGGACATACTTCCAGAAGGACAGACCATCGATGGACAGCCGAAATTTTAGATTGGATTCCAAGGGACAGGAAAAGACCCAGAAAAAGACCACATGGAAATGGGTGGATGAAATTCGAAAGTATGCGGGAGTGACATGGAGGCGACTGTCACAAGACAGACTGTTGTGGAGGAAACTTGGGGAGACCTTCGTCCAGTACTGGATTGATAATGGTTGATGATGATGATGACATGTCTACTTGATGCATGTTCGCTATAATGTATGTACAACATTTTTACGCCGTCCCGGTGGTGCAGTGGTCTAAGCGATGGTCTCTGATCATTCGTCCGAAAGGGGTTCGGGTTCAAATCCCAGTGAGGCATGGATATTGTGTTTGCCTTGCGGCACTGGCTCTCTTTCCATTCCCTGGAACTAGTGACCCTAATTTAGGGACGGGTGATTGCGTATAGCCCATTGAGTTGCTCATGGTGGTCGTTAAACCTTCAATAAAAAAAAAAAAAACAGTTTTACCCATTTCCGACATAACTTATTAACATCACGCAGACAATTTCCACCAATTGGGAGCTGCATACTTTGAAGTCTAGAAATGTTTGTTTACGGTACACTTGTTTCTGGCTTCTCTGCTCAGAGGAGGAAGAATTTGCATTGGTATTGCTTTTTTATTGATTTACTAAGGACATTCTGGTAAAAATGTCTTCCAATAAAAGAAAAAGTGCTGTTAAAAGTGAAATATTGGTAAAATGCCTCAGAAATCCATAAAATTACAAGAAAAAGTGGACATAGTAAATATGAGGCTGGTGAGGTAATAACTAAACTTTCAAACTCTATGAAATGGTCCTAGCCACCCCACATATTCAACAGACCATATAATCTTGTGTAATTTTTTTTTCTTTTGCTATGTAACAAACACACACCTTAAGTTCAACCTATGGAACAAGGAGCTATTGCCACTTTTGAATCGTATTATTTATTGCATCATGATCTGAAGACAGCTTATTTTAGTAACCGTTGGTAAGGACAAGGCAACTGTTAAACAGTTTAGTGGTGATTATAATATTTTGTATGCAGTATCACAGGAACTTCGATAGTGTATGAAAAATGATGACACGGTAATGCATGGTTAGACTTTGACATAAACTTTTTGTCCACAATTTGTGACTGATTTGGAAGGATTTGAACCAACTGTTAGATTAATAATATTGTTCAAGAAATTCTCCAGCTACCTGAAAAGCTTGATTTGGAAACTGATGATGTGAAAGAATTGTTAGCCTTACACAGTGAAAGACTTAGCACTGAGGGCTTGATTGAACTGAAGCATGGTCAGGGAAAGTGGCCCATAAGAAGACTCAGTTGAATAAATTACTAAAGAAAACCTACACTAACAAACATTCGCGATAAAACTTTCCAAATCATAGAACAGCTTGTAAATAAAATTGATAAGTGTGGCCCTGATCATGAGTGCAGTTGTGTATATGTTCGGATACTTTGTGCAAAAGTGTGAAGCTTGTTTTGAATAACATTTATTTGCTGAGTAAATAATGTTATCAAAAATTAAAATAAATTGCTATTAATTTTAATTGTTGACAAAACAGTCTAAACCTTTATAACGTACTTCCTATGCTCGCTTAACGTACTTTTGCGTAACGTCCAGGTTTCTCGGTTACAAGTAATTCTTAATAGTGCGATATTTTGAGCGTTTCACTAAATGCAAAGCTTATTGGTAAAAAAATTGCTATTTATTTTAACTTTTTAGAAATCATTTTATATACTCAATTTACTCTTTTAATTTCTTAATTACATAATGAGATTTTATATTTAATTAATAAAAATGGCCAAACTCCTACACTGTTGACAGAAAGAATAGTCGAGAAAATTTAGCTTTAGGGTCAAGAAATGTTCCGTAAAAGTCAAGGAAAGGTCAAGAAATTGAGTCTCCTGAAAATGGTAGACACCCTGTAGACACAAACGCAACATCGGGAGAAAAAAATACAATTGGGGAAAATTTTGTTTACTCCATTTAACTTCTGTTTTTGAAAGCTTTGAAATGTGAAATACCATCCCCAGTCGGAAAATTACCCACCCCGAATTCTCTTCAGTTTTACATCAATCTTGAGAAATATCTAAATGATGAACAAAAAAAAAAAAAAAAAAAACCCGAAGAATTCCGCGAATCTGCTTAAGAATCTTATGTATATCATAAAATAATGGCAAAATATTTTTTTTTAAACAAAATGAAAATTCATAGAATCCGTGTTTTGAGATTGAGCTCCGTAGTCAGACAACTAAATCCATAGAAACTATGGACATTTCGTAGCAATTGGCATGTATAACAGTTGTATCACACACCGTGATCGGCACCTATCATGTGAATCGTAATTTCCTATAGAAAACTGCAATTCACAGGACCGACTTGGAAATCCAAAGATGTAAGAAAGAAATGATCATCGTATTGAAAATGTAACTATCATTTTGAAGTACTTTTGTATTACTTTTAAGTAAAAAAAGAACTAAAATCGCTAGCTGTTGCAGCATTATCATACTTCATTACTTAGACTAAAAAATCCTTTGAAATTGTAAGCAGTCTATAGCATTGCCTTATTTCTGAATACGTTTCAACTGAATACCGAAAAAAAAAATCCTTAACTAATACAATTAGCGCACCAAAACAAGGCAATGCGATTCGCAGAATGGTTACATGTTACTGAATAGCTCTGCGGGATTCCTGAGAGTCGCGGATTCTCACACCACGTAGGCTTCTGCATGCACAAATAGTTACGCCTTCCTTGCATCATATTTTCTGTCAAAATGCTTCTAAGTAAAAATAAAATATGTATTCTTGCAATCTCTTTGAGGAATATCTTGCTGTTACGTTATATTTTCGCCCAGGATTTGTCAAGCCCTGTATATATATATAATTATCATCATCATCGTCAACCATTATCAATCCACTGCTGGACGAAGGTCTCCCCAAGTTTCCTCCACAACGGTCTGTCTTGTGCCAGTCTCCTCCATGTCACTCCCGCATACTTTCGAATTTCATCCACCCATCTCCCATGTGGTCTTTTGGGTCTTTTCCTGTCCCTTGGAATCCAATCTAAAATTTCGGCTGTCCATCGATGGTCTACCCTCCTGGCAGTATGCCCAGCCCATTGCCATTTCAGGGATTTAACTCTGATCATGATGTCTTCCACTCTTGTCATTTTTCGAATCCACGAGTTCCTCTTCTTATCTCTCCTGGTTACACCAAGCATGCACCTCTCCATGCTTGTTTGAGTTGTCTGCAGCCTTTGTATGTCTCTTTTATTTAAGGTCCACATCTCTGCCCCATACGTAAGCACTGGAAGGATGCATTGATCAAACACTTTTCTTTTAAGACATAATGGCATATTGCTCTTGAAAATTATGCTGTTTCTTCCAAAAGCTCTCTCGAGGCAAGTTTTGTACGCCGATTAATTTCTTCATCAATGTGACCCTCACTTGATATTTGCTGTCCAAGATAAACGTACATGTCTGTTATCTCCAGCTTTTCTCCATCAATCGATAAATCTTCATTTCTTGTAAAAGCATTGAACATCACTTTTGTCTTCTGAAAGTTCATTTTTAATCCCACTTCTTTACTCTTGTCAGCAAGTTCCTGGATCATACTCTGCAGCTCTGATGGGGTAGTTGCAAAAATGACTACGTCATCAGCAAAACAAAGGTGAGTTAGATAATCTCCATTAATCTTTATTTCTTTGTTTTCCCAGTTCAGTGATTGAAAGACATTTTCCAATGTGGCATTAAAGAGCTTCGGAGATATGGTGTCACCTTGTCTCACTCCCTTTCCAATTTTTATGTGCGTTGTATTTTCAAACAGCCGAATCTTTGCACTTGCATTTTCATAGATGTAATTAATAATATTAATGTATGCATCTTCAATACCGCAGGATTTCAGAGCCATTGTAACTGCTGATGGTTTCACCGAATCAAAGGCTTTTTCATAATTGATAAAAGCCATGCACAATGGAAGTTCATATTCCCTCGCTCTTTCAATTAGTTCTCTCAGTACGTAGATATGATCTATTGTGCTGTAGCCACTCCTGAATCCAGCTTGTTCTCTTGGTTGAGCCATGTCCAGTGTTACCTTCAAGCGGTGTGAAAGAACTTTAGTGAAGATTTTATAAACCACTGATAGGAGGCTGATAGGTCTGTAGTTCCTGAGATCCTCAATGTCACCTTTTTTATGTAGCAGGATCATTGTAGCATTGTTCCAATCCTCAGGAATCTTCCCTTCATTAAGGCATTGAGTGAAAATTTGGGCGAGTACTGTTTCGATTTCTCCACTTGCTTCTTGTATGATGTCTACAGTAATTCCATCTTCTCCTGGAGCTTTTTCCCCACTTCATGTTCTTGATTGCATGGCAACTTCTGCTGGGAGGACTGGAAGAACTCTGGTACTGGTACCTTTCATGATGTCTGGAGTACATGCATCATCCCTTTCATATAATTTGGAGTAGAAATCTTTCACTCTTGTCAAAATTTCACCTCTATTTCTTGTTACAGAACCATCTTCTTTTCTCAGTGCCATAATCTGTTTTCTTCCCTTACTGAGATGTCCCTTTGCTATCTTTAGGCTTTGGTTTTCAATTGCTTTCCTCACTAGTTCACAGTTGAATTTCCTTACGTCTTCAGTGATACTTTTTTGTACTGTCTTGCATAGCTCTATATATTCCATTTTGGAAGTCACATCTTCTTTAGTTGTCCTCATCTCTCTTCATTTTTGCATCAACATTTTGGTTTTTCCTGATAATTTGTTTACATGCAACTTGTTCTTAGACCCAGCTAATTTTGTTGCTGTTTCCATAAGAGCTTTGGTTACTTTTCTGTTAACTTCAGAAATATCCACTTCTTCCGATGTTAGGCCTTCTAAAGCAGAAAATCTGTTCTTCAGTTCCAACTTGAAGGTATTATGGTGTTTTTTAAGGTTGGTTATGTCAATATATTTTGTTTGTCTTATGAGCTTGCCACGTTCGAGTTTAGTGTTGAGGTGCATCTTACATCTTACCAATCTATGGTCACTACCTGTGTTGAACTTGTTTAGCACCCTGTAGTCTTCTATGACGAATTTTTTGTTACACATAATAAAATCAATTTCACTTGTCCTCCCATTTGGATGTCTCCATGTCCATTTCCTGTGTGGCTTTTTCTTGAAAAAGGAGTTCGTGATGAAAAACCCTTCTGCCTCTGCAATTTCTGCTAGCGTATTTCCGCGCTGGTTTCTATTGCCGTGACCGAATTTACCTACTGAAGTTTCATTCTGTTGCCGTTACCCTATTTTTGCATTGAAATCTCCCATAATTATCTTCAAGTGCTCCTTACCTTTATTATTTAGATGACGAATTTCCTCATAAAATTCTTCAATTTCTTCTTCAGGATGACTTGTGATAGATGCATAAGTTTGAATAATCTGAGCCTGGTATCTACTCGAGAGCTGGATAACGAGTCGTGCAGCTCTGTCAGAGGAACTTTCAACTTCTATAACTTTATCCTTCAGTTTTTTGTTTATTATAAATTCAACACCACTATTTCTGCCAGTATCTGTCCCACGATAGTAGAAGAGATGTTCACTTTTCAGTTCAGTGAGATCTTCTCCTTTGCTCCATACCTCACTAAGCCTGACGATGTCCCACTTGATCCTTTGTAGTTCCTCTTCCAATTCAAGAAGCCTTGAATCAGAAGATAGGGAGCGTCCAATATACGTAGCCAAGGTCAGCATCAGATGGCAGCCTAGTCCGGTCCTCCGGGGATTCTTAGCACCCTCTGCTTTCATGTCTCACTGGCCGCTGCCTCAGCCAGGTACATTCCAGCTGCCGGAGACTGAGGGCCAAGATTTAAGTTGTGGAGTCATTTTGGAGGGGTTTGGCCATAACTCACCACGCTGGCCTAGCGGGTTGGTGAGTGTGGGATAGCATTTCGTCTAATATCCCGATGGTATAGTTATACCGCTATTTATGGTCATCAGAGCCCCTTTAGTGGGAACAGGATGCACCATGAGAAGGCGGGGTTGACATTTGTCAAGGTGAGGCTGTGATGTTACGCATCACCTGACCTACATCCCTATATATATATATATATGGTGTAACCAGGAGAGATAAGAAGAGGAACTCGTGGATCCGAAAAATGACAAGAGTGGAAGACATCATGATCAGAGTTAAATCCCTGAAATGGCAATGGGCTGGACATACTGCCAGAAGGACAGATCATCGATGGACAGCCGAAATTTTAGATTGGATTCCAAGGGACAGGAAAAGACCCAGAAGACGACCACATGGGAGATGGGTGGATGAAATTCGAAAGTATGCAGGGGTGACATGGAGGAGACTGGCACAAGACAGACCGTTGTGGAGGAAACTTGGGGAGACCTTCGTCCAGCAGTGGATTGATAATGGTTGACAATGATGATGATGATGATGATGATATGCCATTATCAGTCCACTGCTGGATGAAGGTCTCCCCAAGTTTCTTCTACAATGATTTGTCTTGACCCAGGCTCCTCCATGTTACTCCTGCATGCTTTCAAATTTCATCCACCCATCTCCCATGTGATCTTCTGGGTCTTTTGCTGTCCGGTGGCGCAGTGATGGCTTCTGATCATTCGTCCAAGATGGTTCCAGGTTCAAATCCCAGTGAAGCATGGGTGTTGTGTTTGTTTTACGGCACTGGCTCTCTCCCTTCCCTGGAACCAGTTGCCCTAAATTAAGGGCGGGCGACTGCTTATAGCCCACTGAGTTGCTCACGCTGGTCATTAAACCTCCAATCAAAAAAAAAAAAAAAATTTTTTTTAATTTGGTTGTTCATCGGTGGTCCGTCCTTCTGGCAATATGTCCAGCCCATTGTCATTTCAGGAATTTTACTCTGATGATGTCTTCCACTCTTGTCATTTTTCTGACCACGAGTTTCTTCTTATCTCTCCTGGTTACACCAAGCATGCATCTCTCTATGCTACTTTGAGTTGTCTGCAGTCTTTGTATGTCTCTTTTAGCTAAGATCCACATCTCTGCACCGTACATAAGCATTGGAAGGATGCACTGATCAAACACTTTTCTTTTAAGACAATGGCAAATTACTCTTGAAAATTGTACTGTTTTTTCCAAAAAGCTTTCCATCCAAGTTATATACACCGATTAATTTGTTCATCAATGTGACCCTCGCTTGATATCTGCTGTCCAAGGTAAATGTAGATATTGATTATCTCCAGCTTTTCCCTATTAGTCGATAAATCTTCGTTTCATAAAAACTGTTCGTCAGTTTTGTCTTCTGAAAGTTCATTTTTAATCTCACTTCTTTACTCTTATCAGCAAGTTCCTGGATCATACTCTACAGCTCTGAAGAGGTATTTCAAAAAGGACTATGTCATCAGCAAAATGAAAGTGAGTTAAATAATCTCCATTAATGTTTTTCCCTTTGTTTTCCCAGTTCAATGATTGAAAGACATTTTGCAGTGTGGCATTAAAGAGTTTGGGAGATATGGTGTCACCTTTTCTCACTCCATTTCCAATTTTTATTGGTGCTGTATCATCACCCCCTAATAGCTTAACAGGCCCGCTCACCGGTTTGTGACGTCACTAGAGTAGTCCGTAGTCGCGGAGAGGAGCATTACGGGGATGTGCGAAACGAACACATCTTTACGTACACCAACTAGCCAGGTCGTGCGTTCTTTTAGAGTTTCACTGTATTTAAATAAGAACTTCTGTTAGTTTTTAAATAACTGCAGAGTTAACAAGTTTGTTTAATAATCTTTTAAAATACAGAAGAAAAAGAAATTACAGCGTAAAATTTAGCGTAGCAATAATTTCGACTTGAAAGGGTAAGCAAGACATTCGTCAACTTAATGAAAGCATCGCTGTCATTTCACTGGAAGTGATAAACCATTCCTATAATCGAAATTATAAACTGTTGTCGTAGTTTCACTTGAAGTTATAGTGTCTTTATAATTAACCGAATGATTCCTGTACTTGTGAACAAATCGTTCTTGTACTTGGAAGATTAGTTTGAGGGTCCATTACGAAGTATCGCCGTCGTTTCAAAAGATGTCAATTGACTAATTTAAGGAATTAGATTTTTCATTCATTGCAAGCTATGAAAATTTTAGTAATGAAATAATTCCTGTAGTGAAAATGTATTTTCACATCAGACAGTAACTAGCAATTTATATGCAATCCGTGATCACTAATATATAAAAAAAAGGCCAAGAAAAACTGAATTTTTTTCTGTGTTTAATTATTACAAAGGCTCAATAAAACACTTTTTTACATACATACAGTGAATTGCTGCTTGATCCACTGATTGCATCAAATAAATTAAGATTTTAAGAAAATTATGCAATTAACAAATAAAGGTAACTTGATCACGCTAGTTACGTTAAATGAAAACTTTTACAAAAAGTTCGTAAGTTGGAAGCTTTCGACCTTATCTTAGGTCTTCATCACGCCAATGGAGGACTAAGATTGTTGCCAGATTCTATATTTGAATTTTTCCTATTTTTGTTGCCAAAACTTAGAATTGATCTCCAGATTATCGGAGATCAATTCTAAGTTTAGAAGAGGAGATTGGGAATTGCAAGTCCGAATCTCCTCTTAATCTTAGTCCTCCATTGGCGTGATGAAGACCTATGATAAGATTGAAAGCTTCCAACTTACGAACTTTTTGTAAAAGTTTTCATTTAACGTAACTAGCGTGATCAAGTTACCTTTATTTGTTAATATTGTTACGGGTTTTGCCCATCATCATCAATTATGCAATTGCTACATTATTAAACGTACAATAATGACATTTTAATGGCATAACAAGTTTTCCTAATTTTAGTACCATCTAGTTACGTGATTGGACAACTTCATTTTGATAAGCAAATATAAAGTTTATAATTTTTGTCTTCCAGAGCACTATTTCAAAAAAGTTACCTTGTCAAAGTTCAACATATCTGTATTAAGTATATTAGTAGCATTAAGCAAAACTATTTGGATCCACAATATAAGCATTTCTTTTTATCTGGAAAAATACAAGTATCTTATTGGCAGAAATTTCCTGAAATTTGATTTTCAAGAAGTATTCAGGAAAACTGCCAATGTACAAATAATTATGGTTGTGCAGTTCTTTGTTTATCACAAACACAATGTAAATATGTGTCCGTTAGCTGTTTCTTAAAGAATTTCAAAGACACATTTCTAAGAAAATCTGAAATTTGTTCCAATAATTTCTTAAAGTATTTTTACAGATAATTATATTTTTGAGAACCTGACAAATGCACATGCAGTTATTGTACTGAATAAATATAAGCGATTGTTTTGGTACCATAGGATGTATTTTAAAAGATGTACATGTCTCATTATAAATTGACTAACTTGATGTACCATTTTCTCAGAAACTATAAAAAGCAATGGTATAAAATTTTGCACAAATGTTTTGTCATTACTAAAGCTATTGAAAAAGATTGTTTTTTCCTTTTTTTATGATTTTGGTTTCAAAATAAATTCTATGAAGGATTGGAGAAATTTATCCCCATACAAAGATTGACACCCACCCCCACGTTTGGAAGCACACTTTCCAGTAGTTATCGGATAATATGAGATATATTAGTTCCAGTTATTATAGCTGTAGCTTGTGAAGACACAGTGCAGCAAGTCTGGAAACAGATGTCTAGATAAATGAATAAAAAGTTGATCTCACATTTTAAGCAAATGTTTAAAAAAAAAAAAAGCGAGTATATATTTCTACTTGTATTTTAAAAACCTGGTTTGTTTAGAACATAGTTTCTACAATATGTGGATTCATGTCGATCCAGGTACTTTTTTTTTCTCTTAAAAATAACAATATCCAAGGCTTAAAAATACCATGCCCGAGATGCCCAGGGCATGTAAATCATTCGCCTGGGCAGGTAAATAAAACATCTAATTGCCTGTGCATGGCAACTAAATTTTAAACTAAAAAAGTTTGTAATAAAATTTCCTGCTACACAAGAAAAAAAAAGGTGGTCATCACATGTCGTGTTTCATGTCATTGTTAATTAATGGAAGTTGTATTATTGTTACGAAGTACCAAGGAAAGAGCAATATCACATCTTTAATTATGTTATGCTCTACTCCTAGATATTGGAAACCATATGTAGTTTTGCTCCAAATTTTGTTTATAATCAACAACAGGATTCATGCCTCTGATGTAACTGGCCTCTCATGTTTAGTGACAAAGGGAGAAAACTTTAACTAAAGGAACTTCGCAGAATCACTAAATTTCTGAAACACCAGTTTCATTTTCGTACCATTTCATACCAATTTTAGCATCAGCATCTTAAAAATTGATATACACACTTTTGTGCATTGAACATTTGTAATACAGACCCTTAAAATGGAAGTGCAAACATGTTAAAACAGATCATATTTTTAACTTAAAAAAAAAAAAAATTAGGGTTCTGGTTTGTTATCTTAAATTAAAAGATAAATTTTCCTGCGCATCCAGCTTTTACTACCTGGGCAAGTAAATAATTTCTTGCCCAGCTAGTAAATAAACACCTAAAAGTTACATGCCCAACTGGGCATGTAACTTTTCCCATATTTTTCAAGCCCTGATAGATTTCTGATATATTTAAAAAGAATATGATTAGTATCTTTTGGAAAACTACTGACTTTGCTTTAGCCAGCTGCTTTCACTATGCAAAGTGTGAAATTACTCTTACTAATTAAAATAATTACTTGAACAATTTAAAACATATATCTAGTCGCCTTCCTTAATCTCCTGAGTGTGATAACCGTTTTGACACTTAAGCAATAAAAACAATGCAAACCAGAATGAACAAATTTGTGAAAATTTTATTAGAAAAAATTTCAGGCTGTATGTACATAAGTATCAAGAGATATAGAGTAAAAAAATAGATTTCAAAACACAAAGGCAAAGGTAGAAATTTCTCTTTCTGTGACTTCTTTTAATATGCAATACAAAAGATTTTAAAATTCATAATTAATAAACGTAACAGGAAAAATTTAACAAGATTGTTTAATACGCACATATTTCACTATATATCGAGATTTAAAAACATGTTTTACATGTTATTCTTTTTCAGTTTAAACCATTTAATGGTAGTTTAACTGTTGGAACTTTTTACATGTTATATTTCCTTTGTGTGAAATGCAATTTCTCAGTTGGAAGTTATTAGTATTCACTGAGAACATATATCTTGGTAATCGAATGTAATTCAAGGAAAAATCTTGAAATCTTTGCAAGGTTGTTCTCATCAACAAAGATTTTAACATCAAACCTGAGAACCTGATGAGAACAACCGTGCAAAGATTTAAACATCTCGTCAGGTAATTGATGAGAACAACCGTACAAAGATTTAAACATCTCATCAGGTAATTGATGAAAACAACCGTGCAAAGATTTAAACATCTCATCAGGTAATTGATGAGAACAACCGTGCAAAGATAAATTTAAAAATACGAATTTAATTTATGTCACTTACTTCTGGCATGTAAAATTTTAAATTTTCAAGATTTCGGTCACATTTTGATATTTTTTACAAAATTCTGCTGTAGGAATAATTTAGAAAAAGAAACACTGTCTTGGATAAATTTAATCAGACTTCATCTGATATGCCACTCCATATACAGTATATTTTTTGTCACCATGAATTTTTCTGTGGTGACTTAAAATATACTGGATTCTTCTGCCAATATGTTGAGTGTCAAATGTGAGATGTTTTCAAGATTCATAACTTGTGAGTACCTTGAAAAATAGTGGCTCATGCAAATTCTTTAGACCAAAGCTCTTACTAAAGTGAATCTTATTGCTACAACAGCTTGTGTAATGTCATCAGCAGTGTTATAGTCAGAAATAAATCTACTGGCCCAGCAGACGCACTAGAATTTGCAAGCCACTGGTCCACCAAAATGCCCATTGGCCCGTACAAAAAAAAAAAAAAAAAAAAAAATTGAGGACATTTACAATATATGTAGTAAACAATGTATCATTTCAATGGAATTATATCCAATATTTGTTTATAAACCTATCATTAGTTTGCAGCCTAAAAAGAAAACCATACAGCAAGGTACAAGAAACACATTCATTTTTTAACTTGTGACAAATTAAGAAAAAAAACCAAACTTACTAGCCATCCGGGCCAGCAAAATCAATAGTCTAGGGATGACGGAAGTTTTACTGGACAACGGCCAGCGGACCACTGGGTAATTCGAACGCTGCGTCAGTAAAATTTAACAGTGCTGCTGATAAACTTGAACATATGCTTTACAGGAAGCAAATTGTTTGCAGTCATTATGTGAAATTTGACATATTTTAGTGAATAAAAGATTCAGTGTCTATATTTTGCTACCCACAGCAATTAATTTTTAACTAAATGACCATGACAGATGTTAAAGAAACTATGTTTTCCTCACCCCACTCATGTTCTAAAATTAAAGTTTATGAACAAGTACTTGAATGAAGGCATAAATTTCTGGTACAATTATGCTACTTGAGTTGTACATTTTTTTTTCAAATTAATATCAAAGATATGAAACTCTAGCTGACATGAAATATGATAAATGGAATATGAAGCGTCACTTCTGTACTTTACATTGGTATCACCACAAACTTCATATTTTGATTAGGACTTTAATGATTTGAATAGCTTAAAATCACTTTTGAAGGAGGATGAAATACCAAAAAATTGGGTATTAATTTAAAAAGCAAACTGCATAATATTTGTAAACTCGTTTGTGTGAAATAAGTATACTACAGAAATAGTTATGTCACAGTTACCAGTGATTTACTGATACATATTATATGTAAGAAATGTTCCTATTCATGAACTAGAAAATACAACATATCCATCACAGATAATGTAAATATTCTTTATGAAATTTAAGAAAAAATTGGCATGTTTGGCATAAAATACAAATGATAACAACGGTAATAGATTTCATGTAATGTTAGATATTATGCATGCAATTTTCACAGAAATTAAAAAACTTGTAAGTGAAGACAAACCAAACATAATTAGGGGCCATCCATAAAGTATGTCCGAGATTACAGGGGGGAGAGGGGGTTCCTGACAACCAGACCAAATGTAACATGGGGGGAGGGGGAAGTTCAGCAATTCGGACATCCAGCGGCTAAAATATAGTGGAATCGTAATATTAAAAAACTCCCCGTTTGTTCACATTGGAACTTAAATATGTTTGCAGATATGTCTTTATATCAATGGGGGGGGGGATTCGCAGTCCTTTGAGAGAGTCTGCAAGTATATTTTATGATTTTTAGAATTAAGCTCTTTCAACTTAATAAACTGAGAGAATGCAATATTTATTCCTTAATTATATTTTATCTGAAAAATATGTCGGCAATGTGTATTTGTTTTCAGGGTAGGAGGCGTCCACGGGCTCCACTCTGTATTCTATGCTTAAAATATCAGTTGCTTCGAGTTAAAAAAATAAATAAAAAAAATAAATGGAAAATGCGTTGTCGACCGAGCCGTTTTGAGAAGGGTTGTGCATCCTAGGGTAGCAGTGTAGTAACCCACCAAGCAGAGGGAGGTAAATGAGTCACAAAAGTTTTGGATTGCGTGGGATAGTTTGAACGTCAATAAAACTTGATCACTGCCGTGGTGGAATGGAAAAAAAAAGCAAAAAAAAACTACAGGCGCCACTATGACAGAACCGTTTACTCGAGGCAATTTACGTGTCATTTCACCTCAACAGAGTATGTTCAATAAAGCATGCAGTCAAAGTGAATTCAGTGCTGGGTTAGTATGGTTGTTTATATCTGCTGCTTCTTAATTCCGAATGGATAAGCAGAAGATATTTCAGCAACTGCAGGCAGGATATAAAACAGCACATTCAAATAAAACGGAAGCAACAACAGGATGATGATGTATCAATTTGGAACTCCATCAAGGAAGATTTAAATGCACCTGAATTAGTAGAAAAGTACTTTAGTGAGTGGAAATCAAAAACGTTGCAGAGAAAAAGCTTCACTGCTGTCATTCTGGGGAAAACAATCCCAACAAGCTGCTATAAAAACTGCATCATCTGATGCTTCTCAAGATGCATCTTCGAGCATTGAACCCACTTGTCCTTACAGAATATCTACAACAACAAAAACCGCCGTTGTTTCTTCTGATAAAAAAAGTAATGAAGAACAAAACCTATGTTCGTCAAAAATTAAGCCAGGAATATTCTTTCAATTAGCACCAGCACAACGAGCTCTGAATGATGAAATCAATATTTTAAACGCCGATGTATTTGGACTACTGAAAAGGGAACAAAGTGGAATGTTAACGGAAGTACAGACGAAAGAACTAACCGTAAAAAAGCAGAAGCTAAAGGAACTTGAAGAAAGACGGGGAAAAAAAAAAAAACGTGAAATGCAGAGAAAAACAAAAGAGCGTGCTACAAAGAAAATGTACGTGTGTTTATAAATTAATGCCTAAATAATAAACATTTTCTGAAGCAAACGTGTAAATATATGGAAGTTTCCTTTTTGCCGCCCCGGTGGCGCAGTGGTCTAAGTGATGGCCTCTGATCATTCGTACGAACGGGGTCTGGGTTCGAATCCCGGTGAGGCATGGATGTTGGGTTTGTCTTACGGCACTGGCTCTCTCCCTTCCCTGGAACCAGTGACCCTAAATTAGGGACGGGCGACTGCTTATAGCCCATTGAGTTGCTCACGGTGGTCGTTAAACCTCCAATCAAAAAAAAGAAAAAAAGAAGAAGTTTCCTTTGAATAATTATGTTTTCTTTGTTTCACAACGGACTTCTAGAAACAGTCAAAAATAAAGGGGGTTGCGGGAATTAGGACATACTTTTTAGGGAGGGGTTGTCAACAATCTGACAAAATGTGACATATAGGGGAGGCGGGGAGTCTAAAAATAGTAAAAATCTCGGACGTACATTATAGACAGCCCCCTTACCTTTATTTTACAGCAGTGAAGCCCCAACACAGGTACTCCACAGATTTAATTATTTTTGCTAGTTTATTGAATTCAACCCCCCCCCATACATACAGGTTCTTGAGACAATCTAACATCAATACATCATTATCCCACATTCCAATACCCTACAGAAACTTTGTTAAAAATTTGGTTTTTGTCCAAGGACAGCAATTTTCAGTTTTTCTTAAGATACATCAAGTAAACATAACCTGGTTTAGAGGGAAATGAAAAATTATTACATTGATGAAATTCATTTTAAACCATATTTTGATTACACCAGATATTTAAGTCAACTGTTACACCAGCCAGAGACTTGAGTCAACTATAACATCTATGACAGGATCCCCAAAGCCATGAGCATTAGTTTCCCACTGATGTCCAAAGAATTGTTGGTGCGAACAATTCAGTTAGTGTTATGATTTTCCGAGCGACAAAAACAGCTAAATATCTTTAGCATTTTGTTACAACTTTTTTCCCCATTTTAGCATTTTTTGAGCCAGCTTAATCTCAGGATTAAGCTGCTGGTCATCTGACTGGGATGGCATTTAATAACACAAGTGCTGCAACCAGTACTTTTGTATTCATGGTACAAAACCTAAGGTCTTCCTTTCAATATGTGGCCCAAAATTTACCTGTGCACACTTTAACAAGAACTGATTTGCATTTTTTTAAATAAAAAAAGTTATTGTTGGTTTGGAAGAAATTGGCTTTAAAGGGATTGCAACTGTAACTGACTGACAACAATTCTATAAACCAAACAACAATGGCATTCTTTTCAGATCCTCCTTTATAAAGTGTGTCATATACATACCCATATTATGATAGTTCAAGGCCATTATATTTCATTTTTGACTCTGTTCATTTAATAAATACTGAAAAGTACCTGGCTGAATCGGAAAAATGGGCAATGTATGTATTATCCAGATTTTGATGTCCTCTATGAAGACCAATGACTTCACTTCAGTTAAGAAATTACATGAGACTGAAAGTGGCCCAATTGTGAAATATGGTTATGGTTTAACATTAAAAGCTTTGTGTCCTTCCAATTTAGAAAGACAAAAATTAAATGTGAAATTAATACTCCAGATTTTCAACTGTATCACTGCTGAAGCTTTATTAACTGTTGGATGAATTAATAATATACTAAATTTCGGTGACACTGAATTTATTAAGATTATAATTACATGGTGGAATATTTATAATGTGACAGCAGTTTTTAAAGGGGAATACTTGAGGACCAAATATCATGAAACACTAACAGGAGATGTAAAAGTAGTGTTCATTGAAAAGTTCCTTAGGTGGCTTGACAGATAGGAAAAATTGGAGTGTGATAGTACAAAACTTATACTGCACTAAAACACATATCTTGTGTTATACTTACTGCCTGGAAAAGTACAGACTGATGAACTAGAAAACTTGTTTAGAAAATATAGGCAGCTTGCAGGATTTCAGTATCATATTTCTATATGTCAAGTTTATAAATGTGAAACAAAGTTAAGACTCCAAGGTAGTCTACCTTTGCTAATCAATTCAAGTGAATTTGGGGTTATTTCTTTCAGTAGTTTCAGTGAATTATCTGACTGAAAAGAAATGCAGATAGCTGAAAATGTTTCAGACTTCCAAGACCAGTGTTTTAGAAAATGATATATCTAATGTGGATTCTGAACTTCCTAACCTTACATTTATAGGAAGTTGTTGTGCTTATATTACTGTTAAGAAACTAAAATGTAGTGACTGCAGTGTTTTCTTTGTAATCAACAAAACATTAAGTATGACAAATGACGATTAAAAAAATAGAGATGGACTGCTTTACCTGCACCAATGTTGTATCAATTATTATTCACTGCTACATTGTTGTGAAGAAGCTGATTTCATCTAATATTTAAAGGCAGCTTATTTTAAAACATGGCAACCATAGGGCAATTGTATTTGCTGCTGTAATGTCAGTAATTAAGGAAAAGCAATATTTCAAGATTGGTGGGGCATGAAGTTCTTAATGAAATTTTCAAGATACGGTAAAAAATAACAATGATTTCTTTTCAAAATTATTTTCGCTGAACATTTAAATATTTTACAATTTTTTTTCAAACTATTTTTTTAAGGTTTGAAGTTTCCTTTTCTTATCCTGCTTTTCATTTCCGTCACTTTTACTTATACAGTAATTATTAAGAAATGTATTTGTGGCAGCCATGATAATATATTTTGTTACAACTTCAATACCATGACCTTCAGAGCAATCTACACTTAAACATATTTTTTTTTGTTTAGCACATCTTTTGTTAAATCCAAAACAAGTTGCCTTTGGTTTCTGACCTTTAAAAACAGATTTTCAAATCAGCCGAAACAAGTTTTTGTACGATAACATATGCATGCACTACAATATCTAATACTTCAGGATGGGGATATAGAAGTCCTCCTCTATCCATTTTTTCTGTTAGTTTATACTGACAAAAATTAACAGTATTATCTATTACAAGGTACATTTTACAAGAATTGCATTTTAGTTTTTTAACAGTTGTGTGAGCACAATAACCAGCTACGTATGTAAGAACTGGAAGTAAATGCTGAACAGCATGCACATCTTTTCTATTTACATCAATTCTATCACATCCAGAAAGAGTTGTATCTTCATTGAATTTTACTGTATTGGTCAATTCTTTTTGCTCCAGATCAATATTTAAGTCACCATACTATGCTGACTTAATTTTTAAGGGAGGCTACGGTTTGCAAACGTAACTTGCATTCAGTCTCAAAAACCTGACGTAATGAAATAGCAAACTGAGAGCCATCAAGCTGGTGAAACTTACCAAAACGATACTCCAAAGCATCAGTCTGAATTTTCCCTGTTAATATAAAAAAAAAAAATGTCAACTCTTCTATACAGTATGTTACTAACTTTAACACAGTATGAGTTGTATGTCTGAGAGATGTAAAAATTTCCCTTGTCAATACCCCAGTTGAATACTTTGCATTAATCCACTGGTTAACCCAGTCCAGAAATTTGCTTAAGAACTGGTATTTTACATCATTGTCACTGTTAGTGAGTGGCTCCATGAACTTATCTCTTTTGTGTTCCCCCTTAAATAAGCTTTTAACATTCATTATTGACCACCATGTATAAATAATCCTTATGTACTCTGAAGTCTCTCTAAAATGGGGCAATTCATTTTTTTCTCCAAACTGTATCAAACCTTCAATTACATGTTCATTGAAAATTTGCAAAACTAACTTAACATTTCGTCTCTCTAAATTTGTTGTAGAAAGAGCTTTTAAAGTAACACCATAAGCATATTTTACCAAGTTTCCCAGTTCTAAAGAATACATTTTTTTTATGGAATCAAAAGATGCTGTCTTAGTTTTTGAATTATCTTCAAAATCAGTGTAATGCATACACTGGCCATGGTTACGTTGGTTCAACCAATTATTACGTAAGCACTTTAAAATATGGACAGGGTCATAAATAAAAAACAAAGGTCTATTTACATCAGAGGGATGAATGTACACAATACTCAGTTTTGGTGGAGAAGCAAAAAAAACATTGCTTTACCATTGATTGCATTATTATCAGAGCTAACACAAATGATCTTAAAACCAATACCTTCTAAACCTGTTATAACTCTCTTAATAGCCTTAAAAAGGTCTTCGGCTGTTATCTTACTTACAGGCAAAATATATGCAACATCTTTACAGGCTGACAAAAAACTCTGAACCATAAATACAAAAGCTGTTGTAGCACATTTCTCACTGTTGTAGGCAGCCCCTACAATATTTCCTCCCTTGAAATCAAGACATGACTTAATGTGAATTTCATCAACCATAAGAGACACAATGTGATCTCGATTCTATCATACCAAACCTCTGTTTCATATACGACAAAAAATGTTCATCAAATTGTTCACTTCCAGGAACTAATTTCAATGTGGAACATATTCTTCGTATTGTACATGGATGCGGAAAAATAACATATCTAGAACTTCTTAAAAATTTATATGCATGAGGAGAAATGGAAAAAACTAAACTTAAAAATATTAAGAAATCAACATTATACTTACATGATGTTTTTTGTTAGAAATAAGCATGAGTTGCTCAGTTATAAAATTAACACCTTTTTCTTCTGGTAACACCTTTAGCATATTTAGTAATAATTCCTGGATTACACTAATCACATCACTGACCGAGGAGTCACTACTTTCTTTGTGCAATTCCTCGACAGTCTGCAGTATGTCAGATACATCATTAATGTCTCTAATTTTGAAAGGAAAATTATACTTACCCAAGTGTTTATTGGTGAACTTCCTACATATGCCATTATATCCAATTCATTATTTACACATACTGATTTTAACACAGAAGGGCCAGGTGAAAATTTTAAGTCCAGAAAAACTACTTGATCTGGTTTATCCATGATGACATTCCAAATATTAGAAATTTTTGTTGATTGTAAATGCTTTTTAAGTTCACATAAATTGCTGCATGCCTTTTTCTTATACAATGCTTTACTTTCAATGCTTTCTTGAACTGCTCGCTCAAGAGTTTCCATTTCAATTCTGGCTCTTTTTTCATCAGGACCTTCCCTAGATGTGCCCGCTTTGGACATGTAATCCGGACATCCTGGAAACTGGGATGGAACAGCACCATCCCTTAATTTTGGGTGTGCCAATGGAGCTGTTATTAATTTCCCACATTTCTCGTCATAAGAAGAAGACTTTCTAACAATGTCAGTCTCACAGAAATGTAGCTCACATACCTAAGATTAAAAGTAACTAAATATTAGAAAACATTCTTCAAACAAAACACAACAACAAAAGTTATATCACATTTATATTTGTAACATTATAACAACAGCTATTATTTAAAATTACCATATCACATTAATTATTTACAAACCAGTACACACTTTTCTTTTTTCAATTTTTTTAATGACAACACACTGAGATTGTATTTGTTTATTACCAAAACCGTTCGTTAAATTACCCTGAATCTAAACAAAATTGTCTGATAAATAGGTATTTTGAAATTTAAACAAGAGTTTAAAACTCAAAATACGTCTTTATCGAACAAATTCGAAACAATGGTTCAGCAACTACTGAAAAAGCTTATTGCTGCCATTTTAAACTATTTTCTTCACGCAATTCCTATCTTGCTACCGGTTGAGCCATCATAAGTTAGAACTAAATTACAAAAACCTTCACTCAATTTGTTAACTGGATATAACCTTCTTCAGTCACTATCCCATTTCAGTATTCGAATTACCCAGCGGTTCGTTGGCCATAGGCTAGTAAAAATTCCATCAGAAAACGGAAAATTTTATGTTACTGACCCAGATGGCCAGTAAGCTTTTTTTTTTTTTTCAGTTTGTTTTGGAAGTTGTAATTTCATAAAGATTTGAACCACAGATTTCAAAGAATCCAGGCAATTTTCAGATTTTTGAAATTCAGATATTCTATTCAAAAACTGAATAGAATTGCAAAACATACTTCAGTTTTCTGAAAATTTTGAATTGCAGGAAACCGAGGCCCAACTCAAAACCTTTGGATTAAGACAGGCCACTTTTTTGCCCAAGTGGTGACCGCAGAGTATGGATGGGTCTTTCATACTGTTTCCCTACTGGAGATTGAAGAGCCATTTATGCCAGTGGCGAAACGTCAATGGAAGCATTGCTTCCCTTTCTTTGGTTCATGCGCTTTCTTTTGCATGAGTTAAAAATATGTAGCATTAAAGTAAAATAAAAATATCACACCAACATAATGCAGCGAGCATTTTTTTTTTTTTTTTCAGTATCTTTTACTTTTAAGGAAGCAAATTTGTATTTTTACGAAAGCAAGAACAAATGTCTCGTACGTAAGTCACTCGTTGGAAGCAACGCAGATAATGCATCCAGCTGAACCTCAGTAACACTGCATGCCCAACCGCAGAGTGGCCAGACTCAGACAGTAATGCTATGTTAAGCATAGAGCATGGGGAAGCATTCTCCCAACCGCGCTGAAGGCAGAACCACACAAGATAATTTCAAGGATAAACACACCAACTTTAGCATGCGCTCTTTCCAAACGCTCAATCAGACTCAGCACTCAGAGGACTCCCGTAACAATAGCTTGAAGTTGCAATTTGTCAAAAGTTTTCTGTGTTAGTGTAATTAGTTGATTCAGTTCCATTATTGGCTTATGGTTTGAACTTTCAGTAGTTTTATGTTGCACGTTCTTTAGCGGTGACATGTCATTATTTCAGGAGTATAAAAGTAAGCGTTACTTTTATTAGTGTAGCTATTTGTTTCTGTGACTCTTCTGTGGAATTAAAGCGCCATGGAAGCAATGGACTCTGGCGCATCTACAGTACACGGCCACGTGAACTCCCAAAACTCCGATGACTGCATTGTGGAAAAAAATACTTTCTCTGTCTTTTGAAACATTTTATATGATAATTCATATGTGATTTTATATATAATCATATGAAATCACATTTATAAATAAAAAAATTCTCTCGCTCTCTAAGAGCTCTAGCCCGAACCGCAGTAAATATTCTACAGCCCGAGCCAGTCTTAGCTCTGATAAAAGCAATCCCCAATTCTTTTTGCTGTGTGGGTAGACAAGTTTCTTTCCGAGGCATGGATGCTGTGTTTGTCTTACGGCACTGGCTCTCTCCCTTCCCTGGAACCAGTGACTCTAAATTAGGGACGGGCGACTGCTTATAGTCCATTGAGTTGCTCACGGCGGTCGTTAAACATTCAATAAAAAAAGTTTCTTTCCCTTTCAACATTTTCACTGAACATTTTTTTATAAATCTTTGCATTTCAACTTCTACATAGACATTTCTTTTTGGTGATACCGCGCATGGTCGCGTTTGGGGTGGGTGGGAGGGGGTCTTACGATGCTTTCTGCGATGCTGTATTGTCAATGTAGCAAATAAACTATGGGTCGCTTGCTGATTTTAATTATTATAAGTTTTCATTCATATCACTTTTGCCATCTATTTATCGCATATTAACTGCATTGCTTCCCTTACTTACAAAGTCATGCTTCACCACTGATTTATGCTCCGACTTTGCTAAATTGTATTTCTGTCTACGTGGAATTGCCTTTAACACTGAAGCTAGGAATTCCATGAAGGTGGCTTTCGGTATGTTGCATAGAGCTTCATATCAGTGCCCTTATAATCAAGGTACCGTTCTGGATACTAGCACCATGTGCATACAAAATGTATTAGTATTTGTGCCATTCCTGGACCAGTAAAAATGAGTGAGCTACCAACTTTTGCTATATACTGGTCAGCTGTTTTTTTAATTTTCTACTACTGCATAGCATGTTTTGTGTTTTATTTATTAGTACTATTTTCATAATTACGTACACACACGCATTCCATTCTAAATTTGCGATATACTACTACAATGAAAATGATACATTATTTTCTACATATACTGCAAATATATCATCATCATCATCATTGTCAACCATTATCAATCCACTGCTGGACGAAGGTCTCCCCAAGTTTCCTCCACAACGGTCTGTCTTGTGCCAGTCTCCTCCATGTCACCCCTGCATACTTTCGAATTTCATCCACCCATCTCCCATGTGGTCTTCTTCTGGGTCTTTTCCTGTCCCTTGGAATCCAATCTAAAATTTCGGCTGTCCATCGATGATCTGTCCTTCTGGCAGTATGTCCAGCCCATTGCCATTTCAGGGATTTAACTCTGATCATGATGTCTTCCACTCTTGTCATTTTTCGAATCCACGAGTTCCTCTTCTTATCTCTCCTGGTTACACCAAGTATGCACCTCTCCATGCTTGTTTGAGTTGTCTGCAGCCTTTGTATGTCTCTTTTAGTTAAGGTCCACGTCTCTGCACCATACGTAAGCACTGGAAGGATGCATTGATCAAACACTTTTCTTTTAAGACATAATGGCATATTGCTCTTGAAAATTATGCTGTTTCTTCCAAAAGCTCTCCAGGCAAGTTTTGTACGCCGATTAATTTCTTCATCAATGTGACCCTCACTTGATATCTGCTGTCCAAGATAAACGTACGTGTCTGTTATCTCCAGCTTTTCTCCATCAATCGATAAATCTTCATTTCTTGTAAAAGCATTGAACATCACTTTTGTCTTCTGAAAGTTCGTTTTTAATCCCACTTCTTTACTCTTGTCAGCAAGTTCCTGGATCATACTCTGCAGCTCTGATGGGGTAGTTGCAAAAATGACTATGTCATCAGCAAAACAAAGGTGAGTTAGATAATCTCCATTAATCTTTATTTCTTTGTTTTCCCAGTTCAGTGATTGAAAGACATTTTCCAATGTGGCATTAAAGAGCTTCGGAGATATGGTGTCACCTTGTCTCACTCCCTTTCCAATTTTTATGTGTGTTGTATTTTCAAACAGCCTAATCTTTGCACTTGCATTTTCATAGATGTAATTAATAATATTAATGTATGCATCTTCAATACCGCAGGATTTCAGAGCCATTGTAACTGCTGATGGTTTCACCGAATCAAAGGCTTTTTCATAATTGATAAAAGCCATGCACAATGGAAGTTCATATTCCCTCGCTCTTTCAATTAGTTCTCTCAGTACGTAGATATGATCTATTGTGCTGTAGCCACTCCTGAATCCAGCTTGTTCTCTTGGTTGAGCCATGTCCAGTGTTACCTTCAAGCGGTGTGAAAGAACTTTAGTGAAGATTTTATAAACCACTGATAGGAGGCTGATAGGTCTGTAGTTCCTGAGATCCTCAATGTCACCTTTTTTGTGTAGCAGGATCATTGTAGCATTGTTCCAATCCTCAGGAATCTTCCCTTCATTAAGGCATTGAGTGAAAATTTGGGCGAGTACTGTTTCGATTTCTCCACTTGCTTCTTGTATGATGTCTACAGTAATTCCATCTTCTCCTGGAGCTTTTTCCCCACTTCATGTTCTTGATTGCATGGCAACTTCTTCTGGGAGGACTGGAAGAACTCTGGTACTGGTACCTTTCATGATGTCTGGAGTACATGCATCATCCCTTTCATATAATTTGGAGTAGAAATCTTTCACTCTTGTCAAAATTTCACCTCTATTTCTTGTTACAGAACCATCTTCTTTTCTCAGTGCCATAATCTGTTTTCTTCCCTTACTGAGATGTCCCTTTGCTATCTTTAGGCTTTGGTTTTCAATTGCTTTCCTCACTAGTTCACAGTTGAATTTCCTTACGTCTTCAATGATACTTTTTTGTACTGTCTTGCATAGCTCTATATATTCCATTTTGGAAGTCACATCTTCTTTAGTTGTCCTCATCTCTCTTCATTTTTGCATCAACATTTTGGTTTTTCCTGATAATTTGTTTACATGCAACTTGTTCTTAGACCCAGCTAATTTTGTTGCTGTTTCCATAAGAGCTTTGGTTACTTTTCTGTTAACTTCAGAAATATCCACTTCTTCCGATGTTAGGCCTTCTAAAGCAGAAAATCTGTTCTTCAGTTCCAACTTGAAGGTATTATGGTGTTTTTTAAGGTTGGTTATGTCAATATATTTTGTTTGTCTTATGAGCTTGCCACGTTCGAGTTTAGTGTTGAGGTGCATCTTACATCTTACCAATCTATGGTCACTACCTGTGTTGAACTTGTTTAGCACCCTGTAGTCTTCTATGACGAATTTTTTGTTACACATAATAAAATCAATTTCACTTGTCGTCCCATTTGGATGTCTCCATGTCCATTTCCTGTGTGGCTTTTTCTTGAAAAAGGAGTTCGTGATGAAAAACCCTTCTGCCTCTGCAATTTCTGCTAGCGTATTTCCACGCTAGTTTCTATTGCCGTGACCGAATTTACCTACTGAAGTTTCATTCTGTTGCCGTTACCCTATTTTTGCATTGAAATCTCCCATAATTATCTTCAAGTGCTGCTTACCTTTATTATTTAGATGACGAATTTCCTCATAAAATTCTTCAATTTCTTCTTCAGGATGACTTGTGATAGATGCATAAGTTTGAATAATCTGAGCCTGGTATCTACTCGAGAGCTGGATAACGAGTCGTGCAGCTCTGTCAGAGGAACTTTCAACTTCTATAACTTTATCCTTCAGTTTTTTGTTTATTATAAATTCAACACCACTATTTCTCCCAGTATCTGTCCCACGATAGTAGAAGTTCAGTGAGATCTTCTCCTTTGCTCCATACCTCACTAAGCCTGACGATGTCCCACTTGATCCTTTGTAGTTCCTCTTCCAATTCAAGAAGCCTTGAATCAGAAGATAGGGAGCGTCCAATATACGTAGCCAAGGTCAGCATCAGATGGCAGCCTAGTCCGGTCCTCCGGGGATTCTTAGCACCCTCTGCTTTCATGTCTCACTGGCCGCTGCCTCAGCCAGGTGCATTCCAGCTGCCGGAGACTGAGGGCCAAGATTTAAGTTGTGGAGTCATTTTGGAGGGGTTTGGCCATAACTCACCACGCTGGCCTAGCGGGTTGGTGAGTGTGGGATAGCATTTCGTCTAATATCCCGATGTTATAGTTATACCGCTATTTATGGTCATCAGAGCCCCTTTAGTGGGAACAGGATGCACCACGAGAAGGCGGGGTTGACATTTGTCAAGGTGAGGCTGTGATGTTACGCATCACCTGACCTACATCCCTATATATATATATATATATATATGGTGTAACCAGGAGAGATAAGAAGAGGAACTCGTGGATCCGAAAAATGACAAGAGTGGAAGACATCATGATCAGAGTTAAATCCCTGAAATGGCAATGGGCTGGACATACTGCCAGAAGGACAGATCATCGATGGACAGCCGAAATTTTAGATTGGATTCCAAGGGACAGGAAAAGACCCAGAAGACGACCACATGGGAGATGGGTGGATGAAATTCGAAAGTATGCAGGGGTGACATGGAGGAGACTGGCACAAGACAGACCGTTGTGGAGGAAACTTGGGGAGACCTTCGTCCAGCAGTGGATTGATAATGGTTGACAATGATGATGATGATGATGATATGCCATTATCAGTCCACTGCTGGATGAAGGTCTCCCCAAGTTTCTTCTACAATGATTTGTCTTGACCCAGGCTCCTCCATGTTACTCCTGCATGCTTTCAAATTTCATCCACCCATCTCCCATGTGATCTTCTGGGTCTTTTCCTGTCCCATGGAATCCAGTCTAAAATTTCAGTGGCTGTCCGGTGGTGCAGTGATGGCTTCTGATCATTCGTCCAAGATGGGTCCAGGTTCAAATCCCAGTGAAGCATGGGTGTTGTGTTTGTTTTACGGCACTGGCTCTCTCCCTTCCCTGGAACCAGTTGCCCTAAATTAAGGGCGGGCGACTGCTTATAGCCCACTGAGTTGCTCACGCTGGTCGTTAAACCTCCAATAAAAAAAAAAAAAAAAAAAATTTTTAATTTGGTTGTTCATCGGTGGTCCGTCCTTCTGGCAATATGTCCAGCCCATTGTCATTTCAGGAATTTTACTCTGATGATGTCTTCCACTCTTGTCATTTTTCTGACCACGAGTTTCTTCTTATCTCTCCTGGTTACACCAAGCATGCATCTCTCCATGCTACTTTGAGTTGTCTGCAGTCTTTGTATGTCTCTTTTAGCTAAGATCCACATCTCTGCACCGTACATAAGCATTGGAAGGATGCACTGATCAAACACTTTTCTTTTAAGACAATGGCAAATTACTCTTGAAAATTGTACTGTTTTTTCCAAAAAGCTTTCCATCCAAGTTATATACACCGATTAATTTGTTCATCAATGTGACCCTCGCTTGATATCTGCTGTCCAAGGTAAATGTAGATATTGATTATCTCCAGCTTTTCCCTATTAGTCGATAAATCTTCGTTTCATAAAAACTGTTCGTCAGTTTTGTCTTCTGAAAGTTCATTTTTAATCTCACTTCTTTACTCTTATCAGCAAGTTCCTGGATCATACTCTACAGCTCTGAAGAGGTATTTCAAAAAGGACTATGTCATCAGCAAAATGAAAGTGAGTTAAATAATCTCCATTAATGTTTTTCCCTTTGTTTTCCCAGTTCAATGATTGAAAGACATTTTGCAGTGTGGCATTAAAGAGTTTGGGAGATATGGTGTCACCTTTTCTCACTCCATTTCCAATTTTTATTGGTGCTGTATCATCACCCCCTAATAGCTTAACAGGCCCGCTCACCGGTTTGTGACGTCACTAGAGTAGTCCGTAGTCGCGGAGAGGAGCATTACGGGGATGTGCGAAACGAACACATCTTTACGTACACCAACTAGCCAGGTCGTGCGTTCTTTTAGAGTTTCACTGCATTTAAATAAGAACTTCTGTTAGTTTTTAAATAACTGCAGAGTTAACAAGTTTGTTTAATAATCTTTTAAAATACAGAAGAAAAAGAAATTACAGCGTAAAATTTAGCGTAGCAATAATTTCGACTTGAAAGGGTAAGCAAGACATTCGTCAACTTAATGAAAGCATCGCTGTCATTTCACTGGAAGTGATAAACCATTCCTATAATCGAAATTATAAACTGTTGTCGTAGTTTCACTTGAAGTTATAGTGTCTTTATAATTAACCGAATGATTCCTGTACTTGTGAACAAATCGTTCTTGTACTTGGAAGATTAGTTTGAGGGTCCATTACGAAGTATCGCCGTCGTTTCAAAAGATGTCAATTGACTAATTTAAGGAATTAGATTTTTCATTCATTGCAAGCTATGAAAATTTTAGTAATGAAATAATTCCTGTAGTGAAAATGTATTTTCACATCAGACAGTAACTAGCAATTTATATGCAATCCGTGATCACTAATATATAAAAAAAAGGCCAAGAAAAACTGAATTTTTTTCTGTGTTTAATTATTACAAAGGCTCAATAAAACACTTTTTTACATACATACAGTGAATTGCTGCTTGATCCACTGATTGCATCAAATAAATTAAGATTTTAAGAAAATTATGCAATTAACAAATAAAGGTAACTTGATCACGCTAGTTACGTTAAATGAAAACTTTTACAAAAAGTTCGTAAGTTGGAAGCTTTCGACCTTATCTTAGGTCTTCATCACGCCAATGGAGGACTAAGATTGTTGCCAGATTCTATATTTGAATTTTTCCTATTTTTGTTGCCAAAACTTAGAATTGATCTCCAGATTATCGGAGATCAATTCTAAGTTTAGAAGAGGAGATTGGGAATTGCAAGTCCGAATCTCCTCTTAATCTTAGTCCTCCATTGGCGTGATGAAGACCTAAGATAAGATTGAAAGCTTCCAACTTACGAACTTTTTGTAAAAGTTTTCATTTAACGTAACTAGCGTGATCAAGTTACCTTTATTTGTTAATATTGTTACGGGTTTTGCCCATCATCATCAATTATGCAATTGCTACATTATTAAACGTACAATAATGACATTTTAATGGCATAACAAGTTTTCCTAATTTTAGTACCATCTAGTTACGTGATTGGACAACTTCATTTTGATAAGCAAATATAAAGTTTATAATTTTTGTCTTCCAGAGCACTATTTCAAAAAAGTTACCTTGTCAAAGTTCAACATATCTGTATTAAGTATATTAGTAGCATTAAGCAAAACTATTTGGATCCACAATATAAGCATTTCTTTTTATCTGGAAAAATACAAGTAACTTATTGGCAGAAATTTCCTGAAATTTGATTTTCAAGAAGTATTCAGGAAAACTGCCAATGTACAAATAATTATGGTTGTGCAGTTCTTTGGGTATCACAAACACAATGTAAATATGTGTCCGTTAGCTGTTTCTTAAAGAATTTCAAAGACACATTTCTAAGAAAATCTGAAATTTGTTCCAATAATTTCTTAAAGTATTTTTACAGATAATTATATTTTTGAGAAACTTACAAATGCACATGCAGTTATTGTACTGAATAAATATAAGCGATTGTTTTGGTACCATAGGATGTATTTTAAAAGATGTACATGTCTCATTATAAATTGACTAACTTGATGTACCATTTTCTCAGAAACTATAAAAAGCAATGGTATAAAATTTTGCACAAATGTTTTGTCATTACTAAAGCTATTGAAAAAGATTGTTTTTTCCTTTTTTTATGATTTTGGTTTCAAAATAAATTCTATGAAGGATTGGAGAAATTTATCCCCATACAAAGATTGACACCCACCCCCACGTTTGGAAGCACACTTTCCAGTAGTTATCGGATAATATGAGATATATTAGTTCCAGTTATTATAGCTGTAGCTTGTGAAGACACAGTGCAGCAAGTCTGGAAACAGATGTCTAGATAAATGAATAAAAAGTTGATCTCACATTTTAAGCAAATGTTTAAAAAAAAAAAAAGCGAGTATATATTTCTACTTGTATTTTAAAAACCTGGTTTGTTTAGAACATAGTTTCTACAATATGTGGATTCATGTCGATCCAGGTACTTTTTTTTTCTCTTAAAAATAACAATATCCAAGGCTTAAAAATACCATGCCCGAGATGCCCAGGGCATGTAAATCATTCGCCTGGGCAGGTAAATAAAACATCTAATTGCCTGTGCATGGCAACTAAATTTTAAACTAAAAAAGTTTGTAATAAAATTTCCTACTACACAAGAAAAAAAAGGTGGTCATCACATGTCGTGTTTCATGTCATTGTTAATTAATGGAAGTTGTATTATTGTTACGAAGTACCAAGGAAAGAGCAATATCACATCTTTAATTATGTTATGCTCTACTCCTAGATATTGGAAACCATATGTAGTTTTGCTCCAAATTTTGTTTATAATCAACAACAGGATTCATGCCTCTGATGTAACTGGCCTCTCATGTTTAGTGACAAAGGGAGAAAACTTTAACTAAAGGAACTTCGCAGAATCACTAAATTTCTGAAACACCAGTTTCATTTTCGTACCATTTCATACCAATTTTAGCATCAGCATCTTAAAAATTGATATACACACTTTTGTGCATTGAACATTTGTAATACAGACCCTTAAAATGGAAGTGCAAACATGTTAAAACAGATCATATTTTTAACTTAAAAAAAAAATTAGGGTTCTGGTTTGTTATCTTAAATTAAAAGATAAATTTTCCTGCGCATCCAGCTTTTACTACCTGGGCAAGTAAATAATTTCTTGCCCAGCTAGTAAATAAACACCTAAAAGTTACATGCCCAACTGGGCATGTAACTTTTCCCATATTTTTCAAGCCCTGATAGATTTCTGATATATTTAAAAAGAATATGATTAGTATCTTTTGGAAAACTACTGACTTTGCTTTAGCCAGCTGCTTTCACTATGCAAAGTGTGAAATTACTCTTACTAATTAAAATAATTACTTGAACAATTTAAAACATATATCTAGTCGCCTTCCTTAATCTCCTGAGTGTGATAACCGTTTTGACACTTAAGCAATAAAAACAATGCAAACCAGAATGAACAAATTTGTGAAAATTTTATTAGAAAAAATTTCAGGCTGTATGTACATAAGTATCAAGAGATATAGAGTAAAAAAATAGATTTCAAAACACAAAGGCAAAGGTAGAAATTTCTCTTTCTGTGACTTCTTTTAATATGCAATACAAAAGATTTTAAAATTCATAATTAATAAACGTAACAGGAAAAATTTAACAAGATTGTTTAATACGCACATATTTCACTATATATCGAGATTTAAAAACATGTTTTACATGTTATTCTTTTTCAGTTTAAACCATTTAATGGTAGTTTAACTGTTGGAACTTTTTACATGTTATATTTCCTTTGTGTGAAATGCAATTTCTCAGTTGGAAGTTATTAGTATTCACTGAGAACATATATCTTGGTAATCGAATGTAATTCAAGGAAAAATCTTGAAATCTTTGCAAGGTTGTTCTCATCAACAAAGATTTTAACATCAAACCTGAGAACCTGATGAGAACAACCGTGCTAAGATTTAAACATCTCGTCAGGTAATTGATGAGAACAACCGTACAAAGATTTAAACATCTCATCAGGTAATTGATGAGAACAACCGTGAAAGATTTAAACATCGCATCAGGTAATTGATGAGAACAACCGTGCAAAGATAAATTTAAAAATACGAATTTAATTTATGTCACTTACTTCTGGCATGTAAAATTTTTAAATTTTCAAGATTTCGGTCACATTTTGATATTTTTTACAAAATTCTGCTGTAGGAATAATTTAGAAAAAGAAACACTGTCTTGGATAAATTTAATCAGACTTCATCTGATATGCCACTCCATATACAGTATATTTTTTGTCACCATGAATTTTTCTGTGGTGACTTAAAATATACTGGATTCTTCTGCCAATATGTTGAGTGTCAAATGTGAGATGTTTTCAAGATTCATAACTTGTGAGTACCTTGAGAAATAGTGGCTCATGCAAATTCTTTAGACCAAAGCTCTTACTAAAGTGAATCTTATTGCTACAACAGCTTGTGTAATGTCATCAGCAGTGTTATAGTCAGAAATAAATCTACTGGCCCAGCAGACGCACTAGAATTTGCAAGCCACTGGTCCACCAAAATGCCCATTGGCCCGTACAAAAAAAAAAAAAAAAAATTGAGGACATTTACAATATATGTAGTAAACAATGTATCATTTCAATGGAATTATATCCAATATTTGTTTATAAACCTATCATTAGTTTGCAGCCTAAAAAGAAAACCATACAGCAAGGTACAAGAAACACATTCATTTTTTAACTTGTGACAAATTAAGAAAAAAAAACCAAACTTACTAGCCATCCGGGCCAGCAAAATCAATAGTCTAGGGATGACGGAAGTTTTACTGGACAACGGCCAGCGGACCACTGGGTAATTCGAACGCTGCGTCAGTAAAATTTAACAGTGCTGCTGATAAACTTGAACATATGCTTTACAGGAAGCAAATTATTTGCAGTCATTATGTGAAATTTGACATATTTTAGTGAATAAAAGATTCAGTGTCTATATTTTGCTACCCACAGCAATTAATTTTTAACTAAATGACCATGACAGATGTTAAAGAAACTATGTTTTCCTCACCCCACTCATGTTCTAAAATTAAAGTTTATGAACAAGTACTTGAATGAAGGAAAAATTTCTGGTACAATTATGCTACTTGAGTTGTACATTTTTTTTTTCAAATTAATATCAAAGGTATGAAACTCTAGCTGACATGAAATATGATAAATGGAATATGAAGCGTCACTTCTGTACTTTACATTGGTATCACCACAAACTTCATATTTTGATTAGGACTTTAATGATTTGAATAGCTTAAAATCACTTTTGAAGGAGGATGAAATACCAAAAAATTGGGTATTAATTTAAAAAGCAAACTGCATAATATTTGTAAACTCGTTTGTGTGAAATAAGTATACTACAGAAATAGTTATGTCACAGTTACCAGTGATTTACTGATACATATTATATGTAAGAAATGTTCCTATTCATGAACTAGAAAATACAACATATCCATCACAGATAATGTAAATATTCTTTATGAAATTTAAGAAAAAATTGGCATGTTTGGCATAAAATACAAATGATAACAACGGTAATAGATTTCATGTAATGTTAGATATTATGCATGCAATTTTCACAGAAATTAAAAAACTTGTAAGTGAAGACAAACCAAACATAATTAGGGGCCATCCATAAAGTATGTCCGAGATTACAGGGGGGAGAGGGGTTCCTGACAACCAGACCAAATGTAACATGGGGGGAGGGGGAAGTTCAGTAATTCGGACATCCAGCGGCTAAAATATAGTGGAATCGTAATATTAAAAAACTCCCCGTTTGTTCACATTGGAACTTAAATATGTTTGCAGATATGTCTTTATATCAATGGGGGGGGGGGGGTTCGCAGTCCTTTGAGAGAGTCTGCAAGTATATTTTATGATTTTTAGAATTAAGCTCTTTCAACTTAATAAACTGAGAGAATGCAATATTTATTCCTTAATTATATTTTATCTGAAAAATATGTCGGCAATGTGTATTTGTTTTCAGGGTAGGAGGCGTCCACGGGCTCCACTCTGTATTCTATGCTTAAAATATCAGTTGCTTCGAGTTAAAAAAAAAATAAAAAAAATAAATGGAAAATGCGTTGTCGACCGAGCCGTTTTGAGAAGGGTTGTGCATCCTAGGGTAGCAGTGTAGTAACCCACCAAGCAGAGGGAGGTAAATGAGTCACAAAAGTTTTGGATTGCGGGGGATAGTTTGAACGTCAATAAAACTTGATCACTGCCGTGGTGGAATGGAAAAAAAAGCAAAAAAAAAAAATACAGGCGCCACTATGACAGAACCGTTTACTCGAGGCAATTTACGTGTCATTTCACCTCAACAGAGTATGTTCAATAAAGCATGCAGTCAAAGTGAATTCAGTGCTGGGTTAGTATGGTTGTTTATATCTGCTGCTTCTTAATTCCGAATGGATAAGCAGAAGATATTTCAGCAACTGCAGGCAGGATATAAAACAGCACATTCAAATAAAACGGAAGCAACAACAGGATGGTGATGTATCAATTTGGAACTCCATCAAGGAAGATTTAAATGCACCTGAATTAGTAGAAAAGTACTTTAGTGAGTGGAAATCAAAAACGTTGCAGAGAAAAAGCTTCACTGCTGTCATTCTGGGGAAAACAATCCCAACAAGCTGCTATAAAAACTGCATCATCTGATGCTTCTCAAGATGCATCTTCGAGCATTGAACCCACTTGTCCTTACAGAATATCTACAACAACAAAAACCGCCGTTGTTTCTTCTGATAAAAAAAGTAATGAAGAACAAAACCTATGTTCGTCAAAAATTAAGCCAGGAATATTCTTTCGATTAGCACCAGCACAACGAGCTCTGAATGATGAAATCAATATTTTAAACGCCGATGTATTTGGACTACTGAAAAGGGAACAAAGTGGAATGTTAACGGAAGTACAGACGAAAGAACTAACCGTAAAAAAGCAGAAGCTAAAGGAACTTGAAGAAAGACGGGGAAAAAAAAACGTGAAATGCAGAGAAAAACAAAAAAGCGTGCTACAAAGAAAATGTACGTGTGTTTATAAATTAATGCCTAAATAATAAACATTTTCTGAAGCAAACGTGTAAATATATGGAAGTTTCCTTCTTGCCGCCCCGGTGGCGCAGTGGTCTAAGTGATGGCCTCTGATCATTCGTTCGAACGGGGTCTGGGTTCGAATCCCGGTGAGGCATGGATGTTGGGTTTGTCTTACGGCACTGGCTCTCTCCCTTCCCTGGAACCAGTGACCCTAAATTAGGGACGGGCGACTGCTTATAGCCCATTGAGTTGCTCACGGTGGTCGTTAAACCTCCAATCAAAAAAAGAAAAAAAGAAGAAGTTTCCTTTGAATAATTATGTTTTCTTTGTTTCACAACGGACTTCTAGAAACAGTCAAAAATAAAGGGGGTTGCGGGAATTAGGACATACTTTTTAGGGAGGGGGTTGTCAACAATCTGACAAAATGTGACATATAGGGGAGGCGGGGAGTCTAAAAATAGTAAAAATCTCGGACGTACATTATAGACAGCCCCCTTACCTTTATTTTACAGCAGTGAAGCCCCAACACAGGTACTCCACAGATTTAATTATTTTTGCTAGTTTATTGAATTCAACCCCCCCCCCCATACATACAGGTTCTTGAGACAATCTAACATCAATACATCATTATCCCACATTCCAATACCCTACAGAAACTTTGTTAAAAATTTGGTTTTAGTCCAAGGACAACAATTTTCAGTTTTTCTTAAGATACATCAAGTAAACATAACCTGGTTTAGAGGGAAATGAAAAATTATTACATTGATGAAATTCATTTTAAACCATATTTTGATTACACCAGATATTTAAGTCAACTGTTACACCAGCCAGAGACTTGAGTCAACTATAACATCTATGACAGGATCCCCAAAGCCATGAGCATTTGTTTCCCACTGATGTCCAAAGAATTGTTGGTGCGAACAATTCAGTTAGTGTTATGATTTTCCGAGCGACAAAAACAGCTAAATATCTTTAGCATTTTGTTACAACTTTTTTCCCCATTTTAGCATTTTTTGAGCCAGCTTAATCTCAGGATTAAGCTGCTGGTCATCTGACTGGGATGGCATTTAATAACACAAGTGCTGCAACCAGTACTTTTGTATTCATGGTACAAAACCTAAGGTCTTCCTTTCAATATGTGGCCCAAAATTTACCTGTGCACACTTTAACAAGAACTGATTTGCATTTTTTTAAATAAAAAAGTTATTGTTGGTTTGGAAGAAATTGGCTTTAAAGGGATTGCAACTGTAACTGACTGACAACAATTCTATAAACCAAACAACAATGGCATTCTTTTCAGATCCTCCTTTATAAAGTGTGTCATATACATACCCATATTATGATAGTTCAAGGCCATTATATTTCATTTTTGACTCTGTTCATTTAATAAATACTGAAAAGTACCTGGCTGAATCAGAAAAATGGGCAATGTATGTATTATCCAGATTTTGATGTCCTCTATGAAGACCAATGACTTCACTTCAGTTAAGAAATTACATGAGACTGAAAGTGGCCCAATTGTGAAATATGGTTATGGTTTAACATTAAAAGCTTTGTGTCCTTCCAATTTAGAAAGACAAAAATTAAATGTGAAATTAATACTCCAGATTTTCAACTGTATCACTGCTGAAGCTTTATTAACTGTTGGATGAATTAATAATATACTAAATTTCGGTGACACTGAATTTATTAAGATTATAATTACATGGTGGAATATTTATAATGTGACAGCAGTTTTTAAAGGGGAATACTTGAGGACCAAATATCATGAAACACTAACAGGAGATGTAAAAGTAGTGTTCATTGAAAAGTTCCTTAGGTGGCTTGACAGATAGGAAAAATTGGAGTGTGATAGTACAAAACTTATACTGCACTAAAACACATATCTTGTGTTATACTTACTGCCTGGAAAAGTACAGACTGATGAACTAGAAAACTTGTTTAGAAAATATAGGCAGCTTGCAGGATTTCAGTATCATATTTCTATATGTCAAGTTTATAAATGTGGAACAAAGTTAAGACTCCAAGGTAGTCTACCTTTGCTAATCAATTCAAGTGAATTTGGGGATATTTCTTTCAGTAGTTTCAGTGAATTATCTGACTGAAAAGAAATGCAGATAGCTGAAAATGTTTCAGACTTCCAAGACCAGTGTTTTAGAAAATGATATATCTAATGTGGATTCTGAACTTCCTAACCTTACATTTATAGGAAGTTGTTGTGCTTATATTACTGTTAAGAAACTAAAATGTAGTGACTGCAGTGTTTTCTTTGTAATCAACAAAACATTAAGTATGACAAATGACGATTAAAAAAATAGAGATGGACTGCTTTACCTGCACCAATGTTGTATCAATTATTATTCACTGCTACATTGTTGTGAAGAAGCTGATTTCATCTAATATTTAAAGGCAGCTTATTTTAAAACATGGCAACCATAGGGCAATTGTATTTGCTGCTGTAATGTCAGTAATTAAGGAAAAGCAATATTTCAAGATTGGTGGGGCATGAAGTTCTTAATGAAATTTTCAAGATACAGTAAAAAATAACAATGATTTCTTTTCAAAATTATTTTCGCTGAACATTTAAATATTTTACAATTTTTTTCAAACTATTTTTTTAAGGTTTGAAGTTTCCTTTTCTTATCCTGCTTTTCATTTCCGTCACTTTTACTTATACAGTAATTATTAAGAAATGTATTTGTGGCAGCCATGATAATATATTTTGTTACAACTTCAATACCATGACCTTCAGAGCAATCTACACTTAAACATATTTTTTTTTTTTGTTTAGCACATCTTTTGTCAAATCCAAAACAAGTTGCCTTTGGTTTCTGACCTTTAAAAACAGATTTTCAAAATCAGCCGAAACAAGTTTTTGTACGATAACATATGCATGCACTACAATATCTAATACTTCAGGATGGGGATATAGAAGTCCTCCTCTATCCATTTTTTCTGTTAGTTAATACTGACAAAAATTAACAGTATTATCTATTACAAGGTACATTTTACAAGAATTGCATTTTAGTTTTTTAACAGTTGTGTGAGCACAATAACCAGCTACGTATGTAAGAACTGGAAGTAAATGCTGAACAGCATGCACATCTTTTCTATTTACATCAATTCTATCACATCCAGAAAGAGTTGTATCTTCATTGAATTTTACTGTATTGGTCAATTCTTTTTGCTCCAGATCAATATTTAAGTCACCATACTTTGCTGACTTAATTTTTAAGGGAGGCTACGGTTTGCAAACGTAACTTGCATTCAGTCTCAAAAACCTGACGTAATGAAATAGCAAACTGAGAGCCATCAAGCTGGTGAAACTTACCAAAACGATACTCCAAAGCATCAGTCTGAATTTTCCCTGTTAATATAAAAAAAAAATGTCAACTCTTCTATACAGTATGTTACTAACTTTAACACAGCATGAGTTGTATGTCTGAGAGATGTAAAAATTTCCCTTGTCAATACCCCAGTTGAATACTTTGCATTAATCCACTGGTTAACCCAGTCCAGAAATTTGCTTAAGAACTGGTATTTTACATCATTGTCACTGTTAGTGAGTGGCTCCATGAACTTATCTCTTTTGTGTTCCCCCTTAAATAAGCTTTTAACATTCATTATTGACCACCATGTATAAATAATCCTTATGTACTCTGAAGTCTCTCTAAAATGGGGCAATTCATTTTTTTCTCCAAACTGTATCAAACCTTCAATTACATGTTCATTGAAAATTTGCAAAACTAACTTAACATTTCGTCTCTCTAAATTTGTTGTAGAAAGAGCTTTTAAAGTAACACCATAAGCATATTTTACCAAGTTTCCCAGTTCTAAAGAATACATTTTTTTTTTATGGAATCAAAAGATGCTGTCTTAGTTTTTGAATTATCTTCAAAATCAGTGTAATGCATACACTGGCCATGGTTACGTTGGTTCAACCAATTATTACGTAAGCACTTTAAAATATGGACAGGGTCATAAATAAAAAACAAAGGTCTATTTACATCAGAGGGATGAATGTACACAATACTCAGTTTTGGTGGAGAAGCAAAAAAAAAACATTGCTTTACCACTGATTGCATTATTATCAGAGCTAACACAAATGATCTTAAAACCAATACCTTCTAAACCTGTTATAACTCTCTTAATAGCCTTAAAAGGTCTTCGGCTGTTATCTTACTTACAGGCAAAATATATGCAACATCTTTACAGGCTGACAAAAAACTCTGAACCATAAATACAAAAGCTGTTGTAGCACATTTCTCACTGTTGTAGGCAGCCCCTACAATATTTCCTCCCTTGAAATCAAGACATGACTTAATGTGAATTTCATCAACCATAAGAGACACAATGTGATCTCGATTCTATCATACCAAACCTCTGTTTCATATACGACAAAAAATGTTCATCAAATTGTTCACTTCCAGGAACTAATTTCAATGTGGAACATATTCTTCGTATTGTACATGGATGCGGAAAAATAACATATCCAGAACTTCTTAAAAATTTATATGCATGAGGAGAAATGGAAAAAACTAAACTTAAAAATATTAAGAAATCAACATTATACTTACATGATGTTTTTTGTTAGAAATAAGCATGAGTTGCTCAGTTATAAAATTAACACCTTTTTCTTCTGGTAACACCTTTAGCATATTTAGTAATAATTCCTGGATTACACTAATCACATCACTGACCGAGGAGTCACTACTTTCTTTGTGCAATTCCTCGACAGTCTGCAGTATGTCAGATACATCATTAATGTCTCTAATTTTGAAAGGAAAATTATACTTACCCAAGTGTTTATTGGTGAACTTCCTACATATGCCATTATATCCAATTCATTATTTACACATACTGATTTTAACACAGAAGGGCCAGGTGAAAATTTTAAGTCCAGAAAAACTACTTGATCTGGTTTATCCATGATGACATTCCAAATATTAGAAATTTTTGTTGATTGTAAATGCTTTTTAAGTTCACATAAATTGCTGCATGCCTTTTTCTTATACAATGCTTTACTTTCAATGCTTTCTTGAACTGCTCGCTCAAGAGTTTCCATTTCAATTCTGGCTCTTTTTTCATCAGGACCTTCCCTAGATGTGCCCGCTTTGGACATGTAATCCGGACATCCTGGAAACTGGGATGGAACAGCACCATCCCTTAATTTTGGGTGTGCCAATGGAGCTGTTATTAATTTCCCACATTTCTCGTCATAAGAAGAAGACTTTCTAACAATGTCAGTCTCACAGAAATGTAGCTCACATACCTAAGATTAAAAGTAACTAAATATTAGAAAACATTCTTCAAACAAAACACAACAACAAAAGTTATATCACATTTATATTTGTAACATTATAACAACAGCTATTATTTAAAATTACCATATCACATTAATTATTTACAAACCAGTACACACTTTTCTTTTTTTCAATTTTTTTAATGACAACACACTGAGATTGTATTTGTTTATTACCAAAACCGTTCGTTAAATTACCCTGAATCTAAACAAAATTGTCTGATAAATAGGTATTTTGAAATTTAAACAAGAGTTTAAAACTCAAAATACGTCTTTATCGAACAAATTCGAAACGGGGTTCAGCAACTACTGAAAAAGCTTATTGCTGCCATTTTAAACTATTTTCTTCACGCAATTCCTATCTTGCTACCGGTTGAGCCATCATAAGTTAGAACTAAATTACAAAAACCTTCACTCGATTTGTTAACTGGATATAACCTTCTTCAGTCACTATCCCATTTCAGTATTCGAATTACCCAGCGGTTCGTTGGCCATAGGCTAGTAAAAATTCCATCAGAACACGGAAATTTTTATGTTACTGACCCAGATGGCCAGTAAGCTTTTTTTTTTTCAGTTTGTTTTGGAAGTTGTAATTTCATAAAGATTTGAACCACAGATTTCAAAGAATCCAGGCAATTTTCAGATTTTTGAAATTCAGATATTCTATTCGAAAACTGAATAGAATTGCAAAACATACTTCAGTTTTCTGAAAATTTTGAATTGCAGGAAACCGAGGCCCAACTCAAAACCTTTGGATTAAGACAGGCCACTTTTTTGCCCAAGTGGTGACCGCACAGTATGGATGGGTCTTTCATACTGTTTCCCTACTGGAGATTGAAGAGCCATTTATGCCAGTGGCGAAACGTCAATGGAAGCATTGCTTCCCTTTCTTTGGTTCATGCGCTTTCTTTTGCATGAGTTAAAAATATGTAGCATTAAAGCAAAATAAAAATATCACACCAACATAATGCAGCGAGCATTTTTTTTTTTTTTTTCAGTATCTTTTACTTTTAAGGAAGCAAATTTGTATTTTTACGAAAACAAGAACAAATGTCTCGTACGTAAGTCACTCGTTGGAAGCAACGCAGATAATGCATCCAGCTGAACCTCAGTAACACTGCATGCCCAACCGCAGAGTGGCCAGACTCAGACAGTAATGCTATGTTAAGCATAGAGCATGGGGAAGCATTCTCCCAACCGCGCTGAAGGCAGAACCACACAAGATAATTTCAAGGATAAACACACCAACTTTAGCATGCGCTCTTTCCAAACGCTCAATCAGACTCAGCACTCAGAGGACTCCCGTAACAATAGCTTGAAGTTGCAATTTGTCAAAAGTTTTCTGTGTTAGTGTAATTAGTTGATTCAGTTCCATTATTGGCTTATGGTTTGAACTTTCAGTAGTTTTATGTTGCACGTTCTTTAGCGGTGACATGTCATTATTTCAGGAGTATAAAAGTAAGCGTTACTTTTATTAGTGTAGCTATTTGTTTCTGTGACTCTTCTGTGGAATTAAAGCGCCATGGAAGCAATGGACTCTGGCGCATCTACAGTACACGGCCACGTGAACTCCGATGACTGCATTGTGGAAAAAAATACTTTCTCTGTCTTTTGAAACATTTTATATGATAATTCATATGTGATTTTATATATAATCATATGAAATCACATTTATAAATAAAAAAATTCACTCGCTCTCTAAGAGCTCTAGCCCGAACCGCAGTAAATATTCTACAGCCCGAGCCAGTCTTAGCTCTGATAAAAGCAATCCCCAATTCTTTTTGCTGTGTGGGTAGACAAGTTTCTTTCCGAGGCATGGATGCTGTGTTTGTCTTACGGCACTGGCTCTCTCCCTTCCCTGGAACCAGTGACTCTAAATTAGAGACGGGCGACTGCTTATAGTCCATTGAGTTGCTCACGGCGGTCGTTAAACATTCAATAAAAAAAGTTTCTTTCCCTTTCAACATTTTCACTGAACATTTTTTTCTATAAATCTTTGCATTTCAACTTCTACATAGACATTTCTTTTTGGTGATACCGCGCATGGTCGCGTTTGGGGTGGGGGTGGGTGGGAGGGGGTCTTACGATGCTTTCTGCGATGCTGTATTGTCAATGTAGCAAATAAACTATGGGTCGCTTGCTGATTTTAATTATTATAAGTTTTCATTCATATCACTTTTGCCATCTATTTATCGCATATTAACTGCATTGCTTCCCTTACTTACAAAGTCATGCTTCACCACTGATTTATGCTCCGACTTTGCTAAATTGTATTTCTGTCTACGTGGAATTGCCTTTAACACTGAAGCAAGGAATTCCATGAAGGTGGCTTTCGGTATGTTGCATAGAGCTTCATATCAGTGCCCTTATAATCAAGGTACCGTTCTGGATACTAGCACCATGTGCATACAAAATGTATTAGTATTTGTGCCATTCCTGGACCAGTAAAAATGAGTGAGCTACCAACTTTTGCTATATACTGGTCAGCTGTTTTTTTAATTTTCTACTACTGCATAGCATGTTTTGTGTTTTATTTATTAGTACTATTTTCATAATTACGTACACACACGCATTCCATTCTAAATTTGCGATATACTACTACAATGAAAATGATACATTATTTTCTACATATACTGCAAATATATCATCATCATCATCATTGTCAACCATTATCAATCCACTGCTGGACGAAGGTCTCCCCAAGTTTCCTCCACAACGGTCTGTCTTGTGCCAGTCTCCTCCATGTCACCCCTGCATACTTTCGAATTTCATCCACCCATCTCCCATGTGGTCTTCTTCTGGGTCTTTTCCTGTCCCTTGGAATCCAATCTAAAATTTCGGCTGTCCATCGATGATCTGTCCTTCTGGCAGTATGTCCAGCCCATTGCCATTTCAGGGATTTAACTCCGATCATGATGTCTTCCACTCTTGTCATTTTTCGAATCCACGAGTTCCTCTTCTTATCTCTCCTGGTTACACCAAGTATGCACCTCTCCATGCTTGTTTGAGTTGTCTGCAGCCTTTGTATGTCTCTTTTAGTTAAGGTCCACGTCTCTGCACCATACGTAAGCACTGGAAGGATGCATTGATCAAACACTTTTCTTTTAAGACATAATGGCATATTGCTCTTGAAAATTATGCTGTTTCTTCCAAAAGCTCTCCAGGCAAGTTTTGTACGCCGATTAATTTCTTCATCAACGTGACCCTCACTTGATATCTGCTGTCCAAGATAAACGTGCGTGTCTGTTATCTCCAGCTTTTCTCCATCAATCGATAAATCTTCATTTCTTGTAAAAGCATTGAACATCACTTTTGTCTTCTGAAAGTTCATTTTTAATCCCATTTCTTTACTCTTGTCAGCAAGTTCCTGGATCATACTCTGCAGCTCTGATGGGGTAGTTGCAAAAAGGACTACGTCATCAGCAAAACGTAGGTGGGTTAGATAATCTCCATTAATCTTTATCCCCTTGTTTTCCCAGCTCAGCGACTGAAAAACACCCTCCAATGTGGCATTAAAGAGCTTCGGAGATATGGTGTCACCTTGTCTCACTCCCTTTCCAATTTTTACGTGTGTTGTATTTTCAAACAGCCGAATCTTTGCACTTGCATTTTCATAGATGTTATTAATAATATTAATGTATGCATCTTCAATACCGCAGGTTTTCAGAGCCATTGTAACTGCTGATGGTTTCACCGAATCAAAGGCTTTTTCATAATCGATAAAAGCCATGCACAATGGAAGTTCATATTCCCTCGCTCTTTCAATTAGTTCTCTCAGCACGTGGATATGATCTATTGTGCTGTAGCCACTCCTGAATCCAGCTTGTTCTCTCGGTTGAGCCATGTCCAGTGTTACCTTCAAGCGGTGTGAAAGAACTTTAGTGAAGATTTTATAAACTACTGATAGGAGGCTGATAGGTCTGTAGTTTCCGAGATCCTCAATGTCACCTTTCTTATGTAGCAGGATCATTGTAGCGGTGTTCCAATCCTCAGGAATCTTTCCTTCATTAAGGCATCGAGTGAAAATTTGGGCGAGTACTGTTTCGATTTCTCCACTTGCTTCTTGTATGATGTCTACAGTAATTCCATCTTCTCCTGGAGCTTTTCCCCGCTTCATGTTCTTGATCGCATGTGCAACTTCTGCTGGAAGGACTGGAGGAACTCTGGTACTGGTATCTTTCATGATGTCTGGAGTGCATGTATCATCCCTTTCATATAATTTGGAGTAGAAATCTTTCACTCTTGTCAAAATTTCGCCTCTATTTCTTGTTACAGAACCATCTTCTTTTCTCAGTGCCATAATCTGTTTTCTTCCCTTACTGAGATGTCCCTTTGCTATCTTTAGGCTTTGGTTGTTTTCAATTGCTTTCCTCACTAGTTCACAGTTGAATTTTCTTACGTCTTCAGTGATACTTTTTCTTACTGTCTTGCATAGCTGTATATATTCCACTTTGGAAGTCACATCTTCTTTAGTTGTCCTCATCTCTCTTCTTTTTTGCATCAACATTTTCGTTTTCCTGATAATTTATTTACATGCAACTTGTTCTTAGACCCAGCTAATTTTGCTGCTGTTTCCATAAGAGCTTTGGTTACTTTTCTGTTAACTTCAGAGATGTCCACTTCTTCCGATGTTAGGCCTTCTAAAGCAGAGAACCTGTTCTTCAGTTCCAACTTGAAGGTATTATGGTGTTTTTTAAGGTTGGTTATGTCAATAGATTTTGTTTGTCTTATGAGCTTGCCACGTTCAAGTTTAGTGTTGAGGTGCATCTTACATCTCACCAATCTATGGTCACTACCTGTGTTGAACTTGTTTAGCACACTGCAGTCTTCTATGACGAATTTTTTGTTACACATAATAAAATCAATTTCACTTGTCGTCCCATTTGGATGTCTCCATGTCCATTTCCTGTGTGGCTTTTTCTTGAAAAAGGAGTTCAAGATGAAAAACCCTTCTGCCTCTGCAAACTCAACGAGAGTATTTCCACGCTGGTTTCTGTTGCCGTGACCGAATTTACCTACTGAAGTTTCATTCTGTTGCCGTTGCCCTGTTTTTGCATTGAAATCTCCCATAATTATTTTCAAGTGCTGCTTACCTTTATTATTTAGATGACAAATTTCCTCATAAAATTCTTCAATTTCTTCTTCAGGATGACTTGTGATAGATGCGTAAGTTTGAATAATCTGAGCCTGGTATCTACTCGAGAGCTGGATAACGAGTCGTGCAGCTCTGTCAGAGGAACTTTCAACTTCTATAACTTTATCCTTCAGTTTTTTGTTTATTATAAATTCAACACCACTATTTCTGCCAGTATCTGTCCCACGATAGTAGAAGAGATGTTCACTTTTCAGTTCAGTGAGATCTTCTCCTTTGCTCCATACCTCACTAAGCCTGACGATGTTCCACTTGATCCTTTGTAGTTCCTCTTCCAATTCAAGAAGCCTTGAATCAGAAGATAGGGAGCGTCCAATATACGTAGCCAAGGTCAGCATCAGATGGCAGCCTAGTCCGGTCCTCCGGGGATTCTTAGCACCCTCTGCTTTCATGTCTCACTGGCCGCTGCCTCAGCCAGGTACATTCCAGCTGCCGGAGACTGAGGGCCAAGATTTAAGTTGTGGAGTCATTTTGGAGGGGTTTGGCCATAACTCACCACGCTGGCCTAGCGGGTTGGTGAGTGTGTTATAGCATTTCGTCTAATATCCCGATGGTATAGTTATACCGCTATTTATGGTCATCAGAGCCCCTTTAGTGGGAACAGGATGCACCACGAGAAGGCGGGGTTGACATTTGTCAAGGTGAGGCTGTGATGTTACGCATCACCTGACCTACATCCCTATATATATATATATATATATATGGTGTAACCAGGAGAGATAAGAAGAGGAACTCGTGGATCCGAAAAATGACAAGAGTGGAAGACATCATGATCAGAGTTAAATCCCTGAAATGGCAATGGGCTGGACATACTGCCAGAAGGACAGATCATCGATGGACAGCCGAAATTTTAGATTGGATTCCAAGGGACAGGAAAAGACCCAGAAGACGACCACATGGGAGATGGGTGGATGAAATTCGAAAGTATGCAGGGGTGACATGGAGGAGACTGGCACAAGACAGACCGTTGTGGAGGAAACTTGGGGAGACCTTCGTCCAGCAGTGGATTGATAATGGTTGACAATGATGATGATGATGATGATATGCCATTATCAGTCCACTGCTGGATGAAGGTCTCCCCAAGTTTCTTCTACAATGATTTGTCTTGACCCAGGCTCCTCCATGTTACTCCTGCATGCTTTCAAATTTCATCCACCCATCTCCCATGTGATCTTCTGGGTCTTTTCCTGTCCCATGGAATCCAGTCTAAAATTTCAGTGGCTGTCCGGTGGTGCAGTGATGGCTTCTGATCATTCGTCCAAGATGGGTCCAGGTTCAAATCCCAGTGAAGCATGGGTGTTGTGTTTGTTTTACGGCACTGGCTCTCTCCCTTCCCTGGAACCAGTTGCCCTAAATTAAGGGCGGGCGACTGCTTATAGCCCACTGAGTTGCTCACGCTGGTCGTTAAACCTCCAATAAAAAAAAAAAAAAAATTTTTTTAATTTGGTTGTTCATCGGTGGTCCGTCCTTCTGGCAATATGTCCAGCCCATTGTCATTTCAGGAATTTTACTCTGATGATGTCTTCCACTCTTGTCATTTTTCTGACCACGAGTTTCTTCTTATCTCTCCTGGTTACACCAAGCATGCATCTCTCCATGCTACTTTGAGTTGTCTGCAGTCTTTGTATGTCTCTTTTAGCTAAGATCCACATCTCTGCACCGTACATAAGCATTGGAAGGATGCACTGATCAAACACTTTTCTTTTAAGACAATGGCAAATTACTCTTGAAAATTGTACTGTTTTTTCCAAAAAGCTTTCCATCCAAGTTATATACACCGATTAATTTGTTCATCAATGTGACCCTCGCTTGATATCTGCTGTCCAAGGTAAATGTAGATATTGATTATCTCCAGCTTTTCCCTATTAGTCGATAAATCTTCGTTTCATAAAAACTGTTCGTCAGTTTTGTCTTCTGAAAGTTCATTTTTAATCTCACTTCTTTACTCTTATCAGCAAGTTCCTGGATCATACTCTACAGCTCTGAAGAGGTATTTCAAAAAGGACTATGTCATCAGCAAAATGAAAGTGAGTTAAATAATCTCCATTAATGTTTTTCCCTTTGTTTTCCCAGTTCAATGATTGAAAGACATTTTGCAGTGTGGCATTAAAGAGTTTGGGAGATATGGTGTCACCTTTTCTCACTCCATTTCCAATTTTTATTGGTGCTGTATCATCACCCCCTAATAGCTTAACAGGCCCGCTCACCGGTTTGTGACGTCACTAGAGTAGTCCGTAGTCGCGGAGAGGAGCATTACGGGGATGTGCGAAACGAACACATCTTTACGTACACCAACTAGCCAGGTCGTGCGTTCTTTTAGAGTTTCACTGCATTTAAATAAGAACTTCTGTTAGTTTTTAAATAACTGCAGAGTTAACAAGTTTGTTTAATAATCTTTTAAAATACAGAAGAAAAAGAAATTACAGCGTAAAATTTAGCGTAGCAATAATTTCGACTTGAAAGGGTAAGCAAGACATTCGTCAACTTAATGAAAGCATCGCTGTCATTTCACTGGAAGTGATAAACCATTCCTATAATCGAAATTATAAACTGTTGTCGTAGTTTCACTTGAAGTTATAGTGTCTTTATAATTAACCGAATGATTCCTGTACTTGTGAACAAATCGTTCTTGTACTTGGAAGATTAGTTTGAGGGTCCATTACGAAGTATCGCCGTCGTTTCAAAAGATGTCAATTGACTAATTTAAGGAATTAGATTTTTCATTCATTGCAAGCTATGAAAATTTTAGTAATGAAATAATTCCTGTAGTGAAAATGTATTTTCACATCAGACAGTAACTAGCAATTTATATGCAATCCGTGATCACTAATATATAAAAAAAAGGCCAAGAAAAACTGAATTTTTTTCTGTGTTTAATTATTACAAAGGCTCAATAAAACACTTTTTTACATACATACAGTGAATTGCTGCTTGATCCACTGATTGCATCAAATAAATTAAGATTTTAAGAAAATTATGCAATTAACAAATAAAGGTAACTTGATCACGCTAGTTACGTTAAATGAAAACTTTTACAAAAAGTTCGTAAGTTGGAAGCTTTCGACCTTATCTTAGGTCTTCATCACGCCAATGGAGGACTAAGATTGTTGCCAGATTCTATATTTGAATTTTTCCTATTTTTGTTGCCAAAACTTAGAATTGATCTCCAGATTATCGGAGATCAATTCTAAGTTTAGAAGAGGAGATTGGGAATTGCAAGTCCGAATCTCCTCTTAATCTTAGTCCTCCATTGGCGTGATGAAGACCTAAGATAAGATTGAAAGCTTCCAACTTACGAACTTTTTGTAAAAGTTTTCATTTAACGTAACTAGCGTGATCAAGTTACCTTTATTTGTTAATATTGTTACGGGTTTTGCCCATCATCATCAATTATGCAATTGCTACATTATTAAACGTACAATAATGACATTTTAATGGCATAACAAGTTTTCCTAATTTTAGTACCATCTAGTTACGTGATTGGACAACTTCATTTTGATAAGCAAATATAAAGTTTATAATTTTTGTCTTCCAGAGCACTATTTCAAAAAAGTTACCTTGTCAAAGTTCAACATATCTGTATTAAGTATATTAGTAGCATTAAGCAAAACTATTTGGATCCACAATATAAGCATTTCTTTTTATCTGGAAAAATACAAGTAACTTATTGGCAGAAATTTCCTGAAATTTGATTTTCAAGAAGTATTCAGGAAAACTGCCAATGTACAAATAATTATGGTTGTGCAGTTCTTTGGGTATCACAAACACAATGTAAATATGTGTCCGTTAGCTGTTTCTTAAAGAATTTCAAAGACACATTTCTAAGAAAATCTGAAATTTGTTCCAATAATTTCTTAAAGTATTTTTACAGATAATTATATTTTTGAGAACCTGACAAATGCACATGCAGTTATTGTACTGAATAAATATAAGCGATTGTTTTGGTACCATAGGATGTATTTTAAAAGATGTACATGTCTCATTATAAATTGACTAACTTGATGTACCATTTTCTCAGAAACTATAAAAAGCAATGGTATAAAATTTTGCACAAATGTTTTGTCATTACTAAAGCTATTGAAAAAGATTGTTTTTTCCTTTTTTTATGATTTTGGTTTCAAAATAAATTCTATGAAGGATTGGAGAAATTTATCCCCATACAAAGATTGACACCCACCCCCACGTCTGGAAGCACACTTTCCAGTAGTTATCGGATAATATGAGATATATTAGTTCCAGTTATTATAGCTGTAGCTTGTGAAGACACAGTGCAGCAAGTCTGGAAACAGATGTCTAGATAAATGAATAAAAAGTTGATCTCACATTTTAAGCAAATGTTTAAAAAAAAAAAAAGCGAGTATATATTTCTACTTGTATTTTAAAAACCTGGTTTGTTTAGAACATAGTTTCTACAATATGTGGATTCATGTCGATCCAGGTACTTTTTTTTTCTCTTAAAAATAACAATATCCAAGGCTTAAAAATACCATGCCCGAGATGCCCAGGGCATGTAAATCATTCGCCTGGGCAGGTAAATAAAACATCTAATTGCCTGTGCATGGCAACTAAATTTTAAACTAAAAAAGTTTGTAATAAAATTTCCTACTACACAAGAAAAAAAGGTGGTCATCACATGTCGTGTTTCATGTCATTGTTAATTAATGGAAGTTGTATTATTGTTACGAAGTACCAAGGAAAGAGCAATATCACATCTTTAATTATGTTATGCTCTACTCCTAGATATTGGAAACCATATGTAGTTTTGCTCCAAATTTTGTTTATAATCAACAACAGGATTCATGCCTCTGATGTAACTGGCCTCTCATGTTTAGTGACAAAGGGAGAAAACTTTAACTAAAGGAACTTCGCAGAATCACTAAATTTCTGAAACACCAGTTTCATTTTCGTACCATTTCATACCAATTTTAGCATCAGCATCTTAAAAATTGATATACACACTTTTGTGCATTGAACATTTGTAATACAGACCCTTAAAATGGAAGTGCAAACATGTTAAAACAGATCATATTTTTAACTTAAAAAAAAAAAATTAGGGTTCTGGTTTGTTATCTTAAATTAAAAGATAAATTTTCCTGCGCATCCAGCTTTTACTACCTGGGCAAGTAAATAATTTCTTGCCCAGCTAGTAAATAAACACCTAAAAGTTACATGCCCAACTGGGCATGTAACTTTTCCCATATTTTTCAAGCCCTGATAGATTTCTGATATATTTAAAAAGAATATGATTAGTATCTTTTGGAAAACTACTGACTTTTCTTTAGCCAGCTGCTTTCACTATGCAAAGTGTGAAATTACTCTTACTAATTAAAATAATTACTTGAACAATTTAAAACATATATCTAGTCGCCTTCCTTAATCTCCTGAGTGTGATAACCGTTTTGACACTTAAGCAATAAAAACAATGCAAACCAGAATGAACAAATTTGTGAAAATTTTATTAGAAAAAATTTCAGGCTGTATGTACATAAGTATCAAGAGATATAGAGTAAAAAAATAGATTTCAAAACACAAAGGCAAAGGTAGAAATTTCTCTTTCTGTGACTTCTTTTAATATGCAATACAAAAGATTTTAAAATTCATAATTAATAAACGTAACAGGAAAAATTTTACAAGATTGTTTAATACGCACATATTTCACTATATATCGAGATTTAAAAACATGTTTTACATGTTATTCTTTTTCAGTTTAAACCATTTAATGGTAGTTTAACTGTTGGAACTTTTTACATGTTATATTTCCTTTGTGTGAAATGCAATTTCTCAGTTGGAAGTTATTAGTATTCACTGAGAACATATATCTTGGTAATCGAATGTAATTCAAGGAAAAATCTTGAAATCTTTGCAAGGTTGTTCTCATCAACAAAGATTTTAACATCAAACCTGAGAACCTGATGAGAACAACCGTGCAAAGATTTAAACATCTCGTCAGGTAATTGATGAGAACAACCGTACAAAGATTTAAACATCTCATCAGGTAATTGATGAGAACAACCGTGCAAAGATTTAAACATCTCATCAGGTAATTGATGAGAACAACCGTGCAAAGATAAATTTAAAAATACGAATTTAATTTATGTCACTTACTTCTGGCATGTAAAATTTTAAATTTTCAAGATTTCGGTCACATTTTGATATTTTTTACAAAATTCTGCTGTAGGAATAATTTAGAAAAAGAAACACTGTCTTGGATAAATTTAATCAGACTTCATCTGATATGCCACTCCATATACAGTATATTTTTTGTCACCATGAATTTTTCTGTGGTGACTTAAAATATACTGGATTCTTCTGCCAATATGTTGAGTGTCAAATGTGAGATGTTTTCAAGATTCATAACTTGTGAGTAACTTGAAAAATAGTGGCTCATGCAAATTCTTTAGACCAAAGCTCTTACTAAAGTGAATCTTATTGCTACAACAGCTTGTGTAATGTCATCAGCAGTGTTATAGTCAGAAATAAATCTACTGGCCCAGCAGACGCACTAGAATTTGCAAGCCACTGGTCCACCAAAATGCCCATTGGCCCGTACAAAAAAAAAAAAAAATTGAGGACATTTACAATATATGTAGTAAACAATGTATCATTTCAATGGAATTATATCCAATATTTGTTTATAAACCTATCATTAGTTTGCAGCCTAAAAAGAAAACCATACAGCAAGGTACAAGAAACACATTCATTTTTTAACTTGTGACAAATTAAAAAAAAAAACCAAACTTACTAGCCATCCGGGCCAGCAAAATCAATAGTGTAGGGATGACGGAAGTTTTACTGGACAACGGCCAGCGGACCACTGGGTAATTCGAACGCTGCGTCAGTAAAATTTAACAGTGCTGCTGATAAACTTGAACATATGCTTTACAGGAAGCAAATTATTTGCAGTCATTATGTAAAATTTGACATATTTTAGTGAATAAAAGATTCAGTGTCTATATTTTGCTACCCACAGCAATTAATTTTTAACTAAATGACCATGACAGATGTTAAAGAAACTATGTTTTCCTCACCCCACTCATGCTCTAAAATTAAAGTTTATGAACAAGTACTTGAATGAAGGCAAAAATTTCTGGTACAATTATGCTACTTGAGTTGTACATTTTTTTTTCAAATTAATATCAAAGATATGAAACTCTAGCTGACATGAAATATGATAAATGGAATATGAAGCGTCACTTCTGTACTTTACATTGGTATCACCACAAACTTCATATTTTGATTAGGACTTTAATGATTTGAATAGCTTAAAATCCCTTTTGAAGGAGGATGAAATACCAAAAAATTGGGTATTAATTTAAAAAGCAAACTGCATAATATTTGTAAACTCGTTTGTGTGAAATAAGTATACTACAGAAATAGTTATGTCACAGTTACCAGTGATTTACTGATACATATTATATGTAAGAAATGTTCCTATTCATGAACTAGAAAATACAACATATCCATCACAGATAATGTAAATATTCTTTATGAAATTTAAGAAAAAATTGGCATGTTTGGCATAAAATACAAATGATAACAACGGTAATAGATTTCATGTAATGTTAGATATTATGCACGCAATTTTCACAGAAATTAAAAAACTTGTAAGTGAAGACAAACCAAACATAATTAGGGGCCATCCATAAAGTATGTCCGAGATTACAGGGGGGAGAGGGGGTTCCTGACAACCAGACCAAATGTAACATGGGGGAGGGAGGAAGTTCAGTAATTCAGACATCCAGCGGCTAAAATATAGTGGAATCGTAATATTAAAAAACTCCCCGTTTGTTCACATTGGAACTTAAATATGTTTGCAGATATGTCTTTATATCAATGGGGGGGGGTTCGCAGTCCTTTGAGAGAGTCTGCAAGTATATTTTATGATTTTTAGAATTAAGCTCTTTCAACTTAATAAACTGAGAGAATGCAATATTTATTCCTTAATTATATTTTATCTGAAAAATATGTCGGCAATGTGTATTTGTTTTCAGGGTAGGAGGCGTCCACGGGCTCCACTCTGTATTCTATGCTTAAAATATCAGTTGCTTCGAGTTAAAAAAATAAATAAAAAAAATAAATGGAAAATGCGTTGTCGACCGAGCCGTTTTGAGAAGGGTTGTGCATCCTAGGGTAGCAGTGTAGTAACCCACCAAGCAGAGGGAGGTAAATGAGTCACAAAAGTTTTGGATTGCGTGGGATAGTTTGAACGTCAATAAAACTTGATCACTGCCGTGGTGGAATGGAAAAAAAAAGCAAAAAAAAACTACAGGCGCCACTATGACAGAACTGTTTACTCGAGGCAATTTACGTGTCATTTCACCTCAACAGAGTATGTTCAATAAAGCATGCAGTCAAAGCGAATTCAGTGCTGGGTTAGTTTGGTTGTTTATATCTGCTGCTTCTTAATTCCGAATGGATAAGCAGAAGATATTTCAGCAACTGCAGGCAGGATATAAAACAGCACATTCAAATAAAACGGAAGCAACAACAGGATGATGATGTATCAATTTGGAACTCCATCAAGGAAGATTTAAATGCACCTGAATTAGTAGAAAAGTACTTTAGTGAGTGGAAATCAAAAACGTTGCAGAGAAAAAGCTTCACTGCTGTCATTCTGGGGAAAACAATCCCAACAAGCTGCTATAAAAACTGCATCATCTGATGCTTCTCAAGATGCATCTTCGAGCATTGAACCCACTTGTCCTTACAGAATATCTACAACAACAAAAACCGCCGTTGTTTCTTCTGATAAAAAAGTAATGAAGAACAAAACCTATGTTCGTCAAAAATTAAGCCAGGAATATTCTTTCGATTAGCACCAGCACAACGAGCTCTGAATGATGAAATCAATATTTTAAACGCCGATGTATTTGGACTACTGAAAAGGGAACAAAGTGGAATGTTAACGGAAGTACAGACGAAAGAACTAACCATAAAAAAGCAGAAGCTAAAGGAACTTGAAGAAAGACGGGAAAAAAAAAACAACGTGAAATGCAGAGAAAAACAAAAGAGCGTGCTACAAAGAAAATGTACGTGTGTTTATAAATTAATGCCTAAATAATAAACATTTTCTGAAGCAAACGTGTAAATATATGGAAGTTTCCTTTTTGCCGCCCCGGTGGCGCAGCGGTCTAAGTGACGGCCTCTGATCATTCGTTCGAACGGGGTCTGGGTTCGAATCCCGGTGAGGCATGGATGTTGGGTTTGTCTTACGGCACTGGCTCTCTCCCTTCCCTGGAACCAGTGACCCTAAATTAGGGACGGGCGACTGCTTATAGCCCATTGAGTTGCTCACGGTGGTCGTTAAACCTCCAATCAAAAAAAGAAAAAAAGAAGAAGTTTCCTTTGAATAATTATGTTTTCTTTGTTTCACAACGGACTTCTAGAAACAGTCAAAAATAAAGGGGGTTGCGGGAATTAGGACATACTTTTTAGGGAGGCGGGGAGTCTAAAAATAGTAAAAATCTCGGACGTACATTATAGACAGCCCCCTTACCTTTATTTTACAGCAGTGAAGCCCCAACACAGGTACTCCACAGATTTAATTATTTTTGCTAGTTTATTGAATTCAACCCCCCCATACATACAGGTTCTTGAGACAATCTAACATCAATACATCATTATCCCACATTCCAATACCCTACAGAAACTTTGTTAAAAATTTGGTTTTAGTCCAAGGACAACAATTTTCAGTTTTTCTTAAGATACATCAAGTAAACATAACCTGGTTTAGAGGGAAATGAAAAATTATTACATTGATGAAATTCATTTTAAACCATATTTTGATTACACCAGATATTTAAGTCAACTGTTACACCAGCCAGAGACTTGATTCAACTATAACATCTATGACAGGATCCCCAAAGCCATGAGCATTAGTTTCCCACTGATGTCCAAAGAATTGTTGGTGCGAACAATTCAGTTAGTGTTATGATTTTCCGAGCGACAAAAACAGCTAAATATCTTTAGCATTTTGTTACAACTTTTTTCCCCATTTTAGCATTTTTTGAGCCAGCTTAATCTCAGGACTAAGCTGCTGGTCATCTGACTGGGATGGCATTTAATAACACAAGTGCTGCAACCAGTACTTTTGTATTCATGGTACAAAACCTAAGGTCTTCCTTTCAATATGTGGCCCAAAATTTACCTGTGCACACTTTAACAAGAACTGATTTGCATTTTTTTAAATAAAAAAAGTTATTGTTGGTTTGGAAGAAATTGGCTTTAAAGGGATTGCAACTGTAACTGACTGACAACAATTCTATAAACCAAACAACAATGGCATTCTTTTCAGATCCTCCTTTATAAAGTGTGTCATATACATACCCATATTATGATAGTTCAAGGCCATTATATTTCATTTTTGACTCTGTTCATTTAATAAATACTGAAAAGTACCTGGCTGAATCAGAAAAATGGGCAATGTATGTATTATCCAGATCTTGATGTCCTCTATGAAGACCAATGACTTCACTTCAGTTAAGAAATTACATGAGACTGAAAGTAGCCCAATTGTGAAATATGGTTATGGTTTAACATTAAAAGCTTTGTGTCCTTCCAATTTAGAAAGACAAAAATTAAATGTGAAATTAATACTCCAGATTTTCAACTGTATCACTGCTGAAGCTTTATTAACTGTTGGATGAATTAATAATATACTAAATTTCGGTGACACTGAATTTATTAAGATTATAATTACATGGTGGAATATTTATAATGTGACAGCAGTTTTTAAAGGGGAATACTTGAGGACCAAATATCATGAAACACTAACAGGAGATGTAAAAGTAGTGTTCATTGAAAAGTTCCTTAGGTGGCTTGACAGATAGGAAAAATTGGAGTGTGATAGTACAAAACTTATACTGCACTAAAACACATATCTTGTGTTATACTTACTGCCTGGAAAAGTACAGACTGATGAACTAGAAAACTTGTTTAGAAAATATAGGCAGCTTGCAGGATTTCAGTATCATATTTCTATATGTCAAGTTTATAAATGTGGAACAAAGTTAAGACTCCAAGGTAGTCTACCTTTGCTAATCAATTCAAGTGAATTTGGGGATATTTCTTTCAGTAGTTTCAGTGAATTATCTGACTGAAAAGAAATGCAGATAGCTGAAAATGTTTCAGACTTCCAAGACCAGTGTTTTAGAAAATGATATATCTAATGTGGATTCTGAACTTCCTAACCTTACATTTATAGGAAGTTGTTGTGCTTATATTACTGTTAAGAAACTAAAATGTAGTGACTGCAGTGTTTTCTTTGTAATCAACAAAACATTAAGTATGACAAATGACGATTAAAAAAATAGAGATGGACTGCTTTACCTGCACTAATGTTGTATCAATTATTATTCACTGCTACATTGTTGTGAAGAAGCTGATTTCATCTAATATTTAAAGGCAGCTTATTTTAAAACATGGCAACCATAGGGCAATTGTATTTGCTGCTGTAATGTCAGTAATTAAGGAAAAGCAATATTTCAAGATTGGTGGGGCATGAAGTTCTTAATGAAATTTTCAAGATACGGTAAAAAATAACAATGATTTCTTTTCAAAATTATTTTCGCTGAACATTTAAATATTTTACAATTTTTTTTTCAAACTATTTTTTTAAGGTTTGAAGTTTCCTTTTCTTATCCTGCTTTTCATTTCCGTCACTTTTACTTATACAGTAATTATTAAGAAATGTATTTGTGGCAGCCATGATAATATATTTTGTTACAACTTCAATACCATGACCTTCAGAGCAATCTACACTTAAACATATTTTTTTTTTTTGTTTAGCACATCTTTTGTCAAATCCAAAACAAGTTGCCTTTGGTTTCTGACCTTTAAAAACAGATTTTCAAAATCAGCCGAAACAAGTTTTTGTACGATAACATATGCATGCACTACAATATCTAATACTTCAGGATGGGGATATAGAAGTCCTCCTCTATCCATTTTTTCTGTTAGTTTATACTGACAAAAATTAACAGTATTATCTATTACAAGGTACATTTTACAAGAATTGCATTTTAGTTTTTTAACAGTTGTGTGAGCACAATAACCAGCTACGTATGTAAGAACTGGAAGTAAATGCTGAACAGCATGCACATCTTTTCTATTTACATCAATTCTATCACATCCAGAAAGAGTTGTATCTTCATTGAATTTTACTGTATTGGTCAATTCTTTTTGCTCCAGATCAATATTTAAGTCACCATACTTTGCTGACTTAATTTTTAAGGGAGGCTACGGTTTGCAAACGTAACTTGCATTCAGTCTCAAAAACCTGACGTAATGAAATAGCAAACTGAGAGCCATCAAGCTGGTGAAACTTACCAAAACGATACTCCAAAGCATCAGTCTGAATTTTCCCTGTTAATATAAAAAAAAATGTCAACTCTTCTATACAGTATGTTACTAACTTTAACACAGCATGAGTTGTATGTCTGAGAGATGTAAAAATTTCCCTTGTCAATACCCCAGTTGAATACTTTGCATTAATCCACTGGTTAACCCAGTCCAGAAATTTGCTTAAGAACTGGTATTTTACATCATTGTCACTGTTAGTGAGTGGCTCCATGAACTTATCTCTTTTGTGTTCCCCCTTAAATAAGCTTTTAACATTCATTATTGACCACCATGTATAAATAATCCTTATGTACTCTGAAGTCTCTCTAAAATGGGGCAATTCATTTTTTTCTCCAAACTGTATCAAACCTTCAATTACATGTTCATTGAAAATTTGCAAAACTAACTTAACATTTCGTCTCTCTAAATTTGTTGTAGAAAGAGCTTTTAAAGTAACACCATAAGCATATTTTACCAAGTTTCCCAGTTCTAAAGAATACATTTTTTTTTTTTATGGAATCAAAAGATGCTGTCTTAGTTTTTGAATTATCTTCAAAATCAGTGTAATGCATACACTGGCCATGGTTACGTTGGTTCAACCAATTATTACGTAAGCACTTTAAAATATGGTCAGGGTCATAAATAAAAAACAAAGGTCTATTTACATCAGAGGGATGAATGTACACAATACTCAGTTTTGGTGGAGAAGCAAAAAAAAAAAACATTGCTTTACCATTGATTGCATTATTATCAGAGCTAACACAAATGATCTTAAAACCAATACCTTCTAAACCTGTTATAACTCTCTTAATAGCCTTAAAAAGGTCTTCGGCTGTTATCTTACTTACAGGCAAAATATATGCAACATCTTTACAGGCTGACAAAAAACTCTGAACCATAAATACAAAAGCTGTTGTAGCACATTTCTCACTGTTGTAGGCAGCCCCTACAATATTTCCTCCCTTGAAATCAAGACATGACTTAATGTGAATTTCATCAACCATAAGAGACACAATGTGATCTCGATTCTATCATACCAAACCTCTGTTTCATATACGACAAAAAATGTTCATCAAATTGTTCACTTCCAGGAACTAATTTCAATGCGGAACATATTCTTCGTATTGTACATGGATGCGGAAAAATAACATATCCAGAACTTCTTAAAAATTTATATGCATGAGGAGAAATGGAAAAAACTAAACTTAAAAATATTAAGAAATCAACATTATACTTACATGATGTTTTTTGTTAGAAATAAGCATGAGTTGCTCAGTTATAAAATTAACACCTTTTTCTTCTGGTAACACCTTTAGCATATTTAGTAATAATTCCTGGATTACACTAATCACATCACTGACCGAGGAGTCACTACTTTCTTTGTGCAATTCCTCGACAGTCTGCAGTATGTCAGATACATCATTAATGTCTCTAATTTTGAAAGGAAAATTATACTTACCCAAGTGTTTATTGGTGAACTTCCTACATATGCCATTATATCCAATTCATTATTTACACATACTGATTTTAACACAGAAGGGCCAGGTGAAAATTTTAAGTCCAGAAAAACTACTTGATCTGGTTTATCCATGATGACATTCCAAATATTAGAAATTTTTGTTGATTGTAAATGCTTTTTAAGTTCACATAAATTGCTGCATGCCTTTTTCTTATACAATGCTTTACTTTCAATGCTTTCTTGAACTGCTCGCTCAAGAGTTTCCATTTCAATTCTGGCTCTTTTTTCATCAGGACCTTCCCTAGATGTGCCCGCTTTGGACATGTAATCCGGACATCCTGGAAACTGGGATGGAACAGCACCATCCCTTAATTTTGGGTGTGCCAATGGAGCTGTTATTAATTTCCCACATTTCTCGTCATAAGAAGAAGACTTTCTAACAATGTCAGTCTCACAGAAATGTAGCTCACATACCTAAGATTAAAAGTAACTAAATATTAGAAAACATTCTTCAAACAAAACACAACAACAAAAGTTATATCACATTTATATTTGTAACATTATAACAACAGCTATTATTTAAAATTACCATATCACATTAATTATTTACAAACCAGTACACACTTTTCTTTTTTTCAATTTTTTTAATGACAACACACTGAGATTGTATTTGTTTATTACCAAAACCGTTCGTTAAATTACCCTGAATCTAAACAAAATTGTCTGATAAATAGGTATTTTGAAATTTAAACAAGAGTTTAAAACTCAAAATACGTCTTTATCAAACAAATTCGAAACGGGGGTTCAGCAACTACTGAAAAAGCTTATTGCTGCCATTTTAAACTATTTTCTTCACGCAATTCCTATCTTGCTACCGGTTGAGCCATCATAAGTTAGAACTAAATTACAAAAACCTTCACTCGATTTGTTAACTGGATATAACCTTCTTCAGTCACTATCCCATTTCAGTATTCGAATTACCCAGCGGTTCGTTGGCCATAGGCTAGTAAAAATTCCATCAGAACACGGAAATTTTTATGTTACTGACCCAGATGGCCAGTAAGCTTTTTTTTTTTCAGTTTGTTTTGGAAGTTGTAATTTCATAAAGATTTGAACCACAGATTTCAAAGAATCCAGGCAATTTTCAGATTTTTGAAATTCAGATATTCTATTCAAAAACTGAATAGAATTGCAAAACATACTTCAGTTTTCTGAAAATTTTGAATTGCAGGAAACCGAGGCCCAACTCAAAACCTTTGGATTAAGACAGGCCACTTTTTTGCCCAAGTGGTGACCGCAGAGTATGGATGGGTCTTTCATACTGTTTCCCTACTGGAGATTGAAGAGCCATTTATGCCAGTGGCGAAACGTCAATGGAAGCATTGCTTCCCTTTCTTTGGTTCATGCGCTTTCTTTTGCATGAGTTAAAAATATGTAGCATTAAAGCAAAATAAAAACATCACACCAACATAATGCAGCGAGCATTTTTTTTTTTCAGTATCTTTTACTTTTAAGGAAGCAAATTTGTATTTTTACGAAAACAAGAACAAATGTCTCGTACGTAAGTCACTCGTTGGAAGCAACGCAGATAATGCATCCAGCTGAACCTCAGTAACACTGCATGCCCAACCGCAGAGTGGCCAGACTCAGACAGTAATGCTATGTTAAGCATAGAGCATGGGGAAGCATTCTCCCAACCGCGCTGAAGGCAGAACCACACAAGATAATTTCAAGGATAAACACACCAACTTTAGCATGCGCTCTTTCCAAACGCTCAATCAGACTCAGCACTCAGAGGACTCCCGTAACAATAGCTTGAAGTTGCAATTTGTCAAAAGTTTTCTGTGTTAGTGTAATTAGTTGATTCAGTTCCATTATTGGCTTATGGTTTGAACTTTCAGTAGTTTTATGTTGCACGTTCTTTAGCGGTGACATGTCATTATTTCAGGAGTATAAAAGTAAGCGTTACTTTTATTAGTGTAGCTATTTGTTTCTGTGACTCTTCTGTGGAATTAAAGCGCCATGGAAGCAATGGACTCTGGCGCATCTACAGTACACGGCCACGTGAACTCCGATGACTGCATTGTGGAAAAAAATACTTTCTCTGTCTTTTGAAACATTTTATATGATAATTCATATGTGATTTTATATATAATCATATGAAATCACATTTATAAATAAAAAAATTCACTCGCTCTCTAAGAGCTCTAGCCCGAACCGCAGTAAATATTCTACAGCCCGAGCCAGTCTTAGCTCTGATAAAAGCAATCCCCAATTCTTTTTGCTGTGTGGGTAGACAAGTTTCTTTCCGAGGCATGGATGCTGTGTTTGTCTTACGGCACTGGCTCTCTCCCTTCCCTGGAACCAGTGACTCTAAATTAGAGACGGGCGACTGCTTATAGTCCATTGAGTTGCTCACGGCGGTCGTTAAACATTCAATAAAAAAAAGTTTCTTTCCCTTTCAACATTTTCACTGAACATTTTTTTTTATAAATCTTTGCATTTCAACTTCTACATAGACATTTCTTTTTGGTGATACCGCGCATGGTCGCGTTTGGGGTGGGGGTGGGTGGGAGGGGTCTTACGATGCTTTCTGCGATGCTGTATTGTCAATGTAGCAAATAAACTATGGGTCGCTTGCTGATTTTAATTATTATAAGTTTTCATTCATATCACTTTTGCCATCTATTTATCGCGTATTAACTGCATTGCTTCCCTTACTTACAAAGTCATGCTTCACCACTGATTTATGCTCCGACTTTGCTAAATTGTATTTCTGTCTACGTGGAATTGCCTTTAACACTGAAGCAAGGAATTCCATGAAGGTGGCTTTCGGTATGTTGCATAGAGCTTCATATCAGTGCCCTTATAATCAAGGTACCGTTCTGGATACTAGCACCATGTGCATACAAAATGTATTAGTATTTGTGCCATTCCTGGACCAGTAAAAATGAGTGAGCTACCAACTTTTGCTATATACTGGTCAGCTGTTTTTTTAATTTTCTACTACTGCATAGCATGTTTTGTGTTTTATTTATTAGTACTATTTTCATAATTACGTACACACACGCATTCCATTCTAAATTTGCGATATACTACTACAATGAAAATGATACATTATTTTCTACATATACTGCAAATATATCATCATCATCATCATTGTCAACCATTATCAATCCACTGCTGGACGAAGGTCTCCCCAAGTTTCCTCCACAACGGTCTGTCTTGTGCCAGTCTCCTCCATGTCACCCCTGCATACTTTCGAATTTCATCCACCCATCTCCCATGTGGTCTTCTTCTGGGTCTTTTCCTGTCCCTTGGAATCCAATCTAAAATTTCGGCTGTCCATCGATGATCTGTCCTTCTGGCAGTATGTCCAGCCCATTGCCATTTCAGGGATTTAACTCCGATCATGATGTCTTCCACTCTTGTCATTTTTCGAATCCACGAGTTCCTCTTCTTATCTCTCCTGGTTACACCAAGTATGCACCTCTCCATGCTTGTTTGAGTTGTCTGCAGCCTTTGTATGTCTCTTTTAGTTAAGGTCCACGTCTCTGCACCATACGTAAGCACTGGAAGGATGCATTGATCAAACACTTTTCTTTTAAGACATAATGGCATATTGCTCTTGAAAATTATGCTGTTTCTTCCAAAAGCTCTCCAGGCAAGTTTTGTACGCCGATTAATTTCTTCATCAATGTGACCCTCACTTGATATCTGCTGTCCAAGATAAACGTACGTGTCTGTTATCTCCAGCTTTTCTCCATCAATCGATAAATCTTCATTTCTTGTAAAAGCATTGAACATCACTTTTGTCTTCTGAAAGTTCATTTTTAATCCCATTTCTTTACTCTTGTCAGCAAGTTCCTGGATCATACTCTGCTGCTCTGATGGGGTAGTTGCAAAAAGGACTACGTCATCAGCAAAACGTAGGTGGGTTAGATAATCTCCATTAATCTTTATCCCCTTGTTTTCCCAGCTCAGCGACTGAAAAACACCCTCCAATGTGGCATTAAAGAGCTTCGGAGATATGGTGTCACCTTGTCTCACTCCCTTTCCAATTTTTACGTGTGTTGTATTTTCAAACAGCCGAATCTTTGCACTTGCATTTTCATAGATGTTATTAATAATATTAATGTATGCATCTTCAATACCGCAGGTTTTCAGAGCCATTGTAACTGCTGATGGTTTCACCGAATCAAAGGCTTTTTCATAATCGATAAAAGCCATGCACAATGGAAGTTCATATTCCCTCGCTCTTTCAATTAGTTCTCTCAGCACGTGGATATGATCTATTGTGCTGTAGCCACTCCTGAATCCAGCTTGTTCTCTCGGTTGAGCCATGTCCAGTGTCACCTTCAAGCGGTGTGAAAGAACTTTAGTGAAGATTTTATAAACTACTGATAGGAGGCTGATAGGTCTGTAGTTTCCGAGATCCTCAATGTCACCTTTCTTATGTAGCAGGATCATTGTAGCGGTGTTCCAATCCTCAGGAATCTTTCCTTCATTAAGGCATCGAGTGAAAATTTGGGCGAGTACTGTTTCGATTTCTCCACTTGCTTCTTGTATGATGTCTACAGTAATTACATCTTCTCCTGGAGCTTTTCCCCGCTTCATGTTCTTGATCGCATGTGCAACTTCTGCTGGAAGGACTGGAGGAACTCTGGTACTGGTATCTTTCATGATGTCTGGAGTGCATGTATCATCCCTTTCATATAATTTGGAGTAGAAATCTTTCACTCTTGTCAAAATTTCGCCTCTATTTCTTGTTACAGAACCATCTTCTTTTCTCAGTGCCATAATCTGTTTTCTTCCCTTACTGAGATGTCCCTTTGCTATCTTTAGGCTTTGGTTGTTTTCAATTGCTTTCCTCACTAGTTCACAGTTGAATTTTCTTACGTCTTCAGTGATACCTTTTCTTACTGTCTTGCATAGCTGTATATATTCCACTTTGGAAGTCACATCTTCTTTAGTTGTCCTCATCTCTCTTCTTTTTTGCATCAACATTTTCGTTTTCCTGATAATTTATTTACATGCAACTTGTTCTTAGACCCAGCTAATTTTGCTGCTGTTTCCATAAGAGCTTTGGTTACTTTTCTGTTAACTTCAGAGATGTCCACTTCTTCCGATGTTAGGCCTTCTAAAGCAGAGAACCTGTTCTTCAGTTCCAACTTGAAGGTATTATGGTGTTTTTTAAGGTTGGTTATGTCAATAGATTTTGTTTGTCTTATGAGCTTGCCACGTTCAAGTTTAGTGTTGAGGTGCATCTTACATCTCACCAATCTATGGTCACTACCTGTGTTGAACTTGTTTAGCACACTGCAGTCTTCTATGACGAATTTTTTGTTACACATAATAAAATCAATTTCACTTGTCGTCCCATTTGGATGTTTCCATGTCCATTTCCTGTGTGGCTTTTTCTTGAAGAAGGAGTTCAAGATGAAAAACCCTTCTGCCTCTGCAAACTCAACGAGAGTATTTCCACGCTGGTTTCTGTTGCCGTGACCGAATTTACCTACTGAAGTTTCATTCTGTTGCCGTTGCCCTGTTTTTGCATTGAAATCTCCCATAATTATTTTCAAGTGCTGCTTACCTTTATTATTTAGATGACAAATTTCCTCATAAAATTCTTCAATTTCTTCTTCAGGATGACTTGTGGTGGGTGCATAAGTTTGAATAATCTGAGCCTGGTATCTTTTCGAGAGTTGGATAACAAGTCGTGCAGCTCTGTCAGAGGAACTTTCAACTTCTACAACTTTATCCTTCAGTTTCTTGTTTATTATAAATCCAACACCACTAGTTCTGCCAGTATCTGTCCCACGATAGCAGAAGAGATGTCCACTTTTCAGTTCGATGAGATCTCCTTTTCTCCTTGCCTCACTTAGCCCCACGATGTCCCACTTGATCCTTTGTAGTTCCTCTTCCAATTCAAGAAGCCTTGAATCAGAAGATAGGGAGCGTCCATTGTACTTAGCCAAGGTCAGCATCAGATGGCAGCCTAGTCCGGTCCTCCGGGGATTCTTAGCACCCTCTGCCTTCATGTCGCACTGGCCGCTGCCTTGGCCAGGTACATTCCAGCTGCCGGAGACTGAGGGCCAAGATTTAAGTTGTGGAATCATTTTGGAGGGGTTTGGCCATAACTCACCACGCTGGCCAAGCGGGTTGGTTGCAAATATATACACATATATATATATATTTTTTTTTAACAGACCAGTGGGCATTTTGGCAGACCACTGATTTGAAAATTCGAGTGGTCAGCTCGCTAAGCCTGTAGAACATATACTTCTAATTCTAACACTGCATTTCATTGCCAATGAAAGATATAATTTTGAAAAATATGAAGAAATAGTTAAAACATTAAATGAAAAATCTCTGGGAAGTTTTGTCGAATCACGATCAATAAAAAATATGCAGATGGCAATAACCATAATGACACTATTTTCAAGAATGGAAAAATTTGAAGTAGACACACTTAATGTGATTATTGATTAGTTGCATAGCAAACTTAACAAACGTCTGTTAGCTTATAAAAACTGTCAGTCTCTGTTTCAATTAGTTAACGGCCAAACTTCTAATGCGATTGACCAAATTTCTCTGATATAACTGTTTAGATTTGTACAATGAGGATTTGGATGAATTTTTACGTAGTGAAATTTCACAGTTCTACGACTTTATCAAAAGAGTAAATGTAGCCACTGCACAAAACACAAAGAAAAAGGAAGGAAAAAAGAAGTAAAATACATATATACACACTATATTGACAAAAGTCACAGGACACCCCTTCAAAAGCAAATGAACATATCCGCTGCATTGTTAAGATGTGCGGTACAGCTGCAAACGCCATAAAAACAAGCTTGCAGCTGACCGGCGATCACATTGCACTGTGAGGTTGAGTGAAAATGTCACGGCAGGAGAGAACTGACTTTGAGAAAGGATAGATTGTTGGGGGTTGTATTAGTGGGTTGTCTATAAGAGAGACCGAGAGGTGTTTAAACATACCCAAGTCAACTGTTTTGGGATGTACTGAATAAGTGCAAGACACATAGCGTGCCTGAAAGACCTCAGTGTACAGGTGAGTAAAAATGCTAGAACCTCGGTATGTACACGTACCATTCGCAGAGAACTTCATTCCATGGGTTACCGTATTCGTGTGGTTGCTCATAAGCCTTTCATCTTCACTCAGAATGCTTTCGCCGTTTAGAATGGCGCAAAAAACATTTATCGTGGACCGTAGATCAATGGAAACAGGCCCCATGGTTTGATGAATTAAGATACATGATCCATCAGTCTGATGAGTGTGTGTGGGTATGACAGCAGCCGGGGGGGGGGGGGAGGCTATTTACCACAGTGTACTGTTCCTATGGTCAAGTTTGGAGCTAGCAATGTACTCGTGTGGGGGGTGTTTTTCGTGGTATGGTCCCAGCCCATTGGTTATCATGTACAAACTTGTTAACCAGCAAGTCTACCTCAATATTCTGGTCAATTATGTCCTACCAACTCTGTGAAACCGAGCAATAAAGCAAGGACTGTTACGGCGTGGTTTGACAATAATTCCGTATCGTGTGTGGACTGACCTGCACAGTTCCCTGATGTTAATCTCATAGGGCACCTATAGGATGAATTAGAGCGCCACATAAAAAGTTTGGAACCAAAGCCTACTAATAAACAACAGTTAGGGGCAGCATTATGTACTGAATGGAAGCACATACCTATCGCTGTGTTCCAAAACCTTGTCAAAAGCATGTCTCGAAGGGTCAGTGCATGCATTAAGGCCAAAGGTGGACCGACACCGTACTAATGTATGTCAATAAATGCTATGTTGTGTTTCCCTTCAAGGTGTCTGGTGACTTGTCAATACAATGTATATTACAATTTGATTGATGTTTTCCCAAATGTATTCAATGTATTAAAACTATATTTGATAATATCAATAACCAACTGACAAACAGAGTATTCTTTTTCGAAAATGGCCTTGGTAAAATATAACTTTCAATCGACAAAGCTTCAACAAAGACTTAATGGTCTTGCTATCATGTCATTAGACCAAGATTTTGTTAAGTAGTTATCGTTCAACGATGCACACTCCTTTGCAAAGCTTAAAGCAAGAAAGAAGACAGTTTAAAGACAAACTTTAACTCCTGAACTATGTGTAAACTTTTGTTTTTGTGCATTCATTTCTAATTTTGTTGTCTATACTTGATCCAATGTTTGCGTTTCTTTAGAATAAAATTTTTGTAAGATATGTTGACACTTGAAGAGATTTTGGGGCATTTTTGGGGTATACTAGCAATGTTTATTTCCTACACAGAGTACACTTGAAGAGATTTTTGAGGGAGTTTTCTTAGCTCACTTAGCAGTTCTAATGTAATTAATGCCTAACATCAGTGACTGACATGTTTGCAAAATTGTGTGTACACCGAAAGACACTTTTTGGGGTACTCATTTTATAAATAAAACAAACAGATATTCCTACTGCTATTAACAGCATTGGTAGTTTACCTGATATGTCTCAAGTTATAAGTTGGGTAATATTTCTCTCATTTTTTATAATTTTACAGGAAACATTGGCAGTTAAGCAAGTAATACTGAACTAATACCTGTGTACTGATATATTTCACCTAATTTTTAAGAAATTGAATGGTTCTGATAAATTCCCATCCTACTACAGATAGAGCATACACACTGCTCACACGAAGTTCTTCAATGTGTTGGTTTGTAGAAAAATGCTTCAAAATATTTAAACTGACATTTTAAAGGCAAACTTACTCCTGAACTATGTGTGAACTTCTGTTTTTGTGCATTCATATCTAGATTTTGCTGTCTATACTTGATTCAGTGTTTGTGTTCCTTTAGTAATAAATATTAAAAATGATAATTCAATGCAACTCTCCATGTCTGCAAACACAAAAGATGTATTTTACATGGCAACAAGGCCTTAACATTTATATAAAGGACATAGGCATGTTAGATGTGTACATGACATACATGTATTTCGTATAGGGTATAGGACATAGTTATTTTACAAGCACTTGTGCCCAGAAATAGGGATCCCAAAAAAGTTTAGTCTGGCACTGCCTTAGACACTGAAATAACTATGTAAGAATATATCAACATATTACTCGTGGGATCAAAAACATGCAACCCTTATTATTCTGTGTCCATAATAAAGTTTAAAATCCCTTCCTAAATATACATATTTTACTTTGAATTTATTTGATACATTGGCAAAAACATGTTATGGGTTACTATAACAACACATGTAATCTATTATTTCCATTACAAACATAAATTTCATTTTTCAAAAATCTTTTCAGTGCTCTGACTTCCCGCTGTGAGATGCATTGATTATAAAATTTATCAAATTTAAATTTTCTATTTCAAATTTTTTTATTTTACAAGTAGTTTAAATAAGGTTAACAAAAGGTTTCCACTTACCCTAGAGTTCTTGGTCACTTGAAAATTTTCACGCTTAATTGCTGTAATCCATTTTCTGAGAACCTCCACATTAGTAGGGAATTTGAAGACACTTACTCATGGTCCATCATCATAATTACCGCGACAGTGCGGTACACTGCACTTAAATGGCACATTGAATTTACTTCTGGTGCTGTTTTTCCAAAAAATATTCCTTTATGAAAATAAACTTAGTCGACAATTTAGCGACAACAACAACCACGCACATCAACAGTCACGCTTACTCAAAGTGAGCAAGCTCATGCATGCTCGACCACACACCACGGACATCAGCTTACTCTCCCCTACGTCACCCAGCTTCCGGTATTCGGTGCGCGAGCATGTAAAGCTATTAGGGGGTGATGGCTGTATCCTCAGATAGCCGAACCTTTGTACTTGCATTTTCATAGATGTTATTAAAAATACTAATGTATGCATCTTCAATGCCATAGAATTTGAAAGCCATTGCAACTGCTGATGGTTTCATGGAATCAAAGGCCTTTTCATAATCAATAAAAGACATGCATAATGGGAGATCATATTCCGTCGGTCTTTAGTTAGTTCTCTCAGTACATGGATATGATCTATAATGCTGTAGCCACTCCTGAACCCAGCTTGTTCTCTTGGTTGGGCCATGTATAGTGTAATCTTCAAGTGATGTGAAAGAACCTTAGTGAAAATTTTATAAACCACTGGTAGGAGGTCTGAAGTTCCTGAGATCCCCAATGTCACCTTTTCATGTAGTATTGTTCCAATCCTCAAGAATTTTCCCTTTGTTGAAACATCTAGTGAAAACTTAAGTGTGTGTCGTTTCAATTTCTCCACTTCTTGCATGATGTCTATGGTAATTCCATCTTCTCCTGGAGCTCTTCCCCAGTTCATGTTCTTGATTACATGTGCAACTTCTGCAGGGAGGGCTGAAATAACTCTGGTACTGGTACCTTTCGTAATGTCTGGAGTACATGTATCATCCCTTTCATATCGTTTTGAGCAGAAATCTTTCTCTCTTGTCAAAATTTTGCCTCCATTTCTTGTTACAGAACCATCGTCTTTTCTCAGTGACATAATCTGTTTTTTCCCCTTACTGAGATGTTCCTTTGCTGTTGTCTTCAGGCTTTGTTTGTTTTCAATTGCTTTCCTCACTAGTTCACAATTGAATTTCCTTACGTCTTCAGTGATACTTTTTCGTACTGTCTTGCATAGCTCTATATATTCTACTTTGAAAGTCACATCTCCTTTATTTGTCCTCATTTGTGTTCTCTTTTGCATCAGAATTTTTGTTTTTCCTGATATTTTGTTCATATGCAACTTGTTCACAGTACCACCTACTTTTGTTGCTGTTTCTGTAAGAGCCTTGGTTAGCTTTCTGTTAACTTCAGAAATGTCCACTTCTTTCGATGTTAGACCTAGAGCAGAGAATCCGTGCCTGAGTTTCAATTTGAAGGTATTATGATGTTTTTTATAGTTGGTCATGTCAATACATTTTGTTTGTTTTATGAGCTTTCCACGCTGGAGTTTAGCGTTGAGGTGCAACTTACATCTCGCCATTCAATGATCACTACTTGTGTTGAACTTGTTCAGCACACTGCAGTCTTCCTTGAAAAATTTCTTGTTACACATAATAAAATCAAGTTTTCTTTTCAATTCATTGGGATGCCTGCATGTCCATTTCCTTTCCTGCTTTTTCTTGAAAAAGGAGTTCATGATGAAAAACCCTTCTGCCTCTGCAAACTCTACAACAGTATTTCCACGCTGATTTCTGTTGCTGTTGCCCTATTTTTGCATTGAAATCTCCCATAATGATCAAGTGCTGCTTGCCTTTGTTATTTAGATGCTGAATTTCCTCATAAAATTCTTCGATTTCTTCCTCAGGATAACTGTGGTGGGTGTGTAAGCTTGAATAATCTTGAGTCTGCTGGTGTCCCACTTGATCTTTTGTAGTTCCTCCAATTCAAGGAGCCTTGAATCAGAATATAGAGATCGTGTATTGAACGTAGCCAAGGTCAGCATCAGATGGCAGCCTAGTCCGGTCCTCCGGTGATTCGTAGCACTCTCTGCCTTCATGTCACACTGGCCGCGCTGCCTTGGCCAGGTACATTCCAGTTGCTGAAGACTGAGGATCAAGTTTTAAGTCGGGGTGGGGGCTTTAAGATTTAAATTTTGGCAACCCCCTTTTCCACCAAGACCAAATAGTTAATAAAGTTAAAATAAATGGGAAGTCAATTTTGTAAGGGGAAACATCACCGTCATTTCCCTATCTCCTAAATTCGACATAGTGAAAATTACTAACTTAAGAAAAATTGAAATTATACTTTAATGACATTTAACACTGAAGAAAATAGAGATAAGAAATTAACAATAACAACTGTTTATTCGTGAAATGGAATTGTTGACTTTGTACAAACTTAGTGAAGAACCCTTCATAAATTACTTAGTCTTAAAATTCTTAACCTTTAGAGATTGATAGATTACTTCCACAATTCATAAACACACTTTCACCTATTAGTTTGATCTTCGTACACATCAATGCAAAATGCTTCACTGATTAATGTTAAACCTTATTGTCCAGTGGCATTGTAAAAGAATTGTGCACTTTTGTAAGAACTTTGGCATACAAAAGTGCAAATATGAACTTTTGCATGAACTTTGGCATGATGAATTGTGACCACCTCTAACAAAAGTAGATGTGGCCCGCTTACCACATGATTTCCTAGAGGGCGCGATTAGTCGGTAGACGGTTTTTGGAAGGAGTCGGTGCCCGGGGTCAAGTGGGCCCCATACTAAATTTTCCTGAAAAATTCAATTTTTTACTGTTAAGTTCTGCAACACAATTCAGCACTCCAATACCCTATCTACGGTCTTAGGCGCTCTTTGGTCCTTTGAGGCCCTTACGCCATAAACCACCAACTAACCAACCTACGGTCTGAGTTGGAGACCGTAGATAACAATAATGTCCAAAAATATGCGGTTAATCGTGTATTAGAAACAAATTAACATACACTGCTGGTCACCCAAAATGCAACACTAAGAAGGAAGCATCCGATTGGCCTGAAATTCGCAGCATGCGTCGCCCGCGAGAGGACATGTAGACGATTAGCATTGCAGGGCATATGCAAATCATGTGCGCCAGGCACGCAACCGAGAAGCACTATAAGAAGGGTGCACAGAAGGTAGGATGTAAGTAGTGGAAGTGTGTTGTGCTGCAGGACCTGTGCGTGGGAAGCTTCCTGATGCCTCATCGCAGAATACGGCAGTCATTCCAGCACGTTTCGGAGTTTGACAGAGGACGAATAGTGACTTATCGCGACAGCAGTTTATCGTACCGAGACATCGGCGCCCGTGTGGGACGACATCCAGCCACAGTGAGGCGAGTATGGATTTGGTGGGTGCAGGAGAGACGGACGTACCGACGCGAGTGATTGCCGCAGGCGCGGCACACCACCGAACGAAAGGACCGGCATGTTGTGCGGCGGGCATTGACGGCTCGCACCGCCATATCACGAACGTTAGCGCAGGAATTAGGGTGTGTTGCGCAACAACCTGTGTCAGCACGTACCGTTCGACGTCGTCTGCAGGAGCCGAGACTTGTCGCACGGCGCCCATTGCTCCGATTACCATTGACGTTACACCACCGGCGAGTGCGGCGGCAGTGGGCCGTTGAACACCGCACCTGGACAACGGAATGGCATGGCATTGTCTCCTCCGACAAATCCCGCTTCTGCCTGCAACACCACGATGGTCGGATCCGCGTGTGGCAGCACCGCGGCGAGAGACTGTATGACGCCTGCATTATGCATCGCGATACCGGTCCGTCGCCTGGCGTTATGGTTTGGAGCGCAATTGGATATGACACCCGCACCCCTCTCGTACGCATCGCCGGTAGATTCAACAGCCACCGCTACATCTCCGACGTTTTGGAGCCTGTAGTCCTCCCTTACCTGCTGGACCTGCCAGCGGCCACATTTCAACAGGACAATGCGTGCCCGCACGTGGCACACATAGTGCAACAATTCTTCACGGCTCACCAGGTGTCACTGCTGCCGTGGCCCGCCTGTTCTCCCGATATGTCGCCCATCGAACACGTCTGATCGCTTATCGGCAACCGAGTGGCCCGGCAAGCACAACCCGCGGCTACGCCTGATGAACTGTGACAACGTGTGGAAGCAGCATGGACCGACATACCCCAAGCCCACATCCAGAGCCTCTTTCGTTCGATGCCGCTGCGTGTAGCGGCCGTTATTGCCAGCCATGGGGGCCACACGAACTATTGTCTGCGTGTTCCGCGAGTCGTACGGGCCTGTAAGCTCAATCGTTTCATCTTTGTATGTGTTGTTATGTGTCCAGTAAATCTGGCTTTGCTATCTCGTGTCCTTTTTGGTGTTGCATTTTGGGTGGCCAGTTTAGCTTTCACTACCAACGGGCGGCTTATCAGGCAGAAATATAATGTAATGTAAATAGAGAGTTCCAGATATTCAAAATTCAAAACGGTAAGAAAAAGATGATCAATGCCAATGTGAAGTCGTACGCATGCGACATCACATAGGTACATTGCATTTCTGTGTGGCGGGATTCTCAAAAGCACATGTCAGATGTACGGCAATTCTATAGATGTCTCCTCGAAGGCAAGTGTTTCTATTCCTTTTCCTTTCTTTTTTGTTTCGTAAAATTAAATGAACTAAATCAAAACATTTAAAATAAGTTTACAGGAAAATTACAGGAATATCTTTTTCATTCATTAACTTTCACCCGCTGAACTTGGTGATTCCACAAATAGTAATATGTACTTGGCAAATACTTGGTATCCATGCTAGTACAAATTATATTAATGATTCCTTTGCTTCCAGTTCAATCTAATATGTCCATAAGAGCGTTTTGGGCCATATGAAGAATACATTTCAACGTGAGCCGCTACGGTGGCGCAGTGGTGTAAGCGCCGGCCTCTGACCACTCGTCGCGAAGGACCCTGGGTCGAATCCCGGTGAGTCATGGACGTTGTGATTGACTTCTGGCACTGGCTTTCCCCTTTCCAGGAATCAGTGGTCCAAAATTAGGAACGGCCGACTGCTTACAGCCCCCTGAATTGATCACTGTAGTCGTTAAACTCTCAACTAAAAAAAAAAAAAAGATTGCGACGTGTCCATTGCTATTTGTTATGGAGCCGTATGAAAAGTACGTTTTTGATATCAACGTGTCCACTTCCATGTAGGCTGGCCATAAAATGTTAGGGGACCGTACAAAATTGCACTTTTGTTTTCACCTTGTCAGCGCTTCGGTATATGGTTGAAGTATACGTATGCATAGTTGGGCCATTTCAGCACGTAGTTTCGTTAATATAGAAAAAAACATAATGTTACACTTTTACTCAGTTACAACACATTAATCGCAAAGGCTGTTTCTTGAAATCTTTAATCAGCCGTGCTCATATTCAAAACGTTAGCACAACATGTCAAGTTATTAATATTGCAGTTTTACTCTGTCACAAAACCTTAATTACAAGACCTTAGGGGTAACCTTTTTTAGGAATTTTTAGTCCGACGTATTCATAAGGTTTCGATAACATGCCCAGGTTATGGTATTGCGCTTTGGCAGAGGCACAAAAATTAATAAACAGGCCTTAAGCCTTTTTCTCAGTTTTCAATCAACCGTGCTCATGTACATAAAATTTTCATAGAAAGTCAAGTTTATTGTGTTGCGCATTTACTCGAGTACAAAACCACACTGTCGGAAAAAAATCCCAACACCACGAAAAAATAGTTGTAGAGGAATGAAATGGCGGCAATACATTTGTATAGGTAACATATTTAATCGATTAAGGTTTCAAGGTCACAACTTATTGTAAGCGCGAGAAGAGCCATTTTAAATGTAAAATGCTGGTACATTAATAACCGGTGTAACCGCCAGAATGTTGAATGCAAGCACGCAAACGTTCATTCATTGTGTCGTACAGGTGCTGGATGTCAGTTTGTGGGATGGAGTTCCATGCCTGTTGCACTTGGTCGGTCAATACAGGGACGGTTAATGCTGGTTGGGGGTGACGCTGGAGTTGTCGTCCAAAAATGTCCCATACGTGCTCGATTGGTGAAAGATCTGGTGATCTAGCAGGCCACGGCAACATGTCGACACTGTGTAGAGCATGTTAGGTTACAACAGCGGTATGCGGGGCGAGCGTTATCCTGTTGGAAAACACCCCCTGGAATGCTGTTCATGAATGGCAGCACAACAGGTTGAATCACCAGACCGACGTACAACTGTGCCGTCAATGTGCGTGGGATAACCGCGAGAGTGCCCCTGCTTTCATAGGAAATTGCTCCCCAGACCATAACTCCAGGTGTAGGTCCAGTGTGTCTCGGCCGCAGACAGGTTGGTTGCAGGCGCTCACCTGGCCTCCTTCTAACCAACACACGGCCATCACTGGCACCCAGGCAGAACCGGTTTTCATCAGAAAACACAACAGATCTCCACTCCGTCCTCCAATGAGCTCTAGCTTGACACCACTGACGTCGCAAACGGCAGTGGTTTGGAGTAAGTGGAATGCACGCTACAGGGCGTCTGGCTCGGAGCTGTCCTTCAAGTAACCGATTTGTAACAGTTCCTTGTGTCACTGTGGTGGCAACTGCAGCTCGAATGGCTGCCGCAGACGCGGTTTGATGCTTGATGCACCACGGCCATACGCCGTACACGGCGGTCTTCCTTCTCAGTAGTGCCACGTGGCCAGCCGGAACCCGGTCTTCTTGAGGCAGTACCTTCCCTTGACCACCGCTGCCAACAATCATGCACAGTGGCTTCATTCCTGCCAAGTCGTTCTGCAATATTGCGGAAAGAAAATCCACCTTCTCGTAGCCCTATTACACGACCTCGTTCAAACTCCGTGAGCTGTTGATAATGGCTTCTTCGTCTTCTTAAAGGCATTCTTGACTAACATCAACACCCTACGTCGAATCTCATCGATAACTAACGCTCACGAACGTTACAGCGCGTATTTACAGCAAACCTGCTTTGCATGTTCCGAGGGGTGCTACTAGCGCCACACGTATGCGCCGAGCGCGAAATTTGCATAGACGTCATCTTACAGATGTACTCTCACCAGTCTTTTAAGTAATTTTATGACACAAGTCTTTTAAGTAATTTTATGACATGGTCATATTGATTATTATCTGTGATGACACGTCAGGTTAAAATAATGTTGCGCTTATTAAACATTTTTAAAAGGGGATAGAGGCTAATAATTATTTTTTGTATCCTAAGTAAAAAATCATTATTAACTTGACTTGTCATGCAATCCTTATTTGTACATTTTCCATAGCGTGTGCATTTTTTTTTATGTTTTGGCATTTGTTTTATTTTGTGTTGTACTTGTTACATAGCGTTTCGCATTTTTGTTATGCTTGTGACTTGTGATTGCATTTTGAATTTTTATTTGTTTCACATTTTGGATTACTTTTTGACATTTTATGTTTTTGACATGATATTTTGAAAATTTTGTCTTTTTAAATTTTGCGTTGTATTTTACATTCTTGCATCTTCGGCCGAATTACATTCTTCAAAAATTTAAATACAAGTTAGTAAAAGGTATAATTCAATTAGTGAAAAATACCAGCACATTTTAGGAAAGAATAGAATTATAAGAAATTCCTCTTAAAAAGCCTAGCACGTTAACATTGTCTCTGTGCGCCAAAGAAGTTGGAATTCCTTTTTATCTTCCCAGCGTTTCTCTTCTAGGGGGATTTGTTGGAATCTGTGCTATCACTTTTTTGATTTTAGCCATAGTTGTTCTCTACTTTTTCGCAATTTCACTGATTATTTTATACAATCACAGTTTTCTCTCTCCCAGAATTGTATTCCAGCGTCTGACACATCCTTCAAGTTTGTTTTGTGTTCTGGGAAAGCCAAGTAAATTGTTTTCACTTACTGACCAAATTGTTGGTGGGAAAAGCGGAGGGCTTCTGCTCGGATTGTTTCTTCTGCTTCCTCGAACTTTTCCAAGAACATAATTTTCCTCAAACCACTGAACTCCAGAATCTGCATATTCTAGTAAAATTGATTTCACTTCTTCAAAAGTAGCTGGAATTTCATCAGATGAAAGAAATGCGAGTGCTTGCAAATGTCTGACTTTGAGAGCAAACTCACTGTATTCCCCATATTCCGAGGCTATGCCAGAGGATGGATATTCCTCCGCACATTTTTTCCGAGATGAAACCAGCAACATTTGTGTCCTGCTTCTAAATTCCTTTTTGGCAGCATTATAATAGTAGCTATTTCAAAATCTATCATTATACGTATATTGTGGTGCAAGCTGAATATCATAGTCTGATGCACAGTCATGTAAATCCTGCCAATATCTTGTATAATATAATATTCTTGTTGGAAGGTAACCCATAAACTAGTGGGACAAATCTTTGCATCTCTGGATTCGTTCCAACCATAGCATGAATGCTATATAATCGCCTAAATAGGGTTGGACAAGTTTCAAAAATTCAAAGGGGTGCTTCTTTAAGCTTTCGTAAATTATTTTCTGTTAAAAATAAAATAATTATTTCATCTCCAAATGCACTGTCTCTGCCAAGAAATTTTGTACCATCTCTTTCCTGTAAATCTATTGGGGCATCGATGCCTTCTAAAGTCGTAGGCTCCGCAGGCATGTCTTCTCTTCGTATTCGTTTTACAACTTGCCTTAGTGCATCCATATTAGGCATGTAAGCTGCATTTACTGTAGCCATTGACGTTGTCACGGTTTGAATAATTTGTGCAGGGGCTTCGTCCATATTTCTCGCTTGTTCTTTTATTTGCGCTCATGCAACAGCAACATCACGTTTCTCTGATCTTGGAGCATGATTATGTGGTTTCTCATTGCGCGTCCTGTGTTCATCTCCAATAAGAATAGTACTAGCAAAGCCAGTACAGTTTCCATAATTTCTTTCAATACAGTGCCAATGCCATAAATCACCTCGCACTCTGTTATGGCAAAATAAATACCCTTTCCATTTCAGCAAATCATTTCCTTGTTGTGAGTTAACTATGTTGCATACTTCACCTACATAGTGCTTTCGGAAAACAACGCACTTTCCCTTTCCAAGATATTTAGAATGATATATTTCCACTATTATCACTTGACAACGCACAACAAAGGTTTCAACAAGCAAGTTCTCTGTTCGCCAGTCAACTACGAACTGATGAACAAACATTCAATAAAACACTGAGAACACAGACGATCACGTGAGGCCTGTTCCTCTAGTTAAGGTTTAGACGAAGTTCAATATTTTGGTACCTGCGGTCACAAGAAGAGTTTAAGTTTAGGGATTGGCATCTTATCTTTCGTTTTTCCAAAACACAGAAGTGCATCTATTTTACAGCAGAGGCGGGGGATCAACGGATGAGAAGCACCAGGGGCGGTAGCAGGAGCGGACTGGCCGCTGTACTCTGGGCCGGTAGGCGCCATGCTAATTCTCAAAAATAAATTCAAATTTTTTTCTGTGCTGCACCATGCGTATGAAAGAAAACTGTTATACTGAAAAGACAACTTGTTTACCCCGTAACGTATTAAAAAAGACCTACGTGCCAAATGGTCTGTAAGCCAAACAGTTTTTCATGCAACACCTTCCCCCGACTTTCTAAGTTCAGATCCGTCTCGCTCGACTTATTTCCTGTACCGCACCTCGCTTTCGTTAATTGTTGTTAATTGCAGTGAAACGGGTGTTTTACGTTGGGGCGTATTCCCGTGTGTCCTGAAGACTATACTGAAAGCGGTGAACCCCAGAGGAAAGGTATTCCACCAAAAGCAACAGAAATCCAATGGCAGAGCAAAACTTTGTTCGTTGGCATTATCATCCAAGCAATTTAAGCGAAGTAGGAAGTGTGTTTTTTTACTACGACACCAGAAGACTGTCACGTATTCTCAGGCAATTACGATACAGATGTGTCCTTAGGACTTCTCTTTCAAGACGTCCAAAGGCTGGCACTAGGGGATGGCGAGGGATACAGTGCGGTTATTCTTTTTTGTTGGATGGAGTTTGAAATTCCTAAGCTCATTCTTCCTCAAAACTTTGCCTTGTTACTAGTAAGTACTGTCTGATGCCTCAACCATTGCCTAGATTTGTTGTTTTTGTTTTCATTCTTTGGTTAACAGCGGGAAAATATCTGAACTGCGCTGTTTCAGTTGGAAATATTGTTTAACTTCAGCAACAGGGCTTCATATATAATTGCAAATTCCTTCGATGTAATAGACATACCTTACATAAAGAATTTACATGAGAAAATAAGAGTAATAATAAGGAAAATATTCTAAAACCAAGAAAAAAAAGTTGCGGAGCCGAAAAAGCTAGGTAGAGGAAACAGAAGGCTCTGAGAAAAAGTTCATATTTAAAGATATCTGTAGTCGCTTAAGGAGTAAGTGGTATAAATCAATACAAAAACATGTGCTGTATTTAAAAAAAATTGTAAGCAAGTAGGCATCAAGTTGTAATGTCGACAGGATGAAAAGGGGAAACTTTTATCGACAGGATAATAGTTTCCCCTTTTCATCCTGTCGACATTACAACCACCACAGAAAATAAAATAACCAAAACATAACAAAAATACCCATACAAAGTAAAATGCCCGAAAACATAAAAACAAGTAACCACACAAAATGAAATGCCCGAAACATTGGTAAGAAATTCTGTTAAAAGCACAATGAAGATAAAAAATAGGTAAAATACATATGTTTTCAGAACTTAATACAAGTGTCAAAACTGAAATAAAAAAAAAAAGAAGTATTCCAAATTTCATTGTTACTTTAGATATCGACATTTCGTAAATTACACTTGCACTCGGTCAGGAAATATTACTTACAAGGAATTTTTAGTAACTTTTAATCGCCGTGCTTATACACTGACGGAAAAAAAAATCCCAACACCACGAAAAAATAGTTGTAGAGGAATGAAATGGCGGCAATACATTTGTATAGGTAACATAGTCAATCGATTAAGGTTTCAAGATCACAGCTTAAAGTAAGCGCGAGAAGAGCCATTTTAAATGTGAAATGCTGGTACATTAATAACCGGTGTAACCGCCAGAATGTTGAATGCAAGCATGCAAACGTTCATGCATTGTGTCGTACGATTATACGTCAATTCGTCGACTGCGTCAATTCGTCGCGGACAAATTCGTCGACTACCTCAATTCGTCGACTACGTCAATTCGTCGCGTTTACGGATTTTGGTTACATACAAAACGAATGCAGGAAAACGTACGATTTCGAACGTCTTCCTCCCTGATCAAATTCATAAAGTTTGGACACTCAGACAAGATAGGAATATTACGCTTTTTCTTTGGCCCTAAAAATATTAGACGGTAGACGGTTTTTGGAAGGGGTCAGGGCCCTGTTGGTCAGAGCCCCCCATATACAAAATTTTTGTAAAATCTACAGTTTTCAATTCAGAACCACCAAATCAGGTATCCTATATCATGGTACCCTAACTTAGACGGTTGTCGGTTTTTGGAACGGGTTAAGGCCCGGAGGGGGTCAGAGCCTCCCACCCCACCCCCACTCCCCACATACATACAAAATTTTCGTGAAATCTAGTTTTCATTTCAGAACCATCAAATTTGGTATCATGGAACTCTAACTTAGACGCTAGACGGTTTTCAGAAGGGGTTGGAGCCCGGGGTCAGAGCCCCCCCCCCCTCATAAAAATTTCGTAAAATCTACAGTTTTCATTTTAGAACCACAAAATTTGGTATACTATCTCATGGTACTCTAACTTAGACGCTAGACCGTTTTTGGAACGGGTCAACGCCCGGGGGTCAGAGCCGCCCACATACAAAATTTGCTTAAAAACTACAGTTTTCAATTCAGAACCACCAAATCTGGTATACTATCTCATGATACTCTAACTTAGACGCTAGACAGTTTTTGGAAAAGGTTGGAGCCCTGGGGCTAAGAGCCCCCCCTCCGTCATAAAAAATGCCGTAAAATCTACAGTATTCAATTTAGAACTACCAAATTTGGTATACTATCTCATGGTACTCTAACTTAGACGGTAGACCGTTTTTAGAAGGGGTTGCAGCCCGGGGGGTAAGGGCCCCCTTCATAAAAAAATCGCAAAATCTAGTTTTCAATTTAGAACCACCAAATTTGGTATACTACCTCATGGTACTCTAATTTAGACGGTAGACCGGTTTTGGAATGGATCAAGGCCCGGGGGTCAGACTCCCCTCATAAAAAAATTCGTAAATCTACAGTTTTCACTTTAGAAGCACCAAATTTGGTATACTATCTCATGGTACTCTAACTTAGACGGTAGACCGTTTTTGGATCGGGTCAAGGCCCGGGGGTCAGAGCGCCCGCCCGCATAATTTTTATTTCGTAAAATCTACAGTTTTTAATTCAGAACCATCAAATATGGTATCATGAAACTCTAAATTAGACGCTAGACGGTTTTTGGAAGGGGTTGGAGCCCGGGGGTGAGAGCCCCCCCCCATAACAATTTTGTAAAATCTACGGTTTTCAATTTAGAACTACCAAATTTGGTATACTATCTCATGGTTATCTAACTTAGACAGTAGACGGTTTTTGGAAGGAGTCGGGGCCCTGGTCAAGGGAGCCCCAAACAAATTTTTCATAAAAAGCTCCGTTTTTTACTCTTAAGAATACCGTATCTACGTTCTAAGGCGCTCTTTGGCCCTTTGAGGGCCTTGCACCATAAACCATCAACCAACCAACTAACCAACCTACGGTCTAAGTTAGAGACTGTAGATAACAATAAAGTGCAAAAATATGCGTTTAATGGTGTATTAAAAACACAAATCAATATAGTTTAGCTTTCACTACCAACGAACGACTTATCAGGAAGAAATATAATGTAATGTAAATAGAGAGTTCCAGATATTCAAAATTCAAAACGGTAAGAAAAAGGTGATCAATCCCAATGTGAAGTCGAACGCAATCGACATCACATAGGTACATTGCATTTCTTTGTTGCGGGATTCACAGAAGCACACGCCAGATGTACTGCAGTTCTATAGATGTCTCCTAGAAGGTAAGTATTCCTATTCCTTTTTCTTTCTTTTTTGTTTCGCAAAATTAAATTAACTAAATCAAAAAATTTAAGATAATTTTACTGGAAAATTGCAGGAATATCTTTTTCATTCATTAACTTTCACCCGCTGAACTTGGTGATTCCACAAATAGTAATATTACCTGGCAAATAACTGGTATCCCTGCTAGTACAAATTATATTAATGATTTATTTGCGTCCAGTTCAATCTAGTATGTCCATAAGAGCGTTTGGGGCCGTATGAAAAATACATTTCAACGTGTGCCGCTACGGCGGCGGAGTGATTTAGGGGCTGGCTTCTGACCACTTGTCAAGAAGAATTTTGTATGTGGAGGCACTTACCCCAGGGCCTTGACCCGTTCCAAAAAACCGTCTACCGTTTAAGTTAGAGCACCATTAGATAGTATACCAAATTTGGTGGTTCTAAATTGAAAACTGTAGATTTTTCAAAATTTTTTATGAGGTGGGCTCTGACCCAGTGCCCGTCCCGTTCCCAAAACCGTCTGCCGTCCAGGTTAGACTACCATGAGATAGTATACCAAATTTGGTGGTTCTAAATTGAAAATTGTAGATTTCACGAAAAAAATTTGGGGGGCGGGATGAAACCCCCGTGCCCCGACCCGTTCCGAAAACCGTCTAAGTTAGATAACCATGATATATATAGTATACCCAAATTTGTGGTTCTATACTAAATTCAAAACTATAGATTTTACGAAATTTGTGTGTGTGTTTGGGGGGGGGGGGGAGTTCTAACCACCCGTGCCCCGACCCGTTCTGAAAACCGTCTACCATCTAAATTAGAGTACCATGATGTAGTATACCAAACTTGGTGGATCTAAATTGAAAACTGTAGATTTCACGAAATTTTTTATGGGGGGGGGGGGGCTCTGAACCCCGAGCTCCAACCCTTCCCAAAAAACCATCTACAGTCGAAGTTAAAATACCATGAGATAGTATACCAAGTTTGGTGGTTCTAAATGGAAAACGGCATATTCTAAGAAAATTTTGTACGAGGGGAGGGCTCTGACCCCCGGGCCCCGACCCGTTCCAAAAACTGGCTCCCGTCTAAGTTAGAGTTTCATGATATCAAATTTGGTGGTTCTAAATTGAAAACTATAGATTTTACGAAGATTTTGTATGTTGGGGGCTCTTACCTCCCACGCCTTGACCTATTCCAAAAACCGTCTACCGTCTAAGTTAGAGTACCATGAGATAGTATACCAAATTTGGCGGTTCTAAATTGAAAACTGTATATTTTACGAAAAATTTTTGTATGGAAGGGGGTGGCTCTGACCCCCCTGGCTTCAACTGCTTCCAAAAACCGTCTACAGTCTAAATTAGAGTTTCTTGAGATAGTATACCAAATTTGGTGGTTCCAAATTGAAAACTGTACTTTTTACGAAAATTTTTATGGGGGGGCTCTGACCCCGTGCTCGACCTGTTTCAAAAACCATCTACCGTCTCAGTTAGAGTACCATGAGATAGTATATCAAATTTGGTGGTTCTATATTGAAAACTGTAGATTTTACGAAAATTTTGCATGGGGGCTCTAACCCACCGGATCCCGACCCGTTCCAAAAACCATCTACCGTCTAAGTTAGAGTACCAAGAGATAGTATACCAAATTTGGTGGTTCTAAATTAAAAACTGTAGATTCTACGAAAATTTTGTACGGGGGGGGGGGCTCTAACTGCCCGGGCCCCGACCCGTTCCAAAAACCGTCTCCCGCTAAGTTAGAATTTCATGACACCAAATTTGGTGGATCTGAAATAGATTTTAAGAAAATTTTGTATGAGGGGGTTCTAAATTTTTTAAATTTTGTATGGCGGTTCTAAATTGAAAACGGTCCTACCCCCGGGCCTTGACCGATCCAAACGGTCTACCGTCTAAGTTAGAGTACCATGAGATAGTATACCAAATTTGGTGGTTCTAAATTGAAAATTGTAGATTTCACGAAAAAAATTGGGGGGGTGAAACCCCCGTGCCCCGACCCGTTCCGAAAACAGTCTAAGTTAGATTACCATGATATAGTATACCCAAATTTGTGGTTCTATACTAAATTCAAAACTATAGATTTTACGAAATTTGTGTGTGTGTGTGTTTGGGGGAGGGGGAGGGGTTCTAACCACCCGTGCCCCGACCCGTTCTGAAAACCGTCTACCATCTAAATTAGAGTACCATGATGTAGTATACCAAACTTGGTGGATCTAAATTGAAAACTGTAGATTTCACGAAATTTTTTATGGGGTGGGGGGGCTCTGAATCCCGAGCTCCAACCCTTTCCAAAAAACCATCTACAGTCGAAGTTAAAATGCCATGAGATAGTATACCAAGTTTGGTGGTTCTAAATGGAAAACGGCATATTCTAAGAAAATTTTGTACGAGGGGAGGGCTCTGACCCCCGGGCCCCGACCCGTTCCAAAAACTGGCTCCCGTCTAAGTTAGAGTTTCATGATATCAAATTTGGTGGTTCTAAATTGAAAACTATAGATTTTACGAAGATTTTGTATGTGGGGGGGGGGGCTCTTACCTCCCACGCCTTGACCTATTCCAAAAACCGTCTACCGTCTAAGTTAGAGTACCATGAGATAGTATACCAAATTTGGCGGTTCTAAATTGAAAACGGTATATTTTACGAAAATTTGTACGTAAGGGGGGTGGGGGGCTCTGACCCACCGCGCCACGACCCGTTCCAATTACCGTCTCCCGTCTAAGTTAGAGTTTCATGATACCAAATTTGGTGGTTCTAAATTGTAAACTACAGATTTTACGAAAATTTTGTATGTGGGGGCTCTTCCCCTGGCTCCAACCGCTTCCAAAACCATCTACAGTCTAAGTTAGAGTTTCGTGAGATAGTATACGAAATTTGGTGGTTCTAAATTCAAAACTATAGATTTTACGAAATTTTTTATGGGGGGGGGCTCTGACCCCGTGCTCGACCTGTGTCAAAAACCATCTACCGTCTAAGTTAGAGTACAGTACCATGAGATAGTATACCAAATTTGGTGGTTCTAAATTGAAAACTGTAGATTTTACGATAATTCTGTACGGGAGGGGGGGTCTGACCTCCCGGCCCTCGATCCGTTCCAAAAACGGTCTTCCGCTAAGTCAGAGTTTCATGACACCAAATTTGGTGGTTCTAAATTGAAAACTAGATTTTAAGGCAATTTTGTAGGGGGGTCTCTAACCCCCCGGGCTCCAACCGCTTCCAAAAACCATCTACAGTCTAAGTTAGAATACCACGAGATAGTATACCAGATTTGGTGGTTCTAAATTGAAAACTGTAGATTTTGCGAATTTTTTTATGAGGGGGGTCCTTACCCCCCGGGCTGCAACCCTTTCAAAAAATCGTCTAGCGTCTAAGTTAGAGTACCATGAGATAGTATACCAGAATTGGTGGTTCTGAATTGAAAACTGTAGTTTTTAAGCAAATTTTGTATGTGGGGGCTCTGACCCCCGGGCCTTGCCCCGTTCCAAAAACGGTGTACCGTCTAAGTTAGAGTACCATGAGATAGTATACCAAATTTTGTGGTTCTAAAATGAAAACTGTAGATTTTACGAATTTTTTATGAGGGGGGTGGCTAACCCTCGGGCTCCAACCCCTTCCAAAAACCGTCTAGCGTCTAAGTTAGAATTTCACGATACCAAATTTGATGGTTCTGAAATGAAAGCTTGATTTCACGAAAATTATAAATTGTACGTTTTCCTGCATTCGTTTTGTATGTAACCAAAATCTGTAAACGCGACGAATTGACGTAGTCGACGAATTTGTCCGCGACGAATTGACGCGCGACGAACTGACGCAGGCGACGAATCGTCGCAGTCGACGAATTGACGCACGCGACGAATTGACGTGACACCGTGTCGTACAGGTGCTGGATGTCAGTTTGTGGGATGAAGTTCCATGCCTGTTGCAATTGGTCGGTCAATACAGGGACGGTTAATGCTGGTTGGGGGTGACGCTGGAGTTGTCGTCCAATGATGTCCCATACGTGCTCGATTGGAGAAAGATCTGGTGATATAGCAGGCCACGGCGACATGTCGACACTCTGTAGAGCATGTTGGGTTACAACAGCGGTATGCGGGCGAGCGTTATCCTGTTGGAAAACACCCCCGGAATGCTGTTCATGAATGGCAGCACAACAGGTTGAATCACCAGACCGACGTACAACTGTGCCGTCAGGGTGCGTGGGATAACCACGAGAGTGCTCCTGCTGTCATAGGAAATTGCTCCCTAGACCATAACTCCAGGTGTAGGTCCAGTGTGTCTCGGCCGCAGACAGGTTGGTTGCAGGCGCTCACCTGGCCTCCTTCTAACCAACACACGGCCATCACTGGCACCCAGGCAGAACCGGTTTTCATCAGAAAACACAACAGATCTCCACTCCGTCCTCCAATGAGCTCTAGCTTGACACCACTGACGTCGCAAACGGCAGTGGTTTGGAGTAAGTGGAATGCACGCTACAGGGCGTCTGGCTCGGAGCTGTCCTTCAAGTAACCGATTTGTAACAGTTCGTTGTGTCACTGTGGTGGCAACTGCAGCTCGAATTGCCTCAGTGGCCAATTCGACGATGTTTCTTAGTTCAGATTGTCTAGAACGGGCATCGGATGAGACAGCGAAGGCTCTTCTAATTCGTGAACGGAATAAGGCGGTCTTGTAATCATCAGGGCAGAATGAACTGCGGAGCATCAGGTTGGAAACGGAAGTGGGTTTATAATAGACTTCCGTATGAAGGCGGTTGTCATGCGATTTGCTCACTGAGACGTCGAGATAAGGTAAGGTACCATTGTGTTCAAGCTCCATGGTGAAATTGATTTAGTGTGTATACAATTTATTTTATCGAGGAAAAACGGGAGTCTCCTTTCCGTGTGGCCATATGAAAAATACGTCGTCTGCCTATCGTAGCCAGGTGGTAGGTCTTGGGGTGTTGTTGGTGAATATATGTTGCTCAATGGGGCTAAGTATTGCTTCCGCAAGGACGGCTGAGAGCGAAGATCCCATCGGAGCGCCATTTACTTGCTTATAAATTTGCCCTCGGAAACTGAAGTAGCTGGAATTTGAGACCAAGTCCATTAATTTGAAGATGCTGAGGCAAGACTACTGAGAATAAACCGATGAATTAGATATAGCCTTTTTCAATGTTCTGGTGGCTTCCGGTACGGGGATCGATGGATAAAGAGAAACTACGTCGAAACTGCCGATAATGTCACGTTGTTCAATGGTGAGCTGCTTGATTTTCGTGATAAAATCTAAAGTGGAGGTTATTATAAAGTCCGACTCCGGTAGATGATTAGTTAAGAATTTGGTTAACGCTTTTTCTAAGTGGTACGTCGGTGCGAATGTTCTGGACACGATCGGTCTCAATGGATTGCCGGGTTTGTGGTGTTTAAGTCTGCCAAAGAGTTTTGGGATCTGAGGGCCAGGCGGTAATTGGCGGATTTCATGAGATCATCTGGAATATCAGTTGACCTTGCAGTTCTTTTTACCTGTGCAATCCAAGAATTTAGAGGATTCCTTCGTAAGATTATAGATCCAGAATCGGATATAAATTCTTTCTAGTTTTTTATTATAGTCCGCTGCGTCCATTATCGCTATCTGGCCGGATTTGTCCGTTAGCGTCAATATTATGGAGTGGTCATTTCTAAGGTTGGAAATCGTCCTTGGAATTTTGAAATTATTAAACGATTGCTTCTGATTGTACCACGATTTTAACCTAGAGCGACACAGTTGACGTAGTTCATCTTTGTTGTCTTCTGGAATTCGCGATATTATGGTCTCAAACTCAGAAACGACGCTTTTTGGGTTCGGTCTCGATCGGAAGCAGAACTTTGGTCCAAGTTCCAAAACTTTAGTTTCTTTCCGGTGAGCGTTCGGTTAGAAATACTGACGAAAGGAATGGTGAAATCATTAGGTTTAAGAGTTATAACGAAGTAAATTTCTCCGTCATTTCTGTCCACGCCAGGATTCGAACCCGGATCCCCTCATCCCGGAATAAGTCACTCTACCAGTTGAGCTACGCGGACGTTTTATTCTGATTCCTATCTGCCTTTATGTCGTGTGCGTCCTTCTGGCAGGTACGTCACATCTCCTGGTACGTTACATCATCTCCCCCCTTTTTTTTTTTTTTTTTTTTTTTTTTTTTGAAGTGCTGGAGAAGGGATTCTCTTATTTTTCCTATCTCGCGGTGTGGATATAACATCACACCATTGCGAGATTTTGAACGGTCGGGTCATCCGGATAGTTCGGGCGCCATTATAGCGAAGTAAATTTCTCCGTCATTTCTGTCCACGCCAGGATTCGAACCCGGATCCCCTCATTCCGGAACAAGTCACTCTACCAATTGAGCTACGCGGACGTTTGATTCTGATTCCTATCTGCCTTTATGTCGTGTGCGTCCTTCTGGCAGGTACGTCACATCTCCTATTACGTTACAGAGTCTGGGAAGACTTCAGGTAATCCAGTTTCTTGCTGTGTCTGGATGAAAAGGAAGACTGGAGTCTTTCGACTAACATATCCACCCGGAGGGTAAGGTTGTTGAAGGTAATAGGGTCGCAAAGACTATGCAAGTTCATATATAGGTTATAGCACCGGTTTTCTAATGACATGACGTCCTTTCTTTTCAGGTTCACTATCCTTGAGAAGGTCTGGCGTAGAATTTTTTTTTTTTTTTCTCGAACCATGATCCTTTTACTGACGTCTTGAAATTAAGGAACTTTGGGATCAAGCCGAATGTCTTGCAAGCGGTTAGGAATTCGAGATGGGACCGTTCCTTTTCCAGTTTGAGTCTAAGCTGTCGAAATGCTTTAAAGGTGTTCCACATTGCTCGGAGACTGCAACAAATTCAAAAAGTAGGAACTGTACACCAAATTAAACTCAAAATAGTATAACTATATACTAAAAATCCGAAAATTTATTGGCGTAGAATAAATAATCAAAATTTCCAAGCTTTCGCACATCAACCAGATGGCTTTCTCAAGGAAGGTAGACAGCTAACTGCAAACTAGATAATAGAACGTTTCAACACTTTAAACACGGTGACTTGACTAGACAATAAATGATTAGGAGCAAACGTGATATTTCGAAGAAACGAGGTCACGTTGGTTGGGCACGCGGTACTATGGTAGAAATCTCAGCATTATTTGAAGAATTGATTCCAAATACGTGGCAACTCCAGAGAGACGCTATCATTTCAAGCCTCAGAGCTGGTCAAGATTTCCAAGGTTTCGCGAATGGCAGTAGATTTGGGTGTGGAGTATGAAGCTAATTTCTTTACATCACTCCATATAGGATCGGCGGACTTGAACTTGACTTCTCTTGATAAGCTTGGAAATTTTGATTATTTATTCTACGCCAATAAATTTTCGTATTTTTAGTATATAGTTATACTATTTTGAGTTTAATTTGGTGTACAGTTCCTACTTTTTGACCTTTCAGCCTTTGTAAATTTCATTCAAATGGATCTTTAGTTCTTTACATTTAAGTCCGTTTAGAAAAAAAAAGCAGTGGAAGCATCTGTGTGAGGGGAACTGTCGTGGGAATGATTATTTCATTCCCATGGCACTGCAAAAAATACAGTTGCGAAACATATTGAGAGTTGAACAATCATGTTTCTTACATTTTCGTCAACTGTACTTAGAAGTTTTACCGATATAATAAAGGCAGTTCCTCAATACTCACACTGAGCTTTGACAACTCTTTTTTGTTTTATAATGTCAAGGAAAGTGTGAAAGGTGTAAGCTGTGTAAGTTTCGCACATGTCGTCTTGTTAGCTTACTCGTTCCTGTTGCGTCAAAAAACTTCTCACTTTCTTTTTAGGTTTTCTGGAACATTACAAAGCAGTACAGTTACACCTTTTAAAAACTTGATTGTAGTGCTACTGATTATCAAAGTTCGTTCCTCATGACCCATATTCTCTTTCCAGAGAAGCAAAGAAAGAAAACGAAGATTTTAACGGCATTTACACTCTTGATAAAAAAAAATAAATCTGAAATAAGTATGATTCATCTTTCTTTCTCAGTGTATCTGCAACAGTTATCTTCCTTAAATTCCTGCCTGCTCAAAACAACAACAAAATGCCTTAAGTTTCACGATCATAATTCGAATAATTCATCTTCGTGATATTTGCAAAGTAAAAGCAATTTCTCTTTAGATACTTTTGCCATCAAGAAGGAGTAATCCTCAGTATCCACTTCTACCCGTATAAAAGCAAGAAAATTTCATTTGACATTGGTCCTCTCATTCTTCACATGCTTTCTCTTTTTTTGTATGGAACAAACTTTCCCTCTCTTCCGAGTGAAAAGAGAAATTGCGAAAGTCCATTTCGCAGTGACCCAGAAAAAGTTCTTTCCGATTCGCAGGGTTAAACATGTTTGCCATTAATTCCAATGAAGCTGTTTTTGCAAATCGACTCTCGCAACTTTTAGTTCCTTTCAGAAAAGTACGTTAGTGCATTAATTATGATTCACGTCTACGTTAAAACTAACTACAAAGAAATTTTTAGCCGAGCCGATGGCTGCGTGGGCTGAAGTGCTGGCTTCTGATCATTCGTTCCCGATGGGGCCGGGTTCGATTTCCGAATGAAGCACGGGTGGTGTGTTTTTGTCTTACGGCACTGGATCTTTTCCTTTTCTGGAACAAGTGGCCCCAAATTCGGGATGGACGGACAACTGCTTATACACTTTCAAGTTGCTCACGGTCAGTGTTTCTTTCAGGACTTTTTGGCCGGGGGGGGACAAGTTTTCCATTTGATATATATATATAAATATATCATCATCATCATCATCATCATTGCCAACCATTATCAATCCACTGCTGGATGAAGGTCTCCCCAAGTTTCCTTCACAACGGTCTGTCTTGTGCCAGTCTCCTCCATGTCACTCCCGCATACTTTCGAATTTCATCCACCCATCTTCCATGTGTTCTTTATATATATATATATATATATATATATATAAGAACACATGGAAGATGGGTGGATGAAATTCGAAAGTATGCGGGAGTGACATGGAGGAGACTGGACCAAGACAGACCGTTGTGGAGGAAACTTGGGGAGACCTTCGTCCAGCAGTGGATTGATAATGGTTGACAATGATGATGATGATGATGATATATATATATATATATATATAATTTTAGCGGGATGTAAGGTCAGGTGATGCGTAACATCACAGCCTCTCCTTGACAAATGTCAACCCCGCCTTCTCGTGGTACATCCTGTTCCCACTAAAGGGGCTCTGACGACCGCCAATAGCGGTATAACTATACCATCGGGATTAGAGGAAATGCTATCCCACACTCACCAACCCGCTTGGCCAGCGGGTTAGTTATGGCCAAACCCCTCCAAAATGATTCCACAACTTAAATCTTGGCCCTCAGTCTCCGGCAGCTGGAATGTACCTGGCCAAGGCAGCGGCCAGTGCGACATGAAGGCAGAGGGTGCTAAGAATCCCCGGAGGACCGGACTAGGCTGCCATCTGATGCTGACCTTGGCTACGTACAACGGACGCTCCCTATCTTCTGATTCTAGGCTTCTTGAATTGGAAGAGGAACTACAAAGGATCAAGTGGGACATCGTCGGGCTAAGTGAGGTAAGGAGAAAAGGAGAAGATCTCATTGAACTGAAAAGTGGACATCTCTTCTACTATCGTGGGACAGATACTGGCAGAACTAGTGGTGTTGGATTTATAATAAACAAAAAACTGAAGGATAAAGTTGTAGAAGTTGAAAGTTCCTCTGACAGAGCTGCACGACTCGTTATCCAACTCTCGAGAAGATACCAGGCTCAGATTATTCAAACTTATGCACCCACCACAAGTCATGCTGAAGAAGAAATTGAAGAATTCTATGAGGAAATTCGTGATCTAAATAATAAAGGTAAGCAGCACTTGAAGATAATTATGGGAGATTTCAATGCAAAAATAGGGCAACGGCAACAGAATGAAACTTCAGTAGGTAAATTCGGTCACGGCAACAGAAACCAGCGTGGAAATACTCTCGTTGAGTTTGCAGAGGCAGAAGGGTTTTTCATCTTGAACTCCTTTTTCAAGAAAAAGACACACAGGAAATGGACATGGAGACATCCAAATGGGACGACAAGTGAAATTGATTTTATTATGTGTAACAAAAAATTCGTCATAGAAGACTGCAGTGTGCTAAACAAGTTCAACACAGGCAGTGACCATAGATTGGTAAGATGTAAGATGCACCTCAACACTAAACTCGAACGTAGCAAGCTCATAAGACAAACAAAATGTATTGACATAACCAACCTTAAAAAACACCATAATACCTTCAAATTGGAACTGAAAAACAGATTCTCTGCTTTAGAAGGCCTAACATCGGAAGAAGTGGATATTTCTGAAGTTAACAGAAAAGTAACGAAAGCTCTTATGGAAACAGCAACAAAATTAGCTGGGTCTAAGAACAAATTGCATGTGAACAAATTATCAGGAAAAACCAAAATGTTGATGCAAAAAAGAAGAGTGATGAGGACAACTAAAGAAGATGTGACTTCCAAAGTGGAATATATAGAGCTATGCAAGATAGTACGAAAAAGTATCACTGAAGACGTAAGGAAATTCAACTGTGACTAGTAAGGAAAGCAATTGAAAACAACCAAAGCCTAAAGATAGCAAAGGGACATCTCAGTAAGGGGAAAAAACAGATTATGGCACTGAGAAAAGAAGATGGTTCTGTAACAAGAAATATAGGCGAAATTTTGACAAGAGTGAAAGATTTCTACTCCAAATTATATGAAAGGGATGATACATGTACTCCAGACATCATGAAAGGTACCAGTACCAGAGTTCTTCCAGTCCTTCCAGCAGAAGTTGCCCATGCAATCAAGAACATGAAGAGGGGGAAAGCTCCAGGAGAAGATGGAATTACTGTAGTCATCATACAAGAAGCAAGTGGAGAAATCGAAACAGTACTCGCCCAAATTTTCACTCGATGCCTTAATGAAGGGAAAATTCCTGAGGATTGGAACAACGCTATAATGATCTTGCTACATAAAAAAGGTGACATTGAGGATCTCAGGAACTACAGACCTATCAGCCTCCTATCAGTGGTTTAAAAAATCTTCACTAAAGTTCTTTCACACCGCTTGAAGGTGACACTGGACATGGCTCAACCGAGAGAACAAGCTGGATTCAGGAGTGGCTACAGCACAATAGATCATATCCACGTACTGAGAGAACTAATTGAAAGAGCGAGGGAATATGAGCTTCCATTGTGCATGGCTTTTATCGATTATGAAAAAGCCTTTGATTCGGTGAAACCATCAGCAGTTGCAAAGGCTCTGAAATCCTGCGGTATTGAAGATGCATACATTAATATTATTAATAACATCTATGAAAATGCAAGTGCAAAGATTCGGCTGTTTGAAAATACAACACACATAAAAATTGGAAAGGGAGTGAGACAAGGTGACACCATATCTCCGAAGCTCTTTAATGCCACATTGGAAAATGTCTTTCAATCACTGAACTGGGAAAACAAAGGAATAAAGATTAATGGAGATTATCTAACCCACCTTCGTTTTGCTGATGACATAGTCATTTTTGCAACTACCCCATCAGAGCTACAGAGTATGATCCAGGAACTTGCTGACAAGAGTAAAGAAGTGGGATTAAAAATGAACTTTCAGAAGACAAAAGTGATGTACAATGCTTTTACAAGAAATGAAGATTTATCGATTGATGGAGAAAAGCTGGAGATAACAGACACGTACGTTTATCTTGGACAGCAGATATCAAGTGAGGGTCACATTGATGAAGAAATTAATCGGCGTACAAAACTTGCCTGGAGAGCTTTTGGAAGAAACAGCATAATTTTCAAGAGCAATATGCCATTATGTCTTAAAAGAAAAGTGTTTGATCAATGCATCCTTCCAGTGCTTACGTATGGTGCAGAGACGTGGACCTTAGCTAAAAGAGACATACAAAGGCTGCAGACAACTCAAACAAGCATGGAGAGGTGCATGCTTGGTGTAACCAGGAGAGATAAGAAGAGGAACACGTGGATCCGAAAAATGACAAGAGTGGAAGACATCATGATCAGAGTTAAATCCCTGAAATGGCAATGGGCTGGACATACTGCCAGAAGAACAGACCATCGATGGACAGCCGAAATTTTAGATTGGATTCCAAGGGACAGGGAAAGACCCAGAAGAAGACCACATGGGAGGTGGTTGGCTGAAATTCGAAAGTATGCGGGAGTGACATGGAGGAGACTGGCACAAGACAGACCGTTGTGGAGGAAACTTGGGGAGACCTTCGTCCAGCAGTGGATTGATAATGGTTGACAATGATGATGATGATGATGATGATGATAATTTTAACTACTATATTTATATATACAGAAATTATTACTATATATCTAGCACAGCGGCGCATTTAGAGGGGCCTTCCCCCAAGGAAAATGTTTATTGATTTTTTTTTTTTTTTTTTTTTGTTAAAATGCGACTTACATTAGAAAAAAAATGCCTTAATTTAATAAAAATGTACCAACTTACATTAGAAAAAAATGCTTTAATTTTTCTTCAATTTTTCATTAACTTTAATTTTGTTCCAGATGGTGGATTTAAAAACTTTCTTTTTTCGCCCCCCCCCCAAAGAAAATTTTTATATACATACCTGATATAGTAATTACTTCTTCAAACATTTCAGGAATAACAAACTGTTTTCAGCTAAAGGAGGGAAGGGTGAGGTTTCGCAGGCTCGAAATTTTTATCTATTAACATGCATTCAACGCCCTCTTGTTCGGCCGCGGTGGCGCAGTGGTCTAAGGCGCTGGCCTCTGATCATTCGTCCGTAAGGGGTCCGGGTTCGAATCCTGGTCAGTCATGGATGTTGTGTTTGTCTTACGGCACTGGCTCTCTCCCTTCCCTGGAACCAGTGACCCTAAATTAGGGACGGGCGACTGCTTATAGCACATTGAGTTGCTCACGGTAGTCGTTAAACCTCCAATCCATCACTCTTGTTCCTGAATCACGATTCCCAGACAATTAGGTATGGTTAATCTACTTATTATATTTTGAAGAATACCTTTTTAATAAAATATACTATAACTAATACAATTTGAACAAATATTTAACAAAATATAATTGGAGAAATATTTGTAGCATAAAAAAGGAACGAAACTTCCTTTTTCATCATAGCCTGAATTTATAAAAATTTGGCTCGGTAACCTAAAATGTCTCGGGGGGTCGTTTCCGGGAGCACTTCGCCCCCCTGGATGTATGCCTGAAAGAAACACTGCTCATGGTGGTCATTAAACCCCGAAACAGAACAACAAAAAACGAAATGCCGGTCTTATAAATTTGCCGGAGGCTAATTTAGATTTGCAATCACATATGCGCTTTCCCTCCTTATTTTCCAGTGAAAAAAAACTTTGGGTTCATGTTGGTAAAAATAAAATATGTTAAAAATAAATAAGTAAATTTGACTGAATATTGTTTTTAGAACGCAAAGGTTGGTAAAGGTCAGAGAATTGAGGCGTGCGTTTCTCTGATGATGGCCGCCAGAGGGAGAAGATTGATGAGGCTCTTCCTCAATGAGCAAACAGACCGACCGAGCAACATCGCATTGGCTGCCGGTGTCGAAGCACCCACGTGCGCAGAATTCGGAGAGTTCTGATGCTTCCACGACGACCAAGAGAGCCAACCTTTCGTTGTCGCCGCCGCCGCCATCGTACGTCGGCTGGCGTCGTTTTTTCCGGAGGCCTCTTTTAACAGACGATAGGTATGTAAAATCATTTTCTTACAGTAATGAATTTAACACCTGCCTTAGATTATAAAAGCCCACAAGCGAAAATGTTATTTCCTAAACGGAAGTCATCGTATTCCTCAAAGCAGATGTCAAAAGACAGTAGGTGGTGGTCAAACTTCAGTGACAGTGATTTTCTTGTATCTAGTTTCCTTTTCTAGAAAATGTTTCACGAAATGTCATGCTCGTATTCCTTCTTTTACTGTTGGTAAACTACCCGTGCTGTTTCACCCACACATATTGTCATCAAAACACTCATTGTCAAATTACTCATATGAATAACTATGGTGTTTTTTAAGTTTGGGTTGGACTCTCAGAGTGAAAATAAATAAATATATAAAATAAAATAAAATAAATCAATGAAACCCAGCCCTAAAAATCTCGATATTTTTACCGAAGAGGTTATTGTTGTCGAAGCGCCGTTGGCTTTTTGGACGATGCTGACGCCACGGGCCTTATCTAACTACCGTCCTTCTCCCTGCTAATCCGTAATCGTAAACTTGAACGATTACTCCTGCAACATTAAGCCAACGGACAGAGCTGCTCAAGGAATAAACAGGTGGGTAAGGACCGGAAGTGCGTCCTGAGTCGTCATGAACAATGTTTATTCATACGAACTTTTCCACGAAGCACATGAGAAAACCAAAGTAGAGATTCGTGAAGAACTGCTATGCAATTGAGAAGTATTTCGAAGTCTACAGATTCAGTTAATAATTTATAATACTTTATCACGTAAAGTCTCCTTGTGATAAATTTCCGTGCTGGAGATGAGGGGCGCGGGACAGTAAAGCCGTCTGTCTTGGTCGGGCACGAATCGGAGAAAGCTGAAGTTTCTAGGATAATCTCGCTATCTTCGACGAAAAATAGAAAAATATATTCCGTGCCTATCCCTTTTTTTTTTCTCGGACCAATTGGGGGAGGGAGTGCATCCAGTATTCTTTATTGGGTGGGGCATTATGGATTCATGCCCTCCCCGAATTCTGCCGTTCGTGCGCAGAAGCCGTTTGAGGTTCTTTAATCACTAAGTTTTCCTCGGGCTTCTGACGACAGACTGTTGTATTCAGACATACACATCGTGATCCCAGTAAAGAGAAAAAAAAGGCGAGCAAAAAAAACAAAAAAACAAGTATTTTCGAAAAAGTATTGAAATACGGAATTTTTATGGAAATCAGTCGCTCTTTCGAATGAGTTCGCGATTTCGTATTTTACACAGAAGTTCAGCTAAAATGTTTGTTTTGACGCAGCAGCAGAAGATATCGCAGCAACTAGCTTCGAAGAGTTTTGAGGTTGCTAGTGAGGAATGGCAGTTCTTTCATTGGGACAGAAAATGAAAACTTCCTGTTAAATCCCATCCGCTGGGAACAGGACCTGTAGAAATTCATGTTTTTCCTGTATACGGGGAGACTGCGGGCAAAGGTATTATGGGAAAAAATTAGTTTCCAATCTCGAATTCTTTGATTCTGGGACGAGAGCTGTAATGAAAAGACAAAAATTCTTTCATATAATTTCGACAACTTGCGACTCGACATTACAAATACATAAAGACGCCACTCCGGTTGAGCAGTGGTCTAAACGCTGGCTTCTGATCATTCGTCCGGTTTCGAATTCTAGTGAAGCATGGATACTCTATTTGTTTACGGTATTGGCTCTCTCATTTCCTTGGAACCAGTGACCCTAAATTAGTGATGGGCGACTCCTTACAGGCCATTGAGTTGCTCACGGTGGTCGTTAATCCCCCTCCCCCCAAATACATGCACCGAATTTGTTGCCGATTTCTTAAAATCGGGAAACGGTTGCCCTAATAAATGAGTGATCTATGATGACCCAGACATCTGATAGTGTTGGATCTGAGTTCGAATTTGAAAGCATTGGCTACCAGAAAGTTTTTTTTTTTTTTTTTAAATAGGAATGTGTCGTTTCTTAATACTCTTAAATTGCCTTGTAGTAGTCTTCAAACTTTAAAGGAAAAACAAAACAAAACAGGGGTTGGGGAGTAAATTTTGCACGTCACAGTGCCTATTGTCTTGACGAATATACGAAGCTTTGTTTGAAATGTGGATTCTTGAAGTAAGTTTGTACGAAATGCGCCTTGCTATTTGTGAGAGTTGTTACTGCAGTGGTCTAAGCGATGGCCTCTGATCATTCGTCCGAAACGGGGTCCGGGTTCGAATCCCGGTGAGGCATGGATGTTGTGTTTGTCTTACGGCACTGTCTCTTTCCCTTCCCTGGAACCAGTTACCCTAAATTAGGGACGGGCGACTGCTTATAGCCCATTGAGTTGCTCACGGTGGTCGTTAAACCTCCAATCAAAAAAAAAAAAAAAAAAAAAAAAGTTGTTACTGGGCTAAATGCCTTTCACTTCCTTATGAAGTTAGCCCTAACGTAGCTGTAGAAAGGGAAGTAGAATGCATATGGAATGCAGCCTTGTAATGAGGATTGGGGTGGTAGGAATATGGTAATAAAGACAACTAGGACGTGTATCGGGTGCGGTGGCAGAAAAAAATGTATGTACTAGTGCCACGCGTAAGAAGACACTATCTCTGAATAGTTCAACTAAGGAATGAGAATGAGAAGCAGAAGATTCCTAAAGGCGCTTCTTGAATTCATGTTCTCTAACTCAGTGAAAAATCTGTAAAAAAGAAAAACGAAAGTAATTCTCTAAGAGCGGTGCACTTAGAGGATTACTTATAGCATATAATTCTGATACTGTTTTTTAGCCGTACAGAAATGAACTTCCCCTAGCGGCTCTATTTAGTACAAATATTCGGAGGTAAGCAACTGTAGGCTAAAATTTTTTAAATAGTTCTAGTAGACGAATTTATTGCCATCTTGAAGATTCTGAGGAATCAAAAAAAGTCCACGGAACTCTTTTTTTTTAATTAAACAATTTGCCGTCTTTTAAAAAAAAATTGAGAAAATTACACTGTTGGCCATCCAAAATGCAACACCAAGAAGGAAGCATCTGATTGGCCTAAAATTCGCAGCATGCGTCGCCCGCGAGAGGACATGCAGACGATTAGCATTGCAGGGCATATGCAAATCATGTGCGCCCGGCACGTCACCGAGAAGCACTATAAGAAGGGTGCACAGAAGACGGGGTGTAAGTAGTGGAAGTGTGTTGTGCTGCCGGACCTGTACGTGGGAAGCTTCCTGATGTCTCGTCGCAGAATACGGCAGTCATTCCAGCACGTTTCGGAGTTCGACAGAGGACGAATAGTGGCTTATCGCGACAGCGGTTTATCGTACCGAGACCGTGTGAGACGACATCCAGCCACAGTGAGGTGAATATGGATTCAGTGGGTGCAGGAGGGACGGACGGACCGATGTGAGCGATTGCCGCAGCCGCGGCACACTACTAAATGAGAGAACCGGCATGTTGTGCGACAGGCATTGACGGCTCGCACCGCCACATCACGAACGTTAGCGCAGGAATTAGGGTGTGTTGCGCAACAACCTGTGTCAGCATGTACCGTTCGACGTCGTCTGCAGGAGCGGGGACTTGTCGCAAGGCGCCCATTGCTCCGATTAATATTGACGTTACACCACCGGCGAATGCGGCGGGAGTGGGCCGTTGAACGCCGCACCTGGACTACGGAATGGCACGACATTGTCTCCTGCGACGAATCCATCTTCTGCCTGCAACACCACGATGGTCGGATCCGCGTGTGGCGGCACCGCGGCGAGAGACTGTATGACGCCTGCATTATGCATCGCCATACCGGTCCGTCGCCTGGCGTTATGGTTTGGGGAGCAATTGGATATGACACCCGCACCCCTCTGGTACGCATCGCCGGTACACTCAACAGCCACCGCTACATCTCCGACGTTTTGGAGCCTGCAGTCCTCCCTTACCTGCAGGACCTGCCAGAGGTCACGCTTCAACAGGACAATGCGCGCCCGCACGTGGCACGCATCGTGTAACAATTCTTCACGGCCCACCAGGTGTCACTGCTGCCGTGGCCCGGCAAGCACCACCCGCGGCTACGCCTGTGAAACGGTGGCAACGTGTGGAAGCAGCCTGGACCGACATACCCCAAGCCCACATCCAAAGCCTCTTTCGTTTGATGCCGAGGCGTGTAGCGGTCGTTATTGCCAGCCATGGGGGCCACACGAACTATTGATGTCTGCGTGTTCCGCAAGTCGCACGGGCCTGTAAGCTCAATCGTTTCATCTTTGTATCTGTTATGTGTCTAGCAAATCTGGCTTTGCTATCTCGTGTCCTTCTTGGTGTTACATTTTGGGTGGCCATCAGTGTATAAATGCCATATCTTTTGTGACAAATGGAAAAGCTGTTCCGATTTGATATTACTTTTGTGCATGACAAATTTGCTGAAAAATGAATGGAAGCTTACTTCCTGTGAACGTCTGACACTGCGAGGTTCTTTCTTTACGATGGCGCTTAGATCGCTATTTTGTAGCTGTGGAGGTGGTCATTCTGACAGCCATGCAGGACTTCGCGCAGTAAAGTGAGCTGTGTCGGTCCTGCATGAAATACAGCTTGTCCGGATGGAGTGGAGTCTGTTCTGGTGTCAATTCCATGAAATATAATGTGTGCCAGCGGGAGTGGATTTTGGTCCTGATCTCCATGAAATACATTGTATGCTAAAGTCAGTAGAATCTGTTCCACTATCCGACCTCCATGAAGGTATATGTAGGCCTGAAACAGTAAAGTAAGTTCCTGTGTATACTGCAAAAGAAGTGGCTTAAGGATTGTATAGACGTGAAAAAGAACTGTCAGTTCGAGAAGCTATAGCCGTTCATATGGATACGTCCTGTGGTACCTTTTGACCTGGACACTGATTTCTCTTCTGCGAAACCTGAGGCAGTTCAAAGCTCTGTGAATTCCTCGCATAGTGCTTTTGACTGGGAAATTACTTCATCTTCTGTGGAACCTGAGAATTAAATTGCCAAGAAAATACTTCAGCGCACGGAAGGATAAAATGGCAGAATTATTACCATATCAGGTGGAAAAGGATGCTCCGCTTCAACGGCAGTAGAGAACTTGAGCAACGTGATCGTCCGGATTTAATAGCAGATAATTTTGAGTTTTGGAACAGTTTCAAGTGTCGATAATTAAGATTTCATGTAGATTTGCGCTGCAAATTTTTTTTACTGTAAGAAAATGAATGTTGTAACAGCACGGCGGCATCAGCTGATTCTTCCAGTTGATTACAGGCTGTTGTGTCCGAAGAAACCTTCGTATGGTTTTGTCATGTTTTGGTGCTGTTTGACCAAATACGGACCTAGAACCTGTGTTTTGTTTTTCTGAATGAACTGAAAACTAACCTATTCATATTTAAAGAGAGACTTAAGAAGTGTACAGTGGTGAAGATGGTGAAGAAACAATGAATTCCAAAAGTTGCGCCTGATTCGTCGAGTGAAGTTGTTTTATCTTTTCCTTCGTGATTCGTCGCGGAATTTCTGTGCGGAAGCGACCGAGTGTGGCACTGTCACAATACTTCCAGCGACAGCATTTTGAACGCCGCTGTTGAAATGATGGATGGTCGTAATACCATGCATACAGCACAGCGCAGGAGTAAATTTCGTGCGTGAGAAATTTAATTGAAAAATTGTTGCTAGCTGACCTTTATGGTTTTGAGTTGACTGCTGGGGTGAGAATTTTTCCTTACGATAGCTCCTTGAAGACTCTTTGTGTTAAATTTGTGCCTGTGGATGACTGATACGCAGCTTTAGTGCTTCATGGAAATACTGTGGGACCGATAGAGAAGAGAATATACCTCTTCTGGAATTCTCATTTTTAAAGTCTGGGATCAGTGGAGTAAGTTCTGCACAGGAAAGGAAATGCTGAAGTTGTGAATGGGAGGCTATCAAAATGAGAATTACATGCACTAGAGTTGTATAACTTCTGCCCCGTGTAAGGGCGAAGGACTTTTCGATGGCTGTTATTGACAGTGTTCAGCGGAAGGCGAGGACCCAGCTCTTGTGTGCTCGATATTACGATGCAAGTAAGTGTCCATTAAGGGAAAAAGTTCAAAAGCGTAAAGCCATGTAGACATCCAAGAAAATGGCAGTCTCTCGAACTGCCATTTCTCGGAGCTCAAAATGGCAGTTCGAGATGTTCGTATGGATATATCACATGGTAATATTGAAGTGGACACTGACTGCTAAAGAACCAGATACTTACATCGCAGACGGTTACAGATCATTTGCTGGGCGGGTATGGCAAAATGGATCATCTCATGAAGTGATAATCTTGCCCTGATCCTGGGACGACGTCTCTAACTTGAAGACGCGCCTGCTTTTCAGAGCAGTGGCTGAGTGTTAAGGGAATTGGAACTGCAAGAAACATGAACTAGTATAATATGTCGTAACCATGAAGACTTCTGATGAGATGCAGTTTTTCTTGATGATTTCCGTTGTAACAATAATTGAAAATCCACAAAGTTTCAAAGTTGAATAGGAGTTAGCACTCCCATCATAAGCTGAGCGACGGGGGCGGGGGTGGGGGGCACGGAGGGGCACTACCTCACTAACTTTAGGAAACTTAAACGTTAGGTCAAGCTTATGATGGGGCAGAAAAAATGAATGGGAGGTTGAATGAAGTCGCTATGAAATTTAAGGAGGAAGATTTGGCTGTAACAAGTTTTTCTGAGCAAGTAAAATCACCGCAAAATGCTATCTATGAAGTGAACTCATGATGTTGTTATTCATGTATCAGCAAAAAGATTTGTAATACACGTTTTTTGCTGATACATGAATAACATAATAACTAGACGAAACCCGTCGGAATCGACGGTTAGTTTTTTTTGTTTTTTTTAAAGAACAAACTCACGTGAAACAACAAATGTAAACTTTATTTGATTGACAAATTCATTCAACCACTACATTAAAGACAATAGTCCAGGTTCGTGATTTTTATTTTTGACTAAAGGTTTAACGACCGCCGTGAGCTACTCAATGGACTATAAGTAGTCGCCCGTCCCTACTTTAGGGTCATAGGTTCTAGGGAAGGGAGAGAGTAAGTGCCGTAAGACAAACAGAACATGCATGCCTCACCGAAATGCGAACCCGGACCCTGTACGAACGAATCATCACAAGCCAGCACTTAGACCACTGCGTCCCCGGTACGGCCAGGTTCGTGATGAGCATCAGGACTACACCCTTTTTCAGTCGTAAAATGTGAGGCGGAAAAGTCCACTCATCTCGATCGTGTGCAAAGATTCAACTGGATAGCGCACTCTTTCACTCTCATCTTCAGTCACAACTGTGTTTGTAAATGTTGTTGGAATGAGATTCCCGCTGCGAATACTCTTCATTCTCTCTTGTCTGAGACATATAGTTGCGACCCATTGATCGCTCACGCCTTCCAGTAAGGCTCTTTTCTTTTTTTTTTTTTTTTTTTCTGCGGGAGAGACATTCTGTTAAGGGTAAGTATGCAATAAAGTATTTACTTACTTTAGGACTGATCATAGAACACCATGCACACACCAAGTTCGACACTGAACTGAGCGCCTGATGTAGATAAGGGCCGCACGCTTCTCCCATAGACATTACATGGGAACTTTGCTTTCCCGCCACGCCCGAACCGTTGCCCCGATCTCAGTTTTCTCTTCGACTGGCACATCTACATGGTAAGGCCTTTATTTTGATACCTCAACCATATCTTTATGTTCAGCCGTTCTCTCAAAATAAGTCTCACAGTAAAAATCTTTATAGAATGAAGATATAGATGGCGCAACTCAATATGTACATTCTAAATATTTTCGCTGACAATGGTCAACGGAATGTTTATTTACATCTTTTCATAATAAATAACATCTTACCTACGTGAATAAACTGGATCGAATGAATATTAAATTGTATATATACATCACACAGTCCAACGGCATAACGCAAGCAGGTCTTCGAGAGTGTTCGCTGTTCCAATGAGAAGAACTTTTATACAAATGCTTGCTAGCGTTGCTTTTCGCAACGGCTCGCTAAGAGAACACTTCGGACTTTGGGCTATGTAATTCCCTCCGTGCCTCCGCCTTTAACAGCGTGTGAGTCAACCGCATGCGATCGAATGTCAACCGCACGCTTCTCCCTTAGACTTTACATGGGAACTTTGCCGCCCCACAACACCCAAACCGTTGCCCCAATCTCATTTTTCTCTTCGACTGGCACATCTACATGGTAAGACCTTTATTTTGATACCTCAATCATATCTTTACGTTCAGCCGTTCTCTCAAAGTAGGACACAGTAAAAAACCTTATAGAATTAATATATAGATGAGTTCTCTACATTGAAAACATTACAGATTTGTAATATTTAAAAGAATTTGTCAAAAAAAGTTCTTTATTTTCAGAAAACTTAGCATCTCGTCAAATACGCTGTACTGTTCTTCATTGTTCATTATCACAATGGTTGAAGTGCAACTGATAACAAAAAATATTTGTTATGCACTTAAGAGATCTAAATTTTACAACATTTACGGAGAAACTGTTTCCACGAATGGCTTCCCACCAAAAGGAACACATCTGTTTACACTTATTCGTGCCCCCAACCCCCATTTTTGGTCACGCTATGGCAATAACCGCCATATCTGAGCAGACGTTTTGTAGGTATTTGTATGAGATATCGCTACTTTTTCACGAAATGTCTGTCTGAAATTCCTTGCACAAGGAATTCCAGACAGACATGTGTGTTCTGAGGAACCTGAGATAGTTCGAAACACTGCGGACATTCATACATATGTACGCGGTGCTGTTTAATTGGATACTGGGTGCTGTTTAATTGGAATCTTCCCCGAAACCTGAGACACATCGCCGAGGAAATTCCGGGATTGACGCAATTCTTTTGTGGATATAACTTTGCTATCAAGTGGAAATAACGTTTTGAACACGAGGTCTGACATGCTGACTTGACGCTATGTGTCTGGACTTGTTAGAAGAGGATGAAACTTCTCTGGGCTGCCTCTTTTGGAAATGACGTTGGATTATGGAGAAAGTGTCGTGTATGTGGACTCTACTGTAGCGAAGAGATGAATTACCTAGTATATGTTATAACAACAGGGGTCAGAGATTTTTTTCCAGTTTATTGGGAATTAATGGCCGCAGAGGTTGACCCCACTGTGGGTGTCTCGTATTCCGCCGTTTTAGGCCAACTGTGTTTCTGCCTACGAATTCGAATAGATAGCGAGGTAGCGAAATTATCAGCAACATTCTGGTTCAGATAGTTCGGTTTTCTCATTCCTCCTCTCAAAGGAATTTCTAGTTGCAATAGTAAAGTTTGTAAGCTAAATAATACAGATATTTTGGATGTATGCTTTGAACTGTTTAAAAAGTATTTCCAACTGGGTAACTGAAATACTTGGTGCTGGGGTCCAAATACAGGGGCGAAGTTCTACCTCTTTTGCTAAGCCAACACCAGTACTGACTGATGGTTTAGCAAAAGAGGTAGAACATACGTAGCGAGAATTGATATATTAATATTTTTATACACTTCGCAATGGTATTAATACTAAAAGCACATAAAGAAACAAGACATCCCCCCCCTAAAAAAATTCACATCGAGTCCGTTTCTTTACGTTCTCGCAGAACAGGTTCAAATGCGCCACAAAAGCGAATAGAATTTATAAGATGTGACAACACAAGTCGATTGTTTACTTTATCGTTTTGCTGTTGAATTTACCACCTTTAACTAAAATCTAGTTGCGATCTAATATTTGCACTACCAAGTGCAGCCAAAATCAGTACGTTATTCTTGTGTGCAGAGGATACGTCGTGCTTCTGAATTTTGTCGGAAAAATGTCATAAACATGGGAAGCAAGGTGCGGAAATTTTATGTCACAGCCGCATATTCATTCATTCTTATGTTTCAGAACTGAACTTTCCGATTCGCTCGGCATTTTGTCTTTAAATATTTGCTGTAATTTAAGATCTGTCTTTTAATTCCCAATTTCTGTTCCAATAAATGCGAGAACGAATGTTTCAGCAAATAATCAACAGTATCCATGATTAAGAAAACATTTAGTTTGTCACATTTCTTTATTTATAAGGGTTGTTCAATCAATAGTGAGACTTTCTGCCTGAAAGAGTCAAAACATGACATACCTAAAAATAATCGCGGCCATCATTTAGACAGTGCAGCGGTGACATCGTTGCACAAATCCTTGTATTTCTGAGGCATAGAAAGAGGCAGGCTGCTGCTGCAACCAGTTGTCTACAGCTTCACGCACCCGATATCTGAAGCGAAACGTTTGCCTTTGAGAAATGTTTTCATGGATCCAAAATTCTGAAAATCGCAGGAAGATAAGTCAGGACTATACGCCGGATGTTGAAGGGCTTCCCAGCGAAATCGCTGCAATGTCCTTTGCGTCATAGCTTCCCTATGCAGCCGGGAGTTATCATGCAGAAGCGCAATGCCCTGAGTGAGGTTGCCAGGTCTCTTGTTTTTGATGGCTTTTCGAAGCTTCATTACAATACCGTTCGACATTGATCCTTTTGGTATCCACTCAAGAAGCAATGGTCCTCACTTCTTGAATGGCTACAAAAAGGCAAGGTGATGTTAACCCTCTTTTTTGGTCAAAGAGCAAGGTTAACATCACCTTGCCTGCGGAAATGGTGGAACGTGATTTCCGCGACTGTGGCGATGATGCCTGTTTCCACTGCATGCTCAGTCCTTTCAACTCTGGCTCGAAATGATGACACCAGCTTTTGTCCCCAGGAATAATGCGTAGCAGGAAATCTTCACCTTCATGGTAGCGGAACCGATGATAGTCCCATTTGTTGGCTCATCTGTTCATCGGACAGATGTTTCGGTATCCTCGTGTCGCGCAGACCTTATGATGTTCAAGATACGAATGCATGATCGTATTGACAGTTCAGATGCTGGCACCCACAATGTTAGCCAGTTCTCGGATCGTGATTCTTCTGTTGGCTTTTACTGCAGCGTCCACGTGTGCAATCGTCGTCACTGAAACAGCACGATGTGGTGCTTCGAATCTTGGCTGGTCATCACTTCTTGTTCGTCCACCACTAAAGAGCTGACATAACCTCATTACAGTACTGCGTGGAAGACAAGTAGACCGATACACCACTTTCATTCGTCTGTGAATTTCTCTTGGTCGCGTTTTCTCCGCTTTCAAAAACTGAATTACAGCACGTTGAACAACTTTGGACGCATTCACATCCTACAAGAGAACAATAAAATTAGTCCAGCACGTTACACGGATTCCGTAACAAACAAGCTGCAATGCAGTTGCATAGCCTTTAAATCGCTTGTACACTAGCGCCACCCACTGACAAAATTAAGAAACGCAAACTCACATCAGCTAAAGAGTCTTACTACTTATTGAACAATCCTTATATATTAGGATATTAAGTTAACACCGAGTAGTGAAGAGCGTTTGCTTTTTTTCCCAGTAACAAAGAATGAGCACGGTGGAAATGCGCTCTGATGGCAGTGTACCAAGTGCCGGCTAGATTCCAGCAGAGTGCTTTAGAGAGTTATCAATAATGGTAACCCATGTCGTGCAGCGTTCTCACAGTTCTGTGCAGAACTTTCCTGCCACGTATTGTTATCTTCTGTATCTTTCGCGGTCGTTTCTTCGCAGATTCAGTCCCAGCTCAATTCCATTTACATATCACATAACCAACCATCGACCTAGGGATCTCCAATGCCGCTGAAAGTTATGGACAGAGTTGTCCTTAATGTTGTGGTACGTTATCGATCTGCACTGTAAATCAGTTAATTTTGTCGATCAGGGAATCTTGCATTCAGTCTTCCTATTGTCTCGTCATATAGCCCTACCATTGTTATAAGATCTGGCTTCCGACCATTCTTCTCGTGGGCCATGGTTCGAGTCGTGGATGGAACCAGTGGCCCTAAATTAGAAGCGGGCGACTGCTTATAGCCCTTAAAGGGGATCGCGGTAGTCTTTAAACCCTAAAAAAAAAAAAGCCTTACTAGCCTATTTGTAGTTATCTGTGACTTGGTAGTCTTTAAACCCTAAAAAAAAAGCCTTACTAGCATATTTGTAGTTATCTGTGACGTAGTAGTCTTTAAACCCTAAAAAAAAAGCCTTACTAACATAATTGTAGTTATCTGTGACTTGGTAAAAAAAAAACGGTACCCTAAAAAAAAAAAAAGCTTTACTAGCATATTTGTAGTTATCTGGGACGTGGTAGCCTTGAAACCCAAAAAAGAAAAAAAAGCCTTGCTAGCATATTTGTAGTTATCTGTGACGTGGTAGTCTTTAAACCCTGAAAAAAAAAAACTTGCTTGTATATTTGTAGTTATCTGTGACGTAGTAGTTTTTAAACCTTGAAAAAAAAAACCTTGCTTGTATATTTGTAGTTATCTGTGACGTGGTAGCCTTTAAACCCAAAAAAAACCTTGCTAGCATATTTGTAGTTATCTGTAACGTGGTAGTTTTTAAACCTTGAAAAAAAAAGCCTTACTAGCATGTTTGTAGTTATTTGTGGCGTGGTAGTCTTTAAACCCTGAAAAAAAAAAAAGCCTGACTAGGATATTTGTAGTTATCTGTGATGTGGTAGTCTTTAAACCCTGAAAAAAAAAGCCTTACTAGGATATTTGTAGTTATCTGTGATGTGGTAGTCTTTAAACCCTGAAAAAAAAAAAAGCCTTACTAGCATATTTGTGACGTGGTAGCCTTTAAACCCTAAAAAAAAGCTTTGCTAGCATATTTGTAGTTATCTGTGACGTGGTAGTCTTTAAACGCTGAAAAAAAAGCCTTACTAGCATATTTGTAGTTATCTGTGACGTGGTGTTTGCATAGGACCTAATTTACGATCAATAGAGGGGTGTCTGAATGCTGATGATAGGGCAGTGTACTTTTTCTGTAACCTTAAGGTGGAAAATAGGGATGATCTGGTTCCTGATCGGCAGGGTGTTTTTGCCTGTAGCTAACACTCCACTTCGTATCCCTTCCTCAGGCTTCACCCTAAACGGGAGGCTAGTAACTGATCCACTCCTTTTCAATAAAGTCTGTGGCAGAGAAGAGTTTAGGATTTCAACGGCGTTGCACGTACGACGGTGAGATTTGTGGAGATATTGTAATCATACCATAGATGATATTGCTGGGACAAAAGAAAGTCCAGGAGCATGCAGATAACATGTTTGCCCCTATCAACAGTATGTATGCGCTGGCTAATTCTGCAGCCACTTTCTCCGTCTTGTACGGCTTTCCGACTTCTGGATTTCCCTTGTTGGGTTCGATGGTAGGCTAGGAAATCAGCGAATGAACCTGATTTTCCTTCATGAAAACCGATAAAATTTCTCATATTATCAAGCCTATTGATGACCTATTGATGATGGGTCAGGCTCCTCAAATTTAATGCTGAGTCATCTCTACCTTAGCAACCAATTTAACGAAGCTAGTGGAATTTAGAAGTAAAGAAAACTGGAGTCTGGCGACTTAATGAAGATCTAGTTCCAAGCATGGACACAGTGGTTTAAAACACAAAGATTGTGACTGGTCCTGGTGCAGCTCAATCACTGATATGTTTTTTTCAGAACGTAACCTCATCAACGTTAAAGAGGAAGTTCTCTCGGAGATGGGTATACTGAGTGTGACTACTGTACACCGTATTACATATTAGGGAACTGGGGAGCTCATAGGATTACGAACATGAATTTTGACTTTAAATCTGTGAAGTGTGTCCTTATGTTCCTAACTTGCTGAGGTGTTTCAGATGCCAAATTTAAGGGCATCCTCAACAGGTATGCCATCATGCTCCGCTTTTGGAAGCCTTTGTGAAGCGTCTGGCAATGGTATGTTAGACTGTTCTACCACTAAAGCACACAATCTTCCCTAGAGTTAACTCTAGGGAGGATTATGCTGCAGACTCCAAGAACTGCCTGCCCGAAGTGGAAGGAATTTAAGAGTATTCAAAACGTTGTCTAAACTTATCCTACTCGGGAGCACGAAGGAAGGTGCGACCTTCGGCTGCCGCTGATACGCTTCAGCTGTGGTCGTAAGGCAAACCTGTACCAACGCACAGCGAGTTTGACATACCAAATAATCATTTCTTCTTAGTCATAATGCTAACAGACGTTCCGCAGCGTCCAAGTCGGCGCCTAAAGAATCTCCAAACTGAGCTTCTCCATCCTGTCTCTCTTCTAAGACAAGAACTAAGAAGACGGAGGTGACGACGGAGAATACATACAGACGCAGACAGTGTGATAAGGAGTTAACATCTCTAGAAACCCGAAATCGGACGGGGACATCCCAGTCCAGAGGTCTAAACATTCCCGTTATTGCCTAGGTAAGAAAGACCAGGAGTTTCCGGGGTAGCTGATGGACTATCGAGCGTTTACCTTTTCTAGTGTTATTTTATCGTCTTCTGCCTGATTAATTTTTTCCTTCACTCTGCCTTTCATAATTCATTAGGACCAGGGGCATCTAAGAGCATTGAGGGGCTTAATTTTTTTCACTACATTATACTCACTTCATTCCTCCTCTTCCGTGATGGAAAAAATAAAACTACAGAATTTTAAAACTGATAGTTGCCACATTTAATTGCGTTTTGAAATTAATTTAATTTCACTTTCAACACCAATGTAACCTCGAGATCTGCAGTTTTAGGATTAATTTTAGAACAGCATTAATATTATTTAAGTGTTGATCTTTTCTCACCATCTTCACTGGGTTTTTAAGAATATTTAAATGGTCTCCAGTTGCTTTGTTGCGGTGAGGAGTATTGAGCAATACTGTAGTGGAATTAAGAGCAATTAAGAGCAGTAAAGACCTACCGCAGGGCAAGAAAACTAGTTCTATAACACCAAATTCAGCGTATGACACACAAAAACTCTGAGCGTCCAATGGATCTTCACGTCCACCAGGCAAATACAGTGTTGCCAATTCTTGAAAAGAATCTGGCTAAAAAAGGAAAAAAATATACGATTCGCATTGTATACCTGATTATCCGCGGGGCTTGTCCTTATGTTTGTTTGGAGGTTTAGCGACTACAGTGAGCAACTGAATGAGCTATAAGCAGTCACCCGTCCCTAATTTAGGGCCACTGGCTCCAGAGAAAGGAGAGAGCCAATGTCGTAAAACAAAGACAACATCCCTGCCTCACCGGGATTCGAACCCGGATCCCTTCTGACGAATGGTCAGGGTCAGCGCTTTGACTACTGCAACACCGGGGCCGCCGTGTTCATATGAAAGAGGCGGTTCTTTACTTTTCTTTCTGTAGCACATAATGGTTAAATTTGCCATTGCTTTTTTTGTCTTCTTTCTTTATCTTTTGATCATTGAATTAAAATAATATTCCGAACTTAGTAAAGGTTTAGAGTTTTTTTATCTTAAACGAAAAACCTATTTGGAGATTATTGGAAAATTATTGGTGGGGCTTAAGTCACCCCCCCCCCGCCCATCCCCTTCCGAAATGGTCTAGTGATGCGCCTGGTTAGGACTATAATACTGTAGTGTTTCCGTCCAGAGTTTGACGAGGTGAAGCAACTATTGTCTCTGTATGCTTCGGTGTCTGGTGTATGACTTTGGTAGGCAGGGACGTAGGGAAGGGGCTGGTCCTGGGGTCTGCCCCCCCTTCATGAGCCTAGGTAATAAATACGAATAAACTCCAAACGATGAACAAAAGTGTCCCACAAACAGATGGCTGCTTTTTCACATCACGCGCCTGCTAGAGTAATCCTGTTCGGCCACTTCCTTTATCCTCCCTCCCAATCACCCACATTATCTCTCCGTTCGAGAATTTCCAAGACGATCAGCTGCGGAAGCTGTGCTTCTTTTTCACTAGAAGAGACCCATTCCGGAACGAACTTCACCTGACGCATGCGCTGAGGTGTAGGGTGCATACGTAACCCGAGTTGATTCTGGAAGAAACTGCAATGTGTAAACGACACCGGCTCGCGAGTTAAGACGAATTCAGAAAGCGGAAGAAAAACCGGTTTCGTGATCGAGGCGCTCGCGTTCTTACAGTACGGATCCACAGTCACCTCGGTCCTGCAAACCTTTAGGTTGTTTCTTTTGACTTCTTCATCAGTTGCGATGTCTAAACGTCTGTGTACTTACATGATTATTTTTCGAAGAAAATTAGGAGTGAGGAAATTCCCTCAGAATCGGTTGCAAATGAAGCAGCAGAGCCGCCCCGCCCCGGTGGCGCAGTGGTCTAAGGCGCTGGCCTCTGATCATTCGTCTGTAAGGGGTACGGGTTCGAATCCCGGTCAGGCATGGATGTTGTGTTTGTCTTACGGCACTGGCTCTCTCCCTTCCCTGGAACCAGTGACCCTAAATTAGGGACGGGCGACTGCTTATAGCCCACTGAGTTGCTCACGGTGGTCGTTAAAACTCCAATCAAAAAAAAAAAAATCGAGCAGCTGCTGTGCGAGAGGCCTCGAACCTAGAATCATCTGAAGTTAAAGAAATCCCCAAAACGGAAATAGAATCAAGCCCAAATGACGTTGCATTACCGGTGAGTAAAAATTTTAACAAGTACGAGAGATTTAACGATTTACAAGACATTTAGGTGCCAGAAAGTAGCTTCGATTTTACTGCGACTGCTGTCGGGGGACAAAATCTCAGATTCCAGATTAAGTGGCTGGAAAGATGGAAATGGTTATCCTACTCCCAATTGGAAGACGTAGCTTATTGCAAATATTATGTCCTTTTTTCCTTGAGTGGAGCAGGAACTGTATCCCAGAGATTAGGACAGCTATGCAAGAAACTGTTTAAAAATTGGAAACATGCTGTGGAGAAATATAACTATCATCAAACCACGAATTACCATAAGCAATGTTTGAAGGCTGCCCAAGATCTGGAAGATGTTGTTTTGAAAAGAAGTGAACCCATTGATCATAAGGCTAAATGCTGCTGAAAAAGCCGGTGGAAAGAATTGAAACGCACAAAAGTACTGTTTCAATAACAGGAGCAATGACTCATGTTATTGAAACAGTACTTTTGTGCGGCAAACAAGGGCTGGCTTTGCGGGGTCACTGTGAGTTTTGAACTTTCAAATTAGATCAAGAACCTACTGAGAATGAAAGAAATTTTAGATCAATTCTCCGTTTCGGACTTAAAATTGCTGCAAAAGAGACTGGCATGAGTGGTTTTGTGATTATTCTTGAACACACAGGGGAAAATTCTCAGTATATATGTCCTACAATTCAGAACGAGCTAATTGAAAGTTGCAATAAATTGCTTACAAAAAAAGTTGTAAACATGCTAAATGCATCAAAATGCCTCTCTGTTTTAGCGGATGAAACTGCTGACTTTGGGGAAACTGAACAATTTTCTTTAAACGAAACAGTAAAGACGAACGAAAATTTTTGCTGTTTGTGCCAGTGAGTAGTAATACCACAGGAAAAGAGTTAGTTCAAACAATAATAACCACATTGAATAAATTTTTTGTGGAAACCAAGTACGTCCGGGGTTAGGGCTATGATGGAGAATCAGCAATGGCAGGAAAATTTAATGATGCTCAAGCAGTAACGAAAGAAAATTTCCCGTCTGCTATGTTTGTTCATTGTATCTCACACAGCTTAAATTTGGCCATTTCTGGAGTATGTAAGGGTTCAAGGCATTCGCAATGCCATGGGTACAGTAGAAAACGTTTATGAATTTTTCAATACCCCTAAACGTCAGTCATTCTTAGAAACAAAGGTAAGAAATATACTTCCAAATTCCAGAAAGGAGAAACTAAAGCGTTTATGCCTAACAAGATGGGTAGATAGACATGATTCCGTTAGCGCTTTTTAGGAGCTTCAGCCTAAAAAGCTCTGTGGAACGGTCTCAAATGCTTTAGAAGAAATGGGTTCCTGGAATGACAGGGAAACGTCATCAAAAGCCATGCAGATTTCGTTGGCGATAAAAGATGTAATATTGTCGTTGATGTGGTTTTTCGGTACTCAATGTTACTGTGCAAAACATTACAGAAAGAAAACATAGATTTAGTTGAAGCTATAAATCTTGCAGAGGATTTAAAACATGAAATACAATCAATGAGAAAAAATCCTGTTACAAATTAAAAAAAATATTTCAAGAATTAATTGAAAAATCGAAATTACTAGATTTTGATACCAAAATACCACGTTTATGTAACAGACAAATGAATTGTTTCAACGTAGAAACAGATTCTGCTGAAGGTTACTACAGAATTTCTGTATTCTTGCCGTTTTTAGATTCGTTCGTACAAGAAATCGATCGAAGATTTCTAATGCGTAAAACCGTTACTAAAGGTTTTCAGTGTTTACTGCCTTTAGAAGAAACGACTTAGAAGAAACACTGCATTTTTATTCAAGTGAGCTGGATGACAGCAGAGCTGTAAAAGCCAAAATACAGCTATGGAGAAGACGCCTAAGTAGCCTTCTAGAAAATGCGGAGTTACGCAATGCAACTGACGTTTTAAAACAATACAATATTGCAATATACCCTAATGTGCATAAACTGTTGAAGATTTGATGTGTTTTGCCAGTATCCACAAGCTTTGTGGAACGGTCTTCTCAACCCTCCGGAGAATAAAATCGTACTCGTATAGCACTACCTCTGAAGACAGATTAAATGGTTTAGCAATGTTATATGTACACAGAGATATACCCTTAGTGCAGATGAAGTTATCGCTGACTTATCAGGGAAAAGCAAGAGACTCAGATTCGAATTGTAATCATAAGAACCCGGTATGATTAAGAAAGTAATTATCCTTAATTTTACAGTTCTTAAGATCCATTTTAAATTACTGCGTATTAATGTTATATTAGAAGTAATACTTTTAGCTTAACAGCTCTATTCAGGATTTCTAATTCAGACAATATCAAAATGTTCTAATGTAGAGAATTGTTTCTTTTCATATTATGATTTGTGTGTATGTAAGAATCCAACCCAAAATGGTATTGGTATACCTGTTCCTCACTAACACTGTAAACACTGAAACGTTTAAACAACGACCTGCCACAGGTTGTTTGGTTGCTAAAATTTTGGACATCAATATATATATATATACAGTATATTTTTCACTCGATGCCGTAATGAAGGGAAGATTCCTGAGGATTGGAACAACGCTACAATGATCCTGCTACATCAAAAAGGTGACATTGAGGATCTCAGGAACTACAGACCTATCAGCCTCCTATCAGTGGTTTATAAAATCTTCACTAAAGTTCTTTCACACCGCTTGAAGGTAACACTGGACATGGCTCAACCGAGAGAACAAGCTGGATTCAGGAGTGGCTACAGCACAATAGATCATATCCACGTACTGAGAGAACTAATTGAAAGAGCGAGGAAATATGAACTTCCATTGTGCATGGCTTTTATCGATTATGAAAAAGCCTTTGATTCGGTGAAACCATCAGCAGTTACAATGGCTCTGAAATCCTGCGGTATTGAAGATGCATACATTAATATTATTAATAACATCTATGAAAATGCAAATGCAAAGATTCGGCTGGTTGAAAATACAACACACATAAAAATTGGAAAGGGAGTGAGACAAGGTGACACCATATCTCCGAAGCTCTTTAATGCCACATTGGAAAATGTCTTTCAATCACTGAACTGGGAAAACAAAGGGATAAAGATTAATGGAGATTATCTAACCCACCTTCGTTTTGCTGATGACGTAGTCATTTTTGCAACTACCTCATCAGAGCTGCAGAGTATGATCCAGGAATTTGCTGACAAGAGTAAAGAAGTGGGATTAAAAATGAACTTTCAGAAGACAAAAGTAATGTTCAATGCTTTTACAAGAAATGAAGATTTATCGATTAATGGAGAAAAACTGGAGATAACAGACACGTACTGTAACGTACCAGGAGATGTGACGTACCTGCCAGAAGGACGCACACGACATAAAGGCAGATAGGAATCAGAATAAAACGTCCGCGCAGCTCAATTGGTTGAGTGACTTGTTCCGGAATAAGGGGATCCGGGTTCGAATCCTGGCGTGGACAGAAATGACGGAGAAATTTACTTCGTTATAATGGCGCCCGAACTATCCGGATGACCCGACCGTTCAAAATCTCGCATTGGTGTGATGTTCTTTCCACACCGCGAGATAGGAAAAATAAGAGAATCCCTTCTCCAGCACTTCGAAAAAAAAAAAAAGTAAGGGGGAGATGATGTAACGTACCAGGAGATGTGACAAACCTGCCAGAAGGACGCACACGACATAAAGGCATATAGGAATCAGAATAAAACGTCCGCGTAGCTCAATTGGTAGAGTGACTTATTCCGGAATGAGGGGATCCGGGTTCGAATCCTGGCGTGGACAGAAATGACGGAGAAATTTACTTCGTTATAGTACGTTTATCTTGGACAGCAGATATCAAGTGAGGGTCAAATTGATGAAGATTTTAGTCGGCGTATAAAACTTGCCTGGAGAGCTTTTGGAAGATACAGCATAATTTTCAAGAGCAATATGCCATTATGTCTTAAAAGAAAAGTTTTTGATCAGTGCATCCTTCCAGTGCTAATGTATGGTGCAGAGACGTGGACCTTAACTAAAAGAGACATACAAAGGCTGCAGACAACTCAAAGTAGCATGGAGAGGTGCATGCTTGATGTAAGCAGGAGAGATAAGAAGAGGAACTCATGGATCCGAAAAATGACAAGAGTGGAAGAAATCATGATCAGAGTTAAATCCCTGAAATGGCAATGGGCTGGACATACTGCCAGAAGGACAGACCATTGATGGACAACCGAAATTTTAGATTGGATTCCAAGGGACAGGGAAAGACCCAGAAGAAGACCACATGGGAGGTGGTTGGCTGAAATTCGAAAGTATGCGGGAGTGACATGGGGGAGACTGGCACAAGACAGACCGTTGTGGAGGAAACTTGGGGAGACCTTTGTCCAGCAGTGGATTGATAATGGTTGACAATGATGATGATGATGATGATGATACAGTATGTTGGTGTCCAAAATTTTAGCAACATATATACAGGGTTCAAAGGAAAGTCCTTATTCAGGGCAATAACTGCGGAAGGTAGGGTCCAAGTGGTACACAAGTTAGGTCTATGCATAGGAAAGGGACGAAGGCCGATCGAATGAAAGCAATTGGAGTGCCGCTAGCGGCAAAGGTAAGAAGTTATGAAACCTAACTCGCGAACTACGCGGGATAGAAACAAAATTCTAATTATAAAGTTGTAGCGCATCGTCTAATTAGTAGGAAACGACATATGGTGCGCACGAATTATGTACATGGACGGGTCAAAATGCTGATAAAGTGCACGCGGTCGCTGGATAGTTAGGCAATGCAAAATACCGGCCCACGATTGAGAACTATTCAAATGCGTATGCAAATATTAATAGTGACGTAGAAGTCGGTCGGTGAAATAAAATACCGAGGCTGGGGATTTGAATGTCAGTCAAACCTACACGTTGCAAACACTGATGGCGGGCTACTCGAACGCTGAGTACTGTGAAATGGTCGTGCTTTGTGGCGAATGTCATCGCAATGCCCACGAAGCTGCAAGGCTGTATGCCGAGCGTTTTCCGACTGGTCAACATCCAACTGCAGCGACTATTAACAACTGTGTTCTCCGCCTCCGAGAGACCGGAAGCATGCAGGCAGACCTACGGGTAAGGGTGTTACAGTGCATCCAGAGGCTGTCCTGGGATATGTCCTTGCCAATCTCAACATACAACCACAGCAGTCGCCGAAGCATGCGGATTAACAGCACAACGTGTTTGGCAAATCCTGAACGAGTATGGAGCTCACCCGTACCACGTTCAGCTAGTGCAAGGTTTGATGGATGGAGACCAGGGGAGGCGTTTCGATTTCTGCAACTTTGTACATAACACGTTGGAGGTTAATCCAAACTTCTTGGCCGATATCTTGTGGACAGATGAGTCCCGTTTTACACGGGACTGAATAATCAATCGGCGTAACACCCATTACTGGGTTCTGAGCAACACATCTATAGGACGAGCTGCTCGACATCAACGATGTTGGGCAACTAACATTTGGTGCGGTATTTGGCGAAACACACTAGTTGGACCCATTTTCTATGGGACATTAACAGGTCAGCGGTACCTTCAGCTCCTACAGGGCCTGATATCTTACTTTCTGGATGATCTTCTACAGAGATCTACTGCGCATGTGGTACCAACATGATGGTGCACCACCTCACATGGCAGCCAATGTATGGAGTTTCCTGGCTGAAACATTTAGAACCAGATAATTGGTTATGGCGGTACGGTGGAATGGCCTCCGTGGTCACCGGACTTAACACCTTTGGGCTTCTTCCCTTTGGTTTACTTGAAGAAACAGGTGTATGCTTCAGAACCTACTAGTGTGGAAGATTTACGACACCGCATTGTGTGCGCCTGTAACACAGTGACACCTGCCATGCTAGATAGTGTACGAGAAGCTATTCTTACACGCCTTGAAATGCGCATTGTAGCCGATGGTGGCCACTTCGAACTGGCTGTACATTAACTTCGCGCAGATGTGCGTTGTGCCTGTAAGTAGGCATATCTCCTGTAAACAGTTTTCAGTATTCTAAATAAGCCTGCACAGCTTCTGTCTCGTGTCAATATTTTTGTGTCTGTTTCACCCGCTTTACCGATTTCGAATTAACAGCATTTTGACCCATCCATGTACATAATTCGTGCGCACCATATGTCGTTTGCTACTAATTAGACGATGTGCTACAACTTTGTAATTGGAATTTTGTTTCTATCTCGCGTTGTTCGCGAGTTAGGTTTCCTAACTTCTTACCTTTGCCGCTAGGGGCGTTCCAATCGCTTTCATTCGATTAGCCATCGTCCATTTCCTATACATAGAACTAACTTGTGTACTACTCGGACCCTACCTTCCGCAGTTATTGCCCCGAATAAGGACTTTCCTTTGAACCCTGTATATATATATAATTTCCGGTTCTGCTTTTGAACTAGTAGATGTTGCCCCTCCCCTCCCGCCAAGACAAAATCCTGCCTACGCGCCTTTTAGTAGGAAGTCTGTAATGACTATCCGGAGCACGTTCACAAAAGTGTTGCGTTTGTAAACGTGTGCTGTACATTGACTGCCTATACCCTTTACGTTAAACCGAACGAACCGCCTTTGTTTGTAGGTTGCCTGCAGCTGTATCTTCAGTTCTATTGGAAGTTGAAATTTGCACCTGATGATCGCTTTTTTTCTACCTGAATTAGAAATCTGTGCCATGCTGTTTTTGATCAAAGTCGCCCTGGTCACCACGCTTACCCATGTTCGTCGATTGCGATACACTGTTGAAAAGCGCTGATGTCCGCCGATTTATCGCCTGCGTTTGGTTTAGGTCTGTTCCACTGTGCGCGGGGAAATGCCCATGGCGCAAAATATTAGAGATATTACTACATTTTCCCCTATCTCTAATATTTTGCCTACTGAGTGTACCTATGGATACAAATCTTAGAGTACAATCATTGTGAAGTACATAGGATTGAAGAAAACAATCTTTAGTCGCAATAAGTTTTACTTTTCTTGTCGACCGCAGTCTTACTGTGCTTTGGCCCTGCGTCCTCAGGACAAAGGCACAAATCTGACATTTTAACAGTGTTCGCGGTCACGGTTCCTTGTCACGTGCTTCCACGCGTTTGATGAAAATGGAGTGGATGCTATGTCGTTGACAAGTTACGAAGAATTTATATATATATACGAAAAGCTACCAACATATTAAGCTTGATGGTTGAATCCGGCTTTTTGTTGTTGATAAGGAAACATTTATTGTAACTAAACATTGTTTTATCGATACATCCTTTGGTGCTATTGAGTGGTTTTTCCAAGGATCTGGGAAGTATGTTGTGGAGAAAATGATTCTAGGAGCACGAAGGCCGATGGTGGCCATGTTTATGGTATCCAGTGGAGAGATCCTATTGGTTCAAAGATTCGAATGTTGGTGAAAGAATGACGCGGACTTATTAGTTCAGCACAACACGGTTATGTGCAAATACTTTTGCAGAAAACTGCTGACTACGGTATTCACTGTCATGTGAACATCACTGTAACAAAGTGAAATAAATTTTGTAACAGCCAGGGGCATGTGATTTTCAAGTTGGCTGTGGGTTGGCGTCCCCACGATCGGTACCATATGTATATAGGAAATGTAGGAAATGGGATGCTAGGTCAGGTGATGCGCAAACATACAGATGGTCCGTGAAATTTTCAGCAGTTACAATGGCTTCAAAATCTTGCGGTATTGAAGATCCATACATTAGTATTATTAATAACATCTATGAAAATGCAAGTGCAAAGTTTCGGTTATTTGATGATACAGCACCAATAATAATCGGAAAGGGAGTGAGACAAGATTACACCACATCTCCCAAACTCTTCAATGCCACATTGCAAAGGAATATAAAGGTTAATAGAGATTATTTAACTCACCTTCGTTTTTGTATGACGTAGTCATTTCTGCAACTGCCCCTTCAGAACTGCAGAGTATGATCCAGGAACGTGCTGATAAGAGTAAAGAAGTGGGATTAAAAATGAACTTTCAGAAGACAAAACTGATGTACAATGCTTTTGCAAGGAATGAAGATTTATCAGTTGATGGGAAAACCGATACCTACATTTACCTTGGACAGAAGATATCAAGCAAAGGTCACATTGATGAAGAAATTAATCGACTTATAAAACTTTATTTAAGAGCTTTTGGAAGAAACAGTACAATTTTTATGGGGAAATATGCCATTATGTCTTAAAAGGAAACGATGAAGAATTCAAAGTACTTCGCTAGCCCCCTAATTCCCCAGACGTAAACCCAATTGAGCATCTGTGGGACCACCTCGATCGTGTTGTTCGCTCTATGGATTCTCCACCACGCACCCTTCAGCAGCTGTCAGATGCACTGCAGTTAGCATGGCTCCACATACCTGTGAACACCTTCCATCACCTTATTGAGTCATTCCCAGCCCGTCTAGCTGCTGTCCGCGCTGCACGCAGCGTTTACATTGGATGTTAACTGGTGGTCACAATTGTGACTCGACCGTGCATTTTCAAGCTACTAAAAGGTCAGTAACATTTTGTGTGTTTTGAATATATCAATTTTGATTTTAATTAATGTATGGCGGACGTTAACTGATAGAAAGAATATGTTCTATATATTATTAAGAATATGTTTAACACTTGAGATATTTCTACCGTTCTCGTCTGCACCTTGCTTTTCGTATCCACTACCGAATGGTGAACTCGAAGGAGCCACGATCGAGGAGAGTGTTTTGTAGGACCAAACTGGGTTAGAGGAGGCCCAACAATTACTAAGAATATTAATGAGGTTATTGCTGTGATTGAAACAGAAGACCTAACTGAAGTGATTCTGAAATTCGTCTCAGTACAACGTCTTTCACATTCGCTAGAAGATACAGCAACGATTTGCACATATTGTCTAATGTTTAAGGAGGCCCACTTCATCAGGGGCCCATTTCATCAGAGGCCCACTTGCCATCGTGCAAGCTGACACCCTGGCCAGTCCGCCACCGACTCTTCGTATTCGGAAACTCTTACTCGCGATTAATCCATTTAAATAGTCGGTTTCTTTGTGTTTCAAGCACCCTGTAGCAGCAGGTGCGATATTTTCTCGGAGATTCTCTGAATGACAACTGTTTCAGTGCTTCGAAACTAACATTTGCCATAACCATTCGTCCAAGTGAGTCCGGGTTCGAATCTCGTGAAGCATGGATGTTGCGTTTGTCTTACGACACTGGCTCTCTCCCTTCCCTGGAGCCAGTTGCTCTAAATTAGGGGCGCGGGCGACTGTATAGCCCACTGAGTTGCTCACTCACGGTGGTCGTTGAACCTCCAAACAAAACAAAATAACATTTGTCAAGGTGACAGAACTTTTCTGTGTCATCATCTTTGCGGTCCGTCACATGTAAGAGAAACTGTCTGTGCTGATTTAATGTCACCATTCTGCTGGCTGCCCAGCAATTTGAATTGCTCGTTTTGTGATACGTTTTGTGATAGTTCACTGGTGATCATTTTATTTTGAGTAAAAGTCAAGGTTAGTAGATGACAAGGTTATGCTCATCCTGCACTTCTGGTGATTGCTTTGTGACGTCACTGTCCAAATAGCCATCATAAGACTATCTAATCGCCACGTTTCTTTGCATCTGCACCATAGCAGCGTGTCGGAATTATTCGTAAACCAGTTGGAATAACCTTCAGAAATTCTACCAGATTTTTTAATGCATAATGTTTTCAATTTTTAATTAAAAAAATTGGGGAATGTTGCCGACATGCTTTTCCTATTGTTCATAAAGCAATTCTTTATTATATGACAATATGTCCTGCTGTGCGTTTTCCCTTCTAAATTTATATAAAAACAGCAGAAATGCGCCTTGTAACTAAATTTACATTTAAAGATATAACCATTTTTTCGCCCTTTACATAACAAAAATGTGCGCAAGGCATTTTTGAAATCTCCGTTACTAAACTATTCACATAACTGAATTTTTTCTGTATTTAATGTAAACATACTTTTGCATAAGCTTCTGTCCTGTGTTTGAGTTATAAAAATTGTTCACAAGAGATCATCCTCCATAGCTGCAGTTCGGATCAACGATTCACATGTTAGCACGGTGATGTCCTCAGTGACGTCACGTCTGCGAGGAAGCGGGATGAGAAAACCTTACTGTCTATTAACCTTGAGTGAAAAGTATCTGGTTTTCATAAAACATTCCCTTACACATTCTCCATCTGTGAAGCTTTCCAGTCTTGTTCTAGGCTGCTGCGAAACATTATTTGATTTTTCTTAGCATATACAGATTTCCCTTAAAGCACAGAGTTGAGGCTGCTCTATTGTCCTTTTCTTACCAGCAGGATAATTTCTGGAAATCTCGCACGGTTTGTTATTTTTAATGTAAAATCTCGTTACACATTTTACCAGATAAAATAAGTGTCGTTTCCCCACGTACAAATTAAAAATCAAATTACAGAAAACATTCCATGTTCTTCTTTCCTTTTTTTATTTTTATTTTGCAGTACGTCCAGTCCAAACATTTTTGCTCACAATTTTTTACTCTCCCGTTCGGAGGCAGGAACATTTAAGAGATTTTATTTTTTAATTCCAGCGCGTGAGCATGTGACAGAACTCTTTTTGAAAGAACAGGGCACTTAATATTTATGCCGGATACCTTTGTCGATGTTACGATGAGCCGTTCTTGTTGACCTCGACGCCTTTTTATTTATTTCTTATTGGAGGTTTAACGACCACCGTGAGCAACTCACTGGGCTATAAGCAGTCGCCCGTCCCTAATTTAAGGCCAGTGGTTCCAGGGAAGGGACGGAGCCAGGGCCGTAAGACAAATACAGCATCCATGCCTCACCAGGATTCAAACCCGGACTCCTTTCGGACGAATGATAAGGGGCCATCGCTTAGACCACTGCGCCACCGCCGCCTTTTTCAATTTCTTTGATATTAAATTCATCCCTACTAACAAATAAAGCATTAATTCCGACACGACATGCTATGGAATGGGATGTTAGCACGCCAAACGAAAACCTATGAATGCTCAATGCAAAAAATGCAACATATGCAAAAAGTAACTCTCAGCTTACAATGTGACACATGGGGTGTGAGGAAATGAATCACCAGATAAGCAGGCGACAGGGAAACGCCTGTCGCCTGCTTCTCTGGTGACTCTTTCTCTCCGGACAATGGAACTGAAAACAAACGCAAAGGAAGAATCGTCTGTCGGTGAAAATCTTCTGTGCTTTAAGAAAGAGACGGCAATATTTTTTTATGACAAATAATTTTTCACTCCGCTGGCACCAGCATCGAGCACGAAATTTCACAGCCCGCATTTTTCTTTGAAATATTTTTATTTTCAAAATTAAAACTGAAATATAACCGGATCGAAATCGAGTCAGGAACACCTTGACCCGACGCGGTTGACCTGCAAGAGATTATTGAACCGTTGACCCGTGACCCGTTTCTATCTCCGCGTTGAGGTGGAAGCGCTGTTGCTCAGAAGACTAATACACGGTTCGTCACTTGGTAAGTGAGTGAGATGCTAAACATCTGCAAGGTAGTTAATTGCGCCCAAAGAAGCGTTGTCAGGGGGACGATTTAGCTAAATGTATCCCTGTAATCAGGATCAGGGAAATCCTTGAACGAGAGAGAGCTCTTTCAGCTTCTCCGTGCTCATTGTTTTGCCGTCAGTAGGAACGGTTTTATTAAGCGTGTGCAGGAGAAAGTTTTTCTTTGGGGGGGGGGATTCGAATGCCCTTTGTTTTTTTGTTTTTGGGTGGAAGGGATCTGGCTAGTGACCACGCTAAGAGAGGGTGTCATGGAACAGCAGCAAAGGCGCGATTAAAGATGTAGAAAAAAGTGAAACCGAAGAAGAGTGGTAGAAAGACTCGAAATATGACCTCCATCACTTCTGGGTGCCTTCCTGTGTCGCAGTGATCTGAGCCCCGGCTTCTAACAATTCTTCCGAGATAAGTCCGGGTCCGAATCCCGCCCGATGGGACATGGATGTCGTTTTTGTCTTACGGCACTGACTCGTTTCCCTAGAACCAGTGACCATAAATTAGGGACGGGCGACTGCTTATACTGTATAGCCCAGTGGGCTGCACACAGTGGTCGAAAAACTGATCTTCTCGATACCATTTTATTGGATACGATTGTAGGGAAAGAAATCAGAGTAGTAAACAAACAAAAAATAAAAAAAAATCCCACTAATTGGAAGTTATTTTGCCTCCAGCGACAAGGAACGTGCAACTCGACCACCATAAAAAAATTAACCTTCTTTTACCGGCCGGAACGAATTCTCATCCCATTTGCTAACTCGGGGTTAGCAACATGGGCTGAAATAAGCTCAAACGAAATATTCACTGTCTAAGAAGTGAGTCGAACATCACGACTGGAACAAGTGAACCTGAGCATCAGAAAGGCTTAGCTTTGTTATCCAAAGTGGTCATTTTGCTGAATGATTGACACTAATCCTTTCTGACTGATGAAAGGGCTGTAACAATATCGAAGAACTTCAAAGGAGAAAGAAGATATTTGAGTCACTTGTTTCTACTCTGTAGCGTGGTGTCCGTGTCAGGAGGATTAGCCCCTTCGCCATCATACTTTGAATCATGGAGAAGAAAATGGATGACTAGAAACCAACTCTCTGTTATCACCTGTGACAGGTTTATGGTAGGTTCTGCTCAGATGGGAGGGAGAAAGGAATTGCTTTGCCGTAACACGAACATTTCTGTTTAGGAAACAGAACATTTTGGGCACTATTTAGTTTAGGTACATCGGCCGCTTAAAGGCTTAAAAGAATGGGGTTTATTTTTTATATTTCAAGAATTCAGTTTTCTTTCTCCTCCTTTTTTATATTTTCCCTTTATTTTAATGTTTTTACTTTTTGGCATTGAGAAGTTATTCGCCAGTTACGTAACCTAACAAAAGAAACGGGAAAACAAAATCAAACTTGCATCTGTAGTCGTAGAAAAATCTTATTTGTAGTTAACATAAGGTTACCATAATCCATCACAAAAAGGACAATTTATACTTATCGGCCATGATAAAGAAGATATCGGCGAAAAGGGACAAAAAAGAGACATATAAGTAGCCAAAATTTAAATAAATTTAAATGAACAATTGGAAAGTTTTGCAACAAAAATTATATATTACACTACCAACACACGTTTAGATACCTTAAAAGTTACACCTGTTCTTGGATATATTTGAGGCGCTGATTCCAAAAAAGGGATCAGTTTTTTCCCAGGAGCTCTAGTTTTGGAGATACGGCATAGCCACCTTCTATGCTGATTCAGCCGGTCACATAATCTGCTACTTTTGATTACATTTTGACTAATATTCATGCTATTAATATTACATATCCACATATTACCAAATCAGCTTATTTCAGCCCATTACCTCAGAAATGGATTGAAATAAACATATTGCTAAGTCAGTTTGATAGACCATTTTCCTCAGAAGGCCTCTGACGTCATTGCAGAACACTAGGCTGCTGTCCTTAGAGAAGGGCAGCAAATCTTTTTCTCTGCTACGATAAAGCGTTACGTTGGTTCCAAAATGAAGTAAATTATTTTCATTCAACTTGGAGGCCAGAAATTCAGAACACTCCTTTGACAGATTCAGATCCCTGTCAAAGGAGTCTTCTCCTTTGACAGGAGAAGACTATTGTTACAGGGATCAAAAACAAAAGACTCCTTTGACAGGGATCAAAAAGAATTGAGTGACCCCAAAAGAATTGGGGGTCACTCAATTCTTTTTGGTTAAAGCGTTGAGCACTTGAAGTTCCTACAAAATCACTGTCACTTTCTACCCTTCTGTTATCTTGTACAGTCATCAGACATACGTGCTTAATCATCTTCTGGGAGCTCTGGTAGGTGGTTGAAAGATAGGACAGGTACCTCATTTGAGTGCGGATGAGGTAGTCTTGCTGAACCTAGGATATGTCCACTAGCTGCGATTATTTCGATTAATATCCTTAATGTTGATAAGACAAAAGTAACGGTCATCATAGTTTTTTGTTTAGTACTTCAAATTTCAGGCAACTCCTCTTTTCATTTGTCCATTGCCGCAAACACTCCCTGCCCGTTTTGCATACAATATGGTGAGCCCACGAATTATCTTAGTCTTCCAGCTAGACATCAAAATAACCAAGATATGCCTTCTTCACAAACTCAGAAATAGGTTTCCAACTTTCTTCTATGGTGTACTCGCCACAAATGTAGCAAACGACATCTGGATGGTTCAAGCAGCTTCTTTGTGATGAAGCCATGGCGCGTACTCAATCTACAAACATAAATAAATCGCATTACATTCTCTAGTTGTATAGTTGTTCACAAAAGCACGATTAGACTAACAGACACTGGCTTTACAATCATAAATTAGAATATTACATTCATAAATATTGTAATTATTGTAATTTCGGTTCTCTTAATTCCCGGAGCAACACAGCATCCGTCCGCATTTATCCGATTCCACTCGCTATTTCTATTCTTATTGAGTTCCATCTGCCTATTTCTGTTCTAATCGAGCTTCACTTTACGGAATAGTCGCCAGAGTTGGCATACGTACACACACCAAGAAACCACAATGTTCGTTTACCGCCCGGAACAATCACTAATTAAAAAGGTAAATTTTATTATATTTCTGCGCATCAGCATCTAAGGTGAGTATGCCGTATCTATAAAACTAGAGCTGATGAGGCCAAACCAATGCCATTTTTGGAATCAGCGCCCCAAATAGTTATAACTTTCAAAGCACCAGAAACTTTTTTTTGTTGTTGTTGGACTGTGTTATTGATAAATAAAAAAAAACCACTGAGTTTACATTTTATTAAGTTATTTAGCTATCCCATTTCAAAAGCTCAACATATTAATCAGTAGGTCCATCTTGATTTCTGTACATTTATATTTTTCTGGAGATAGTATATCATATTCAACAAATCTGGGTTTCTTTTCAAATAGGCATGGAATTTAGAGCATGAGATTTCTTTGAAGTAATACTGCAGAAACAGAATGTCTTTAATGGAATGTACAATTAGCTTGTTTCTTTCCTTCGCCCATTGACTTTGCATAAGTGGAAAAAGTCTGTCAACATTTGCATTGTGAGAAGGAACTGCAAAAAAAGAAATTGTTCAATCTTTAGGAATTCTGAGTGATAGTCAATATTTCTGGACTGTTCAAAAAAATTTGGTCCACTTCTGATGAGCTAGCAGTTGATTGAATCCTTCGTTATTAATCTCAATTTCTACAAATTTTTTCACATTGTTTAGTTGATCAAAGCTATTGGCATCATCAGTTGGGAGCCCTTTATCAATTAAACATTGTGCAGAGATTTCCACATATTTTCATGTCGGTTTCGTGTAAAGTCATCCATGTGAAACATTAGGTATTTCAAAGGTTTCACTTATTTATCCAAATATTCCACGAAACTGCTGTACAGGATTTCACATAATCGCGAAATATGTCACACAAATTATCAGCCCCCCCCCCTATAGATAGCCCAAATGGTGGTTACTCCACCAACGGCAACTCGAATACACCTTGTTTTCTGTTTCAAAACTGAAAAAAGGAGGGTGTTCAACCCAAGGAAACTTCAGTCACCGCTAATTAACGTTACACGAAACCTAGTAACCAATAGCTGAGCGAGCTAGCGTAAACGGGAACCAAACGTGAAGTTCTTGTGGACTGTTTATGATTGTTGTTAAAAAGCCGAACATTTTGCAATTTATAAAAAAATCCGTCCGGAAGCAGTATTAAGGTCAAAAGAGGACATGTCCGACTAAAAGACGACGTATGGTAACCCTAAATGAACACAGCTTTTAGCCCATCCCCTCAGATGACTCTTCAGCTGCTTCTTGATTCTGGAACCTACAGCTACTGTATGTCTTTGCGCCAACACCTAACGACCCTTTTGCTCTTGAAATACTTTTGAGATCTGAAACTGTTATAAAAACCATATTAATGATAGCGCACGTCAATCGTAAGATGGTAGGGCTGGCATAAGATACATTGTCCAAAGCTTGTGGATACTTCTAACTACTCTAATCGTAAAAAGTCAACCCTTATCATTTGTTTTCTGTGCTTCTATGATTTTTGATGCTTTGTACCTTTCCCGACAACAGTAAAGTAACCCCCTGCCCCCCCCCCCCCCAAAGAAAGAAAATGTTTTGATGTAACGAAAATGGGTAACGAAAGAAGTCAAACCATTGTTGAAATCTAGTTTTTGTATGCTGTCCCATTGAAGTGATGCAACAATAATTAATTTCATTGCTACTGAACAATATATATATTTTTTACTAAACTATCGCGGAACATTATTTCATCACGTTTTAATAAACGTAATAATATCTCATTGCAGTCTGCGTAAATTATGAGAATCTGATACTAAATCTCATAAAAGTCATTACAAAAATGCATTTTGATGCTATGAAAACAGTGCGTCCTAGCGAAATTTGTTTCCCCCTTAAGATCCCCTAGCGCGGGGATCTTAATATATGCAAAGCATTTCCATCAGGAGCTGTATCCGGTGCAGAAAGAATTTTTCAAATCGGAGTTTTAGGAGCAGAGATATTGACACAAATAAGATGTACATCTACGACCCCTGGTGGAGAAACCATACATTATTTCAAGAAGAAAATATTTCGAAAAGGTTTTCCGATGTGTGAGGTATCGGTTCACGAACGAGTTTTTTCAATCGAGATTTTAGAAGCTCAAATTTTGCTGTAAATGCATCAGATGCAGAAATAAACTTATGCCCTTTGGGGGCCAAACCTTTACCAAAAATTAGAATATATATGCAAAACGTTCTCCATTAGGTGCTGTATCCGCTGCAGAAAGAATTTTTGAAATCGGAGTTTAAAAAGTAGATACCTGCTATTGACGAGAGCTTTAAAATGATGAATAACACGATCGGATGTAAGCTGTAGATATTCTAGACCAAACATTACCAACCCCCCTCACTAGCACACTTGCAATTCAGCTTTTCTTTCTATCTTGAGATCAGATCTTAGCTTGCGCATGCGCAGATGGACTTTAGTAGCTACATTACAATTCATCGGCATCAGGGTCGTTTCTTACATACGTTCGTCTAAATCTGAATAATACACCGATCAGTCAAAACATTAAAATCACCTCTGCGTTATGCAAGTAAGCGTGCGTGCAGCCAATCAGTGTCACGTGCCAAGATCGTGAATGATATATATATATACACTGAAGTGAAAAAACCCAACAAACCTGGGATACCTCTTTAATACCGCGTTGGTTCTCCTTGAGATCGAAAAACGGCAGCAACGCCACGGGACATGGACTCCACGAGTTCCCTGTAGTACTGTGGAGACAGTTCACACCATGCTTCCTGAAGAGCGTCCCACAATTCCGTAATATTCACCGCTGGAAGACTCCTGGCATTGACGGCACGTTGAACAGCATCCCAAATGTGTTTTGAGGGCGTTTAAATATGGCGAACGGCGGGAATGGGGTGGGAGAGAAGAGTCAGGGTGCCAAACGTTTTGGAATGTTCCTCCAGCCATAATCTGGCGACTGTGGACGTGTGCGGTAGCGCATTGTCGTGGATTGTAAGAGGTCATACCCGTCGGAGTGGTTGTACGGGTGCAAATGACCCCCAAGGTTGGTTACGTAGCCTCCACTGGTCAGAGTGGTCTGCAGATGTATGAGGCGTCCTAATGCGTGCAAGCTGAAAAAACCCAGTTTATAACAGAGCCACCGCCTGACTACACTGTTCTTTGTAGGCATGCGGGATCCATTGCGTCGTGGAGTTGTCGGCCATCTGCCCGAAACAGTTTCTACCCCGATTCGTCGGTCCAGGCTACACATTTCCTATCATCTTGTGTCCAATGGCGGTGTTCCTGAGTCCACGCGAGGCGCACAGTCTTGTGTCGTTGGGTCAGCGACCTCATATGGCAGGTTGCTGACACTACGACACAAAGCTGTGGCCCCCGGGCAGAGCCGTCAGGTCCGGAACCCCATGGCACACAGATAACGTTACTGTCCGAACGCTGATGCTACTACTGACCCCAACCAGTGACGGATTTAGAGTTACCGGGGCCCGGCGCATAGCATCGGTTTAGGGGCCCCTCACTTTGCTGGGCATCCTTAAAATAAACCGCGCATTTTTGCTCACTCCCACTAATGTGGAAAACAATATTGTAATCGCAAAAACAAATTGAATTCCAGATTTCAACAGAAATAAACATTTTGGGGTTCCCCGAACATGGTTTCACCATTTTCGTAGTGGTGGTGATGTGTCGTCGACATTACTCCAAAACTATTATAACTATTAAGACGAAATTTAATACTGAGGGCTTTTCTGATATCCTGATGGGCAGAAAATGCATGAAAGCTTTTGTTAAGGAAGAAAAGTCGGAACTGTTATAAAGATGACCTCTGAACCATAGTACTTGAACATATTACGTGAGGTTAGTTTATGGTACCGCTTCAATTGACATCTGTTACATGCGGAGCGGAATCTACTGTCTCATATCGACATATTTCACCCCGCTGACAGTTCCCTTACAGAGAGTCCGCACATGGATGATTCTTGTGTCTCGTAAAACACATTTTCCTATGCCATTTTACTCGCACGGTAACAGTCTTGTGATTACCTCTTAAACTAAACTTCATCGAGAGAAAAGGAATTTTAAGGGAAAGATAGGGACTCATATAAAACAGCGCTTTTCAACCGGTGGTACGCGACATCGTCTTAGACAAGATGATACCATTGCACTTTTCTCAGCGTTTTGAATGTGAAACGCAGTCAAATGTATGGGTCATCATGTATTATTCATTGGATTGGAAAGACTTGCCGTGGACTTGTTTCTGCATTTTCCGTGGAGGAGCTAAAAGGCTTTCAACCCATGACTCATTATTCCCTGTTGCGCTCAAAATAGCCAGAGAACATATAAAAAAAGGCAGGAAACTTCAAGGTCAAAGTGTCTATTCTGGGCTGATGCGTCGGCTCCACCCCTTCCCGCTTACGCTTCACTAATCACGACATGTCACCGAGTTCCTCCTCGCCGTCTGGCTTCCCAATGTGTCAGACTTTATTGAACTAAATTCTGTTGTTGACACTGAAGATATTGAAACTGCCATCAAAAATCACTTGGAAAAATTGCATGCCGAGTTTGCGTTGTATTTTCCATTCGTGGCAAGAGGATGTGATATTGGAATTCGTTGGGTTGCATCACCCTTCATTATGGACAATGCTGTGAACTCTGACCTTTGCTCTCAATACCTAGAAACACGTCTGGAATTGACATCAGACCGCAATTTGAAGGAACGTTTTAATGAAAAAACACTGACCGGGTTCTGGAGCAAAGTTGCAAAACTGTACCCGGAAGTGGGGGAAAAGCTATAGTAGCATTACTGCCATTTGGTTCCACATACTTGTGCGAGAAGGCGTTTTCTTTATTGACGTGTATAAAAACTAAGGAAAGGAACTGTCTTCAGCTGGAGTCTGACATAATTCTATAAGTAAGCACTCTCCAGCCACGAGTGCAAAGATTAATGTCAGAGAAACAGGCACAAGTTTCCCATTAAAATTGTGGTAAGTTGGCGTACTTTATTACTTTTTTCCTTTTTTTTTTGGTCATCAAGTTTTTGATACCTTGCTAAGCCACTGGTGTTATTTAAATATTTCCATATCTTAAAATTGGTACAATCTGAGAAAAGGTTGAAAAGCACTAATACAAAACACCGAACACATAGCTAAATGTTTATTACATTCTAAGAAAATTGGCGAGAAAGGACACCCCAATTTCTAAGCTGAGTTGTAGTGTTGTGTAGTATTAAGTAACATTACTTTCAAAACGATATTTGCTAGTAAATTTATACTCTTAGATAACATACTTCGATTTCGGGCGGAATTATGCCCCAAATCTTCCCAAACGCAGAACAGCGAATTTATCCTTCGCTCTGTGATATCTGTCTCTCTCTCTCTCTCTCTCTCTTTCTTTTTGCAGCAAAATAGATGTATAAATGAGGCCCTCCAGCATGCCCCCTCCCTCCGCCTGGGCTTCGCTGGATTCTCTGCATATCTGTCCCTATCCCAACATTGAATTGCGCTGTGACCTGCGGCAATGTTGCACGCCGGCGGATGTTACGATGCGTGCCAGGTGCATCTGTCCACTATCACCGAAAGCTTTTCTACGGCCACACCGGTCGCGCACTCTGAATGCTTTCCCTGAGTTGGTGTTAACCGGGTAAATCCAAATTTTGTGGTAATTTCCGAGATGGAGTGACCCATCACCTGGGCGCCGACCATCAAACCACATTCGAAATCGCTTAAATCTTGATAAGCTGCCACCTGAACTACGAATGCTACTACTTGAATTTGCAGAGATATCTGCCCATAAACATACGTCGTTTGCGGACAATACCATTTACCGCATGAGTGTGGTGGCAGCGGCCTTTCCTAGTTTTTTTGGCACCTCAGTGCAATATACTGGGGTCGGATCTCTCTGTCAGTGTTTCGTTTCGTCTCAACATGACAAAGGATTTATCTGATTTCGACGAAAGCCAGATCGTCATAGCAAGGCGCCTTGCCATGCTAAAATGAACAGATTGACTTTATACAGAAGTAGAAAATACTAATAAAACTATGAAAATGACAAAACATCAGAAACAAAGTGAACATTAAATGTTTTTTTTTTTTTTTTTTTTCATTTTAAAGTTGTTCGCCTTTATTCCGCATTGAAAAAAAAATACTATGCTATAACAGAAAAAGAAAAAAATACAGTTTTAGGAAATCTCGCTAGTGAACTATAGACACAGCAAGTAATACTACATGCTATGCGTTCTAGCTGGATTAGCTAAATTCAATTTTGCAACAGCAGCAAGATTTCTGGTTTATGTGACAAGCAGTTCTTGCTGCCCTAGCAACAGCAAAATTGTTGCTAGGGCAGCATGCATCTTTTATTGTCTGAGCAAATTTTCTTCTACAGACAATATTTGAGCAAAGATCAGTGTTTTAAAATAAACTGGAAAAGAAACGTTTAAGACAAAAACACTCTAACGCCATGTAGCAAGGTTAAACATCTTTCCTGTTCTAGCGATCGTTATTAATGTGATAAATTTGCAGCTGAAAGTTACCAAAATCAAGTGAAGTACATCTTTTTGCTGAAACGTGAAATACGTGCAGACACAGGTTAATCGTTTTCAGCAACTCACGGTATTGCAACAAATATTCGAATTTGGTCGAAAATACACCTCAAAAATTATCTTTAATGTGGACATAAGACATTTGTTGCGTCGTGAAATAACTTCTGTGATTAAATGCATCTGGACTTACGTACCGTCAAATGTCTGAATAATCTCACACGACAGGTCCCAGCACGCTGTTGCATTTGAGAACTACATAATTACTATAACCATACAAACAAACAGATCGCACAAACAATCTCCACCGCAACCTACAACTCCAATAAGGATGTCGCGATCATGATACCTGTTGTGCACGTACGAAATTGATGGCAATACGTGCAGGAAAGACAAAGGCATATGTCTTTCTTGCATGTATTGCCATCCATAGGTAGTAGACGTAGCAAAATGTGTTTGCTTGGTGGGAATTATTGGTATCACCAAATCTATTGCACCCAACAAAATACTTAGCTACGTGCAGGTGCAAAAGTGTTAATGGTTAATGGCAGTAAACATAGCACACGTTACGTACCTGAATGTGCTTTGCTATAAAACCGAAAAAAAAAAAAATCTTGCTTGTTGCGACAGCTAAGGATATTGCTTAATGTGCGAAAATTAAAGCAGCAATTAATATCTTCTTTGTTGATGAGCAAGAGTTTTCTTCAGTGCACGCCCAACAATTACTCGTTTTTCGACTTCTCCGCTGTCTTGAGCATGGCTACTCGTGATTTTGGCTTCTCAAAATCATGAGAAAATTCTCATTTTTAGCTTCTCTGCTGGCCTGAGGGAAAAGTAATGGCCTTCGAAAAACTGACCTCTACTTCGCTGCAACTAGAGACTCGTTTAGAGTGTTGTATATTCTAACTGCTCGTCGGCTATGCAGTTCGCAACGTTCATTGTGATCTGCGGCGATAGGCACGAAAAGAGCCCCCAGAGAGCGCTTACGACAACAAACTGCTGCGGCGTATGTGCATCTGAGACAGAAGCTCAGCATTTGTTTCGATTTACAGATCTCCAAATGCATGCGGATAAAATTTCCGTCGTGAATGCTTTTGTAGTGTCGTTAATTGCCTTATTTGCGAAGAATGCGGACATAATACAGTGGTGCGAAACGCCCTGTCTTCCTTCTACACTAACTAGTGTCAGCCGCCGCATAATGGTTCCGCTGAGAGAAGACATTATTTCAAGAGCTGGAGAAACGGCATTGATCAATAAATTTTAGATTTTTTCTTTTTTTTTTTGCTTTTTTGCATTTGCTCCTAGGTCTCCCACCGGCAAAGCAGTCTTTGTCGAGAAGGTACTGTACTAAGAAATATTACTGTCAAAAAATATACTGCACTGTACTATGTACTTCATACTGTCAAAAAATATGTTTTGTAAATTTAATTGGAGATATCGTTTCGGCATTTTAAAAGCCAGATGTGAGTTCCAATGACTTCTAGTTCTTCACATAATATGCGATGATATATACATGCATTACATGTAAGGAGTCATTAAGCGTACCCAGCTGTCCCAGGTAGGTGCTTGCGATGTATACCTCTAATTTAACCTTTCTGCGCACTGTACTATGTACTTCACTGTACTATGTACTTCATACTGTCAAAAAATATGTTTTGTAAATTTAATTGGAGATATTGTTTTGGCATTTTAAAAGCCAGATGTGAGTTCCAATGACTTCTAGTTCTTCACATAATATGCGATGATATATACATGCATTAAATGTAAGGAGTCATTAAGCGTACCCAGCTGTCCCAGGTAGGTGCTTGCGATGTATACCTCTAATTTAACCTTTCTGCGTTCCTGCCTTCTTATGCAAATTAGGTTTTTTCTCGTTAAATATTTTCTGACTTAACGCCACAGAGTTCCGTCCGACGAATTTGATTTTGGCAATCCTGGCAGCAGGTCAAAGGGCAAGATACGTAGGCTAAAAGACTCCTGAGATAAGGGTCCAATGTGTAGAGTTAGACGTGCAATGTTAATTGGGAAGTACTGAATGTGCAATCTTAGATGAGTGACACGTGCAATGTTAATTGAGCAGTATTGATGTTGGGAAGCATTTGACGAATGATTTGTGTGCAGTATTCAATGTGATTTGAGCGAGCTATTGTTATTACTATAAGACAGTTTTGATATTGAGTTCTATTCAACGTATCTTATTGTGTTATGACGACTTGTGTACATTGGACTTTGAACGTGCCTGATATCTGAATAAAGAAATAGTGAGGAAACCTGTACTTACAAGAGTTTATTAAAATAAATGAAAAACATACTGTTTGAGGAGAATTTTTTTAATAAGCTCTAGACCCACATCAGGCTTTCAGAACAGAAGCAATTGGATTTAGAATGGACTTATTTATAGAAGTAACATACATATAATAATGGAATCTGAAACTATTCTTCCTGTAAAACATGTTCCAACTGTGCCAGTGATGTTGGAGGTGAAAAGTGTGATCTGACCTTTTGCTCCAGATATTCCCACAAATGCCCAATAATATTGAGATCTAGTCATTGGGGTGGTCAGGGAAGCTTCTGTACCTCATGCTCTGTAAACCACAACTTAACATATTTCGTACAGTGCATTGTGCATTATCTGCTTGAAACCAGAGGCAGTCATTTGGGAGCAATGCCTGCAGCATTGGGTGCAGGTGGCCCCCAAGAATGCATTCATACGTTGCAGATGTGACACAACCCCGTAGAACTAAGGAATGCCATGATGTGGCACCCCAGAGCATAAACGATCCATTTTCATGTTTCACAGTCGAAAGCATATAGTAGAGGTGGTACACTTCTGCAGGTTTTCACCAGACATACTCTCTACCAGTGTAAGAAACAGTGTGAAGCACAATTCATCACACTAGATGACACGTTGTCAGCCTTTAGCATCCCAGTTTTTATGTGCTTTGCACCTTACACGCTTTATTGCATTGATGTTGGTAATTAGAGGTTTGTGGATTGCAGCACGGCCGTAAATACCGGCACGATGGAGTTTCTGACGAGCTGTTATGATTGAAATGGGATCATTCCAACTGGTGTTCAACTCTTCAATTATTTGCGATGCCGTGATCTCGTGCTTCTGTTGTACAATCCGTGCCAACATTCGCCTATCCCTATCCGACATCTTCGTATGATGTCCAAAATTTTCGCGTTTGGAGACAACGTGGTGTCCTTTTTGATAGGCAGTCGTAATCTTCGCTACAATTCCTCATGTTACACTTACTATTTATGCGGTTCTGGTTACTGAAGCTCATGCAAGACGCGAACCAGTGATCATGCCTCTTTTGAGGTCACCGAGATCTGACATTATCGACCATTACTCCACGACAGTTGTTTCACCTGCGACAGTGGTACTGTCACGTGGTATCCGACATCGTACTGCAATCGTTTATACACTGAGTGACCACTTTATTATGACCACCCCCTCAGTACTTCGTTGGGCCATCTTTTGCCTTTAATACTGCGTCGATTCTTCGTGGCATGGAATCCACGAGATGTTGATAGGTGGTTTCTGGAATCTGAGACCATGCTTGATGAATAGCAATTTCCAGGAGTGTGAGATTGCAGGGTTGTGTATCCAGCTGTCTGATGGCTCGTTCAACTTCATCCCACAAATTCTCAATGGGGTTGAGACCTGGAGATTGTGGGGGCCACCTAAGCAAAGTAAACTCACCGGCATGTTCCTGAAACCAATCCTGTACAATACGAGCATTATGGCAGGACGCATTATCTTGTTGAAAGTAGCCATCGCCATAAACCATCCACATGACAGGATGCACTTGGTCCGCAACGATGTTTAGATATGATGTGCCAGTCAGACGTTGATCAACACGAATTAAAGGGCTCAAAGCATGCCATAAAAACATTTCCCAAACCATAACCTTGCCTCCACCAGCTTGAAGGGTTGTAGCAATGCATTTAGGGTTCATGCTTTCGTGCTGTTTCCGCCAAATTCTCACTCGGCCATCGGCATGGTGCAATTAAAAACGTGATTCATCGGACCACATAATTTGTTTCCAATTATCGACTGTCCAATCCTTGTGCTCCTGTGTGAACTGGAGACGTTTTCTCTTGTTAACTGCAGACAGCAAAGGTGTTCGAACAGGCCTTCGGCTGCCATATCCCATCCGATGCAGTGTACGGCGAACAGTGCGTGCAGAGATCATTTAAGGGGATCCTTGATTATGATGGTCTGTAATTTGCTGCACTGTTGCCCTTCTGTTGTCTGTTACTAGTCTGGACACTCTCCGTTCCGCCCGAGCAGTCACTAGTCGATGACGACCACACGTTGCACGTAGAGTCCCAGTTTTTTGGCTGACAGTCCAGTCTTTAAACACTTTAACAACAGCTGCTCTGGAACATTTCACGAATGCGGCGGTTTCGGTGATACTCGCTCCATGGCTCCGAGCTCCTACAATCATCCCCCGTTGAAAGTTCGTTAAATCTCATTTTTTACCCATCTCGTCACCCAAAGATCACTTCTACTACTGTCGCAAGCACTAAGCTTTCCCTTTTTATACTAGCCTTGCCCACTGGCGGCAACAGCGTGCAGCCATAGCTCATTTCCTTAAAACTGTCAGGTGGTCATAATAAAGTGGCCACTCAGTGTATACCTCACATCTTCGGTGACATCATCCCTGTGATTTGCATACGGCGTATTACCTGTACTCCAATAGCTAATATATATCAAATACGTGGAGATAATGTAAATGGACGATGCCATCACTCTTTCCACGTTATTTTTTTTAAACAACGCATAGCGACTGAAAAATTGTATTCCGGCACTGCTGGGATCGAACCCCAGAACTCTCGATAACTAGTCGAGTGCGTTCGAATTTACGCTACAGCGCCAACAATTCTCAGCGCCATGCGTGGTTTATCAGTCAGCATCTGACTACACGAATACGTATTGATAGTCTCAGCAACTGAGATGTCGTCATCTGGTGGAATTTAACGCAACAGCTATTTTAATTGTAGCTGATAAATTCAAAGGGCGATAGAAATGGTTAATATATATCAAATACGTGGAGATAATGTAAATGGACGAAGTCATCACTCTTTCCACGTTATTTTTTTTTTTTAAACAACGCATAGCGACTGAAAAATTGTATTTCGGCACTGCTGGGATCGAACCCCAGAACTCTCGATAACTAGTCGAGTGCGTTCGAATTTACGCTACAGCGCCAACAATTCTCAGCGCCATGCGTGGTTTATCAGTCAGCATCTGACTACACGAATACGTATTGATAGTCTCAGCAACGCCGCCTCGGTGGCACAGTGGTCTAAGCGATGGCCTCTGATCATTCGTCCGTAAGGGGTCCGGGTTCGAATCCCGGTCAGGCATGGATGTTGTGTTTGTCTTACGGCACTGGCTCTCTCCCTTCCCTGGAACCAGTGACCCTAAATTAGGGACGGGCGACCGCTTATAGCCCATGGAGTTGCTCACGGTGGTCGTTAAACCTCCAATCAAAAAAAAGAAAAAAAAAGTCTCAGCAACTGAGATGTCGTCATCTGGTGGCATTTAACGCAACAGCTATTTTAATTGTAGCTGATAAATTCAAAGGGCGATAGAAATGGTTAATATATATCAAATACGTGGAGATAATGTAAATGGACGATGTCATCACTCTTTCCACGTTATTTTTTTTAAAACAACGAGAACAGCGCCAACAATTTTTAGAATTGTTGGCGCTGTAGCGTAAATTCGAACGCACTCGACTAGTTATCGAGAGTTCTGGGGTTCGATCCCAGCAGTGCCGGAATACAATTTTTCAGTCGCTATGCGTTGTTTAAAAAAATAACGTGGAAAGAGTGATGACATCGTCCATTTACTCCAATAGCAGTCGATGCTTCCATTAGTTAAATAAACCCCTATAGGCTTTATCACTAAATCCTGGCTGACCTGGCCGTGCTATTGAAGTGACATTTATATGTTTAGCTTTGGTTTTCAGCTACTATTGTACAAACGACTGAGTGGTAATCCGGGTTCTACAGAAAAGCAAATTCTCTAAGTCTATAAGCTGAGCTAAACTTTTACTGTTTTGCAGTGGAGTGAAGTTAACGTAAAGTTGAAATCAACAGCCAGTACAAGACGAATGTGTTACAGACTGTAGGATTGCAGGATAATTTGTAGAGATATCGATGTGTGTAATTGCCAGTTTTGAAGCGCCTTTAGTTTTCGTAATCGTAACTCATAAGTTAAAGAAGTTGCACTGTTAAGACAAAGAAAGGTTTATTCTCAAAGCAGTACAAGTCAACAAGGTGGGATTGAATGCTGTCAATTAAGTTTTAATTCTTGTTTTCTCGTGATTTTAAAATTCTATATCCTATTACTCAACTAAATCTCTTAAAGGTTTTCGACTTGCTTGATGTTCGAAATGAACTTGACAACGTTAGTTACGTGTATAGAGAAAACTGGGTTTTAAATGTGCAATCGTGATTTTAGGGTCAACCAACTGAAGAAATAAGGCGTTATAACTGACATTTGGGCACTTCAAAGATGGGAGAGTGTTAGCAGGATGAACATTATTGTACCATGCAGCGCAGGAACTTGTAGCGGAGAGCAAAAAAATGGGAATATTTTAAAGAAACGTAGAAATAAATATAACTTTAAGATAAAAAAAAATCCTCTTAAGTTCAAGTCGAATCTTAAATACTTCGAACAACTCGAAAAACTGACAAAAAACGATTACAAAACAAAGCAAAAAAAACCGTTTCGAAATAGCGACATTTCGAAATAACAATTAGGATCCGTTTAATTGCAGATATTTCTTTCACGACTTGTAGCAGCAGTCAGTTGTAGGAAGAAAATGTGTTGGGAACTTTAATTGTAAAATGTAAGAATTGTTAGACATGTGAAAATTTTAAATTATGCCTTCATATGAAGTATTTCTCAACAGGTAGAAAAAAGAAACAGCTGACGCGCGAAGTGATTAGTGATACAATAGAAACAGGATGTTACTCAGAGGCCTAGAAAAAATTACAAAGAAAGAAAAACATGACTACAAAAACTATCTATGGTAAAAAAAAAAAAAAAAAAAAAATTCTGCAAATCATTTATGTATATGCTATGTATTTTCCGTTCCATAGGTTTTGCCGTATGACATACGTTTTCACTATTTCAATGTGTATTTCTTTTTTCATTCCCAAAGGGGCACAAGTAGTTAAAATGTATTTATAACAAGTTAGTAACAATATGCAATGCATTGGTTATGATACGCTTTCCAATATACTAGAAATCATTACTCCAGCCATTACTCAAGTTATGAGGAAAATGGCTGTGGAATAAATCTCACCAATGTGCCCTGACCTTTGATCCATTTGGATGATATTCAACAGAACTGGTTCAGTATATCTCCGAAACTAACATGATAAAGTTTTGTCGCAATCGAAGCAATTTTACGTAAGTTATGATGCATAAGCGCTATGGAATAGATCCCGCTTCTGTGTCCTAACCTTTCACCCCATTTCGCCCATTTTCAATAGGATTCGTCCCCAGGAAAGTCCCTACAACATACCAACATTTCATCCAAATCGAAACATTTTTACGTAAGTTATGACTCATAATGGCGACGGAAGTGATTTCGCTCCTATGTCCTGATCTTTGACCCCCATTTCGCCAATTTTCAATAGGGTTTGTCCCCAGGTGGTCTCCTACCACATACTAAAATTTAATCGAAATCGAACCTTTTTTACGTTAGTTATGATGCATAAGAGCAGTGGAATGGATCCCGCTCTTATGTCCTGACCTTTGACCCCATTTCGTTCACTTTCAATAGGGTTCCTTCCCAGGTGTTCCCCTACCACATACTAAAATTTCATCGAAATCGAACGATTGTTACGCAAGTTATCGTGCGGACGAACATACGCACACAACGCGTGACGTAATGAGGCAGATGGGAATCGCGACCATCTGCTAGCAAGGTGTGACGTCATAAAACTTTAATAGGATCCACAAACAACGCGTGACGTAATGAGATAGATGGCACGACCGCGCGCCAACATCTAATGAGGCGACGCCATGACACCACACTACAAACTTGATAATTCGGGGTGGTTATTTAACCCACTAAACAAATTTTCTTAAAGTCGAGATCAAGCTAAATCGATTTGTAGTACCAGAAAACGGTAGGTTAACGACTTTCATCAAAATCCTCAGAGCCGTTTTCAAAATAAAATTTACATACATACAAGAATTGCTCAGAGGCCATGCCATCGCTTAGACCACTGCGCCACCGGGGCGGCATTTCTCCTTTAAGGTGAGCGTCAAGTAATTTTGCTTCCTATAATTCGAATGGAAAAATTTCTGTTCACATTTTCTTCCCAATTAATGCGTTCCCAAGGATGAAAACTTGAACACCGATTAACATATCTTCATTTTATAACTTAGAATACTTAATATTTTCTAAAACATAACCATAATTATGCAATCCAACATTTTTTTGTCTGCTGACGTCATGAAAATGCAGGTCGCACCATCTTTTTTCTGGACAATTAATGCGTTCACAAGGATGAAAATTTGAACATCGATTAAAATAGCTTCATTTTATAACTTGCAATACTTAATATTTTTTAAAACATAACCATAATTATGCAATCCAACATTTGTTTGTCTACTGATGTCATCAAAATAAAGGTCGCGCCATCCTTTTTCTGGTTTCAACACCACCAAAGGAAAAGTTATTGATTTTAAATGTAATTATAGTTATGTTTCAGAAAATATTAAGCATTCCAAGTTGTAATAAAGTTATTTTAATCGATGTTCAAATTTTCATCCTTGGGAACACATTAATTGTGAAGGAAATGTGTACAAAAGTTTTTCCATTGGAAGTATAGGAAGCAAAATTGCTTGACGTCCACCTTAATAATATGGGATAAGAGCGATGGAATGGATCGCATTCCTATGTCCTGACCTTTGACCCCATTTTGTCCACATTCAATAGGGTTCGTCCCCAGGTGGTCCCCTACCACATGCTGAAATTTCATCGAAATCGAACCATTTTTACGCACATTATGACGCAAAAGGGCAGTGGAATACATCCCGCTCTTATGTCCTAACCTTTGACCCCACTTCACCCATTTTAAATAAGATTCGTCCCCAGGCGGTCCCCTACCACATACTAAAATTTCATTGAAATCGAACCATATTTACGCAAGTTATGACGCATAAGGGCAATGGAAGGATCCCGCTCCTACGTCGTGACCTTTGACCCCATTTGTCCCAATTTCAATAGGGTTCATCCCCAGGTGGTCCCCCTACCACATACTAAAATTTCATCGAAATCGAACCATTTTTACGCCAGTTATCGTGCGGACAGACGGACGGACGGACAAAGCTGGAGCATATACGCTTTTTCAACTTACGGTTGGAAAGCGTAAATAAACAAGTTAGTAAAATCATGCAATGCATTGATTATAATACGCTTTCCAACATTACAGAAATCATTACTCAAGTTATCACTTAAGTTATGAGAATAATGTCTGTGGAATAAATCTCGGTCCTGTGCCCTGACCTTTGATCACATTTCGATGATATTCAACAGAACCGGCTTGGTATACCTCCGAAATAACATGATAAAGTTTTGTCGCAATCGAAGCATTTTTACGTAAGTTATGATGCATAAGGGCTATGGAATAGATCCCGCTCCTGTGTCCTAAACTTTGACCCCATTTCGCCCATTTTCAATAAGGTTTGTCGCCAGGTTGTCCGCTACCACATACTAAAATTTCATCGAAATCGAACCGTTTTTACGTTAGTTATGGTGCATAACAGCAGTGGAATGGATCCCTCTCCTATGTACTGACCTTTGACCCCATTTCGTTCACTTTAAATAGGGTTCCTTCCCAGGTGATCCCCTACCAGATACTAAAATTTCATCGAAATCCAACGGTTGTTACGCGAGCTATCGTGCTGACGGACATACGCACACAACGCGTGACGTAATGAGGCAGATGGGAATCGCGACCATCTGCCCGCCGCAAAAGTGTGACGTCATAAATCTTTAATAGGATCCACAAACAACGTGTGACGTAAAGATACAGATGGCGTGACCGCGCGCCAACATTCTCAAACGCGAGTTGTGACGTCATAAGATTTCTAAGCATTGGTAACATTAATGGAACAACGCCATCACTAAAAACGTTATAATTCGGGGTGGTTATTTAAACCACTAAACGAATTCTTCTAAAGTCGAGATCAAACTAAATCGATTTCTAGTACCAGAAAACGGTAGGTTAACGACTTTCATCAAAATCCTTAGAGCTGTTTTCAAAATAAAATGTACATACGTACCTACAAGAATTGCTACTTTAAGGTGGACGTCAAGTAACTTTGCTTCCTATACTTCCAATGAAAAAACTTTTGTACACATTTTTTTCACAATTAATGCGTTCCCAAGGATGAAAATTTGAACATCGATTAAAATATCTTCATTTTATAACTTGCAATACTTAATATTATCTAAAACATAACCATAATTATGCAATTCAACATTTGTTTGTCTACTAACGTCATAAAAATACAGGTCGCGCCATCTTTTTTCTGGACAATTATGCGTTCACAAGGATGAAAATTTGAACATCGATTAAAATAGCTTCATTTCATAACTTGGAATACTTAATATTTTCTAAACCATAACCGTAATTATGCAATCCAACATTTTTTTAATACACTGACGTCATCAAAGTACAGGTCGCGCCATCTTTTCTCTGGTTTCAACACCACCAAAGGAAAAGTTATTGATTTTTAATATAATTATGGTAATGTTTTAGAAAATATTAAGTTTTCCAAGTTATAATATGAAGTTATTTTAATCGATGTTCAAATTTTCATCCTTGGGAACACGTTAATTGTGAAGGAAATGTGCACAAAAGTTTTTCCATTGGAAGTATAGGAAGCAAAATTACTTGACGTTCACCTTAATAATATGGGATGAGGACAATGGAATGGATCGCAATCCTATGTCCTGACCTTTGACCACATTTCGTCCATTTTCAATGGGGTTCGTCCCCAGGTGGTCCCCTACTACATACTGAAATTTCATCGAAATCGAACCATTTTTACTCACGTTATGACGCATAAGGGTATTGGAATGCATCCCGATCTTATGTCCTAACCTTTGACCCCACTTCACCCATTTTGAATAGGGTTCGTCCCCAGGCGGTCTCCTACCACATAGTAAACTTTCATTGAAATCGAACCATATTTACGCAAGTTATGACGCATAAAGGTAATGGAATGATCCCGCTCCTACGTCTTGACCTTTGACCTCATTGGTCCCATTTTCAATAGGGTTCGTCCCTAGGTGGTCTCCTACCACATAGTAAACTTTCATTGAAATCGAACCATATTTACGCAAGTTATGACGCATAAGGGTAATGGAATGATCCAGCTCCTACGTCATGACCTTTGACCCCATTTGTCCTATTTTCAATAGGGTGCGTCCCCAGGTGGTCCCCTACCACATACTAAAATTTCATCGAAATCGACCCATTTTTACGCCAGTTATCGTGCGGACAGACGGACGGACGGACAAAGCTGGAGCATATACGCTTCTTCAACCAACGGTTGGAAAGCGTAAGAAAGGCTCTCAGCAGCGCACGTATGACTATCGCTTTAAGGGAAAGAACTAGCATGAGAAGACTGATGTAAATATCAAACTTGTTCTACATATCTTTTAAAAGTAATGGTATGTCATTGAGAATCAACCTTGACATGCGTACACAAGTGAATTCACATCAAGTAGAGAGGAACAGGGCACCACTAGCACCTCTGGCGAGCATTAAAGGCAAAAGATGTTGCCTGGTTTTTCCAAATTATGGAAGGCATCTATTTACGGTTGCCCTGGATGTACAAAGTTTGTATGAAATTCAAACTGAGTATAAATAAGGTAAAAACCAAAGTTATGGGTTTTGAGAGAGGAACTGTTATGTTAGTACTGAATGCAAGACGAGTCCAAATGGCACAGTGATTGACCAGGTGAATGAGTTTGTATATTTAGGAAGTATGTTTGACAGAGAGAACAAATCAGATGGTGAAACTAGTAGGCGAGTGAATTCTTCGTTGAAAGTCATAGCTGCTTTAGGAGAATTTCACAGGAATGATGGGTTCTCAAGGCTGTGAACAACTGTTTTTTTTATGACTGTGTATGTATGTACTTGTTCCTACTCTGATGTACGGCAGTGAAACCTGGGTACTGCAGAAAAGACATAGGAGTCGTTTGTGTGCTGGGGAGATTCATCACTTAAAGGGGATTTATGAGTGGCAGGAAAGAAAGGTAGAGGAAGGCCACGGAAATCCTGGGCAGATTCAGGAATATCTGCTTTAGAAAAAGATTATGAGTATGAAGTATAGAAGGTCTTGTGTGCGGCGTGTGATGGATGTTAATGAAGCTCGAGTGGTGTACAGAGATCGTTGCAAATGGAGACATTTGATACACCAACAGTAAGTAAATTCCAGTTCTATCAGTGAAATGTGTTCTTGACACAGGGTCTTTCTTTGAGGAGCTACCCAATATTCCCTCTAAGCGCCCATGGGCAATGCGCGCCTGACACAATGAGCTGGTTAGGCATCAAAACCACTTGGGCAAAAAGTTTTATTTTCTCAGCTTCTCTTACTAATACAGTAGAAGTTGGAACTTGGATTGGAACCCTTATTATTTTTATAATCCACCCCTACCCTTTTTTATCACCGCTCTTTCCGCAATCGATTTTAAATTAAAAACAAGAAAGATGACACCGAATTTTCAGATGTAATGAGCATGTTTTTTGAATCCGTTCTAACGCGAATTAAATTTATCAATGCTATTCAAACTCGATGGAACTGGTTTGTAAAACAATCAACTGGTTCCAACAATCGATAAAACATCCAGAAATAGAAACATCTACTTAGTTCTACCAGCGGCTAAAAAGCATGTTACGAAAATAAACAAATGGCGAACAAAAAGTTTCACATACTACAAGGAAGGTACCAGAGATAGAGATTTGCAAATCGAACAGTTAAAAGGAGATAGAGATTTTCAAATCACACTACAAGGAAGGTACCAGAAACAGAGATGTTCAAATCGAACAGATATAAGTCTACGTCTGCTAGTGGAAAAATTCTGCATAACTGAAAAGTTAAAAATAGGCGAAAAATATTCGTCATGGAAAAAGCAATGCTAAGGGAAAAGAACTTTTCAAATACGTCCACCCTGGAGCAGATATAGCGAAAAAAGGTTTCGACCTTTACGCAGCTAGCCGGAAATCTTTGCGTTATTTAAAGAGGATAATGCTCCACATCTCTGTTGTAGTGAATGGTATACAGTAAAGAAGAAATTTCTCAATAGCGTTTTTAGAAGCGGCGATACAGCTGCAAACTGAAGTACACAAACACCACCTACCGACAGAACTGTGAACTACAAAACTCCTTATATACTAGCCTAAAGTGTTCTACAAGGAAAATGGCATTCGATTTTGAATTTTTTTCTTAAATCGTACATATAAAAGCAGTGTAATTGAGAAAAACAGAATAAGCATTTGCGACCCCTAGCGGCGACAGTGTGCACGATTTTGGAAAGAAAATACACCCACAGTTTGCATAGTTAATAGTATCTTCCCGAAGAAAAAGTTTTTCAATCGGGTTGTTAGTCCCGCAGATATTGCTGTAAACGGAAACGTAAGCTTACGCCCTCTGGTGGCCGACTTGTGCGCTAAGAAAAGTTTGAAATTATATGAGAAACATTTATCCACGGAAATGCTCTCCAACAAAGAAATAATTTTACAAATCGGACTCTTAGAAGCAGAGATATCGACAAATATAAGATATGCATCTACGTCCCCTGGCGGAAAAAACATGCATTATTTTGAGAAGAAAGTATTGTCAAAAGGTTTTACGATGTGAGCGGTATCGGTCCACGGAAGAATTTTTTCAATCTAGTTTTCAGGAGCTCAGATTTTGCTGCAAATACATCAGACGCAGAAATTAATACTTACGACCCCTGGTGGCCAAACCATTCTTTATCAAACATTAGAAATTATATGCAAAGCATTTCCTATCGGGAGCTGTATCCGTGTGCAAACAGAATTTTTCAAATCTAAGTTTTAGAAGCAGAGATATCGAAAAAAAGGCAATTTAACTTTACGCCTCCTAGCGGAATCTGCTTTACTTGAAAATTTTGAAATTATATGAGAAACATTTTACACCAGAAACGCTATCTAACAAAGAAGGAATTCTTCAAATCTGACTTTTAGAAGCAGAGACATTGATAGAAATATGATATACGTCTACGCCCCTGGCAGACAAACCATGCGGTATTTTAAGAAGGCGATATTCTCAAATGTTTATCGACATAAGCGGTATCTGTCCACGAAAGAATTCTTTCAATCGAGCTTTTGGAAGCTCAGATTTTGCTGCAAATACCTAAGAAGCAGAAATTAACGCTTGTGCCCCTGGTGGCCAAATCATATTTTACAAAAAATTTAGAAAATACAATCAAAACATTTCCCGCCAGGAGCTGTATCCGACGCAGGAAAAAAATTTCAAATCGGAGCTTTAGAAGCAGAGATACCGGGGAAAGCGCAATACTCCCCCTAGCGCAAAAGAACGAATTACTTGGAAATTTTGAAATTATATGAAAAACATGTCGCACTGCAAAATCTATCCAACAAAGAAATTTTTCAAATCGGACCTTTAGAAGCAGAGATATTGACAAAAACAAGATATGCATCTACGCCTCTGGCGGAAGAAACCATGCATTGTTTTAATAAGAAAATATTCCGAAAAGGTTTGTCGACGTAAGTAATATCGATACACGAAGGAATTTTTTTCAATTGAGATTTTAGAAACTTTGATTTTGCTGCAAATACATCAGAAGCAGAAATCAACCTTTACGCCCCTTGGTGGCCAAATCGTTTTATAAAAAAATTAAATTTATGTGGAAAATATTTCTCATCGGGAGCTATATCCTCTGCAGGAAGGATTTTTCAAATCAGAGCTTTAGAAGCAGAAATATCAGGGAAAGCGCAATTTAATTTTACGCCCCCTAGCGGAGAATCTATGCGTTACTTCAAAAAATGACTATGCCTAAAATAGTCTTCGACATGAATGGAATCGGAAGGTAAAATATTTTTTTTTTGAATTGGATGTTTAGAAGCAAATATATGGAGTAACAAAAGAAGAAATTGAAGGATTTTATGAGGAAATTTGTCATCTAAATAATAAAGGTAAGCAACACTTTAAGATAATTATGGGAGATTTCAATGCAAAAATGGGGCAACAGCAACAGAATGAAACTTCAGTAGGTAAATTCGGTCACGGCAACAGAAACCAGCGTGGAAATACTCTCGTTGAGTTTGCAGAGGCAGAAGGATTTTTCATCTTGAACTCCTTTTTCAAGAAAAAGCCACACAGAAAATGGACATGGAGACATCCAAATGGGAACGACAAGTGAAATTGATTTTATTATGTGTAACAAAAAATTCGTCATAGAAGACTGCAGTGTGCTAAACAAGTTCAACACAGGTAGTGACCATAGATTGGTGAGATGTAAGATGCACCTCAACACTAAACTCAAACGTGGCAAGCTCATAAGACAAACGAAATGTATTGACATAACCAACCTTAAAAAACACCATAATACGTTCAAGTTGGAACTGAAGAACAGATTCTCTGCTTTAGAAGGCCTAGCTTCAGAAGAAGTGGATATTTCTGAAGTTAACAGAAAAGTAACCAAAAGCTCTTATGGAAACAGCAACAAAATTAGCTGGGTCTAAGAACAAGTTGCATGTGAACAAATTATCAAGGAAAAACCAAAATGTTGATGCAAAAAAGAAGAGAGATGAGGACAACTAAAGAAGATGTGACTTCCAAAGTGGAATGTATAGAGCTATGCAAGACAGTAAGAAAAAGTATCACTGAAGACGTAAGGAAATTCAACTGTGAACTAGTGAAGAAAGCAATTGAAAACAACCAAAGCCTAAAGATAGCAAAGGAACATCTCAGTAAGGGAAGAAAACAGATTATGGCACTGAGAAAAGAAGATGGTTCTGTAACACGAAATAGAGGTGAAATTTTGACAAGAGTGAAAGATTTCTACTCCAAATTATATGAAAGGGATGATACATATACTCCAGACATCATGAAAGGTACCAGAGTTTTTCCAGTTCTCCCAGCAGAAGTTGCACATGCAATCAAGAACATGAAGCGGGGAAAAGCTCCAGGAGAAGATGGAATTACTGTAGACATCATACAAGAAGCAAGTGGAGAAATCGAAACAGTACTCGCCACAAATTTTCACTCGATGCCTTAATGAAGGGAAGATTCCTGAGGATTGGAACAACGCTACAATGATCTTGCTACATAAAAAAGGTGACATTGAGGATCTCAGGAACTACAGACCTATCAGCCTCCTATCAGTGGTTTATAAAATCTTCACTAAAGTTCTTTCACACCGCTTGAAGGTGACACTGGACATGGCTCAACCGAGAGAACAAGCTGGATTCAGGAGTGGCTACAGCACAATAGATCATATCCACGTACTGAGAGAACTAATTGAAAGAACGAGGGAATATGAACTTCCATTGTGCATGGCTTTTATCGATCATGAAAAAGCCTTTGATTCGGTGAAACCATCAGCAGTTACAATGGCTCTGAAATCCTGCGGTATTGAAGATGCATACATTAATATTATTAATAACATCTATGAAAATGCAAGTGCAAAGATTCGGCTGTTTGAAAATACAACACACATAAAAATTGGAAAGGGAGTGAGACAAGGTGACACCATATCTCCGAAACTCTTTAATGCCACATTGGAAAATGTCTTTCAATCACTGAACTGGGAAAACAAAGGAATAAAGATTAATTGAAATTATCTAACCCACCTTCGTTTTGCTACTGACGTAGTCATTTTTGCAACTACCCCATCAGAGCTGCAGATTATGATCCAGGAACTTGCTGACAAGAGTAAAGAAGTGGGATTAAAAATGAACTTTCAGAAGACAAAAGTGATGTTCAATGCTTTTACAAGAAATGAAGATTTGTCGATTGATGGAAAAAAGCTGGAGATAACAGACACGTACGTTTATCTTGGACAGCAGATATCAAGTGAGGGATCACATTGATGAAGAAATTAATCGGCGTACAAAACTTGCCTGGAGAGCTTTTGGAAGAAACAGCATGATTTTCAAGAGCAATATGCCATTATGTCTTAAAAGAAAAGTGTTTGATCAATGCATCCTTCCAGCGCTTTCGTATGGTGCAGAGACGTGGACCTTAACTAAAAGAGACATACAAAGGCTGCAGACAACTCAAAGTAGCATGGAGAGGTGCATGCTTGGTGTAACCAGGAGAGATAAGAAGAGGAACTCGTGGATCCGAAAAATGACAAGAGTGGAAGACATAATGATCAGAGTTAAATCCCTGAAATGTCAATGGGCTGGACATACTGCCAGAAGGACAGACCATCGATGGGACAGCCGAAATTTTAGATTGGATTCCAAGGGACAGGAAGAGACCCAGAAAAAGACCACATGGGAGATGGGTGGATGAAATTCGAAAGTATGCGGGAGTGACATGAAGGAGACTGGCACAAGACAGACCGTTGTGGAGGAAACTTGGGGAGACCTTCGTCCAGCAGTGGATTGATAATGGTTGACAATGATGATGATGATGATGATGATGATGATATGGAGTAAAATGTATTTTAAATTCGATACCATCTGCATTTACGCCCTCTACTGGCAAAATTGTGCATCGTAAAAAAATAAAAATAAATGATCACCATTCGTACATTTCAAGCTTCCTAATGCGAAAAGAATTTTTCAAATCGAACTATTAGTTGCAGAGATATCGTGTCTACAGACCGACGGACGGACAAACCGATAACATAAGCACGATCTTTTTTTACAAAAGACGTGCTAAAAATTATTAAAAATATTTTATTAATTAAAATTTATATTTTATAAAAAGTGAGAAGCTCAAACTTACTTCTGGAATAAATCTGCGTTATTATCTGACAAAAGTTTCAGCAAAACCCTTTTACCAGCGGTTTAGAATTTAACCGACCGGAATGCGCCAACTCCCGCCAACTAACATGGGGGCATTAGTTAGTACTATAAACTTTGTTACGGTTTGCTGTGATTGGCTGGCGCTGATGTTTTGTTTTGCGAAAAGGCTTAATACCTGCCTCTTTCTCGGCGTGATAAAATTACTAATCCGCATTCTCGCGTTCACTATATGCTCACAGGAGGCTACTTTGCAATAAGCCTTTGAGAATGAAGAGGACAATGAAACGAACTTAGGAGGCGAACAGCATTTAATAAAAGTGTTGTTTTGACTTTTGAGAGCCCGAATTTTATTTATTTATTATCATTTTTGCAGGTAATTGATTTTCGATTTATGGAAATTAGGGATTTGGGAATTTTAATCTAAAATGCTTACTGCACGGAGGAAGTGAAGTCGCTGCGCGGCCTTTAGAAGGAACATTGGAACTAACCTCTGAATATCAGAGAACAGCTGAATGATATGTAAGTATCTACTTACGGTGGCAACGGTTTTTCCCAAGGAATGCATTTCCAAGAAGAGAGGGGGTGGGGCTCAAACTTCACAACTCCATTTCTCTGCGACTCGCCTGCGGTTTTGCCTAGTATATAGTACAGAGCGCAGTTGAATTTCTCCGGTAGTCACTCATCCAATCACAGCAGTGAATTTAGAATGGCCACCCTAGATTGTAGCAGAGCTTCATGTAGAGGGCGCACCTGAGGCTAGTTAGTGGTTTGGTGTTTTGGGTAGGGAATGGAAAAGTGTGAACACAACACTTCATGATGGTTAAGGGAAATTTTTTTTTTTTCGGAAGACAAAATTGAAAAAAGCTTAGCTGATTAGTGGTCTTTTCCGTTGATGAGACCGTACGTTTGCTATCCCCGTAAAAATAAAAGACAAAATTGAAAAAGCTTAGCTGATTAGTGGCCTTTTCCGTTGATGAGACCGTACGTTTGCTATCCCCGTAAAAATAAAAGACAAAATTGAAAAAGCTTAGCTGATTAGTGTCCTTTTCCGTTGATGAGACCGTACGTTTGCTATCCCCGTAAAAATGCTTAGCAGTCCGTGCCGATCTTTTTTTATTATTATTATTTTGTCTCGGAAACCATGTGAATATAGAGCGCGAAAGCCTCTTAATCCCGCAGCCATTGAAACACCTTTTGGAAAAGTCTACTACAGACTCTGCTGAAAAAGTGTGTCAGCATAAACTAACAAATTCTAAGTCCATCAGAAGCTAAAAGTGGGGAGCAAAAAAAGATGAAGCATACAAAATTTTGTCATATTAACTCGGGTGAAAATACAGGTACATTTGTAGATTATTCCCTGTTCATAAAGTCTGTGACGTACTACAGAGGTGAAAACATGTGTCAAGACGGCAAATCTGCAGCGAAACATTGTCCGCGTAGCTCAGTTGGGATAGCAACTTACTACGGAGTGAGGGGACGCGTAAAACCTTGCACGTTATATTGGCGCCCGAACTTCCAGGATGACCCGGCTGTTAAGTTTCTCGCAATGATATGGTGTTCTTTCCACACGGTGAGACACGAAAATGAGAATCCCTTCTTCAGTGCTTCGAAAAATTAAATCAGTATGATGTTAGATTCCACAAACCAAATTGTCTGGGATTTCTCAAATGCACGTTCTTCATCGGATGACTGCCTACAGCGACACATGGTCCCGGCTAACCCATGGGTCCCTGCCCCCGGCCCTCTTCCGAAGAGGTGGGGTGGGAGATTTGACTTGCCTGCACCGTAGGACGCACATGAGATAAAGGCAGATATGAGTGACAGCGCATGCCAGTGTAGTATAGTGGATAGCACTCGGAGCTCCGGAGCCGAGAGTTGTGGGTTCGAATCCCTTCCCTAGCATAAAAATGATGGAGAAATTTACTTCGTCATAAGTAGCAGCAAGAATCTGGTAAACCTAACCTCTTCATACAAAATTTCGTACACACCAAAAACTTATCGATACTTCAGAAGGGCTTTGCCATCGCCTTGGAAATGACTATATCTGTAAGATCTCTTCTCAGAACTCTTCCCGGATGATAAAATGAAATCCGGGGCTTAAAATATAGCAGGCAAGAAATGCAGAAAGACAAAAACCTCTCCTATCTGTCTAAATGACTCGTACATGAATAACAGCAACTAAATTTTATTGAGCCTCTCCGGTGGCGCAGTGGTTTAAGCAATGGCTTCTGATCTTTCGTCTGAAAGGAGTCCGGGTTCGAATCCCGGTGAGGCATGGATGTTGTGTTTGTCTTACGGCTCATGGATGTTGTGTTTCTCTTAGGTACTGGCTCTCTCGCTTCCCTGGAGCCAGTAACCCTAAATTAGGGGCGGGAGACTGCTTATAGCCCATTGAGTTGCTCACGGTGGTCGTTAAAACATCCAATCAAAAAGCTTATTGAAATGAGTTCTGTTACCTAACACAAGCCAATTGACATTGTGCAGCATTTTGTTGTTGTTGTTGTTGTTTCGGTGTTACTATGACATGAGTAAGCTCTGTGCTCGTTGTCAGCGTGACTACAGCGGGTCTTCATTTAAATTTGTACAGTGAATATTTGGCCAACGATGTTTTTTTTATTGCTAATTTGAGAACCTGACTGCCTAGTTTAATCAAAGTCATTTCCTTTGTGGTAGTATTGGTAACTGTTAGTAACCCAGAAGGATTAAAAATCTTTAATTTTGCATAATTTTCCCTAGTTCAAGTTTTCCCTGGTGTTAGAGGAAGGTCCATCATCTCATATCTACCAGTCATTGCATTGTATGGGAGTGTGCTATCCGTCTCGTAGAAGAAGCTTATTTTTCTCCTCCTCCTGCTCCATGTGAAAGCAACCTGAACAGTTGTAATTTGGCATCAAATGAGCACATGCCTGTAGGTATTATTGCCTAACTGTTGTCCGGCTGTGAAACTATGTTCTGTTGAAAGTGTTAGGTGTGCAACTTAATTCTCGGCCCCTAACCGCAAGCGATCATAGAACGTCGGCAAATGCAAATAGCCGTGTGCGATAATGGCTGATTGCAGCGCCATCCAACAGCTTTCCAGGCAGCCGTAACCGCTCACAGCTAGTGACCGAAGGGACGAAAGTTGACGATGAAAGCAATGTCGTTTGAGAACCAACATTTAAGGCACTGCCTCCTGTTCGTGTTTCAGCTGAAAAAAAGTGCAGAGGAAGCCCAGCAAATGATCTGTGCTGCTTTGGGTGAGGCTGCTGTGTCTTACAGTACGTGTAAGAAGTGGTTCCAGTGGTTTAAGCAGGTAAATTTCTATATCCGTGATGCAGAACATCCGGGACAGCCACAGAAAGTTGACGACGAGGAACTGGAACAACTGTTAAACGTGGATCCCTGTCGCACACAGTCAGAGCTCGCCCAGGAACTCGGAGTAACACAGCAAGCCATTGCAAAGCGCCTGCACAAAGTGGACGGATTCAAAAGGAGGGCCGTTGGGTACCCCACCAACTAACAGCTGCGAATAAGTCTAGGCGCTATGATGTTGCTGTGTCCTTGCTCTCCAGATTCAAGAAGAAGGATTTCCTCCACAAGATTTTGACCTCTGATGAGAATTGGATCCTCTACGATAATCCTAAGCGGCGCAAAACGTGGGTTTATCCAGGTCAGCCTACCACCAGTACCGCCAAACCGAATATCCATGCCAGGAAGTTGTTGCTGTGCATATGGTGGGATCAGCGGGGTGTTGTACACTATGAGTTGATCAAACCTGGTGAAACGGTCAATGCTGAGCGTTATTGTCAGCAACTCATTCGTGTGAGTGACGCACTGGACGCGAAACGGCCGTACACTGGCAAGGGCAGAAGGTCGGTCCTGTTGCTTCAGGATAACGCGCCTCCTCACACAGAGAAAACGACTTAAAACACGATCACTGACCTGGGATGGGAGTTTTGTCCCACCCGTCGGATTATCACCTCTTTCGCTCCCTGCAACATCACCTGAGTGATACGCACTTCACTTCTGTCGTGGATGTCCACACAAGTATTGATGACTTTATCAACTCGAAACAGCCCTCTTTTTTCCGCAGTAGCATTCGGCAGCTCCCTGACCGATCGCTCAAATGTATCCAACACAACGGGGATTATTTCCCTGATTAGGTACGTATTCGATTTGATATAATTTGCTGTCAACTTGTCGTGCCTGTGGCCGAGAATTAAGTTGCACACCTAATATAAGGACTATCTACATATAGCCAGAAATTCAAGTGGTAATGGAATATCTGAGGAAATTTTTAAACTTGTGGCGGTGTAGAATATGAAACTATACGTTTGAAAGTCATGTTGCACGATCTGTACTTCTCCAGTTCCTGTGTAGAATTTCAGAACTATTTTTAAATATTAACCCGTATGTGAGAGAACTTTTGTTGTTCGCTTTTTAGTAGTGTTTCTAGGCATGTAAATAAATATAGGCTGTACCTTTTAAAACTAATTTCAAGCTTCATGGCAAAATTATTTGAGCACTTTAAGTGTTTGTCCATTTCGTAGCCATACACGCTCTCCGACTCAGCATTTGACTGGGGTTATAATTAAGAACTGGGTGTTTCTCATGCAGGTACATTGCCAATGCCACCAAACAACAAAAATCGTACAAAAATATGTTAGTGCTGTATATATATAGTTCATTACTGTTGATGTAAATTACTATGTTAGACTATACTTGACCACATTTCTGCTGAAAACATACACTTTTGTACCATATCATAGTTGCTTTTTTAATTCTTTGTAGTAGGTGTTTACAGATGTTTACAAAAGTGTTATATTTCATGTGGACACAAACATAGAAAACAAAAAGTTTACTTACTAAATTTGACAAAAATATCCAACTCGTGCACCCTAAAACAATATCCTTGAAAAATTCTCTTTCAGCAACAACACAAATAGAAAGAAATACTAAAGTAATATTTTAATTATGACGTGAAGGACCAACATGAAGCTTCACATAAGTGAAATAAATCTGTTTACAGCGCTACGTCAAGAACTTGTGGGGTACCTACTCGTACTTTAGAGGTGACGCAAACTTTGTCGCTTGTAGTTTAATAGGTAGAACAGTCGGCTCCGGAGAAAGCAGATGTGTGCTCGAATCCATCAGCGGCAAAAAAAAAAAAAGAACTTTATTTTCACAAACTCGTGTTTCGTACACTAAGATATCCCATAATTTCCGGTATGTTAATTGATCAGGTGGTTTTTCTTTGCATTTAACCTTATAACGAAGTAAATTTCTCCGTCATTTTTATCCGCGCCAGGATTCGAACCCGGGTCCCCTCATTCCGGAATAAGTCACTCTACCAATTGAGCTACGCGGACGTTTTATTCTGATTCCTATCTGCCTTTATGTCGTGTGCGTCCTTCTGGCAGGTACGTCACATCTCCTGGTACGTTACATCATCTCCCCCCCCCTTTTTTTTTTTTTTTTTTTTTTGAAGTGCTGGAGAAGGGATTCTCTTATTTTTCCTATCTCGCGGTGTGGAAATAACATCACACCAATGCGAGATTTTGAACGGTCGGGTCATCCGGATAGTTCGGGCGCCAATTACAACGAAGGAAATTTCTCCGTCATTTTTATCCGCGCCAGGATTCTAACCTGGGTCCCCTCATTCCGGAATAAGTTGCTCTACCAATTGAGCTACGCGAACGTTTTATTCTGATTGCTATGTGCCTTTATGTCGTGTGCGTCCTGCTGGCAGGTACGTCACAACCTTCAATAGTTTTGTTTTTCTAAGCTGTTTTTGCTGCTTTGTTTGTCGTTGTTTTTATTACTTTCATTTCATATTTAAGTGTCACTCCCTTTATTAGTATTGTTTTCCATTTTTTTTATTGGTGATTTGTTCTTTATTTTTTTTATTTTTTTTGATTGGAGGTTTAACGACCACCGTGAGCAACTCAATGGGCTATAAGCAGTCGCCCGTCCCTAATTTAGGATCACTGGTTACAGGGAAGAGAGAGCCAGTGCCGTAAGACAAACACAACATCCATGCCTCACTGGGATTCGAACCCGGATCCCTTTCGGACGAATGATCAGAGGCCATCGCTTAGACCACTGCGCCACAGGGGCGGCTTCTTTATTTGCAAGTTTCACAGTTTCAGCCATTCCAAGTCCGCAGACTATGAACCATCACATCAACACTCATTCGGCCGCCCCGGTGGCGCAGTGGTCTAAGCGATGGCTACTGATCATTCGTCCAAAAGGGGTCCGGGTTCGAATCCCGGTGAGGCATGGATGTTGTGTTTGTCTTACGGCACTGGTTCTCTCCCTTCCCTGGAACCAGTGACCCTAAATTAGGGACGGGCGACTGCTTGCAGCCCACTTTCGTTGCTCACGGTGGTCGTTAAACCTCCACTCAAAAAAAAAAAAAAAAAAACATTTCTAGTTCTAAACGTCATGATTTCTCAGTCCTTGCCGGCTGATAGTGTGGAGGGAATACAAAGACCGAAGAAAACTTCCATTTGTTGCGGGGGCGGAGAACAAGAAATACGCCGCATGTCTTATTCTCCATTGTTAAGCTGGGACCAACAGGTATTAGTGGTTAAATGCCGACGCCCTGTACGATTCGATCACAAGGCAGATTGAGTGTTTATCAGGAACATAAAATATTGTGTCTCACTTTAATTTTCTTTCGTTAGCAAATTTAGTAGACGACTCCTGCTGTCGCGACATACCGCATCCGCGCTCCTCGAATGTACTTTAAAGTTCGAAAGAGAAGGGTATTTTGTTTCGGTAAAAATAAAGTTAACTGACAAGAAAACTGGGCACTGTGAAACCAGGTTATGTTTTTCTTCTGACAACCTTTTTAAGTTCATGAACTGATCTTTTAGTTTTTTAGTATTGTATTTTTTTTTTTTTTTTTTTACATTTTTTGAGCCCTTTCCCCCTCCTTCCCTCCCTCTGGTCAATGAAATGATTCCAAAAGCGACTTGGGAATGACGTCACAGGCGTGGGTGGTTCGGGTGGGCGATGATTTTCGGATCGATGAGCTATTTATGGAGTCCATTCTTCAGTGGGCTCCATTCATTGCATGCTAAAGAATAAACGCGTTCGCTGTCAACCAAGTTTCACCCCTTAGCGATTAGTGACGCCGCTTCCAGCAAAAGTAAGTTCCTCCATATATTTCCTAAATGAAAAAAAAAAGGACACTGCCAGTTTAAACTTCCTTCACACACAATACAGTAAGAACAGGCATACATATTCCCACAAGATTCGGACTCTTGTTACTACGGGTAAATTCTGAATAAGAACTTTCGAGCTTGTTAAAATCACTCCTCTTAACATCCTCGGGGAGAAAAAAATCGTGCAGTTCTACAAAACCCGTTGCCAAGATATTAAAAAAATTCTCAAGAGGGATCAAATATGATTATTGAAAGCATTATTGACAGGCCATAAAATTATAACTATAAACAAGTGATTTCACGTTAGAGCAAAGTAGGATAACTTTAAACTAGTGTGTAGTAATTTTATGAATACTTCCGAAATTTGAGCAGGATTAGAGGGCAAGATTGTTTTCGCTGCACGTATTATAAGAAAATAGTGATAGAATCTACAACCAAGTTCTACGACAAACGTAGAAAAATATTTGTATACAAGCTTTATCACTGTTTTAGGCTTTCTGTTGAAGTATTTGATGATTTTAGCACCACGGAGAAAAAAGTGAAAATACATTCCGTTCTCACTTTTATTATTATTATTAGTCGCTTTCACAGCGACTGTTTTCTTTTGAAAATAATTCTCTTCCCCACAATACGCACTGTAGTGTTTATTTGCTCTTTACGTGGTCTGCGGAATGTTTCATTGTAGTATTCTTGTTATTGAAATAGTTTGAGCATTTAAATAGTCTTCGCTTTGCAACACATAACATCTATATTTTCAGGATATATTGTTAGAAATTTTCAGTTAGAACAATATTCAGATGACAACTTTTTCATACCACTGTGTAAGCTTTCTGGTTTTACGTTGTCGAAGCTGCAATTTTAATTTTAGTCAGAATTTACAAGAAAATAATATTTTTAACCAAGCACTCTTTGTGCGCAAACATATGTACATTTCCTAACAAACATGTTGAATTGGATCTCCGCTGTCTTTTATATTGGGTAGGACAGGAGTTTAGCATTTCTTTCGTAGTCTTAGTTTTTCGCAAAACGATTTGTAGTTTGAATTTTAAAAGTTTTCAAGAGTTTTAAGTAAGATGAAGAAACAAATTCCTCCAAACCTTATTTTTTTTTTTTTTGTGATGCCGCTTCCAGACCCATTATGCAGTGTGTAATGGGGTGGTCCGAGTTTAACCTTATGGAAATATGAGGTAAGGTTTGGCGCTTCTAAGGAAGCGTCAAATATTGTGAAACTATGTAATATGCAAACTGAATTTTTTAATCACTGTTTTTAAGCAAATGTAGCAGAGCTGAAAGGACGAATAGTTTGCTGATTTTTTGAAGTTGTTTTACAGTTACTAACTACTCTGAATTTTTTATTAATGGTCTGTCACATTAAGGTTGTTTTGCACTGGTTGAATATAATTTCCAATCCATTCAAAATCTGTAATTAATCTTATTCACCGAACCCAAACGACTTTTTGTTTACGCTTTTCACTAGCTATTTCTTACCAACCTTGATAGAATGAGAGATTTTCATGGAAAACTCCGTCACATAAGTTTCGTGTGTAATAAAATAGCTGGGCCTGTTGTAGTGTATGCCACCATGATCAATTGTGTTTTTATTGATTAAAATATGGAGCAGATCCAAAGCAATTTGCCGTGTTTTCACTTTGGTGATGATTTTCATTTTCAAATAAAACTTAGCCAGATAAGGGTTCCAAATTTTGGATGTAATAGAAATAAAATATGAACTAGTTTCTAAACGACTGGATGTGGAATTTTCTCTAATCTCTGTACACACACGTTTGATCCAAAGTTAGGTAAATAGCGTTCTGGGTGATTCTGTTGCAGTGCGGATGGAAACTGCAAGAAGTAAGGCAAATGCTTGTACCACTTCAGAGAAATGACCATGACGTTGAACTCCAACTTGTGGAGACAGGAACTGAAAGGAATACGTGCTGAACTGTCAGTGTAGTGCATTGTACAAATTGTACTTTTCTACAGATTAACCAGAAATGTTAACGCTCATTTAAATGAATATCCGAAATGTGAGAACAATCCCCTGTTTGACGGGAACCTGTTATAGTCACGTTATTTAGAGCAAAATAATATAAATAGTGACTTATACAGTTAATTTGAGCATCCTTCATCCAAAGTTTGGTAAACTAATGAATCATAGGTACCCCCTAACAGAAGTTCTCTCTTTTCTTGAGACATATGTGGATTTTTTGTTTTTTTGAGCTAAGCAAACGTGTTTTCATCGAGCTCTGATGAATTCAAAAATCTGATGAATTCTTCGTGCCCTTTTGAACTATCTCGGCAATACACATTCTGTGCTTAAAACTTTCAATGCTCATCTAGTACAACTCTCAAAATTAGATGCTGCCCTCGGATGTGAAACACGTCAATCAAACAATGCTAGGTTTTCATATCGCTAATTATAACGTTTATAGATCGAAACATGTTTCACAAAAAAGCAGGATGGGTACGGCGGCCTTTGTTAAAAATTCACTGATTCATAAGGAAACTCCCATCTCCCCTCTTAACTCGCTGTAAGCACACTATTAAAAGTTCTCAAGATGTTGTATTGGAGGTTTAACGACCACCTTGAGCAACTCAGTGGGCTATAAGCAGCCGCCCGCCCATAATTTACAGCTACTGGTTCCAGGGAAGGGAGAGAGCCAGCGCCGTAAGACAAACACAAGGTCCATGCCTCACCGGGATTCTAACCCTGACCCATCTCGGACGAATGATCAGAAGCCATTGCTTAGATCACTGCGCCACCGAGGCAGCATTCTCAAGATGAAATTAAGTTGGTAAATATGCGCAACAAAGACCTAAAAATCTCGTTAAATTAGGTGATCTTAAGTTAGTGTTTTTAGGTGATATCGCCACTATTGTGGCCGTAGATCGGAATTAATGATTAGACACCTGGAACTCAACACTGGCCGACAAGGTTTTTATAACATGAATAAATGTAGCTGTTTTTAACTAATTTTTGGGTGCTGATTTCAGATCTGACCTTAAAAAATGGCCACCACGTCATATTTTTTGTTATGGGGCATTAAATATGTACTATTGTTCCACGTTAGCGCTTGTAGGCATGTAAAAGAACACTAGATCTTTTTATTGTTATATTTCGCCATTGGACATGTTATGGGTGGCAATACTGATTTTTATACAGGTAGAGAATATGTATCCGTAACCGAACAGCCATTGCTGTTTTTTACATTGAAGGAGAAACACGTGCTGCATGTTTATAAGCAAAAGTTGGCAAAATGGAGAAAGTGATCGTCGCGGATGTATTAACGTTCCGGATAAGTTTTGCTATGTGTGTGCGGACAGCATATTATAAAATCGCAGAGTCGTCTATTGACAAAGACTGTAAGGAAAGCCTACTATTTGTACTTTGGATATCATGTTGGGGATCAAAATAAATCGTGTGCTCCACATGTCTGCTGCATTTCCTGCTTTGTTGGCCTGAGTGAATTCCTGTTTTGTTGGCCTGAGTGAATGGTTGAAAGGTAAACTGAAATCCATGCCTTTCGCAGTGCCGATGATTTGGCTTGAGCCAACTGATCACGTGGAAGATTGTTATTTTTGTTTAATCACAGTGAGTGGCTTTTCAAAGAAGAATAAAAGTAAAATACAGTGTCCAAATCCGCCATCAGCCTTAAGACCTGTTCCGCATGGGGAAGATCTTCCTATACCCAAACCTCCATTGAACTGTGAAGCGATAGATTCAAATTCATCCAATGAAGATATGGACGCACATGAAGATCCGGATCCTACATACACTCCTAAACACTTAGACGAGCCCCACTTGATTGAGAAAAATGAACTGAATGATCTCATTCGAGACCTACATCTTTCCAAACCAGAAGCTGAACTTTTAGGTTCCCGACTGCAAGAGCAAAACTTTCTAGCAAAGCGTAAACGCGTGTCTGTGTTCAGTAATAGAAATTTGGGTCTATGTTCTTTCTATGAAATGCAAGACGGTATGCGTTTTTGTTCAGATATTCCGGGGCTAATGACAGAATTAGGAACATTTCACGATCCTACGCAATGGCGTCAATTTATCGACTCATTCAAGGTTAGTTTAAAAGCTGTCCTTTTTGTCCAACGGAAACCAGAAGTCTTCCATTCCAGTAACACATGTTGTAGGAATGAAGGAGACGTATGAAAGCATGGACAAAATTCGCACTGCAATACAATATGACCAGTTTAGGTGGTCAATATGCGGTGATCTGAAAGTGATATCACTCTTGCTCGGGCTTCAGAGTGGCTTCACCAAGTTTTGTTGTTTTCTTTGTATGAGGGACAGCAGAACACTGCAAACTGACAAACTGGCCTAAACGAAATGTTTTCATTCCTGGAGAGAGTAACGTTCGTCATAAGCCCCTAGTTAATTCCTCTGATGTGCTGCTTCCACCACTTCATATCAAACTGGGGCTGATGAAAAACTCTGTGAAGGCTATATATAAATCTGGACCAGGTTTATTTGCACTTAAAGTAAATATTTCCGCAATTAAGTGATGCAAAACTCAAAGAAGGTATCTTCGTTGGTCCTCAGATACGGAAACTACTGCATGATTCTGTTTTTACCAAAAAATTAAACAGCATGTATCTCGCCACATGGCAGTTTTTCATATCTATGGTCAAAGGATTTCTGGGTAACCACAAAGAGGGCAGCTACAAACAGCTGATTCACAACCTTCTCAAGAACTATAAAAACCTTTGGTGCTGGATGTCCTTAAAAATACATTTTCTCCATTCGCATCTGGACTTCTTTTATGACAACCTAGGAGCAGTCAGGGACGAACAAGGCAGGTGGTTCCACCAAGATATCCGAACGATGGAGGAGAGGTATCAAGGGAGGTGGGATCCCTCAATGATGAGTGATTACTGCTCGTTTATGCAGGAGGACAACACGGCACATAAGAAAAAAAATGAACAACTTCTACGGGTATACGAGATGTGTGTATACATTTACATTTGTGTTAATATTGTTTACTCTATTTCTTTTTTCTTTTGCTGTCTCATATGCAGTGATATATGAATATGGTATTTATACTTTATAACATTAATTCTATAGCTAACAAGACACATAAATGCTATAATACATTACAATGCCAAGCTGTAATACATTACAATGTGAAGCCGTAATGTGTGCATCTTGCACTGTATATATATCATTATGCATTGCAGTGGTGGAAATGGGAATTTTTCGCTGCCGGAACTCAACGTACAACTTGTGGTTTTGTCACCAAAGCCCGTCAAAATGACGTCGCAACGTTTTGTCTATTCTGACTCCATAGTCAGAATTCGTCAAAAAGGCTTAACGCAGTTTTGACGGGTTTTGGCGACAACATTACAACGGTACAAGTGAATGCATTAAAAATTTAATATTCGCAAACCCATTTGCTGTACATATAAAACCATATAAGGAAATTTCGTTATTAAACTTTAAAATGAAATAGTCACATTTAGCTTATTTCAGAGCTCTTTTTTTTATTCATAAGTACGTTTCTTATTAGAAAGACCACGCGAATGTGTGCTGGTGCAATTAAAGGTATCACCCTTTTTGGAGGTGTCCTCAAATAACAAACATCGGAGAAAAAACGTCAGCTCGTGTTTGAAGCAGATATATGTAAGGAACTACTGTATATGGGCTGGAAAAGTAAAGAAATTCGGCTTTGTCTGAAATATCCATTTATTTAGCTGCAATATCTATTATAACTTCGATTTGAAAAAAAAATCATCTCCTAAAATAATCTCCAAAGTTTTTGTTTCAACAAGTCTTCTTGCATCTTTTCTTCGCGTTCTCTGCAAGCCAAAAAATCTGCATTTCTCCTTCCGTCACTCAACCATTTCAGTACTTACGGCTCGGAATTGAAGATCTTTGAAGGAGGTCCGTTTATTTTTATGAACATGAGGTTGCTGACGTGTGTAACGTTCAAAGCGTTTCTTAAATCAGTTATTATCAAATTCATGGTGCTAAAACCTCTTTCACACTCAGCTGTTGATATGCAACCGCAGCAACAGATTTTAATAAGACTTTTAAATGATATGAAACTTTTCTTGGTTTCCTTGAAATGTCTGAACTCTTCAATGATTTTCCTTTCTTTCTCCAATCCGAGAATATTCGGCATAAACTTAGAACCTCTCCTTCTCCATATAAAATATTTATGTCGGTCGGCCAAAAAGACGGATACAAAACCTGAAGTTGATTTACAATGTCCTCGCTGCTGAATAATCTGGCAGATAAATTGTTGGCAACACTCCGAAAAAAGTGAACACGGTTTATTTTCCCGTCAGATTTATATCCCCTTGAATGTAAGTCCACCCCTTTGAGCACCATATTTTTTACGGCATCTGATGCTACTGAATAAAACTCGTCAAAACCACCATCAGCTAAACCTTGGAAAACATTCACTGTAAGGAAAATATGCGAATGTGCTTTTGGTAACGATACAGAATTTCCTTGAAGACGCAGTGACAATGAACTAAGTTCCTTTAAGGCGGTTTTCATTAGTTCCAAATTTTCCAGGAAGCATGTGCTTGTAAGTCTTTTCAGTAAGCCAGAAAACATGCTTCTTTCTTTACTATCCCTTGAAACATCAGGAGATGCAGCTTTAAAATGCAAAGCCAAGGCTGGTAACATATTCCAGACAGCAGATACTATTCGTTCACTAGATGCAACCCATCTTGTTCCAAGAACTCTCCCGATTGAAGAAAACAGAAATGCAATTTCTTCAGCACAGTGATGCAACTCGCGGGCGTTCTTTGGTGAAGCGTGATACAAAGAGTATAATTTATCGCAGAACGATTTAAAACTCTGTATACCGTAAACCTCTTTAATTACGTCCCCGACAGCAAGTTCTAACTTATGATTTGCACAGTGCCATATAATAAGTTCAGGATTTTTTTAAAGCTGTTCAGCCACACCAGATATGGAACCTGCGAAGTTTGCAGCTCCGACGGAAGAGAAAGATATCAGATTATGTTTAATAAGCTCTTTTGAAAAGTACTTCACCAAGCAGTTCATATTCGATTCAGTTATTGCTGTTGCTTTCAAATCGTGTAATTCAACCAAGTCAAAAAATAGAGTTTGGGCATTTATATCATCCGGATCTATGGACATTCTTATGCAGATTATGAGTACTGAGAGTCGGCTTACAGTTGTACACTCATCAACCAAGATACCGAATTTTATATTTTGGGAGACGATTTCTTCACAGAGCTTTTTACGCATGTCATTTCCTATAGAATCGCAAATATCCGTACATGTCTTCCTAGATTGCAATATCCTCCCCGTCTCAGTGCCTTTTTTCTTTTGAAGATCAATCAAACCAGGAAAATCGGCAAAAGGTCTATTGTTCTTCGCAATGAAATATGCGGTATTGAATATTTGGTACGTATTGTACACTTTATTTTTATTTATTTTTTCAACAATATTTTCAAAGACGCCTTCAGAACGTTTTGCGTTCATTTTAGAAGCTTCTTTATGAGCGTGACTTTCTCTGTGCTCCTTTATGTTTTTCCTTAGAGCCGTATTTTGCTTCTTCTTATCGTCAGCCGTAGATCTAACTTTGCAATCTGTCCACTCCTTAGAAAGCCTTGCACCAGTTAAAAATTTTGAAACGTACATATTCACGGCGATTTTACAGACGGCACATCCTAAACACCCATTTTTTTAAACAAGCCAAGAGTACTCTTTCAAAAAATACTTACTTTGATCCTCAGTCCAACACTCGGGTTTACCATTTGTTGAGCTTTGCCGAGATTCAGATTCTTCTAATGAACTTCCTAATGCAGTGATTTCCTTTGACTGTTGTAATTTCGGCGATTTTCTTGGTGATACTTCACACGGAGTCCGAGCTTGAACAGGGGGAACGTTTCCAAATTCCCGAGTTCTGTTTTTTTTCCTTTTGACTCATCTTTTTACCCAAATAAATCTGTTAGTGTTCTTTTCATTATTTTTAGTTGTTTTCTTTTCTCACGCAAGAACAAATTAAAACTTACAACAACGACTACAATATCAGTCAAAAAGTCATGTCATACCTCGACAGGAGCTGGAGTTGAAGTGACAGCATGTGTAGAGTGTAGTAATTAAGCTCGTTGCCAGGTTACAGCAACTGCGAAGTCATTTTATGCCAAGAGCAGAGAGAGGGTGCAAGGTCATCGAGCAATCAGATCCTGTCATGACCTTCGCTCTCACGCAAACACTTCGCACTCATCGTGGAATTGAGCGGCATTGCAGTCGTCACCATGGCGGGAAATCGCGAAGGAAGGACGCCAGACGGCGAAGAGAAAAATTTTTGAGAACTACAGCTACAATTCTGGTAGTACCTACACAAATGGCGAGTGAGCTTTATTAGAGGAAAATAAAAAAAATTGAAACGAAGAACAATTCATACAAGATGGTGTCATTAATTGAAATGTATAATGCATTACGAAATGTTTTATGAAAATTAAATGCTCCCTTTCTTTTGGTGTCAATAACGGAACGCCGGAACGTAGGGTTTTGCTTCCGGAACGCGGGGTTGCGCTTCCGGATCGGCGTTCCGGTGCGTTCCGGCCCATTTCCACCACTGGTGCATTGTATCTGGAAATATAGCAAATGTTCATACACAAAAAAAAAAACTGTACGTGATGGAGAGATTTTACAGTCATGTTTGAGTTCAGCACCCCGAAATTAGTTAAAAACACATTATTTCACCCATGTTATGAAAACAAAGTTTTAAAATGTTGACTAGTGTAATCTATATACCAGGAAACAGTCAATTTTCTCCTCAGTTTTTTCTCATTATTCACTGACTGCGCTAGTGAGCTTACTTATTCTTCCTGTAATAGTGTCGCCCAGAAGTCAAGTAAGTTATTGATTTTGCGGTATTCAAGAACTAAAAATTGTTCTATGAATATAAAGTTCTATGGTAAGATCATATTCCTATTCTCATGTTCAATTCCAGGAAATTCCAGCTCCTTTCAAATATTAGCTAATTAGAAAAATCCCCAACGACTTATAAAGTACCTATAAATTACGTTATTTACACGAAAAATTGAAACAGAAATCGTAATTTACGAAATTTCTGAGGTTAATTTGAGCATAGCAGCCCCAGAGTTTGGTAAACTAGCGAATCGTGTATTTATCCCGTTTTCACATTGAAAACAAGCGTCCTAGGTTTCTTAGATTTTCTTCTATTTTTTAGAGGGGCATCTATAGGAACGGAAGACATGTGGCTATCAAAGTTGGAAGAAATATTTGGACAAGAACATGATGTATTCAAAGAGAGAGAAATTGCGTTCATACTTTGTGTAATCACAGTTGTAATTTAACGGTTTCTTTGTACTATATTATTAAACTAAAACATTGAAATGAAAATTTTTATTGCTTGTAACGAAATAAGTTTCATTATCCTTTTTAGCGATGATGTATTTCTTACTGACAACAAATAAAAAACTGCGTACGCACAGAGCTATGACAGTTAAAAATATATCAAAGCATAGAACAAAAACATCTAAATTCTAAAGCATCGAACAACAGTACAAACATCGAAGAAGTGAGAAGAAAAGGTCACCTCTGGAAATTCCAAAGCTCACGGCGTTTGATGTGAACCGTCAAACACTGCTACATAATCTCTTCTCTAGAACGAAAGATCTGACTAAACTCAATTAGGTTTAAAGAAAACTAGGTATTATCGCATCTTTCAAAGTACAGCTATAGTCGTGCTTACTGTCAAGCGATCAGTTGCTGTGGAAATTGGAAGAAATTTGATTTATTTTGCTGCAGAGAAGGAATCTTTTTCATTTTAACAGTTGACATTTACGACACAATGCTCACCCGAAACTCGCTTAGTGTTGCCATTCTGGAGGAAGCGGAAAGAAACCAGACTCATTAGCACTGTGTGAATAATGTAAAGTATAATTTGTGTGTTGTCTTCAGAAAAACCGAGGAGCCAATTAGTTGTAATGGACAAAAGAAAGGGATTAGGCGGCAGAATCTGTTTCTGCGGTAGTTCTACATTAAGGGAAACATTCGTCCTAAACATCGACCTGATGCTACTGTCTTAAAGAAAGCTATTCTGCCAGTGGCATAATGCAGAATGAATGACATGTCCTTGAAGTTTCCTGAGAAAGATTTAAAAGTCAGATTTCTCCGAAAGCTTTAGAAATTGACTGCGATTTTAACTTCACAATGCATTTCCATTATCAGATTTTAAACGTTGTTAAGGAGTTAAAGAGTTTAACCGAAATTTGTTTGAAGACTTCCTGCATTTATAAAGTTGCTTTTTTATTACCATTTTGTTATTACGCACGAAACAAAGTCATAGTTGAAGGACGAGTGTTGGAGAAGCAAGACGAGTATCCTATTTCCCCAAATACATTGTTTATGAGCACATTTCCAACATGTCAGATTACTATAGTTAACGACGAACTGCATAAAACGAATGTTACAGCAGATATACAAGATTTCGAAAAAGGGAAAGAACCATTTAGAGTAGAAATTTCATTTTCGAGAGTCTGGATTATTCTACATTCTCACTATGATTTGTGTGTGTGTGTGTGTGTGTGTGTGTGTGTGTGTGTGTGTGTGTGTGTGTGTCTCTGTTAAACTATAATAAAGATCTCTGAAGTGCTATAAGCAGTCGTCCGTCCCTAATTTAGGGCCGGGCGACTGCTTATAGCACTTCAGGGAAGGGAGAGAACCAGCAGTGGGGGACTACCACATCCCCCATGCCTCACCTGAGACTCGAACCTAGATCCAACTCGAAAGATTAGACGCTTCTGACCACTCTGTCATAGATACCGCTTCAGTATGATGAAACAACTTAAGATTCGGTGTTTGAAGAATCAGATTTGGAGAGGAGCATTTTTGCAGCCAGAAACGATAGAATTATCGGGGAAAAAATTGAGGCTAGGAAGTTCTTTCCTTATGGGAATTAATAGCAGGACCATCTGGACAAGCATGAGGTGGAATTGAAGGCGAGCAAAAAGAGCAGTAGACAGCTTTGACAGAGGACCCGACTGAATGACCACTTTTTGGAAGGCATGCACTTTCTCACTAGTGGAATTCTACTTTTATTAAACCAATGGTATTTTTTCATTTTCTGCGCGCGTGAACAAAAGTTAATTTGGATTCAGGTGATTAGATTTCACTTGACATCAGCATACCGCACAGCAGTTGTTAGCGTCGGAACTGGAAAAGGACCTCCTACGACTATTTGTAGAACCGATCTCAACTCTCTTTTCTTTTAGGAGACTATTGCTTCAATCACATGATTGGGCATGATATGTCTTTAGGTTAGGGTAGAACCGAAATATCGCCCCATATGGCTTTCAAGTTGTAAGCGTTCCGAACCTTATGGTAACCTCCGAACCGAAGGTCACCACATCGGCTGGTGAATAATTTAACTGCATCTGTTATGTCCAGGTTGTACTGAAGTTGTCCAAGTATTGGCACGCGCCGGACAATATAGAGAATATGCAACTATTCTGAAGGAAAGATTCAGTGAGTAGGATTAGTTTTTCTGTATCATGCATTTCATCAAACCACATACTGTGCCACAGAGTGAAGTTAAATAAGAATAGCGGATTTAACTTGTAACGTACCAGGAGATGTGACGTACCTGTCAAAAGGACGCACACGACATAAAGGCAGATAGGAATCCGAATAAAAAGTCCGCGTAGCTGAATTGGTAGAGCAACTTATTCCGGAATGAGGGGACCCGGGTTCGAATCCTGGCGCGGATAAAAATGACGGAGAAATTTGTTTCGTTATAATGGCGCCCGAACTAACCGGATGACCCGACCGTTCACAATCTCGCAATGGTGTGATGCTATTTTCCACACCGCGAGATAGGAAAAATAAGAGCAGCACTTCGAAAAAAAAAAAAATAAGGGAGATGATGTAACGTACCAGGAGATGTGACGTACCTGCCAGAAGGACGCACACGACATAAAGGCAGATAAGAATCAGAATAAAAAGTCCGCGTAGCTCAATTGGTAGAGCAACTTATTTCGGAATGAGGGGACCCGGGTTCGAATCCTGGGGCGGATAAAAACGACGGAGAAATTTACTTCGTTATAAACTATATCTCAATAGAGCCCTCTCCGTTTTTATTTACGCTTTCCAACCGTAGGTTGAAGAAGCGTATATGCTCCAGTTATAAACGCGCGTAAAAATGGTTCGATTTCGGTGAAATTTTAGTATGTGGTAGGGGACAACTGGGGACGAACCCTATTGAAAATGGACAAAATGGAGTCAAAGATCAGAACATAGGAGCGAGATCCATTCCATCACCCTTATGCGTCATAACTTACGTAAAAATGCTTCGATTGCGACGAAATACAATGCGTTGTTCCGTAACGACTTTGGATGCAGTTCCGCCAAAAATGTTTTTTTGTCAACTCTTGTGGGCAGTGCGAATGCCTGAGATTCGTTAGCCATTATTTTCGCACGATAACTTCCGTGAAAATTGCCCGATTTAGATGTTTTTTTAATTATAAAACGGCTTATGTGTGGCAACTCTTGATAACAGAAATGGGTAACACGGGTTCAAAGAGATTTAATTTTGCTATACACTGCTAGCCACCCAAAATGCAACACCAAGAAGGAAGCATCCGATTGGCCTGAAATTGGCAGCATGCGTCGCCCGCGAGAGGACATGCAAACGATTAGCATTGCAGGGCATATGCAAATCATGTGCGCCCGGCACGCCACCGAGAAGCACTATAAGAAAGGTGCACAGAAGGCGGGGTGTAAGAGTGTTGTGCTGCCGGACCTGTGCGTGGAAAGCTTCCTGATGCCTCGTCGCAGAATACGGCAGTCATTCCAGAACGTTTCAGAGTTCGACAGAGGACGAATAATGGCTTATCGCGACAGCGGTTTATCGTACCGAGACATCGGCGTCCGTGTGGGATGACATCCAGCCACAGTGAGGCGAGTATAGATTCGGTGGGTGCAGGAGGGACGGACAGACCGACGTGAGCGATTGTCGCTGCCGCGGCAAACCACCGAACTAGAGAGCCGGCATGTTGTGCGGCGGGCATTGACGGCTCGCACCGCCATATCCCGAACATTAGCGCAGGAATTAGGGTGTGTTGGGCTATACAACCCGTGTCAGCACGTACCGTTTGACGTTGTCTGCAGGAGCGGAGACGTGTCGCACGGCGCCAATTGCCCCGATTACCATTGACGTTAAACCAGTGGCGAGTGCGGCGTCAGTGGGCCGTTGAACGCCGCACCTGGGCTACGGAATGGAACGACATTGTCTTCGCCGACGAATCCCACTCCTGCTTGCAACACCACGATGGTCGGATCCGCGTGTGGCGGCACCGCGGCGAGTGACTGTATGACGCTTGCATTATGCATCGCCATACCGGTCCGTCGCCAAGCGTTATGGCTTGGGGCGCAATTGGATATGACACCCGCACCCCTCTGGTACGCATCGCCGGTACACTCAGCAGCCACCGCTACATCTCCGACGTTTTGAAGCCTGCAGTCCTCCCTTTCCTGCAGGACCTGCCAGCGGCCACGTTTCAACAGGACAATGCGCGCCCGCAGGTGGCACGCATCGTGCAACAATTCTTCACGGCCCACCAGGTGTCACTGCTGCCGTGGTCCGCCTGTTCTCCCGATATGTTGCCCATCGAACACGTCTGGTCGCTGATCGGCAACCGTGTGGCCCGGCAAACACCACCCGCGGCTGCACCTGATGAACTGTGGCAACGTGTGGAAGCAGCCTGGACCGACATGCCCCAAGCCCACATCCAAAGCCTCTTTCGTTCGATGCCGCGGCGTGTAGCGGCCGTTATTGCCAGCCATGTGGGCCACACGAACTATTGATGTCTGCGTGTTCCGCAAGTCGCACGGGCCTGTAAGCTAAGTAAGCGTTTCATCTTTGTATCTGTTGTTATGTGTCCAGTAAATCTGACTTTGCTATCTCGCGTCCTTCTTGATGTTGCATTTGGGGTGGCCAGCAGTGTATGTGAACCTCAAACGTTATACCATAGTTTAGTCCCCTCAAAACTAAGGCATTTTCCTATGATTTCTGGTATGTTGGAAAGCGTATCATTATCAATGCATTGCATGATTTTACTAACTTGTTTCATATGGTGCTCATTTTAACACACTATAGTGTGAAAAATGAGTGGTGTGAATTCACGGAAAAATTCTGAAAATAACGTGCAGCAAAGTTGCTGGTAGGTGTCCGTCTTTTTCAGAAATTTCCGTTTTTAAAAATGCCCGTTTATTTTAACTTCCTTATTTTCACAGATTTTCCATAGTCAGAAATTCCGTTTATTTCAGAAAAAAATCCATTTCAGGTTTTTCCGAATTTAAACTGAAATTCCGCAAAATCAACGACCCTGCATTTCTCAGCCCTTACCGCAGATAATCCTTCCGCTGCGTCAGGATCGAACCCCTATCGTTGCTTTGGTTGGTTTAACAGGTGACCCATGCCTTTAACCACTAAGCCACACACACTCGGAAACCTGAATCACGTAAAACAAATTGGGCGACAATGAATTTTTTTTTTTTTTTTTTTTTTGTCCTTAATGTGAGTGATTTAGTCATTTTATTTTCTGTTGGAGCTTATTATTTTTCTGACTAGGTTTGTAACATTTTTTGTCTGTAGGAGAACTTTTCACAAATTAAACTTTTTTCATCGGGATTTTTCGAAGCAACAAAATGCTTTTCAATTTGATTTTTTTAAAACTGACAGTAACTTTGTTATCTTTAAAAAAGGTGAAATGTACTCTTTTATAGTACTATTTCACAATAAAGAACCTCCTAAGTATAAAATTTACTCTTGATAGCTATTATAGCTAACAAGGGTATATTACAGACATCATATCTGTACAGTAAGCTAAGTATCCGGTTTCTTACAGTAACACAATATATAATAAATAGCTGGTGCACAAAATAGAGCAGAGGAGAAGAAATATCCCTTGCCACAATAAACAAATTTCATGCGATATGCTATCCACAATATCCGATCTCGCTACGAAATTTTAAAATTCGACACACTATTGAAATTTAAAAGTTGATCAGACCTCAAGTATTTTCACCAATCGCTCCTATTACCGATAATTTCTCGTCATGCGGATTCGGAAAAAGTGAGAACGGAGTTTTTCCTTTAATATACGAAAAACATTGCAGGAAGATTTCTGAAACTTCAGTTAACACATCTCTAAAACGGTAATTTACCGTCAATATAAGGAAGAAACTGCGGAAAGGTTTCTGAAAATTCAGAATTTTCCCGTGGTACGAGAACTCTGTGAAATTCAGGTTTCTTTCATTTCACGGAAAAGGTTGTATTAGAAATATACTTCGTTAATTCACGAAAGAAATGACCGAACGTGGCTCGTGAATTTCTGAAAATGTTTTGCACTGTGATCTCCACATTTTACAGCAACATTTAGAAATAATCAGACCGCATGTGCTACTTAGAACAGAAATGGATATCTACTGCGTACGATACTGCGTATCTCCGGTGTTTGGGTTGTCCATTGAAAAATAAGTAAACTTGGAAAAGGGAAAAATATGTTGAGGAACACAAAGCGGACATGAAATAGTCAAACGAAAGTTGTAGCTTGGTGTTTTCGGCATTCAAACAAGATAATACATCGACACGAAAGGAATGCCATACACAACCCTGACTTTTGTCAGCCAGTAACGTTGTCACAGCTCCTCTGTTGCTTGCAATTGCCTGGCACATGCGTGGCATAATGAAGATGCGATGATTCAGCTGATTTTGAGTGTTGCCCCATCAGACGAGGCAAAAGGTCATCACAAAGTTCCGAAAGTGTCGTAGGGACAGAGTGATGACTGCCCATGCTCTTTTGCAGTGCCTCCCAGACGTACTCAATAGGATAAAAGTTGGAGAACCCTGGTAGTAGAAGCGGAATGCCGCTATCTTGGACCTTGCGAATCACGATGTGAACTGCATCAGATCGTGCATTATCATCAAACTGAGGAAGCTATTGCCTCTGTCGCACCGTGGATGTGTCATAGCTCTCCTGATGATGTCTCGGTACACGCTAGTGTTCATGTACCCTCAATAAACATAAATCTGTACCACTGAAAGGATGCACAGGCTGGCTCAAGTGATGTTAACTTTCATGTTCAAAGTCTGCCACGTGTTCCTGAGGTTCCCTAGACACGAAGTAGCAACCTGCTGAATATAGGCCAAATATGGACTCAACGAAAATAAGGCGGGTTACTAGTTATTCTACCACAATGTGTTTTTGCGTTCCACACACATTTTTCTTGCTGGACGTCTCTACCATAAACCTTCCTAATGCACTCAGTTGTGGACCGTTTTTTCGCTAACCGTGACACTGGTGGCACTTATTAGAGCAGCTAGTATGTGGCGGTTAGATATGGGATTTCTGCGAGAATTTACTGTGAGATAGCTATCTTTCCGGGTAGTGGTTGTACTCGGACGACTACTTCTCGGTCGTTCTGCAACATCGCCTTGTCCCCGACAACACGCAAGGGGTAGACTTTCCTCACTGTGGAATACATGAAGAGCTACAGCAACGCCTGTCTGAGCCCTGATTTCAGCTTTCCCATGGACCCAGGAGTGTATGCAGAAAACATTTTCGGGGGAGGGTTGCCGAAAAATTGGAAGTTTCTGAAATCCACCAGGATAAAATGGAAGTTAATAAAAAAAAAAAACATGTTAATAATAAAAAAAGGTATTTCTTTTTAGTTTTTTTAGGTATATAATATACATATATACCTAAATTAAGCTGATGAGTACATATTAAAAAAAAAGAGTGACAAAACAAATTTCTCCTTGAGAAATAATGAAATTGATTGGACTCGCCTAATTCTTAAAAACTGAGATTTATTCTTCCAGGCACATTTCCGAATTTGTCAATGACTTCTTCATCTTCAACTTGAATGTCTCTATGAATAGATAATAAAGCTAGCAGTCTTGACCATTCAGTCTTGACTCTGATCTACTGTTTCTCAAATAAGATTTCAATTGATGAAGACTGGAAAAGTTTCTTTCCACTGATGCTGTGGTTGCAGGAAGAATTGCCAAGATATGAAGCAAAATATAAATGTTGGGAAATAAGTTCTTATTGCATGATGCCAAACCTTCAACTGCGTTTTTGGGGTGCACGTCTGCTTTTTCCCTTTCCCATTTTTGACACCATAATTGATACTCGCTTTCTGTTACATCAGAATATCCTAAATCAGATTCATACGTTTTCACTGCAGATAATATTTGGGAATAATCATTCTTCACAGCAAAAACTGGTAGAATGTTTTGCAATGAAGTTAGTGTTTCTTTTTGTGATTGAAACCTTTCATTTAATGATTCAATTATATCATCCACAAAGAGTATAAATATATTTCTGCAGAAATATTCTTCTGGAGTTGAATATGGGACATTGCATCCATTTTTTTGTATACTGCATCTACGTGGAACTTCTACTACTTTGAGGCCTACAGCCAATGTTTTTACAGCATCATAAATTAAGCTAAAGGATTTTTCTGCTTCAGTTCTCATGCTGTTTAGCAGTGTTGTAACTTCTGATATTTTTTCTAATGCATCGACTAAGTCGATTTGCTTGTTTTGGAAGTTTTCAGATAGGTTGTATGTGATGGACAATATTTTACTAAGAACAAAAGTTGCCACTAGATATGAAAACTGACATATAGAGTTGAGCAAAGTGTGTGTTTTGACAGATGATTCTGCTGACTCTTCTTGCTCAATCGCTTCTAAGGATGACATAATAGGATGCAGAAATTCTTTAAATATAAAAACGGCATCATGCCTTTGGATCCATCGAGTTTCACATAGAGTTTTCATCTTAACTTTCTTGCAATCAGGTAGCAGTCGCTGGATACTTTCTTTCAAAACACTGGTACGTTTAGCAGAAGCGTGGAAAAACGAACATGTTTCTGATATAACTCCCATACAGTTCCTTATGCTAGGCATTTTGCTAGCATCCGACAAACATAAGTTCAAGGAATGGGACATGCAATGAGTATATATTGCTTTGGGATATTTGTTTCTAATACAGGCCTGCACTCCACGAAACTGTCATCGCATTGCTCCAGCTCCATCATACCCCTTCCCTCTCATATCGTTCAAATCAAAACCCAATTTCACGAAATTTTCCATTATTGCTGTTGCAAAAATTTGAAATCAGAAACTTTTCTCATAACACAAATTTTGATTTAACATACATATATAAAAATTACATTGGAAAGCACAGTTTGATTATTTAACCTTATTTTGACAGATGACATAAAAAATGAAACAGATTTCGGGGGGGGGGGGCAAGGCGGTGCCATCGTTATACTTGATCGAGCCTCAATGCAGCTTTAGTGACGTCACAGTAGGGGTCCAACGTTGAGCTCCCATGGATCTTGCTTTGGTTCAGAGCGAACGATGTGTCGCGTTTAACGTGGTGTTCTTCATTTGTTTACATCATGTAGATTCATTTGCAAAAAACTTAGCGAATCACTTTCTGTGCGATGAAAGTTGATTTTGCAATATGAAGAAAATGCGCTAATATTTAACTCACGAATTACTTAGAATGTTATCGCGAAATGTGAACGAAATGCTAATGTTTAGATGAAAGTGACAAATTATTTGAGTTTTCACTTAGAATACTAACCGACGGGAACTTTGAAATTTTCCGCACAAAATAAATGAAATGTGCTGTTGTTGTATTTGCAAATTATTTAAAAATACTTAAGTCGTGGCATGAAATACGAATATTTAGACGAAATTAATGATTTATTTTTTAAGTTTTCGTACGAAGGGAAAGAAAAGTTAATATTTCGATGAGCCTGACAAATTACTTCGGTCTTACGCAAAAACGAAATGTAATTATTTAATTACTTTTTTAAGTTGAAACATAAAGTAAAAGAAAAATTAATATTTCAATGAACCTAACAATTGTCAAGGTTTCTTCACATTCAGTCAGCAGTTAATGCAACAAACAATCCTTATATGAAAAATGTGTTGGCAAAAAATCTCATTGGTGAGGTTTCTTCTGCCCAGAGCAAGTTAACAGGAGAAGCGGTAATTTTTTTTTTTTTTTTTGAGAATATTATGTGCAATTTTATTATTAAGGCTTGTTAGCAGTATGACAAAATTAGCTGCTATAGCTTCTAAGAATAAATAAGTTATCATGCACAAGGTCAGATTATGCCAACATGAAGGTGGGCAGGGCATGCCCAGAATTTTTTTTTTGGAGGGGAAGGGGGTAGGGGCGTCCGATTTTTTTTATACAACTAAATGTGTTATGAGTGCATTTTTAAAATGTATGCAACATCTGTGCAAAAATATTCAAATAAATATTACTGAAAATTATTATTAATATTCTTCTTATCTGTATTCTTATCACCACATAATGGTTGACCACTTATATTTTGCAATTTATCTATGCAAGAAACAAGTTGGGAAAAGTGATTAGAATCCTGATAAGACCGATTTGTGTGCGAGAAATCGATTTTCCAAAGCACTAATAAAACTAATATACATGTCTAAAAATGGTACATAAATTGAAATCCTTTAACATTGTTCTGGGTTTTGTTACAGCGTTGGTTTTGTTTTAATGTGATTCTTGATATTTTAATCAAAACTCCTTGCTTTTCAGCATGCTTTAAAGTAATCTGAAATAAGTCATGGTTGCCTCGTCACCGCAGAAACTTTCGGTATATTCGTGTATTGGCTTTTCATTGCAATGGAACATTCTGGTCCTTGGCTCCTTGCCCCTTCCTCGTCTTAATGGAGAAAACACGCTCAGTTGCTGTCATGAGATATAAAAACAATTTCAAATACTAACAAAAATTTGACTTTTAAAATCGTGTTTTTAAAATATCGAAAGGTTCCAAAATTTGGGGTGTTTTAACACCAACCTCTCCCGTCCTTCCTTGGGCACAACACTAAAGCTGGGGTAGAGGATGAATTTCGCTTTTTCAGAAAACATTTGTTGAGTTCCTAAAAGTTATTTTATTTCCCCTTATTTTTAATGAAATATTAAAGGGTTATCTTATTTAGAATGCCATAAAAATTCATTTTCATAACATGATTGCCCATTCACAAAACTTCCTGTTCCTAAAAGTTATTTTACTAACACTTATTTTTGACGAAGCATAACAAGGGGTTGTCTTTTAGGGAGTAATGTTATAAGAAAAGAAAGCATTTCTATCACAGTGATTACTGCAACACAATCTCTAACCATTATATATATTTTTATTGTTCACAAGGTATAGGACTTTGTAAAATGTTTTGAGTCGACAAGTCCATTTTAGTGACTTCATCACGCCTGTTGCAATTTTCTTGGGAAATCAGTTGCTCAGATTTAACTGGTATGACGAAAAACGACGGTAACATTAAGGTAGGTATTTTGATATCACTAACAACCGAAGTATTGAAACATAAAACGGGGTCAATTGTATTGTCATTAATAACAGTTTTTCAGGCACGTTTGAAACTTTGCTGATAGATTAGAAAAGTGAGGTGAAATGCTGGGAAATAAATCAAGTAGTGCTTTCAGAGCCTTGTTTTTAATTTGTCTTTTAAATGTAGCTATCTGTGTTTCACCCGCATTCTGTGCACATTATATCCCAGTTTATATTTGTCTATAATTTTCTGTATTTTTACCAAGAAGAGCCTTTTTTTTTTTTTTTTTTTTTTTTATTATTCGAGGTTTAACGACCACCGTGAGCAACTCAATGGGCTATAAGCAGTCGCCCTTATTTTATTTTGGTATGTGAGTTGGTTTGTATTTTTCCAACACTTGTGTATTTGGTCTACATTGAGGGTGCCGTGTATCATATTTTTCACTATTTTGCGAATTTAAACTTAATTTTTGGTCAGGATTGTCTTAGTATTAGAGGAAGTTTGTTTAGCATAATGTCTCTAGTTTAATTCTTGTACTTTGGAATTGCAATTCTTAAGTTTCTCCTTGAGTGTCAAAATGCGTTGCAGTACGTAGGCTATAAATAATTGTAAGTACTTTATTTTATTGCAGGTATAAAATACGTATGGTGAAACAAATTTTTGAGGAATTTGTATGCAAATCAGCTATGAAAAGATCCTTCCGATTCAGTTTGTTTGGCTCCGACACTGTGTTGTGCTCTTCTGCCTGTTTATTTTTGTACATAGCATTAACTGAAATTTCTAAAAGGTATAAATTCTTTTCCTGTTTCAATTCATAGATGGTTACAAAAAGTTATTAACGAAACAAATACACACTTCATGTATTCATTTCGTTATTTCCATAGGCTTCGAACACAATTCATGTATTCTAAATGATACGAGAATGTATATATATATATATATATATATATATATATATATCATCATCATCATCATTGTCAACCATTATCAATCCACTGCTGGACGAAGGTCTCCCCAAGTTTCCTCCACAACGGTCTGTCTTGTGCCAGTCTCCTCCATGTCACCCCTGCATACTTTCGAATTTCATCCACCCATCTCCCATGTGGTCTTCTTCTGGGTCTTTTCCTGTCCCTTGGAATCCAATCTAAAATTTCGGCTGTCCATCGATGATCTGTCCTTCTGGCAGTATGTCCAGCCCATTGCCATTTCAGGGATTTAACTCTGATCATGATGTCTTCCACTCTTGTCATTTTTCGGATCCACGAGTTCCTCTTCTTATCTCTCCTGGTTACACCAAGCATGCACCTCTCCATGCTTCTTTGAGTTGTCTGCAGCCTTTGTATGTCTCTTTTAGTTAAGGTCCACGTCTCCGCACCATACGTAAGTACTGGAAGGATGCATTGATCAAACACTTTTCTTTTAAGACATAATGGCATATTGCTCTTGAAAATTATGCTGTTTCTTCCAAAAGCTCTCCAGGCAAGTTTTGTACGCCGATTAATTTCTTCATCAATGTGACCCTCACTTGATATCTGCTGTCCAAGATAAACGTACGTGTCTGTTATCTCCAGCTTTTCTCCATCAATCGATAAATCTTCATTTCTTGTAAAAGCATTGAACATCACTTTTGTCTTCTGAAAGTTCATTTTTAATCCCACTTCTTTACTCTTGTCAGCAAGTTCCTGGATCATACTCTGCAGCTCTGATGGGGTAGTTGCAAAAATGACTACGTCATCAGCAAAACGAAGGTGGGTTAGATAATCTCCATTAATCTTTATCCCCTTGTTTTCCCAGCTCAGTGACTGAAAAACACCCTCCAATGTGGCATTAAAGAGCTTCGGAGATATGGTGTCACCTTGTCTCACTCCCTTCCCAATTTTTACGTGTGTTGTATTTTCAAACATATATATATATATATATATATATATATATATACAGTGGTCACAAAAGTTAGGGATTGTTGTGGTTTCAAAGGGGAAACATGGTGATATGCAAATTTGTGAGTACTGGAGATAAGTTATCAGCATAAATTAGTATCATGACAACACAGCACATGGTGTGCGAGCTCCGACAACAATAGCCTCCAAGGAGTGAAAAATGGGAATTCACAATTAAATAATCAACTAGCAAATACAAAAATTGGTCTCTTACTCTTCCATTTGGAAACTAACAGCAACAAAATTCAAAACCTGTAGCTCCAAAAGTAAACTTTGGGCCATATCATAGCCAAAAATGGATTTTTTTTCTGCAATAGTAAGCGCTAGTCTTAAATAAAATCTTGGTGCTCTACAACATTAACGAACAGTGATTTGGATGATAAATTGTCCTATTTAAGAAATGATTTTAATTTAATTACTGGCAACTGCGAGAGGAACCTGGCAGTAAAATTTAATTTCTTTCTGTGTAAGTGAAACTTTTGATACAGTTCCTACACATTGGATAACAGGCCTGAATAAGATCTAGAAGCCAGAAATGTCTGTATAAACAAAAGGACTTAGAAGAGGTGAACAATAATTGAAAGCTCTTTAAGTTAGAATAGAATTAAGTATATTAATCTGAATAAAAGCCTTGAGGAATCATTTTAAATCCTGCTAATGGTGTGAAAACTATCCACGTACAACCATGTTTGGCTTGGCGTCATCAATATAAATGGAGTGCAAATTTTTAAATCATTCTGACGGTCATGGATTTTGGCGAGTTGTTTCCATGAGCTTGAAAGAAATGGAGTAGATGTCATGGTGATGACAAGCCGCGAAGACTTGCAGTATATGTCGAAAGCTAATATATTAAACTTAACAGTCAAATCAGTTTTATCAATAAGCGTAGCATTTTAAAAAAAAAAATGGTTGTCTTCAAGACAATGTTGGTCTATAGACTACTTCACTTCACAGTTCCATACGTAACACTTGTGATCCTTCACACACGAAAACTTAAAAGCCCTGCGAGCCTGTCCTATATATGAAAGTCCACATACCCAAGGCATATAATAAATTCCCTAGGAATTTGTGTCTTTTGCATAGTCTTTTGATCCGTAAAAATTCACATTGCTTAAACATTTGAGAATAGGACTATATTCTGTATGTATTGCATTCAATTCCTTTAAGAAAATGGAGCTCTTTCTAAAAGGAATCCTCAGGTGAGCATATATGTATAGCACGATATATGTATGTATTGAAAGCACCGACTTCTTGTTGACTTTTCTTCATGACTGGCCAATGACATGACACATACTCCATATCTTTCAATAGCATGGAAACAACTCACCAAAATACATGACTGTCAGAAAGCTGATGGTGTCACAATGATTTCAATGTTTATGCTCTTTTTGCCTTGATGAAGCCAAGCGCTCGGCAAAACTGCAGTAGATCTTAATGTAAAATTTTAACTGTGAAAAAACGCTGCTTATTCTATAATTTCAAGCATGGTTTAATCCTTTAATTCTACCAATATTTACTTCACCAAGTTAGTTAACTTTCTCTACCAATATTTACAGTTGCACCCTACAGAGGGAGAGGATCTATTGGGAGAAATACTGAACCGAGAGATATAAGGTCAAGTTTTAGAGCTACAGAAGGTTGTACTTGATTCCCACTCACCTGTGTTTTGCGTAACATCCCTAACTTTCCTAGCCAGTGCCATGAATGACCAAATCTGAGTAAAAATAAAAAAATAAATAAAAACAAGCAGTTGTGTAATTTTTTTAGATAATTCAGTTGTTTTGAATGCCCAATTATTTGTTAATGTAAATTCAAGCATGAAATTTGCCCTAAGAACTTTCAAAAATGAAGCTCATTAAAATATAAGATATTCCATCAAATGTTAATTTATCTTTATATACAGATCTTATATATATATATATGTGTGTGTGTGTGTGTATATATAAGAATAAAGCAAGAAGAAATAAAATGGAATGTAAACACTGAAAAACAAGTTGCTAGTAAAGTGAAAAGCCAAAATGTGCACAAGCTGCAGTTAAAAACAATTTTCAAAGTAAGAGTAAAAATTTCACAAAAAAAGAAAAAAAAAGAGCTAAACCACTGATAAAACCTGTTGAAGGAGCTATGTCTTCATGGCATTCAACTTTTTCTGTCTGTGTTATTTATTTGACAGCTAGAAAGACACAGATAGGTACATATATATATACATATCATGTGTGCTGACGCATGTAACAGCGGTGTTAAGTAGTTAGGGGGATTTCTGCTTGACACACAGCTGCTCATACTATATGCCTATTTTATGATGTCCAAAACAACACTTAAATGAGCATGTATTCCACTGGCAGACCTATGTAACATGTTGCCTATAATATGGGACAAGCTGCTCCAGACATTCGCCAATAAGGTATTACCCGTAGGTGTCAAGATGTTCTTCGACACAGAAGTGGTGATACTAGATACTGAAATCTAGAGGTATGGACATTCTCTGAATGTACAATGTTGTCCATATTACAGTATTACTTTGTTGTGTGCAGAAATCGCACATTAAAATGTTTTTGTAAACACACTCTTTATCGTTTGTGTTACGTAGCCTCGCTGATGTTATTTCAATGTATGTTATTTGAGTCAGATACATACATTCTTCACTTCATGCAATATCCCTAACTTTGTGTGACCAGGGTACATCATACATACATTTCTGGGGCGGGGGGGGGGAATGTCGCACCCCAATGTTATCTCTACCAGGAAGGCACAACAAAATTGACAGTTTGTATGGCTTTTTCACAGAGCGTAGATATATGAACTAGCCTTTAATCTGTTGCCCTCAACATATTGATAATAGAAGAAATCCATAATTTAGAGAAAGGCTAATTAGGAAGCACTGGCTGAATCTTAAAAGTATTCATCCGACAGTGAAATATTAGTTTATGACTCTAATTAAATTGCTTAGAAATGAAAAGTTTTATCATTCAGAGAAATTTGAAGGTACAGAATCAACTAACAAATACAAAAAATTGGTCTCTTACTCTTGCCATTTGGAAACTTACAGCAACAAAATTCAAAACCTGTAGCACCAAAAGTATACTTTGGGCCATAACATAGCCAAAAATCGAGTTTTTTTTTCTGCAATAGTAAGCGCTAGTCTTAAAAAAAACTCTTGGTGCTCTAGAACATTAACGAACAGTGATCTGGATGATAAATAGCATATATCAATGTAGCATAAAATAAAAAACCCCAACACCGTCAGCGAAATAGTTACAAAAGTACGTTTATTGAGTGAAAAGTTGAAATAATTGAGGCCAAGTGAAGGAAAACAAATAATGTAATCGCTTAATGAAGAAATGGAAATGTTCCTGTAGCTTAACAAATGGTGAATGGGGTGATAAATACCATATAGAAAAGACTACGAAGATAAAAAAACTCCAACACTCAAATATAAGCCGATACAAAAAAAAACCCCACCCAATGGCAAGGATTCATCGGTCGGTTGGAGATATGTATGGAATATCAAACACTTTTCCAAAGTTATAGCTGCTTAACCGTAAATAAGTATCAAATAAAACAATAAAAATGTTTAAAACAAACTTGCGTGAGCACTAACATATCTCTCAGTGGTCTAATAAAGCCCACCCGGGCTTGTCCTGTGGATATTAAAAAGGGAATAGCTACGTTTATATTCGAAAATGTAACAAATTATTTACTCCTCCTAGTTTAAAATGCAGTTGATATATAAACCTGTTAAGAAACGAATACATGAATGTGTTCACGTGTTAAGATTCCACACGTGTTAAAACTCTCCACGTGTTACGAAACGAATGCATGGCATGAATTGTGTTCGAAGCCTATGAATTAAAGCAGGAAAAGAACTTACCTTTTATGAACTTTCGATTAATCACTAATTCAATGTACGTTTATCGAAGGTAATCGCTAATATAATCCTCTTTTCTCTGTGTAAAACGTCTTCAAATACAACGTTCTTGCATACGAGAAACACTGTGAGCTGTGACCTGTCAAATCCGGGCCGACCGGCTTGTTGTTATGACCATGCCCTGATTTACGGGAGGGCACACGGGGCACGTGCCCAGGGCCACCGATTTTGGGGTGCCCCCAAATTTGAATTAAATGTGTACTTAGTTAATGGGAATTTTGTGTGTGTATATTCAAAATTCATTTTTTTTACTTTTGCATGCTCATGAGTCATGTGTTTATAGATGTGGTACTTACACGCAGTGGGTTTGAGTTTCGAATTTCACGTAAACACGTGGCCATTAATGAGTTTCAGTGGTTTAATAACCTTCAAGTAGCCATTGAGAAGGAGGATCGCTTCCATTAATTCACGTGCCTTTTCTTGCTTTTCCGAACGCACCTAAACTCAACTGATCCTTCAACTTCCTGCACATGGCTTGTGGTTGTCGTAACTGTAACCACGAAGGCTTAATTGTATTTTGCGTTGCGTTTCTTGTAGTCTGATGGAATGTTGAATATTTAATTTTATATATAATCAAATTTAGTTAGTTGTAACAATATATTTAAGTTGAATTATTTAACAGTTAAATTATGTCAAAACGTACATATTTATCAGGCAGTGCTAAACGGAAAGCCAAACAATTGAAACTGAAGGATGATGACCTGCAGCATGGTAGCATTGAACGTTTTGCCATTAAAAAATTGGATATTTCACTTGGTCCCAAAAGTTCTACAAATTCATCTAATTTTACTACTGGTGAGTCTCTTGAGTGTAATTTGTCTTTGGAAGCCAGTAATCTGACTTCAGAATCATCTAGCATCACAGATACTCCTAATTTGGGAAATCTTTTGAATTCATCTAATGAAGAGAACGCAAGTTCCACAATGAATGCAGTGGATCCTGCCTTATGGGGAGAAATTACAGAAGAAATGCGCGAATGCTTTTTGAGCAATCCACCAGTCCAAGATTTGGAGTTGCTGGCATTCACAGGAAAGGATATATGTGGTAAAAAACGTTTTCTAACAGAAGTTAATTTTTTCAGAATAAAAAAAAAACAATGAGAAGGTAAAACGCGACTGGCTTCTTTTATCCCCATCAACTTGTTTACTATTCTGCTGGATATGCAAATTGTATGCTAGGAGCACTACAGCATTAGGATCCACAGGTTTTTCTGACTGGAAGCATGCAAGTGAACGTCTTACAGAGCATAAAAATTCACACATACACAGGCAAGCAGTATGGGACTATTCATTACGCATGAATGCTTCTGCACGCATTGACTGTCAGATAGTTATGCAGTATTGGAATGAATCCAAGTACTGGCAAGATGTTTTGCATAGAGTTGTTGCAACAGTTAAGTATCTCTCAGTTCGTGGGTTGCCAATGTATGGTGATGATGAAACAATTGGATCAGTTCAGAATGGAAATTTCCTGGGCTACTTAGAATTAATTGCAGAATTTGATCCATTCTTAGCTCAACACTTGGAAAAATGTGGGAATCCAGGAAGTGGTAACACCAGTTACTTATCTTCAACATGTGTGGATGAATTTGTTGAATTAATGGCTGTACGTGTTTTTAATGCCATCACTGATGAAATAAAAATGTCAAAATATTTTTCTGTCATAGTTGACTCTACTCCAAATATTACACACATAGATCAACTGGCTTTTATCATAAGGTATGTCAACAAAGATTGTAAAGCAAAAGAACGGTTTTTGACATTTATTCCATTCCATGGACATACTGCAGAAAACATTACAAATACTATGATATCTTTTCTACAGGAGGCTGGCCTGGATATTATGAATGTCAGAGGCCAAAGCTATGACAATGCCAGCAACATGTCTGGGAAGTATTCTGGTGTTCAAACACGCATTAGGGAAATCAATCCACTAGCGGAATATGTGCCATGTTCCGCTCACACTTTAAATTTAGTTGGTGTGAATAGCATAGATAGTTGTGGTAAAGTTCTCTCTTTTTTCACATTTTTGCAAAAACTCTATACTTTTTTTCTGCATCAACTCACCGTTGGAAGATGCTTCAGGAGAAAGTCCAGGAAGCACATGGAAATTCATCACTCACACTGAAGGGTCGGTCAGTTACCAGATGGTGTGCAGATGCTGCAGCTACACGATCAATGTGGAAAAATTATCGTGAAATAGAGAAAGTTTTAGTATTTCTGTCAGAAGATGTAGATGACTCTCCACAAACAAGAGATGAAGCACAATCATTGCTGAAGAAAATGCGAACAATGGAAATATCGATCAGCACAGTATTTTGGGACACAATACTTCAGAGATTAAACTGTGCAAATCAAACTTGCCAGAATCCAAAAGGAAATATTTCTGAAGTACCTAAAATTTTCCAGTCATTAATTGAATTCATTCAGTTCGTGAGGGAAAATTTTGAAGTCTATGAAGAGGAAGCTAAAACATTAGTGTCTGAAAATGTGCAATACCATGGTCATGATTCCCGAAGAAAGAAAGTGCCCAAGAATAAACACCTAGAGGAATGTAACAGTGAACATATAGAACTCAGTGCAAGGGATATATTTAGAACTCAGGTTCATTATGTGCTTTGTGATGCTTTAGTCACCCAGCTTTCAAGCAGAAAAAGTGCTTATGAAAACATAATGAGAAAATTTGAATTTTTTACAAAAAAATCGAAATTTGAAATTTTTGAAGGGGCAAAAGCATTGCAGGAATACTATAACAATGATCTTGACGACCAGTTTGCAGATGAGTTTTTGCAATTCTCCTCAATGATGGGGGAGCATGCAACCATTCCCCAGATGCTGCAAACTTTGAAGGTAAACAATTTAGAAGCCGCATTTCAGAACACTGAGACTGCACTTAGAATGTTCATGACATTACCGATTTCAAATTGTACAAGTGAGAGATCATTTTATTTGCTGAAAAGACTTAAAAATCCCTTATGATCAACCATACGACAAATGAAACTGGCATCATTAGCTCTGCTGTCTTTGGAGAGTGATGTGACACAGTCTTTAAATTATGATTCTCTGATACATGACTTTGCATCTAGGAAATGTAGAAGAAAAATATTCAACCCAACTTGTTTCGTCCTGATATAGGAGGAAATTTTCAATTGTTTTTATTCATTCCTAAAAATAAAGAATAGTAACCGAGTTATTACAAATAAAAAGATCTGGTACCCAAACACAGCACTTTGTCATCGTATTGTCAGTTTTGTTTGACATTGGACAATTTATACATTCATGTCATCATGTGTTCATTAGATTTTGGTAAAAATTGGGTAAATGTGTAGTTTAGCGTGGTAAATTATTTGGTCGGAACAGTTGTAAAATTTCTAAAAAAAGTGACGTACAGATTCTAAAATATGGAATTTAAGGGGAAATGGTGAAAAAATTTTATCGTTAGAATGAATATTAAAGATGTTTACCGAAAAACTTGAACTCCAAGTATGACGAGTCAGCAGACGCTGCGGGAGGCCTTAAACAACGCTGAGGCGTTGACATGAAGCTGTGCTACGTTGAAAAGAAGGGTCGCTGCAGCCAGGACATTCACGGGCGGAATAGTACAACAGGAACCGAGTACGTTGTTGTCAGGAAAGAGTGTAGTGCTACGCTACAGAAAATAGTTAATTTCAGTGTCAGTTCTTGAAATCGCAATCAGACAGTTTCTTGTTTTTTTCACATGGGATTCTTTGATGCTGAATGTATGAACTCATTTCTCCGTGGAAGCTTTTTTTTATTTAATAATCAAACTTTCACTTTGATACTTGCCATCTAACTTCCATTAGAAAGAATGCGACACCTACTCTAACGCTTTTCTAGAAACAAGAAAGGCATGTGCATACTTACTATTTCATATCACGGAATTACATGCCAAAGAACGAAGACAGTCTCTGCATGTTTCTTTAAAAAGTGAGACAGAAATTACAAACTACATTCTTTAGCGTAGCAGTATATTCTGTTACTCTTTCCTGACAAGAGCGTACCTGATTCCTGTTGTACTCTTCTGCCCATGAATTCCTAGCCGCAGCAAACCTTCCTTTCAACGGAGCAAAGCTTCAGGTCGTCGCCGCAGTGTGTGTTTACTCATCCTACTAGGACTACTTGGAGGTAAGTTTTTCGGTAAACATCTTTAATATGCTTTTTTTTTTATTTTGCAACTTTTCTGACCAAATAATTTAGGACGTCGAAGTACAACACAATTACCAAAAATTGAACTGGACTAGGTGTTCCCCTCAGCTTTTCAGATTATTATTATTATTGTTTTTTTTTTTTTTTTTTTTTTTTGTGTAACTCAGATTTATGTTTTGCAGTTTTCTGATATATTGATCATGATGCGCTGATTTGATCTTGGTAGAAACCGGGAAGCTGGAAGTAGAAGTTCCCATAGCACTTTTTAAATTTTTTATGCAGCTTCACATCTCTATTTATGAAGAAGTCCAGTGGAGGTCACCATGGATTTTTTTTTTCTTGTTTTAGTTCACATTTCTTGTTGGATGCATTGTTCTCATGTTCTAGACGCAAGAATCAGTACATTGCAAGACCACAATATTCACTAAAATTAAGATGTCCATCCATTTTGTCATAGATATATTGTTATAGTTAGAGTCTATGGGGGTCATTAACACCACAAACTACAAATCAACCAGTTGTCCCCGCACAGCCAGAGTTGTATAAAAATAAAATGTATCTGCGTACACAGCTATTGAAGCTATTGAAACAGAAAACTCGCTGCCAACCCGCAAACCATGGTAACAATAGAATAAGATAATTTAAAGAAAAATTAATAAAACAAATAATTATTAGAACATTACAGATTCCAATGAGGACAAAATAGTATCTAATTGAATGTGCAGCAATGTGTGTAAAATGGACTTTTATGGCATGTAACGTACCAGGAGATGTGACGTACCTGCCAGAAGGACGCACACGACATAAAGGCAGATAGGAATCAGAATAAAACGTCCGCGTAGCTCAATTGGTAAAGTGACTTATTCCGGAATGAAGGGATCCGGGTTCGAATCCCGGCGTAGACCAAAAATTACGGAGAAATTTACTTCGTTATCGGCAAAATATTAAAATATTGGACTACGAACCTCATAAAAACAAGAGATTAATTAAAGAAAGTTTTTATATCCAGAAAAACAGTTCTATCAATGAACCTTCAAAAATTATAAATATGATTTTCAACAAGTTAATTCAAAAATACTGGACTTACAAAATGCATAAGGAAATATTTTTTATTTAATTGGCAACTGAAAGAGGAACCTGGCAATAAAATTTAAATTCTGTGTAAACAAAACTTTTAATACAGTTCGTATACATTGAGAACAGGCCTTGATAAAATCTAGAGGCCAGAAATGTCTGTAAAAACAAAAGAACTCAGAAGATGTGAAAAATAATTAAGTTCTTCAGTTAAAATAGAATTAAGTATATTAATCTGAGTAAAGCATTAAGTAAGTGTTTTAATTGCTGTATATAGGCCCAACATTTTTATTTTTTTAATCTACATGCAAAAACTATCTGCAAACCTGCTAATGATTTGGAAACTATCAGCGTATGCATGTACGTCTGCTACTCTGCACACAGTGACTATTATTTGGTCGATAGAGAATAAGGAGGGGGCCCCGGAAATGTTTTGTGCCCTGGGCCTTGCATGTAGTAAATCGGGCCCTGGTTATGACCCCTACTTTGACGTCACTCACTAAACCAGGGCGCCACACATTAAGGCTCGATGAAGTATAACAATGGCTCCGGGCAAGGCCCCTTAATACGCCCCTGCATGGACCTATTGCCACACTGCAAATTAGTCTTCACTGCATTGTTCAGGCTGAAAGTAGTTTTTACAGACACGCATCTTTAAAAATACATATCAGTATATTGAATGTTTCGAAATCCGGTTCTCCTTCGCCCATCTTTCTTTCTCCTGCGTTTACGTGACAGCAGCGCGAAACCCGAAATTTGCTTACCTTTCCTCTTCGTACTCTCCGAGCAACCATTCTGACCTAAAATTTGCATAAATAGGCGCTTGCAGTTAGAAGTCGTAATATCCCTAACCTTTTTTGAGCAGTTGATATGTACATTCATTTTATCTGATGTTTTAAGTCTCAAATTACTAAGTGGGAGCTAAGCTACTTCATTCTAGTGTGGCAGCTTTCGACGCTTAATCAGTAATGTGAACTACAAGGGTCTATTTGAATCTCACTCAAAAGGTTAATATTACTAACGGAAGAATCGGGTAGACATACACCAGTAATACTAAAAACGCTGAAATCCGTTTTATTGGTGTAGTATTATAAACACTAGTACAAACACGCTAGCTTTCACCACCACGGGTGGCTTCTTCAGGCATAAGTATTCCAATGCAAAAACAAAAACAAACAAAAAACAGAGTTTCAGTTATGAATTCAAAAATAGAAGTTTGTTATAGTTATTACAGAACGTGCGCGTCATACTCGAGATGTGTGATTAGGAGCGCGCGTATTAATGAGCGTGCGCCATACATGTGGGAGGTCCATTGAAGTTTCCTCGTTACATATCCCGTGACTGGATAAGATTTCTATAGTTTCTCTGAGGAGGGTGGCTCTGGCGGTTGTGTATCGTGCTATTTTCTTTATTTGTCCCCAAAGAGGTGTTGCAGAGTTGTTGGCTACTTCACGCGCTAGTGCCGTAGTGAGAAGTCCTCTTTTGACATCTCTTTGATGTTCCTGGAGTCTTAGCCTCAGAGACCTCTTGGTCATGCCCACATAGTTCTTGTTTGTTCCGTCCGGGTACAAGAGGGGTATAGTGTATACTCCCGCATCTTCCAGGTCCACGCCGCCGTTTTTTGTTGATGCGAGACAAGATGCTATTGTCCTAGGTGCGGTAATCCCTATGCCGAAACCAAGTTTTTTTAAGGAATTTTTAGGAAATATGTGAAGCCTGGTACATACTGGCATGAGCCTATATATTGTAGTTTTTGGGTGGGGCATATGGTGCCACGGGATGCGAGTTTAGACTTTGTCTGGTGTATGATCTGATCTACCATGCTGATCTGATCTGATCTACCATGCTGATCTGATCTACCATGCTGGGCCAGCATGGTAGATCAGATCATACACCAGACAAAGTCTAAACTCGCATCCCGTGGCACCATATGCCCCACCCAAAAACTACAATATATAGGCTCATGCCAGTATGTACCAGGCTTCACATATTTCCTAAAAAATTCCTTAAAAAACTTGGTTTCGGCATAGGGATTACCGCACCTAGGACAATAGCATCTTGTCTCGCATCAACAAAAACGGCGGCGTGGACCTGGAAGATGCGGGAGTATACACTATACCCCTCTTGTACCCGGACGGAACAAACAAGAACTATGTGGGCATGACCAAGAGGTCTCTGAGGCTAAGACTCCAGGAACATCAAAGAGATGTCAAAAGAGGACTTCTCACTACGGCACTAGCGCGTGAAGTAGCCAACAACTCTGCAACACCTCTTTGGGGACAAATAAAGAAAATAGCACGATACACAACCGCCAGAGCCACCCTCCTCAGAGAAACTATAGAAATCTTATCCAGTCACGGGATATGTAACGAGGAAACTTCAATGGACCTCCCACATGTATGGCGCACGCTCATTAATACGCGCGCTCCTAATCACACATCTCGAGTATGACGCGCACGTTCTGTAATAACTATAACAAACTTCTATTTTTGAATTCATAACTGAAACTCTGTTTTTTGTTTGTTTTTGTTTTTGCATTGGAATACTTATGCCTGAAGAAGCCACCCGTGGTGGTGAAAGCTAGCGTGTTTGTACTAGTGTTTATAATACTACACCAATAAAACGGATTTCAGCGTTTTTAGTTAATATTACTGATTGGAACTTTCTGCAGCAGATGTAGTAGTTTACACATACTGAAAAAAGTTATGAACGACTCACGTCACGCAAGGGCAAAAAGAAGAGGGGAAACACTGACGAGCAGAACAAAACACGACATGGGTCATTTGCATAGAACCAGCGAATACAGCTGGTAGCTGTTCTGTTGTCCTCGTAAAATGCAAGTTGCTGGCTGCACTGCCATTGGTCGGTGCCAAATGATGAGAATATAACAAGAAAGATGACACCGAATTTTCGGGTGTAATGAGCACGTCTTTTGAATCCGTTCTGACGCAAATTAAATTTACCAAAGCTATTCAAAATCAATGAAACCGATATGGAAAACAATAGTATCTGACCGAAGAAAGTTTTTCAATCGGGTTTTTATTCCCACAGATCTTGCTGTAAACGTAAACATCAACTTACGCCCTCTGGTGGCAGACTTGTGCGTTAAGAGAAATTTTAAAATTATATGAGAAACGTTTCGCAGAAGTAGCGCACTCCAAAAAAGAAAGAATTTTTCAAATCGGGATGTCAGAAGCAGAGATATCGACAGATATAAGATATGCATCTACGACCCTGGCTTTGAAATCATGAATTATTTTAAGAAGAAAATATTCCTAAAAAGTCTGTCAACGTGAGTAGTAACGGTCCACAAACGAATTTTTTTCAATCGAGATTTTAGAAGCTCAGATTTTGCTGCAAATACATCAGAAGCAAAAATTAAGACTTACGCCCCCTGGTGGCCTAACCATTTTTCCTTTTTTACCAAAAATTGGAAATTATATGTAAATGATTTTCCACCAGGAGTTGTATCCGGTGCAGAAAGAATTTTTCAAATCGGAGTTTTACAAGCAGAGATATCGGGGGAAACGCAATTTACCTTTACGTCCCCTAGCGGAAAGTCTATGAATTACTTCAAAATTTTGAAATTATACGAAAAACATGTCACACCGGTAACTCTATATAATAAATAAAGAATTTTTCAAATCAGACCATTAGAAGCAGAGATACTGACAAAAATAAGATATATATCTACGCCACCTAGCGAAGAAACAATGCATTATTTTAAGAAGAAAATATTCCGAAAAGGTTTGTCTACGTGAGTAGTATCGGTCCATGATATAATTTTTTAAACCGAGGTTTTAGGAGCTCAGATTTTACTGCAAATACATCAGAAGCAGAAATCAACATTTACGCCAATTGGTGGCCAAACTATTTTATACCAAAAATTAGAAATTACATGCAAAATATTTCCCGTTACGAGCTGTATCCGCTGAAGAAAAAAAAATTCAAATCTAAGTTTCAGAAGCAGAGATATCTGGGGAAAAGCAATTCCCTTTAACGCCCCCTAGTGGAGAATATATGCATAATTTGGAAAAGTGATTGCCTAAAATAATCTTCGACATGAATGGAATTGAAAAGTAAAATAATCTTTTGAACTGTATGTTTAGAAGCAAATATATGGAATAGAATGTGTTTTGAATTCGATATCAGCTGCGTTTACGCCCTCTGGTGACGAAATTTTGCATCGAAAAAAAAAAAACGAAATAAAGGATCATCATTCTCACATTTCAAGCTTCCTAATGCAAAAAGAATTTTTCAAATCGGACTATTAGTTGCAGAGATATCGTGTCTACAGACGGACGGACAAACCGATAACGTAAGCACGATCCTTTTTTACAAAAGATGTGCTAAAAACGGTACACCGCGTCCCAAAAAAGGAAAGATATGAAAACAGGGATGGCTGGATGTATTCCAAAGTTTGATTGTACTCAGATCGTGACTTTGCTATAAAAAGGTATGTCGTTGAGCACAATTGCACGACAAGGGGAATCGTTTTCATTATTTCTGTTCCCATTTGTTAGACGACAGCGCAGCTACGCTGCAGAGGATCTTGGGTGACCAATGTGATATATCCTCTGTCTTTTCGTTTTTAAAACACATTGACTTTTTTAAACGTATTTTAAAGTTTTTCTTATTTTCATTTTTCACTTTTGCGGGATCAGCCAGCTTTTAATTCTTATACCACGTTTTTAAATGTCTTTCTTTGATTGTCTTGTATATCTGGCGCCCTTTGGCCAAATATGGCCCTTGCGCCATAAAAATCAACCAAACACGGCAAGGGCACAAAATGGGAGAAAGGAAAAGAAATATCCTGCGACACAATAGAAAAAATTCATGCGATATACTATCCGCAATGTCCAATCTCGCTACAGAACTTCAAAATCAAATACTTCGACAGACTATAGAAATTTAACAGTTAATTAAACCCCCAAGAGTCCCAGTGAATCTCTCCTATTACCGGAAATTTTTCGTCATATGGATACAGAAAAAATGAGAATGGAGTTTTTCCGCTAATAGAAGAAAGGAATTGCGGAAAGGTTTCTGAAAACTCAGAATTTTTCTGGTGTACGAAAAATCCGTGAAATTCAAAGTTTTACCCGTCATTTAACGGAAAAAGTTGTATGATAAACACGCTTCGTTAATTGGCGAAAGAAATCACGGAAAGTGCCATCTGAGTTTCAGAAAACTTTTAACAGTGTAGTTTGTTCGCTTTTTAGAGCGTGATGAGATTCAGTAAGTTCCTTGGCCTTTTGCTGCATGTCGTCGAAACCTTCAGCTGCTTTTGCAAGCACAGAAATTTCTCCTTCCCTGTCAATTGTTGGAAAACCTTTTGAAGTGAGTAACCATTTTAAGCCGAATTTGGTATCGGCATGCATTGATTGTCGTCATTATGATATGGAAATCAAGAAAGAATTTTTGTTTTGTTTTTATTGGAGGTTTAGCGACCACCGTGACCAACTCAATGGGCTATAAGCAGTCGCCCGTTCCTAATTTAGGATCACTGGTTGCAGGGAAGGGAGAGAGCCATTACCATAAGACAAACACAACATCCAAGCCTCACCAGGATTTGAACCCGGACACATCTCAGACGAATGATCAGAAGCCATGGCTTAGAACACTGCGCCACCGGGGCGACAAAGAAATATTCCTCATAAATATATGGAATATTCATACAATTCAAGCACCGTAAGAATGACTCTGAATTGCTCTAGTTTACTGTTCACCATGTAATATGATATCAGAAAACTTGAAACTTACATCACTCTGGAACGGGAATCGAACCCACATATCCCGATTTCTGTTTCGTTACACTACTTTCCTATCCATCGAATGCTACTTTAGGGTAACAGTAGCATGCTTGAACGGAAATCGGTAAGTTCGGGTTCGATTCACGCAACAAGGCGATGAAATTTTAAAGTTTTCTGATATGACATTACATGACGAACAGTAAACTAGAGCAATTAGGAGTCATAATCTGATTCTTGTGTGAATAATTTAATGCTGATTTTTTTCTAAAAAACCACCAACTATAATCGATCAAAATCAAATGTTTTATTTGCATTTATGCACATGCCTTAATGATAAGCTTTAACACCATGGTCCATCGGCGGTTTTTGTTGGCAAAAATAAAATTTCCATATAGAAATTTTATTTAGGCCGTAAAAGATTTTGCATCATGTTTGGTGTACTTTTGCTTGATACTGCCCCCCCCCTCACCCCACTTCATTCAATATTCAACTTCATTGAAAAAATTATTCTGCAGACAGTCACTATAAAAGAGCTTTGGTCACCCATGCGTTCTTATCCCGCATCCAAACCACTTGCAACTTCCTATAATTTTTTAATCTAAAAAACGAAAAAAAAAACTATATTAATATTGGTTTGCGTTTAACGTAACCAAAGGCGTTTTTACAAAATGCATGAAAAGGCCTTCGATTCTGTGAAACCATCTGAAGTTACAATGGCTTTGAAATTCTGCGGTATTAAAGATGCATACATTAACATTATTAATAACATCTATGGAAATGCAAGTGCAAAGGTTCGACTATTCGAAGATACAGCAACAATAAAAATTGGAAAAGGAGTGAGACCAGGTGTCACCATTTCTTCCAAACTCTTTAATGCTACATCGCAAAATGTCTTTCATACATTGAACTGGGAAAACAAAGAGATAAATATTAATGGAGATTACTTAACTCACCTTCGTTTTTTTTTCGTTTTTTATGACGTAGTTATGTTTGCAAATACTCCTTCAACACTGCAGAGTATGATCCAGGAACTTGCTGACAAGAATAAAGAAGTGGGATTAAAAATGAATTTTCAGAAGACAAAACTGGTGTACAATGCTTTTACAAGAAATGAAGGTATATCGGTTGATGGAGAAAAGCTGCATATACCTACATTTGCCTCTAACAGCAGGTATCAAGCGAGAGTCACATTGATGAAGAAGCTAATGAGGGTGTAGAACTTGGTTGGAGAGCTTTTGGAAGAAACAATACAGAGCAATATGCCATTATGTCTTACAAGAAAAGTGTTTAATCAATGCATCCTTCCAGTGCTTACGTACGGAGCTGATACTTGGACCTTAACTAAAAAAAAAGACAAAGACTGCAGACAATTGAAACAAGCATGGAGAGATAGAGATGCATGCTTGGTGTAACCAGGAAAAAAAAGAGAAGAGGAGCTCGTTAATAAGGAAAATTACAAGAGTGGAAGACATGATTAGAGTAAAATCCCTGAAATAGCAATGGACTGTACATATTGCTAGAAAGGCCGACCACCGATGGACAACCGAAATTTCAGACTGGATTCCAAAGGACAGGAAAAGACCCAGAAGACCACATAGGAGATGGGTGGATGGAATTCGGAAGCATGTGGGAGTGACATGGAGGTTAGTGGCTCAAGACAGACCGTCGTCAAAATGTTGGTTACAAGAATTGTTAAACCGTGTATAATCGAAATCATTTTGCTCAAACCTGCGTTTCGCAAGGGCATTTATATATATATTTTTTTAAGTACGGAAATTACGTTCTTTAAACACGGTTCTTATATTTGAATAATTACATCACCTATGAGTGATCTTTCCGCGCCGACATGTATGAGAGTGTGCCCAGTGGCTGCTTTCGGGAGAACGCAAGAGTGGCAGTGCCTCCTCAGAATTTTAGGACTCTTAGGGTTATTCATTTTGTTCATTTAGTATGTTTCGGCATATCGCTTTATGCTAATTATTAGTTTTTGTAAAAATGTCTACGTTAACAGTCTTTTAAATTGGGGCTTTCTGAAAACAGAAGACAGCTCTTAGTTCCGGCACCTCATCAGTTTGCGATCTCTATCGATAAGGCAGAGGACCCGGTTACCCCTCGAATGGAATCGATAAGGCAGGGACCTGGTTGCCCCTCGGATCTGTATCGATAAGGCAGAGGACATGGTTGCCCCCAACGAGACAGCCCATCGATAAGGCAGAGGACCCGGTTATCCCTCGAATAGAATCCATACGGCAGAGGACCTGGTTGCCATGGAGGTAGGAATAAGAGGAGGCGCTGTCGCCAACTCTTCCCATGCTAGCAAAGTGAAGCCGGTTTTGTACGCTTCGGCGGTGAAAGTAATACCACCAGCTTTGGGGTGGTTACCCTCAAGATGCAAAAGCAGACGATTTTCCGTAGGAAAGCATTAGCGAGACCCTGTTCGTTTTCTTAAGATATTACATTGTCTTAAATTATAAGCGAAATGGAAAAGCAGTGGAATAGGTTTAACAAACTCTTAGGTTTACATGAAAGGAATTTCAGTATAGAAACTTAGATTTTCATGGAGGAAATGAGATCTAAAAAAGCGTCTTTGTAACGACTGAGACGTATATGAACTGACGATTTAAAATGTGTTTATACTAAACATAATTTTATAAAACGTTTAAAATCTTTCTCTCTCTTAGCGGATTATCGTAAAATATTGTTTATCATAGAAATTGTAACGATCGACCTTCAGAGAATTTGTATTATGAGTGAATTTTTCAAAAGATCGCACTTTAAATGGAGGGAACACTTCTGCCATGTTGTCAGGAGAAAAATCAAAGTAAACAACGACGTTCCACGTATGTTTTACTTGAAGAACAATTATGATTGTTTTTAAGCAAATAAGCAAAGGGAGGGGGGAGAATATTCTCATTGAACATTATTATTTAAAATAACAAAAATTCGTGAAATATTTAGATTTTATTTCCAAGCCTTTATAGAAAAAATGGGGCATCTGCGAGCTTGTTCAAAGAAATTGAAAAAATCAGACTCAAATATGATGTTACTGTGTCTACATTTTATTTTTTATAATATGATGTTACTGTGTCTACATTTTATTTTTTATAATTTTATTAGGGATGTGAGACTTTTTTTAGTTTCTTCTAATGAAGGAAGGAAATTCCAACTGGTTTGGTTAGAACAGTGGTGAGCTTCAATAATTTTGTTAAAAATACTTACAAAATTCTCAAGTCCTTCAAGCACTCTGTCCTTAAATGTTTTTTCAAATTCTGGAATGAAACTGCTGACCATGTTGATAAGCATGTTTTTGCTTTGGTTCTGGACATTCTTAAACATATTCTTAAAGATAAAATTTCTCTTAAAGAATTTTCCAGTAATTTTGTTACCATCAGGTTCCTAAATAAAGCCTACGATAATCTCAATGTAAGGAAGCTGTTCTACAATAATGCAATTTTTTTTCCCATCCACAGGCACCAGTCTATTGTAAGTTTTAAATATGTTAAGACCTTAGGGTCAATAGTTAAAAACTACAAACTTAACTCTTCGAGCTACATTCCTGTAATTACTACTTGTTCTTGTGATGAACATAAAGAAACAGTTCACTATGATAAGAATTACAACCATATTATCACCGGAAACTTGAGTTTTGTTGAAAATGAAAAGCTTAGGAATTTATTAGAGTATGGCTCTAAATTCAGACCTTCCTTCACAATTTCCAAAGAAAGGATTCTTGAGAGCTTCACTCAAGATGTAAATAAGTACATCGTAAAAACCAGTTTAACGTACAATCAGCCTATTGAGGCCTTCGCAGAATGGAAATATAATATAATCAATAGCTTCACCGGTGAGTTGGCAGGTATGGACTTTTGTTTCGACAGAAATCTCTTTTTCTCTGGAGAAGCTAAAGGTCACTCTCCAAACTGCAAAACCAATTTATTTTTACCACTACGGATAAAGCTAGCAATAATTTTGCAATTATCTGTAAGAAGTTCTATTTTGAATTGTTAACTATGGAACTCAATAATAGAGTAACATACGAGCCCGTAAGTTATTCTACCAAGCAGTTAGAAAATCGGTTTAAGGCATTCTTCAAGAAACTTAAAATTCCACAAACTAGAAGATATGAGCCTGAATTTCCATTTCTTTTTGCAACGGTTAAGTTTCATAAGGATCCTGTGAAGTTCAGGTTCATAGCTAGTGGAGTAAGGAGTCATAAAAAGAAAATAGATCTTGCTTTTGAAGATGTCTTAAAGAAGGTTTTGAAACACATTAGAAACTGTTCTAACTTGATGTACAGAGATTTTTGGATAATTAATAATAATGCAGAAGTAATTTCTACTATACTCAAAGTTTGTCCCCTAGATATTAATAGTTATGATTTTGAAAACCTATATACTAATCTGCCTCTATCAGATATAATCACTACCTTTAAAGAGCTGTATGCAGAATTTAAAATTAACCAATTTGTTGATGTAGGAACTTGGAACTCTTATCTCAATTGCTGCATAATAAATAACCATATCTTATATAATAATACTCTCTATAAGCAAGTGAACGGTATTCCAATGGGAACATCAACGTCCACGCATATCGCTAATCTATTCCTGTTCTTTAAGGAATATAAATTCATTAAAAATCACCCCACCTGCTCAGATAACTACCTTTACACTTTTAGATATATTGATGATCTGCTGTGTATCAATAATTCAGAAGTTATAGAGAGTGATTTTGATAATATCTATCCTAGCTCTCTTAACTTATGTAAAACCAACCACAGTAATCAGGAACTTGAGTTCCTAGACTTAAGCATTAAGCTCAACAGAGGTAACCCATCTATTAGCCTCTATGATAAAAGAGTTAATTTTCCTTTCAAAGTAATTAAATATCTACACTGGAATAATAACATTTCAACCAAAGTAATTGAGAATGTACTAATTTCTCAGGTCCTAAGAATTTCAAGAATTTGCAGCAACAATTTGGACTTCAATTACCACATTAATATACTATTAGAAAGTTTTCTAGAGAACGAAATTCCTTCTTCTTTCATCAAAAGAACTTTAAGAAAAATTATTCTGAATAATAGAGTAAGGTTGGCAGATCTGCTTTAATTTTCGACACAGTTAATAATATGATTCTGACCAATCAAAGCCGTAAGGAAGTTGGCTAGAGGATGCCTATTAACTACCTAAAGGAACCTTAGTGCTATGGATATGACGGTCCTATTAAAACAAAAAATTAAATAATATAAACAAAATCACAAAAAAAGCTTAAAAATCTGTTTATAAAAGAAAATAAAAACAAATAAAAAAGAAAACTAGTTATTCATCACTAGGATAGCTATACTAAAAATAGTAAAACCAACATTAAAATTAATAAGATTCTGATTAATCTATAGAAGCTCACTAAGGTGATTTAATACATGCAAAGATTATTAAATAAACTGCTCGTGTATTTTATAATATTTCTCATGTATTCTGGAGAGTTAATTCAGCTCTTTCTGATCATACAGATCCACAGTCTTAAGTTTATATAATTTTTTTCTCTGGTTAAAATCTCCGCGCGTGGGTTTTTTGCTGTATGAGGAGGCCATCAGCCCCACCCTCACTGCCCCCAGCGTCTAGGGAGTGGTGGAAGAGGTCAGCCATGTTCTTCTCTTGTGAGGAGAAAAGTTTTTGTAACACAAGAGGTAAGCTCTCTTCCTTGTTTTTGGATTCTAGGTTTTATAAGTTCAATGTTTGTACTTCATGTACCTTTTCTCTGTCATTTTTTAGCTTTTCAGCTTTTAGGCATTGGTTTGTCTGTTAACATTTTTGCGGGTTTTAACTCTTTCTTTTCTTTGTAACTTTGAGCGTCTTTTGGGGTACCTAGGAACAGAAGATGGCTTAGCCTGTTCCTTTTCTATGCGCTGTCTATGCGCTGTTTTTTCAAAGTAGTTAAGTTCTTAATAACTAATTAATTATGCACTTAAAGCACTGCTGAAATACTTTGTACATATTGCAACTAACTGTTTAAGGTATATAACTTTCACAAAGTTTTCTTTAGTTAATTATTATCTTTAACTTATTCTCGTTTTCGTGCTGTCATAAGTTGTAGAGTAGGGGGTTTTAGACTCAAGTTTTCTTTCAAAAATCTGTTCGTTACAAATTAACATTTCCTTTTTTAATTGCAGTGTAAAATTTGGATTTCTTTTGCATTGTTTTTCAGGTTTAAATTCTCTCTCAAACGAACTTGGAATTTCGTTATGGCTGAAAATCATTTCTAATTATTATGTCACTCTCACAGCTTGAGTTCTCTTTAATCTTCTCCTCTCTGTTTAATAGTAACAGATGAAGAGTATGGGTCGGGCCAGGAAGGTTAATGGATGCAAGCGAAATTGTTAACTAGTGCTAGGTCATGCAACTCTAAGGAGGACATGACTTATATATATATTTTTTAAACTATTTTAGGTGGGAATGTTACTTGCATCTATGGCCTTGCAGAAACCCATTTCCAACTAGGTCTTTGTGGAAGTGAGAAAATGCAGAGTTTTTGCTGGTCCTTGATAAAGCCAAGGCTCAGTATTCTCGACACCTTCTACATTCAGTTGTTTTATTTTATTTTTTTATCTTTTTCCTTTTGATCACACAGGTAGATACATAACCTTTTCTATGTTGTACTAGGTGTGAGTCAAAATTATATATGTATTTTTTTGCTTAGGTATCTTCTTTATAGAATGTGAATTCTGAATTTTCAAAACTGCTGCGTTGCGCGTTTTGATTTTCAGGTTATTTTGCACCCTTCGTTTTAAATTCTAAAATTTTTTCCTTAGTCTTCAGTTTTGCTCTTTAGTATCTAATTTCAATTTATTATTTAGCAGCTCATGCGCAAATTCTAGTTGAAATGTTTTATTATTATTTTTTTTTTTTATTTTTTTTTTTTTTTTTTTTATTACTATTTTTTTACTTAAGGTTTTTTTTCATTTTCTAATTTTTCTTTTTAGTATGTTTTGGATGCAGCTTTTTGGAGTGTAGTTTATACTCGAGTTTGGTCTTTTCTTGGACTGCTTATTTCTAAAAAGTTTTTCCTAGTTGGTATGCTCAGAATTTGTATGTTTTGGCCCAAGTGGAGTTCTAAGGACGATGAAAGGATTGGAGGTCAGCTCAGATATTTTAAGTCCTCCCGCTCGGTTAGGCTAGCACCCTTTCCCATAGTGTATGAACTCGCTGGCAAAGGTAATCTAAAGTTATGAAATGACAAACGTTGTTTGACATGTAAATCTGCAGATCCTAACCTCTATTCTTCTGTTGAGGATAATTGCTCCAACAAGTTTTGCAAAGCCTACAATACCATCTATAAGCTCACCTGTACTGTCTGCAACCTTAGCTATATTGGCCAAAGTAAAAATCCTCTTCATCTTAGGATTAATGGTCACAGGTCTCTAGTAAACAAGTTCTCTAATTCAGGAGTGAACCCCTCCACAAACGCCAACCAGTACTCTACCTTTGAATTAGAGCATTTCCATACTCATGGTTTTGACAAAGTGAAAATAGAGGTACTACATATTATCCCTGACCTCTATGCTCGGCTAGAAACTGAATCCCTTGAAATTTTGCAGCATCAGTCTCTTTATCCCTATGGCCTTAATTCCACTCTATCTGACAATAAGCATAATCAGCATAAATTTTCAATTCGTGAACTCTTCTTTCTTGTTAATAATAAGAGCTGCTCTAGAGGTAATAGAGGACAGAGGTTATTTCGCACATCAAGCAAAGTTGATTTTGCTAACTTGCTAAAAACTCTGGAAAGCTTTAAAACTGGCACTAATTTTGTTAAAAATACTTACAAAATTCTCAAGTCCTTCAAGCACTCTGTCCTTAAATGTTTTTTCAAATTCTGGAATGAAACTGCTGACCATGTTGATAAGCATGTTTTTGCTTTGGTTCTGGACATTCTTAAACATATTCTTAAAGATAAAATTTCTCTTAAAGAATTTTCCAGTAATTTTGTTACCATCAGGTTCCTAAATAAAGCCTACGATAATCTCAATGTAAGGAAGCTGTTCTACAATAATGCAATTTTTTTTCCCATCCACAGGCACCAGTCTATTGTAAGTTTTAAATATGTTAAGACCTTAGGGTCAATAGTTAAAAACTACAAACTTAACTCTTCGAGCTACATTCCTGTAATTACTACTTGTTCTTGTGATGAACATAAAGAAACAGTTCACTATGATAAGAATTACAACCATATTATCACCGGAAACTTGAGTTTTGTTGAAAATGAAAAGCTTAGGAATTTATTAGAGTATGGCTCTAAATTCAGACCTTCCTTCACAATTTCCAAAGAAAGGATTCTTGAGAGCTTCACTCAAGATGTAAATAAGTACATCGTAAAAACCAGTTTAACGTACAATCAGCCTATTGAGGCCTTCGCAGAATGGAAATATAATATAATCAATAGCTTCACCGGTGAGTTGGCAGGTATGGACTTTTGTTTCGACAGAAATCTCTTTTTCTCTGGAGAAGCTAAAAGGTCACTCTCCAAACTGCAAAACCAATTTATTTTTACCACTACGGATAAAGCTAGCAATAATTTTGCAATTATCTGTAAGAAGTTCTATTTTGAATTGTTAACTATGGAACTCAATAATAGAGTAACATACGAGCCCGTAAGTTATTCTACCAAGCAGTTAGAAAATCGGTTTAAGGCATTCTTCAAGAAACTTAAAATTCCACAAACTAGAAGATATGAGCCTGAATTTCCATTTCTTTTTGCAACGGTTAAGTTTCATAAGGATCCTGTGAAGTTCAGGTTCATAGCTAGTGGAGTAAGGAGTCATAAAAAGAAAATAGATCTTGCTTTTGAAGATGTCTTAAAGAAGGTTTTGAAACACATTAGAAACTGTTCTAACTTGATGTACAGAGATTTTTGGATAATTAATAATAATGCAGAAGTAATTTCTACTATACTCAAAGTTTGTCCCCTAGATATTAATAGTTATGATTTTGAAAACCTATATACTAATCTGCCTCTATCAGATATAATCACTACCTTTAAAGAGCTGTATGCAGAATTTAAAATTAACCAATTTGTTGATGTAGGAACTTGGAACTCTTATCTCAATTGCTGCATAATAAATAACCATATCTTATATAATAATACTCTCTATAAGCAAGTGAACGGTATTCCAATGGGAACATCAACGTCCACGCATATCGCTAATCTATTCCTGTTCTTTAAGGAATATAAATTCATTAAAAATCACCCCACCTGCTCAGATAACTACCTTTACACTTTTAGATATATTGATGATCTGCTGTGTATCAATAATTCAGAAGTTATAGAGAGTGATTTTGATAATATCTATCCTAGCTCTCTTAACTTATGTAAAACCAACCACAGTAATCAGGAACTTGAGTTCCTAGACTTAAGCATTAAGCTCAACAGAGGTAACCCATCTATTAGCCTCTATGATAAAAGAGTTAATTTTCCTTTCAAAGTAATTAAATATCTACACTGGAATAATAACATTTCAACCAAAGTAATTGAGAATGTACTAATTTCTCAGGTCCTAAGAATTTCAAGAATTTGCAGCAACAATTTGGACTTCAATTACCACATTAATATACTATTAGAAAGTTTTCTAGAGAACGAAATTCCTTCTTCTTTCATCAAAAGAACTTTAAGAAAAATTATTCTGAATAATAGAGTAAGGTTGGCAGATCTGCTTTAATTTTCGACACAGTTAATAATATGATTCTGACCAATCAAAGCCGTAAGGAAGTTGGCTAGAGGATGCCTATTAACTACCTAAAGGAGCCTTAGTGCTATGGATATGACGGTCCTATTAAAACAAAAAATTAAATAATATAAACAAAATCACAAAAAAGCTTAAAAATCTGTTTATAAAAGAAAATAAAAACAAATAAAAAAGAAAACTAGTTATTCATCACTAGGATAGCTATACTAAAAATAGTAAAACCAACATTAAAATTAATAAGATTCTGATTAATCTATAGAAGCTCACTAAGGTGATTTAATACATGCAAAGATTATTAAATAAACTGCTCGTGTATTTTATAATATTTCTCATGTATTCTGGAGAGTTAATTCAGCTCTTTCTGATCATACAGATCCACAGTTTTAAGTTTATATAATTTTTTTCTCTGGTTAAAATCTCCGCGCGTTGGTTTTTTGCTGTATGAGGAGGCCATCAGCCCCACCCTCACTGCCCCCCAGCGTCTAGGGAGTGGTGGAAGAGGTCAGCCATGTTCTTCTCTTGTGAGGAGAAAAGTTTTTGTAACACAAGAGGTAAGCTCTCTTCCTTGTTTTTGGATTCTAGGTTTTATAAGTTCAATGTTTGTACTTCATGTACCTTTTCTCTGTCGTTTTTTAGCTTTTCAGCTTTTAGGCATTGGTTTGTCTGTTAACATTTTTGCGGGTTTTAACTCTTTCTTTTCTTTGTAACTTTGAGCGTCTTTTGGGGTACCTAGGAACAGAAGATGGCTTAGCCTGTTCCTTTTCTATGCGCTGTCTATGCGCTGTTTTTTCAAAGTAGTTAAGTTCTTAATAACTAATTAATTATGCACTTAAAGCACTGCTGAAATACTTTGTACATATTGCAACTAACTGTTTAAGGTATATAACTTTCACAAAGTTTTCTTTAGTTAATTATTATCTTTAACTTATTCTCGTTTTCGTGCTGTCATAAGTTGTAGAGTAGGGGGTTTTAGACTCAAGTTTTCTTTCAAAAATCTGTTCGTTACAAATTAACATTTCCTTTTTTAATTGCAGTGTAAAATTTGGATTTCTTTTGCATTGTTTTTCAGGTTTAAATTCTCTCTCAAACGAACTTGGAATTTCGTTATGGCTGAAAATCATTTCTAATTATTATGTCACTCTCACAGCTTGAGTTCTCTTTAATCTTCTCCTCTCTGTTTAATAGTAACAGATGAAGAGTATGGGTCGGGCCAGGAAGGTTAATGGATGCAAGCGAAATTGTTAACTAGTGCTAGGTCATGCAACTCTAAGGAGGACATGACTTATATATATATTTTTTAAACTATTTTAGGTGGGAATGTTACTTGCATCTATGGCCTTGCAGAAACCCATTTCCAACTAGGTCTTTGTGGAAGTGAGAAAATGCAGAGTTTTTGCTGGTCCTTGATAAAGCCAAGGCTCAGTATTCTCGACACCTTCTACATTCAGTTGTTTTATTTTATTTTTTTATCTTTTTTCCTTTTGATCACACAGGTAGATACATAACCTTTTCTATGTTGTACTAGGTGTGAGTCAAAATTATATATGTATTTTTTTGCTTAGGTATCTTCTTTATAGAATGTGAATTCTGAATTTTCAAAACTGCTGCGTTGCGCGTTTTGATTTTCAGGTTATTTTGCACCCTTCGTTTTAAATTCTAAAATTTTTTCCTTAGTCTTCAGTTTTGCTCTTTAGTATCTAATTTCAATTTATTATTTAGCAGCTCATGCGCAAATTCTAGTTGAAATGTTTTATTATTATTTTTTTTTATTTTTTTTTTTTTTTTTTTTTATTACTATTTTTTTACTTAAGGTTTTTTTTTCATTTTCTAATTTTTCTTTTTAGTATGTTTTGGATGCAGCTTTTTGGAGTGTAGTTTATACTCGAGTTTGGTCTTTTCTTGGACTGCTTATTTCTAAAAAGTTTTTCCTAGTTGGTATGCTCAGAATTTGTATGTTTTGGCCCAAGTGGAGTTCTAAGGACGATGAAAGGATTGGAGGTCAGCTCAGATATTTTAAGTCCTCCCGCTCGGTTAGGCTAGCACCCTTTCCCATAGTGTATGAACTCGCTGGCAAAGGTAATCTAAAGTTATGAAATGACAAACGTTGTTTGACATGTAAATCTGCAGATCCTAACCTCTATTCTTCTGTTGAGGATAATTGCTCCAACAAGTTTTGCAAAGCCTACAATACCATCTATAAGCTCACCTGTACTGTCTGCAACCTTAGCTATATTGGCCAAAGTAAAAATCCTCTTCATCTTAGGATTAATGGTCACAGGTCTCTAGTAAACAAGTTCTCTAATTCAGGAGTGAACCCCTCCACAAACGCCAACCAGTACTCTACCTTTGAATTAGAGCATTTCCATACTCATGGTTTTGACAAAGTGAAAATAGAGGTACTACATATTATCCCTGACCTCTATGCTCGGCTAGAAACTGAATCCCTTGAAATTTTGCAGCATCAGTCTCTTTATCCCTATGGCCTTAATTCCACTCTATCTGACAATAAGCATAATCAGCATAAATTTTCAATTCGTGAACTCTTCTTTCTTGTTAATAATAAGAGCTGCTCTAGAGGTAATAGAGGACAGAGGTTATTTCGCACATCAAGCAAAGTTGATTTTGCTAACTTGCTAAAAACTCTGGAAAGCTTTAAAACTGGCACTAATTTTGTTAAAAATACTTACAAAATTCTCAAGTCCTTCAAGCACTCTGTCCTTAAATGTTTTTTCAAATTCTGGAATGAAACTGCTGACCATGTTGATAAGCATGTTTTTGCTTTGGTTCTGGACATTCTTAAACATATTCTTAAAGATAAAATTTCTCTTAAAGAATTTTCCAGTAATTTTGTTACCATCAGGTTCCTAAATAAAGCCTACGATAATCTCAATGTAAGGAAGCTGTTCTACAATAATGCAATTTTTTTTCCCATCCACAGGCACCAGTCTATTGTAAGTTTTAAATATGTTAAGACCTTAGGGTCAATAGTTAAAAACTACAAACTTAACTCTTCGAGCTACATTCCTGTAATTACTACTTGTTCTTGTGATGAACATAAAGAAACAGTTCACTATGATAAGAATTACAACCATATTATCACCGGAAACTTGAGTTTTGTTGAAAATGAAAAGCTTAGGAATTTATTAGAGTATGGCTCTAAATTCAGACCTTCCTTCACAATTTCCAAAGAAAGGATTCTTGAGAGCTTCACTCAAGATGTAAATAAGTACATCGTAAAAACCAGTTTAACGTACGATCAGCCTATTGAGGCCTTCGCAGAATGGAAATATAATATAATCAATAGCTTCACCGGTGAGTTGGCAGGTATGGACTTTTGTTTCGACAGAAATCTCTTTTTCTCTGGAGAAGCTAAAAGGTCACTCTCCAAACTGCAAAACCAATTTATTTTTACCACTACGGATAAAGCTAGCAATAATTTTGCAATTATCTGTAAGAAGTTCTATTTTGAATTGTTAACTATGGAACTCAATAATAGAGTAACATACGAGCCCGTAAGTTATTCTACCAAGCAGTTAGAAAATCGGTTTAAGGCATTCTTCAAGAAACTTAAAATTCCACAAACTAGAAGATATGAGCCTGAATTTCCATTTCTTTTTGCAACGGTTAAGTTTCATAAGGATCCTGTGAAGTTCAGGTTCATAGCTAGTGGAGTAAGGAGTCATAAAAAGAAAATAGATCTTGCTTTTGAAGATGTCTTAAAGAAGGTTTTGAAACACATTAGAAACTGTTCTAACTTGATGTACAGAGATTTTTGGATAATTAATAATAATGCAGAAGTAATTTCTACTATACTCAAAGTTTGTCCCCTAGATATTAATAGTTATGATTTTGAAAACCTATATACTAATCTGCCTCTATCAGATATAATCACTACCTTTAAAGAGCTGTATGCAGAATTTAAAATTAACCAATTTGTTGATGTAGGAACTTGGAACTCTTATCTCAATTGCTGCATAATAAATAACCATATCTTATATAATAATACTCTCTATAAGCAAGTGAACGGTATTCCAATGGGAACATCAACGTCCACGCATATCGCTAATCTATTCCTGTTCTTTAAGGAATATAAATTCATTAAAAATCACCCCACCTGCTCAGATAACTACCTTTACACTTTTAGATATATTGATGATCTGCTGTGTATCAATAATTCAGAAGTTATAGAGAGTGATTTTGATAATATCTATCCTAGCTCTCTTAACTTATGTAAAACCAACCACAGTAATCAGGAACTTGAGTTCCTAGACTTAAGCATTAAGCTCAACAGAGGTAACCCATCTATTAGCCTCTATGATAAAAGAGTTAATTTTCCTTTCAAAGTAATTAAATATCTACACTGGAATAATAACATTTCAACCAAAGTAATTGAGAATGTACTAATTTCTCAGGTCCTAAGAATTTCAAGAATTTGCAGCAACAATTTGGACTTCAATTACCACATTAATATACTATTAGAAAGTTTTCTAGAGAACGAAATTCCTTCTTCTTTCATCAAAAGAACTTTAAGAAAAATTATTCTGAATAATAGAGTAAGGTTGGCAGATCTGCTTTAATTTTCGACACAGTTAATAATATGATTCTGACCAATCAAAGCCGTAAGGAAGTTGGCTAGAGGATGCCTATTAACTACCTAAAGGAACCTTAGTGCTATGGATATGACGGTCCTATTAAAACAAAAAATTAAATAATATAAACAAAATCACAAAAAAAGCTTAAAAATCTGTTTATAAAAGAAAATAAAAACAAATAAAAAAGAAAACTAGTTATTCATCACTAGGATAGCTATACTAAAAATAGTAAAACCAACATTAAAATTAATAAGATTCTGATTAATCTATAGAAGCTCACTAAGGTGATTTAATACATGCAAAGATTATTAAATAAACTGCTCGTGTATTTTATAATATTTCTCATGTATTCTGGAGAGTTAATTCAGCTCTTTCTGATCATACAGATCCACAGTCTTAAGTTTATATAATTTTTTTCTCTGGTTAAAATCTCCGCGCGTTGGTTTTTTGCTGTATGAGGAGGCCATCAGCCCCACCCTCACTGCCCCCAGCGTCTAGGGAGTGGTGGAAGAGGTCAGCCATGTTCTTCTCTTGTGAGGAGAAAAGTTTTTGTAACACAAGAGGTAAGCTCTCTTCCTTGTTTTTGGATTCTAGGTTTTATAAGTTCAATGTTTGTACTTCATGTACCTTTTCTCTGTCGTTTTTTAGCTTTTCAGCTTTTAGGCATTGGTTTGTCTGTTAACATTTTTGCGGGTTTTAACTCTTTCTTTTCTTTGTAACTTTGAGCGTCTTTTGGGGTACCTAGGAACAGAAGATGGCTTAGCCTGTTCCTTTTCTATGCGCTGTCTATGCGCTGTTTTTTCAAAGTAGTTAAGTTCTTAATAACTAATTAATTATGCACTTAAAGCACTGCTGAAATACTTTGTACATATTGCAACTAACTGTTTAAGGTATATAACTTTCACAAAGTTTTCTTTAGTTAATTATTATCTTTAACTTATTCTCGTTTTCGTGCTGTCATAAGTTGTAGAGTAGGGGGTTTTAGACTCAAGTTTTCTTTCAAAAATCTGTTCGTTACAAATTAACATTTCCTTTTTTAATTGCAGTGTAAAATTTGGATTTCTTTTGCATTGTTTTTCAGGTTTAAATTCTCTCTCAAACGAACTTGGAATTTCGTTATGGCTGAAAATCATTTCTAATTATTATGTCACTCTCACAGCTTGAGTTCTCTTTAATCTTCTCCTCTCTGTTTAATAGTAACAGATGAAGAATATGGGTCGGGCCAGGAAGGTTAATGGATGCAAGCGAAATTGTTAACTAGTGCTAGGTCATGCAACTCTAAGGAGGACATGACTTATATATATATTTTTTAAACTATTTTAGGTGGGAATGTTACTTGCATCTATGGCCTTGCAGAAACCCATTTCCAACTAGGTCTTTGTGGAAGTGAGAAAATGCAGAGTTTTTGCTGGTCCTTGATAAAGCCAAGGCTCAGTATTCTCGACACCTTCTACATTCAGTTGTTTTATTTTATTTTTTTATCTTTTTTCCTTTTGATCACACAGGTAGATACATAACCTTTTCTATGTTGTACTAGGTGTGAGTCAAAATTATATATGTATTTTTTTGCTTAGGTATCTTCTTTATAGAATGTGAATTCTGAATTTTCAAAACTGCTGCGTTGCGCGTTTTGATTTTCAGGTTATTTTGCACCCTTCGTTTTAAATTCTAAAATTTTTTCCTTAGTCTTCAGTTTTGCTCTTTAGTATCTAATTTCAATTTATTATTTAGCAGCTCATGCGCAAATTCTAGTTGAAATGTTTTATTATTATTTTTTTTTTTTTTTTTTTTTTTTTTTATTACTATTTTTTTACTTAAGGTTTTTTTTCATTTTCTAATTTTTCTTTTTAGTATGTTTTGGATGCAGCTTTTTGGAGTGTAGTTTATACTCGAGTTTGGTCTTTTCTTGGACTGCTTATTTCTAAAAGTTTTTCCTAGTTGGTATGCTCAGAATTTGTATGTTTTGGCCCAAGTGGAGTTCTAAGGACGATGAAAGGATTGGAGGTCAGCTCAGATATTTTAAGTCCTCCCGCTCGGTTAGGCTAGCACCCTTTCCCATAGTGTATGAACTCGCTGGCAAAGGTAATCTAAAGTTATGAAATGACAAACGTTGTTTGACATGTAAATCTGCAGATCCTAACCTCTATTCTTCTGTTGAGGATAATTGCTCCAACAAGTTTTGCAAAGCCTACAATACCATCTATAAGCTCACCTGTACTGTCTGCAACCTTAGCTATATTGGCCAAAGTAAAAATCCTCTTCATCTTAGGATTAATGGTCACAGGTCTCTAGTAAACAAGTTCTCTAATTCAGGAGTGAACCCCTCCACAAACGCCAACCAGTACTCTACCTTTGAATTAGAGCATTTCCATACTCATGGTTTTGACAAAGTGAAAATAGAGGTACTACATATTATCCCTGACCTCTATGCTCGGCTAGAAACTGAATCCCTTGAAATTTTGCAGCATCAGTCTCTTTATCCCTATGGCCTTAATTCCACTCTATCTGACAATAAGCATAATCAGCATAAATTTTCAATTCGTGAACTCTTCTTTCTTGTTAATAATAAGAGCTGCTCTAGAGGTAATAGAGGACAGAGGTTATTTCGCACATCAAGCAAAGTTGATTTTGCTAACTTGCTAAAAACTCTGGAAAGCTTTAAAACTGGCACTAATTTTGTTAAAAATACTTACAAAATTCTCAAGTCCTTCAAGCACTCTGTCCTTAAATGTTTTTTCAAATTCTGGAATGAAACTGCTGACCATGTTGATAAGCATGTTTTTGCTTTGGTTCTGGACATTCTTAAACATATTCTTAAAGATAAAATTTCTCTTAAAGAATTTTCCAGTAATTTTGTTACCATCAGGTTCCTAAATAAAGCCTACGATAATCTCAATGTAAGGAAGCTGTTCTACAATAATGCAATTTTTTTCCCATCCACAGGCACCAGTCTATTGTAAGTTTTAAATATGTTAAGACCTTAGGGTCAATAGTTAAAAACTACAAACTTAACTCTTCGAGCTACATTCCTGTAATTACTACTTGTTCTTGTGATGAACATAAAGAAACAGTTCACTATGATAAGAATTACAACCATATTATCACCGGAAACTTGAGTTTTGTTGAAAATGAAAAGCTTAGGAATTTATTAGAGTATGGCTCTAAATTCAGACCTTCCTTCACAATTTCCAAAGAAAGGATTCTTGAGAGCTTCACTCAAGATGTAAATAAGTACATCGTAAAAACCAGTTTAACGTACAATCAGCCTATTGAGGCCTTCGCAGAATGGAAATATAATATAATCAATAGCTTCACCGGTGAGTTGGCAGGTATGGACTTTTGTTTCGACAGAAATCTCTTTTTCTCTGGAGAAGCTAAAAGGTCACTCTCCAAACTGCAAAACCAATTTATTTTTACCACTACGGATAAAGCTAGCAATAATTTTGCAATTATCTGTAAGAAGTTCTATTTTGAATTGTTAACTATGGAACTCAATAATAGAGTAACATACGAGCCCGTAAGTTATTCTACCAAGCAGTTAGAAAATCGGTTTAAGGCATTCTTCAAGAAACTTAAAATTCCACAAACTAGAAGATATGAGCCTGAATTTCCATTTCTTTTTGCAATGGTTAAGTTTCATAAGGATCCTGTGAAGTTCAGGTTCATAGCTAGTGGAGTAAGGAGTCATAAAAAGAAAATAGATCTTGCTTTTGAAGATGTCTTAAAGAAGGTTTTGAAACACATTAGAAACTGTTCTAACTTGATGTACAGAGATTTTTGGATAATTAATAATAATGCAGAAGTAATTTCTACTATACTCAAAGTTTGTCCCCTAGATATTAATAGTTATGATTTTGAAAACCTATATACTAATCTGCCTCTATCAGATATAATCACTACCTTTAAAGAGCTGTATGCAGAATTTAAAATTAACCAATTTGTTGATGTAGGAACTTGGAACTCTTATCTCAATTGCTGCATAATAAATAACCATATCTTATATAATAATACTCTCTATAAGCAAGTGAACGGTATTCCAATGGGAACATCAACGTCCACGCATATCGCTAATCTATTCCTGTTCTTTAAGGAATATAAATTCATTAAAAATCACCCCACCTGCTCAGATAACTACCTTTACACTTTTAGATATATTGATGATCTGCTGTGTATCAATAATTCAGAAGTTATAGAGAGTGATTTTGATAATATCTATCCTAGCTCTCTTAACTTATGTAAAACCAACCACAGTAATCAGGAACTTGAGTTCCTAGACTTAAGCATTAAGCTCAACAGAGGTAACCCATCTATTAGCCTCTATGATAAAAGAGTTAATTTTCCTTTCAAAGTAATTAAATATCTACACTGGAATAATAACATTTCAACCAAAGTAATTGAGAATGTACTAATTTCTCAGGTCCTAAGAATTTCAAGAATTTGCAGCAACAATTTGGACTTCAATTACCACATTAATATACTATTAGAAAGTTTTCTAGAGAACGAAATTCCTTCTTCTTTCATCAAAAGAACTTTAAGAAAAATTATTCTGAATAATAGAGTAAGGTTGGCAGATCTGCTTTAATTTTCGACACAGTTAATAATATGATTCTGACCAATCAAAGCCGTAAGGAAGTTGGCTAGAGGATGCCTATTAACTACCTAAAGGAACCTTAGTGCTATGGATATGACGGTCCTATTAAAACAAAAAATTAAATAATATAAACAAAATCACAAAAAAAGGTTAAAAATCTGTTTATAAAAGAAAATAAAAACAAATAAAAAAGAAAACTAGTTATTCATCACTAGGATAGCTATACTAAAAATAGTAAAACCAACATTAAAATTAATAAGATTCTGATTAATCTATAGAAGCTCACTAAGGTGATTTAATACATGCAAAGATTATTAAATAAACTGCTCGTGTATTTTATAATATTTCTCATGTATTCTGGAGAGTTAATTCAGCTCTTTCTGATCATACAGATCCACAGTCTTAAGTTTATATAATTTTTTTCTCTGGTTAAAATCTCCGCGCGTGGGTTTTTTGCTGTATGAGGAGGCCATCAGCCCCACCCTCACTGCCCCCCAGCGTCTAGGGAGTGGTGGAAGAGGTCAGCCATGTTCTTCTCTTGTGAGGAGAAAAGTTTTTGTAACACAAGAGGTAAGCTCTCTTCCTTGTTTTTGGATTCTAGGTTTTATAAGTTCAATGTTTGTACTTCATGTACCTTTTCTCTGTCGTTTTTTAGCTTTTCAGCTTTTAGGCATTGGTTTGTCTGTTAACATTTTTGCGGGTTTTAACTCTTTCTTTTCTTTGTAACTTTGAGCGTCTTTTGGGGTACCTAGGAACAGAAGATGGCTTAGCCTGTTCCTTTTCTATGCGCTGTCTATGCGCTGTTTTTTCAAAGTAGTTAAGTTCTTAATAACTAATTAATTATGCACTTAAAGCACTGCTGAAATACTTTGTACATATTGCAACTAACTGTTTAAGGTATATAACTTTCACAAAGTTTTCTTTAGTTAATTATTATCTTTAACTTATTCTCGTTTTCGTGCTGTCATAAGTTGTAGAGTAGGGGGTTTTAGACTCAAGTTTTCTTTCAAAAATCTGTTCGTTACAAATTAACATTTCCTTTTTTAATTGCAGTGTAAAATTTGGATTTCTTTTGCATTGTTTTTCAGGTTTAAATTCTCTCTCAAACGAACTTGGAATTTCGTTATGGCTGAAAATCATTTCTAATTATTATGTCACTCTCACAGCTTGAGTTCTCTTTAATCTTCTCCTCTCTGTTTAATAGTAACAGATGAAGAGTATGGGTCGGGCCAGGAAGGTTAATGGATGCAAGCGAAATTGTTAACTAGTGCTAGGTCATGCAACTCTAAGGAGGACATGACTTATATATATATTTTTTAAACTATTTTAGGTGGGAATGTTACTTGCATCTATGGCCTTGCAGAAACCTATTTCCAACTAGGTCTTTGTGGAAGTGAGAAAATGCAGAGTTTTTGCTGGTCCTTGATAAAGCCAAGGCTCAGTATTCTCGACACCTTCTACATTCAGTTGTTTTATTTTATTTTTTTATCTTTTTTCCTTTTGATCACACAGGTAGATACATAACCTTTTCTATGTTGTACTAGGTGTGAGTCAAAATTATATATGTATTTTTTTGCTTAGGTATCTTCTTTATAGAATGTGAATTCTGAATTTTCAAAACTGCTGCGTTGCGCGTTTTGATTTTCAGGTTATTTTGCACCCTTCGTTTTAAATTCTAAAATTTTTTCCTTAGTCTTCAGTTTTGCTCTTTAGTATCTAATTTCAATTTATTATTTAGCAGCTCATGCGCAAATTCTAGTTGAAATGTTTTATTATTATTTTTTTTTTTTTTTATTTTTTTTTTTTTTATTACTATTTTTTTACTTAAGGTTTTTTTTTCATTTTCTAATTTTTCTTTTTAGTATGTTTTGGATGCAGCTTTTTGGAGTGTAGTTTATACTCGAGTTTGGTCTTTTCTTGGACTGCTTATTTCTAAAAGTTTTTCCTAGTTGGTATGCTCAGAATTTGTATGTTTTGGCCCAAGTGGAGTTCTAAGGACGATGAAAGGATTGGAGGTCAGCTCAGATATTTTAAGTCCTCCCGCTCGGTTAGGCTAGCACCCTTTCCCATAGTGTATGAACTCGCTGGCAAAGGTAATCTAAAGTTATGAAATGACAAACGTTGTTTGACATGTAAATCTGCAGATCCTAACCTCTATTCTTCTGTTGAGGATAATTGCTCCAACAAGTTTTGCAAAGCCTACAATACCATCTATAAGCTCACCTGTACTGTCTGCAACCTTAGCTATATTGGCCAAAGTAAAAATCCTCTTCATCTTAGGATTAATGGTCACAGGTCTCTAGTAAACAAGTTCTCTAATTCAGGAGTGAACCCCTCCACAAACGCCAACCAGTACTCTACCTTTGAATTAGAGCATTTCCATACTCATGGTTTTGACAAAGTGAAAATAGAGGTACTACATATTATCCCTGACCTCTATGCTCGGCTAGAAACTGAATCCCTTGAAATTTTGCAGCATCAGTCTCTTTATCCCTATGGCCTTAATTCCACTCTATCTGACAATAAGCATAATCAGCATAAATTTTCAATTCGTGAACTCTTCTTTCTTGTTAATAATAAGAGCTGCTCTAGAGGTAATAGAGGACAGAGGTTATTTCGCACATCAAGCAAAGTTGATTTTGCTAACTTGCTAAAAACTCTGGAAAGCTTTAAAACTGGCACTAATTTTGTTAAAAATACTTACAAAATTCTCAAGTCCTTCAAGCACTCTGTCCTTAAATGTTTTTTCAAATTCTGGAATGAAACTGCTGAACATGTTGATAAGCATGTTTTTGCTTTGGTTCTGGACATTCTTAAACATATTCTTAAAGATAAAATTTCTCTTAAAGAATTTTCCAGTAATTTTGTTACCATCAGGTTCCTAAATAAAGCCTACGATAATCTCAATGTAAGGAAGCTGTTCTACAATAATGCAATTTTTTTTCCCATCCACAGGCACCAGTCTATTGTAAGTTTTAAATATGTTAAGACCTTAGGGTCAATAGTTAAAAACTACAAACTTAACTCTTCGAGCTACATTCCTGTAATTACTACTTGTTCTTGTGATGAACATAAAGAAACAGTTCACTATGATAAGAATTACAACCATATTATCACCGGAAACTTGAGTTTTGTTGAAAATGAAAAGCTTAGGAATTTATTAGAGTATGGCTCTAAATTCAGACCTTCCTTCACAATTTCCAAAGAAAGGATTCTTGAGAGCTTCACTCAAGATGTAAATAAGTACATCGTAAAAACCAGTTTAACGTACAATCAGCCTATTGAGGCCTTCGCAGAATGGAAATATAATATAATCAATAGCTTCACCGGTGAGTTGGCAGGTATGGACTTTTGTTTCGACAGAAATCTCTTTTTCTCTGGAGAAGCTAAAAGGTCACTCTCCAAACTGCAAAACCAATTTATTTTTACCACTACGGATAAAGCTAGCAATAATTTTGCAATTATCTGTAAGAAGTTCTATTTTGAATTGTTAACTATGGAACTCAATAATAGAGTAACATACGAGCCCGTAAGTTATTCTACCAAGCAGTTAGAAAATCGGTTTAAGGCATTCTTCAAGAAACTTAAAATTCCACAAACTAGAAGATATGAGCCTGAATTTCCATTTCTTTTTGCAACGGTTAAGTTTCATAAGGATCCTGTGAAGTTCAGGTTCATAGCTAGTGGAGTAAGGAGTCATAAAAAGAAAATAGATCTTGCTTTTGAAGATGTCTTAAAGAAGGTTTTGAAACACATTAGAAACTGTTCTAACTTGATGTACAGAGATTTTTGGATAATTAATAATAATGCAGAAGTAATTTCTACTATACTCAAAGTTTGTCCCCTAGATATTAATAGTTATGATTTTGAAAACCTATATACTAATCTGCCTCTATCAGATATAATCACTACCTTTAAAGAGCTGTATGCAGAATTTAAAATTAACCAATTTGTTGATGTAGGAACTTGGAACTCTTATCTCAATTGCTGCATAATAAATAACCATATCTTATATAATAATACTCTCTATAAGCAAGTGAACGGTATTCCAATGGGAACATCAACGTCCACGCATATCGCTAATCTATTCCTGTTCTTTAAGGAATATAAATTCATTAAAAATCACCCCACCTGCTCAGATAACTACCTTTACACTTTTAGATATATTGATGATCTGCTGTGTATCAATAATTCAGAAGTTATAGAGAGTGATTTTGATAATATCTATCCTAGCTCTCTTAACTTATGTAAAACCAACCACAGTAATCAGGAACTTGAGTTCCTAGACTTAAGCATTAAGCTCAACAGAGGTAACCCATCTATTAGCCTCTATGATAAAAGAGTTAATTTTCCTTTCAAAGTAATTAAATATCTACACTGGAATAATAACATTTCAACCAAAGTAATTGAGAATGTACTAATTTCTCAGGTCCTAAGAATTTCAAGAATTTGCAGCAACAATTTGGACTTCAATTACCACATTAATATACTATTAGAAAGTTTTCTAGAGAACGAAATTCCTTCTTCTTTCATCAAAAGAACTTTAAGAAAAATTATTCTGAATAATAGAGTAAGGTTGGCAGATCTGCTTTAATTTTCGACACAGTTAATAATATGATTCTGACCAATCAAAGCCGTAAGGAAGTTGGCTAGAGGATGCCTATTAACTACCTAAAGGAACCTTAGTGCTATGGATATGACGGTCCTATTAAAACAAAAAATTAAATAATATAAACAAAATCACAAAAAAAGCTTAAAAATCTGTTTATAAAAGAAAATAAAAACAAATAAAAAAGAAAACTAGTTATTCATCACTAGGATAGCTATACTAAAAATAGTAAAACCAACATTAAAATTAATAAGATTCTGATTAATCTATAGAAGCTCACTAAGGTGATTTAATACATGCAAAGATTATTAAATAAACTGCTCGTGTATTTTATAATATTTCTCATGTATTCTGGAGAGTTAATTCAGCTCTTTCTGATCATACAGATCCACAGTCTTAAGTTTATATAATTTTTTTCTCTGGTTAAAATCTCCGCGCGTTGGTTTTTTGCTGTATGAGGAGGCCATCAGCCCCACCCTCACTGCCCCCCAGCGTCTAGGGAGTGGTGGAAGAGGTCAGCCATGTTCTTCTCTTGTGAGGAGAAAAGTTTTTGTAACACAAGAGGTAAGCTCTCTTCCTTGTTTTTGGATTCTAGGTTTTATAAGTTCAATGTTTGTACTTCATGTACCTTTTCTCTGTCGTTTTTTAGCTTTTCAGCTTTTAGGCATTGGTTTGTCTGTTAACATTTTTGCGGGTTTTAACTCTTTCTTTTCTTTGTAACTTTGAGCGTCTTTTGGGGTACCTAGGAACAGAAGATGGCTTAGCCTGTTCCTTTTCTATGCGCTGTCTATGCGCTGTTTTTTCAAAGTAGTTAAGTTCTTAATAACTAATTAATTATGCACTTAAAGCACTGCTGAAATACTTTGTACATATTGCAACTAACTGTTTAAGGTATATAACTTTCACAAAGTTTTCTTTAGTTAATTATTATCTTTAACTTATTCTCGTTTTCGTGCTGTCATAAGTTGTAGAGTAGGGGGTTTTAGACTCAAGTTTTCTTTCAAAAATCTGTTCGTTACAAATTAACATTTCCTTTTTAATTGCAGTGTAAAATTTGGATTTCTTTTGCATTGTTTTTCAGGTTTAAATTCTCTCTCAAACGAACTTGGAATTTCGTTATGGCTGAAAATCATTTCTAATTATTATGTCACTCTCACAGCTTGAGTTCTCTTTAATCTTCTTCTCTCTGTTTAATAGTAACAGATGAAGAGCATGGGTCGGGCCATGAAGGTTAATGGATGCAAGCGAAACTGTTAACTAGTGCTAGGTCATGCTACCCTACGGAGGACATGACTTATATATATATATTTTTTAACTATTTTAGGTGGGAATGTTACTTGCATCTATGGCCTTGCAGAAACCCATTTCCAACTAGGTCTTTGTGGAAGTGAGAAAATGCAGAGTTTTTGCTGGTCCTTGATAAAGCCAAGGCTCAGTATTCTCGACACCTTCTACATTCAGTTGTTTTATTTTATTTTTTTATCTTTTCTCTTTTTACTCACACAGGTAGATACATAACCTTTTCTATGTTGTATTAGGTGTGAGTCAAAATTATATATGTATTTTTTTGCTTAGGTATCTTCTTTATAGAATGTGTATTCTGAATTTTCAAAACTGCTGCGTTGCGCGTTTTGATTTTCAGGTTATTCTGCACCCTTCGTTTTAAATTCTAAAATTTTTTCCTTAGTCTTCAGTTTTGCTCTTAAGTAACTAATTTCAATTTATTATTTAGCAGCTCATGCGCAAATTCTAGTTGAAATGTTTTATTATTATTATTATTTTTTTTTTTTTTTTTTTTTTTTTTTCACTTGAGGTTTTTTTCATTTTCTAATTTTTCTTTTTAGTATGTTTTGGATGCAGCTTATTGGAGTGTAGTTTATACTCGAGTTTGGTCTTTTCTTGGACTGCTTATTTCTAAAAAGTTTTTCCTAGTTGGTTTGCTCAGAATTTGTATGTTTTGGCCCAAGTGGTGTTCTAAGGACGATGAAAGGATTGGAGGTCAGCTCAGATATTTTAAGTCCTCCCGCTCGGTTAGGCTAGCACCCTTTCCCATAGTGTATGAACTCGCTGGCAAAGGTAATCTAAAGTTATGAAATGACAAACGTTGTTTGACATGTAAATCTGCAGATCCTAACCTGTATTCTTCTGTTGAGGATAATTGCTCCAACAAGTTTTGCAAAGCCTACAATACCATCTATAAGCTCACCTGTACTGTCTGCAACCTTAGCTATATTGGCCAAAGTAAAAATCCTCTTCATCTTAGGATTAATGGTCACAGGTCTCTAGTAAACAAGTTCTCTAATTCAGGAGTGAACCCCTCCACAAACGCCAACCAGTACTCCACCTTTGAATTAGAGCATTTCCATACTCATGGTTTTGACAAAGTGAAAATAGAGGTACTACATATTATTCCTGACCTCTATGCTCGGCTAGAAACTGAATCCCTTGAAATTTTGCGGCATCAGTCTCTTTATCCCTATGGCCTTAATTCCACTCTATCTGACAATAAGCATAATCAGCATAAATTTTCAATTCGTGAACTCTTCTTTCTTGTTAATAATAAGAGCTGCTCTAGAGGTAATAGAGGACAGAGGTTATTTCGCACATCAAGCAAAGTTGATTTTGCCAACTTGCTAAAAACTCTGGAAAGCTTTAAAACTGGCACTAATTTTGTTAAAAATACTTACAAAATTCTCAAGTCCTTCAAGCACTCTGTCCTTAAATGTTTTTTCAAATTCTGGAATGAAACTGCTGACCATGTTGATAAGCATGTTTTTGCTTTGGTTCTGGACATTCTTAAACATATTCTTAAAGATAAAATTTCTCTTAAAGAATTTTCCAGTAATTTTGTTACCATCAGGTTCCTCAATAAAGCCTACGATTATCTCAATGTAAGAAAGCTGTTCTACAATAATGCAATTTTTTTCCCATCCACAGGCACCAGTCTATTGTAAGTTTTAAATATGTTAAGACCTTAGGGTCAATAGTTAAAAACTACAAACTTAACTCTTCGAGCTACATTCCTGTAATTACTTCTTGTTCTTGTGATGAACATAAAGAAACAGTTCACTATGATAAGAATTACAACCATATTATCACCGGAAACTTGAGTTATGTTGAAAATGAAAAGCTTAGGAATTTATTAGAGTATGGCTCTAAATTCAGACCTTCCTTCACAATTTCCAAAGAAAGGATTCTTGAGAGCTTCACTCAAGATGTAAATAAGTACATCGTAAAAACCAGTTTGACGTACAATCAGCCTATTGAGGCCTTCGCAGAATGGAAATATAATATAATCAATAGCTTCACCGGTGAGTTGGCAGGTCTGGACTTTTGTTTCGACAGAAATCTCTTTTTCTCTGGAGAAGCTAAAAGGTCACTCTCCAAACTACAAGACCAATTTATTTTTACCACTACGGATAAAGCTAGCAATAATTTTGCAATTATCTGTAAGAAGTTCTATTTTGAATTGTTAACTATGGAACTCAATAATAGAGTAACATACGAGCCCGTAAGTTATTCTACCAAGCAGTTAGAATATCGGTTTAAGGCATTCTTCAAGAAACTTAAAATTCCACAAACTAGAAGATATGGGCCTGAGTTTCCATTTCTTTTTGCAACGGTTAAGTTTCATAAGGATCCTGTGAAGTTCAGGTTCATAGCTAGTGGAGTAAGGAGTCATAAAAAGAAAATAGATCTTGCTTTTGAAGATGTCTTAAAGAAGGTTTTGAAACACATTAGAAACTGTTCTAACTTGATGTACAGAGATTTTTGGATAATTAATAATAATGCAGAAGTAATTTCTACTATACTCAAAGTTTGTCCCCTAGATATTAATAGTTATGATTTTGAAAACCTATATACTAATCTGCCTCTATCAGATATAATCACTACATTTAAGGAGCTGTATGCAGAATTTAAACTTAACCAATTTGTTGATGTAGGAACTTGGAACTCTTATCTCAATTGCTGCATAAAAAATAACCATATCTTATATAATAATACTCTCTATAAGCAAGTGAACGGTATTCCAATGGGAACATCAATGTCCACAAATATCGCTAATCTATTCCTGTTCTTTAAGGAATATAAATTCATTAAAAATCACCCCACCTGCTCAGATAACTACCTTTACACTTTTAGATATATTGATGATCTGCTGTGTATCAATAATTCAGAAGTTATAGAGAGTGATTTTGATAATATCTATCCTAGCTCTCTTAACTTATGTAAAACCAACCACAGTAATCAGGAACTTGAGTTCCTAGACTTAAGCATTAAGCTCAACAGAGGTAACCCATCTATTAGCCTCTTTGATAAAAGAGTTAATTTTCCTTTCAAAGTAATTAAATATCTACACTGGAATAATAACATTTCAACCAAAGTAATTGAGAATGTACTAATTTCTCAGGTCCTAAGAATTTCAAGAATTTGCAGCAACAATTTGGATTTCAATTACCACATTAATATACTATTAGAAAGTTTTCTAGAGAACGAAATTCCTTCTTCTTTCATCAAAAGAACTTTAAGAAAAATTATTCTGAATAATAGAGTAAGGTTGGCAGATCTGCTTTAATTTTCTACACAGTTAATAATATGATTCTGACCAATCAAAGCCGTAAGGAAGTTGGCTAGAGGATGCCTATTAACTACCTAAAGGAACCTTAGTGCTATGGATATGACGGTCCTATTAAAACAAAAAATTAAATAATATAAACAAAATCACAAAAAAAGCTTAAAAATCTGTTTATAAAAGAAAATAAAAACAAATAAAAAAGAAAACCAGTTATTCATCACTAGGATAGCTATACTAAAAATAGTAAAACCAACATTAAAATTAATAAGATTCTGATTAATCTATAGAAGCTCACTAAGGTGATTTAATACATGCAAAGATTATTAAATAAACTGCTCGTGTATTTTATAATATTTCTCATGTATTCTGGAGAGTTAATTCTGCTCATTCTGATCATACAGATCCACAGTCTTAAGTTTATATATTTTTTTCTCTGGTTAAAATCTCCGCGCGTTGTTTTCTTGCTGTATGAGGAGGCCATCAGCCCCACCCTCACTGCCCCCAGCGTCTAGGGAGTGGCGGAAAGGGACAGCCATGTTCTCCTCTTGTGTGGAGAAAAGTTTTTGTTACACAAGAGGTAAGCTCTCTTCCTTGTTTTTGGGTTCTAGGTTTTATAAGTTCAATGTTTGTACTTTATGTACCTTTTCTCTGTCGTTTTTTAGCTTTTCAGCTTTTAAGCATTGGTTTGTCTGTTAACATTTTTGCGGGTTTTAACTCTTACTTTTCTTTGTAACTTTGAGCGTCTTTTGAGGTACCTAGGAACAGAAGAAGGCTAAGCCTGTTCCTTTTCTATGCGCTGTCTATGCGCTGTTTTTTCAAAGTAGTTAAGTTCTTAATAACTAATTAATTATGCACTTAAAGCACTGCTGAAATACTTTGTACATATTGCAACTAACTGTTTAAGGTATATAACTTTCACAAAGTTTTCTTTAGTTAATATTTATCTTTAACTTATTCTCGTTTTCGTGCTGTCATAAGATGTAGAGTAGGGGGTTTTAGACTCAAGTTTTCTTTCAAAAATCTGTTCGTTATAAATTAACATTTCCTTTTTTTAATTGCAATGTAAAATTTGGATTTCTTTTGCATTATTTTTCAGGTTTAAATTCTCTCTCAAACGAACTTGGAATTTCGTTATAGCTGAAAATCATTTCCATTTATTATGTCACTCTCACAGCTTGAGTTCTCTTTAATCTTCTTCTCTCTGTTTAATAGTAACAGATGAAGAGCATGGGTCGGGCCATGAAGGTTAATGGATGCAAGCGAAACTGTTAACTAGTGCTAGGTCATGCTACCCTACGGAGGACATGACTTATATATATATATTTTTTAACTATTTTAGGTGGGAATGTTACTTGCATCTATGGCCTTGCAGAAACCCATTTCCAACTAGGTCTTTGTGGAAGTGAGAAAATGCAGAGTTTTTGCTGGTCCTTGATAAAGCCAAGGCTCAGTATTCTCGACACCTTCTACATTCAGTTGTTTTATTTTATTTTTTTATCTTTTCTCTTTTTACTCACACAGGTAGATACATAACCTTTTCTATGTTGTATTAGGTGTGAGTCAAAATTATATATGTATTTTTTTGCTTAGGTATCTTCTTTATAGAATGTGTATTCTGAATTTTCAAAACTGCTGCGTTGCGCGTTTTGATTTTCAGGTTATTTTGCACCCTTCGTTTTAAATTCTAAAATTTTTTCCTTAGTCTTCAGTTTTGCTCTTAAGTATATATATATATATATATATATATATATATATATATATATAGGAAATCTGTAACAACTATCAAAATATTGGATACAAGAGATTTACATTGATGTGCAAAATAGTACAGGCTAATTACACTGAGCTAATCAGAACATGAACTGTGAGAAAATAAACCACAATAAATATTTGAATGTTTCAGCTACCACAAATACCTCGGCTTTGAAGAAATTACAATATGCTGATAAAACAGAGACAGATCATAAGCTCGATAGACAAAGCACACATGCCAGACCCACTGTGCAAGAAATGACCTTTTAGCTACATCTCACTGATTTTACCAAAAAAAAAGTAAGATATGATGTGAAGGAAGAAAAGGTAACAAGATGGACTGTAAATATCAACAGAGAATCAAAGGAGGAAAGTTTAATTAGAGCATATATGCTGTAGAGCATTAATGCTCTAATTAATATTAGATAGAAAAAGCAGATTGAATAATCTAATTTAATGCTGATTTAAGCATTAAATCAGCTTTATTCATGAGAGAGTTAAAATGCATGAAAACAATGTTTAATCTCAGAACATATACATGCATTACAGAATAGCAACTAAATCAGGTAAAGAAAACATTTGGTACCAGAAGTGAATGAAATATATGACTGATAGCTTATTTATGGAATATCAAAGTAACTGATGATCCTAAAATGTTTACTGCTCTGTAAAATGAATAAGAGAACATGAAGTTTTAGAATACCAAAAATGTGCAGTGACTAGAAATGGGGTGGCCGAAGATAATCAGATCTATTTTTGGAATGAACAGGAAATACAGGCAATTTAGAGATGTATGATTGCTGTGTTAATAATTATAATGTATTTCCATGTATTATGAGAATCAAAATGTGCATACATATGTTTACAGGGTCATAGCTTGAGAGGAGCCAGAAGTGCAAATCTTCACTGTAAGGTACTCATGTTCAGTCACTTTCAAATGCTTCCTTGTTCATTTGTCTCTTACTTCTATTCTTTTTTTTTATCTTTTAAATATCTGTGCACATTTTGTGTTTCAATTTCACATCTACTGTGTTTAGTATCACCATCATTTTATGTTTCACATACAAAGGGGTTCTGTTGTGAATCAGGAGATATTAACAGTGATGTTTTGCATTGTCATATAATTCCAAGAAATGGGGAGTGCAGTGTCTCACATGCAAAAGTTACTGTTTTAATGTCCTCTGCTAATCCAGAGAATCTGTATTTGTACTGTGAAGTTCAGTTTTAAATAAAGGAGCTCCAGTTCTATTAACTGATCTTATAGCACACTATTAAAAACACCTTGTCTATTAGTTTAAAATGAGTAGTTACTAGCAATGGTCAAATCTGCAATTTGGTATACTGGTCAAGCCCTAAAACAGGAAAACAGAAATAGATGAACTTTTGGTAAATGTAGCTAATTCCTAACCCCAATCGTTGTTGTTTATAGTGCAAAGTTTTTGGATATGAACACTGTCATAATTATAGGTGGGCTATTAATAATTCAAAGACGATTATCTTAATAATGTAGTTATATTGAACATCCTTTTAAACGTGGTTCAGTTATGAATACCCCTCCGATTACATAACCTGCACTATTCCAGAAAAGTTTGCTACAACTTTTGTAAACAGATCTGTATAACCTACGTAAACCTAGCGACTTCTTTAATTTTGCTACAAATTTAGAACATTGCATAATATGATAAAAGCTAGCAAATCACATCAAAATATGCAGTTGTCATTCACAGTAAATTGCAATCGACGATTGAATCCCAAAGAACTTAATTAAACCAAGTAAACGGAAAATGAAGAGATACTAACCGGTGGAATGACATAACTGGTATTTTCTTTTTAAATTTATTTGCACAGCTGAATGCCACGCAGGATCCCATGGAAACTAAATATGAACAAGCTAAAGTATGTTGTCAAACACAGAAAAAAAATCTACGCTGAAAAACCAGTTTAACGAAAAATATGAGCTTCTAAAAATCACAAATTTTTAATGCTTTCCTACGGAAGACACGACCAAGAGGGTAACCAAGCACGCGGAGGGATATCATAGCAGTTAACAGGTCAGCTTCAGAAATCTGCGGTTAAGGCGCCTCCTATATTTCCTACCTCCGTGCTGGTTGCCCCTCTGATATTTATCGATAAGTCAGAGAACCCGCCGACCCGGTTACACCTCCTTGGGTTGCCCCTCTGATACATGTAGAAGCCACACCATACCTGTTTTTTCACACTGTGTCAACGAACAATACTCGCAGCATGGGCGTCCAGTTTTCGGCGTAAGGCAGGTCTTTGTTTGTCTCTCTGTAACAGCTGTTAAGGTGAACATCCACGGCTGTAGGCTTTCAAATAGTTCCTAACTTCGCGTGTATCCAGTGGCGTATTGAGGGCGGGGAAGGTAGGGCACGTGCCCTGGGCGCCAATGTTAAAGGGGCGCAAAAAAGCCAAAAGAAATGGTCTGTGTACGATGTTTGTTTGTTGAAGGAAACTAATTTTAAGAAAACTTGATAATAAATGAATTTGAGGTAGCCGCCCCGGTGGCGCAGTGGTCTAAGCGATGGCCTCTGATCGTTCGTCCGTAAGGGGTCCTGGTTCGAATCCCGGTCAGGCATGGATGTTGTGTTTGTCTTACGGCACTGGCTCTCTCCCTTCCCTGGAACCAGTGACCCTAAATTAGGGACGGGCGACTGCTTATAGCCCATTGAGTTGCTCACGGTGGTCGTTAAACATCCAATCAAAAAAAAAAAGAAAAAAAAAAAGAATTTGAGTTACTCAAAGTCCTAATAAAAACAAGAAAAGAAACGCTCGTTCTGAATGGCTGTCGTCAGCAGCGCGGTGAATGCAGTGGCGTACGTGGAGTACACAGAGACGCCGCGCTAGACCGACCGACTAGCGCGTCGTCTCTACGTACTCTGCTCTTCGAACGACGGGCGGTGACAAGTGTCTTTGTCGGCCGGCCGTTGGCTCGGCACCTTTGTTTTCTAGAAGACTGATATTTTTTTCTTTGGTTGCAATTCTTTTATGTGTGCGAATGTTCTGGTAGCTTCCATTGTAATATAAAAATACTTTTACCAAGTTCGAAGAACTTGGTAAAAGTATTTTTTTTTTTTTATGAAGAAATTTTGGATTGCAGAATGTTACTTTCGACTTGCAATGCGAAAATGTCCAGGCCTGAAGAGCTTCTCGATTTCATCGTGCAGTATAGAGATGAGGGCGTTTTCCCCAATCTGCGCATTCCGACACAAATAATGCTAACCATTTCAGTTTCCATTGCCAGCTGTGAGAGATCATTCAGCAAGTTAAATCTGATTCTTTCCTACTTAAGAGTATCTATGGGCCAAGAGAGACTGCGTGATCTTGCCCTATTAAGTGTGGAGAGAGAAGAAGTGGAAAAAGCCAACTTTGAGGACATCATAGATAAGTTTGCAGCAATGAAGGCAAGAAAAATATTACTGTTATTTGTATGTACATGATGGAGAAAATAAAATGCTTTGAAAAATGAAGTTGTTTTTTGTTTTTCTCCAGAGTCAAAATCGTGTTTAACAAAGTAGAAAAGAAAAAGTGAAATTGGAATGATATGCGGGGGGGGCGCAAATTCCTTGCTTGCACTTGGCGCTGTTTATGCTACATACGCCACTACGTGTGTCACTCCATTTTATTTATGTACATATAGCCTGTTCGCTTCCACCATTAAGATGCAAAGAAGGTAGCTTCGCTGCTAAAGGAGCAATATCCACATAGGACAATAAAAAATATCTTGTGTTTAGAGCGCCCGAATAGAATTTAATAAAATGTGAAATGCAAGAAATGGTGAACAAAGAGTAGACAGTATGAGGTAAGCTTTCTCTTTTGCTGCCTAATTGAACGCTATTTGCAGGAGTCTTCAACACTTCCTTTTCTTTTGGCGTCAGTTGAGGAAGAGGTGTATACAAAATTTCGTTTCAGATGAAAAAGATGCTCATTTCAGTCATTGTTCGCGGTCCAAGAGGACAGTACCTATAAATACAAAAAACATTAAGGCGTATCTAATCTTACAAAACATGTTCCGAGTTGGCCTCGAAGACACATCAAACTTTTCCCCCGTAAGATCTTGAATCTTTTCTCGGCATATGTTATATGAGAAATTGATGCATTAAAATGACTTTTGAATAAATAAACTTTTTTGAATCCAGGTAGAGAAACAGTTTGCCTCCGCATTAATTTCTGTCACCTGGCGTTACTGGGTGTATGTACCTAACGAATAAATTGTTTACTGTATGTGCATACATTTTTTGCGTGTAAGAGATTACTCATCGAAAGAGATTACTCGTTTAATTTGATTCGTGGTTATGTTTTTGAACGTTTTATATCAATTTGTCAATTGCGTGTTTTTTATTTGGGGTTTTTTTTTTCAATAGAAGTACATTGAGAGAGTCTTCTCGTAAACAATTTCGATCTTTGTGCTTTCTTACGAAAGCAATTTTTCAAGTAGTACTTGGCCGCCCCGGTGGCGCAGTGGTCTAAGCGATGGCCTCTGATCATTCGTCCGTAAGGGGTCCGGGTTCGAATCCCGGTGAGGCATGGATGTTGTGTTTGTCTTACGGCACTGGCTCTCTCCCTTCCCTGGAACCAGTGATCCTAAATTAGGGACGGGCGACCGCTTATAGCCCATTGAGTTGCTCACGGTGGTCGTTAAACCTCAAAAAAAAAAAAAAAAAAAAAAAGTAGTACTTGTTATTTACTCTCACCCGACCTCTTATTTCAGTCTCGGCTGTGTGACACCAAAGGATCTGGGAGAAGAATTTCATGGCGCGTTTTGTGTTACGAAGGAGAAACACACAGGCGCGCCCTTGCAGTACACTGAAGCGATATGCTTCGGACAATGAGATTACTACGAGCTGTACAATTTGGCTTTGGCAGAAGGGCTCAAAGCAACCCCAGTCGCTTTCCGTTATATCTTTAGCCATATCTGGAACTTCACGTGATTGCTATTGATTTGCGATATTTACAGTGAGTTTAGCTGATGGCGTGACTCAGAAAAAGGTAGTTATCGTCATCGGATTCAGGCTTTTTTTTTATCCGCAGAAGTGTTTCTCCCATGGAGACAAATTGTGAGAAAGGAAAGCTGCCCCTCGCAGAAAAAAGGAAGGCGGCGCAATAAATGGGAGATTTCAGCTTTATTGACACCTGTGACTGAGAACCGTATTTCCGTTTCAATTTACATAATTTTTTCCAGGCTGCGCTTAATTTGATCGAGACCATTTGACACTCCTTTTTCAGAGATTGGAGAGCGTTTCGTCTTTGTTCGTTTGCCCGTCTGCTTAACATCAACGAAGCGTGCGAAAAACCTGAATTTCCGGCAGAAAGAAGTTTTTCCTGACGCGCATTAGTCGCTCGCTGTATTGGTACTGTGCAATGCTTGCCGGTAATAAGGACAAAGCGAGATCTGCTAGGTCCTAGGTACTGTTCCTAATGTTGACGAATACTGCCAGTTCCGTTCAACTCCTCAACGATGACTTTAGGACTTAACCAGTGATATATTACAGCACCCATAAAAATTGGAAAGGGAGTGAGACACTATATCGCCCAAACTCTTTAATGCCACATTGGAAAATGCCTTTCAATCACTGAACTGGGAAAACAAAGAGGTAAAGATGAATGGAGATTATCTAACCCACCTTCGTTTTGCTGATGACATAGTCATTTTTGCAACTACCCCATCAGAGCTGCAGAGTATGATCTAGGAACTTGCTGACAAGAGTAAAGAAGTGGGATTAAAAATGAACTTTTAGAAGACAAAAGTGATGTCCAAGAAATGAAGATTTATCGATTGATGGGGAAAAGCTGGAGATAACAGACACGTACGTTTATCTTGGACAGCAGATATCAAGTGAGGGTCACATTGATGAAGAAATTAATCGGCGTACAAAACTTGCCTGGAGAGCTTTTGGAAGAAACAGCATAATTTTCAAGAGCAATATGCCATTATGTCTTAAAAGAAAAGTGTTTGATCAATGCATCCTTCCAGTGCTTACGTATGGTGCAGAGACGTGGACTTTAACTAAAAGAGACATACAAAGGCTGCAGACAACTCAAAGTAGCATGGAGAGGTGCATGCTTGGTGTAACTAGGAGAGATAAGAAGAGGAACTCGTGGATCCGAAAAATGACAAGAGTGGAAGACATGATCAGAGTTAAATCCCTGAAATGGCAATGGGCTGGACATACTGCCAGAAGGACAGACCATCGATGGACAGCCGAAATTTTAGATTGGATTCCAAGGGACAGGAAAAGACCCAGAAGAAGACCACATGGAAGATGGGTGGACGAAATTCGAAAGTATGCGGGAGTGACATGGAGGAGACTGGCACAAGACAGACCGTTGTGGAGGAAACTTGGGGAGACCTTCGTCCAGCAGTGGATTGATAATGGTTGACAATGATGATGATGACAGTTAGAAAAACGGATCGTTAATGTCCCAGCTCGCCAGGGAGTGTTCATGCAGGAGTTGTGGATCTATCGTTTACCCTAATCATCATTTGAATACATAGCCTTTGATTGGAATACAAGTTAAATAAGAATAGCAGATTTAACTATATCTCAATAGAGCCCTCTCCGTTTTATTTACGCTTTCCAACCGTAGGTTGAAGAAGCGTATATGCTGCGGCTTTGTCCGTCCGTCTATCCGTCCGTCTGTCGGCACGATAACTCGCGTGAAAATGGTTCGATTTCGATGAAATTTTATTATGTGGTAGGGGACTACTGGGGACGAACCCTATTGAAAATGGACGAGATGGGGTCAAAGGTCACGGCATAGGAGCGGGATCCATTCCATGTCCTTTATACGTCATAACTTGCGTAAATGTGGTTCGATGTCGATGAAATTTTAGTATATTGTAGGGGACTACCTGGGGACAAACCTTATTGAAAATGGACGACATGGGTCAAAGGTCACGGCATAGTATCGGGATCCATTCCATTGCCCTTATGCTTCATAACTTCCGTAAATAAGGTTCGATGTCGATGAAATTTTAGTATATTGTAGGAGACTACCTGGAAATGAACCCTTTTGAAAATGGGTTAAGTGGGGTCAAAGGTCAGGACATAGGAGCGGGATGCATTTCATTGCCCTTATGCGCCATAACGTGCGTAAAAATGGCTTGATTTCGATGAAATTTTTGTATGTGGTAGGGGACCACCTGGAGACGAACCCTATTGAAAATGGACGAAATGAGGTCAAAGGTCAGGACATAGGATCTGGATCCATTCCATCGCCTTTATCCCATACTATTAAGGTGGACGTCAAGTAATTTTGCTTCCTATACTTCCAATGGAAAAACTTGTACACATTTCCTTCACAATTATTGTGTTCCCAAGGATAGAAATGTGAACATCGATTAAAACAACTTCATATCATAACTTGAAATACTTAATATTTCCTAAAACATAGCCATAATTATATAAAAAATCAATAACTTTTCTTTTGGTGGAGTTGGAACCAGAAAAAAGATGGCGCGACCTGTACTTTGATGACGTCAGTAGACAAACAAATGTTGGATTTCATATTTATGGTTATGTTTTAGAAAATATTAAGTATTCCAAGTTATAAAATGAAGCTACTTTAATCGATGTTCAAATTTTCATCCTTGGGAACGCATTACTTGTGAAGAAAATGTGTACAGACGTTTTTCCATTCTTAATATAGGAAGCAAGATTACTTGACGTCCACCTTAAAGGAACAATTCTTGTATGTATGTAAATTTATTTTGAAAACGGCTCTAAGGATTTTGATGAAAGTCATTAACCTACCGTTTTCTGGTACTAGAAATCGATTTAGCTTGATTTCGACTTTAGGAAAATTCGTTTAGTGCGTTAAATAACCACCCCGAATGAAAACGTTTTTAGTGTCATGGTGTCTTCCCATCGATGTTATCCATGCTTAGAAATCTTATGACGTCACAATCTCGCGATTGATATGTTGACGCGCGGTCACGCCATCTGTCTCATTACGTCACGCGTTGTGTGTGGATCCTATTCAAGTTTAATGACGTCACACTCTTGCAAGCAGATGGTCGCGATTCCCATCTGCCTCATTACGTCACGCGTTGTGTGCGTATCTCCGTCCGCACGATAACACGCGTAAAAATCGTTCGATTTCGATGAAATTTTAGTATGTGGAAGGGGAACACCTGGGAAGGAACCCTATTGAAATTGAACCTTTCTTACGTTAGTTACAAAAAAACTAATGTAGAAAAGGTTCGATTTCGATTAAATTTTAGTATCTGGTAGGGGACTACCTGGGGACAAACCCTATTGAAAATGGGCGAAATGGGGTCAAAGGTCAGGACATAAGAGCGGAATCACTTCCATCGCCATTATGCGTCATAACGTACGTAAATATTTTTCGATTTGGATGAAATGTTAGTATGTTGTAGGGGCCTACCTGGGGACGAATCCTGTTGAAAATGGGCGAAATGGGGTCAAAGGTTAGGACACAGGAGCGGGATCTATTCCATAGCCCTTATGCATCATAACTTACGTAAGAAGTGCTTGGATTGCGACAAAACTTTATCATGCTATTCGGAGGTATACTGAACCGGTTCTGATGAATTTCATCGAAATGGGATCAAAGGTCAAGGCACAGGACCGAGATTTATTCCACAGCCATTATCCTCGTAACTTGAGTAATGATTTCTGATATGTTTGAAAGCGTATTATAATCAATGCATTGCATGATTTTACTAACTTGTTTACGCTTTCCAACCGTAGGTTGAAGAAGCGTATATGCTCCAGTTGTCCGTCTGTCCGTCTGTCGGCACGATAACTCGCGTAAAAATGGTTAGATTTCGATGAAATTTCAGTATGTGGTAGGGGACAACCTGGGGACGAACCCTATTGAAAATGGGATAAATGTGGTCGAAAGTCAGGACATAGGAGCGGGATCTATTCCATCGTCCTTATGCATCATAACTTACGTAAAAATGCTTCGATTACGACGAAATACAAATGCGTTGTTCCTTATTTATCACAAGTATTTTTTATTAAATAATTTTTGTAGTTGTCTGGTATTGAAATTCCAGAAACATTGAAGTTTCTCTACAGGAGTTAAAGCATGTTAACTCTTTTTAATTTAGGAAACCAAAATTTATATTTATATTGTAACTGTGTGTCGGACTAGGATCAGTTCATTTCTTACGTTTTTGATAAGCGGGGAAAGCGTTTTGTATCGAACTGTCGGACAGTTTATTTGACATGTAAAGAAGGTGTATCAACTTTTGAAGTCCCAACAAATGAAAAACGATCACTAATTTTTCCTTTGATATAAACGGAATTCTGAATAATAACACAAAGAACTTTACACCAACTATACGTAAGATAGTATACTTATACCAGTGATCCGAATTTATTGGCCTAGATAAAAATTTAAATTTCCAAGCTTTCGCACATCAACCAGATGGCTTTTTCAAGGAAGGTAGACAGAACTAATATATTCCTTCCTTGAAAAAGCCATCTGGTTGATGTACGAAAGCTTGGAAACTTTAATTTTTATCTACTCCAATAAATTCGGATCACTAGTATAGCTACACCAGAACTCTGGCAGTCCAAGTTGTTTACATTATATATGTGCGCCGCCATTTATGTACTGTATGTATAACTGGCAGCGCGCATGAAACAATAGCCTTCACGCATAGGTAAACATTGCGTTTTTTTTTTTTTTTTTTCTAATAAAGTTATTTTACGATGAAAAAAATATTGACTGCCTCTTTAAACTTGCTGTGCTAGATATGAACAAGTTAGTAAAATCATGCAATACATTGATTATGATACGCTTTCCAACATACCACGAATCATTACTCAAGTAATTACTCGAGTTATGAGGATAATGGCTGCAGAATTAAATCTTGCTCCTATGACCTGACCTTTGACCCCATTTCGATGATATTCAACAGAACCGGTAAAGTATACTTCCGGAAGAACATGATAAAGTTTTGTCACAATCGAAGCATTTTTACGTGAGTTATAACGCATAAGGGCGATGTAATGGATCCCGATCCTATGTCCTGACCTATGATCCCATTTCGCCCATTTTCAATAGGGTTTGTCCCCAGGTTGTCCCCTACCACATACTTTCATCGAAATCGAGCCGTTTTTACGCAAGTTATGACGCATAAGGGCAATGGAATGTATTCTGCTCCTATGTCCTGGCCTTTGACCCCACTTCACCCATTTTCAATAGGGTTCATCCCCAGGTGGTCCCCTACAACAAACTAAAATGTCATCGAAATCGAACTATATTTACGCAAGTTATAACGCATAAGAGCAATGGAATGCATCCCGCTCCTATGTCCTGACCTTTGGACCCCATTTCACCTATTTTCAATAGGATTCGTCCCCAGTTGTCCCCTACCATATACTAAAATCGAACCATTTTTATGTGAGTTACCGTGCGAACAGACTGACGGACGAGCAGACGTACAAAGCTGGAGCATATACGCTTCTTCAACCTACGGTTGGAAAGCGTAAAAACTGAAATTATCCTACATAAGTGTGTGAAAGGATGAAATACAATGCGTGCCTACTAATCTTACAATTATCAAACATAAATATGCGTATACATCGCTGTGATTGACATCCCACCTGGAAGAAACAAAAGTGCATGGTTACGATGCGTTTAAAGTTGTTTTTTTTTTCAATTCCAAGGAAAATGGTATTCTTAAAAAACGAATACTTTTGCCTCCTTTCATAAGAAAGCATAAGTTGTGTATATGTAGTCACTGCCCCCCCCCCTCCATGTTGGTTGCGCCATCTAGTGACAAGCAAAATTAACAGGAAATTTTTGTTTCCAGAGTTTTACCACCTGGCTATCTTACACCGTGGTCCTGACTAACATCCCGCTTTTGCTAAAATTACGGGGTGTTAGTAGCGGATATATTTTGGGTGTCTTTTTTTCTTTGTTTCTTTCAGGGTTTAACGACTAGGTCCACAGACTCTCTCTCGTCCATCCCTTATCTGTAGCCACTGGTTCATAGAAGGGCCAGGGCGACTGTGCCTCATCCGGGGCTCGGGAAAGTTCGACAGATCATCCAGAAGTCAGCGCCTCTGACCACTGGGCTACGGGAGCGTCCTTTTGTTTTACCCATAAGAAATAAAAAAATGGTTTCTGGATTTTTTTCTTTTGGAATCGGTCTCAAGTTTGGTAGAAATGTCTTCTCGACCATAAAACACGTTGCGTTGACGACATCTCTATTTGACTTTTTTGTGTTTTCTTTCTTTCTTAGCAATATAGCACCTTTTTTGTTTGTTTGAGGACGTCTTGGCAAAGGAGTTCCTCTTCTCTTTACATTCTAATCCTTGTGTTCGTAAGACCCCCTAAAGCGTGACCCGAGGGTTTATTCTCATATTTGAAATGCTTATATTCGGTTAAGATAAGAGTATGTTTGGATACAAAACATAATATTCCCTACTTTACCCTACCATACACGATAATCTAAAACAGATTACTTTACCCTGCTTTTGTTCCATATAACCACGACATGTGCCTCAGCATCGCTAAGCTTAGAAGAAATATGCCTTATCGCCCCTATGGCGCTCCATGGCTCTTCTACAATAGTGGGAAGTTGAAAGCGCTCATCGCATCGGATAAGAATTCCACGTATGTCCATTGGGCACGAGTGGATGTCAGTACGCACAGTATGTACTTCTTATTGCTAAATGTTGGCATAATACTTGTCGAAGGTGTCGATACTTGACAGCGTACTGTTCTCTCTATACGCTATCTTTCTGCGATTTCTCTCCTACATGTATGCATGTACGTAAGATTTTTAGTGGTATTCACTCAGCGTTTTGCAATTTGTTTGTTGGATAGTACACATGGCATTACATTCTTTTATGCCCAGTACTATACATATCTTTGTAATAAAAGAAAAAAACAAAACAAAAATTTATGAAGAGAAAATAGCGGAAAATTCCACGCCTTTCACTGGACTCTATTTTTTTATTTTTCTAAAAGTTTTAACAATGTACAGCAAATATATCCAGCAAATAAATCCAACTTACACCACACTTAGAAAAATCTCATAACATTTTTCAAAAACGTCTTCAAAACTACTTTTCATCTCAAAAAAAAAAAAAAAAAAAAAAAAGAGGAAGATGACACCGAATTTTCAGGTGTAATGAGCATATCTTTTGAATCCGTTCTGACGTGAATTAAATTTATCAAAGTTATTCAAAGTCAGTTGAACCGGTATGGAAAACAGTAGTATCCGACCGAAAAAGGTTTTTGAGTTGGGTTTTCAATCCCGCATATATTGCTGTAAATGGAATCGTGAACTTCTGCATTCTGGTTGCAGACTTGTGCGTTAAGAAAAAAATTGAAATTATGCGAGAAACATTTCGCAGGGGAAACTCTCCAACATAGAAATAATTTTTCAAATCGGACTCTTAGATGCAGAGGTATCAGCAAATGCAAGATATGCGTCTACGCCCACTGGCGGGAGAAACATGCATTATTTTAAGAAGAAAGTATTCCCAAAAGGTTTTTCGATGTGAGCGGTATCGGTCCAGGAAACTTTTTTTTTCATTCGAGTTTTCAGGAGCTCAGATTTTGCTGCAAATATATCAAAAGCAAAAATTAAGACTTACGCGCTTTGGTGGTCAAACTTTTTTTCACCAAAAATTAGAAATTATTTGCAAAATATTTCCCATCAGGAGCTGTATCAGGTGCAGGAAGAATTTTTCAAATCGGAGTTTTAGAAGCAGAGATATCGGGAAAAACGCAATTTACGATTACGCCCCCTCCCAGAAAGTCTATGAATTACTTGAAAATTTTGAAATTTTATGGAAAACATGTCGCACCAGAAACTCTATCCAATAAAGAAGGAATTTTTCAAATTGGACCATTAGAAGCAGAGATATTAACAAAAATGTGATATACGTCTACGCCCCCTGGCGGTGAAACCATGCAATGTTTTAGGAAAAAAATTTCAAAAAGCTTTGTCGGCGTGAATAGCATCGGTCCACGAAATATTTTTTTCAATCGAGATGTTAGATGCTCAGATTTTGTGTCATATACATCAGAAGCAGAAATTATCACTAATGCCCCTTGGTGGCCAAACCGTTCTTTACCAAAAATTAGAAATATATGCGAAAGATTTTACATCAGGAGTTGTATCCTCTGAAGAAAAAATAAATTCTAATGGGAGTTTTAGAAGTAGAGATAATGGGGTAAACGCAATTTACTTTTACGCTCCCTAGCGGAAAATCTATGCGTAACTTGAAAAAGTAAAAAACCTAAAATACTCTTCGACATAAATGGAATCGAAAGGTGGAAGAACTTTTTCAATCGGATGTTTAGAAGCAAATATATGGAATAAAATGTATTTTGAATTCGATATCTGCATTAACGCCCTCTAGCGGAGAAATTGTACATCGTAAAAAAAAACGAAATAAAGGATCATCATTCACATATTTCAAACTTCCCAATGCAAAAAGAATTTTTCAAATCGGACTGATAGTTGCAGAGATATCGTGGGTACAGACGACCGGACAAACCGATAATATGAGCACGATCTTTTGTTATTTTACAAAAGATGTGATATAGATGCAAGCAAACTGACAGACGATTTTGATATTTAATAAAGGAAACTCCAGCAAAATCGAAATCAGGGCCAACAGTAAACTCAAAATGTTTATGTTTACAACACACACACACACACACACACACACACACACACACACACAAAACAAGGGAATCTGCTAAATATCTTCAAAGCAGAAGCCCCTCCTACTAAAGACCTTCAGTTCAAATAAGCATCAATTAACTTACATTTAACGGAATTATATGAACTTACTGACCCAGTACTGACCTTTGCCGATGCGCTATTTATTAAAGTAAAGATTCAGTTAAAAGTCTATGAAAATTAATAAGAAACAGCAATTACTGAACCAGTACTAAGTCCATTATGTCCTTGATTGTCTGTATTCATACATCGATTTAAAACTATCAATTTGGATTTGACGACTGGATCGTCTGTTCAATACGCCCCCGTTCTGCCTGTAGGTTACTTATATGTCTCGCCACCCAAAAAACTCCTTTAGTACTTCCATTTGATGATGGTCTTTAGGAAGACCGAAAGTTCTGATGGCTTTATTTTTAACCTTTTAACTTAAACATTAAATAAGTTCTTCACTTCATCGGAAGCTGGTGTACTGTTTCAATTATGGTGCTTTTAAGACTGCTACCTTAAACTTTTATGACTGTCCCAGTGCAACGTTCAAACTGGGAGGTTTAACCGCATCCTGCTTACTCCACGAAGTCAACCCTTTGTTCAAGGGTTGATTTCGTGGTGGCAGCGACATGTGGTCTGGCACTGTCGTGTAACATAATGACTGCGCGGTGTCCTTTACCTGTCCATGGGTGTTTTAGCTCGATGGCAGCGTCCAGTTTCATCAACTGATTGCTATATCGTTGTGCAGTGATTGTTTTGCCCAACACTACATGCATATCCCACATCACACACAACATCACCTTTTCTATGTGGATATGCTGTTTTGCAGTGGATGTTGATGACTGGCCTGGGTCGACACAGGATCACTTGCGTACGTGGTTGTCGCAATAGACCCATGTTTCATCACCGGTGACAACCTCCCACAAGAAATTCTTCCCTTGAAACCTCTTCAGCAACGACATGCAGATGTCCAATCGTTGACCAATATTACGCTCCGTTTAAGTATGCCGAACCCACTTACCAATCTTCTGGATCTTCCCCAAGGCCTGTAGAAGCCGTACCACCGTCGATTGAGCCACTTTCAAACGTTTCGCCAGTTTGCGTGGTCGATTGTGTGGCATCCTCTTGCAACAGCGATTCCACCTTCTCGTCTGCGAATTACTGCGATCTTCCTGCACGTGACTTGTCTTCCAAGCTTAGATCACCTTTCTTAAACCTAGAAAACCATTCTCGCCACATCCGCTCACCCATAACTGTTTCGCCATACGCCTGACTTTCTGAATCGTATATTTCACTCGCATTTTTCCCTAAATTAAACATGAATAGCAAACAGTGCCGCAAATGAACTTTATCGACCGCTATGCTTGGCTTCATGTACAAACTGACAGCAAGGGTTGCCGGCCGGTTGACCCCTACAGCGCCCGCTAGCGGGGGTGGCATAAACTTTTGCGTACTCCTAATAATTATATGGCGTACAAAAAAAAATACAAAAAATCAACGACTCTTTCAGACCCTTCCTCCCTTATTGCAAACAAATTACTAATTATAGAGGGTGAGTCGAAAGTTTTGCAATATTTGCAAACACGCATGTGCTGCGGCGGGTATGTCACGTGTTTAAACTAGTTCAAGTCGCGCATTGCAGTCAGTCGAAAGGGATATAAAGTGATAGTCGTTGCTGTGAACAGCATTGCATGTCGTCGTTCTGTCAGTGGTTGGGACGCCTAAAAAATGAACAGCCACAACCGAATAATTAGGGAACTTTTGCTTTACGAGTTTGAACTCGGCCGTAACGCTGCTCAAACAACACGAAACATTTGTCACGCGAAAGGAGAAGGTTCCGTGGACCACAGCACCGCAACCAGATGGTTCAAGTAAAGTCGCTCAGGTGACAAAAACCTCGACGATCAGCCAAGGTCAGTAGGCCGCAAACAGTGGATTCGGCTGAGGCCGTGCGCCAGGCCGTAGAGGCAAATCCAACAACCAGAATTCGAAGATTATCAGGCGAGCTGGGCATATCCCGGACCACCTTGGTTCGTCACCTTCCGGACCAACTTGGTTCGTCACCTTCCGGACCTCGGCAAGGTCAACAGAAGCTGCCGCATTGTCCCTCACGAACTGACGCCAGCTGAAGCAAACGGCAGAGTGGAAGTGTCCACGAAACTCCTAGAAAACCCGCGCGATGTACGTTCCATCAAGGGAATAGTTACGTGCTATGGAAAGTGGGTCTAAGTCCGTAATCCTAACACACAACGGCAGTGGTTGATGTCGGGCCAGCTTCCTGAACCTGTTGCCAAACGCGGGCGCTTCAAGCACAAGACGATGCTCTGCGTCTGGTGGAATATTACTTGTTTCGGTCCATGTCCCACTTCCTTCGCGGGTGGAACTTCAACAACCAGGAGGAGGTGGCAGCTACAGTGACGGAGTTCTTCACCTCAAAGAACAAGAATAGGTGCCGCGGAATCGAAGAAGTGGTAGACAGATGGCTAAGTGGAACACGATGGCCTATACTTTGAATGCTAGTCAGCTTCCGTCGCAAAGGTACGTATGAAGACACAAAGTGATCCAAATATTGCGAAACTTTCGACTCACCCTCTGTGATACTCAAGCGGAACCCCACCTCCGGACTTTTCGAAATAGACCATCTTAGCCCGAACACAGCTCATGTGTACGGCATACCCTCTGGAATTCCAAATTTTCTTAAAAACTTTAAGCTCCTTTATTTCTTTCCTATCCCTACACTATCGGAGGCCTACGTCGTCAAGCCGATTTCCTGGCTCGCACGCTTCGGAATGAAGAATCTTCCAGTCTGGTAAACTGGTTACGGTAACTGAGTCTGAGCCCCCCCCCCCCCTCCACCTTCTCTCTCTCTCTCGTCGTTTTACGCGTCTCCCTGTGTGTGTGTGTGTGTGTGTGTGTGTGTGTCGTGATTAGGTAAGAGTGGCTTACGTTTTGCACGAACCTTGACCGAAAAGCAGTCCTGCTGTTCGGACAGACCCGTGTGTTCGCGTGGCATTGTCCTGCGTGTTTGCCATATTATCCAAGGATGTGAGAAGAGGTAGTGGCCGCAGAAAAATGGACGTCTCATCGTCGTTTTCCGTGACAAATCTAGCGTATCACACCTTTTAAGAGCATTCCGTCATCATGGAGGACTGGATGGAGATTTTTCTGCCACTTATCTGCAATATTTTCGGCTACGTGGGAACAATGGATGAGATGACGCCATTGCCGAAACCTGTAGAGTTTCACCCTTATTTGGAAGACCATGTCATAACAACGTCCAGCCAGGAGCGACCCCCCCCCATTCCATGGAGCTGCCGACCGATGCTTTGCTGTCCCCGGACCAGGACATTTGTTTCTCGCGGTGACGCCACGTGCTCTGACAGGGACATCAATTCGGTGATACAGCCATAACTGACTTTATGATGTATTCGCGTGTGGGGCAGTCTTCTTTCCTCTCCAGTGTGGAAAGAAAAACAAAAATATCTTTTACTTTTGTCTTGCCGTCCTGATGTCGACGTCGACCTTTTTCGACTCCTTTATATGCAGAGTCTGGCGTAGGAGAATTGAAGTTATGAAATTTAAAAAGCTTTAAAATTATATGGTACAAATTTAAATTAGGTCTATACCTGTGTGAAGCGACGGAAATTTAACTTACTAAATTTACCATTTGAAATTATTCCGAGTCGACAAAAACGTTAAACAAAATTTAGAAATGTCTTCAGCCATAAAAAAAGTTTTCAATGGAGTAGGAGTTGGGGTTGACGTTTCTTGAATTTTGGTTAAAGCTCTCTTGAGCTGAGTACTCTTTCAGACTGTGTTTTTTTTATTAATGTTCTAAATCAGTGTTATAAAATGTTGCAATATTTTTATTTTGATCTAGACAAGTGCATTTTATGCAAAATTAGTAAACAATAAGCAATGCGTTGTATTTTGTCTTTTAGTGCAATATTCTTAGGCAAATTTATTCACAATTGCACTTTATAGGAGTATGCATTGAGTATTAAGTAATTTTAGGAGAGCTGGTGAAATAGGTATGCATGATGACTGAGGGAAATTTGATTTTTTGATATGTTACCTTGTGTGTATATGTGCTGAGGTTCATGAGATAGTGATATGATTTCTCTGAGAATATGTGGTAGTGATATGATGATTTCTGGAAATAATTATTCCTCGAGTTACTATTATAACTTCTGGGAATAATAAGACAATGATGTGATTTCTGGAAATACAGGAGTCTTTGTGTTGTAGTGTGATTTCTGGAAATACAGGAGTCTTTGTGTTGTAGTGTGATTTCTGGAAATACAGGAGTCTTTGTGTTGCAGTGTGATTTCTGGAAATAATTATTCTTCGGGTAACTTGTGATTTCTGGAAATAATGGTTTTTCAAGTGGTATAATCCTAGGCAGGTTGTGTCCAGGAGTAGTTGGAGTGTGTATCTTGTCAGGTATCAGTTGATAGTGGAATTAACACGTATCAACTGATACCTTATCAGGTTATAATTGGGAGAATATCTTTCTGATCGATATCCAAATTAGGCAGCTAAATCCACTGGAAGCTAGCCAGTGCAAGATAATAATGAGTGTCTCTCAAGAAACGGTAATAGTAACATGAGTGTGCATGATAATATGTCAAATAAAGTATGACCAGTCTCTCAGCGCATAGGCAGGAAAAAGAGTGATTGATTTTCCTACCTTTAGCCTTGTGTTTTAGGAGTAATTAAAGTAAGTATTTCGAAGAGAAATTTTGTTCTCATTAGCAACAGCCAGATTATGTGAGGTAAGCCTCGTTTGTTGTCTGAGTTGCTCTACATTCTAGAATACCTTAAGGAGTGTCTGCACTTTCCCAAAGAAACTTAAATGCCCTTGTTGGGTGAGTAATTGATAATAATGGTAGGGATGAATAAGAATCCAGTGGTTTCAAATAGTTTTAAATTTCATACAATATATATATATTTTTGTAAGAGTAAGAATTATGCCTTGAGTGTGTAAATATGCTTGGGTAACTTTAGCGAGTAATATAAAACGAGAAAATAGTGGTGATTAATATTTGATGGTTGAGTTAGTCATAGTAAGCTTGTTCTTTGTGAGAGCATTTGGCAAAGCGTAGGTTAAAGTAATTTTTGATTTGGGTGTGAAAGCATTTTTGAAGCTAACTATGCTCCGAAAGTACTTGGCAAGATTTATTCGTGTAAAGTTATTTAACAATTTGTATTCTTCTCTTGTTCATTGCAAATTGTTGTTCAGTTAAAGTAATGAATTTCTAAAGCAAAGGCCAGCCTGAAAGAGGTGTAAAATATATTATACAAATTCTTCGAATAATTTATATTTCATGATGCGTCGCAACATTGTGCATTTATTGCCAAAAATTATCCTTTCTTTGCATTTCATTGCACCAAGTGAGAAAAAGTAATCTTACGAAAATCATCATTTTCCAAATTCATTTCTAGTTCAAGTGTCATCTGTTTTTTCATTTTTGATGAAATTTAATTTTTGCGCAAGCTCCAGTGGCTGAAATACATGGAAATTATCTAGCTGAGATATTAAATGTTTTCTAAAATTCTATAATTCAAAGGAATTTAGTGCATCATCATATTATATCATTGATTGTTGGTGCTTTGTGCAAACTATTATCTGTTGTTAGAGGGCCTTAACAAAATTTGCAAGCAATATAACTCAAAACTTACCCGCTGCATTATATGCTATGGGCTTTAAACAAATACACATACAAAGTAATTCTTTAAACTGACCCTATGGATTCTTATTGAAAACTTAAACCTTTTTCATTTTACCTACAGTGTAATAATGCGCTGCTGATGGCTGATGTGCTGGAGCGCCGTCATGTGGAAACCACAATGATTGTATGTCTTGCAGGGAAATACCATCTAACAAATCAGTTGATGTGCTCTGTAACAGCTCCAAGTACTTTCGTCCAGCTAATATTTCCACGTAGAACGCAGGCCCAACAAGTGGGTCCTTCCTGATGCCACACCAAATGTTGATCGGCCAGTGCACCTGATGTTACATTTCTCGTGCTCATAATGGATTCATAACTGCCCAATTTTGAATGTTTTGTTTGTTAAGCATTCCGGCACATGTGAACTGCGCCTCGTCGTCCAAAGGATGTTTGATAAAAAGGCTGCAGTTTTCTCTAAGGTAATCATTGCAAAATTGCACCAATCAAGGCGGCGTTGGTTATTTCCTGGCATCAGTCTATGCATGGTACTTCACGGTAGGGGTTGCACCATGCTGATGTAAAATTATCCGCACACGGAATAGTGATAAGTCATATGCCATACTGACTTTCCTCGTACTGGTGTGTGGGTTTGCCAAGACTTATGCCAGAACATCGATATCAGTAAGCGCAGGCTTATAGCGGGCTCCTTGTTTTTTTAGCGGCGGCAACACTTATATTTGAGAGTAAAAATCAAATTTAGAAAAGCTTTGTCAAAAACTGTTTCTGTGTTGGTCTACGCCGAGTTCCAGAATATTATCGAAATTTTCGTTTGGTTGCACATGCATACCTATTTTGTTGGGTGGGACCGAACAAGGACAAGCTGCAATATTGCTAGTCTCTGAGCCGTCGAACAGCGCGACTGATGGCGGAGATGGATCATGAGAAAATCGTAAAGCATACTGCCGTGCGTTTCGTCCGAATTCTCCGTGTAGCAGCACCATTTCGCAATACTTTTCATTCGAATAGCCTGCCATGATCTTTGTTCTCAGTATACGAATGAATAAGTTCATGATCGACGATGTCTTACACCCCCCCCTGGAGGCTTATCGGCTAGGTTTTTGCTGCGATAAAGACAAGAATTGGCTTCTGAAAAGTTAGCATTTTACAGCCTTCTGATTACCTACTCCGTTTCTATAGTGTGCTACTTCCTACTAATTTGTTGATGCTCTATAAATTTTTTATTTTTTTCCTGTACCTCTCATAGTTTCCGACATAGGTGTGTTAGCTTCCTAATTTTGCCAATAGGATTGCTGCCGTTAATATCATCTGATAGCGCATGGTCATTTCACTATACCTATACCTAACTTCCACTGCTCTAGCTGTCTTCGTTATAGAGTTATTTTGGTGAACTTGCAGATCTCATCAGCGTCAAAATTAGTAATACACTCTTTGCAAAAAAAGGGAAAAAACCCGAGAAATTCGTTATATCCTGATGAAGCCATACACGCGGCCCTGGTGGCGTAGTGGTCTAAACGATGGCTTATGACCATTCGTCCGGGAGGAGTCAGGGTTCGAATCCCGGTGAGGCATGGATGTTATGTTTTTCTAACGGCACTGGCGCTCTCTCTTCCTTGGAACTAGTGGCCCTAAATTAGGGACGGGCGACTGTTTATAGCCCGTTGAGTTGATCACGGTGGTCGTTAAACCTTCAACAAAAAAAAAAAAAAAAAAAAAAGATACTATATACAAATATACAAATGCTTAAAAAATGACGACCAATGACTAAAGAGTATCCCGCCACAGCGCATGGGAACCGCGCATCGAGGAGGGTATATCAAGAGCAAATCTCGCACGCAGGGAGTGACAGCAGATTGCAGTTGCATGAACCTCCATGAACTGTGAGGGTGCTTCCACATCGGATCTGTGATTATATTACGAGCAGCTGTGCGAGTTTGAGAGATGACGTATAATTGGGTTGAGAGAGGCCGGTTGGTCAAGTTGCCGTTATCGCCAGGCATTTGGGTCGGAGCGACACAGAAATGTGAAGGTCTTGGCGCCAATGGGTCGATGACGACACAACGCAGCCGCACGCGGGCAATGGACAGCTGAGGGCGAGATAACGCCAGGATCGAGCGGTTGTGAGAGCCGGACGAGGAGAACCGAAGTTGTCGCTCTCAACCATTCTTGGCCATGTTGTGTCATCTAGAGGTACGTAAGTGGTCATCCGGGCAGTTGCCAGATGACTTGCGGCACGGGTACTACATTCGAGGAGACCACTCCGCCGCTTACCATTGGACAGTGAGCATCACCAGCACCGGTTGCAGTTGTGCCCGATCAACATGGTATAGTGCCCAGTGGCGTCGTGTTGTCTTCATCGATGAATCACGGTTTGCGCTTATCGTCTATGGCCAGCGCATTCGTATCTGGAGACAAGCTGGCCAGCGCACGGATCTTGCCTTCACCGTGGAACGGCACACCGGGTGTGACTGTCTCGAGAGCCATTTCCTGAGATAGCCGGACACCCTTATTATCCACCCTCACGACTCATCGGTATGTCGACGACATTCTATGACCTGTTGTGTTGTCATTCCTGCCGCAGTATCGCCGAGGAATTATTCAACAGGATAATGTCTGGCCACATACGGTACGGCTCTCCCAGGTCTGCCTCCGTAATGTCGACACCCTTGGATGGCCAGCTCGATCGCCCGACCTCTCACCGATCGAACATGTTTGGGACATGATGAGACGCCACTTACGCCCATCCCGGAATGTCAGAGAACTGGCCTGCAATTTGGACAACATCTGGCATACTATAACTTCAAGACTGTACCCGTGAACTTGATGCGTCTATTCCAGAGGTGTCACTAAAACTTACTGACTTGTTCCACTCATGTAGCTGTTTTATCCGAATAAATGGCCCAACTGCTCTGGAACTGCAATCATTTCTTTTCCTATGCATATATATTTCACATACCAATTTTCATTCCGATTGGATGATTCCTTCTGGGCGCTTCATTTTTTCGTTTGTTTTTTTTTGTTTGCGAAGAGTGTATAATCACTGGTAAGTGCAGCTCCTGATGTTTGGTGGAAGTGTATGCGCGTAATGGATTTCATGTCGACTGATATCGTTCGCCAAGCAGTGAACTTAGATAAAAATAAAAGTTATTGATATCACGAAAAAATGAATATCCCACGGGAACTTCATTCGTCGAAAAAGCACACAAATTCATTTCAACCAGGATGAAGGACATCCACAGTGACGCATAGAGGAAGCAAGTTGATATGTCCGCAATTTACGTAGGAGCCTTCTTCGTCACTAAGTTGGCCTCTGTACAGCCGTTTTTAAAGCAGAGTAATAGTCTGAAAGCCCGCCTGCGAATCGATCCAAACTTGATCATACTGACAGTCATTGATCAGTTCCGACTCCTAATAGCACAGAAAACATCGGTGGCATGGAGATTGACTTAACTTTCTGAGGGCTGTACAAATGTTGAGATTTTTTTTTTCATCGACAATCCTTCTTTCAAATGCAGTGCAGATAACTCCCTTCTATTTTACATTTACAGCGGTTTCCTGGTGAACACAATATTCTCGACATAAACATATCAACTGCGATGCATTAATTGAAGAGTAATAGAAAATATTCTGGGAATGGAAATATATTGTCAGATCATACCGATGGGAGCACACATGTATATCAAAAAGGCTAAAATGAGAAAACTCCTAGCCTCCCCCGTGGCAGAGTGGTTCGAGGAGTTAGCTTCTAATCATGCGTCCGAGATGCGTTCGAAGCATGGGTAGTGTGTCTTACTGCACTGGATTTTTCCTCTTCCCTGGAACCAGTGGCTCTAAATTAGGGACGGGCGATTGCTTATAGTCCATTGTGTTGTTCACAGCGGTTATCAAACCCTCAAAAAAAGAAAACTGCTCTGAAGTAAAAATGCACATGAAGTATTCTGTTTAAAGCAGATTACTTCATTTGCAGCTTTTCTCCTTTAATGGAGAACATCGGCCGTATTAAATTAGCCTATACCTAATTCTTCATTTGAAAATGAAGTAAAAGGTATTCATAAAATCTGTAGTATAGTTTATTTGTTCATCTGCATCGACCACTGCAGCTTCCCATTTTAAAGAGATTTAGGGGCATTATCTGCAGATTAGGTAACAGGCTTCATTCCGTTGTTCTTACAACCTGTTAGCAAGTGACTCTTGATTTTTTTTTCAGAGAGGACCTCTGAAAAAAAAAGTGATTTAATAAAATTTATGTGCATAAGAGTGTGTTCCAATTTTCCTTTTTTTTTTTTTTTTTTCTTTGTTCACTGTTTTCTCTCGAATATTAATTTCTCTAGATCTACTTTAGCTCAAAAAATCTTCTTTTGCAGCCACGTTGGATGTGGGTTGTGTTTATGTTGTGCAGAGACATTGATTTCTTCTGAGAAACCCATGTTTTTCTTGTGTATAAATGATAAGTAGTTGCGTTTTAAAGGATTCTCCAAGTCACTGCCCATAGTCACGCATAGGGCTGTTTAGAAAGTATTCCCAAAAGGTTTTTCGATGTGAGCGGTATCGGTCCAGGAAACTTTTTTTTTCAGTCGAGTTTTCAGGAGCTCAGATTTTGTTGCAAATATATCAGAAGCAGAAATTAAGACTTACGCGCTTTGGTGGTCAAACTTTTTTTCACCAAAAATTAGAAATTATATGCAAAATACTTCCATATATTTTGCATATAAATAGCCGTCAATGCGGCGGGCATTGACGGCTCACACCGCCACATCACGAACGTTAGCGCAGGAATTAGGTTGTGTTGCGCAACAACCTGTGTCAGCACGTACAGTTCGACGTCGTCTGCAGAAGCAAGGACTTGTCGCACGGCGCCCATTGCTCCGATTACCATTGACTTTACACCACCAGCGAGTGCGGCGGGAGTGGGCCGTTGAACGCCGCACCTGAACTATGGAATGGCACGACATTGTCTTCTCCGACGAATCCCGCTTCTGCCTGCAACACCACGATGGTCGGATCCGCGTGTGGCAACACCACGGCGAGAAACTGTATGACGCCTGCATTATGCATCGCCATACCGGTCCGTCGCCTGGCGTTATGGTTTGGGGCGCAATTGAATATGACACCCGCACCCCTCTGGTACGCATCGCCGGTAAACGCAGCAGCCACCGCTACATCTCCGACGTTTTGGAGCCTGTAGTCCTCCCTTACCTGAAGGACCTGCCAGCGGCCGCGTTTCAACAGGACAATGCGCGCCCGCACGTGGCACGCATCGTGCAACAAATCTTCACGGCCCACCGGGTGTCACTGCTGCCGTGGCCCGACTGTTCTCCCGATATGTCACCCATTGAACACGTCTGGTCGCTGATCGGCAACCTAGTGGCCCGGCAAGCACCACCCGCGGCTACGCCTGATGAACTGTGGCAACGTGTGGAAGCAGCCTGGACAGACATACCCCAAGCCCACATCCAAAGCCTCTTTCGTTCGATGTCGCGGCGTGTAGCGGCCGTTATTGCCAGCCATGGGGGCCACACGAACTATTGATGTCTGCGTGTTCCGCAAGTCGCACGGGCCTGTAAACTCAATCGTTTCATATTTGTATCTGTTGTTATGTGTCCAGTAAATCTGGCTTTGCTGTCTCGTGTCCTTCTTGGTGTTGCATTTTGGGTGGCCAGCAGGGTATTTTGTTCTATCATTCAACTGAACTGCACTAAGGTCACAATGCGTTTTTACTACCACCCTGTGTAACAAAAAGTCGAGGGTACATTTCATTTTGAAAATGCGGCATATCAATTAGCAGTTTTATGCTGCGATCAATATGATACCATCAGTCGTGTACCCTTGAATACTGACTTGTCAGTTCCGCAGATGCTACGCATTCCATATTAGGTCTGTTATTCTTGCATGTGTTTAATCTATAAAAGCGAGCTATCTTCGAAACGCAGTTCTACTCGAATCTTCATATGATGCCAGGTCAATCAAACAAGAATTTAGAAAACATTTGGCTTGCTTCTGGTAAGATCCATAACGTTTCGCTCACGAACATTACCATAAAAAAAAATGCAGTCCATAAAAAGTAAAAGAGGCAACGTCCGTTCTTCCAACGTAGAGGACCTTATTCATGTGAGTCAAGAGTCAGAGCTTGCTGACCAATTTGACTGGAGATACAATGTTGTCGTTATTATATCTCCCCTTACTGTTGACTGCCTTTGAGAATCTCAACACCTCGGAGTATGCCAACAAATTAGAACTGCAGAACGGAAAAGCGAAATTAGTTTCTTAAATCGGCAGATTAAGAATGCAAAAAAATGCATCGGGACAACTTCGTATTAGATGTTTTATTCTCATAAAAACAAAAGAGTCTTTTGAGCTGATACACAAACAAGGTCAGTAAAACACAGTTGGGCACTGATTTATTAAAAAATGTTACGTCGATGCATATTTAGCCAGTCATGCAAAAACATAAAGTTAGGTGCTGGCTTGAAATGCAGCAGCGAGTTTATTTTGTATTACATGCTGACATAGGAACATCCTGAACTTAGATATACGTACATTCTTATGTTTTCTGATAAGAAACGAACAGGTATTCTCTTAAAGATGCTTTTCATATTATTATTTTGCATTTGTTAAACACATCTGAGAAATAAATCGTTGTAGTGAACTGACCGTGAAATATAAAACTCATACAGCGTAGCACAATGATCAACCTTGTTTTCTTATTTTAAAACGTTGAAAGAATGAAATATAGTCTATTTGACCTTGATAGTTGAATATTTTTAGAAATTTGGTTTGTTTGTCCCTACCATATTTTCCCCAATTGTACTTTATTTTTAAAGTGGAATTTACACAGTTATGGGTTTCACCTAGACTTTTTGTTATAATTTTCCTTGTTCTTTACCGATCGCGACAGAAACCCTACGGTAAATAAGTGTGAGCCTCCCCTTCACGCCAGTATTGGTTTCGTTCATGCGAGTGCGCTGTGAGCAGCATGGAGTCTGTAGAAGTGCTAGTGAGCGTGTACCTCCTCTTCACGTTAGTAGTTGTTTCGTCCATGCCAGGCGCACTGTAGGAAGCATGCACTCTGTGAGGTGTCAGTGAGTGTGCGCCTCCCCTTTACGCCAGCAGTGGTTTCTTTCATACAAGGTGCACTGTGGGAAGCATGGAATCTGTACAAGTATCAGTAAGTGTGAGCCTCCCCTTCACGCTAGTAGTGGTTTCGTCCATGAAAAGTGCATTGTGGAAAGCATGGTGTCTGTAGAAATGTCAGTGAGTGTGGGCCTTCAATTCACGCCTGTAACGGTTTCGTCCTTGCGGTGTGCACTGTGGGAAACATGGCGTCTGTAGAGGTGTCGGTCAGTGTGGAGCAGTATTAAACTTCATTTGAAGGAAACGATGAAACCCTATGAAATTTTGCTAAGATTGTAAGCACAGTATGGGGGTGAAACGCTGTCAATGGCAGGTGTCTGTTTTCTACCATTGGAACAATAAGTTTTCCGACGGCCGAGAAGGAGTAGCAATAAACTACATGGATATTTATTGGCTGAGTAGCAAATGAACTGCATGGATATGTGTTGTTTTCATTTGCTACTCCTTTTCTGAAGTGAAGATCGATCGTGTGAAACAGGTTATTTTGAAAAATAAGAGAGTAAGGGTAAGTGACATACATGGCTGCATTAGTCAACATCAGTGTTGGTAGTGTAGGATAAGTCATCCATGAGCACCTGCTGTTCAGAAAAGTGTGTGCACGTTGAGTAAAAAGGCGCTGACATTTGACCAGAAGTCGTTCCGTGTTGCCATCCGTACAGAACTTTTGCATCGCTTTATGTTTGAGAGAGATGCACTTTTTACTCCAGGAACCAAGCGAGCTATAGATGTTAATGGCGCTTAGAAGAATTCAAGGTAGAGCCATCTTCAGGAAAACTAATATCTACTGTATTCTGGTATTCAGACGGGATACTTCTAGTAAATTTTCCTGCCCGGGGAGAGACAGTGAATGCACAGTATTACACTCCCTCGTAAAAGGGAAGCTTCGCCCAGACATCCACAAAGAAAAGTCCAGAAATTGTCGAAACAGAACGGACATCCTGTTGCAATACAGCGCTATGCTACACACCACTCACGTGACAACGACAGCTGTGATATTAACGAACTGGGAAATACTCAGCTAACACCCACACAGTTCTGACTTAACTCCAAGTTATTTCCACCTGTTCGCCCCACTTAAAGAGCATTTAGAAGGGAAGAACTTCACTACAAATGAGCAACTACAGGAGTGCGTCCCCCAGTGGCTAAGACACACAAATCCTTCTACATGGCTGGAATTCAGTCTCCCCGCAGATGGGACAAGTGTGTTAATGTTACGGGAGAGCCCCTAGAGGACCACCAATAGTTTGGTAAGTGTATTCTGGTGCGTTTATTTTGTACAAGAAAAAAAAGTCCAGGTCAATCTTGATCCACCTACGTAAAGGCTCATGGAGACTAAACTACGAAACAAAAAAATCTGGAATGTTGTGATTCCTTTGGAAGAGACTAACTTCCTTTGTTATCTAAGTAATTAGTATAAACTATCTTATGATTTAACTAATTTGTGACTCTCACACGTTATGGTTTATTTCCACAGGATTATGTAGTCGGTAGATGATTTTGATGGCGTGCAGCCAAAGCCAACGGTACTTGTCGCAAGAACCGGGAGACTGAAAGAAGTTAGTTCCCTATGATGGAAACTGCAGACCAGGTATTTCACGAACTTTTTTTATGTGCAGTTCATTTTCTGCTTCAATATAAATAATGGCACTTTTCTTCTAATTTGACCTCAAAATATCATAATCATATCTGTTAACTAAAAATTTAAACTTTGAGAAGTAAAATTACGTTGCACCAGGGTTTTTCGAATTTTTCACGCTGGTCGTACATTAGATCAAGATTCCGGTTCAAGGAGCGACATATCACGTAACTTGCTTATCCTAAAATATGGAACCCTTAACTTACAGCGAGCGTTTCATTATGCGTGTTGCAATCAGGGTTCGCGGTGTAAACCCAAAGTCATTAGAAAGATAGAGATACATCGTGGTAATTCGAAAACGTAGCTTGGAGTCAGCTAAATAGATGTACCGATTCCTGCTCAAAATTTAGGAGCATGTTACTCCCCAATCAGCAAACCTGTGAGATTTAACAAAAAATGTACATCCCAAATTTGAACAGCTATTCTGAGTAATGAGTAAAACAGAGCGTGAACCCAAAAGCTGCCTTAATTTAAACATTTGGATAAGCAATATAACATTCTGGATTAACAATTTTTACCATGGAGAAGTTTTAAAAAATCGGTGTTAAGGTACAAACACATATTTAAGAGAGAAAAAAATTCTCGTTATATCATTACCTTACGTTTGCGGGATCTAGAGAGAGAGAGAGAGAAGATATCCTAACACAAAGATGTAGAAGAAACAGATGCTTTTTTGAAATTATTTCCGTCAAAAAAATTTTCATTTTAGTTTCTACTTTTAATAGAACCTGAAATTTGCCACACATGTACTGTGCGGTCTTTTTATGTCTCCGGATTCCGAAAACTGTTTTGAAAGAAGGAATTCCTCATATATCTTTAAGCTAAGCTTTCACACACAAGTGTTTTGACGACCTATGAATCCTGAAACTTCAGAAATATTTAATCGAAGTGTAATTTCACAACTTACTGGACAGAAAATGTTCAGTAACGTATAAAGTGTCTTTAATTTTTATCCGCCAACTTTCTGAAAATTGTGTTATGTTAGTTGTACCATGGCGTAATCAGAACACTGTTTTTTCAGTTCGTTAGATTCCTAAGACCCATAGGAGTTTCCATCACAAGTTCACCACAGCTACTCTTCCTCCGATGGATTGGGTTCTAAAGGAATAAGCACTTATTCAGGATGCCCTCCTCGGCTGTCTGATGAACAGGTCCTCTGTTGCTCGTGAAGAGTAGAATCGGGACAAACACGCACCATGTCTAACACGGGATTCGCACATGAGGTAAGAGTGATTTGAGCACCCCCTTACCGTGCGATAGAACACAGTATACGTGCAAAAATTAAGACACAGCGATCATTCCACGTCTAGCATATGTGTAACTTTTTCCGTTGTACACGCGTTTATCATATTCTGGCGTGTTTTATAAATCGGAGATTGTGCATGCTTTAGCGGTGCCCATTTCAACCCGATTCCTGGATCTTCATGGAATGCTTTGGAAAGGGCAAAGCTACTTTCACACGTGATAGTGCAAGTTTCCTCAACTGTGACTTTGAATAAAGCAACTGCAATATGTCATTTAAAACGCAACCCGGAAAATCGGTCATGTTACGTAAATGAAATCAGAAGGCATTTCCCCTTGTGCGATGGGCTCTCACACACACTTTTGTCCTGACCTTCGAATGAAGTTCACTTTTATTCCCGAGATAGTCATACTTCTGGCACAATTTGCATAACAGATCCACGGTTGCGAAGATGGTACATTTACAACTAAAATGTGTTTTCATTTTCGAATGTTAATTCGCATCGAAATAGTTTGCTGATATTTTTAAAGCATTGCAGATTCTGACAAAGAACCAAATTAAGTAACGATGTACCTAATAGTTACAGTTTGGAATACAGTGTTGCAACAAGAATCGTGTTTGCCATTGAAAATTCTTCATGTGAAGTTCGGGAGAGAGTACTGACATGTTATAACGAAGTAAATTTCTCCGTCATTTTCGGTCTACGCCGGGATTCGAACCCGAGGCCGCTTATTCCGGAACAAGTCGCTCTACCAACTGAGCTACGCAGACATTTTATTCTGATTCCTATCTGCCTTTATGTCGTGTGCGTCCTGCTGGCAGGTACGTCACAATGTGAAGTTTGAGAAAGAGTACTGACTGCTTTTGGAATGCGGATTTTTGATATTATCACAGTAACACCAAAATATACAACTCGACTGTCTGAAATATAGACACACCTTGAGTTTCACATAAATATTATTTTGTTCTACAAATGTAACGTAATTACTAATCCCTGGCACGAGTTCCTAGTTCCTTCAAAGTGGCGGAGCAGAGAGAGATGTACATACATAAGGAGTGAGGGAAAAGTATGAGCGAGAAAACTGTCGTCCACTACAGGAAGTGAGAAAAGAAAGAGAGTAAAGGACTTGAAAGGCTATGAGATGAAAGGGAAAGATTATGTGTCAGGTAAAACTGAAAAGTACGCGGATATGTGACAGCAAGAAAACTGAGAAGGGTTGAGATATAGGAGAAAGAAACGCAATGATAAGGTATAGCAAAGAGCGCGAGAGGTAGGAGAAAAATTTGTTAAAAAACAACAGTTGCGTGAAAGTGAGCGAGGTTGTTGAACAATCCAGAGTTTCTTAAATTATTAAGGTATCGTACAAATGGAAATGGAAGCACAGAACTAACAAATCATTGAAAAGAAATGGGAAACGCTTGATAAAAGCCGCGTTGGAGAAAGTTCAAGATAGCTGCCCCATTCGCCCGAAATGGGGTCAGTCTCGGATGAAGTAAGGACAGTTTGTGTGTGTGTATGTGTGTGTGTTTTGATGGTGCGGTCTTTTTCCCTTTTTTTAGAACCAGTAAGCCTAGGGAGGGTCCAATGCTTTCTAACCCTCAGAGTTGGTCATGTTGATTTTAAAAAACGTAATGAAAAAGTCCAAACATCGGCACTTTTATAGTTTCTTCATGTTTTTAATTAATTTTTGTGGAGAAATATGACCCTTGTGCAGGTTTTAGTTAGTTTTCTAAAGAACAAAACAGATGACCCTTGCCCTAGCATTATTTTTGTTGCAAACTTCGAATAATTCTTGCTTGAGAATATCTGCAACTTCTCTGACTATTTAGAGCTGCAGAAACTGCCGAACTTGGGGCCGAGTTATTAACAAAGCTACACATTTGAGATGGTACATTTATGCAGTATATACAGTAGAACCCACACGCGTATGACGAGCCAGAATCTAGCAAGATATGAATGAGCCCTGCGATTAACGAGGGAAACCGGAACTTTTGTTTGGTATAATATTAATTCAAAGCTAATTTGATCGTTGTAACAAACAAAATTTAATGAAGTCTCCGATTTAACGCGGGAGAGAAAAGCTCTTAACAAGTACAGTAACAAAATTTAGTGAAATTCAATAGTTAACGAGGCAGAGAAAATTGTCTGCGCACTGTTGTGGAGAAATGTACCTACGAATTGTCCTGCTGGAACAGACCATCGGCCGCAGAATGCGCGAAGGCCATGAAAGCAATCAGCCAGCACATGCTGGTAGCGCTCAGCGGTTAACAACCTCTCCAGACAAACTAAAGGAGTTATAACGCAATGTCTTTTTCGTGAGCAAGATTGGTGTTATGCTATGTCTAAAACTATGACTAAGGAATGTTGAACTAAATAAGAATACGATGCAATAGTTCCTAATTAAGCTTTTACGGCCAGACGAAACATAAACAGAAGTCAGACTTACGATAACCCTTTTATTGGTCCAGCACGAATTTCAATAGATCTCCACAATATAAGACAGCAGATATCAGATTACATTTATCTAATTGAACACACACACATCCACCAGAACAACTGTTATATCGTCCTTTTTATCTATCGTTCTTATCACATTCATACGTCACTTTCTCTCTGACCTCAGTTGTGTTGCCAACCTCATTCTCGTTTGAAAGAAATGACATAACGTTAAGTTTTGAAGTATAAAGGAGAACAAAGCTCAAATTTACGAAGGAAAAGGAACTAAAAATGAAAGTTAATTTAGAATATACGTCACAGAGGTAATGTGTCGCATGGGAAGGCTCACCAAACCACAACAGAGCCACCACCGCCTTGAACACAGCCAACCTGGCAAGACGGGGCCATGGCCTCATGCTGTCAACGCCACATCTGCACCCTCCCGTCAGCACGGCGCAGCTGAAAACGGGATTCATCTGACCACACAACGTGACTCCACTCTGCATAGGTCCAGTTTTGATGTTCCCGGCTCCAGAAGAGACGGAATATCCGATGACGAGCAGTCAGCACACGAGTAGGGCGTCGGCTTTCGTAGCCCATGGTGTGCGGTGTGCATCGTACCATTCGCTTGCTGACACTGCTTGAGCCTCCGACATTTTACCTGGATGTGATTTGCGCTGCTGTTGCCAAGCTGTAGGTCCGTGCGAGCCTGGATAGTCTATGTCAACCCCGGTCATTAATGGCGTATGGTCCCCTACCACTTGCTCTCTGGGCGCTGGTACGTCCGTCGATGGTATACCCGCGGTACACCCTTGATACGGTTACTTTCTTACAAACTGGAGTTCTAAATTATAACCACCCAGAACTTTAGCTCCTTTCAGGAAGCATTTACCTGTAATTACAGACGATTTCAAGTAGCAGCAAAACGACCTCGAAAAGGAGTGAGCACACTTGTAAAATGGAAGGTCGCATACTTGTAACAGAAAACAAAAAAAAATATTGTCAAAGCATTTCAAAGTGTGTGATTATTGACGGAAAAATGGTCTCAAGTAGCATATAGCAAAATAAAAAGTAACATATAAAGAAAAATGATCTCAAGTAGCATATAACGGGAATTCCCGGTGCCGTTTTGCTCTAAAGTTTCTTAAAATAAAGAAAAAAATTGAACACATATTTGTGGGCAAAACGCGCAGATGGCTAAGCTACAGTGCCTAGAAGAATTAGTGTGACGTGCTCCATAAGAGGTCCCTCACGGTTTTGTGACCAATCGTCATGAAATGACAGAGGGCGCTGGCATCGGAAGTTACGTTAGGATGCTTCATCGGCTTCATGCTATTCAATGGTGGGAAGTTTGTTTGCCAAGGATTTGCTGCCTTACGAAACTTCAAATTTTCACAAAACAAAGGTTAGTGGAGGGAATTCTTTTTGACAGTATTTTTGCTAATTCGTTGTAGCTCGATCATAACAGTAATGCACTAGGTAATTCAACAGTTGATCACTGAAACGCAATAGGCTTATTCCGGTGTTAGTTTTATTCAACTGTGAACTGTGGATTGTTTATAACGAAATTTATTTCCGAAATTAGTAACTTTTTATTCGTGAAGATGTAGAAGTTGATCAAGTATTGGCTGTCACGCGTTAAACCTACTGTGTGGTTAAACTTAAGTGCAGTACTGAAATCGACTGCAACAGTTATAAGATCATAAGGAAATAATGTCAGCTGTGAAAGGACTGGTAAATTCTGCATTAGCAAATAATAAAAAACATAGAAAACGGAAAAGGCAAAGCAGCTGTTTTGTGCCAGGATGTAATACTGGCTATAAATCCTGCAAAAATAAAATACCACTCTTTGCTGTCCCCGAAATACCTGATATGTTGAGCAAATGGGATAAGGCAATCCCAGAGCTGATAAGAAACTTGATGAAAGTTGTGTTGTATGTGCCTTGCACTTTGAATCTAAATTCATGGAGATGCATTATCGTTCCACTATTCAAGGTAAGGAAGTTCTAACATGCCAAGACAAACCATTACTCAAGCCTGACGCCATACCTACTATTTTCCCAAATTTACCGAAATATTTAAGTAAACCTTTACCAAACAAACGTTCTACAAGGATTACATCTTCTGTACCAGAAAAAAAGAGAAAATTGGAGGACAATCCTCGTTTAATAGATACCAACACAAAAATGAATGAAGACCTTATTTCATTTGAAGAAATATGCAACGTTACTTTGCCAACAAAATTTTGGGTAACTGTTACATATGAAGAATCTCCAAATGTTGTGTGCTTTATGAAATGGAAAACATACTCGAAAGAACATACCAGTCCTGATACAAAAATTGTTGTTGAAAAGTGTTCAGAATCTGAAATTTCATGTATTGTGTACCATAAAGGTATAGAAATTGTTAAAGAGAAAGTAAATTCATGTAAAAGTTTGGAAACCATACTGGAAAAGGCCAATTCCTATCACAGCTGTCGTGGTGTTGGAACTCTTGAAGAATTTCCAGAAATACCTAAACACAAAACAGGTGAGCAACTCCTTACTCGAAATCGGAAGTTTTGGCAAAACAGGAAATGTGTTGGTCATGTTAGTGAAAATGGAGCAATATGTTCAGCATGTCAGTACCAGCGCAAGCTTTTGTTAAATCACAGATCTGTGTTAAAAAGACGAAGAAATGGTAGACCTGTTCTGACATGTGAAATAAAGTTAAAAATGGCACATCAAACTTCAAAGCGATTAAAACAACATACAGTCTTTTTGAGAAATAAAATTAAAAACTTAAAAGTTAGAAACAAAAAATATACATCTAATAACTTGACTAACAAGTTGAAATTTTTATCTCATAAGCAACAATTAGCCATAGGTGAATGCATTAAAGCTTCAGAGCGGAAGAGTGTAAAAGGTATGAGGTATGACAGCAGTTGGTTGTTAGAATGCATTATAATGAGAATGAAAAGTCCCCGGCTCTATGAGCACATGAGGTTAAACAAATTACTTATTTTGCCTAGTCGAACCTGTTTGAAAAAATATGTAAAATCATATCAAGCTGGTTATGGATTTAATAAGAAAATGTTTGAAACTTTGAAAGGTAGAACTGCTGAATTAAATTCTTTCGAAAGGCATGGTTGCATAGTTTTTGATGAGATGAAACTTTCTGAGCACCTGCAACTAAAGTCAAGTGGGACTATTCAGGGATATGTTGATTATGGATTGTTTACACCTGCGGAGAAAAAACATGAGTTATGTGACCATGGTTTGGTATTTCTATTTCAGCCGTTTACTGGGGATTGGACCCAAATTTTAGCAGTATTTGCCACAAAAAGTAATATGAAAGGGGATATGCTCAGTAAATTTTTAACTGAAGCAATAATATTATCCGAAAAGGCTGGATTATTTGTGGATGGCATAGTAGGTGATGGAGCGTCATGGAACAGATCCATGTGGCGTAAATTTGGCATTGGCGTGACTAGCGCAGGAGACATTAAATGCAAGGTGCCTCATCCTGTTGATGGACACAGATATCTGCACTTCTTTTCAGATTTTCTCCATTTAATCAAATGTGTACGTAATGCATTTTTTAAAAAATGGATTCAGTCTTTTAGAAGGTCGAGTACATTCAGAATTTATAAAAGCTGCATGAAAGTTGGATCGAAACGCTCTTAGTTTAAGAGCAATGCCAAAAATAACTCAAGCTCATCTTACTCCAAACAATTTTGAAAAAATGAAAGTTAACTTGGCATTTCAGATATTCAGTTTAGAAGTTCTTAAAGGCCTGTTTATTTATAAAGACCAAATAAGTTTTCAATACGGGGATCCAGAGCCAACTATTATGTTCATAACAAAAATGAATGCACTCATTGACATAATGACATCAAGAACTCCTTATAATTCTTTATACCTGAATAGCTCAAAATATGAGCTTCTTAAAGAGTTCTTGCAGTTCTTAGATATTTGGGAGATGCATGCCGAAGGTAATGGTTTCATCTCTGAAAGTACTGCTACAGGTTTAAAGGTATCGATTAGCAGCGCTTTATCCCTTGTTGAATACTTGACGCATAGTGCTCATTATTCTTACCTTTTAACATCTAGACTAAGTCAGGATAAAATTGAAAACCTTTTCAGCATTATTCGCCAATGCAAAGGATGTAATGATCACCCCAATAGCACTGAATTTCTGACAATTGTAGAAATGCTAAGTTTTTATAACCTTGCTAAACCTCCAAGAGGTGGTAATGCTCCACCTTGTGCAGTAAATTCACTAATCAGTGTCCCACCAAAGGAACCAGAAGAATCAGCTCTTTCGGTTATTGATTCATTTTTTGAAACTGGAAGTCCTAATGAAAATTCTTCTGACCTTACGCGCAAAGAAAGCAGTTTGGAGCATAATATTCTGGTCCAGCAAAAGAGTGATGTTCGTCTCATATATTATATTTCAGGATTTGTGGCTCGTGTTTTAAATAGAAAAATTGTGTGTGAAACTTGTAAAAGCCTTCTTCAACAGGATAAGGTGTCTATCAATAATGTTAATGCAGAATACACAAAACATTTTGATCAGGGAGGGCAGATATATTCGTCAAACAAACTTTTTGCCTTGATCTATGAAATTGAAGAAAAATTAACTAAGTGCTTCAGTTTTCTTGAATTGCATCGAGATAGCATTTTGGACATCATACAGGCTTTACGTGGTTCCACCTTGAAAACAGTTGGTTGCAAAAATCATGAAATAGAGACCACTAGTAAAGTTATTCAGTATTACATTATGACAAGACTTAATTTCTATTTAAAACAACAAAATAAGAATCGTTCATCCAAAAGGGAATGGCAAAAACACTTAAAAATGCGAGGTGCAATTGATCCTGCAATTAACAGTTTACTAAATTCAGTTTCATATGCAAATTGTCAAAAAAACTTTTTGAGTCAGTCCATTAAATTTATACTGGAAATAGTAACAGAGAGAAGGCATTCAAATACAGTAATAATATAATTGTGATACTTCGGTTGTAATTGTGATTATACATATGGATTCCAAATACTGCATGATTAGTTTTATATCCCACCTACTTTTATATCTGTGCTGATATACACAGTCATAGGTATTCTGCATATAATACTAAACTTGCAACATGTTTCTAATTTCTGAAAGAAACCGAACAAAATTATTGTGTTAACATGTACTGCATATCGGATACTCCTGAAGACATGAAGCCTGTGCTGATACACATAACTAAGCATTCTTCGAACCAAGTTTGAAACAAACTGTTCAAGTGTAATTTTTTTATTTATTCATAACAAACTAATAGATTTAGATCTTGCATAATCTTACAGCTTTGTTTATTTAATTGCAACAGATTATGGTAAGCTTAACTATCCTAAAGATTCAGTAGTGTTAACTACCATTGCCTGCTATTGTATTTTCTTGTGGTTGTTAAAGGAAGAACATGAGCACAAATTTATTTCTCTCACATGAAAAGGAGACTATCAGTTAACTCTGCATCAGCCACAAGACTGTGTGAAAGTGCAATCAAAAGCAGGACCACAATTCATTATTACTTATTGCAGGGCTGGGAGTGAAATATGTGATCGAAAAGCAGAACATCTATTCAATGTTACATATTGAAAGGGGGAAATGTGCAGGTTGAATGGAAACAATCTTAGCTATGTACATTTTTTCTGGTCGTGTAGAAAATAGATCTGTGAAGGCAGTACAAGAAGAGGTAAGCATGAAACAAATTCATAATAATATTTTTTATCACAAATGTTTAAAACCAGCATTCTGTGTCCCACTATTACATGGAAGTTGGCCATGTATTCTAATAAAACATCACTGCCTTGAACTTTAGCATTGAATCACCCTGAAATTTCTGTGCTTAATCTTTTCAGTAACAATTCATTAAGAATTTTTTCTCCTGACATGTATGCACATAGGCGTAGTGTGACCAATTTTTTTTTCGGGGGATGGGGGGCACGGATAAGTGTAAACTGGTGTTTTCTTGGGTTGGGAGAGCATTTTTGAAAATAATTTTCCTGAAAAGGCACCTGTTCAGTTGCCATTGGTGCCAAACCTGTAAGGTGTGCCAGGATTTGTTGATTCACCTTAATGAATACAAAAAAAGCAACTCCTTTCGAAGCACCTCATGCATGGCCATTTTAGGGGTGGGCCAACGGGGCTGGTGCCCAGGGCCCCTAACGTCCCAAGAGTCTTATGGGTTTACAAAAAGTTAAAATCTTTTACCACTCACCAGCAGGTTTTTTTATTTAAAGAAAAGAAGAAACACCAATCCAGAAAGTTGGAAGTTTTTTTGCCTTTTTTTTTTAAACCTTACTCATAGCTTCGATTTCCCAAGGAGGCAGGAAGAAAGTTCGGGTGGATCTTTTGTGACAAAATAAAAAACAAAGCCGGCATCCCTCCCGATCTTAAATGCAGGTGAGGCCTGAGGGCCACGCACAAATTGCATTTTTTTCGGAATCATTTTTTAACTTTTAAACCGTCATTTGTGTTATATATATGAAAAAGCGCACGTATGTTTATCACTAGGGTTTGCCCACCTGGGCTACTTTTATATTTTTTTACATCGTCGCTGTTTACACAAATAACTGATGGGGGCTGCATATCAGCATTTTCGTCCGGTGCGTCATGTCTGAAAAGGGCGCTGGTTGGTATCTTTCTTCGGTTTCAATTTAATTTTCGTTTAATAATTTGTAAGATAGGGAAGAAATATTATATCTTCCAGCACCCATTTTCTTGTAATTTGCTGAACAACAAAATGTGAATGCAATTTGGTACACTTCATGAAGTTCTACAATTTTTGTCATGTACCATTTTTCCAGTGATCGAAGTGGCACAGAGCTACTGCCGATATGGTCGACACCAAGATTTTAAATCGAAAGCCATTCTGCTTCAGTATGTTAAGTGCTCTGCTGCTACACTAAAACTGTAGTGTAACAGCAGAGCACTTAACGTCTTTTCAGTCCCGGCTGCTAATCATTTTTCAATTTTGCCATTAAAAATATCATTTGCTGATTTTTGCGTTAAAATTTGTGCTTTCAACCTAATTTCTTTACGTAGTTTGTGACGGGTTTATAATTTATTACATACCAGGATGGGTAAACAATGTTTTTTTAACTGCCGGTATGCTCACTTCCATTTTTGTTAACTACCAGTATGCCATACCTGCCCACTTCGAACACGGCATTTTTCGTTCAAGTGGTATTTAAAAAGTTACTGGATATTGAATATTGCTTCTCATAGGGGGGGTAACATGGTAATGGTGGTGTATCTAATAATTCTGATACATTGTATATATATATCCATATGTTGTATATGTTCTGTATATACATAATCGGGGGCCTCGAAAAATATGACGGCCCAGGACCCCCAAAAGCGTTAAGACGGCACTGACCTCATGCTGTCATCTGATGATGAAACCCATCGTAAGATGACTGCATGCTGTTGCGCATGAATTTCTGCTGGAAAGCAGTCATAACAATGATGGCTATTACGTAGTGTTCCCTTCGCTGTATATCACACTTTATGGCATTTAAAAGGAGAACGACTAATTAGTTTTTCCAATTTTTAAGTGGGGAGAGGGGGGCACATGCTCTACTGTGCCTTCCCCATGCTACGCCTGTGTGTATGCTACATTAATAATTTCCTTTTTTTTTAAGGGTAAAAATAGTTTACAAGGACTGCATAGAATTATCCCATTTAGACAGACTCCATGAACACCCACTTCTTAATTTTTACCTTATTAAACTTTTTACTTAAGGTGCAAAACAATTTTCCTCTCTTCACTGCAAACCCATTTGAATAGCAAATTTAATCACATAATTATTATAAGGTGAAGAAAAGTAAAGAAAAATGTTATAATTATTTTTCTTTAAAAGAATGTCATCATATACATTCAGGTTTTGTATATTTACTTCTGTTCAGTATGATTCATTTTGTTTATCGTATCACAGGCAAAGCTTTTTTAGAAATGATTTTTATAAATGGATTACAGTTGGTATATTATTAGAAAATAGACCAATTTTAAAAATAGTAATCGCATTTGTTGTATTCTATTTTTAACTCATTAAAAGGCTTCTTTTCAAAGCCACACTCTGCAACTAAATGGAAAGCATTAAGTTTCAATATTTATTTTGATCCCATGTTCTTACCAAGAAATTTAGTCACTCATTGCTCAAAAATGAAGTACATTATTAAATAATTTTAAGTTTTTAGGTTACTGAATTTCAAGACCTATTTGGATTATTGGAATGCAAATTATAAAGCCCATGTCTCATTGAGAAAATATTTCCCCCTTTTTTTTCCGGTAAGGTTTTGAGGGGCAAAATATTTTCTTTTTTTTAATTTTTACTTTATACTGTAAGTTGATGTTTCAGTGATTGTAAACTGCATATTGGTCTCCAGTGTTTTTTCATAATGTAACCCATGTATGACTCTAAAACTTCCGAAATATCTAACATTAATGTTGACGTTAGCACAATGCAAAGCTTAACTTAAACTACGATACCCTTATTAATGAATCTTGAGCACCCCGTTCGTTCTTTTTTTTTTTTTTTTTTTTTTTTGGGTGAGGGGGTGGTGAAAGTGGTGTGTCGATTATTTCATAAATACTTAAGTTATCTGCTTATAAAATATCGTTCAAGGAGTACACATAATGCTGACGAGCTGGGTGTGTGTCACAGAAAGAAGTGCATTTTCGTCGTCCTTCCTCCCGAAAAGCGACGTGACATCCGATCGCAGCGCCATCTACCGTTTTCATGATTGCGGGCAGCAAGATTTTCTGCGAGCACGACACACTAATTCTTCTAGGCACTGTAGCTAAGCTAACTCTGATTCGAATCAAATCATTTGTTGCGATGAAGTAGTTAACATAGGTATAGTTGGTCGCTCTTTGTAGGTAGACGTGTTTTATTTGTGAATGAATGTTAGAGAACATTCGCCATTTATTCCTCCTGATAAAGCATATAAAACCAAGTTTTAATATTCAGCTCCGTAATATATGTAACGGATTCATATTAAAATCGTTAGAAAAAAGGGCAAGAGAACCTATATAATCGGTTAGAAAAATCCCAAGCTTTGAGCATGTACAATAGTTTGGTGTTCCCCATGCCACAGCACTGAATGTTAATCGTAGGTGAATTCAATCCTCGTCGTTGTAGTTTAACCATAAGTTTGAAATGGGAGCTGTTTTTCTTTAAAATTATGAACAATTTTCCGTCAAAAATAAGATCTGACAACAGAATGTCTGTTCTTGTTAAATAGTGATGGAGATGTTGAATGTATAATTTATTTGGGGGTCCCGTAAGGAAAATCGCTATTTTCTCGTAATGATACTAGTAATTTGAGAAGAAGCCTCTGCATCCCATGCTAGGACTACTCGCTAATCTCTGATCTTGAGACTATTGGATTTACAAGTGGCAGAGAGCTAGAATCAACTCTCACATTTCATTCGTGACTTCAAACTGTCATCCCTTCCTGAGAAGGAATTCCCCTACCTCTGTAAGACCTCACTGATCATCAGTATTCTTCAAGCTTAATACTGGCAACTGAGGGTCGGAATACGATCCATATGCTTTTAAAATGTTTGTAAACCATATATGCGCCAAGGCTGAAATCACAATGTCTCTACTAGAAGTATGAAATGTTTGTCGCAAAGTCCTTTGTTGTTAGTGTAAGAAAATTATTTTAATATGTATAAAGTTTCTTTCAGATCTTGAAACTGTTTTCTTTAATCCACCTTTCTTTTGTTGCTAGGAAGACGATGACAAAGCATCAAAGAAATCTTCTGAGAAACCGCTGCTTAAAGCGAAAACCGCAGAGAAAGAAGAGGAAGAAATCCAGAATCAATCTACCGATGTTGCCGATGAAGGTTATCAAAAGTGCACAGCCGGAGCAGCAGGGTTCTGAGAGTTATAATCATGGGGATTCTGACGAGCGAGGTCCAATGCTGCCGCGTGGGCAGCAATCCAATGAAGAAGAAACCATCGAAGATATCTGCCCAGAGTTTTTCGGGGTCCGATCGTACCTCCACCATTTCTACGAATCCATGTCCGTGAAAAACCCACAGCTGTATGAAGATATTTATGAAGAGGACCTGCTGTACACTCATCGACCTAGAAAACAAAGGCAGGCCGCTTTCTGTTGGAGACTTTTTCTCTTCGTTGGCTTGTTTATGCTTCTCTTGGGAATAGTGTTCCTACTCTACGGATATCTGACACCCAGACGCATTGTGGAAAAAGGCTTCCACGAAGACATGGCAATCATCGACAGAGATGCCATGGGTTTCAACAACAATCTCAACTTCTGTCGCGTCCTGGGACTAGCCGTGTTTTGCTCTGGAGGAGGCCTTATCTGCGCCACGCTTTTACTCCCTTTCATTAGCAACCTTCAGTACGATGATGATGACTGCGGCGGTCTTGGAGGAGATTCCGACGACTTGGAGTCATTCAGAGTTGTTTTGGACGCCGAGGACACAGCGACACCGATGTCCCCGACGGATAAGAAGATTCCCGCCACTGAAGAGATCACAAGTATTCAGCCCAAGAGAGAAGAGGACGAAGAGTTGGTCATGACCAACACAGGTCTCTGCAAAGCCCCAGCTCTGAAGAAAAGTTTCGATCAATGATATTCTGTGACGCTGGTTGAAATCTGATGGAATGATGGAACTATCTACTACTTCGTGAAATTTTTCTTGTTTTCTTCGTACTGCAAGGAATGAGTTGTTCCCGAGAGCAAACAAGAACTGTGCTGCAGAATTTTCTGAAGTAGCGACATAAATTAATAAATTAATGTAAGTTATATTAGTGTGAAAGTAATACTGAATTTTATTTGTCGTCTAATGTGCCAGATGTTCGAGAAACGTAGCGCTAAAGGGACGAGAGAAAAATCTTAGAATTTATTATATGACACAGAATCCTACTCCCGGGGAATATTCTGTGTTGAACGAGGTGCCGAGAGAGGTGATAATGAGAAACGCGCGCATGTTTTAAGTGCTGGTCAGCTGTTGTGGTATGTTGGTAACAATCGTCCACTATTAATCATGTACTGTACGTACCAGGGGTGAGATATGGTGATCTGCACAGTGGGCAAGAGACGCCAGTAAGCGTACATTGTGTAAAGATGTTATTTGCGTGCGGAAGTGTATATTGTCTTGTAGATCCATACAATTTCGACCAGGTGGGTGTTATCCGCGTAAGGTTCCACAAACAGCGGACGTGAGAAATATGTCATCGTAACGACATTCTCTGTCACGACCTTTGATGTTTGCACCGCATATTTCTCCTGAATATAAGATGTACTGGCTCTCACTTATCCCATTCTTAGAACTCTGCACGGGCAAGTCTGATATATATGTACTTCGATTGAGGAATGGCAAGGAAGGTAGGAGGCGGCATCGTAGAATCATGATACTGACGGAATATGTTAACTCGTGGATTCCTCAATATCGTCAACTGTAATTAATGTATTATGTTTCTTAGCCTTTAAAGTGAACTTGGATGAACACACAAGATTTTATTACGCGACGAGCGAGGTGGGACTGTCAAAAATCTGCCGCAGGGCTTTGACATCAAACAGTCATCATCTAATTTAAATGATGCATGTGTGATGTATCTACCAAGTTCTTTGGTTCATGCGTATTTCAACAATCCGCATGAACATCAACTGTTAGGAAATGTTACCCAAAACTAATTTAAAGATATTTGTTTCGAAGAAAAATGTTAATGAGAACCGGAAGAAAACACCTCTGTTGGGGCTCTAACTCAAACAGTGAGTTCTCTCTGTTGAGCCCATACGAAGATCTCTTCAGTGGAAAATAGATTATTTGCATCTGTATGATGTGACCCTGTTGACGGTGAGAAATCCTGGCCGAGCACAAAAAAGCAAACAGTCTGAAAGCACAGACACTGTAGTGTCTCGAGAGGTATGTACTCTAGTGGGAAACGTATGTTACGGCATGTAATGAGAACGCAGGAAGTCATCTGTATTTATTGGGTAGGGTTGTTGTTATCGCTCACACTGTCTAGTATTGTCCTGAAGCTACTAATATTGAGAGACAAAACTGTTTTAACGTTTTATTACCTTTTTTGCATATTTTGAAGACCTAAAGGTTTGTCCTATAACGGGTTTCACCGTTTTCAGAACACACTGAGAGCCTTCGCAATGTTTCCGATTCCCTAAACAACAAAGAATAAAACTGAGCTTGCTGTCAGGAAATGTTTGCAAAATGTATCTGCATCACACAATATACGTGTCTGCTTACGTGGGCATGGCGTATTTCTTTTGTCTTCAGTCTGTTGACCGTTTTCTAAGAACAAATTTGTGTATGAAAGGGAGGAACGAGAGCTCTCAATGGCTTGGTAATACTGTCGGTAGGCATGAAATCTATGTGCCAACTTTCATCCTCTGGTTGATTGACGATAACTCTTCTCATACTTTCGTTTCTTGATGGAGAATGGGGGATTATTAGAGTTCATGTGCAGTTCACTTATTATCTTATCTACAGTTCTGAGCCGTATTTTCCCATCCGAAACTGAAAAGTGATAAAAAATATCCAATAATTGATTCATACTATGAAGATCAACTAGCTATGCTATCCTATTCATCTCGTCAGTCTGCCCGTAAATTAGTCACAATTTTTGCATGCAACCATATTCCACCAAATTCAACATATAGATTACTTTCTCAAATCCAGGCAAGGATTCATTCACGTGGGGTCCATGATAGTTATCGCAGGACTTACAGACTCATCATGAGAGTTCTAAAGCAAAAGCTTAAAACGGGGATTTCCATTTGCTGTTCGCTAACGGAGGTAGCTGTTAGAGTATAAAAAATTTTGAGGGTTCTGTGTGTGAGAATAGCTCTGACACAAGATCCGCAACGTACATTGCGCGTTGATTCACCTATGATTGCTCTTTGTTTGAACTATCAAATTTTAGTCTTAAAACTCCCTACCTTTACAAAAAAATTAACCGCGTCACGTGCTGTTCCTGCTTTAATATGTATTTAAATTCAACGGGTGACATTTAACCTCACATACGCACAAAATCACTCTGAATTTAAAAGCAGCGCAACAACGATTGCTTGCCCTAAGCTCTAAACATTTGGACGTAAGATAGGTTGATAAAAGCGTCGTGCTGGAGAGGTACTCCGGTCACAGATCCTAAATTATATTTTCTTTTCTCATTTTTGGGTTCGATGATTAGGGTACGACCAACATGCCACATAGCAAAATTGATAGTCGTTTTGCTAAACTTCACGTATTCCGTTACGAGCACTTCAGATCGACATAACTACGACATGTACAATCCTAAATCAGCCCAGTGTTGCAGACAAGACAGTAAGCAAACAACGTACAACCACAAAAATTATTTAAGTAATGCTGTCGAGCTATTAGTCCAGTCAACGAAAGCTGAAAATGGGCAAATATAAGAAATAAATATTTTGAAACTTGGCACACTTGTTTATACACTGCTGGCCACCCAAAATGCAACACCAAGAAGGACACGAAATAGCAAAGCCAGATTTACTGGACACATAACAACAGATACAAAGATGAAACGATTGAGCTTACAGGCCCGTGCGACTCGCGGAACACGCAGACATCAATAGTTCGTGTGGCCCCCATGGCTGGCAATAACGGCCGCTACACGCCGCGACATCGAACGAAAAAGGCTTTGGATGTGGGCTTGGGGTATGTCGGTCCAGGTTGCTTCCGCACGTTGCCACAGTTCATCAGGCGTAGCCGCGGGTGGTGCTTGCCGGGCCACTCGGTTTGCCGATCAGCGACCAGACGTGTTCGATGGGTGACATATCGGGAGAACAGTTGGGCCACGGCAGCAGTGACACCCGGTGGGTCGTGAAGAATTGTTACACGATGAGTACCACCTGCGGGCGCGCATTGTCCTGTTGAAACGTGGCCGCTGGCAGGTCCTTCAGGTAAGGAAGGACTACAGGCTCCAAAACGTCGGAGATGTAGCCGTGGCTGTTGAGTGTACCGGCGATGCGTACCAGAGGGGTGCGGGTGTCATATCCAATTGCGCCCCAAACCATAACGCTTGGCGACGGACCGGTATGGCGATGCATAATGCAGGCGTCATAAAGTCTCTCGCCGCGGTGCCGCCACACGCGGATCCGACCATCGTGGTGTTGCAGGCAGAAGCGGGATTCGTCGGAGAAGACAATGTCGTGCCATTCCGTAGTCCAGGTGCAGCGTTCAACTGCCCACTGCCGCCACACTCGCAGGTGGTGTAACGTCAATGGTAATCGGAGCAATGGGTGCCGTTCGACAAGTCCCCGCTCCTGCAGACGACGTCGACCGGTACGTGCTGACACAGGTTGTTCCTCAACACAGCCAAATTCCTGCGCTAACGTTCGTGATATGGCAGTGCGAGCCGTCAGTGCCCGCCGCACAACATGCGGGTCCTCCCGTTCGGTGTTGTGCCGCGGCTGCGGCATTCGCTCACGTTGGTCCATCTGTCCATCCTGAACCCACCGAATCCTTACTCGCCTCACTGTGGCTCGATGTCGTCCTACACGGGCGCCGATGTCTCGGTACGATGAACCGCTGTCGCGGTAAGCCACTATTCGTCTTCTGTCGAACTCTGAAACGTGCTGGAATGACTGCCGTATTCTGAGACGAGGCATCACGAAGCTTCCCACGCACAAGTCCGGCAGCACAACACACTTCCACTACTTACAAGCCTCCTTCTGTGCACCCTTCTTATAGTGCTTCTCGGCGGCGTGCCGGGCGCACATGATCTGCATTTGCCCTGCAATGCTAATCGTTTGCATGTCCTCTCGCGGGCGACGCATGCTGCGAATTTCAGGCCAATCGGATGCTTCCTTGTTGGGGTTGCATTTTGTGTGGCCAGCAGTGTAGGTATCTAGTGAAGATTATATCAAAAGTCCTCACGAATCAGAGTTGAGCTCTAACTGCCATCTTGAAAAATAGGTACGTTTTTTCGTTTTTTCGGGAATATCTCGAAAACGGTTGGTCGTAGCCCAAATATACTGTTTACAAAATTGAAGATTACAAAATTTCCTACGAAAAAGGTTCTATTCACTTTTTTTGTATCTCTAATAGTTCCTGAGATAATCGAGTGTCAATCTTGTACTTTTTCGCTGATCGCTACGTTATCACTACGGTTTGTCATACAAATAAGCTCATAACTTCTGAGCCATCGGTTTTTTCTAGAAAGAGTTCCTAAGCACTATTGTAGAGCATCAAATTCTCTTCAAAATGGGTATCTTACTTATTTTATTAACTCCAGCAGATCAAGAGATATAGCTGTATGTTTACATTACAAGCTACCGCTATCTAATGTGATCATCGCAACACAGAGCCGAACACCTACCTTTATGAATGTTAAAGGGTGGAAATGACAGGTAAATATGACGAAAAATCAAAAATGTGAACAAGACCAGTTTCATTATTGATTTATAATACATTACAGTATTGATTTATTGATACCATTATTAATTTATCGGATACATGATTGAATGATTAAAAATTGATTGAAATTAAAATTGATATATATTGCATTTGGTTCTCATATGGTTTACATGGTTCTTATATGGTTTTCAGTTCTTTCCACCCATGAGGTATCCAATGCACGCCAAAAAAGACATCAATAGGTGAAATCCACCTAGTCTTACTACACAGTTAGACAGCTGCGAGTCATCTGGGGCTGCGGAGACTATTTCTCTGCTTTTAATGTAGAGTGGCTGGTCGAACGTAATAATTAAGCACTTCTGTTTGATTTTGACACACAAGTCAGCAGCAAACCGCAACGCTGTTTGCTGCGATAGCATCATAATCAGTTGGTGGAGAGTTTATGAAAGGAAGAGGAACAACCTTCGTCTTTTCACTGTACATACCTTTCGTTACAGAATGCATAAATCATTTTCATTCTGGAATCCCAGGGAAATTGAGGCATTTTGCATACATCCATAGGGTGTCATAAGGTTTCGGCTGTGCCATTTCCTCTACCGGAACTATCAGGTCTTCCACAATCACATTTTTAAAACCGCCTTCTGTTTTTTAAAATACTTCCGGTGGAAGAACTCCAAGTTCTCCACAAGTCTTTGAGCTTGGCATCTTGGTTAATCTTGATATTTCTGTTCCTTTTTCGACTGAACTTGATGGGGTAATACATCTAATGCCACCCATAGCATGAAACGTATTTAATCCATTGATCGTGCAGACATTGAAGTCAGGCGTTGTCGAACACGTACTCACTGAATGAGCCATTCATGCCACGTTGAGCGTGAAAAATAGCTGAGATTTCCAGAGAGGGAGCTTCATAGTATGATGAACAGAATCCCAAACTAGATACAAGGTTTACCAAGTGTTTGGAGCCATATTTCCTGTATAGAAATAGGCAAAGGCTGTTTAATATGGGGGACATGAAAGACCGTTGTCGCACACAGAGATGATGGAGTGTGCAATGGAAATGCATTTTCTCTTTGCCTTTTCAATGTCTTTTGTCTTGTTCATTGTCACGTCCTCCAGGAAAGTAAGTAGGGTTGTGGGAACGCAACTATTTTTCAAGATGGCGGCTAGAGCTCACCTCTGATTCGTCAGTACTTTTGATATAATTTTCACTAGATACCTATAAACAAGTGTGACAAGTTTCAAAACTTTCATATTTATTTCATCTGAAAACCCTATTTTGACCGTACTATATGCAAAGAGCCGCATTTCTTTTTTGGTCTTCCTGTGATTTAGAGTGGCTTTCCTTTTAGCCCGACATGTAGTGACGTATAAAGTGGTGACTCCTCCTAACATTTGATAATCAGTGGGACTTTACAGTGAAAAGTGGGCTAGAATTATGTTGCTAACAATTTTTTTTTCAAAAATCGCCCTTCGTACTGATGTAAATTAGTGTGACAGGCGACTTCAAAAATTTGTGCGATTAAGTTCATCTAAGCATATTCAATGTTTAATATTGACATTTATTCCTGTGTTATGTTTTCAAGCTCTGAGCTTTGTAATTTTGGAACTGACAACAATGTTGATAAATTAAAATTATTATCAGGGCATATTTCACACACACACGCACAACGAAAAAAAGAAAGGATCATTATAAAGCTCCCAGCAGTCACTCAACAAAACAAAAATGTTGAAGTTCACGTCAGGAGATTACTGACCGTAAATTCACTGAATGGAAGGCCGCTGTGATTATGTTCTTAATTAAGAAGCGTCGAATCTTTCCTTTGTCGCTTTTTAGAGTTTAAATATAAAACTGCTGGACTTCAGTGAAACAGCACAGCGTAGAGACACCATTAATGCTTAGCGAATTCCAAACTATCTGCCATCTCGGGCTCAATCTTTGGCATCTGATATCAGTTTTGATCTCAAAACAAACGACCCACAAAAGTTTCAGTTGTCTGCTCTTTGATTATACTTCTCTTGTACTACTGCAAGTTTATATTTGAACGCGTCACTGTCGAGTTGCACTACTTCCATTTCAACCTCAGCACAGCGCGTCACATTAGATGTTGCTCTCTGGGTTAAGAAGTCGATCTCTTAGTTGTAATAACAGGAAAATTATTTCACACTGTACTGCTAATGCAAAAATACCTTAACTTTTGGCATCCAGTAAATATGGTGGCAAAAATGATGAGTCAGTTCGATAGAATTGAACTTAGGCCAAAAAATGATCTCCGCATCAAAGGCAATGAAGTCTCTTCATTACTAGTATTGCAACATAAAACCTTTTTGACGGTGGTGGTATTCGAACCCCCGTTTTCCTACTACACAGTGGCTGTTCTCCCAACTGAAGTACTCCGGCATGCTTATCGCCACTTCATTGTCGATTTAACTCGTGCGTCACTTCAGTAGTGTACGGAATATACGCTATGTCACGTTACAATATCAACAAAGAATACTTTAAAACTCCCATACCCGATACGTTGCATAGTGAATGTAAGTGCCTCGTCAAAAAAACTGCAGGTATAAAGTTCCGAATATTTATTTTTTTGCATTGAATGTATGCGAAAAGGATATAATATGTTTATGTAACTCATATTTTTTAGACAAGCCATTTGTGGTTGCTTTCACGATTTACCAACGCATAGTATTTAATTAGCCCTCAGTAGCTGGGAAGTACTTGAAGTTTATGTGCTGGGTTAATGGCATGAAAATCACAGTTCTCCTGACTGATATAAAACTGAAAAAATAGGTCTTGACCAGAGATGCGATTGCTGTTTTCTTACAAAATGTTTCGCACCTCGAATAAGCAGCGCCCCTACGATCATATGGTAGCTATGAGCTTGTTAGCTATGACAAAATCACCGCCTAAAGAAAGGTTTGTATTCCTGCGTGCCTGCTTGACGCTATTACTACCAGCACTCAGACTTCGTGTTGAAAAGTTTGATTTTTGTTCAAGTAATCCATTACGGTGTTCGGAATGCCCAACTTCCAAATTAGAAACAAGTCGTGACCATATTTTGAAACTCACGCGCTTCTGAAATTGAATTTTTCCGCGGAAACAGAAACACATTTATTTTAGTTTGAAACTGACTTTACAATTATGCTGAAGTTTGCAATTTCTTTTTAATTAGTAGGCTTAAAAGGCTGAATTTAGGGGCGCCTTTTGTATTAGGATGCGTTTTTACGATGTAGTGAACTATCCTAAGTGCCATACCATCTAATACAAAAACTCTTGCTGGTTCATAGGATGTCCCAGCACTGCATAAGTCTTATGATAGCTTAATTTTGGAAAACCGAGTTGATTTCTGAAAAATATCGCCCAGCTGCAAACAACTACTTAGTTTAGAAACTTATTTCTGATAGAACAATGCTGTTTCTTATTGATCAACAATTGAAACCTCTTCTCTGATGACAAGATAGCAAGTCTTACTCTGAGACTTGCTCTCAGAAACCTACAGCGTTGAATATATTTAATATGAACTACAGAACATACATGATCCTACTAAGTAAGAAACACGAAACTTCCACTAATGAGGACAGAACTTGGTGATTTCTTTCCACCCAGTAATATCAAATGGCAGACCTAAGTGCAGCTCTAGCCGTAAGTCATCTCTGAATTCGCAAATTAGGTAACGAACGGAACATTTTGTTTTTGAAGTTAAGGAGTTCTTGAATCTTAAACGTTCTACACTGAATGCCTAATGGCGTCGTTGTTCTTATTGACGTTGTGTATTCTATGTCCAAGAAAGTTGTTAATGTGATATTTGATAAGACATTTAACATATTTGATTTGTTAAAGTGTATTCTCTTCACTCCGTTGTTAGGTTGTTGTTGTAAACTATTTTTACATTTTGCTCTGTCAGTGTGCCGAAATAAAATAACTGAAAATGACTGTTGCTGGAAAAACAAAATTGTTGAAAATAGCCGACACTATATATTTTTTTGCATTGTGCAATGTAGACGGAGCACAAAGTTGTTGTGAGTCCATTTGTTGTTCACATGTGAATGCATATGAAATCGTATACGATTAAAACTCATCGAAAACAAGCATTACTTATAATGAAGTCTGATTTCTTTAAAAACAAAATACGAAAAAAGCATTTCCTGCATTTCTTTTCGTATTGATTTGCTGAAATATTTCTTGGGAACTGATTCATCTACAATTAATGTATTTTTTATTTTTTTTGGAGGTTTAACGACCACCGTGAGCAACTCAATGGGCTATAAGCAGTCGCCCGTCCCTAATTTAGGGTCACTGGTTCCAGGGAAGGGAGACAGCCAGTGCCGTAAGACAAACACAACATCCATGCCTCACCGGGATTCGAACCCGGACCCCGTTCGAACGAATGATTAGAGGCCATCGCTTAGACCACTGCGCCACCGGGGCGGCAATGTATTATCTAGGACATGCCCAGATTTTTATCTACTTTAATTTAGATGTTCACTTGCTGATATTTTAATTTGAAATCAAGGTGCTCGCTTGAAATGTCAGATATCATGCATTCTTTTTAAATTAATAGGTGCACAAATGTTCTATGCTACTTGCACGCATTTCTAGAATGGGATTTGCAACTTAATGCTCATAAAACGTAAAAAATGCCAATATTTCAGTTAAAAGGTTGATGTATTGCAGATATGTATATAATACAATGTGAACAAAGAGTTTTGTCGCTCGAGTGGGCCCGGATTCGAACCCCAGATGAGGCACGGGAGGGGTGATGTAAAATAATCACTCCTCCCGCCCTAAGCAGGGTCGGCGACTGTTCTATTGCGAGCATTGCGTCATCACCACTCCAGAAAATGGGTGTTTGTTGCAGCGCACCAGCCCAAATTCATTCACCAAGTTATAAATATCCTTATTTTGAAGATGACAATCCGATTTTTGGCGTAAATGTGACAAGGATGGTAAGTCAGATAATATCCGAAAACTCGAAAATTTTCATCGTCCCGCTCCAGGACGTTGAAAATTTTCAAGTTTTCGGATATTATCTGATTTACCATCCTTGTCACATTTACGCCAAAAATCGGATTGTCATCTTCAAAATTTTTATTATATGGCGTAATCCCGTATTTCTTTCGTGATTTATCTGCTTCTCCGGGCAAACACGGGATAAGATTCTTAACCTCCAGATTCGCTAAACATGAATGCCGGTTGCTTCGACTAGCGAATCCTGTGATGGTTATATTCAAATTGATCGGAAACTTGAAACTTGGTCGTTCAGGGTGGTGTAGTGGTTAGCATACCCGGGCGTTTTCTGGAAGACGCAGTTTCGGGTCCCGCTCCAGGACGATGAAAAAATAAATTCAAGTTTTCGGATATTATCTGACTTACCATCCTTGTCACATTTACGCCAAAAATCGGATTTTCATCTTCAAAATTTGTATTATATGGCGTAACCCCGTATTTCTTTCATGAATATTCTTATTGTTATTCGCCGGAGTAAGGCAAAAGTTGAAAAGGAAAATGTGGCTTTTTGAAAAGATGGGAAAACCTTCTATAGAAGCACCTAAGACGTAGGAAAAATAGGAGAAATAAAATTTTAAGTTGTGCAAAGAATAGGATTGGAGAAATGACGTGGGAGTCCAGTGCGTTAAGTGAAAGATGGAATGAGAATACTTCGGGGATTTATTAGATCATGAAAGCGAAGGCAATTCTGAGGCAGAAGCAGATGATGTCATAGTGAGAGATGAAAGTATAGGAGGGATCTCAAGAGAAGGGGTGTGCAAAGCTCTAAAATCTCTTCAGAATAGTAAGGCTCCGGGAATAGCGGCATAACTGCTGAGGTGTTAAAATACGGTGGTGACTCTGCAATTGACTGGCTAACTGGAATTTGCCAGTTATGGTAGGAGTTAGCAACCCCAGCCCTGAGGGACTACTCCTATCATTGTTCCCTTGTATAAGGGAAAAAGTGATCAGATTGAATGCAAGAACTATCGTGGTAATTAGCTTGCTGAGTGTGCTAGGGAAGTGTTTGGAAAGGTCATTATTGATAAGGTACGGAAGTCTTACAGCAGAGAAAGTTTGGGATGTTCAAAGTGGTTTTATGCCTGGTACGGGCTGCACTAACCAAATTTTTGCATTACCCATAATTATCGAAAAGTATCTGTCTCTTGGTAAGAAAGTTTTTGATGCCTTCATAGATTTAGAAAAAGCTTATGACCGACTAAATAGAATAATACTTCTGAGAAAGATACTGAATAAATACAGTATATTACTGGGAAACTACTTAATAGTGTAAAAGCCATGTATGCTGGCAGTAGAGCATGTGTAAGAGTGAATGGTTTTTATATCAAAATGGTTTTCTGTTGGTGCAAGAGTCAGACAAGGATGTGAAATGTCCCCATGGCTGTTTAATATACACTGCCTGACAGAGAAAATATCACACCATGAAGGAATGCTCGAAAACAGACCAAACTGCACACACAGATAGCCAAGTAGGTCCTGAACAAATGATTTAATTGTCACATACAGACTAGGCTCCAGCGGCCGAATATACAGGATGATCAATAAGGAGTGGGGCCCCCATTTTGGGCGATACAGCTTCGAATCCGAAGTCGCATCGAGGCGTCAGTCCGAATAGAGTCCTGGGATATCTTGGACCATGTGGTGCTGATCCGAGTCCACAGGTATTTTGCGGGGCTGAGAGGGTACTCAACCGACGTCCAATCGTGTCCCACGGATGCTCGATGGGCGAGAGGTCGAGGAACGTGCTGGCCACGGAAGCATCCGCACACCATGTAAAGCATTCAGGCTGATCCCAGTGGTATGCGGCCGGGCGTCATCCTGTTGAAAAACGGCGTTTGGGATGCCCTGCAGATACGGTAGTATCTCGTCAACATAGCGGCATGCCATCAGTGTGCCCCTAATGCGTACCAGCGGTGAACGGCTGGTGGCACTGATAGCACCCCGCACCATGATTTCACGTTTCTGGGCCGTTAGGCGCTCCACAATGGCGGAGGAATTCGTCCATTGGCCACGTCGCCTCCAGACTCTCACACTGCGAATATCTGTGGTGAGACAGAACCGCGATTCGTCGCTGAACACCACACTGTTCCATTCGGCATCCCACGCAGCTCTGGAACGACACCACGCCAAACGGTGACAACGATGGCTCGCTGTGAAGGGTAGCTTTCGCAACGGACGGCTGGACAGCACACCAGACGCAGTCAATCAGCGCGACGCTGTCCACGTCGATATCAGAGAATCCAAGCCTCCCCGTACACGCTTCAAAATGTCGCCCGTTGTGGCCTGTGGGTCAGCTACGGCATGACGTCACATGCGACGATCGGGGCGCTCGGACGTCCGTCTTCGTGCTCCCGTCCCCCTATGACGTTGCACGGATCGTTCCTGGGACTACTGTCTCCAAATGCGACCGACGGTTGTGACATCACGTTGCGTCTCTTCCGCAATACGACGCAAGCACCAACCAGCGGTACGAAGGCCTACGATGACACCTCTCGTGAACTCATCCGTTTGACGAAATCGCGTACGACGGCATCTTATCGGCACAGATACCCCTTGTTCGTTCTCCAGACACAGAAGAACCACTCACTTCTCGCGGCCGTGACGACTTCTCGACTGATGACCTCATGGGCTGGTTGTCCGCTTATATCCCGCGCGCCGTTCGTGCGGTTGGCCTGCAAATGCAATCATTGGCATAACCTTTACGCGTGCACCCACCCTGCAACTTGCATGGCGCTGCGTTCAAGTCTTCGTGGTGTAGCATTTTCTCTGTCAGGCAGTGTATTTTTGATGTGTGCATGCGTGACGCCAAAATGAAAAAGACTGGTTTATGTCTTGGTAATATCCGTGTGTGCAAATTATTCTATGCTGATGAGAGACCTGTTGGCAGAGAGGAAAAGTGAGTTGTAGAATATGTTGTCCCAGATGAACGAAGTTTGTATGAAATTCAGACGGAATATAAATAAGGGAAAAACAAAGTTATTGTTTTTGAGCGAGGAACTGTTATTACTGAATGCAAGATATGTCTGGATGGCACAGTGATTGATCAGGTAAATGAGTTTGTGTATTTAGGAATCGTGTTTGACAGAGAGAAACAATTAGATGGTGAAATTAGTAGGTGAGTGAACTTTTCATTGAAAGTCATAGCTGCTTTAAGAGGATTTCATAGGAATGATGGTTGCTCAAAAGAGTCCCGAATGGCTGTGTATGAAAGTGTAATTGTTCCTACTCTGATGTATGGCAGTGAAACCTGGGTACTACAGAAGAGGCATAGGAGTCGTTGGTGTGCTGGAGTGATGCGTTACTTACGGGGGTGTTGTGGCAAGATTCTCTGATCATGTTAGGAATTATGATGTGTTGCAGATGTGTAATGTGAGGCAAAATGTTGTCAGTAAGGTGAAGACTGATATTCTTATGTGGTTTGGCCATGTTGAAAGAATAAGTGATGAAATGCTTATTGAGAGAATTTATTCAGCCCAAGTGGCAGGAAAACAAGGTAGAGGAAGGCCAAGGAAATCATGGAAGGACCAGATTGTATGAGAAAAACATTATGAGTATGAATTACTGAAGGTCTTGTGTACGTCCTGGGATGAATGTCAATGAAGCTCGAACTGTGTGCCAAGAGCGCTGTTAATTGAGACGTTTGATACTGCAACAATAAGTAAATACTCAGTTAAAATTTATCTGGTGGATTTTCTTTCTTTGTGGAACTAACCTCTGAATCTCAGAGAACAGCTTAGTGTGATTGATTGATTGAAAACAGATAAAGATGTGTGTATTTTGCGCCGCAATCTTTCCTTTCAGAAAATGCAAAGTAAAATATATTAACCCTAATTCCGTTTTAGAGGATTAACTAGGGACTTTGAGGTTCCAAGTGATGCGCAGTTCGCTAACTGAAATATCTCTGGTCCTAGAACGCAACTTTCAAGTGTGGTAAGGATGGCTTAATAGACAGGACTGAGCTGCAGCTACATGTAGGCAGGAAGCATTGGGTGATGATGACCTAAAAAGTTTCAGTAACTTCTTCCGGTATGAGGGCCAGACCGTGGGGGGGGGGGCGTACTTCTTTCTGGTGAAAAGAAAAAGCAAGAAATTGCTGAATTAAAATGAGAATCACATTAGAACCAATGCCGCCCTCTGGGATCTTTCAATGCTGAAGTAACCCATTTTCTGTAAGTCAACATACTAACTGCACTCCGTCTAATCTGGGTCCCTCTAATGCTTTCAATGTGTAGTTTGATAGTTCCTGTTCGTAGAAATCGCCTGGGAGAGAAATTCTTGGATGTAAAACGGAGGAGTTCTGTTTGGGAGCGTCCTGTTCTGGTCAGTATGGGATCATATGCTGAAAACCACTTTCCAAAAAATGACAAATTGACTCCCTTCCCCACCATCACAACTCCTGAGTACCGTACCCGCAATGGGCCAAGTGTGGGGGGATTCTTTAACATTTTCCTGAGATTTTTCGCCTCATGCGTTACGGCGAAAGCCCTTACTCCCCTACCCCTCGACTTCAGGCATCAGGACATAGAAAATGTGCTATTGAAAACAAAATATTAACGGAATAAGACCTTATCTGATGAGTTAGATTTTCCAAGTAAAGAAGGTTCAAGGGGCAATACCAATGCCTGTCCGAAAAAGAAAAGACTGTTTAGATCACTCGCACTCCACGAGATCGACATCGGCTGTAAAAGCGGAGGCTATGGATTTCTCCAGTAGCAGTAATATGTTTTGACTTCTTATATTACCAAAGTGTTAAACGAAATCGTAGTCAAAATTGTTTTAACATGAGCTGTAAAAGGCGGCAATCAACATTATTTTCTTTTGCGAAAAAATGGAGGATAAACTACGAAAATGATAAAAACCGCAGTGAGTGCGAAATCAAAGCAGTTGAACAAAATGAAGTGCGTAAAATTCCCTCTTGTCCATCAACGCAAAATAAAACTGACGCATCTCTTTAAGACAAATATGCGCGTAGAACGGATACAGTCCCCAACACTTCAGGACGTAAATTTCGAATGCAGTGGAAAATTCAATTCTCTGGCTAAGACTAAAATCTGATCACAGAGCTATTTGCCACATCTGCACTGAAGCACATGAAAAAAGCTTACCGTTGCCTAAGGACGGAAACTCAGATAGGTCTTGCGAAGCTTTTGTGCACATGGCTTTCATTTCTTTTTAAGCTTGGCTTTTCAAAAACACGAAAGCGGTGATTACCAAAGAAGTGCAATGTTTACTTTAACTTCTGTAACAAATGTGAAGACAGTGTTATAGGTATAATTTCTAGCTTAAAGAGAAGCACGCGTTACTCTCAGAAAAAATTTCTGCACTTTTAAATTTCTCAGTCGGCAGGGCATAGCTTTGAGAGGATTATGGAAGTGATGGCAATTCCAGTTTTAAACAATTACTGCAGATGAGAGCTGAAGATAGCCCGGAACTTGGTATCTGTTTAAGAAGTACAGATTATGAAATGTCTTCATCGGGACGCTGTAAATGATATAGTGAATTTAGTGGCCGAAGCAGTGGTGCGGAAGTAAGCATACCGGACCAAACATTAGTCACCCCTGGCAGAATTTAACTAATAACGGGTGACTGCTCCTCTTGCCTTGATAACAGCATGAATCCGGAGTGGTAGAGACTCCACGAGGTTTGGAATGTATTGAACATCGATTTGCTGCCACTCGTGCGTCCATTGGTCCCGAAGCTCTGCCAGAGTACGTGGGTATCTATTCCGGTGTTTCATCTTCTGTTCCAAATGATCCCACAGACTTTCAGTAGGATTTAAATCTGGAGATTTGCCGGGATAGTTAAGATAAGACAGTGTTGCTGATTGTTCGTCGTGCCACTCAGACACAGTTTTAGCCCTGTGCACACGGCAATTGTCTTCTTAGAAGACAGGAGTGGCAATGTGATGATGCTCCTGGACATGTAGGGCAAAGTGCAAAACTTCGTCATTCAGAATGCGGAGGTATGTATGCTGGTTCAAATTCATCGTCACTACCACGAGAGGGCCCATTTCGTGGTTCAAAAATCATTCCCAAAACATAACAGAACCCTCTCCAGCTTGAACAACAGCTTCGAAACAATTAGGATTAAAGGCTTCATTGGGCCTACGATGCACTCGTCGCTTCCCATCATTAGAGTTTAAACAAAACGAGACTCATCAGACCAAATTACTCGTTTCCAATCCTCCACAGCAAAGCTTTGCTGCCTCTGAGCACATTGATAACGTGGGACTTGCTGTTAAAAGTGGCCTCTTTCGTGGTACTCTCCTCCAGATGTCCATCGCATGCAGTTCTCGTCGCAATGTCCTTTCGGAAATTGGTTGGAGTGGACTTCCATTGACTGTTTGGAGATATTGTTGCCTGGTTTGAAAGCGATTTGTAGTTACTAGGCGTGAAATATGGCGGTGGTATATGTTGGTGAGAATCGTTTTCCGGCCACAGTTACGTCGCCTATTTTTAGTTGACTGCAAACTGCATCACTGTTTGTAGACCCGCTGAACAGTGCGCTTCGACACACCAACAAATAGAGCGACTTCATTCATTTTGTATCTGTGAGCACGGCCAAACACAATGGCTCCTTTTTGCCACTCAGTAACGTCTGTCTTACGACCCATTTGGAGTCTGAATTCAACACACACGTCGCCGCTCTTCACCACTGCACGAGACAGAAATGATTCTGTAGACTCCGTCAGTGCTATTTATCTCCCAACAATGTCATCACGACGCCCTCTATTCAACTGGTAACTTCCTACTGTCATATTTCTGTTAGGGGTGATGACTGTTTTGTCCGGTATGCTTACCTTAACGAAAAAAAAGCTGCTGAGTTCTTCGCGATCATACTCGACGAGACGTGCGGGGCTATGCACGAGCAAGTCTCTAGTCTCTACATTGTTTCGTTTTGTTTCCGAAGATACTGAAGTGCATGAAATTTTTGGGGGTTTTGTGAAACCAGTAAAACAAAATCCGAAACTTTGTACAATATCGTGAAAGATGTTCTCCTCCGTTTCGCTGTGGATATAAATAAACTGCGTGGGCAATGTTACGACGGGGCAAGCAACGTAAATGTGACCACTTACGTTGACACTTATGGGACTGCAGTTCTATAAAGTTAACACTTATGGCACTGCAGGCTCATGTAAGAGAAGAACCTTGTTTGGCCACTAGGTGGTTCATCGGCTTAACATATGCGTTCAAAATGCCATGAAAGTGATCTGTGTCTCTGTAACTTCATTGGTGTAATAATAAAAGACATGATATCCTTTGTGAGAGACTCGCCAAATCGGCTTGCATTCTTTAAAAATCTTCAAGCTGATGATTCTCCTCTTTTATTGCCTTTTTGCTGGGCAAGAGGGTGCATGCGTGTAAAGTCACTTCAAAATCTTATGTGCAATTACAAAGTTCTCATGACATTTTTCTACGACACAAGCGAAAACCGCTTCATTGATGCTGCAGTAGTAACACAGCATTAGGCTTCTTAAAAAAGCTTCGGAGTTTTGAATTTTATTTTATTTTCTTAAGGTGACAATATTTTTGAAAGAGTGGAAATTTTGAACGCTGGACTGCAGAAATCGATCCTTTTATACATGTAAAAGGGTCCCTCGAAAAGGTTAACTTAAAAATAGATGGCTTGGCCTCTTTTCGAACTCGGGATTTGAAAAAATGTGGAATTCTTCGGTGGAAGAAGCTCACAAATTAAATATTATACGAGCCAACGCTTCCACGCTAGCAGAAAATTCCCTAGAAGCGGGATTCATGCTCAAAGGATCATTAATTCAAAGACCCGTGTGAATATTATAGATCTTAATATTATTTAGTGTTAGACGAGGTGCTTACTTCCTTAATAAGATTCGACTGTAGCACCACGAGTGTTCTCAATTATTCTACGAATGCACCACTCCGTAAAAACCAAAGTCGCCGCCCCTGTTCGTAAGAACCAATGACCCTAAGTTAGAGACGTGAGACTACTTATTATAGCCGTTATAGTTGTTCATGCTAGTCATTAAACACCCTTCCCCCTACCCCCAAAAAATCAGAATTCCGGCTATAAAGAAATGCACAGAAGTTTTGCCCCTTACTGCGTGTTTACCTGTTTTTTTTAGGCTGGACTTCAAGGCTACATTGCAGTGCTTCCCTAGATACAAAACCACGTGCCGTCAGAGGGGGGATTTTCGTTCCCACGGTCCAAGTTGATTTTTGTATATTTTTTCATGACTACATTTAGTTTACGGCGCTCTTTGACCAAATATGCTCGTGTGCCAAGAATTCCAAATGAACAAATAGGCCCCGGTGGCGCTGTGGTCTGAGTGATGGCTTCTGATAATTCGTCCGAAAGGGGTCCCTGTTTGAATCCCGGTGAGGCGTGGATGCTGTGTTTGCCTTACGGCATTGGCTCTCTCCCTTCCCTGGAACTAGTGGCCCTAAATTAGAGACGGGCGACTGCTTATAGCCCATTGAGTTGCCACGGTGGTCGTTAAACATCCAATTAAAAAAATTAGACACGAAGAGAAGGATAGGGCTATCACGGTATGGTTTGTAAGACACCTTTCTTACGAAGTTAGGATTCTTTCCGATAGCCAAGTGGTCAGAGGTTTAGGTTTCTAACTAGTCGTCCGAGATTAGCCCGGGTTAGAGTACCGGATGAGGCATAGGGTGGGCCATTGTCTTGGTTCGAGCGTAAATTTCATCGTTTTGGACATTATTCTTTTATTTATTATTAGTTGCAATTTCTGTGTGCATAAGGCACCACTTCGTCAGGCATAAAAACCAAAACGAAGGAAGAAAAAGCTTTATCAAGTATTGGGAAGAATTCTTACGGCCTGTGATCACAAAACATAAGGGTAAGAGACTTGATTCCATCAACGAATGGTCACGAACAGATCTTTGCCGCCCCAGTGGCGCAGTGGTCTAAGGCGCTGGCCTCTGAGCATTCGTCCGTAAGGGGTCCGGGTTCGAATCCCGGTCAGGCATGGATGTTGTGTTTGTCTTACGGCACTGGCTCTCTCCCTTCCCTGGAACCAGTGACCCTAAATTAGGGACGGGCGACTGCTTATAGCCCATTGAGTTGCTCACGGTGGTCGTTAAACCTCCAATCAAAAAAAAAAAAAACAGATCTTTCTCATTTCACGAGAAAAAAGAAACAAATGTTAAATGCAAACCTACAGGTAAAGTGGAAATTTGGAAAGGTAAAATTATTACGAATGCAGAACGTGATACAGAAACAGAACTTGAGAATGTTCCGAAAATATCAATGAGAGAAAAGAAAGGAAAACTGTATCGTCTTTGGTAGAAGCAGCCCAAATCCAATAGGAAAAGTAACCACAAGAATGAAAGAGATTCAAAGACGTGAACTTCTGAAAAAGAAAATATAAAGTGGATGGACGCACTGAGGAAAATTGTCGAAAGGGTTTTAGTGGACTTTTTTCACCAGAAGAAAATTTACCAAACAACCGCAATTTTTTAATTAAAAACCATATTGACCATTTGTAAAGCCTACCGTACTAAAAAGCTCATTAACAGTTCCAACATGCAATGAAATACTTCACCCAACCAGAAGAACTTAAGAAAAGAGAAAAACTATACGCTAACCTTGAAAAAAAAAAAGCTTGTAGGATTTGGGAGTCTTCTACCAGAAAGTCACAGATTTCGTTTTAAATAACTGGTGTTTTAAACAAAGTATAGCAGATTTATTTTATCATTTAAAGAAAAGGGCAGTCCAAGTGATCAGACACAAAATCCACACATTAGCTGCACGAACTGGGCCAAGGTTCGAGGCATGAGTGGCGTGTTTTTCCTACAGTGATTGTTATGTCCCTTGCGGGAACCAGTGTCACTAAATTACGATCACTCCTTGCAACCTAAGATGCTCACGAGGTTCGTAAAACCTCGAAATAAATTTAAAAAATAATGGAAGGTATGCATTCATGAATAACGGATAAAGAAAGGCGACACATCATTTAAATAACAAAGAAAATATCAATGTGATGACAAAAATGCTTTAAAGTGAATTTAAAATTAAACATTTCATGTTTTCTCAGTATTCGTACAGAGAAAAGGAAAGGGAACATTCTGTTCAAACGAAACAACAGAATACAGGAAATCATCAGTATAATGACAAACTGAAAATAAGAGATATGCTCTCAGCAGTGCTTATAACGAAGTAAATTTCTCCGTCATTTCTGTCCACGCCAGGATTCGAACCCGGTCCCCTCATTCCGGAATAAGTTGCTCTACCAATTGAGCTACGCGGACGTTTCTTCTGACTACTATCTGCCTTTATGTCGTGTGCGTCCTGCTGGCAGGTACGTCACATGCTGATTATTAAAAGAACGATACAGAAAGGACATTTTCCGATAACGAAATTCTTCACGCAATAGCCGTAGTTGAAATGTGCTATCCAACAGTGTTAAGACCAGATATCACAAGAATAATAGGTATCTGCAGAGGACAGTAGAGAAACCTACTACCTGCCGTCTCGGTGACGCAGTGGTCTAAGCGCTGGCTAATAACCATTCGTCCGAGAAGGGTCCGGGTTCGAATCCCGGTCAGGCATGGATGTTGTGTTTGTCTTACGACACTGGCTCTCTCCCTTCCCTGGAACCAGTGACCCTAAATTAGGAATGAGAGACTGCTTATAGCCCATTGAATTGCTCACGATGGTCTTTAACTCCCCCCCCTTCCCCCCAAAAGAAACAACCACAGAAGACTGGGAAGCTGTCTTCGGCCACAGGGATTGCATATGTATTCCTGATAATGTCCTTGCCTAAGAAAGAGATAACTGGCTTAGTTGCTCTATTGCAAAAACATATTCATCCCTTAAAATTCATTTCCAATTGTTTGGCATATATTACAGTCAATTTCTTTATTATCGAAATAAAAAAATTGATTGTAATATACGCCAAACAATTGGGAACATTTGTAGTACTAAAGGAAACGGGCGTAATTTTTAAGGGAGGTATAAAAATTAGGTAATTTATTTTAGCAAAGATAACAGCAACAACTGCTGTCTTTAAACAAGCAAATTATGATCGTAAGGAAGTTGTAGAACATAAGGCTACTGTAGAATTACTTGCAGTTGGTATGTTCCTTCAAAATCTCTGCTAAAATCTTTATCCCGAAAGAAATTAATTAATTTCAAAATTTTTTGGCCCTGCACATAAGGTGGCCGAAAAAAAAAAGTATTTTCATAATTCAGAATCTGAAATTAACGCCGAAGAATTAAACGAAATTGACATAGGTAATATTCTCTAATCAACTAACGTTTGTAATCATATTTTGAATGAAATCAGAAAAAAAAAGGTTGACTTAGAAAATCATTATGTCGAACAATGAAATTTCATATGTAATTGACGAGACTAACAGGCTGAGCAAAATCTAATTTAATAAACATTCGAATTTGTATTTTGGACAATCGAATGAACTCTTCGATAAATTTGTTTTGTGACTTATCGATTTCGAAGGTATCACTACACAAAATGTTTTTTTATTCTTTTCTCTATTGTCTTGGTCACTCGGAATGTGAGTGAAGTTACCTAAAAATTCAACTTGTATCGCATGAAATGATGCAGCTTTACAGTGGGTAATAAAATCTGTCTTATCGAACTTTATAACATATATAATATATCGCCTAAAGATTCCAGAGAACTGAAAGTGTAATCAAACTTTCAACTATTAAAATTGAGATGGATTTGAAGCATACGATCGGTGGTATTACGAGCAAGAGCACTACTCGTGCTAAAGCGCGCATCAAAAAAGACAACAGCACTTTTTTAAAACACAACGAATATTTAACTGAGACAAACATGAAAAGCGAATACACCATTAAGTTGCACAAACATCAAACAGCCACATAGTAGCTCGTTTTCTAGGCACGACAAAAACAAATCGCACTTTCCTTAGCAACGATGTACGACCTTCAACTTCCGAAAGGTAATGACAACAAAACAGGGTCTCTCTCTCTCTCACGGAGCCCAAATTTCACGTTCGCAACGCCATCTCCTGGAACTAAAGTTCTTTGTTTGCAACATCCTTCCACCTTTGAGCTCCACATCTTCCGAGGAGGAACTCAAAATCCTCGTCACTAATGTTAGTAGGACAGTCTGTCGGGGGCTGAGACTTCGTCCACCCCGTGTTCTTCCGGGAGATTTAACAACTCTCAACGCATTTGGGTTACTCTCTCTTGTTAAACGTGTAACTTCCATATTGTTGAGCATCTTCTTTTCCCTTAGCTCGAGTGGAAACCAATAGGTCGAACAAGTTCTCCAGATTTTGTCTTTATTTTAGCAACTCTAGCAAGTCCGCATTTTTGAGGATATAATTCAAGAACTCTTGCCAGCGGCCAATCAATACGCTTCGATTTTGGACCGTCAACTTCTATAAATACAACTCCCTTACGTATCGACACATGCCTTTATTCACGAGTCCTTGGCTGTCGTAACTGTCCCAGGCTCTCAGATTGGAATCTCAACCGAAGATTCTGTCGAACCTTTTGTTTATAGCTTGTTCTCTTATTCAAGACTGTATGATCATCAATGTTCATCAATGTCGGCAATGAAGAAACACCAACATCTAGGCGTAAGCGGGGATAGGTCATTTTCATCTTCAGATACGTATGTTAGGGGTCGAGAGTTGATGATTTGTTCGCAATCACATGATATAGTAACTAGTTCTTCATAGCTCAGTATAGCTCGTTCTAAAACTTTTCGTAGAATGCCTTTTACCATTCAAACGGGACGCACCCACCAGTCACCCCACCAAGCGGCGGTTGGAGGGTTGAACTTCCAACCTATTCTCTAGAGCGCGCGCGCGTGTGTGGTGTGTGTGTGATCTCAGCTTTTATAGAATTCCAGTCTAAACTGGAGAATGCACTATTAGCTCCGGTAAAATTTGTGCCGTTGTCTGTATAAATAATTGAGGGTCTACCTCTTCTTGCGATGAATCTTCGCAGTGATTGAAGGAAAGCTTCTGTTGACAACGGTGTTAATAACTACAAATGTATGGTTCCGTATACGGCACACGTGAACAGAACTATCCCACCTGACCGTCACCTCTCATAAATAGTGGATCTGCCAGATCAACACCGATGACATAGAAAACCCTTGAACCTCGGGTGCGACTTTCTGGCAGAAGTGCAAGATCCACTTAAGCCTTCTCAGCTTGGAATCTACGACATCTTTCACATCCACGCCGTGCCTCCTGTATGGTTTTTCTGTTTCTCAAAATCCAAATTCTCTTTCTGAGAACAGACATTAGTACTGATACTTCTGCACGAGAGTGGGTTTTACGTTCGTGCAGTATCAGTAGCTCAACAACAGGATGGTTAGATGGTCAGATAATGGGATACCGGAAATCCTCTGTGTCTTCCAGGAAATTCAATCTGGTTTGCAACCTCAAAATGCCACATGGATCTATTAAAGGCCAGACTTTTTTTAATTAATTTATCCTCCTTGCCTTGAAGCGCCTCCTGCTGCACCAAGTGAAATACCACATTCTCTGCTTCTTCGACCTCAGGTGTAGTCAGTTCTCCCAAACTTCGCTCCGATAAAATTTTCAGTACATTACAGCAGAAACGCTTCATCCATGCAATCATCCTGACCATCTTGAGGTACGATGAAAATCGCTCATAGTACCAGCTGTTCTGCCTTCATAACATGTTGCCGAGATAATAGTTTTCTATTTCTCAGCTCCAACTATTTCTTCATTCGGGACTTCAGATTTTGGCCATTGCTCTTCAGGCAGCTTGAGCCAAGGCGGTCCTTCCCACCATCTTATTTGAACAAGGTGTTTCGTGGTACAGCCTCGTGACGGAAGGTTTGCAGGATTTTCGACTCCCGGGATATGACGCCATTCATCAGGATTGGATAGGGCTAGAATTTCTTTCACCTTTTTCTCACAAAGGTAGTCCACTGTACTTCTCTCTGAATCCAATATATGGCGTTCGTAGAGTCAGACCAATTACGACTTCAAGTAAGGTATTTCCATATCCCTTTTAACTGCCTCTGCTAATCTGCAACCGATGCAACAGGCCATTGATTCCAAACAAGGAATTGTCATCCCTTTTAGCGATACCTCAAGAGATCGGACTTGTATCAATTGTACTGATGTATTATCGTCAGTTTCTACGAGTACATGTCGGTAAACGCAAGTAGCGTATACGTTTTTGCCAGCATCCCAGAAGACGTGCATACTGATGCTCTGCTGTTTATTTTGGTTAAATTTCAACCACCTTGGTATCTTTATAGAGTCGAGTGTTTTGAACTGGGGGCCCAGATCCATGATATAAATTGCCTAGATAATTCCTCAGAAAATTGTCATCCCAAGTTACTCCTAGCCTCCAGGCTTCTTGCAGTAGGATCTTAGGAATTATAGGATCTTAGGCCTCTTGGGTTAAATACTTTGTGAGCGGCTGACAAAATTTTATTTTCCTTTTAGTGACATTCTCGACATCAATGCCTTTCATTTCACGAACGCCACAACAAAGCTCATCGTGTTCCAAGTTCCAAGATAGCCCAAGAACAGGCACGCCCTCCACCGTTGTCTGATCATAATTACCTCCCCTGTGTGTATTTCCAACCTCTCTAATTGAACCTGGCAGATGATAGCAAAAGTTCAGAATCCCCTATATACTGCTTCATATCTTCCATGCTATCAAAACTAGTGACGCAGTTGTCAACGTAAAAGGAATTCTTCAGCTTCTGCGCTGCCTTCAGGAGAGGAACTGGAGCTCTTTCCAAGTGGTAGGCTAATGAAGCACTTAGAAAAAAAGGACTAGAAGATGCACCGAAAAGTACTCTACAATGTCTGTACACTTTCATTTCCTGCGTCATACCACAAAAATTGCAGAAAATATTCCTCTTTCTCTGTCACACTGATTTGAAGAAATGCCTTTTCTATATCTGATGCAACTCCGATTGGTCCTATACGAAATTCGATCGTGAATTGAAGGATCAGATCAGATTTACTCCCTTTTCTAGACAATCGTTGAGTGAAGGTAAACTTTTTCATGGACTGAAGCATCAAACATTGGTCTGATTTTTGTAGTTTCACTTGCTTGCTTGAGAACTGGACGATGAGGCAAGTAATGCCCGAAAGAATGGCGACTCTCGGGTGTGACTTCTTCGATTACACTGTAACGTACCAGGAGATGTGACGTACCTGCCAGAAGGACGCACACGACATAAAGGCAGATAGGAATCAGAATAAAATGTCCGCGTAGCTTAATTGGTAGAGCAACTTATTCCGGAATGAGTGGACCCGGGTTCGAATCCTGGCGCGGATAGAAATGACGGAGAAATTTACTTCGTTATAATGGCGCCCGAACTATCCGGATGACCCGACCGTTCACAATCTCGCAATGGTGGGATGTTATTTCCACACCGCGAGATAGGAAAAATAAGAGCAGCACTTCGAAAAAAAAAAAAAAAAAAAAAAGAGGGGGAGATGACGTAACGTACCAGGAGATGTGACGTACCTGCCAGAAGGACGCACACGACATAAAGGCAGATAGGAATCAGAATAAAATGTCCGCGTAGCTTAATTGGTAGAGCAACTTATTCCGGAATGAGTGGACCCGGGTTCGAATCCTGGCACGGAGAAATTCACTTCGTTATAACACCGTTTTTTAACCAGTAATCAAAATCTTCTTGGTAGGCTTCATTTGTACTCTCTTTGGTCATTTTACTTAGAGTCGATTTCAGTTTTTTTCCCTGCAGCTGACTGTTGTTGGATAGGGAAGCATGTCCCTCAATCCATGGTAAACATACTTCATACCTACCCTTCGGAATCGCTCGTCACAATATGAAGGAAATGATTCATTGTCTCTCTCTCTGAATTTCATGTCGGCTTTTGCTCTCGATGGGGTCCGTTATGCCGATGACATCCAGTTTCCATAATCTGGCTATTTCCGCATCTTCTATAAGTAGACTTGCTACTAGCAAGGTGCTATATTTAGTCTTCCGCGGATAAACAGGGATTTCCACCATAAGAGTCCAACCCAGGTATGTCTCCACAGTTACAGGGTCGCACTTCAAAGGATGAACATTACCTGTCAAAACTTTCTTAGCAATATCGGCTCCTAGGAGAATTTCGATCTCTGTGGATTCTTTACACCGCTCCGTTGTGTCAGTGAGAGTAACTCCATGTTCTTTGAGCTCAAATAACCATGGTCCATCAGGCACCCTCTGATTTTCACTAAATTTTGGGTTTATCTAGAACTTCTATTTTATACTCACTTGTGTTATCTAAACTGCATATGGAAATGAGATACCTCTGAAGGGATCTCTGACAGGATTCTATACCTCCAAATAAGCTGTGAACAGTTTTTTCTTGTCCCTGGCTTACGTATTCCATGCATGCCGCTGCTCTTTCGTTAATATAAGATTTATGAGATCCACTATCAAAAAGAGCATGAACGACACGTTCTGTGTTTTCTCCTTTAAGTTTAATCCTAACTGTCTGCAATAAAACTTAGGCCTGGCAAGTTTGGCTATACAAAACTTGCCCTCTGTGCATTCTGCTTTACAGTCTCGCTGTCTTTCAGAAGACCTTGCTTTATTGGATAAATTTGGACACATTAGAATGCAGTGCCTTTTCCCACAAATCAGGCATTTTGGTCTAAATTTACATTTTGCTGCTGTGTGCGAAAGTCTAAAACAGATAAAGCAAAAACCCATTTTCATAATAATCTGTTTCCTCTCTTCTAAGCTCATTCCAATGCTCTGTTGACATTCAGAGCTTGCACGATTATTTTCACAAAATATGCAAGCGTTTTTCTTGAGCTTTTCAACGTCTTTATTTTCTCTAAATAGTGCGTAAGCCGTAGGTACAGCAAAATTTTCTTCCTCGCGTTTCCTGGAACATCTGCGTCGATCACCTGATTCCAGTCCAAATCCAGATCGCGCCAATTTTATCCTTTCCGCACTCTCCACTTCAGTACTCAAGAATTTCATTAGTGATAAAAGTGGATCACTCAAAATATCGGAGAAAGGTGAAAGCTCTGAACCTTCTGTTATTTCCGAGTAAGTTCTATTTCTTTCCCAGATTCTATGAATATCCTCCGGCAAACGCGATTCGACTAATGGATATAACACGGCGGAATACTTATTTGATGTAACCCCAAGCGATTGCAATGACCTTTGTTGGGTTTCTAACTGATCATAGACCTCCGCTAGATCGAAATTTTGCCTCGGATTGCGGGCATTTAGTAACACCAACTTAAGCAGGTCTCTCACATAAACTTCAATAAGTGTGCTTTCTCTACTAAAACGACTTTTCAAGTGATCAATAGCTTTACTATAATTATTAGCAGTTGGGGGGGGGGGGGGAAGCTTTCAACAATTTCTTTGGCCTTGGAGCCGGGAACAGGAGCCTGAACAGATACTGAAATCTATCGTGGGCAGTTAGACTTCCATCCCCATCGATTTTATTGAATTCTCCCCAAAACCCTAACTAGCCTTTTAAGTCTCCACCAAATTTTTTAAAATGAATTTCAGGCAAACGATAGTTTGCTTTCCTTCGATCACTCAGATTTCCAATTATTTTTTGCTGCTTATTTATTACTCTTCGATCACTAAGCTTCGATAGAAATCCTTTCGCCCTATTCATCTTGTCATTATAACTGCCAACAGTTTCAAATTCTTGATCCAACTCTTCTTGAGAACACTCGACATTTTGTAACTCTTGCATTACTGAATTATCCAAAATATCAATGATCTTACCTTTCTCTTCAAGTTGTTCCAGAAGAAATTCTATTTCATCTACATCAGGTCGTTCCGCTGTAAGCTGTTCCTCTAAGTTTGCCGTCTTCGTAAACACAGCTCTTATTGGCCACCGCCGTCTTTTCCAGTTATCCATTGTGAAAAGCTTCCGGTAAAAACAGAATTCCGTTTAAAGCCCGAAGATCCTGTCGCGGACCCCAGAATATATTACGAGCAAGAGCACCACTACCCGTGCTAAAGCGCGTATAAAAAATATGACAGCCCTTTCTTAAAACACAACGAATATTTTACTGAGACAAATATGAAAAGCGAATACACCATTAAGTTGCACATTTCAAAATTGCCTTTATTCTTCAGTAAAATAACATTTCTATGTACATGACAATGGAATTCTGCCAATAAATACAGTGGTATATACATCAGCTGGAAAGTTCCAGTGAAACGTAAAACAAAATATTGTTAAAATCATAAAATTATTTCGCCACGTAGGGCGAAGGAGAGGCAGACAATAAAGCACGAGCGATGCAAACGAAAATGTTTACTTACAGTATTGTAGACAGGGCAAGACATGATTCTATACTATGCACAAATTCCAATTAAGCATTACTACCATACTAAAGATTAAACATGCACAAGGTACTAATTCTCATAAAAGACCATGGGTGAGAAGGAACTAACAGGTGCAACAGTATTTAGAGATATGACAGTAATGGTAGAAACAAATAAGCAGAAATACTTATCATATGTACAGAATTATGCAGTGACAAGAGAGAAATATGCTAAACGAACCCAGGAGAGCAACTTTACAAAAAAACAGAAATCGAACAGTAATGCAATGCACAAGTTTCATATCATATGTACAGAACAATACAGTGACAAGGAAGAAAGCCGCTAAACATACCCAGAAGGGCAGCTTCTCATTAAACAGAAATGCAACAGTGATGCTACATTCAAAATTTACAACATATGTACAGAAGTATTCAGTGACAAGAGGAAATAACGCTAAATGTACTCAGAAGGGCATCTTGTAACATTAAATTATACACACAGTGACTAATATTTTAAAAATATATTCAACATAATGAAGGGGACATTGCGTGGGCAGTAAACTGTGCAGAAGGAAAAATTATATACAACAACATAAAACCCAACATTATCGAAGAGAACATGGGAAACATGGTGAGCTATCTTCAATGGCACATTAAAACAGAATAATCACAAATAGCGAAGCACCAAAATTAATACGTAAAAACATGATTTGTTACAGTGAACGTGGGCGACAACAAAAATCCCACTTATAGGTTGAGATGTAACTGCAAATTGTGGATATGGAACCACCCAGCCAATTGGGCCCAGGTGGATTGAAAAACGCTATCGGTGTTTGTTGAGGCAGCACGAGAGTGCTCCATTTGGAGACGAGTGGTTAACCGTGCTAGGAAGCGTCTCCGAATGATAGCACTTGCCTCCTGAGGAGGTGGAATAAGAGCAGGAAAGCGTTGTTGAAGATGGAAAGCATAGACAGTGAACTTCACAAGAAGAAAAATATAACGGCACACAGGAGGCAAGTGAGTAGGTGGATGCTTTGTTTGGAGTAGCCAAGCATATGCAAAAAATGGTAACGATCGAGCACAAATTCGATCAGCAAGACGAAATGCTGTGTTTAGGACTGGCAGGAGAACGGGGCAGAATAGGTATTGATGTTGGACGTCGCTGACTTCAGGGCAAAGGGAGCACTGCGGAGAGGTGAGAAGGGTCATGCGAAATAGTACTGATGGGGCTGGGAGACGAAGGTGAAGAAATTGCCAATGGACATTGAGTTCAAGAGGGAGGAAAGGGCAGAGGTAGATGCTGTCCAGATGGCGGGGAGAAGAGAAGGGAGGAGCAGAATGAACAGAAAGTGGAAGTGCGGGAGGGGAAAGAATAAGCCAATAAAGAGAAGAGGAAGAGATAGAAGTAACTAGAACCGGGGAGCTACGAATGAGGAGAAAGAACGGTAGAGAAAGAGGAGCAGAGGGGACCGAGAAGAGACCATCAGGTGAAGCGAATAGTGGAAAGAGGCTCCAAAGCGCTATGCGAAGGAGAAGATATTCGTTAGCAAGAGTAATGGTTGGAGATAGAAACAGGGAAGAAAGAGGTCTCCAGTTTAGATCAAAAGTTACGAGAGAACGGACAGTTATCACACCAGAGCGGATCCAATGCACAACATCAAACAGCCACATAGTAGCTCATTATCTTGGCACGACAAAAACAAACAGCACTTTCCTCAGCAACGATGTACGTACGACCTTCGACTTCCGAAAGGTAATAATAGCAAAACGAGGTGTCTCTCTCACAGAGCGAAAGGTGCACGTTCGCAACGCCATCTTCTGGCACTAAAGTCCTTTGCTCGCAACAGGTGGTATTGAATTTCAAATTCAACTGATTGGAATACGTATTCAGCTTTATTTAACATTTTTCAAAGAGCAAAGAATGACTGAACGGTGGATACGAAGAAATGTATATATGAAAAATCACAGAATTTTTTTAACTATAGTTTTTGTATTCGACTTAGTTTCGATGTGTGATGCTCTTTAGGAATTATGGAATCAACTTGGACTTTCAAGAGCTCTGTATTGTCAGAGCAAATCTCTAATACTCTTCCCTTTGCTCTGATATTTTTCTTAGGTTCAGAGGAAGTCAATGTTTCTTGGAGAATGACGATTAACTTTTCTGTATTGCTGTATTGTTAGAGGTGAACAAATCTTAGATCATACGTTAAACAATATGGAACAGTGCGTGGCGAATAAAAAAAGCAGATGCTGTTGTACAATTTCTTCTTAAAATACTGCAGGTTCTGGGACCATAACACAAACAAGTAGCCAAAGCTGATAAAAACCTACGGTTTCAGAGTGTTTTACTTCATGGGGAAGATTGCAGAAATTACTTTCCAATCGATCCAAAATCTTTCTACAGCACGTTGAAATATTCAATAGAAAGCAAGCTGTTTGATAGAGAAAATGATGATTTGGCAGCGTCAGCGCGTAAGCTTGATAGGAAACAACGGGCTGAAAGCGTTAGTCCTCAATTGCCATTTGGTCAGAAAAAGCTTAGAAAATTGTCAACTGCCCTTGAATTAAACGAAAGAGAGGCAGTTATTTGCGCATCGGTGATTAAAGAGATGGTCCCAGAAATAGTAAATGATTTGAAGAACACTCGAAGTACGATACCATTTCCTTAACTGGATGTGACCGATTTTCACGAATGAAATTTACTTATCACTCAAGAAGAGCTTCGCTGATGATAAAAACTTTTTCTTCTCTACCTAACCCTAAAATTATATTTTTTTACTTAACCCTAAAATTATTTTTTTATTCCTTATACTTTTTCAATCCTGCAAAATATGTGGAATCATCGCTGCTTCGAAACGTCGTTTAACTATAATAAGAAAGATTAAGAAACGAAGTTGAAACATTGTGTCACACGAAAATTTAATATGTTTGGAATCTTCTATAAAAAATTTGCCATGAAATCATTTAATGTTTATGCATTTGAAAACGCTTTAACAATACATTTATGCATGATAAACGACATGCTAATATGTCCTATTTGTTGTTTTTATTCCGACAATAATATCTCAGTACGGAACAGCAGTTTGTTATTTACTTTTTTTGTTCACGAAAGAATCTCGGCACCTATTTTTTTTTTTTTTTTTTTGTACCAGTTAAGCACTGGTCATAATTGTTGTATAAAAACAGTTTTGCTATAAACAAAACTATTTTTTGATCGAAATAGTTTCGTTTCACCATTTTTAAGTCATTTTTGCGGAACTAGTATTTTTTATGGCCAATGGCCGAAAATTCAAGGTTCATTGGGGAAAAAAACTGAAATATAGGCTACATGAAAGACATTTCTAGATGCGATGAAAGATTCTTGCTGTTGAAAACACCTGGAGAGCATTTCGTATTTTTCCAAGTTTTCATCTGATTTCAACGATATTCTCTCCTAAAACTTTTAATATTCCGTTTGCTGATAACGAAAATGCAAAGAGAAAGGGGATTTTTTTGTCACCCGAGGTATTTTCTTTCTTAATATGTGTACTCATCTGTTCAAAACAGTGCAGAAGGTGTTTTGACTGGCTGATTGAAGAACAGATAGGAAAGTGTGGTCGTATTGAACTTCCGGATCGCCCAACTTTGAAAAAACGTGCGAGTAATTGAAAAACATTGAAGTAATTTTCAAAATCAAAACTTACAAATTTACAAGGTTCGATTATACTCTGCATGTGAAAAAAGCATCTGGTTTTGTAATTCAGTATGTAAATTCATAAGAAGGAATTAATTCGAAATTTGAGAAGGAACTAACAAGTATTAAAAAGCGTGATATGCACTTTTTCGGAAGCCTGTGCGCACTAGTGTTTTTGATTTATATTAATCTGCAATACAAATCTAATTCTTAGTAATTATTTTTCATACGTTTAACATTTTTTTCTCCAGACGTGATAATGAGAATTTTGTTGGAAGGACTTCTCTCCGATAGCGAATACAGGCTGTCCATAAATAAAGTATACAACTTCAGTATGCTATTAAAAAAATACGACAGAAAAAACTTATTTTAAACGTCAAGAGACGTGACAAATGTTAAAGTTTGCTCAGTAAGATGATAGATGGCGCCAGGTGCCTCGTGCAATGAAAAATCTCGTCAAACACGGAATATAACAGACATGGCTTCACCATTGGATAAAGCAGCGTGTGTGTTTTGGTTCGCGGAGTCAAAATCTCTAACAAAAGTTCAGCGTAAGTTCAGAACGAAGTACAAGGGACAGCCGCCGACACGAAGGATTTTGAATTTATTTAGTTGGTAAATAAATTCAAAACAACAGGAAGGGTCTTGAAAAGTAAAAGCACTGGGAGACCGTTATGCTTGTAACGGTTCGCTGAACAAACCGTTACTGGCAAAACATACCTGGACATGTTAGAACAATTCGCAATTCCACAACTCCAGGATATTCAAGACATTTTTCAGCAAGATGGACCGCCTCCGCACTGATCTCTATATGTGCGCAGATCTTTAGACCACCATTGTCCGACGACATGGCCACTGTATTCTCCTGATATTACCCCATGCGATATTTTACTTTGGGGCCCAAAGAAAAAAATCGCACTGAGAAAAAAATCACATTGCGTATCAGAAAATAATCAGAGTAAATAGCATTAAGGAAAAAATCACATTGTGTACAAGAAAAAAGTTATACATCTATCACTGAGATCAAAGAACGCATTACTTCAGCCTTCCTTCTTGTTACACCTGACATCCTGCAGCACACGTGGGTGGAACTGGATAATCGTTTAGACACCCTGCAAGCAACCAACGGAGTACACGTGGAGGCCTATTGACATTTTTGAAAAATCTTTTACAGCTACCACGTGTTTTGACATTAAAAGTAGGTTGCTATTTATTGTAGTTTTTTTTCAATGGCATATTAAAGTTGTATATTTCATTTATGGACCCTGTATTTAATACTACAGTAATGAGAGTTTAGCAAAATTTTGTACAACAGTACTGGTGTTTAACATTTTTGTACTATTCTCTTTTAATTCTTTAACTGGGCACAATTGATTCCTGCGAAAAACTTGTGCCAGGTTATATCGACGACAAATTATCCGAGCTACTGGTTAACTGAATAGTGTTTCGTGTTGACAATGGTTCACACTTGGCATGTCGTTTTTCCTTTTTCTTTTTTTGCTGTTTTTCATTTTCTTACGTTGCGCACATTAACGACCACCGTAAAGCTTTTACGAATCATTCGTTCCTAATTTAGGGATACTCATTCCGAAGAGGGGCACAATCGGAACACTGTAGGACCACCGCAATCGACACACCGTCGTAAACCGCCTCAGCAGGGAATCGAAACACTCCTTACTGCCTTTCTCGGTGTGACATTTTTTTCTCGCAGCGTGAGTAGGCAGTAGCCCTCTCGCTGTCTTTTCCAATGCCATAACATCCTTTTTACACTTGTGTAGGAGGTAGACCTCTTCCAACCTTCTACTCGTGGTCACCATTTCTCGGTGCTTTAGAGGGTAGTCATGATTTTTGGCGTTTGTTTTGCGTTTTAATTATTTGCAAAATTGGTTAAATCAAAATTATTAGGTAGGCTTCTAGTAATACTCTGTGCGTTTTTTACGCTTTCCAACCGTAGGTTGAAGAAGCGTATATGCTCCAGCTTTTCCGTCCGTCCGTTCGTCCGCACGATAACTCACGTGAAAATGGTTCGATTTCGACGAAATTTAAGTATGTGGTAGGGGACCACCTGTGGACGAACCCTATTAAAAATGGGCGAAGCAGGGTCAAAAGGTCAGGATATTGGAGCGGGAACCATTCTATTGCTCTTAAGCGTCATAACGTGCGTAAAAATTGTTCGATTTCAATGAAATTGTAGTATGTGGTAAGGAACCACCTGAGGACGATCCCTATTGAAAATGGGTGAAATTGGGTCAAAGGTCAGGACATAGGAGCTGGATCCATTCCATTGCATTTATGCGTCATAACATGCGCAAATATGGTTCGATTTCGATGAAAATTTAGTATATGGTAGGGAACCGCCTGGGCACGAACCCTATTGAAAATAGGCGAAATGGGGTCAAAGGTCAGGCAGGGCATAAGAGCGGGATATATTCCATTGCCCTTATGCGTCATAACTTGCGTAAAAATGGTTCGATTTTGATGAAATTTTAGTATGTGGTAGGGAGCCACTGGAGACTAACCCTATTGAAAATGGGCGAAATGGGGTCAAAGGTCAGGACACTGGAGTGGGATCCATTCCATTGCCCTTGTGCATCATAACTTACCTAAAATGCTTGGATTGCGAGAAAACGCAATCCAAGCATTTAGGAGGTATAGTGAACCGGTTCTGTTGAATATCAACGAAATGGGGTTAAAGGTCATTGCACAAAAGCCAGATTTATTCCACAGCCATTATTCTCATAACTTGCGTAAAACTGCTTCTATTGCAACAAAACTTTATCATGTTGTTCCGGAGGTATTGTGAACCAGTTCTGTTGAATATCATCGAAATGGGGTCGAAGGTCAGGACTTTATTCCACAGCCATTATCCACATAATTTGAGTAATTTCTGGTATGTTGGAAAGCGTATCATAATCAATGCATTGCATGATTTTACTAACTTGTTTGTTAGGCTTTCACAACTCTTATTCATTGGAGACCTCTGAGCTCACCGGTATCATTTTTAATTCTTCTGGTGCAGAGAGTGTTTCCGCTAGCGCCTATCTTGAGCCCACTTTATTTAAATTTTAACTTTTATGATCTTTTATGTGGATTTTATTAGTTAATTATTTTGGGGGTCGGGACAGTTCGTTATTTTTTTTTTATTTTCTAGATTTTAAATAAAGTCCTTTAAGCTTAAGGGACTCGAAACCGAACCTAAGTCGACAAGTAGCTGCAAGCACACGCGTCTGACCACACTGTCTCCGGGCGGAATTAGCATTTCGTTGTCACATCTAATTTCTTTCTTTCTGTTTTCTTTTCTTACCGAAAATATCGAATGTTAAGCATGTTTTCAAGATGTAGCGTAATTTACTTGCTAACCAACAGTGCCACCTCGATGCTCGCATGTTCTGAGGTGAAAATCTTCCAAATACGTGGAAACAATGTAAATAGACAAAATCATCGCTCTTTCTACGTTTGTCTTTATTTTTTGCTCTGAGGTGTTGGCTTCTGATTATTCACCCAGTTTGGGCCTGGGTACCAGTCTCTCAGATGAGGCATGGTTGGTGTGTTTGTCTGGTGACGCTGGTTTTTTCCCTTCCCTGGAGCCAGTGGCCCTAAATCATGGACGGGCAACTACTTACAGCCTTAAGAGTTGCTCATGGTGGTCGCTAAACCCCGGAACAAAATGAAATAATCAAGAAAGCCTAAAAAGCCTCCTGTCACAAAAACAGGAAAAGGAAAGAAAGTGAAATAGAGAACATAAGAAGAAAACGAGAGGAGGTTCATCTGGTGCTTATTTTCCAAGGATATTTTCTAGTTTCACCAGTTAAAGGCTTAACTACAAAAATAATCCGAGGTCTGCTACAGAAGGACGTCAGGTTACAAAAAGCACGTTCCGATTCAACTAATTTGAAAAAAAAAAAAAAAAAAACTTTTGTGGGAAATTTCGGCTTCTAAAAGCCGTAAAATTAAACGAAATCTACTGATAATTTCAAAATAAAAGTTTATTATTTTTGTTATTGTTGCGATAACGAAATCACATGTTCTGTTCTCCGTCTTTTGGATTGTACTCTAAATTTGAGTGAAATGAAACAGAAGCAGTACACACGTTTTTATCTGGATGAATTTACTGAAAGACGATTTCCTGAATTTTACGGCAACTGTGATAGAAGATTCCGCTCCTACCGAAGAAAACAATCCTAACCTTTTAAATGACCCCATTCTTGAAATTTTATTTGAAATAAGGAATTTTTGTTTAGTTTTTTTAGCCTTCATTTGAAAGTGCGTTTCCGTTAAAGTTCAATTTCAAATATGCATTTCAGACTTCGAAAAGGCATTGAGACACGTGGAATGCGGAATGTACTTTTCTTAAAGTATTGGCATAAAACCATAGAAGCTATTAATAATAAAAAGGTACTTTTTTTCTTCTGACTGAATGTTGATTTTCCTACCAATATGTTAGAGGATTTAGCAAGACAACAAATATATTAAGATTACATAATAAGACTAAACATATAACACATAATTAGACTGCAAATATAATACATAATAAGACTACAAATATCAGCGAATTTTATCATATTCACATGTCACCCATCTTAAGCAAGTAAAACAATGTGTTTGTCATGACACCGTTAGTTTCTTCAGACATATTATACACTGAAGAGCAATTGAATTAGAGACAGCTGACGTTATGCAAATGTGGCGCTGTGAGCGGCCCTGTAAACGGAAACGACATGACGTATGCAGCGATCCAACAATATAAGGAGTGATGCGACGGGAATCAGTAAGAGTTGGACGCAGTATGGGTAAGACGAAGGATCTAAGCGCATTTGATCGTGGGCAAATTGTCGGGGCCCGACGAATGGGTCACTCCATCTCGAAAGTCGTGCAGGCACTGGGATTTTCACGAGCCACTGTGTCACGGGTGCACCGTGAGTACATCAAATCCGGTAAAACCATCCCTGCAAGGGCCAACTGCCGTGGACAAGAGCGTGTGGATGAGCGGGGTCATCGTCGGCTACCTCGCATTGTAACAGCGGATAGACGGGCCACAGTGCAAGAAATCACTCGGCAATTTAACGCTGGTGCACAAAACCGTGTAAGCAGCCACACCATCCAGAACCATCTCTTCGCTATGGGGTACAGAAGCCACCGTCCCACGAGGGTACCGCTGCTGACCGCACATCACAGGTTGCAAAGATTAGCATGGGCGCTGGAACATCGCCACTGAACCCTAGACATGTGGGAAAATGTTGCCTGGACTGATGAGTCGAGATTCACGTTGGTACGTGCGGATGGCAGGATACGAGTACGGCGCAAACCACATGAAGCAATGGATCCTTCTTGCCAGCAGGGTACTCTTCAAGCTGGTGGGGGTGGCATTCTAGTCTGGGGACTGTTTACATGGACTGAAATGGGACCCCTGGTACGTGTGACATCGTCCCTCACAGGTCAACGTTATCGGGATATCCTGGACGACCATTTTCTCCCGTTTGTGCGTCTTCAACATCCCACTGGGGACCTCATCCTGCAACAAGACAATGCAGCTCCCTAATTGTATCCGAATGGTTGCATGAACACTCCACCGACGTGACCTCGCTTCCTTGGCCAGTTAGGTCACCTGACCTCAATCCCATCGAGCACATCTGGGATGCCATCGAGAGAGATGTTCGAGGCTCTGAACCCCCCCCCTCCATCAAATCTTCGTGAACTGTGGGAGCTTGTTCAGGGCTCGCGGATCCGTATGGCTTCCCAACGCTTCCGGTGTCTTGTCGAGTCCATTCCAAGATGAATCGCCGCCGTTATCAGGGCGAAAGGTGGTGCTACACGTTACTAGACAGGTATCTCTGATTCAATTGCTCTTCAGTATACATCTGGGTGCCACAGAGGAGTAACCGCAGATTTATAGTGGGAAATGCCGGAGATATCGTAATAGACAAGTATCGTAGATGCACTTACTGAGGAAACAACTTTAGAGCAGTCGCGGAGTTAACCTGTGTCGATTTAAACGGAAATATGAAGAGACAGTATGTTGTCGTATGGCACTAACAACCTGCAGTGTGGTAAGATAAATCATGTTAAACATTATTTGCCGCTGACGCGCTTATGAGTATATGCAGAGCCCTATATAGGATTTTTTTGGAAATACATTAAAAACGCGCCTTAATGAAAGCAATTATTAATTTAATGCGCAATTATAATAAAACTATAGGTGAAAGTAATAATGATGGGGAAAAATAAGATATGTAGAGTAATTTTTAATAACCAGGTATTATTTTTGTTTGTGATGTTTAAATGTGAAAGTATGTTTCATGAACATTACAACAATAAAAAAAAGAGTACTACGTCATACAGTTGTTACATCACACGCTGACATAGTTCGCAGTTTCCATTCACGGAACACCTGCCCTAGAACACGAAAAGCTAAGCAGGATGACAGAAATATTTCTTCCTCAGTTGGTGCTATGCGGGATGACTCTTCTCACATGCGCCACCAAAGTGGGACAAACGTTTAGACAAAGTAAATTATATTGTTTGTGATAATAACAAGTGTTTAACTATGGAAAGTAACTTATACAAAAAAATTATAATCACAGTTTTCTCTTGTAAACAATAGTTTTTAGTAATGAAAATACTTTATTATTATTCTCAGTGCATATTACAAAAACAAATAACTGTCTAGTGTATCTACAAACTAAGTTAACCTGCCTTTTCGTGACTCCAATTTTAAACATTAATCAATGACGTCGTCAAAATCTGTTTAAATACACACATCAGATTGAGGACCAGCCAAAAATCCGTATTCTATCTCTGTCACGCGCAAAACTCGTGCTGCCCTGTCCACCAATCGTTTAGGTTAACCTCCCGCTCAAAGCCTGACCTTCCACCGGATTCCTCTCCCCGCCGTGGAATACAAATTATATTATGCTCGCTCGAGGTTATAACTCGGTGCAACATCAGTTTCGTTTCGTTCGACAGTCAAGAAAAGGATTAATGCCGCTCTGGTGTCGCAGCGGTCTGAGCAATGGATTTTGATCATTCATCCGAGATGGGTCTGGGTTCGAATCCCGGTCAGGCATGAATGTGTTTTGTCTTACGACGCTGGTTCTCTCCCTTCCTTGGAACCAATGGCCTCAAATCAGGGACGAGCGACTGCTTATAGGCCCATTAAGTTGCTCACGGTGGTCGTTAAACCTCCAATAAAAACAAAACAAAAAAGGGATTAGTATTTTTTTCTTGGCCCTGTGAATAGAAAGACTTTACTCCTGGAGAAATAACAACAGTTCATGTCTCCTCTAAAATGCAAAATTTAAACATACTGTATAGGAACAGTTAAAATATTCAAATATATAGAAAGTTTGTGCTCTCGCTGCTACTTTAAACTTACAGTTACTAATTATTAACTGTCTTAAACACCCCACGGCGCCTTTGTTTAATTGGCGCCTACGGCAGGAGTCACACTGGCTATATCCTAGTTACCTCCCTGATTATATGTAGGAAACATCACGTAACAACGAACCCTACCCTGTCTGTCCTCAACAATATCTCATTGCTCTCTTGTGTAAAGCGCGAGAACCACACGCCAAACGTGATAGAAGCTATTGCAAAAAATCCGTTTTTTGTTCGGGTGGCAACTTATACGAGTATATACCAATCTTTCACATACTTACGGGTGGCTTCATTGAGGCAGACTACTGTGTGAGCATAAGCGGGAAAACACCTAGGGGAGCGTAGAAACGATAACAATCAGCTGTGCAGAATTTTTTTACGGATGCACTTCTGAAGTGTGGCGTACATCCTTTAGCTGCAGTAGCCGGCGGGTTTGTTTACATTCCAGACCACGGCCCTTCGTGTGTTTCTACACACTATAAATTGTCTATAGCAATTTCTACGAAATGATTTTGACTAAGTTTCTTCGTCATTGTTTGGAATTGGACATAACGCATTTCATTTACGATCCGAAATTTTAACTTGCTGTTTACTGTGATCTTACTGTTTACTTCCTAAGTGAGTCCTTCCACGAAGTTGCCCGCGGGTTTGTTTATGTTTCCGACTACGGATACTACTATTGTGTTACTACGCATTCCAAGCTATTACGCGCATTTCCCTAACACATATTGACTATTTATTTTGTCTTGACATAATCTGGATTCACCAACAATCTATAATGGACTAAACCATTGACAAAAAACTCATGTCAAATGTCATGCAGGAGACGATGGTTTTATTCCACGCATTGCATTCGTCTCATCTGACCTTCCATTTCAGTTTAAACACCTACACTTTCCTGTTCATCTCAGTTTCGATATCAGAATCAACAAATACAGGGTGAATCGTTAAAAGTTGTTGAACTCAACCCGCGAACCCATGCTTTTCCCATATCCAGCTATACAATGTACGTTGGTTGCTCCAGAATTTATAATAATAAAAATATCTTCATCTTGGCTTCGCCGCCCAGGTCTATGCGATGGCTTCCGATCATTCATCCGAGATCGGTCCTGGTTCGAATCCCGTGAGGTATGGATGTTGTGTTTGTCTTACGTCACTAGCTCTCTCCCTTCCCTGGAACCAGTGGTCCTAGATTAGGGACGGGCGACTGCTTATAGCCCACTGAGTTGCTCACGGTGGTCGTTAAACCTCCAATCAAAGAAAAAAAAAAATCTTGGCTCCAAATTGAAGAACACTCAGCGTCGTTGATCCAGAGGATTCTAAAAAATACACCTGCGCATTTACGCTTCCGAATAACTGTACAGTACGCTTATCACAGCACAATAGAAACAAGAAAGATGACACCGAATTTTCGGTTGTAATGAGCACGCCTTTTTAATCTCTTCTGACGCGAATTAAATTTATCAAAGTTATTCAAAGTCAATGGAACCGGTAAGAAAAAACCCAACCGGATTTCTACAATTGAAAAAACATCGAGAAACAGAAACAGCTACTTACAACAGCGGCTGAAAAGGATGTTGAAATTAACAAATGGCGCACAAAAAGCATCTCATAGCAGAAGGAAGGTATTGGATACAAAATGTTTTTCAAATAGGAAAGTTAAAAGGAAATGTATAGAACGCAACATGATGTAATTGTACCCCTTCTAGAGGAAACATTTTGCATAATCAGGAGTTGAAAATAGGCGAAAAATATTGTTCATTGGAAATGTTATGCTAAAGAAAAATAATTTTTCAAATACGTCTCACGGAAGCAGAGATTGCGAGAAAAATGTTTCGACCTTTAGACCCCATAGCGGGAATTCTGTGCATTATTTAAAGTGGATAATGCTCCACATCTCTCTTGTAGCGAACGGCATGCAGTAAAAAACAAATTTCTCAATACGGTTTTAGAAGCGGAGATACAGCTGCAAGTAGAAGTACGACCCCCTAGTGACAGAACTGTGAACTATGAACCCCTCAAATACTAACCTAAAGTGTTCCACAAGGTAAATGGCATCCGGTGGTGAAAGAAATTTTTAAATGACACATGTACAAGCAGAGATATTGAGAAAAACAGATTAAACATTGGCGCTCCCCTAGTGGCGAAATTGTGCAGTATGTTGGGAAGAAAATTTACTCAAAGAGTTTTCATAGTTAGTAGTACTGACTGAAAAAGGATTTTTCAATCGGGTTATTAGTCCCGCAGATACTGCAGTTAACGCAAACGTAAACTTTCGTCCTCTAGTGGCAAACTTGTGCGCTAAGGAAAATAATAAATTATATAAACATTTCCCAGCGGAAACGCTCTCCAACAAAGAAGGAATTTTTCAAATCGGACTCTTACACCAGGAGATATGGACGAAAATATGATAAACATCTACGCCCCTGAGAAAAAAACTGTGCATTATTTTCAGAAGAAAGTATTCTGAAAAGATTTTCCGTGGTCAGCCGTATCGGCCCACGAAAGAATTTTTTCAATCGAGTTTTCAGAAGCTCAGATTTTGCTGCAAATACATCAGAAGCGGAAATAAACGCTTATGCCCCTGGTGGTCAAACTATTCTTTATCAAAAATAAGGAGTTGTAATTAAAACATTTCCCATCAGGAACTGTATCGGCTGCAGGAAGAATGTTTAAAATCAGAGTTTAAGAAGCAGATATGTCGGGGAAGACGCAATTTACTTTTACGCTCCCTATCGGGAAATCTATGCCTTACTTGAAAATTTTGATACTATATGAGAAAAATTTCGCACATGTAACGCTCATGAACAAAGAAAGAATTTTTCAAATTGTACTCTTAGAAGCAGAGATATCGACGAAAATAAGATTTACGTCTATATTTTATTTTCGTCGATATCATTTGATACGTCCTCTGACATAAAAAAAACTGCATTGTTTTACGAAGAAAGTATTCTCAAAGGGTTTTTTAAGGGGAATGGTATCGGGTTCACGAAAGAATTTTTCCAGTCGAGTTTTCAGAATCTCATAGTTTCCTGCAAAGACATCAGAAGCAGAAATAAATGCTTACGCCCCCTGGTGGAAAACCATTCCATACCAAAAATTAGAAATCATATGCAAGACATTTCTCATGAGGAGCTGTATCCGATACAGGAAAAGTTTTTCAAATCGGAGTTTTAGAAGCAGAGATATCGGGGTAAAAAGAATATTATACGTTTTCCTGGTTCATCATTTTTTTATGTGATTTGTATGCGCATTTATACCGATGAGCCATTCCATTATGACCACCCTCAGCCTAGAGAAATGAGCGCGCCTGGAGACCGAACGGTGACGCAGGTGAAGCTCACAGAGCAGTATATACACTGGCGCGCAAAAATTAAGGACGAAACGGTTTTTTGAATATAACGTCGTACAGAAGCGCTCCACATCAACTCAAATCATACCTTAAGATCCCCAAGATGTAAGAATATGGGACAAGTGAGCAAAACCGTCCAAACAAGGAATCCAAAGGATACAAAGGCACTTTATTGAAAAGGTAGCTTCGAGCACAACTGGACAGAAGACAGAAACGTCCATGTGACAGGCGGCTGCCAAGAAAAATCCAGTCTTTAGTAGGGGATATGATCACCCCTGACTGCGTTGCAGGATTCACAACGTCTGTCCATGCTGAGGACGAGGTTGTCAAGAAGCTGTTGAGGCATCGCGGTCCATTCCTCTTGTAGCGCCAATCGCAGCTGCGGAATCGTTGCTGGAGGCTGGTGACGTGCTGCCAAGCGTCTCCCGAGAAGGTCCCACACGTGTTCGATTGAATTTAGGTCCGGGGACCTTGCGGGACATTCCATGCGTTGAATATCTTCACTACCACTGTACAATGAGGTGTAGCGTTGTCGTCCATGAAGAGGAACTCAGGACCCACAGCACCTCTAAACAGACGCACGTGAGGCAAGAGAACCTCGGTACAATAGCTGACACCCGTGACTGAACCTCCTTGGAAGATGTGGAGATCAGTACGGTTACCAAGCATGATACCGCCCCAAACGAGAATTCCGCCACCTCCAAACCGGTCCCTTTCGATGATGTTGGAAGTGTGATTGCGTGTTCCCTGCTCTCTCCAGATGTGTATACGTCCAGAATCGCTCGTCAGACTAACTCGGCTCTCATCCGCAAAAAGAACTCGACCCCATTGCTGATGTGTCCAGTTTTTGTATTCTTGGCACCACAGAAACCGCCGTCTCCGATGAGAAGGCTTTAATGGCACACACCGTACTGGTTGTCGTGCAAAATAGACCACCTTTGTGCAGCCTCCTGGCCACGGTAAAATGTGATAACGGACGTCCAGTTTTCTGTTGCATGTGCCTTGCTATTTTCCCCGCTATCTGCCGTCTGTCTCTTCTCGCCTGTAGGACAATATACCGGTCGTCCGCCGCCGTGGTTGCTCGTGGAAGACCACTGCTAAACTCTCGGACAGCTGTTCCTGTCGTTTGAAATGCTCTCCAGGTTCGTGAAACGATGCTGTGAGTGATCCCGAACTAATTGGTCAACTTCCCAATGACGCGACTTCGGGTAAAGTCATCCAGATGTCGTGTACTGGATTGCCTGTTGGCCATATCACACGGTGGCAGCAACTCGACGTCGTTCAAGCCGATGTACACCGTGCAATAGCTTTCACCGAATTGCTGAGCGTACACCGCCCGTGTGCTTTATACCCTCCCGACCCCCCCCTCCCCCCCCCCCCCACCACGTCATGCTGCATATATGCGCATGCCCTACCGTACCGGGCCATAGTCTATCTCCTGAGTGGTCTTTCGGTCTGTTCCGCTGTTATGCTAATTTCTCCTCTTCGTCCCTAATTTTTGCACACCAGTGTATATATACAACCCGATGGCGGATTTGGGTTAGTAGGGTGTTCGGAGTCATAATGAGAAAAGCTGCCGATTTATCGGAGTTTGATAAAGGACAAACTGTTATGGTACGGCGCATCGGAACTACGATCTCGGAAACAGCGCAACTTGTGGGTTATTCACGTGCCGCTGTAGTGAGTACGTATAAAAAGTGGTGCACATGTATCCGAACCAGGAACCGTCTTCCTGCCGTGTGTCGTCCGCAGCTTTTTTGATGCCCGAGGGGAGCGGAGACTTCCGCTCATTTGCTCACAGCGGCCGCAGGGCCAAAGTGCGACAAATTACCCGCAGCTATAACAGTGGTGATCAGGGCAATGTGTCACAGACCTAGCCGGGTCCCCATGCTCAGTGCGCGTCATCGCCAACAAAGCATGAAATGGGCCCGAGATCATCCAGGACCATAGATGATTGGAAGAAAGTGGCCTGGTCTGACGAATCAAGATT